>OU745261.1:15806858-18306858 GCA_916618015.1 Xestia c-nigrum | reverse complement strand
TCAGCGGACTATAATCTCATAATCCGTAATTGGTAGACAGTTTCAATTTTCACAGAATATGTATTTTTGTTGCCGTTGTATAAATGACAAAAGAAAAAAAAATAGTACGGACCCTTCAGAACCGAGTCCGTCGAGTCGCACTTGGCAGGATTTTGATTCAGTTTAGCTTAATGTTCAAATTAAATCAGGTTTTAACACACATCATTGTATTTATTATCTGTAGGTACTTCTTTCAATTGAAATTGATTAAGAAACAAATTAACGGAAAAACATTCATCATCATTTGACTAGCCGTTTAAGTAGTCAGTATCCTGAAAGTCTAACAGCTAGTATTACCAAGGGGTATCGTATTACACAATACTAACTGGATCGTAGAGGTCGATTTGATAGGCAGTCGCTCCATGTAAATTACTGGCATTCAGCTGCATCCGATTAGATAGGAAACTCACCTCAATATAGTTGGGAATAGGCTGGGCAGATGAAGAGGAGCTCGTGTCGATCTTTAGGTTAAGCCATTCTTTCCTAGGTTGGTCTGTGGATGGGTGACCACCCCTACATACCGAGTTCTCTCCGTGCATCGGAAAACACGATAAGCCGTTGGTCTCGGCTGTCATTTGCCCATCTACAGGTAGTCAGTGGCCCCAAAAAATCTGACACCAGTCTCACCAAGTGGTATCGTATTTCCCAGTATTAACTGGGTTGTGGAGGTCAGATAGGCGTCGCTTCATGTAAAATACTGGTTATCAGCTGCATCCGGTTAGACTGAAAGCCGACACCAACATATTTGGGAAAAGGCTAGGCGGATGATCAGGCTGGGCAGATGATGAATTTGGTCTCACAAAAACATAATTCTACCGGTTAGCATATTAATGTTTATCATAAGCTACAGTGATGGTATGGCAACAAAGGAGTTTTCTAATGAGAGGTCGAATAAGAAAAGTATGGAAGCAGAAATCGCACTGCGCCGACCCCAAATGAATTGAGATAAGGGTATAATAATTATGATGATAGCTATAATATTTCCATAGCTTCCAAACCCCACTGGCTAACAAACATTCTCTCTTGTGTGAAGTGAACACGCGTGGGCGCGAGTTCGTGATGCGTGCGCGCAGATTAAATTGCATTAATGCAATATACTAACATACTTAAAGCTTAATCTTTTTGTTGCATATATTGTGGTGCGAATAAATATGTTTAATTTATATGTTTTGTTGAGGTTTATTTGTGGGGAGTGGTCGTTTCCTTACGAAGTGTTTTAGGATAAAATAATGTCTAACTTTTAGGGTCAGTTATATTTCCATCTGTCTACCTCTTTTTAAGTTTTTGTTGACACGTTTAAGTATCAACATAAATAACATAACATCACGCCAGTAATCCATGCAAGGGTAAGCAGAATTGTACCCTAACAAGTAAACCCACATTTCGCCAAGTATGTTTAAGGCCCATATAATAGGGTGAGCCTATTGCCATCACCCGTGCACAACTGCAGACTTCATAGCTGCTACTGAAAAAATCCTAATGGGAAAACCCAATAACTCTTTATGCGACCCGGGAATCGATCCTAGAACCCCATGGAATTTTCTGTAGAATTGTTATTTTTTTTTTTGATAAATATCAATCATCAAATAACTTCTCCCACTCTGAATCTGACTGTACCGCCCGGTAGTGTCAGATTTTTACTGACTAAAACCCATCCATGTTCCTTCCTCGCCCTTAACGTTCCGGGGCCACGGTATCTCTTTCGAACAGTCCCGCAGCCCCGGTGTAGAATTACCCTTGCGATAAAATTAAAGTGATGATTATAATAATTACGATACGAGTGGTTAACATCCGTTAAAGTCCTGAACGTAATGCTTTATATGATGAATTATTCAAATGTATCAGAGATTTTATCTCAAAAACTGTTGTACGGAAGAATATCATTATACCATTATGCTGGTATGTCACTTAAACAAGTGAATTGATGTAAGGTAAGGTGTTCCTTAATTGGTCAATTGCACAGCTTAAAAAGTTAAAACCTACTATAGGTAAAGGCCGGCCGGTCGCGGAGCACGAAGAATTTCGTACAATGACCTCTTTACCTACTGACAGTGGTCACAAAGATTTTTCTATTAAGTGTGGTTTACATGAAATGTTTGAAGGAGAAGAAAAGTTACCAACTTATTTAATAAATTATTGTTATTATGTAGTATTTATGAAGAATTGAGGTTGTACGTAGCACATATCACTTCTATGGAAAGGAGTGACAGACAACTAGCATTAGTCTCTGGTCGCGAGAAACGTATTGGGAATATCGCTCAAAGGGCTGTAAGATTCACGTTTTCCTATTTTGCGCACTTACTCGCTACTTTTCTAAGCAATAACGTCTTAATCGAATTCGTTATGATTTGTGGTGGTTATGGATAGTTTTAGCAATTGATATTTTGTTCAAATTTAGAATAAACGGTTGTTTTCATTACTTTATGTACCTCGTTGTCTTATTTTAAACATCTTCACTTCTGGATGGATAAATATATGTATAATATCTATAATTTCCAGGAGGTAATGGGTTAATAAATGGGTGGTCACCAATCATTAGGCACCGAGTTGCCTCCGTGCTTCGGGACGGCTGTCATTTGTAGATCTTTGACAGTCGTTACAATTAGTAGCAGTGCAAGTGGCACGAATGTCTGACTACCAGTCTTACCCATGCGTATCGTATAACGTGTATCCCAGATACGTAGTCCCAGATACGCAGTCCCAGATACGCCGTTCTAGATACGCAGTCCTAAATACGCAGTCCCAGATACGTAGTCCCAGATACGCAGTCCCAGGTACGCAGTCTCAGACACGCAGTCACAGATACGCAGTCCCAGATACGCAGTACCTCCATTAAAAATACTTGTATTCAGCTGCTCTGCTTCCGGTTAGACTGGAAGCCGACCTCAACATAGTTTGATAAAGGCTAAGTTGATGATAATGATGCCTATGCCCATGGCGTAACATGGCGCCAACGTTATAATTACGAATTAGTGGTTTAGCAAGTAATGTTCCTTGAAAAGGACATTTAATTGTGAGTGTACTCAACTGGGTTGTTATTTAGCGTAATATCTAGAAAGCACAAGTTTTTTTTATTCGGTGTTATTTAACGTAATCGGGTAGATTGAGTGTTAACACTGCTAGATTTCTTATTGTGTTCTAAGGCTGTATCCAACTCACTAATGTGGTTTTATTTAATGTTAGTTCTGTTTTTCTTGAATAAGTTGATGCCGTTAATTGAGTTATATGTCTAATTTATCTTTACTTATTTTGTGTATACAGGGTATTTTTTTTTTAGTATGAGTTTATTTTACATATTTGTTTATTTTTCTCAGCTAAATAGATGCCGTTAAGTAAGTTATATGCCAATTGTTTTTTGATTGATTATATACAGGACGACCGTTTTTTTTTTTGTGTATACAGGGTGATCGTTTTTTTTTTCACACGAAATTCGGAAATACGCAAATGTACGTTTAGTATAGTTCATCGAAGTATATTGTTACATTTTTTGGTGTAAGTTTGGTTAAAAAAAAAAAAAAAAAAAAAAAAAAAAAAATACCGTGCGTTGCGTTGTGCTCTTTAAGTCTAAATATTACCTGGTAGGAACATAAAATGGATCCTCATTTCTTACTAAAGGATGAATTAGAGTTTGAACTTGCGTGTCGTGGCGTAGGTGTGAGGGCAGTGGTTCCAGTATTACGGAAACTCTTTAAGGAAATTCTCATTACTGAACAAACAGGGGAATATAGTCATGAGATAAAAGCCCCGAAACATAGTTTAGATTCGCCTTCGGAGGAACTTGAAACATGCGCAGCAAAACTGAAGGTATTAGCGCAATACATTACGGAATTGACAGACAGGCCGGATAAACCATTATTCAGAAGATTGGTATCTAGATTAATTCACGTTCAAAACAGGTTAGCTTTAATCTCACCGGAAGCAGATAGGGAAATAAAACTGATTTCGGAATTAAAACATAAGGGAGAAAACTTATTGGCATTGTTAGAAGAGCGTGATGAACCACCAGTAGAAGGTGAATTATCAGCTGAGGATAAACATAACTTAGTGGAAACTCTAGGTGAGATTGGTAACAAAATTATTAAAAAGTTAGAAGAGAGTAACAATGGTATGGCAGCAACGACATCCAAGGTTACAAATCATCCGCAAATCGAAAGAAAGACTTGCACTTTTGAGGATTGCTTTGATGACAAAAGTAAAGCTCAAAAATTATTTAGGTGCTCCACTATGGAGGACGGGGTAACAAATCGTAAGTTAGTTCCTATCAGTACATGGGGGATAAAGTTCTCCGGTAGAAGAAATTTAAGTGTTAATGCTTTTATAGAAAGAGTAGAAGAAATAAAAGAAGCTCGTAACGCTAGGGATGTTGATTTGTGGAGATATGCAATTGATTTTTTTGAAGACGATGCACTCATATGGTATAGGGCGAATAAGGACAGGGTATGTGATTGGGAAGAGCTGGTATTCCTTCTCAAACGCACATTTCAATCTCCTTATTATCAGGAAGAGCTATTGGAAGAGATTAAAGCCAGAACACAGGGCAAAGATGAGTCAGCAGTTATTTACATTTTTGTGATACAAAACATGTTCAATAGGTTACCAAATAAAATGACAGAAAATGAAAAAATTCAAATCATAATAAGAAATCTACAGCCATATTTTCAAAGAGCTGTTTGCAGGGATACTTTCAGTTCAATTGATGATCTGGTTAACATATTGCAGTTATTGGAAAGAACCAAACGTAATTGTGACACTTTTCAGGAGCCTCAAAGACATAGATTTAAATTAGAACCAGATCTGGCTTACAAACCAAGCACATCCATTATCACTCATGAGATTCAAGAAACGGCTGTAGTTGCGGAAATAACGGATAAAAAAACCGTAGGCAGTCGCTGTTGGAACTGCAGAGAAACAGGACATCTATTTAGAGCCTGCACTGCAACCAAGCAACGGCAATTTTGTTATAAGTGCGGTCTTTTTGGAGTCACCTCGAAAAATTGTCCGTGTAAGGGAAACGCTTCAGGGGAAGGTCCAAAACCTGCCAAGTAGTGCTTCCCCTACAAAAACAAAGCAAAGAGTGGCAGGATTGGTTACAAACATTACAGCATTTCTTCAAACACAATGAAATATGTAAGATGTTCTACAACGAAAATGATAATCGCAATTATATTAAGTTCAGGGTAATGGAGCGAGACTGTGTAGGTTTATTGGACAGTGGAGCTAATTTATCAGTTATTAGTACAAAGTTTGCCACAATTTTGACATCATTAGGCTTGCGTTCGTACGTTTTACCGGGAGCAAGGCTGTCCACAGCTGATGGAACGAATCACACTATAACTGAGGCTTTTGATGTACCGGTGTCGTTTGATGACCAATTTCATATTATGGCAATGTTGGTCATGCCGGGGTTATCTCAAAATCTTTTACTCGGAAAGGATTTTTTTGATGTATTTGGCATTCAAGTGAAGTTGAAAAGCGATTGCTCATTAATAAATAAAGAAGGTTCGCTATTTGAAACGACTACAACATCAATCGTACCAATCGAAGATTTAAGTATCAGGCAACAACAGGAATTGGGTGTGCTAGTTTCAGAAATGAGAAATAGTATCGGGGCAGGGTTAGGTAGAACTCATATACTGAAACATAACATTGACACAGAAAGTCACAAACCTGCTTATCAAAAACAGTATAACTTTTCACCAACCATAAGGAAACAAATAGAAAAAGAAATTGATGTCATGCTCGAAAATGATGTGATAGAATCATCTATTAGTCCTTGGTGTTCATCTGTTCTATTAGTTAAAAAACCAAACGGTGATAATAGACTCTGTTTGGACAGCAGGAAATTAAACAAAATTACAAAAAGGGACACGTATCCCTTACCTAGGGTCACAACTATCATTGATAATCTTCGCAGTGCCAAATTTTTAAGCACATTAGATTTAAAATCAGCGTTTTGGCAAATACCGTTAGAAGAAACGAGCAAAGAAAAAACTACTTTTGCTGTGCCTGGTAGAGGTTTATTTCAATTCAAGGTAATGCCGTTTGGTTTGGTTAATGCTTCCCAGACACAACAAAGGTTGATGGATATTTTATTTCAGGCACACAATGACAAAGTTTGGGCATATTTAGACGATATCATCATTTGCACTTCTACCTTTGATGAACATTTAGAGGTATTGAGGAAAGTTATGGCTATTTTGAAAGAAGCAAACCTAAGTGTTAACGTTGAAAAGTGCAAATTTGCTAGACCTAGCTTAAAATTTTTAGGGTACATAG
This sequence comes from Xestia c-nigrum, assembly GCA_916618015.1. Taxonomy (NCBI): domain Eukaryota; kingdom Metazoa; phylum Arthropoda; class Insecta; order Lepidoptera; family Noctuidae; genus Xestia; species Xestia c-nigrum. Next base: position 18,300,543 of record OU745261.1, on the reverse strand, counting down.
TGGATAGGGAAGGCCTTAGAACTGACCCAGAGAAAGTTACGGCAATATTAAATTTTCCGAGGCCCAATAATTATACGGAACTCAAAAGATTCATTGGGTTAGCCAGTTGGTATAGGCGTTTTGTACAAAATTTTTCTCTGATTGCCGCTCCGTTACATAATCTTACTAAGGGAAATAAGAAAACAAAATTCACTTGGTCACAAACTGCGGAACAAGCATTTTTAAACCTCAAAACCTTGCTCACTTCAGCTCCGGTAGTGTCATGCCCGGATTATACTAAGCCCTTTACCATACAGTGTGATGCATCAAATGAAGGTATTGGAGCAGTTTTATGTCAGAAAACAGAAGACTCTGATCAACCTGTGGCTTACCTTAGCAGGAAGCTCAATGATTGTGAGAAACGTTATTCGGCCTCCGAAAAGGAACTCTTGAGTGTGGTCTACGCAGTAGAGAAATTTCGACCATACGTCGATGGCGTTCATTTTACAGTCATTACTGACCATAAGGCTTTATTATGGCTTCATAAAATGAAAGATCCTCATGGAAGATTAGCTAGATGGGCCATGAAACTTCAGCAATTTTCCTTCGATATCATTCATAGACCAGGCAAACTCAACGTAGTGCCTGATGCCCTGTCTAGATCAGTAGACATCAATATTTTGGAGTCAAATTTCATAAAAGTATTAGAGAAACATAAAGATGAGTGGTATTTAAATAAAGTGAAACAAATTAACACCAATCCTAACAAAAATACTAAGTGGGCCGTGTTTAAAGGTTTGCTTTTTAGAAAAGTAAATTTAAGACAGTATCCAAGCGATAGCTGTAACTGGAAATTATTCATACCGGACCAACTTAAAGAAGAGGTATTAAAAAAGAGTCATGATGACATAAATTCTGGGCATTTAGGTGTGCGTAAAACGTTCTACAGAATAAAAAAGGATTTTTTTTGGTTTAACATGCTTAAGGATGTTAAGAATTACGTTAGTATTTGTGAAACTTGTGCAAAATATAAAGTATCACAGCAACATCCGTTTGGACTGATGGGCCAACATAGAGATGTATCGCGACCATGGCAGGTGATTTCCTTAGATTTAATGGGTCCGTTTCCCCGTAGCAAAACAGGTTACAAAACAGGGTACAATGCTATTAGTTTTGTCATGTTGGTTTAGTAAGTTTGTTTTACTGTTTCCTCTGAGAACGGGAAAAGCAGACAAAATTTGTGAAATCGTAGAACGTCAAATATTATTATTTGGGGCACCAAGGGCAATCATTTGTGATAACGGTAAACAATTTGAGTCACAACTGTTCAAAGACGTAGCCACCAAGTATCAGACGAAACTGTGGTACACACCTCTTTATCATCCCCAGAGTAATCCAACCGAACGGGTAAACAGGGTAGTGGGGACTCAAATAGCTGCTAATTTGAGGGTTAAAAAACATAACGAATGGGATGTACACTTACAAGGCATCGCACATTCCATAAATACAGCTGTTCACGAGACTACTGGTTATACGCCCTCATACCTATTCCTTGGCAGGGAAGTTTCAATTTCACCTCTGGACATCTCGGCACTTGAGTCGGATCAATTAGACTTGAGCAAAGACTTAAAGTGTAACTTCGATAACGTTGCTAAGGATTACACGACTCGACAAAACTTGTACAAAGAGGTTCAGTTGAAACTTAAGAAATCTCACAATAATAGCAGCAAATACTATAACAAGAATTATAGACCAGCAACATTTATAGAAGGGGAATACGCGTGGAAGAAAACCAAATATTTATCTAAAGCAAGCAATAAATTCATGGCCAAACTCGCACCAAAATTTGAAAAAGTCAAAATTGTACAGAAACTCTCTGGTAATGTTTATCGACTGCAAAACTTGCATGGCAAGAACATTGGGGTTTGGCATGCAAACGATTTAAAAAGATAAAAATAAAAAATTTTTTTTTTTTTTTTTTTTTTTCTTTTGGAAGGGGGATATTTGTAATGACGTCATTTCTAGCGGCACCATTGTATCCAAAATTTCAAGATGTAAAGTAATGGCACAGTTAGCTGTGAGCGTTTGTAAGCGGACTGCGGTGATGTGTGTCGTGCGTTCAAACCCCGCCGAAAGCGCGTCTTTTTGTAAGTTTTAAACATAATACTAAATCATGATTTTTAAGTTATAACGTCGGCCGTGGGCTTGAAGGACACATAGCAGCGCAAACATGTTACGAGTCTTTTTGCTGTGGTTATGGAATGAAATAAAGCGCCCTTGCAACTCCAGGAATTTATTATTATTAAAAGAAATGACATGGCATGGCATGGCAATATCAAAAGGCTTAAACCTTCACAGATTTAAGATGTGGTTTTGAAAATGTGTATAACTTCTACTCGTAAAACTAATAAACATTCTAGTCCTAAATAGTCCATTCACATTCACACAAACATCAAAATACCTCGTCCAATTGTCCGACAAACATCTTCAAACCGAATTCAAAGGATAGTCTAAGATGCCTAACGTTTTCTCATGATACAATGCCGGGGATATAATCCCGGCCATCTTGGAAGACGTTCAGACAGACAGACAGACGGGCTGTGAGCAAACATCTTGAAATTGTTGATTGGCTACCAAGACGCGGCCTATTTGATTTGTACACATCGCGTGTTTGAGATGGTGTATGGTTATAGAGCTGTTTGTACTGTATTAATTGGTTTTGAATTGGAATGAACACAATACTGATTGATTGCCTCGTTGGTCATAAGGTCCTGAGTTTGATTCACGGATTGAGCAAAGTTTTTTCCAATATCTCAGCAGCAGCAGAGGAGACTTTTTTTTTCCAATGGGAAATCATCAAATAACTTCTCCCAGTCTAGGCAGAGCGGGAGGGAGTGTCAGACTTTTAATGACTAAATCCATCCATGTTCCTTCCTCGCTCGTTATGTTCCGGGGACACGGTATCTCTGTCGAACAGTCCCACAGCCATATTTTGAATGTACAGTGATTTAAACAAATGTTGCATCTTTATGTCATTTTCTTTTCATTTTTTATTTGGGATTTTGGGAACATAGATATTCTATTATACAATCGAAATATATATGCCACCGTAAAATTTTCAAATACGTTATATTGTAATATCTGTAGCGATATTGTAAAATCTCGAAATATTGTCAAATGAACATACTGCTTACAACAAAACGCATTATTTTTCGTGATATGCATGCGATGGTAGTCCTAGTCCACGGAGCCTATTTCCGAGTGAAGGGTGTTAAGGAAGCTAACTATCCTGACGGGGGGGGGGGGGGGGGGGTGCCCCAAGTCCCGATTATGGGGGCAGAGAAACATCCGTATGTTCAGTTGACAATAATTCGAGAGTTTAAAATATCGCTAGAAAGAAACACGTTGCATTGTAATTTATTGTTTGATTTTCATATTATTTTGGTATTACGTTTGTACGAAAAACGCATGCTCCGCCGGCCCTTTAAATAAAAATAGTAGCCAAACCTTTGGTTTTGTTTCTGTCTGGATATAGGCAACAGTACCATGCCCTAATTCATGGGATCCACACAAACGGTGTCCTGCCACCTGTGCTGCTCTCCTTGTACTTACATCTTGGGACCTGCCCGGAGCCACTGCCTGTAATGGCACTCCCAAATGGGGATGCACACTGTGGAACTAATGGTGCTAGCATAGCTGGTTCCAAGCATCGTCATTGGTTGAAAGTCAAGGAATGTCATTTCATACTTTAAAATACCTTCACCTCATTGGTCAGATTGAGACCAGCTATGGTCGCGCCATCTACAATTAGCTTTTAACGGTCTTCCTCATTGACAGAGTTCTGGTCGAAGTTCAAATAACATAAATAAAAAAATTGTGGACAAGGCGGAAGAAGACTGCAATATAGCAAGCTCAATGTAGGTTTCATAAGCTTTAATACCTACCCACTCCTTTGGTCTAAAATAAAACGTAATTGAAAATGTTATCATTTCCATACTGACTCGATAATCTAAATCCAAGTTTATGAATAAATATTAAATAAATATCGCTGGACATTAACACACAGCGCCATCTAGTGCCACACTAAGCAAGGCTTGTGTCGTGGACACCAGATAGTTGATTTACTACATATATACTTTTGTTTGTAAATATATACTTATTATACATTTGTAGAAACATCCATGACTCGGAAACAAATGTCCATGCTCATCACACAAACATTTGCTCCTACCGGGATTCGAACCCAGGACCCTATGAACGCAAGGCAGCTTCACTACCACTACGCCATTCGAGTCGTCAAATAGTTTATACCGGATCACTAAAATATTTGTCACAATACCACAGGCCCCTAGAATATCATATATTTCACCGGTTCACTAAAATATCTGCCACAACACAACATACCCACATCAGGGTGGTCTAACAACTCTATAGAGATATGCAATCCATATGAAACAATACAAGTATATCAGGCAGCGAGCGATCAAATACGTGAGATTTGCGACGTTCTCCGATCGTCAGCTGATTCTGTAATGCGCACTGGACCCGGAGTTGTGTGAGTAGTCTTATTTACAGGGCTTGTTATCGTGTTGGTGGTGTTGTTCTTTTAAGTTTAGATTTTTTTAAGATTTAGGAAGTTAGGTATCTTATGCATTTTGTTAACCACTGCTGGAGAAACATCTACCCCATTGCCTTCCAACTCTTTCGGTGTTATGCCTTCTCTGGTCAATCAATTAGGAACGACTCCAAATCGTAACGCTAGCTTTTTTAGGCCCGACTTGCTGTCGGCGACCGTCTTTAGGCATAGGTTACAACATATTTTGAGCCAATACTTTTAGTGAAAAAGTATTTCTTAAAAATAAATATTATGGCTGCTTATTGGATATGTCACCTAACCTACGAGTACCTACGCTACTACGCGACGGGAGGTACTTTTTGCTCATAAACGCGAAAAACATCCCGAAGATTTCATAAATTCATAGGTGTTTTTTACTGATGCTTTTCATAACTAAATCATTTCATTTGTTCAATGATGAACGTTTTTTTTAGACTGCTCTGTTCCACTCCTGGGCAAAGGCCTCCTTCCACTCTTTCCACCACTCGCTCTCGCGAACTCGCGCGTCCTCCTTCTAGTTTGGACGGAACTTGTCCAGTTCGTCCCGCCAGCTCCTTCGTGGCCTGCCGCGACCTCGCCTCACTGTGTCAGGGCACCAGTTTCCTGGTATTTTGGCCCACAGTTGGTCCGGTATGCAGCAGACGTGTCCTGCCCAGTCCCATTTGAATTGGGCAGCCTTCTTTCATGGACCAGTAGCTCTTGCAGTAATAAATGACAAATTATACTTATTTTGTAAACTGGTTTTCATAAACACTTTTAAACGTCCTTATTTTTTAACTAGATGGGGCCGGTATTTCGTACCTGACAACTCTGAGTATACTCTGAATAACAATTGACATTGTGTCTGAGTGTGTTACAAAAAAACTAGTTAAATAATCAACTGATTTCACCTTTTTCCAACTATGTTGGGGTTGGCTTCCAATATAACTGTATGCTACTGAATAACTGTATAGGGTTATTTAAATAAAAGTACGTCCTATCACCATACGAATAATATAATGAATTCAAATAAATAATTAACATAATACCCTAAAAAATAGAAGTGAAAAAAATTCAAATCCTACTAATATTATAAATGCGAAAGTTTGTGAGGATGGATGTATGTTTGTTACTCTTTCACGCAAAATCTACTGAACGGATTTGGATGAAATTTTGCACAAGGATAGTTTATAACCTGGATTAACACATAGGGTACTTTTTATCCCGGTAGAAGATCCCATGGGACAATTATCAAACTTCACGCGGGCGAAGCCGCTGGCAGAAGCTAGTAATTTAATATTAAGTATCGATTAAAACTAGGCAAGAAATTAAACAAAAAATAAGCAATGCAATAAAAGGAAAAGAAATCATTAAAAGCGACTGCCTATCTGACCTACACAACCCAGTTAGTACTAACTGGGCTTGTAGTATTTTTTTTATTAATTGCGTTATGTTTAACATCAGCTTAGGGTTGCATCATCATTTTTCTCTTTACTCACATCATCATCATTATCTACCTAGCCTTTTCCCAACTATGTTGGGGTCGGCTTCCAGTCTAACCGGATGCAGCTGAATACCAGTATTTTACATGGAGCGACTGCCTATCTGACCTCCACAACCCAGTTAATAATGGGAAATACGATACCACTTGCTAAGACTGGTGTCAGACTTTTTGGACCTGTAACGACTGTCAAAGATAGACAAATGACAGACGGGACCAACAGCTTAACGTGATTTCCGAGGCACGGAGGAAACTCGGTATGTAAGGGTGGTCACCCATCCACAGACCTACCTAGGTAAGCATGGCATAACCTAAAGATCGACCCGAGCGGCTAGATATTATTTACTCAGCTCCTCTTTACTCACATACCAAACAAAAAAATATTCTTCCAGAATATTCTATGTCACATTGTAACAATAACACTCTCCATCAGAATAAGATCTCGGATTACAAGTTCGGTAACAGCCGCGGGTAACAAGTCCTCATGCAGTTTGTCCGGCAAAGTTGTACGTCTGTCAGACGTATTAGTTTCAGTTGTGTATGTATGTATTCTATTTGTGTATTGATCTTTGGGATTCTGTGTTGTTATGTGACTTCGATTTCGACTTATTAAGGTCTTAAGTGGTCTGTAGAGGAATTTATTGTAACAATGTTAAAATTAATTTACAAACAAAAAGTATCTATGTAGGATGTCAACTATATGGTGTCCACGACTCAAGCATCGTTGCTTAGTGTGGCACTAGATGGCGATGAGTGTAATGTCCAGCGATATTTATTTATTGTTTCATGCTATAGTTCTGTTAACTTTATTTTTATTTATTTTATGGGTTTTTATGTGAGTTTTTCATTATATAAAGGGTGTAAAACACCTCTTAACGAATACGAAAGGCACTTGTTCTCCTCGTCATTCTGATCATTTTTTTGTTCCACACTATACCTGGGAACCTACTAGTTACGGAGATATTGGGGGTCAAAGTTGCAAGATTTTGACAAGTTTTTTTTTAAATACCACTTTTTATCGCATGATTTTTACTTTAAATATCTCTACGACCCCCGTACTATTTAATCCATCCATCTGCACAATGTTTTGAGTGTGTTACATTGAGTTATACCACAAAACATGATTTATAACCTCAAAAAAGAAAGTTGTTTCCCAGCAATATTTTTTACTTAAAGTTACTTAGTTTGATATACAGAATGCTTGGTTAACGGCTTTGTGATGAGGTGAAATACACCCTGTATGAAGTATATTTGTCATTGTTTGTTTTGAACGGATATAATGATGGAATATACTGTTTAGTAGATTTGACATAACAAAAACGTCATGATTTTGAAAGTCTCTTTCTTGAACACAATAAAGATTTCAAATGAGAAAAACTAAATAAAAATCAGACCTCTCCCTTTTTGTTTTTTCGAAGTTGGTTGAACAGCATCATAGATTAAGATAAATAATAAGCACAATGCCACCATAAAATAATATAAACAAAAACGGTTCCAGTATCCACCCCACATTTTAATCATAAAAAAAACCCGAGGCAAGTAAAAAATCCGTCGCTACACTAAAGTAACTCATACACCAAGTTACTCGATATATCGAGAGTCGATTCTCGATTACGATAACTCGATGCTTATATCCCGGCGGCTATCGGATTCATATCCGAATTAATAATCTCGATACTGTGAGATGTGGGGACTTGTTACGTGTGACACCAGATGTAGGAGCTATGAAGATTGTGATACGTCGTAATAATCGTTTTTATTTTTGGAATCATCATCATCATCAGCCTATTAATGTTCCCACTGCTGGGACACGATCCCCCTCTCTATGAGAGGGAATAGAATAGAGGGTTTTGGAATAGCTTCTAATCTTTCAGAGTAATTATACGTTTCCCACAGACAAAATTGTCCTTTCCTGTTGAAGTTGTGCTGTAGAGCAGCCAACCCTGACCTTTCAATTTTCTATTTTTTTGAAGATCTGTCATTATCTCCCTCTCCAACGCTCTCCATCCATCAACTTTTATATTCATCACTCTTTTAGTCCAACGCATCGTCTTCCGGTTTGCGGTCGCCACTACAGAACTTGGCCGGCCCCATCGGCCATCAGTTCTGCAAGCAAGACGATGCGTTGGAAAACCTCCCACTAGGTAGACCGATGACCTGGTGAAGGTTGCGGGAATTCGTTGGATGCGAGTCGCACGGGACCGGTCAATATGGCGACACTTGGGGGAGGCCTATGTGGACGTCTTTCGGCTGAAATGATGATGATGACTCTTTTAGTCACATGCGATTCGTCTCTCCTCACCACAATGTCCATACCAAGTCGATTCCTTTTCAACTTTTCTGTAACTGGCACTACTTGCAAACTTCCTCTAATATAATAATTCTTTACTTGATCCATTCTTGTCACTCCACACATTAACCTCAACATTCTCATCCACTACATGCAATCTTTTTCACGACCTTTTTCACAGCCCAGCATTTTGTTGATGTACCCACATAAAAAATATACCGTCTCCAAAGTCATTACCGTCTTACCTCCAAGTACAAATATATTAGACGGATTCAATTTCCGCGACACAATATTATTGATATATGATAGCGACGTACTAATGTGTTTTAAATGTGTGTCTGTCGACTTTAATGTTCAGCCAGTTGTAGTTTACAGGGGGTATTATTTTTGCATTTCTATTGCGGGGAGTGGGGATGCGGGATCTAGTTTTGTGCAATGAAGTCTTTTGAGAAGTGGAACTATTTACAGGATTGGTTGGCTGCTTCGTTGGTGTAATGGTCGCAAACTCTGCTGTTAAAGTAATAAAGAAAGAAAAAGCATTTATAAGTCTGCACAGGACAAAACACATCAAAATTATCAGTACTTAAAACTTACTAATAAAAATTAAAAGAAACGAAACCTGTACGAGGCCAAAAGGGTCCTTCCTATCTCAGCATGGTGCTGTAACATTAAAAAAACGTCACAGCGAGCACTGGTATTCTGATAGGGCCCAAGTGAAGGTGATGCCACTTTAAAATTGAGGCTCTGGGTACAATTACCAAATTAGGTAGTGTTACTGGGATTTTACATCAGGAATTTGTTAGTAGCATCCAAGGGCTCGGATTTGTGTTCGGTTGATGACATTGCAGGCTTGTCCCCCTGTCTTTTGTTTCCTTAATGCTTAACGAAACGCCGATTTCAAGACATTAACTTTATAATATTACTTTTTACACAGGTATACTAATTTTGTACAGTTTGATTCGTGTCGTTACGAATATTATTATGGATTGTCACAGCTATGAGCAGTCGTGTCATACTAAAGATCGCGGATTACACAGAACATAGAAATTATTTCATGCAAGAAACTAGCGCCCTCTCGCGCCACTTACAGGCGATATTTGAACTATTTAGAATTTTAGAACACCCCCATTAGATGGGACTAAAACATAGCTGGTGGAATCTAGGTGAACAATACACATACTTCTGCCGAGCTCTTCGGTAAAGGCGTGATGTTATGTTGTTGTGGTTCACGATTGGAGGTTAATCTCAGCCTTTTGAGAAAAAAAAAACAAAGGATTTTACCCTGCAATTACAAAGTATCTTGAGTATAAGACGAGAAACTACTCGTAGAACTAAATTAATGTATTATTTATCTTAATCTATGATGCTGTGTTTTCATCCAACTTCGGAAAAACAAAACGGGGGGGCTCTGATTTTTATTTTGTTTTTCTCATTTTAAATCTTTATTTCAAGAAAGAGACTTTCAAAATCATGACAAAGCCAACTCATTGACAAAGTGATAATAGCAGTTTTATTGGAGTGAAAACCTAGTGGTGTGAGCATCGGTCTACTAGACCCCATATTCACAACGATTCGATTTCGATTCGAGAAGTCTATCTCGCTCGTTTTCGTTATGCCAAAAATTTTTTATTTTTCATTTTTTAGTGGTTCACATGTACTTACCCCTTCACAGCGTACCGGCGTGATTTTCTTTTATGAACTGGTGTAAACAATAGACAGATATGAGATTTCAGCGATCCCAGTACATTTGCTATCATTAATTGAGGAGTTCCCGTCGCCTATCTTCCGAAGTTCTTCATCAGATCTTTACCAAATTGAAATGGGATCACTCTAAGAACGTACTCTTTCCTCTTCTCTTTCCTAAAACTACCCAAATCGCTTCTGGTGTGCCTATTTCTCCAGAATCCCATTAAATAGAACTTAACATATCTAACTGTCGAAATCTGGGTGTATTGTACACTTATGGACACTCCCTCAGAGCAACAGGCGTAATGTTATGTAACTATGTTACATAAACAATAAAGAACCAAGCGATTGCAGCAATTACTGCAGCTTTGACGTGTATTTTTGAAGAGTTCCATTTATATCTCCGAAGGTCAGCGTCAGATCTTAACCAAATTAAAATAGAACCACAAGGAAAGCACCAGCTTTCAAATAAAATCAAAGAATCATCAAAATCGGTTAACCCAGTCGAAAGTTCAGAGGCAACAAACATTGTCGAAATCTGGGAGTTTTGTACACATCTAGGTACCCCCTCAGAGCATACAGGCGTGATGTTATGTCATGGTGTAGTATAAACAATAAACCTACAAGCGATTGCAGCAATTACTGCAGATTTGCCGTTTATTTTTGTAGAGTTCCATTGTATATCTCGGAAGATCAGCATCAGATCTTCAACAAATTAAAATGGGACCAATCGAGAAGCACCAGCTTTCTAACAAATAAAGAATCATTAAAATCGGTTCACCCAGTCGATAGTTCTGAGGTAACAAACACAAAAAAAAAAAAAAAAAAAATACAGACGAATTGATAACCTCCTCTTTTTGGAAGTCGGTTAAAAAGAATAGACATACGACTTGTCGAACCGAGCGTTTGTGAACACGGGGGCTGATCTCGAGTTCGAACCCATCCTAAGACACGTACCTATGATTTCCCCCATTCATTTGCGTATTGTATGTTTAACTATCACTTGAAGGAAAACATCGTGGGGAAACAAATCTGCATGTCTTTTCTTAACAGCATGTAAAACCGAGTCAGAGGCTCATGGGCGGCATAAAACTCTGACACCAGGTTTCCTATTTTTCTTTTTACTATCAGTAATTTGTGTCCCACAGCTGGTCAAAAGTCCCTCCCTCCCTCTCTCCATCCACTTATCCCACACGAAAAAGAATTGTACAAAATAAATTACCACCTTCCAACACCAATTCAAATCTCAACCAAACCTAACTAACACATTACTCCGAATCCATCATGCAAATACCACATCTCTAACGATAATAGAGTCAAAACATATTAATTTTAGGCCCACATCTGGGTCTGTATAAACACGTAAACTTATGGGTCTCTAGTTACAGGACATAGTTTTGGAATGGCGGTATATTATCATATATTTCCATATCACAGGGACGGACACCGTTTTGGTTTGGGAGACTTTCGGTTGTAAAGGTAGTGTGGGTTGTAAGGTGTTTGGTAATTTAATTAATGCCCTTTGCAGTTTGTAAAATGTTATGTTTATGTGCAATTGTTTTGGAGAGTAAGTCTTCTCTTGTGTTAGTGTGAAAATTATTACTTACCTTGCATAAAGCCCTATGGGCTCTTAAATGACGGATGTATTTACACAGATAGAAGAAGAAAGAAAGAAAGAAAAAATATTTATTCGTCGCAAGGTCATGACGTACAGTCAGCAAAAGAGTTAGGTATGCAGGCTAGCAATCTTCTTACGTCTATATTGTAAATGTAAAAGTCTGTAAAGATCGATTTTTGTTATTCTTTCACGCAGAAACTACTGAAAGGAATTGAATGAAATTGCAGACAGATGTAGTAAGAAGATTTCTAGCCTGTAAACCTAACTGTTTTTTACATACAATATTATTAAAGTAACATACAACGTACAGATTGTGTTGTTATAGCTTCGTTGGTCTAGTCTAGTACTTGTAAGAGCGACTGGTAAGCATGAGGTCTACGGTTCGAATCCCGGATTGGTACCTCTGTAGTCTGTAGCAACCACGGAGTCTGGATTCGTTTCCAATTCCAATTGATGGTAATAGGCTCGTCCATTACATGGAACTAATACAAAACTGGAAATAGAGATTACTCCTCATACAGTCTCAAGGATTGTTTTATCCGTTAGTACGAGTACAGCTACTTAAGAGCCTTCGATTGTAGTACAGGCCTTTTTTGATGCAATTTTTGCTAATATACTAGTTATACTAGTTCAGATTCTACTAAGATACATTAATACAGGACTTTTTTCAATAGGGGTAGGAAGATTCTACAAAAAACTCACCTACTACGACTCTTAAAAAGGGTGTAAAACACCTCTTCACGAAGCCGAAAGGCACTTGTTCTCCCCATCATTGCGATTTTTTTTTGTCCTACACCATACCTGGGAACCTTCTAGTTACGGAGATATGTGGGGTCAAAGTTACAACTTTTTGACACGTTTTTTTTATTTAATACAAGGTTTTTTTTGTAAGATTTTGACGTTTAACACCTCCACGACCCCCGTACTATTCAATGCATCAGCACAATGTTTTAAGTACGTTACATTGAGTTCTACCACAAAACATGATTTATAACCTCAAAAATAAAAGTTGTTTCCCAGCACTAACTTTTGCGTGAAGTTACTTAGTTTGATGTACAGAATGCTTGGTTCACGGCTTTGTGATGAGGTGGTTTACACCATGTATACATACTCTTTATGCTTCATACACGTTCACACATCTGGTCAATTGTGCCTATTATCTACGTCGACAGCGTGCGAGAAATCATCTAAAACCAGCACAAAATAAAACAAATTCAACAACAACAATAATTTAGGCAACAACACAAATACCTCGCCAATATTTGCGGATTCATCCCCAGATTAGGTGGCCGTGTGTGCCCGACGCGGCGAGGATTATTGCCGATCGCGTGATCTGTCGCCGTCGGCGGCTACGTGTGTAATACACGGATTGTTGTTGTGGCACAAATGATAAGATGGAGCGGTGAAACTGTTCACTCGTATAAAGTAACAATTAAGAAAGGATATAAAGGATATAGAAAGGACATAGTATATGAGATCAAAGGTGTACTTGCAAAGCTAAGCTCCTGAAGCCTGCTATGGCTAGAAATGAGGTGACTGTTGAGATGACGAATAACAGAGAATATATGGAAGAAGAAAACATGTGCTGCACCTACCTCAAATAAATTGGGATAAGGTCAAGATAATGATGTTATAAGAAGCTCGTAGCTTATGAAGTAAAAGGTGCAATTGTCAACAAGATTATTTACAAAGCCACACTTCTAGAATGCAGGTTACACATTAACCGATTTTACGGTTTACGTTTGTGGCGACATCTTTGCTGCCGCAGACGAAGTACACTGTAATATTCTACGTCGTTGTGTGTAGAATGCACACTAATTATCAGCTGGCCCAGCCATTGCTACAATCCAACATCTGTCCGGTCGGACGGTCGTCCTTTTTTTTATGGAGGATGAAAAACTTTCCACCCTGTTCGTTCAATTTTTATCATTTCAGTAACATTGATAAAAATGTTTAGTGTAAACTGTAAATAATTATAATTAAAAGAAGCGTATTTACGTGTTTAGGGTGGTCCATTTGGCATTTTACTTTTAACATTTAAGTATACGCAACAACACATGCCGACGGTCCAAATGTTTTCAAGAAAATATTAGCCAAGCACTCGCTATCTCTTTTAACTTAGACCACAACATAACCCGTATAATTATAGTACGTCCCTTGTTAGAATTAATCTCGGTCGGGTTTGCGACATCTGTATTCGACAATTATGTTCATGTGAGACCAATAAAGGTACCTCTTCTCTCTCTCACTCTGTACTAAAAAGAAAGAGATGCAATGAGGGTTCTTCTTCGCTATATTACGTGTGGATTTGTGAAGGGAAATATTTGTTTATCAGTTTTGTGTTTGGGTTAAACGTTTATTAATGAGTTACCTTTTGGTTCGAAATGGCAATTGGATAGCCATTTTGATTAGGTAATGGAAGAATAATTATTTGTTGATTCATTAAGAATATTGTTGGTGGTTTCTAACTGAAAGAAAAAGTGCCATTCAATTGAAAATTTTGAAAGTCGATGACTGACAAAGAAATAATCTATTTAAACTCACATATTTTCGCCCTGGCTGGAGTCCCTAACACTCAAGGCACCTACAGAATAATCCAGTTAAGCAGACGACAACTTCCTAGAATGAACGGTGAGATGCCATTCACAAATAAGAGAATTGGTTATAGTAGAGCAAATATTGTGCTCCAGCGGCAGTTTTGCTCAGTTTAACATTGTCTTTCAAATAATATCAGTATCTCATCATTCTTATTTCTACGGTCATTGTATCATCAATTTAAACCACCCTTTTATCTTACTCATAGTATAGTTATTCTAAATTAGTCTAGCCCGGATATAGCCTCACCACGGCGTAAACACAAAATGCTCTAAACCTTAGTCCATGTTTCCTTGGCAACGTGTTGTCTCAAGTATAAGATTATGCACTAAGTTATCCACATTCCTGAAGCATCCATTTACTGGGCTTAGCTCCGTATCACAGCTACCGACAAAACACATTATATCTGCCGTATAAACAATACAATGGCTAAGTTAAGAGCCGACAAGCATGTTCTAGGGCTCCAATAATAGCGACATGTCGACAGACAGTTCTTTTTTTATAAGCCTATACTGTCCCACTGCTGGAAAAAGACCTCCCCCAATTCCTTCCATGTGTTCCTTTCTCTTGCCACCAACCCCCTTGAACCAGCCTCACCTGTTTCTTGACCGGCCTCGGCGGCGCCGTCCGTCTTCCGACAAATATCGTGTGGAGACTTTCGCCCAGCGGTCATCGTGCATGCGGGTCATCACGCGGGTCAAATAGAAGTGGTGTATGGCGTATGGCGGTGGCGCGAGTACGCGAGAGGGCGAGGAAGTGGCATACGCCACTTCGTCGCCCCCCGCGCCTGAGGCTGCCCCCGAGTGGCTTCTCTGTTTTTAGACGCCACTCGGGGGCAGCCTCAACAAAAGAAATGTTGCTCATCCGTGGGGGTGAGAAATGCAGATGATATAGTAGCCATCGGGGAAAAAACCCGCATGAGAAGGACAAGAAAAGAGAGGCCTATACACAATAGCGGGTGAATTCAGGCTGTGTATGATGGTGAATGGGTCTGGCGAGGTTTGAACACACTGCCTGCAACTCATATAAAAACGTTACACCCGCCATCACTGCACCCCCACACCACACTAAGACGCCCAATTAATCAGCAGCCGAGCTAATGAGCAAATATTTCATTGTCCGGCTACCGCGCGACAAGACTTGAGGGCTGACGAATGTTGCATACAAATTATAAATGTTTTAGAATGTAAAATATCAAGGAATTTTGAGGGAAAAATTGTGGGAGGGATTCTCAAAAGAGAGTAGGAGAAGTTTTTTTTTAACGTGAATCATTTACGATTCTTCTAAAGCGGTCATTTTAGACCCCTGTTGTGATCGTCGCTTCAACAAGCAAGAGAGTGTCCCAACTTATGTTAAGTACCCAAATAATACTCATATCAAATAAATACAGGGTGTTAACCACCTCGTCACAAAGCCGTTAACCAAGCATTCTGTACATCAAACTAAGTAAGTTTACACAAAAATTATTGCTGGGAAACAACTTTTTTTTTTGAGGTTATAAATCATTTTTTGTGGTAGAACTCAATGTGAGGAATAGTACGAGGGTCGTGGAGGTGTTAAAAGTCAACATCTTGCAAAAAAAAACATGTACCTATTTAAAAAAAACTTGTCAAAAAGTTGTAACTTTGACCCCCCATATCTCCGTAACTAGAAGGTTCCCAGGTATGGTGTAGAACAAAAAAATATCGCAATGATGGGGAAAACAAGTGCCTTTCGGCTTCGTGAAGAGGTGTTTTACACCCTTTCTATTTATTTCAATGTAGTAGAAGAACCGACCACCAATAAAGATGGAATAAAGCCGGAAGAAGAAAAAGATCTAAATGTTACCCATTAAAAGAAACTAATAAAACTCAGTAGCAGTCATGGAATCTGTATTTGCACCCGATTGATGGCATTAGGATCACTATTACATGGGACTTACACATAATTGGAGAAAAGTGGGTATGCTGTTAAGGTACATGTTCACCAAAAAGATAACAGCCTGATTATCTAAAAACAGCTGTCACTATGACATGTTCACATACAAAAATGTGTTTTAAACAGCAGTTTTTGGATAATCAGAGCGTCATCTTTTTGGTGTACATGGTCCTAAGTACAGCTCTTTGGCGAGATGTTACCTATCACTATCACTACATATTATAAAACAAAGTCTCCCGCCGCGTCTGTCTGTCCATATGTATGCTTCATCATCATCAGCCTATAATGTTCCCACTGCTGGGATACGGCCTCCTCTTAATGAGAGGGAATTGGCCATAATCTACCACGCGGGCCCAGTGCGGATTGGTAGATGTCACATGTATTCGATTTTTTGGTTCTAGGTCATGCCGGTTTCCCCACGATGTTTTCCTTCACCGTTTTGAGAGCAGTGGTGATGAATCAAATTACACAAAGTAATGCGCCTGTCTGGGTTTGAACCCACGACTTACTGTTCGTAATTCGGGGCCACACGCAGTAGAATGTATGCTTAGATTTTGATGCGGGTTTATTAATTAGATAGAGTGATGCAAGAGGATTTTTTTTTCTAATATTTGAGGAATAAAACACACGTTTTTAATGTAAGAGTTTTGCTATTGTATGACAAAGTCAAGTGAAGTCAGTACTCAGAATAGAGTTGTATTTGGAACACTATACAGCCAGGATGATTCTTTATTGAATTTAAACCAAATAGGTTCAACATAATATTTGAGGAATAAAACACACGTTTTTAATGTAAGAGTTTTGCTATTGTATGACAAAGTCAAGTGAAGTCAGTACTCAGAATAGAGTTGTATTTGGAACACTATACAGCCAGGATGATTCTTTATTGAATTTAAACCAAATAGGTTCAACACCTCCCCGTAATGGAGCATCCTGTACCAAAGATATTCCATAGGTACAAACAAAAAAAAAAAAGATCAACCTGTATATAAAAAATACAATTCAAAAAATATGACAGCCCTTTAAAAACAGATACATTCAGTACAAAAAATATATTGAAATTGCTAACTCCTCTTAACTAAACCTAAAGCATTTGTAAATCTAGAATGTTTAATTCTGGTTAGTGATTTAGTGAGTATGTCAGCTAGCATGTCATTTGTTGAAATGTACTGTAGGATGAAATCAGTCTGTGAAAGTTCCCTAATGAAGTGATGCCTTATGTCTATGTGTTTAGTGCGACTATGAAAGGTATCATTTCGAGTGAGTTTGAGTGAACTTTGGTTATCCGAATGAATGGTAATGGGCTGAACGACGTCGAAAACTTCTTTAATGAGTGATCTCATGTAAATGGCTTCCTTACATGCTTCAGTAAGTGCCATGTACTCAGCCTCAGTGGTGGACAGTGCAGGCTGGTGTGCGCTGCTTGCGCGATTCCCAAGATATGCACGCACCACTCATTTTAAATGCGTATCCTGTGTATGATCGTCTGTCTATGACATTACTGCCGTAGTCAGCGTCTACGTATCCGATAGGATAGCTTTCTTCCTTTTTATCAAAACAAAGTTTTAAGTCTTTTGTTGCCTTCAGGTATCTGAGTACCCGTTTAGCAGCTTTCCAATGCACCTCCCCGTAATGTACATTGAACTGGCTCAGATAAGACACTGTATGCGATATGTCAGGCCTTGTTCCTATTGAAATGTACATTAGAGATCCGATAAGCTGTTGGTACGGTAAATCAGGTCTCTCATCTTCCTTGGCAGGAATGGTGAGCTTCATACCAGCTTCCATTGGAGTGGAGATTGGAATTGCATCTTTCATTCCAAATTTTTCAACGATTTTTTCAATGTACTTGGTTTGGTCAAGTGTGATGTTATCAACAGTTTGAATAACTCGCATGCCTAAGCAGTCTTTCAGAAGACCAAGATCCTTCACGATGAAAACTTTTTTGAGTGAATTCTTGAAGGTCTCTTTCATACATTCATTATTACAGAGGATGAAAAAATCGTCCACGAATACGGAAACTACAAGTATTTTGTTACCGTCTCGTCTATAATAAACGCAATGCTCGTTTGCTGCTTGTGTCATCGATAAGCTATTCATGGCTTCGCAGATTTTTATATTCCACTGTCTAGGGGATTGCTTTAGGCCATATAGCGATTTTTTAAGTAAGCAAACTTTTCTTTTTCGGTCTATTTCAAAGCCTGGCGGCTGTTCCATGAAGATTTCCTCTTCTAAATCGCCATTTAAGAAAGCGGTTTCTACATCAAGGTGATCTAACTGGACGTTAAGTTGTACGGCAAACGCAAGAAGCAGTCTAACTGACGACAGTCGTGCTACAGGAGAAAAAGTTTCACCGTAATCGATACCATGCACCTGGGTAAAGCCTTTTACTACTAATCTTGCTTTAAATTTAACAACTTCGCCGTTAGTATTCTTTTTTATTTTATAGACCCATTTATTTTTAATAATCTTTCTGTCTGTGGGTCTCTCTACTAATTGCCATGTCCCGTGTTTCATTAAACAATCGTACTCATTTTTCATAGCTTTTTGCCATTCAGAACTGTGAACATCTTCTACGGCTTGTTTGTAGGTTTCCGGTTCATAGTCTGACACCATAAACATCGACGGACTGTATCTGTCAGGTGGTCGTCGTTGTCGTTGCGGATATCTGGGTTCATTGATCGTGCTGTCTGTTTCTGGAGAAGTTGATGCTGATTCACTGGATTCGTTATCTGCAGTCAAATACTCTTGTGATGTTTCTGCTTCAGAAACTTCAGGCAGACTTTCAATTCGTTCAGTATCTGTAAACAATTCTGGTGTTACTGGTTGTAAAGTTTCGACAGTCAAGTACTCCTGTGATGTTTCTGCTTCTGAAACTTCTGGCTGGCTTTCAATTCGTTCAGTATCTGTAAACGATTCTGGTGTTACTGGTTGTGAATTTTCTATCCTTATTTGGTCGTAAATGAGGGTACTGTCGGCCGTAGTAGTGGTAGGTTCCACTGCTGTAGTAGGGTTTCCCACTTTATCTTCGATGAAGATGACATCACGTGCGACAATGATCGATCTGGGATTATGAGGATCTATAAGGCGATAGCCTTTACTCTCACTTGAGTAACCAACAAAGATACAAGCTTTTGTTTTTGAATCTAACTTAGTGCGCTTCTCTTTAGGAATTAAAGCATGCGCTTCGCAACCAAAAACACGAAGATGTGATAAATCAATCGGTTTTTCATACCATAATTCGTCAGGAATTTTATTGTTCAACGCTTGAGTTGGTGTTACGTTTTTTAAATAGATAGCTGTATTCACAGCTTCACCCCAGTAAGCTTTTGGTAGTTTGGACTTATTAAACGGCCTTTTTGCTAATTTTCCTTGTACACAAGGAATGCAGATTTCATTCAACGTGTCATTATAGTTTATGCCTGACGTAGAATACTTTTTTAAAATATTCATCGCTTTGACGTTGATATGTCCAAGACGTCTATGCCATAACACAGCTGGTAGCTTTCTGTCAGTAATCAGCTGAGCTTGATTTTCGGAAATGTCAAGCTTGTACATGCCTTGTTTATTTGAAGCAGTAGCAACTGTTATTCCGGAAACTTTGCATTCTTGTCTGAGAAGGATAGTCGCACCTTTTGGCGAGAATATAACTACAAAACCTTTTTGAACTAGTCTACTGACTGATAATAAGTTCGCAGCTAGTTTGGGGACAAAGAGAACGTTAGATATGGAATGAACACTATTGGATACATTTAATTGAACTGTACCCGTACCTTTACATGCCATTTTTTCATTGTTGGCTGCAATGACATAGCTTGAGCTGTGTGCAAAGTCACTGAACATGCGTATGTCGTTGCACATGTGTGCGGTTGCACCAGAATCTAAGTACCATGGTGAGATGGATGTGGGAAGCTGAAAAGGAGGTGTAGTAAAAGATAACAAAAGTGTAACATCAGTAATATTAGAAACTAAGTTAGTCACATTCTTCTTGCACTTCCTTTTACGACATTCTGAGACGAGGTGTCCTTTCTTCTTGCAGTATGTGCAAACTGGTGGGCGAAGGCTTGAGTTCTTAGTAGAATTAACGGTCAACGCAGCATCTGTCTCTTTCGATTGGGAATAACGTAGATCTTCTTTTAATAGGATCGCAGCTACAGAGTCCGACGTAAGTTTCGTTCCAGAGTTTTCGATCGCCATGACCATTGGATTAAACTTCTCGGTCAGCCCTGTCAGCATAATCAGTCCTACGAACTCGTCATCTACTGGCTCGTTAACTTCGATGAGCTGTTGCTGTGTTGCTCGTATCTCGCTCACATAAGCTTCCATACTCTTAAATGAGGAGAGCTTGTAGTTAAATAGTCTGCGCAAGAGGTTCAGTCGCCGCAGTAAGCCGCTGTCTGCATATGCAGCTTGTAGCTTCTTCCACATTCCTTCTGCTGTCGTGGCACTCATCACGGTTGGATATACTCGTGGTGTCAACGAGAGGCAAATTTTCGCCATAGTTTTCGCATCTAGACGTTTAAAGATATCGTCGTCTCCTACCTGTGTTTTATATTCATCAGGGCTGTTTACGCAGTCCCTGAGGTCGCACACAATGAGAGTATTCTTCATTGCGAAGCTCCATGAAGTATAGTTCTTCGCTCCCTCCAGTATCTCGATATTTGGAACAGCGGTAGTGGTTCCAAAAATCATTGAATTTGGTGCCGACGCCTTCGTGGTCGTCGATGGTGACGAGGAATCTCCGCTCGCTTCCATAGCACTAGCCTGGGCCCGTAACCTTCTAATATTTGAGGAATAAAACACACGTTTTTAATGTAAGAGTTTTGCTATTGTATGACAAAGTCAAGTGAAGTCAGTACTCAGAATAGAGTTGTATTTGGAACACTATACAGCCAGGATGATTCTTTATTGAATTTAAACCAAATAGGTTCAACATTTTTTGTATATAACTTTACGCGGGTAAAGCCGCGGGCATCGGCTAGTATCATATAAAAACAACTACTTTACCCAACGAACTAAATCGTACAACACTCCATTATCAGACCTCATATCATCTACCCTATAATATAAATAAATAAATAAATATCGCTGGATATTAACACACAGCGCCACCTAGTGCCACACTAAGCAAAGCTTGTGTCGTGGACACTAGATAGTTGGATATACTACATACATATACTTTTTTGTTTGTAAATACATACTTATTATACATATAAACATCCATGACTTGGAAACAAATGTCCGTGCTCATCACACAAACATTTGCTCAAAATAATAATATCAGCAGCATAAACATATAACTATCAAATAATTTAACACCAACACGTCTGAAATCTTAAGTTAATTTTCTACTTCAATGCCTTAGTTAAATCAAAGGTTCTACCTTAAGTCCGGTCTGTACGTAACTATTTAAATCAGGCTTCGGTCCTCGTCCGTTGGGGGCAGAATGGCATTAATAATTCCCTTAGACGCACATACGACAATCGCAGTGCTCATATTATTATATTATTGGCGTCTGTGTCCGACAACCCTGCAATGTCTTGAGACGTTAGTCAGGGAGCTAGCGGGTCGAATTTTGAGTGTATCTGTTGCTTGGTTGGTTTATAATTAATGTGGAAGCGTGGTCGTCTTTTTGGTTTAAGAGGGGTGCATTTTGTACATTTTTGTTACTAATTAGTAAAAATTTAGTATGTTACTAAACAACTGCAAAAAAAAGTGACTGGCAAAATGAAAATTAGCAAGTAGCAGTCGGTTGGAACTTCGACGATCTATGTTTAATTTTACAGTTAGCCAAGACACTTGGCTTTCTTTCTTCTTTAGACAACATTTGTGACTTTCACAGTTTTCTTAGTGTAACTGGAACGATAAAGCACATTAAAGCATACACTTTAAATGTCAGAATTAAACCTTATTTTAAAACAAACCCAACTACCTGAATATTTAATCTCTACGGATTAACTTGACACACATAATTCAACCATCCTCTATCCTATCTCCTGCACTAAGAGGGTTGTCTTAATCGAAACATGTCGTCCGCAATGAGGGATATTCGAGGCATAATTATGCCGTCGAGGCACGAGGCAGAGGCACGAGGCATCGTCACACGGCACACTTGGTAATAACCCGAAGTCGAAGCAGACAAAACATTCCCTTCTACGTGCTGATTGGGTAGAGGTATTCGTCCGCGGGCCTGACGTAGTTTAGACTTGATACTTGGTGATTGAGTGCTAATGTAGGTAAGATGGCATCACTAACAAGCATTTCTTATCTATTTATCTTTGGCTGGATATTTCTCTAGATGTGTTAAAAAATATAGATGAAAATAAAGAAAGGGGTTAGAAAACACTCTGGCCCAAAGCTTCCGAAACTATCAAATAAAAAATTTCAAATATTCCAGTGTTTTAGTGGTTGATGAAAATACATAGGATAAATAAAAATACATTCAATGTTGCATATATTTTTATTTATCAAATTGAAAATTGCAAATTGAATTTGTGCAGGTTTAATAATAAAAAATGCTAAAGTAACCATTTTCAGCTTAATGTTTTATGCACATACATATTGACGTTAATTATATTGTTGTGATTACTTACCTTGTACTCCTAAAACATTTGTTTTTGCAAATGAACTGATAATTTACTGCCGTAAAGTATCAACACTATAAATCGCAGTAGAATAATGACCACCGCCTGGGAGAGGTACAAATCTACATATTGGGGTGTGGGCATTTCTTGCAGCCCTGTCTGAGATATGTGTCTTAGCTCCCCGTGTCCAGACCGGGGTGGTGCCAGGGGCGAACTCGGGGTTTTGTTGATCTGAAAATTATAAAGGTAGCTTTTATTTGGACAAACATTTTGACACGTTTTTTTTCTCAATGTCAATTTATAATAACAATTATATTTTAACGTATGTAATTGAGAAAAGTTGTATTTAAAATCCACATCTAAAAGATATACACACATATGTACAAATTGCATTGATATAGGTTACAACAACGGCAAGCTTAACCGAGAATTGGGTTTTTGATTTACAAATGTGTTATTCTAAATCTAATTTTATAACTTTAAGCGACATGCATGGAAATTAGAGGCGTACACTCCTTTACTAGAAATTTGAAACTTATACTAAAAAGTATCATAATAACGTAAGGTTTTTATATTAAAAGAACCCGGTGGTCAAGAATTTGACTAATGCGATTTACAAATCCAAAGTGCAGGAATAATAAAAGCTAATAAGTACCTAAAAATATAATACCTAGGTATAAGGTAATTATGTTTTGAACACCACCAAACACAGTGGTGGGAGCCCTGACTTACGAACAGTAAGTCGAGGGTTCGAACCCAGACAGGCGCATTACTTTGTGTAATTTAATTCATCACCACTGCTCTCAAAAACGGTGAAGGAAAACATCGTGAGAAAACCGGCATATCCTAGAACCAAAAATACAAAGACATGTGACATCTCCCAAACCGCACTGGGCCCGCGCGGTGGATTATAGCGCATTTGAAAAATACGCGCTTTGACGTGGAGTTGCGGACACCAGCACGTTGTACAATACAATACAATACACCACCAAACTTTTTTTACTTTACAAAAATACACCCACCCAAATCCGTTCCCCACATAAATGTTGAAGGTATGCAGATGCGGTACCAGTGTGATAAGTTAATTCCTACTGGCGATCCCTTACCCGTATCAAAATTATAATAGAGCTCGAATATTCCGCAATATGTGGCCCTTCCTCGGTTATTGAAAACTTAATGGCCTCCTAAGATATTGCCGAGTTATGTTAGGACGATTGTTTTGGTAGCATGTGTGGATCTTAGGAATTTTAGGATAATATTTGGGATGGACGTATTTTGAAATGATCATGCACAGTCGAGGACTTTAATTGGTGAGCCACTTGCCACTATTCGTATTAGCCGTGTAATGCAAATTGGGTTAACGGGCCGGCGGAGCATGCGTTTTTCATACAACGGTAATATACCAAAATAATATAAAAATAAAACATATTCTTAAGGTTGTGTGTATATATTTCGATTTGGTTACAGAATATCTATGTTCCCAAATAAATATTTTGAAAGGACAATATTATACAACATGTTTTACGATTTCGATGGTGGTCCCATAGATAAATTTGTTCAGTTTGATGGTCTATAGCACACCCTTTCATATGACTATACCCTTTTTGTTACACGTTGTAAAGGCGAGATATGAGGAATTTAAAATTTATATAGAAAAAATATTTTTCTCATAACTCTCGTTTATATTTGGTATTACGTTTGTATGAAAAGCGCATTCTCCGCATGTCATTAATAAAATAACTCGTGAATTTATGAAAATGCAAAATTGTTAGGTAGTGAAAGTGACTTATCAATTAAAGTCCTCGACTCTACCTACTTATAACGCTTTTAAAAGAATCTTTGGTGAAGTAAAGGCTATTTTTCATCACTTGTGAGAATAACGGAATAATTTCAGAAGAGTAACTGACTTAACAGACTTAACAGTGTAACTGTTTTCTTAACACACTGGTCAGTTTCTAATTTAAGGTTTGTTTCACATTTAGTTATAAATGTATTTTGAAATTAATCAGCATCTAATTATAAGTACTTAAATGTTTGCATGCCAATTTTATGGCGAAATGTGTCATTGCACTTCATATTATTTTACCATCTTTTGTACCACATTTATTGCAAATAAATAATTTTGACTTTGACTTTGACTTATGTATAGAAAACTCGGTATCACAAATCTATCTGCGTTCTAGAGTCGAGAGCTGTGTTATGCAACTGGGTGATAAACAAGAGTAATTCTGCTCAACCCCATAAGCAAGTAGTTACGGCAGCTATTAATTTAGTGACTTATCAATATTTTTCACATTTTATTAATTTGAGCAAAGTAATCATCTGTCTAGCCTTTTCCGAACTCTGTTGGGGTCGGCTTCCAGTCTAACCGGATGCAGCTGAATACCAGTATTTTACATGGAGCGACTGCCTATCTGACCTCCACAACCCAGTTAATACTGGGTAATACGATACTACCTGGTAAGACTGGTGTCAGGCTTTTTGGGTCACTGACTACCTGTAACGACGCCTGTTAACGTGCTTTCCGAGGCACGGAGGAAACTCGGTATGTAAGGGTGGTCAGGGTCACCCATCAACAGACCAACCTAGGCCAGCCCGGCTTAACCTAAAGATCGACCCGAGCGGCTGATATTAATTTTATTAGCCACAAGCTCCTCCGAATTTGAGCAAAATAATGAAACATAAAATAATTGTAAAATGGATTTAAATTCTTCAATGCTTCTATCAATGTCGTCCGCCATTAAGCCATAGTTCACTTACATATCAATGAAAAGTTGCTCCTTATACTCCATCTTTATCTCATAAAACCTCCCAATGTGCAATACATACACGAAACCTCTTAAATAGGTATTATGGCAGTACGGTCAAGAGTTGCATAATGAGACAAGTATGAAGGCGGAAGTGTGCCAGATGTTCACACGTAGCTCCATGTTGTATGGACATCATTCTACGCCCTTTGTGCCGTAAATATGGTCCAAAGTTCAGGTAAGGACTAGGTTTTAGTGCGGCTTGTGTGTTTAAGATACCGTTGGATTTTTTGTGAATTCCACAACTTAAACATGACATAATTTTGGCCAGTTATGTTTGAGCATTATGTGTGAGAGTCTTTGCCATCAAATAGCACGAAAACACAAAAAAAATCCTGACGGATAAATGAACCCAATAATATTTCTACTTACCTGGTCAACGACCGCAGGATCTTCAGCAAGAGCACTCAACCATTAGACCAACGGTTATTCTACAATTAATCGTGATTTATGGCATAATGTCGGTTGTAAGGACACGTAAAATTATTCACGACAAATCTCATTTCCAAAGTTACACGAAGCATGACTGTGAAGACGTAAAACAGCAGAACTACCGTCGTCTAACTAAAAGTAGTTTGAAGACTATCAGAATCTGTTTCCTCATCTCTTGCAAATATTTCGATTACAAAATGGTACTCTTGACCTCGATCACGCCTGACGGAAAGCTATTTATAAGGTCTATGATGAAACTAGTGAGCCCTGACGATACCTGTTCACTTTTTCTTTGAAGGCAGTCGCCGCGAAAGACGCACCGGGCATCGGGGGCCACGTGGTGGATACCGGCCACCGTAGACCCGGGCCTGTGGACGGTGAGCTATGGACTAGCTAGCCGTCCGTCCGTCTTATGACTACCGGCCTTGTCGACGGGGCGTTCGTTTTCCACGCGCGCCTCAGAGATGTCAGCATAAAGGGAGGGGCCCGCAAGGACCGAAACCTGCCGGGGCTGCGGGACTGTTTGAAAGACGTTATCGCGGCCCCGGAACGTAAAGGGCTGGGAAGGAACATGGATGGGTTTTAGTCAGTAAAAGTCTGACACTCCCTACCACTCCGCCCATAGTGATGATTCCATCCGAAAAAAAAAAGAGTTGAATGAGTGATGGTTGATGGCAGAGAATTCCAAACTTTGGCAGTGCGCATAATAAAAGTGAAGGAGAAGTCCTTAGTACGGCTCGTCGGGATATCTACCAAGTGAAACTATACGCCCTATCATCAAAATCGCTTTAGTGTAAACACTCTAGAATCAAACCCAGCCACCTTCTACCACTATGGTCTCACCACATGTCATAGATAGGCCAACACCGTAGGCGTTGCGTGGGCGCACGAAAGTTCCTCACTTATTACCAGCGCTGCAACGGCGAATCAGCGCCAAACCAATCTTTTCAGACCCCTGATCCTTCTCCCCTTACTCCATTCCCCAGGTCACAGGTCCTGGTTACCTGCCTGATTGAATCAGATATGGTTTCCGTAGCATTCGCCAGATTAATGATGATATAGGGATGTGTGCTTTCTAAAGTTCCTGTTGTTATTTGCATATTGATTCAGAGATTCTTAATAATGTCCTCTTTGAATATTTTAGTTGTGGAATCGTTTTTCTATGGTAATGAGAGAGGAGTATTCTGTTTTTGGTTGTTTAGAAGAGATCAGTGTTATTTAATCAGTAATATTTTATTTTGAAAATGCTGGTCGGGATTCCTTAAAAGGACATACACTGACTTGAAGACGCGGACGAAGGAAAAGGATCGTATTAGGTGGCTTTCTGCAGTTCCTGTCTACCGGAAAAAGGCATGTTGTCTGTATGTATCACAGATTGAGAAAGTGATAATTTTTTCCACACACCAAACCAACTCCCACGAACACGCTCAAGAAACAAACAAAAATTGTGAAACAATAAATAAAAGAAATTGCTGAGAGCAAGTCACGAGTTCCCGCGATGCGACTTGCAACGTCACGTGACGTGAAGAAAACAAGTGAAGGAGGAGGGAAGAAGGAGACAAGAAGTCGCATCGTCGGATGTCGTACCTAAATTTTCTTTACTGAAATTATTAACTTCTTCATCAGTCCCTAGAACCCTACACATCATCATCTGTATGAATCACAGATCGAGAACGGATGAGTCACATTTTTTTCTGTCAGTGAATTGGTCAAGCCGCACTTTAGTTTTCCACACACCAAACCAACACAACTACCACGATGCTGATGCACCTCGCACGTTGTGACGATTCAATATTTTTGTAAACAAATTAAAGAAATTGCTGAGAGCTCGAGTCACCGGGATACGACTTACGACGCGACCTGAGGAAAACCCGTAAACAAGTGAAGGAGGAAGGAAGATGAAATAAGTGACGTAATACACAGACGTATCGCTTGACGCAAGTGCCGTCGCATGTCGCATCGCCTGAGTTTGTACTACTTTCTTTACTGGATTATTTTGTCGCATAGGCCTACTGGGCATGGTTTGGGTTGGTCGTTTCGTTAAAAGGAACCAGCAAAAACTCCATGGTTTCATCTTCACCAGTCTCTAGAACCCCACACAATTTGAGCATAAAGTAGTTGCATCAATCTTTTCGAATTCACTCAAATAAAATCTAAGCTCTAAACACCAAACTAAATCAATTCAAAACTACATTCTAACATAGTGGGGTGCCTCCACCACCCGGGACCTAGGGTGGGAACCCCGGGACCGGGATCCCGGGAACTTGGTGGCACATGTGTGCCTAATATCCTTACATTTGTCAGTCTGTAATTGCGAAGTGATTCTACTTTCCGCTGTGCCTTACTTAAATCTTAATGTTAGTTCGGTCTATAGTTTTGATAAGGTTTGTGTCTCAACAGTTACGTTGTGCTTTTGCTATGCTTCTGGGTTTTGACGCTCTTTATAATGTGAAAATTATGAGAATCCTTCTACCAGACAGAACGCCACGGCAGTCAAAATTTAGATATCTGACTTTATCAAGTTTTTAGGGTCTAATAATCAAATAAACCTAGCAACGTTTTCCTGCAGAAACCAATAATGAGATGAGATGACAAATACAATTCAGAGACCAGACAAACAACATTAATGGCAAAATGACATAGCATAGCTTAGAATATACGACTGGATTTATCGACCACATCTGCTTTCACTGAGTTGGTATATGAGGGTATTTTACAGAGCCAAGGATTTGACAAGATTCTATACTTATTCGAGTGAAGTTGAAGTTTGAAATACCACACGATCAATGGATTGAATTTCTCTAAGACAGATATAAAAATGCGTAAATAAATCGACCTACACGGAATAATTTGATATGAGATTTAGTTGTCTCGTATTAATTTTGTCCCTACAAATCGGGGTTTTCTGCTCTCACTATTTCGTTTATTCTCTAACAGTGCACTCTTCATTTTCCACTCCCAATTTTACATACATTTGCACTAAATAAAAACAATATAAACCTGAACCGATTAAACAAATACGTTCACAAAAACGCTGACTGCATAGAGCGTTGCAGTGGCAGCCATATTGAAATCAAAAATGGCGGGCTGTCAGTTGTCAGCAGTTTTTTGCGCGCGAACGAAGGTACATACTCGTGCATTTTGTTTACGTAATCGGTTCGTTCTTTTTGTTTGTTCTATATTTGAATCGTCAAATTGTTTTCCCGTTTGCGTTTATTTTTGGCGGGTTGTGTAAACACTTGATTCTATTGGTCCTATGTGTGGGTGGGTTAACATGTTAAATACTTCGTGTTTGTGTTAAACGTACCTACTTGAACTATCGATTTATTTCTGTCAATTGTTTGAAAATTACAGAAACGGAGTGATGTTTTAAATATGGTTAACGTTAATGAAAAATTAAGAAATTAGGTGATTACTATGTTTCTCGAAGTATTCAAAAGTTTGTTTTTTTGTTCTGAACGAGGTGATTTTCATCTGAAAAAAAGAAGTCGAGGTTTCATTATTGGATTGTCTTTATATTTCAGGTATGTGTAACGTACAATCGAATATTTAATGTAAGTAAGGTACTCAATCCAACTCCTGAAAGCCTATTAATTGCTTTTAATATTAATAAATACTAATAAAGACTAATGTTAAAGATATTTACTTTCAAGTCTTAATGACTGACAACGATATTTTAACCAACTTACCTTTCACTTAAAATTAATGAACAATTTTCAACTTAATAGAGAAAAGAAATTGAATTTTTCACAACCAAAATATTAACATAAATTGACGGTTACAACAAAATTCTTTCAGAAACCAGCCGGATGAATGACTGTTCACTGAATCGAGCTTGAAAAGGGTAGCCGTCTTTCAGGCATTGATAAAAATAAACTTTGTTTTTTTTAATTCGTTATAACATTTACGTGGGACATTGCGTCATACAGACTGGCGTAATGAGGTAACGCAAAGGAGGTTGACATAATTTTTTATGAGTGACGTAAGAAAGGGTCGGCGTGGAAAGTAAAGTTACGTATGTTAGATGACGTTAACTGGAATAACAGAATTAGAATTGTATAAAGTTAGAATCCCAGAGGATTTAATTTAACGCAGGAAAAATATGTCTATTTTTGTACTCCGGCAGACTTTGACTCCTACTGTATACTTAATTGAAATTTGGTGGATCTAATATGCAATGATCAGTTTTTGACATCTTGAAAGGAAGTCGATCAATTCAATTTTCAGCGCAAACCCTGAAAGTTATGAAGATAAGTGCACGACATACCATAACACACACTAGACGGCTGAAACCATAAACACGAAACCGAACTCTGCCACAATCGAAAACTTTTTAATTGCACCCAATTTGAGACCAATCGAAAAACGGTATTGTATTACGAAATTCGAATCGAATGCATTTACCGAAGTTTTGCTCGTGCAAGTTCGCGTCGCTTCGTGTAAATTTGCTACTCAAAATAATGTACACTTTGAATTTGGAGTGTGTACGGTCTGTAAAATTTTTAATTGCTACCAGTTTGGAATTTTGAATTTGGAACAATTGAAAATTCAGCTGTTACTGGCCTATGTTTCTGAAACTCTGTTTCGATTTTGAATGAATCAAATTTGAAAATGAAGTGGTCTGTTGACGTAACTACTACCTAAACTACCT
This sequence comes from Xestia c-nigrum, assembly GCA_916618015.1. Taxonomy (NCBI): domain Eukaryota; kingdom Metazoa; phylum Arthropoda; class Insecta; order Lepidoptera; family Noctuidae; genus Xestia; species Xestia c-nigrum. The sequence continues at coordinate 18,269,889 of OU745261.1, read as the reverse complement.
ACCGTCGTTGACGTTAAGTGTAAATACTTTTCTAAGTATGTTTTTTCAATTTCTTCAAACATTTTGTTCATTTCTCCTGAAAAGCTTTCGAAGTGTTTCATTCCCACATATGGAAAGCGGACAGTAAAATTGGTGATTATGATACTTAGTTCTATGCCCTTTTTTCCTCCAAAAACGTCATCTGGTTTTGACCTTCCAAACAACAACTAGAAAAGAGAAAACTTCAACTTTCAAACCTTTTTCCAAACAAACCCTGTAAACATCATCATCATTGGCCTAGCCTTTTTCCAACTATATTGGAGTCGGCTTCCAGGCCAACCAGATGCAGCTGAATACCAGTATTTTACATAGAACGACTGCTTATCTGACCTCCACAACATAGTTATTACTAGGTAATACGATACCTCTTAGTATGACTGGTTGTCAGACTTTTTTTTCTAAAAGGTAGGGCCTTTTAGAAAAAAAAAAACATTCAACAAAAAGAAGGTCCAAAACAATCTGACATATCTATTACACAGATTATACATTACATCAACACCGTATTGTTAGACGCGTGCGCAGTATCATCTGGGACATAGATTACCGTTTCTCGTATAATTATATAGATTACGTTAAGCACGTGTTGTGAGCTTCACTGTTGGGGGTTAACGGGTGTTGTCGCGGGGATTTTCGATAGCGATTCTCGGCTAGAGCGTATCGATATAGCGAAAACTTGTATAGTTTTTGTTAAATGACTGTAGAACAGTGCAATTAGTTTTAAAGCACTCTAATCCCACATTTCAGCCGTATTTATAGGTATACCTACAAATAGTTTGCACTTAGATTTTTAATAACATAAAATGTTTTAATTTGAAGTTGCCGATTCTCTCGTAGTTAGTCAGAACAGCCGGTTTTGAAAACGGAACTCGGTTACTTATTTTTGAATGCATTAAACTGTAAAATTTCATTGAAATAAAACCTGCACGGCCATATAGGTATTAAATCCAACCACGCCAAGATGTCGAGAACTCGAAAATACAAAACAATTGTCGTATATTCGCTATCGCTTTGAATCCGTCGAACATTCGACAGCTCCCTTTAACCCTCGCGGGAAGTAGGAATAATACATTAAAGTATAGTATTACAGATAGTATTGACGACGTGTTATTGTCTTCAATACATGGCTAGTATTGAATTTAATGACACCCTGCGTCTTTGGTAGGGACAGTAATCATAGAGAAATCTATTAAAATAGTTGCTTAATGTTCTTGATACTAAACCGTAATCTAGAGCGCTCGTCTATTTCTTGGCCAAAGAATCTAAAGGGGTAATGCTGCCAGCCCTCTGGCCCTTTTCCCCTTTGACAGCGAAGCGGACGGACTTTTCTTTTCTAAGAATGGAATGCTAAGTTTTTCACCAACTCATTTTTACCAATCAGTTGGGCCAAAAAAACCTTACTTATCCCATTTGATGGCTGAATCTCTAGCATTAGATATACCAACTTTGACCTTCCACTACCACACACCATGAAAGCAATAAAATGATAAACAGACATACTGCTATTATGATATTTTCGCAACATTCAATTTATTGTAACAAAGGGGTCCACATCGATACGGTACCGTTAGAGCAGGCATTTTTGATACGCCACACAATGCCGTCGATATTTTTGATAAATTCTTGATGTAGACATGCTGGATGTGCTCTGATATGACTATTTTTCTGTTCATCGAAGAACATTTTATAATATTGACAACAGTATTAACAAACCTGGTAGTCAGTGACCTAAAAAGTTTGACAACCAGTCTTATCACCCAGTACTAACTGGATTGTGGAGGTCAGATAGGCAGTCGCTCCATGTAAAATACTGGTATTCAGAAGCAACCAGTTAGACTGGAAACCGACTTCAACATAGTTGGGAAAATGCCAGGCAGATGATGATGAAGAAACCTGAAACAAGGTTGAATTATGAAAAGTACATGTAGGTATTACATTTTGTAAATGTGAGCATGTGATGTTATAATGTTCTAGCTCTTTATTAAATCTTTATCTTTATCAGGTGAAGTAATACTTCGCCTGTAATACTCGAAATATTTCACGAATTACTTAATAAAATTATTTCAAGTTGAGACGTCATAATATTGTCAAGGATTCAAAGAGTTGGTCAGAATGAAATTTGAAACTACAGACCCACCATTTATCTACTCGTGACGAAGGTTAATGAAGAGGACCCTTGCATTTGATCATCAGTTATTACTAAAACAATCACACCATCTTCTTCCTGCCCTTTTCCCATTCTATTTAGGGTCGGTGCAATACGTGTTAAGCCGGAAAGACACGTGGCGTGGCGTGGCGTGGCGTGGCGTGGCGTGGCGTGGCGTGGCGCTTGCTGTCGTGACGTTGACTGTGCACACTATTATATCGTGTCGTGGCGCGCTCTGTCGTTATTTCTGAACATCACATATTTAACCTTTGCAGCGTTCAAACGTGCCTAATGTTTTCTTCGGCAAGCTCGAGCCACGTGGTGTAGAAACACATTTGCCTGTTGCGACGTGTCGCGCCATAACCCCCACGATCGCTCTAGTGCAATCGGTGGTGAGCAGTCAGCGCCACGCCAGAACGCGCCACGACACGACACGACCTACAAATATGTCTATAATCATACTAAATGTATGAAACCGATATGATTCTAGCGCGCCACGCCACGCCACGTCAGATAAGTGTGTTTCCGGCATTATTCTTATATTCTCCCCTGTCAGACGTCACGCACGCCACCGTTAACCTACTCCTTTCTTTTCCTTTCTCACACAATCCATTATTTTTTTAATTTGGCCTGCGTCTCCCTCCATCAACATTCATCATCACTCATCAGTCATGAGTCATTACTACTAAAACCACCACACACTTAGCTTAATTCCCTAGACAAAAAATACTTAATTCTGTTTCATCATCATCATCATCATCATCAGCCTATAATGTTCTCACTGCTGGGACACGGCCTCCTCTCAATGAGAGGGAAAGGGCTATAATCTACCACGCGGGCCCAGTGCGGATTGGTAGATGTCACAGTCATGTCTTCGAATTTTTGGTTCTAGGACATGCCGGTTTCCTCACGATGTTTTCCTTCACCGTTTTAGAGAGCAGCGGTGATGAAATAAATTACACAAAGTAATGCGCCTGTCTGGGTTCGAACCCACGACTTACTGTTCGTAATCCTGTTTCAAATAACAGTTATTCACCAATCATATGACTAACCACCACACACTTAGCTTAATTCCCTAGACAAAAAAAAAACTTATTCTAAATTCAAATAACAGTTATTCACCAATCATATCGAAGTCGCTTCCAGGACCCGAAGTGTTCCGAAGCTGCGATGATATTCGGCTATTTATATCGTTAATAGGATCGACTCATTTGGGCATGACTGGCGAAACGGAACGCATGTGGGGTCCGTACGGGAATTATACTTTTTTTTGTTCTGTTTTGAAGGTTAATTGACCGTTTGCTTTCGTTAAGGTCATGTTTTATTTTGGGTGTTACTTTGTAGGGGGAAAGAAAATTCTGACGAAGTGTTTACAGTTTCCGTCGTACTGTTTTTTCGTCATTCTTTGTATACCATTTTACTCCATGTTCGACCGGTTTTATCCAGCTTCTGGTTATATGATGCTGTTGAAGAGGCTTATCTTCAGCTATCGGAAGTACTTCTCATACACACACACACACACCCCCACAACACACACACTCAACACGCACACACTCTCACATACACTCTTTTAATAAATAATCTCTTCTGGTGCTGCCCATTACCTACCTAGTCTTTTCCCTATTATGCTAGGTAAAGTTTTTCAGTCAAAGTGGTTGCAGTGCGGCTGCATTTAATACTGGAATTCAGATGTGCAATTTACCCAGACCATCGAAATTCATTTACTAGCTAACACGATAACCCTTGGTTAGGTATAGGTCCTAGTTGCCAGAATTTCAGGCTTCTGATTACCCGTGACGATTACCAAAAACTAGCTGACCCACGCAACTTCGTCTGCGCCACATAAGAGGGAAAAAGCTCACAAAAGGAGTAATTTTTTCCGGGGTTGCGGGCCTGTTCGAAAGAGATACCGCGGCGGCCCCGGAACGTAAAAGGCGAGGAAGGAACATGGTTGGTTTTTAGTCAGTAAGAGTCTGACACTCCCTCCCGCTCCGCTCAGAGTGGGGGGAGTCATTTGATGATTTCCCATCCTTAAAAAAAAAAAAAAAAAAAAGGAGTAATTTTTTCCCCGTTTTTGCAACATTTTCCCTTTATGCTCCGCTCCTGTTGGCCGTGGCGTGATGTCGTATAGCCTATAACCTTCCTCGATAAATGGACTATCCAACACAAAAATTTTTCAGTCCCAACCAGCAATTCTTGAGATTAGTGCGTTCAAAGAAACAATCAGACTCTTCAGCTTTATAATATTAAGTATAGATTTATGAATGCTACCTAGGACCAAAAATTGTTTACCTGTTGTTTCAAGTATGGTGAAGTTGGCTAATGAAACCTATTTTATTAAATTCTTCTTCTTTCATATCGATGATACGACTATTTTTTGCCCTGTATGACACCGCCACAAACAGCAATTTCTTAAACGATAAACTCACCTACCTCCAGTCCTACTTCTAACTATACATATACGCTAACAGTGACCCACTGTGGTACCATTGTGTGGTTCAATCAATTAGTTCTATTGAAACTGTATCACGTAATTGGTGATGAGAGTTGGTATGGGAAAACCTTAATGTTATTTTATAGTTGAACTTTAATTCTGTAATCTTCGTCGTGTCGATGAAATCCCCTTTTTTATTTTTAAATTATTTTCGACCAGTACTCTGCTACCTCGACAGCGTTAAGGGTGGCCGCGGAAATATCCCTCAGAGTGCAGGTGGAGTCACAAATAGTGCAGGACAGGAGTTGAGCCATAGTTTGTGTTGAGGCACCGCAGTCACACAAAGCTTCATCGGAACCCCCACTAGACCAGATGTTATATGTTGACAGTATGAGACACAATAAAGCATCTAGTTTATCTCTGTTTTAGGAATTCAAGTGGAAATTAGAGTTTCGTACCCGAAGGGTAACCAACGGGCCCTTTGACTAAGCCTCCGCTGTCTGTCAGTCCGTCTATTTGTTAGCGGACTATATCTGATGACCCGTAGAATAGGTAGACAATTGAAATAATAAAAAAAGGAATTTCCCCTACTATAACGGTACTGAACCCTTCAGTCGCGAATCCGAATCACACTTGGCTGGTTTTTTTATTCATAGTTACTTGGGTAAAGTTTGTTTCCTTCTGATTTTGAATAATTTGTGATGTTAGTAAATTATTTAAGAAGTAAATAATACAAATTCTTCTTGAAATACATAGTAATGTTTTAGGTAAATAACACAGGCAAAACCCAAGCGCGCATCGATGCTGTGGTCAAAATTTTTGATTAAAAAGATCTCCGAATCCATTTGTAAAATTACGGTAATTTCCGCGATATATTCGTACGTGGACCGGACAACTTGCATCATCTAAACACTTCCAAAGTAGTAATATAATAATATATGTTAAGAATAAATCGACTAAAATCGATCAACAATAACACAACAACCATACATTACAGCACTATTCTGTTAGCAGGAAGAACGCGCACGCGCACGTTCCCACGTGCCCCCTTTGTCGGCTCGCGACAAAGCATCGCCGACAACATGCCTCATCTATGAAACAACACAACCCATTCAAATACCAACCAAAACTTTAAGACACTAAGATTTAAATTCCGAATGAATAGTAACGGAAAAATCAAGCCTATGGTTCCATTTTCAAATGTCATAACTGTCTTCTGGAATAAAAGACTGTCGACTATATCTAGTAGAAATAAGGTTGGAATTCCTTTGGCTCCGCCAAAAAAGGTGGCTTCAAAAAGTTTCGCCGTGAAGGCAGCGTTGACCCCTCATTTAAGGTAGGGCAATTGTTTATCAATATGTCTATGATTAATGTGTATGATGTGCCTTCGTGATCGGATCGCGGCCGGTCGGGGCAATTAGCGGCGATCACGATTGCCCGAATGATATGTGATGGGCAATGTTGCTAATTTGTTTGGGGGGTCGGCCGTATGGGCGATAATTTGTGTAAGCTGTTCTTTATTGGGTTTAAATGAGATTGGAGGCTTTATGAAGTGTGATTAACAAGTAGGGATCTTTTGACCCTTTTTTTTAGTGGGCGGTATATAAACTCTAACACCAGGTTAGGCGCCAACGACATGATAAAGAAATTAGTGGAAAAAATCCTCATGGATACCGTCTGGGGCAAGGGGAGGGTTATGTAAGACTCTAAGCGACAAGAAAACTACAGGTCCTACTACTACCATGTGTACGGGGCCCCGGAGATAGGTACAAGTAGATTCGCGTACCCCCGAAGGGATTTTTTGATCCTGGCAAAACAGTAGACTGCAATAACAAAAATAGCCGAGGACTTCAACAAACAGTCATTCAATCAAATATACAACGAGGTATTGGGCAGACATTACGCTAAGGAACAGCTCAATAGTATGTCAATCCTTATTGAAAGTTTACTTTGAGTTTAGGAAAATATGAGATCCGAAATCACTAGTGACATTGTACGTTTTTACAGTTTAATGTGCCTCCCAAATGTTCACAAAGATGTTCAGCATTACATTCACAACCAAAACCAAACACATTTCCTAATTATATGCATTCACTACCACGCGTATACCTTTAAAAATAATCTCAACCAATTTCTAACCAATATATCAAACATTAAAGTTATAACCAATAAATATTCATAATCCCTTTGCAGACATGATGCGGTGGGCGTTGGGCCGTTTCGTCCTAATTCTAGTCAAATAATTTCCTTTAATACTCGACTAAGTCGGCCGTTGTACACAATGACACAGTATGTCACACGTAATGTGTGCACTGACAACGCTGTGCGGACGCCATTTTGTTTGCGGATTTTGTAGTTTTGATACTTGATTTTGACTGTATAGCTGTGTAAGTAAGATTTGGAGAATTAACACAACTTAAAGTCAATAATTCCACCAATGAATTATTGAACGCATTTAAGCTGCGTTTTATATTTGTGAGAGTGTCAGTAAAACCTCAGTAGCTCAGGGAAAATTCCAAAACTAAAATAAAAGTGGAAAATTAAGGTTATTGATACTTACAAGTTTTCGCAAAAATCTAAATTTGCCCAAATCTTTTTATCGTATTGACTCAGGACCTTGATTTTACATCTGATAGGGACTACAAATTTCAGTATCTGGTATAAATGTCAACTTGCTACTAGATCCACTAGTTCTTGAGAAAATCAGAGGTGTCAGATGGACGGACGGACAAGAAAGTGATCGTATAAAAGTTCTTTTTATTACCGTTTCAGGTACCGAACCCTTGCTATAAAAATCACCTTTAACTTTACTCCTGATAACCTACATTTTACCAACCATCCAGTATTTTTGCAATACGGGTGAACTCTTCGCCTTATACCGAGCTACTTACTCAAACTACTAATTTTAAATAGTAATTATACTAATAAATTTCTGAATGAAAACCCAATCACAATTTGGCAGCTGCTACTGATGATCCCCAACAGTTGCACACACAATCACAAGACCATCGAGAGTTTTATAGCAAGACTCCCACGATTTATTTTGTTCGTTTTTCAGAGGACAAAATATCTTCTGCTATTATAAGTTTTGCAGCCATACGAATTATTGCTGCATCGTCATAATCATAATAATACGTCCAACATGATGTCACGATGTTAGATCGTGCAATCAAAGTTCGCACGAAAGTTTTCTATAAACACAAACACGTTCCCGACATCAAAAGTCTGAGACCCGTGTTCCTCCTCACACTTTGCCCGGACGCTAGACTCTTTACAAAAGAAAAAAAAATATTGGCTGTGCACTCCTTTCGTTTTGTCTCTCTATTGAAACAAAACTCCCTAAGAATATGTAAGATAAACTTGTTCAAGTTGTTCAGTTAGGCTAATAATTTATCGTGAATTAAGATACAGTAAACGGATTCTTTATCCACCACCCAAAGTTATTTATGATACCACGAACCAGCAAAATCCATATCAACTTGAGTGCAGATATGTTTTTTGTCTATTTCTCTATTTCAGCTGTCATTTCAAAATATCATATGCGTAGTAAATTGTAATCTTTCACGCGGTCCATCCATTTTTTCTTGTTTTATAAATTCGTCCAAAATAATTATAGTACACATTTTGTTTCCCAATGAACGCCTGGGTTCGATCCCCATTTCGGTCAATCTAAATATATATAATTCAAAGGTGACTGACTGACTGACTGACTGACATAGTGATCTATCAACGCACAGCCCAAACCACTGGACGGATCGGGCTGAAATTTGGCATGCAGGTAGATGTTATGACGTAGGTATCCGCTAAGAAAGGATTTTGATCAATTCTACCCCCAAGGGGATAAAATAGGGGATGGAAGCTTATTTGAAAGTCCGTCAGTTTTAAAGTTAGGATCTTCTAATTTTGTGTTTAGGCTGACGATTGAAAATTAATTTATGCGTGATTCAGCGTTTTTGATAACTCCACCCCGAAGGCTTATAAAGGGGATGAAATTGTATGTGAAAAATCCTTAATTTTCGAAGTAAAAAGTAAAAAATTTGTTATCTGGGCTTATGATTGGAAGCTGACGCAACGGCTTTATTAGAATTTCAACCCTTGAGGGGTGAAAAAAGAGCAACATTTTGTTTTTAATTAAAGTTTTTATTTTTTGAGTCACCAAAAAGTATCAAAGTTAGTAAATCGTTAGTTTTTTTTAATTTCAACCCGCAAAGTGGTAAAAGGGGGGATGAAGTTTTGCATTGTAGTTGTTCATTCGTTCAAGAATAACAGCAGCAGGAGAGACTTTTTGCAGCAGTGCAAGTTAATAGTATAGGCCGTACACATGTAAATAGCACACGTGACTTCGCGGCTGGCAGTACTTACCGTTTTGTAGGGACCTAGGTAAGCCGAAGATGGACTTACGGCAGGAGCACAAAAAGAAAGTATGGCAGCTGCCGCTCCTGTGGATGCCACCCGCTCGCACCACTCAATATGGTGTCACAACGGATTGATTGCTTCAATTGTACACTGAGCGAATTCACACGGGCCGCATTTTGCGCAATTACTTTAGTTTGTCAAATTAATTAATTTATTCAAAATATAAATAATTTAACTTTAAATATAACTGCTCAATTGTATTAGGTACCTAACTAAACCTGTAATAATAGTTGTATGTGTTGTTTAAATCAATAAATAAAATAAATAAATTATGTATAGTACAACGAGATAGAATGAGTAATTGTCGATATCGTATTTGATACCAACTAGATTTTTTTATTTTGTAGATTTCTGTTTTTTTTCTCTTCTGCATTTCTGATCTTACTTTTGATGAATGAAGATGAAATCAAAAATGGCGCTGACGGAAGTTTTTGGATTTTTAATCATGGGTGTCGTTTCCGTGGTTTTTGGTGTCGCTCATAGTGAAAATGAGGTCAAAATTATCACGGGGAAAAAAGTTTATAGAAGCAAAAAAAACAGTTTTCCTTTTTTTCTACGGCTTCCCCTGACACTATTTTCACCCTGCGCCAGTGTTAGGTAGAGGTGTATCTAATCCTACACCCACATTTCGCACATTTAGCTTAATCCCATCAACCGGGCACAAATAATACAATAACACTTCGCCCGTCCCGCAAATCGAACCCAGGACCTCATGCTCAGTAGCGCTTGCGACAACTCGAACAACGATGCAGTCTGACACATGATCCATCAATATTTTCACGCGAACGAAGTCGCGGGCAACAGCTAGTTTCAATTATAATTTTTATCATATCAGTATTGTATACAGCATTGAATGAATGATTTGGTAGCTTTCTTTATTATTGTTTTAATTATTCTTTGCATGTATAAGTTCCAATGTCAATAACATATAAAATTATGTTATGTTAAACCGTTTTTGTGCATGTGGTGATAACCTGTAATTAATTGTAGCACTTGTAAATGTTACTCTAGTCATTAAGTCAGAAATGTACATAGTGTAAACAATTGTTGGTTAACCGAAATAAAAAAAAATAAAGTGTTATTGGGTTTTTTCATTAGAAATTCCTCAGTAGCAGCCACAGAGTCTGAATTTGCACCTGATCAATATAAATAGGCTCGCTTCCATTACTTGGAACTTAAACATAATTGGCGAAATGCGAGTGAACTATACGTATACCTCTGTCTTACCTTTCAGGGATTGCAGGCGTGATGTTATGTTGTAAAAGTGTTTGAGAAAACCTACTTGCTGAATAAATATCATTTATCATTTATTTATCATTTATCATTTTATCATTTATGTCACATATACACCGTCAAAACAACTCTTGATTCTGAAGCAAGTATCAAAACGATTGAGTCGCGCTACACAGGTATAGTTTCGGCGACACTAGCTCTGTGTAACGGCGTCGTTTATCCGATATACGAGAGACGCGATCAGTCGCAGCGTGTTCTGCGATTATACACTAATGCGTCGTGCGTTTAATTCACTTATACAACGTTCTGGTTGCGTATTTTGTGTGCGTTTGAAGGAATGGCGTCGCTAAGTTGCCACTGGAAGTTACGAGTACGGCGATATTCTGGTAACAGACGCTGAAATGTTTGGAGATGCTTTCACTGTTCTACATCTTATTTTATGACTTAGTGTTATTTATGGTGACTGGCTATCAGTGTACGATACTTAATTTCAGTTTTGGTCCCATAGTAAAAGTTGTTTGTTATCATACGAACAATCACATGATTAAGTATCGTTCACTAATTACCAGTCACCCTAAAGGGTGTAAAACACCTCTTCACGAAGCCGAAAGGCACTTATCCTCCCCATCATCGCGATCATTTTTTTGGTCTACACCATACCTGGGATCCTTCTAGTTACGGAGATAAATGGGGGGTCAAAGTTATAACTTTATGACAAGTTTTTGACGTGATAACGTCTTATAAATTGATAATACCAGCAACACTCATGAAAAATAGTAACGTTCCATGTTCCATAGTAACGTTCCACCGTTCCACGTGTTTTATTACATAAAATAATGATTATGACGTTTTTTGCGGAGTTTTAAAACAGGCCGACTCAAAAGTGTCCTTGTAACGTAACATCTCAAACGGTAAATGATAAATGATAAATGATAAATGATAAATGATAAATGATAAATGATAAATGATAAATGATAAATGATAAATGATAAATGATAAATGATAAATGATAAATGATAAATGATAAATGATAAATGATAAATGATAAATGATAAATGATAAATGATAAATGATAAATGATAAATGATAAATGATAAATGATAAATGATAAATGATAAATGATAAATGATAAATGATAAATGATAAATGATAAATGATAAATGATAAATGATATATGATAAATGATATTTATTCAGCAAGTAGGTTTTCTCAAACACTTTTACACGTCATTTTGACGTGATAACGTCTTATAAATTGATAATACCAGCAACACTCATGAAAAATAGTAACGTTCCATAGTAACGTTCCATAGTAACGTTCCATAGTAACGTTCCACCGTTCCACGTGTTTTATTACATAAAATAATGATTATGACGTTATCACGTAAATCTATCGTCCGTAAACCGACTTTACAGACAACCAATTTTTTTTTTTTAAATACAAGATTTTTGGTAAGATTTTGACTTTTAACATCTCCACGAACCCCGTACTATTTAATCCATCTATAAGCACAATGTTTTAAGTGCGTTACATTGAGTTCTATCACAAAACAGGATTTATAACCTCAAAGCAATATTTTTTGCGTCAAATTACTTAGTTTGATGTTACACAATGCTTGGTTAACGGTTTTGTGATGAGGTGGTTTACACACTGTATATTTATGCGACGGGGTTTTGATATAAATAAGGCACTTTCTGGCATAATGTGTGACGATTCCGACCCACACTTGAAACGTGTTGTGACCCGCCCAGTCCCATTTTAACCTCGCACACTTATCACTCAGCATCAGCTATGACTGTCTTTGAGCGTTTTGGTGCTGCGCATGCGATCAGTGACTCGTTAGAATCTTATTTACTTACCATACGATACTTAGTACTTCCGTTGATCTCTTGAAACCACAATAACAAACACAACACATTTGTTTAATAGTTTGCCAATTGCTTTCTGATCATAAAAGTGTAAGGTTTCCTAATTTTTGTATCGAGCAGTGCGGTTTTTATTTCAGTCATGGTGATTATTTTTCTTAGAGTGGCAACATCGAGGCATCTTTTGATCTACATAATAAGTTTTGACCTAATAAGTTTGGGTTCGGCTGATAAGTTTAGAAAATATAAGTTTGGGTGGAGATCTGTGGTTTTCTTTCTGAGATAATTTACATCTCAGTAAGTGGGATAAGCAACAAAAACTGTAAGTACACGCCTACATTTGTATTATACTTTCTTCTTTAAAATCTAGCCGTCGGTCGTTATATCAAAGGGCTATTTCTGTTAATGTCCAGTGAAATTGAGTAATCCAGTAACTGGCTACAGTGATTGGAACCATTACAACCACATGGAATCCATATCATATCTGGAAACCATATAATTATAACCATATCAATCAGCGGAAATAAGAAGTATGGCTAGTTAAAATTGTTGCAATTAACGTGCTTTGAAAACCGTAACAGTTTAAATTATAAGGATTAAAAAAAAAAGAAAGAAAGAAAAATGTTCTTTAATTAATACCTACATAATCAGTTAACTATTTTTGCCATTTTTCTTTTTCCAGGCGCATAAATATCGTTCTCACTACTCATGCTCTAAAAGTACGCCATTATAGCCCTACGAAGCGGGACTAAAGTGACCGTTTATTCCCTAGGGAGTAAAAAGTAATTTACAAATAGAACGATCTTTTACACTGAAACATGGTCACAAAAGAGACTCATCAAAAGCTTTATTTAAATTTCGAATTGGCTTGCAAATAGAAAGCGGTTTATTGAAAAAAAAAAACAAATGAACTCTTCAACGCGAGAAAAATGTATGGTTGTTTGTGTGCATCGTTGATTTTGAAAAGTATGTGCAATGCCTCTGTTGCTAGCCGCTGCAATAATGTAGTTAAATACTAATTATCTGTGCAGTGTGGATCATCTTCATTGCAAAAATGTTAAGAGTTTGTGTTATGTTTTAAATTGTTAATCTGTGACTGACGTGATAGAAGAAAAAACTGACCGCTCAGTTCAGAATTTTTGTCGAGTGTAAATTTGTTCGATTTTAAATGACTATTTTTCTCGCACTCGAAGTGAAAAGTACAGTTTGCACCTCGAGACTAAACGCCAATCTAATATACCCTCGCTTTCATTGCCTCCCTCGCAAGCTCGGGAGTCAAACCACCTCGGGTATATAATGGTGCCGATTCTCTTGTACACCGAACTAACTTAAACTAAATCTAAAATTTCTTAATTTTAGTTAGTTGGTTTCGGTAAGTTATTCTGAAAACAAAATTCTCTAATTTTAATTTTAGATTTGACACATTTAAAATCGAGTTTGACAATCGCTAAATTCAATAGACCATAGATTAAGATTTGTCGGAGATTAAAATAAAAACTGAATGAAAGTGAACGAAATGATCTGAATTGCAAAAAAAAACCCTAGTGAAATCAAACAATTATTTAAAATTGTTTATCAAAGATCATTAATGAAAGACAGGGACTATTGTAACGGCGTAAAACATTATTGTTGTTAAATATTTATTTTTCAGTTTTTATTATCTGTGACCATAATAATCCTGCTAGGGTTGGAAATCGGAAATGACAACATTTTGGCGACACTTTTCGGTTTTCAATATGATTAAAACCTATAATTTTATTATAATCGACAAAACTGCCGTATTTAAAAATCTATGAGGTAGCATGATTTGTCCTGTTATTTATTTCTGTCTAGTTTCAGTTTATTAAAGCTTGTTAATAAATAAAAATTTGATCTTAAAAAATTATGTTCGGTTTTGTAGTTGAAAATAACCGGTATTTTCGTCGGCGTTTGGAAGGAAAGCCCTATCTTTGTTTTGTTTGTCATGTCAGATGTCACATGTCAATAATATTATTAATTTGGTGGTCGGTTAACATAATTAATTAACAAATAAATACTCTTTGATGTTCGATTCGTTTAACTAATCTCTGTATTCACGAGTAGTAGTAAAGTAACGTATACTTGTGTACACTATACTAGTATATACTCTAAAAGGAAAAACAAGAAGAAAATCAAGCTGATCCCAAAGTATTGGATTTAAGGCCAATGTCAGTAGCGAGCTGAACAAATTGGAGCAGTGGCAACCATGTAAGTTGTTTCAGTGAGATGAAATGTTATACTGGATTGGATAAGTACTTGCATAATTTTCATGTATTCTAAACTTATTTAATTTCAACAGATTTGGAGTGTGTGGGTGACAAAAGTGAAAACAAAGGCAAGAAAGGCGAGGGATTCCATCAGGGCTACTAGTGGAAGACCAGCAGGGGCAGATCTCAATGACATTCAACGCATGTTATCCAGAAACATGTATTAAATATGCGGTTTCAATTTTGTGAAATCGCTACTCTTTTTTGTTAAGGTTTAAGGAGAAAATAAATATTTTAACATTAAAGAAATAAAATGTTTCATTTAATTAAAAGAATTGACAAGTGATTGCTGATTTTTCCTCGCTTCAGCAAGGAAATCTGTGCAGGTATCCTCCGCAATAGCACTCTCCTCACTATGCTCGGTGACATTGATATCTTCTTCATCTGCAAAGATACACTTAATTAGATTTCTTATTTTGCAAACAAATAAAACAGAATTACATATAAATCAAATCAAACACTTACAATCAAATGTTTCCAATTGTACAGGGTGCAACATGCCAGAATAATTTTTGTAGCATTTTCTGGTTCTGTTCATTAGGCGCCCATTACACATTTCCACCACATTTCTTGCCCTTGAGTGGCACTCAATATATGACACCACAATGGGAATCATGAGCCATGACTGTAGTGGGTATCTGTTCCTAAAATAAATAAAACTTTATATGTACTTAGTTAATAGATATACCCAATAGGTATAAAGTTTACTAGTGACCTACGGCGAAGCCACTGAGATCTTTCCCCACATACTATTCACTAACTCATTTCTTTAATAAGTAATGACTAGGTGTAAAGTATCACATAATAAAAGTCACTATGACAAAAAACAAAATCCAGGAACTGTATTTCAGTAAGAATTACAGTTCCTTGTATGTATGCAGTAATTAACTTGTTTTAGCAAGTGAATTATTGCATACATATAATATACATATAGGACACAAAACCGTTCTAACCTTTAGGTGATTGGGGATAAATCCTTCATCCAAACGAGGATTCAGCTTATCCACCAAATAAAGTGTCCCCGATCTAGGTGTCTTTTTATTGAATTTCTTCTCTACCATTTTGAATGGGTTGGATTAGTCTTATTATCTTTCCAATTGAATCCTCGCTTGATAGTTTCTAAAACATAGTTATTTCTTATTAGACACATATTTTATTACACAAAACCTGGAAGTGGCTTTGATTATGAGAAGTGTATGTAATGTAGCATGTGCATTAGATGTTTAATACGCAAATCCCGGTCAGTGGGTCGCCTTAGGGGCGGATTTCCCTTGTAAGTTTTCATGAATGCATTTCGTATTGTATCATAATAAAATAACACTAAATTTACCTTTCTGCCAAATCGACAACGGCTGCAATCACATAAGCTTCCATTCTGAACTCAAACACATCCAAACTTTCAAGAAAAACGAGGAGAAATCTGCTTTGTAAATTTTAGTTCATGACAACTAATTTTAATCTACACCTTTTTAGTCTCGATTAAAAATAGTCTGATTTAGTTTGACAATCAAAGTTTTAGGTGAAAAACGTCAATTTCAGAATAGCGAAATTGCCATTTTCACTAAATTGAATAATTTAGTGCTGTCAAACTATAATTGATTTAAGTTATGTCATTTTAATCAATTTCAGAATAGGAAACGTCGTTTGACAGGAATAAACTAAATTTTAGTGATTTTTAGTCTAGTTTAGAGAAATTTGTGACAAGAGAATCGGCACCAATGGCTTCGTTTAGTCCCTCGTTATAAAATATACTATATCATTAGCCTGTTGCAGTCCAGTTCAGTCCATAAAAATATATCTTTTATTAATTTAAGGTTAGAAATTGAACACTTTGATTGATGATGATGATGATAATTATGATGATAATGATGATTTTTAGGTAGTATTAAATTGATTGACGGGTTTATAAAAGGGGGATTTTTTTTGATAGTTTTGCTCTAAAACATACGGTTTCGGAGATATTTACGTTTTTATAGTTTTCCGTTTTCATTGTTTCACTTTTATTTAATTTTCAAACTTTCGGCATATTATTGGTGGGGGATATTGGTTATTTACAAATTCATTTATTTACAAATTCTAATATTTGTAATTTTGCTGCGAGTTCTAGGATATGAATGGAGATGACAATGCGCCGCGGAGTCTCAGAACTCCGCGGCATAGTCGGTCTCGCTCTCGACGTAGTCCCAGTCGAAGGAGTACGCATAGATACGACCGCAGCCGCAGCCGGAGTAGCAGATTGTATGAGCAAGAACAGGCACTTAAGCGCGAACAAGAAAAAGTGCGTTTGATGGAAATAGAACTGCAAAAGTCACGTGAAGAAGAACAACGTCGCCAGCGGAGCAGACAGCCTAGCAAGCACACGGCGGTGAGGAGACACGGGAGCCGCAGCCGTAGCTGCAGCCGTAGACGAAGCCAGGTGACCGAAGCGGGGAAGAGAAGGCATCATCGTACAGACAGGTCATGTAGCCCTACTTTTTCTTCTAACGATATTGTTAAAATTATACAGAGTATTAAAGAAGTTCTGCCATCTCAACCATCAACCCTTAACACCTCATCAGTGAGTAATAAAAATATCATACCTGAATTTAATCCTTCAGAAAAAAAACCAGCGTATGGATGGTTGGCTTAAGAAAATAAATGAACGTGCAAAAGTATATGGTTGGGATGAAAGGACGACAGTACACTTCGCCATGCAAAAACTGTCAGGGTTAGCCAAGACATGGTATGAAAGTCTTGGTTCCATTTTGTTTACATGGGACGAATGGCAAGTTAAATTGTTAATTGTGTTCCCGTGTGAACAAAATTATGGACTAATGAAGTCATCGCGAATATTTTTTATGAAAAGTTGGCACTTTTGAATCAAAGCGAAATTACTGGCAGACGGGCCGTTGACTGCATTATTCACGGTATTACCGATAGGAGTATGCGTTCCAGTGCTTTAGCATTACGACGTGAAGAACCTGACCAGCTGCTGAAGTTTTTGCTCAGTAGCAATAAAGAGGTTTTCACAGCACACCTCATCAGGCTCACAGAGAGAAACATGCTGGCACTGTTGATGATAGGGCAAGTAATAGGTCGAGTCCTAGGATCGGTTCAAGTTTGTTTTGCTACAACTGCAAGGCGAGGGGACACCCATTTTCAAGGTGCCGCAAACCTTTAGTTAAATGTGGGCATTGTGATAAAGTTGGGCATAAGTCGGATCAATGTCGTATAAAAAAGGACGCAGGGACAACTAAGACTGATACAGCGGCAAAAACTATGCGTATTTCAACTTGTTATTCAAATAGAACATTTATAAAAGAAGTGAACGCAGAAGGTTTGTTGCTGGAAGCCTTTGTTGATCTTGGCAGTGAGGTGACCCTTATTAAGAAAACCAATTTTGAAAATGATGAGCTTCAACATGACCAAACTCCAACTTTTATGAGGGGTTTTGGAGACAGCCTTGTCAAATCTGTAGGCTCGGTAAAGTTGAATTTGGTTATTGATGATGTAAACGCTACTGTTTCATGTAGAGTTGTAAAAGACCAATTATTGGAAAAACCAATGCTAATTGGGCAAAGTTTCTCTGAACAGTATCCATATAATTCTTTACAAAGATGTTAACAAATTGCAATTTTTGCACGTCAGTAATTAAATCCCAAATGATAACATCAATGAAGATAGGGAACAATTACAGAGGTTAAGAATGGTGGCACATAATACATTATTTGGCACAGCTAGTGTCAGGGCCGCAACAGAAACACTATTTACTGATAGTGTAGTCTTCGATACGAAGATTGTGGCGAAACCAAACGAGCAGTACATTGTAAGCGGGGGATTTTATGAAGTCAAAGACGGTTTATTCTTTGTTGTAGTAAATCCTTTCCTCGGTGCCATGTTGCTTAAAAGAAAATTTCGTTTTTCACGGGCTAAATGGTAGACCTGGTTTATAGACTTGCTGATGTCAATGTTCTTTCAGTAATACACCGACAAAATGACGTCTCTTCAGACAAACGGCTTGATGAGAGTCAAGTGCAAATAGGTGAAGACGTACCGGATAGTGACAAAGATAAACTTATGAGTTTACTCCGTCGCTATGAGGACTGTTTTGCACAAAATTTAACCGAACTGGGTTGCACAGATGTGACAGAGACGAAATGTTGCAGGCAGGCATTATAAGGAAATCGACGTCTAACTATTCGAGCCCAATTATTCTTGTTCGGAAGAAAGACGGCAATATGCGGTTGTGCGTTGATTTTAGACTCCTCAATTCGATCACTCTAACTAAAGGAAAGATATCCCATACCTGTGATTGAATTTGCGATATCGAGGTTATCTGGGCTTGGTTTATTACCCTAGATTTTATAATAATAATAAAAATATTGGAAAGCTTAGACATAGGTTACAAAGTGTTAACAGGCTAATTTAGGACAGTATAACTGGTGTAGTGATCTGTAGCCGAAATAACTAGAGCCTGTATTTCGACTATCAGCGCCAAACCCCTCGATTATTAAACATATAAAATGCCAGTAACATTTCCTTAGTTTCTTGTACGAATTCATTTTTTAACAATTTTATAATAAAATTATGTATTTATTTATATTTACTTTAACAAGTTTTTCTTTTTTAAATAAAAAAAAAATTAAAGGAAAAAGAGTTAGTGTAGTGTTTAAATGCAGGACCTCTTACTTGTGTGAGATGGGAATGTACGTGTCCGATGTGTAAGAGGATGTGTGGCGTTTTTTTTGTGTTCTGCTGTGTTGTGGTGAGTGAGCGTGCGTGGGTGTGTGTATGTTATGAGAGATGTATGTTATATTGTTCATATACTATAGTATTTCATTAGGATGCTATGTGCAAAAGAAGTTCAGTCTGTTCATAGGTAAGACTTTTAAAATATTCGGTAAGTTTCTTCTTGCATTGCATTTTTGTTAACGGGATGTTGATGTCGGGGTATTACCAAGTACCGATTGCGGAAGACAGCAAACACTTAACAGCGTTTGTCACACCGGACGGCCAGTACGAATATAACCGTATGCCGTTTGGTTTAGCAAATGCCCCTGCTGTCTTCCAGAGGATGATGAACCATGTTTTGGGATCGGCTAGATTCAATAAAGCCACTGTTTACAGAGACGACGAAATAAGCTGGGACAATAAATTAGGCAGGATTTGAAGGGATGAAGAACAAGCGTAAAACGACCGTTGCCGCAGACCGAATGCGCGTGGCCTCTTGAAATAGGGGATGATAATTACCATTGTGTTGACCCGATTGGCGTAGTGGTAGTGACGCTGCCTTACGTTCTTAGGGTCCTGGGTTCGAATCTCGATAGGAGCAAATGTTTGTGTGATGAGCATGGACATTTGTTTCTGAGTCATGCATGTTTATAATATGTATAATAAGTATGTATTTACAAACAAAAAAGTATATATGAAGTATATCAACTATCTAGTGTCCACGACACAAGCTTTGCTTAGTGTGGCACTAGGTGGCGGTGTGTTAATGTCCAGCGATATTTTATTTATTTATTGATAACCATCTCGCTTCTGAGTAGGTAGTAATAGATAAATTACTAACTTGTAAAACCGATCCTAAACTAGACTTTTTCTACTGATACAGATTGTTTGATAATGCTACAGTTTTGTGTATACATTATCAATTACTATTCACGCCTCTTGCATTGTTTCAGGTCAAGTACGAGCCTCATTCTCGTCGTGTTTGACCTCACTTACCTTACTTTCCTTACTTAATATAGTCATAATGTACCTACCGTAGATTTATTATATTTTGTAAAGATTTGATAGACAATTAATAGTATAAAAATCAGTGTTTGTTTACAAAAAGGAAAGATTGGGATACATAAACTGTACATAATATAACAAAGATATACTTAGTTATTTAAGATATGATTTATATACATAATTAGTTATTTTATCAATTTCAGATAGAATACTTAAGTATTAAGTTCTGCGCTATTCTAAAAGTAATACTTATGTTTATAGTATACAAAATAGTATACAAACGTATAATCAAGAGAAATGCCTCGTTTGCCAAGTGTAAGGTTCCACCTGGTCCGTGTATGAGGTCATACACGCCATCAGGATGGTCGAGTGTAAGGTTTCCTAATTTTTGTATCGAGCAGTGCGGTTTTTATTTCAGTCATGGTGATTATTTTTCTTAGAGTGGCAACATCGAGGCATTCTTCGTTGGACGTTTAAAATCGAACGGCTGTGTTGGATTGCGTCGAGTTGTATTTTGGGAAAAATTATGATATAATTGGTTAAATTGGTAATGTAACTGTTATTGAGTTTAAAATAAGTTTTGGTGCTGCAATAAGTTTTGATACAATAAGTTTTGATCTAATAAGTTTTGATGTAATAAGTTTTGATCTACATAATAAGTTTTGATTTACATAATAAGTTTTGATCTACATAATAAGTTTTGATCTACATAATAAGTTTTGACCTAATAAGTTTGGGTTCGGCTGATAAGTTTAGAAAATATAAGTTTGGGTGGAGATCTGTGGTTTTCTTTCTGAGATAATTTACAAAAGGTATAAGCATTATTCCCGTAAACTTTCAGCATTTCTCGTACTCACTTAGTTAAAGTCGCACGCGAACAATGAATGTAATTTCATTTTATGCGTAGTATTGTCTGGGCTCATGGGACTATAAGAAAAACAAAGTCTGGCTTTATCAAGATTCATAAGCCTTGCAAGTTTGCAAGTGGTTTTCTGGGATAAAAAAAATATATCTAACAATATCGACGACCCGAATGGTGCAAGCGGTAATGAGGCTGCCGTACGTTCTTAGGGTCCCGGGTTCGAATCCTGGTAGGAGCAAATGTTTGTGTGATGAGCATGGACATTTTTTTCTGAGTCATGGATGTTTATATGTATAATAAGTATGTATTTACAAACAAAAAAGTATATGTTTAGTATATCAACTGTCTGGTGTCCACGACACAAGCCTTGCTTAGTGTGGCACTAGATGGCGCTGTGTGTAATGTCTAGCGATATTTATTTATTTAATACGTCGCTCGTTTACGACGATGTAGATTTTTCACTGTTGTTTGTAGTTGAATATAAAATTCCAGGAAGGTAAGAATTTTTTATTTTTTTATTTTATCGAAAGCGATTTTTCCAACGCTGTCACCTAGGATAGGTTTTATTCGGAATTTAATACAACCCAGCTATACCTACCACTTTTCGATGGAAGGGATTGACTAGGTGAGACAGCTTTTTGTTAAAATCTGACGAAATTAAACAAAACAAGACCGGAGCCTGCATTGCTAAAGACCTAGACAAAGCGCCATTGTACCACCAATTACCAAAAGTATGGCGAAAAAACTAAAAACACATATAGGACTACCGAAAAGCTCTAGTGGAAATTATAGGAAAACGCGATCTCCCAACACGTTTTATTTTAAACACTGTTTTAGGCTTTCACGGTTTAAAACTAAACTTATATTGTCACTTACGGGATATCTTCCGTGATTATTTATTATGTTGAGCTCCCGATATTTCGACGCTGTTGCAAGCGCCAACCCGCGATCTTAACGCTTACTGAATTTACAAATTCAATAAATCACGATAAAAAATTAACTTTTGTTAAATATTTATCTTGTTTTATGTTTTTTGTTTATTAAGCAACGACCTTCGTCGGGCCTACACTGTCCCCCCATACTAAAGTACTGATGTTGTGATATAATAAAAGTACCAACTAATTTGAAAACAGGAACCATGGAGCTTCTTACCGGTTCTTCTCCATGGAGTCAACCAACGCGAACCGTGCACCTTTATCGACGTTTAAGTGCTCATCTAGGCCATTTTTTTTGTTTTTGTTACCCTATTCTGTCCCACTGCTGGGCAAAGGCCTCTCCATCTAGGCCTATGTGAAATGAAATATTTTGATTTTGAATGCAAAATTTGTTGGCACGAATGACCACTCTTCTTGATAATTATCATCATTTGAACCTAAAGATTGTATCTCTTCCCATAGAGATCTGATAAGAAACGAAACGCACCTATACCTACTTTCCCCAGCATCACCTACATTCGCGATCTTGTTACACAACTGCTTGTACCCGAGCGAGCGCGGCGTGAAGTAAACACGTCACCGCGACAGGTCTGCACGGGACACGAACCCCCGACACGTACAGATACTACCGTATCGGGTTACTGATTTAGTGCGCCGTGTCGTCACAACGTGGCGGTTGGGCTGTGGATATAGTGGGGCGATGTAGCGAGTTGCGGAGCGGAAGCGTTTTAGTAGTGATAAAGCTGTGTTCTATGGACAATTTTTTTGTTTACTATGGAACCCTTATAGTTTCGTCATGTCCGTCTGTCCGTCCGTCCGTCCGACGTTTTGCTCAGAGACCGTTAGTATTAGAAATAAGTAATTTAGTAAATATTTAAAATGATGCACGCTGAATGTATGATGTCACACGACGACCAATCGAGCTATAGAAAACCAGTTTATCCGGATCTGCGGACGCGAAATCTACACAAAGCAAGACCATGTTATACTGGAAATGTATAGCTTAAGACGCCTGCGGAGCATGCGTCGTTCATACAAACGTAATACCAAAATAATTTGTAATAAAACATATTATTCTAAAGGTAGTGTCTATTTATGTCGATTGGATCACAGAATATCTAGGTTACCAAATATACATTTTGAATGATTATGAGAAAAATAAGTTTACAATAGAAATTTTAAATTTCTCTTATCTCGTCTTTATAGCATTGTCCTTTCAAAATATATATTTGGGAACATAGATATTCTGTAATCCAATCGAAATAAATATAAAATATAATATATTTGTTTCGATACCTTAAGAATACGTATGATTTACAAATTATTTTGGTTTTACGTTTGTATGAACGATGTGTGCTCCGCACAGTGGGCTGAAATCAGTGTTAAGGGTTTGTTGAAAGGTTATGTTGATAGGAACAGCGAAAACGTCGTAGCGAAGACGTCACATTGGGCCGGCGCGCCAACCGTCGTTGTTGTCGTGTGTCCAATATCCCAAGGAAAAGATTTGAGAGTTTTCGCTGTCCCTATCAATATAAACAAACCCTTACACACAAAGGGGCTTGTAGGAAACAAGATTAAACGTTGTATGTGATAGTTTATTCGGAACTTTATTTTCACTACACTATTTGGTATCACTTCACGGTTTAACGCGAATTTTTATGTTCACCTTAAAGTGTATTTAAATAAAGACGGCTTAAGCTTAAGGGAAATGGCGCCGCAGTATATTTTGTGCGGTTTTTGACCGAGTTACTGACAGTTTTGGGTTTGTGGAGGCATATATTTGTTTTATTTATCAACCACGTTTCGATTGGACAGTTTGATGATAATGTTCAATCATGATCCTTTATGTCCACTTGGTGGATTGATGACCTTGTGAAGGTTGTGTAGATCCGCTGGATGCAAGTTGCACGGGACCAGTCAATGTGGGGCGGGCGACACTTGCATGGAGGAGGCTGGCCTATATCCAGCAGTGGACGTCTTTCGGCTGAAATAATGATGATGACGATTTATTACTCCTTATTGCCTCATCTGGCAAAGGAAGTAAGGAATGGAATTACTCAAAAAAGTTTTTACTGCATCTTTAATCATCATCTGCCTAGCCTTTTCCCAACTAAGTTGCGGTCGGCTTCCAGTCTAACCGGTAGCAGCTGAATACCAGTATTTTACATGGAGCGACTGCCTATCTGACCTCCACAACCCAGTTAATACTGGGAAATACGATACCATTTGGTAAGAATGATGTCAGACTTTTGGGGTCACTGACTACCTGTAATACTACTACTACTGCAACTTAAATAACAGACAATTTAAAAGAAACCAAATAGTTTTGGGAAATTAAACTGACAAGATTAGACGATAACAATCAAGCAAAACAATCCATCTAGATTGTCCTACAGCTTCAAATGACACCTAGGTAAAGTCGACGCATCCAAAAATTCCAACGAAAGAACACCTTTGTAAAACCCATCAACCCTGGCTGAACTAAACACTCCCATACAACGAACATACAACTACAAACAAGACACATATCCCAACATTGCCAAACACCAAATATTGCCATACCTAATATACAGCGGGGCAATAATAAACAACGCAATGCCTCGCCTCCATACGCTGGGGCAATAAAGCCGTATGGTGCCCGATTTGATAAGATTATCCGACACATAAATTTGTCAGTGATCTGTCTAGGGTACCCGCCAACGTTGTCTATCTTGTGCCTAGATATGTATGAGCCGTGTATGTTGAAACTGCAGATCGATTTTGTAAGTCACAACTTTATTGGTTGACTGTGATTTTGCTGTTCGATTTCCGTTTGGGGCACGTGGGTTTCAGAGATTTGTTGCAGTAATATGGAGCTGTTTATTTTTGATTTTTGGAGTATTATTGAGCAAGTTCCTTTGAAACATTTCTGAAGAAATGGAAAGAAAAAGAACATCTGCATTAGGCTTATCAGATACCTTGAGAGATGAGACAAGTGCCAGTTTAAAGATGTGGTGTCTTTAAACTAGCCCACAAGATATCTCTGGACCAAGGAGTACTAATACTTATTGCATTCAGCATTACATGGAGTAGCCTCGATCCATCCCAAAAATAATGTCAGTGTGGGGCCCTTCTACAGCATATTTGCTCCAACTGACCACCCTGCCCAGTCGGCAAATGGAAAAAGTTAGAGCTGCTCAGGCTACATACTGCTATAACATAATTTAAGTATCATCGATACGTAATTAAAGGCGCAAGAACTCCCGCATCTGAAGATAGAAGCATATATGCAAACATATACTTAATGGTTTAGGCGACAAAACTCCTCCCTGTGAGACGCATCTCGAGTCATTTGTAAGCTCAGTGTTGGCTCGTAGAAAGCGGAAGGCAAACCCTATCGCAAGCTTTGATAGGCCCGCATTCAGAAGTGGACAATGATATCCTGGCTTAAGCAGTCAGTCTCTAAATTCTGTCGCACAAGCCGTAAAACAAAAAGGCTCGTATTATTTTACATTTGCTTACAAAAGCGAGAAAAGCAAAACAAACTAAATATCTGTTGGGGCTGTAAGTCAGAGTTGCGCCACAGTAACGGCGCGTGCACATGAGTTAGTACTGCATTAGCGTCCGAGATACGATATCTTAACGCCTTGCCTACGAGCACTAGGTAGGTGATATGCAGTAGTTGAAGTTTGGTAGATGCTGTCTAATCTACAGATGGACATCCCAAAAACAACAAATATCACAGACGGGTTTTCAATTGCCAACGGCTGGCAGGTCTTCTCCATGTGTGTCCGTCAGCAATATGATGAAGTGGTAATGTCACATAAACATCTTGGATTTTATGAAATAGTATTACTTTTATAATAATGCGTAAACAACAAGGAGAATATCATCGCAGGTTGTTTGGAAAATGATTTTAATTCGACACTTTTCAACAGAGTAAACTACTACAAAGCCTTGGATTCTATTTGAGACCTCTAAGTTATCTTTATGCGCTGAGGACAAGCATCACATAGTTTTAATATATTAAAATACCCTATCATCTATCATTGCTGATGAGAATCAGATTTGACGAATACATTCAAATAGATTTCAGGCCGACTTACGGCTATTTTAACTAATCACTGTTTATATTAAGGCGATTAGACGAGCTAAATTAGCAACTGTATTTGTGGTGGTTTAAACATTGTTTGAAATGCTATAAGAATAAAGTTCTAATCAGCTTGCACTACAAATTGGTTGTTACGTCAGTCACTGCGGGCCAAATAGCGCGAAATGAGGGGTTTCGATCGATTTATAAAAAAAACTATTAATGGGATCCAAAAACTAAAACATTATCATGCCAATGTATTACTTGTAAAACTATTTGCCAAAAAATCAGAATGATCGCATGCATATTAGTATGTTTTTTTTTTGTTTGAAAGATTTTTTTAGAGGTAAATTCGTGTTTTTTTTTTATCAAGTCAAATTAATGGTATTATGTTTTCAAAACAATAAAATGCTATCAAATATCCTGAAGAATATCATATATTTTTTTGGTCTTGTTCATAGCAGTGAATCATATACTTTTAGTAATTATAAAACTCGCGTTTAGCTCATGCGCCTCAGGGCACGCCACGATGGTGGCGGTAAGTCCCCTCTTTGAGGAGTGGCTGGAGAGGCGCCACGGCGTCCTCACCTTCCGCCTGACGCAGGTCCTCACCGGACACGGATGTTTCGGGAGGTACCTGCACCGAATCGGGCGGGAGGAATCGCCCGGGTGTCTCCACTGCGAGGATCGACCGGAGGACACGGTGGAGCACACGGTGGAAGTCTGCCCTGCGTGGGCGGAGCTCCGCCGTGTCCTCGTGGCGGCGATCGGCGGCGGCGACCTCTCGCGTCCGGCCCTGGTTCAATCCATGGTCCGGAGCGAGACGGAATGGGAAGCCGTCGCCTCCTTCTGCGAAGCAGTGATGCTAGCGAAGGAGGTGGCGGAACGAGAGAGGGAGAGATCCTCTCTTCCCGGCCGCCGCGGGAGACGCAACGGGCGTCGGGGGCCACGTGGTGGCTACCGGCCACCGTAGATGCGGGCCTGTGGACGGCTGGCTATGGGCAATAGCTGGCCGTCCGGCCGTCTAACGACGACGACAGGCCGTGTCGACGGCGCGTTCGTGTTCCACGCGCGCCTCAAAGAGATGTCAGCAAAAGGAGAGGGGCCCGTAAGGGCCGAAGCCTGCCGGGGTTGCGGGCCTGTTCGAAAGAGATACCGCGGCCCCGGAACGTTAAAGGCGAGGAAGGAACATGGATGGTTTTTAGTCAGTAAGAGTCTGACACTCCCTCCCGCTCCGCCCAGAGTGGGGGGGGTCATTTGATGATTTCCCATCCTTAAAAAAAAAAAAAAAAAAGCTCATGCGCCTTAAAATCAACTCGTCAATCTGGCAGTCATCATTATCCGCAGTCTGACTTCACCCACTGCTGGGTACAGGCCTCTCTTTGCTTGTGCCAAGCTCTACGTTCTTGTGCCAGCCTCATCTAGGATACTCCCGCGATGGCAACAATGTCGTGTCTGGCAACCGCCACATGCCCTTTACATGGTGCGGTGGCCAGTAACACCTAACACCTAACCACCTCTTAACGAAGCCAAAAAGGTTCTCCCCGTCATTGAGATCATTTTAATGTTCTAAACCATACCTGGGAACCTTCAAGTTACTGAGATATTGGGGGTCAAAGTTCCAACTTTTTGACAAGTGTTTTTAGAATACATGATTTTATTATAATATTTTTACTTGAAATGCCTCCACGAACCCCGTACTAATCAATGCATTCTTCAGCACAATGTTTTGATTACGTTACATTGAGTTTCACTACAAAACGTGAATTTCCACCCCAAAAAAAAAGGTGAAAGTTTCGTGATGAGGTGGTTTACACCCTGTATAATACTGGTATTTGATCGTATTCAATTAAACCGAAAACCGCACCCAAAACAGTTGAGAAAAGGCTCGGCAGATGATGACGAAACAGAAAACCACTACACCTAAAGCGATACAAAATTGCACAGACTTCAACTACTGCCAACCACCTCCAACCACCCCAAGCACTTGGCAGAAATAGTTGTAACACTCAGAACATAACATAAACATTGTGAGTTCATGTGATAAATACCGGTTATGGTGAACAGTGATTATGTTTCAGATCTAGTTCCCTTATTTATGTTTAAAACGATAACCCTGATTTGTATATGATTGGTCAGCCAATGATATATAAGGTATTTGTAATGTATTGCCTAGATTTGGGTGCGTTTTAAAAGCTGATCGATAGTGAGTTTGCGTTTATCTTTGTACCTACTCTTGTTGGTTTATTATCATTAGGAAGTATAGAATTTTGCTATTTGTGACTTTCAAAGATTACAGTGGTAAATAGATAACGATTTCATATTCGAAATAATATTTTGTAATGGAAGAAAAGAGAGCAGCGGTGGCCCAGTTGTGCCTGCCTCGACTTACGAACATCGTGGGTTCGATTCCAGGCAGGAGCATTACTTTGTTAGGTAATTAATTTCATCACCACTGCTCTAAAAATGATGAAGGAAAGCACCAAACCTAGAACTAAAAATTAGAAGAAATGTGACATCTACCAATACGTACTGGGCCCGCGTGGTGGTTTTTAGCCCATTCCCTCTCATAGAGAGGAGGCCTTAGTCCCAGCAGTGGGAACATTAATAGGCTGATGATGATGAATGGAAGAAGTGCTGGTGTGCATCAAACGCCTATACACGCAACCATTGACTTAATCACGGTTACCAGTCCCGGTAGCTGGTTGTGTCTGCTTCCAAGAGAAACGTAGATAATTGGAGGAAATACAGAAATAATCACGATAATAAATCTTTAGTTAATTACTTGTCATAAAAGATCCATTTAGAGTTTTGTCGCTACGACGCATCACAAAATGAAAGCGAGCACTTTCGTGTGATACGATGCACCATTACAAAACTTTCACTGAATCAAGACAAGTATATAAAATAATACCTAAATACTACAAACTACCTACCTCAATTACGACCACATTACTCTTCTCAAACACCTACACACTCCAAGAAAAACCACACGAACACACACACAAAACAAAAACAAATGAAACACACTATTCCCATTCATTCTATTCAGAGCCGTGCAGTTTTTTTCACACATTATTCTACACAGCCGGGGCTATTACGCACGACATAGTCATAATGCCCGTAATGGGTGGGTAATAGCCCCTTTACACCACTCCAGGTGTTACGTGTGCATGAATACCCTCTTTAAAAAGGCGCTAGTGTGAAATATAGCGTGTCTAGAATTTTTCCCGAGTCTAAGCTGGTGGAAGAATTTTTTGCTGCAATTTTCGTCGAGTTGTATGAATATATTTCGAGTGTGGAAACGGGGTTAGGATGTTTGAACGTTTTTTAAGGTAACAATGTTGGTATTTGATGTATGAAGATTTTATTGTTAGGACGGTGACAATCATGAAAAGGAGTTCAAGACGCAATGAGGGTAAGCAATTTCAGAACATAGAGGACGATTTATCTCGTTATTTAAATTGTTAAACGTACAAGTTACATACCTACGTAATTTGTGATATTCAATCAAATAATTATTTGATTGAATATAACTAAGTAAATATTATTAAAAAAAGTCCTCCGCCATGTCTGTCTGTCTGTCTGTTCTTGATAAACTCAAAAACTACTGCACCGAATTTCATGCTGTTTTCAACAATGGATAGAGTGTTTTTTGAGGAAGATTTTAGTATATAATATAAATTATAATAAAATAACTGGCTGGACATTGCACACACCGCCAGCTAGTGCCACACTAAGCAAGGCTTGTGTCGTGGTCACCAGACAATTGATATACTACAAATATACTTTTTATTTGTCAATACATACTTATTATACAAATACACATCCATGACTTGGAAATAAATGTCCATGCTCATCACACAAACATTTGCTCCTACCGGGATTCGAACCCGGGACCCTAAGAACGTAAGGCATCCTTACTACCGCGGGCGGTACTATGTACGCGGGTGAAGCCACGGGCATCAGATCGTTATTAATATACCAAAATTCATACACCAACTGATATTTTATCATATTGAAGTAACCTGAAAAATCTTTGGCGACACCCATGACTCTGAAGAGGTTGGAAACATTTCTCTTTAGAAAACTTTAAGGAAGAATTAACTACGAAAAACTTATAAATATTATTCTGTAGAACCCTTTCATTTACAAGATCCACTTGTCTTGAAACAACTTGCGTGACTAATTTTACCTTTAAAGAACTGCGATAATCACTAGATAAACATAGATAGGCAATCAATGAGGCACGAATCGTATCACGTAGTTTTCTGCCCACCTCCTTGAGAGCTTGTCATAATATTATGACACGCAACGATACAACCACTATAGTGTATATTGCCTTAATCTCCAGTTCCTCCTACGCAAGTTATAATACTAAATTGAATTGAGCTACTACAATGTCCGTGGCCATAGAAATAGTGTTCGGTACTTGTAGTCGGTTTTAGAATAATATTATTGTATTAGTGAAGATTTGTACAAGTTTGGATAGGAAAAGTACTACTGAATTTGATGTATGTATGTAGGTACTAATTTTCGAGAAAACTAGGACTCCATGTGCGAAAAAGGTGCCAGAAAATTTTGTTTAGTGAGTGAGAGACTACAATTGGATGCCCGTTTCTTGGGAAGGACTTTCAATACAACATTGAAGTCTTGCAGAACACCACAGACACCACCTCTAATTAACTTTTTATTTTACTGAAACTGCAGTTGGGATACTGATTACGAAATAAACGATTTTTGGATCAAATCAGCCTCCTTTCCAACATTGACCTAATTTATTCAGGTTTGGCATGTCTTTTTTTTCTATAATTACTAGCTGATAGCTTGATACACCCGAAGAATTGGCAAACTTAAGTGGCAATAGGCAGGGCACATTGCTCACAGAACGACAACGAGTTCTGGAGTGGTGACCGCGAACCGGAAGACGTTGTCTTGGAAGACCTTCCACTAGGTGGACCGATGACCTGGTGAAGGTTGCTTGAATCCGTTGGATGCGAGTCGCACGTGACCGGTCAATGTGGCGACACTTGAGGGAGGCCTATGTCCAGCAGTGGACGTCTTCCGGCTGAAATGATGTATGATAATGATCTTGATATACAGGCATTATCAACTTTTACGCAACCCAAAGTAAAGTAGACTTGTGACCGTCGAAGTCATAAGTTTCGAGTGCAAACCCAGGGCAAGCACTTCTGATTTTTCGGATTCACGTGCGTATTTTATATTATCACTTGCCACGGTGAAGGAAAACGTTGTGAGGAAACCAGCATGCTTGAAAAATATTTTTGACGGCATGTAAATCCAAATCAGAGGGCAGCATAAAAACTTAGACACCAGATTAGGCGCTAATAACCACACGATAAAGAAAGAAGATAACCCCAAACAGAAGGCGATGCGGTGGAATACCTCCCACTAGGTGGACCGATGACTTGGTGAAGGTTGCGGGAATCCGTTGGATGCGAGTCGCACGGGACCGGTCAATGTGGCGACACTTAGGGGAGGCCTATGTCCAGCAGTGGACGTCTTGAAATGATAATGATGATGATAAACCTAAAACGACATAATTTGTGAGGCAAGTTACATACCTGAGTGTTAAATAACACAGCCCTGTAAAGCAATTTTGAATATATACCAGTAGATTTTATTCAGTCGGGGCGGGGACCTGAAAACGCCATCGGAGAAAAAAAGAAAGAAAGGAAAATATGTAATGTTTTAATATTCCCATCCGTCATGATGCAGTTCAAGTTATAAGCGGTGGCGAGATATTTTTTGTGATGATGTTTGATTATCTATAACTTATATGTTCCAGGATATCACCGTAGTAAGAAATTCTTGTGTGAACAGTACCTTTCTGATTAATTTTCTTGGACGTTGGAAAAATTCAGATACCCAATTGTAAATTAGTGATTATCTGAATTCCGCACCATGGATTGCTTGACTTCATCATTTAGGCGCAGCTTCGTTATCACTGAATAGGCATTAACAATCAGATTAGTTTAGAAATGGTGATTGCAAAACCCGCCTTCTGCAATATTGACATTCAGGCTTAGCAATAAAATTGTCTTAACAACCTGATATACTTCAAACTCCGGTGATGGATTATTGCAGCTCTTTTATTATTATACATATTCTTCGTTTTTTGTTTCTAATTTATTATAAAATAATATTAAGGGTATGGTGCAGAGATACTTTTTCAAGTTTTACGACCTTTATTTGTGACCCACCTACAACGTCAATTTTTTTAAATAATATTCTATTTGAATAATAAAGCCCACCATTCACGCTCATAACCTACACCACACCAGTGTGACGTGCGGACGTGTCATTAGTCGCTTGATGAATGCCGAGCGTTAATGCGCCTCCCATTCAAACAGACGCGTTGGACTACACGGTTTGCCTACTTATTCTGACGTAAGACGTCATTTGTCATTGTGTCGGTGTACAACTGTCAGAAGACCACTTGTGCGGTGACAGGTGTGACGTATGTGGTACGATTGATATGTCATAAAACTGTTATTGACTTGTTTATTTCGAATAAGTATCGGAATCGATCATCGTAATGTCAAATATATCTTTTATGACAGTATTAACCATAAAGTTCGGTACGGGCCCCATTCGGGGCCGGGCACTGAAACCTACGCTGGCTCGGTACTGGCCCCGAATGGGGCCGGCGGTTAAGTCATACGACATCCTTATTTTTTATGTAAATATTTAATGTTCTGAGTACGAAAGACTATGAGTGTGCGTTAATTAAGAGAGTTGGAGAAAAATATCATATGTTAGAGCCATTCAAAGTTCTGTATTTAGCGCGCAACATTCTTAATTTACCATAATAAAATCCAAATACGTGCATCGCCATTTTGACGACAGTGCTAGCCGATGCTAAAAATCATAAAAATTGGGGTTTGCAGGCATCCAAGCTCCACTATATTGAGAAATAATAACTCGTCATTTAATTATGTGACGAATTCATCCATAGTTCAATTTCAATAAGCAGTGGTAATGATATATTTTTATATCCAAAGTCAAAGATTCGCGCCAATCTTGTTTGTTTACATTTTATTTTTCATATTTTAACACACAGACACGTTTAGATTCGACAACAGATATGACAAATATCATTTCAAATATTATAAACAACATGAGAATACCCAGATCTTAGCGTAATTTATTAATATAGGACCAATAACACGTAATATTCATTACCACTACTTAATTTTGTATTCGAAAATAGACGACCATTTTTTTTTCTTTTTTTTTTATATTTGTGATGTGTGAAAGCAATTATTCAAATCGATTCTTTTTTTGTAATTTTTTTTTTAACTCGATTAATTTGTTTACGGAATTAAGCAAATCGATACATGGAAAGTAAAACAATTTTGTTTATATTTATTATAACATTGTTAAAAAGCTTTAGTTAGGAAATCTTAAAGTTTTTCGTACATTGTACCAACCCAACAATAAACAGCACAGATTTACCAAAGGCTAAATTCGCGCCGATTTTTTTTCCTTACCAAAATTTAAAATAAGAATGCACTCGCTGTTCAAAATTACATTGTACTTCAATGTAGGTAATTTATTGTGATTTTTTTTCGTTGGTTGTCAGTGCGCCAGGGATGAAAGGTTATAATATACTCTATGCCAGGGATCTTGGTACCTACTGATTTTTTAGGTGTGGCGAAAATTGGTTTGGTTCTTACCATGATAATTGTATTTAGTAAACAAAATGGGGAATAGTATGATTATTTTACTGTGTTCGGTTGGATTAGTTATTGGGATAGACCATTTTATTTTCAAATACTTTTTTTAACACCCTTTTCTAGCGCATTGGTGGGCAAAGGCCTTCCCATGACTTTCTAATTTTAATTATTTCTCACCTTTTCCGAACAATAATTTTAATCGTCAATTTTCATTTAATTTTGAAAGAGAGGCCGAGGAGCTCGTTGTTAAATAATAACAGCCGCTCGGGTCGACGTTTAGGACGCCTTGCTTGCCTAGGTTGGTCTGTGGATGGGTGACCCATTACATACCGAGTTTCCTCCGTGCCTCTGAAAGCAAGTTAAGCAGTTGGTCCCGGCTGTCATTTGTAGTTCTTTGAAAGTCGTTACAGGTAGTATCATCACCCAGTACCAACTGGGTTGTGGAGGTCAGATAGGCAGTCGCTCCATGTAAAATACTGGTATTCAGTTAGACTGGAAGTCGACCCCATAATAGATGGGAAAAGGCAAGGCAGATTATGAATTTTCATTTGATTTTGAATACTTAGATAAGCTCGGTTTAGTAACAACGGTTTTAGCATCCTTAAATATTTATTTATCATTCAATTTTTCCGATCCTTGGCGCACTATATCCAACCTTCAGACATAACAAAACAAAATTCACAATAAATTATTAAAGTAAATAAAAATACTTTATAAATGTGAATGTATGTGTATAGTCACAATTACATTCCTAATTAAAATTTTGAATTTAAAAATTCGACGCGAATTTAGCAAGAGGTTGTCCGTTCGTACGATTGAAAATATTAATAATTCATTTTCAGATTTTGGAGACCTCATATTTTTCCACACGGTGCTAGTTCGGCAACGGCGTTTCTCCAAATTCTCCAATCCAAAAGTTTTTAAAGGAAAGATTATCATCAAAATGTTGACTTGAAGCAAGAATTTCGTTATTTGTTTAGAGTTTAGAGAGTTCTATGTTTATTAACTATTAATAAGTCAACCAAAAGCAACGAATAATTACTATTCTACACGATATTATTAAAAAAGTAATATAAAAGGATTCATTTCAGAATTTAACCAAGGAGTTTTTATTGTGTCTCAAAACTTTTTTCCAAACTTAATTTGATTGCGAGTATCGATTGGGCTGAATGCAACATTTTAATCGTTATGATGAAACTCGGGTTTACGCTCAGCACTACGAAGTGATATGTCATGTGATAAGTTGGTTGCAACATTGTTTTTTTTAGTAATATTTGTCAAGACTTTGATCGTAATTTTTTATGAAATGATGTATGAATAATGGCAAAAATAAGAACGCAGATAGAAGGTTACTGTTTTTATTTAGCTTTTTCCAGTTTGTTTAGCAAACGAGAAGCTTGCCTATGGACATTATTTCCAGCGCATCTACGTTACCTAGTTTATGGAAGGGTGCAGTATTATGTGTTTTATAAATATTTGGCAATACACTGACGCCGTTTTACCGACCTAAACACGTTACTGGAGATATTTAACACAAACATATGGTATGAAACAGCTTCATAGACATATTTTTCATAAAAAAATCGAATGCTGAAAGTTCACGAAAATTCTGTAAATTTTTGACAAATTCGCATCACCCCGCCGATTCAGCTGATGTGTCATGTGTCAAAATCTTGTCGTGCATAGTGGTTAAGGTGACTTCTATAGGTCGTTGAGTTAAAACAGAAGAAAACCAGTATCTCTAAATCATCATTTACGTGGAACACCAAAGTTTTGTCCTAAAAGGTGTTGTGGTTACTTATTGGCAGCAAAGATGATGATTCAAAGACATTCTAAATATTAGACAATGTTGCTCATATTTTTACTACCTTTTCAATGCCATCATCATTTCCTGCCTTAAAGTCACCTGCTTAATCATCATCATCAGCCTAGCCTTTTCCAA
Organism: Xestia c-nigrum; assembly: GCA_916618015.1. NCBI lineage: Eukaryota > Metazoa > Arthropoda > Insecta > Lepidoptera > Noctuidae > Xestia > Xestia c-nigrum. The sequence goes on along the minus strand of OU745261.1, from coordinate 18,234,251 downwards.
TCTATGTTGGGGTCAGCTTCCAATCTAACCGGATGCAACTGAATACCAGTATTTTACATGGAGCGACTGCCTATCTGACCTCCAAACCAATTAGTACTGGGTGATGCGATAGGACAGTCAGAAATGACAAAATGACAACCGGGAACAACGGCTTAACGTGCATTCCGGGAACTCGGTATGTGATGGGTGGTCACTCATCACCGGACTAACTTAAGCAGGCACGGCACCTAAAGATCAACCGAAATGATGTGACATTCCGTTTCTAGCAGTAACTTACAAAGTTCAGCGCCATCTATCCAGCGACTAGGGAACGTTTAAAAAGAAAATCTCTCTAATCTTCTTCACTGCTCACGTCACTCGTCAGATCATAGGATTGATTTCTGAGGTCTGTACCCTGAAAAAAACGCACACGATAAAAACCTATTGAAAAATTTCCATCATCATTAAATGTAACAGAATAGGGACGCGGACGACTAAAAACGTGTGAATTAAAAAGATTTTTATGTTAAATGCGTTAATGCGAGACTCAATGTACACTTTACTGTTTATTTTTATTTCAATTTCATATTTATGGTGACACGTTTCAGGAATGAAATGTTTTGTGTGAGAGGAAAGTTCTTGTTAGTTAGTTGGCTTATGGAAAACACATGGTTTCAATCAAGTGTATGTTATTAAGTCACGTTGTATGTTTATTTTGACTGCCTCGTTGGTCTAGTGGTCGTAAGCACGGCTGTTGAGCATGAGGTTCGTCGTTCGAGTCCCAGGTCGTGCATAATAGTGGAATTGGGTTTTTCCATCAGGAATTTCTCAGTTGCCGCCACGTAGTCTCGATTTGTATCCAATTATTGGCAATAGCCTCCTTTAATATTACTGGCAAAATATGGGTGAACTATGAGTTACATCTCTGCTAGACCCTTTAACGATTAGGCGTGATGTTCATCATCATAATATGCCTAGCCTTTCCCCAACTACGTTGAGGTCGGCTTCCAGTCTTATCGGATGCAGCTGAATACTAGAATTTTACATACAGTGACTGCTATCTGACTTCCACAACGCAGTCAGTACTGGATAATACAATACTCCTTGGTAAGACTGGTTATCAGACTTTTTGTAATGTTATGTTATTTTTATGATATCAACGCCTAAGGTTTTTGCATTGCAGGAGTTGCCTAAAGCCATCAATAAAATCGGTCCCCTACAACAAATTAAAGGCATAAGAACATAAAACCTACTTATAACGACCATCACCACATTGACAGTACATTTTCCGTGTCATTAGCCATACTTGTAGGCACCTGAGCGTAGCGAAGGTCGTGCGCGACGGACCGGTCAGTCACATGCTAAGTGTATGTCCTTAGTTTTTACGTTGTTGTGAAGATATTTGTATACGGATTTGTAGATTTAAGGGTTAAGGTGGAAGCGTCAAGGTAGCTGATGTAGTCACCGTCATCATTTCAGCCAAAAGACGTCCACTTCAGGACATAGGTCCTGCGCGTTCCGCATCCAACGGATCCCGCAGTAGTTCTTTATGTAGTGCCGCTTCTTTTCTTTCAGAAGGCAGCATGGTTTAGTACCTAAACGGTTTAAAAATACCTCTTAACGAAGCCGAAAAGGCCTTGTTCTCCCCGTCATTGCGATCATTTTTTGTTTTTCACCATAAGTGAGAACCTTCTAGTTACGGAAATATTGGGGATCAAAGTCCCAACTTTTTGACAAGTTTTTTTTTTAAGTGAAGTAAGGACTTGTTTTTATTGTAAGATAGTTACTTTAAACACTTCGACGACCCCCGTACTATTCAATCCATCTATCAGCTTATCGTTTTAAGTGCGTTACGTAGAGTTCTACCACAAAACATGATTTTTCACCCCAAACAAAAAGTCGTTTCCCAGCAATATTTTTTGCGTAAACTTACTTATTTTGATGTACAGAATGCTTGGTTGGACCGTTTCGTGGTAAGGTTGTTTAAACCCTGTATATGTTTTTGTAATTTTCGAAGCATAATTTAGTATTCAAGTGGGTTTGACGAATCAGTTGAAAAGCATGTTGTTAGTAATAGCCTAAAGCAGAACATAACTAGATAATGCGTCAACGTTATTATGTTTGCTAAGTATACTCAATATGATTTGAACTAGACTAAGACATACTATCACCATAATTAAGCTGGACTGGACCTTGGTATTTTGCGAGTCAACAGTTGTTAAAATTATTCTAAATTGATACAATAACCCTAAAATCTTCCTTTTGGAATCAAAAGGAATATTTTTTTTTGCTATTGTAAATGAATATTTACGCTATGCATCTAATCATACCTGCCAGAATTATCATTTTTGCTGATATTGACCTTTTTTGGCGCAGCCACACAGTACTATGTATTTTCTCTTTTTTTTTGTAACTTTTTAAATATTATTGTGTGTGTGCTTTATGTACAGACGTCAAATAAACATATATTCTTTCTTTCTTTCTTTCTTATATTTTAATAAAACTTTATCATTTACTTATTTATTTATTTAACACTTCAAGCACATAGTACAGAAGCGGACTTAATGCCGTAGACATTCTCTACCAGTCAACCTTTGGGTGATGCAGAGACAAGCAGTGGTAGGTGTACATTTTAATATAATTTGATGGTAGATCTAAGGTAGAGTACAAGGATATGAAATATTATAAATATATTTTTCTTGTGAATGCACTCTCGAACTTTTATCTTGAAAAATAAACGATTGGTTGTTTAAAACATTTCAACCGTAACTACAGTTTAAAGCTTGACTCACGACAGACGGTGTTGGGTTCGAGCCGAGTGTCGACCGTGCAATTTTGTATGGACAGGCTCACGCTTCCAAGCCGCTACCGAGCAACAGACAATGGATTTTCATACAAAATTGCACGAACGACACTCGGCTCGAACCCTGAGGGCACGAACTAGCGTGCATTATGGTAATGGTCAATTTGGGTTCTACTACGATTGTAACTTTTTATTTTTTTCCCAAACAGCCAGATCTGCAACAACTACCTCTAGCTCATACACAATACATAAGGACATTTATATTTTGTTCCGTGCGGGTATCGAATACCATGACATGCAGCGTAGCAGCCAATCGCTTAGCCACTGCGCCAACCGTGTCGTCTGATTGATGATTTATTTCTGAATTGCCTGCTTATCTATAACATTTTTGTAGTGTGATTTACTATTAGTAGTAATACACTTCGACTGTACTAGTACAAATAAAGAAGTAGGTAAAATTTGTTTGTGTGTTTGTATGTTGGAGATAATCTTCGGAATTATCATCATCATCATCATCATCATCATTCTCTTACTCTTATCCCAATTCATTTGTGGTCGGTGCAGCATGTCTTCTTTTTCCATACTTCTCTATTTGTCGTCATCTTATCATACACTTTCACAGAATGATGTATTTGAGTAGAGGAAGACCAAAGAAATGATGGATGAACTGTGTTAAGAATGATATGACAAGAAAAGAATCTTCAGAATAACAGATCCGATTTACCAAATTCTTTCAATAACGGGATACTACATTATTCTTGAGTGTCATGGCGGGAGGAAAACCACGAGAAAAGGCTAGTTATGTACATTATATAAAGATACCTGGCACAACCGCAATCCAACTGAAAGTGATACCGATATTCTCTAGTTTGACCACCCTATTTACAACCAGTGTAAATTAATACCAAGAAAATAATTATAAGACTACCGATTAACTAAATCAAAACTAGTAATAAGTTGTTACTAATAGTTGGTCACCTGAAAATTAAACGTATTAATCATTTTGTAAGGCTTACCAAATAATTTATAGCGAAATAGTTTACACATTGGAATCTACACTGTAATTGATTTGTACCATATTTGGTACAATCAAATAATTGGGAGTGGTGTGCAGAATGCTACCTGTAGTTGGTGAGTTGTTTAATTTAGAAACAATGGAAGGTAAGAGGGAGGGGTAAAAACAATAAGTCTATTACAATCCAAATGAAAAAAGGTATAAAATAATCAGATTTGATGTCCCAAAAGAGCAATGGAGTCATGTGTTTCGTGACACCTAGGATCTTAAATGTTCGCAACATTTCTGTTGTGCTCTTTCGATTTTCTCACGAGTTTGGGTCAAATACAGAGTGCATTCATTGCGTCATTCTGAACCGCCACAGAACGAAATTTTTCATCACATATTTTTCATATTAAATTTGATATTTTTTTAAATAAAAAAGGGCTTTTCTTTAGCAATTTTAGTAAGGGAGGGGGTTTAAAAGGATATACAAAATACGTGGTTAACGTATGTGCGTCAGTGTCTCTTCCGCCCTGTATTGGCCTGGATTGTAAATTCCTCATGGAAACCCCCAATAACAACTATCCCGATCGAGTAATCGAATGCAGGAAGTCATGCTTAGCAGTCGCACTTGCAACCACTAGGCAGTCCTTTATCACTTAGTCTAACATTAAAACTTGACAGTAGTTGCCATGATTGCCTAACTATACATTTTCTTAGACCAACATTCACAGTTACCACCCAACAAAGCTGTTGATACAAAACATTCTTTCGAGCCAGTTTTCAGTCGCAATCAGAGCAATAAGTCTGATTCGTGCCATATCTGGTACGATCACAACGGGACCGCTATATGCAGGTATGCTGGGATCACTTATTAAACGTCTACATTATTTATGTCCTTACAGATTCGGTCTAATTGTAATGTGCGCAGACTTGTGCCGATTTATCAGTAGCTCTGCGCGAGAATTCGGGTGGGGTGGAGTCGGTGTTAGACTCATTAAAAAAAAAACAAAAAATATAAAAAAAACACGGGACGTTAAATCTATATCTCTACTAACAATATTAAAATTGTAAAGAGGAAATATTTGATTTTTTCTTTGTTTGTGTTTGTACGATTTAACTCTAAAACTACTGAACCGATTTAAAAAATAAATTCACCAATAGAAAGCCACTTTTTTACTGAGTAACATAGGTTATATTTTATTCCCGTACTCTCATGGGAACGAGAAATTCGCGGATGAAACTGTGGGATAGGTATCCGCTAGTTCACAATAATTATTTTATGAAAAAAAAAACAACTCAATGGTTCCGAGTTCGATGTCGAGTTTATGGCTTTCGGTTCCAAAACGACCTAAAAATAACCGAATACAAAGAAATGGACGTGGATCAAAGACAATAAATAATTCATTATTTTTATAGTTTCGCCATTTTGCCCACATTTATTCATGAATGTCGTAATAATCTCAATAGTGATTGCAAAATAGGTTAAAATCTCATTTTATTATGCCCTTGTTCGCCTTTAACATCTTGGTGTTCACCTATCTATTCTAGATCAAAAGATTTTCATCGGGCGTAGTCCAGTAGTTAGCTGGAGTTATAAAAAAAACAGAGATAGTGTGAAAGAAAGAAGCGAAGAAATGGTGATGTTTGTAAAACTACAAGTTTACTTAAATTATTGAACTAAACCTAATGAACTGGTCATCAGAAGAATTTATCAAACTAACATTAGTTTTTGGAACGACGTTCCTTACTGCAGCTTGCCGTAAGTATTACCTGGTAAAAATCGTCTAACTTAAAAAAAAGCGTTATAAAAATCGTGGTGTCTTAACCTATTTTTTCTTGTCAGTCGGTCACGACATTCTTTTAAAAAAAATATTTAGTCACACTAACCACTCCACAGTTTTTTAGCCGCTGCATTGTCCAGTCATCTGATTGCACAGTCCAACAACTTAGGTGTACCATAAGCAATGCTATTTACAATACTAATATCATTTTTCGCCATTAATCACACAAAAGTGAACCCTATTGTAGATATTATAAGAACGTGTATAAGTGATACGTGTTAATTTGTTCACAATGTGTATTTACTTAACTGCTACTGACCTGTGTCATATTTTGAATCGTATCTATTATTTTGGAATAAAATATGAATTTTCTTGGAACTCTTTCAAGTGTTGCAATATTTAAATAATTGTTTTAATATGGCAACGATTGTTACAGTAAACTTAATGATTTAAATTTGTCATGTGTTTGAATAAACTGTTCCTACACTCACATTTTGCCAGTTTTCCAGACTCAGGAATCGAAACCAATACCAAATACTCAGCAGTAGCGCAGCTGCGCTTGCAACCACTAGACCAACGTAGCAGTCAGTGAATGCTATTTATCACCAGTAAAAGAAATGTCACTTATACAGGGTGTAAACCACCTTATCACAAAACCGTCAACCAAGCATTCTGTACATAAAACTAAGTAACTTGACGCAAAAATAATTGCTTGGAAACGACGTTTTTTTTGGGGTGAAAAAACATGTTTGCTGGCAGAACTCAATGTAACGCACTTAAAACATTGTGCTGATGGATGGATTGAAAAGTAAGGGGGGGGGGGGGGGTTATAGAGGTTTTTAAGGTAAAAATGTTACAGTAAAGACTTGTATTTAAATAAAACTTGTCAAAACGTTGGAACCTTGACCCCCAATATCTCCGTAACTAGAAGGTTCCCAAAATAAATATTGTGTAGAACAAAAAAAATATCGCAATGACGGGGAAAACCAGTAGTTTTCAGATTCGTTAAGAGGTGTTTTACACCTTTTATATTTTAACTTAATTCTTCCAAATAAAAATAAAGAATCCTATAAAAATAAATAAATAAATGAATAAATAAATATTGCTGGACATTAGCACACAGCGCCACCCAGTGCCACACTAAGCAAAGCTTGCATCATGTACACTAGACAGTTGATATACTACATAGATACTTTTTTTTTGTTTGTAAATACATTCTTATTATACATATAAATATCCACGACTCGGAAACAAATGTCCATGCTCATCACACAAACATTTGCTCCTACCGGGATTCGAACCCAGGACCCTAAGAACGTAAGGCAGCCTCACTACCACTACGCCATTCGGGTCGTCGATTTTGGGACACTTTATGTTAAAAAAAAACGAAGTCAAATCAGTCGAAGTTTAATTTAGGCCTACTCAATTAAGTCTGAAGTCTGTAGTGTAAAGAAGAAAAAACCTCTTAACGAATCCGAAAGGCTCTTGTTCTCTCTGTCATTGTGACATTTTTTGGCCTATTATCTACGCCATACCTGGGAACGTTCTTATTGCGGAGATATTGGGAGTCAAATTTCCACTTTTTTGACAAGTTATATTGTTATAGAGTTCTGCTGCAAAACATGATTTTTCACCCAAAAAAAAATGTTGTTTCCCAGCAATAGAAAAATTTTCTTGCTTGACTTTTCTACACACGGTGTCTACATTTCTTATCAGACTTTCCTCTCGCAGGTCTGCTGGAAGAAATTTCTTTTGAAATACTGCTTATTTCAAAAGAAATTTCTATTCTTTTCTGAATACCTTTGTGCTCTTCTATGTTAATATATTGTCCTTTTTAAGTATTTTGTGTGTACATGAATAAATAAATAAATAAATAGTTTTGAGTAAAGTTACTTAGTTTGATGTACCGAATGCTTGGTTGACTGCGTCATGATGAGGTTGTTTACACCCTATATGTATTAACTAAATTGACTACAGATACAAATATTATCTTTAGTCTAGTTATTATTTTTTATCAGCCTGATAATGATTATTAAAATTAACTAATTAAGCTAGTCTCTCACAAGTCTTCTTCTTCATAGCACTATTCTACTTTAGATGGATAATTTGTCCTGGGTTGCCGGGCTAGTGTTGCCCAAATGCAAGACCAAGACGACAGTCAGTCTTGGTCTTGGTCTTGTGTCAATACACCAGACTGCAAGACCAAGACCGATTTTGGGCAACACTATTGTCGGGTCGGGCACTCGGTCAGTTCTCCCTCCAATAGGAGCTTCGTCACGCTAGTCCACCACGTAACCGGAGGTCGTCCTCTACCTCTCTTACAGAGGTAGTTCCTAACAAAACTCTTTCATGAAATTTGCCATATAGGTACCAAAAAAGCGGCTAAGTGCGAGTTGGACTCGCCTTTGAAGGGTTCCGTAGCAGCAGCAAGTAACTTAATATCCAAGTTCTTATAGTTCGTTGTAACTTTTTGCGGTTTACGATTTATGACGTATTAAACAAAAACTACTTACTACATCTCGTTCAAACCAATTTTCGGGGAAGTTTACATGGTACTGTACATCATATTTTTTTTTTGTTTTCTCTATCTCTTATATTAGGGGGGGAGGACACACATTTTACCACTTTGATTGAAAGTGTCTCTCGCGAAAACTATTCAGTTTAGAAAAAAGTAATATTTGAAACCTCAATATAGTTTTTGAAGACCTATCTATCGACACCCCTACACGTATGGGCTTGATGAAAAAAAAAATGAGTTTCATATCTAAGTTTGGGGAACCTCCAAAATTTACTGCTTGTTTTTCTTTTTTTATGTGAAAATCTCAATGCGGTTCACAGAATACATCTTCTTACCCAGTTTCAACCGCATAGTTATTATAGTTTCGGAAAAATAGTGGATGTGACATACGACGGATAGACAGACACACATGACGATTCCATAAGGGTTCATTTTGAAATTAAACCTTACGTAGCTATAAACACTAACTGCACCATAAAACTAATTCCCAACAAATGTAAATTAGTACTAAGTGTTTTAGAAAGGGTATTTCTATCTGTTTTCACCGCGGTACAGATAGCAAGAGACGCGTATGGTAGTAGCGTCAGCAAAACAAGCGGGCAGTGCGTGCGTGAGATAGTAACACGCAAATAACTTGCCTCGTGAGATTAGACAGCGAATAGCGGTTTATGTACGGTCAGCAAAATAGATTTTGTGTTGTTTTGTTTCTTGTATACGGTCATATGGACTGCCCAGGTTGTTTAAGAATCAAACGAATCCTTCGGCGTAACAAAAACATTTAAATTGTTTTTTACCATAACGCCATTAACCACCTACGAAGAGAACAAAATATCGCGTTGTTAAAATTCGACACACAAATAAAACCCTAGATTACGGAGTTTGTGACAATGAAACTGCAATATGCACACAAACTGCACTTCAAATTGCACTAATAGACACAAACGTGCAAAAATTCAGAAGTTCAGAACTTCAAAAATAATAAATCTATTGGACCCAGACCAGGCCATAACGTGATTAAAAAATATTAGTCCCAAACCTGAATTTATCCAAACAATATCATCTCCCATATACCTTGAAAGGACTTGATACCAAGTAAGGATCTTACACATTCAATTCCTAAAGCGGTAATCGAAAGTGCAGGCAGAACGAATGTGATACTTGCCCACCGATTAGGAGCACACAGGAATAATCGTAAGACTTCTGCGAGATGTAGATTTGAAGCCGAGAGAGCTTTTATATAAAGTGCAGACACTTTCGCCACAACTTGCTACATTAACTAAATAAAAATGACACGGAAGAAGACAGAAAAGCATGAACAATAATTATTTGTTGCAGGGACATGAAGTGCGTTCAAAATGACAATGAAAAAAATTAAATGAACAATAAAACAAATACAACGACAATTTTTGTGTCAAATTGTCTTTGGCGATCGTAACACCAAAGCATACAATTTTTGAGTACATTTCGGGATGACATTTTTTAATATCTAATATCGCCGGATATTACACACAGCGCCATCTAGTGCCACACTAAGCAACGAGGCATGTGTCGTGCACACCAGATAGTTGATATACTACTTAGATACTTTTTTTTGTTTGTAAATATGTACCTACTTATTATACATATTAACATCCATGACTCGGAAACAAATGTCAATGTTTATCACACAAACATTTGCTCCTACCGGGATTCGAACCCCGGACCCAATGAACGTAAGGCAGCTTCACTACTGCCTGCGCCATTCCGGTCGTCAAAAGTTTCTAAAAGCGTAGACATTTTAGTATTTTCACAATGGATGTTATTATATTTTTAAGCTCAGCCCAGAACAAGTCATACGCCAAATTTTAAACAAACACCAATAATGACTTTTGGACCTCAAAACAACTTACACATCACCATTCAATTTCACTGAAGATCTGACACGCGAAGCTGTTGCCTGCAGTTTCATAGGATTAACAATAGTACCTAAATGGCATGTATTCTTCGCAACAAGTTAATATTATATTAAATAACTAGCTTCTGCCAGCGGCTTCGCCCGCGTGAAGTTTCAAAATTGTCCCATGGAATCTTACTACCGGGATAAAAAGTATCCTATGTGTTAATCCAGGTTATAAACCATCTGTGTGCAAAATTTCATCCAAATCCGTTCAGTAGTTTTTTCGTGAAAGAGTAACAAACATACATCCACGCGACGGAAGCTTAAAAAATCAAGTAATTTCTCCCGTTTTCCCAACATTTCCTTACACTGCTCTGCTCCTATTCATTGTAGTGTGATGAAAAGTATACTATAACCTGCCCAGGAGTTCGAAGAATAACTGATGTTATTTTTTTTAATTGGGGTTGAGTGAGAATATTATAAACGTAAGAGTAAACAAATATAATAATAACAAATCTCCGAACTGCTAAGCTATCGGGAGTTACACGTGTTATTGTGAGTCAACTATAAAAGATAGACATATGCTGTGTTGGGATATTTTTTATATAATTTTATGTGGAATATTTCCGTTATACATGATTTCTATGTAGCTTTAACCATTAAGGCTGCACACGCGACGGAAGCTAAAAAAACCAAGTAACTTCTCCCGTTTTCCCAACATTTCCTTTCACTGCTCTGCTCCTATTAATGGTAGCGTGATGAAAAGTATACTATTACCTGCTCAGGAGTATGTAGAATAATTGTACCAAGTTTCGTTAAAATCCGTCGAGTAGTTTTTTTTTCTATAAATAACATACAGACAGACAGACAGACAGACAGACAGACAGACAAAAATTTTACTGATTGCATTTTTGGCATCAGTATCGATCACTAATCACCCCCCGATAGTTATTTTGTAAATATATTTCATGTACAGAATTGACCTCTCTACAGATTTATTATAAGTATAGAAGATAGAAGATAGATAAACGATATGGATTAATACGAGCGCAAAACAACAATTAAATAAAAGTTCACAAGCATTCTTGCTTAGGTACTCTTATTTAATTGTTTTTATGCGCTAGGCCAATAAACAATGTTCGATATTGGAAATTAATTCGGGCTGTGAATGATGAAAATGACGATCGGAGCAAAACATGAATAGAGTCTTCACAACCACATCATCATCATCATCATTTCAGCTGAAATACGTCCATTGCTGGATATAAGACCATATTGACCGATGGTCCCGTGCGACTCGCATTCAACAGATTCCTGCAATCTTCACCAGGTCATCGGTCCACCTAATGGGAGGTCTTCTAACGCAACGCTTTCGGGTTCGCAGTCGCCACTCGACAACTTTTCGCCCCCATCGGCCACTGCAAGTTTGGCAATTATTCTTCGGTAAACTTGGTTCTTTTCCGGATGTCTTCATTTCTGATTCGATCACGCAAGGAAACTCCGAGCATAGTCCTCCTCGTCGCCTTTTTTTTTAGGATGGGAAATCATCTAATAACTTCTCCCACTCTGGGCGGAACGGGAGGGAGTGTCAGACTTTTACTGACTAAAACCCATCCATGTTCCTTCCTCGCCCTTTATGTTCCGGGGCCGCGGTATCTCTTTCGAACAGGCCCGCAATCCCGGCAGGCTTCGACCCTTACGGGCCCCTTCTATGTGCTGACATCTCTTTGAGGCGCGCGTGGAACACGAACGCGCCGTCGACACGGCCTGTCGTCATTAGACGGACGGACGGCTAGCTAGCCCATAGCTAACCGTCCATAGGCCCGCGTCTACGGTGGCCGGTAGCCACCACGTGGCCCCCGACGGGCAGACCTCCACCGTCAGTTGACTTTAAGCCTTCTGATAAGGCCCATTGTGAGGGACCACGTTTCGGTCCCGTATGTAATCACTGGCAAGACTCACTGGTTATAAGCTTGATAAGTAAGTAATTCCCTACCAGCGCAACCCTACCATGCATACCGTACCCATTACGCTCACATACGACCAGATTAATGAACAATTCATGTAGTATAATCCTACTTGTCGCTGTCGGCGTGTGTCGATAGCTGTAATGCACGGTATGTGCGCGCTACTATGTGGGGTACTTCCTTGTGAGTTTGTTGGAAGCTTTCGTTAAGGACTACTTAGTGCGATTACATTCTGTTGTGGATTTAGCATTCTGTGCAACTTGAATATAACTTTATTTAGAGGCTTTTGATTTATAATAAGTTCGTTGATGGCGAAGTGATTTTATAGTATTTAAGGTACTTGCGGTCTACCATTTTATAACAAGACTTTGTTAGTGCCTCTAGCGCATTTTTCTAAAATTCAGGTTAAACCTAAGTTTAGCCAATCTACCATCTAATCACATATAATCTGATTGTTGTTGTACCGGGTGTAGACGTATTCTCAAAGCCGTCAACCAAACAGTTTTATTGTGGGGTGAAAAATCACGATTTGCGCTGTAACCTATATGTAACAAAACAAAACATTGTGCTAATGAATGCATTGAACAGTACATTTATATAGTATGTTAGAACTTTAAAACCTTGTATTTAAAAAATAACTTGTGAAAAAGTGTTAAATTTGACCTCCTAATGAAACATCTCCGTAACTAGAAGGTTCCCAGGTATGGTGAACGACAAAAGAAAATTGCAATGACGTGGAGAACCAGTACCTACCTTTCGGCTTCGTAGAAGGTATTTTTACACCCAATAACAGTCAAAAAACGGTAAACATAAAAAGTCTTCATAAATAAACCAGACAAAATTCATCATCATCATCTGCCTAGCCTTTTCCCGACTATGTCGGGGTCGGCTTCTAGTCTAACCGGATGCAGCTGAATACCTACTAGTATTTTACATGGAGCGACTGCCTATTTGACCTCCACAACCCAGTTAATACAGGGAACTACAATACCCCTTGGTAAGACCTGTTGTCAGACTATTTGGGCCAGTGACTACCTGTAACAACTGCCAAAGATGAACGAATGACAGCCTGGACCAACAGTTTAACGTGCTTTCCGAGGCACGGAGGAAACTCGGTATGTAAGGGTGGTCACCCATCCACAGACCAACCTAGCCAAGCACGGCTTCACCTAAAGATCGGCCCGAGCAGCTGTAGATATTTAGCCACGAGCTCCTTACACGAAATTACCTCCCACGAAAATCCCTATCTTTCCTTAAATCTCCAATAAAACATGTCACCGAATAAACTCCAACAACATTTCACTTACAAAGTAAAACCTCACAAACATTCTATTACACACATCAACACCATCAAATTCCCAGCTATACCGTAACGTTATCATCCCAAGGGGTTTCCGTTCTCCCCCTCGTATTATCACTTATCACACATTACGCTAAACGTTTACGTACGCGTTAACGTAACGGTTAGCGTTTGGTGTACGTGGTTGTGGCAAATTAATTGTGTGATGTGATTACAGTAATGGGTTGAACAATGTGTTTATAGGTTTAATTATGGTGTCTTTAGATACTTGGGTATTTGGCTTGGTATTAAGTCGTAATGTATCTATGTTGTACGTTTATAAAGTACAAATTTGTTTATCGCCGTTTAGAAACGCATGATGTTTTTAAGCAGTAGAATAAAGGACATGGAATTAAAAAAAAAATACGTCTGCACCTCTATAAGCCTTTATAGAGTCTTTAAAAACTAAGTTTATTTTTTCTATGAATACAATAACGTGTTCATCATAATACATTTCCAAATAATTGCTAACTATAAACCTAGGAGTATCGACTATACGAAATATTGAAAATCTTCTTCAAATCGGTAACGGTATCGGTATTGTGTAATAACGGCCCAAAATCTCGTCACCTCCACTGCTTAAACAATGATGGTATCATTTGTAGTAATACTACCAAATGAAAGTTCAATATATCATTCAAAAGTTCTATATAATAGATCCTAACAACTGCACAGCTACCACACAAATCAATAAACGAGCCAGCTAACTAAATAAAGACAAGACATTAAACTTCCCAAATTGAATCACAAAACTCACTCTTTACCAAAAACCCGAACACAAAAATAAAATCTCACTCACATGTGCCCATAAATCCATATTACATTCACGAGCTCACTATAATGCTCTCGAAAGAGGGTAGTCTGAAATTTATTCGGTGTGGGCCCCGTAAAACAAAAGTACGACGTAAATTGCCCGCCCTGGGCCCCTACACGCTGGCCTTGGCTTTTCTCGACATATGAGAAAACATTTTCCGTGTTGGGTAAGGTGCTCCACTTTGGTATTTGGTAATATTATTTGTTATTTATCAACCGAGCAAGTAATTATATTGTTAATAATATTATCAATCACAATTTGGTTCCTAGTTAAGTCATTATTTATCTACACAGACAGACATATTTGTGTAATTTACCTTTAAATAAATAAAAAATAATGCATACCACAGTGAATGTCGCTGTTTTCTAAACTAAATAAAAAAAAAGTAGTTTTGCAACGTTCTGAACGTAAAAGCAAAAAATTCTAATAATTACAAAAGATGTGAACATTTCAGATGCATATTATTTGTAAAATGTGAGAATAAACAAATACCCACTCAGTTTGCACGAAGTTGTGAAGAAAAAAATAGGAACTAGCTATGGAGTGCCAGTCCTGAGAATCGAGTAATTTCCACTAACTTTGTAGGTTTCTCCTACTTTGTTGGTTCTTAGAATTTTCATAATAATTAGAAATGAGAGAGCCAATATAGCTCGTAGAATGGCGGGTAGAATTTTAAGTTTCATTTATAGTGCATTTCCAATAAGGGTAAGTGGAAAGAGGGTATGGAAGCCTGTGCCCTGCAGTGGACACAAATAAATAAACTTGAAAACATAAGAAAAGTAAGTAACTGTATCTTTATTTTTTATTATTAGTCAATAATAAAAAATACAGTGCATGACTTACTTTTCTTATGTTTTCAAGTCATATTAAAAAATGAAATTTTAGGAAGCCATCTATATTATTGCCTATCTTTATTATTATATACCCACTTAGCGTCTAATGTATTCTGTACTTTTGCATGCCTTCTGGTAAAATATGGCTTTTGCTAATTATGTCACCGTGTATGTACCCATATTTGCAAAATAAATATCTTATCTATCTTATCTTATCTATATCATACAATGACGATGTGACAATTAGATGAATATTCATCTAATTGTCATATCGTCATTGTAAAGACGAACACGGCGTGTCTTAGTATATTTTTTCTCTGTTAGTTCAACTATATTTTCGGTGGATTGGAAACAGTACAACATTGCCGACATTTTCAATTTCTTTCGATTTTTATCCATATGCAAACCTTTGTTTGCGAACAACACGTCATGTAAAAAAATAAAAACATGTAGAGCACTTTAGCCAACATACTGCGTGCACCGTTTAACCCTACGGGCAGCCACCTGTTGAGTTCATACGACAACCCATATAACGTGTCTACGTCACCCCCTACGCTACCCATGAACACACGTATAGGCTAAACCGGGACATTTTCGTTCGCTCGCGAAAATTCACCGGGACGCGGGAAAAGCCGGGAAACGGTTGAGGAAAATTGACTTCATTTTATGTGGTCGCTGAAGGGTTTATTTATTTTGTCGGTGGCATCGGTAGGGTTGAGTGTATTTTCGGTTTGGGTCGTTGCCTTTCGGTGACGATGTGTGGTTTTTGATTACGCATGTGGAATTGAGAGGTTTTTAACTGTACGTTATGAGTGGAGATTTTGCGACGATACAGCATATCAGGTAGCTCAATCGTTTTTTTGTTTCATTAAGCTTGTTTATTTGATTGCGAAAGATAATGGCCGATATCAATCTAAATTCAACCTTATCTCCCACAAAAGTGTCTTAAAATTGCATCGAACAGAGAAAACTACTATCACAATTGTGTACAAACTGATACATGATGTGAGGATGTGACTGGCAATAAAATCATGATGAATTAAGTCATAAGAAGAATTTATCATCCCCTCGAATTAGATCATTTGTAATAGTGCTACAATCAGACGCTATTAAGAAGTCTGTCCCCAACAAAGTTCACAATGTCATGTAATTTTTTTTTCCGTGCATAGCACGGTCGGACATTGAACATGATACAGTGTAATGGGCAGACTCTTTTATAAGAAAACATCGAGAACGTTGCCCCTTAATTGAACGACTTAAAGAAGAAAGCGAAAACGTAGTTGAGACTCACACAAACTAGGAAAAACTAGCACAAAAGACAGAAAGAAAGAAAGAAAAAGTATTTGTTTATCTCGCACAGGACAAAGCAAAATGATAAAATTATTAACTATAAAGCATAACAAATATGCAAATTAAGTTACATAAGAAGAGTTTCGAAATAAGACACACATCATCTGCCTAGCCTTTTCCCAGCTATGTTGAGGTCGGCTTCCAATTTAACCGGATGCATCTGATTATCAGTATTTTACATGAAGCGACTGCCTATCTGACCTCCACAACTCACTTGGTAAGACTGGTTGTCAGACTTTTACGGCCACTGACTGCCTGTGACGACTGCCAAAGATCTACAAATGACAGCCGGGACCAACCGCTTAGCGTGCTTTGCGATGCACGGACGAAACTCGGTATGTTAGGGTGGTCACCCATCGATAGACCAACCTAGGTCAGCACGGTCACAGAAATTAAAATAGCTCCTGTACTGGATCCAAATGCCCCTATCCCAGCATGGTGCTGTTAGGAGAAGCTTATACTAATTACTAGCTGACCCACGCAACTTCGTCTGCGTCACATAAGAGAGAAAAACGAAAGGAAAAACAAATTCCCGTTTTTGCAACATTTTTCATTCCTGCTCCACTCCTAATGGCCGTAGCGTGATGTTATATAGCCTAAAGCCTTTCTCGATAAATGGAATATCCATCACAAAAAGAATTTTTCAATTTGAACCAGTAGTTCCTGAGATTAGTGCGTTCAACCAAACAAACAAACTTTTCTGCTTTATAATATTAGTATAGATTGGGTGGAATAAGGCAATCAATCACCCCTAAATTTACAAAACCAAAGCCATGCAAAACTTATTTCCAGCATTCTAGCAATGATTGAAGTAACTATGTTTCTCAAACATTCAAATACCTCAACAGATTCCCTTTCCATCTGCATCAATTATGATAAATCATCTCCCAACATGTTATTATACCGCTCCATATCTCGGGATCTTGATGACAAATCGATTAGAACACGTTGAGTGTATCATTGCGCAGCATTCTGAGCCAGTTGTAAAAGTCACCGGTCTGAGCCAGCAACCTACGTTATCAGTAACAAGAATCTTTAAACTCGATATGTCAATACTGTTCGTGTTTTAGTCATGGAAAGACTGCAAATTGTGGTTCTTTTTGCGTTTGCGTCACACATGTAAAAAGGTTCACACGTTGTTTGCATTGTATTATACCTAACTAATAATAATGAAATAATAAAACATAGTTAACTCATTTTAAGTCCAAAAATTCCTTTACTGAGTAAAATGAGTGTTCCTTAAGAAATTTAAATAATCGTATTAGAATCTTTAGATTAGGTATGAGGAGCTCGTGGCTAAATAATAACAGCCGCTCGGGCCGATCTTTAGGTTAAGCCGTGCTTGCCTAGGTTGGTCTGTGGATGGGTGACCACCCTTACATACCGAGTTTCTTCCGTGCCTCGGAAAGCACGTTACGCTGTTGGTCCCGGCTGTCATTTGTCCATCATTGGCAGTCGTTAAAGGTAGTCAGTGGCCCAAAAAGTCTGAGAACCAGTCTGACCAAGCGATATCGTATTACCCAGTATTAACTGGGTTGTGGAGGTCAGATAGGCAGTCGCTTCATGAAAAATACTGGTATTCAGCTGCATCCGGTTAGACAGGAAGCCGACCCCAACATCGTTGGGAAAAGGCTAGGCAGATGATGATGATGATGTATTAGAATCTTTAATCTGCTATAACCTTTTTTGAGCACCATGTGGCACGAGTACTCAAAATAATATTTATCACACTGAACGTTCGCTATAAAACTGATGATGATTTTGTATTCTCGGTTTTGTATTTTTGGAATATCCTTTGTACCCTGTTTGATGGCTTTAGACTCACCCCCAATTATATGGGACTTTAATAAACTGGCGAAATGTGGGTGTACTTTTAGGAAGGTACGGTCGAAAAGCTATTTGGTTTACACTTTACAATTTATTTTGTGGGTTAAACTGTAAACCTTGCTTGACCGTACACGTCTGCCTAACCCTTCGCGGTTTACATGGGATTATAATTATGTATGTTATTACCATAGACAATAAATAAATAAAATAAATATCGCTGGACATTAAAACACAGCGCCATCTAGTGCCACACTAAGCAAGGCTTTTGACGTGAACACCAGATAGTTGATATACTACATATATACTTTTTTGTTTATAAATACATCTAAACAATGAGTCTATGATAATACAGGGTGTAAACCACCTCATCACAAAGCCGTTAACCAAGCATTCTGTACATCAAAGTAAATAACTTTACGCAAAAAATATTGCTGGGAAACAACTTTTTTTTTTGAGGTTTTAAATCATGATTTGTGGTAGAACTCAATGTAACGCATTTAAAACATTGTGCTGATGGATGGAATGAATAATACGGGAGTCGTGGAGGTGTTAAAAATTAAAATCTCAAAAAAAACTTGTATTTAAAAAAAAACTTGTCAAGAAGTTGTAACTTTGACCCCCCATATCTCCGTAACTAGAAGGTTCCGAGATATGGTGTGGAACAAAAAAATGATCGCAATGATGGGAAGAACAAGTGCCTTTCGGCTTCGTGAAGAGGTGTTTTACACCCTTTATAATTATGTAGGTAGTAGAAAAGTATGACATATTAACATATTCTATTTTTATTCACCACCATACGTCGATCTCATAATGAGCTTATAAAATATTCAAGTCAGAGTAAAAGGCACGAGCTTCCACCGTTCATTCATGGCATTTGGGCAACCCTTCACCTCTGCTTACTCACGTAAGTAATAAGACGTCGTTTAACGTTCCACACACGTTGTCTATTCGTGACTTTTTGGAGCTTTTTAGATTGGTGTAAGTGAAGAGCTGGTGGAGAAAATCTATGGCGAGTTATATCAGTGGAAAACAGAGTAAAATGATTCCTTAATTTAATTTTGTATTCATAACTGATTTAAATTTTTGAATCATTTAAATTTTAATTTAGTTGTGATTTTATTTGTATTAGGATGTTCATTTTAATTTGATTTGACTCTGATTTGGATTGACTTTATTTTGATTTAATTTTGTTAATAATTTTAATTTCAGTAAGGACGTTAATTGTGATGTTTATTTTAATACTACTGAGCATTTGATTTTGTAATATTTAATTCTGTGTCATACCTATGATCCAATGTTGATTGAGATAAATAAATAAATAACTTATGTTGTATATTTCTCCTTCATTTTAATGTACACACATAAGACACACAAACACCTTTTTTTTTAGGAGGGGAAATCATCAAATAACTTCTCCCACTCTGGGCGGAGCGGGAGGGAGTGTCAGACTTTTACTGACTAAAACCCATCCATGTTCCTTCCTCGCCCTGTCTATCACCTAGCACAGAAGTCAGAGACTTTGTAACCACTTTCTTCTGTAATAAAGATTATTGATTGAGTTTAAACATGTTATGTAGTGTTTTTTAGTTAATTTTGTGTGTGTTGTGTTTTGACCTGTGCCACTTAAATAAACACTATTTCTTTCTAAATTCTATCTATCATTCTAGCTATCATCGCCCAAGTCTACAAATTAGACCACAGAGCACATCACCGAGCCTAGTTACTTAACCCGACCGCACACGTCGTAGGTATACCGCACTAATTCTAATGACGTTTATTATGAGAAATGTGATTATATGGATTATATTATAATGTATGTCAGAGTAATGTATGGGAGAGGCATTTCGATTGTATACTGCGGCCGAGTAGTCTTGATAGTGTATTGTGTTGCAATCTGCTTTTGTTTTGTTGTTGTTTTGCGTGTAGACCTTGTTGAAGCGTATTACCCAATCACGAGGTTGTAAAGATGCAGTTAGACGGAAGCTGGCCGAAATATAGTTCTGAAAAATCATGTTGAATGATTTTGCCAATAACTGGGACTATTTTTGAACACATGTAAAGTTATAAAACGTTTTGTCTGTTCTTTTGAAATTGCTAACTGAAATTACAATTGGTTTTGATTTTTATTATCCATCATTACCTACCTACGTTTATTATTTAGGTTATTTTATATTAAAATAAAAAATCTCTGTTTATAATACACAACAGCACACTCATTGAACCGTCTCAAGAATTTATATTTTTACAGGAAGCGAACAAGATACGTTATAAAGAACTCAATTTGAAAAATGCTGTTGACAAACAACAACAAAAGTATCAAAACCGTTCGATCCAACTACAGATGCTATCAAACTCATGCGCATACACTAAGCAAAGATCAAGCGGTCCCAACGTAAATGTAACTTACTGTCACCGGCCCATCTCGAATGTTCCCACCATCGATCATCACGCACTTATCTTCAACTTTAAAAGGCTTTATCTATCAACTGTTTATTTATAAACAGTTTATAAATAGAGCTTTAAGATTTGGGGTAAGTATAAGTGTGTTGATGGTGTTTAAGAGATGATCACGTGACATACCTGTATCTAAGTTAGATCATCCTCAAGGATGAAGGATATTGAATAGATATTTTTTTTTTTTATAGAAAAATCTCTAACCCTCAGGTTATACCGTCGTGATATTAAAGTTTTTAACCGAAAATGTGTAGGTATAAGAAGTAAATTTCTTTTTATAATAAATATTTGCCTTTGAAGGAGCTCGTTGCCAAATAATAACAGCCACTTCGGTCGATCCTATGACTAAGCCGTGCCACCCATCACACTCATCCTGTGATGGACACCCATTCCATACCGAGTTTCCTCTGTACCTCGGATATTACGTTAAACCTAGGCAACTAGGTTGGCATGTGGATGGGGGACCACCCATTATAATTATACCAAGTTTCCTTCGTGCCTCGGAAAGTTTATTAAGCTGTTGGTCCCGGCTGTCATTTGTAGATCTTTGATAGTCGCTACAGGTTAGTGGCCAAAAATTCTGACAACCAGTCTTACTAAGGGGTATCGTATTTCCCAGTACTAACTGGGTTGTGGAAGTCAGATCAGGCAGTCGCTCCATATAAAATACTGGTATTTAGCTGCATTCGGTGAGACTGGAAGCCGACCTCAAAATAGTTGGGAAAAGGTTAAGCAACGATGAATCCCTACTCGTCTTTCTTATTTGCTAAACTAGGGCGAGGTGATATTCTGTTTTTTTTTGCAAAAATAAAGAAATGAAAACTTACAGTTGAAATGAAATGAAATGAAATTTTATTTGCTAGAATTGTAGTATATAAATAGATGGTCAAGTTTTAATACAGTTGCTCACACAATTCGCTAAAACTACCATGCAAAATTTAATAATACATTTATGAATAGGTACATGAATTTATCGCAATTGGTATTGCAGGTGGAACAGTAAGTTCTCACTACGCAAATGGTATTCATTTTTACCTTACTTTATGGCCGATTCTTGTAAAACGGCCAAATCCAAGTTTTTGTAAAATACAATGACATGATATTGTTCAGTTTTTTCCAGTTTCACTAACAAAAACAGATTATGTGGTACAGTTAATCTATGTTCAGAATCTGTTTTTCTTGGAACCATATTATTGTGTTTTTTATGCTCGAAAGTAGATTTTGTTTAGTTTTTGCTCTGATTTACCAGATAACGTGTTATATGACAGTATTCGCTGGCTAGTAAAAAGTTAACCTACATAAGTGAGAATTTGTAACGATTACTCTACTACTTTTTTTTGTATTGGATATCAATTTGTTTATCATTGATCTTTATTGCTGAATTATTATTTATTTACAGACCATGGCTTACAGCATGTATCAGCTAGAAAACAGGATCAGTGGGATGCTGCTGATGCTGATTTTATAAATACCAATCAACCTGATGAGGTATGGTTGAAATCCAGCGTCGGGAACTAGCTGCTCCTCAGTTGGTTAAACTGGGCTGGGCCTATTTGGCGCAGCTGTGAGACATTTTTGTTTAGGTATAAGTTTCCTTATTTTATTTTTTGTTTGTGCACTTGTGGCATGTCATCATCGTCCAGCTCTTCTCCTATTGTATCGTCCTCAACCGTCACGCTATCATTGACTCCTTTTCTTTCATATCATTCCTCACTCAATCGATCCATCTTTTCTTTGGTCTTCCTCTCCTGCTCCAACCATCATACAACAGACTTGTACCAAATTAATACGTATTCTTTATTTCTTTCTTTCATGCACTAAATACTGTTTATTTACCCCCAAAAGACCGTTAACCTCGAGCCATTATAATCAATTACAAATACCTTTGCCTAAAAAAAAAACAAGTAAAAAATCCCAAACATCACACTCTCATAAACGCTGTTTATAAATGCCCCCGTTCACGAGACAGTAACCAGCATCAATTATTGTAGGTGGCGCTGGTAGCGACGCGGTGATGAGTGACAAGACGGCTTTAGATCATATCATACGATGAGGTGCGTATAGGGTGCTGTTTTTGTTCACGGAACTTTTAAAATGAATAAATTACATGTATTTCAGTCACTTTACGTCTGTATGTTTCTTTTAGCTACTAATACAAAAAAGAGAGATAGAAAAGAAGAGAGGAAGGAAGAGGGATATCAGTAATGCGACAAGCAAAATTGTTTTAATTTTAGAATCTTTTAAAAAAACAGTCTCCCCAAAGCAAAGTCAACACCGTTCTTCTTCTGTTTTCTATAGTCTTCTGCCTAGATAGGCTTGGAAACAATTATTTCTTATCGTCAGTACAATGCGTCATTGACTCGTATCCATTGGGATATGAGTCAATGATGATGTCAATGACGCATTGGCTAGTCTTAAGACATTGGTCTTAAGACTCGATGTCATCTCAAGTATCACCTCTTTTCTATCCATTTCAGCTTTCATACACTCTATCCATCGCTTATATTATGCCTCATTTTACATAACATCATGCCAGTTTAATCCTCAAAGTGTTAGGCTGAGGTATATGCAATATAGTACCCTCACAGTTTGCTGGTTATGTTTTGTTTACATCAATCACATGTTCTTCAGTTAGGTTTAGCGTCATCTTGGTGATAAATTCATGGTATGATCCCACATTTCTTTTTTTTAATTTGCTTATTCTGTCTCACTGCCGGGCAAAGGCCTCTCTACTCAATTCCAACTCTCCCGTTATTTTATCACATTTCATATTCCACACTGTATTGGTTTTTTCCGACACCCTGTACATAAACCCCGTTACACACTATCAGTTAGGATGCACAGCTCTTAGTTCCATTGTCTCAAGCTACAGGACAAATTAATGACCATCTATCTCATAAGCGCTTCTTTTTTTATTTGTTTTCTTACGTGAGAATCTTAAGATGTGTTGCTCCTATTAATGTTCTTATTTTGGAGTAAATAGTGATTGTGGTTACTGATAGTGTGAAGGTTAAAGACCCGTTTAATGGTGCACATGATTGATTTACTTGATTCAATTTGATTTTTGTTTCTACATCCGGGTTTGTGGAACGACGAAAAGGAGAGAAATATTCTATTCTAGCTTCTGTTAGCGGCTCTGCCCGCATGATGTTTGATTATTGTCTGGGATTTACTGACGGAATAAAAAGTATCCTATGTGTTAATCCAAGTTGTGAACTATCTGTGAGCAAAATTTCATCCAAATCCGTTCAGTTCTTCGGTTCCTAGTTGACCCTAAAAATTAGCTTTAATTTTAGAATCTTTTACAAAACAGTCGCCAAAGCAAATTCAACACCGTTCTTCTTCTTCTGTTTTCTATAGTCTTCTGCCTAGTTAGGCTTGGAAACAATTTTTGTTTCTATCTCCAGTACAATGCGTCATTGACATCATCATTGACTCATAGTTCAGTTGTTTTCTTCGTGAAAGAGTAACAAACATTCATCCATACAGACTCATAAACTTTCGCATTTATAATATTAGTAGGATTTTAAAAATAAATGAGGATATTAGTGCTCAAACTTGACACAAGAAAAGTCACTCATAGTCTAGCAAATATCAGCCGTTTGGGTCTATCTTTAGGTTCAGCCGTGCTTCCCTAGGTTGGTCTGTGGATGGGTGGTCACCCTTACATACCGAGTTTCCTCCGTGCCTCGGAAAACACATTAAGCTGTTGGTCCCGGCTGTCATTTGTCCATCTTTGACAGTCGTTACAGATAGTCAGTGACCCAAAAAGTCTGACACCAGTCTTACCAAGTGGTATCGTATTTCCCAGTATTAACTGGGTTGTGGAGCTGCATCCGGTTAGACTGGATACCAACCCCAACATAGTTGGGAAAAGGCTAGGCAGATGACGATGGTCTAGCAAATACCAAACATCATCTGTACTTCCTGAAGAGTTATGAAGTGGTGTACCCTGTAGAAGACCTGCACCTGTTATGTTTATGTGCCCTATATTAGGGGTGTGCCTATTGCCATCAACCAGTAACAAATCCAGGATCGAAGCTGCTACTCAGAAATTCTTGGTCTAAAAATGTAATAACACTAGCTGGGTCAGCCCACGCAAATTCGTCTGCGTCACATATATGAGAGAAAAAGCTCCCAAAAGGAATAAATTTTCCCCGTTTTTGCAACATTTTTCATTTATGTTCCGCTCCTATTGGTCATAGCGTGATGACATATAGCCTATAACCTTTCTCGATAAATGGACTATCCAACACAAAAAGATTTTTTCAATTCTAACCAGCAGTTCCTGAGATTAGGGCGTTCAAACAGACAAACTCTTCAGCTTTATAATATTAGTATAGATTTACTCAACCAAAAACCTGATGTTCAACACTATCGCTTGTTTGGCACAGTCTGGCATCTTTAAGTTTCTTTTAAGAAATTCGGCTCTACTTTGACTCCTTTTTTTTCAGAATAGACTAAGTATAAGTATGCAGTTTCGAACTGAGCAACAGCAGGAAATAAGTCACATGTAAATCAGTAAGGCCCACGCACTTGCTTTGTTACGTAAACCTCCAACCTGCACGATTATAATACTAACAAAACACTAAATATTAAAATATCGCACTCTCCATACTAAAGTCGTAAATTCGCGTATAGCATGTATAAATAATAACGCATGTCGCGATATCTGGCGACAAATAGTCGCGTTTCAACGAGTGTCGCAATGTGCGCGACAAAACGCGGCGGGTATGCCCGACAAGTCTGAATTATTGCGGTAGAACGTTACGTTAGACGTACTCACTTTTGTGTCCAGTGCATACTAGACGTAGGTACCTGTACCTGTGTAGCTGTCTTCACAAGCTTAGTTGATGCAGAAAGTGGACGTATCTGCAGTCTCTCGACACGGCGCAATACGGCGGTCTTCTTCTTCAAAAGTGGTCAAAATATATATAATTATTTGTAGCTTAGATCATGTCCCACTGCTGGGCAAAATACTCCCCTTTCTCCCTCCAAACCTCTCTGTTGTGTACAATTGCTGGCCACGTTTGTACGGTGAACATGATCAGATCGTCACTCCACCTTCGCCGTGGTCGACCTTGTTGGCAATGACCTCCTGGCGTCCAGTGAGTGACGATCTTTGCCCACCTCTCCGGGTGCATCTAAGCAACATGGCCAGCCCACTCCCACTTTAGCCTGGCGGTTTTAACTCCAACATCAGCTATTTGAGTCATGGAACGCAGCGTGGTGTTTTTAACACGACCGATCGTTTGACACCTATTATGCTACGCTCCATCGCTCGCTGGCAAATCTTGAGCTTGCACTATTGTTGTTCAGTAAGTGATCTTGGCCCTGACTTTACGCACCGTATGTTAGAACGGACAGGATGCAGATGTCGACGAGTTTTCGTTTTAATGTTATTGAAAGACTTCCCTATACATATATGCTCTTTTAGGGACCAGTTTCGACTTTCTTGTCTTGTCTGTTTTTGAAAGACACTATCTGGCCCAAGTATGTGTACTCAGAGACATGTTATAACACATGCCCATAAACCACGAACCTATGTTTCGTGTTGTTGGTCATGATCTGGGTCTTGGATCTATTCATTGACAGTCCAACCTCAAGACTTGCCATGCTCAGATCTTTTAGCATTTCCTCAAGTTCTGAAGATGATGCGGAAAAAATCACTAAATAATAACCTTAGCTTTGATAATAAGAAAAAACAGCTGAGTACGGGTATTTAACATAAAGCGACTTTTAACCATTGACCTCCACAACCCATTAACATAGTAATACCCTTATACCCTTTGGTAAGACTGTTCGATGTTCACGAACCAAGCAAGTAAAGGCAAGTAGAGCTTAGCCTCGAGAATCCGGATATTGATCTTCTTAATTCAACAGAGATAATATCGCTGGACATTAACACACAGCGCCATCTAGTGCCACACTAAGCAAGGCTTGTGTCGTGGTCACCAGACAGTTGATATACTACATATATACTTTTTGTTTGT
Organism: Xestia c-nigrum; assembly: GCA_916618015.1. Lineage (NCBI taxonomy): Eukaryota > Metazoa > Arthropoda > Insecta > Lepidoptera > Noctuidae > Xestia > Xestia c-nigrum. The sequence continues at coordinate 18,207,717 of OU745261.1, read as the reverse complement.
AAATACATACTTATTATACATATAAACATCCATGACTCGGAAACAAATGTCCATGCTCATCAGACATACAATTGCTCTTACCGGGATTCGAACCCAGGACCCTAAGAACGTAAGGCAGCCTCACTACCACTACGCTATTCGGGTCGTCAAATAAAGATAAAGTTGCATTCGACGAGCCACAATAAAAATATTATTAAAACTAGAATTAGGTACTAGAACATTGTCCTTACCAAATTTTTATAATCTGCTACACTACGCCTTCAACGCCTTGCATGCCAAACAGTCGTACCACTCTCTCGTACTCCCAAAACATCGACACGAATCCGATCGTCAATCACCCATCACTAACGTACTTATTCCGCCGATCACTTATGCACCCAACCTAACATCAACTTGTTTGCTTGTCAAATAGGGGTGCGCTAATTTGTGGCAAGCTATTTCGGGACTTTATATCGATGTTTGGGACATTAACTCTTGATACTGTTTGTCTTGTTGATTCATTGGTTCTGCGAAATATGTTGTGTAGGTGGGTTTTTTGGGTCATCAAGGACTAAGCATAATATTTTAGATGTATGGTTGATGTTTTCATCTTAGGTCTAGACAGTGAACTTGTTAGTGTCTTTATCGACTAAAATATTGAGTGTTTCAGTTATAGAAAATACGAAGTGCTTTTTGGCATTCCAAAATCTGATAAATAGGTTACTCTTTGCGTGCCCGGGTTCGATTCCCGCACGGAACAAATATTTGTATAGCCAACATGCAGTTGTTCCGGGTCTGGCTGTTTATGTTTGTGAGTATCGTGTCATAAACGCACCCACGATATGAGAGAAATTCCTTGTTGCAAAAAAAGAAGATCGAGCGAGATAAAAGTAAATAATATAGGATATCAGAATTCTTCATATAGGAGGTGACCGGATCTCATAAAGCACCACGCAGAAGACGACACGAAAAAAAAGGATCAGTGCTTGGATACCTAACATTATGTCTCTTGTTGGTTTTAGGACATGACCAATCCATGGTGTTTTAGCTATGAATCGATGACGTTAACATAACTAAAACCCAAGATCAAACATAGAGATTTTGGTGACGACAATCTACAGACCCAAATCTGTCAAACAATAGTTTTTATTAAGAAGATGATAGTTTTATTCAACACAATTATGAACCGATAAAAAGATACAAAACGCATACAATTTATGCGCGTGCATATGCAACAATAAAACACTGGCGTGTAGGGTCGTCGGCGCAGGCGCAGGACGGTGAGCGCAAGTCCCGGACAAGAGGAAAGATCGCACAGCAAACGGATTGTTGAGATCCTGTAGTATATGGAAAAACATCACATCAAATTCTGAGGGAAGATAAATACCAAGTTTTACAAGCATTATGTTTGCACCAGTAGTTTCACCATCATCATCGTTTTCTTTTCAATAATTTATAGTATAGAGCTTTTTGGTCTTCACCTACTCTTTATAGCTCATTCACATTAACTTTTCTCACGAGACTCAGAACTCAATTTTTATGTTGGTGGATAGAGATAGGCCAAAGAAAATTGAAAATTGAAAAGTGAGAAATTCATGAACAAAAAAGAGTAAATGATGTTGTTACGTCTGACAGGAGCAAATAGAAGGACAAAACGGTTTGCATGGACCCCAAATAGAATGGGACAGGGTCATAACATGATGATAACATCTTAGTAGAAGACACAAAAAAAAACTCATCTACAATTTTCGCGTATACTACAAATCTCTATGCATGGCCATTGAAATAATCTATAAAATTGTCATGCACATACCGACCACAGATAAATAATACGGATCAGATAACTTGTGTCCCACTATAATAACATATTATTGTGGTAATACTCTGTTTTGTCTGCCGTAATGTTCGGTAATGCCGGTGAGGGCACGCCGGTGACCGTATTTCGTACTTGTAGTATACTTATTCAGAAAACTTTCGTATCGGATTCAATACGTGGTTTTAATCTAAGATTATTGTGGAGGTAGGGCCTACAGCTATCTATATAACAATGGTTATAAGCTGAATGTGTCTAGGTAGAACTTTGTCTAATGATGCGTGACGTATCTAGAATTTGTTGTCAAATAACAAAGATACAGTATAGTACAACTAGTGTAGAATTGGATGGACATGAGAGCAAGAGATAAGCAAAGAAACGATGGATGGACAGTGTAATTAAGGTTGACATACCAAGAAAGGAGCTGTTTGATGAATTCCTTAGGTCGAATATTCCACCAATCGACCACACTAAGGTTGGTGAAGCCCGCAAAAAGCTTGGCTCCTTAAATATCCCCCTCCGGCTCACTATGTTGAGCCTACAGAAAAACTCCCCGCGGGTCACCAACTGCCATGGCCCACCTGGAAGACTATAAATCGACTTAGAAGCCAAGTAGGCCGCTGCAGGTTCAACTTGGTCCGGTGGGGGGTATTCTGATAAAGCTGAGTGCGACTGCGGAGCCTTGTCTCAAACCATGGCCCACCTCCTGACATGCTCTTTGTGCAACTCCACCTGCACTCTAAGAGACCTGTCCGAAGCCACCACCAGCGCCGTCGACGTGGCTGAGTTCTGGTCGAAACAAATTTAATAAAACAACGATGGGAATCTTCAACACGAAGAAGAAGAATAAAGTATAGAAGAAGACATACTGCGTCGACCCAAAATGATTGGTAAGACTTGTGATCAAACGGCTATTGCTTTAAAATTACTTCAATAAGTTAGACATGCTCTTAAAAAACCATACACGAATAGTCTGGATACGTAAAAGATTGAACTATTATTATAGACCTTTTTAGAATAGAATATTCTACTTGTATTCGGTTTCTAACCAAATAATGCACAAATGCCTATAAACACACGATAAAATAAATACCCTACTCATGAGTAGAACATGTCTAATCTGATAGGCCGCATGCATTTTCTCTACCGTGTGATTGGAGGGCGTTGACGATAAAGTTTAGCATAATCGTATCACTTTCAAATCGACCAATAAACAGTGTGTGTTTACTGTTTGATTTACATATACACAGATTACACGTCATGGTTTAGACACATATAACTATACTGAGTCTGATAACGAGTAGGTCATATTCCTTATAATGTCGTTGCCTACTTCTATTACGCCCATTACAACTGGAACTATTTCAAATCCAAGTATATTCATCATCATAGTTTAGAATCTTCCACTGCTGGACGTGGGCATCACCACATCGCCTAACCCTGATCTTTTCTCGTACTTCGGAATTCCTGGATCTTACCAGGTTGTCTAGTCTATTCACCTTTTGGAGGAGACTTTCCAACGCTGTAGACGTAGTGTAATGAGGAAACTTTCTCTTGTCGCTTGGATTTGAAAATAGCACTAATTCTTAAGTTACACACCGCTTAATCTTCTAACCCTGGCACGGCAATTTTATATTTTCTTGGCCCAGAACTACTACAGTTGCAGCGCAGAGGTTACCTTGGCTGCATGTTTTTAGGCTAAGAAGGCAGGATAGAAAATGGAGCATAGTTTGTGACACAGCTTCACAACCACGACTTAGTTAGACACGGAAGCGGTGGCCAATTGTTAGTAATACAGAACTAAGAGAAGAGAAGACAGATAAACCTCTAAAGATTTTTAATCTGGCATAATAGTGACGAGCAATGGTTAGCCAAACTTTATCGCACCACATTTTGCAGTTGAACAGATTGCAAAATACTCGTATCATTGTCGAACGAAGTTAGGCTCTAGTTACATGTGTCCACATAACACTCGTTAACATTTAACACACGCAAACTAACAAGAATTTCGAACGAACCCTTTTACATATCGCCTGATCAATTCGTTGCTATATAACCTAAGTCCAATTCTAAACCTATTGTTTCGAGTTAACGCGTTTAATTAGTCCTGCGAGTGCTAACAGCTTGTATCGGGCTGACATTTCGTATGTACGTATGTATTGTGTTGCAACTGGCATGGTGCAAATTGCTATCGGCCTTACTAATTAGAAGTTTGGAGTTAGATTGTTTTGATAAGCTCGATTTGGTCTAGGGTATGTTCACATGTGGTGTTCGATTGGGGGATTTGAATTAAACAATTTTTTTTTTTCTACACAAATTTAATAAAAACTCCTCAGAGAAATTTGAACATTTTGAACCAGCCAGCAAGGTTGGTTGAACCGGACTCCTTTGTCTTTCTACCTACTGTCAATGTCATCGTCACTGGTTGATACCCAGATATAAAAGTAAATAATGTTTTAACTTGCATTAGGTCCCTTCAGTAGGTAATAACTTAACAATCTAAGTGACATGAAGACCAACTTGTTGTCTAAATTGTCAGAATAAACGTATCCTGTTCATAACCAATAATGCAACCGGCTAAATTGTAACAATAATAAAAGGAACTAGGAATATTGTCGTATTTTTAAGTGGTTGTATATTTTAATGGTCGAAATTGTAAAAAATGTAACATTATTTTTACTATCAATAACTGAAGACTGACATTTTTTTATCTATAAGTACTAATATTACAAAGAGGAAAGATTTTTTTGTTTGTTTGTACCAAATAAGCTTCGTAACTACCGACCGATTTTAACCAATAAATATTTACATTTTATCAGGAAGTAACATAGTCTATAAATTATATTTATATAGATAAGTACTACAAATTTGCCGAGCTATCACAATTTTTGCAGACGAAGTCGTTGACAAAGTGCTATATTTATTAAACTGGTAAGCCGGAATTTCCATAAAGGATACCACATAAAAACCGCAACATAAACCTTTTCGTGAACTTTTTATTCTAACAGTTTCTAAAGTTCGTCTTTTTGGCGGTTATGGAGCGCTGCGGTGTTCGACCACAAAGGCATTTGACACTTGTTACCTTGCTCTGGTCACGACTAAAAGTAGTTCAACTTCGTACAGGTGGGGGACTTGGGTCATTTATCAATGAGCAATGAGATCAACTTAGAACTCTAAACACTTTAGTACAAGATAAACAATGTTGAGACAGACACACACACGCACACACACAGACACGGCAAACTTATAACACCCCGTCGTTTTTGCGTCGGGGGTTAAAACTGGTTTCGCACACAAGCAAAATACGGCCTTATATTGTTTTTTTTATTTTATGATGACAAGCAAAGTAGGGTGAAGTAAGTTATATTAATATTAATGGTGCAAACGAAACTAATTTGTCTCATCTGCACCATTGATGGTGCAGGTCAATGGTGCAAACGGTACAACGGGAAATTGTTACCTTAGAGGTAAAGCTTGATAAGATTTTAGCAAAATCTTGCGGTCTTGTGGAAACGAAAAGCCATCTAAGGTACTAAAACTAATGTACTACGGTACTGTTTAGGACAAAAACCTGACTTCAAAGTATTTAGAAGTACCAACTACTCTAACTTGAAGATCATTTCATAAGTTTCATAAAAAATATGGTGTAGTAGTACGCTTTGGAACCATCAACCTTTGTATGATTCACTATATTCAAATTATCCACATTATTTGCAACTTAAACTGTAACAGCAATAAGATAATACTATTACTTTTGAATAACACTTTATTTTTAACAACACAATGAAAGAAAAAAAACACTATACAATTGCCAACCGCCATACATACGTGCATGATTTTATTACGACAAGAGAATTCAAATTTCGAATCAGACGTGATAGGCGGCCATCTTGAACGGTCACGTGTTTTTCAAATTATTGTGATGTGACCTTTGATTTGGACCATACGGGTGTTAGAGGTTAATACAATTTTTATTTCATACCAGTGGCTTGATTTGACTGTTAGGAACTGTTCATAACGGTGATCATTGAAAAAGTGGTTGGAATGTTTGGTGTTTTTTTTAATTTTTGATTGACTAAATACCTAAATAAATAGGGACTTACGGGTCAGGATGACTAAAGCAGATATGGATAGATTGGTTGAGGAATGATAAATTAGCAAAGACAAAGGAGAAAATGATAGAAAGACGCTGGTACACGACAAAGGAGAAAGACATTAACCGTGGTTCTTTGAACATAGTGTAACATAGAACAAGGACAGAATTATGATGGTAAATTACTTATTAATTTGAATTTACCTACACTTGCGAAAGTATAAATTAATCTAACCGCTTTGAATAAAATAATGCCTTATTCATGTAGGTATTATTTTATTCACAAATAATGACCCTCGGAGACAGTTCGCACGACTAAGACCTTTGTAATGTGGAACATGCTAAGTAGCTGGACACTTGGGCCACAAAATTAAATAAATAAGTAGCACGTTTGCATTGTTATTACGAAGCTTTTTAATAGCTGTTAATCGCTGTAGATTCCTCAAAAACACATATTCTAACATCAGTGTAGAATTTATACAAGTCGTCATGTAACCTGCATCGATTTCATAACTTAAATCATTAGATTTTTTATCCATGAATGGTTCATTAAAAATAAATGTTACTACCGTAATGTGCTTTTATTCTACTTGTGACGTCTAATAAATGAGTTATGCGTGCTGTGGTGGGGGATGCCCGGTAGAGGGAGCGCGGGGCAATGCGCCGCGCTCAGTCTAGTACAAGCAGTCCTAGCGACAGCACGCCTAACCCAGTAATATTGGAAACTGTGTTTTATTGTACAACCCTGACACCACCCTGATCGCTGCTGCTGCCTGGTTGGTGCTGCTGCTGCTTGCAGGTGGTTTTACTCCAAACCCTAACTAGCGTCGGAGTGAACATCACATTGGCGACGAGGATAAAACTATAAAAGTGAAAGTGTAAACAGTGTTTGTGTAGTAAGTGTATAAGTGTACCTTATAAGTAAAAATGTAAAGTAACTACACGAGTAAAAGCGCAGTAAGTGCAATTGTAACTCAAATTATATCTGTTTACGAAAATTGGTAAGCAAAAATATTATAATTTTATTGTGAAAAAAAACAAGACCTTGGCTTGTGGTCGCAAAAGCGACTGCTAAAAATGGAATCATGGATTCAATTCCCTGGTCGGCCCAAGTGTTGTTGGGTGAATTTCTCAATAGCAGTCACGAAGTTAGAAACTTTACCCGGTTGATATTAGATACACCTTTGCCTGACTCATCACGTATAACCGGCGTGATGATATAATAAAATTAGTTATTTTTGCTACCTACCTAATAATTCACATTCCTGAATGTTTAATAAAATAACTAGGTTCAATATACTTTATTCTCAAAAAGACAAAGAACCACTTACATGAGAACTTATGTTAACATAATCTAAATATGTTTAGTCTAGGTAACGGTCACCGATAATCTTAATCCTAAAGTATTCTCAATTTATTTAGTCTTAAAATTACATAATATTTAGATTGAGTAGTTGAGATAAACGTTCAAAGGTTCGTTAAAAAAAAAAACAAAATGCAAACTAACCATCATATACCTACTCATTGATGAATTCAATGACAATATGGTCCGTTTCTTTATTTTAACATGAAATATAATGTTAGATCAAAATACGTTCAACGGTTCGAAAAAAAAAAACAAAATGCAAACTAACCATCATATACCTACTCATTGATGAATTCAATGACAACATGGTCCGTTTCTTTATTTTAACATGAAATATAATGTTAGATCAAAATACGTTCAACGGTTCGAAAAAATAACAAAATGCAAACTAACCATCATATACCTACTCATTGATGAATTCAATGATATTATGGTCCGTTTCTTTATTTTGACATGAAATATAATGTTAGATCAAAATACACTATATATATAACAACATCAACGGATTGTTGACCAAATCCACTCGCAAATAAAACGTGCCTATTGAAAAGTAATTTTCAATAAAAAACAAACACCAAGTTCCTCTTCGACTACGTCGAATCAATGATGGGAGACACATGCCATCTATGGTTAAAATTAAATGAAAAACCAAATGACTGCCATAAAATCCATTAAGGGTACTGATCATTATGGGTTACTATTGGAAGAGTATCAAAAATACTTGATGTTTGATCACAAAATGATTTAAAATTCAAGATACGAGTACTCCGATTGGACAACATATCAGATCAAGCGCCATACCTATTCGTGCTCTGAGAGTGTACCTTTTTAACAACGTGTTAATTATATGTTTGGTCCAGGACCAGAGTCCATGCATTGGTGCCCATAGTCCTTTTAGTTTAATCGAAATTTATTTTTGAAAAAAAAACGTGCCCTACGTGAACATTGTGTTTATTTGGCATTGAAATAACTACACAATCTTACATAATACATAAACAAACAGCTTATATGCCAAAAGGGCCTCAGCTCAGCATAATGTTAGGTGGCAACACAAGGTGTGCCACATGACGCTGACTGTCAGCTGCAGGTCACGAGTGCCATACCATATATAAAAGTACTCTGTATGCCATACGCTCGACAACATAAACAAATGCAAATTCCAGTTTTACCAAGTACCCTTTCGATAATTTCGAAGCTATGGAGGTAAATAACCTCACCTATTTTTAAAACCAAACAAGAGTCATGACTGGCACGAGGGTTAAGGTATGTCGTGCATAAAACATTTAAAATAATACAACCAAATGGTTGCGATTTATACAGGCAAATGAACGAATGAGGTTTTACTAAGTTATACACTTTGTATAAGATATAAAGTGTTTCTCTAAATAATTTGTGGCGAATTATAGCATTATTGACTATAAATAAGTAACCACGGAATGTACTGGTGATAGTTTCGTTTATAACTCAATCCAAGGTCGATAATAAATGACGATGTTATTTAAACAGCATTTTAGAGGAGCTCGTGGCTAAATAATATCAGCCACTCGGGTCAATCTTTAGGTTAAGCCATGCTTGCCTAGGTTGGTCTGTGGATAGGTAACCACTATTATATACCGAGTTTCCTCCGTGCCTCGGAAAGCACGTTAAGCCGTTGGTCCCGACTGTCATTTGTCCATCTTTGACAGTCGTTTCAGGTAGTCAGTGGCCCCAAAAGTTTGACACCAGTCTTACCAAGTGGTATTGTATTTCCCAGTATTAACTGGGTTGTGGAGGTCAGATAGGCTGTCGCTTCATGTAAAATACTGGTACTCAGCTGCATCCAGTTGGACTGGAAGCCGACCCCAACATAGTTGGGAAAAGGCTAGTTTAACTACCTTCATGCTCAATGTACAGTGAATTTACTTATAGTTTTTTTTAACTTTTATCTCGTATGACCTCATTTGTTGACAGATGCCAACCTAATCAAGCCAATAAATGTTTGGCTAACACAAATTGCCTAAAATTAGGCAAGTAAGATCGCGGAAGGTGCGATACTGATAGATTACGTGGTTAATCGGTATCAGAACATTACTTATGTATAAACAAAGTAATTTGAAGAGGTAAACTATTAAATGAATGGTTGGTACCTATAAGTTAGCAATAACTCATACATTCTGTTAAGTCAGACATGTCCAAGGCTAATAATTTCAACAATAACTGAAGTTTAATTGATCTACCCACGCTGTCGTATTATTATATACTGGGTACTTTAAAATCATAAGTAAGCTAAATAGTATAACTAAACATCGAACAATATTACTTTGGTACGTTCGGTCTACCTTCCATACAATATTATTTTTTTGGTGATATAAGAAAATTTAATAAAGACAACTGTTGTTTTACTATAAACATACTATTAATATGAAAGAATAATAAAATATTTTACAAATAGTAACTGTGATCCAGTTCTGTTTGAAATTTGAAAAGTTTTTTTAGTTTCTTTCGTAGTCTATTTGTCAAAACAAATGAGTTATTGTTAAAGTGGTAATTCAGTTATGTCTGAAAGGTACCAGATAAATGGAAAACTTGCTTGCAGGTCGCTCCATAATGTCTCAAATTTCTCCACTCCCTTTGTGGGTCTGCGATGGGAAAATTGGAAAAGGGGTCTCAAAAAAAAAAAAAAAAAAAAATTAAGATTTAGATATGAAACCAAAAGTGCATTTTAAATATTACTGTTGAAAAATTAATAAAATAATTCATTGAAAACTAACCCTGTATGTGCGTGAAAAAAAAAGAGAAATGCAATTGGGTGTTGATGCATAGTCAGCAGTAGTGCTGAGTAGACATAAAGTTTAATTTTCCTTTTGTTTTCTCAACACAATTAAGTGTTATCCTTGGAAAATAACAAGCACAGACAAATGACAACAGTCAAATTAGAAAAACCCCAAACAAGAAAACATCAAAGCCCAAGAGCCTACATCTTGGGTCATATATTTAATTCTCTAGTAAAAGTGGGTCTCGAGTCAATATTTCGAATTGAGTTAAGCCGAGCTACACGATAAGAGTGACAAATGCTTGCACTGACTGGACAAGTCCACTCCAATCTATGTGGGTTTTATTCAAAAGATCATCTCATAGTCCTCATGTGAATTGAGCTATCTGTAGTTTAACAGAGACTATGACCTCTGAAGTTGTTTCGGTTGTTTCTTCCCAGAGTATTCAAGCACGAAACAACGGCCCCATTAAGTTAAAAAAAAAAAAACTTAAGGGTTTTAATAAACCTACTTGCAAAATAAACATAATTAATCAATTAATACTTAAATTCAAAGAAATTAAATTAAATTCCTTTACATGTCAGTTTATAAACCAGTCGAATTTCATTGGAAATCAAAGAAAATAATAAATAAGACGAACTGGTAAAATTAACCTCTCGAGAAGTACAAAATTTGAAATAACTCGATTACGAGCAAATAAGATAAGATTAAATCAGGCATTTATTTTATAAACAAACAAATAAATAAATGAATCTAATTTATTGAAACAAACGAATACAAAGTAGCACGAAGTAGCACAAAGAAGCACAAAGGAGCACAAAGTAGCACAAAGTAGCACAAAGTAGCACAAAGTAGCACAAAGTAGCACAAAGTAGCACAAAGTAGCACAAAATTGCACAAAGTAGCACAAAATTGCACAAAGTAGCACAATGATGCACGAAGTTGCACAAAGCTGCACAAAGCTGCACAAAGCTGCACAAAGCTGCACAAAATTGCACAAGGTTGCACTCACTAGTATAAACTAATATAAACTAGTATGAACTAGTATAAACTAGTATGAACTAGTATGAACTAGTATGAACTAGTATGAACTAGTATGAACTAGTATGAACTAGTATGAACTAGTATGAACTAGTATGAACTAGTATGAACTAGTATGAACTAGTATGAACTAGTATGAACTAGTATGAACTAGTATGAACTAGTATGAACTAGTATGAACTAGTATAAACTAGTATGAACGAGTACAAACGTGTATAAACGAGTACAATCGAGTATAAACGGGTACAAACGAGTATAAACGAGTATAAACGAGTATAAACGAGTACAAACGAGTACAAACGAGTATAAACGAGTAAAAACAAGTACAAACTATAAGAAGCCGCAGGCTTCAAACTAGCCACAGCCTGTATCTTGGTGGCCAAAATAGACAGTAGAAGCAGATTGAATAACTGACTGCTTATCGTGCCGCAGCACTACGAAACACAGGAACCAATTTTATATGAAAATTATAAATTCAATAAAACAAAGAATATTAATAACAATATGAATGTCAAAAAAAAAAAAAAATAGCAATACATTGTTCTCACACAATGCATCATGCATCATTAACATGAGTGATGTAACCAAGATGTTGTAACAACATTATGATTTAAAAGTGTCCATGGAGTTTCTTGCCCGTTTTTCTCCATAGAGACCTACGCTAGGGAATGGGCAACTACAGTACTTTCACAGTTTTTATGTCTTGTGACTGGGACTGTAGCTAGATTTAATATTCATCTTAGTTTCGAAAATTCAAAAGTGCCTGTAACTGGCCTACTTGAAGTAAATGCTTTGATTTTGATTTTGAATAATACAAATTTCATTGTCAACCAAAAATTAAAATTGTAGAAATAAAACAAAGGAGAAGATAAACATGCGTAATTCAAATTAAAATCATCAGTGAGTATGATGGCAATTAAACAAAAGTCATAAATCATTCAGAAATAAAATAACAATAACGATCAATGAAATGATTCATTTGAAATCAAAAGAACCATAACCAATCATTCAAATAAAAAATATAAGATAAAATATTGTACTATTGTTTCTTTATTTTTTGTGAAGAAAAAAGAGATGTGACGTCTAATAAATGAGTTATGCGTGCTGTGGTGGGGGATGCCCGGTAGAGGGAGCGCGGGGCAATGCGCCGCGCTCAGTCTAGTACAAGCAGTCCTAGCGACAGCACGCCTAACCCAGTAATATTGGAAACTGTGTTTTATTGTACAACCCTGACACCACCCTGATCGCTGCTGCTGCCTGGTTGGTGCTGCTGCTGCTTGCAGGTGGTTTTACTCCAAACCCTAACTAGCGTCGGAGTGAACATCACACTACTCATTAAAAATTATTTTATTTTGACATTGATTATAAGTCAATTTGACAGCTAACCTAAAATAAAACGTCACAATATGGCCACCGCATTCTAATAAAGAACATTTAAATCCAAAACAATACAACCTCATTCCAAAATAGAACGCTAACATTCGAAATTATTTAATTCGCAGTTGCATCACACACCGCTGCAGCGCATTCGACCGCTGCCTTAGATTATGGCTTGAGATACGTTAAGCGCTTTGGCATTTGTTCCGCACAACGGGTCCGCGCGCTGTTGTGCTTAATGGAAATCTGTTTAGCTATTACTGTTGTGTGTTATAATTGTTTATGTTCTGATTGAGAAAGTGAGAATGACGTCACGTGAGATATAGTTTGGTTGAATATGTGTGTGTGTGCGTTTGGGAAAGGTTGGCTTTGGGATTGATGATAAAGTGGATGAGATATAGTAGCTTCTGAAATAGAGGTCTCTAAAGACTAAATTAAAGTTGATTTTGGAAAGAATACCACAAAGTATCTCTTTCCATTTCATTAAGAGTATGAGGGAGAGCACACCTGTGTTTGAGCACACGCAGCCATGTACTGTACACCAGAATTTTCTTCACCGGTGTATCCATTATTAAACAACAACCGAATCAAGCAATCAAGGGACGTAGCCCGAAGAATTGCCAAAATTACCTAAGTGGTAGTGGGCAGGGCACATTGCTCGCAGAACGGATGGCCAATGGGTCCGAAAAGTTCAGGGGCAGAGACGCACGGGACCAGGCAATGTGACGATCTTTCAGCTGAAATGATGATGCCGATGAATCGGATCAAGTCTTAGAAATTAACAAGCGAACGGTACTTTTTCCACTTTTAAGCCAGATAACTACAATACACACACATTTCACCGGTCTTTCTAAAGCCCTATGTAATAGCAGGCAAGCTTTTTGTCTTCAACCGAAGATAAATCCAAGACTCAGTGACATTTCCTGAGTTCTGATTGAAAATTCCAATAATATCGACGTAGAACTTTATGCTCGGCAGTCTCCTAGAAACAGGACCAAAAAAAAACCACACATCACCAACCAAACAAAATCAATTAAAGCAATCGTGTTCGCATTAACAGAAACAAATGAGCGCACACACGATCGATACGTCACGTCACAATGATATGTGATTTTGTGTTACAATACTAATAAGTGCATTGCGACTGGCACGCTCAACAGCGGGACACCGTGTTCACGTTATTGCAGCGTGTTGCTATTAATCGAATGGGGGTATTAACTGCTCTAGATTAGGAGGAGTTTATACTGTACTTGCGATTTACGGCGTTTTATTTCTTATTCAAATTACTGACGTTGCTCAAAAAGCTGCCAACCTGAAGTGGTAGTGAGTTGCCCATATCTGTCGTATGCCCGACGAGTTGTAGGCCAAAAAACCATTATGTGGATCCCAGACACGCCCAGCCAGTAGATCTCGCATTAGATGGTGAGACCAGCTGGGCTACATTGGCCCTAGATCGAAATATTTGGAGGTCATGGAGCCATTGCCCAGCAATGGGATGATACAGGTTAGGCTGTGTTTCTACCATTTGTAGATCTCCAACAGTTGTAATGGATGCCAAAAGCCCGAAAAACGAATGTCTTACCATGGAATATTATCCATTAACTGGGAGGTAAGACAAGCAGTCACTCCCTGTATTCTGCTTCATCCTATTAGACTTGAAGCCAATCCCAACTTAGTAAGAAAAGGCAAGGCAAAGCAGTCTCCAATTGGAAAGCCAGAAGAAGGATGGATTGAAATGGTTATTATCAAGCAAGAGCCAAGTTCATCGATCTAGTCTTTTCGCGCAGCCATTGTCTTTTTTTATGTTTGGAACAAAATCGCTGCGAACAATCAAACCAGTGTAAAACCTCCTTAGCCTTGCTTTCGCTGCGTACGCGCTTCCAAACCAATATGGCGCCTGGAACGTGTTAATTTGTATACCTCTATCTACTCGAGCTATACTGGACTTGTTCGAAAAATTAAATTATTTACTACCTTGTTGTTAATAAAATTGTACTTGTTACAACTGAGTGTTATGTACAGAAAGTATGATTTGTGGTTTAGTTGTACATGGGCCAATTTGCTACTTTCTTTTTCTTCGATTAATTTATGTAGTTACAGAAAAAATGTAGATTAGGTACCTATGTGTGGCTAAGGTCCATGTTCACCGAAAAGATGACAGTCTGATTACCTAAAACAGCTGTTTAAAACTCATTTTTGAATGGGAACATGTAACGGTGACAGCTGATTTTAGATAATCAGACGGTTATCTTTTGGGTGAACTAGTACCTAAGTCGTGGGTAACAACCGAAACAGGGGATTTACTTTGTGTTTATTTCAAAGCTCTTCAATCGGTAAAGTTTACGTGAGGAATTGAGTGTAACGATGTGTGGTAGATTCATTTATTTTAACGACAGAGGCAGTTTGTTCCCCAGCTGTGGGAACTCCAAAGGATGATAAAGCCTAACAACAGAATAGAAATATTTCGTTGTCTGCCTTACCTAACGCTCAGGTCAGTCTGGTGACAGAAAACCAATTTTTTGTTTGGATATTTCTAGAGGAGCAAGGCAAGGCTTTTCAGACTTACTTATTGAAATTTGTAAAACATTCACAAATTATTTTTTCGGATGGAAATTCAGCAAATGACTCCTCCCGCTCTGGGCGCGGAAGGGAGTGTCAAACTTTTACAGACTAAAACCCATCCATGTTCCTTCCTCGCCCTATAGTTCCGGGTTCACGGTATCTCTTTCGAACAGTCCCACAGCCCCGGCAGGATAGTAGACCCTCCAGGTGCGTTCCTGGCACTGAAAGACAAACCCATCCATGTTCCTTTTTAGCCATTTGTGTTCCCAGGCCATGGCATCTCTTTCGAACAGTCATCTAGTGACCCAATATATAAATCCTTATCTACGAATCAGAATAACAAAATAACTATTACAATACCTGCTTATTACCCAATACCTATTTATTATTTGAAATGGAAAGAAATAAATAATTATATGGATATCGTACAATTGAATCTATATACTCGTATATACGGCAGACTGCGGTTACAATCTATTTGTATGTACTCCACTACAATTGATACTAAACCGCAATTTGTTATACCTGATTAAATTAGAAATTACGAAAGACATGTCGGTAAGTATTATTTATTGAATTTTATCTTGTAACAATAAAAATGTAAACCTAGTGTGAGTTTCAGGATTCAATGCATTGAATGTACTTTTCTGAACAATAAATTATTCTTATTCTTATCTATCTTTTTTTCATGATATATTGCATATTATCTTGTAAACTAGCAGACGTCACGCGGTTTCACCCTTGCAGTACCCGTTCCCATGGGAGTACGGGGATAAAATATACTCGTAGCTTATGTTACTCGCTGATAATGTAGCTATCCATTGCTGAAAGAATTTTTCAAATTGGTCTAGTGGTTTTTAAGTTAACTCGTCACATACAAAATCTTCTTTATCTGTCTGTCTCTGTCTTCTTTATTATGTTAGAATAGAGAATATATTTTAATTTTAATAAATATTTTTATGGCCCATGATGGAATTTGTCGAGACAAAAGTCTTCGACAAGCTAGAGAACTTTCTTTGCCATATGTTGGTTTTTATGGCCAGCAGCGATGCCATTTAGAAAAAAACCTAGATTTTCCGGGTTTAACTTTGCGGGAATCCGTTGGATGCGAGTCACACGCCACCGGTCAATGCGGCGATACTTGGGGAAGGCCTATGTCCAGCAGTGGACGTCTTGTTGAAATGAAGATGATGATGATGACTTTGAAACAGAAGCCGGGTACCGCATACCCTAATGCCATTACCATGTCAGTGTCCTGCCCTTTAATTTAGTTGATACGAGGTTTAACCACCAAGTTAAATTTTCTAAGCAATGTTTGTCTAATTAAATATTTTAAAAGTTTGATAACGCTGGACATTTAACAAGCATCTATCTGGCAATCATTTCATTATATCATACCTGCATATTTGTCTCGATATGCATAAGAAGCTATCATAATACCCTAAGTCATATAAAAGCCTTAGACATATTACAATTTCTCCTTTCAATATAATAAAAATTCCTGCATCAATATTCAGTACAAGTACGGAACCCAAAATAAAAATGTATCGGATACCCCACAACATATTACGCCAATACAATTTATGTCTAACTTCCTCGTTCCCATGTTATCCACACAGGGGCACCTTATCAAAGTTGTCGCCTCAACCAGTTAAGTACGCCATTCAATCACCAATAATGTGCAATACACTGTGTAACAATGTCACCCGAGTTTCCCCTTTAAAAGGAAAACCGCCTATAAGCCAAATTTCCTGTCAAAGGAAAGTCAACCCTATCTTGTTTGGGTTTAGAATCAAGTGATGTCATGTGTAACTTTTCTGAAAAAAAGAACGCGCAATTTTTATTTCTATGTTGTCGTTGAAAATTGTGTTTTAGTTGTTGAAGATAAGGTTGAGTTTTGTTTGGTTAATGTTTCACTTAGTAGCATGGGGGAGAAAGGGCAAACACCATCATATTAAGTGAGCACATGAGAGAGGGAAACGCGAAAATGTGTGGGAAAAGCGGATATAGACGTTTATCGTCGGATTTTTCGCGTGATTTACCCGCGACAAATCTGAGGGCTTAAACAATCTAGTATAAGTTGAACTCTGTGCGGAAATTGTATGTAGAATTTAGTAGGCCATATTATATTGGTGTTACAGTATTCACTAATACGCTGTTGACATAAGGGCATGTCGATTTATTGCCGTTTATTCGACAAAGGGGAAGCTTTATTTATCTTTATCTAGTCGAAATAATTTGCCCTTAACGTGTGTCTCGTGGGTGTCAAGTGAATTCTTTTATTGGTTGATTTATTTACATGGGATAAGAAGACATAATAAATAGATGAGGAAAATCGGATATTTTATTACCCGTTTGCATGTTTGTATGTACGCATGATCCTCAGTAGCGCCTAAACAATTCATCAATTAAAGGTGTCAATCGATTCGTAATTATGACCCGGGTTACTTACTTAGGCAATATTTTAACCAACTTCAACAATAGGAAAGACGATGTTACCTAGTGAACCCTAAAAATTACTGGGACCGAACTTTTTGAATAGTACTTTCAGAGCCACAGATAGTTCGCCACAGGCGAAGTATTTCGCCCGAAACCTTAGATATATTGACATTTGTCGACCCGATTGGCGGAGTGGTAGTGACGCTGCCTTACGTTCTTAGGGTCCTGGGTTCGAATCCCGGTAGGAGCAAATGTTTGTGTGATGAGCACGGACATTTGTTTCCGAGACATGGATGTTTATATGTATAATAAGTATGTATTTACAAACAAAAAAGTATATATGTAGTATATCAACTATCTAGTGTCCACGACACAAGCTTTGCTTAGTGTGGCACTAGGTGGCGCTGTGTGTTAAAGTCCAGCGATATTAAAATATATATATATATATATATATATATATATATATATATATATATATATCGCTAACTTCTTTGAAGCGCTGCTGATATTCTAAGAAAATATTATTGTGGCTTTTAATCAGGAAATTCTCAGACCGGTTGAAACCAATAGCTCACCCCCAACAGGCTTACCTGACTTGACAATTATAGGTGTACTGTAACTAGCCTGCCGGGGCTGCGGGACTGTTCGAAAGAGATCTTAATATTATAGCTATTTTCGCGAGAAATAACGATTGTAACTAGGAGATTGGATCTTTTTCATAAAAACATGAGTTCCAGAATACTATGTACGTAATAACATTAAATTTTAATCAGTACATTAGGAGAAACACAATTTAAAAAATTCTTAAGTGTTTACATATTATTAGACGTGACTGTACTGTAATTATAGCTACACCTCTGCTTAACGTTTCAGGGAAACAGTCGTAAATATTTCACCTTGAATATTCACTGCAACCAACAATCCATGCCAAGTATAGGTTCCATATAGTGCATAAGGTGTTATACAGGGTGTAAACCACCTCATCACAAAGCCGTTAACCAAGCATTCTGTACATCAAACTAAGTAACTTTACGCAAAAATTATTGCTGGGAAACAACTTTTTTTTTGAGGTTATAAATCATGTTTTGTGGTAGAGGTAAATGTAACGCACTTAAAACATTGTGCTGATGGATGGACTGAATAGTACGGGGGCCATGGAGGTGTTAAAAGTCAAAATCATACAATAAAAACTTGTATTTAAAAAAAAACTTGTCAAAAAGTTGTAACTTTGACCCCCCATATCTCCGTCACTAGAAGGTTCCCAGGTATGGTGTAGAACAAAAAAATGATCGCAATGATGTGGAGAACAAGTGTCTTTCGGCTTCGTGAAGAGGTGTTTTACACCCTTTATACCCCACAAGACCCACCATAACTCAATCAAATCAGTAATAGCTTCCAATCCACTTGCAGGTCTAGATTAATCACCTGGAGCTCAGGGCTAGGTCCACGGGAACTGGAGGCAACAATTACCTGATGCATGATGTATGGTGTCGCGGTGAGCCAGCGGCTAGCATTCGTCATTTTGTATGGAGCAAGTTGAGAGGTGTAGAGGTTATGACGAGAGTGAACCAACCATTTGAAAAAAGAACAGCTGTCATATTTAATTTTCTGACAGATTCCTTCGCTATTCAAAATTAGGATTTTTTGACCACCCAAATGGCGCAGCGGTAGTGAGGCTGCCTTACGTTCATAGGGTCCCGGGTGCGAATCCCGGTAGGAGCAAATGTTTGTGTGATGAGCATTGAGATTTTGTTTCCGAGTCGTATGTTTATATGGATATAAGTATGTATTTACAAACAAAAAGTATAAATTTAGTATATCAACTGTCTGGTGACCACGACACAAGCTTTGCTTAGTGTGGCACTAGATGGCGCTGTGTGTAATGTCTAGCAATATTTAATTTATTTTTTAGGAGGCGAAGATGGGGCGGGTCTTTATTTTTAAAAGGTATGTAAATGGTTTTTGTTAAACAAATCTCGAATTTATCATAACAGTGCGTTACAAAGTTTTAATGATTTCGACAAAAATCTTCTTGCTACGTTTTAGTTTGTGAGGAAGTATGGGTATTTGATCATTTCACGCAAAACCGTTTGAGTGGATTTGGGTGAAATATAGCACACAGATACTTTATAACCTGGTTTAACATACACGATACTTTAATACCAGTAGTACGATTTTGTAGGATAATTACCAAACACGGCGCTTGCGGAGCTGCAGGCCAAAGGTAGTTAAAAATTAAACCGAAAACTAAAAAAACACGTTTTCGAATGTAGAGAACTATTATGAAGACCTACAGAAACCAAGATAACAAAGTACATTGCAATGGTTACAAACTACAATAAAAAGCAACGCTCCATTCATATTATCAATTTCTTCAAGAATGAAAGCTTACAGCAACCCGCGTCAGCTTATGTAATAGACCATAAGCAATCCATATTGACCATAACTTGCTGTATATCATCATACATTTCTGGATTGTCAAAGCTGCTAATAAACTCAATTAGATGTATTAGTATTTAACAGTTAATTGCATTTAAAGAACGAATGAGTTGAGGAGAACAATAAATTGTGATAAGATTACAGGGTTCTTCGGTATCATTTGATGACTTGGACATTTTGAAGTACATCAAAGGACCAATACATTAATCGGAAGTCATTAAACTTAGATGTCCTTGTATCAGCGTCATCATCACCATTATCTCAGCCGAAAGACGTCCACTGCTGGACATAAGTCTCCCAGGTGTCCAAGTGTCGCCACATTGACCGGTCCCTTGATACTCGCATCCACCGGATTCCCGCAACCTTCACCAGGTCATCGGTCCACCTAGTGGGAGGTCTTCCAACGAAAAAGTTCTCCAGAACTTTCAGCGGCATAACGGTTGTGGAATCAGTCATTGTCTCTTGTCCTTATCACAATTTATTTGGGTCGGCGCAGCATGTCGTCCTCTTTCATACTTCTATTTACTACTCGTCATATTAGTAGTCAACTCTTTTCTTGTCATCTCATTCTTGAAATAGTGTATCTGTCACCGTAAAATTTTCAAATACGTTATATTGTCAAATGAACATACTGCTTACAACAAAACGCATTATTTTTCGTGATATGCATGCGATGGTAGTCAACTTACGCGGTGTGGAGGGAAGGAGGGGTCCCCCTTGCCCAGTGGTACAACTCTCATGAAAAGATATTGTAGCATTCCTGAGAAATACCGATTAATATAACCTAACCTTAAAACACTTTATATTCCCCTAAAAAGCGTAGTCGACTATTTCCGAGTGCAGGGTTTAAAGGAACCTAACTAACCTAACGGGAGGGTGCCCCAAGTCTCGATTATGGGGGCAGAGATACTTCCGTATGTTCAGTTGACGATATTTCGAGAGTTTACAATATCGCTAGAGAGAAACACGTTACATTGTAATATAAGTGTTTGACAATTTTACGGTGACATATACATTGTTTCTTTGGTCTTCCTCTACTATAGCCATCCACATTCGTACTCAAACTTTCGTCACGACATTCCCTCTTAGTCAGTAATGTATGCTCATGTCTTCTTCTACTATATCTTGTGGTTAGTGTCTAACCTGGTGTCAGAGTTTTTATGCCGCCCATATGCCTGTAACTTGGCTTTACATGCCCTTGAGAAATAGATCTCGAGATGCTGGTATGCTCTAGTAAAAATTATTATAACTCATTTCTTATAATATTGTTGTAGAAATACGAATAGTTTTAAACGCTATCGTCACTTATTTGCCATAGTTTGTCATTTTATCACAAATGTATTGCAATAACGACATTAATCCATTATTTATGCATACTGCTCTTTAGCTTAACTATTGGTTATTATAGTCTACGAAATATTATTCTGCCGCACTAACTAAGAAAACAATAACTCGATTTTGGTCGATTTTGAGTTAGATACATATTCGGAATCAGCGAATCGAGATCTATTAATGTCTCTAAGTAACTTTTTATAATTCCTTCAGGAAACCGGTTTTTCAGTAAGCAAGAATACAATAACTAAAACTTCATTACAATTACACTAATCATAAATACAACAATCATTCTTGTGGTGACATCAGGTTTGAACTGTGCTTAAATTACTAGTCATAAGTACAATAAACTATTAGTTGTTCCACTTATGTTATGTAGGACTCGGAATTCGAATATTTTGTTTGCTAGTCATAAATACAATATCTTTGAGTTATTGTGCTTATTATTAGTTTTAACTAAACTATTTACGGATGTATTTACTGAGGCTTCACAAATAAATACAGTTGTTGTAATTATGATTAGAATTTCAATTCAAAATATGCCTGAAATACCATCGAAACTAAAATATCATTAGACGTTATTGCGTTTATTATTAGTAAGACCGCGGGGTTCAGCGACAGAAACACGACAGTTTTGCTAGTTGCGTCGCTACCGCGAAAGCTGGGTACCTCTTGGAAAAAACAAAGAAGATAAAGTGCTAGTCTATGGAACGAAACAATATTCAGAAGAAATCAGGAAGATATCTTGTCTGCTTTCAGAAGTTTTCTATTGCACAAAAGAGTTGGCTGATAAGAGTGGACTGATTATTGCGCGGCTCAAAATAAGAATTGGGCATTCCTGTGTTTCTTAACATCATCAACAGCTAATTGACTGCCACTGAAGCCATCACAGTCAAATATTTCGAACCCGGGCACTCTTTTTTGTCAGCCGATCATTTTCACCATCAGGTGAAATGTCTAAGAAAAAAAAACAAAGTCTACGTTTTCGACGACTTTGTCGATACACAATACACGTTATGTCTGTATCTGATTTTTTCAAGTTTTTAGACTTTTTCTCACAGCATAAAATCAGAAATATTGAACCAAGGGTTTATTTGAGGGACATAATGTCTGTGAAAGCTGAAAAAGGGCATTACACAATTAAATTCAAAGAAAATCTGGAACCAAAGTGGAAGGAGCTAAATTTCCTTCAAGTGAAAGTTTGAAAAAAAAACAAAGTCTAGTCCCTCTGATGCCTGAAAACCGGAGAAGTTTTTGGAAAACACTGCCAGAATCTACAAATGCCCATTCTGATTTAGCTACGGAGAATTAAAACTAATAGAAATAGAAATAAATCAATATTTCTATTAGTTTCATCTCTTTTTACCAATGCCTTGTCTACAACTTCGAGTGTAGAGTCTCCGATTTTGATAGGAGTGGGTGTGATAATTAACACCTTCGTCTTGTCCGTGTTCACTTTAAGACCCACTCTTTCGTAAGCTCTACTGAGGTCATCGAGCATTGTAATGAGGTCCTCCATGGTCTCATCCATGACCACGATATCGTTGGCGAACCGAATACCTCGCCATTGACGTTGATGCCTAGCCCTCTCCAGTCCAGAACCTTGAAGACATCCTTCAGTGCAGTGGTTAACAGTTTCGGAGATAGGTATGACGTCTCCTTTTCTTACACCTCGCAGCAGAAGGATAATCATAGATAGGTTCCGAGGCTTGGTCCTGAAGTCGGACTGACATGGTGGCGTAATAAATATTGTCCTAGTATTGCTGCGATTGACTTCAAGTGGTTAAGTGTCTAAAACACAATTTTAATTATTACAAGTCGTAAAACTGTTGTATTAAAAAAAACTTTCGAGAAAGTTTCATAGTTGAACAGACTTATATTCTGAAAATTTTTGGTTTGATTTTAAACGTGAAATTGTGTTATATTTCATTGGTATACCGACTGTTACATAGGTATTTCTAACGATTAATACAATAACTATTTTAGTTATTGTATTTATCGTTAGACATTATTGAAATTATTGATGTAAGTCTTTACTTGGAATTGCAACGAGTAGGTTTACTAAAGATAAACACAATAAGTATTGTAGTTATTGTATTTATGATTAGTGATGATAGGTTGATCATTTAAACATTCCCAAATATAAGCGTTACATCCACGATTTCAGGCCAAAAGCTTTACATTTTTCACATCATATGGATTTGAATCCATTCTTTATTCGTTTTCCTTTTATTTGGTATAAGTTTCATGTAGATGTCTTCATTAGTTCATGAGATACAAGAAAAATAAAGTTCATAACTTTGAGCGCGTTTTTCTCGAAAGTGGCAAAATTGAGTTATTGTATTCTTCGTTAGCGCGGCAGTATTGTTACAGGGTTTTCTGCAAGGCTACGCAAAACATGATGATTCCGCTTGTTTCCATACTTTTTACCCGACTACGGAGAAGCCAAAAGGAAGGGTTGTGATTAATGCAGTGTATGTACGTATATCCCTTCGTGGTGCCTAAATTATTCATCCGATTTTGATGTATAAAGTGTCAATCGATTCTTTATTATAGCGGGTAACATAGTGAGTAACTTTGAGTTTTTCAGTGGTCGCGTTTTTTAACGAAACTACACAAATAATTGTACCACTACCGATCTCGACAGAATTAAGTTTCAAGTACAGAAGGCAGTACACTTGATAATATGAATACACATTCATCTATTACGAAACAGAAAGCGATAGTGTACCCTATTGTCAGACGCACAACAAAACAAAAACATATAACACTGCTCCACATACGAGAACAAAAACAAAATATTACCAAACAGCTCCAAGGTTTTTTGTAACAACATGTGATACATATTTTTAATTGAACACTATAACATACTCTTTTGATAAACAGTTGCCCCACACGAATTCTACCAATGTTACGGTATACAGGGTGTTTTTGGAATGAGGTTGCGAAGTTCAAACTGTTCGAAGGCATATTCAATGGTCAGGTTTATCAGTATTTGTGCGTTTATCGGTATCGGTATGTCTGTGGGGACAAAACTACAACAAAAAAATATTTAAAGATGGTAATGGTTTCATTTGCAAAAGAAGTAGGCTCAGAATAACCAGCAGTAACTGTAAATAGTATGGTATTAAAAACTAGCTTCTGCCCGCGACTTCGTTCGCGTGAAGTTTTGATATATCGCAACGCATCGCCTGCTTTTTTACCGCTTGTAACATTTCTTATTGTTGCTCCGCTCCTGTTGGTCATAGCGTGATGTTATATAGCCTATAGCCTTCCTCGATAAATGAGTTATCCAACGCAAAAATAGTTTTATCCATTCGAGCTGGCAGTTCCTGAGATTAGCGCGTTCAACCAAACAAACTCTTCTGCTTTATAATATTAGTATAGAAGTATAGATATCGCTGAAATATGTCTGAATTAGTCAAAATCTATTAAATATAGCGTTCGAAGGCATCCGAGAGTCTGGAAATGGAGGTGTCCAATGTCCAGGAAAGTATGTTTTTGGCTGATTAAATAATAATTTGCAATAATATTCAATCAAACATTTTAATACAGTTTCAAATTCAACATCTCTCTCTATCTGAAAACCCAATTCAATTAGTTTACACCCTGTATATAACATTTAATGTATTACAATCGCCCGGGGTGCGACCTGTAATTGTAAACAATGGTATTGTAATATTAATTGAATGCAATTGCAATTAAACCCGCCGGTATAACTTAGGAAAGTAATTAGGTCTAACTTTGTATGCAAGTGGAGTATGCTAACGGTTTGTTTTGTAAACTATTAGATACATACATGAATTGATAATATTGTGAATGTATTGTGTAATGTTGTCGGTGTATTTTGAAGTTCATTTGTTTTATCCGTACTTGCAGGCAAAACTGCGATGTGATTCGATGGGACGTGGCATCGTAAAGTTAGAAGTACAACAACTCTGTTGACAAGTTTTGTGTACAAGCCTGAGTAAAACTGCGGCCAAGTGCGAGTCGGACTCGCCCATGAAGGGTTCCGTAACAGCAAGTAACATATTACAAAAGTTCTTGCAGTTCGTTGTAAATGAAAGGTAAATTGCGGTTTACGATTTATGACGTATTAAAAAAAACTACTTACTAGATCTCGTTCAAACCAATTTTCGTTGGTAGTTGACATGGTAATGTACATCATATATATTTTTTTACTTTTATCATTCTCTTATTTTAGAAGTTATAAAGGGGGGAACACACATTTTACCACTTTGGAAGTGTCTCTCGCGCACACTATTCAGTTTAGAAAAAAATGATATTAGAAACCTCAATATCTTTTTGGAAGACCTATTCATAGATATACGTATTGGTTTGATGAAAAAAAGTTTTTGAGTTTCAGTTCTATGTATGGGGAACCACCTAAATTTTTGTTTTTTTTTCTATTTTTCTGTGAAAATCTTAATGCGGTTCACAGAATACATCTATTTACCAAGTTTCAACAGCATAGTTTTTATAGTTTCGGAAAAAAGTGGCTGTGACATACGGACGGACAGACAGACAGACAGACATACAGACAGACAGGCAGAGAGACAGACAGACATTATGAATCTATAAGGGTTCCTTTTATTGCCATTTGGCTACGGAACCCTAAAAAAGCTAGGTTAATTTAGGTTTAGTTTCTTTTTCCAAAAAGTCATAAGATTTTTTATTGCTCTGCGCCTTTGTCTATTTGCTGAGTGTGTATGGCTACAACCTTGCATTATATTACTTTTTGCTGTCCCGTTCTTTTTGAAACCATGCTGAAACTATTTCTGCACCTTGAAGGATGTGTCCTATGCTGTTGATAACACTGTTGATGTGGCAGAAGTCTGGTTGAAACTTACAAAAATAAAGGCCATTAACATGGATTACCAATTTTTTTTACAGTTAAAAAGGAGATAACTTTTTTTGGGCCCACCTGATCGTTGCATTTATTATTCATAATAAAACCAAAAAAAGTAACCATTTTACTATGGTATTAAACGATATATTACGTAGAAATGCAAACGGAATCTTAAAATCATAATAAAAAAGCTACGTTATGATATTTTTTTGCGAGTCAAATCATTCCTGTTGTGATCAATGTCATTTGACAGCAAATACTTACGTGAACAGGGGCGTTTTTTTTTTGTTTACTAAAAAAAGTACGGTACCTACCCGCTGCCTGGTAATCATATCTGCTATAATTATTATAGAATCAGAAAAAATATAAAAATATATTATTAAACTGTGTGCATTTTTAATGCTAGTTTTAAAGGTTTACACTAAAATCGCATAGATGGTTTAAACAATCAACTTGGCACGGAACGTTATATACCCACTTTTTAGTGATTGACAGACAACTTCATTATTTTGACATTTGCATTTTCTCTTTACTTTGGTTTTCGTATGTGTTTTTGCAGATTTTTCGCATTTATTCCGGTTAGACAATGCTTAACTAATTTAACCACTGGAATCTAGAGTTTATAAGGAAGAAATCAATGTAAGTTTCATTATTAAATGCTACAAATTTATGTGGGTGGCCTAATCCCCGAACAAAAAAAATTGTCTCCTTTCTAAATCCAAACTACTAAAATCTACGACAAATATTTTTTGATTTAGAAACAACTAGTCGCGTATCCTTTTGGAACCAAACCAAGAAACCAAAATATCTGTTACACCTGACATTTACAGCCCACGCGACCTACTAAAGTTAAATGGACTAAAGCAGTGCCTGGATCAGATACCGCACGGTTTGGCTCGCGATCTGCGCCAGCACGTAACAATACGATCTTGTCACACATGTGTCGAAAGTGGGCCCTATTCTGCACAGCACGCGATATTTTAACGAACACTGAGAGATATGGATGCGGGGATATTATGGGTATTTTACAGCGTGTATCTCTAACCAATCTTACCATATTTACTTTATTTATACAAACTGTGTTGCGGTGGCCAGATAGGAAGTCGCTCCAAGTAAAATGCGGGTATTGAGCTGCATCCAGTTGAACTGGAAGCCGACCCCAACATAATTGGGAAAAGGCTAAGCAGATGATGATGACTGGTCTCTGTTTGGTTTGCCCCCTATGATATAGGACTTAAACGTAACTGGTGAAATGTACGGTAATAAGTACATCTATACCAAACCTTTGGAGGATAACAAGCGAGGTTATTATGCCTGCAATTGTTTGACAATATGCTCTACTTTTGTGGATGTTTTTATTATAAAACTGAAGTTAAAGGTTCACCAGGGTTTTTATATTCCATCTAAAATGCATCAAATTGTGGCCCCCAACCTCTGTGCCCGCTACGACTATTTTACCTTGGTTGATCATTCACAGAATCTTCTGCTGTGGTGGATTAAAGCATATTCTCTCTCAGAATGAGGAGGTTTGTGTCCCAGTGGTGGGAACATGATAGGCTTATTTTGCTAGATACGGCTGTCTTTACAGGAAGCCTTAATAATTCCTCAGGACCGATATTTAGGGCGCCAACTCAGGATCTTTCTCTCTTTACCAAAACCACACGACACAACTAATCTCGTATGGTTTCTATATTAGGACCCTCACTCGGTACACTGTCGTTCACTAACATTCACCGAAGCGATCAGTAATTGCCATCGAGTGTCATTTCACGGGACGCATTAGTGTTATTGCGTTTCCGAGCTATCAGCTAGGTTTGATCTCGCAAATGTGCGAATGTGCATTGTTGTGTTGAACGGGCAATTAAGTATTGAATGGTGCATGATAGTGGGTAATTGGTTGTGTAAGTTTGTTTTATTATTTACGTATGATTTGTAGATGGAAAGAAATAAATTAAAGGGGAACGATCACAGTTACTGATTCGAAATTACCTTGAGCTCCTCACAAAGACTTTATGTTATCGACTTGACTAAATAACATCATCATCATCATCTGCCTAGCCTTTTCCCAACTACGTTGGGGTCGGCTTCCAGTCTAACCGGATGCAGCTGAATACCAGTATTTTGCATGGAGCGACGGCCTATCTAACCTTCAAAACCCAGTTAATACAAGGAAATACGATACCACTTGTTAAGACTGGCGTCAGACTTTTTGGAGCCAGTGACTAGCTGTAACGACTGTCAAAGATGGACAAATGCCAGCCGGGATCAACAGCTTAACGTGCTTTCCGAGGCACGGAGGAAATTCGGTATGTAAGGGTGGTCACCCATCCACAGACCAACCTAGGCAAGCATGGCTTAACCTAAAAATCGACCCGAGCGGCTGTTATTTATTTACGCTCGAGCTCTTCCAATGTTGACTAGACAGTGTTGTCCCGGCTGTCATTTGTCCATCCATCTTTGACAGTAGTTATGTCTATTGTCTAGTCAACATTGCATGGACCTTTATCCCGAAAATCCCTGTTAAAAGATGCATGAAGTGTTATAAGAAGTTTTAATTCGTATGTGTGGTGGTACTTCGCAAAAAAACTTCATACTATTCATAGACAATTCGCTTATCATAAAACGTGTACAAAAAGGCATAGATAAAGCCTTCTCACACGGCCAACTCTTTATAGTTATTTGCAATACGACTAACTTACATTTAACGCCTCCTTAGACCTGTACAAAGTTACATCTTCACTAAGACCTAAGTCAAGACAGACAATTTTAAACCTTATGTCAGACAAGTAAGATTGTATCGTATTTTTGGGGGTACAGAATAAAGTTGGTAAAGTTATAGTATTGAACGTAAAACTTATGTGAAGCACGCTTGAAAAGTTTTATGGCGCTTAAAGTTTCCATTTAAGAAAGTGTAAAGTGAATTTTTCATGTGAAAGAATGTATTTTCCTGTGTGAATACTAGCAGGTTTCTGGTGCGTTGTACATTTAAAAAGGAATTTGACTAAACAGTAAATCCTTTTTTATTTGCACCTTTTCCTTAGGTACTAGGCTATGCTCATTTGTTTTCTGGATTTGACGGTAGGAGCGTAGAGTTTAGATAATAATAAATGTGCCTAGATCTCTACTCTATGGGGCAATATCTCTACTAAAAAAACAGGCAAAACATGTTTTAATAATTCGATTTTTCATAGTAATTTTACAAATATTCCTACAACATCTCCTTCCCAATTGCAGAACAGTTTGTAGCCAACACCATTAGCTACATTTCAGCCTATCTTTCGACTCACTGATCTTCGCAACTATTAATTTGGTATGGATGCTGTGTTTAATGTTCATTCATTTACTGATGAAAAGCAAAACAAATGCACAAACTACCATTTATTTGTAAATAATCCCTTGACCACAAATCGGAAGCTGATCTCTCACTCATTACAAACACCCTCAAAAAACAACTCAATCCAGCGAAGCCAAACCTACCCTTCTACAGCACTAGTCGGTTAAATGTCTCCCATTTCTCGGGACATACTCGTTCGAGTTCGTGCGTCCCGATGTGGTCCCCATCGAGTGTAGTGTGTGGGAATGTCCCACAGGACGCAGCACATTTATGTGCCGCGGACACACGCGTGCGGAATGGCATAGGGCTAGATATCTTATAGATGTGGACGCAGTAGATACTAGGGCTTATAGAATTGTTTGTTGGAAATTTTATTCCGCATAATTAAGTAAATTCTGGTATTTGCGGGTTGGCCGTTCTATACACTGCTTTCCTGAGGATATACATTAATTTTGAATAAAACTTCTATAGCTCTTGTTAAACATATCGTACAAAGGAAGTAGTAGTTCAAATGGCATAGTTTTTAAGTTAATGGTGTTAAAGTATACTTGTGAACAAAATAACCTAAGTTAGAGGCATTTTGTGTTGTGTTGTGATAAAATGAGTTTGTAATCTAAGATGAACACGATATGTTTCACTTATTGGCACTAAAAGTGAAAAAAATGGTAAAAAATAAAAAATTGAAAAAAATAGTAACAAAATGGTCAGTTTAATGGTCTGAATAACATGCCGAAGTAATGTATAACCTCAGGAACACGGTGTACACCGCTGGATCCAGGTGTTTGTGGGATCTCGCAGGATGCAGCAAGTTTATTTGTTTGATCGATGAATCGTATTTGAAAGAAACTTTTTGAATTAGATAGCCTAAGCGCTTTTAGGCTGACTAATTAAAAAAGTTCGCATTATGTCGTGAGGATTAATTAATCGTTATATGGAGTAACTGTCGTCTTTACTTTTCCATATAGGATAATATATTATGGAAAATTAAAGACGAGAGTTACTACTGTCAAGCCGAGCGGTGTTGGTTGACCACTAATTCACTGTTTAAGTCCAAGACTGTAAGGTCCATGTTCACCAAGAAGATGACTGTCTGGTTTTCTAAAACCGCTGTTTAAAACACATTTTTGTATGGGACCATGTCACATTGACAGCTGTTTTTCGATAATCAGACAGTTAACTTTTTGGTGAAAATGGACCTAAAACACATAATGAACCTCAGTCACTAAATATTACAAAACAAAGTCCTCCGCCGCATCTATCTATCTATCCGCGATAAACTCAAAAACGACTGCATCGATTTTCATGCTGTTTTCACCATTGAATAGAGTGGTTCTCGAGGAAGGTTTTATTAATGAATAAAGTACGCATTTTATCAAATTAATTTTGTTGGCGTCTATAAATAATGGTACAAGGATTTAGATAAGAAGAAATAAAAACTTATAGCAATAAATAGTTTCCAGGATTCATATCTTCGTGAGGTGAAGTCGGGCACACTATGGGTCGGCCCTGGTCGGCACTCTTCGTGTAATCACGACTAACTTTACACTTTGAAGTCCATCTTATCAAGTTAGAACTTAAAGTTACTGAACTAGCTTCAAGCTAGTCCAATACATCTTGCGTTGATGGCTTAATCTTACTGTGAGGAAGAAAATCTCTGAGTTATTACTGAAATGTTTGGAGTCACGATTTAAAGTTGGTATGGGAAGTCTTTGGAATTTTTCGCATTGTATGATGCGTTTATTGACATTTTCACTTCTTTTCAACCGGCTTTACACTTGTTAGGAAGTAGGTACTTCTCAATGTATCGATGTATCAATCTTGAATGGCTGATTGGCCGTAGTCTTAAAACTTCAATGTCCATTGATCATTTGTTTCCGAGTCATGGATGTTTATATGTAAGTATAATAAGTATGTATTTACAAACAAAAAGTATATATGTAATATATCAACTGTCTGGTGACCACGACACAAGCCTTGCTTAGTGTGGCACTAGATGGCGCTGTGTGTAATGTTTAACGACATTTATATTTTATTTATTGAACCTCCCACAATCTTAGAAAAAAAACAATAATTAGCAAAATCAAGTAAAGGAAGGTTAATCTCAGAAGTGGATTATGAACATGCACGATTGACAGTTGTCGTTTGCGAGGTATAAGGAATACCCCTCCTCTCTTTTCAATACCCTGTGGTCCCATTTCAACCATATGTCAGTCCCACCAACAAATCAAGCTAACACTATTAGTAATTCACAATTAATACGACAACTCTTACCGTACCGTCTAACCATTCCTAAATCAGCTTCGATCTACAATAGATCCCTCTTGTGGCCGCCGGCGCACGACCGTGCTCACGATTCAGATTAATCTATCGAAAATCGTTTTACAACATATTATTTATAGAGAGCATGCGCCAGCAATGATCATCAGTCTGTGTGCGTAGGGATGCGCTCGACGCATTCCGCGCGCCCCGATGTGTCGATGCGGAAACGTCGATGCGACGTTATCGATATCGAGTGAGTGGACTCGAGATGTGTTTGTGATTAGTCATGTTACGTATGCGAATTGTTAATTAGAATAACGTTTGTGTCTGTGTGTTAGATTAGATAATGTCAGAGTTGATACGGATCGATAATTTTATTTAAATACGGAAGTTATTAAATTTATTTTCTTCTTAATCAAAGATTTATTACTCTTCACATAAAACATTTAACAGTTCAAACCCACATCGCTCACGCCTAAAACCATAATCTAAAATTCAAAAAACCATTAAAAATTAACACCGTCAAATCACAGCTTTTACTGTCAAAATCGGACGCAACGAACTTGTTCTTCATAACTCGTAAAAGTCGAGTGATGTCGTAAAAATAAAACCGAAAGCATTCCGACTGGAGTCAACAATTAACCCCAGTTTTAATGAAACTTCTGAACTAGCCCCAGCGTCGTGGAATCGCAGCCTATTTTAAAGACATTGAATATTTAAGAGAGCTAATTGAAATGAGCGAGACAGTTTGGAGTGTCGCCAGGATAATTACCTAGCTCCTAAGATGAGATTTAACGTGCCACGCTTAAATGGTTGGAGCCTTGGAGGTCTCTTTTTGAGGGAAGTTTATTTCCGGGCTGTTTTTTTTTAACTTGTTAATGAAGTCGGGTGGGAATCATATCTGTTTATTTCGGTTATGGCGGATTAGGTGTAGTTACGCTTAGTATTTTTGAAGGTATGATGATTTTATTATTGATTTCGTTTAAACTAATAACTAAATACTAGAGTCATTATTTTCTTAAAAATTATACGAGTATTTGTTCGACTATCATTATCAGAGCAATTACATCGAAACTACAGATACTGCAAGTCTGCGTCATCCCACATCCCACAACTGGGAGTCATGGGAAGAGCCCCATTACTCCCAGTTGTTTCGATCCAGGGTTAATTTGGACCACTGGTCGTTGGTTTCGTCCTGCGAACTATTTTGTCATCATTTACGACATTGGAAGTAACAGTGTGAACAAAAGCACATGGAAGGAATTAAAAAAAAGTAAAGGAGGCTTTTAACCAGCAGTGGGTCGGGAAATGCTAATAGATAAACGACGAGTGTGCTAAGTGATTGAGTACCAAATGATTCTACGGAAATCGCTCCCATTTTAAACATCGAGCCAGCTAACAGATATATTATTAATAAAAACAAAACCCTGTAAAATGTATCAGCAGTACAAGTACGTAGGATTCGATAGGAGTCCATTTGACAGTTATTCTCGATAAAATGAGTTTTTATGGAGTCAAAAAACTCATTTTATCGAGAATAACTGTCAAATTTATCTTAGGGAGTCATATCGAATCAAGCAAAGAACACCCTCGATATCGACAACCCCCATCTCTAGTCGTTGTGTGATGTCGAAGGTTGTCGATTCGTGCAGGCCGTGTGCGACCCCCTCTTCCGGTGTCCAACACTGGTACATTTTAATGGACGACTATTTGTACGTGAATTCACATCCAACGATTACCTTGTTTGCTTACAAATTGCGTTCGAATCGCGTAATTATGCTGATTCGGACGTAGGTACTGTAAGGGTTGTGTTTGCATTTTGTGTTTTTTTTTTATGCATGTTTGTGTTTTTTGTTCCTGGGTTTTCGTGAGTTCGTTCGCGTGGATTTTTGGGGTGGTATGTGGTTGAGTTTTCTTGTTGTTAGAGGGTGGTAAAGGTAATTAATGATGATTGGCTAGGATTTATCTTTAATTTATTTCTAATTATAATGTATTTTTTTGTTGTAACTCAAACTCAAAGCATTTATTTCAATTAGACACTTACGGCACTTTTGAATATCAAAAATACAAAGAAAAATAAAAGCTACAGTCACAGACACAAGGCATATTAACTTGAGAAAGTACTGTAGTTGCCCGTATAGTTGTAATGTATTGCACAACGGCTGGTGTAGGCAACTTCACGTCAAAGCGCGTATTTTGCGTATGGGCTATAATCCACCACGCGGGCCCAGTGCGGGTTGGTAGATGTCACATGTCTTCAAATTTTTGGTTCTTGGACATGCCAGATTCCTCACAATGTTTTCCTTCACCGTTTTGAGAGCAGTGGTGACGAAATAAATTACACAAAGTAATGCGCGTGCCTGGGTTCGAACCACGACTTTACTGTTCGTAAGTCGAGGCCGCCACCAGTGGGCCACCGCTACTTACTACTTACTTATAGTTACACTTACAACTATGTAATCACTAAATTTCGAGAATTCATCATTAAAGAAAAATAAGACTTATATCGATGTTGTAGGACAACTATTGCCTCATCACTTCTTAAGTGCCATTCAATTAAAGGTAAGAGCTTCCAAATTCGGGATTGCTGGTTTAATGTTACAGTACCACATATTAAGACTAGCTAAAACAATGTCACTAGTAGTTTTACCAAAAATTAATCATTTAACAGCAACGTTGGTCTAGTAGTTCCCCAACTCGACTTCTGAACTTGGGGACCTAAGTTCGTTTCCCGGGTCGGGTTGTCTTATAGGGATTTGCATCAGTAATTTCTCTGTTGCTGCCCGTTATTGTGCCTGTTTGATGGCAATAGGTTTAGGTTCGCCCCCTATAGCATGGGACTTAAAATGTGACTGGTGGAAGTGAGTGTACTATTAGATACACCTCTGTCTACCCCAAAAATGCGTGAAGATATGTAACTATTGTCATAAAATCAAAATCAATCAATCAAAATCACTACATTTATTTCAAGTAGGCCAATAACGGGCACTTTTGAATTGTCGAAACAAAGATGAAAATTAAATGAAACTTAAATGTACTTAGCTACAGTACCAGTCACAAGACTTAACAACTGTGAAAGTACTGTAGTGGCCCATTCCCTAGCGTAGATCTCTATGGAGAAGAACGGGCAAGAAACTCCAAGGACACTCTTTTAAATCAAATTATTGTTACAAAATCTTGGTTACATCATTCATGTTGAGATGGTAAATTATGTGAGAACAATGTAACAAGATGTGCACGTTAGAAGTGTCCGTAGTAAAAATAAAATAATTCATTCAAATAAGCCATGGCAACTAAGAGATGACCAGTCACAACTGACAGCGCCCGTTCACGAACATGACGCATGTGTCTGCACCATTCAGCTCAACCATTTTGCAGGGAACTACCCTAGTAGCAATTGCCGTTGGCTTCCTTATGCCAACAGTTGGGAATGTATTGGCAGACGGTTAGTTGTTCCGCCAACCTAAACTTAAAATAGGCCCATCGTCATAAACATGCACTATTTGCCCAACGAATAGCCAACAAAGGGCCTTCCGTTACTATTCCCACTGTTGGGAGATTTTGTATGCATTTAAATTACTAAAACAACATTGAGCCAACTATCGACAGGCCTGCAGCTTCTATTCCTACTGTTGGGAGTTTTTTGTAGGGATTTAAGTTATGATAACAACTTACATCGGTTCAACTTAAACCTTTCAATAGGCCTGTTAGGTATGATACGTCTTACAATTATTGTATTGTCGAACTTAAATCGTACCATATTTATTAGAGAGATTTGATCCATAAATGATTGAACCTATCGATTGATGTCAAAAAGGTACCTATATTATTTTTTCGAACTTCAGCCGATCCATCCCGGGTTCGATTCTGGTTCGAAATATTTTTTGAAAATCTTCGAATGCAGATTTGTTTCTTTTTAAAAATAAAGGTATGTCTCCTTTGAGTAAAATTTGCGTTCTCCAGTATTTAGAGTACTTTCCCCTCCAGGTGGCATTGTAAAATTCCACCCTGTTTATTATAGTCTAGTAAATATATATCACAACACTAAAGAAGATGACTTAATTCCCTTGTTGCTATGATTCGTCAGTATCTCGTAACTGATTGTTCTCAATTTATCTTACTTAGATATCTCACTAAGTGCAATCTTGTCAATGGTACTTGATATATTAACTTGTTAACATTGTACTGTGAGCGCAATCTAAGTAAAGGTACCATTATTCTGGGAAAGTAGACGCGTAAGTACAGCACGTTTTAGTTCGTATCTTTAAACTAGATGGCGTTGTACAATTACGTCACGTTTCTGAATCGCGGTGTTAAGATTCTCCCGCGTCGAATGACTCTCGCGCAGTATTGTAGTGAGTTCATACGTACACTACCTGGAATAAGTTAACCGTGATCAAATAGGCGGTTTCCCCAGGGCGAGGCCTTCCCATTGAACTGCAGTCAGGTTGACCCTTGCGATTATCCCTAATGTGGATAACTCTGATGCGTAATTTTTTAAGCGTTCGCGCCGTCCCCCCAGAATTTTCACAAGTTGGGACTTCGTAGGCAATTCCACGCAGTTTATAATATATCCATATAGTCTTAGTCTATGATTCCACGTTAGCTCCATCTCCATCGCAAGTTGGGCTTTCGTAGGCAAATCTTCGTTGGCCATCAGTTTTGGGCCCAACCCGCAAACTGCCCGCCAATTGTATGCAATTGCCAACTAAACAGAGGTATGTGGCCCAACTAAATGCCAACAAAAAATGCTACTAGGGTAAATGGTCCGACACGCGCCATCATCAATATAGAAACCAAAAAATAGTAGGTACCTACTCAATGGTGTCGATTCTATTTAGGCTATTGCTATCTTTAACTAAAAGGCAGTGCGAGAAAAGGACGGCTATAGCTATGAACTAAGTTACAGATGTCAAACTAGTTTATGCCTTGCGCTTCACCGTGTCTTTAGTTGACATGTTTTTACATGCACCCTTCATTTGTATGGAAATATAAGTTCCAATTAAATTTGACGGCTCTAAATTACGTCTGTCTCTTTCTAGATTTATTAGAGAAAAAAAGATAGCAATAGACTAAATTAAGTTTAGTTTGTGCCCAACAGAATGGATACCATTGTTAAATATTCAACTGTAAACACAAACAACAAACTTAATCGAAGCTGACATTAATACCACACACCACATTTCAAACCATCAGAAACCATGATTCAAAAACCCATAACACTAAAAGATACTTTACAGACACAACGAATCAAATATACGTACATCGCGGTCCCATTACTTGGACATAGAAAATGCCCTTAAATACTATTCAAAATAAATCTTTGCCGACTACAACTTATTCTCAAGCTCCCCTTTCAAGTCGCGATGTGGTCATTGGAACATACAAATCGAGTGTAAGCCCATAATTGTTAATTTCGAGCAAAATGCCCGCAATAGCTTTCAAGTTGCTCTAACTAACGATCCCATTGCTAGATGCCTATCGGGTTTCTGGGCATAGTACCTGGTCGGTTGCACTGTAGGGTTAAACGGCGGTTTAAGCTCGGATTCAAGTTGAGTGAAGATTAAGATTTTGTGGTCGTTTGAAAAGAAAACCAGAGTGATAAATAATGAGTAATGTCTGAATTTCCAAACAGTATAACAAGAATTCAAGAGCTGCTTATAGATAATTTAGTAATCAGTCGCTGCTACGTAAATTACTCATAATCAGTTGCATCAAGAAGCTCTTGAAAATGTCTTTTAACTACGATATTCCAAGAAATAGTCCACAGCGATGTAGGATAAGAAAAATGTAAAATCACTTAACAAAAATCCCTGTAAATATATTCCGTTTCATAGGTCCATTGGTAATATGCTTATCTAGTAAATAAATTATCTCTGCTAAGATATGCTATGCACACATGGAAAACATAATTATTAGCCCTAGAAGATATTAGGTAATATACCAATGTCGTTTCCTTTATTTAACCAACTACTAACAGCTCATTGAACCATTTTACTCGTACCTACTTGATGAATCACACTTCTTAAAAAAAAAACAGTTTTATCTGAAGGAAAAATTGAGAGACCCATGATTGTATACTACCTTGGATTGTATTGCAGTGACAAAAATTAAACAGATATGCAATATTTAATTGGTCAGTAAACGTTATTCTGCCACCTTATATGACAAAATACAAAGAATATAGGTACCTATCTTTCATTTCGAAATCCTCTCGTGTCCTTTGATCGAAAGATCTTTTACACTCTCTCATACCTTTCTTCTTTCTTTGATCTTATTTTGATTGCGACAAATCATTATTTATTCGTTCTTACAAAAATATTTTAACCTCCCACTAAAGTATACAGTGCAACCGTCCCTAAAAATGCGAGTACATAATGCATGCGTACACGGCGCGACGCACAGATCGATGGATCGTATCGGATCGATCCGCACAAAGGATCGAGTCGTGATCATGATTGCGTTACGTTGGAAACTTTCGCCGTTTATGTAAAGTCTAGTTTTGTTCTCTTTGGTACGTGGATCGCTGAGATATTTTGTAGCGTTTTTGCGACTGTGTGAGGTCGCTGTGTTAATTGTATGGAGTAGGTTTGTTATTTGTGTTTGTATGAGGTAGTTCTTGGAAGTGGAAATGTTTGAATTGAAGACATAACATCACGCCTGTTATTCACAAAGGGTTGGGTAGAAGTGATCTAATAAATCATCCACATTTCGCCAGTAATGTGTATGTCGCATATTATGGGGAGCAAATCTATTGCCATGTACTGGGCACAAATCCAGAATCCGTGGCTGATTCTGAGAAATTCCTGTTGGAAAAACCCAATAAGAAAGAATTTGCCCGACCCGGGAATCGAACCCAAGATCACATGCTCAGTAGTCGCTAGTAGACCACTACACCAACAAGGCAGACAAGAAAAAAAGAAATATTTAAGATTGAATGGAAAGGGATATATTTAGAACTTGCTATTGTATAGAAAACTATATAGAGATTACTTATTATTCTCTATTGCAAATCTCGCTTTCAAAATTAGGTTTGCTGTAAGAAAACCCAACTCTGGGTTAAGCTCGCCTTTGTACATAAGCTATATTATTGCAAGTAATATGTATATTTGTTGCTTTTTTTGTGTGCAAAAAAAGATATATTATTCTAAAGAATAAGAATAAGAATAATACACCTTTTTTGGTGTCATTGTTACTGCTAGTCTATGTCATTCAACTACTGGGTAAAGGTAAAGATTTTGTCACGGGGGGAAGCCGTGACGAAATCTTTCGATCTGGGGCCAATCACTGATCTTCAGTTCCGTCCAGCTCGTTCCTCTATCTCCTATAAGGTCTACAGCGTCGCTTTCAAGCTGTGTCAGGACTCCACAAAGTACTTATTTTGGACCACTGCTCTTCGATTTCGGTGTGTTGCTTTAAGGCGATTAGACGACCTAAATTAGTAACTCTATTTGTGGTGGTTCAAACTTCGTTTGAAATGCTGTTAGAATAAAGTTCTAATCAGCTTGCACTACAAAGTGGTTGTTACGCGGGCCAAATAGCGCGAAATGGTTTCGATCGATTTACAAAAAAAACTATTGATTGGTTTAAAAAACTAAAACACTATCATGCTAATATATTGCTTGTAGAATTATTTGCCAAAAAATCAGAGTGATCGCATGCATATTAGTATGTTTTTTTGTTTTGTTTGAAAGATATTTTTAGATTTTTTCGTGGGTATTTTTATGGAGTCATATTAATTGTATTATGTTTTCAAAACACTATCATGCTAGCATATATGAAATGAAAAATATCATATATTTTTCTGGTTTTGTTTATAGCAGTATCGTGTACTTTTAGTAATTATAGGTAAAACTCGCGTTTAGCTCATGTATTCGCCTTATTATGAATAAGATCACCTTGTGATGCATTAAACAACTGCTTTCCTAATTCAATCAGATGATGTCTCTCATGTCCATTGCGTTTCCCGAAAAGATTAAAACATACTTTTGCTTATCGATTTCAAAACTTTGTAGTGCAATATTGATCGCCAAACATTTATGCACCACCATAATATTCGATCAACCTTATCTTAGTTTCCCCTGAAGGGATAATAACTTCAAATGTACGATAAAATATTGAAGCAATTTCGTCACACAGAGTACGTTATTAGCGGGTTTACAAGACATTTTGTATTTTACGTTCACACCTTGCAAGATAGGTGTCGCTCGCAAGTTAGTTTTATTGGTTAGTTAGAATGGTTACTTATGTGGTAAGCTGATTTATAGTTAAAAAGTTAACTTGTTGATATAATAAAAAGGGTAATTGGTAAAGCATAAACCAATAAGTTTCTCTGTGTGTTTTCAGAGATGTACCTATTCATTAGTACAGTACATTTCACCAGTTATGTCAAGGTGTATTAGGGCTCACCCCTAATACACCTATTACCATCAACCGGGCACAAATTTACACTCGTAGCTGCTTCGCTATTGAGAAATTCCTTACAGAAAAACCCAATAACACTTTGGGAATCGAATACAGGACCTTATACTCGCGACCACTGGTCACTGATTGTTATAGTCAGGAAAGTAACATCACTCTACTGACTACCCAACGTTTCACATACTCGCGACCACTGGTCACTGATTGTTATAGTCAGGAAAGTAACATCACTCTACCGACTACCCAACGTTTCACATACTCGCGACCACTGGTCACTGATTGTTATAGTCAGGAAAGTAACATCACTCTACTGACTACCCAACGTTTCACATACTCGCGACCACTGGTCACTGATTGTTATAGTCAGGAAAGTAACATCACTCTACCGACTACCCAACGTTTCACATACTCGCGACCACTGGTCACTGATTGTTATAGTCAGGAAAGTAACATCACTCTACTGACTACCCAACGTTTCACATACTCGCGACCACTGGTCACTGATTGTTATAGTCAGGAAAGTAACATCACTCTACTGACTACCCAACGTTTCACATACTCGCGACCACTGGTCACTGATTGTTATAGTCAGGAAAGTAACATCACTCTACTGACTACCCAACGTTTCACATACTCGCGACCACTGGTCACTGATTGTTATAGTCAGGAAAGTAACATCACTCTACTGACTACCCAACGTTTCACATACTCGCGACCACTGGTCACTGATTGTTATAGTCAGGAAAGTAACATCACTCTACTGACTACCCAACGTTTCACATACTCGCGACCACTGGTCACTGATTGTTATAGTCAGGAAAGTAACATTACTCTACTGACTACCCAACGTTTTTATATACCTACCTACATAGGTAGGTATATAAAAACGTTTTTGCAAAAAATAAAACCGACTTCAAAAAGAACAAAATTGTAAAAAAAATAAAGAAGTCGGTCGGTTTTTGTCACTAACTTCGGAAGCTAAAGTTGTTTTTCTTTTTTTTTGTATTTTTTGGAGTCGGTTTTATTTTTGCAAAATAGTTATTTTTACTTTTTTGTGGTTCATATGTGCTTACTCCTTCACAGCGTACCGGCGTAATGTTATGTTGTAAACAATAGACAGACATAATATTTCAGCAATCCCAATCCATTTGACATCATTTTTGGGGAGTTCTGTTGCCTATCTCCGAAGTTCTTCATCAGATCTTCACCGAATGTAAATGGAACCACTCCAAAAAAGTACTCTTCCAAAAACTACCCAAATAATAGCTTCAAGTGTGCCTATAAAATTTGAAGAGCTCTCTCTATTTCTCCAGGATCCCATTATTAGATCCTGAATTGATCACGCTGAATTGATGCTCATATGACCACTTGGGAAGTGTATCCTTTCATACCAAAGCAAAATAAATCCAAATCGGTCCTGCCATCTTGGAGTAATCGGGGAACATACATAAAAAAAACGTTCCGACGAATTGAGAACCTCCTCCTTTCTGAAGTCGGTTAAAAATCCTGACCTATGCAAATCATCTGCACTAGTTTAGGTGTTAAGAGCGAGCTTTGTAAAATAAACACATAAATCA
Organism: Xestia c-nigrum; assembly: GCA_916618015.1. Lineage (NCBI taxonomy): Eukaryota > Metazoa > Arthropoda > Insecta > Lepidoptera > Noctuidae > Xestia > Xestia c-nigrum. Next base: position 18,166,083 of record OU745261.1, on the reverse strand, counting down.
TAATATTGCCTTGAATTGCTTGCATATTCAGCAGTTACTACGTCATCGATCGACAGAACTAGATATAGACTGAATTCTATTAGAACAAACTAGCCGTTTCCCGCAGCTTCGCTTGCGTGAATTTATAGTTAAAACTATTCTATGGATTAATCCAGATTCTAATAAGTATCTCTAGGTATCCCAGTATGTAAATTATTCACAATAAACAAAACGTGAACGGTGAACTAGGAAGATGGGAAGGCGCATCGACACATGTTGATTCTAATACGTGCAGTAGTTTTTGCTTGAAAGAGTAACAAACATCCATTAGTCCATTCTCACAAACTTTCTCATTTACATACATATAATATTAGTACGATCTATGGTTAAAAACCAGTTCCATTTTGAATCAATCCATAACACAACATGTTAATCTTGCCTGTTATTCTCGAAGGAACGTTAAGCAGAAGCAAACTTATTAGTACACCCTCATTTCATTTGAGTCCCAGGTAATAGCTAGGGGGCGATATTGCCGTCAACTACCCACAAATCCAGACTCGGTTGTCTGGATTTGTGCGTGGCATGCGGTGCTTTGTGGTGGCGCTACTGAGTAGTTCCTCATGCAAAAACCCAATAACGTTTTGCTCAACCTTGGAATCGAACTCAAGGCCTTGCTCTGCTGCGACCACTGGACCAACCAGGCAGCCTATTTTAAATAAATAAAATAAAATTAAATATTCGCTGGACATTACACAAAGCGCCATCTAGTGCCACACTAAGCTAGGCTTCTGTCATAGACACTAGGTAGTACTTATGTTTTTTTGTAAACACATACTTATAATAATTACATATGACTCGGAAACAAATGTCCATGCTCATCACACAAAAATTTGCTCCTACCGGGATTCGAACCCAGGACCCTAAGAACGTAAGGCAGCGTCACTACCACTACGCCATTCAGATATTCAATCCATTATGAAGTACTTAATTACCTATTGAAATTATAACCAACTTCGGGTAATTGGTCGCGATCACGACGTAACTGATTGCTGATCTTGGACTGTGTCATTTAATTTTTCCATTAGCATGATTTCAGAAGCAGCCCTTCTTCCTAACTATTTTCGTGATGGTTCTCCCTTATCGTATGGTTATTGTCTAACCTGATATCATAGTTTTCTGCCGCCCATAGGCCTCTGACATGGCTTTACATGCCGTCGAGAAATATCTCTTAGCCATGCTGTATCCTACGATGTTTTCTTCACCAAAGCAAGTGATAATTATACATACGCACATGAGTCCAAAAAGACAGCGTGTGTCTGTGTGCTGTGTTAGGTTCGAACTCGAGACGTATGACTGGTGGTGGTGATGGGGATGATCATCCGATCCTATAAGACAGGTAACAACGATACTGGCAAAATGTGCGAACATGGCAATATCAGCGTGATATTACGTAAATTTAAAACTATCGACAGTTCTTGTCATCAAGTATGTTAGGATTAAAATAACCCTCAAACAAAAACATAAGGTCACTAAAACAAGATCAACTCAAGCTTGGGAACCTCACTATGAAAATCCGTATCCGTGACGGAACCGTTCGAGTGTGAACAGTGTGTTAAATGTAAAGAACCATGAAAAAAAGTTTAGTTTTGACATCATTTCACGTCGATCAAGCTGCCCGATGAATAACGCGGTCCGACGAAGAAAGAAAAAAAAAACCTTCCGTTCTGAATGCGACTCATTTTATGAATGAAATAAGATTTTTTTTCCTACAGAACCGCGACAAATACGTGCTTTCCTTTCTCGGCCGTCTGAGGCGACGTGCATTCATTTTCGATTAGTTTTTTAATTCCGTTTTGATCTATCACACTTTTTCTCCCAACGTGAACTCAACCGTGTGGCTGTAGGTCTAGGGTACAAATTGGCTGGTTGGATCTTTTTTATAAGCGCATGTCGTAGGTTTCTTTGAGAAGTAAGTCCGTCGTAGCGACCGCTTCAATGTAACGCTCGGTACACAGATGCGGTCTGAGTAACGAGAAATTATTTGTAGGGAGTGATTTATTAGTCGGATTAGAGATTTTGCTGGATACAGCATAAATGGTGGAGATCGAAGGCTACGTTATTTTGTAGCCTTGTATTCATGTATCGGGTTATGCATGTTGTAATAGGTTTTCTCCTTATATCATATAAAATTAATGTTGTATGATTTACTGCCTGCCAGAAGTAATTCAACTTTTTGTAATATCTATTTATTCGTCCGTAACTGACTATAGTCCATGTTCACTGAAAAGATAACAGTCTGATTATCTAAAAACAGCTGTCACTGTGACATATTACCATACAAAAAGGTGTTTTAAACAGCTGTTTTAGATAATCAGACTGTCATCTTTTTGGTGAACGTGGACCTAAATGTTACTAATGGTGATTGACTGAACTTAGTATTTCGTTTTATATGTTTACTAATATTATAAAAATGATAAGCTTATCAATTCAATTTTAATCACAGTGAATAAAATATGCAACATACGATTGTGTTACAAAACTAGTTTAATGCTTGCATCTTGTTGTTTTCCAAAGCATTCAATCATTTTTACTTTTAAACCATCACCACTGTGTACTTTAAAATACAGCGATACTAACTAGTATCACTACTCCTCTAAACAATCAATAGAAAAACATTCAATTCAAACACTTCTGAGTCATCCAATCAAAATGATTCAACACCTCGTAACTACGGGACTTTCAATGAAATAAAAACGAGACGCTCGTCAGTATCCATGTGGTAAGATCGAAGGCATTCGGACGCAAAAACTGACGGATTTCGTGGGAAGTCTATTATACTATTAGAGGGCTTTAGAGGGCTATAGAGGGCTCTCGTGGACCAATGGGACGATGGTCTGTTGGACCGGTGTAGCAGACGCATGGTTTAGTCAGTATGGTAGAGGTAGATTTTTTTTGGTCATGTCAACACGGGTGGTTTTAAGTAAATAGTAGGAAGGTGAACAAACTTTTAGTAAAAAAAATCTTGTTCTTTAACGTGTGGTTATAAGGCCTAGACTGGTGCCAGAGTTTTGATGCCGCCTATGGTCTTCTGTCTTGGCTTTACATACCGGGCAAGAATTATTTCTTAAGCATGCTGATTTCCTCACGATGATTTCCTTCTCAAAACGGCGAAGGAAAACATCGTGAGGAAACCGGCATGTCCTAGAACCAAAAACTTCGAAGACATGTGACATCTAAAAATCCGCACTGGGCCTGCGTGGTAGGTTATAGCCCATTCCCTTTCATTGAGAGGAGGCCGTGTCCCAGCAGTGGGAACATTATAGGCAAATGATAATTTTACAATACGCATATGAATCTGAATGTCTTGGGTTCAACTCGAGACCTATGATTTGACAGTCCGACTACCACACCTCTAGATTATAACTCACAAGTATTCAGAATCAGTATTTATGATGTGAACAAATATACTTTACAGATTGCTGTAACGTAACCAAACAATTTGTGATACTTTCAGCCCGGTCAACGCTCTCGAAAAAAACAATATTTACCAAACAAGTGATTTGATTTCATCTGCATAGGTATATAACAATGCATACACATAGATTTCACTTCTAAAATGCACTGCAATTCATCAGACACTTTAATAGATCTATTATAGATCTTTTGAAAAGGCATTTTTAATCAACGATCTCTTACGTCGATATATAGATTCGACTTTTTTGCATACTGCGACAAAATGTGAGACAGTTTCAATATAGCAAGAAGTTGAGCACAATTAGTTTTCTGAGATCTTCGTCCTGTGAAAAGCGGTTCCTATTTACACACAGAACTTGTGCCTACCGTGTTTTTATGGCGGTAAGCTGAAAATATACCTCAACAAACCAAGCTCGTAATGTCAAATAATACTTCTAAATGTTCAAATGCTTTGTTCCGTTCCCATAGGCAAATCGTGAAACCATTTTTGCGGGACCTTGGAATAAATTAAGACTTGAATGATCGTTTTTTTTAATGGATTAAAAATAACAAAAAAAAATATTTATTTATTTATTTTTTTCATTATTATTTATTTTTCATTTTTTCGATTGGCGGCGCTAGTGGACTGTAAGAGGGCTCTTAATGCCTTGGGCAATAATGCCTTAAACAATAAGGTTCTATTATGAAACCCATCCATTTGATTACCCTTTAAAATGACTGGTTGTCATACTTTCGCCACTGACTACCTGTAGCGACTGTCAAAGATTTTCAAATGACAGCCGGAACCAACAGCTTAACGTGTTTTCCGAGGCACTGAGAAAACCAGGTACCTGTTTTGATGGCCAATTTCCACGGCCAGATTTATAGAATATTTAGACACGATAAACTTCGAACACAAATAACGTCCAATTAAGACGTCAACCTCCTAGGTTGATCTGCGAAATGCCATTCACAAAAAAAAAGAACTCAAATAACGAAACGTGTAATTTCAGAGTCACATAACATGACTTGAAATCTAAAATCACTTCACTCGTTCCGCTTAACTACCTACATTCGTCTGAAAATAAAGAAAACCAACTGTATTAAGCCTTTCACACCTTGCTCAATAAATAACTGAAATACTCACTCAATAAACCTGTAATTCTTTCTTACACAATAAATTGATAATCTAGACCTTTCACACTTTATAATTAAGTTTTTAATCGTCTAACATTGTCATCTTACAAAATGATTTTTACAAATCTGTTAAGGGGTCACCGAACCGTTAAGTGATATTCAAAAGTTAGGCATAGCGTCAAATTCCATTCTCTTTTTGGAAGAATCGTCATGTTTCTTAATATTAGACTTTTATTATTTTTTATCGATCTTGCTACACGTTTCAGTGAATGTGTTTGTTGCTGAAAAATACCGCAAGAGGGATCAGCGAGGTCAACAATTAGGTTTGGATACCGTTTTAAGAAACTTTTTAATAAAAGTGTTAAAATATTTCGATTGCAGCCTAATTTAATACGTGCTAGTGTCCGACCAAAGCCTCGGATTCGGTTTCGACTTCGGCTTTGGTTTCGGCCACCACCTTCAGGCAAATCTTTGGCTTCTGGCCTTACAGTTTTAACAGCTTATATTAGCGTTTTGGATGGATTACTATGCAAAGGTAATCCAGAACCGAATCAAATACAATACAAATAAAGGTCATGACAATCAAATAAGACTAAAAGAAAGAGTGGTGAATTTTTTTGGAGACCGGTCTACTTCATTTGCGTTCTTTAGTTTGGGATGCTTTTACCGCTTATCATCATAATAGTATCATGGTCATCAGTACCTGAAAATAAGACATACATAATTATCATAAACACAGCCCGACTTCACCCACTGTTAGGTATAGACCTCTTATTGCTTGTGCCAAGCTCTACGTTCTTGTGCTAGCCTCAGCCGGAATATTCCCGCAATAATAACAATATCGTCTGCCCATCTTGCCGCCGAACGACCAACACTTCTCTTTTCAGTCTTTGGACGCCACTCCGTCACAGCTTTACTCCATCAGCAATCAAGGCCTTGCAAAAACAACCCAAATATTAACAACATCAGCACTATTTTCCTAAAAATACCTATTTCTCACATTGTACTCCTATAAAGCAGTGATAGAATAGTGGTGTTACCAAGAAGTGTCGGATTACCAAGTCATTGGCCTCAAATTCAAAACCAAGGCAATGTCCTCTGGGGTTGCGGGCCTGTTCGAGGTTGCGGGCCTGTTCGAGGTTGCGGGCCTGTTCGAGGTTGCGGGCCTGTTCGAGGTTGCGGGCCTGTTCGAAAGAGATACCGCGGCCCCGGAACATAAAGGGCGAGGAAGGAACATAGATGGGTTTTAGTCAGTAAGAGTCTGACACTCCCTCCCGCTCCGCCCAGAGAGGGAGAAGACATTAAAAAAAAAGGCATTATCCTCTGATTTCTAAGATTCATGTGCGTATTGTATAATTATCACTGGTTTCGGTGATCTGAGAGATATTTCTTGACGGCATGTAAATCCATGTCAGACTCCCATGGGCGGCATAAAAACTCTGACACTAGGCTAGTCACCAACCACACGATAAAGAAGACACTTTATTAAATCTTCTATGAATCTATGCCCCTAGAACCGTTTACTAACATCCCAGAATACTCTTTCCCCACTCACCATTTAACAATTCAAAAACCAAGTGTATCCGATTACTCGCGACGCCATTACGTCTCGGTCATTCGACTAGAACATTTTCCGATCGCCAGTTGCATTCTCCCGCCGAAGTTAACTAGAACATAGGCGTCGGTAATTATAAGCGACAAAAAAGTCGTGGCGACTGATTGCTTTCACAAGATGCGACAATAGAGCATGAAATGAGCTTCGTCGAGCCACCGCGTTACGCATCGTTCGTGTGGAGGTACCAGCGGTTGTCGGAGTCATGTTGATTGTGAAGTAGGTGAGAAGCGATCGAGCGAGTATTCTATGTAGTTGTGAGTGCCCATAGCTTTACTTGCTGATCCAAAAACCAACTTAGAGGACAATAGAATTTCTCAGGCAGTAATTCACAGACATTAATCAGTATGGGGGTATCATGTGGCTTGACCAATAATGTGTCTCGACTTTAAAAGAGACTGACGTCTGAGTTTGTTTGAGTGTTTTATCTCAGAGTAGTCGGAAAGGAATCTATTAGTTTAAAATTAACATAGATAATTTTAAATTGAAAATTTCGGTAGTATATAAATCTTGAAATTGAACGTTTTTTGCACTCACTCAAATCACTATAATTATGTTTTGATACTGCAGAGTGCACATATAGTAGGGGTTACATTATCACAACAATTGCTAACCTAAAACGCTAACACTCTTTCTAAACACACAACGAAATTAATTTTCTCGAGTTTTTATAACGAAACCTCAATGGTACACATACTATACAATCAACAAAATGATTGTAAACACGTTGGTGTATAAGTTTCTTTTTTTTTTCGTATGGTAGCCTGGTGTGAGAGTTTTTATGCCGCCCATGGGCCTCTGACTTGGTTTTACGTCATCATCAGCCTATAATGTTCCCACTGCTGGGACAGGCCTCCTCTCGACCCATCGACGAAAATATGTGTGTTTGTTTTACGTGCCATCCAGAAATACCCATCTCTCAGACCACAATGTTTTCCTTCTCCGATGCAAATGATAATTATTCAATTTAACCCACATGAATCAGATATTACCGAAAAATAAGAGATTCGGGTCTTGGATTCGAAACCTTGAACTCGAGACCTCTGACTTGATGAGACCTATGATATGAGACGGGTTTTTATTAGCGGCTGTTCTGACTCAGTTGCCAAAGCCCCCTACAGCACCAGCTTGTTTAGTTATCATCAAAGATGTGGATATGCCTCTAAATCTTCCTTTTTATAACCTCTTTGTGAAACAAGCACAGACGTACTAGTTACCTATTACATGCGATTATACCCAACCTATACATAGGAGCCCTACAAAACACGCAACACAAGGCCTAAAGGGACATTTGCGTATTCGAACGGTGAGTGAAACTGGCATAAATGTACAACTGATTATATATGAATGGCTCAATCAAGGCTCTGGTTGCACAAGGCGTTATGTCGATATGTTTTGACGTGTCCAAGTCCGACCGTCGGTCGCCAGTTCTACGTTAGTCAATTGCTACAATTATGCGCAGAAGTGTGTCAAGTGGTTACCGACGGGGAGAGTGGGGTTGAATGGAACAAAACATGTTGGGTGCTTGAGTAAACAATGTGGCGTTTTCAGGAGGCTGTTTGTTAATTGTGCGAGATTAGTGTGTTGGTGGAGTATTTTATTGGGTAATTAAAAGTGTGAGTGAGATAAACATTGTTTTAACAGTACATCTTAACCAAAAACAAAAATATACCGACTGCCTTGAATTTTGTACAAAATTATTTTGCACTAATGCAAAAAAAACAGTATTTATACTCAATCAAACTGAATCAAAATATTATTCTTGCACTCGTAAATGAATGTTTTACACCCGCTCCTATAGGCTGCAGGTTGCAAGATGTATGCATCTTTGCACTCAGATGCACATCATGCCTACTCATACAATTTATGAGCCGCAAGACAATTTAGGATTCGCAAGACAATTTAGGATTCGCAAGACAATTTAGAATTCGCAAGAAACTGCAAAAATTGTTGGGATAACGATGGTTACAGCTACCCGTCCTGTAATTTACACATCAACAGTGCACTCAAATATCATCGCACACAACTCAAATATTATCACTACCTGTCTTACACCACAGTTCCAATCCACCCCACTCTCCCCCCTCTAGTTGCAAATTCCGCCCTAAGCCGACGCACATGTCCATTGCCTATCATTACAAAAGTATAAGCGCATTACAAGATTATATATAATTCTAAAACATATGTTGTATAATGTGGATATAAGGTCTAGTTTCAATAGAGACCGATTAGTGTAACTGGAAATTAAAAGATTTCTAATGATAATGAAAGTTGTGTTAGTGATTGAGTGTGTGGAATGGTAATTATGTTTGCATTTCTCTGTTTTATGGGTTTGATTTATTTGTCTTTCACATACGATCTGTATACTTAATAGGAAGGAACCGTAAGATGTTCTGGAGAAGGGCTATGCATAATAAGATGCCTAATAATGTGGCTTAGGTAGGTAGAGGTTCTATGCATTGCTAAGAAACGAATGTTGCCTACTTTTGTTTCTTATCAATGCGTGGAATCTACTAAAAAAACTTTTCCTTTTTCCAGTTTTCAAAGCAACTTTAGTGATTTTAGAAAAAACGGACCTAATAAATTATTTTAAAAAATGTTATTCATTAAACTTGTATTGTCACTTACGGGATATCTTCCGTGATTATGCATTATTTTAAACCGTAAAAGTTTAAAACAATGTTATTTATTGTCATGTATATTCGTTTATTGTTTTTTATTACATACTTTTTACATTTTTTGAACATTCCTTTAAAAACTTAAAAATAAAACACTTGAATGACATTAACTGATTTATTATAATTTAAAGTTTCATGGCGTGTGTGTGTGTGTTTTTTTTTTGTAGTGTGTAAAACAATACAAAAAATAAAATAAAAAGGGAAATCAAAAAATCTCACAAAATCTGAAATACTCACACAAGAAACAATCATTGCGTTTGAACTAAAAACCTATTACTCGTAAACACAAAACGCTACGTTGTTAGTAAACCCATCCACACATAATAAATAAATAAATAATTCTTATCACCCATCAGAAACATCCACATACATCTTAGCGTCCATTACATCGTACCGAACAAGGCAATCGATTCATAAACGATCGTCGATCGACTCCTGCGCAACCGTTGTTTGTCAACCAGTCTCAAGTTCTTGACAAATTGACACGTTCTACTTGACACATTGTCATGATGTCTAGATTTAGATGTTTTATTGTAAAGTATGTTTTATACTTTTGTGATTAAAGACTAGGTTTGTATATTTTGTTTTTATAGGCATCGATTGATTTTTGTTGTTGATCATAGATGGCGTTAGTTGGTGTCAACTTGTTCATTATAACAAGTGAGCATTAAATACGTGCTTTGTTATACGTGCCGTATTTTATAGGCAGCGTGTTTAGCTGGAAAACTATGAAATGACAAGAATCTCACCTATACAACGAGACTCCACCAGACATGACACTGATTGCTAAATAAAAACAGTCACTCAGGACGATATTAAGGTTGGTCTGTGGATGGGTTACCACCAATTACACATCGAATTTCCTCCATGCTTGTCATTTGTAGATTTTTGACAGTCGTTATAGTAGTGTTCAAGATCTGACTGCCAATATGAACAATCTGCTCATCACATTTTGTGGGAGTGTAGTCTTTGGCAAAATGAACGCAATATTATGTTGGATAGTGTACATGTTACATCCGGAGTTATTTACTATACGGACCTCGTAGAAACTAGAGCAAATTTCCGTGCGTTCAAGCGTTTTTGCCATACCTATTATTGGAATCAAATATAACAGCTCTCTACGAACCCATTAACGTTAATATTTATCCGTGGTGCTAGGCAACTGGGCCTATCCCAGTTGTAAACGTCCCTTTGTGCCTATTGGCCTTGTTTCGTTCTGTCTCCTGCTGATATGGAGGGAAGTGGAAATGACAGTTCTTTCCTACTCCTCCGCTATACTTCCTGATTAATTTCGTTGCGGGATCCAAGACAGTCAAATTCATTCTCTGGGACTTCGTCGAGCTTCATTGTCTCGGCGCTTTTCTGGTGGTCGCCACTGTTGATTCTGGCGCACAGGAGTTACAGTGGTTTGGGCGTGTGTGGCGGGCTTAGTCGTTATAGTTAGTCAGTGGCCCAAAAGTCTGGAAACCAGTCCTAACAAAGGGTATTGTATTACACAGAACTAACTGGGTTGTGGAGGTTAGATAGGCAGTCGCTCCATGTAAATTCTTGTTCATCTGCCGGTGGCTGGTTGGAAATGGCTAGGCAGATGATGATTACTCTAACACTCTCACTTTTATGACGCATCCTTTATTCATTCGTAGTTTTGTAGATGATAATATTGGGCATGCTGTCACTTTAGTGATTTTTTCATCAACTGTAAGATCGAATACGTCTAGAGTTAATAAAAGACAATCTTAAGTAGTCTTTCTCCATCAAACCTAGGTAAAAAAAAACCCGTCAAATCGAGTCGGACTCGCACAAGAAGGGTTTCGTATCATAGTAGCAGGGGGGAGCCTTTCATTTTTTATTTAGAAATACACATTCAGTGAAAATTTTAACTGTCTACCTATTATGGATCATGAGACCCGCTCCTGACAGACAGACGGAAGACCAAGAGACGGACACTGGAGGTTAGTAATAGGGTCCCTTTAGTTACACTTCGGAAACGGAACCCTAAAAAGTACGGAAGGAAGAAAAGAGGGGTAGTGGGAGGGATTAAAGAAAAAAGGTAAGTAAGGAATATGCGGATGCAGTGCAATTTTTAGATGGCCATTAATACTGCTTTACAATACCAATCAGACAAAAAATGAGAAGCAAAAATAAAACTTTCCATTGAATTTATTTACCATCACATTTTTACACAACAAATCCATCTATTTATAGCACTTATAAAACTATTGATATTCCTAAACGATTCAATTTTCTTAAAAGAATTTCTAATTCGTGACAAAATGCAATTTCAAAACAACGACGACAAAAAATAATACCAGTCAAATACTGGCCTAATATAAATTTATTTTCGGATGGAAAAACTTAATCTCGAATTCGTCGCGAATTTCGCAATCGATATTGTATTTCGATGCAAAAAAATCGAGAATCGTTACTCATAATCGCTCATTACAAAAGAGGGTTTCACTTCCACGAGCGTCACGTCTCACGATCAATTGGAAATAATATTGTCACAGACTTAGTGGGAAACTAGATGAGATATTTGGAATCTAGGCATTTTGAGACAGAAAAAATATTTCGTCTGACAACAAAACGGTTTCTTTTGGAGTCTGCAACAATCAGACTACTCACTCATATAAGATAATTAGAAAACTGCGTACGTAAGAAAAGATAACTATGAATTTCAAGAAAAATGTAGACAACTTTTTAAAAACAAATACCGTTTCTTTACAAATTAGTAAACAAATGATCATAGCCTTGGTTTCTTAAAACTGTTTGTTACTCAACAAAAATAATCTAGAAGAACCTTGCCGTAGGAAAATAATAAGCATTTTATTCTAAAACTTAAAACAAATACTAACTCTAAATTCCCCTTGTCTTGGCCTTACGGCCCCGTATAGCACCAATTTACGGTTCGTTTATGTTTACTTTTTAACCGACTTCCAAAAGGAGGAGGTGTTCAATTCGTGGGAACAATTTTGTTTTTTTTTGTTTGAAATATAAGTATTCTTTACAGGTGGTCCCAAAATCATCAAGTCAGGATCTAATGATGGAATCCTGGTCGTTTTCGAAAGAATACTTTTTCGGAGTGATCCACTTCAATTTGGTGAAGATCTGATGAAGAACTTCGGAGATAAGCAACGGAACTCCTCAATAAATGATAGCAAATGGACTGGAATGACTGAAATCTCATGTCTGTCTATTGTTTACACCAGTTCATAACATAAAATCACGCCAGTACGCTGTGAAGGGGTAAGCGCATGTGAACCACTAAAAAGTGACAAATTAACTATTTTTTCCAAAAAATAAAACCGACTTCTAAAAACACAAAAAAAAGTGAAAAATAGCTTTAGCTTCAGAAGTCGGTGACAAAAAAACGAAACCAGTCAAACAAAGGTCACCGACTTCTGAAGCTAAAGTGATTTGTCCCTTTTTTGTGTTTTTAGAAGTCGTTTTTATTTTTTAAACAATTTCGATGTATTGTTAGTTTATTCCATTTTTTTTTTACCTAAGTGAGACTTATAAATACTTTTTCATTCTTTCAAATACCTAACTTTAATTTCAACACAAAGTTCTTCCAACCCCGAAAGGCCACTTCCATTGAATCACTAAAACAAAGTCCTTCTCAGTTCAATAGTCAGAATCGTGTTCCGACTACCGTTTTGTTATTGTTCAATATGTTTTCCAATAATCCAGTTATAGATTACCGGTAGAAAGCCTTGATTCGCACGGTTACATAGAAAGCGGCGGAGTGCGTGTTGGACCCTTAAATTACTCAGCCAATGGTATCTAGTGTAGCTCTGAGTAGCACGCCATTGATTTTGACGTTAATTTCCCCTACAATGCAGTTTTGCGTAGGTGTGAGGTGTTACCGGTGCAAATATAATATGAAGTCGTACTGGTAGTAGAAATCCTGATAAGGGCCTTAACTGCTTCGTTGGTCTAGTGATTGTAGGGGATACTGCTGAGCGGCAAGGTCCTGTGTTCGATTCCGTTTTAAAGTGAAATTCACTTCTAGAACCTTGCACGTGTGAAATTTTGGAAGAAAAAGAGAAAAATAGTACTGAAGAGAAATAATACTTTTATTATAGTTTCCTAAGCATCTAACAGTGTTTTAAGATATCTCGTAAGTGACATTTTAAGTCCTATGTATTCACTTATTAGGTACATTTTTCACTCACCCCGTGACTAGGGTGGACACACTAATCGTTTCCAGCCTATCCTTTTAAAGGTTTGCCCTGAATTTATTGGTGGAAAATATCCATAATTTATATTAAAAAAATAAATTTAAAGTGTTTCATCTTGGAAGTAATATGGCATACAGATCTAGACGGTAGTACCTTCACGAGAGATATTTTCCACCCCTTAGGCAGATCAAGCAAAGTCTTAAAAAATAGCTAGCTGAAAATGAAATTGATATCTCAAAATTTTGCAAAAAGGTCGCATCTACAAAGTTGGTCACATTTTCATTCAAATTAAATTACAGCTTGCTTGCAAAATAATCATTATTGTTATGTTACAAAATGGCGGCGTTGCATCTAATCGGTTTTAGGCAAAAACTTTAAAAACTTGTAATCTTGTCCCGTTTAGCAAAATAGGTTTTGCGAAATTGAAAATTATATGGTCAAAGCGAGGTGATGTGATTATTTTGTTACGCTTCGTTACATTTTGTTGCAATGGTGATTTTCATCTTACAAATAACTTTATTATGATATATTCAAGGACCTTTTTGTTACATTTAAATGTTATGAGATGTATGAATAACATACATAATATATTTTCTATGACAGGGTCTAGACAGACTCATCATGAAGCCGTCAACATCAAACTAAGAAACTTTACGCGAAAATGTTTTTAACGCCTTTTTCTGGGGTTAAAAAATCACGTTTTTCGACTCAATGTAATGCACGCATTCAGACATTGTGCTGATGAATGGATTGAATAGCAGGGGTTCAACACCATCGGTTTTTGAAGTAAAAAAATAAGTCAAGTCAAGTCTTCTTTTTCGTATGATTTCGTGCCTAACCTGCAGTACAAGTAGGTACGTAGGATTCGATAGGACTCGATAAGATAAATTTGACAGTTATTCTCGTTAAAATGAGTTTTTATGGAGTCAAAATCTCATTTTATCGAGAATGACTATCATATTTATCTTATCGAGTTCTATCGATTCCTATGTACTTGTACTGCTGGTGTCAGAGTTTTTAAGCCGGCTCTACAAGCCGTCGAGAAAATATCCCTCAGGCATGCTGGTTTCCTCTCGATGTTTTCCTTCACCGAAGCAAATGATAGTTTAGTAACATGAGTCCGAAAAATCAGAGGTCTTGGGTTCGAAAATAAAGTCAAGTAATACCAGAATACTAAACAAAAAGTGCTGGTTGAAATTTGCAAGCCACATGAGAAATCCATTAATGAACCAACAGACACATATTTCACATTACACATCACTTCATTAAAGTACTCGTAATTAGAAGCAGACATTTCATTTCGATATTTTAGTATACTGCTACCACAGAAAAACATCAGGCACTCAAAGGTATTACCACACATTTCAACAGGTATAATTTCTAGCATGCCATATGTTCGGCATGCAGATTGGACATAATCGTAGATCACACGACATAGACCACAGCAAACGGCTCATTACGAAGGAGATTGCCGACTACACTCACGGGTTATTCTCACTTCTCATTATTATTTTGATGTACTTTTTAGTAAGTTATGTTTTCAAATTCCAAGTTATAGTAAACGAACCTACCGGACATAAATGCAGACTCTGTGGCTGAAACTGAGAAATTCCTGATCGGATGACTAAAACTAATAACGTTTTGTCCAATCTGGGAATCGAATTAAACACCTTATGCTCAGCAGCATGGCAACCACGCTTGCGACCGCGATACCAAAGTGCCAGCGAATGAATAAAAGATTGATTAAACCAAATGCAACTGATAGCGGGCAGAACAAATACTTTGCAAGTAGACTGATGCAGTGGGATATGTCTGAAGCTGAACTCAAAATAACTGCTCCCTTTCGGATTTTTTTCTTTAACCTATACCGGTGGCATACATGACGTCTTTCTTTTGGCAGTTCATTTTTGTCACCTACGAACTATAGCTTGTTAGTAATGCTTACCTGTTTGCTGTATCCTGTTTGCCACAGTTTTTACTTCCATTAAATCGATTAATGACTTTAAATAAGACCTCGATTGATTAGTTTTTTATAGGTACTCGTAACAAATACAACTATCCAAATGCTTCAAAACATTCAATTTTATTTCTCTTCATTTATTTAAAAAAGTCTTCATTATACCAGAATATCTGCTTATTATTTTCGTGACAGTAGTGCCGATACATTGTCACTCACAAAACCCTTTTGTGCTCAATTAAATCCCTTCCAAAACACAACATACAAAAACCGGTTTAAAACTATCACTCATTAAAAACCCCATCAAAATCAATTTAACAATTCTTGACGCTAACACACCACACACACGCGTGCCGCGTAATTTATATGAAAGTCTCGTGTGATTTGTGACTAATACGCCATTTTGTAGCTAGATATAAATCAAAATGGCCGCCGGCTATTCGAATACAAAACGGTGAATTGATTTTTTTGGAATCACACCTTTTTTATTTATTGTTTAATAGATTATTTTGATTTGTTGTGTGATATCGACAATATGATAGCTTTTGAATGGTATTTAAGTTGTATTGAAAAGATAAAATAATGTAGACATTGTTTAAATAAAACAGTAATTGTGGCGAATTCAATTGAGATGATTTGATTAGTTCTAAGAACTGTTTGTGATTGTGGTATATCTACTCTGATTCAAATACCTGTCATTGCAAATGATATCTATAAACGAAATTCTAATGAAAGTGAAGATTAATTTTACAAGCTGTCATCTCATTAAACAATATCATTCGTGATGTTTTTGGTGAGATCATTTTTGTGAAAATTATACAATAGAACAACAAAGGTGTTACAAGGGAACAGTTATTCTGGACTCGTCGTTGTTCAATAGAAAACAAAAGATCACACAATTCATAACGACAACACAATAAAAATTCGACCTCTTTTTAACATCAAAAAACCTTAAAAATGGCAAGGCTTGAATGAATTCAAGGAGGTTGAACTTTCATAACCAAACTCTAAACTCAATTTCAAATTCAGAATAACCCTCCAACCGCAAAACGCATTTCGTATTTCAACCTCAACTAATAATTACAACAACACATGACTACCAAGTTCCGCAACCATGTGAATGGGAGCCAATGTCCCATCATTATCGTATAAATCAGTACCGATTCAACCGGTAATTGCATCGATATCGATAGTTATATCGATAGTATCTCGGAACTAGTAAATTAAAGTTTGCGCTCAATATAATTTTCATGTGAAATGTGTGACGTACAATAAATTATTGGGTATTAGAAATACTGTGTGGTATAAATCTTAAGGCTAGTAATGTATGGGGATATTCATAGAGGTGATCCAAAAGGTATCAATTGGATGTAACAGCTTCTGGTATAAACTGTTCTCTTGGTACCTGTTGGATGAGTTTAGAGGGTAATAAAAGTTAACTGGTTATTGCTGTGGATGTGTCGTGTTTTTCTATCTTATGATGGTACAGTATAACCACTTTAAATTTGCAGTGGCAGATGGCGCCGCTTGTCAAGAAAATATGCATCGATATAGTGAATCTTGGTACTTTTATTTTAGTTCTGAGTTTTTCCGCCTGACCGGTAAGTTGGTTGAAGTATGGTTGCACTGAAAGATGTTAATATAATGTAAGCCTTAAATACTTTTGACTCTAAATTCAGTGAAAAGTTTTTTTGTGAGACGATTTGAATCACATTATGCAACAATGGCACCAGAAAAATCATTTAAAAAGGTGCTTCAAAAGCTTAAAATAATCATCTCAAATGTTCATGTCGTTGTTTGCAATTTTTGACATGAAACCTTCATAAGGCGACGATCTTTCAACGCCAGATTTAAGTAATTCTTCGAATTTACTTACCAATTTTATATTTCTGTTATACTTATCTATATGCCGTAATGAGACAATTCTGGGAACCACTTGTTTCATAATTATGAAAACCATAATGCTCTAGCATCATTGTAAACCACCATTTAAACCCTCTATACTACGAAACGAAAAATCGCATCAGCATCACAAACCGCCCGATTACACCACGCAAACATAACAGTGTTTACCCACGATCCGTTTAACTCAAAGTTTATGTTAAAAACCCGCCCTGAGCGCACTATCAGCCGCTTTAAATCATCGACGGTAAGACAGACAGCCGCCCATAATTGTAGCCGTAGGCCTCTCGATGACACATTCCATCAAAACTGACCGCTCAAGAACTTTTCTCTAACGGTGCCACTGGTTTTTAATCGTAGGTACACTCTATGCATCCCCCGTCAATATGTCATTGTGAGTTGTAAATCGAGTTCTTGAGAAAATTGCTCTAATACTGTTTAACATATGCAAAGGGAACATCCCTGAGGCTATGAAATCGATAATGATCGATTAGAAGTGTTTACGTGCGTTTTGCGTGTGTTTCAACGTTGACTGTTAAAAGGAATATAATGTATGTTAGGTTATGAATATCTGAATGTTCATTAAATCACTATAATGTTCGTTTTAAACAATTCTGAGAGATTCCGTTACCCTTCATCTGTTGACCCCGACCGAAACGGTCAGACGCGATTGTTTAAATATAGTGTCTTCTTCGCAAACAGATCATGAATTAATGAATGCTTTAATTAATATGATTATATTGCTTTTATTTACACCTGCAAATACTCAAACACTAAAACCATCGAAAATCATTATTTTAACCGGCTCTTTTGTTTGCCGATAACCTCTAAATCTAATGCTTAACTGTCACTTAACTTGGCAATCAAATTTTTGATCTTCACCTGTCAATAAGTCTTTCATGCTATAGTCACTTATTCTTACCGTACCCAAAAGAATTGGTAACATTCTTGTCAACTGAAAAGAAATGCAAAGGAAAGGGAAGTAGTCCCCATCACACAGTCCACATAAACACCTAGATCACTAAAGTTAAACCTCTTTTCAACCGTATTGCTTAGAGCTTAAGGGTGACAAGTGGCAGACCCTCAGTGCACTCGGGAGTACGTCGCACCAATATAAATTAATACTCGATGTCACGTGATAATAGCTTATTTGAACCGACTATTACAAGTCACAGTAATTACATATGTAGGGTAGTGTGAAATTACAGGCCTGCTTGATTTAGTGTAGGATGTAGGTCTTGTTAGATATTACACGACATGCATGTAAATAGGGCTTTAAAGACTTTGTAAACACACTTGGAATATATATGTCTTTGATATTTGTTTCCGAGGAATGGAAAGAGAGGTGTTGGTCGTTCATTAGTATGATGGGTAGATGATTTTATATCTGTCGCGGGTAAAACCTTAGGATACACTCTTTTGCTCAAGTGGCCCATCGAAATAAATCTCTGTCTTAAATGTAACACTATTATCTAGTACATTACCCTCGAAATTGACATAGTACCAAGTTGTGCCTCCACACAACACTTACATAAAGGGTGTGAAACACCTCTTAACGAAGCCGAAAGGCACTTGTTCTCCCCGTCATTGCGCTATTTTTTTTGTTCTACACCATACCTGGGGGCCCTCTAGTTACGGAGATATTAGGGGTCACAGTTCCAACGTTTTTACTTTATACACCTCTATGACCCCCGTACTATTCAATCTATCCATCAACACACTGTTTCATGAGCGATACATTGAGTTCTACCACAAAACGTGATTTTTTACCCCAAAAAAAAGTCGTTTCCGAGCAATAATTTTTGCGTTAATTTACTTACTCGTAGTTTGATGTACAGAATGCTTGGTTGACGTCTTTGTGATGAGGTTGTTTATACCCTGT
The DNA here is from genome assembly GCA_916618015.1 of Xestia c-nigrum. Lineage (NCBI taxonomy): Eukaryota > Metazoa > Arthropoda > Insecta > Lepidoptera > Noctuidae > Xestia > Xestia c-nigrum. Next base: position 18,147,305 of record OU745261.1, on the reverse strand, counting down.
ATACTTAGATGAAGCTGAAGATCTGGAGATTCATTCATATTTAGTTAAACCTAGCGAGTCGAAAAGCAATATTAAAAGAACCACAAAAAGCGCCCAATGTGTTTCACATTTAGTTGTGCATATACGATAGTGTTGATATTAATGTTTTATAAAGGAGCTCGTGACTATATCATCACAGCTGACAGGTCAATCTTCAAGGTTACCAAGTTCCCTATGGGCCTCGGAAAGCACGTTATGTTCTTGGTCCCGGCTCTCACTTGAAAATCGTTGACGGTTGTTACAGGTAGACAGCCAGTGTCCCGGAACTCTGACTGCCAGCCTTACCAAGCCATATCATATATACAATAATATATAACATATATTTATCTTAATATATATAAATCTCGTGTCACAATGTTTGTCCTCAATGGACTCCTAAACCACTTAACCGATTATAATAAAATTCGCACACCATGTGCAGTTCGATCCAACTTGAGAGATAGGATAGCTTACATCTCAATTTATGAGACGCAGACGAAGTTGCGCGGGGCAGCTAGTATGTATATATATATTATATTATTGTATAATTGGGTTGTGGAAGTCAGATAGGCAGTCGATTCAAGCAAAATACTGGTATTCAGCGCATACGGTAAGATTAGAAGTTGACCGAACATAGTTGAGAAAACTCCACGTAGATGACGATTTTTCCATGTTTCGTCAAATAAAAGATTTATCCATCTATCGATTCCTATAACATCGATTATCGATTTCAAATGAAACTAAAAGTGGCTGGAACAGTATCGTGACACAGTTACAAGCCATGGTTAGTATAACCACACGTATGTCAGACATTCCAGTGCATAATAAGTACAGTCGTAATAAGCATGGCGGTTGTTATGTCGTTCAGTTAAGGCGGTGTTTGAGAGTAAAAGTTGTGTTTAAATGGACCTAGATATATCTGTGGGAATTGCATTTGAATTAGAGGTAAATAATCATCTTTCCAGGTATGATCACCTTTCGTTTGCAGACTGTTTTTATTTGTCTAGCCCGGACTTTCCCACTGCTGGACAAACGCCTTCCACAAGTCGTTCCATTAGTTTCTATCCCGCGCCTCCTCAAACCAAATAAAATCACTTTGTAAATTAAATGGATTTACAATTTTTAAACTTGAAAAATTAAATTGGAGACCCCAGATCCAAAATCTAGGACTTAGCAATGTTACTTTTTGTCATCAATTTTAATACAATTAACATCATCATAATTTTATTGGTCCTACCCTTACCACAACACTATTTGAGGTCAGTACAGGAAACCTTTTTTATTAATAAGGTCATACATTTTTAATAAGGTTAACATATTGAATGTTTTCAACTATCTCTTGGTGTGCTCAGGAGTCTTCATACGTAGTATTCGTTCTTCAGCGTCTTCGTCTTCATTCTTCTGCACAGGGTTATGTGTTTGTTGTACAGATTGACCTTTAAAACTAGACTTCGTGGAAAGGTTACATAAATAATTCGCTGTAGATATTCAAACGAAAATTTTAGACGAAAATACACCTTTGACAATCTTATTTTTGACGTGACAACGTCTTATAAATTGGTTTGCCGGGTGACACTTCAAGAAACTGCGTTACGCTCCGCTCACGTTATGCGCTCACAATGAGAGCGAGTGAGAGGCACGCGTCCCTTCCACTCGGGCATGGTAAGCACGCCTAAGAGCGAGAGAGACAGACATAAAAAGTGAAAGGCACGCGTCCCTTCCACTCGAGCACAGTTAGCCCGCCTAAGAGCGAGAGAGACAGAGCGAGAGAGAGAGAGTGAGAGAGATAGGTATGTATGTGTAAAGGTAAAAATAAAATTTTGTTAATATGAAATTCAGTGCGAGATTCTTTGTATAAATTAATGTTTTAAATATAATTCTTTGTATAAATAAATGTTTTAAATTGTTACTATTATTTCATCCTTCTTCCTACTATACGAATGAATATTCACATTAAAATTATTTTACCACTCAAAGTCGTTGTCACGTAAAACTTTCGCCCGTATACCGACTTTACAGGCAACCAATTTTTTTTCCAAGAATTCTAATTATAACTAAGAAGGATGTTCCAGTCAAGAATTTTCTATTTCTACTGTCATAAATATAAGGACATTAAATAAAAAATACGTATAAATAGAACATTAGCATGAAGCAAATTATGTCCAAACTACACCCCAATTGAGTAACACACTTTTCAATCACATTCCGAATCATTTAGAAGAAATTCGCTTTCCATTGCTTCATTTGTTAGAACAGGTAGTCTAATCGACAGCATAACACCGCAATGAATGAAAGTTGAACAATCAAAATGATTGATCATTTGTAACCCGCAAGTAACCCGTTTATTTAGAGCGATAATTGCTTGTATGTTTACACAACCAAACAGCCTTCGAAAACAAAAACTACATCTATAATTATAATCAGAATAATCACTTAATTGAATGACTCTTAGCCTTAAGCAAACCTGTATCATAACATTACATTACATTGTCATTACATTACATTGTTAGTGACATGTCAACAGTAGTAAATTAGGACTAAATGTTGATTGTGTAATATTTAACGCAAATAGTATTATGATTGATTGCAATGAAGTGTGGCAAATAAAAACGAAAGGCGATATTGAATAATTATTCTGGTTTGGTGAACATGCTTTTGGATTTATTGGGTTTAAATGACCACAAATCTATCAAGACTATAATTTTGCAGTAAGTGCCTTTGTTGAATAACCGATTGTACATTTTTGGTAGGTTATAGAAAAAATCTGTGAAAGCCGCGGAAAGTACACCAATTTTACAAAAATAGTCTCACAGAGATGCATCATGATAGTCGGTAGAAACTCAAATGAATCTAAAGAGTTCTAAACAAGGAAAAGAATATGAAAATCGTTGGTTACCCATTTGTTACAGACCTTTGTAAGAGTCCAACATCTCCTAAATTTTATCATCTGTATATCCTCAACGTATCCTTTCAAACTGGAATACAGCAACGTTGCCTGTCAGCAAAAATAACTAGTAGGTACTTCCTTGCGTTAACACTATCGCAGGAAGCTATACAACCAATCTACTACAACATACTATGTAAATGAAAGTCCATAGCTATGTCCGAGGCAGTTAAAGGCTACAATAACTTGTCGTTCGCAAAGCAATATGTAAATCTCATGCACATTCTACTTCTGCTATTAGCCAACCGAGTATGCGCAGTAATTTAACACACGCACTATCTAAATTTAAAATCAATCCAAAACACTAAACAAACGTAATTACGTGAAATACGATATCGCTATTAAATTAACAGTTTAATGATACAATTGTATTGAATCAGTTATATTCAGAACCGTTACACATATATCAAGCTGTCAAATACCGGACCAATTGCTGTGTTTAGGACGCAGAGGTGCGTTCAAACGTGTCCCCCACTAGCGCGAATTCCTCTGAATATTTCGCAACTACTGAGCGGGTATCCAACTCCGCCCTAAGATACCCACCTATTACACCGTTCGCTACTGAACAACCTTGACTATTATTTAGAGCACTGACCATTAACCAGACCGCGTAAGCATAGATACAGAGTCACCAGAGGCTGATATCTTGTCGACAGCACGAATTACATTAGCGAATTATCCTATTTTCCGTTCGGGAGCCCGGAGCGAACCGCTAACAAGCCAGGCTAGAACGTCATGACGTAGAAAGCGCTCCCATATTTCCTAGGCTAATAAAACCGATGATAGTCTTGGGGTGTTCTAAAAAACGAGCGCTATATCAAACGCGTGCTCGAGGTAAACTAGCTGAGTATAAATTCTAATAAGCGTTTATTCTATGCGCCTCCTGAGGCAACAATGCTCTTAATCTCGACTATTATAGCTTGGAAGTTTTAAAATCCAAGCGGTAGTTGCTTACACTTAATATTGAGTTGCCTCCTACGCTCGGCCGGGTAATAAATTGCGCGGGATTGATGCCTCGACGCCATCTTTTAAAGCTTCCGTATGTTTTAAAAATGGAATAGTGTTCGATCAGTCACGGTCCATAGATAATTCATATGCACGATGGGACATGAAATAAATCTTCCTTACTTTGAATCTCTTTGGTTTCATTTTTAAATCGTGTCTTGTGATTAGATTGGCGTGGCATTTACTGATAAGTTTGACGTTTACGAAAGAGTTTTTACTTAGCCGCGTAAGGTGCAGTGTTAATGGATGCAATTAAATGTTCTTATCTTTAATGTGGTGTATGGTTACCGTTTAAGAGAAAGTATTTAATCATTGAAAGCTATTTCAGATGGTGCAGAAGCTGAGAAATTGCTGTCTGCCCTACTGTTTAGGCATTAAAATCTTACACGGAAGAAAATTTTGAAGAGCCTTTTGATCTCTTTTTAGCATAAAATGGAAACACCATGTCATCTACTAGTCATAAATCCCTGACGTACCTAAACATTATATCAGTAGTACTTTGCCCGACACGAGAATCGAACTCAGGACCTCATGCTGAGCAATAGGCAGCGCTTGCAACCACTAGACAAGGTAGGACATTCCTCATAAACTAGGAATTCCACCAGCACTGCAGAAAGGCCTAACTACAAATCCCTTGGAACAATTTAATCCTTTCAATAAACGTTCTCACACACGTACGGAGAGCGGCGTAACGTAATGACGGCAGTAAGGAAGCATGAACACCTGTTGAACAATGTGGTGTAAGTACCATTTCATATAGTTGGGCTCTGGTCAGGTGTGCGAAAAATGGATATGACATTGTAGAAGTGAAACCTGGAGGCCTGTATAATTGTATATGTCACCGTAAAATTGTCAAACACGTTATATTACAATATAACGTGTTTCTCTCAAGTGATATTGTAAACTCTCGAATTATTGTCAACTGCACATACGGTGCCCCCATAATCGGGACTTGGGGCACCCCCCCCGTTAGGTTAGTTAGGTTCTTTTAAACCCTGCACTCGGAAATAGGGGCCCGCAAACTCAAGCGGGGCTCCGTCGATTACGCTTTTTAGGGGAATATAAAGTGTTTTAAGGTTAGGTTATAATAATCGGTATTTCTCAGGAATGGTACAATATCTTTTCATGACAGTTGTACCACTGGGCAAGGGGACCCCTCCTTCCCTCCACACCGCGTAAGTTGAGTTACCATCGCATTGCATATCACGAAAAATAATGCGTTTTGTTGTAAGCAGTATGTTTATTTGACAATTTTACGGTGACATAATATATATGTCACCGTAAAATTGTCAAATACGTTATATTGTAATATCTCTAGCGATATTGTAAAGTCTCGAATTATTGTCAAATGAACATACTGCTTACAACAAAACGCATTATTTTTCGTGAAATGCATGCGATGGTAGTCAACTTACGCGGTGTGGAGGGAAGGAGGGGTCTCCCTTGCCCAGTGGCACAACTCTCATGAAAACATAATGCACCATTCCTGAAAAATACCGATTAATATAACATAACCTTAAAACACTTTTTATTCCCCCTAAAAAGAGTAGTCGACGGAGCCCCGCTTCGCGGGGCCCCTATTTCCGAGTGCAGGGTTTAAAGGAACCTAACTAACCTAACGGGGGGGTGCCCCAAGTCCCGATTATGGGGGCAGAGATACTTGCGTAAGTTCAGTTGACAATAATTCGAGACATTACAAAATCGCGAGAAAAAACACGTTATATTGTAATATAACGTATTTGACAATTTTACGGTGACATATATATTATAATGATGTATTGACAGACTTGTTCGTCTTGCAGTCACTGGTGCGACTGCTGAACTTCAAGTCCTGCTTTTGTTCTCTGTCGAAGAAATAGTTAAGTAATGAATTTGTACGTTCACTAATAGAAAGCAGAAAACAAGGGTTGCGAGAGAGCTGACTGCCGTAGCAGTTAACTGCCTTACGGAAGATTAAGGAGAAGATCCGTGAAACATTACAGAACAGTCAGAAATAGCAACTATTCTCAGCAGTGGAAACAGAAGGGTGGGTAATGGTGATGATGGTTTTTCTAAAGACAGCTACCTATTATGAATACATGAAATCGAAGACAAAAGTGACAAAGCTCGCCAGGCTATGATCATCAGAACTACCATCTGTTGATGGAGAAACAAAGAGCGAGAATTGCGTGAATCTTATGGTGGCTTTCGCCATGAGTGCATACTCATGGCGAAAACAAGAGTGTATATAGACTCGTCTAGACTCATCCAATTGTTTTTCTTTGGGTGTACACTCTCACACTCGTCCTACCTCGGAGCGTCTCAGTTCCATAAATCCAAACCTTGACCACTTCTTCTCTTCTTCGTTTCGGCGATTCCCATAGTTTTTAAACTTTCACGGCAGGTCCCTCAAAGAGCAGATTTCATAGCACATGAGGAGGTGGGCCGAGGTTTGGAATAAAACTCCACAGTCGCAATCAGCTTTGTCGAAATACCTCGACCGTTATCTCTTGAACCACCACATCTGCTATCTTCGAACATCTGTTGAGTTGCGTAATATCGCCGATGTCCTGAAGGCAGTAATTCTCACTCTCCTCACTGCCTTATAATACACACTGGATTAGATGTTGTTACCGTTTTGTTCTTACGGCGTATTCATAGTGCAGGCTCGTTGTAATGGGTAATTTATTTAATCTGACAAATCGGTATAGTAGGTTGGTCTGTGGATGAGTGACCAGCCTTTACATACCGCGTTTTTTCCGACCCTCAGAATCCGTTAGCCCGCCCCGGCTGTCATTTCTAAATCTTTGACAGTCGTTTAAGGTAGTCATTGGTCCGAAAGTTTGACACCAAAATGCAGAAACCAAAGTCACAAATATCTAAATCTATTTGTAACAGGTTCTCTGATGTAGTGATTAAAAACCAATACCTATATGGCCAAATTAAATAAACTTAAAAAAATAACTATGCAAACCTGTCTTTATAATTTGAACTTAAAGACCTCAGTTGAACCGTCAGTCGACGAGATTCAGATCTCAAGATCGACAAAGATATCGATCTTAATTTGAAATCAAAAGTGTTATCTCTTCGTCCCACACCTAGACTATAAATACGAGCACACAAACAATATCTGCCCGAGGGCCATGTGATCCCATAGCGTTCGATAACCGATAGCATCGCACCACCTTGTTCGGCGCAGTCGGTTAAAAGGTCCTTACGCCATTCACTTGCACACTTGCAGCTGGTCGGGTAAACGCCGACGTTGAGGCTTAGTTGTAGGTATGTTGGGTATTATATAACTGCTTTTAACATTTTTAGTTCTTCACGCCATGAATCAGATCACCTTGGAAGAAAATTATCGAAATTAGTAATACCGCAATACCCGAATTAAAGCTTCAGTTTTCTAGTTTATCCTAATGCCGATAAGGCTATGTCAAATTATTATACTGTTACTGTTTGCAAACTTAAAACAAAAACTATGCACTGCAGACCTGTCTTTATAATTTGAACTTAAAGACCTCAGTTGAACCGTCAGTCTTCCCACTGGAGTGACTTCTATAATCTTCGATCTAGGGCCAATGTGGACCACTGTTTGTTGGTTTTGTCCAGCTCTTCCCGCCATATCCTGCAAGGTCTGCCGAGTCTCCTTATGGCTGTGTCAGGGCTCCACAGTTATTTGTATTTTCGAGCTAAGTGTGGAGTAGCGTACATGGTCGATAAGTTTAGTTTAGTTTTAATAATTTAGTTTATTTGCTTGTAGAGGCACCTGACAAACGTACTGGCAATTTCTCATCGGATATTATAAGATCATAGATCTAATTTTGTTTTATCATAATAATAATATTACTATTGATAGGCTTGTGTTTGGCTTCTATCTCGCCTGACATTAAGCGATGAAGTTCTTTTATGGTTACCCAAGGCTGAAAATTACGCTTGTTCAGCCGACAGCCCATAAAGTTACCACAAACTGTCATATTTCTCCAAATGATTTTGAACCATAAAATGTTGACGGTTATGTTCAAGATTCTGCAACCGTTCTCCGACAGTCGTTTCTCCTTTGGACTGTTCACCGACAGGACGTTTCGTTTTTGAGAGATTCGTCGATAGAACGTTTCACCTATGGATGTTTCGCCGACAGAATGGTTCGCATTTGTTAGTTTCGACGACAGGACTTTTCAACTATTTAATATTCGCCGTCAGATCGTTTTGTCTACGATTGTTTCGACATGGCTTTTTCACTATTAAACTACAAAGCCACCAAAAAGCTACTAGCTAAAATGTTTTAATGGAAGACCGCCTTTACTTTTAATGAATGGTATTTATCTATTACCTATCCATATTCGTTTATTTTGTTATTGCAAATATTGGGGAAATAATAAAACAAAAGATTAATGAAACGTATTTATTTATATTATAAAGTGTGGATAACACACATGGTGTGTTAATAATTATTGATAGAAAACAACATGTTCGAATAAATGGTGTCAGTTCACAGGGTTTGAAAATAAAAATGGGGGTTCCGCAAGGCTAAATATTGGGTCCTTTCCTTTTTCTAGTCTATATAAATGATCTACCCTATTTATTGAAAAACCAACCACAAAATATGGTGTTATTTGCTGATGACACTTCCCTAATTTTTAAGATAAATAGACGGGCCCAAAATCGATATAACGTGAATAATGCCCTTCTTCAGGTCCAGAATTGGTTCACAGCAAACAATTTGATATTGAATGAAAAGAAAACTAAATGCATAAGATTTTCATTACCGAATGTTAAAAGTAGTGATTGTGAGATAATATTGAATAAAGAGAAACTCGAATTCGTAGATAAAACTGTTTTCCTGGGGCTCACGCTTGATTCAAGGCTACAATGGGGGTTTCATTTTTACATCACTTGCGGGGCGCTTCAGTTCAGCAGCATATGCCATCAGAAAAATCCGTCAATTCACTGATGTAGATACCGCTAGACTGGTCTATTAAAATATATAGGATGGACTTAAAATCATATTTAAATGGATGGGCACATATTTGTCACCTAACGAAATAATTTTATATTATTTAAACCTAGTTATACTTAACTACTTACCTACTTATAATAAAACTGTAAATTGAAGATATTTTTTTAATCACATTGTAATCCACACTTTATAATATAAATAAATACGTTTCATTAATCTTTTGTTTTATTATTTCCCCAATGTTTGCAATAACAAAATAAACGAATATGGATAGGTAATAGATAAATACCATTCATTAAAAGTAAAGGCGGTCTTCCATTAAAACATTTTCTTTCTTCATGTCTTTGTAGCAAGATAATAGCTTTTTGGTGGCTTTGTAGTTTAATAGTGAAAAAGCCATGTCGAAACAATCGTAGACAAAACGATCTGACGGCGAATATTAAATAGTTGAAAAGTCCTGTCGTCGAAACTAACAAATGCGAACCATTCTATCGGCGAAACATCCATAGGTGAAACGTTCTATCGACGAATCTCTCAAAAACGAAACGTCCTGTCGGTGAACAGTCCAAAGGAGAAACGACTGTCGGAGAACGGTTGCAGAATCTATGTTCAAACTCGAATAGGAAAATTCGATAGTTTATGAGTACTTTATAGACTATACAATCATAACGTAAAGATTGTTAAAAAAACCCTTTCATATTTGCCAGTTCCAAGTTCTCCCGCCTCATTTTCTAACTCCACTATACCACTTATACCAGTTTACGTAACATCCTACCCTATAAATCGTTTATTAGAATAATGTTCACAATACTAATCACGAGCGCGCAGATCAAGCAGATAAGAGGCGATTCAGATCTCCTATGATGAATGGTCTACACCCATACTATGTCTTTGTTAGAAATAAACTGGAAAAACCGCTACTTTTAAGCTTAAGACTTGTGGTTTACCGTTTCGGAAGGAACCGGTTGGCTGGATAGAGGCAGGTGGTTGAATTGAGGGGGAATGAATTTTCCCTTTTAAAGGAGGTTATATTGTATTCTTAAGTATTTTATTTTTAGAGGAAGGCCGAGTGGCTGTCCCTAATTCCTATTAATTTTGCTTGAGTAGTTTCAATGAGCGTATTGTTTTTCTTGGTCTATGTTGATGATAATCCCTTATAATAACCTCTGTTACATTGTAAAATTGATTCGTGAATAGTATTTACGCCGGATATTAAAACAGAAAGGGGTAAAGTAAAAAGTATTGTGCAAACAAGTCAATGAAACCAACAAAGACTTCCGGCAGTAAAGTTATCTTAGACTTTTTATTGTGTTTTCGTTTTTTTTTTTAATTACCTTTTCAAGAGCACACCTTTTCAATGTAAAAACCCCGTCAACATTTACAACGAAAATTAACTATGTTCATTTCCCTACAATCAGTCGACGTAAACCGATAATGCATCAAGTATAATGTCACATCGTCAATCCATACTTTGACGACCCGATTGGCGTAGCGGTAGTGAGGCTGCGTTACGTTCTTAGGGTCCTGGGTTCGAACCCCGGGAGGAGCAAATGTTTGTTCGACGAGCATGGATATTTGTTTCCGAGTCATGGATGTTTATATGTATACAACATTATTTTTTGTTTACACTAAACCCGAAAAGGGGTCATTGTACTCATCATTTTGAACAACTTTTTCTATGGGACGAACCTTGAAATCGCGAAAAAAAAGTCAGCTGTTCCCTAGATTTTGACGAGTTATGCGAACATAAATGTAGGGAACAGCTGATTTTTTTTTCGCGATTTCAAGGTTCGTCCCATGGAAAAAGTTGTTCAAAATGATGAGTACAATGACCCCTATTCGGGTTTAGTGTAAACAAAAAATAATGTTGTATAAGTATGTATTTACAAACAAAAAGTATATATGTAGTATATCAACTATCTGGTGTCCACGACACAAGCCTTGCTTAGTGTGGCACTAGATGGTGCTGTGTGTAAAAAACAAATACTTCTTCTTTTTACAGCTTGTCGGATTTTAATGTAATTTGGCATACTGACAGTCATGATGTGGGTTAAGATGTAGGATACTTTTTATCTCAATATTACGTTCATTTGAAATCATTTCCAATCTCTACTAATTGAATATGTGACTATTTCCGATCGACTGCAGTCTTGTTTCACCATATTTTTTAAAAGTTTTATGACTAGTGCCTATCAGCTTATTTATTTAGTTTTGTTGTCAATGAAATACTTTTGCTTTACAAGCACCCGTAGCGGATTTTAAGCAAATACTATAGCTTTTACTTAACTTCAACTTAAGAATCTACTTACAAAGATAGTTAAAGAATCTTGTTGCAAAAGTACTGCTACCTTTTGTTAAGTATTTCGTTTGAACAATATTATACCGATATTGATCTATATTCCTTTTGATTTAGGGCTTATTTTATTACTAACCACATTACTTGCTACCCAATAAATTGTACAACAAACACCGTGCATGTCTTATCACGTGATCTGGTTTCTAGTATCGGTATCGCGGTATCTTACATGATTCGTTTGGACACGCCTAATGTGCCGTGACGCCGCTGATAAATTGCTGTGGTATGGTGTTGGGTTCGCTCCCGTCTGGTGTTTAAATTATTGGGGCAGACAAATTTTGTCGTAGTATTATTATAGTCAAATTTGAATCCACACAGTTTTACGTCCAGTGCGAATCATTTTGTGCTATGATATTATGTTTAATTAGAATGAAAATATGTAAATGTCGTATTATCAGGTTTTATAACGTTTTGATCGAGCACTTAGCGGGTAGAAGATGGGTTTCGTGCAATAAAAACACTCTGATTGAGATACAATGTTTTTAATGAACTAAAAAATTAGTTGAAATTACACTTTAACACAATAACACGGGGCATAATGAATCGGGTACAGTTTCAGAACGTTTCGACTCCACTGCGCTCAGACCCTGAATGTTGTCCTCGCCGCGAGTGAGGATGATATTCAGAACTCTGTAGAAGCACGCCATGGTGGGGGTAGACTGGTAAGTAGGTCGTGTGAAGTCACCAGTGCCGCGCTTGCGATTCATTCAGTATCCGTACTAATGACCGGATCCGACAAACAGATTATTAAATGCACAACTAAAATGAAATTAAGGTATTATTCGAAGCTATTTTTTTGTACCCATTGAAGTTCATTTTCCTCGCCGGAATAAAATATATATTTGACGCAGTTTTTTTTTTAACTTTTTACGAAAAATTTATCCCAAAATAGTTTTTACCGAGACGGTTTCGACCCAAAGGCTGGTGCGTGCGCGTGCAGTTGCCTCCGTATATTCAAAACTATTTAATCACTTAAACTGTGATCCATATGCATGACTTACACATGGTGTCCCTTTACTTACAGTTTATAGTGTGCTTAGAAGTATGAGGCCAGTGGGATATTTCGATAAAGCAATTCGGAAAAGTACCTGATAATACATGTAGTTGAGAAAAGGATAACATTATCTAAAAAAAAACCGCCGAAGGTTAGCAGGTGTGCAAGTGTTACATTAAGAAGCAATAGGAGGAGGAAATAGGAAGGAATCAATATTTACAAAGCAAAAATGCAAAAATATTTACATAGCTGCTAAAACATCGATTAAAGTAGTAGTTAAATCAAAGTCTGTTATGATAATAATGCAATGAGAAATACGAGTACCAACGCGTACGTCTGGTAAAGGCTAAATATATCTATGATAAATATATCCTATAAGCTGTATACAGGACAACACAACACCGTTTAGTTATATTAAAGCCCCGATTCCTTAGAAAAAAATGATATAAATAATTGAACGTCAAACAAGTCCAAACACACTGTATTAAATCAACAGTGACCACACAATGCGAAGACCGCGGACAGTCCATCCGTCAATTACACTACCTGAATTCCTGGGACACTACTACCCACGTGCTTCCTTGACGGTGTTTAATGGTCACCCTACGCCTGCTGTGCGATCATTTGTCAGCATGCGTGAACAATATTTCAAAGACCAGTAGCAAAACTCATATGTGACCCTATTGTGAAGGACATTATGGTCGAGTTTGCTGTAATTTGTGGTTTCACAAGTGTAGAGGTAATGTAGCAATTTTGTAAAAACTCCGTTTTGTTCGTGATATTATATGAATTTAATTTGAATAAGATTAAATGCATGGTAGTCAAAAAGTTAATGGTACAGTGACTTGTTTGCTACTGCTAAATTGCCAGTAGTCATTTTGCATAGTACGCACGACGACCAATCAAGCGTTGCTAATCCAGTGTATGCGGATCTCTCTTCGTACGGGAAGTCTATACAAAGCGAGGCCATGTTATACTGGGAATGTATAACTCGATGAGTTGTACCGTCTGTATCTATACATGGTAACCAACAGTGTTTCATACTTGGTCAAAATTAACTCCATAACTGGTCGCAAAAAAAAGGTTTAAGAAAGCTCCTTATCAACTTGCCTTGTGTACTCGTCCGGAGGAAAGAGGTACCTACTTATATCGATCAATCAATATCAGCTTATCGGTGTCGACAGGACTGTACATAAAGCCTCGCCAGAGATACGCTACGCTACGATACGCTTCTCTTCCGCACCTTCGTCCAGTTGGTACCTGCCCTCTTTTTAATATCTTCAGTAGGTACACCTACCTGTGGCGTTCCACATTACGTTTGCCAACTCACGGTCTCTACTGTGGGACTAGACCGATAGCCGATGGAAGAGTCCATCGGCTATCGGTCTTTCTATTATCATGACCAGCTCATAGCCACTCCAGCTTACTAAACCTGTAAGCTAAGGAGCAGTGTATAAGTTGTGCAATATTTCGTCAGTTATTTCATTAGACTCATGCATCCAATGCAGTCTGGGGCGCAATTAGAGTCCCGACTATTTCTGAAATTTTTCCATGAAGAATTCTACTAATAGTAGAAAAAAAAAATCCAGCATGCCTGAGATATATTTCTGGACGGCATGTAAAGTGAAGTCAGAGACCCATGGACGGCATGTAAACATAAGTGGCGATAGTTATTTATTGCAATTCGGGAATGGTTCTAATTATTTTTTTAATTACCTTTACGTCGCGGTATTTAAAAAAGTTTTGCATTTAATTTTTTTGAAAATAAAACCGACTTCCAAAAACACAAAAAAGTCAAAAAAAAACTTTGACTTCAGAAGTGGGTGACCTTTGTTTGATTGATTCATTTAGTTTTTTTGTCACCGACTTCTGAAACTAAAGTTATTTTTGTCACTTTTGTGTTTTTTGAAGTCGGTTTTATTTTATGGAAAATAATTGAAATGACCACTTTAAGAAAGTATTCTTTTAAAAACTACACAAATCGCATCAACTGTGTCTATAAAATTTGAAGAGTTGTTTCTATTTCTCCAGGATCCTGACTTGATGATTATGGGACCACCTGGGAAGTATACCCTTTCAAACAAAAAAATAAGAATTCAAATCGGTCCAGCCACCTTCGACTAATCGAGAAACATAAAAAAAACGTTCTGACGAATTGACAACCTTTTTGAAGTCGGTTTAAAAAACAATATAGCTTGGTTGTAGGTTAGGTATTTTGCACTACAACAGCCAGTTTTCAAGTCTGTAGTTTTACCTTAAAAGTTTTACGCAGCATCGAATCTTCAGATAAACTGGCACGCAACCCGGGATTAAAAACATTCATTCATTCATTTTTTTTTCATTTTTTTTTTTTCATTTGTTTTTTTTTGGTTTTGGGTGCTCAAAACAAAAGAAAATCACGGATATAATCCCGTAAGTACTTTAAGTGTAAAAACCGTGAAAGTCTAAAACAGTGCATTAAAAACATTCATGTTCCTTAGAAAATTCAGGTCAAAGGTATAAGAATTGGAAACAGGGAACATCAACAACATCAGTGATGTTAATCAATAACAAAGCCTTACCAAGGTCAGTCCCAGTTAACGCCAAAACACTCAATGGTTCATGACAGAAAATAATGCAGGATCTCTATCGTCAGGCAGTGAGTTGATTTGCATATTCCAGTAGAACTCCCAGTAACAGTGATTTACATAACTCATGTTTGTAAGCTCCGCTGAATCGACACTAATCTTGGATTCGGGGTGTCTTTGTATGTTTTTTTTTTGGAGTCTCATTTCTGTGAGTTACATGTCTGGGAGGCAGTTCTAGAATGTTATTTAGACATGAATACGCATAGGCGTAGACTTGTCGCCTTTGTGTTTTTTGCGAAGGTCTTTTGGATTTTGAAATACAGTAGAATGACCGGCAAAATAAGATATATAATGAGATGTTCTGTATGTGGAGCAACGGTGGCCCAGTGGTGGCGGCCCCGACTTACGAACAGTAAGTCGTGGGTTCGAACCCAGACAGGCGCATTACTTTGTGTAATTTATTTCATCACCGCTGCTCTCAAAACGGTGAAGGAAAACATCGTGAGGAAACCGGCATGTCCTAGAACCAAAAATTCGAAGACATGTGACATCTACCAATCCGCACTGGGCCCGCGTGGTAGATTATAGCCCATTCCCTCTCATTGAGAGGAGGCCGTGTCCCAGCAGTGGGAACATTATAGGCTGATCATGATGATGATGATGATGATGTTCTACATGGTTAGTATTATAGGTTGAAGGTTCTTGTTAAACCTAATCGTGCTCTAACCGAAAGGGGTTCATCGATCGATGATGGTGTTGATAACGCGGTTTATTTGGAATTTCGCTCTTCTCAGAACGATGTAAAGTTAATAATGAAAATCTCCTATGCTTCTACTGAAATATGCCTTGAAAGTTAAAATAATGACGACTTTGCAGTTCTAGGAATTCATCATTCATTCCTTCTATAAACTGTACATCGAAATATTAACAGACTAAAACCAGACAAAAATTCCAGTTCATTAATAATTTAAGGAGAAAAAGAAGTAACTATCAAAGTTTCATCGTCGGCCGTCGGATATGGCTTTATAACTCACAATTTTTCCGTCCTTAATCCTTTACGGAGCTCATTTAGCCGAGTTTTAATCTCAATCTCACCTCATTACCGGATCCCGAATACTCGGAATAGCCAATTTCACCATTAATTACAAGCCCTGGCTCCCTTACCCTTCCTTTTTCGAGTAAAAATAAATTATAACTCATTTATCGTTAGAGCCGAGACGCCCGCGACGGAGGCATTGAAATAAATAGCTGTCACGTTGGCGCACACAGCAGTAAAGTGAACCCGTGAAGCGACGTCACGTTAACGTGAACAGGGGGGAGGCCCCGCCCAGCGGCTGCGCACTGCACCACACACGCCCATGTGTCGCACATACGGCGTCACGTAACTGGGGCACATACATCCGTATGTATGCCACATGCGAGGTGGGCGTGCGCTGCGGTGGGCGTGTCACATGTGCCATGTGTCAGTAAATGGGTGGAGATAGGCTCACGTAAAAGGGAAATAGCCGGTCGCGTTCGAGTGTTGACGACTTTATATGCGCACGGGCGGCATGCGTGCGACGTCACATATCACGCCCGACCTCGCTGCTCAACCGCTGACATGCACAGATAACTTCGCCGACCCGAGGAAATAGTAATAAACGCCGCCAGCGCTGGAAATTAAACAGACGGGCGGGAGTAAAAAAAAGAAAATAATATTCCCACCTGCGTCCGCAATTATCGGCGCAAACCGCGGAAAATTGCGAGGCGAACGCCAAACTGACACTCGTGGAACTTCCTCAAAATAAAACTTTGGAAAAGTTCAACCGGAAAAGAAAGAAAACGCGAAAATAAAAAAGCCATTGACTCCGCAGTCCGGCCCCGAAAGTTTTAGACGCCTTTTTAAACATTCCCGCGGATGAAATCACGACCGGAGGGATTTTTTTTATCGCCAGAAGGATTTTCAGTGCTCGTTTCTGTCAACTAATTAGAGTTTGCTCTCGAAAATAAAATTAAATGCAAATACTGACGTTATCAAAATGTCACTCGAGTTGTGGCTTGCCTCATAGTAATTGGTCGCGTTGAAAGGTTTGCCGATGCCTTCGCGTTCCTTTTGCGAAGATATTGAAAAAGCATTTAGTAGTGAGAGAAGTTTGTAGCGTAGCGAGCATAAGAAACAATATGGCAGAGAGTAACGTCGGATCAATAATATATAGGCTAAGAAAACGGGCACAGAGCAGTTAAGAATCCGAGGCACCCGTACATAGACGAGAGCGAAAACAAATCAGTGCCGGGAGGCGAAAATTGAGCACGTACCCGTTCCGGCTAATTTTATTTTGCAATTACACCCCCTCCCTGTGCCCGTCCTACGACTTCACCCCCCTCGCTTCGCTAATACAACATTCTTGGCGACAGCCAGTTTTTGGGACAGAGGCTGTGGTGGGTATCTTATGATAAAATTATACTGGAAAAGTGTTTTGGAGGCGAGGTTATAGATAGATTTGTGGGTTCGTACCACGAATATATCTATATGCCACCTCGATTGTTAGTCGAAAATGATTGAAAGGGCCGGCTTCATTGCTTTTCTTGCATGTTTAACCGTAATAGCTGCGCACTACCTACGCGTCGTTGCTCAAAACACGCACAAACAGTACAGAGAAACAAAAGAAAATGGAAAACTGGGTATGTCTTTGTATCTTAGTAGCTCACAAGATTGCGTTCGAGCTTTCTGCGTTTCATTTGACAAACTGTAGCAGTGTTTGGACTTTGGAGCCAGAGAGGATGTTCATTACCGTTGTAAGAATGTAGCACGTATTCTATTTTCAAAACATTCTGAGGGGTAATGTGTTGATTTAAAAAAAGAACTGACAAAAAATACTGTTTATTTCACAAAAAAGAAAATAGCGTCTTAAACCTTTATTTCCACACACTTTGCAACTTTATCTTAAGTATTTTTTGAAGAAAAACAACATTTTTCATTTAAATGATAATGATATACCACCAAAATATTCATTAAAAATCTAGAAGAGGAAATTCTCAATCTACGCATACAAAGTCTCTGTAGGCTATTACTCTGCACCCCCCTGTGTAAAAAGGTTGTAAGAAGGCGGCGGACACCCCCGTCTCAGGGAGGTGATCACCCCCGCAACCCTTTCGCTTTTACCCCCGCTGGACAGGGTGATGTTTTGTGAAGAAAATATATCGGCGAAGAAAAAAAAGGGTTTTTTTCGTAAAAAAAAAAAACGAAAAAAGTTTAGCGGCGATCTTAGTTGTTTGTTTACCATGAGCTAATGGTGAATAAAACACACGTTGGTACACTTGATTAGAAAGACGCGAAAATTTGGGACAAAAAAAAGGGTCCTTTAAAAATACGTACGAGTATTAGCTTCAAATAAGTGTAGCCTTAAATATGATTTTGTTATTGAGAAAGTTGTTATTAAACAAATTAATTTGAAAGTTGGTAATCTTCTCACAAGTTAGATATGAACAATGGAGAGATGAAAAATTGATAGTATCTTACAATAATAATTAACTTTTATCGTTGTCATTGATTTAAAAAATATGAGTAGTGCGTGTTCAAAATAGAGGAGTATGGAACAAGAAGACATGCTGCGCCGACCCCAAATAAATTGGGATAAGGGCAAGAGAATGATGATGATGATGATGAGTAGTGTGTGTTCAGTTATCTTTCTTAATTTAAAAAAAACCACTTCTAATATAAGCATGGTAGATCTTATACCTCCGTAGATAACCTAAAATTTATATTATATTATATAATTTAACACTTTACATCAATTTACTTTCACCGTAATCCCCCACACTTATTGTCTCACCTCCTATGACCTTACGATGTTTTCGATGCATAACAATTTACTTATAAGAAACCAACAACAAACTACAAACAAAACAAAACAACAAACCACAAACTTTGAACTATTTGAAAAACTGAAAGAAGGCTGACGAATAATCCATTGTATTCATTCTTTTATAAGACTTTTCAGAGGCTTAGTATTTAGTATCATAATTATGACACACCAGCAATCAATTTTTACTAAGACCAGCAATAAAATTGAACGCGATCAGTTTTATAGCAATGATGACACTAACAACTCTTGAACGGATTTTAAATGTGCTGTTACTAGCAAAAATCTATCTAACCTGTTCTGCAGCTTCTATTTAAACAAAGCCAACTCCTCAGAAACGTCGAACCGATTTTTTGGTAAAATGTCAGGCATTTTTTTCTCAAGATCCACCCGTCCACAGCCCATAACGTAAAAACCACACCCTGTACCCGCTAAGCTTCTCGCATTTCTTCGACGCTTCTTAAAGTGTTTTACATACAACCGTCTATGTCTGTGTGCGTTCGGTAAATACTTACGCATTGATGTGTGAGTCGCTACGCATTTTTGCCCACCCCCCGTCCCTCTAAGAAAAATACCTTCTTACCCCGTTCCCACCCCTTTGATGTACCGGTGCGCCCCTGGTAAAGAAGATATGAGACTTTTTCAAAAAGCTTAATTTAAATGAGTCGCCCGGGACGACTCAATGGGAATATTCCTTAATTTAAATACTATCTTGAAGGCGAAAGGGTGGGCAATTTAATTGGTATTGAATTTCGATTGGAGACTCTTGTTTTTTCAACTTTCGCTTGTTTTTTTTTTTGGCTGTGTTAAGTTACTAGGGTTGCGTGGGAATTTTGTGTTGTCGCCTGTTTGAGATGGTCTACAAGGGTGATATTCGAATGGGCAGTACCGTGGCTGATTTTCATATTTATCAATTTCCAACTCATTACTAAACATAGGTAGGTATACACTCACGAGCAAGGTCACAATGATACGACAAATTTTGGGTGAGTTTTTTTTGAGTTTTTCGTTCTTTGTCTGAGCAATAAACCTCAGCTTTGTGAGTTGAGAGCAGTAACCATGACGATATAGCACAAATGAAGTATCGATTAATAAAATATATCAAGGCGATTCAAATTCCCATTTTTCCACATCGAGAAACGATTTAATATTAAGAAGTATCTCTAAATTCAAGCAATTTTCCTCTTTCTTAGTACTTTGTATAATCCGGGAGATACTGAAAGACATTTAAATTGCTGTCAAATGGTGAAATATTGCAATACTACAATGTAAGCTAAAATTAAAGATGTAATTTAAAGCAGCATTTTAACCCGTTCTCGTTAAAAAATAACACCCCTTTTGAAATTAAAATGTCGTCAGACGTTTATAATCGTCTTGAATTCGGTACAATTTATTATGAATACCGCTTTTTCGTGTGCCTTTGCTTGATACAAATTAAGTAGTTGAACTAAATGAGAGATTATGGACGTAATTTGGTGTATGATACTGTCAGAGAAGAGAAAAGGTATAAAACCAGAACACTCAAATAGAAATGGACAGGTCCATAAATGATGAGAGCCAAGACGGAAAAATGGACCAAAAAAGTCAGAGAATGGTACCCAAGAAATGGAAAAAGACGTAGAGGAAGACAGATGAAAAGGTGGGAGGATGATCAGCCAAAGGGCGGGCGAAGAACTCTGGACAGGAATAATTGGAGGGAAATAGAGGAGGCCTATGTCGCATCGTGAGGAAACCGGCATGTCCTAGAACCAAAAATTCGAAGGCATGTGACATCTTCCAATCCGCACTGGGCCCGCGTGGTAGATTATAGCCCATTCCCTCTCATTGAGAGGAGGCCGTGTCCCAGCAGTGGGAACATTATAGGCTGATGATGATGATGATGATGATGTCGCAAGAGAGTCTGACCTGGTAGCTGATTGGTTTTAAGTTAAAATGTAGTATTACTTGTTTATGTTCAAGGTCGGCTGGGCAGCGTTCGGGAAGCTGCGTGGTACCTATCATTTACTCCAACTTACCTCAGTGTCTCAAGACGAAAGTCTATGACCAGCAGTGCGTGTTGCCAGTGATTACATACGGGACCGCAAAGTGGTCGCTCACAATGGGCCTTATCAAAATGCTTAAAGTCACCCAATGGGCAATGGAGAGGGCTATGCTCGGAGTTTCCTTGCGTGATCAAATTAGAAGTGAAGACATCCGCAAGAGAACCAAGGTCACCGACGTACCCCGAAGAATTGCCCAACTTAAGTGGCAGTGGGCAGGGCACATTGCTCGCAGAACAGATGGCCGATAGGGCTGAAAAGTTCTGGAGTGGCGACCGCGAACCGGACGACGATGCGTTGGAAGACCTCCCACTAGGTGGACCGATGACCTGGTGAAGGTTGCGGGAATCCGGTGGATGCGAGTCGCAAGGGACCGGTCAATGCGGTGACACTTGGGTGAGGCCTATGTCCAGCAGTGGACGTCTTTCAGCTGAGATGATGATGATGATGATGATGAAGGTCAGAATAAAATAAAGTCTATTTTTACTCTTAGTTTATTTTTTATTTATTTATTTTATATGTCAAGATCACCATCTCAATATCAATGATAGCGTAATGATGTGACCATAGGACTGCCAAGTCATAGATCTCAAGTTCCTAAGAACCTAAGACACGCTCCTCTGATTTTTCAGATTAATGTGCGTATTGCATAATTGTCACTAGCTTCGGTGAAGGAAAAAATCGTGAGGAAACCAGCATGCCTCAGAGACGTATCGTTTACAGCATGGAAATCCAAGTCAGAGGCTCATGGGTGCCATAAAACTCTGACACCAGCCATGCGTTCCGAGATACGATATTATCACTCACAGCGCTCACAGCAATATTTTGCGTACCGTTTTAGTTTTCACGATTATGACAGCTAAGATCTGTCATTAGGTCATTTGACAGCGCTCACGGTGATATTTCTTTGGGGCATGGTCGGTGTAATCGCAAGATGGCGCGTGTCATGACGTCATCTATGACGACTCAAGGAACATCGATATCGCGCTTATGATCGCGTTCACGGTATCTCGGAACGGTATTATGAACGCTCATAGAGCTTACAGTCTAACTCGGAACGCACTGCAGATTAAGCATTAACCGAACACGATAAAGATAAGAAAGAGCATATCAGTATACATGCTTCTATGTGTGTGTGTGTGTGTGTCGTCAACTTCACGTGCAAGGTTGTCCTCAAAGTTCCTACTGCCTTGACATAAGCCTCCGATGAGAGTGAACGGGCTATAGTCCACCAAGCCAGCCCATTTCGGGTTGGTAGATGTCACAAGTATTCGAATTTTTAGTTCTAGTACGTTTCCTCACGATGTTTTCCTTCACCGTTTTCACAGCAGTGGCAGCGGTGATGAAAAAAATTACTCAGAGTAATGCACCTGCCTGGGTTCGAACCTACGACGACCTACGAAGGAGACTCCACCACATGGGCATTGCTACTCTTGTCTCTCGTGACATTATCTCTAAGTACCACAAAATATGTTTTGAAGCGTTTTCCAAGTTCAACAACGTTACCCTTGGCGTTTGCACGTTAAGTATGTCCTTGAAAAAAAACCTCGCAGCAGTTTCTGGGCTAAATCACTAATAGGAAAATCTAAACCATTTTCCTCAAAGAAAGATTTTATTTGCCTAAAAATAAAAGTTAGTTAAGCTAAGACAGGAACTCTTTCCGTTAGTATACAAAAGTCTTGTCTAACTTTTAGTTGTGTTGTGTTAGGTTAGTTAATTCTTTAGCAGAGCTTTGGAATCCCACTTTAGAGTAAATTTAAAAAATATAGTAAATAAATATCGCTGGACATTACACACAGCGCCATCTAGTGCCACACAAAGCAAGGTTTGTGTCGTGGTCACCATGTCCAGACAGTTGATAAACTACATATTACACATATACTTTTTGTTTGTAAATACATACTTATTATGCATATAAACATCCATGACTCAGAAACAAATGTACATGCTCATCAAACAAACCTTTGCTCCTACCGGGATTCAAACCCGGGACCGTAAGAACGTAAGGCAGCCTCACTACCGCTGCGCCATTCGGGTCGTCAAAATAACGGCACTGCCAATATGCTGCTAGATCTATATCGACAGTAGAGATTCCTATCTACCGCATAACGTCACGCTTGTAAACCCCAAAGGGTTGGGCAGTGTTTTACCTAATAGTACACCCACATTTCGCCAATTATGTTTAAATCCCATGTAATCGAAGGCGAGCTGTAAATCCAGTCTCCGTGGCTGCTATCTACCACAGTACGTATCTATACTATATAATATTATAAAGCAAAAGAGTTTGTTTGTTTGTTTGGTTGAACGCGCTAATCTCAGGAACTATCGGCTCGAATTGAAAAATTATTTTTGTGTTGGATAGTCCATTTATCGCTATAGGCTATATAGCATCACGCTACGATTATAAGGAGCGGAACAGGAATGAAAAATGTTGCAAAAACGGGAATGTTTTTCCTTTCATTTTTCTCTTTTATGTGAGGCAGACAAAGTTGCGTGGGTCAGCTAGTACTATATACTAGTATACTAATACTAATACTAAAATATAATAAAGCAGAAGAGTTTGTTTGTTTGGTTGAGCGCGCTAATCTCAGGAACTACCGGCTCGAATTGAAAAATTCTTCTTGTGTTGTAATATATTCCATTTATCGAGGAATGCTATAGGCTATATCACATCACGCTACGACCAATAGGAGCGGAGCAGCAATAAGACATGTTGCAAGCGGGAAAAAAGCTTCCGTTGAGCAGGCGATGCGTTACGATATCAAAACTTCACGCGAACGAAGTAGCGGGCAGAAACTAGTTTTTTAATAACGTATCAATGCATAACATCCCCTATGACTTCAACCAACACTAAAAACCTTTAAAGTAAAAATAATTAAACCCGCCCGTTAACAACGCCTACTTTTCTTCAAACAAACAAAACAAAGCAAATTCTCGCTTTAAAGCAATCAATACATGTCTCAAAAACAATTTAGAGTAAGAAAATCTAAGGCGTCCACAAAACAAAGGGCCGAGAGCTACACCCAAATACATGCTGGCGAAGATTTATATGGATTTTCAAGTTAAAAAAACATTGGTAAAACCCATATAAAGTTGACTAGTGAAATTTTACAGACGTAGGTAATTATTATCAATGTCTAATACGAGTACAACGAAGAAAAAAATAATAAAATAAAAGAAAGTCATATTCTCACTACTAGAAAAAAGATAATAAAAAAAAAAAAGAATATTGTCATGAAGCGTTAAGTCTTTTTGGCCAAGATGGTTCTTTTTCTCGTGGTTTCAGCCATTCGGGCCGATCTGTAGGTTAAGCCGTCCTTACCTAGGTTGGTCCGTGGATGGGCGACCACCCTTACATACCGAGTTTCCTCCGTGCCTCGGAAAGCAAGCAGGTTAAGCCGTTGGTCCCGGCTGTCATTTGTATAACATAGTAGGGAAAAGGCTAGGTAGATGTTCATTGGAAGACCAGCGTCAGACAGCTTCATCACCTGTCTGGCATGAATGCTGAAATGGACCTTTTTGGCGCAGCCGTGAGGCACACAGCACATTTCTAGTATGTCCTACTCATTGTTTTGTATCTTTTTTATTTATTATTGTGTGTGCTTTATTAACTGACGTCAAAATAAATATTTTTATTTCTTTCTTTCTTTCTATGTTGAATGAAAACACGGTTCGCTGTTGTAGCTAGCATTTTATGAGATATTTTATATACGTAAACGATATTATGATAACGAAAAAATTGGATATAGTTATATCATATTCATTTCACTGCGCCATTTTGTCGCTAGATAGAAAAGAAAACAAACTCTTTCTTTAAAAACTTATTTCCAATGAACAAACATAACCCCTTTTAAAATTCTATTACGTACATCCATCGTGTACGTACAGGTGGGGGTGTTTCGCACCCCTTTTTAACCCTTTCGGGGTCCAACCGTTTCTTCTTTACATTTATTTCTTATGGCCTGTTTCTTCTTCTTAAATTATAAAGCTGAGCGTGGATTGAACGGGTTTGATACTTGGTTAATTAAAGTTTTAAATTTATCTTATGTTTTGCTCGTTCACTTACGTACATCAGTAGAATTATCATCGTCCGTTTCATGTTATTTTCTGTATAAAAAACGGTGCCCCTCACTAGAATTTTACACTGTTCCATGTGGGAATCGAACCCGCTATACTAACGCTACATGACCATTTAAAGTACACGTTAGAATGCCGTGTTCCCCCCTATTTCTTTCTTTTATCTTTCCGTATTCCTTTTTTCTGCCATAATTCATAAATAATGTGACCTGGGTAAATTACGGTAAAGAATCTTTTTAATAAGGTGCTAAAATGTAATTAATTTATTTACACAGCGTTAAATGTTTTGAATCTAAGTGTCTAACTAGTGTAATAACTTTTGTAACTGCGATTTCTGTAAAATACGTTCCTGTTCTAATCTCGACCTTATGCAGTTTCATTTTACCCAACTTCTTATATTGGTAATTCCATTCGTTTTTCAGCAAAACAACGCATTCATTTCACATTAAAAAAAAACACATTTTTACTACTGGAAACCGTCTATCCGAACAACAAAGAAAACGGTCAAGACCGTTCGGTCAGCGTACACCGGCAGCCGAAATGATGTTACAAAGGCGCGGAACTGGGCTAACACAAGTTTTCTATATTACAGTGCGTACCACCCCCTTCACCCCCCTCTACCACCCCAGAAAGGGTTGCGACCCACCTTTGAAGATGCGCAGAGCTTTTTCTATAATTCTCCTCTCCTAAGCGATTTGAATTTCGTTAAGTCTCGTATTTCGAGCAAAAAATAATTGTTTGAACCGATTTTCGAGTGTTTCGCCCGTTCGTTGGTATATTTCTTGTTTTTTGTGTCAGCGTTATAAAGGTGTGTTCTGGTGTGACCATCATTTAGTTCTTTGTTACCTGATTCATATATTGGTCTGTTACGTATGATTTTGACTAACAAAAACATAGGGATGACTACACTTAAAGTACTTACGGGATTATATCCGAAAAACTGAAAAACCGTGAAGGTCTAAAACAGTGCATAGGGATGACTGTACGATGATTGACGAATTTGAAGACATATCATATAATTATCTGATCTGGCGCCATAAATTACAGCTTGCTAATGAACATGGACAGTGGACATCGACAAGTATCCATTTAAGACAAGTTGGGTTGTTAGGTACAACCACTTGAAACTGGACGAGTAGTTTGTTCTGTGCTTTATTATCTACCTTTCGGGTCGATAAAGCTCAAATAGTAGTGGCAGACCAGTGTTCTGTGCTACCTTTGTTAAATTCTTTATTATGTAGTATGTTTGAAGTAAAAACTTCTTTTGGCGCGTTGAGCCGTTGTCCATCACCTAACGCTTTACTTTTATCGACAGTCCTCAAAGACTGCATCGCATATTTTTTTCGGTAGAGTTTTTTTTTTTTTTTTGTTCCTTCTTAGACCATTGTGTTTCAGGGCTGCGGTATCTCTTCCGAACAGTCCCGCAGCCTCGGTAGGAAAAAAAAGGAACACCTATATCTTACTACCTTCTGCTGAGTACACCAATATGTTGTTTTGTTAAAAGATAGAGGTACCACCTAAAATAATCTATAATATAACTAGCTGACTCGTGCAACTTCGTCTGCGTAAATTGAGATTTAAACTATCCTATCTCTCAAGTTGGATCGAACTGCACCTGGTGTGTGAATTTTATTATAATCGGTTAAGTGGTTTAGGAGTCCATTGGGGACAAACATTGTGACACGAGATTTATCTATATTAAGATTAATATAACTTTCGCCAAAGAATAGAACCCAATCCGCTTACTGATAATAACTCTTGACAATTCGAACCAATATTTATCAGTAAAACGCACCCTAAACCTGACTTTGTAAAGTTTCCACAAATCCTTTTTTCTTTCGCAAGGTCGAATGGTTCCGTCCACTCATTTATTTATGTTCGTTACATTTTCGCTTTGGTTTTCATTGTCTTACGTAATTCTGTCGGCATGGTTAAGAAACCTTAATGGTGTCTTGTTTTAGATTTTAGCTAAGTATCTATTTGGTTTTATTTTTTCAGATACAATCCAAGTATTGAAAAGTCCGTCCTTATAAACCCTTACTAGTGTTTTTTCAAACATCCATGTGTTTTTCGTGTCCCCGACGAGCTGTAGGCTAAAATAACAATAGTGTGGAACCCTGACACAGATAGGAGGTGTCGTGGTAGACGTCGCAGGAAGTGTCGGGACGAGTTGGACAAAACAATCACTCAAAAAACAAATAAATGCAAATAAATGTATCGTTCATTAATTCATTCGTTCATTCATTCATTCATTCATTTATCCACTCATTCATTTATTCATTCATTCACTGGTCTAACAAGCATTCGTTCACACGTTCATTCATTCAATCATTCATTCCTTCATTCATTCATTCATTAATTTATTCACTCATTCATTTATTCATTCATTCACAGGTCCACGCACCTCCAATTGTTTGGATTCATGTGAGTATTGTGTAACTCTCACACCAGGGTGCCAATTCTGTAACTTAACGTTAAGTAACACGTCATTGACACTCTATCGACACACTACAGACATTATGTTGCCACTTAAAAAATAATTTAATGGCGTTTCAGCGGTGTCTCAGTAGTATAAAGAAAGAAAGAAAGAAAAATCATTTATTAGCCCGCACCGGACAAAACACATCAGAATTATCAGTATAAAAATTACACAGAAAAAAAAACATATTAAAAAATTAAAAGAAATGAAACTCGTGTATGTCGATGGTGTGGCAGTTCGATAGACACAACTGTCAAATACACTTAAAATATTTAGAGACTACCGTAACTTTGGCCATCATGATGACATTGACAGATTATAGTGACGCTGAATACCAATTATTACAATAGTCTTTCTATGGTGTTTCAATGGCACTACAGTCGAAAATCAATGACCATAAAAAATCTAGAATATCAAATGTCAATGGTTATAACCTACTAGCTTCTGCCCGCGACTTCGTCCGCGTGAAGTTTTGATATCGCAACGCATCGCCTGCTCAACGGAAGCTTTTTTCTCGCTTGCAACATTTCTTATTGCTGACCCGCTCCTATTGGTCATAGCGTGATGTTATATAGCTTATAGCCTTCCTCGATAAATGGACTATCCAACGCAAAAATATTTTTTCAATTCGAGCCGGTAGTTTCTGAGATTAGCGCGATAAACCAAACAAACAAACAAACTCTTCTGCTTTCTAATATTAAGTATAGATTGAGACACTACTGACCCACTACCGACACACTGTTGACAAGTGGGTTATTGTACAGAATTGAGCCCCAGGACATACACTAACCACGTGATAAAGAAGATTTTGTTTTACAATTAGTTGAACTGTGGATTGATTCAAACAAACATCCATCCTTCTTCTTTCCGTTTTTTTTAAATGTTACAGCACAATGCTGAGATAGGAGCCTTTTGGTCTTGTTCAGGACAAATTCTGTTTTGTATTTTGTTTGTTTTTTCTTATGATTTCGTTTTTTTTTTTTTTTTTATTCTCTTATTATGTTTACTTTAAACTAGTGTTATAATCACAATTTTACCATTTTTTTATTCTTTTTTATTTATGTGTTGTCCTGTCGGGCTAATAAATGCTTTAACTTTCTTTCTTTCTTTCTTTCTTATTTGTCTTAAGATGACTCTGACTTCCACAGTAGAAAAACCACTTAAAACTCTTTTCAATACCGTTCTTATTTTAATCAACATACTTGCTAGCTAAACCAAATAAACTATCCACAACATTTCATATCAGCACTTAAGCTACATTAATACTTCTAACAAGCAAGCTGCAGTAACTAATTTCAGATAAAGACGACCAACAATTAACAAGACGCATCACGCATAATTCATCATTTGGCCCCTACTACGATGAATGTGAGTTTTGCGCTCCTCATACACGATATATTTAATGTAGTGTCTTGGAGTTGCTTGACGATTCTTCACTATAGGAACTGACCAGTTCCAACCGCGCACCTGTGTGAAGTTAATGTCCTTGTAGCCTAATCATAGCATAATTATCCTGTAATGTTCCCACTGCTGGGACTCACGGCTATAATCATCCACGCGGGCCCAGTGCGGGTTGGTAAATGTCACATATGTCTTCGCATTTTTGCTTCTAGGATACCATGCCGGTTTCCTCACGATGTTTTCTTTCACTGTTATGAGAGCCGCGGTGATGAAATACTCGTAAAATACACAAAGTAAATGCGCCTGCCTGGGTTCGAAACCACGAACTACTGTTTACAGGTCGGGACTGCCAGCACTGAGCCACCGCTGAGAACTTTATGTTACGAGTTGAAATTGTTTAATTTTTAATAATCAGAAAATGCCAACAAGTCAACATTCTGTTTAATGTTGATTTTATGCTAAACCCAACTGCAGTAAGACAAACATCATATTATGGATTCATTTTTACACCAGACTACATGACTGTAATGGACATGAATACCACCAAATACACATTTAACGTGTTTTATCTACCCAAATATCATAAACCTCTCTAATGCGTTCAAAAACCATAGGCAATGACCAGCATTACCAACCAGCAGAAATAAACGGAACTGTACTGAACTCATAACCTACTGAAAACAGTAGGTTATGAGTTTAAATTTGGAACAGGTGTCAAATTCAAGTGAGTGTGCTATTCTAGTACCTATCTACATTCAATCAGATATCGATACGAAACCCCAATTCAGTATGATTTTAATTATAAATCGCACGACATTTTGATCTCGAGTGACACAAGAATAGTGACTTTGTTCGTTTGCCTATGATTTAAAAAAAAATGTCAGATATCCGAAACGCCATTCCAGTTACGAGTATACAAATTTTCTGATAAGTTCTTTATTTCTGTCGAAAATGAGTGATAGTGACTCAGAAATTGACATGAACACTCCGCTTGATATCGTAAATGCAGCGACGAATGCAACTAATAACCTGTTGCCACAAAAATCAAGGGCCAAGTAACAATGCTGGTCATTTCCCTATGGTTCCTGAATCCATCATAGAGCCCTTATGATATTTGGGTAGATAAAGTAGTGTATGCAACTATACATAATCAGGCATTACAACACTCGTGTGATGCCACCAACCCACACTTGTGTTGTAATGCCCTTCATTATGCACAGTCGCATAAACTACTATTACTCAATTAAATGAATTATTTTTCCTTGTCATAACTCTCATATTACCATCACTAAAGTCCTTAAATCAAAATGAACGATAATGTCTATCTAAAGGTACAAATTCAGTATTCCCGCGCAACCAGTAACTAATGCTGTCGTAAACTAAACTAAGTTATTTTGTCAATTGACATGATAAAGATAGCACGCCGAACAGACAAATATTTTGTTACCGACATTCTAATATTATTGAATCGATGCGACCATAATGAAATCGACAAATGCGTCATTTAAGCTAGAATTGTATCAATGGCTTTCAGAGTTTTTTTTAGAAATGTCAGGGAAAGAGAGATTTTCCGGGACATCTTTGTTTTTTCTTTGTTATGAGTGGGATAATTATAACTGGTATGTATTAGACGACGAGCTAAATTAGCAACTCTATTTGTGGTGGTTCAAACTTCGTTTGAAATACTGTTAGAATAAAGTTCCAATCAGCTTGCACTACAAAGTGGTTGTTACGTCAGTCACTGCGGGCCGAATAGTGTGAAATGACTGGTTTGGATCGATTTACAAAAAAAACTTTTGATGGACGAAAAAAATAAAACACTACGAAGCTAATATGTTGCTTGTAGAATTATTTTCCAAAAAACCAGAATGATCGAATGTATTTTAGTATAGTTTTTACTGGTTAAAAGATTTTTTAGAGATAATCGTGAGTTTTTCTATCGAGTAAAATTAATTGTATTATGTTTTCGATACACTATCATACTAACACATATTCTGAAGAATATCATATATTTTTCTGGTTTGTTTATTGCAGTGAAACATATACAGGTCTTTCAGGCATTATAAAACTCGCGTTTAGCTGCTGTAGTCGCCTGAAGGCTTTTAGCGATTCGTTAAGGATGCCTGGCGTTCGAGTAAGTAACTAACACAACCCTTAATTTCTATACGTATATTATTGCAACTTCGTCTGCGTCACATAACAGAGAAAAACGAAATTTCCCCAACTTTTTTTTTCTCATTATTTTTTTTCCTGCTCCGCTCCAAAAAATCGTAGCGTGATGTTATATAGCCTAAAGCCTTCCTCGATAAATGGACTATCCAACACAAAAATATTTTTTCGATTCGAGCCGGTAGTTCTTGAGATTAACGCGTCCAACCAAACAAACAAACAAACTCTTCTGCTTTATAATATTAGTATAGATATAGATTTCTACTATTGAATACTGCCACGTAAGAAGAAAACAAACTTAATTACCTGTACAAAACCGTCCTAAAAACAATGGTAGGGGCTCATCTCGCGTAGATACGCGATAGAACACGCGTGTCCCGGACAATCGTTTAAGGAAGAGCTCGACAAGAATGGAGTGGCATTTTATAAGGGCGCTTGAGAAGAAGGTCAGCCATATTGTTTGGTGATGTGTTAGATAACAGTGTGGGTTATTGATTTTTGTAAGCTTTTTATAAGGAAAAAGGTGTATTGAATGATTTTTTTTTTATGAATAAAACGAGAATGTTAATCAGCGGCAAGTAATTATTGTAACTGAAAAACATAGATAGAAAACGGGATATTTACCATGTTTACTGTTTGTTTTAATGTCCCTATATTTCGACATTCAGAATGTTAGTGACCATGTCAGTTTTAGAACATAAATTGAAAAACAGAGAGTTGAAAATACTGCAATTATTAGATATGCACTTTGCCCGCGACGGCGTCCGCGAAAATTGTGAAATTTAGCTCGGCTAATTTGCAAGATGTCAATATAATTAATAACATATATTCGGTAAAGTAGCTTCTTAGTAGTGTTTTTTTTTTAACTTAATCTTCATAATATTAAGTGTAGGTGAAGATTATCCAAGCAGTTTGTGGTTTTTTATGGAAACATGCTTTGCATAATGACATGGATTGCTCTCACGAGTGGTACAGTGGCACTCTAGGTTCTTATATATCTGACTAAAATTGTGCCTTTTTTTCCAAAATAAATTTGTGGAAAATAGCAACGTCAGCCAGCAACAATCAGTTCATGGTTTGGTACCCAAAAAATACAACAAAAAGGACTAAGAACACGCTTTCTCCATTTTGGAAGTAAATATCTAGTACAATTTTTTATTATTAATTATTTTGACATTATTAGTAATTACTTATATTATCATTTTTTTTTTTAAATATAATTATGTACTAAGACTAGTGCTTAAGATGTGAATTTATTACTAACAAATTGGATTTTATGATCTGTTATCTGTTATGTTAAATGAATGATTTGATTTGTTTTGAATACTTACAGCTTAAAATCCCGTCTCCACATTAGACAACAGTAAGACAGTGCCAACAATCTGTCTTCCTCAGAGCTGTCAGCGGCACCTATGTACATGAGGCACGTTGCGCGCCCCGTGTGTGCACGGCCGGGTGCCTCGTTTGTTTTCTTAATGTACTCCTATTTAAATATTCCTGTAACTTTACTTTTCTGGGAAGATGTCTTTTATTCGTATAAGATACTACATGTTTTAAAACAAAGTCCTCCGCCGCGTCTGTCTGTCTTTTCGCAAGAAACTCGAAAACCACTGCACCGATTTTCATGTTGTTTTCACCAATGAATAGAGTGGTTTTCGAGGAAGGTTTTAGTATATAATTTGTATGCGGGCTAAGCTGCGGGCATGGTCTAGTATAAGATAAAAAAAAAACTATTTTTCAATAGCAGTGATAGCCGAGTGTTGTGACCGTCGAACTGCCACGTAATATTATAAAGCAGAAGTTTGTTTGTTTGTTTGGTTGAACGCGCTAATCTTAGGAACTACAGGCTCGAATTGAAAACTTATTTGTGTTGAATAGTACATTTATCGAGGAAGGCTTTAGGCTGTATAACATCACGCTACAATCATTAGGAGCGGAGCAGGAATGAAAAATGTTGCAAAAACGGGGACGTTTTTTTCCTTTTTTTTTCTCTCTTATGTGACGCAGACGAAGTTGCGTGGGTCAGCTAGTATGTCTATAAAGGTCGTGGCACACTTAACAAGCACATCACCAGCACCGCACACACAACTTTTACTCATACAGCACAGCTGTTGTCTGGCGTTGCCTCGAATGTAGGCTGCGGCGCACTTATCACCCGTCGTCAGCGAGGATTGAGGCTACTGGGTACCTCGGAAAACACGTCGATCACAGCTGTCATTTTAAGATGTTTCGACAGTCGTTACGGGCTGTCAGGCTGGCAGTATAACGGTGAAGGAAAACATCGTGAGGAAACCGGTATGTCCTAGAACCAAAAATTCGAAGACATGTGACATCTACCAATCCGCGCTGGGCCTGCGTGGTGTATGTGAGCCCATTCCCTCTCATAGAGAGGGGGCCTGTGTGCCAGCACTGGGAACATTACAGCCTGTCAGGCATTCTGAATCCAGAGAGTCTTATAATCAGTCTTGTTTAGGGGATGATGTAAATGTAATTCAGTAATTGTAATTGTGGGGGTCAAAAAGGCAGACTCTCCATGTAAAAAACTCAAAGTTGATCCCACAATAACCTCACTTTCCTTTTCTTTATCTCAGATAGCCTCAAATAATTTATTTTGTGTCTGAACAGATCTAGGGTACCTAATGGAATTTTATCAACGGATATACTATAAAGGGGGCCAGTAATAAATTAATTTAATTCAATATTATAAAATAGGGTGAGTTTTTTTTTATACTTACTTATTTAAAAAATGTGGTTGACTGTCTAATGCCACATATTTATAAATAATTCTGAGTGAATTCTGTTTCAATTCGTGCTTAATTTATTTCTCTTAATCGTTTTAAAAAGTTTAGTTACTTATATACGAGTAAATACAATAATCATTTCTACTTACGCACTGTTTGTTAAAAGGGGAAAATACATAAAAGAAAAGATAAAGCCATTACATATAAATTAGTTTGGTATGTAAATCTTTTATCATTACTCACAGTCTTAATTTCCACCTTCTTATCAGTCAAGGACTAACACCCCATACTTCGAAACGTTATCATTTTATTTTAAACTTTATTGTAAAGCGATAAGGTTGAAAATGAAATGGGCAAAGCTTTTATCTAAAGGATTCTAAGTTAACGCTATCGTGAACGACTTCAGTGACGCGTGAAAGAATCAAGAAAATGACTATTTTTTTAGTCGGAAATTGCGCGACGGAATGCTTACTCTTTATTTTACCTACTAGCGAGTTGCCTCTAGGAGGGCGGTTAATTTTCTAAGGAATGTTGCTCCGTAAAGATATAGTAGGTAATACTAAAAAAATAAAACCGACTTCGACACAAAACTGAAAAATAACTTTGGCTTTAGAAGTCGATGACCTTTGTTTGATGGTTAAGTTTTTTTGTCACCGACTTTGAAACTGAAGTTAATTTTCACTTTTTTGTAGTTGGTTTTTATTTTTTGCTACGTTTTTTTTTTCACTTTTTAGTGGTTCACATGCGCTTACTCCTTCACAACGTACTGGCGTGATTTTATGTTATGAACTGGTGTAAACAACAGACGGACATGAGATTTCAGAAATCCCTATCCATTTGCTATTATTTATTACGAGAGTACGTTGCCTGTCTCCGAAGTTCTTCATCAGATATTCACCAAATTTAAGTGAGACCACTCCGAGAAAGTAGTCTTCCAAAAACTGTCCAAATCGCTTCATGTATGCCTATGAAATTTGAAAAGTTCTCTTTATTTCTCCAGGATCCCATCATTAGATGATAATGGGACCCTTTCAAACAAATAAAAAATATCAAATCGGTCCAGCCATCTTCGAGTAATCGGAGAAAAGACATAAAAACAGGTTCCAACGAATTGAGAACCACCTTCTTTTGGAATTCACCAAATTTATATTTGAAAACTGTAATTTATATTTGAAATAGTAGTTTATGCGACTGTGCATAATGAAGGGCATTACAACACAAGTGTGGGTTTAAGAAACGAGCCGAAGGCGAGTTTCTTAATAGCATCACATGAGTGTTGTAATGCCTAATTATGTATAGTTGCATACACTTCTTTATCTACCCAAATATCATAAGGGCTCTATGATGGGTTCAGGAACCATAGGGAAATGACCAGCATTGTTACTTGGCCCTTGATTTTTGTGGCAACAGGTTATTCTGTTGCATTCGTCGCTGCATTTACGATATCTGGCGGAGTGTTCATGTCAATTTCTGAGTCACTATCACTAATTTTCGACAGAAATAAAGAACTTATCAGAAAATTTGTCTACTCGTAACTGGAAGTAAAAAGCTAACGAACAAATGACATCTCGAAATGGCGACGTTTCGGATATCTGTCATTTTTAAAAAAATCATTGGTAAACGAACAAAGTCACTATTCTTGTGTCACTCGAGATCAAAATGTCGTTCGATTTATAATTAAAATCATACTGAATTGGGGTTTCGTATCGATATCTGATTGCATGTAGATAGGTACTAGAATACCACACTCAGTTTAATTTGACACCTGTTCCCAATTTAAACTCATAACCTACTGTTTTCAGTAGGTTATGAGTTCATTACAGTTCCGTTTATTTCTGCTGGTTGGTAATGCTGGTCATTGCCTATGGTTTTTGAACGCATTAGAGAGGGTTTATGATATTTGGGTAGATAAACAAAATTTGATATTTCTAAAAGATAAACCATGAAGATTCTTGCTGGTTCTTTTTCATAGGAAACAACTGACGTGCCGATGCGAATAAAAAAATAAGTGTTTTGTGAGGTCTAAAGTTATTAAAAATAATCTGTATCATTTTTAGGAACTCCTTTTAACTATAAAACTCCAGTACTCCGGCATTGTATGAAAATTACAGCATTCAATCAAATTAAAAGTGCAACCATCAAACTATTAATTACAAAATACTACGAATATTCAATATCCATCTACTAATCAAAGTTAGGAATATACCAAGTTGCGAGAATCGATAATGTATTCGAGGAATTGGCTGCTACTGTAACCCAAATCTAGGAAGCGCAGGATTATGACGTAACTGCAATATGGTATCGTAGTTAGGAACGGACAGCGCGTCACTTGGGAATTGTGAGTATGATGCAGATGAAGTATTATTCATAGAAGGCAACCAAATATTGAAAACCAAACCAAATTCTGTTCTTCTATTCTAATGCAAGATTATTGAACTGCTTTGATATTAAGGGGGATACTACCTCCGGGGTTGCGGGGCTGTTCGAAAGAGATACCGTGGGCCCGGAACATAAAGGGCGAGGAAGGAACATGGATGGGTTTTAAGTCAGTAGTCATCATCATATCATCAACACTCCCATCCCGCTCCGCCCAGAGTGGGAGAAGATATTTGATGATTTCCCATCCTAAAAAAAAAGGGGTAAACTACCAGGGGGGGGGGGGTAACCTTCGAAATTCAAATTTCCTCTCGGTTTTTGCAATTTGCAGGTCAGTGTTAGGATGTATGTTGATTAAAATATTGCGGAATTTCGCGGGCTACCCTGACGTTTTCACCTCAAAATAATTGTATGATAGATGTAAAAGTAACCTTAACAAGCCGAAAGGGGACAAAGTTCCAACTGTCTGGACTTCAAAAGAGACTATGACCTCTGAGTTTGTTTCGGCTGTTTCTTCTCAGAGTAGTCAGGTACGAAACACCGGCCCCATCTAGTTTAAAAAAAAAAATGACGTGTAAAAGTGTTTGAGAAAACCTACTTGCTGAATAAATATCATTTATCATTGAGTCCTACTGCTAAACCTGTTTTTTCACCACAAAAAAAATAGTTGCCTAGCAATTGTTGACCTCTGAATAGCGATTTTTGCTGTGTTACTTTCACTTTTTTCAACAAACAAAAATTTTCACAAAATTCTTACTTGAACTAAATCAGCATTCTATTTACTACCCTCATCCTAATCAAAATGGGGTTTTATTTTTCGTCATCGAATCGGACACCTCTCTTTTGCCATGTCTTCACGCAGTCCATCCATCGGTTTCCTTGGTCTTTCTCTACACTTACACAAATTCACATTCATACTCAAAACTCACGACTTCCACTCTCCCTCATTCCTCCCATACTTGAACGAAACAAAAACAATTTTCTCAGAAAAACTGCCCCAAACAAACTAAGAAAAAGGAAAGTCCCACCTCCTTTACTTATTCTTTGACCGCGTCTCGTGGCAGTTTGAAAAGTGCGAGTTCGCTGAAAGTTTCAGCTAATGGGTTAAAAAGGAGAGAGCGGGTGACGGCTCGAATTTTTGGAAATTTCGGATATAATTAGAGGAGTGATCGCATTAGGGACGTCACTTTTGGTTTATGGGAGGCACGTCACGGGTAGAGATGGACCAAGTATCCGCCAGCCAAGTTTTATTGGCAGACTTGCGTCAACTTGGCGGTTTTGTCGTCAGGAAATGGGTTTTGTTTTCGGACAAAGAAATGTGAAGGGTTTGAATTTGTGATGGTCCGGAGGGATTGATTTAATCGGAAATTAAAATAAAACTGTATGTTTCTTGGCATTTACTGAATACTGGCAGTCTCCTTTACCATTTGAAATGTACTTACATACTTTATGTCTCATTTCAGCTAGCTTTGCAACATTTTTTATGAAAGTAGTATTATCATCATAATTTAAGGAGAGAAGTACTCGTAAACTCTACCTGTTTTTGTAAACACTTGTGAACTACAATATCTCCGTCCTCGATAGTCCATTGAGATTGACTGCTATGGCTAAAATTATCTAAAACCGGTCCGAAGGACTATAAATTTCAACTTTTACAATTAAGTTCAGTATCATCATCTTCCTGCCCTTGATCTATGTTAGTTGAGGTCGGCGCAACACGTTTCCTTCTTTCATTCTTCTCTGTCAATTGTCACGCTATCATTTACCATTTTCTTTCATATTATTCTTCACACAATCCATCCGTGGTGTTTTAGGCTTCCTCTCCTTCTCCATCCATCAACATTTACATTCATCACTCTCTTAGTCACATACGGTTCGTACCTCTCCATCACATGGCCATACCAAGCCAGTCGATTCTCTTTCCTATTATTATTCTAGTTAGTCTCTATGTCCATACACCAACTGCTTTAATTTATATTTTGCTAATCCCGAACCACCAAAATTTCCATCCATGTTTCCCCACCAAGTAAACACGATGTTTACAAACTTCTCCCGACACGAAATTAAAAAGGCAAACAAACTGCTTGCCATGCGCGTTCCGTGCCATTGGCCACACATTAATATATATTAAGGCGTACACTTGGTATTCACCCTCCTTCTGAAGACACGTGCTTCGTCTACGTACTTGAATAAAATCGTGGTTATGATGTTGCAATTAGTGGGGAAAGAATTTTGGGAGAAAATATTGGTCAAAATGCTGTGTATGTTGAAAGTGGAGATATAGAGGTGTCTTTGCCTATGGTAGATGCAGATAGGGATGAGACGACAATACATGATGAAATGCAAAGCTTAAGTGGCAGTGGGCAGGACATTTGCTCGCAGAACGGATGGTCTATAGGGCCGTACAGTTGAAAGAAAAAGAAAGAGAAAGAAAAGAAAGAAGACGTTGTGTTGGGAGGCGTCTCACTAGGTAGACCAATGACTTGGTGAAGGTTGCGGTAATTCGCTGGATGCCAGTCGCACGTGGCCAGTCAATGTGGCGACACTTATGGTAGGCCTATGTGCAGCAGTGGATGTCTTTCGGCTGAAATGATGATGAAGATGACATGATGAAAGGGGCACTGACGTTGAAACGGTCACCACCTATTCAGTAGATCATTCTGAACTAGGCGGGTTATTGCTAACAAAATTAAAAATATATCCACAAAATACAATATACATAGGTATATAGCTGACGAACACCGGCGAGCTTAATTCATTGGGTTTTTTTTAACAGACCTTACTTCTGTGCGAAATTTGCAAACGAAATACCTATGTACACTAAAAATACATTTAAAAAACTGAAATTAACTTATTTTTGATCGGTCATTTAAAAAATAAAACAGCTGTTCCACCCCAGCCAAGCTAAATATTTCGGAATAGTACAGTACAAGTTAAGTTTGCAGAACAAAAAGTGGAAGCGGTTATGAAAGCGGGTAATACTGATAAGAAAGCAAGAGAAGCTGTTACATTCCAGAAAGCATCTTCTATGGATTGGGATTGTATTCCAATGTGGCTTACGACTCGTACCTTCAGGGCCAAGATTGACATTAGCTATAACAGCAGAGCAGAATCTGGTACCCTATAATCGCCCAACCCAAAAGATATTGTTGAATAGTTACCGTCTCCAAAATTGTTATGAGAGGTATTATCTATACTTATAATAAATCTGTAGAGAGGTCAATTCTGTACATGAAATATATTTACAAAATAACTATCGGGGGGTGATTAGTGATCGATACTGATGCCAAAAATGCAATCAGTAAAATTTTTGTCTGTCTGTCTGTCTTTCTGTCTGTCTGTTTGTCTGTCTGTCTGTCTGTATGTTATTTATAGAAAAAAAAACTACTCGACGGATTTTAACGAAACTTGGTACAATTATTCTACATACTCCTGAGCAGGTAATAGTATACTTTTCATCACGCTACCATTAATAGGAGCAGAGCAGTGAAAGGAAATGTTGGGAAAACGGGAGAAGTTACTTGGTTTTTTTAGCTTCCGTCGCGTGTGCAGCCTTAATGGTTAAAGCTACATAGAAATCATGTATAACGGAAATATTCCACATAAAATTATATAAAAAATATCCCAAGACAGCATATGTCTATCTTTTATAGTTGACTCACAATAACACGTGTAACTCCCGATAGCTTAGCTATCCTACTATCCTACTAATCCTACTAATCCTACTAATATTATAAATGCGAAAGTTTGTGAGGATGGATGTATGTTTGTTACTCTTTCACGAAAAAACTACTGAACGGATTTGGATGAAATTTTGCACACAGATAGTTTATAACCTGGATTAAAACATAGGATACTTTTTATCCCCTATAGTAAGATCCCATGGGACAATAACCAAACATCACGCGGGCGAAGCCGCTGGCAGAAGCTAGTCTATACTAATATTATAAAGCAGAAGAGTTTGTTTGTTTGTTTGGTTGAACGCGCTAATCTCAGGAACTACCGGCTCGAATTGAAAAATTCTTCTTGTGTTGGATAGTCCATTTATCGCTATAGGCTATATAGCATCACGCTACGATTATAAGGAGCGAAGCAGGAATGAAAAATGTTGCAAAAACGGGGATGTTTTTCCTTTCCTTTTTCTCTCTTATGTGACGCAGACGAAGTTGCGTGGGTCAGCTAGTTACTAATAATTGGTTTACCATAATTGACTTTGTAAGTAAAGATGGCTTAGAAGGTGACCTTGTTTAAGATAGCCTCAAAGATGGAGGTATTCCTCAGACCGCACCTGTTGGGACGAAACTCAGATCGCTAATCGCTAATCAAGATACACGTTTTACCTACGATACAAAAGAATACGTACACGTTTATGCAACATAAGTCGAACATCAAAACCACCAAATACATACCAATAAAGCCTTCCCATTTATCAATATTTCCCATGAAGCTATATCAGAACATGGGACACAAAAGAACATTCAATAAAAACCAAAAACGACCAATATTCAATTCGCCCAGTTACACAATACATGACAGTATGACACGCAAACTAAAACTTCTACATCAAAGTAACCTCAGAATAATACCAATTTACAAAAGTACATATACCAAATAATTTTTAACAAAACCAATCATTTGAAAGGTTAATATTATGCTAAACGTAAGTAACATGGTACGGTGTGGTACAAGCCTTCGTGCATGGATTTTAATTATTATCATGTACCGAATACGACTTCTAATAAATGTCATTATGAGGCTGTATAAATACCAAGTAACATTACAACTGGAATACTAACCAGGCATCCTTATGTTCGGGTGAAAGAGTTTTCTTTTGCGTGGTTGCAAGTTGAGGACTAGTAAATAGAAGTTGGTTGTGATATAGTTCTTTAATGGAACCGCAATGTCACGTGCGTGACAATGATGGTACGTAAATAATATAGTTCAACGTTTTATATGGGTGCAAGGCTAAAATAGCCTTCTATATCGAAAGTTTAGTTGGAATTTTTGCATCGAAAACTGTGTACTTATGATTATTATCTAGTGATTTAGATTGCACAAGTTCTAAATTTTCGTTTAAGTTAGCTATTAAGGTTGGTTTGTACTGTTTCGTAATTTCTGCAAATGTTTCATTTGAGTACTTTCACATGACAAATGAATATCGTTGCTTCCAGTCTGTGCTAGTAAAGTTAAACAAAGAAGGAATGGCATACGACTTTGTGGCTTTTCATGTTTGCTTGCTTTTGATTTATTATTTATACTTTTTTAATGGTAGATAATGTTTGCATGCCCAGCTTTGTTTTCTGCGATTTTTTTATTAACTTAATTTGTTTCTATTTTTACACTGATGCTTGGCCGGTCCTGTAGGTATACTTTTTCAAATTTGTTCATCACAGGGTAGTTTACATTTACTTTTTGATTCATCATTATCATTATTTCAGCCGAAAGATGTCCACTGCTGGTCATAGGCCTCTCCCCAGTGTCGCCACATTGACCGGTCCCGTGCGACTCGCAGTCATTTTTCGACTAGCCGTATTTGTCTATGAATAAAGTAGTCAACACATAGCACCTGTACCACTTAATATACATATAAACATCCATGACTCGGAAACAAATGTCCATGCTCATCACACAAAGAAAAACTACAGTTAAAATAAACTAAACTATAAAATTTAAAAAACTGCTCCTCAACGCTGTCAACTGGTAATATCCCTAAGAAACTGGCGGCGTTACCGCGCTCTATGGCAACGCTAAGCCTTTGGCTAAGGAAGGCAAAAGCCAGCCCTAGGGTCACGGGAAGTGTCAACTAAGCGTTCAGAAATTTCCTTAAAAGACTATTCTTTTACACGCTAGCAGAAACTAGCAGTATAAACTGACAAAATATCAGGCCTTCCAACTTATTCAAATCTTATATGAACCAATTTGAAAATACAAAACAAATGTCACAACAAATTAAATCCTCATCATTCCAGATTGAGAAATATATTTCAGTAATTATAGCGTACGTCCCCAGAAACAATAATTAAAACAAACATTAATATCGTAAAACAACACATACCAGCCCACCTTGATCGTCATCCGAATATCGAGCCAACAGCGAACAATAAGAACCAGTAGGCCGTATAACGCGTTTGCGCGCACAACACCCTTAAAAAAGGGGGGCAAGACGGCAGGGGGGGCAGGCGGGTTTAAGTCCTACCCTTTAAAAGATTCCGTCGTCCTCCCATTTTTAAGACTTTACAATACCGACACACACATTGATGTAAATTTAAAGATGTGCCCTGTGATGAAGATGGTGCGAAATTCGACAATGAGATGGAATGATAAATGTAATGTGCTGTGAGAGAATGGCCGCGAATTCGCACGCGTGAAGTACGGTAATTGTCCTATATAATCGTGTTCCCGGGACAAAAAGTATATAATATTCATTTGTTAATTTTATCTTTCGTACCATAGCTATAGGTTTAAAAAAATATTACAATAGGCTTGCATATAGCTAAAAACAATTATGAACTCTGTTAGGGAATCCTTTGTATTAAATATGTCTGCCAAACATCTAGATTCATTCAGTAGTTTTTGCGTAAAAGAGCCTCCATACATCGATCCTCACAAACTTTCACATTTATTAGTACTAAAGATAAGATTCAAATCTCAACGAAATAAAACGTGGACATATTTTGGCGTGACCTCGCAGAATCTATGATTTAAATCCATGGACATACACATTTGGGAATCCTTAGCTCATTTCTTTAGGGGATCTTTCCAAGTGTGTGTGTGTGTGTGATTGGATTTTTCCGTGTTCCCAGTAATTAGTGAGGGACTCATTAGGGATGTGGGATGAGCCGTAATGAGGTCTACCGAGGACATCGACCGTTTGAATGTACTTAGATTGAGACACGCGAGCGTAATGATATGAAAGGGAAAGTGATGTAGAAAAAGTGCTACCGTTTTGTCTATTCAAATTAAAAGCTTTCTTTTTAGGTTGTTTTGGAGATAGAACACACTTATTGTATAAAGGTTTTCTTAACGTCCCAGTTTTATACTTAATTAACCCTTTTCACAGTGTAATTAGGTCTGGTTGTTAATTAAAGGGATAAACTTAACTGACTTTTGTATACCTAGCCCAAAAACTATTAGCTGACATACAACGGCGAAAATTTTGAAAAACTTACGGGATATGTTACGTGATTAGTTATTGTTTCAGTGACAATAATTATAAGTTTAGTTTTAAACCGTGAAACCGCTAAACAGTCTTTGAAAAATAAGCTGGTAAAAATATTCTAATCTGAATTTAAATGGTGTACAAGACTTACCATCTATCTCTCTAATTATAATAATAATTATTATAATTAGATATATATATATATATATATATATATATATATATATATATATATATATATATATATATATATATATGTATATTATTATTATACTCTTACTCTTACTCTTTTACAAACAAATTTAAATTTAAAAATTTACTTAATTATGTTAAGTAATGAATAAAGGAAATAATAATAATCATTTATTTCAGATCATGATACATAGTTTGTTAATAATACACTTATGTCTATGTTAGTAAATGTACTGTCTCATATTTCACCGGCTATATACGTTTTACTATAAGAAAAGTGGTTTTCTCTAGAGTAAGTCTTCACAAGCAGTTTTATAAATGAACATCTGCCAAACCTTTATCCCAACAATATTCAGATCGGCTTCCACTCCAGCCAAAATCCAAATGCATCTAAACACCAGTATTTTACAAGTACCTCTAAAAATAAAATACTAAAACCCTATTAACAAATAAAATCCCACATAATACGTAAACAAGCTCCCGGTGGAACAAGTACTGGTATTTTTGCAGCGGTCCTCAAATGCGCAGTAGCACTAATTGGCAGCCGATGACTCTTTGTTATTGAGCTCGGTGACCGGAACTTTCTAGTGTTGTTTGGACTTCGCCATTTTAATAGCCATAGCGTACAACCCTAATTATTGAATGCTGCGGATTTTTTTTATAGTTTTGCATGTTTTTTCCGAACTTCTTTTTATTAGTGAGTTTTAACGATGGATGTATTATATTTGCTTCTACGTTAGTTATTTAATTGTTTCAGTTATCATCTTCAATCGACAGCAGAGCACTGCTGGAGATAAGTATTACATCATTCATCTTTGTTTTTGTCCCTCACGGACAATAAAACACACACAGTCACACACACACGCACGCACACACGTCTTAACAGTTAAATTGCGGCAGTAATAAAGAGAGTCCTTGTATTACCCAGTCATCAGTAAACACTGATGAGTGGATTTCATCTTCAAAACATAGACACACCTCCACACATT
The DNA here is from genome assembly GCA_916618015.1 of Xestia c-nigrum. Lineage (NCBI taxonomy): Eukaryota > Metazoa > Arthropoda > Insecta > Lepidoptera > Noctuidae > Xestia > Xestia c-nigrum. The sequence goes on along the minus strand of OU745261.1, from coordinate 18,103,021 downwards.
CAGCTATAGATATGAAAAAAAGAAACTTAAGACGAAACTAAAGGTAATGCTAAACATGTAATCAGATTGGATTTACGAGAAGACCTCGGTTTTCTCAAACACTCACCCTGTCTAAATCCAAAAAAAACACTAACAACCGTAAAAAAAATCAGTTCCAAAACGCGGTGAACATTCATTAAGGCTGACGTGTCAGACGTGCAAGTTCCCATATGTCACATAGTAAACAGCACGCCCCTGTTAGTCCCTGTTAGCCCCTGTTAGGACCTTCACCCACTTCACAGTTCTGGCGATGCAGTAGCGATGCTGTCGCTGGCTTGACCTTCGCCTACGTAAACACGTCTGTGTGTCGCTACTACAGCAATGCTTTCTCGCTTCAGTCCCAATACAAAAGCCGTTCAGCATCGATAAAGAAATGCCTGTGCGTTCCCCCAATGTCGTGGGAAACAGACGCGCGTTTGCATCGATACGTTGCAGATGCTAGTATGCGTTAAGGGGCATAAAAGAAGTTGGGCAGGACACCTAGCAATGCGCGGTAATGGCAGTAGGCTGTGTGTCCATCCAACAACTGGAAAGATAATTGATGGTCGTCCGGCAGCGAGATGGCCAGACAACATTGTTCCTGTCGCGGGAGTATCCTATGAGGCTAGCACAAGAAAGTGAAGCTTGGCACAAGCAAAGACCCACACCCAGCAGTGGGTGAAGTCAGGCTCTGGATGATGATGAGATGCGAGGAACGCGCGTTAGTAGCGATGTAGAAGCGCGTTGACGATACCCACGACCGTATCGCTACAAATAGTCGCTGTGGGTGGAGGGCCTTAGTCCCCGTATGCCCCTGTTTGCACACCGCGTGCCCCTTTGAATACTAAGTTACTGGGACTTTTTATTTCACAATGAGAATTGTTTCCACTCTTTAGCTCCAAGAGTATGGGAGTTGGCATTTTTGGTTTTGCGGTACTAATTTTTCAAGTATGAAGTCTAAAGGAGGCAGGTATTCATGTTTTTACATGTGAAATAAAAATTCTCATTGTGAAATAAAAAGTCCCAAGTCAATTCTCATTGTAAAATAGGTCATTCTCAGGCCTGTATGAAATTTTGAAATAATTTGGAAGTTCTGGTGTGAGTTAGGAGAACAAGATATTCAACTTTAGATTGCAGAATTGCTAGGTTAAGCGAGGGTTACTGTAAATGCTCTTTAATCTAAATATATACGAGTACATATATAATTCAAAGGTGACTGACTGACTGACATAGTGATCTATCAACGCACAGCCCGAACCACTGGACGGATCGGGCTGAAATTTGGCATGCAGGTAGATGTTATGACGTAGGCATCCGCTAAGAAAGGATTTTGATCAATTCTACCCCCAAAGGGATAAAATAGGGGATGGAAGCTTATATGAAAGTCCGTCTGTTTTAAAGTTAGGATCTTCTAATTTTGTGTTTAGGCTGACGATTGAAAATTAATTTATGCGTGTTTCAGCGTTTTTGATAACTCCACCCCGAAGGCTTATAAAGGGGATGAAATTTTAGGTGGAAAATTCTTAATTTTCGACGAAAAAAGTACAAAATTTGTTATCTGGGCTTATGATTGGAAGCTGACGCAACGGCTTTATTAGAATTTCAACCCTTGAGGGGTGAAGAAAGAGCAACATTTTGTTTTTAATTAAAGTTTTTGTTTTTTGAGTCACCAAAAAGTATCAAAGTTAGTAAGTCGTTAGTTTTTTTTATTTCAACCCACAAAGGGGTAAAAGGGGGGATGAAGTTTTGCATTGTAGTTGTTCATTCGTTCACGAATAACAGCAGCAGGAGAGACCTTTTGCAGCAGTGCAAGTTAATAGTATAGGCCGTACACAAGTTACGGCTGACAGTACTTACCGTTTTGTAGGGACCTAGGTAAGCCGAAGATTATGGACTTACGGCAAGAGCAGAAAAATAAAGTATGGCAGCCGCCGCTCCTGTGGGTGCCGCCCGCTCGCACCAACTTGCTGCAGCACGCGCCGCTGACGCGCGCGCTGCGTGCACTCAATATGGTGTCACAACAGATTGATTGCTTCAATTGTACACTGAGCGAATTCACACGGGCCGCATTTTGCGCAATTACTTTAGTTTGTCAAATTAATTAATTTATTCAAAACATAAATAATTTAACTTTAAATATAACTGCTCTATTGTATTAGGTACCTAAACCTGTAATAATAGTTGTATGTGTTGTTTAAATAAATAGGTAAATAAAATAAATAAATAAATTATGTATAATTATGAACGAGATAGAATGAGTAATTGTCGATATCGTATTTGATACCAACTAGATTTATGTATTTTGTAGATTTCTGTTTTTCTTTTTTTTCTCTTCTGCATTTCTGATCTTACTTTTGGAGAATGAAGATCAAAAATGGCGGCGACGAAATTTTTTGGATTTTTAATCATGGGTGTCGTTTCCGTAGTTTTCGCTGATAGTGAATATGAGGTCAAAATTAACACGGAGAAAAAAGTTAACAGAAGCAAAAAAAAAACAGTTTTCCTTTTTTTTCTACGGCTTCCCCTGACACTATTTTCACCCTGCGCCACTGTTAGGTAGAGGTGTATCTAATCCTACACCCACATTTCGCACATTTAGCTTAATCCCATCAACCGGGCACAAATAATACAATAACACTTTGCCCGTCCCGCAAATCGAACCCAGGACCTCATGCTCAGTAGCGCTTGCGACAACTCGAACAACGATGCAGGCTCACACATGACCCATCAATATTTTCACGCGAACGAAGTCGCGGGCAACAGCTAGTTATTAAGTAAAACTCAAACTTACAGAATAATGAATCTTGCTTGTAGTAAAACGGTAGCCCTATCGGCTGTGGTGGTCAGAGGGTTGCCCAAATACATTAAATGAGACAAAACTAGCGTAACGTGAACTATATGTCATACGCCGTGCAATTCTGTCTAACGAGAGAAAAACGAAAGGACAAAAAAAAACGATTTTGAAACATTTTTCATTCCTGCTCCGCTCCTAATGGTCATAGCGTGATGTTATATAGCCTATAGCCTTCCTCGATAAATGGACTATCCAACGCGAAAAGAAATTTTCAATTCGACCTTGTAGTTCCTGAGATTAGCGCGTTCAACCAAACAAACAAACTCTTCTGCTCTATAAATAATATTAATATTAATAATAAGTATAAGTATAGATTTATAATTTAAAAAAATGTTAGGGTTCGATAACCCTTATCACTTAGGGGTACGAAAAATAGATAGTAGCCGATTCCCAGACCTACTGAATATGCATATGAAATTTCATAAAAATCGGTCAAGCCGTTTCAGAGGAGTATGGTAACTAATATTGTGACACGAGATTTTTTTATATATATATATGAAGAAAGATAACCCATGCCAGAAATCCCCAGAGTTAGGCAAAACCTTATTATACACTCACATTTCGCCATTATGTTTAAAGTCCCATTTAATAGGGGGCGAGCCATTTGCCATCAACTGGGCACAAATACAGGCTGCTACTGAGAAATTTCTAATTGAAAACCCTAATAATACATTGCCCGACCCAGGTACACACCCAGGATCTCATGCTTAGCATTCGCGCTTGCGACCACTCGACCAACAAGGCAGAGGATCTTTGTTCCAATGTAATAATTAACTTACGAATAGGTATCTCGGCCACGAGACAATTCAAAGTCCACAGTATCCATTACCCCATTCAAATATCAAGTTAGTCAAAGAGTCAGTATTTCTCTGGACATTGAAGTGTGTCTGACATTGTTTATTGTCTCTTTGCCTATAAAATTTTGTTTGCGACATTTGCATTTTCTTGGCTATACTTATGACCTTATAAACATTAACGATCGTTATAATTTTGTCAATACAAGCCGTGTACAATCGGTGACACAAGTTACTGACCATTGCACAAGTGTTTGGCGATTAAAAAGGTGCTGTGTTTTCTTGATTAGTCACTAGAGTATTATAATATTAGTAACAGCAAAAATTGTTGGTTTATTTAATATCTTTACTTGAGAAGAATTATTCTGAAGAGTTAACGCTGCATGCAAGGGCAGTTGTTATGATATCATCATCATTATCATCATCATTACAGCCGCAAGACGTTCACTGCTGACCATAGGCCTCCCCCTAGCATCCCCACATTGACCGGTCCCGTACGACTCGCATCCAGCGTATTCCCGCAACCTTCACCAGGTCATCGGTCTATCTAGTGGGAGGGAGGCCCTCCAACGCAACGTCTTCGGGTATAATGACTGATTTCAAAATTTCAAAATATGTAACACTAGCGGACGTGACGCGGTTTCACCCGCGCAGTTCCCGTTCCCGTGGGAGTACGGGAATAAAATGTAGCCTATGTTACTCAGGGACTCACTCAGATTTCAAAAATTCTTTCACCATTGGAAAGCTACATTCAAGCTTTCCAATGGTGAAAGAATTTTTGAAATCGGCACAGTAGTGTTTGAGTTTATTCATTACAAACATACACACACCAAAATGCAATTATTTCCTCTTTATAATATCAGTGTGAACTATTGCGATGGCGACTGTACCATCCATACCACAGCATTCATATCGTGTTACATTCTCTTTGATTCGCACCACATTTTCAACAATAGAAAATATAATTTCGTGTCAAAAACGTTTCTTTAGTCAAATATCAAAGAAAATGTGTTTGAACCCGAACAGTGGCAAAGTTGAAATAATAACAAATAAATGGGCAAAACAATCGGCGTTTAAATGTTTTAATGCTAAAACAATGAGGGCTTCTAATAATAAATTATTGAATTTGTCCCGCTTTACGTAACGACAGCGGCGAACGAGAGTTGTGTGATTTATTTGGGAAAGTCCTTGAGTAAAAGAAGTAATCAAATAATGTAATCATTTAACACACATTTGAAAATCCATACATATTTCAAATATAGGCGCGTCCCTTATCTGTGTGTGTGTCCGTGCTATTCTTTTAAACTACATAACGCATTGTGATATGATTTTTTCATTAGAAAATTTGCTCTGGCAGGTTTGATTATCTGCTTAACTTTTCACAACTACGTTAGTTGTTCTCCATGGTCTTTCCCCGCCCTTTATGTTTATCATCATCAAATGACACCCGGGACCAACTTAACCAACTTTTCGACACAAGGAGGAAACTATAAGTAATGGGCGGTCACCCATCCACAGACGAACATAGGTAAGCGCGGCTTAACCTGAAATCTAGACGTTCAATCAGGTTTTAAAAAATACGCGAATCAGGAGCAGAAGGTCACTAGTTTATTATTTAAAAAAAGTAATAGTTAGTGCTTGCCGACTTTAGTAATGATTTATGGACGGAATAAAACTATATCATGGTTCTTAGATTTTTCTCAGAATTGGCAATAACAAAACGTTGAAAATAGACTGAACAAATACTCCATTTCCAAGCTTTTGTAATAGGATTTAAATCTAACTGGAGTTTTTTCGAACAATACAGCATACTATCATGGCTTCTTGAAACTAGTGCAAATCCCAATGAAATACTATTGTTAGCACTTTACTATTGCAACGTAATGATATTGTTTTCTAATTCCTGAGGTCACATTTCCAGAAACAAATGTTATTGAAGAGATCATTCTCTCTCGAAATAAATTATAAACTGCAAATCCTTTTCTGGTATGAAACTAAGCTAGACATAGTTTTAATATAAAACCTTATTGCAATTTTGCAAAGCACAGTTTCAAAAATATCGCCACTGTTCTGATTTAGAAGTAGGAAGAGAAAAAAAACGAAATAAACGTTTCCAAAAAGTATGGTGTTGACCAAAAACCTTCTTGGGTTCATGATCTTAATTGGCTTAGCTTGTGAACTTATTGCACAATGGTGCTGATTTGTTATAGTATCTTTTAGATTGCTGACTGGGACCCACAATCAAATTGTTACCACAGGGGAACCTCTTAACCTCCTCCCAGAGTGGGAGGAGTCATTTGATGATATTCCATCCCAAAAAAAAAGAGAACCTACCTCGTACCCATTTTCTTAAGACTTATGTATGATCATAGTTGTGTGAGTAAAATATCTATAACATGCAACTGAGAAAACGCACAAATTATCAAAGTAAACCCGCTTCCAATCAAAACAAAGGAACAGACACTAAACCATCCAAAAAAGTCACGTAAAGCCAGGGGCAGGACACTAATTTCGGCATAAATATTAAGGCCGAACGCCGAATTTTAAAGGCGGCAATTTGAACCTACACTCTCATCCTGATCGCAGGATAATTTATCTTAACGAAAGAAAGGGGTGGCCGGGGGGATGAGGTGGGTACTCGCCCAAAAATTGGGTAAAAATGTTGCCAGCCAGCGATTAAACCGTTGGGGGAGATGCGTCGTATTAATCACCACCCAGGCGTCTTCGTCGATTCTCGCGGTATGACTGTAGAGTTGTTAATACCTCACCACCGTATTCGAGAGTAACAATGGAAAATACGCAATTTATTTGAACAACTTGTTGTTCTATTCAGCCTCATTTTATTTGTCCTGTAGCGCCATTTATGTAATATAGGTACCTAAATGCTTAAAGTCTCCTCCAGCTTTTTTTTTGACATTACTTTAGGTATACAAAACAGCACACGCAAAGCTGCCCATACAAAAGAGACATTTAAATGAATTTCTCCTATAAAAATTAAAACCTGTACATTTTCCCCAGCGTCTCTTGCTAACCGGCTAATTTGTCTTAATAAGAGCTCTAACTTCAAAAGAAAACACTAGAAAAAAAACATGCGTAAGTAACTTTAAATTGTATGTATGGTCCAGCTATGTGTGCTTTTTTTTTCATTTTCTATTTCCCCCACCTCCTCCCTCTCAAGCCCTGCCCAAGTCGTAGCACTGCTACGGGTTGTACCCCGCGCACGTATAATTGCTGCTACGTCGTAGCAGATCGGCTACGAGTGCTAAGAAAAGCGTACGTGATGAACGATGCACGGGAGTCCCATGATTTTTGTTCACCAGAAAAGTGCTTTTACTTTAAAAATACAGCATGCTTGACTTGAATAGTAGTCGTGCGTACTTATGTCATAGGATAGATTGAAATGTAACTCACAACTCTATAGAATCCCGCAAGTTGGCCTGTCCGTAGAAGGCAGGGCGGCCACCTTGGCTTTGTTTTAATATTTTCGCAAGCATTATGAAGGGTTTCTCTGCTTTCAAATAATTTCGGCTTCTGTTCCTGAAGTTTTGATAAAAGTTTCATTCTATCAATAATTAACGGGAACAATCCTGGTTAGCTGATGCGATTATAAAGGTTTCGGGGTTTTTGCATTACTTATCTTTAATTTATTTTTTTCTGGAATGTCAAAGTTTAAGAGTCGGGTCGAGTTTTCTTTGTCAGTAATTGAGTTTGGCAAGGTTTTGAAAGGGGAAACGCGGGTTGATGCTTATTTTAATTTATTGGTGCAGGAGTAATTTTTATGGGTACGTACAACGGGTGTAAGTTGGAGCTAAGACTATAAGTAAAGGGTTGTCAGGTAAAAGGTAGTGAAAAGTTTCTGTACTTTGGTTTGGGTTCTGATCTTTCCACAAAATATTTCGTGAAAATTATGAACTCCTTTTGTTTAGTTCTAAAATGCTAAACAGTGATCGTTTTTTCTTTTAATAATTACATAATAAATATCGCTGGACATTACACACAGCGCCATCTAGTGCCACACTAAGCAAGGCTTGTGTCGTGGTCACCAGACAGTTGATAAACTACATATATACTTTTTGTTTGTACTACTTAACCACCTACTTATTATACATATAAACATCCATGACTCGGAAACAAATGTCCACGCTCATCACACAAACATTTGCTCCTACCGGGATTCGAACCCGGGACCCTAAGAACGTAAGGCAGCCTCACTACCGCTGCACCATTCGGGTCGTCAAATGCTTCTGATCATTTTCAAGCGTTGCTTCGGCTTACCTAATAACGGTTATAATAAACTAACTGACCCACGCAACTTCGTCTGCGTCACATAGAGAGAAAAACGAAAGGAATAAAAATCCCCGTTTTTGCAACATTTTTCATTCCAGCTCCGCTCCTAATTGTTGTAGCGTTATGTTATATAGCCTAAAGCCTTCCTCGATAAATGGACTATCCAACACAAATATTTTTTCAATTTGAACCAGTAGTTCCTGAGATTAGCGCGTTCAACCAAACAAACAAACTCTTCTGCTTTATAATATTAGTATAGATTCTATTGGTCAGTGCAAGCACGACTGCTGACAAAGAGGTCCTATGTCTTCTTTTTTTGTGTTGGATAGTCCATTTATCGAGGAAGGCTTTAGGCTATATAACATCACGCTACAATTATTAGGAGCGGAGCAGGAATGAAAAATGTTGCAAAAACGGGGATTTTTTTTCCTTTTGTTTTTCTCTCTTATGTGACGCAGACGAAGTTGTGCGGGTCAGCTAGTAGAATAGTTTTTTTTTTTATTCAAGTGTCATTGACTCAAAAGCTGATAGTAACGATTATGTTAGTAAGCACAGATAAAATAACAACACAACAAATAACGGTGGATCAATGAGGCAGTCGTGCACAAACTAACTTAATTTAAGATATTGCTATCTATTTCTCGCTAATAAAACGAAAAAGAGACTGACCATGGAGTTTCTTGCCGGTTCTTCTCCATGGAATCGACTAACGCGAACCGTGCACCTTTTTCGACGTTTTATAAGTGCCCATCCAGGCTTATGTGAAATAAAATATTTTGATTTTGTTTTTTTTTTTATTTTGACGTAATATTTTAGAGCTGTCATCGGAACTGAAATGAAGGATGCACGTAAAAACATGACGACTAAAAACACGGTGAAGCGCAAGGCATGAACAAGTTTGACATCTCTAACTTAGTTCATAGCAGCTATGAACTCAGGAAAAAAAATCAGGAAATCAGGACTAAATGGCTTATTTCTTAGGAGTGCTGAAACAAAACATCTTATTTCTTGGAGTTTGCGACTAAATGGCTTATTTCCTTAAATCATATGATAATAACTCATAATTTAGAGTATTAAAAAAAATATATACACTGTGAAACGATCTATTAACGTACCTAGATTATGTACATAGAAGTTTGTTACTAAAAATATTCATATATGAAAAGTTTTCGTATTTTTCTTGGTCCTGAAAAAAATGACCATACAGAAATAAGCCATTTTGAAAAGTCACTCCTCCGTCCTTTTCTCGCACTGCCTTTTAGTTAAAGATAGCAATAGGCTAAATTAAGTTTAGTTTGTGCACTACAGAATTGACACCATTAACTACTTTAACTGGCTACTTTATTAATGAAGGACCAGTCACATATTCCGTTATCTTCATTTGCAAAAACAGACCAACCTCTAAACTAATTGTTACTAGAGAGTACAAACATGATTGTGGGTTCGATTCCCAACCCACGCATAGTCTAATTGGAATTGTATGTTACAACATTCTTAGTTATTGCACAATTTAGGAACTATTATAACTGTACTAGTTTTGTTTATTGTAGTAGGTTAACAATAGTCGGCAAAAAATCCTAATTTTGCTATTTGCAACATTATGACTTGGTTAATAATAACAAGAACAACGCCTTTGTAACTACACGAATTTGTTTGTTTTTAACCTTAAAGGGACTACTTTCAAGATAATTTAGTTTTCATAATTAATTCATTAACTGTTAGCGAAGTAGACACAATAATTAAACAATCGCGTCAAACCGATTCGGTCGTAGTCAACAGATAAGAGGTTAACTTAACTTTTAGTAGTGATGCAACGAATACTACTTTTACGAATACGAAAACGAATATCAAACCTACTATTCGGCGAATACGAATACGAATACGAATATCTCGCTATGATAATACTGACTTATATATTTGATGAAATCAAAATTTTCCTGTTGTAATTTTTTTATTTAAAAAACGTAAAATTTGTAGATTTTGGTTTTTTGGTTTCAGGGGATTTCTTTTTTCAGTCTGGATGTTCCCAGCCGTTGAAAAAAGTATTTCCGAGGCGACTGTACAAGGCTTCAGTGAAAAATATTTTTGGCGAGTTTTTTTAAACTTTGGACATCTTCTCGCCAAAAGGCCAGTGGATCAGCAGTTGGCGATAAATTAAATATTCGTATTAGTATTCGCCGAATACGAGTATTCGGTAAATGTCTACTATTCGGCGAATAAGAATATTCGTATTCGTATTCGTTACATCACTACTTTTTAGTGAAATGCAAATCCATGTAAATATCCGAAAGGCCGTTATGTTTCAAATCAGCTGAAAATTACATTGACCAGTGATAATGTAACTATGTACTAATTCTTCATAACTGAATTTGTCAGTAACAGCCGTGGAGCCTGGATTTGTGTCCGCTTGCTGGCAATAGGCTCGCACCCAATAACATCGGACTTATACTTGCTCATAATTGCTTTACCACTATTATAATATAAATGATAAAAAATATTGCTGGACATTTTACACACAGCGCCATCTAGAGCCACACTAAGCAACGAGGCTTGTGTCGTGGACACCAGATAGTTGATTATACTATATAGATACTTTTTTTTTTGTAAATACATACTTATTATACATATAAATTATTATACTTTAAACTACTTATTATACTTTAAACTAGTGTTATAATCACAATTTTACCATTTTTTTTATTTTTTTATTTATATGTTGTCCTGTCGGGCTAATAAATGCTTGTTCTTTCTTTCTTTTCTTTCTTTCTTTCTTTATAAACATCCATGACTCGGAAACAAATGTCCATGCTCATCACACAAACATTTGCTCCTACCGGGATTCGAACCCAGGACCCTAAGAACGGAAGGCAGCCTCAGTTCCGCTTCGCCAATGCAATGGGGTCGTCAACATTTTTATTGACTACGACTCCTAGAAAATTAAAACTTCATTAAGGTTGAACAAACGAGTATCGACAACATAGAAAAATATACGTGATGGTTTTATTATCCTTCCTTGTGGTGCTCGAGGAATATTATGAAGTCGACTATACACAAAGATTCATCGTACGCAAAGATCGAAGATAGCAGCAGTTATGGTCTAGTAGTGTAACGGTCGGACTGACAAATCATAGGTCTCGAGTTCAAAACCAAGAAACGCACCTCTGACTTTTCGGATTCATATTCGTATTCCACTTAGGCTAGTTTCCACCATCAAAAAGTTGCAAATCTATTCAGTCCGTCAGTTAGAGTATTGGAAAATAATGGACACGTATTTTTTGTTTTTGTAAATCAACAAATATTGACAAAGATAAAACGCATCAACACTCGGGGCTCGTGACATCAGGACTCACTAAAAATGATACCAAACAGTGTCGTATTGAGAATTTTAAAAGCGTCTTATATTCGTCAATTTTGGTTTATGTAACAAAAGAAAAAATAGGGGTGAAATATTTTTTGAAAATCTAAGTGACGGACTAATTAGATTTTTTCAGTTAACAAGCCTTATCATTACTATCTACGGTGAAGGAAAACATCGCGAGGAAACCAACATCTCTGAGAGATATTTCTAGACGGCTTGCCAAGTCAAGTTAGAGGCCTTTGGGCGGCAAAGGTTTCGACACTAGGTTAGGTACTAGCCTCACGATATAAAGGGTGTAAAACACCTCTTCACGAACCCGAAAGGCACTTGTTCTCCCTAACATTGCGATCATTTTTTTTGTGCTACACCATGGGAACCTTATAGTTACGGAGATATGGGGGGTCAAAGTTTCAACTTTTTGTCAATTTTTTTTTTAAATACACGTTTTTTTTGTATGATTTTGACTGTTAACACCTCCACGACCCCCGTACAATTCAATCCATCCATCAGCACAATGTTCTAAGTGCGTTACATCGAGTTCTACCACAAAACGTGATTTTTAACCTCAAAAAAAAAATGTTTCCCAGCAAAAATATTTGCGTAAAGTTACTTATTTTGATGTACAGAATGCTTGGTTAACGGCTTTGTGATGAGGTGGTTTACACCCTGTATACGTGAACATCGTAAAACATTAACCAACCAATGCACAGAGTGACAAACCACAACCGTAACACGGAATCCATCAACGCAAGCAAAACAAAAACGACAACACAACTATGTACCCATTTAAAAAAAACTCACATTTTGGCGCCCGTGCCAAATGACACACAAGTGAGACGCGTAATGTCAACACACACACATATATACAAAAAGACATAGTATGGCGAAGGAAGAACGGGAAACTTCCACGAAATTTGCTCACCAAAATGACGACGCTTGTTTTTTTAGGTGGCTGCTTATGACGCTCGATTTAGGTGGATACGGTTGCTCTAATTAGTGGGGTAGTGTTTTGTTGTTTTCCATGGGAGACGATGTAGGGAAGTTACAATGTTGACAGTGTTCAATGTGAACATGGCTTTTTAGCTCACTATACTTAGGAAATCGCAAAGATTGAGTGTGGGTTGGAATAATGAGAGATTCCAGCCCGCCATGGGTTTGCTTTGACTACAATACCATCAGATTGTACGCATGCTGCCAGGTGTTAACTTTATTTATTAATTAAATTATCTACAGTTATGTTGAGTGCCCGGTTGACAGGGCGCTTGGATCTATCTTCTTCTTCGTTTTTTGTGAGGCTCTCGTATCATTCAAGAATAGCTTTTAAGTAGATATGTTCACTTCAGCTTCCAAAAATTGAGGTTTACAATATCGATACCTTTTCATAGACTTTATTTATTTATGTACACACAAAATACTTAGTAGGACATTACATTAAGAGAAAAGAGCACAAAGGTACTGCTTATTTCATAAGAAATTTCTTCCAGCAGACCTGCGAGAGGACAGTTTAATTAGAACAACAGTTGGATTTCTCACAGATCCCTACACATTAAGTCACTACAAATCCTTTACCACAAACCCAACCCGAATTCATTAAGAGTCTCATCCACCCAACACTAGCGCACCCTAACAAACTTATTAAGATTTCTTTTCTTTTTACTGTACGTGGTTAGCGACGTATGACGCAAGCTAACGGCCGCAGGGGGGAGGCACAAGCCCAGGGTAGGCCAGGGTAGGCCAGGGGGGGGCAGGGTAGACCCTCGCACGCATGGCCGCTCTCATGATTTAAGCACAGGGATAAGAATGAAATTAAAAATACATCCTCGCCATTCCTTAGGGTGCCGGGGGGACATATATGCAAATGAACCACCCCCATACCCCCCTCTCATAAGACAGGGGGGAGTTTTTTGTTAGGATGCTATTAATTTGGGGTGTAACTCACTAAGTATGGGTACGCATATATGAGGGAGTCTTCGTGCGTTTCTTAGAGATTCTTTTTCCATTTTTCTGTTTAAATTATGTAGGGATGTGAGCGGAGATTATGAAGTGTATTTCAGGTGAAATTTATTAATTTTTCTTGTGCAGAATGTGGGGACCAATTTGTTGGTACGAATATGGAAATTGATTAAAATTTTCAATGGTTTGTTTTGGTTGTAAATCCTTATCTTTATGAGTATAAGTTGAAGTTGCAAAGGGATTCTGAATACAAACTAATTCTATGAATTACTGTACTAATGTAATTTCGTATATAGTTGTATCATCTGTTTCAAAACAAGACAGAATTGTAACTTTTAAGTAATAAATCTAGTCCAATTATGAGAATGACCGATCGACAGACACAAGAAAATGCATGAAAACTCATTTGTGTAGATTTCATGTGACAGAGGTAGAGAGTTAATCAGTAAATAAAAAATGACAACTAGTAACTAGGCCAGAAGCCAACCTCAAAACTAAACGTAAGAAACTAGATTTCAAATCAAAATACAAGACTAAAACATCCTACTTAACAGTAAGGAGATGAAAACGATTTTCAAAACATATGAATCAAATACACATTTCTATGACTTTAAATTTTCAATACTTACACCACTTTTAAAACTTCAAATCAGCCTCCCCAGAGACAAACTCTTAAACGTTCGACGATCATCAGAAACCATTGTGTATCAAGTACGCGGCATCACAATGTGTCGATACAATCGTGTCCCGAGGCGGGAGGGCGCGTGTTTTCACACGTTATGCATTCAAAGCAATGAGTTGACACTTTCCACCATCATGTAAAGTTGGAGGTAACCTTTCACAAAAACAAATGACTGTGCGAAAGAATGGTTCCTTTTATGCAGTCATTTGTTTTTTTTTCAGGAATTTTTGAATTTGGAATTGTATAGTGATAAAGAATGATTCTTTTTTTGCAGTCTTTTATTTTTAAGGGTTTTTTTTGAATTTCGAATTGTGTAGTGATAGCATTCACTCATTATTATTATGAGAATGATATGACTTTTCATCCTAAGGATATTTTCCTCCCTACACCCGTATTTTGCCAGTTATTTTTAAGTCCTATGGGTGACTCTTCTTTTATATGTAAAAGAAGAGTCACAAATCTACTATTGAGAAATTCCTAATTGAAAAACCCATTAACAATTGGCCTGACCCGGGAGTCGAATCTAAAGCAACTCCTAGATGTGTAACTACTTCCTTACAATATTGGATAGGTACGTGAATTCTAAAGTTCATTGCCTAACTCAGTTTTAAAAACAAGTGAAGATAAAACCTCCACCAAAAACCAAATATAATCTCTCCAATAGATTAAAACGTGAATAATTTTCCTTCTAGAATAATTCAAACGACGCCATCGTTACTCAGAAAGGGTTGTTTTCTTAAAGGGTGAATTTTTGTTTGAAAACATAATACTATTGTGACGGCAAGATTAATTAAAGATGAGAGAGTAATATCATATTATAAAGAAACATGGCGTTCCTTGCGATATCTTTTTACAGGAGCGATTGAAAGTTTTGAATTTGAAGAGGATTGGAAAAATTCCAATGTCCCCCGAAACAAGAGGGAAAACGATCGTTACGTGATTATTATAAAAGCTAAACATAACAACACTCCGACGCTCGCAGAAAGGATAGCCGATAGGGGCCGAAAAGTAGGACGATGCGTTGGAAGACCGAAGAAGTTTAATTAGTCTGTATAAAACACTGCAACAACCAACTATAAAACTAATTCTTTAATCAAAAACAGTATCCGTAACTTTCAAAACATCCTGTGTACCCTGACACATTCAAATCGTTTATGGGGATCGATGTGTATTCTATATCGTCCCGTCATCCCGCCATCCCGCCATCCCGCCGACGACTTCCGCGGGAAAATTAGATAATCCACCGCGGATTTTGTAAACATGTGACAATGTTCTGTCATGGGTGTTACGTTGAATGAGATTTGTCTTTTACATTTGAGGATTTAGAAGATTTTAGTGAGCTTTTTAAAGTTATATAGTTTGATTCGAAGTTGGAAAGTTTTCATTTATTTTGTACTAGCTTCTGCCAGCGGCTTCGCCCGCGTGAAGTTTCAAAATTGTCCCATGGGATCTTACTACCGGGATAAAAAGTATCCTATGTGTTAATCCAGGTTATAAACCATCTGTGTGCAAAATTTCATCCAAATCCGTTGAGTAGTTTTTTCGTGAAAGAGTAACAAACATACATCCACGCGACGGAAGCTTAAAAAATCAAGTAATTTCTCCCGTTTTCCCAACATTTCCTTACACTGCTCTGCTCCTATTCATTGTAGTGTGATGAAAAGTATACTATAACCTGCCCAGGAGTTTGAAGAATAAGTGATGTTATTTTTTTTAATTGGGGTTGAGTGAGAATATTATAAACGTAAGAGTAAACAAATATAATAATAACAAATCTCCGAACTGCTAAGCTATCGGGAGTTACACGTGTTATTGTGAGTCAACTATAAAAGATAGACATATGCTATCTTGGGATATTTTTTATATAATTTTATGTGGAATATTTCCGTTATACATGATTTCTATGTAGCTTTAACCATTAAGGCTGCACACGCGACGGAAGCTAAAAAAACCAAGTAACTTCTCCCGTTTTCCCAACATTTCCTTTCACTGCTCTGCTCCTATTAATGGTAGCGTGATGAAAAGTATACTATTACCTGCTCAGGAGTATGTAGAATAATTGTACCAAGTTTCGTTAAAATCCGTCGAGTAGTTTTTTTTTCTATAAATAACATACAGACAGACAGACAGACAGACAGACAGACAAAAATTTTACTGATTGCATTTTTGGCATCAGTATCGATCACTAATCACCCCCCGATAGTTATTTTGTAAATATATTTCATGTACAGAATTGACCTCTCTACAGATTTATTATAAGTATAGATAGATAATATGTAATTTTTATTTTTGAAAGTTGGTTTTAAAAACACAAAATAATAAGTTAAAAAAAAAATAAACTAGATGAGGCCAGTGTTTCAAACTTTCATACGAGTACTCTGAGAAAAAAATCAAAATTAACAAAGAAGTATTTAGTCTCGTTTTAAGTCATATGTAAATGGTATGTAGAGGAATGATTTGTTTTTTTTTGTGTGTTTATTACACACAAACAAAAAACTCAACCGATTTTAAATTCTCAACCATTAGAAAGCTACATCTTTACCAAGTATTTTTTGTTTCTCTTGATATCCTAAATCAGGCGTTGAAGCGATGTTCACCTTCATAAACGTTTGAGCAGCAAGACAAAGCTGCCTCACTTCTTAATTCAAACACGTCTCTCACACACCACACCTGCAATTCCGTAACCCCCATTCTTCAGGGAAGGAGAAGAATACCCCATGAACTTTGTCTGCTTCACGCCTCGCATAGCAAAGGCCAGATCGATGGCTGTCAAACAATAAATGTCACGTCCACTCCCTCATGTTAATTCACATCAATATCCGCGACACAACCCAAGCTAATCTAACCTTTATTTTCTAGAAGACAGGAGTCATCATGACTGTAGATGTAAGTTGGTGAATCAACCTCCCGATTTTTCTTTGAGGTGCGAACGATGCCCCAATTTTTGGCGGAACGTTTGGTGTATTAAAAAGTAAATGTTTGAAATGCTGTGTATAAGCGTGTGACGTTGACTTTCTGGTATACGGAACCGTGTTTACAAAACTTTTTTTTTTGGTGCCGCTGATTTTGAGGAGGGGTTAGTATTTGTTTTTTTTTAAGTTTAAGACAGAACAGTTTTTCTTGAACTATACCCCAACATTGTGTAATGGCGATAGTTGCAGGAAGACTGGACTGGGGCCTCCATCCATTGTTCCAGCAGACATGTTGCTGTACCATTGTCGGTGAGAAGATATTAATTACGTATTTATTTTGACTTTGTTTAATTTAATTTGCTTTTGACTTAGATTTTGGATTTCATTTGATTGAATTTAATTTTTATTAATTGACTTAGATTCTGTATTTTATAATTATGATTTATTTGATTTAATATGTTTTTGATTTAATTTATTTCTAATTTATTGAATTTTGTTTTTATTTATTTTATTTGATGTTAATTATTATTTGGCAATCGGTGTTATTTACCTGAGAATCTTTAAACGTAACATCACGCCTATTATAATACCCGAAGAGTTCGGCAGAAGTTCACTTAATAGTGCACCCACATTTCGCCAGTTATGTTTAAGTCCCATGTAATAGGGGGCGAGCCTATAGCCATCAAACTGGCACAAATCTAGACTCCGTGGCTGCTACTGAGAAATTCCTGATGGAATAAGGCAAAAGCTCCTTGCCCGACCCGGGAATTGAATTGATCTGATGCTCATGCACTAAACTAGATCAACGAGGCAGTCAGGAATAACATTTTTAGCACTATGTACAGTCAGCAAAACAGTTAGGTTTAAAGGCTAGTAATCTTCTTACTACTGTTATACATGGAAAAGGGTTAAAATAGATATTTTCGCAATTTCATCCAAATCCTTTCTGTAGTTTCTGCGTGAAAGATAACAAAAATCGATCTTAACAGACTTTTAGATTTATAAAATAGTTGTAAGAAGATTGCTAGCCTGCATACCTAACTGTTTTGCTGACTGTACTAAAAACATAATTTTCAAATGACATCTGCCTTTTGATGTAAATGTAGAAACCATGTTCATTGTTGTAATTGTTGCAAAACAATTTTTTAGATTGCATTCTTAATTGCTTCAGTTTCGTACCAATTAAAGCAACACCTAAAGCAACATACTAGGTAAGTTAAATCCAAATAAATAGTCCATTTTGGGTGAGATCGCACATCCTATAATTTCGTAAAAATCATCTTACATCCACTGACTGGATCTCCTTAGTGGATTATAGGCTCCTTCCGAAATGAAAGAGGCATGTATCATATATTCACCGGTGGCAACATTAAAGACTGATTTAAAAAACACTGGCAACTTTACCATTTAAATTCGACAGTCTCTTAAACATTATTCACACATAAATCTCAACATTACCTCCCCACACGTAAAATTTACGACATTTGTATACATAATACGATATTACATCAGACTTATTCAAATATACTGCAAACTTCATTACATACTATTGAATGGTACAGATTTGAAATATCTGTAAATGCAACAATTCTTGTCTATGGTAGGGTTAGTGTTGCGACTCACAAGACCACGGCGCTTATCTATTTTTGACTGTGGTTAGAATATCTTCGACAAATTGTTATGATTAAAAGATGTTCCAAATATTGGAAATGCTAACGCAGATAAAGCCAGTTTTAATGGGATTTGGTCATTGAAATGTGTGCAATTTTGCAACAAATAAGAATCACCTACCCAGGCTGATAAATGACCACTGATTGGTGACATTTCTCAAGAATTGTTTCTCGATTTCAAACTCGTTTCGAGTGAATCTGTTTACATATCACTATGTCAGTACTAACTGATCATATTGTATATTAGACTCCGACACGACGTGGAAAGGATCAAATCTCTTTGAACAATATTCAATTTGACAGCGAAACGATATTCATTTGATTCTGACACAATCATATCTTTAAAATCTTCGAACGATGAAAAACAAATGCCAATCACACATTCGAACGTTCGATCTGGTATATCCCAGCACTAAGACATAGCACCCACGACCGGGCGAACGCATGACTTATGCCAGTTTGTCACATTCGCAATCAGACTGACTCTGTCCCATGCAATGATTAATGCCTTTCTTAATTACTAAGTTATCGTTGGAAACGGGGGGCCGATACATGTGTTCCTTGGCTTAATTTATTGACTTTTGTGGCGTGTTTTAGGGGACGGGTGATTGCTTTAGTTTGAGCGCGTGCTTTTAATTTAATTTTGCTTGTTTTTCGTTTTTTTTTTAAATTATGATATCGCATAACTAGCTTTATCGTTGAAGTGCTACGAATGCCTAAAAACTTTAATAATTGTATTGTTTAGTTCAAGGCTGCTTTAAACCACAATAATTTATTCTAAAAAGAAGACCATGGATATGATTAAAGATACCTATTGTCATTTTTAGCTACCGTTAAAATCTGATCAAATCCCAAGACAAACATGTGTCATAATGCAGATTCAAGACCCTACTATTTCAGATTTTCGGACCAAAATAGTCATGGCCGAATGCAGCTTATTCTCAGTTCCCTTTACACCATAAAAAATGACCGAAAACCTCGCTTCCAATCTGCATAATAACCAAAATTCTTACATAAAAATTGCGTCTTAAAACCGTCACCTTAAGCTTAATACACACGCGCGTCACGTTTCGCGCTCATTTGGAGGCGTTCATCGATCGGAGACAAAGCCTCGCCAGCCCCGATAAACGAATTAAGGAAATGGGAGATTTTTTATCTGGGCCGTAGGGTGGGGCACGACACGCGTCGTAAAACGCAGCAATACTTTCTTATGCAAAGTCCCTCCGCGCCGATAATTAGGTGAGCTTCGTCGGTGTGTGTGCGCCTTTATGCGAGTGTTTTGTTTTTAATTTTTAGAGGGGTGACGTGTTCTGTAAGGTTCGCGATTAGAGAGTTCGATGTTTGAATTTAAGAGTATGTTTGAAGAATATTGTGTTTGAATTTAGAAAAATTGTGCTGTACTTTGCAAGTTAACTTAATTAATTAACAATCAATAGAATGATTTCGTCGTAAACACACCAAACCATCATTTTTAGCTTCTTATCTAACTGGATACTGATGAACAATAGTTGCTTATATAGTGTTAATATTTATTTGACCTCAACCCAGTTACTTACTGGGTAATTTAATATGTATATGAAAGACTGGTTGCCAGATTTTCAGGTTTCTACCTCCCAAAATCGAACGTCAAAGATCTACGAATGACAGCCGGGTTCAACAGCTCAACGTGCTTATCGAGTAGCAGAAGGAACTCGATCATGTTATGATGGTCACCCATCTACGAAACTACCTTGCTTAACCTTGAAGATAGAACCGTGCGGCTGTTATTATTTAGCTACCAGTCCCTCCCAAAATATAATATGAAAAGCAATTCAACGCAAACGAGTGTTCATAAAAATCGCTACATAACCATTAAATATGTAACTGCGTATCATTTCAGTAATATCGCGGCAAGAGATATCAGGGTACAAGTAGGAGTGTACGGCATAGACACGAATTACAATCGTTTGCAAATGAACGAGCGAACGGCGACTGTCTTGCACATGTCGTTCACTTAGCACGACTAGTCTTGATACTTTTTATTTTCTAATTAACGGGTCGGGTCGGGTCGGGTCGGCTTCCAGACTAACTGGATGCAGCTGAATTTACATGGAACGACTGCCTTACGATAACATGATACAGTGGCCTAAAAAGGTCTGATGGGGGAAGGGGTATCGTATTACCCAGTACTAAGGTGGGTTGTTGGAGGTCAGATAGGCACTCGCTCCATGTCAGGACAGGTATTCAGCTCCATCCGGTTAGACTGAAAGCTGACCAAAACGTAGTTGTGAAAAGGCTAGGCTGATGAAGATGACTGTTTTAAAGGCCTGATCATCGAAAGAAGTTTTTCAATAACAGCAATCATCATTCCTTGCAACTAATTTAATTATAACATCTAAAAACCAAAATTAATTACTATCACCGACACTACCAAAACCCTAAAATTGAATGTGTTCCCATTACAGACTAAGCACTCATAATATCTAATGCTGCGAAAAAAAGATAAGAGAAATGTCTTAACTGTCTTAAAGTATCAAGAATCACCGCCTACACATAACACTTTTAATTTACCCTCCTTAAAAAAGGGAGGGCAGCGGTGTTTTCGGCCCTAGCCGTGTGTGGAGGTACACCCCCTCCGGGAGGGGGGGACGGTAATCAAGACACGCAATCTTCGGCGAACCCTTAAAAACTTTAAAACTCATCGCCGCCTTGCGATGTATACGTATACATTGGTACATGTTGCTTACATCTGTATGTTTACATGTGTTTACATTTTTTTGGGAAGTTTGACGGCGACTTTAATTTGTGCTGGATCTTGGTCGGGATCTTTTATTTAGGTTGGGTTTTTATTAAGGTTTTTAACTTTCTATGTTAGATTTATTCTGCTGGAGGTTTGTTATGTATTACAATAAGGCCTGAATTCTTGTCGCGCTGACGGTCAGTTGCGTCCGGTCGGTCGTGACATCAGCGAGAACAAAATACGCCTGTCGGTTGCCGCTGACGTCAGGTGCTATGGTATGGATAACGTGATCATACGTCCCGTTTTGAACGGGACTGTCCCGTTTTACGGTTCTCTGTCCCCGAAAAAAGCCTCGGGACGCAAAATTGTCCCGTTTTCCTAAACCTGAAATTTTCATTGATCACAAACTATATCACTTCGCAAAAGTTAACTGAATGGAACAATCAGAAAGTTGCGACGGAAAATAGATGGGTGGCATCAAACACTTTTACACCAATAATCTCAAACATAAATCCTATTGTAGGTATCACAATTGAATACATTTTATGTCTGTCTGGTATGGAAGTACCAGAAGAGTGTTTTCATTAATCAACAAATCTTTTCACTTCTGAAAAAACCTACTTACAAATAGAAATTCTTCTGAGAATTTTATTCCTAATTAAAATCTTCACCAACTGTTTTAAAAGTAATTTGTTCCTCAGAGAAGTGTAGATAAACTGAACAAATATGTGGCAAACTTTTAACATTTTTAAGAAATACTTAGGTGTAATTTTCAAAAACGTGTTTTATTTTTCATTGAGAATCATGGTCCGCAATTTTTATCATAAAAGAAACTCAAGTTTCATTTGGCTACTGAATGAAACTCGCCAAATGTATGAGAAAACTCAAATTTGAATTCACTACTTAAAATCGCCAAAATGTATTGAATTGGCGAGCACCAAAATTGAGTATTCGTCTTCTTCTTCTATCGGCCCGACTAATCAACGTTAGGTATAAAGTCTATATACCGTTTTGAAAAAAAAAAATGGTCACGTTAGGTATGGATCACACTCGTATGCGACCGGCCGTCATCATCATCGACGTCATCCACAGCCCGAACTTACCCACTGCTGGGTTCAGGCCTCTCTTTTCCTTTCAGCGACCGTCAGCGCGACAAGAATTCAGGCCTAAGGTTCAGTCTAATTGACCGGACCGGACAGATATCGAACTTCGATCTAAACAAATAAATAAAATTGAATTACCTGTTTGTAATTTAAAAATATGTAATTAACAGCTTTTGACTGAATGCATATAAAAGTATATACGGTACTACCGTACTTATAACAAAACTTTATTAAAGTTTTTGTCTGTTTGTGGGCCAGCTTATCTCCAAAACGGCTGGACCGAGTAGCATTTGCAACTATAGGAATGTTTTATGTTTATCTTGTCATACGTGTATTGAAATAATTTACTTCCTGTTTTATGTGCCTCTATCCAGGAGGGTCCCCTTGTCAGTTGCTGGTGACCTGTATAAATGATGTAAAAAAACTCTAAACGAAGCCAAAAGGCGCTTGTTCACAACTTTTTTTTATTCTACACCTTACCTTGGAATTCTAGTTACGGAGATTTTGGAGGTCAAAGTTCGAAGTTTATGAAAACACTTTTTTTATAAGTAAAGAAGAAATAAAGAAAAGTCATTTATTAGGCCGCACAGGACAAAACACATCAAAATTAAAAGTTTTTAAAACTTACTAATAAAAAGTGAAACAGATAAAAAAATATACACATAAAACATAAAAGAAACGAAACTCGTCCTGTACGAGGCCAAAAGGCATTTTTTTTACTTTAAACACCTCCACGCCCCCCGTACTATTCAATAAATCCACCAGCATAGTATTTTAAATGTGTTCGCCTAAAAAAAAGTCATTTCCCAGCAATTTTTTTTGCGTAAACTTATTTAGTTTGATGTACAGAATGCTTGGTTGACGGCTTCGTGATGAGGTTGTTTACACACTGTATGACCATCGCTTTATTTTTCTTTCAAAAATACTTTTTTATTAAATTAAAAAGAAAAATAATGTCTATTGTAATTTTTATTATACCTCAATCTCCGTGTAACATAATAAACGATAACGTCCCAAACCATTTTGTTTGTCAAACTCCTCAAATTGTGGAGTGTCACTCAAGCTCCTACTTTTCCTTGGGTCACCGCTTGTGACCACTGCATCAATTACCCATGAAATCGTTCAGCTTACAAATTAAGCCCCTCTCGTTTTGCATTGGCCAAGATTTTTTTTTTAAGTAAAACCATTTTGGCACGTTGAGCACTTTTTTGGGGGTGAACAAAAACCATGGAGCTCTCTTGATCGTCAACTAACGCTTTGTAGCACTCGTAGCCGATCCGCTACGGCGTAGCACTACTAGGCGTGCGTGAAGTACAACCCGTAGCAGATATAGATTACGTAGTTTTCACTTCTCGATAGAAGAAAACAAGCAAGCAAGCAAGCTTTCTTTAATTTGATAACACTTCCAGGAATAATTTTTATCTCGTAACTGAGTTGTGGAATGATAAATAATTAATGAAATATTTACTAGACTAAGTTGACTTAAATTAATTAGAATTTTTAACCGTAAATAAATGTACTTTATATCTTCAGTGTCTTATTAACTATAACTCTTTAGATTTCAACATAATTTTCAAACAGACATGAATAGAAAGCAAGCGAACCAAAAGAAGCAAAAGATAAGAACAGCCAGTCGAATGAAAAACTCACCAACATCTGCCTAGCCTTCTTCGAACTTTATTTGAAGTCGACGTGCAGTCTTTCCGGATGCAGCTGAACACTAGTACCTACTTTATTTGAAGTCACTGTCCATCTGACCTTTACAACATGTTAGTACTATCCTAGTACTAAGTACTATCCTAGTACTAAGTACTATCCTAGTACTAAGTACTATCCTAGTACTAAGTACTATCCTAGTACTAAGTACTAGGTAGTACTGTACTCCTTGGTAAGATCAGTCGTCAGCCTTTCGGACCACTGACAACAAATAACGAATGTCATAGATCTACAAATGACAGCTGGGATCTTTTTTTTAATTTTTTTTTTAATCTTTATTTATTTAGAGGCTTTGACCTTACAAAGGTACGTCAGCCACGGGACCAACCAAATTCGTTGGATTTTTGATATGTAGAATAATAAAACTGCAGATTAGTAGAAAAATGTGTGCGATCCTTGTAATGTCTTTTGTACAGTAAAACATAGATAATACACCATAGATGACACTGACAGATCATTTTAGTATGGCCTCTTAGCATTTGTGCCATACAAATAAAAACTTAATGTTGTGTTGCCAACAGGTACGGAGGGAACTCGGTATGTAATGATGGTCACCCATCCACAGACTGACCTACCTTGGCAGGCTCAGCTTAACCTCAAAGATCGTTTCGTGTGGCAGTTATTCTCATCAACTTAATAATAGAACTACTCGATACCATCTTTAAAAAAAAACAATACACGAACCCAGAAATTCTATTTCAAAATTCGAACATCCGAACGCAAAAGAATCATAAAAATTCAAATGTTCACAAAATCGCACATCCTACCGTGAATAGTTCATTAACTTCTCTACATGTGTGTGCATCTATTAGTCATTTAAGCATGCGTGTGTGCGTACACAAACAGGGGGTATTAATTTTTGGGGGTTCTTTAATGACACTTCTTCGCATCGATTTTTAGCATTTTACGAAGGGTTCGCTTTTGTTTCGCGTTATCGATTCGACGCTTTTTTTTCTTCTCTTTTCAAATAGAGAGTGCGTGCATACGTGCTGAGCTTGCATGCACACATAGGGGATGTCGGATGTAGAAAATTAATGTGACGTCATCGATTTTATTTTGTGAACGCTTTGTTATTAGGGCTAAGCAATTTTGAAGTGTGGAATAAGTTTGATGATGGCTTTTAATACCCTTTGATTTTGAGAAACTAAATCAAATAAGGCAGTTTTATGTTATCAAAAATGCACAGAAATGAAAAATATAATTATGTTTTTATCAAACAAGTCAGTTTAATTCAATATTACGACTAGGTACGTACAATGAAATACGTACATATAGCTGAAGCGCCAATTTTAGTGTGATATATTGGACGATAATTAGTATGTAATTCAAGTTCATTATTGAGTTTTTCAAGTTCTGTAGAGGTTTTCGAATAATAACAAAATGAGGTAGTTTGCCTAACCTTAAGAAATATAAATTAACTGTATAATAAATTAATTATCTTGACACGTCAATTTTCAGCTCTTACCTTCCCGAAATACTATTGTCTTCGTTACTTTAGGCATAGCCACATAAAAACTTAAGAACATTTTTACTGATAACAAGAAACCTAAGATACAATACAAAGCCAGTTTTTCAAAGTAAGAACTAGTCTAATTACCTCATTATCTTACACACAAAGTAAACAAAGGCACCGAACCGAAAAAAACGCGATACACATTAACAAAGCAAAAAAAAATTAACACAAATTAAAGAAACGAATAACTGGATGAAGACGCGCCAATGAAAGGGGCAAAGTTGCCCCCCTGAACACCCCCTAAAAAATTTAATTCATCACCGCCGTAGAGACATATCTCCTTCTTGTCCCTTCCCCTTTCTTCCACCATTCTTTGCTTTCTTGCAAGCTTTTTCCGAGAGCAAGACAGGCGTGCTCACCCTGTATATCTTTTCACAGCGACCTTTCAAATTCCAACCTTATTTGCATCACAACAAAGTTAAATTTCAATTGACCTCAAATTGCACTTCAGACTTTTATAGTAATTCAATACACAGCCCGTTTCATTCGTTCGCATTGAAAGCTTAAAACAAATAAAGCTACAGTGAGTACGATAAGGTTTTCTTGATGTCGGTAGGTGATCAAAAGGCGATATGTCTTATCTTCGTTTAGTACAGAACGCATCATTAGGCTTTTGTAGAACTTGCATCGAGATGAAGGTGCAAATTACTGGGAGATGTGCTGATGCCTTTGTGTTGGAGTTTGAGATCATTTGGTTTAGTGTGTCTTGAATTATAGATTACTAGCTGACCCACGCAACTTCGTCTGCGTCACATAAGAGAGAAAAACGAAAGGAAAAAAAGTCCCCGTTTTTGTAACAGTTTTCATTCCTGCTCCGCTCCTAATAATCGTAGCATGATGTTTTATAGCCTAAAACCTTCCTCAATAAATGGACTATCCAACACAAACAATTTTTTTTAATTCGAGCTGGTAGTTCCTGAGGTTAGCGCGTTCAACCAAACACACTCTTCTGCTTTATAATATTATTAAATTAAAGTATAGATAGTATTTTATAGATTTCCTTGTACGTAATATGGGAGTAGCAGATTAGGAAAATTAAACAAACATTTTTATAGTCAACATTGTTGTTGCATATTATTGAATTTTTTGTTTTCACTTTTTACCACTAAAATCTATGGCATAGGAATACCTACATTTATATAACAGACAAAATGTGTGTTAAACAGCTGTTTTTAGATAATTAAGGCGTCAACTTTTTGGTAAACATGGACCTTAGTATAGTAGCCACAACGACAGAACATTGAATGATAAAAGAAAACTATGTTCCCTATTTGACTAAATTGTAAAAAGGTTGGTTGTTGGTACTTTTCATCGCTACAAACTTCTATAGAAGACCTATTGTTTTTATCTTACAACTAAAAAAGTTACTACCCATAGACAGCCGTGTATTTTGTGTCAGCAACAGATATCTTAAAACAAAATCCTGCTATAAAATGGAAGCAGTTTTGCGCAGTAATAAAAGGACTTTAACGGTAGTAATCATCATTATCAACTTTCATTACTTGAGAACATTATTTCCTAAATTAGATATAAGACTCCCTGGATTTGCCCCTGTTACAAAACTGTACGTACTTAGGTTCAGGTTCTTCGTTAAAAATCTCTGGTACTTAGAAGCCTTAATTTTTTTTCGATTATCGTTGATTTAGTTGTCAATCTGACAGTTATATCTGTCAGATTGACAACTACATGCCAACTCTAATCGATTTTTTTTTTTTGGAAAGGGCTTGATTATTTATGACAGGTTATGAAAATGGCCAGCAATATGTCGACTAAATGGTGCCCACGACAGAAGCCTCGTTGTCACTAAATGGCCTGAGTGTAATGTCCAGGAATATTTGTTTATTTATAATAGAGAAGTATGGTAGAAGTCATGTGGCGCTAACCCCAAATATGATAAGGGGAGGAGATTAATGAAGTTAGAAGCATGGTTAGTTCCAGAACAGAGTTGGGTTACTACCTTGTGTATGTTATTTTTCGACTGAGGCGGAAATGATTAATTTTTAACGAGACACAAAAAAAGAAATATTTTTCTTATTTTTTATTTATTAAGTATTTTTTGCATAGTAAAATGAACGATAATAAATATTTACAAATAAAATAGCCATAAAACTTTCACCCCCTAAAATCGCTCTTTCACCCCCATGGCCCCCCATGGCCCCCCAAAAATCTCCAAAAAATCCCTTTATATCATTAAGCCCTCACCGGAAGACGTCCTTACGTCCTTCAGTAGCCGCTTAAACCATTATTGGCTGACCATGACCCTCATAATATCAAAGGGCCGGATCTTTCAAAGATAAATAAGATCTTTCGGGAAAAATCTGGCAAACTTTTTTAAGGGTGACTGTTGTTTATTTTTGGGAAGTTGGTATAGTGTTTAGAGACGATATTTTTTTTTTACTTAAAATATCAAGACAAGTGAAAAATATTTCAACTGTCTAGTTATTTTCTTTATTGATTAGGGAGAATATTGTTTAATTTGTCATCCAGAAATTAGTTCAATATTTATTAAAAAGTTACAGTACTACCTATAAGAAAATAAACTAAAATTTAAAATGATTTTCTAGAGACAGTTACACTAATGAACGCTAGTCCTATTTATGCATTTCATTTTAAGCTGGTGAATCACCTTCAATTTTTAGAAACCAATTTGTTTAAAATTATATTCCAAAAACTTGATACCTGTCCTAAATAAAACAACTGGATAAAGGTCACATCATTCTGCAAAACTTATTTTTACAATATCAAGTGACGCTTTGAAGTCCAAAAATAAAATATCAATCTCAACAAACTCAAAACTTTCACACAAACTAAAAGTTTAGAGTCAAAACTTTTCGCCACCGCATTATTTTTACATAATACCAAGAGGAGACATGTTAAAATCAAAATCAAATAGAAAATGTCTCGATACCGCTGTCTTTACCAGGCTCTTATCGGAGAAAACCGCTTTCAATTAACCAGTAAATAACGCTTATGTACTTACTAACTCTTCACATAATGAGTTAATAACACAACACTTACACATGCGCGTTTACAAATGGAAAATCGCCGACACACACATACAGTTCACTCACACATTGACAATGTTCCACGGCTGTACATAAAACGCGTCTTTCTTCTTGTATTCTTAATTAGCGTGTCGTATAGTCCCGTCTCTTTCTCGCACGGGGTGTTAATTAGAAGGGCGTCCCTTTCGCGCTTTCTTAATACATTCTTCCTCTCCGCGGTGTTTCTTTACGTTTTTATTTGTGTGCGTGTCTGTGTGCGGTGGTGTTTAATTTACATGTACTTGTATGTCAGTGTACAGCCGAAAGGAAAAGTGGTTTAGCAACGGCGTTGGCGGAAAAGGGATGTTTGGTAATAATGTGGGCTATGGACGTCTATTGCGTTATTTTTAATTTACTGTTGTAGTTGTATTGTTGGTCATTCTTATTGTATCAATTCTGATTGTATATTTGTAATCATTTGCATTTCTGTAAACTAATAGAAAATATTCAAATTTTATAGCAATTCCCGAACTCTCCCGAATAATCACGAAGTCTATTTCTTGGTAGGGAGTCATCAAAAATACTCTTGTGATAATTTAGAAAGCATAAAGACTATATTTATGTTAAATCTAGAATACAAAATTCTATTTCACTAGAACTACCACCTAGTGCACACCTAACTGTTTGAAAACAGATTTTTTTAACATCTAGCTCAGACACAAATGTTCATTTATTCTGATCATAGAAACTTGTCATATACTAAATCATCATAAATAATCAAAACTGTAATGTATTCTTAAATAAATAAATTATTTTTCTACCCAAATTCTATGTCCAAATAATCTTAGATAGACTATAAAAATCTCAAAACCAACGCCACCCTCGATCCAGTTTCGCCATCTCCTGTACCGGGTGTTTTATACGAATGTGGGTATGCGCGAAAGGGTGTCAGCGGCGCGGGGCACTCCCCGCGCGGGGTGAGCGGGGTGGGTACGTACACATAAACACTTATAAAAGTTTTTTGACAACAACCTCCCTTCACCCCCCCGCGTTTACCCCTCGAATTCGCTAATTTATGTTGCTTTTTTAATCAATACCGGGGTGTGTACGAGTTATAGGTTCCATCGACTCTCGTTGGATTGTCTCGAGACAATTTTCTTGAGGCTTACGTCATTACGCTTCTGCTTCTTCTGGGTGATGACGTATATTTGTTCAGTGGGGTATGATTGACTTGGACTCGATGTTTTATTGCAAGACGTTATGAAAGGTATGGATGTGAAAATGTTTGTTTTGTTTTCTTATGCTTTTATGTTGGACTTTAAATGATAAAGAGCGTAAGAAAATTGTGGCTCTGTCCATTGGGCTGTATCAATCTCACAGATCCTTTACCCTTGCTATGTCATATTTTGCTCACTGGGTAAGTACAAGGACCAGTGCATTCCCTAGGTTTTTAATAAGTAATACCATGTCATACACTCACAAACAATAATATAACAAATGTAATTTAATAAAATGTTCTCAAACATGCTGTTAAATTTACTTCCTCAACCCCTAAAAATCATCCAAAATGTTAATAAATGACAGTAATACATCTAAAATCGTCTTCAAGTGCCTCAGCACCTCATATCTCCAAAACATAATAATCTCGCAAACCTTCACGCCAATAAACGTAACGAGATAAGCGCGTATCACGGAATATATCGCGACTCACCTACTTAAATCGTCAATCTCATCCCAAAAAATAAAGTTATATCGCAATTTTCCGTTTCGGCAACCTCCTGTACTTACGTGTGACGAAAAATCCGAATTTTAAACAACCTGTATTTTGCTGTTACGAAATTCGAATTTCAAACTTTTTCTTCGTTCGAGATTCAAATTCAACCGCATGTGAAGGTTGGTAACATATTCTAGAACAAACTTATCCTTACGCTACGTTACAGGAGTTTCAGTTCTATTTTTCAGGAGTTAAGGTTTGTGATGTGTGCATGAGTGTTTGGTTTTTCTGTAGCATGATGGATGGATTGTGTCACGCGTGACGTGGTTGTCACGCTGCTTCACGTGGATGAGTGACGTGGTATTAATACTTTATTTGCGGGATTCTGGTTGCGACATTTTATTTTATTTAGGCAGCACGTGAATCAAAGGGGAGCACGTGAATTAATCAAATATGGAAAAGAGGAAAATCTTGACTCTTTTAAAATAAGTGGTGCGAGGTGTGATGAAATTAAATAAGGAAATTCAGATATTTCCAGGATTCCAGTTACCAACATAACCTAGACATGAATCCCTGGAAAATAATTAGTACTTTCCGTTTACTCAGAACTACATCAGGGGAGAAAACTTAGAGCCTCTTTTTCATTTGTGAATTTTTATTGATGAAGCATACAGGGTGTAAACCACCTCATCACAAAGCCGTTAACCAAGCATTCTGTACATCAAACTAAGTAACTTTACGCAAAAAATATTGCTGGGAAACAACATTTTTTTCGGTTTAAAGAAATTTATTTCTCAAAAGAACATACTTAGTTCACTTAAACATGAGAAACTTACTACGTAGTAGTTCTTTGAGGTTATAAATCATATTTTGTGATAGAGCTCAAAGTAACGCACTTAAAACATTGTGCTGATGGATTGAACAGTAAGGGGGTCGTGGAGGTGTTTAAAGTTAAAATCTTACAAAACAAACTTGTATTTAAAAAAAACCTTGTCAAAAAGTTGTAACTTTGACCCCCCATATCTCCGTAACTAAAAGGTTCCCAGGTATGGTGTAGAACAAAAAAATGATCACAATGATGGGGAGAACAAGTGCCTTCGTGAAGAGATGTTTTGCACCCTTTATAAACATCCATGTCTCGGAAACAAAATTTCCATGCCCATCACTCAAACATTTGCTCCTACCGGGATTTGAACCCAGGACCCTAAGAACGTAAGGCAGCCTCAGTACCACTATGCCATTCGGGTCGTCATAAGTGATAATAATGACTAGTATATAAACACTTCATAAGTGTAGCAGTAGCGATGTAAGGCACCATCACCATTAGGATACACCCTTGACGAGTTCTCATTAGGGAGCCACTTCACTAGACAGCAATTAATTGGATATTTTTCTCTTATTAATTATATTTTTACTTAGGACTTGCGACTGGAAAGGTTTTATTAATTTTTGTCGGATATAATACATTATGGGGTTTATTAACCCCTAATTTTAGCCGACTGCGGCAAAGCCAAAAGGAAGGTTCTATGATTTTAGCAGTCTGCTCGCATGATGTTTCAATTTATATATTTCTCCGTAGCGTCTAAAGTATTCATTCGATTTTGATGAATAAGGTGTCAAACGATTTATTATTATACCCCTGGTGATATAGGCTACACTTTAACCAACTCCAACATTATGAGGAATTGATTTTACCTTGTAAACCTCGAATTTAGTAAGAGCGTAATTTGTATTACTTCGGTTTGTTTAATCGTAGTATACGTTGTCCTTCTTTGTAAGCCAACGACCAGCGGGCCACGCTAACCCTAAATAAAATAAATAAATATAAATATCGCTGGACACTAACACACAGCGCCACCTAGTGCCACACTAAGCAAAGTTTGTGTCGTAGACACTAGATAGTTGATATACTACATATATACTTTTTGTTTGTAAATACATACTTATTATACATATAAACATCCATGACTCGGAAATAAATGTACGTGCTCATCACACAAACATTTGCTACCTACCGGGATTCGAACCCAGGACCCTAAGAACGTAAGGCAGCGTCACTACCACTACGCCAATCGGGTCGTCGTGGACCCTGGATCCAATGAACTGGAATGGAAGTCATAGCTTCGTCCAGCAGTAGGATCACGGGAAGATACAAGCTAACAGTGACACGCTAGTCGCACTTGACCGTATCAGAGTTGAAAAAGCTTTCAGAACTTACTTTCTTTAAGATGAATGCTGGATTCTTTCGCATGGACACTAGGTAAATTCAAAACTTCTTAGGTTCATGTTCACCAAAAACATGACGGACGATTACCTTAAAAGAGCTGTTTAAAACACATTTTTGTATGGGAATATGTCACATTGACAGCTGTTTTTAGATAACCGGGATGTTATCTTCTCGGTGAGCATGGCCCTTAATCTTGCCCTCATCTCAATACATTTGGGGTCAGCTCAGTATGTCCTCTTCTACCATACCTCTCTATAACTCGTCATCTAATCAGGCACCTTCTTTCTAGCCATAATCATCATCTGCCTAGCCTTTTCCCAACTATGTTGGGGTCGGCTTCCAGTCTAACCGGATGCAGTTGAATACCAGTCTTCTGGGGCCACTGACGACCTGTAACGACTGTCAAAGGATGGACAAATGACAACCGGGACCAACGGCTTAACGTGCTTTCCGAGGCACGGAGGAAACTCGATATGTAAGTGTGGTCACCCATCCACAGACCAACCTAGGCAAGCATGGCTTAACCTAAAGATCGACCCAAGCTGCTGATATTATTTAGCCACGAGCTCCTCTCTTTCTAGCCATAATATCATCCTTTATTCAGTCCGTACATTGTTACTTTAGTCTTCTTCGACTCTTAAACCCATTGACATTCATACTCAAAACATTCTTCTCCAGGTTTTCCCCAAGAATACAGAATAAATTTTTGTTCCACATGTTTTTAAAGGAATTTATCCGCAGGTGGTAAAACAGGTCTTTAAACCGAATCCCTGAACCACCTGTGGCGTGCAGCTTCAAAACCACAACCACCTATCAATTAATAAACATATCAAGCTCATAGTAGCGATGTAAAAGTCACAATTACAACTACCGTTACAGCCACACCCAGACGTATCTGCTCTCATTAAGCATAGTGCACACGACAGCAGCTTGAATCGGCCACTAACTCAGCCCGCGCCCGGGGGCCCGCGGCCAACGTGTAATACTGGCACATAAATCTGTTGTATCGGCCATTTTGAGCTGGTTTAAGCGCTTTTTGTACAGTGTGCACTGGGGTTTATGATGTGATGTATAGATAAAAGTTGGTGTTTGTTTTTTGTTTGAGGAATTATTAGATCTAACTTTAGCATGGATGGGGCGGTTTTCTCGTTTCACTGGTACGATATATTTCATATTGTCATCATCACCACCAGCCTGCAACAGGCAACTGCTCGACAAAGGTCTGTTTAATCGCATTCGATTTTCCACAACTCTCATCCATTTGCTACTAGCCACCCTGCGAAGATCGTCGCTCCGCCGAGTATGAGGCTTTAAACATTACTAGTCCAAAACTTTGCAACTTTCACTTTCTTTATCTGTGGCAGCGCTGGACTGCATGTTTTTGAACCAGGGGACAGCAGAACATCCACATTAAGGGACTGATTTCAAGATGCTGTGGTGAAGCAGTAAGCTGAGTCAACACCTTCTAAACCTTACCTGCCTTCACATTTAAGGTAAAAAAGGTAAACGATAAAACGAATAAATGTGAACCAATAAGTACTACAGACACAATGCCTATAGAAATTATCTCTTATAAAATACCAATGTAAATAATACTTCGAAAATAGAACTATCTCAAAGCAGAAGTGAAGATTCAAGCCCCTTATAAGGCTACCAATGCCTACATTCCACACGCAACTAACCCAATCAAGCGCACTCATCGCTTTACAGCGCACACAAGCCCATATTAACTGATAATAGGCAATAAATAATACCGGCCAGTCAGCAGCTTCATCGCTTGACGACCGGCACCGATTGTTTACGCGATCAGTATCTTAGAAACTGGGATTTTGTTGCGATTATATCTAGTCTTAAGGCAACTAAGTTTATTGATTGTAATAAGAAAGCTGGTTATTTTATTCACACTATTATAAGAGATCCAAAGAAAAGATAGATGGGTTGTGAGAGGAATGATATGAAAATCAAAATCAAAATCAAAGCATTTATTTCAAGTAGGCCAGTTACAGGCGCTTTTGAATTGTCGAAACAAAGATGAAAATTAAATGTAGCTACAGTCCCAGTCACAAGACATAAAAACTGTGAAAGTACTGTAGTTGCCCATTCCCTAGCGTAGATCTCTATGGAGAAGAACGGGCAAGAAACCATGGACACTCTTTTAAATCATAATGTTGTTACAAAATCTTGATCACATCATTCCTGTAGAGATGGTGCATTATGTGAGAACAATGTAGCAAAATGTGCACGAAAAAAGTGTCCATAGTTAAAACAAACAAAAACAATTCAAAAATGAAATAATTAATTATAAAATAATGAAAAAGAAAGGAGTAAATGATAGCGTGATGTCTGACAGGGAAGAATGTGAGAAGAAAACGTTTTGCATCGACACCAAATAGAATGGGACAATGGGATGGAAACAATAGTGATACAATGACTTCGAAAATATTCTTTGTTGCTCAACTGAAAGAGAAGAATTATTGGAATTCTCTTTTGGTATCAGGGTAAGTTGTATGAGAGGAGATCAAGAATGAAGCAGATGGCAGAGACCAGAAAGTGTCCAGCTGAACTATGTTAAACTCACTAGATGACAATAAAGCACTGAACCTATTGATAGAATAAGGTTAACGGCCCATTGGTGATTCTGTTGCGGTAGCCCTGTTGTTGGAGTGTCTAAAGTATCCTAAAAATAAACTTGATCAACGCCAAGAAACATACTGATGTCTAGTTTGGGGATCGCCGTTCAAATTGCTAAGTATAATGTACTTGACTACTAAATAATTTGAATTTGCTACTGACGCCGTTATTAAAAGACACCGCCCCGTATTTTAATAAGTTACTAAAGAAGAAAACGAAGCTAAACCCGTTAGTGACAATCAGTTTATGTAGCTAATTTTCATTTTATTCCACTGCTACATAATGACGGAACTACACGGCAACTTATAAAATGCTCAAAACAATCGACAATCGTTCAGTCTCTCAACGATCTAAGATAAGTGTATTTGCGAATAAGGTCCATGTTCACCAAAAATATGACGCTCTGATTATCTAAAAACAGCTGTTGTAAACACATTTTTGTATGGAAACTTGTCACAGTGACAGCTGTTCTCTTTTCGGTGAACATTGATCTAAGTTGATCCCTAGTCCCATGTTATCTGCGGTCAGCGCGACATGTGTTTTTGTTCCATTTTCCCCTGCCATACGTCTATCTTTTACTCCTCCTCCTTTATTCCTTCATATCATACCTTATACAATCCATCCATATTTCCTTTGGTCTACCTCTCCTTCTCGATGAATAAACATTTATATTCATTACTCTTTTAGTCTCATGCGATTAATTACAAACGAGTCGATGTGTGCAATAAATATCAACCAAGCTCCTCATTTCCTCTAGATTTCCACAACAAGCTTAAAAACAAGAAGCCTTTAATTAATAATCTAAAACATCTCCATACATATTCTATGTAATATAACATGGTATCGCGTGGCAGCTTAATTGCATATTAATCGTAGCGGAATCCGGGCCTGCTTAGCTGTAATTATTGACCGCACTCATATTGTGGGGCACACCCAGGCCGAGTACGTGAGAAACGTTGATTAGTGGCTTCAATCTAATAGATATATGGCTTATCGATATCTAGGCTTGGAAAACATGGGGAAACTGGTCGTTGGGTAAGTAATAAAAGGAGGATATTGAAAATGTGCTGACCGTTTAAGTAAGACATAGCGAACACGACACATAGCGATCACGTACAGAATTCAGACTTAGGTTCTTTTAAAGAAGAATCTTTTGAAGTTATTTTTTATTGAATCTTTGAGTTAAGACAGTTGTGTGTTACGAGGAAATACTGTTTAGGTCATTTCCAAAACAGAATGATCAGTGATGACGGCACAGTTGGCGACCTGGTCGAGCTGTTTGTCGTTTGCCCCTGAAATATGCGACATCAGGGGTTGAGAACGTAAGTAAGTATCAATCGCATTCAAAGCTCTTTGTTTTTGTAAAACGATTATGTATCAACAAAATGAACCAAATCTTTCCAGTAGTTTAGGTAAATATTGTCAGTTTTACTACTCCTTTCTCCATCGATACCAGTTCTGCCCTCTGCTCTATCGCCAAAGTCATCAACGGTAACTTCCCATAGTAAAGTTCAAAGAATTTATTTCCAACAAAACAGCCCCGCTACAATAACGTCTCTCGCGCAGATATTGATAACACACTCTCGTCTTGAAGTGGCAGGTATTTTAATAGGAGCCTCGGCTAGTCACGGTGGCCGCCATATTGCCCGCGCGTGCGCACCCGAACCGCACTGGTTATTGAACCTTTACGGTACTGTTTATTTATTAATTAAATTCGTGATTGTTTAATCGCATCTTGTGGGGTGGTGGAATGAATTTCACGTGTGGTACGTTCCATGATTGAAGGATTTGGAGTTGAGATCGTGGTCTTAATTTCGTGCTGGTGATTAGCCTAAATTTCATATACTTGTAAGGAAGTGTTATTCGAATTCTAGCATGCTGTGTGAGCTGGTTTTATATTCATTATACCTAGTACTTATCATCAATTATTACTTTTCGATGGTCGTAAACATGATAGGGATTTGAAGTTATAATATACCTACATTTTTTTTTTTTTTTTGGTATGGGAAATCATCAAATGACTGCTTCCAGTCTGGGCGGAGCGGGAGGGAGTGTCAGACTCTTACTGACTAAAACCCATCCAAGTTCCTTCGTCGCCCTTTATGTTTATGTTCCGGGGCCGCGGTATCTCTTGCGAACAGGC
Source organism: Xestia c-nigrum (assembly GCA_916618015.1). NCBI lineage: Eukaryota > Metazoa > Arthropoda > Insecta > Lepidoptera > Noctuidae > Xestia > Xestia c-nigrum. The sequence continues at coordinate 18,065,743 of OU745261.1, read as the reverse complement.
CCGCGACCCCGGCAGACTTCGGCCCTTGCGGGCCCCTCCCCTTATGCTGACATCTCTTTGAGGTGCGCGTGGAACACGAACGCGCCGTCGACACGGCCTGTCGTCGTCGTTAGACGGACGGACGGCTAGCTAGCCCATAGCCAACCGTCCACAGGCCCGCATCTACGGTGGCCGGTAGCCACCACGTGGCCCCCGACGCCCGTTGCGTCTCCCGCGGCGGCCGGGAAGAGAGGCTCTCTCCCTCTCTCGTTCAAACATTCATATCGTGATTCATTATAGTTTTAAAACTGACTGGTACCCTAACTTTATCATTAACACTGAAAACGGCATATTTACCGTGTCCACTGTTGGTAAACATAGTAAACATGGTGTGTGCATAATGATTCATAAAAACTCAGTAAAAATAAACAATATTTATCTCTAACAAAATCATACGAAGACCGTGAAGGAATCCACGGGATGTGAGAACGAAAATAAAACTCGTAACAAACTATGTAAACGTTTACGATCGTGGAACATTCGAACATTCTGGAAACTTGGTGAGGGACATAAAAACAAGGACATCAGTGAAACGGACACGTTCGTAGATAAGGATTTATGCAACTGTGTAACACCTACTAATGTGGACTACTTTGTAAGATTTGAAGAAGTACCACAACTTGTAAAACTGTTATCTGGCTCTTTCTTTTTCTGTGTCTTTGGTATGAAATGCTTCGAAGAAGGTTTTATTCAGTTGACAAAAAAAGCAAGAAGTCAATGGTCATAATATTTTTGTAGAAGTCAGAAGACGTATAGTCCAATTTTGTGTGCTGAAGATATAGCAGCCTTATTGCTCCAAATATAACTCACAGTTTTGAAAAAACATCACGATTAGGTAAAGTGCAAGGCAGGACAGAGCTAACTGCCCAGGTTGAACTGCAAGGCTTTCCAATCAGACTGATGAATAGCAACACAGCAAGTACCCTTACTGCATACAATATATTTAAAAAACGCGGTAAACACTGTCATTAATGCTTTGTGAATTCGTATGTAGAAGGTAATATCTTGTATCCATTTTATCACACTAAATACGATGGTACAAATACCCTCCCGCTATTTACTATTTGTTTTGAGAAATAAAGATCACAAACTACTGAGTCCATTTGCATTTCTGACTTGCATCCCTGGTTCAATGCGAATAAAAGTTAATACGAATTCGCGACAAAACACGGCAATTTAATCAACATCTGCCTAGCGTCGTTTCCCAACTATTGGGCTAGGCTTCCAGTCTAACCGGATGCAGCTGAATACCTGTGTTTTACATGGAGCGACTGCCTATCTGACCTCCACAACCCAGTTAGTACTGGGTAATACGATACCACTGGGTAAGACTTGTTGACAGACTTTTTGGGCCACTGACTACCTGTACCTAACAACAGTCAAAGGTAAATGACAGCCGGGACCAACAGCTTAACGTGCTTTCCGAGGCACGGAGGAAATTCGGTATGTAAGGGTGGTCACCCATCCACGATAGTGGCGGTAAGTCCCCTCTTTGAGGAGTGGCTGGAGAGGCGCCACGGCGTCCTCACCTTCCGCCTGACGCAGGTCCTCACCGGACACGGATGTTTCGGGAGGTACCTGCACCGAATCGGGCGGGAGGAATCGCCCGGGTGTCTCCACTGCGAGGATCGACCGGAGGACACGGTGGAGCACACGGTGGAAGTCTGCCCTGCGTGGGCGGAGCTCCGCCGTGTCCTCGTGGCGGCGATCGGCGGCGGCGACCTCTCGCGTCCGGCCCTGGTTCAATCCATGGTCCGGAGCGAGACGGAATGGGAAGCCGTCGCCTCCTTCTGCGAAGCAGTCATGCTAGCGAAGGAGGTGGCGGAACGAGAAAGGGAGAGATCCTCTCTTCCCGGCCGCCGCGGGAGACGCAACGGGCGTCGGGGGCCACGTGGTGGCTACCGGCCACCGTAGATGCGGGCCTGTGGACGGCTGGCTATGGGCTAGCTAGCCGTCCGGCCGTCTAACGACGACGACAGGCCGTGTCGACGGCGCGTTCGTGTTCCACGCGCGCCTCAAAGAGATGTCAGCAAAAAAAGACGCAAGGGCCGAAGCCTGCCGGGGTTGCGGGCCTGTTCGAAAGAGATACCGCGGCCCCGGAACGTAAAAGGCGAGGAAGGAACATGGATGGTTTTTAGTCAGTAAGAGTCTGACACTCCCTCCCGCTCCGCCCAGAGTGGGGGGGGACATTTGATGATTTCCCATCCTTAAAAAAAAAAAAAAAAAAGGCTGGTCACACTGGTCACCCATCCACACACTAACCCAGACAAGTACGCCTTTACCTAAAGATCGAGCCAAGCGGCTGTTATTATGTATTTAGCCTTGAGCTTTAATATCTACTCGAAGTTGGCTTGGTTGGTTAGTTGGTTGGTTGGTGGTTGGTTGGTTGGTTGAAGCAGTGAAGGGTAATAATATTTATGTAGAAGACAAGACCAATAGTGTAATTTTGTAGATATACTATGCATAATGACGACCCGAATGGCGTAGCGGTAGTGAGACTGCCTTACGTTCATAGGGTCCTGGGTTTGAATCCCGGTAGGAGCAAATGTTTGTGTGATGAGTATGGACATTTGTTTCAGAGTCATGGATGAGTATATGTATAATAAGTATGTATTTACAAACAAAAAAGGATATAAGTAGTATATCAACTATCTGGTATCCACGACACAAGCCTTGCTTAGTGTGGCACTAGATGGTGCTGTGTGTTAATGTCCAGCGACATTTATGATATTTATAAGTGTTCAATAGATATTATCAGCTTTTTTGTTCCAAATACGTGAAATACACCTTTTTATATTATGTTTCTGGGCGGAGCAGGAGGGAAGCGTCAGACTTTTACTGACTAAAACCCATCCATATTCCTTCCTCGCCCTTTATGTTTCGGGGTCACGGTATCTCTTTCGAACAGTCCCGCAGCCTACATATAATACACTAGTTGCATAAACTGATAAAATATGAAGCTACAAAATAATATAATATAATATAATATATATATATATATATATATTTTATTATAATTGTAATGAAAATGATAATAAATTGATGTAATGAAAATGATTATTTATTTATTTAATGTTAACTGTAATGAGAATGATAATATCTTGCATTTGTTTACTATTACCAGGACTAAGAAAAGTGTACATCTTCGTATTAAGCTTTTCATAAATAACCCGTTTTGATTTGAGATCTTCTTCATGTATTGTATAATACTGGTATTCAGCTGCATTTGGTTAGACTGGAAGCCAATCTGGGAAAAGCTAGGCAGGTGATGATGATGATGATGATTTGAGACGTTCTTTATTAGATAAAGATTTGGATGCATGGATGTAATGATCTACTTAAAATGATTTCAACAAGAATTCTAACTCGTTATGACAATATACGTGTAGAGATTTAGCTTCTTTTCTGCCCGTGTAGCATGACCACCGTAGACACGACAGAGAGTCGACAAACCTTTTGTTCATCTGTCATTTTGTCGATTCAATGACAGATGAACAAAAGATTTGTCGAGTCTTTCTCGTTTCTCCGGTGGTCATGCTAAGCGGGCAGGTTTTTCTTCATGATTAAATAGTCAATGCCTTATTATTGCAACACCGAACATTCATCGACACATTTCCAAGTTATACAATAACATCACGGCTGTAAACCCCGATAGTAGAAACAGAGGTGTACATGTATACGAAACTCTTCTTTTCTTCTTCAATCGGTCCCTCATTAGCATTACTAAGGATCGTGTTACCATCCATTTAAACGGCCAATCTGCTTCCATCGACTGCGCGTGCACCATAGTAGCCAACACCTGTTGAAATTTGCTTGAGTACTACATAGCTTCTTTTACGTGGTCAGACCATCGTGTTGGCGAATAGTGCACCAATATTTTGCCAGTTAAGGTAAGAAAAGAATCGTCTGAAGAGATGACAAAAAATAGAGAAGTATGGAAGGCGAAACTTGATGCGCCGACCCAAAATGAATTGGGATAAGGGCAAGAGAATTAAGATGATTTTGTTTATATATAGATTCTCATAAAAAATATCATGATCATGATATCTAAACTCACACCACGAATTGGCGTAGATTTCATTCCAACACTAATTAACATACAAAAAATTACAGTCCACCAAAATCTAGGCTAAACAACAAAAAGCTCATACTCACAAAGTGCTCGCCAATATCCAGTGAACCTGTAAATGGTCAACGGCCGTACGAGACGTCTCACGATCTCTAGATATATAGTCGGCGCTCGCTCTAAATAAATCACTTCCTCCTAGAGATACAATGCTGAGGTTTCTAGTAGCTGGCGATTCATAGAATAGACAAATAGTAGCTTTGAACTTGGTCTTTTATGGGGTTTCCGGGAAAGGTGCTATTGCAGGATGGAGTATATTGTAGAGGTTGGACTGATTAATGAAACAGTGTTACTGATTGGAAGGATGCTAAATAGTACGTCATTGACTTGACTTGTTTTTCGTGTCTTAGAAAAGTCTTATCTGTATTACCCGGAACCCACCAAAGTCGAGATGTGTGAAGCGAAGAGGAGACGAGTAAAAGCGGAGATGTCCATAACGGCTCGTCGCTCACAACACACCACTCGCCGCCCGCCGCACTTAGCTCACAATACACCACTTGCCGCCGGCCACACATAGCTCACAATACACCACTCCCCGCCCGCTACGCATAGATCACCACACACCACACGCCGCCCGCCGCACATGCTCACAACACACCACTTACCGCCCGCCACACATAGCTCACAACACACCACTCGCCACCCGCCACACAGCTCACAACGCACCACTTGCCGCCCGCCACACATAGCTCACAACACACCACTCACCGCCCGCCACACATAGCTCACAATACACCACTCGCCGCCCGCCACACATAGCTCACCACACACCACATGCCGCCCGCCACACATAGCTCTCCACTCACCACAAGCTGCTCACGTCAATTCTCATCTCCGCTGGCCTTAACAATTACGAGACATCTCGTTTTCTATCTGCTAAACCGATTTCACTAAAACTAAGCGGAGACTAGTAGTGTAAATAACGAAAGTCTATTGGTGGTTGATTACACATTTCCTCTCTTCTCGTCTAGTCTCTGCTTTGATGGAGTCCAGTCTTAAGTCTTCTTTTCTTTCACTCTTATGGGCCCCGATTGGTTGGTTGTAGCAGCAAATGCCTGAGCCATGTTTTGAAAGTATTACAAATGTGTGTTCGTCTGGTGTTATTTTGTATACTTCTAGTAGCAGAATAATCTTTAAGTCGTTTTTCATGTGTAACAAAATCTCTTCTTTACATTTTTTCCCTTATTGTCTCTGTCTAATAGATTTATAGAATCATTTATCTTTCGTAACCTTTTCTGCATGTCTTTGCCATTATATCTCATTCTTTCTACCACGTTAATTTCCAAACAATTCTTCATCCATTGTCAGTTCTACGGCATTGCGTGGTGTGTATGTGAGCCTGTGAGGCGACGTCCGTATGAGGCGTCATATATCGCCCCTGTAGCGTTAATAAGTGAACACGGGACTCGTGATCGCCAATGTCAAGAATGTAGCTAATGTCACACGAATGTAGAAAATATTGGTACTTTCTGGTACCGATAGTTCGAAATTCTTGATTGGTCTATATTTATTGGTCTGCTTAAGAAGCTAAAACAGCCAAAATTTTTGCGTTTCAATCGAACAAAAGTTCTAAAAATCTTGACCGAATTCTGAGAACATCCCTGAAAAGAACCTCCTATGTCGCTGTTTATTGTTGGTTTCTAAAATCTTCCATGAAACTCCATTGTCAGTTCTACGGCATTGCGTGGTGTGTATGTGAGGCGACGTCCGTATGAGGCGTGATATATCGCCCCTGTAGCGTTAATAAGCGAACACGGGACTCGTGATCGCCAATAGCGAGACTGCGGACTATGTCACACGAATATTGTGTTTAAATAGAGTGATTTGTGGATCGTAACTAAATATTGGCGGTAGGCGTATGTTACGACAGTGATAACGAACGACAAAAGTAAGTGAATAAAATGATTACCTATAGCAATGATGAAATAAGTTTATGACTTACTATTTTTATTCAGTTACTTTTGTTTTTAATCAGGAGTCATTATCATCATCATCTCAGCCGAAAGACGTCCACTGCTGGACATAGGCCTCCCCCAAGTGTCGCCACATTGACCGGTCCCTTGCTACTCGCATCCACCGGATTCCCGCAACCTTCACCAGGTCATCGGTCCACCTAGTGGGAGGTCTTCCAACGCATAATCAGGACATCATTGATCAGAAGTATATTATGGCAAATACAAGGTATTTTAATTTTCTAAAAAGGCAATAATTGCCAATAGATGATTTAGATTAATATTTTAAATTTACAAGTTCAGCGATTCTGGGACTCCTGACTCCGAAGAAGAATTAGTAGGGCGAATTTTACTTTTACGCCGCGTTTTTGTACACGAGCAGTCAGTGTCATCATTGCCAGCTGTGGAAAATTGACACTGCTGGTTAAGTTTCGCTGATAAATTCCAGTGTTTGTTATGTTTGAGAATTAAAGAGAGGGGTTAGTTTACTTAGGTACTAAATAAACAAAGAGTTCCATTGTCTTCTCAAATTCGCCCTAACCAAACCGCACCTGTTACATCTAGGTCACATTCGCGCGAAGTGCCCGTGTTTGGACGCGCTGCGCCGGCGCCGATAAATATACACGTCACAGGAACGTGTACTACAATGGCAAACTTAATTGTACACCCAACGAACCTAAAACCATCAAACTAGCAACCTTATTCCGTTTACCACAAGAGCTGAAGTAATTAACGACGAATGAACGTTATAATTTTGCAAGATGTGACAAGATGCTTATAAAGAAATGTTTTTCAGTGAATTTTGAGCCTTAAATTGTAACTTCTAAAGCTGTAGGTGAGGTTTTGAACCTGTAATGTTAATTTGGTAATGATATAAGATCCACACACGAGTGTTTCGTGATCGCCGTGACAAACATTCATTTAACTGATTAAATTTCTTACGTTTGCATCATCTACCTGTATGGTAGAATGGTTTTGTGTAATCTATTCCAATGTGGTAAAGAAGAACTTTTCTGAAGATTAAATATTGTTTAAAAATACCTTGTTTTCTTCAAACTCAGTCTTATTTCATGCTGATTTAGTTTTATTTCTAGGTAGCGCCATTTTTGCAGTTAAAAAACGGTGCTGTTGAGAACTATTTCTTTCGATGACATATTTTATACGTTTGAGGAAGAAGAAGATAATATAACATCACACCAAAAACCCCTGAAGAAGTTAGGCAGTCTCCCTATTGGTACACCAACATTTTCGCCAATTATGTTTGTCCCATGTACCTACTTAATAGGGAATGAGCGTATTGCCATCTATTGGGCTTAGATCTTAGACTCCGTGACTGCTATTGTGAAATTTCTGATGGAAAAACTCAATAACATTTTGCCGGACCCGGGAATCAAACCCAGGATCTCGTCTTCAGCAGACGCGCTTACAACTACTAGAACAACGAGAGTCAGAGAAGAAGATGATAATTCTAATTAAAAGTGACTCTTGCTCATAAATAGCTCTACTAATTAATAATACGATCCCATCATATTGTAATTAAATTCGTCATAACATAACATCACGACAGTACCTGCAGAACACCCATTTGGGTAATTGTCAAGGTCCTCAACTAAATTACTTACGTCATTTATGAAATATTTTATGAGTTGACAACCCAACCAAACATTGATCGATAAAGAGGCACTACAGATTCAAATTAAAGTCCTGATAATATAACATTAAAGTACAACATCCTTCAAACACTTTCTAAAACGTATTCCCGTACTATAAAACATGACGTAAGCACTAACCTTTTGACCTATATAATTTAATAACACGGCCATAGTACCCAGTAACCGTATGTTCTAATGAAATCCACTTTCAAAGCAATCTGTTGCCCAGAGGTGTGTATTGTTATCAAACTAATACTATACTATACACGTATTGTTTAGAAGTACTGGGATGTACTGGGAGCAAGACTATATTTTGATCGGTTAGTCGAGGATGAAAAGGATAGGAAAGATTGGCTGCTGCGCTGCGTGACGTGGGTTCCCCGCACGAAACAAATATTTGTTGTAAACGCACCCACACGATACAGGAAGAACTAGTAGTGTGGGGCAAAAGTTAAAAATGAAAACAGACAGGCACTTTTATTTGTGTAATTTATGTTACCGCCACTGTTCCCGAAACTGCGAACGAAAACATCGTGAAGAAACTGTCCTATAATAAAAATACATACACATAAACATTAAACGAATGGTTTCAAATACTTACCTATTTAGAAAAACAACAGTTCGTGGATGCGCCAAAATTGTCTCCAAATTATACAAATAAGCCGATCTCGATTGCATGCTGACAGTAATCATCAAAAAATGTTCAAAACTGCAGATTTTTGTCTATTGCGAAAAAAGCAACGGGTGGTATTGGCAAGGTTAAAAGTACAAACAAACAAATCAATAAAAATAAAAGCCTTAACACCATTTCGTAACGCAGTTTTTCGCAAATCCGGGACATCACGTCTTCGTAACCATTTATTTTTAAACATTTCAATTTTCGACGTAACAGAACTTTTTCTATCTTTTGCCATCTTTTCCTCGCTGTGTCACAAACCTATACAGGTTGGTAGTACGGCCCTGCATAGGATGATATAATATAGCTTCTAACACGGATATTGCGAGATAATTCTATGTTCCACTTATTTTACACTAGTTTGAAGTCTCGGCTTTGCTTGGACGGAAGTCATGATGGCTTAGAACTATGTAATGAAAGTTTTACCGACAGTTAAAGTTTTGCTGGAGGATTTTGTAGTACTGTGTTTTAAACTGTTATAAGATAATGTCTTTAAGTAAGTTGGGAAGTAGTGGTGTCTGTGTAAAGTTGAGAATGGTAGATGTATTTTGGACGTAAAGAACTTATAACTTAAACGTCTAATAAACATTGAGCTCCAATATACAAATTACTGGCATTGCTCTAGCCGCTAATTAAGCTAAAGAGAGTCTGGGATGCCCATGTCTGTCGAATGCCTGACGAGATGTGGGTCAAAATAACCATAATGTTGAGCTCTGACACAGCCAGAAGTCGTCACTGTATACCTCGTAGAAGATGGCGGGAGGAGCGGGATAGAACCAACGACCAGTGATCCATATTGGCCCTGGATCGAAGAATCACAAGTCATGGGGCCTTTGCCCAGCATTGGGATGACACAGGCAAACAGTAACAGTATAAACAAATATCTTCTTCTTCGTGTCGATGATTTCCATTGTTGTTTCATTAAATTGGTTTCGACCAGAACTCAGCCACGTCGACGGCGCTGGTGGTGGCTTCGGACAGGTCCCTTAGAGTGCAGGTGGAGTTGCACAAAGAGCATGTCAGGAGGTGGGCCATGGTTTGAGACAAGGCTCCGCAGTCGCACTCAGTTTTATCAGAATACCCCCACCGGACCAAGTTGAACCTGCAGCGGCCCACTTGGCTTCTAAGTCGATTTAGAGTCTTCCAGGTGGGCCAAACAATTATAAAAACTTCCTGGTATACTGGAAACCTAATCTAGCACAAAGTCATAGGCATCTCTTACCAAGAAGTGACGAACTATCATCATAATAAACGTATGTGAATGATGATAATTATTAAACTTCGGTACTCGTATACAGTTTAACAAAAATATTTGCGATCAATATAGAAAGTGTTCAATTGCTTTTGCCAGTTCTTTTCTAAAAGAAACGACCAATCCAAACCGTACAACTTTTTCGGCGTTTAACACTAGGCCCTATGTGAAATGAAATATTCAGATTTTTATTTTTGAAAGAATACTTAACAAAGAGCATGCAAAAGAGGAGTAAACTCTCCGAAACGAGAACAAAAAACATCTAATTGTAGACAAAACAATAAACACAGACAGACAAATCAATCCTTTTTCATCCTCAACATGGATCCAACGCTCTCCAACTAATGATAAAGCCGTAAATCGGAGGCGTAGGCGTGATTGTTTATGAATTCGTTCAATACTGGATTTCCAATTATTCGCCCGTTGAGCCAAAGTAATCGAGGACCTATTGAAAACACCCTGGAAGCTGTTTGTAACCCTAAATTATAGCTTGGAACGTGTTTTACTACAAATTTGTAGGTTTCAAATTGCAATGATAGATTCAGGCCTTTTGTTTCTTGTATTGCTGTTTAGGGCTTTGACTGGTGGAATCAGTTGAGGCGTTTTTGCAAATATTGTTGTATTTGTTGATTGTTACAAAGTGTTGATCCGTTGGCATTTAATAAGACCTTTTAAAGAGAAAGGATCATCAATAATGATCAATACTTTTGCTACTCCCTCGCCTCTGCCTCGTTGGTCTAATGGACCTGTGATTGCAAGTATTACTGCTGAGAATGAGTTTCTAGGTTCGATTCCCAAGTTGAGAAAAGTGTTATTGGGTTTTTCCATGAAGGATTTCTCAGTAGCAGCTCAGTAAGGATTTGCGCCCGACTGATGGCAGCTGGCTTGCCCCAATTTTACACGTAAGACGTAAAATGCTCAACCTAACCATTCCAGGATTGTAATCCTGGAATGGTTAGGTTGAGCATTTTACGTCTGTACGGACTGTTACGGACTGTAGTCCTGATGTCATATTATCATGTTATCTATACTAATATTATAAAGCTGAAGAGTTTATTTGTTTGAACGCGCTAATCTCAGGAACTGAAAAAAAAAATCGTTATTGTTGGAATTGAAAAAATCTTTTTGTGTTGGATAGTCCATTTATCGAGGAAGGTTATAGGCTATATATCATCACGCTATGACCAATAGGAGCGGAACATAAATGAAAAATGTTGCTAAAACGGGGAAAATGTATTCCTTTGTGAGTTTTTTCTCTCATATATGTGACGCAGACGAAGTTGCGTGGGTCAGCTAGTCATAAATATTTGTCAAAAAGATAAATGAAAAAGCCAACCAATAATAGAGAAAGAGGAAGTTCGTATAAAGCTACATCAAAAGAAATATCCGAAACAATATAAATGGCCCTGAACTAAGAACCTTAAGTCACTTAAAGACACCATACTAACAACAAAATATAAGTGTACCGTCTAAAAGCTATCAGATATCTGCCAATAAAAGTCAATTTGAAGCCAGTGTACGTTGAACGGTAGCACATTGTTCAGAGTTGGAAGCGACTGATCGTATCGTACCAATGATATATGTGTAACGAACCCAGCCGAGGTGGTCCTGAACTCCTAGTTTATGTGGAAACTGGAAAACTATGGGGAAATATAGATAGAAGATTTTGCTTTACTTTTTCTGATAAAGTACGTCTTAATTAGGTGCACTCAGAAAAGATAAGAAGGCGTATGAACTTTTTACTTTGTAAATTAGGAAACATATTGGAGACTATTTAAAACTAAGATCTTCGATCAATCATCAGGTTAAGCCGTATTGATCTAGGTTGGTCTGTGGATGGTAGCCAGCCATTATATATACTTAGCGAGTTTCCTCCTTGCTTCTGAAACACGTTAAGCCGTTGGTCTCGGCTGTCATTTTGTAGATCTTTGACATTCGTTAGAGGTAGTCAGTAGCCCAAAAGTGTGACAACCAGCCTTACCAAAGGGTAAGGGTAGGGGTTTGTGTTTCCCAGTACTAACTGGGTTGTGGAGGTAATCGTTCCATGTAAAATACTAATATTCAGCGGCATACAGTTTGACTGCTGGTAGGTGATGGTAATTTGGAAACAAAAGACTGTTCAAATAATTTCCAAAAAAATCGAATCATTATTTTTATTTTTAAAGGACTTCTAAAAAAGGAGGAGGCTCTCAATTCGGATGTTTCTATTTTTTTTATATTTGTTCGCGCATTTCTCCGTCGTTTGTCGTTTTTTTTGTTGGAAAGGGTATACTTTCCAAATGGTCCCATAGTCACCAAGTCGGGATCTGATAATGATGGAATCTTGGCGAAATCGAGGGAACTCTAAAAATTTTATAGTATAACATACAACGATTTTGGTGTTATCTACAACAAGTAAAGCATTTGCGTTCGATGAGAACCATTCTACTATCAGATCTGATGACGGAGCCAAGAGTCACGGAACTCCATAACGAGACAATGCATCCTAGTCGTGTTTGGGCTTGTTGTAATTGTAACGGTTTGCACTTTCCATGTGTATCAAGCACATGTGAATGACTAAAAAGTGAAAAATAAAAACATTTTTGCATAAAATAAAACCGACTTAAAAAAAAACAAAAAAGTAAAAAATAACTTTAGCTTCTAAAGTCGGTGACAAAAAAAATTAAATCAATCAAACAAAGGTCACCGACAAAAGAGCAACATTATCGACATGATTTTGTGAAACCCAAACAAGACCAATCCATGAATGTTCAATCATAATAGAGTTTTCGTTTCAAACATTATTATTATTAAATTCGATTCACATTTATTGTCACCTTACCGTCACACCTGTCACAACTATAATAACCTTGCGTAGTTAGGAATGCAAGTTAAATTGGATTCAATGCTTCACTGCAAATATTGTCATTTTAACTGGTTGATAAGAATCAGCTCCAATATAATAATTTACTGACACCTTAATATGTACTGCTCGTTTGGCGCTTGGCCTTCACGGTTCTAACGCGGGCATCTGGTTTTTTCAAATCAATTTCCACAGACAACAGCGCTCTCCTGTCAATGTCACTGAAATGCCAAAAGAATCTTGCAGCACTATAACTTGCGCCAAATCTTCATCATCTCAACATTGATTTTCTTCAGCCGATCTTCTGCGGACCGGATTTTTTCTATTGAATTATTTATCTGTTGGTATAAAACGAATTTCTCCACCGATAACATTTGCCCGGGTACAGGTAACCCCACAACAGATCACAGTTTATTTATTAGTCCCGAACTGTATACAAAGGCTTTTCAACTGTCGCGAAAGATAAGAGGTGAATGAATCGTTAAAGTTTCTATTATAGTTTTAGGTATGGCAGGCCGAACCTCAATGGTAACAAAGCCAATGTAAACTGGTCTCTTGACATGAGCATAGCAAGATAAGCCTAGAATTTTCTTAATGCTGGTAAACCGTCTAATCTGAGTGAGTGCCTTTATCCACGACGCCGGCTCATTGTGGGTATCACGGATCATATCATTCTCCTGCCCAGCAAATCCCAATTTTACTTGTCTTCTTCTTCCATACCACTCTATCACTCGTCATCTCGCCAGACACTGCCTATCTTGGCATATCATCCTTCAAAGAGCAAGGTTTATGGGTTTCACTCAAACTCTTCGTTCTTGGACATGACTGTGATGCTTGATGTTTTCATATTACCCTTTTTAGGGTTCCGTAGCCAAATGGCAAAAAACGAAACCCATATTGATTCGTCATCTCTGTCTGTCTGTCTGTCCGTCCGTATGTCACAGCCACTTTTTGCCGAAACTATAAGAACTATGCTGTTGAAATTTGGTAAGTAGATGTATTTTGTGAACCACATTAAGATTTTCATATCAAAATAGAAAAAAAAGTAATAACTTTTAGGGGTTTCCCATACTGAAACTCAAATACTTCTTTTCATCAAACCTATACGTGTGGGGTATCTATGGATAGGTCTTCAAAAATGGTATTGAGGTTTCTAATTTATTTTTTTTCTAAACTGAATAGTTTGCGCGAGAGACACTTCCAAAGTGGTAAAATGTATCCCCCCCCCCTGTAACTTCTAAAAGAGAGAACGTAAACTTCCACCGAAAATTGGTTTGAACGAGATCTTTTCAGTAGTTTTTTTAAAACGTCATAAATCGTAAACAGCAATTTACCTTTCATTCAATCTGCTCGCCCTTCATGGGCGAGTCCGACTCGCACTTGGCCGCTTTTTTTTCTATTCCATTCTAACTTCCATTACGGGACTTATATTGAAGTTGAAAATCTAAGCTGCAGATTTTAACTTCATTCAATATGTAATTTATCAACAGAGAATTGTGCAAATGGAGTAGCTTCATCATCCTTGATCGGAATCAATTTCATTGTTAGATGCAACCTTCTTCCGAGGCGGTGTACTTGGGTTGAAGGATGGTGGTATGCGATCTAACCAACTTATGAATTTACAGTTACATTTCTATCGTTATTTTCTTCTTTTGAATATGCTATTAATTATGTTAAAGCCTTGATTTAATTATGTGCAGATTTAAAGATAAGAAATAAAATCATTTAGTTGATTACAATCTGTACTTGTAACCAAATAAATGTTGTTTTGACTTATAATTAGGTACAACTTTTTGACACTACACATTTTTCGGTAATTTATTGGGCGCTCAACGTTGCGTTGTTAAGACTTTGAACTGGCGCTGGCCTTGCGTAGCAAGGGGTTTCATTAGAGTAAGATCCCAGTTTATACTGGATTTGTTACAATTGACGCGCGGGAGCGGACTACTACCTAACGCAAGTACCTAAATCATTTTTATTAATACGTACCGTTAACTATTCTTTTGTAAAAATATTATGGAGTAACACTGTCCTTGATTCTTATCTCTTCATTGTTAGCAACAGCCTTCTCACAAACCAGCACAAATGGAACGCATTATGCAACGCGATCAATTCATAAATTAAATCCCATATTTCTAGCCAATATCCCAGCAGTACAATTCTAAACCGGACGACATTAAAACCCGATCTTTGCCGAGTTTGGCCGAGCTATTCCGAATTTAAGCCGTATATCAAATTAATGTCCTTGATTGTGTGTGACGGAACAAAATCTAAATGTAACACGTTCACACAAGTTGTGTCTCCCAAGTAAGAGATTGCAGCGCGGAGCTGCGCTGTCACATAATTGTGATTAATTTCTAGTGAGCGTGTGCCTGCGGTCACCGTAGGAATGTCGTCCTAGCGAGCGATACTGGTCGGCTGCGGATAGAGGCATGAGAGCAGCGGAAAGCGGGGACAGAAAAATGGGAAGACAAAACTAAATCTAGTATGGTGATTAGAAAAGATATAGTTTGAAATATTTGTACTGGGTATGAACTAAATAAAAAATCAAAAACAGTTCCCAATTAGAGGAAGCTTAAAAGTTGCGCCAGTTATGGAAAAGTTAAGAGGGAAGTGATTGTCGAGGTATGGACACGTGATGAGGAGGGATGAATCGCATGTGACTAAAAGAGTGATGAGTGTTGATATATTGTGTGAGGAATGATATGAAAGATAAAGGAGTTAATGATAGTGTGACGCTTGACAGAAGGGGACGGAAGAAAAAAAACATATTCTGCCGATCCCAAATAAATAGGACAAAGGCAGGAAGACGTTGAATTCCCTACATTTTTTCAAAGAACAGATTCCGCAAGTCGGCGTTGCGACGCTTGAGAAGCAGTGTTCATCTTTGGCTGTTATAATGATAAAGATTGTCAATATGTCTTCTTACTAAATTTCAAATATCAAACTTGTAACATATATCTTCAATTGGTGTCAATCTAGTAGCCCAGTTCTGGGCCGACACAATTTAGATTTCATCGACATGTTAAGAAGAAGAATTGACACCAAAGCTAAAGGTGACGCAATTATTCTTCCTGACCTTTCAAACAATCGAATGTTCCATTTCAAAACCGGCACTAAATCAGACTAGCAATAAATCCAGCATTAAACCCGTACCAAAGCAATATAGATCACACATCTGCAGCCACCTGACCACTGCCCACGCGCAGTTAACGTTCTACACAAGTATTTAAGGCGAAAACGTCTAAATAGACCACGAGACTAAATTTAACTTTCCTTAAGTTTTTGGCTTGTAGGTCAGTATCAGGATAATTTGGCTATAATGTCCCCACTGTTGGGACACACGGCTCCTCTCCAAGAGAGAGACTGTGGCTTTTGCCACCACGCGGACCCAGTGGAAGTTGGCGGTTATCACATATTTTGGAATTATTGGATCAAGGACACGCTGGCTTCCACACTGTGTTTTCTTACCCCGTTTTGAAAAAAAAAATTAGCATTGTCAGGTTGTATGAAAATCTAAATTTGAAATGCGACCTTAAAAATGAGTCCTTGCAGAAAAAAAAGACAAAACTTTCAAGTTGGTGTTGGCATGAAATGATGGCATTTCATGCCAACACCAAATCTCATTAAATAGAAATTGTAACGACGATAAGAACTTACTGAGTTTTATTAACGACTTTAATGTTTATAATTCTGTAAATATAACAAGTACGACTATCTGTGTGGTTTTTTTCCAAAGACCATCTCAGACACTAATCTGCATAGTGTTCATGTGAATTGAGCAGGATTGTCTGGACTTCAAAAGAAACCTCTGAGTTTGTTTCGGCTGTTTCTTCTCAGAGTAGTCAGTTACGAAACACCGGCCCCATCTAGTTTTTAAAAATTACGTGTTCGTGAAAACCTAGTTGCTGAATAAACATCATTTATCATTTAGACTACCAACATTCAAAAATCCTTAGATAATTTAGATTTCACAGCTGACCGCTTCCCCTTAAAGTTCTACATTAGTACTTTACGTTTTGACAGAAATTAAGTTGCACAATTAGAAACTGTTCTCGCAAACAATATCGTGGTCGGAGTTAATATTGATGGTGGAAACCTTCGTTTATGTTCCACGATTGACGTTGCAATTGAACTTATATAAATAGATGACCATTTACATGATTGTGATTTACGTCTGTCTCTAGTGTGTGCTGTCCTTTGTACACCTGTAGTGGTCGCTGGTAACGAGGGTGGGTCAGTTTTAAGTAAGTATTTCAGAGCAGTTCCAGTAAAATATTTTGGAAGGACCTGAATAATCTACGAATCCGAAAACTGGGTATATGCCCTTGGAAAATATTATGGCAATAACATTTTTTTTTTATCTTTAATCGTACTTGATGTTCTACCCATTAAGCACTACGGCCCGTTTTCTATGACTTACTAACGTATTACTGTCAGTTAATAGGCTACGTCTGGTAGCTATCTTTGTATTGTTTCTATGAACAAAGTTAGCTTGAAATATCCTATCCGCGTCACATACCTGTCACTTTATTCAGAGAAAAAAAAAAGCTTTTTTTGACGCTTTGTTTCGGACCGTCCGTAAGCAAAATGTCTAACAGACAGAGGTAACAACCTACCGACACCGAACAGTATGTTATTAAGGGCGCACAGAATGACAGCTAAACGTCAAATAACAACGACAACAACTTTTTGTGTTGTTTGCTCATTCAACAACTTCTTCTTCATTGCTTTCAACTATGAACTGAAAAAAATGACGTGTAAAAGAGTTTGAGAAAATCTATTTGCTGAATAAATATCATTTATCATTTATCATTTATCATTTATCATTTATCATTTATCATTTATCATTTATCATTTATCATTTATCATTTATCATTTATCATTTATCATTTATCATTTATCATTTATCATTTATCATTTATCATTTATCATTTATCATTTATCATTTATCATTTATCATTTATCATTTATCATTTATCATTTATCATTTATCATTTATCATTTATCATTTATCATTTATCATTTATCATTTATCATTTATCGTTTATCATTTATCATTTATCATTTATCATTTATCATTTATCATTTATCATTTATCATTTATCATTTATCATTTATCATTTATCATTTATCATTTATGACTCTTCTTCTTCAATATTCACATTCCATCAAGATCATTAAAAATCTTTTTCACAACATTCCATTTCATTAATTTGTTGAAGTGTGAACTGAACCTACAAACTTTAATAGTACTGGCACAAAAAATAGAAAAAAACGCTATTTTCTCTCCTAGACGCTTATCACAGCGTAAGCACAATTTTTCTGTCGTATTTATTCCAATATGGCCGAACCCTTAAACCGCATTTACTAATAGAAAACTCCTGCGCACTGTATTCTCTAGAATTAGGCACATTTCCACCACTGTGTAATTTGGCAACGTTTACAAAATCACGACTTTTGTGCATCTCGGCTTTGATGTTGAATCATATTATAATTTAAGAAACTAATTTGAAAATGGGGTCAAGTGACAAGTATATTATTATATCCTCGTAAATGGGAATATCATTCTTCATTTTAGTGTCGCTTGCCTAATTTTATAATCTCCTTTGTTTAAGTTTGTGTTAAGTAAACATTAAGTTTTATTTATTTTACGAACTTGGGTCTTTCTTATTTGCTGGCATACCCTTTAAAGATTTGCCTGTAAATAAATGAAACTAGTTGTAGATAAGTCTTTTTAAGTGAGGGCCTTAGGTAAGAGAAAATCATCAGCAATAACTATGATGGAAAGCTTTTTAAAGACCCTCTGATATTAGCTATAGTTAGATACTTCTGATAACAACTTTTTTAACAGATTTTTTGAAAAATTTCCTTACCTAAACGCACCACCAATAAGATCAACAGTAGCGTCAAAGAATTCTAAAAGCAGAACTGAGAACCTGTAACAGTTACATCACACACCGGACAGTCCTTAATACATTCCTATTTCGCAATTCAAGCACATTTGCTTCATGCAAGGAAACTCAAGCGAAATAAATCAGCGTATAGCAACACTGCACATAACAGCTTTTGTTACGACAAGCATAATAAAACCACTGACCCAAATACTTATGCATTTTATGATCTAACTTAACTAAATTAGATTTGCCGCGGCCACTGGACTTAACACTATGTGAGAGCTAAGAAATAGGTGTAACCCAATCATGCTTATGAAAAAATATAGCCCTACTAATAACTAACGATATAGATTTTTATAGAAAGAACTAAATACAAGAAGAGAGAATTACATTCACAAGTTCAAATACAAGAAAGCAAAAATCTATATCAAAGCAATACGTCATGTTTTAATCAACCTTCGTCTTTTGTTAAATAAAAAAAACCATTTTTAATGGAGCAGCATTCATAAAAAATACAAAACATACATACGTTAATCTATCTTATCACAGAATTAAGAGGAGGAAAAAATTCCGAATATTTTTACTAATTTATACTTCCTGAAATTTTTTTTACATTAATTACTTTCTCTCATTGAGAGGAGGCCGTGTGATGATGATGATGATGAATTGGTCAACACAATACCGAGCAAAAGAAACAAAACAGGACCTACAATCAAACCTTGCAGAGCACCTTAATAGATGAGAGAAAATTCATCAACAATTCCAATCCATTGACTAGAATGCAGAAAATCAATTCATTATTGTATAAAAATGGTGGTGGTCGCCACAACATTCCCCAGGCATAGCTAAACACGACAGCAGACCATAATTCCCGTCTCTAATGGAGTCTGTAACACGCACTAGCTACACATCAACCTAGGACAGACACTACTTGACGGACTTGTAGAGCCTTGTTTGGAACACCAAATGAATATAAACTTTATTGTTATCGAGTAGGATTTGAATTTCAATGGTGAGAGTTGGGTGTTCAGTGTTGAGGAGCGAGTATATTGTCCGTTGGTTCTTGAAAAGAAAACATGGATATCTTACTTTTTGCGTTTTAGGTGGTTGCGGGAGGATCTTCATAAATGAGGCTGCTGAGTAGAAATGTCAATTTGCAAATATGGCGTGATCGTAGGAAAAAGCGTTTGTTTCTAGAAACTTTCTGCTGCTATGGTACCTGCATTTTTTGACATACCTCATTACCCTGACCCCCATGACTCAAAGTATTTAAAGTTTCATTGGCATCTTCATTACCAGCAAGGTTTAGAAGTTGGGAATATGATACATCTGTGCCTCGAAAAGCACGCTAACCTGCTGGTCCAGTGCCTGATCTCTCCCCAGTCTTGTTGGATTGTCATAATTATAAAATAAATATAAATATCACTGGACATTACACACAGCGCCATCTAGTGCCACACTAAGCAACGAGGCTTGTGTCGTGAACACCAGATAGTTGATATACCTACTACATAGATATACTTTTTTGTTCGTAAATAAATACTTATTTTATACATATAAACATTCATGACTCGGAAAAAAATGCCCATGCTCATCACACAAACATTCACTCCTACCGGGATTCGAACCCGGGACCCTGAGCACGTAAGGCAGCCTCGCTAGCGCTGCGCTATTCGGGAGCGGATTTTTTGGTGTGCCTGCACACTCACTTGCTAGCCGAACTGCCATAGCCGAAATTTGGGCTATAGGACCATTACAATTAAAGTTCGTCCAACAAGTGTAAACTCCTCTTTGTCTACTGGAGCATGTGCTTACGTCACATCTCAGCTCTCAGGGCCGTCAAATAATGAAGATACAAATCTACGCCCTGGTTACCTTTCACTCTTGAGAATAATCCAAGTATACCTTCTGTTCTGTTTTCCCTAGCAGCTTGGTCCATATCGAGGTATTCCTGGATGTATCGCTTGTGTTAAGTTACAACAGGAAACACATTAACATTATCGTGATCCCTGAGATTGCAATTCCTTTAAGTTTTGTAACTTTCTGCCGTTCTGACCCATACAAACAGACTTAAGTTTATTTATCGTTGTCTTCTTGAGCGTGTATCGCAAATCTCTACCTCGGAAATTAGACACAAACTCTTAACACTTTCCCTCTTGCCTGTGTCACGAATGACAGTTGGTCTTCTGACCCATACAAACAGACTTGAGTTTATTTATCGTTGTCTTCTTGAGCGTGTATCGCAAATCTCTACCTCGGAATTTAGACACAAACTCTTAACACTTTCTCTCTTGCCTGTGTCACGAATGACAGTTGGTCTTCTGACCCATACAAACAGACTTGAGTTTATTTATCGTTGTCTTCTTGAGCGTGTATCGCATATCTCTACGTTGGAATGAAGACACAATCTCTTAACACTATAGCCCTCTTGCCTATGTCAAGAATGACAGTTGGTCTTTTAAAAACTTCAGACTTTCCCTCTGTTCTTGTCTTGTTCTCATCTCTAAATATTTCTGTTAATCACTTGAGTGTTTAGTCATTTTATTATGGAACACTTCTACTAAACTTCAGTAAACTACTGAAGGCCTATTTCATTCACTTTTGTAATTTCTCTCCCATGTTTATAATTACATCTACTGCATTGATCAGTGTAAACTCCTCTTTGTGTTCTTGAGCGTGTGCGCGTGTCACATCTCAGCCGTCAGGGCCGTCACATAATTCTGCCTCGGAATGAAGTCACAAATCTGCGCCGTGGATATATCTATCTCCGCGTCGATTCCATACATACCTGTCCGACGACTCGCCTGAATAATGTTGTGATTTTAAAACTAGGTTAAACACTATCGTTTGTTTTGTATGTCGTTTCAATATTGGAATGGCTGTGTAGGTAATATTTTTAGAATTGAATGTGAACTAGTGACACATCATTCTTTTTTTGTAAATCAGTTAGAAAGTGGTGTGTATTTATTAAACCTAAGTGCAGAAGTTAAAACTGTGCAAAGCAGGGCTTAATGCCTTTGGCATTTCCACAA
The DNA here is from genome assembly GCA_916618015.1 of Xestia c-nigrum. Taxonomy (NCBI): domain Eukaryota; kingdom Metazoa; phylum Arthropoda; class Insecta; order Lepidoptera; family Noctuidae; genus Xestia; species Xestia c-nigrum. The sequence continues at coordinate 18,044,275 of OU745261.1, read as the reverse complement.
GTCTACTTTAGAGCAATTTTAGACATACATATTAATTTAATTCGTAGATTACAGTGAAACTACTATTTGCCATATTTTGACTCCACGACTTTTAAGAACTTAATTTTAGAACTTAACTTAATTTTTAATTTCCCATCAATAGAAGTTCCCACAAAAAAAATAAAATGCCAATTTTAACCCCAGACCATACCAACTGCAACAATTTAATAAAGACTTATGAATAGTCCCAATTCATTAGTTTTAATAGCTCAATCTACACCTGATTGCTGATAGCCTGCAATTTATAACAGGTAATTCTAATTTTCCTCCGTTTACCGTATACAATCTGTAAACTAAAATAAAACTATACTGCACGTACTTAGGCCATAATATTAGAGTATCGACTATCTACACTTTCAGTGCCAGGAACGCACCTGGAGGGTCCACTATCCTGCCGGGGCTGTGGGACTGTTCGAAAGAGATACCGTGGCCCCGGAACTATAGGGCGAGGAAGGAACATGGATGGGTTTTAGTCAGTAGACGTCTGACACTCCCTGCCGTTCCGCCCAGAGTGGGAGAAGTTATTTGAAGATTTCCCATGAGTAAAAAAAGAAAAAAGAAAAGGGTCTACTAGTATAGTGGGAAGGCACATGTCCACTATGAAACGGGGCTGGACACGAATGTGTTAAAATCAGTAGGTATATTTTTTCTAGTTTCTGTACGCCTTTATTTTAATTCTAATGTAACAAAATAAAATATCATTTTTTGGGTAGCTATCAATATGAAATGGTAATAATAATGATGACAAATGAAATCATAAACACACATGTGACACTTAGGTCTATGTTCACCAAAAGGATGACAGTCTGATTATCTACAACAGCTGTTTAAAACACATTTTTGTATAGTAATATGTCACATTGACAGCTGTTTTTAGATGATCAGACTGTTATCTTTTCGATGAACATGGACCTTAAAGTACTTACGGGATTATATCCGTGATTTTCTTTGGTTTCTACGAGCACCCGATATTTCTACGCTAGTCAAAAACCGTGAAAGTCTTAAACAGTATGGTACACACATGTTACTGATCGACGCTACTAAAGATGCTAAACTCGTCGACAAATTCAAAAATGATTCAATTTCTAGATTATCATCGACATGCTAAGAACAAGACCGTTGTATCAGCCACAAAACAGTAATAGTTTTTTATTTTTCGAAAACTTCGCAAAACAAGTAATTTCTGCCGTTATATCGAACTTCTCTGTCTATTGTAATATTAATAGTTTCTAAGATTTTCTATGGTGTTTTCACTCATCAAAGTTTTAAAAAATTGGTCGACCCATTAACCTACTTAGCTATAATAGTTTTACTTTTAACTTCAGTATAAACATGTATTATTAACATGTAATCGAACAGGTACCCACCACTCAATAAAACGTTTTGTCTCCCGCGAGAAATAGCTCGCTGCACTACATCTTGAAAAAGAAATGAAGATCTGCCACCAAACGTATTGTAATTCAAAGCCAAAAGCGCCAAAATAGACTTCAGAAGGCCAACAACGCATCTGACTTGGGTAAACAGTCAATCATCAGTGAAGACGACAAAAAACACACTCAACAAAAAAACTACTGAACCTCAAGCTGCTACAATACAATAAACAAACACTAAAACAGACACCGCGAAAATCCCAGCATAAAATTCAACATTGAATTCCCTTACCGATCACACATGCCGCATAAACTAACGACAAACTTACACTATTCAACATAAAGTAATAAACAGCAACAAAGTACTAGGAGATCATAGGTTTTATGAGGTTTAATTGTGTGTACGAGCGTAGTCATATAATGGACGCGGCTGGACTCCTGGGCAACGGTGCAGCGAGTTATGGCCGATATATAGCAGCGGGTAGTCGCCGACACGCGCCGTGTGTTGCAGCGACGTGTGCTCTACAAGAATAGGAAACTCGTGGACTGGCTGGCGGAGTTTTCGTACGGATTGTTTTGTATGTGATTTATTAATTCATAATCATCATTCTTCTTCTTCTTCTCCTGGAATCACCTACTGCTGGGTACCGCCACACTTCTCGGTTCTGTGCATCCCTTATCCAGCTGTTTCTTGCAATTTCATCTATATCGTTGACCCGACGAGCTTAGGACGTCGTCCCTAGTTTATTTAACCTAACCTGGCCAAGGTTAGTTTAACCACTCGGTCTATTTATCAGTTAGATAGATCATAGGCTCTATGTCATGTAGTCAATATTATGGACCTCAAAAATGACGAAAAGCTATCCCTCAAAACGCCCCACCATCGCATGCTAGTGTTTTACCTGGAAAGAAGAAGTGGAGGTACGAGTCGCCAGAATGAAAGTGAAGTATATCTCCTGGGTTAGAAAAACCAGAGAGTTGATGCTTTAAGCAGATGTTTAAGTATTATGAATCATGAAAGGACTCCTCTGCGCACGTAGTCTTATCTCCCACAAGATACAGCCCGCTACACGACATCTTGGAAAACAAATGAAGATCAGTTTCCAAATCTCCTCTAGTTCAGAGCCAAAGGCGCCAAAACGGACTTCAGATCCCAAAACTCCATAAATAACGCGTCTCATTTGGGTCAGCGGTAAATCATGAGTGAAGACACGAAACCGGCCAAAAAGGCATCCTTAAAAAAGACTTTTTCAGAGTTCTAAAATGCCGTAGTCGTCTCCTCTGCACACATAGTCCGACTGGAGAATGCGGCAGGCTACACCCAATCAGACAATGGTTGATTTAGCTGCTACTACCGCGTCCGTTACGCCGTCCTACGCACCTTGCGGGCTCTGTCGCCTGTCTCCAGCGAGATATAGCCCGCCGCACGATATGTTAAATTGGACACACGCCTTCTAGCATTAACGTTGCTTGTGTGTCGGTACTGTTATAATATAGGAGCTTACGGTTACAGCGTAGGTATCGTAGGGTATTGCGTGTTTCTTTGTTCCTGTTCGGTTATGGTCGGTTAAGGAGCGAGGACTAGATTTGGAATAGAGTATGTTATTGTGGAATTGGGCTGGTTTTGTGATGCAATAATGTGTGACTGTGTTTGTTCTTTCTTAAGACGGGATGAAGCTCATTTTTCGATGCCATTTTAACGCTTCAGTAATGGATTGAGCCTGTAGGATTCTCGTGTGCTATATCAGCGAAAAAATTTGCCAAAGGCCATTTTACCTACCATTCGTCATATAAGCCGGAAGACGTCCACTGCTGGATATAGGCCTCCCCCAAGTGTCGCTACATTGACTGGTCCCGCGAAGGAACCGTTCTTTTTCTAATAAACGTAACAGATCGAATTTTATCACCATTTCAATGTTGGCCCCATAGGTCAGTCACCCTACATTACGGTGACTTTTAGAATCACTTTGCAGTTTTACTGCAAATGGGAATCTATATACACCGTACTTTATTTCCAACTTTGTATTATCACTTGATATGCACACACCGATAAGAAAGTAATCCAAGATCAAGTCCACTGTACATAAAGAGCATGTAAATTATACATTTCACTGCAGAAAGCAAATAAAAACCAGCTCAGTCGTATTGAATGAATATTCAAGCACTCAGTAAAAACGACAATTTCAATTAAAACTAGGAAGCTTGTAGGTGCGGCTCGAACACAATGAGATAAGATCTGTTATGAAATGTTACACATTTAAGGATCTGCGCAGACGGGCTACTGCACAAATACACTTCAGTGGCAAAACGGTCGCCAAATTGAATCGTGACTTATTCGTCAACTGGCGAACGGCGCGAATTGCTTTGTCGTTAACTCGCTCGCACATTATAGTACAGCCAAATAAAGAATACTAATTTGTTGTATTTTTTTTCTACCAAACCGCACTGGGCCCGTGTGGTGGTTTATAGCCCATTCCCTCTCATAGAAAGGTCTGTGGCCCAACAGTGGGAACATTAATAGGCTGACGATGATGATGTAGATGATATTTTTCAAAGTACAGTCGTATAAAACATCTGATACATGAAAGTACTTACATTTTACACATTTTATAAAAAGTTTTAGTAGCTGACAGCATTTAACGTCAGATTTGATGACAAAAAAAAAGTAAAAAGTAGAAGGTGCCAATTCGCTCACACTTGCGAGTTTTACACTGGCCAGTTGACGAATAAGTCAGAATTGTATGTAAACTGAAATAGCCTTTTTGTAGCTGGTTGAAGGTATGTTGTCGCTTGATCGTGATATTTTCACCTAATCGTAAGTGGTCATCACGTGTGGAGATCTGCAATAGTAATGGCAAAACAGGTGCGTTGCCACTTAAAGCGATTGAACTGAGATCTCATCATCATTCTTCTGCCCTTATCCCAATTCATTTGGGGTCAGCGCAAGATGTCTTCTTCTTCTATACTTGTCATCTCATTAGACATTAATTTATTTTTATTTATGAATTCTTGAATTAATTATTTTCTTGTTTTTGTTTCCTTTTCTTGTTTTTGAAACACTTCGTTTCTTGACATTATTATCATTTACACAATCCATCCATCATTTCTTTGGTCTTTCACTACTGTTATATCCATATATATTCATATGTACCTACATTCATATGAGGTGTCACATTATAATGTTTGTCATGAAAATTACAAACATATTGTCATTTTCACAGGCACCGATACTTTCCAGACTGTAACACATAAATAATGGTTGACGGCAGATATGACGATTGATTTAAGTGCGAGGCTTTTGGCTACTTATTGTTACTTTATCTTTATCGACAAATGTTCATATGCTGTAGGTAGTCAGTTTTTCGTCCTTTCTTTATATGATGGTGGTAGCACTTTTTCGGACGAAGTCTTCTACAAAAACTTCTATAGATTTTTGTGGCCGGCAACATTACTGTCGCTGTGTTTGTGGCCCAGCACTTCTGAAAGTACTAAGTGAACAAGTCGGTGTGTCGCTAGCGCCGCGCCCCGGCGCCGCTCGTACAAATCCCTTAATTAAGTGCAAACCGATGGAAAATGTTATGGTTGTGTAAAGCGAATGTGTACCGGCCGTGTAAAATCTGTTTTAGTAATTATTGATACGATAACATTGAGCTCTAAATAGGGTTTCCTGTATTTAGTATTTCGTTTAGTTGTTTAATTAACATGATTATGTGTTTGGCTTTTGGTTATCCAATTTATTACAATATTATTTTTTCCAAATTTTGTAGTGGGTATTATTGGAGAAAGCATTAGGTGGTTTGATATTTTAATGAAGACGTGCATAAAGTGTGCATGAAGCTCTCTATGGAGATTATTTGCCAAAGAAAAACAACAAAAATGTTCCCAGGTTGTACAGGGTGTAAACCACCTCATCACAAAGCCGTTAACCAAGCATTCTGAACATCAAACTAAATAACTTGACGCAAAAGTTATTGCTGGGAAACATTTTTTTTATTTGAGGTTATTAATCATGTTTTGTGGTAGAACTCAATATAACACACTCAAAACGATGTGCTGATGGATGGATTGAATAGTACGGGGGTCGTGGAGGTGTTAAAAGTCAAAAACTCACAAAAAAATGTATTTAAAAAAAAACTTGTCAAAAAGTTGTAACTTTGACCCCCTATATCTCCGTAACTAGGAAATTCCCAGGTATGGTCAAGAACAAAAAATATCGCAATGATGGGGAGAACAAGTGCTTTTGGCTTCGTGAAAAGGAGTTTTACACCCTTTATTTACAAATTTATGTAAACTTTAACTCCATTTAAATCGCGAACAAGATCTAAAGATCACGAAATTCGGCTAAATATTTCGCGTCTGTGAAAAATACATGATTGCACCAACTTTTAATAGTATGAACACACCATAATAAACTGTCAAAGACTGTATCTCAAACATACGCACTAACAAACTCTGCCAATATATCCTACAATCAAGTTTCTACCGCAGTAAAGCATCGCCATATTTACACGAAATAGTTTGATACGCGCCTCTACGCAATTACTATACACCCGCATGTGCTATCTAAAGCTTGATTGTACCTCCTTACTAGTTTACTAGCTAGTTTGTATATATCGTGTCTTTGTAGTTTCAAGATAATCAGAGTAGGTAAACGAAAATAGTTTATTTGAAGTAGCTGTTCTGTTGCGTTGTGTCTGTTCTCATCGCTGATTGAATCCAATATAGCAGCTTCAACGAGTTTCTGGTGGTATTCAATTAAAGAGCCTCTACAATTGAATAGGTCACATCAGTACCTGTAGATAATACTGTTTTTTTTTCGGATAGAAATCATCAAATAACTTCTCCCACTCTGGGCGGAGTGGGCCGTGTCAGACTTTTACTGACTAAAACCCATCCATGTTCTTTCCTAGCCCTTTATGTTCCGGAGCCACGGTATTTCTTTCCAATAGTCTCGCAGCCCCGTGTACCTTAATAGTACAAATTTTGCAAATTTTCTTGAAACAGCTAAGAACAAAAACGCTCTCGATTTTTGAAACGAAATAAACTTTTACTATCGCTACATCCGCTTAGGAGCTATGATGCAACCAACGGGAATCACCATACAAATTAATATCAAGAAACTTTTCTACTTGACTATACAAATCATAGAATTGGTCGACGGGATTAGCTCACCAATTCAAAAGTTCATTAGGTCGACTCATCCCGCGGGATCCGCCAGTGTGGGAACAGTTTACTAAAGAGCCCATAGATGGAGGATATATTCAATTCACAGCTCATGATTATGCCTTTTTCATCTAATAAAACTTTACCTTAGTAATGCGCATGAGCTCTCCCTAGATGGTATTGCTGCTACACTTCTTTTCTATCCACACAACTCACACGCACTTCCGTCACCCAAGATCTACTTATCGGCACATTACATAGAAGTGTCCTCAGTAACATGACGTTTCCAGCAAGGCCACTCCATCAGCCTTGATATCCTCGTAACTTATGCAAGTAACATCTATGAAGTGAGCATGAAACGAAACGAATACGACATTAAATCCTTTGAGAAGTGACTGCCGATCGTAAAACTCTAGGATTACAGTTACATTGTAAGTTTTAACTGTATTACGATGTTCCACATAGTTTATTAATAACAGCTTTTTGCTTTAGGTTCTTGTTGCGGTTTTGCCTAATTTTCTTCTTTCAAACTGTTTCTTTTTTTTAGCCAGTTATTTTACTGAGATGAATAAGAAAATATCGGAAATCTTCGTACTGTTATAACCTCATCTAACCTAAACGATTCATCAACAATAGGGGGATCTGGCACTCGGCGGCCGCTACCACGGCGCGGTGCATCGCACGGATTGGCGATAAGCGTCGCTCATCCGCGCTGTCGTGCGTTTAACGTGTGTCAGGCATAAACGGATTCTGAGTAACGAGAGACGAGCAATCAAATTCTAAATTTGGACAAAGAGACAAAAATATTTTCATTTATTTGGCCAACGGTTAAGAGTGGTAAGAACTAATGATAAACATACGCAGAATTATTAATACTAATACAAGATTATCTTCTCATGGATCTAATAATGGAAACCCATAAAATGTTGGAACACTTACTAGCCAGCTAATCTAGCTTATTGCCGTCGTTACACTTATCCAAAGAGGTTACTATAATGCTCATATGTATACGAGGTCTTGAATTACTTAATGCGGAATACCAGTTCTATACTTTGACTTTTATTACTTACTAGGTTTTGCTCGCGGCTTCGCCTGCTATGAGATCGGAAATTACCCCAACGGAAACGTACTGCTTGGATAACGAGCATCCTATATCCTGACCCAGGTCAAGGTCTACTCATGAGACCAATTCCATCGAAATCTGTTCAACTATTAAGGCGTGAAAAGGTAACAGATAGACTGACAGATGATATTTTCACATTTTTTATGTATTGTTGCTGTAAATTGTTATTTAAATAGGTGTATGAACTGAAACTTATTAAATTATTCGATAACTGTTGTATAGTAACTACACTTATGTCCAAATGTTGTTTCAAACTTTGAATTTTAAACACAATGTAATATCATATAATAATTCTTCAATTATCCAATTCAGGGGACCGGCACTGTCTCTCCTTAACACAGGCTAATATAAGCCTATCTAGGAGACCAGTACTTCACCCGTATTTATTGTATAAATAGTTGAACCTAAAAATTTTATAAATGCAACATATTTTGTAAACTTTGCAATCCCATTTTAAATAAAACTTTTTATTATTATTATTATTATTTATTATATTTTCCATTTCATAATATTAAGCCACTTTATACCTACCTACTCAATAGTATGCCTTACTTAGGGATTATTGCACACCAAAATTGATACATACTTATTTTGTACGTCGATATTTTTATCGGCATACTGCAACTTAGAAATAGTGCAAGTTTGCATCGCGAATGTTTATTTATTTATTTATTTCTCCACATTACGACTATCTTTACAGGGTTACCTAATGCGATAGTGTAAATAATAACAATATATATTTCTGTAACAAACAAAGCATTTTTTGTGAACTCACTCAGAGAACAATTACATAAATCCACATCAACCAGGTGATGTCTGAATGTGATTTGTCTTACCTTGTTTGGGCTGCATAGTATTCCGTGTTTGTAATTGGTTATGTGTGTGTGTAATACTTATCACGTAGTAAATGCAACTACAGATTATCTTATGTTTGTGCGAATTAATCTAGGTAATTAAAAATATACAGTTTAATGCAAATTGTATTTTTTTTCTCTCTTGCTCTTTGTTTGATTTTTGTAGAAAAGAACAATCACATAGCTGATTGATAGCAACGTAAACCCGCAAATGCAACTGCGCAACTTTGTGAACAAGAGAAAAAAAAAAATTGGATTGCTTAATGCCCAGAGTCCAAAATGATTATAGAATTGGAAATGAAACTCCTCATTTCTTCTAATGGAAGGCAAAATAATTTTCCCTCAGGCCACGAACGAGATGGACATCTTTACAATATTTTTTTTTATGAGAAAAAAGAATTTCGTCTACTAGTAAGAATCTAAAGTCATCGTTTAGTTGACTGCTGCTGATCCAATTTGGCTAGATAGGATTTCATTGACCCATCTCAGACACAATGCGATTGTGGAGCCCCAACACCATCATCTCTCTTGCCTTTCGTTGGAAAGGCAACTAACTTCACCCTCCAGGACTTGAATGAGGCAAACGGCAAAACTGTCAATAAATATACCACTAATGAAGTGGTAAGAAAATACAACACTAGTTCCATTATTTCCAGATTTGTTCAAAATGTAACTAGTGGTTAACAAAAACAACAGTAGTACCATCATGGAACTGTTTGATGTTATTAGTGGAACTAGTGATTAAAAAAATCAAAAGTAGTTCCATCATGGAACTGTTTATGGTAGGTACTAGTGACAATGAAGGTCCAGGTTGCTGTGGAAGAAGAATAAGTCCCCATTTAAGGCAACATGTAGATGTGACGTGTGTGATGTGTGTGTGTGCTGAGTTGTAGAACTCAGTGTATCCTCGACAGCAAATCTACCTCACACATCAGTAAACCCTTCATCAGATCCACATACCAATGAATATACAAGTACAGCCATAAATAAGTATACAGCATAAAATACAAGAGGTGTTCAGTCCAGTCGGCAATATATGACGTTGCGGGCGCCGGCAAGCTCAGCCAATGACTAATGTTTTAGACCCGGCGATGCCTTATTTATCCCTCTAACTGTAACACACGTAGATAAATGCGTTTGCTGGCGGCCAAATTAACTTATACATTTAAATACATTACCTGTTTAGTTAATGAAGCCGTTTGTATGAAGATTTATTTGAATAAATAAGTTCATAAGAGCGTATTAGTTCTATCGACGCTCGTAATGGCAGCTCTTGAGGGTGATGTAATAATTATGGCCGGACGTGCAAGCAAGTGTTTATGCTCATTTTTGCATAATATTAGTCTAAAGTTCTAAACGTACAGTGCAAGAAAATATAGTTTCCGTTGACCTAGACCTAAATGTTAGTTGTTGTTTTTTGTACGATTTGACACTTATCAAACGTAAACACAAGTCCAGGGATTGGATTAGCCGCCTGCCGGGGCTGCGGGACTGCTCGAAAGAACAGTCCCGGAGCCCCAGAACGTAAAGGGCGAGGAAATAACATGGGTAGTTTTATGTCAGTAAAATGCTGACACTCCCTCCCGCTCCGAGAGAGACAGGGACAGCTCATGAGAGGGGTCATTTGATGATTCCTCATCCGAAAAAAAAGGGACTGGATTAGCCGTTTGTAATTGTGACCTTAACTGTTAGCCTGTGTTATCCCACTGCTGGGAAAAAAACTCTCCCCATTACTTCCAAATTCTTCGATACATGGCCAATGCGAGGATCACTAGACGTTAGTTTGGTCCAGCTTGTCCCCATTTTGTCATATGGATCCCAGACTTGGTCTTTGACAAACATCAAAAGAAAGTCCAAGTATCAAAAGTCCAAGCTCAAGGTTTGGAAACGTGCAATGGAGCGCAGCATCCTAGGCGTCAAACTTACCGACCATGTACGCAACACCAAATTGCGCTTCAAAACACAAGTGCCAAGCTAAAGTGGGACTGCGCTGGCCATGTCTGCCGTATGCCGGACGAGCTGTGGGCCAAAATAACCACTCTGCTGGGGTGTGCCCTTAATAATGAGTTAAACAAATTGATGATTTTTATTTCAATTTCTTATTTCATGAATTACTTTTTACTTGAAACCTCTTGAGAGGAGCTCGTGTCTAAATAATATCAGCGACTCGGGTTGATCTTTAGGTTAAGCCGTGCTTGCCTAGGTTGATCTATGGATGGGTGACCACCTATACATACCGAGTTGCCTCCGTGCCTCGGAAAGCACGTTAAGCTGTTGGTCCCGGCTGTCATTTCTTCATCTTTGACAGTCGTTACAGGTAGTCTGACACTAGTCTTACCAAGTGGTATGGTATTTCCCAGTATTAACTGGGTTATGGAGGTCAGATAGGCAGTCGCTTCATGTAAAATACTGGTATTCAGCTGCATCCGGTTAGACTGGAAGCCGACCCCAACATAGTTGGGAAAAGGCTAGGCAGATGATAATAACTTTTTACTTGAAATCGAAACATAAATCAGGTGATAATAATCCAACGCAGTAGCAGTAGTCTAAACGCCTTTGCTACTGCATTACACTTTACTTCAAAATTACTGTACCAAACCTTAAATAAAACAAGCAATATCATTAATTTCAGGTACCATTTTGTCCGGTGCTATTTATATGGCCTCCATTGTGCTGGATCTATTCAGCTCAGATGGCTACTGTATCGCGATATACTATGGCAGGTGATTAGCGGCACGAGCGGCGTGTGCGCACATCCAATACATTGTTGTACTTGCACTACAGTGTATCTACTAGTTTACCAGGTACCGTGAACCGGGATTTACCTGCTTATTAACAAGCAGAGTGATCTGTTGAGATCAAAAAGTTTAAATGGAACATTTTGGGTGGGTCAATAATTTTGACCGCCATTGTATAAAACGTTTGAAAACCATTGTTAGCAAAGGGCATTTAGGGGTCATATAATTACGATGGTGAGTGATCTATGAGGAATTGGGAAGTAATCATGTTAGTAAATAACATTGAAACTTAATTTTTTGTCATCATAGTTTTTATTGTTTTGGGGTGGGGTACAATTACATATAGGATTTATTTTCGAAAAATCATTATTTTTTTATATTTTTATCATTGTCAGGCCCAAATTTAAACAACCGCTGAAAACCATTTTCTTCTTATTTTCTAATCAATAATCCACAATCCTACTACACATAATATACAGTTTACCCTTCATCTCTACCGAAATCCGTTAAAAAAAATCTAACCCACAACATTCTTCCAAACACTGCGCACTCGCAATCCTGAACTCAATCTGCCCGCGACAGTAGCGGGGAAGTCTTGCGACTGCGACACGCGACATGTGATCAGATACTGCGCACGCGTCGCGCGTCCCCACTAACTGCCTGTAACCAGATGTTCGGCTGAAGCGATACCATTCGGGATCATTGTTCGTGCTTCCTTATGAGATAGCGCTTTCTGCGCAGGAGTTAGCATTGTCTTGCTGTTTAGAGAACAATCAATTTTGTTTCAACTAACATTGCGAAGGTTGTTGATATTTTTAGGGAGGTTTGTCATGGATATTTATGGAGAAGGTCTGCAGCAGCGGATCGAACCGGCCATAATTAGGTATAGCATTGTTAAATAATCTAAAAGAAGTGTGTAATGGTGTTTTATGCAAACTATTGGGGCATGTAATCTAATAGCTATCCTCTCACATGTCGTAACTGGAGTAACTTAAATTGTAAAACCAGTTCAATTTTTCAAGTTCAAGTTTTCCTTACGATCTGTTATTTCAAAAACTTTAGAAAATAAGGCGATATCTCATGCGACCCTGGGTTTTTCAACAATATGAGCAACCGCAATCATCAAAACCAGTTTTTGCAACTGCACTGTTGACGTGACGATCTCTGGTGCCCTAATTTGGAATGCTCCTGTTGATGATTTAAGAAAAATCTTCATAAAAAAGCGTTGTGTCTCCACATCGTCATCATTAACATCTGCGTAGCCCTTTCCCAACTATGTAAGGGTCGGCTTCCAGTCTAATCGGATGCGGCTGAATATCAGAATTTTACATGGACCGACTGCCTATCTGACCTTCACAACCCAGATAGTACTGGGGAATACGATGTCGTTGTAATTATATCCAAAGATTTCTCGTATTTCGGACTATTCATATGTATTTATATATATCAGTTTATTTTATATGCTTATTTATGTATTAGTATGTAGGTAGTTTATTTTAGGATTATAAGATGGTTTGTTTCTTTTTATTTTTATTGTACTCTATCACAATGCTGTCTACTTGACCCAATGGTTGACTGGTAGAGAATGCCTTGTAGCATTAAGTCCGCCTATGTAACACTTTTGTACATGAAGTTTAAATAAATAAATAAATAAAAATACCACTTGGTTAGACTGGTTGTCAGACTTTTTCTGCCACTGCCACTATAACGACTGTCAAAGATCTCATAATAATATGACAATCTTGAACGACTTGAAAAGCACGTTAAGCCGGGACCAACGACTTAACGTGCTTTCCAAGGGACGGATGAAACTCGTCACCCATCCACAGACCAACCTTGTCAAGCACGACTTTACCTAAAGATCGACCCGAGCGGCTGTTATTATTTTGCGCCGAGCTCCTCTTAAATACAGTTAGTAATGTTAGTATACAGTTATTCCTCCACATCATACCTATCTAAATCAGCTCACAACGCTAACGCCACACGATTCCATCGCCTGCGCCAGTGACAATACGCAGCTGATTTGAATAATTGCGCAGGAGTCGACGCGATCGCCTGATGGATCGCGGACTAGATTGTGCGGGATGAGATTAGTTCGGAGCCTGTGTATGTTTCTCTAGTAATGGATAGATATGTGGGGAGTTATTGGAGGTTTTTGTCATCAAGAAGTAAAGATATTTAAGATAGAGATTTTTTTCTTTATAGCTTTTGGTTTATAATGTTGCGTATAGGAATATCATAAAATTAACAACATTGTAATTATAAAAGTTGACTTATAATCATAAACAACTCAAGTAAACTAAATATGTTAACGTGAAACCGACAACAGGGGTATTTCTACCAAAAAATAAAAACTCATATATTTGCTATGCATCACAAAGCAATTGATGTACATAATATATGAAAAAAGATACCTGCCGAACACGAAATAGTCTTATTTTCTTAAAGTCGTTAAAAAAATGTGGCTTTTGTTTAACTTCACGGTGAATTACGAAGACAAGTGTGACTAATAAAAATGCCACTGAATTAAATCCCTTCATCTACAATAGTATAATTCAAAATAGAAGAATAAACAGCAAAACACAACGAATTCAAATAGAGCAACAATTGGCACAAGGCTGCCCGGGACACGACACCGAAATTCTCCAATAATTTATTCGTCATTACCGCCCACACGAACACGTATGTGAATAATAAGCGCTTGCATACGTTACATACCAATGTTCTACTGTACCGGTAGTATAATGTTAGCTTTATTATTTACTTTTAAATAGAGATAGAGATAACGACCCGAATGGCGTAGCGGTAGTGAGGCTGCCTTACGATCTTAAGGTCGTGGCACACTTGACAAGCACCGCACCAGCACAGCTCATGGCCAGCGTTGTCTAGAATTTAGGCTACGGCGCGCTTGTCACGCGTGTTCAGCGAGGCGCAAGCAGCCGATCCGCGCGCGGGTGTCGCGGCGTCCACACGCGGGCGGTGAGGCATCCGCGCGCCGTCTGCGAGGCGTAAGCTCGCAGTCTGTGCACTGGCTGTGATAGTCCGGGAGATGGTGTTGCAGTTTAGAGAGACCCCAACATAGTTAGGAAAAGGCTAGGCAGATGATGAACCCTTTGGGGATAATAGGCGGTATGTCTCGTTGTTCTACTCCTGCAGAGCATCAGATCCTGGGTAAATCTAGTCTGGCCATGTGTCATTAGGATACTGTGACAAAAAAATCTCAGTAGCAGATAAAAGACATGATTGGGGCCCGCTTGATGGCCATGGTTTCTCTTATTACATGGGACTGAAACGTAAGTGACGAAGTATGGGTCTACTATTTTGAATTAGGTACACCCCTTTTTTTGTGATATTATTTAACAACGTCTATCGACGACGGTTATATAATAAACCGAACTTAAAAACTAAACAAACCAACGAAACACAAACAAATAATTACTGGAGTTGCCCTAAAGACTACCTCTTTACTGACATCTATAGACACCAATTCATTATTAGTCTTAAGGAAGAAGGAAAGGAAGTATAAAAATTTCAATCGAGAGGATGGCTTCAAATTGTCGAGTACGTGGAATCCAGTTTTGAGTATGCTCAAAAGTAGCAGCCGGCATCATACAAAAAGCTCCACAAAACCTGGTGATACTGTGAGTGCGTTTTGTCGTGACTTAGTGTCGAGTTCTCATGGTGCGTGTAGCAAAAGACAAAGAAAGAGGGTAGACAGATTTGTCTGCTCGTAACAATTTTATTTTCCATCCACCGGCATTCTCCAGTCAACCCGCGATCATGGCGCTTGCAACAGCGTCGAAATATCGGGAGCTCAAAACAATAAATAATCACGGAAGATGTCCCGTGAGTGACAATATAAGTTTATTATCAGTCTTATACAGCAGTCCACTGTTGGCAATAGACCTCCTAAATCGCACGCCAATCAACTCGATTCTCATAAATTCTCACCCAATTACTAAATGCTTAAGAAATTAAATAACTGTTATACTTTATAAACATTGCGGTATCAAAAAAAGTATCAATAAAGTAACGGTTAGCCAATAAATGTTAAACATAACATCATTACAGATATCATAGAATAATTAATTACAGAAGAGACTCCAAGTGGCCTACCACGACGTCTTAAAGCAGTATTGTTTTAATTTTATTTTGGTGAGGAAAAGAGTTGGCGCTAGACGTCCTATATAGCTCCGTATATTTCACACACTGGAGTGGGATTAAAACAATACTGCTTTAAAACGTCATGGTAACCCTTCCAGCTACAACAGTATTTTAACTGCTGACAGTCAAAAATTCAAAATATACATTGACCATCTACAAATTATACAAAAGCAAGAAAAGTTTTAATTTGACTCGTACAGGTTAAAACAATGAAACAAAATTAAATAAAGAGAAAACCACCAAAAAATAAAACAAACTTAAACTAAATTGGTCTTGTTCAAGGCCAAAAGGCGCTATCTCAGCATGGAGCTGGAATGACTATACATATTTGGCGAAAGTCGTAGCGGGGTGGTGGAAACCCCTATATTCTATCCTATCACATCAGCCGAAAGGCGTACTTCTTGCATCCAGTAAATGTCACCAGGTCATCTGTCCCCATTTTGGAAGGCTTTCTATTGCTGCGCCTTTCGTGGTTGCCACTGTTGAAACTTTCGATCCCATTGACCTTGTGGGATAGTGTGAATTTGTAAATATATTATTATGTATTTTGTTTTTGTTTTTTTTTTGTGATTTAGTGTTATAATCACAATTTAACCATTTTTTCAACCGACTTCCAAAAAGAGGAGGTTATCAATTCGTCTGTATTTTTTTTTTTTTTTTTTGTGTTTGTTACCTCAGTACTCTCGACTGGGTGAACCGATTTTGGTGGTTCTTTTTTTGTTTGAAAGCTGGTGCTTGTCGATTGGTCCCATTTTAGTTTGCTGACGACCTCTTCGGAGATATACAACGGAACTCTTCAAAAATACACAGCAAATCTGCAGTGATTGTTGCCATCGCTTGTAGGTTCATTGTTTATACTATGTTATGACGTAACATCACGCCTGTATGCTCTGAGGGGGTACGCACATGTGTAAAATACACCCGATTTCGAAAATATTTGTTACCTCAGTACTTTGAACCGATTTTGATCGTTTTTATTTTATTTGAAAGCTGGTGCTTCCTGTGTGGTCTTATAATCATCAAATCAGTAGCTGATGATGGGATTCTGGAGAAATAGAGAGAATTCTTCACATTTTATAGGCACACTAGAAGCGGTTTGGGTAGTTTTAGGAATTGTACTTTCTCGAAGTGATCCCAATTCAATTTGATGAAGATCTGAAGAAGAACTTCGGAGATATGCAACGGAACTCCTCAATAAATGATAGCAAATGTACTGGGATTGCCGAAATCTCATACTGTCTATTGTTTACACCAGTTCATAACCTAAAATCACGCCGGTACGCTGTGAAGGGGTAAGCACATGTGAACCACTAAAAAGTGAAAAATAAAAACTTTTTTACAAAAAATAAAACCGACTTCAGAGAAAACAAAAAAGTGAAAAATAACTTCAGAAAAAACGCTTCAGAAGTCGGTGACAAAAAAAAAATCAATCAAAAAAAGGTCACCGACTTTTGAAGCGTTTTTTCAGAAGTTATTTTTCACTTTTTTGTTTTCTCTGAAGTCGGTTTTATTTTTTGTAAAAAAGTTTTTGTTTTGTCCTGTCGGGATAATAAATGCTTTTTCTTTTCTTTTCTTTTTATTGGGTTTTTCCATCGTAAATTTTCTAAGAAGTGGTTCGGAATCTGAATTTGTGCCCGGTTGGTGGCAATAGGCTTGCTCCCAATTACATGGTCGGCGAAAGGTGGGTGTACTGTAATTCCCCTTCGGAGATTACAAGCGTGATGTTATGCTATCAATTAATAAAATTGCCATTCCCTATTTAAAAGGGAGGAAAAAAACAGACGGAAACTATTATCAATACTGCTTGTCGCTTCTGAATAGTTTTCTTATTCTTTGCCAGTACTAAGCTATCATTACAGACCGTATTCAATGTTCTAAAACCACAACCACACAGTGTAAAAACAAATAAAAAACCTATCAATTACGTAAGTATATCCTACGTATGTAGGTGGATAATAAATGGCTGTTGGACGCAAAAAACTTTGACTATTTAAACAAAACCAATGATAATAAATAATTATATGTGTATGAAGCCTTATATTATGGTACCAGAAAAAAAATATTGACATTGATTTTACTGTTGTTGATATGCTAGTTCTTTTTACCGTTGAAATGATACAATGTATACGGACATGTTACCGAAAGCGTCACTCACTTATCAGCGTATAATGTCACCACAGCCGGGGGACACAATCCTTCTCTCTATGAGAGCGAATGTGCCATAAAGGGAGTAAAAAACCTCCTAGTGAAGCCAAAAGGCAGTTGTTCTCCCCGTCATTGCGATATTTTTTTTGTTCCACAACATAACTGGGAACCTTCTATTTACGGATATAATTATTGGGGGTCAAAGATCCAACTTTAAAAGTTTCAAGTTTGAAAAGAGCTCCACGACCCCCATACTGTTGAATCCAGTCATCAGCACAATGTTTGGAGTGCTTTACTTCCTTCCGGGTCATGGCTGCACAAATGACAGAATGTCCAAATTGTTCGATTACCTATGTGCTAGATAATATGAGAGTCAAAATGCACAACAGACATATAGTACGATTGTTTAAAAGAACGATTGTTATATGGATTATTACTCATATTGATAATTTGTCAGAACGAGCTAGTATCCAAATGAACTAATTGTCACAAAGTGCAAGTGTTAAAACGATACAGTGTCAGAATGTATAAAATCATAAAATCTTAACGGCATATATGAATGAGTGTCAAAATGTCCGATTTGTATCAATGTTATAATGACTAATACTTATAATGTATTGTTTGTGATCATGGAGTTAGTTATCCATAAAAACTCTTTCGAGTACCTACTGCTTCCAACCTACTTAATTCCTTTATGAAACCGAACATTCTTCATGTGCCGGATGAAAATTAAATGATAAAATAATAGAATACTGGCATTTAGTTGTCAGATAAGTTCTCTTCGTAAGAATAATGACCAAAGTGGACCAAATTTAAAAAAAAAAAGGACTAGGTCTGCCCCAAGATTTACTACATAGCTTATTTTTGAGTTCTACCTCAAAACATGATTTTTCACCACAAAAAGAAGTGCCCAGCAATATTTTTTGCGTTAAGTTACTTAGTTTGGTGTACAGAATGACGGATTCGTTGATGGCTTCGTGATGAGTCTGTTTACACCCTGTATAGCCATAACCCACATACAGCTGATTAACATACAGCTGTCTCAAGCTTGGAGGCCCAAGCACATCCTTACAAAACGACCAACGAACCATACGTTAGCGAATAACAAATGCTCACACGCACGCGACAAGCGATGTGAAACATCACTCACTAGCGAGCGAGCTAGGTGCTGTCATTCATAATGATGGCACGATCCCTGCATATGATACGCAGACAGTTTACGGTGATTTTAATTAAAGAGATGACATGTTGGAAAGCTAGATAGGATTATAATGATGTCTCAATTGTAAAAACATTGACCATGACTTCTCATTTAAATAAAGGATTGAAAATTTTGCGCAATTTTCTAAAGTACATACGGTCTTAATTTCTGGCTTGAGCCTAAGACCAAAGTTAGTACTGATATTTGTGCCATTTGAAAAAAAAAAAGTATAACAGCTCCGCCAAATTAGATTACAATAGTATATTTTTATTGGGACATGACCGGCCGCCCTATTCTCAAACCACTGTGAGTCCTTAAAGCCAGAATTAACTGTGGCGACCACCAAAAAAGCGCCGAGACAATGAACCTCGAAGAAGTAGTACTACACGAGTATATGGATCGTTACGGAAGTTGACGCCTTTGCTTTGATTGAAATAGTAATGAAGAACAAGCGTTGATTTAAACAAACTCCGAAACTCCTAATCACTAGCGCAAAAACCACACAATTATTCAAACACGAAGTTTCCTACTAACAATCCATAGAACAAAACACCATCATCCACCATCGTATCCCACATTTATTTAGTTTTGCATCTCAACAATAGAGGCATGCGTAGACCGACATGCAAAGCTGTCAGAGCAAATGATGCTGCGATGCCAAACGAAGATAGATCCATCTGCAGTCCACTACTTTGTATTCTTCGTATTGCAACTACGAACACATGATCCTGTTTGTGATTTAATATTGCTATATTTTAAACAGGCAGGACTGATGGTTTGGCTTGATCGTTTTTTGTTTATTTTCGCGTCAAATCTGCGATTATCTGTGGTTTGAAATTGAGCTCGTTACGTTGGTAGTTTGTTAGTTATTGTAATGGCTGATTTTTCGCGGATAAGGTTGACTTAAATCATCGTATGAAACTTGTTTTCTTATAGTTTTATTGATTGTTTCTTCTTGTAAATCCAAGGCTACTGTGGTTGTAGTTGTGTGCCCAATACTGCCTACTTTCATTAATTAATAAACCACAGATTTCAGAATCATTTTCATTAGGAGGATTTTCATGGCAATTTGGCTCGTCATAATCTGGAACTCTTCAAAGTTCAAGTGAATCGGTTTCTTCTAGGCAAGCATGTTTCACCATTGGCTGTGTCATCGCTTCATATCAGATGAGTTACGGCCACAGGCAAGCCTGTTTAGAAACAAAAGTGAAATAGATGTGTGCCCAAAAGATAACAGTAAATTCGTAATCACTAAACATGGATCTTAATATAAATAAATAATAATAAATAAATATCGCTGGACATTAAACACACAGCGCCATCTAGTGCCACACTAAGCAAGGCTTGTGTCGTGAACACCAGATAGTTGATATACTACATATACACTTTTTTTTGTTTGTAAATACATACTTATTATACATACAAACATCCATGATCCGGAAACAAAATATGTCCATGCTCATCACACAAATATTTTCTCCTACCGGGATTCGAACCCAGGACCCTAAGAACGTAAGGCAGCGTCACTACCACTACGCCATTCGAGTCGTATATGACTTTCTAAATCTTAAACTTGCAGGAAAATAGGTGATTTGATGTTGAATATTGTAGAACAACGCTCAATGAGATACTCTACAAAAACCTATAAAATCCTGTTAATTCCAAACCAGTCGTGTCTTAAAAAAAAATATCGTCAACCTTTATCTCTTACAAACGCCCTGCTCTATAAATTAAGCAAATTAATTCTCCACACTGCACTAAAAGATATAAATAACGCTAACTGGCTTATCTGTCTTCACAACAATTTCCTTTTTCAACGCCACGACTGGTCTAATACGAGTATAGTTGATAGTGTGGCCATAGCGGTCGTTTACCCAGCTGTATTAATGACGAATGTATAATGGTCTATTTAAAAAACAGAATGGAAAAACCCGAAGTACGAATTTAATAACAAAACTAAATGCGATCAGTAGTTCGCGAGTACATTCGGAAGAAGCTGGCAGTTTCGTCACAACGGTAATGTTTTCGTCATTGTTTGTCTTTTTATTTTAGTATATCCATGTAAATGTCCATTTAATTTAATTTTAATATATATTTATAGTATTTGATAAATATGTATAATATCTTATATGTCTTTGTAGTGTATCGTAGTATTAAATAAAATTGTTCTCAGAATATCAGAAATGACACCTACCACTGCTTGTATCTGCATCACCTAAAGGTTGACTGGTAGAAAATGCCTATGGCATTAAGTCCGCCTCTGTACTTTTGTGCTTGAAGTGTTAATAAATAAATAAATAAATCAGTATGTACTCCTAAAAAGTTTTCTTTATCAATATTAAACATTGACAATGGATGGCACTAACACTATAACTTTTGTAAACATTCTAAATTGGAATCTCGAAACAGAAATTGGAATCGCAAGCATCGAAAAAATGCTCGATGCTCTTTTTATCTATTTTTAGTTTTCAATAGTCGTATACAATGTTAATTTTCACGTGTTTGGTCCTGTACAAACTAATACATGCTTCTTCATACCAGCGCTGTTTTTTTTTAATGTTACAGCACCATGCTGAGATGCCTTTTAGCCTCGTACAGGACGAGTTTCATTTCTTTTAATTTTTTTTTTTTTTTTCTGTGTAATTTTTATACTGTTAATTTTGATGTGTTTGTCCTGTGTGGGCTAATAAATGCTTTTTCTATCTTTCTTTCATTCTAATTAAAATTATATTCATAGTTCGTTTTTTTGGGTTTCTACGATATCAAGCAAGGGTAATGACCCCCATTGCCATGCTAAACCACAACAACTATTCACGACTGGTCTAATATGCAAAACTAGATACAAGTTATAGAGGCAGTCATTAGATGGGCAACACATTGTACAGGATGTCTTGAGGCCAACTCCCTAGATCTGATACATACACCGCACCCAGCTTTCTATGAGTGATACCACGAAAACTAGGTTAGCTAAGTCCGTGAAATATTTAGACGCCATAATATTTATTTATTTAAAAAAAACTAGTAGGCACTGGATCGGCGAATTAACGAAAGGAGAAGTCAAAATGTGATTGACAATTTGTCTTCGTCTGCCTATTCCCAAGTACATACAGACCACCTTATCACAAAGCCGTCAACCAAGCATTCTGTACATCAAACTAAGTACCTTTTTTTTTTTTTTAAGGATGGGAAATCATCAAATGACCCCCCCCACTCTGGGCGGAGCGGGAGGGAGTGTCAGACTCTTATTGACTAAAAACCATCCATGTTCCTTCCTCGCCTTTTACGTTCCGGGGCCGCGGTATCTCTTTCGAACAGGCCCGCAACCCCGGCAGGCTTCGGCCCTTGCGGGCCCCTCTCCTTTTGCTGACATCTCTTTGAGGCGCGCGTGGAACACGAAAGCGCCGTCGACACGGCCTGTCGTCGTCGTTAGACGGCCGGACGGCTAGCTAGCCCATAGCCAGCCGTCCACAGGCCCGCATCTACGGTGGCCGGTAGCCACCACGTGGCCCCCGGCGCCCGTTGCGTCTCCCGCGGCGGCCGGGAAGAGAGGATCTCTCCCTCTCTCGTTCCGCCACCTCCTTCGCTAGCATGACTGCTTCGCAGAAGGAGGCGACGGCTTCCCATTCCGTCTCGCTCCGGACCATGGATTAAACCAGGGCCGGACGCGAGAGGTCGCCGCCGCCGATCGCCGCCACGAGGACACGGCGGAGCTCCGCCCTCGCAGGGCTGACTTCCACCGTGATCAAACCTTTACGCAAAAAATATTGCTGGGAAACTACTTTTTTTTTGGATGAAAAATCAAGTTTTGATAAATGATAAATGATAAATGATAAATGATAAATGATAAATGATAAATGATAAATGATAAATGATAAATGATAAATGATAAATGATAAATGATAAATGATAAATGATAAATGATAAATGATAAATGATAAATGATAAATGATAAATGATAAATGATAAATGATAAATGATAAATGATAAATGATAAATGATAAATGATAAATGATAAATGATAAATGATAAATGATAAATGATAAATGATAAATGATAAATGATAAATGATAAATGATAAATGATAAATGATAAATGATAAATGATAAATGATAAATGATAAATGATAAATGATAAATGATAAATGATAAATGATAAATGATAAATGATAAATGATAAATGATAAATGATAAATGATAAATGATAAATGATAAATGATAAATGATAAATGATAAATGATAAATGATAAATGATAAATGATATTTATTTTGCAAATTGGTTTTCACAAACACTTTACACGTCCTTATTTTTTTTTTTTTTTTTTTTTTTATTTATTTATTATTTGTTTTTTTTTTTTTTTGGTATAACTCAATGCAACGCACTCAAAACATTGTGCTGATGGATAGAGTGAATAGTACGGGGTTCGTGGAGGTATTTAGAGTATTAAAAATCTTACAATAAAAAACTTGTATGTTTTAAAAAAAATCTTGACAAAAAGTTGAAACTTTGACCCCTAATATCTCCGTAACTGGTAAGACCAAACAAACAAAACCAAAAAATATCGGAATGACGAGGAGAACAAGTGCCTTTCGGCTTCGTTAAGAGGTGTTTGACACCTTTTATGTTGGGGTCGGCTTCCAGTCTAACCGGTTGCAGCTGAACACCAGTTTTCTTCATGGATCGACTGCCTATCTGACCTCCACAACCCAATTAGTACAGAGTAAAAATACAGTACCCCTTGGTAGGACTGGTTGCCAGACTTTCAGGCCAGACTACCTTTAACGACTGTCATAGATCTATGAATAACAGTCGAGACCAACGGCTTAAAGTGCTTTTCGAGGCACGGAGGAAACTCGGAATGTAATGGGTCGTCACCCAACTATGGGCCAACCTAGGAGAGCACAGCTTAACCTAAAGATCACCCCGAGCGACTCTTAATATTTTAGCCACAAGCTCCTCACTTATTTTTCATTACGATCTTGAATAGCGAAAAGGTAAGTTTATTGCCGCCAATCAAAACAGCTGTAAGATCTACTTCAAGAAGTTCTTATCAAAAACCAGTAGCTTCCTGCCACTGGTTTCTAGTCGGCGCTACTGGATATGTCTCAATCAAGGAGCCGATATCTGCCCTGTCTTGTATGTGATTATAGACGCATTATAATCTAATTAAGAGCATGCATGTTGTTGTTTTTATGTGTTTTTAATTGACAGTGGCCGACTTCACAAGAACCCATTTTAAAACCTACTAACCTTTGCCTTACAAAATTTTCGGAGGTCGCCTTTTTTTTAACTGATCGCGCCGGAGTACTAAAATACCCAAAATAATGTTTTTAATGTTGTCCAAAATCCTGCTTTTATTGGTACTCAATATTATTTCACCAGGTTCTTATCGAACCCAACTTATTGAATTTTCTTCTGAAAGAAATCTTATTGGACCACTTTATTTGACCACCAGTGTACGGCACGCCGTTTCACCCGCTTAGTTCCCGTTCCCGTGGGATCACGGGAATAAAATATGCCTATGTTACTCAGACAAGACGTGGCTTATTAATGGTGAAAGAATTTTTAAAATCTCTAGAGTAGTTTTAGAGTTAAATCGTCAAATCAACACACACAAACAGACAAAAAATCAAATCTTATAATATTAGTTTAGTCAACTCTGACTACTTAAGAACACATCTACATGTTAGGCCAAGATCAGGCACTCACACAATCATACGACCACAGATCATACGCCAAACATACATTACACTTTAGGCCAAAATCAGGCACCAACACAATCATACGACCACATATCATGCGCCAAACATACACATTACACTTTAGGCCAAAATCAGGCACCAACACAATCATACGACAAATACACAAAATTACACATTAAGCCAAGATTAGGCGCCCATACCTACTCATATTACACTGAAGGACAAAATCAGTCATAAAAGTCCTATTTCTTAAAACATTACCCAAGTCTCGAGTCACAGCGCTCGCGACGTTTGCAGAACACTTTCTATATGAATTGTAGGTGCATGCATTGTAATGGTTACATGATAGATACAGGATTGGAAAGTCTTTTCCCCCAGGCCTACGATTACCATTATATACAATCGATTCACTTAACTCGCACTTGGATAACTTCCGTTTTGAATTATAATGTGGAAAATAAGGGCTCTGTAGGTGAGTGATTTTCATTTGGTTGACCTGGTTTATATTACTTTAGTGGTTCAAGTTTTGTAGGTACCTACACTAACACCCATATCTGTAGTCAAGTCTTATGCAAACATTTTTAGGCAATATTCGCAAGAATTGAAAGTAGACTACACTACAGAAAACTAGACTACAGAAAACTAAACAACAGGATAATAATTGTATCTTAAATAATTACTTTTACTGAAATAATAACTTTGACGAAGTGCACAAAATGTTTTGAGACAACCCGCGAAAAGAGTCCTTATAGTTTTCTTTTATTCTTATTGGTTGATATAAACAAGTTCATATGATTCTATCTTACTTAAACCTTTGACCGGAAATTCGGATAAAATAATTAAATTGACCATTTAGCTTAAATTGTCTATTCAACTAAGTGATTTTCAAATCACAACTTTTTAACAGTTGTAATATGGCTATAAAATGAAATATTTAAGTGTTAATTAGTCTTACAATTAATATCCCTAACGGAACATACGACTTACAATTTAGTGCAACAAGTGAATTATCGGTTATTTTGCGGACTATTTTTGTAGACACTTATTGGTTGCTGGTTTTCGAACATAAATAAACAAACTGTTCATTAATTTGTTAATTAAATCATTTAATTTCATTCGCACTACCATCTGACCTCTTAAATCAAGTTTCAATCCAAGTTACTTGACATCCTCAATCTCAAAAGCGACATTAAGCCTTACTTACAAGAACATATCAAATAATTTCACATAATACGCTAGTTAGTAGGCTATTATGTTAATGAGATCTGATCAGTCGGCATCGTTATCACTAGATCGAGCGATATCAGACGGGGAGTTAAATCAATAGTATCTGGACTTGGTTCTTCACCCATGCGTGTGCGACGGAATGTGTGGAGACGACTTTGCTGTTTGCTTGATTTTCTTTAAGATACAGCGCGCTTTCGGAGATTTTTGAAGTCACAACTTCTTTAGGCGCGTTTTGAGTCAACAAAAGAGAGAGCGAGTCGCATTTACAACACAGCCAGCCGGACAGCTGAGATTCACATCTATACTTAATATTATAAAGCAGAAGAGTTTGTTTGTTTGTTTGTTTGTGTGGTTGAACGCGCTAATCTCAGGAACTGCTAGTTCAAATAAAAAAAATCTCTTTTTGTGTTGGATAGGCCATTTATTGAGGAAGGCTTTAGGTTATATAACATCACGTTACGACCATTAGAGGCGCAATTGGAGCCGGAATGAAAAATGTTGCAAAAACGGGGATTTTTTTCTCTTTCGTTTTTCTCTCTTATGTGACGCAGACGAAGTTGCGTGGGTCAGCTAGTTTTTAATATTAGTACCGCTAAATTGAAGAAAAGTTTAACCAATACCTTCTTTGAGCGTACTCATATTTACCCAAACCCAAATTCACAAAAACAATAAAAGAAAAACAAACTTCTGGTCACTTTGTCTAACGCAACTCAGTCTAGACAAAAGGTATTGTTTTTCAAAAAAAAAGGTACAAAAATAGTGAAAAGGACAAAAGTTACAACTTTTTACTTCCTCTAAAGTTTTTTTGCTCTTAATAAATGTGAAAGACCAACCGATCTTGTTTAAGTTTCATAATGATCTTTTGTTTGTTCTGTTATGTTTTTTTTTTATTCATAGGCATTTTCAGGCTATTTTTGTCGAATATTGCTAAATAGTATGGTTTAGTATAATTGAAGCGCTCCCGGGTATCAAAGTCGTGTATATATTACTGTAAAACCCCGAAGTACAGTAAATCTTAAGATGTCCCAGTAAAGATTTACCGAGTGTATGTTGGTACATGTCCAAAATTAACGATGATCATAGAACTTTTCGGACATTTACCACTGAAGCTAGTAAAACTTAGGTTTTACTGGGAAATTTTAAGATTTACTGCACTTCGGGCTTTTACAGTAACATATATATGTTAATTTCAGCCAAGCTCTTACAAAGCTATTAAATTAATTGTGAAGTAATTTTTGATTTCGTATTGTTCTCAGATAAACTTTTTTGTAAATGCCAGCTTGGATTAAGCCGTGTATGTTTTATTTCAGTTCAATCGATTGGGGATAACTCTGTTTTAAAATTCAGTTAAAAAGTCCTAAACATGTTAACATTTCAAATCAAATAAAAGCTTGTAAAAACGATTTGGTTACAATAAACCTTTCTAACATCTAGACTAAATATTGCTGTGCAATACAGATCCAAGAAAAACCAACTTTAAATAGCCAACACCAGAGGTCAGTTTACTTAATTATATGAGTCACCATTTGCAGAGAAACATACCAGCTATAAATAACCTTTATCAATGTATTAGGTACAAGAGTCAGAATAAGTAAAGAAAACAGGTAAGTAAAGCGACAGGCTTTCAAACTTTCTCCCTTTACGTACAAATGTAGTTTAACGAAATATATTGCTTTGGAGTTTCTAGTGTTACATTATAGTTCTATTACCCATGTATAGAGCTGGTATAATCATAATTTGTCGGCACTATAGAAATTTTCACAAATAATGCGGTAGTTTAGCAAGTACCGCATTATTTTTATTAGTTTCTTTATTTTTAACTAAGTACCTACTTGAGTGGATCTAATTCTAAATTATGTAGTCGATGATCTTGGTGCACGGTAAAACTCTAATGAGTTTATGTTGGCACCAACATAAATGTATAAAATGTATATTTGCTACTGAATAAATAAATCAATAAATAAATAATAAATAAATTTATGAAAATTTGAAGTAATTTCGTCTGTATCGTGGGTGCGTTCACAAATATGTATTTAAATGTCATATGCATAAACAGCTAAACCTGCAACAACTGCCTGTAAGCCATGTAAAAATTTGTTCCGTGCAGGAACCGAACCCGCGACACGCAGTTCAGTAGCCAATGGCTCAGCCACTGCACCAACCGTGCCAACAAAAATAAAAATTTAATAATCTCTTCTATAGCTTAAACAGTGTTCAAGTTGGACCTTGGAGTCCATTTATTTTGGGAATCTGCTCATTGTATGGATAAAAAACGAGATACCTAGATCTTTGTTTTATAGGAAAGTAAGCCCCTTCGTACACAAGGCTACAAAAATGTTCCATACTCGACGATTTTAGTCTCCAAGCGACTGCCGCATGCCGCGATACAAATCCATTGAAGTTCGTACACGAGTCGCGTCGCCGACATTATGGATTTGTATGGCGGCAGTCGCTTGGAGACTAAAATCGTCAAGTATCGAAGATTTTTGTAGCCTTGTGTACGAAGGTACTTACAGTTTGTATCGCACTTTTGTTCCTCTAGATATTTCAAAACCTACAAGTTCTACTCAGAACGGCGTACTGTGTTCCTCTAGAGATGTCAATTGTTCTAATCTAGCCTTGATTGGCCAGCACTCACAAACACGTAGTACTTACGTACATACATATTTCCACCATATTATCTTCTCCCTCTAATTTCTTCTAAGGTAGACTCCACAGCGTTTGAAACTCTTTATCAGAGCAATATGCAAATAGAATATATCGAGCAAACCGGAGTTTTCTTACGCGTCGATACACAGGAGCTACAAGTAGAAGCCTTATTCTGTAGCGATACGCTGTTCCTAATTCAATCTGCAAATAATTTTGTGGTGTGTGAAAGGGGGGCCAGTCTAAAATTAATTTAAGTGTTGTAAGTATGCGATTGAAAACTTCATGAAAACTTTTAAGTCTGTCTGTAAAGAAGACTTTTTCGACTCAATTCAGGAGTTTGTAAGACCAATGATAATACGCTAAAGATATAGACTGATTAAGGATGAATTTCACATATGAAACTAGACGCAATCACCAATCGTTCCAAAATTGAAAATAGACCGCAACAATGAAGACACATTGACTTCTCTTGAAATTGTTTCTTTACTTTTTTTTTACTTTTTCCAGAAAACGTAAGGGACGTTTAAACAAACAAAAAATAGGTTGACCTTAGCTTTTAGCTAAATTTTTTGTATATTTGGATTTAAATATAGAAGGTCTTATTCTGGGAATCCGGATCCCCAGAATAAGACCGCTTTCACATTAGTTTTTATTAGAATATGTCGTACGCATACATTACTGTAATGGCGGGCATTCCGATAACTATTTACCTTCGTAATTAAATGATTATTGGTAAGCACATAATGTGCGCTTACGCAGACCGCTACGTACGTTTTATGATAATCTTGTACTTAAATTGGATTAAAATGATAGTTCTTACGAATGGCTTGGCCTGACCCACTGTCGGGAAACGATGTTCGCAAAAAGTTTTAATATGTTAAGCTGGTTTTACTTGATCGAGTTTTATTTCTTGTTTATTGATGTTACCTGTACTGATTAGTTGATGTATAATTGTGTTTATTTATTCAGGTACACACAAAATACTTAAAAGGACTTTACATTTAGACAGATGAGCCAAAGGTACTCCTTATGTTGTAAGAAATTTATTTCAGAATTGCGAGAAAGAAATAAAAGATGATCACCATTCCGTCAGTTCAGTGACTTGCCAATTCTTTTTCTGGCTATTCATAGAACACTCAGAGAAGAGGAAGACCAAAGAAACTATGGATGGACTGTATGAATGCTGAGGCGAGGAGTAATAGAGAAGTATGAAAGATAAGTTGGTATAAGGGCAGAAGAATTATGATGATTCATAGTTACGATCCGATCACTATCTTGCAAGAGAGTAGACCAGTACAGTTCGTAGAATGTACAAATACAGACCGAAAACATTCCGACCTCGCCGCAGAGGTCCGGCGCGTAATCCCCGTTCAATCCCTCCCCGACCCTTGCTCGAGCCAGCCCGCGATGCTGAACCTGTAGTAATAAAACAGTCCCTAATTAATGACAATCAGATCCAGCCTGTCCCTTTACTGCCCCCAGCGACGCCCTAAGCCGAGGTCCGTACCCCACAGGGGTTGCCCTTTTTTTTTTTTTTTTAAGGATGGGAAATCATCAAATCCACTCTGACTGACTAAAAACCATCCATGTTCCTTTCTCGCCTTTTACGTTCCGGGGCCGCGGTATCTCTTTCGAACAGGCCCGCAACCCCGGCAGGCTCTCACAGGGGTTGCCCTTAGCTTCGCTTAGTTTATAATCATTTTCGCCCTGGCTGGAGGCCTTACATTCAAGGCATCCACAGGACTTGCCCGGTTAAGCAGAAGCCAGTCTTCCTAGACTGAACTGCGAGATGCCCTACATAAAAAAGAAATGATTCATAGAAAACACATTTTCAGAGTCGTTTTCATACTGATAATATAATTGGAGTTTTATTTCTCCATAAAGATCAAGTTATTATGCCTTGTGGCTGTGAATGTAGCACAGCGTTTTTTGTTGTTTTATTACATTCAAAAATGCACTAATGATCTTTAATAAATGCTTTGAAATTGAGTTTGAATCACCTAAAACTATAAGATATTTTCACGCAAAGTCTACGGATCGCAACTAAATCATTAGCGAGTATACTTCGAGATATTTTCCAACATTTTGATAAACGACACAACTATAGCAAACATCGGACCGAGTGCAAACAAACACTTTCACCAGCGCCCGGGCACGCGACGACCGGTCCCAGGTTCGATTCCCGATAACAGCACTCTTAATGAGAATACCAGTTAATTGATTTATTGCAATAGAAAATGTGCAAGGTATTAGAAAAGTGGTATAAGTAAATTATTTCACGGTGCACTTGTTTGACAATATTAATTCGTTTGACACCGTATGTGGCGTCGTGTTTAAACTTATTTTAATTTAATAATTTATCTTTGAGCTATTTATGATGATTTATCAAGTTTAATTTAATCACCTTTGAGCGGAGGAGCGCGTGACTAAACGATATCAGAAGCTCGGGTCGATCTTTAGGTTAAGCCATGCTTGCCTAGGTTGGTCTGTGGATGGGTGACCACCCTTACATACCGAGTTTCCTCAGTGCCTTGAAAAGCATGTTAAGCCGTTGGTCCCGGTTGTCATTTGTCCATCTTTGACAGTCGTTACAGGTAGTCAGTGGCCCCAAAAGTCTGACACCAGTCTTACCAAGTGGTATCGTATTTCCCAGTATTATCTGTGTTGTGGAGGTCAGATAGGCAGTCGCTCCATGTAAAATACTGGTAATCAGCTGCATCCGGAGACTGAAGCCGTCCCCAACTTAGATGGGAAAAGGCTAGGCAGATGATGAAATCATCTTTGAGCAATTTCTTCGATAAGTTAATATTTTCATTTCACCAGTTATGTCACCATCGCGACTGCTGAGCACGAAGTCCTTGGTTCAATTCCTGGGTCGTGCAAATCGTTATGATTTTTACAATCGAGATTTTTTCAGTAGCAGCCAAGGAGTCTGGATTTGTGCCCAGCTGATGGCAATAGGGTCGCCCCCTATTACATGGGACTAAAACGCAATTGGCGAAATGTGAGTCAATTAGGTACATGACTGCATAACACTTTTTCCTAAAAGCAAGATGTTGGTTATGTTTTGTGAATCGTCAACACACTGTTTACGAGTACAAGCATTATAAATAAATAAATAAATATCGCTGGACATTACACACAGCCACATCTAGTGCCACACTTAACAAGGCTTGTGCCGTGGTCACCAGACAGTTGATATACTACATTATATACTTTTTGTTTGTAAATACATACTTATTATCTCGTATTATCCATGACTCGGAAACAAATGTTCATGTTCGTCACACAAACATTTGCTCCTACCGGGATTCGAACCCGGGACCCTAAGAACGTAAAGCAGCCTCACTATCGCTGCGCCATTCGGGTCGTCAACCTCATACTCAACACTGATTCGCTAAAAACTGTGGCTCGTGCTAAAATAAATCTCACAATTAAATAAAATACGTAAGTAATAGCAACCCTTCTTATATATTCTCCTATAAAATGTGTTGAAAACATTTCACAATCCCGAGATGTCCGTTGTTTATTAGCAGTTAGTAATTTAATACCGATCAGCACTTAATTACGAGAAGTTTCGTCGGTAAGACAGCACAATGGCGTATCACATTACGGACTATCGTCTTACCGATTAGGAAGATTAGCTCAATGTTTTGCTAAACTTTAAGTATTGTTTTTGAAGGACGCTATCTTTTCAATTTGTCTATCTAATCGGGAATGTTTATTTTAGTCTTGGCAAGAATTTGTTGTGTGGTGGAAGAATTGTTTTTCTATATTTTTATTGCGGGCTAGAAAAGGCGATTCTGAACTTAGTTTGTTGCTTCAGCTAGCTAAAAAGAATGTTGACCTTTGTCCCAGGTTTTGTAACGTTGGTCCCTTGGTTGTCTTACTTTTGATACTCAGCGTTTCTTCAAAAGCACCTCATTTAAAGTATCTATGTAGTATCTGATTGCCAACCCTGAATGTGACGTGTTTGCGGATATGCCTGAGGTTCTGTGAGGGAAAGTATGCAAGAGTGTCAACTGTTCCATGTTAGTTTTAGTAAGTCATTTAACTCAAACCATTGAATGGTATCACCAGATTATTATTTTTTTTTTACTTTTTTTTTATGTATTTGCAATTTGTGCCTCTATGTTAAATATTGTAATTGGTTTTTACCGTTTTAATTAACTATAAAAATAAAATAAAATATCAACTATCTGGTTTCTACGACACAAGCCTCGTTGCTTAGTGTGGCACTCGATGGCGTAGTGTGTAATATACAGCGATATTTATTTTGTTTAGGCTTACCTTTCATGGAAATACGTGGTATGTGTTGTAACATCACTATTTAGTATGTTATTAGTCTACAGGGTGTAAACCACCTCATCACAAAGCCGTTAACCAAGCATTCTGTACATCAAACTAAGTAACTTTACGCAAAAAAAATTTTCGCAACTTTTTTTTTGAGATTATACATCATATTTTGTGGTAGAACTCCATGAAACGCACTTAAAACATTGTGCTGATGAATGGATTGAATAGTACGGGGGTCGTGGAGGTAAGTCGAAATCTTATCAAAAAAACTTGTACCTATTTAAAAAAAACTTGTCAAAAAGTTGTAATTTTGACCCCCCCATATCTCCGTGACTAGAAGGTTCCCAGGTATGGTAAAAATGATGGCAATGATGGGTAGAACAAGTGCCTTTCGGCTTCGTGAAGAGGTGTTTTACACCCTTTATACATCACTACCTATGCATTACCTATGTCTTGTCGATGATTGTCGTCACTTGCTTAATGGTTGTCTTACTGTGAACCCCGTCTATGATACTCTTACTATGTAACCTGATATAATAAACCAACTCTTCCAACGAACAACTTCTTCCATCTTCTTCAAACTTCCAACTTCGTGATTCAACTAACCAACGAACACGACAGTATGGGCCATGTTTTTAAATACACGTGTGCACATTGTGATTACGGCTCTCCCTCCCTGTATCACCTTTTCACCTTCTAGCCAGATCTTTTTCACGTATACAAAATTTAAACGTTTTTAACGGTTGTGTGGCTCGCGATATTCAAATTTTCTTACGTTTCTGCAAGTTGAACTGGCTGCAAGTTGGCTGTATGCTGAACAAAATATGATTGGCGACCGTAACAAACATGGCTTTACAGAGTTATAAATCATTAAAACAACCCCTTTAAGTTCATTCAATCCCGTTGAATGACTATTTTAAGAAAAAGTAATTTAATCGCATTGAATTTTGCGCTTCCCTTTATGAAGACTCAAAACAATGGTATACAAATTAATCTATCGACTTGAATAAGTCTTGAATATTTTAAAGCCTTCGACTTCATTATTTTCTCAACAATTTGTCCACGACTTCATAGTCGATAACGACTGCGGAACCCCTGATATTCAGAAAACAATAACAAATCAGTTCCGATGAAAATCAACGCACACGCAGTATCACATTACTACTTAGCCCACACAATACGTGAATAGATAGTCCATCAAACAAACAATTACTCAAAGCAAAATAATTAACGTAACAATAGTGATAAATAAACTGCTTGCATTACGAAAAGGCGGTTCTAGTCACCATACATCTGATCTCCAAGCCTCAATACAAACTTACTTTTACACTTCTAAACTCCTATCTTGGCCAGAAGTTGCACCTTATTGTGATGAACTAAGGAGTGGTTTGATTAGTTTTTGGGCTTGTGAGGTGTGTGGTTAAGTTGGTAAAGGTATAAATCGAGTGTTGGCATATGAATACGGTTGCGCACAATGCGATGTCCTCGCTAGTCGAATGGCGACATTCGCGTAAATAAGAAAGTGACCTATCAACCCCATCTTTTTAGCGGTTTAGCTAAATAGTCGTAGTCTGGTGGGGTGGAGCCGATAAGTGGTACTTTTTATTGATTTAGCATAAAAACTGTTAAAACTTGTAAAAAATCGTATTTGACAATAGTTTCTCGAGAAATATAAAGGAACAGTAATTGTTTAAGTCGCGGCGAAGGATACTTACTCGTATCTATTCATCTTCCAGATATAGCTGATTCCCTCATGTTTTTCGTTTCCGAAAATACGTATTCAAAATAAATAGGTAGACCTACTACTAGATTTTTTTGGCAAACGTGTCAATGGGTGAGCATTATTTAAAAAAACTAAATATACATGCTTAAAAATCGTATTTTTCACCACTCCACAGATTTCCCTATTCTGCCAAAGGACTAAAAGAGAAAACAATTAGTGGGTGTTCCGAAAACTGCTATAAATTAGCTCTATCTTCTGCTCTGTCTCATAAAACGCCATAGCCATGGTCTTTACTGCACACGAGCGCTATTTTGTAAACTCCATGGTAGGAATTTAATTTTAGCTCTAAAATCATGGTGGCTTTTTCAAAATTCTGTGACAAAATTGTGTTTTTTTTTTTTGTTGTTAGTACTGGATTTGAATCGGGAAAGAGGCTTATATAATGTTAACTGCCACAATAAAATATTTTTTCTTTCTGTACTTCTTAAGGGGCCGGCGGAGCATGCGTAGTTCATACTAACGTAATACCAAAATAATTTGATTGTGTTTATTTCGATTGTATTACAGAATATCTATGTTCCCAAATATACATTTTGAAGGGACAATGATCTAAAGACGAGCTATGAGGAATTTAAAAACTCCATAGAAAACTTATTTTTCTTATGACTCTTGTTTAAATCAGTGTCCATCTAAAAATATATTCTTGGAAATTAGACCAGAAGTGACTTTTTTTAAAAATAATTATACTAGTACCTATAGGAAATATTTTAAAAAGACAAAACCAACTGACAACAATTTAATATTAAAAACCAAACAATCAAACTAACCAAACGAAAATACAATTCTAACAAAAATAACACAATAAGAGAAATAACAAAATAAACAATAAGACACTAATGAAAATATATACCGACAGAGTGACGTTCTCACGATGTTGTTCCCACGACGATCCAAGTAAGAAAGAGAGCGGTGCTAGTTGTGCGCCGCCTTATATAGGTCTTCCCCCTCCTAATCTCTTCTTATCTTCTACACGGCCTTTCCTGACAGGAGACCGTCCTCGGGCTCCATCTTCTAGTTTTGAAGATCTGTGTCCAATGTTGGCATGGAAAGTCTGGCTGCGTCTTCATTGCTTGCAGATGAAGTGCTGATAGGTATCCCCATCTGCTGCATGCCAGAGGTGCAAGGTTCTGGTTCCTGGTCGGTAGCCTGTTCGGACTCCTCGTTATCGTTGTCTGATTCTGCAAAGGAAACAAACAGCCCGCACAGGATCAATTTTATAAGATAACAAAACAGCTACTGTTAACAAAATAGCTGTTGATGAAATGACTCCTTTCAGCAATACTCATCTCAAAAGCAACTAACTTTGGGCTAGCCTTGTATAGCCTACACACAATAAGTGTGAAACATACAAATACCTAAACCGAACACCCGGGCGGGACTTGTCAGAAGATCGCCACCTCACGACTCGTTAGAGGCCTAGGTGAGGCATAACTTTGCGTTTGTAAATCGGTTTACATACAAGCATGTCTCAAACCAATCCCATATAATTATATCATCGAGATGCTTATCAATAAGCACTTTTACCCATTAAACACAATAGTCATAGACCAACCTGTGGCTTGACTCCATATGTACCACTGCTCCGAGATAACATGTCTGAGAACACCACTCCAAGACCATAGGTCCGATAAGGCTACTCCAAGACAGTATCCCTTCGTGAGCTGTTCCCAAGGTATGTTCCATATACTAGGTAGCATGTCCGATGCGCTCCAAGATAGAGGCCTATTTCAAATTGCAAGACTCGACTTCCCTTTAACATCGTGCAACATTATCAATCCCCACAATGAATCCCAACAAGAAAGCACTCATGAGGTTAATATGAACCTCTTTTACAAACAAACAATATCAGATTCAGTGAAGCATATTGCTTTCATGAAAATAGGCAAACTCATTACATAAACTCATTATGCAAAAACATATCACTCACCATTAAAGAAGGCAGAACACACATCGGGAGTCCATTCCCCATGCCACGGGATCATGTATTCCGCGGCTGCTTGTGTCGTCTTGCCGTACGAGCCAGTCACAAGATGCAACTCATAGCGACCATGTGGGAGTACCTTCGCCACACGATACGGCCCTCGCATGCACGAATCCAGCTTTCCAGTAGATTGTGCCTGTTTTCTCACAAAAACTAAGGAATTCAAATTAAAGACACGGGGTGGCTTCCGCCCTTGATTAACATAGTCATCTTGACGTTCTCGATTTGCACGGAGACGTTCAGATGCTCTTTGACGACTCATTTCGCGAAGAGCTTCACGATTAGGGCAGGAACCTTCAAAGGCCACATCGCGAACCAGACTACGAATAAGTGGCGTCGCAGCATCAATACCTATCAATAGGTTCAATGCTGACTGCTGAGTTGTCCTTTGTTTTGTGATATTGAGAATCAACTGCAGTTTCCACATAACACGCGGCCACTTTTGCTGTCGATGATTGCACTCAATACGCACCATGTTAAGCACTGTGCGACAATATCTTTCCACCTGCCCGTTGGACTGGTGCATTTCAGGGGTTATGAGGTGAGTGTCGCAACCCATGTCTTTGACCCAATTCAAAAACTCAGTACTCTGAATCATGCGACCTCTATCGGCTACTATTAGTTTGGGGGTCCCAAAAAGGGAGACCATGTTGGTGAAATGTTGTTTTAGTTCGCTAGCGTCTTGTCGGTACATTGGATACAACAAACAGAATTTGGAAAACGCGTCTATAATTATAAGTACATGGCGATAACCGTCGGCTTCGGGAAGTGGACCTAGGGAATCTAAATGGATAGTTTCAAAAGGTGTATCTGGTTTTTCCCAAGAGTGAATAGGCTGTAGAGGGGCTCGGGGGACTTTTTTATGGGAGAGGCACACTAAACAGTGTGTCACATACTTTTGGACAAATGCCCTTAGTCCTGGAAACCAGAAGTGTTTTGTGACGAGATCAACAGTCTTATCGATACCGGGATGATCGTGTTCGTCATGAAAAATTCGTAAAAGGCTAAGTCTATGTCCTTTCGGGATATAGCAGAGAAATTTGGGATCTTCACCAGTAGGTGCAAATTTTACGTAAAGTATGTCGTTCTTATAAACATAGCGACTGGAGTCTAATTGGCCATCCGCTAATTTTTGAACAAGAGACCGAGTCTCCTCATCGGAAGCCTGAGCGATCTGCGCCCAATTCAGGGGTTTTTGAACCGTGCATACATTGACCGGATTCCGACTAAGATAATCGGCATGGGATAGAAGGCTACCTTTCCTATAGTCCAGGCTAAAGTCATAATCTTGAAGGTATATCCACCACCGAGCCACCCTTGGCAACAAATCTTTTTTACGCTGTGTAAGCTTCAATGCGTTACAGTCGGTGACCACAGTGAATCGTATACCCACAAGATAGTGCCTGAAATACTGAAGAGCCTTTACCACTGCAAGGGTCTCAAGCTCATATGAGTGGTATCTACTCTCAGCTCCCTGAGTAAGCCTACTGAAGTAAGACACCACTCGTTTACGATTGCCTTCATGCACTTGCATTAAGACTGCTCCGTACCCAATAGAACTCGCATCTGTGTGGACTTCTATTGGTAATGAAGGGTCGTAAATTGCAAGCACTGGCTCACTCGTTAGACATTCCACAATGTACTTACGAGCAGCCTGTTGTTCGACTCCCCAATTAAAACGTACTCCCTTTTTAGTAAGTGCCGAAATACACGCAGTCTTCTGGGCAAATCCAGCTATATACCGCCTAAAATAACTGGCCAAACCCATGAATTGACGGATCTGCTTTACATTTTGCGGTTCAGCTGAGTCAATCAAAGCCCTCACTTTTTCATGACTCGGCCTAACCTGACCTTCACAAATTGATCTACCCAAATATTCAATCTCTGTGGCCAAGAACGAACACTTTTTCAAATTTATAGAAAACCCCGCTTTAGTCAACGTGTCAAGAACCTTTTGTAGGAGAACAAGGCCCTGGTCAATGTTTTGGCTCATTATTAAAATGTCGTCTATGTAGACGAGAATATCACCAGATTCAATCAGTTCGCGAAGCGTTTTTGTGATTATACGTTGGTAAACCACTGGAGCATTCGCCAAACCGTAAGGCATCTTCAAATATTGATAATGCCCTTCTGGTGTGACGAAACCCGTAAGCGGAATGGAGTCCTGATCTAATGGAATCTGATGAAATCCGGTTGCCATGTCAAGGGAACTGAAATATTTGTTATGCCCCAAACGATCTATATAGTCATCTATACGTGGCAACGGAAAACGATCTTTAATTGTGATCTCGTTTAATTTACGAAAGTCCACGCACATCCTATCTGTACCGTCTTTCTTTTTAACTAAAAGAATCGGGCTCGCGTAATCAGACTGCGATTCCTGTATAATTCCCTTGTCCAACAAGTCTTTAATTATATCACGAACACGAAGAGTCTCAGCGTGAGAAAGTTGGTACGGCCGATAGTAAACAGGAGTGTTGGAATTGAGTTTAATGGACATACACCCTGTATTTACCGTTGACGTTGCAGTACCAGAAATAAAATACTGAGAGAAATTATTAATTATATCCAACAACTTATCCAAATATCCATCAACTAGGGGTGTATTAATTGGAACTGAAACCTCAGATTGTACGTTCATTATCCTATCTAAGTTATTAACGCTTCTTGTAAGTGACTGACTGTCTCTAGTGCGAACGTATCTAACACCGTCCCTATTAAGAACATCGGTTCCTACAATAACCGGCGTGTTCATATATTCGGCAGATACTACAAACAAATCTACTTCGAGGGTTAAGCCTTCAAATTCAATAGGTAACGTCACATAACTTGTACTCTCTACTTCTTGAGTACCTAACCCCTTCAAAGTACGAAACGCTGGCTTACGTGAACACTTAAAATGTTTAAGCAACGAAGACGAAATTAAAGATATAGTGGACCCACTATCAATCAAAATATCGACCGCTACACCCTGTATAATTGCCACAACTACATCACTATTGTTGGTGTTTACAAACCCATTGCAAAAATTAACACTATTTTTGTTTGCAGCTTCCGATCTCTGCTTAGCGAAACAGTTTTCGACTTTATGACCCGATTTCTTGCAAAAACTACAAATTTCGGACCGAGAGACAGATGTAGGGTTATTCGAGGAATTATTTGACGAAGCGCTTGGTTGTTGGTCAGTTCTTGGTTTTTTAGCACACGTCGCCTGCCTGTGTCCTAATTCACCGCAAGAGAAACACTTAATGTCGCTTAGATTACGCTTACGAGAAAGATCTGTAGTTTGTTTATCTCTTGCAGAACGGGGCACGGCACCTTTTGACATACTAGTGTTATTTGGTTTAACGTAGATTGAAAAGTATTCCACTAAATCATTGGGTAACAGCTTGGCGTTAGTTGCCGACGCTCTTATGTTGGGATCGGTGATACCGCGGATTATTATCGCCGAAATTAGCTCGTCACTAAGTCCGCGCACTATTCTTAAACGAAGTAATGAACGACGCCCGTATTCCGCATACGTGGAATAGTTATCGGAATTCTTGGTCATCACGTCATACAAAATATTCGCGACGTCGGGTACTCTAGGGCACAAAGGCTTGAATTCTCTTTTAAAATTGCTCCACGTACGGTCATTACTTACCCATTCGTTAAGCCATGATCGAGCGTCACCTTTCAGACAGTTACCAATACGCGACAAGCATTCGAAATCGTTCCAATTATTTAAAACTTTAGCGCGATCGACCTCCGCACACCAATCATTAATATTATGTAAGGTAGGATCAAAGTTAGAAATATAAAAGTGTTGTGATCTACCCGCAGTATTAATTGATCGAATAGCATCCACGATACGATCGGTTACCGTAGCTTGTGCCGAATTCGAATTTTCATTCTCGTTCCTAACTAAATGGTTCGACACATGCACAGATGCCTGCTTAGATACACGTCCCGATACCCGTAACGGTGGTGTTCTAGAGCGAGAACGCGAATAACGACAGTAGTTATATCCGCGAGCTGGTGACATATGTTGAGACACAATTTCTCTAGGCAAAGGTGAAACTAAACGACGGCGACGCTCCGGTGGTGACGAATGACGCACACTACGCGATTCTATTCGACCCGGCGATCGTAAACTGTTACGTTCCAGCGACGGTGTTCGCTGGCGCCGCAATGCCCGTCGACCACGTACACTATCAGACACTAAAGTTTCATCACGATCACATGAACGCACTGGCAGTGGTGAAGCCCTCGTTTTATCTTCCAGCGCTTTAAGGCGAGACATCATCGTCTGTATCTCGAGCCTTAAAGCGTCGTTTTCATTAGAGAACCGCTCACGGTGTCTACTATTTTGCCGCTCTTGACTATTGCGACGAGAATCGCAAAGGTCACGATGAGAACTATAGTCGCGACGCGAACTATTATTGCGACTGTCGCAGCGACTGCGACTACGATTACGTTTGCGGTCTGCCATCCTAACGCACTAACACAAAACAGCTGGAAAAGGAAACAACAAACTAACCGAGCAACAAACGAGCACAACTTGTACCCACACACAAGTACATACACAAAAAAAATGCAACTATCTGAACCACAATAGAGAAAAAATATCGAAACCAAAAAATAAAATAATTGAGGGTGGTTTTGTGAAATAGTGGGCAGTAAAAATGGGAAGAATCCCACTTCTGATCTTGGAAATTAGACCAGAAGTGACTTTTTTTAAAAATAATTATACTAGTACCTATAGGAAATATTTTAAAAAGACAAAACCAACTGACAACAATTTAATATTAAAAACCAAACAATCAAACTAACCAAACGAAAATACAATTCTAACAAAAATAACACAATAAGAGAAATAACAAAATAAACAATAAGACACTAATGAAAATATATACCGACAGAGTGACGTTCTCACGATGTTGTTCCCACGACGATCCAAGTAAGAAAGAGAGCGGTGGCAAGGCAAGGTGGACGTCGCTGCGCCCCCGTAAGGGGGCGCGGCAGGCGGTAACGGGGCGCTATGCCCCCTGGCCGCGGGAGCCATACCTGGGCCCGCTACTGCGGGACCCGTATCTTGGTGGGACTCTGTCCCAGGTCTTGATGGGCGCGTGTTTATAACATGCGCCCATGTGTGTGGTTGCTGTGGTGTGTGCTGTAGGCGCGCCACAGCGCTGTCACACAGCGCTGTTTTCTTCACAGCACCTCGGCGGTCCGTCCCCGCCAGGTGAGACCTCCGGTTACCCGGAGGAGGCCCGGCGGGGGACAACCAGCGACAGAGGTGCCGACTTATAGCGCACCTACAGTGGATGTGTGGTCCCCGCCCGCCCCACTAGCCAGAGCTAGCCGGTCGTGGTGCAGACTAAGGAACCGACATGTGTGTGTGGGCGGTATTGTAATGTGTAACACCGCCCATGTGTGCGTGTATCGAGGCCCTAGGGCCGCGACACGCGTGAGTCTACATGTGTGTAGAGAGATGCGTGAGTGGGTTTGCTACGTGACGTGCCCATATTAACTTGGCCCACGTCGCGTAGCTGGATGTGAGTTCTGTGTGTGGAGTCTTTTTGTGCAGGTAAGCCGCGTGTAACCGGGAAAACAGCTTACCTGGGTCCAATCCGGTGGAGAGGCGGCAGAGGGGGGGGGCGACCTGGCTTGCAGGGCCTCAGGAAGTCCCTGTCCTGCCCGGCCTAGCCCTGGTACAATTTAAGTAACGAGGCCAGGCCGTCCAGGACAACAAGCTCCACGCTTTGGCCCTGCCTGATGGCCTTTATCAGGTCCATCAGTAGCTGGATGGCGCGGGCTGTGAAGTCCTTGTTGGTGGCTGCGGGGCCGGCAACTGAGCCGGCTGTAGAAGTGCCGCTCTCGGCATGCTGCACGCTGGGTCTTGGCGCCGTCGGCCGCGCCACACCGGCGTCAGCTGTCGGCCCCACAGATTTCTCCTGTGAAGGCTGCAGCTGGATGCTTTCCTCCTGAACAGCCCGCGCCAGGATAGGCGGGTCGCCCGGAAGGACATCCTCAGATGCGGTGGGGGGCAGGGGTGCCTTACCCTTGCCCCCTCGCTTCCTCTTCTTACCCCTCCGCCGCTTTGAGGAGGGGGGAGCGTCTCCCCTGTTGGTGGGCCCGTTGGCCGCCGCCATGAGCGACTGGCCCTGGGCCTCCATAGAGGTCACTTCCTTTGGCCTCTCGGTAACCGTTGCCGGTCGCCGAGAGACGGTAATGGCGGCGGCTGTGCCCACTCGCCTGTTGGCCCTTATCTCTGCCTGAAATGAAGGGCACTTGACATTGTTAGCGGGGTGATCGCCCCCGCAATTGACGCACGTGGCTGGTTCGTCACGTGGTCGGGGGCATTCCCGTGCCGAGTGCCCCTCACCGCAGCGGACACAGGCGAGCGGTCGGTGGCAGTTGTGTGACGAGTGCCTCCATTTCTGGCACCGGTGACACTGGGCGGGCCCACGCTTGCCCCGCCAGGCTTCTATCTTGACACCTCTCATGTTCAAGAACACGGAGGTGTCAAAGATCCTGCGTACTTCCGGCGTCCTCTTGAGTACGGCGTGGAATACGCAGCCGGGTCGTCCCTGGCTCGCCTTGATGTGGCGAACGTACTCCGGCTCGTACCCCAACGCGCGGAGCTCCTCCTCAATTTCTTGTGGCGCCGTGTCCACGGGCAGCCCCCTGATGGCCACCTTGCAGCTGCGCTCCGGCTGTAATGAGTAGGCAAACCATGATGTGCCATCCTCTTTCTCCAGGCCCGTCAAGTACCGCTGGACCACCCTAAATTCAACTTCACTCTCAGGAGTGAAGCGAATTCCAGCGCCAAATGGTCTGGCACTGGGGGGGTGGCCCAGCTTCTCCTTGAGGGCCCTGAAATGAGTGGCCCATCCTGGCAGCCTTTCCACCACAAGCGGAGGATACCTAGACCGCTTCTGCGGCTTCGGCTTAGGCTGGTCGGTGGCCGCGGAATCTCCGGCCCGGGGGGCCGACGGCTGTGGGGGAGAAACATTAGTTTCACTCACCCCTCGCTGTGACCCGGGGCTTGATGGTGTCCGTGCTGGTGTGGGAGGAGGCGAGCGTCGGGTAGCCTCCGCAAAGGTAGGCGACCCGGCCGCACCCCGCTCCCCCCGCGGCAACGCGCAATCGCGCTGCTGCGGCGGGTCGAGGCAGTATCGCTTCGCCTCCTCCTCAGACTCGTCCGTGCTTCGTCGGCGTCGTTGGGGCCGGGGCTCCGACCGATGGCCGTGGCCTTGGTCCCTCGACGGTGACGGTGTTTCCATTGGTGTGCGCCTCCCTGATGCGCTCGACTCGTCCGATCCCGCGGACGCGATCGACATACTCGAGCCGGTTCTCGGCGAGTACGCCGACCATCCGGCCGGGGAATCGAAGGCCGAGGCACGAGGGGGCGCCGGCGAGACGGGCTGCTGGGGCGCCAGGGTTACCGGGCGCGCGCCAGTTGCCCGCTTGGTGTTGGTGTCGGACCTCACCGCGGACACGGCCTCCGGGGAGGCGGTCGACGCGGCAGGTCGGGCAGTCGCGGTGGCGTGCGGTTGCACGACAGCACGTATGGGAGGCGTTGTTGGCGCCTGGGAGCTGGTGGCAGCCGCGTGCGTGCGCGGCTGCGGTGTGGGCGCGCGTGCCGGCTGCGCCAGAGGCGTGGGCGCGCGCCACGGGATCGTGGCGCACTGGACACGCCGCTCGGAGTCGCGCA
The DNA here is from genome assembly GCA_916618015.1 of Xestia c-nigrum. NCBI lineage: Eukaryota > Metazoa > Arthropoda > Insecta > Lepidoptera > Noctuidae > Xestia > Xestia c-nigrum. The sequence continues at coordinate 18,000,144 of OU745261.1, read as the reverse complement.
CAGCCGCGCGCGCGGGCGCGGCGGCGCGCGTGTGCGACGCGCGCCTCGATTTCGCGGCGGCAGGTGGTTCCGGGGTCTCCTTCGGGACCGGACGGAACGAGGTCGGGCGCACGGGGACGGTGTGCGGTCGACTCGGCGGGGGCATCGGCGCAACACGCGCAGGCGCCGACGTCATCGACGGGTCGTCCGCAGCAACAGCTGCGCTCCGACTCGCTCCCTCCTCTTCCCTCTTCCCCTTGGCAGTCGTCTTCTGCTTCTTCTTCATCTTTCCGGACGTCTGCCTCTCCTCCGCTCGAGGGGAGGGGGGTCCGGACGGCACTGGGTCGGGCAGCGCTATGCCGATATTCGGCATCGACACCGTCCTTTCCAGCGCCCAGGGGTCAACCTCGTAGACAATGTAGTCGTCGGCGGGGTTCGGCATCCTTAGGTGTTGGGGCTTCACTGCTGGGGAGTGGGCTCGCGATCGCTATGGTGCAGCCTGCACCGGACAGCAAATAGCTCCCCCTGTGCTCGCACCAGTGCTAGGCACTCGCACGAACACAGGGAAAGAGGGTAGGATTGCGATCCGCGCGAGCGGAGACTTTCACCAAGTACCCCCAATAAAGTTGATATTTGGTGAAGTCTCCTCACGTATCCGGTGGCGTCGCTGCACGTCTCAGGACACGACCGAACTGGACCACTGGCCGATCCTGAGAGCGGTGCTAGTTGTGCGCCGCCTTATATAGGTCTTCCCCCTCCTAATCTCTTCTTATCTTCTACAATATACATATTTGAGCCTCTAGAGGCTGACGGTTTCGTCTTCTCAACAAGAACGCTTGTTCCTGTTTTTAAGCAAACAATTATTTGTCATTTTTTTACAATTACCTACTTGGTTTTTGATGATAACCAATGACGATAAAATGCAAAACACAACATATCCTTTCGATACAACCTTCTTTTTCTTTCTTTTCATTCTCCTACACATATCACGATTTATTCAGGGTCGGAGCAGCATGATCTACTTCCATAATTCTCCATTACTCGTCACCTCATCAGACACCTCCTTACTACCCATATCATTCTTCACACAGTCCACCCGTGGTTTCTTTGGTCTTCATCTACACTTATACCCATCCATCGACGACTCGAATGGCGTAGTGGTAGTGAAGCTGCCTTGCGTTCATAGGGTCCTGGGTTCGAATCACGGTAGGAGCAAATGTTTGTATGATGAGCATGGACATTTGTTTCCGAGTCATGGATGTTTATAAAGGGTGTATAAAGGGTGTAAAACTGTGGACCACCGTCCTAAGTGTACTGTGCCATATAACGCTCCACGATAATTAATAGTGTTTATACAGTTTTAACAAAGTTTCGGTTCAGTGTTGGTGATAAATTTGTTCTTGGACATACATACTATCTGTGAGTTGAAGAAATTACACATAAACATTACAAATAAGACTATAATGAAGAAATAATTAGTGAATTTTTTGTCAATATACCCAACCACACATCGAATACGGAGCCCTTGACGCGAACGCGTAAGCGACGCCGATTTCCGTGAACTTAAGACCTTTTGGTCGCGAACTCCGAGTCACTCACTCTGCGTGGGCATTTGTTAGTGTGCGCTTTTAACTAGCGAAATATTTACTTTTGGTAGTGGGCCTTTGTTCGTGTCCACTTTTTTGGGACACATTATAATAATTGTTTGGACCTAAGGATGAGTACATTACCTTTGAAATGGGGCTGCTGTGCTCTTGAACGCATTGATAAAAGCTTCATTCGATGTAAAGAATGTGAGAACGCGTTTCATCTTGAGTGTCTTAGCTTAGAATCAACATGTGACCTGACATCGTGGTCCTGTTCTCAATGCACTATAAAACCATCTGAAGCGATAAACATAGACATCACACCTGCACGTTTTAACTCCAACGTAACTACGCGCACAAACAAGAGGCAAGCATTGCAATCCCCACCAAATCCCGCAACTATCCCTGTCACGGAAGAGGGTGTTCGTGCCATTGTTGAGAATGTGATGGAATCGAAGATGAATTCTCTTTTAGAAAAAATCACATCAAGTATGAGCAATCTGCTGAACAAGGAGTTGTCCGATATTCGTGAAGAAGTTGCTGGCCTTAGAGGCTCCGTAGAATTCCTCAGCAATCAATATGACGACATGTTGAAGGAAAGAAAGCAAGGTGAAGAAAAAATAAAAGATCTACTGGATAAAAACGAGAAGTTGACATCCACAATTAAAGACATGTCAACCCGTTTAAACACCTTGGAACAACACGCTCGTGCAAGTAATGTTGAAATCCAATGTGTCCCCCAGAAGAAAACTGAAAATCTTCTTAATATTGTTACTCAGCTGGGGAAAACTATAGGTTGCGACATTAAAGAGGAAAGCATCAGTAATTGTACTCGTGTGATGAAGCTCAATACCAACACAAGTCGTCCTAAATCGATTGTTGTACAATTTGCCAGCCCTAGATTACGGGACTCTTTCCTAGCAGCTTCTATAAATTTCAACAAAGGAAAACCACCCAGTGAAAAGCTAAACACCTCTCATCTTGAGCTTGATGGTGTGAAATCTGCGATCTTCGTGACGGAGCATCTGAGCCCTGCTAACAAGGCACTACACACGGCTACACGTCTCAAAGCTAAAGAAAAAGGGTATCGTTACGTCTGGATCAGGGGAGGACGTATTTATGTTAAAAAGTCAGATGATTCCGATACCAAGATTATGAAAGACATGGATTCACTACACTCAATTGTTTAATGTCCAATTGTCAACCATAAGCTGTTATTGTGGCTATTCTCAGTTAAATTCGCTACCTTTAACATATACTACCAAAACACCCGTGGACTGCGATCTAAAACTCAAGAATTTTATTGTAATTTAGTATGTTCAAATTTTGACGCATTAGTATTAACAGAAACCTGGCTCAATAATTGTATTTATAGCAGCGAACTTTTTGATAAAAGGTACACAGTTTTTAGACGTGACAGAGAAACTTCGCGTTTTCATGCTAAAAAAGATGGTGGAGGTGTCTTGGTAGCCATATCGAAAAAGTACGCTGCTAACAGACAATGTGCTTGGGAAAGTGGGTGCGAAGACTTATGGGTCACTGTGAGTGTTGCAACAGGCTTCAAAATAGCTATCTGTGCTCTTTACTTGCCTCCACCTGTGCAATGTTCTGTTTTGGAGCACTTCATGGATAGCTATAACGCTGTAGCAGAAAGAAATGATTATCGAACTATTCTTATCGGTGACTTTAATATGAGCAATATAGATTGGAATCAAAACATTAGCTGCGGCGTTACTCACACCTACCCCACTTTCTCAAGTATTAATTCCAAACTAAATCAGGCCCTTCTAGACTTCCTCCACATAAATAACCTTAAGCAATATAACAATGTTTGTAATGTTAAAAATAGAATCCTGGACTTAGTTCTTGCAGACCTTCTCGAATGTGAGGTGAATGAAGCCCTAAATAGTTTAACAAAGATCGATCCATATCACCCTCCTCTCGAAATCTCCCTGCGCCTTAAAATAAATAATTGTTTAAAACCAGAACCTAACATTAGATTAAATTTCAAAAAAGCCAACTACTCTGCTATTCAATCAGAACTAGAAAATACCGACTGGTATGCATTACTCTCGGATACAGATGATCCCAATATAATGTTGGAACGGTTCTATACGGTACTTTATCAGATCATTGAGCGGTTCGTCCCATCGACCTTAGTGACAAGTAATTCGCGACCACCATGGTACACAAAAAAGCTGGAGAGATTGCTGCGTGAAAAGAATAACTTAAGAAGAAGGTATGGTACGTACAAAAACCCTATGGACAAGATATCCCTTCGTTGGTGTAGTAAGCGCTGTGACAAAATGGCAAGAGAATGTTACAACTCGTACATAAATTGCATAGAACAGAAAATTACAACGAATCCCAAGTTTTTCTGGTCGTTTGTTAAGGCTAAGCGGGGTGTTGCTAAGGCCTATCCAGCCTCAATGTCAAATGGCGTCAGCGAAACTTGTAATGGCAACGAGATGTGCAACATGTTCGGGACCTACTTTTCCTCTGTGTACAGTCCAGCAACCCATATCTCCAATGTAGTTGAAACTTCGCCATTCTTTGAAAGCCTTCTCTGCAACTCTGACAGCTTTTCATTGATACAGATTCCAAAGGATAAAATTACCAAGCATCTGAAAAGCTTAGACATATCGAAAGGTTCAGGCAGCGATGAAATTCCCCCAAACTTTATTGTAACTTGCGCTGATCAACTAGCAATACCCCTATGCTTGATTTTTAATAAATCTCTCAGCACTGGTATCTTCCCTAAGCAATGGAAGCTGGCCAAAGTGGTACCTATTCATAAATCAGGTGCGGATGATTTGGTAGACAACTATCGTCCTATATCGGTCCTTCCGACATTTGCTAAGGTTTTTGAAGCAATAGTATGCCCTGACATACAAAACTATTTCAGGAAATATCTGTCAGACCACCAGCATGGTTTTACTGCAGCAAGATCGACCTGTAGTAATCTCGTGGCATTCGTTGAGGTTATTGCAACTTCACTTGACTCGAATCAGCAAGTCGACGCCATATACACCGATTTCAGCAAAGCTTTTGACAAAGTTTCCCATGAAGTGCTGATTCAGAAACTTGCTGCGTACGGGTTTGCGGGTTCACTTCTTAAGTGGTTGCACTCTTACCTGACAGATAGATCCTTTTATGTCGTGGCCAATGGTTATAAATCTGAAACCATGATCATAACCTCCGGTGTACCGCAGGGATCCCACCTGGGCCCTGTAATATTTATCATCTTTGTAAACGACCTTCCTTATTGCTTCTGTAACTCTACGCCATTCTTATTCGCCGATGATTTGAAAATAGTACGCGTTGTAGATTCTTTAGCCGATTCAACATTACTTCAAGATGACTTGAATAGACTCTTAAAGTGGTGTAAGGATAATAATATGCAACTTAATGTAGATAAATGTTCCCAAATTACGTTTACTCGCAAGGCTAATTTCGTTGATTTTAATTATAGCATGAATGGTACGTACCTCAGTAAAGTTGATGTGATCAGAGATTTGGGAGTTCTTCTGGATCGTAAATTAACTTTTATTCCGCACATGGACAACATTGTTAAAAAAGCTTCAAAGACACTCGGTTTTGTGTTACGTAATGCAAAATGTTTTCGCAAGCCTAAAACTAAGATTTATCTTTTTAACTGTCTCGTTCGTACTGTATTGGAATACTGCGCTGTTGTATGGCGTCCCCACTACGCAACACATAGTCTCAGGTTGGAGAGGATCCAGAAAAGATTTTTATACCATCTTGCCTACTCTACGGGATTAAGTAAAAAAATTCGGAGCTATGCAAAACGTCTCCAAAAATTTAGCATGACTTCACTCGAAAAACGTAGAGATTGTATAGATTTAATTTTTCTTTATAAAATACTTCAGAGTAAAATAGACTGCCCCCAGTTGTTAAGCAAGTTTAATTTTAACATACCCCACAACTATCCGCGTCATCCTATAAAACTATTACGTCCCCCATTCCGAAAAACTGTATCAGGATCCAACTCCCCCATCCCCAGAATTTGCAGGCTTCTTAATAATTGCGATGATTCAATAGATATCTTTTCAAGTCCATCAAAACTAACCAGCATATTGTTTTCTTTTTTCTTTTCTCTGTTGTCATCTTTGTGTTTACTGTATTACTAAATCTACCCACTGTTGTTGAAAGTGTTATTTCTGCACTGATAATGTAATCTTATTTTTGTTAAGTATATTTTTCTTTTTGCATGCTGTGTCTATCGCATCATATTGTACACTATGCTTGTATCACCATATTGCTTGTATTATTAGGATAAACAGTGTAACAATTGTAGATAGGCCAATAAATAAATAAATAAATAAATAAATAAATAAAACACCTCTTCACGAAGCTGAAAAGCACTTGCTCTCCCCATCATTGCGGTAATTTTTTTGTTCTACACCATACCTAGGAACCTTCTAGTTACTTAGATATGGGGGGTCAAAGTTACAACTATTTGACAAGTTTTTAAAAAAATACAAGTTTCCTTTGTAAGATTTTGACTATTAACACCTACGCGACCCGCGTACTAATCAATACATCCACCATCACATGTTTTAAGTGCGTTATACTGAGTTCTACCACAAAAAGTGATTTATAATCTCAAAAAAAAAGTTGTTTCCCAGCAATAATTTTTGCGTAAAGTTAATTAGTTTGATGTACAGAATGCTTGGTTAACGGATTTGTGATGAGGTGGTTTACACCCTGTATGTATAATAAGTATATATTTACAAACAAAAAGTATATCAACTATCTGGTGTCCACGACACAAGCCTTGCTTAGTGTGGCACTAGATGGCGCTGTGTGTTAATGTCCAGCGTTATTTATTTATTTATTTATAATCACTCGCTCAAATCATCACCATCTTCCTGATTTTGTCCTATTCTCCCCTATCTGACGTCACTGTATCACTTACACCAAAAAAAAATAAAAAATCGCTTGCTAAAAAATGCAAATGAAGTTCTAACTTGCAAAAACTCCACTAGCAAATAGACTTCCACTATAACAGTGAAACTTCACCTCAGAACGGAGAAACTTCCAGATATTACTTGTTAGATATTAATTAACACATGCCGTTGGCGTCCTCTATAAATCTCCGGTGTCGATCTGTCGATGTGTCGACGTCGATAAAAGTTGACGCGCGGTCGGCCGAGAACTACACTAGTGGACACTGTTTTACCGGCTTTATAGATTTAGACTTAGTTAATATTCTAGGGCTAAATATAGAATATTGTGGACTGTGTTTGTTTTGGTGCTAGATTTAGGACTTTGGGTAGGTTTTGTGTTGTTATAGGTGGGTGAAACAATTGAACAAAATGGATAATTTCGGTATTTTCTTACATTAAAAGCTTTGCTTTTCTGCAAATGATCTCGACTCCTATCTAATGCAACTCATAAAATCCCAGTATTGCTAAATGTCTAGAATATCTTTGTGGTATATAAACTAGCCTCATTTGTAAAATTTGTGTGATTCTAATTTCAAATTATTATTCAATTTTTTTCTGGCATTCGATTGAAACACCAGTATTTATTTTTTTAGATTACCAGTATCATCTCTGTGATCGCCGAAGTATTTGGCATAAGTGTACCACATAAAGACACTCAAATTAGAAGAACATAAACTCATTTTTTTGCCCAACACAAAAGGAACTATTACTACGGAACTTTTAGGACCAAAAGTATCCATCCCAAAAAATATCCTAATATTCCAAAATCTTATGAATTTGAAAGCCACAAAATCCGATGTGGCTTTAATAATTCAGTGTAGTGTCAGGATAGCGTCGATAATAGATGTCACCGGTAGCGGACGGCAGCCGGCCTGACATTGCGCACACGCACGCTAAGATACATGTATGGGGAGCCAGTTTAATGTGAGGAAGCGGTTTTTATGCGGGCATTGATATGAGATAAATGGCATAGATCTTCTTTAAGTACTAGAAAATAGAGATAAGATTTTGTTTTTGTTTTCGTGTTTTTGGCATAACATAACATAACATCACGCCTGCAATCACCAAAGGGTTAGGCAGAAGTGTACTTGAAGTGAAAGAATTTTTGAATAGTAGTTTTTGAGTTTATCCATTACAAATAAAACACACAAAAATACAAGTTATACCTCTTTATAATAATTGTGTATATACTCGTAGTGTAGATTCATACGTGACATTTTTAACTTTTGAGAAATTCCTGATAAAAAAAAAAACAATAAAAATGGTGGTCCGTCGGTGTCGGGAGCAGGGTCCAAGCTCTTGTTAGTTAGGGCTCCAGAGGCAGGAACCTCTGAGGAGTAACCTTATGAATCAGGCCCTTGAAACAACCGCCTGGAGAGCCTCGAAAGATAGTCGATAATCTTCATATTATTATACCAATTATATTGTTGAGACACTCAAAGTAAAAGCATTTTTTTAGTGGCACAATAGTGAAAAACGTTACCTAAGCTGCTTGGTCCCCGGTTGCCATTTGTTCATCTTTGGCAGTCATTACAGGTAGTCAGTGGCCCAAAAAGTCTGACAACCATTCTTATCAAGTGGTATCGTATTACCCAGTATAAACTGGGTTGTGGAGGTCAGATAGGCAGTCGCTCCATGTAAAATACTGGTATTCAGCTGCATTCGATTAGACTGGAAGCCGACCCCAACATAGTTGGAAAAAGGTTACGCAGATGATGATGATGAATAGTGACCGTGGTAAACAGAAAAGTAGACCAAGTTCTCATCCGTTAACACACATTCAGGATAAAATAATAAAATGGCGGAGTGCTTTTCAACGTATTTGTGAATTAGTGTTTTATTACCGGATTGTGTTAATTAGATTCGTGCATTAAACATAACGATTAGTTTTATTGTCATCCTTCCTTTCTCACGATCCTATATGATCTTAATGATGAACTAGTTATTGTAGTATTAAGGCGACGACATCACCTAAATAAGCAACTCTATTTGTGGTGGTTCAAACTTCGTTTGAAATACTATAAGAATAAAGTTCTAATTAGCTTGCACTACAAAGTGGTTGTTACTTCAGTCACTGCGGGCCAAATAGTGCGAATGAGTATTTTCGATCGATTTAAAATGAGAACTTAACTATTTAATAATAAATAATCCATCAGTAGATGTAGTTTAGCATTTGAAATTTTATGTTATATTTTTAAATATAATTATCATTGTCAATAAATGGCTAAACTGCTTTGAAAGAAAATTAAGAGGTATGTTTGAAGATTTTTTTGGTGCATTAAAGTTTGTCAAATTATGTATTGAGTTCCATCAGTGTATGCAAAAAGGACTTCAAAATATAAAGTTTTTTTATTTGTCGAAATTATTTACAGTTTTAGAGATACACTGCTTTTAAAAACCGCCTTTTGGACCGTTTTCAAGAAACCTCCGCCTTAAGTATTCCATCTTCACAGCACCGCGGTACTCCGTTGATGACTACGTAGTTCTTAAACAATTTCTGCATCAAATGTACCATTTGTCAGCTTACTTTCTTTTATTCACTGTATTATATTTTTATGGCACATTGTATGCGTATTTAGTTCCGAGTAATGTTCGAAACGGCTCGACCGATTTGGACTGGATTTTACTAACAGATAGCTCATGTTAAAAGGATTAACTTAGGTTACTTTTATTTATACTTTTGTTTTTTTGTGATCGAATCAGAAATGAAGACATCGGCAAGAGAACCAAGGTCACCGACGTAGCCCGAAGAATAGCCAAACTTAAGTGGCAGTGGGCTGGGTACATTGCTCGCAGAACGGATGGCCGATGGAGCCGAAAAGTTCTGGAGTGGCGACCGCGAACCGGAAGTCGGTGCGTTGGAAGACCTCCCACTAGGTGGACCGATGACCTGGTGAAGGTTGCAAGAATTCGTTGGATGCGAGTCGCACGGGACCGGTCAATGTGGCGACACTTGGGGGAGGCCTATGTCCAGCAGTGGACGTCTTTCGGCTGAAATGATGATGATGATTGATGACCGCGCTTGAGACCACTAGACCAACAAGGCAGTGAATAATTAAAACAATTTAAGGTTTTGTTTAATTAAATAAGTAAACAAACAAAACCTAAACTACAGTTAGCACAGCCAGATCTATTATTAAAATGATCCACTACTTTCTCAGAAACTACCGCTACACATCAATAATACATGTATCTCGTCCGCAAACATCTGATATACATAATGAATGTACATATGAATATACATGCTGATATAAAGGGTTTTCTAATCAAAACTTTGTTATTTATAGCTAACTGGACGCTTTGATTTGCATATGGTAGTCTTGCGATAAGTAATGGTGGTTTCAGATCTGCGCTTTTACTTTGTAGGGTAAATAAGTGATGCATCCAGTGATTAGAACGATTGGGAATTATTAAACTTGGGTCTCCTTTTCGAGTGGTTAATATCTAACCTGGTGTCAGAGTTTTTATTCCGGCATGGGTCTCTGACTTGACTTTGTCCATAATGCAAAACATAGGTGACAGGATATCTCCGAACAAACTCACTCTAGTGACGAACATAGAATACTTAACATAACATCACACGTAAAAACCTCGAAGGGTTAGGCACCCACACTTTGCCAGTTATGCTTTAAGTAAGTGGTAATAGGGGCGACCCCATTATCCTCAATTGGGCACAAATATAGACTCAGTGGCTGAGACTGAGAAAATCCTGCTAGGAAAAACCCAATAACACAACAATCTAATCTGGTAGAATGACTCTCTATAAAATGCACAACTTTATATAGTACATTCATCTATCTTTCTAGAGTCCTATGATTCTACATGTCATGTCATATCATACTAAGAAAACAGCCACAGGATTTGTCACAACTAAAGCAGCACGACCCCATGTTAGTTTAGCTACTGACTTAACTGTCAGACCGACACAATGCGATGCAGTGCGCGAGCTAAGTAAACACTCCGTAAGTGTTCACTTGACGACCGACGTGTTATCACGGCGTGGTGTGCTTACCGCGGCAATTGACGTTATTAACTGTCATTGTTTGTTTTGTAATTGATAAGGTACGTATGTATGGGTTTTTGGTGCTTTAAGAGTTTTCTTTTTACCTAGCTTTGTTGGTGTGACTTTATGGTTGCTGAATGAATCGCCTTGAGGTTTAAAAAAATTAAAATGCGCTTTTTTTTACTGTTAACTTTAAATCTGATACTTGATTTATCGATATTGATGCATGGAAAGGGAGAGGGGGCCATAAAAAAGGATGAATTGTGTGAGGAAAGAGAAAGGAGTAAATGTTGCAGTGACCTCTGGCAGGGGAGAATGAATAAGAAAGCGTGTTGCGACGACTTCAAATGGGGCTAGAGCAGAATGATGATGGCTGCAAATCTGAAATTTTAACCAAAGTTAAAAATGCTGATAGAAAGAATAATTATGCTTAATGCTATTACTTGATCATAATAGGAAAGTACCTACGTGTGTATGACAAAGATCGCCAAGAACCATCAGATTTTCGTGGCTCAAAAGACCAAGCATCCTTAGATTATAGGTGTCACAACTATTGAAAACTCTCACCGCCTCAATTCAATTCCACATAGACCACAGCCTACCTACACGAGAACAAGCCACCATAACATAAAAACGTCATGCATACAAATACCGCAACAGAACTGCATACATTAAGTACCAAACATCAATCAATTGTGGCTTTCAGTTAACGAGTTCGTTTTCTCCAAGACACACATATGCATAGAGAAACCATAATTTAGACATTGGCCCACTCACTAACTCATAGCAGACTGGCGACAGGTTGATTTGGCATGTACACAAATAATACTAACCTACATGCATATATGCGAGTTAGGGTGTGTTTGCAATAGTATCTTGCTTCTCGGTTACGTATTTATTTGGAGCTCGACTCGCCCCTATTTATTCTCATCATCGAAGATGGCCTCGAGTTTAAACACAAGACACGCACCTCAGATTGATGTGCGCAAAGAAATATTAAAAACAGGATGTGCGTATTGTATACGGTAATTATCACATGATTAGATGAAAGAAAATATCGTGAAGAAATCAGCATACCTGAGAGATATTTAAGGTTTGGGCACCTTAAATATCTCTCAGGCACTAAGTCTGCCTTTGTACAGTTTTATTTGTACACTAGCTGACCCACGCAACTTCGTCTGCGTCACATAAGAGAGAAAAACGAAAGGAAAAAAAAACCCCGTTTTTGCAACATTATTCATTCCTGCTCCGCTCCTTGTGGTCATAGCGTGATGTTATATAGCCTATAGCCTTCCTAGATAAATGGACTATCCAACGCAAAAAGAATTTTTCAATTCGACCCGGTAGTTCCTGAGATTAGCGCGTTCATACAAACAAACAAACAAACAAACAAACTCTTCTGCTTTATAATATTATATATAGTATAGATAAAGTTTTAATTAATAAATATTTCTTGAAAACTCAGACACTAACTACACGAAAAAATAGCAGAATCGAAAAACAGAAGCTCACGATTCGTACTAAGTGTGATTTTTTGGTTAATTAAGTTACCATTGGAAGGTCAACCAATTTCGCAACGTAACAAAAGGTAGACGACGTGAAGGTAGGTGCCCTCTCATAGAGAGGAGGCCTGTCCCAGCTGTGGGAACATTTATAGACCAATGATGATGATGACAGAAGGTAGAGATGTCAATCAAAAAAAAATCTACAACACTATTCAATTAGAGGATGATGTGTATAAGAATGATCAAACTTCGAGGTTCTGAAAGGAGCTTACAAGTTTTTCTGTGAAAGTCTTTAGCAGCTCAAAAAGTACGTAAGTAAAACAAAGACAACGAAGTATTCATCAAAAGATACGTAAATAATGTTCTTTGTATCGCTCAACATTCATCATCATCATTAGAGCTGAAAGACGTTTATTGCTGGTCATAGGCCACCCCAAACTGTCGCCACATGGACCAGTCCCGTGCATCTCGAATCCAGCGAATTCCCGTGACCTTCACCAGATCATCGATCTGCCTAGGGGTATCGCATCAGTAGTTCACAAAACCTTCGAGAAATTACAGCATCACTTTGAACACTCAGTGGCAATTTTGTAAGAAACATTCAAACAAACAGATACAAATCCAACCACTCACACATTTGAATTGGTGCTATATCACATTGCTAAGTCCCCAACAATTTTGACAGCAACAATATCGCCATTATTTAGGCTCATGCCACTTCAGGGCAACTCCTTAAGAAGGAATCAAGGTCGGACCACTATCGCCAGCTACGCGCTTAATATGGAGCAGACGCCATACAATTCCGTTAAATACATGCTGATTGTACTTACGTAACTTAAGTACACACATACCGTAATGGTAAGACAGTTGGGTAGAAGTTCTTGTAGCAAATATCATTTTTTGTTACGTGGGTTTGGTCTACAAGAAATAGGTATCACCTGCGAATTGTCATCTTTCTCCTGGCCGTATACAATCGATATTTGGGTTCGACGCAGCTGAAAGAATTTGAGTTTGAGTTTGAGTTTGAGTCTTCCATACTTCTCTATTATTTGTCACCACATTAGACACCTCCTTTCTTTGCATAATATCATCCTTCACACACGATTTGTCTGAGAATTTCAGCTAGTTTTGTTAAACCTTTTGTCTTTTGGCGCGACTAAAGTTCTAAACTACAAATTCATGCTGCTCTTGTCGCTGAGCTCGAAGTCCTGGGTTTGATTTCCAGATTGGGCCAAGCGTTATTGGGTTGTCCCATCAGGATTTTTTTCAGTAGCAGTTACGGAGTCTGCATTTGGGCCCGGTTGATGGCAATAGGCTTACCCCTATAACATGGGACTTAGACATAACTGGCGGAATTTGGGTGTACTGTGTGTTAGGGTATACTTCTGCCTAAAACTTCCGTGACATGTTTTTTTTCATTCATAAATACATTTTCTGCCTATTGCTGCAAAGATACCCATTGCAACTTTCCAGTTGGAAAACTCTGTTCCTAGCATTCCACTCTGTACTCCAGAATGTCCTATGATTCCTTACTTCTAGCTTTCAACATGAAAAAAAAGACTTCTTTATTCGCATACATATCCAACAACCTAACACAATCATTTAAATTCTTTTATTAACAGTTTCACTAGCTAAATCTAATTAAGTTGTCAGTTTACACAGAACTAATTCACCCTGTTCCCCGTACAAACTGTATTACGGTGGAACAGTTTTCCTCGGTCGCGGTAATAGGTTAGTTATTACATTAGACTAGTGGCACTTAAGTTAATTCGATATAGTAACAAAACAAGGTATACTAAGCACATCTAAAAACTGCCAAAAATAATGAGAAAACCTCCAAATGTGCGTCATCAACTGCAGGCAATCATGAACTTTTATGATTGATCACCAAACCTATTAAGAATTACAAGGAAAAATGGTATGCCAAATATCGCGAAGCGTGCATGCGTAAAAGATATTCAGAAATTCGGTTCACCACAGGTGGTCTGAATAGCGTCTTCAAAAGAAAGGGGCTGGTTTAAGTACAAAGGACTCCCTTGTTATATGCACGCTGCGTTTTTCTCAAGGGATCGATTTTCTAATCAGCAACATTTTTCAAGTATGTGGGTAATATCGTGGAGTGAAAATTGGTAGCATCATCGCAATATGTTTTTAACCGACTTCTAAAAAAGGAGGAGGTTCTCAATTCGTTCGTTGTTCGCGCATAACTCCGTCGCGTGCCGATTTGAAAAAATCTTTTTTGGTTGAAAAGGGTACACTTTCCAAATGGTCCCATAGTCACCAAGTCGGGATCTGATGATGGAATGTTGGCGAAATCGAGTGAACTCTTCAAATTGTATAGGAAAACATACAGCGATTTTGGTATTTTCTACAGCAAGTGAAGCGTTTGCATTTGACCAGAACCAGTCTACCATTAGATCTGCTGATGAAGCCAAGAGTCAGGCACCGGAATTCCATAATGAGACATTGTAACGTAGTCGTGTCTGGGCTTGTTGTAATTGTAACGTGAAAAAATTCAGACTTTATTGCAAAAAATAAAACCGACTTCAAAAAAAAAAACTAAAGAGTGAAAAATAACTTTAGCTTCTGAAGTCGGCAATAAATAAAATAAATCAATCAAACAAAGATCACTGACTTATAAATATTGTTAAAAACATGAAAATCGGTGCACTAGTTTTTGAGTTTATCGCGAGCAGACAGAAGCGGCGGAGGACTTTATAATGTGTAGTGATAGTGACAGGATGCTCATTTTAATTGTTGCTTTTTTGCTACTACAACTGAAATGGTTATCCAAAAACACGTCTGAATTTTCAACTGGACAATCTTCTTTGAGTCTGTTTCATTTTATACCAGATTTTCGTGCATCTTCTTTAAAGATTTCTGATATCCTTATCTCATGAGCCAAGCAAGATCTACATAATAAGTGAAATCCACCAGCATGGGCCGGTTGGTAGCCCACCTCCTCTCACAGAGAGAAGTCTTGTCTCGACTTGTCTTGTCTTGTCTCTTTGTCTCTCTCGTTTGACCCAGTAGTGGGAACTGGCAACTAATAGGCTAATTACGGCATCTTAGCATATTTTTACTGCTGGGTATAGGCCTCCCCTTTCTCCCGCCAGAGTTCCCGGTTCTTTGCGTCCCCCATCCAGGCGTTTCTCGCGACTTTGACGACGACATCGACCCAACGAGTTTTAGCATTTGTCTTACTGCTAATAAGGCAAAATAACTGACAAGTCGTTGCTAATACTCTCCAAACTAGCTCTATTAGAGGTGGTTAATAAAGTGGCTTTCTAAAAAACCCTCCAAGAAATGTGAAGTGCAATCTAATAAACACAGTAACTAAAAGAGCAATTTAAACTTACGTGCACATTCCTCCATTAATACGGCGGAGTGTGAACAGCACCTAACTGCGCGGTAAATAACAATCTGTGCAAACGAGCCGTGTTGATGTTGATACAGCGCTGTGCACAAATCACGGCGGACTGTGTGGACATACGATGTGTGCTCGATTGTGTCCAACACTTCGGCGAATGTAGAAGTGTGCTGTGAGGTGTTGTTTTGTTGAAACTTATTCAAATGCATCTGGGATTCAAATTATTCTGGGTTATGTCTGATGTCTCATGAATTTTTTTCAAAGGCTTTTAGTAAGGTTGTTTGTGGACAGCACCCCAATACATTGCGCGTCAATAAAATGTATGCAAACGAGCCGAGTTTATGTTGATCGTGTTCAACACTCGTGGACACGATGTGTACTCGATTGTATTCAACACTCCAGTTACAATGGTTCGTGTTCATCATGGGGTTTAGGTTTCCGCACTTTGTCCTTGAAATGGACCATTGTGCGTGTAAAAACGGTTGGTGTTACTATTGTTATTGTTCAAATGTGTCTAGGATGCCATGCCCAATTTCTTGTGTATTTTTAGGAAGGTTTTCAAGTTAGTCTGTTGTGGACATCTGTGCTACCGAGCCGATTGATGTTGATCCCGCGGTGTGCCCAAACCATGGCGGACAGTGGGGACACACGACGTGTGCTCGATTGTGTTTGACACTTTGATTATTACCGTTGGTGTGGTGTGTTTATTGTTTTGGAAGAAAGAGTTTATTTGTGTCATACTCGTATTATTACAAGTGGTGCTGTACTGTACTTAGTGCCGGATACGGACGGCACCTTTAGACTATTGTGGTGTCGCAAGCATGGTTTTGGACCAATTCGTGTGGTTGTGACAGGTATCGCTATAATTTGTCCTAC
Organism: Xestia c-nigrum; assembly: GCA_916618015.1. NCBI lineage: Eukaryota > Metazoa > Arthropoda > Insecta > Lepidoptera > Noctuidae > Xestia > Xestia c-nigrum. Next base: position 17,983,855 of record OU745261.1, on the reverse strand, counting down.
ATTATAACCACCTCCGGAAAAAACGGTTCTTTATTATACCTTAAGCATGGCATATTATTCAGTTTTGGTCGCATGAATTCCAAAAACTTTCAAAACAAACAGTAAAGATTTTTAGCGTGTCAATTTTCTCCTCAAAATATTCATAAGCGTAGTAGGTACCATACAGTATGTTGCCATTAGCCATGTGTATTTTGAAACTATTAAAGGTCCTCACAATTTCGTATAGAAAATTAATTCTCTACTATTTTCGTTTGACTTATGCCCCGTTCGATTGTGTCAAGTGTCGAACGTAGCCAGCACTCAACACTATCGTGACAAAAGGTTAGACCTGTACAGTCTACATGCCATTGTCTCAATGTGATATGGTTATTTGCTAATCCTGCATACCGCAGGTGGATTTATTGGCGACTGGCGTATGTGGCCCGTTTGAACGAAGCCATAAATTTATTTTTAAGCAATTGCATAGCTTCTATCGCGGGCCTTAAGCGTGGAGACCGAATCCAGAAATTCCGTAATGAAAATAACCAAACACCCCCCGTAAAAAACAAATGCAATAGCTTTACTGTGGCAGTCCCCGAGTGCCACACGTCTTTATTTTGGTAGCATATTGTGCCTTATCCAATTGAAAGTAATGCTGTATTTACTAGATATCCTTTTCTAAGCAGTACGCTTTTCGACGACCCGATTGGCGTAGTGGTAGTGACGCTGCCTTACGTTGTTAGGGTCCTGGGTTCGAATCACGGTAGGAGCAAATGTTTGTGTGATGAGCACGGACATTTGTTTCAGAGTCTTGGATGTTTATATGTATAATAGGTAAGTATGTATTTACAAACAAAAAAGTAATATGTAGTATATAACTATCTAGTGTCCACGATACAAGCTTTGCTTAGTGTGGCACTAGATGGCGCTGTGTGTTAATGTCCAGTGATATATTTTTTTATTTATTGTGTATGAAGGTTCCAGGTACTAACTCTGATCTCACATAAGAATTTTGAGTCTACACGTTTGATCATTATCATCAACAACATCCACAGCCTGAATTCACAGTGGTTGGTATAGGCCTGTCTTTATTTGTCCTAATCTCCGCGTTTATATTTGCTACTGTTTAAATAGGCAAGTATTTCCTGTTAAAACATTGTATTTATTGTAACATTGTTTCATTATAGTACTCATTGTTAACAATCATAATTTTCGCAATGTTAGCAATGTCCTAAGCAATAGAATATCAAGATTAGTTAGGTTAATAACGATTTAGCATAGTACACCACTTATCTACGGTACACATCTCTCGCCTACCTTATTTTCTTTCCTAAACCAAGTTTGTTTACCACTACTAATGTCCAAGCAAGTTCTTTATCTCGAGAAATTTATTCGCATTCGCCAATCAGTTTTGCATACGACACGTTAGCTGTCCGCATCGTAAACCAGTGGTAGGGCCGTTACTCATAATGTTATGATAATCCATCGAGTGGTCCGTGTACGAGTGACTTGCGCCACTCACTCGCCTTGTGTAAACGAGGCTTAAGTAAACTTTAGACAGAGCTATTGTTAAGCAAAGTGTAAATGAAGTGGTATGGCTTGACTTGAAATGATTTATGTTCAAAAAGTTTGCATTTGTTACGGATTGACCAGGTGTGCAGTGTTTTGGATATTTTGTATCAATTAACAATGTGTACTGCGTTTGTTTCGATATTGTAAGAAAGATAATCAACTTGAAAAGGCAGCAAATAACATAACAACAAACCTGTAAACCCTGAAAGGTGTGGCAGAGGTATACCTAGGTACTAGTACATCTATATTTCACCAGTTCTTTTATGTAAAAATGATATTTTTTGTTACCTATTTATTTATTATTATATATGACATGTTTATAATGGATTTGTTTACTATGATTTTAAATTTGACGTTCATTTTATAATTATTATATATTTCGTGTAGGTACGAAATTTTAAAAATATTTTTCTATGGTTTTATTTTTATTGAGTTATTAAATTTTTGTTTGCTGAATTGTGAAAAGCTAGATGTAAGTTTAAAGAATATAATATTTAATGTGTATTAGATTCTCTGCAATATTAGTAATTAGTTTTAAATTATCTTGCTGCGCCCTAACAGGGTCATGTCATGTACTCAATAGTTTTAAGCGTGAAATTGGTTGTGTACATTGTGCATTAAATAAATAAATATTTACATGGTGGACGTAGGAAGACGCGCACAATGTCTATAAGCAAGCACAAATGCAGCCTTCGTGGCTGGCTCAAAGGCAGCAGAAATTTCGCCAAAATTAATTCCTTCTTACGATTTATTTTCACCTACCAACAACATTAGAGTCAACTCTTCATATTAAAATAAAACCAATACTAGTGATGTGCTCAATCCCACCAAATGTATTCCCTTCATATCGATACTCCACCGTTATTCAGAATGATCGATAGTACTCTTCTTCCCTACATAGTAACATCACTTAACATATCCTAACAGTGAACCGTACTCCAATATTTCATATGCCATATGCTTAGCAGCCCCATATTTCAAGCTGGAGTCGTAATCAGCATTTCAAAGGAGCTGTCTGCTCATAAATACGATGAATTCGTATCAAGCACACACGGCTTTGCATGGCTAGATGTCGGTAAGTTATACTTAGGTGGTGGAAATCTGGGAGGACTTAGTATTAAGTTGGAATTTACAATTTTGGTGAAGGTTACTACTTAGTAAGTGGTATTTTAAACATGCATGGTCACTACCATTATCATAAACTGATATGTACCATGTTTACTATTAGTGAACATCATCATCAGCATATAATATTCCCACTGTTGGGACACAGACCTCTCAATGAGAGGGAAACATAACTAACTGTATTGTTTAATATTGAGATCTCGAAACTAATAGTATAATCGTGGTAAATATCCTATTTTCTGTATTAATGAAAGTGGTATTTGTTTATAAGTCCTTTGTCCTTGCTGAATCCACCTTCATTAATCAGCTCTTAGGATAGATCCAGCAATTCATTCCATGAAAAATGCTGGTATTCAGAAGATATATTGGATTGGGGACCTGGTGAAAGAAAACGTGAGTAGAAACCGGCAGGCCTTAGACCAAAAACTTGAAGACGTGGGACATCGAATAACCGCTGTTTTTTATGGGAGGAAATCCTCAATGGATGTCCTCCGCCGTGGAGCCGGTGGATGGCTCTATCAGTCGCCTATACTGGCTGAAACCACACGGTGTTCCTCCTCGTCATTTCTGGCTAGGCTGCAGGGTCACAATTCCATTCGCCACAATCTCCCCAGCAATGACAGTTTGCTTGTGACATACCCCATCTCAGGTAGAGAGGAGGAGTGAGCTGCTTCTCCCTCTACCATTCTATGTAAGAGGTGTGCGGAAACACCACCTCAGTTCTATTAGCTTAGATGACGGAATATCTAGTTACTCCTAGAGAATCTTCAGAGAGAGGAGGCCTCTGTCCCCGCTGAGAGAAGCTGCAGGCTGATTAGGCATGTCATCTTTCAGCATCTCTTGAAGTTCTCGTTAACTTACTTAGCAAATAATTTCATATAAATTTTGTTACACTTTTTCATTTATTGGGTAAGTATTAAATAGTGATTATTTAGACATCGTGAAATAGACTTTTAGTGTAATATTACACACATGAATCAATGGTAAGAATGCCACTTTTTTGTACCTTTAAAAAAAGTGGCGTCTAAATTATACATAAAACGGTACCGTATAGTTTTATTTTGGGCCCAACTGCCCCATTGCTTTTCATTGCCCTGCTAACGACAATTGTTATTTTAATTTCTATCTGATATGGACTGAATGAAACCTTGCTGATAACACGGCTATAATTTCAATAGGCCTAGGCTATTAAATGTTTTTAAGGTTGGAAAGTTTTAATCCTACCCAACAGGGTAGCAAATGTGTTAAAATAATGCTTTAAAAGTATGTTAAAACAATCGGGAATGTCCTGGTTGAGGCTTGGCACAAGCAAAGAGAGCCAGCAGTGAGTGAATGACTTCACGCTGTGGATGATGATGATAGAATTATAAGAATAGGAAAGATCATCATGAATACATCAAAACAAAAAAGTAGAGGCAGTCGAAGAAGATCTACTTAACACAAAAGTTGGATAAAAGTGAAGTTCAAAACGGGTTTCGAATTTTAAACATTATTACTAAATTGTAAAAAACCAGTATATTAGAGGAAGCTTAGCACCAGTTACAGAAAAATTGAAAGGGCATTGAGTGTCTTGGTATGGACATGTGATAAGGAGGGATGAATCCCACGTGACTAAAAGAGTGATGAATATAAATGTTGATGAATGGTGAGAGACAAAAGAGAATGGAAAATTTGAAAGGGAGAAACATGAGACAAGGGCAGGAGATGATGAGTTCTAAATTGTAAAACAGTAGAACAGAAGTAAATCATACAATAATACAAAAGAAGGTCCAATTGCAAAAAGGTAAAGCCAAAGCTGCTACTACTTTACAAACTAATATTCCTAATACTTATCCAAAATCAAAAAGGTAAGAGCTCATAACTAAAATTGAATAATAATCCAATGCACAAAACCGTTACGGGGCATAAAGTTTGTTTAATATCATTATAATATTAAAATGATAAAGCTCAGGCACCTTCTAACTGTAACACAGTAGGGTTGTTGCTCACCTTAGTGATATTTGCGAAAATATTGTTTTTCTCGTTTTACAGTAGTTTGGTATACATGAGCTCGTGGCTAAATAATAACAGCCGCTCGGGCCGATCTTTAGGTTAAGCCGTGCTTGACTAGGTTTGTCTGTGGATGGGTGACACCCCTTTTTTTTTTAGGTTGAGAAATCATCAAATGACTTCTCCCACTCTGGGCGGAGCGGGAGGGAGTGTCAGACTCTTACTGACTAAAACCCATCCATGTTCCTTCCTCGCCCTTTATGTTCCGGGGCCGCGGTATCTCTTTCGAACAGGCCCGCAACAATGGGTGACACCCCTTACATACCGAATTTCCTCCGTGCCTCGGAAAGCACGTTAAGCTGTTGGTCCCGGCTGTCATTCGTCCATCTTTGACAGTCGTTACAGATAGTCATGGGCCCAAAAAGTCTGACAACCAATCTTACTAAGTGGTATCGTATTACCCAGTATTAACAGGGTTGTGGAGGTCAGATAGGCAGTCGCTCCATGTAAGATACTAGTATTCAGCTGCATCCGGTTAGACTGGAAGCCGACCCCAACATAGTTGGGAAAAGGCTTAGCAGATGATGATGATAGTAGTTTGGTAGGTACTACATATAGTTGCATCGCCTTCTCACAAAACCTAGACCTAGACCTACTCAGTATTGCCCAGCTCAACGTTGTAGAAGATAGAGTTGCACCGCCCATTTGGAGGTACTTAGGTAAAATCATCATCAACTATTTACTTCTGACCCTGTATAAGTACAATGGAAAGGTGAGTTTTAGTTGTTAAAAAGTTAGACTTCCGTACTAAGCAATGGTTCCAGTATTCACAATAACTTCATAGGGAAGTACTGCAATCATAAATTCGTTCTTATGATGGTTTGCAAATCTTAAGAAAATATAACAAACATTTTTTTATAGACACATATTATAACCTTTATCCTTATAAAGCGTGGCCACGCAGTATCTTGGATTCTTTTCCATGAGATTTTGGAATGGACAGCTAAAGTCTATTCACAGTCATTTGGTTGCTTTTTTTTGACTCCGCAAAAGTGCTTGAGTTTGAGTTTGAAACTAACAAAGATCCTGTAATCAACATTAACTTAATCTTCTCTTCTTGTTCTCTTCTTCTTAATCTTCTTCTAAATCTCTCATGCGTTCATGCTGGCAAAACGTTCACACAAAACATATTTTTCTTTCAAACCGAAACATAAGCCAAGATTTCAAATAAAAAAAGAGTGAGATAAACATTTTGATTTGATTTAATATATTTTGTGTGAAAGTTTCGCCAGTGCGACCACACATTAAAGTATAGCACCCTAACTCCCAATAATGAAGTGTGCCAGCCCTGAGCTATGTATGTGTGGTGCGCCTGCGCCGCGTCCGCGCCCGTGGGCGAGCGGTAGCACCCACGATATCGAAGGACAATGTACCGTAAGAGAAACATATTATACAGCGAGATTGTTTTAACTCCTATTCATTTTGCAAGAGATTTTGTGTGATTACTGTGAACTGTAGAGACAAATATGCATTAAATTGCAATGTTAATATTGCAATTTAATGTATATTTGTAGACATCCAACATACTCTACGCGTTCCAGGCTATTAATCTACACTAATATTATAAAGAGGAAAACTTTGTTTGTTTGGTTGTAATGAATAAACTCAAAAACTACTGTGCCCATTTCAAAAATTCTTTCACCATTGGAAAGCTACATTCACCCTGAGTAACATAGGCTATATTTTATCCCCGTAGTCCCAGGGGAACGGAAACTACGCGGGTGAAACCGCGTGACGTCCGCTAGTATAATTATATAACACTGGAACTGAAATAGGAATTATATAATAAGATTGAGTTGATTACTTATCATCATCGCCTGTCCTACCTATTGATGAGTGTATGTCTTCTACCTTTGTAACATGTCTTCGTTCCTTTGTTACTTTCTTCCAATTTCTGGCATTCTTCTTTGCACGTCTCATCCAAGTCTTCCCTGCAATCTTCTGTAGATCAACCAAACATCTGGATATTAGTATTTTCATTAAGATATCACAAAAATCACTTAAAACAAGAACTTGTGACAAACTTGGAGCTTTGCAAAAAAAAATATAACTACAGTTTGAACTTTAAACAACGTCCACTTTTACACCATTATTTTTATACTCGTTTAAAGATAATCGAATCTCTTCCAGACTTGCTAATCAAACCAATACAATTCCAATCAAATATAATTAGCATCTAGTCACACCCTGTATCAGTATAGTCCGGTGCTGTTTCCATTCCTCGCTTTATAGGGGACCGGGTAACACCTGATTATCTGTCCGCATTGTACGGACCTGCACAGTGTGCACACTGCACAATGTGGTCCAGCATGAGCTTCATTTGTGTTCGTATTGCAATTAAATAGTTTAAGTTGAATCTAAATATTGGGAGTAAATGGTTAAATTTGTAATTTGTTTGTAAGATTAAAGTATTATTTTATTGTAATGTATATTTGCGCACCTATTCAAGGTAGAATATGGCTTTAAGCACTTTTTCTGTTCTATGTATCACCTTATGCACCAACCCATATTGACGCAAATAAATGATTTGATTTGATTTTTTGATTGGGAGTGTTTCAACTACCATGATTTATAAGTCGTTTTGGAGACTTGAAACCCTCCATCTGTGGACCCTGATCGAATCGGTCTGACGCCATTGTTTGATTTGTGTGTAGACTACGCTATTGTGTTCTAGTTTATGAATTATGAAGAACTAGCTGGTCCACGCAACTTCGTCTGCGTCACATAAGAGAGGAAAACGAAAGGAAAAAAAATCCCCGTTTTTGCAACATTTTTAATTGCTGCTCTAATTGGTTATAGCGTGATGTTATATAGCCTATAGCCTTCCTCGATAAATGGACTATCAAACGCAAAAAAGATTTTTCAATTAGAACCAGTTGATCCTGAGATTAGCGCGTTCAACCAAACAAACAAACAAACTCTTCTGCTTTATAATATTAGTATAGATTAGCTGTTGCCCGGGCCTTCGTTCGTGTACAAATTTTGATGTAAAAAAGTAGCCTATATGCTATTCCAGACTATGTGTCAAACTTCATCCAGATTCGTTCAGCAGTTCTAGCGTGATTGAGTATACATGCAAAATTTTGAGTAACATTGTATATTAAACATGACATCATCTTTTAGGGTATTAGAGGAGATGAAGACCGAAGAAACGATGGCTGGACTAAGTGGATGATTTGGCTAGAAAGGAGTTGACTTCTGAGATGACAAGCAATAGAGAAATATAATAATTACTAGCGACTCAACTTCGTCTGCGTCACATAAGAGAGAAAACGAAAGAATAAAAAAACCCTGTTTTTGCAACATTTTTCGTTCCTGCTCGGCTCCTAATAGTTGTAGCGTGATGTTATATAGCCTAAAGTCTTCCTCGATAAATGGACTAACCAACACAAACATATTTTTTCAATTCGAGCTGGTAGTTCCTGAGATTAGCGCGTTAAACCAAACAAACAAACTCTTCTGCTTTATAATATTATTAGTCTAGTATTCAGCTGCATCCGGTTAGACTGGAAGCCGACCCCAGCTTAGTTGAGAAAAGGCTAAGCAGATAATGATGATGAAGGGTAGGAGAATGATGATAATACTTGTTTTATTATTTTTATTGACACGATTGTTTTTCATAGACAAATTTTAATTTTATTGGTTTTTTTTTATTGACATACTTTTTTTCGTGTTGTTCTGTTTTTTAGTGACATATATTTTTTTTTCTCACATGATTTATCTTTTATTTTACACGATTTAGCTTTTAATGACATGATTTATTATTTTGTTAACTCGATTTATTTTATTGAATTATTATTTTCTAATAACTGTATTTGTTTTTATTTTTAAATTGTAAACGTTATCCAAATTTTAATTGTACTATTTATTTTTAAATTGCAAATGTTATCCAAATTTTAATTATTTTATTTTATTTTTGAATTTTAAGCGTTACAATCCCTGTTTTGTTGGTTTTAAATGAGTTTTAGACACAATGTAAAAATTGTTTATGAAAATAAATGAAATTCATCTGTAGGTAATTAATATCAATTCCAAACCTTTCCTCCAACGTTCTTCTCCCCGGTTTCTTTGGCCTCGCCTAGTTTTCAGTGTTAGGACTCTCCAGCTTAGATATGTTATATTAATGTTTTTATTATTAAAACTGTTTACTGTTTAAACTGTTTCTCCACCATCTTGGGAACTTATTTTTTTTTCTTATTTTCTATAACACTTAACACAGCATGCATACTATGCGTCAGGCTTTAGGGTAAGACCCTACCTATTTCTGCATACATTCCACCAATTACATCACACTGGCCTTCGTAACAAAGCCTCTATTTATACGCTATATAAATCTAACGAGACAATGCAATAAAATCTTACTGGCCAGTATCCAAGCAATGGTCATGTAATTGTTTAATAATCTGCTAATGATTGTAAAAAGTTTTTATGCTCGGCCAAGTATGAAATTACTGAAATGTTCTCATTACAATAAAAGGTGTGAATGTACTGTATAATTTATGAGCATTTTCTTTAATTAAATCTGTACTGGGAATTTATAATGTTCGTGATACATTGATGTAGTATTTTGTTTCATTATCCCAAATGATGTAAAGTGAGGTTATCACAAGCAAGAGGCGTCTTTAAAAAGGCCACAAATCAAAAAATTTGTTGTTGTTCTATTTTTTTGTTTGAAACACTAATATACATTTCTGATAAACGCTTTATATCGTTAGTTTTTAATACCATTGTGCTGTTTCTCAGATTTATTTTACTATTTATCGAGAGGTCATTTAAGCTTACTCCTGTCTTGTATCTTGATTATTCTTATTTTATGTGTGTGCAGTTTTCATCATCATGCATTCATATTCATCATCATTATCATTTCACCCAAGAGACGCCCACTTCTGGACATAAGCCCAAGTGTCGCCACATTGCCCAATCCCGTGCGACTCGCATTCAACGGATCCTCGCAACCTTCACCAGGTCATTGGTCCACCAAGTTGGAGGCCTACCAACGCTACGTCTTCCAATTCGCGGTTGCCACTCCAGAACTTTTCGGATAATATACAACATTATTTTGTAATGTTGTATACATAATTATTTCTAATGTCGTACTATGTTTTAATGTTTTTTCCTCATTCTAATTGGGCTTTTCACTTCATCAGCAGCAACACTCCCATTTATTACACCATAGACTAGCTCCTAATCTTCACAGACATTAAGATTCAAAGGCACACCAGTCTCACTTCCTTAGTGGGCAACAATTACAAGCATCTAACGACCTGCAAACAAAACGACCACATTGGCCTATATCGATACAAGCAATTACAATAAACTCGGTATTACGTACGATTACGACCATCCGTGGGTATTGTTGGGGACTTGGAAAAGGTATGGTTTGTCGTAAGTCCTATGGCGGTGGTGTAAACGTGTAGTGACGTGTCACTGTAATGATGTGAGGGAGTTAGGAGATGTTCACACGCGTTAAACACATTTTCATTCGGTGTAAATGGTGTTACTTTGAAATACTTAAACTCGTGTGTAACATCACTAATTAGTATGTAATTAGTATACACATCACTATTATTATCTATGTCTTTTCTATGTATTGTCTATGATTGTCTTCACTTGCCTAATGGCTGTCTTATTGTAAACCCCGTCTGTGATGTCGACTACTATGTGTCCTGTACAATAAACCAAGTCTTCCCAACGGTATCTTTAATTCCAACAACCAACAAACATAACATGATGTCAGAAGTGTGTAATTTAAAATGAAAACGCGAGAACGCACGTGAAAATGCCGAATCCTCCAAGCAGCGAAGCGCGTGGTGACGACCAACATGGCGATTCAGGTATGCGCACGAGTCTGAAACAACTCCACATCTCGTCGGATCCTGCGAATAATAACGCGGAGGCGTGGAAAAAATGGTTTCAGCAGTTGGATCTGTATTTGTTAGCCACAGGCCTGGACAAGTCAACCGAAAAACGGAAAATAGCCATTCTGCTACACTTAATCGGAGAACGTGGTCTCAATATATTCAACACGTTCAACCTGAAAATTGATACCAGCACACTCAGCGAGGTCAAGTCCAAATTCGACAATTTCTTCGAGCCGAGGAGAAACGTGACGATGTGCAGATACATATTCTTCACACGTAAGCAAGAAAAATCAGAAAGCATCCATGATTTCCTCACGGATTTGGAAACGAAGAGCAGGGAATGTGAGTTTGGCACGCTCAGGGAATCGCTCATCAAAGATATTTTTATAGCAAACCTAAATATTGATTTGTCACATGTACGTCAGAGGTTATTGCAAGAACCGGATTTGACATATCAGAGAATGCAAGAGCTGGCGATGACACTCATAGTCGCACAGCAGGATGCCGAGAAAATTGTCAAAGGAAGCGGCGTCGCCAGTGAAAACGTCATGCATCTCAGTCGAAGGAGCCGTGGTCGAGGTGAAAGCCGACAGCGAGCTTCCAGTCGCAAATCTGCTTCGAGCAAACGCCAGTCATCTTCGAGCAGTCGTGGTCCAGCTTCAAACAGCGACCACACCAGCAACTCGAAGACATGCAGCCGCTGTGGGCAGTCACATCGCTACAAGTGCCCAGCTAAAGGCATGCAATGCAGGTCATGTAAATCTTTTGGTCATTTTGCTAAATATTGCTTTAAAAATAAAAAAGTCAGTCAGTTGCAATCGTTTAATTCAGAAAGTAGTCAAGAATATTTTGTTGGAATGTTGAACAGTCAGTCAAAGTCGAGTCAAAGTCATAAAAGTCATTTAAATAGTAGTCAGTCAAACAGTCACACCGAACAGGCACACACAGTAAAGTCACCAGTCAGTCAGTCTAAACAGTCACCGTCACAGTGGTCATATTTAGACCAGTCACAGTCACCGTATCTCAATGATGAGAACAGTGACAAGTCAAAGAGATCTCACGGAGACTCAAACAGTCAAAAGTCCCAAAGTCAACGTCCCCATTCACATTATCTCTGTGAAGAAAATGGTGATATGTCTGAGAGATGCATTGAAAAATATCAACATCTCAGTGATGAAAACAATCACACGTCTGAGAGATTCACTCCCCAATCAAATAGTCAAAATATAAAATGTCAGTGTCCGTGTTTACATCTCAAAGATGAAAATGGTCACAAGTCTGAGGGATCTCACAACAAAATACAATATTATCACCACAAAAACAGTCATAATCAAAGTCAGTATTCACAGTCACATACTAACAGTCATAATCAACATAGAATCAACACTTTGGAAAGTAGTCATTCTAAACAGTCTTGGGAAATAAATTTATTAATGGGTAATAAACAAATTAAATGCATCATAGACTCAGGTGCAGATGTCAACATTATGTCAAAAGAAACATACAATAACATTAAACGTCAAAACAATCTGTCAAAAGTATTGCTTGTCAAATGTCAGATAAACGTCACAGGATTTGGTGGAAAATCCATTCCGATTTTAGGCAAAGTCAGCTTAAATTGCAATTTGTGTATAAACAATAATAACGTCGTCGAATGTATAACATTCATAGTAGCAAACTTAGATTGTCCAAATGTTCTTGGTCTACCAACTTGTGAAAAGTTAGGTATAATAAAACGTGTATTTTCAGTAACAAAACAAGATTTTTGTAAACAAATTCTTACACAATACAATGATGTCTTTCAGGGTCTTGGGTGTCTACCTCCAGTCTGTCATCTTAAACTCAAGCCTGAAGCAGTACCATGCGTTGATCCGCCCAGGAGAGTTCCATTCGCGTTACAAGGGAAATTACGTGAAGAGTTGGATCGCATGGAGAAGATGAATGTTATTGAGAAGGTCACAAAACCTACTGAGTGGGTTAATTCAGTTGTCGTTACTGTAAAAAGCACAGGTCAGTTAAGAATATGTCTAGATCCTAGGAATCTAAATAAAAATATCATGAGGGAATTCTATCCACTCAAGTCAATTGATGAAATTAGGTCACAGCTTGAAGGTGCTGTATGTTTTTCTCATTTAGATGCTTTTTCTGGATTTTGGATGATACGTCTTGATGAATATAGTTCTGAATTGTGTACTTTTCAAACACCATTTGGTAGATATAAGTATTTAAGATTACCGTATGGAATAAATGCTTCATCAGAAATTTTTCAAAGAGTAATGATGAATTTATTTGGTGATATTGAAGGAGTCTTAATATTCATTGATGATATATTAGTCTATGGCCCAAATGAATCTGTTCATAATGAAAGATTACATAAAGTCATGCAGAGAGCACGTCAAGTCAATTTAAAATTTAATAAGTCAAAATGTAAATTTTTAGTCTCTGAAGTTTGTTTCTTGGGTTATGTCTTCAGTAAAGATGGTGCAAGGGCAGATAAAGAGAAAGTCAAAGCCATTGTCAATATGCCCACACCAAAAAATGTCAAAGAGTTACAGAGAATATTAGGTATGATTAATTATTTAGGACCTTTTATAAGTAACTTGTCAGAAAAAACACAAATATTAAGAAATCTTTTGAAAAAAGATTCAGTCTGGACTTGGGATGAGAATCATAGTCAAAGTCTTAATAAATTAAAAGATGAGATTACAAACTCACCAGTTTTAGCTCATTACAATCCCAAGATTCCATTAGTCTTGTCAGTTGATTCATCAAAGTCAGCTTTAGGTGCAGTCATATTACAAGCAAACAAACCTATAGCATATAGTTCAAAAACTTTAACACAAACCCAGGAAAGATATGCTCAAATAGAAAAAGAGCTGTTAGCTATTCAATTTGGTTGTGAAAAGTTCCACCAATATGTATATGGTCATAGAGTCATAGTGCACACTGATCATAAACCATTAGTCTATTTATTTAAAAAACCTTTACATGATGTCCCCGCTAGATTACAGCGTATGATGTTAACTTTACAAAAATATGATTTGGAAGTTATACATGTCCCAGGTAAAGAAATGTTTATATCAGACACTTTGTCAAGAGCCGCTTTAAAAGACCATTATACACCTGAAAATGAGTCAGAAATGTCATGTCATGTCAATATTATGTATGCTAATTTAGCAATCACAGATGAATATAGCAAGAAATTGGCACAGGAAACCAAAACTGATGAGTCCTTGCAATTATTGATCAAGTATTATTATGAAGGTTGGCCAAAAAACAAAAATAATGTCAGTCCACTGGTAAAACCATTTTGGAACATTCAAGGAGAAATCCATGTCATTAAAGATTTAGTATTCAAAGGTTCAAAATTAATAGTACCACAGTCTATGTATAGTGAAATGTTAGAAAAAATTCACAAAGGTCACCAAGGTATAAATAAATGCTTAAGTTTAGCTAAAGAATCTTTGTATTGGCCAAATATGTCTAGTAGTATTAAGAATTTAGTAGAACAATGTCTTATATGTGCAAAATTCAAGCCATGTAACCAAAAGGAACCACTACAAAACTTTGAAATATGTAAATATCCATGGCAACAAGTCGGTATAGATTTAATGCATTTTGATAATTTAGTTTATCTAATAGTCACTGATTATTACTCAAAATACATAGAGATTGCATTATTAAATAAAAACAGCACATCTCAAAATGTAATAATTCATCTAAAATCAATTTTTGCACGTCATGGAATACCATTGTCATTGGTGTCCGATGGTGGTCCTCCGTTCCAGTCAATAGAGTTCAAAAACTTTTTAGAAGAATGGGACATAGAACATGTAGTTACTAGCCCATATCATTCACAGTCGAACGGACAGGCTGAATCTTCTGTCAAGATAATAAAGAACATGCTAAGGAAATGTAAAGAAAATAAAACAGATCCATATATAGCTTTATTACAACACAGAAATACGTCAAAAAACAATTTAGCATCACCAGCACAATTGTTAATGTCTAGAAACTTAAGAGATAACATTCCAGTGTCATATAAAAAATTGAAACCAAAGGTTGTAACATTTCAGGATTACAAAGAGTCGGTCAGGAAAAATAATAGTAACAAATCTAGGTATTATGATAGAAATACAAAGTCAATGTCAATGTTACATTATAATGACCATGTCTATTTCAAAAGAAATCCCAAAAGTAATTGGGAGCAAGCTATTGTCAAACAAAGAATGATGAATAATAGGTCATATGTTGTTGAGGATGTCAATGGTGTAAGGTATAGGAGAAACAGAATACACTTAAGACATAAGTATTCTGATAACTTCACAAACCCTCCTATGCAATCCAACTCGTCACAGGGGAGAGAGGAAGGTGACAGACAGGAGTCTAGACTTCAAGCCTCTTCTCAAAAATCCTCACAAGTCACAACAAGGTCAGGTCGTATTGTTAAACCAACAAGAAGGTTAATTGAAGAAATAGATTAACTTAGAATAATAATTAAAGTAAGATCTAATGTTAGTCTTAGTATTAATAAGAATGTTGTCTAGTCTTAACATAGCTATAAGTATTAAAGCATGTTGTCATTTATAAGTTAAGTCGTTTGCATAGTTTATAATTGTCTGTCAGGGGTTAAGTTAAACTCAACAAGGGGGATGTTGTAACATCACTAATTAGTATGTAATTAGTATACACATCACTATTATTATCTATGTCTTTTCTATGTATTGTCTATGATTGTCTTCACTTGCCTAATGGCTGTCTTATTGTAAACCCCGTCTGTGATGTCGACTACTATGTGTCCTGTACAATAAACCAAGTCTTCCCAACGGTATCTTTAATTCCAACAACCAACAAACATAACAGAGGATTAATAGCCCGCGTGGTGGATTAATAGCCCGCGTGGTCGATTAATAGCCCGCGTGGTGGATATATAGCCCGCGTGGTGGATTAATAGCCCGCGTGGTGGATTAATAGCTCATTCCCTCTCATAGAGAAGAGGCCTGTGTCCCAGCAGTGGGGACATTAATCGGCTGATGATGATAATGGAACTGAAGATATAGGAACGAATGATAGAGTGTCAACAGGGGAGAAATCAATGGAAGAATAAACCGTGTTGCGCGGACCCCAAGGGCCCAGGTCAAGAAGACGATGCTGATAAGTCATTAATACAGTGGTATTATTAAATTATTTTGAAAACATGTATAACGTTTCGCAAGTGTATCGTTAAAATATTGAGAAAACATTCATAGAGCGGAGAAAAATTGCTGACATGGCATTCTTGTTTAATATAGCTAATGGTTCAACCGATTGTTCTGAACTGATTGGCAAAATTGGGTTACGTGTTCCATCCATTAGCCTTAGGAATCACCAACCTCTATATGTTCCCTCGGTGCGGTGTATTTATAGACAAAATTCTTATATGATAAGAGCTTGCAGATCATACAACTCAGTCTGTCAAAGTGTTGATGATCTTGATTTATTCACAACCAGTGTCACTAAACTAAAAAAAACATTAGGCAACCATTTCTTCAATATTCACTGACACTTCAAATGTTCTTTTTTAAATTCACTCCGAGTTCTTTTACTTTCTTTTATCTGTCTACTGTCTTTTATTCTAACCTAATGTTGTCAGTGAGAACTTGTTATTGGCCTTCTTACATTATTTTTCAACTACCTGTATCCCAGCTGTAAGTTTTCCTAAGATAATAAAATAAAATAAAAAATAGTTCAGCAATTCAGTTATATTTAGTCCTCAAACTACTCATATCCAATCCAAATTCCTATACAAAGAAGAATTTGATCGTGAATTTTTATCTTCTACCGACCTGCAGACAACACACATTAATTTGTCTCTTTTTATATCTGCGTGTATTGTTGAGATCTTGGAAATGGAAGGTATAGTTGGTCAAATCTCCAATGGCGCTGGTGTAAACGTGTCACGTTAATGATGTGGGGGAGTTAGGAGATGTTCACACACGTGATAATTAAGGCATTCGTTCAACTGATGGTCTTCTTCTTTCGTGTCGAAAACAACTCATTATACTTTTATTTTATTCAATTTTAAATTAAATTATATTATTAAGATTAAATTGTAATACCCGCATCTTATATCACATATAATCATTTTATCATTTTTCTTTTTTATCAATTTTATAGTTATATGGATTACTTCGACATTGACATCTCTTCTGATAGTAAATTGAATTTGCATATAAACTGATAATTGATTATTATGCATGGATTTATATTTGTACGCTTCAACGCAAGATGTAGATGGACTCACTATATTATCATATTTATTTATAACACCTTGTACAACCTATGTCTACAAATAAAGATTTCATTTTCACTTGTTTAAACTTGGGCCCAGTAGTTGCGGCGTCTGTGATGTGATTTAGTTCCTCTAAAGTGCAAATGTTAGGACAGTCGGACAATCCAGCAAGTAGGACATCGTCTGGACGGGAGAATCGCATTCACAGTGTGTCGAAAGAATCTTTAATTCCCCATTTTGCCAAATTGTGTTAACGGCAAGCTACTTGGTTGTGATCTGCAATAGCTTGTTGCTTGCTTTGTTGTGTTCTCTTCCCACAGTTTGTTTCTCACCTCTGGTTGGTCTTGAATACCCTGCGTGGAGCGTAAGAAACCGGTACCTACCGTTTTATTGAGAGTTTCAAGACTTGTCCTCAGAAACCGCCATGTACCTTCTAAGAAAACTGCACCTCCTTTCCGAACAAAACAACCATTTTACGGTACCAATGTGACAATAGCCGTATATCGTTATGCAAGGTCCACATGTCCACTTATCTGTAACGGTCACGACGCGAGATCAGTCGATTGTTACTTTCGCGTTAAACTTTTATTATACAACATTTAACCAGTGTTATGCAACCCCAACTCACGACCGACGTACGTGTTGTGTGGACCCGCCCTTATCTTGATTTTCATTCATGTTGAAGTTAAGTTTAATTATAATGATATGGTAACTGGTTGTGTGTTTATTGCTGTGTTTTGTGAAAAGGGAGGTTGGGATGAATCATTTGGTTTTAATACCTTTGTTTCTCTTCTCTTGTTAGTCATAAACTTATGGTTGCGCTTAGAAAAAGGTGCGCTTTGAGGAATACCTTTATTTTTAAACTAGATACACTGTTGTGTCATTCCCATATTATTTCAAACTTCTTCAAACACAAATAATTTCTTTAATACAATTATTTGTGACATAGGCCTCCCGGAGATGCGCCACGATACCATGTGCTCCGCCTTTTGTATCCAGTCTGACCCAGCCATCTATAAACAGCTTCATCGTCATCATCATTTCAGTTGAAAGACGTCCTACGCCAAGTGTCGCCACATTGACAGGTTGTCCCATACGTCTCGCATCCAGCGGATCTCCCCAACCTACTCCATGTCATCGGTCCACCTAGTGGGAGGCCATCCAACACAACGTATTCCGGTTCAGTTCGCGGTCACCACCTCAGAACTTTTCGGCGCATCAGCCATACATTCCGTTTTGTGTTTGTTGGTTAGTTGAATAAAACACACCGTTGAGAAGACTTGGTTTATTAACACCAGGGTCACATAGTAAAGTATCACAGAGGGGCTTCATAGTAAGACAGCCATTAAGGAAGTGTCGACAATGATAGACAATGCATGGACAATGACTAGTGATGTGTAATAGACTAATTACATACTAAATAGTGATGTTACTTACAACAATGAATTGTGTCAATTGTCAACTAGCTATATCTTCCTGCCATAAACCTAAGAAATGTTCAATTAGTAATTGACAAATAACAAACCAGCGTACAGAAAATCTGTATGTGTAATATAGTCTAGATGTACTATAACATAAAGGTTAAAGTCATGTTTTCGAACGGAAATACATACTTATGTCTTATTTCGAACGGTATTTTATACGTTTCGATTTCATTTACGACGTCCCATTTAGCATCATTTACGAAATAGTGATTAATATTTTCATACAGGCCTTTTAATTATATTTAGCCTTCTGGGTATGAGGTGAATTACGTTTCGTATTCTTCCTACGCAAAATAACTGTTTTAAATGGTTCAGTTACTGCTCTAGAATGATGAAAACTAACTGGTCGTAAAGCTTTTGTAATCGTCTCGGTTTGTCATTAGTTGTGTGGGTAACTACATATCTTATAGCACCCTTTCGATTTCCTATAACAACTTATCATCCTTATCACGTACGTTACGTCTGTTTTCTAAAAGCTTTGATATAAAAAATTATAAATATCGCTGGACATTACACACAGCGCCATCTAGTACCACATTAAGCAAGGCTTGTGTCGTGGTCACCAGACTGTTGATATACCACATATATACTTTTTGTTTGTAAATACATACTTATTATACATATAAACATCCACGACTCTGAAACAAATGTCCATGCTCATCACACAAAAATTTGCTCCTACCGGGATTCGAACCCGGGACCCTAAGAACGTAAGGCAACCTCACTACCGCTGCGCCATTCGGGTCGTCAAAAAAATTCCAATTGAGAGATTTTCTTTTCGAGAATTAAAAAAAAACAAATAGTTTCCAAGAACTCGGTAGATGGCGTTGAACTGACTACATTACTAGGTGCCAAAGCCAAAACGCTTGAAAAAACACACGTCACATACGCTCGTTGACTGACAATTTCGTTTGCATAAGCTTCCAAATATTACCATTAGGTCCAAGTGAAAGTATGTGACGTTCTTGCAGTAACATACCGAAATCAACCATCTATCCATAGAGATCTACGCTAGGGAATGGGCAAATACAGTACTTTCTCAAGTTTTTATGCCTTGTGACTGTGACTGTAGCTATGATTTAGTATTTTTGACATTCAAAAGTGCCGTAATGTTCTAATTGAAATAAATGGTTTGAGTTTGAGTTTGAAAAGGGAAGAGTTGAAAAAGAAAATCCCTCAATCTCCTTCTTCGCGTTTAGATGAAAATTTGGTCAGCCCAAGAATCTGCGACTAGTTTGGTGCTTTCAGTAGCAGCCATCAGCTCCTGTGATGGGCAAGTAACAGAACAGGCAGGACACGATATCAAGTGTCTTATCGTTTGGGGGATTCACATTTACACTCAAGGGCAGATTCATCTATGAATTTTCAGGTTTTCCTTGCTTCAAACAACCCGTGTCCGGTCATTGAATGAACTTGTACTTGATGCTTATTGATATGGCATTGACCGCATCATCGCTTACCATCAGGTGAGCTAAGCGGCAAAAGCAAGCCAATCCAATGTTGGAGAACGCATAGCCAGGTTTAATCCACATTTATTCGTGGTTGACGCAGCATTTCTTCTTGTCTATTACTTTTCATCTTATCAGATGCCTCCTTTCTTACCAAGTCATCCTTTACCCAAGTCATCCATCGTTTCTTTGGTCTGACTCTACTCTTAACACACTACACACTATCATCAAGTTTGGTTGTTACACGCAGAAGAAGATCATCATCTGCCGAGCCTGTTCCCAACTATGTTGGGGTCGGCTTCCAGTCTAACCGTATGCAGCTGAATACCAGAAGAAGATACGGTAGTATATCCTGTAAAACGATGCCTCGTGAATTTATGTTCATACTAGCTACTGCCCGCTTATTCGCGTGAAATGTTCGAAAAAGAGCCTATGTGCCATTCCAGACTATAATCTTTCTCTGTGCCACATCCAGACCCCGTATTCACAAACGTTCGACTCGTTTCCGATTGGACAACTCGTATATCTGTCTTCATTTGGCATTACGAAAACTACCGAGATAGACATACGACTTTCCGAATCGGAAGCGAGTCGAATGGTTGTGAATAAAGGGCCTGATCCGTTATTGTGATGATTAAGACGGCGTATCCCAAAAGTTGGAAACGTCGCAAATAGCTGTCAAATATTTACATGTTTTAATTAATTTGGCAATTTTACTGTGTGAAAATAAGAAATATGGCTCTGTAGTGCACTAAAAAATTGAATATGAATTGCAATTAAAACTCTAACTTTGATGTTGTAACGTTTCAGGTGTAAAAAGGCATTTGGCAAGTTTTCAAATACTTTTCTTACATCTAAAACTATATATTCGATATTACGATATTATTTATTGCATTTCCTAATCAATTTTTTAGTCCACTACAGAGCCATATTTCTTATTTTCACACAGTAAATTTGCCAAATTAATTAAAACATGTAAATATTTGATAGCTATTTGCGACATTGTCAAATTTTGGGATACGCGCTCTTAAGTATTACGATGATATTCACTCTTTGACGTTTTACTAAGGTCATTGCTAATTTGCATGACTTCTTTCAAACCACCTCCCTCCCTCCCCCCCTCCCTCCTTTCACCTTTTTTTTTCTTATTTCCCTAATTCCAAAACCCACGACAAAACGACAAAACTAACAGTAAAACATTAATTACTCCGTTAATTACACACACAGCTTACGCATACTCTTAGGCAACACACACACACACACACAAACATACACACATACATTAATTGGTAAAGGGAGCATTACAAAACAAATTGTTACTAGCCGGCGCCCGCCGTAATTGCAATTGTACCGAGCTTACAAAATGTCGCCGACAGTAACGTGCGAAGTGTACTGTTTTGTGTTTACGTAATCTGTTTTAGTTGTATTGATTGTGGGTGGGTAGATTAGTAGTTACTTGCTTAGTCCGATAATTGTCCCACTTGATTGTATTATCGGGATAAAACACATGCTATGTGTTAATCCAGGTTATAAACTATCCGGGTGCTAAATCCATTCAATAGTTTATGCGTGAAAGAGTAACAAACATCAATTCATCCATCCATACATACTCACAAACTATCGTTTTTATAATACTAGCCTCTGCCAGCAGCTTGTCCCGCGACTGATAACTGACCCATGGGATCTTAATGACGGTATAAAAAGTCCTATATTTAAATCCAGGTTATAAACTATCTGTGTGCAAAATTTCATACAAATCCGTTCAGTAGTTTTTGCGTGAAAGAGTAACAAATCCATCCATCCACATATACACACTCATCTATACTCACAAACTTTCGAATTTATTATATTATGAGTAGGAATTAGGATTTTGAAAAGGACTTGTAGAAACAATAAGTAGAAAAAAAAATTGGTTGCCTGTAAAGTCGGTATACGGGCGAAAGTTTTACGTGACAACGACTTTGAGTGGTAAAATAATTTTAATGTGAATATTCATTCGTATAGTAGGAAGAAGGATGAAATGAACCGGTGTGTATGCCTATCTCTCTCACTCTCTCTCTCGGACGCGTGCCTCTCACTCGCTCTCATTGTGAGCGCATAACGTGAGCGGAGCGTAACGCAGTTTCTTGAAGTGTCACCCGGCAAACCAATTTATAAGACGTTGTCACGTCAATAAAATGTCACTACTGCGGTTATCAAGCACTCGTAGTAAAATAATCGTAGTTATCAGTTACTGAGTTGTGAAACTCAGATAGGCAGACGCTCCATGTAACATACTCGTTCAGCTGTATCCAGTAGATTGAATGCCGAGCAAGACATGGTTGAGAAAAGGCTCGGCAGATGATGATGATTAGATTTATCGGCTCTGCAGTACAAGAACGTAGGAATCGATAGGACTCGATAAGATAAATTTGACAGTTATTCTCGATAAAATGAGTTTTATGGAGTCAAAAACTCATTTTATCGAGAACTAGCGGACGTCACGCGGTTTCACCCGCGTAGTTCCCGTTCCCGTGGGACTACAGGGATAAAATATAGCCTATGTTACTCGTGGATAATGTAGCTTTCCAATGGTGAAAGAATTTTAAAAAACGGTCCAGTAGTTTTTAAGCCTATTCATTACAAACAAACAAACAAAGTTTTCCTCTTTATAATATTAGTATAGAAGTATAGATGACTGTCAAATTTATCTTATCGAGTCCTATCGATTCCTCCGTACTTGTACTGTTGTAGTAAATAGGTCCCGGTCATTTGGGTCCCGCGGGATGAGTTTACTGAATTATTGTTTTATGTCATTTTCTTTGGTGGATTGGTCCCGCTCTTAAAATTAAAAAGAAAATGCCTTCGAATTTCAAATTTGAGTAACAGCGTGTAGAAAAATGTTAGGCGGTCAGCATCCTCATATTCACTTCTTTTGTTTCCGCGCTGTCAAACTTAATATTTAGGAATGACATTTCTCGTGTTAAATAGAAGACTTCGTCTCTTCTACTTTTACATAAAGCTTGAAAGAAAGTAAAACTATAATCTTGCTTTATATCATACAATTTATTTGATTGCTACATAAATGTATCTTAGAAAATTTATTTATAGGTACATAATTATTTTTACCAATATTTTGAACATAGTTAAAAACACACACACAAATAAATATAGTCACCAAAGAATCTTACTTCGTTGCTTCCCTCATCACATTTTCTTAGATGACTAGCTGACCCACGCAACTTCGTCTGCATCACATAAGAGAAAAAAAACGAAAGGAAAAGAACATTCCCGTTTTTGCAACATTTTTCATTCCTGCTCCTAATGGTCGTAGAGTGATGCTATATAACCTAAAGCCTTCCTCGATAAATGGACTATCCAACACAAAAATATTTTTTCAATTTGAACCAGTAGTTCCCGAGATTAGCGCGTTCAACCAAACAAACAAACAGACAAACTCTTCTGCTTTAAAATATTAGTATAGATTACTCTCCAACACAGTCATATTCCTACCTATCACAAGCTACTACCCCAACCGGTAGCAGCGGTAGACCCGTCAACATAAGCCCGATTACATCAATAACTGATACAACAATTACGATACTATCAGCACACATACGCCCTGCCATGCGCGAGCTGATAAGGCAAGTCTAATCAGCGACGTCAGGCTAATCAACGTCAGGCTCTTAATTAGAAACGTAGGATAGAGATAACGGTTGTACGAATATGGTGATACATGCTGTGACAAGTCATGGGAAAATTAATGGGTTGTAGTAAAGGGACAGGACATGACATTGGAATTTTGTTGGGTTTGTAATGATTTGAAGAGTTAAAGATTTTGAGACAAATGTGATGTATTAGCAAGTGGGTTACCTACTTAAAGTCCGTTTTTATAACTTACTTACGTATATACGCTACGTCTCGAAGCTATCGGTGTTGCTATAAACAAAGTTAAAATAAATAAATAAATATCGCTGGACATTAACACACAGCGCCACCTAGTGCTACACTAAGCAAAGCTAGCTTGAAAGTTAGTTTGAAATATCCTATCCGCGTGGGTCGGGGGGGGCTTTCAGAAACAGAACAGCGGTCCCGGATTTAGCCCTAAATATTTTTGAGAGGTATTTTGGGACCACAAGAAAAAAAGTTAAAGTACAGTTATCAAAAAGAAGAAGAAGAGTAATCACCTACCTGTTACTTCATTCATAGAAAAATCGAGATATTCCTCAGAGCGCACCTATTTCTAAGCGCAACCATCTAAGCGCAACTGAATCATTCCTCGGAGCGCAACCATAGGTACAGTCACGCCTAATAATCTGTATACACTTTCCTTAATATTATAGCTATTTTCGCGTGAAACGATTGTAACTAGAAGATTGGATCTTTTTTATAAAAATATGAGTTCCAGAATACTATGTACATAATAACATTAAATTTTAATCAGTGTTTACATATTATTAGACGTGACATGATAAAAATAGAGATGATAATTTCATTCATGATATTGATAGACAGTTTTAAATCAACTGTCCTAACTGTTTATTTATTAAAACGGACTTCCAGGCAAACAAATATTTACTGGAACTAAGCGCTAGTTCAGACATGCGGGAACCGCGCGTTCACGAATCGCGTGGTTTCAAACCGCAAAATTGTGATGCTATTCAGACACCGGCGGTTATTATGCGATTTTCGCATAGTTCAGTGTCGAAACGATCCAACGCCATGGTGGCGAACTCACAAGCTGTGACGTGCTAACCGCGCGGTATCCGCAACGCAACTGAACGCGAAGTAAAGACTCCATAGTAACAGAAACGCGCGGGAGTAGCGCGATTCTATTTTCTGGCGGTTGGGTTGCCGTAACCGCGCGGCTTGATTAACCGCGAGGTTATGTCTGAACGATTACTTAATAACTCATACAAATAAGACTCGCGCGATTTCCATGCGTATCTGAACTAGGCGTAAGTGTTCATGCAACTTTTGGTCAGTAATGACAGAAGTACTAGACAATCAGGAATTGAAAGATCTTCTATGACGTTTTGTTTCTGTCTGAAAGCAAAACGTCAAACAGACAGTGATAGCAACGTATCGAAACTCAACAGTAAGTTATTGAAAATGGCTGTTTGTATGCTGATCAACCCTGTTATCCCCAAAGAGTTAAGGGGGTTTTTGTTCCGAGTAATGGCCATCAGCTTACTAGCATCAGAAAGAGAAATTCCTAATGGAATTAACCAAAAATACTTTGCTTAATACTGGAATCGAATTTTAGGACCATATGCTCAGCAAAAGCGCTTGCGGCCATTACACTAACGGGTCTACCAGAAGCTCACCCAACGAAGTTGTCAATCAAGGTGTTTATGAGAATATTTATAAACATCAAATCTCAAAACGTGGAAACTGAACTATCAGTTTTTGAGATTTTTGACCAGCTAGTTTTTTTTCTAGTTTATTTTTTGTCTAACTGTTTCTATATTTATGGATCTATGGCAAGCTCAACAAATTTAAACATTTATAGAGGCTATCTGATAAGACTTAAAACCATCCCCACACACATTTTAGGTAGGTCATTTAATATGCTTGCAAAAGAACAATACGGATTTAGGAAAAACAAATCCACATCACTTGCTGCTTTTAACTTAGTCAAATCCGTATTAAATAACATGAACTCGAAAATTACAACTTCTGCTTTGTTCTTAGACCTAAGTAAAGCTTTCGATTTCGTAAAACATTCTATTCTAATTGACAAACTAAGTTGGATGGGTATTCGAGGCCCGGCTTTAGAATGGTTCAAATCATACCTGTCTAACAGAACTCAAAAAACAAGAATCACTAAATTCGACGACACAGTGAATAGTATCACAAACTTTGATTCCCAACCACGAAACAATTACTTTGGTGTTCCACAAGGAAGCATTTTAGGGCCTCCGTTATTTCTTGTGTATATAAATGACCTTCCTCAAGCTATAGACCAAGATTGTGTCCTGTTTGCTGATGACACAACAGTTATTATAGATAGTAAAAATGGTGAATCACAGGAGTCTAATATAAACAACATTTTAAATAAAATAATTGCATGGTTAGATTTAAACGCTTTAAAAATCAACTTAGAAAAAACGAAAATATTAAACTTCAAAACATATAAGAGTAACTATCTACACCTTAAAATAACACATAAAGATCAAGCAATAGAACAAATTCATAATACAAAATTTCTTGGCATTACAATTGACGAACACTTGAATTGGAAGGACCATATTAATGGTATTTGTATTAAAATAAACAGATTTGTTGTTTTGTTTTGTGTCTAGATAATTAAAATTAGAAACAGGTATACCTAATAGTTTGTGTTTATTAATATTTGCATGCTATTTTTATGGCGAAATGTGTCATCGCACTAAAAGCTTTTTTTACCACCTTTTGTACCACATTTACTGCAAATAAATTATTTTGACTTTGACTTTTGACTTTGACACTTAAGATAAAAGAAAACCAAGACAGCACTGACGCAGCCAAACTCACCCTTAAAGACCCAACACATTGTTGCCACACCCTCAAGCCACAATCATACAAAACCAAAGTACCTTCACATTACCATTGCCCCAAGCCTGCCTACCCAAAAAAGGAAGAAAGCGTGAACTTATAAATTAACACGGCTAGCTACTGCTATTAGCGATTTAAAGCTAGATACATATGAATGAACTCCCTGAGGCCGCGTATCGCATATTCTTAAATCTTGCAGTATCTCTATCATTTATCTATAAACTGGATGCATGCGAGATGCGCGATGGAGGCTGGCTACCGTGTATCCGTAACCTATATTGTGACGTCGCTTCCTTGCAGGTGTGCTCAACCTTTTTTTTTTATAGATTGTGATGTGATTTTCCAATCAGAATGTAGCACAAAAGAATGATCTTTCTAAAACAAAATAAGTTATTAAAACAAATCAACTTTCGAACATTAGTGACAATTACAGTTCAGTTTTCAGTACAAGGGACCTATGCCCGTTTTCACCGACATCCCCTAAGTTTATGGGACCCCCTAAACATAGATAGGGGACCGATAGGGGATGGTTTCTGCTTCACCACCATTTAGGGGTCACTTAAACGCTAAAAGGTCTCTTAAATTTAGGAGGTCGAAATTCCGGCCCATAAACCGGCACCTAAGTAAGTATTCTCCCAAAATACGAAGACGGATCCTGGTTTCAACGAACTTTTTATAAATTTAGAAACTGTTTCTACAATATTCAACGCTCTAAACGTAAAAACAGCCGCAGACCAAAAATATATCGGAAACGACCAAATTATGATGAAACTGACTTTTAAAGGAGATATAGGTTAAGTAAAACTTCAGTGTTATATTTTTTGGAAAAGATTAAACTCGCCTTAGAATTTCCTGATGTTAGGTGAGTGCATAACACATGCAAGTTTTTACATGCCCCTTGCTCTTAAAATAAATTACACCTCGTGGTAATTTTTCGTGGTAACATGGTTTTTTGTTGACGATACTTTATCAATTTACCTATCTACCATTCACTTGTTAAGTTGCAATTACCTATTATTAATTGATGTTGAAACCAGTGAGGAATAAGTTAAAGTGAAGATGGGGTTTTAAAATATTGCAAAGTTCCCCATGTAATTGGATGCATTGATTGCACATATATGAAAAAACAATAACCAGGTGAAAACACAACACCTTAAAGTAGTTAAAATAATATCTGTTTAAACATTATTACGATTATTACGAAATAAATCATGAAGTAAAATTAAATTTACTATATTTTGTAAGGTGAAGATGATGCAGACCTCTTTAGAAATAAGAAGGGGTCCATAAATCGAATTAACGATAGGTACGCGACGCTGAACGCACAACAAACATTTTCATATCTCACGACTATGAATGACTAAGAAAAGACGTGTCAAAAACAAAATAAGTAATAGACCACAGGTAATGTACGCACAGAGTAATTGTTCAAGAAAATTTAAAATCTATGAACATTTTAATGCAATCATATTGATATTGTTAATAGACCATGATTAATTAATAACTGTATACATTTAGGTGTTTATATTAGAGACTTTAATAAAAAAACTGTCATGTTTCAAAGTATTGATAAATTCAAACACGAATCAGTCACCACTATCGAGAACAAAACGTCACTTAGTTATGAGTCCCCTAGCTAAGTGATGGAATGGTGGTGAAACAAAAATGTATTTAGGGGCTAATTTAGGGGAGCCTTTAAGCTAAGGGTCCCGTACGTAGGTGGTAGTATAGGGGATGTCGGTGAAAACGGGCACTACTCTATTTCTTCGCCATAATACTTTTGAATTTTCATTTTATGGTGTACATAATAAAGAGTATTCTATCTATCTATCTATAAATCACCGAAAGGTGACCACTTTAAAAACATCCCCCATTTTTCACATTTTACCATCAAAGTTGTAACTTAGATTTCAATTGACTTTTCTTAATTAATGTAACAATATTGTATACATACATTAAAATGACCTAAACCGATTAACTTAAAAATACTTAAACTTAAAAAAATGGTGACCAAAAACTTCTTCACAACGCTGTCAACTGCTAATGTTCCCAAGAGACTGGCGGCGATGCTACGTTGTATGGCAACGCTAAGCCTTTTGGCCAAAAGTAAAAGGTTTTCAATAGATTTTTAAAACAAAAATAAAAGTAATTGTCACCAAAAAGTCTAATTACCGTCATAATCGAAAATCAACAAACAATCATAACTATTGTAATTCATTGACACCCAATAAACAATAAATCATACCTTAATCCATAAACAAACTAAGCCTACAACAACAGGTGCAAAACAAAAGAGATCGTCAACCGTCGGCCGATATCCAATCTAGTTCACAGCCGCGCCGCAATTGTCTCGAGGGCGCCACCGTCGTCTCACTAATAAGCATAGCCCGCGCACCCGACTGGCACACATTCCCGCCATTTATTAGCAATTCTGATATGCGAAAGCGATATTGTAGCCTCATAAGAGGACCAACATCGAGCGCACCATTTCATTCTATCACATAGATATTATTACCGATAGTACATTTAATAGAAGGGCTAGTATTACCCACCGATACAGGCTTATTGGCCACATAAACTCGCTTGACGTAATAAGCCGTGAGTTTCATATATTTGTCGTACAAATCGACCGTTTTCGCCGGATTATTACGCATATAGACTCATTTGCATGTAAGCTATTTCGAATTTATTGTACTATTTATAGGGAAATGATCGTTTTACTTATTACAAAGTGTGCTTGAGTAAAGTATGTATGGAAATTTTGTTTCACTCAGAATGCCTGTTATCTTTGAATTGTCGTATGAATGGGACACTGAAGTTATAGTAATGTACTACTGAGTTTATTTTATACCGCAAAGTGAATTCTGAACGTAGGAAGAATTCCTTCTGGTAGTTTTAGATAAAGCGTTTAAAATCTATGCCCGATAAAGTTATTTGTATGTAGAGTATTATTTCATGTTTATGTAATGGAGTAGGTGCGATGGTTTTGTTTCGCAATGTTGGTGCTTGTTATGAACCTTATATCGGTAAGTTACTACCAACCTAACTAAAGATAATTTTGTCGTTTAGTTCCTGACAGTCTACTTCGATACAGGTCATTTTGTAGATATTATTAAAATAGGTTTCCTTATGATATCGCTTAAGAGAATAAGTAGTTATAAGTAGTGCTACTGAGCATGAGTTACTGTGTTTTGATTGTCAGGTTGGGCAAAGTGTTATTGGGTTTTTCCATGAGGAATTTTCCATAGCAACCATGGAGTCTGGATTTGTGCCCGGTTGATGGCAATAGGCTCGTACCCTATTACATGGGATTTAAACATAACTGGCGAAATGTATAAGGCGTACTTAAGGGTAACAGCTCTGCCGGGGTTGCGGGCCTGTTCGAAAGAGATACCGGGGCCCCGGAACATAAAGGGCGAGGATGGAACATGGATGGGTTTTAGTCAGTAAGAGTCTGACACTCCCTCCCGCTCCACCCAGAGTGGGAGAGACCATTTGATGATTTCCCATCCCAAAAAAAAAAAAAAAGGGTAACAGCTCTGCCGTAATCTACGGGATTTTCATGGGTGTGGACAGCAACCAAGACTTCATCTTCTTCTTTACCTCCCTAACTAAGTGAGTAGGACCCATCACAATTGGAAATCATCGTCATTACCATCTTCCTGTCCTTGTCCCATGTAACCAGGATTGGGACAACACGTTTGTATCTATACTAATATTATAAAGCAGAAGAGTTTGTTTGTTTGTTTGATTGAACGCGCTAATCTCAGGAACTACCGGCTCGAATTGAAAAAATATGTTTGTGTTGGATAGTCCATTTATCCAGAAAGGCTTTAGGCTATATAACATCACGCTACAATCATTAGGAGAGGAGCAGGAATGAAAAATGTTGCAAAAACGGGGACGTTTCTTTCCTTTCGTTTTTCTTTCTTATGTGATGCAGACGAAGTTGCGTGGGTCAGCTAGTCATCCATAAAATGAAATGAAATACGAATACTTGTTCACAATTTTCACCATCTCCGACTGACAGTAACGCAAAACGTTTATTAAAGAGAAATCAATATTTAATATGTTTTATCCTGCTACCACACACTAATTAATCCCGCATTGAAACTTTCTTCCAATCAACGTTTAAGGCTCAGGACGCATTAACGACCGCGTGTTGGCAGCCCCATCACACGGATATTCATTAAGATTGGAGACGC
Organism: Xestia c-nigrum; assembly: GCA_916618015.1. Taxonomy (NCBI): domain Eukaryota; kingdom Metazoa; phylum Arthropoda; class Insecta; order Lepidoptera; family Noctuidae; genus Xestia; species Xestia c-nigrum. The sequence goes on along the minus strand of OU745261.1, from coordinate 17,953,345 downwards.
GAAATGATTAGAACGACCCGTTAAGCGATTGATCAATAAAGAGATATGGACATATGCAGATGTGAATACGGTCTTACCAAATAAGGAAGCTGTAGATATGTAGGGAAGGTAGACGGAAGATTTAATATCATAATGGTGGTAAAATAAATCGATCCTCTATCGACAAGTGAGATGTGGACGCAGCGATCATTTTGCCGTACCTGAGGAGGCTCTCTTTTCCCAGCTGGATCAAGGGCTTGATTTACTCCTGGGCACGGCTCGTATTGTTAGGTTAGTTGGCTTGAACCCTATTCCCGATACCGGTGGGCTACAATTTTCATATTTTTAAACGTTTTTTATATTGTGTGTGTTTTAAAAGCAATATTGTTGGAAAATAAAAAAAAACATAAAGGTAGCAATATACCGCATTGAAAGAAAAAAAACCAATTCATAGAACGATTTGACGTAGTCATGGGGTCATCTAACAGCTATTAATAAATAAAAAATAAATAAAATTGTTTAATTTTCACCATTATAAAATTACAATTTCGTTTTGTTACGATTTAGTTGGTACCTTACATTTTTTTTTTTTTTTTGGATATGGCGTCTCGCAGTTCAGTCTGAGAAGACTGGCTTCTGCTTAACCGGGCTAATCCTGTGGATGCCTTGAATCTAAGGCCTCCAGCCAGGGCGAAAATAACTATAAACTAAGCGACAGCGCTCTAAGGGCACCCCCTGTGGGGTACGAACCTCGGCTTAGGGCGTCGCTGGGGGCAGCAAAGGGACAGGCTGGATCTGATTGTCCTTATTTAGGGACTGATTTAATACTACAGGCTCAGCGTCGCGGGCTGGCTCGAGCAAGGGTCGGGGAGGGATTGATCGGGGATTTCGCGCCGGACCTCTGCGGCGAGGTCGGTATGTTTTCGGTCTGTATTTGTACGCTCTGCGAACCGTACTGGTATCTTTCCTACTCTCTTGCAAGATAGTGATCGGATCGTCGGGGGCGACTAGGGTGTGACGCGGACGTTGGACGGAGCTAGCTAATACGCGATGGGTCGTACCGGGCGGCCGATGCGATTAGGGGATTCCTATGCTTAATAGCAGAGTCGAAGTAACGCTTGGAAAGACGTTTCATGAACTGCTTAACGGTGGGGATTCTGAGGTCTACGTGAAGACTATCGTTACGGACGTAAGGGGGGGGGGGCACCGGTGATCTTACGGAGATATCGGTTCTGCAAGGTCTGCATCGTGTGGATATGACGCGGGTGGGCATGCGCGAATACTATGCAAGCATAGGTCATGATGGGGCGGATGACTGCGGTGAAAAGACGCAATTTGCACTTGAGTGACAATTTGCTCTTCCTAGTGATCATGAAGTGGAGCCGGCCCATAGCAAAGGCAGCCCGGTCGCGAGCTGCTTTGATGTGGGCCTTGAACGACAGATGGTCGTCCAGAATAACTCCGAGATACTTGGCTTGCCTTTCCCAAGGGATAGGCTTACCGAACATAGTAATGGGGGGACCTGGCGAACGCTTAAGGCGTGCCTTATAGTATAAAACTGCCTGGCTTTTTTCGGGATTAACTTCTATTCTCCACTTACGGAACCAAGCGCCGAGCGAGTCGGCAGCTTTTTGGAGAATGCGGCGGATGTTATCCGGAGAACGGCCGGTGTAATAAATCGCGGTGTCGTCAGCGAAAAGTGCTGTTTGAACCTTCTGGTTCCTCGGAATGTCGCTGGTGTACAGCGTGAACGCGAGGGGAGAGATAACGGAGCCCTGAGGGACTCCGGCGCGAATCGGATGAGGAGAAGATAACGTCTTACCCACACGGTAGCGGAAGGTACGGTTTGACAAAAAGTCTCGTAAGATGAGCACGAGACGGTCGGGCACACCGAGCTGGTATAGCTTGTATATCAGCCCGTTGTGCCAGACCTTGTCAAAGGCTTTCGCGATATCGAAATACATCACCCCCGTCATCGCTCCGCGCTGGAAACCAGCGCTAACGTGTTCGACGATGCGGTGGACTTGATGTATGCAAGAATGTTCGGTCCTGAAGCCGAACTGTTCTTTCGGGATGAGGCCCTTTGTCTCGGCATAATCTCTGAGACGCTTATAAATAAGCCTTTCATAGATTTTGCCGAGAGCACTAAGGAGACTGATCGGCCTGTAGCTGGAGGGCTGGGCTTTCGGTTTCCCAGGTTTGGGAATACCTATAACAGTGGCCTCTTTCCACGTTTTGGGGAAAATATTATTGCTCAGGGCGCCATTGAAGATGGCAGCCAAAAGGACTATGAGCCTAGCGGGGAGGGCTTTAAAAACTCTATTCGTGAAACCGTCGGCGCCTGGGGCTTTCCGAGGCTTTAGCTTATCTATAATATCCTTGACCTCTTCCGGGGTGATGGCGGGGAGGGGGTCATCGGGATCTTCAAAAGGGGGAAGCGATGCTCTACGTTCAACTTCTGCATCCACCTCATCGAGGTGCTGCTTGTCTACTGGTAGAGTGCTTGGCGAACATTGAGATTCCAAGCTGTCGGCTAGGCATTCTGCTTTTTCAGAGTCGTCAAAAGCGACGCTCTTGTCGGGACGTATGAGGGGTGGAGAAGAGACCTCTTCCGAGGTGCGCAACTTCCTTTGAAGCTGCCAGAAGGCTTGATGAGTGGGCTCGAGTTCGCTAAGCGTCTTGTCCCATTGACTCGAGCGAAACTCACTAGTGCGTTTCTTTACAGCACGCTGTAAGGAACGCATGTGAGCTTTGTTCGCATCGCAGGGCCAGGAGCTGTAGGCACGTATGGCCGCGTTCTTCTCGGTTATCAGTTCACGTATATCGTCGGGAAGTATCCAGCGGTGATCACTCAACGCTGGTACTTCACGAGAACAATCCTTCAGTACGGATTGTACGTGTTCTGTAAACGAGTCGATTGCAGCCTCGGTGTCTGCGACTGAGACGATATGGTCGGGAATACCATCTAGAAGTGGTGACGTTTCGGATTTCAGCATATCGCTTACTTTCCTCCAGTCGGTAGTGAGAATAGTGGGAAGGGGCTGGCTGGGGTCAATGATACCCGAGCGAGGAATTAAGTGCATGAGCACTGGACGGTGATCGGAGTGGAGCTCGTGTAACGTCTCAATCATGTGTAACCGAAGGTTCACATTCTTGAGCAGCGCTATATCGAGAACGTCGGGAAGATGACTGACAGTGTCAGGATAGTGCGTGTGCTCCATAGGAGCGACCGCGTCGAAACTAAGAGATTGGCCTAGATCGTAGAGGACTTTCCCTCTCGGGTTCGTCGTTCTACTGTTCCAGGCCGGGTGTTTGGCGTTGAGATCACCCGCGATGATCACGGAGTCACTCAAGCCGAAAAGAAGGGTGAGATCGCTAACCAGGAGGTTGTGATCTTCCCAAGTATTAGTGGGGGCCAAATAAGCAGAAACTAAATGTACCGGTTGATGACCGGTCATAGCAAGCCGACAGATTGAAACCTCAAGTAGGGACTTTAAAGGAGGGGGATCGATGGGAATACAATGCAATTCTTTGCGGAAGTAAATGAGGGTGCCGCCCTTGTGACAACGTAGCCTATCATTGCGAACTATGCGGTAGTTGGCAATCTTGGGGTCGCGGTGGCTGGGTTTTAGGAACGTCTCCTGGATGAGGAGAACGTCAACGTTATGGTCACGGAGGAAGGCGGCGATCTCGTCGCGCTGTCCTCTCATGCCATTGGCGTTAAAATAACCTAATCTAAGGGACCGGGGTTGGGTGCAAGAGGGATTTGGTGTGATATCCATTACGGCGCGAAGTTGAGGTTACGAAGAGTGGCCTTGATGACTGGATAGGCATCAATGATGTCGACGACCTGCTGGAGGTCCGTTGCAGCTTTGAGCTCAGCGACCATGCGGTCGGCCTCAGCGGTGCAGAGAGGTTGGAACCTCATCAAGTAATTCAGATTGGAATTCTGAGAAGCAGGAGCGCCGGTAGGAGCAGCGGGAGCTCGGGTTTGCGGAGGGGCCTGAGGGGCCTGAGGGGCGGCCACAGGAGTGGGCGCTGGGCAGTGGCGTAGCGTGGGTGTCAGCCGCCCGGGGCGGAAACAATTTTGCCGCCCTTTTATTTAGGTATTTCAATTTGATGTATACTATACATAACATACTTAGATTAGTTCTAGAGAATTTTTGGTAAGATATAGAATAGGAAATTTTCAAAGAATTCTTGAAATATGCATTACATCTACAACAATGAACAAAGAAACAGACCAAATTATAGTTGAATGGATACACGCATGTCACACTATTACTCTACAAAATGAATTTGTCGAATTTGAAGTTATTCGTTATCGAAAAAAAAATATTCCAGAAGAAATTAATTTAAAAAAAGAAAATTCGCGAGCGGCGAAATTTTTTTTTAACTTTCTACTCCACTTGTCTAGGAACTCAAAAAAAGTCCCATGAAAATCCGCCCACTATAAACTTCGTTCAATCATATGAGTATTTTTTTGTTAAATTGCACTCGGCTACATGTGAAATGGACGACTGACAATCCAATCAATAACTCGTGGATCCCTCGAATTTGTCACAGAATAAGTAAATGTAAAATTCCGTGTTCTTTTCAATCGGTCCAAATTTGTAGTTACGATAAAAATTGAAATGGGTCAAATATATTTATTATTTATTGTGAAATTTTGCCGCCCCCTAAAAAGTGCCGCCTGGGGCGGGCCGCACCCCCTGCCCCCCCTACGCTACGCCACTGGCGCTGGGACAGGGTTGTCCAAAAGACCGGGCATGGGGGGGTTGGGTTTTCCCTTCGCGAGGGCAGGGAACGCTTGCTGATGGTTCAGCATGTTCCAAGGAGAAGGCCTCTGCGGGCTGAGACGCTCTGGGAGGACATTGGACGGGACTTTGAAGGAAGAGGGAGCTTCCCTCTGCTGGCGTTGGTTGGCGCGATTCGCCAACTTGCCAGCGGACTGTTTCGGGGCTTTGGGGCAGCCCCTGTAGTTTGCCGGGTGGCCAGACTGTCCGCATAGCACGCAACTAGGCGGCTCTGTGCAGAGACTCCTGTCCTTGGGACGGGTGCAGTCTGCCGTGGCGTGGTCGCCGAGGCACTTTACACACCTATGCGGTGCGTAACAGTACTTCTGGCTGTGGCCATAGAGTTGGCAGCGATGACACTGCCCTACAATCTTGAGTTTTTTGGGCCTCTCGATGATGATGCCCGATAACGAGCACACCGATCGGACCTTGAAAATAGGGTGGTGCCCTTCAACCGGGTCACATATTACGAGTACCATATCGTACTCGTCACCCCCTTGGGACCTATTTTTGTGGAGGCGGTGGACCGCCGAAACAGGGATGCCCTGGGATGTCAGATCATCCAGGATGTCGGAGGAGGGAATCTCCTTGGGGATCCGCTTGATGACCACACGGGTCGGCTTCTCCTCAGGGAGGCTATAAGTGTGGAAGGCGACGTTCCTTCCACGAAGCGCGTTAACCAGATTACGGAAATCCGTAGAGGTGGGGGTTTTGACTTTGATACCCTGAAGGGTAGAAGTGGCGTTAGTGTATTGGATCTTGCGATCCACACACATTTTGGAGATTTCTGTCCACCTGGATTTCTCCTGGATGTACAGAGCGGGTGGCTTTAACTGCTTCTTTGAAGAAGGAGCAGTTGAGGAGGGGGCTGGCTGTGAAGCAGCCGTGGGGCTTGCAGGGCGGCTGACAGGAGCCGCACCTTGCGGTTGCGAAATAGCCATAGGGCTAGGCGGGCGACTGCCCTGGGAGGCAGCTTGAGGAGCGGTGGGGGCTATCGGGGACGGGGAGGCTTGAGGAGCAAGGGGAGGCGCATTGAGGGCTGTAACAGCTTTCTTGGCCTTATTGGCCTTAGCTTTCCTGCCCTTCTTCCTCTTGCCCTTTTGCACCAGCTGAAAGTCCTCCGATTCAGAGGACGAGGAGGTGGTGTTGGGGGAGTCGGGGGAGCTCTCAGCGGCAGAGGGCGCGGACTCAACAATCTCCATATCGGAGGAGGAAGGCTGAGTGATCGGAGCGGGAGAGGGCGAACGCGACGGACTTTCCCTCTCAGGGGTGCGAATGGCCTTGAGGAGGGCCCTAAATCTATCTTCCCTAAAAGGAGCAAGGAGATCCGCATACTTCTCCTTTATATAGTCGCTTTCGTCACAAATAAGATGCGCTACTAGCTCATTGAACTGACTGTTCAGTAAAACATTACGTTCTTTCGCCATCTTGGCATGGGGAACCTAACCCTATTTAACCTAATTTTGGTAGCCTAACTAGAGCTAACTACCTAGTCCCGAGGAGACACGTAAAACGTGAGCTCCCCGGGCAGACAGTTCCCCGTTAAAAACGAACCCACCCTTGTGTTTTTCGTAGTGCTAACTGGCAAGAAGAAAAACACAAACAAACTTGCCAGCGACACGACTGTCGAGAATTGCCTGAAGGGCCTAATCTGAATTCCTATCTGACGATACCAGTACCTAGGTCCCCGGGTAGGTGCGCCCGGGGATGTGTGGCCTCTCCTGAACTTGTGCGAACAGTGAGGTGAGTACCTAAGGTGTGCCCTAAGCTTGTAAACCTGTCGCCAGTCTTATTGTGCGACAGGGCCCTAGTCCCGCAAGGGGCTCTAGTGCGAAGGGGTAGACACTCCCAACCGACACTAGGTGTGTAGCTGTGAACGAAGTCGAAGACTAGGTTTGACGAGGGAAGCCCCCAAGGCCAAGGTCCTAGCTCCCGATGCCAATGGAATGCCTCGCCCTGAAGGGGTCCGGCGGGTAGGATTGGGTCACCACCCTCTTGACTTCGTTAACACCGTTAGGTTTCCCGTCAAGAACCACAAAACCGTGGCTTTTCCCTGAAGGGGCAACAAAAACGCGGACGATACGACGATAAGGAAATATAGCCTCGAAAGAGGCTGTTTTTTTGCCACTGAGTAACACCGGTTAGAATGTGTACTAATACGAGTATCAGACACAAACTAACGATGCACTACGGGACGGTAGGCACTGGGCCTTGATGCTCGGCGAAGCGGCGAAGCTGCGACGAACAGGACGGGAGGCGCGGTGGGGCGCGGAGAATCGACGGAGCGGGGCGGAGCGCACGTCTGCACGCTACGGTGGCCGAGCGTCGAATGTGGTACCTTACATGAACTTATTACGATATATATATAAATATATATTGTTTGTGGTGGTTATACCGAGGTTCATAAAGTTTAGACCCTACCCCCTGAACTAGGCGGGAACCTGTATCTCAGGGAATAGTGTTCAGCTATTTACATTCTGATTCTTCGTAGGAAAATTATTTTGTGTGTGGGTAACATAAAGAAATAAATAATGCGATGCGAGGGTTAGATGGTGAGCATCATTGATATCATGCAAAGACTAACAAAAGTACAGCTTTGCTCTTCATATTGTGATATTATACTTACTCTTCGGCGATTCACGTAGACGACACGCCACAAGTGACATGAGATACATACTTGAACACTTGAGCTGCACCCTAACCCTACACATTCTCATTCATTTGACGACTCGAATGGCGTAGTGGTAGTGACGCTGCCTTACGTTCATAGGGTCCTGGGTTCGAATCCCGGTAGGAGCAAATGTTTGTGTGATGAGCATGGACATTTGTTTCCGAGTCATGGATGTTTATATGTATAATAAGTATGTATTTACAAGCAAAAACTTATATATGTAGTATATCAACTATGTGGTGTCCACGACACAAGCCTTGCTTAGTGTGGCACTAGGTGGCGTCGTGTGTTAATGTTCAGCGATATTTATTATTATTCTATTTTATAGTTCTGACTGGACACGACACATTGTTTCTTTTCTACTTATTGAGTAAGGATAGGAAATTACAATCCCATACTTGTGACACACTACCACTTTTCTGCTGACCATGTCTACACCGTGTCCTCAAATAACAGGTCCTATACTCGTGTATAACATGTAATATTTATTATAGCAACACCGTTAATAGCATGTATTTATCGAAGCAACTTTTAATTGCGTCTCTCTCTCTTTAAAAATCATGTCATTTATTTTCCACACTGACCATGGTGTTAGAGATGATAAGTATTTACTATTTTCATTTCAGGTATACATCTAATACCTACAAGAAAATCGAAGGTTGGCGTACATCAACTGCTTTCTATCACAAATAATCATTATCTGCCTAGCTTTTTCTCCGGCTACCAGTCTAGAGGCAGCTGAATACCAGTACACTACATGAACTAGTGACTGCCTATCTGACCTCCACAACCCAGATAATATTGGGTAATACGATACCTTTTGGTAAGACTGGTTACTAGAATTTTGGGCCACTGACTACCTGTAAAGTTTGTCAAAGATCTACAAATGACAGCCGGGACCAACGCGCAACGGCTTAACGTGCTTTCCCATCCACGGACCAACCTTAGGAAACGCACTGCTTTACCTGAAGATCAACCCGAGCGGCTATTATTATTTATTATTATTAAACCACGAGCTCGTCCTGTTTTCCACCAAACATTAACTTCATTAATAACATAAAGATTTCTACTCCGCTCCTATTAGTCGTAGCATTATGTTATTGTAGCCTATAGTTTCCTCGATAAACGTGCTATCCAACACTAAAGTATTTCTGAATTCGAACTAGTCGTTCCTGAGATTAGCGCGTTCAACCAAAAAAAAATCAGCTTGCTAGTTCCACCCATTCCTGAGACAATCGTTGGCGACAGACTGACAGCTGGACACGAAAATGATCTTATAACCTTTTTACCTTTTTACGTACGATACCCTAAAAACTGTTCAGCTTTATAATGTTAGTTTACATTAGTAAATAGTCCGCCCCGCGAGAAGCTATAATTTTTGTAAACAAAGAATTTCTACCAAGAAATTCTCCTAAATTCAATCAAAGTAAATTATCGTACGTGTAATACGAAACTAACGAGCAATTTCTCTAGGTAAGAGCTGTCGTCTAATGTTTTGTGGTACTGGAACGCATCTGACATCTTCGATCGTAAACATTTGGGCTGCCATTTTGAAGTAAGATCACGCTGACACTGTCATTTTTGAAGTTGATCCAAAGGCGAACCCGAATGTTTGTTTGTTTCAGTCCAGTACTAACCCCACAAGATCTACAATAAGTCCAATGTATTGACGAAGATTTTTATTAATTTCTTCTTACTTTTTTTTTTTAATACACACTTGCCGTTCCAATTCACTCTAGACATTGGCACAATAGTCGACATCGGCTTTGCTTGCCATCAACAAAAAATAGAATAGAATAGAATGTGTGTTTACAAAATGTATAGCTTCTCGTGGACTGTAGGTTCGTGGTCTAAACTAACAGTATTCAAATAAGACCTAACTAACCAACACCACTTCCTACATTTTTTCCTCTCCACATCAAAATTAATGTCTTTTCTATTCTACTAACAATGCAGTCTTCCTGTCTCTCATTGCTCATTGGTCATTACCGCACCTCATTACTGCAAATAATGAACGTCATCAAACCAGCCAATGATCTGAGACTGCCAAGGATATGCAAAAAGATAACGAGGTGTTTTTGTTACAGATTATGTAGGTTTTGTTCGTATACGTAGGTAGACAAGTAAGTACCTATAGCTGTAATAGCCTAGTGATGTAAACGTCAGACTGACAAGATCTTGAGTTCGAACCCAACAGACGCACTTCTGATTTTTTCGGACTTATGTACGTATTGTAACTTTATTACTTGCTTCGGTAAAGGAAACCAAACCAGAATGTCTGAGAGATGTTTCTCGGTGGTATGAAAGGCCAAGTCAGAGGATCTATGGGCGGCATTCAAACTCTGATACCAAGTCAGAATATAATAAATAAATTAAATAAATAAATAAATATCGCTGGACATTAACACACAGAAATAGAAATAGAAATAGAAATCATTTATTTGCCAATAATGTAGGTGTACAGATATGATGGTAATTTTCATGAGAGTCCCGATACATTTTGCCGTACGGCACGCAAAATTATTTAACATAAAACATTCAGTCAACAAAAATAAACACAAAAGAAAACATTCCATTCACTAAACTATCAAAAATACTCACATTAAGACATTCGGAATTAGGCACATTGCAAACAATATAAATTAAAATGTCAATAAATTAAAGTATCAATAGCTCAATTAATTAACTACAAAATGTCACCACTTCAATTTAAATCATTATTACTAAATTCAATTACAAATGTCAATAAAATGGCAAAAAACAATTAAGTAAATAAAATAACATTAGATTTGAACTATATAAATGACATTAAAATGAAATCACATTAACAGAAAGTTTTGTCCGTGACAAAATCTTTAATTGAGTAGTAACACTTGTCCAGTAGCAGTTTTGTTAACTTTTTTTTAAAAACTTTGATGGGTAATTCTTTTAAATGTAGTGGCAGTTTATTATATATTACAGGACCCATGGTCAAGATGTTGTTTTTTAGTAAAGACGTTTTGTGACCACCTGTGTATAGTAGATTCTTATATTGAGACCTCATTGGTCCTGATCGTTGTCTTTTATCCACTATTGACGTAAATAGGTGCTTGTTCGTTCTAACAAAAAGGGCTACTTCTAGTATATACAACGATGGCAACGTAAGTATCTTTAAAGATTTAAAAACAGGTTGACAGCTCTCTGTATTTTTAAGGCCTGTCATTGATCGAAGGCACCTTTTTTGGGCTCTAAATATTCTTTCTCTCTCACTGCAGTTTCCCCAAAATATGACGCCAAATCTTAGTGAGGAAGCAACTAGACCATGATATGCTGTTACTAATGTATTTATATTAACTTTTTTTGAGAGGCTATAGAGTAAATACGCCGTTTTACTTAATTTATTACACACGTTTTCAGCTTGATGTTTCCATGTTAGTTTATTGTCGATGAGTACTCCTAGAAATTTTGTTACTGTGGTTGAATCTACGTTTTGGTCATTAAACTTTACAATCATATTTTCTGGTTCTAGCCGCTGGTAGAAATGCATGACTTGTGTTTTATTTATATTTATCACTAGATTATTTTTATTGAGCCAATCTACTATAGTTTTCAAGGTGTCGTTTATATCTTTTTTGTATTCCATTTTATCTATGCATTCAATAATAGCTGTGCTGTCATCCGCAAATAATGTCATTGGATGATGAATTTGACGCGGTAGATCGTTAATGTACAGCAGAAATAATAGTGGCCCAAGTACACTACCTTGCGGAACCCCAAACTTAGGTGTTCTGCTAGAAGATACATATTTTAATTCACGTTTAGTCTTAGTACATACTCTCGATATTTCTGTATACTGTTTCCGATCAGTGAGGTAAGACTTTATTAGGTTAAGTACGTTGCCTCTTATACCGTAGTCTTCAAGTTTATTTAACAGGGTGTCATGTTTTACATAATCGAATGCTTTTGTCATGTCAGTGAAAATTGCACAAACAGGATTTTTCTTATCCACATTATTCATGATCACTTTTAAAAGATCAAATATTGCCATGTTAATATTTTTATTTTTTCGAAATCCCTTTTGCTCTTCGCATAATATATTATTTTTAATTACAAATGTGTAAATAGATTCATATATAATCTTTTCGAATATCTTAGAAAATACTGAGATTAAAGCTACCGGTCTGTAGTTTGACATGTCTTCCTTATCGTTTTTTTTTATGTAGTGGTTTTATGACAACAGAGTGCCACACTAAGCAAAGCTTGTGTCGTGGACACTAGATAGTTGATATACTATATATATTCTTTTTTGCTTGTTAATACATAGATACTTATTATACATATAAACATCCATGACTCGGAAACAAATGTCCGTGCTCATCACACAAACATTTGCTCCTACCGGGATTCGAACCCAGGACCCTAAGAACGTAAGGCAGCGTCACTACCACTACGCCAATCGGGTCGTCAAATAGAATAATAATAAAAAGAATAATAAATATAATAGAATATCTTTATTTACGTGAAATATGGACATTAACCACACGATAAAAAGAAAAGAAAGCACGCACCTATGTAGATGGTAAAACTCCCTCACGGTTGTAAATGTTTTGATACGTTTACAGAAGTACATATAAATGCAGATCAGCTGGGACTGGGTCCTTTGTGATAAGGCACGTCCTACTAACGTCCACTGTCCTACAATCTGGAAATCAACTAATAGAACGAAAATTGAACGCACATGAATGAAAATAACTTTCTGAAGAAAAAAAAGATCTATACAGAGTTAGATCCAGGAGTTACTTCATCACCACTGCTCTCAATCAATGATATACTGTCAATCTTGTAGTCATAATTATGGTCTCTAAGCTACACCGGTTGTTAAAAAGTCCACTGAAACGAGAAGCATAAAAATCTTTCTGTTAAGGCCATGATTACAATTAATGCAGAACGCGCCAAGAGCATGAACAATCTTTAATGACAGCTTTCCATCCAATAAGATAAAGTTTTATGAAAATCTAAATCACACATGCAAAATACTTCCACACACATATCTATTTGAAAACAGAACCCTGATTCCATTACACAAAAGCTTTCCACACTTCCATTTATCACGATTACATTTCGCTGGTGTTGCCATATTATTTTCCGAAGGTGTATTATTTCTGGTCCAAAGACAATAATTCACGCATTCAAATCGCTCGGCGCCATTTTTTATATCGCGTGTGTTTCGCGCCTTTTTCGGGTGCGGGCGTTTCCTAATAAAATTAGGCTCGGGAATGTAGACTTATGAAGCTCTAGAGAGTGCCTAAATGTGTTACATAAAGAAAAGTATTATGAGATTGAGATTTTCATTCAAAACTACTTTAAAATTGATTTTCAACTATCTATATTTCATCCTTGATGTTTGGTTTATGTTTGCACCATGAGCATTTTCATACATTTTGTGACATTGGAACAAATGGAAAACACCATTGCACAAATAATGTTATGTTCATTTTAACCAAATAACTCCTAAATGAAAAAAAATAATAACTAATTAAAATTCTGCAAGCATGGCTTTAGATACCTATTAATAGTACATAGACCCATGCGATAGTAGGGCTCGAGCCTAGTGCCATCAACAGGGCATGACTACAGAAAAAGAATGATCTCTCCATCCAGCTCCATACAGTGTCTCCACAAAAAATTATGTGTAGACTAAAAAACAATTTGAACCACAGTCTGCTCACTCACAAAGAAAAGTCGTCTGCCGCGTCTAGTGACCCTATACTCTTCACGAACGCTACCATAAATTGCCGGATTCGTTTCTTGTCTTTGCTTGCTTCGCCCAATGTTGATTTAACATGGTTTTAGTCTTATTGATTCTTTATTACGTAAATACACCCGTATTGTCTATGCGCACGCAAGTTTTGTATGTCTTTTAATTAATATAAGGGTGTTGCTGGCAATTATTTATAGTTTGATTATTACGGGGTATCACGATATTGTAGCAGAATAGGATTGGATACGTTGATTGTAATATATTGTAACTAATGAATAAAATATAGTGAGCTCGACAACTAAAAGATGCACGATTGAACAAGATGTAGTGTTTCTCACACTCTATTGGCAACACTGCAGCATCTTTTGCCATTATAATCAGCCTTAGAACGGTTTCACTACTGGAAAACAAATCTCCCGTCTGTGAAAATACTGAGAGGGCATGAGCCGTTGCCGTAGTTCCCAACACGGACCTAGTAAGGGTTGCTGGGAGTAAAATTTTAAAGATTTATTTATTTCATGAGCCTTGCCATGCTCTCAAAACGGTGAAAAGAAACATCGTGAGGCAACTGGCATGTCATAGAACCAATTCGAAGACATGTGACATCTACCAACCCGAGCTGGGCCCACGTGGTGGATTATAGCTATTCCCTTTCATACAACATGAAAGCCCACAGTTTCTTTCGACATGGTGCTGCTGAGTGCGTCAGTCTGTGGCTTGAGGAAATTGGTTGCCCAGTGTGAGGCGTACGCCAAAGTACATGGTTTGGCGTATAATTCCAAAAATTCTGTGGTCATGGTCTTTAAATCTGAAGATAAAAACCCTGACAATGTGCCTCCAGTACTTCTGTATTGCACACCTTTACAGAGAGCACAGAATTTTAGATACCTTGGTCATATAATTGACCCCTGACCTTAGAGACGATGATGACGTTGAACGTGAGCGGTTGTCTGTTAGAGCGAACATGTTGGCTCGCAGGTTTGCTCGATGCTCACTTCCAGTCAAGATCACGCTTTTTCGAGCGTACTGTACTTCTTTTTACACGTGGGCTAGGTGTACGTAAAGATCGTGCAGTGCTCTCCACGTTCAGTATAATAATGCGTTTAGGATGCTGGTGTGGCTGCCCCGCTTCTGTAGTGCGTCGGGGATGTTTGCTGATGCGCACGTGGATTGTTTTTACGCAACAATGCGTAAAAGGTGTTCCTCCCTAGTGCGCAGGGTGTGGGGCAGCACGAACAGTATCTTAAGCATGATTGCCAGTCGCCTGGACTGTGTTTATGTGGGTCGCTGCTGTGCAATTACTCATGGGTTGTCGCAGCAGTGATCCACCTTTATTATTATTATTATTTTTCTTTTTGGTGTCTTATTTGTTTATATGAGTGCTTACTAACATAGTCGTAAGTTTTACTATAACAGCTTTTGAGTCGTAGATACTCGAATACAGAAAATTCTTTTCTATTCTATAGTGAGGATGCCTGAGTCCCAGCAGTGGGAACATTACAGGCTGATTATTCTTTTGCTTTGCTATGAGCCATGCCGTTTTCCTTTCTCCTGTGATGCTCTTTTAAGACGTATTAAATAAATTGGTCTTTCAAGCATCCAAACCTGAATCCTGGAATAAACCTATTTCCTTATCTTACTTCATTAACTCCACGATCCTTCAATCAAGTGAATGGCCCTATTAACATACAATTAAATTTAAATTAATTAATTCTGTCATAAATATAATCAGATCTAAACCGTGACACCCACTTAATTTTAGCATAAAACTGGGCTATTAATTAAAACCTAAATAGAAACACAGGCAGCAGGCAAACGTTCGAACTAGTAGATACATGCTAATGTCAACAATTATGTCGATTGAGAGACTGACTTGACTAAGAATATGTTTTAAGTGGGTTATAACAAGTTGACTTTAATATTACTGTTTCTTTAGGACAACAAGGTATATAGTCTACTAGTAAACCACCTAAACCACTAGATATAGAATGTTCTTAAAAATCTTTTTTGCAAAAAATAAAACCGACTTCTAAAAACACAAAAATGTTAAAAATAACTTCAGCTTCAGAAGTCGGTGACAAAAAAACTAAACCAATCAAACAAAGGTCACCGACTTCTGAAGCTAAAGTTATTTTTCACTTTTTTGTGTTTTATTTTGGTCCTGGACCATATCTGGGAGACTTCTAGTTACGGGCATATTGGGGGTCAAAGTTCCAACTTTATCTTTACCCATTTTTAATACTAGTTTTTACTTGGGCAACTACAGTACATTCTCAAGTTATTATGCCTTGTGTCTGTGACTGTAGCCTTTTTTAGGGTTCCGTACCTCAAAAGGTAAAAACGGAACCCTTATAGGATCACTTTGTTGTCCGTCTGTCTGTCTGTCTGTCTGTCTGTCTGTCTGTCTGTCAAGACCTTTTTTCTCAAGAACGCGTGGAGGTATCAAGCTGAAATTCATATCAAATACTCAAGTCTATGGTCTCTTGGAGCTGTGAAAAAATCAAACTTCTAAGTCAACGCGATCAAAAGATACTCCCGTTTATGCCGCAAATTTTCGACACTCGCAAGGGAATCAAAACCTACAGGGTACTTCCCGTGAACTCAGAATCTTGAAATTTGGTACGAAGCAACGTCTTATAACACAGATAAAGGAAAAATTGCGAAAAGCATAAATTTTTAGTTACATCATATAATAAAAATATTTTTAATAATTTTAAACTTATTACCCCTTTACTCATGAACGCGTATTGGTATTATATTGAAATTCTTAACAAATACTCAAGTCTATAATATCTTTAAGCTGTAACAAAATCAAACTTCTACGTCAACGCAATCAAAAGATACAGCAATTAAAGCCGCATATTTTGAAACTCGCAACTACTCGCAAGGGAATCAAAACCTAAAGGATACTTCCAGACGACCTGGAATCTTGAAATTTGGCATGAAGCAACGTTATAAAGTACACATATAGGAAAAATTCCGAAAATCTTAAATTTTTAGTTACATCACATAGTATATTTTTTTTAATAATCATAAACTTACTAGCTGACCCAGCAAACGTTGTTCAGCGATTAAAAAAAAAAAACAGATGTTGGCCGATTCTCAGACCTAACCGATATGCACACAAAATTTCATGCAAATCGGTTCAGCCGTTTCGGAGGAGTTTGGAAACAAACACCGCAACACGAGAATTTTATATATTAGACTTGCTGACCCAGCAAACGTTGTTATGCGATTAACAAAAAAAAATAAAAAAATAGATTTTGGCCGATTCTCAGACCTACCCGATATGCACACAAAATTTCATGCAAATTGGTTCAGCCATTTCGAAGGAGTTTGGAAACAAACACCGCGACACGAGAATTATGCTTCCCATTCCCTCTCGCTCCACACCATGGTCTGAACCAGGGGCCCGGCCCTACGAGAGGTCGCTGCCGCCGATCGCCTCCACGAGGACACGGCGATGCTCCGCCCAAGCGGGGCAGACCTCCACCGTATGCTCCACCGTGTCCTCTGGGCGATCCGCACAGTGGTGACACCCTGGCGTGTCCTCCCGCCTGATCCTGAACGGGAACCTCCCGAAACACCCGTGTCCGGTGAGGACCTGCGTCAGGCGGAACTCACGGTCACTCCTCAAAGAGGGGCACTACCGCCGCAATGGTGAAAACGGGTAGACCTACTTTTATTTATTTATTTATTTATTGAACACTTCATGCACACAAGTACAGAGGCGGACTTAATGCCAGCCTCTTTTAATTCCAGCATACGGGATGATAGCTCTAAAGAGTTTAGAAACTCCACGGGGTAGCTCGTACAATCTTCGAATGACATGACTGTATCGATGGAGTGGTACGTTGATGTATCGCTCGCTATTTCATCCAAGAGTCTTCGCGTTATCACAATGGCTTACTGCGTTGCGTCAAGTCAATGTTATTTCATATATGTATTGACAAGGTACCGTCAGCTTTCCACATTGTTATGTTATGGATTTCATTTAGCAATAAAAATACCATAACTTTTACTTATATACCTACAGGTTTGTACGGAACCCTCGGTGCGCGAGTCTGACTCGCACTTGGCCGGTTTTTTTGTTTTATCGACATTCAAAAGTTTACTATTATAACTTAACTTGAGAGTAGCGGTGGCCCAATGGTGGCGGCCTCGACTTACGAACAGTAAGTCGTGGGTTCCAACCCAGACAGGCGCATTACTTTGTTTATGTAATTATTCCGTCACCACTGCTCTCAAAAACGGTGAAGGAAAACATCGCGAGGAAACCGGCATGTCCTAGAAACAGAAATTCAAAGACATGTGACATCTACCAACCCGCACTGGGCCCGCGTGGTGGATTACAGCCCATACGCAAAATACGCTGTTTGACGTGTAATTGCGGACACCAGCCCGTTGTGCAATCCAATAAAATACAATAACTTTAAATAACCGAACCTAATCGATGCATCAATTGGCACTAAGTGTTGAGTGCTTTACAGTGAGTCCAACCGTTAAAAGTGATTTTTCACCCCAAAAGGTTACAACCGACTTAATATGTTTCTCTTATTTGATCACTAGCTGACCCACGCAACTTCGTCTGCGTCACATAAGAGAGAAAAACGAAAGGAAAAAAAATCCCAGTTTTTGCAACATTTTTCATTCCCGCTCCGCTCCTAAGGGCCGTAGCGTGATGTTATATAGCCTAAAGCCTTCCTCGATAAATGTACTATACAACACAAAAATATTTTTTCAATTTGAACCAGTAGTTCCTGAGATTAGCGCGTTCAACCAAACAAACAAACAAACGAACAAACTCTTCTGCTTTATAATATTAGTATAGATAGAAAGACCGTCGAGGAGTCGTACCACATAAAATCCCAATAATCAATCATGTATGCTTTAAACCATACAACCTGTACTTACCCATAAATTGACTTAATCTGTAAAACACGTATAATCGTCCAGTTTACAAACTGTACTTGATAATCGCCTCCTGGATTACGTGCCAATGATGTCATACGCCATAAGTGACGCGCGCTCTAATCCCTACTTATCTGATAACAGTGTGACTATGTACCACAGTCTGTATGTAGCGTGGAGAAGGATTTAGAACTGTATAGTGAATAAAAAACTTGCGGGGCAGTCCTTGGGTCTGCTGATAGAAAACTAAGTAACTTGTGAATTGTATCGTCGAGCTGTGTGTGCCTTTTTTATTTCAATTTTCTATTTCCGCCCGGACCCTCCCCCCTCAGACCCCTCCCCAGTCGTAGCACTGCTACGGGTTGTGCCCCGCGTACCCCTATGTGGTGCTACGCCGTAGCAGATCGGCTACGAGTGCTACGTAAAGCGTACGTGACGGTCACGCGAGTTCCACGATTTACAAAAACAAAAAAAAATTGCTTTAATTTTTTATTAGCAGGCGTTATTTTATTAGAGGTTATCAAGTGCATAGGATTCTGTTTAGTAACTGAACTGGGCTCATGCGTTCACGTTCGCGGTCGCCACTCCAGAACTTTTCGGCTCCATCGGCCCTGCCCACTGCCGCTTAAGTTTGGCAATTCGTTTATCGTAATAATAATTGTCGTGTATTAAAATGTGAATGAAACTATATTAGACATTAACACAGACCAGAAAAGCACGAAACAAAATGGAGGTTTTTCAGGTTTATCCCACGTACTTTGCGACTGGCGTAATAGAATAGAATAGAAACTTTTTATTTCAGACCCGAGTCCATAGGGTTAGTAACAATTTTACTTAAGTTCTAGTGTTCTAGTTGTGATGGTTACAACAAGTATCTGATGCCTAACTGGTCAATATAACAATCTGTCTTCCAAAATATTGACATCCATGATAAAGCAAACGGAAAATATTACTATTTCGAATTTTATTTTCATCCATTTTTTAATATTTTAATTTACTTTTCATCCATATTTTAATATTTTAATTTACTTTTCATCCATTTTTAATATTTTAATTTACATGCTAGACGAGGTCGCGGCAGACCGAGGAGAAGATGACGAGACGTCTTGGATGGCTTCCTCGCAAATTGGCGAGAGGAAACACCATCGTGAGAAGTGGAAGAAATGGGGGAAACCCGTAACTCAGGAGTGGGACAGGCAAAAAAAAACAAGCCGTTATGGGTCTCCACTTGCCAAAAAAGTTCCATATACTTGGTCTTATTTCATCAAATCAAATACATACAAACTATTTCTTAATCTGAGCAAAAAAAAACAGTTAAAAAAGCAACCCAGTCGATCTCCATAGATCGCTAAGTCTACAAGAGTCTCAGTCGCGACATGTCAGTTGAATGGACGCCCGTATTCCAAGTATTTACATATTTAATGACGTATAACGTCCGACTCGGGCGCTCTAATGAGATACACTATCAAGTTGTAAGAGCTCTGCGCTGTGCAGCTTTAGTTTGGGATAATGAGGCCACTTAAGGGTTTTAGTGTTTAGTTTATTTTGTAATGAATTATGGCTTTAGATTTTTCTTCGATTTTTCAACAGTTAGTGGGTAATTAACGGGTTATCCGCTTACGAGGATATGCGGTTACTCTTCTTCCGAGTTTTACAGGAAAAATATGACAAAACATAATACTTATAACATGATTATGGTTCTCCTTTCAAAATAAATATTTTGTATCATAGAATAATATAAAGATGAGATATGAGGAATTTAAAATTACAATAGGTAATTTATTTTTCTAATAACTCTTGTTTAAATCATTGTAGGTACAGTCAACATATGTGTTTGGGAACCTATATATTCTGTAATCCAATCGAACAAATACGGACTACCTTAAGATTATGTTAGATTTACAAACCATTTTGGTATTACATTTGTATGAACTTCGTATGCTCCGCAGGCCTCTTAATAGAGATACATGGTTAGACTATATTTGGGATGATGATGCCCCACATTATGGTTTGATGTGAGTTTGGGGTATTATGGTGGAAGTAAATAAATAAATAAATATCGCGGGACATTAACACACAGCGCCACTTTACCACACTAAGCAAAGCTTGTGTCGTGGACACTAGGTAGTCGATATACTACATTTATACTTTTTTGTTTGTAAATACATACTTATTATACATATAAACATCCATGACTCGGAAACAAATATCCGTGCTCATCACACAAACATTTGCTCCTACCGGGATGCGAACCCAGGACCCTAACAACGTAAGGCAGCGTCACTACCGCTACGCCAATCGGGTCGTCAAAGTTGTTTAAACAATGAAGTCTTAGATTTGTTTAAATTGATTTCTATTCAATTTTGTCGGCCATTTGAGAGTGCATATTCAAATCTTGCACTGAACCAGTTACGCGAAATCCTCAGAATTAACATATAACATTACGCTGGTAATTCTCGGAGGGTTAGGTAGACTGCACCCTACTTTTAGTACACCCAAGTTCTACCAGTTACTCGTATGTTTGAGTACAAGGGTAAACCAGGCAGAAGCCAAGACACCGAGTTATTACTTAGCAATAGGTTTTAAAACGTCTCAAATTGTTATAATACGTTCAGAACATTGTTATTTATTTAAATTTAGCTTTGTTACTGGATATACTAGTAATATCCTATCCATCACTGAACTTGTAGGGACACAACTTCCAAAATTGCGTACATTTAATTCAAAATAGACTAATTAATAGATAAATATCATGCATTTCTAACAATTTCGTTATAAATCTATGAAAAGCCAACATAACTTTAAAAACATTCCTTTCTATCAACGAATTTCTAAGAATAAGAAACATACAGAGTTAATACCTCCCATACCAACACACAAAAACATTATTAGACATTCATATAGACATAAATTCAAAAGCCAAACAATCCAATCCTCATTTTGCTAAATAAAATTTATTATACCGGCCATTCACTATTGAAATACCTCGTATTCATATCCATAATTTCAAAAGGCAAGTCCAGTCACACATGGACCATAATGAGGGCACCGCGGGATCGCGCGATTGTCATTGGTGCCCTATTGTTTACTTTATATGGTGGCGCTACTGTGCGCTTTTGGACGTGTCTAAATAGGCATAGATCTATGCCTGCGGCTTTGCTTTTACCTCCAACCAATATCACTTGATACCTTCCTACATCTGATGTTAAAACTTTTGAGAGAGGCTTCCCGGGTCTGATTAAAATAGTTATCTTTTGAACTGTTACGTATGTTGAACATTGTCAAAGTTAGAGCTTTCTTCTTGCTTGTTGACTTAATTAGTAAGTTGGATATGTGAATGGCAGTGCAATGCGGCCCTGTTCTACGCTAGAACATCGTTATATTGGAAATATGGGTGGCGTCCGGCATTAAGTCTCACGAGATTTGTAAAAGACATCTGTTTACTTTTGTTTCTTTGGGTGCGGGTTATTTATGCTCCTGAGTTGTTACGAGATTTTGAATATTCATTTGTGTGTATCGGATCTTTATTTTGTGTTCGGTATCGAAGTTGGATTGCGATGCGCTACTTTTTTCTTTTTCTTTTCTGGAGATTGTCTACGAACATTATGTGCTTACATTCGTCTAAGGAACCTTTAATTGATAATTGGATCCCTATCTTTTAGAATGGCTGTTTATGTGGCTAACTAGTTTAGTTCAAAAGAGTCAAACATTCTGTCCTAAGAATCTTGAGATATACCCAGTAATAATATCGATTAGCATCCACATTTATGCCCGATAAGTTGTAGGACAAAATATATACATTGAGAAGCCCTGATACAACCAGAAAGCGACGCAGTACACCTTTCTGGAGACGGCAGGACGAGCTGAACAGAACCAACGACCAGTAGTCCATATCAACCCTAGGTCGAAAGATTTGGAGGTCATAGAGTTCTTTGCCCAGCTGTGGGATGACATACACTAACATTAAAAGAAGTATCTACCCAAGCTTTATCAGAAATGTCCACCAAAACTAGGAAAGATAAGGGACGAGTAACTTCTAAAATATTCTCCCCAAATAAATTTTATCTAAGTATCTGATGAAAGCCTAAGTTCCCATGTGTTCATATTTATAAAAGCATATCTATTTTCTATATCTATGGCAATTTCACATAGTTATAATAGGAATACCTTATATGCGTAGGATTTATCTAACAGCGCTAAATGGTTTCGAATGGATCTATTTTATGATATTGTTCGTTATAAACGACTGCTATAACATATGAATAGGAGAATTGAAGTGGGTTATCACTTCCTTCGGTTTTCTTTATCTTTGTTTGATTTGTCTTGCAAATTCAGGAGTTTCTCAGAAGCAGCCACGGGGTTTGAATTTGTGACCGGCTGATGTCAATAGGCTTTCCCCTCTTATTAACCCCCGACGCAACAACAAAACTTAAATCAGTTCATCCGTTCGGGAGCTATGATGCCACATACACACGACACGTCAAACTTATTACAACGGGGTGTTATAAGTTTTACGTGTTTGTGTGTGTGTGTGTGTGTATGTGGCATCGTAGCTCCCGAACGGATGAACTGATTTATATTTAGATGTTCTTGTTTGAAAGGTGAATTACTCGGGAGTATTCTTAGCTATATATGTATGGCCGTCGCCACAAGATGGCGTATTACATATTTATTCAAAAACTCCCTCAATATGGGTAACAAATGAAAAAGTTTGACTAGTAAAATACTATGCGTTATAATAAATTTCAAATCCATGATGGCCGCCACCACAAAATGGCGAATTACGTTTTATTATTTCACAACTCTCAATATGGCTATTTAACACCCTTAAGATGAATATTACAAAAGTCTGAAAGAGTTTTGTTATATATACCAATGAAACTGAAAACGAGGTTAATCGAAATTAAACGAATTATAATTTTGAAAATTTATTTATTAGTATATACAACATTATTTTTTGTTTGCACTAAACCCGAAAAGGGGTCATTGTACTCATCATTTTGAACAACTTTTTCTATGGGACGAACCTTGAAATCGCGAAAAAAAATCAGCTTTTCCCTACATTTTGACGAGTTATGCGAACATAAATGTAGGGAACAGCTGATTTTTTTTTCGCGATTTCAAGGTTCGTCCCATAGAAAAAGTTGTTCAAAATGATGAGTACAATGACCCCTTTTCGGGTTTAGTATAAACCAAAAAATAATGTTGTATAGATTTAAGCGTACCCCAAACACATCTCAGAAATCTTCTCATTTTGTGACGTCACCGTTGTCTCGCTGCATCCTATTTATTAACAAAAGTTCTTGTTACAAGCCGGCACTAACTAATGACGTCATCAGTTAGTGTGTCTTTCCTAAAGTACGCATAGTATGCATCCAGCTGAAAAATATCGGTGTCGTTATATTGAACATGATAGCTAGATAGATGGCGTGCAATTTGTTCAAGAAAAATGGTAGTGCAAATACAAATTAAAACTTCAACCGTATAAAGGGTGTAAACTACTTCTTTATGAAGCCGAAAGGCACTTGTTTTCCTCGTCATTGTGCTATTTTTTTGTTTACACCATACCAGGGGCCTAATTCTACTATTTTAATAAATTCGTCACTCCAACACGATTCCATTTTCATCCCATTGTCATTTTGCTTAAAGTTCGTAATCTGCTAAATTCATAATGGTCGGTCAATGGTCTTGTAATAAACCTGTGTTTTATTGGCATTGTCGTATTGTTATTATTATAAAACAATTAGTACTAATGGTTTTCGAAATCTACTTCTAAATGCGAACATTTATTCATGCCAGATTTCATGTACGAGATTATTATTCTATGACATTTCATTCAATGAAGTGTGAGTGTTTGATCATTGAAAAGTCATAATGGCTCAAGTATGATAGTGGAATTAACAAACTTGTCAAAATTTGACAGAACTTGATCATGATGAAATCAAAGATCGATCGAGGCCCTGGGAACGGAGATATTGGGGGTCAAAGTTCCGCCTTTTTGATAAGTTTTTTTTTAAATAGAAGTTTTCATTGGAAGATTTTTACTTTTAATACCTCTACAAACCCTGTAACATTCACTCCATCACCACCAGCATAATGTTCTGAGTGGGTTACATTGAGTTATAAGAATTTATCTCGTCTGCTCGACGTCCGTACGTCACTACAGGGATCCAGCAGAATATCAGCGTCAGGTGCATGCCTGACACATGCTGAGCTGAACTCCCATTTGGTGTAACCTTGAGACGCACACCGCACCTTGCATACCATCTTTGTTATTTTCCCTTTTTTTTTAAGTAAGTCATGGTGTTACTATACTTATTTTGTAAATATGTTTTTCTTTTGTTTTAAGTGAACTGTTTCATTTAATTGTATTTCTGTGTGTTGTGCTTTGTCTTTTGTGTGCACTTAATAAATGATTTTTCTATCTATCTATCTATCTTATACCATAAAATGATTTTTTACCCCATAAAAAGAGTTGCTTGCCAAAAATATTTTTTGCGTAAAGTAACTTAGTTTGATGTACAGAACGCTTGGTTAACGGCTTTGTGATGAGGTGGTTTACACCCTGTATGTTAGTGTTTACTATATTTGGTGACTGGCAATAATTAGTGTACGATACTTAAACACTTGGTTGTTCAGTACATTTATGTTTGCCTAATGTATTGAACAGCTGATTTTGTTTCGCGATTTCAGGGTTGCTCCCATAGTAAAA
Organism: Xestia c-nigrum; assembly: GCA_916618015.1. Taxonomy (NCBI): domain Eukaryota; kingdom Metazoa; phylum Arthropoda; class Insecta; order Lepidoptera; family Noctuidae; genus Xestia; species Xestia c-nigrum. The sequence continues at coordinate 17,928,536 of OU745261.1, read as the reverse complement.
GTTGCTTCTTATCATGAACAAAATCACGTGTTTAAATATTGTACACTAATTACCACTCACCCTATATTTATATCCCACATAATCCTTGAAACTAGAACAGAACAGTATGATAAACCACTGGAACTTTCACTTTTTCTTACTTTCCTACAACGGTAGGGAAATCTAAATCTTACCGTAGAATATCTACATCGAGCTTATTATCATACTAGCTATTACCCGCGATCTTGAAATTGTTATAAAAATATTAATGCCCTATTTGAATCGGATTTTGTTAATAATTTCAAGTTTTTTTGCAAGGAACCCTATTCCATTTCCTAGTATAAAAGTAGTAACTCAAGTTACTTCTTATAATATCAGCTTTCTGTCAGTAAAAGTCCCGTCAAGATCGGTCCAGCCATTTAGGAGATTAACCGAAATAAACAAACAATGTTTTTTTTGTTTTTTTATTTTACTTTCATCAGCATTCAGTAATATTTTTAGAAATTGCAAACAGACTTTTCAATTTCATTTATTTGTATAGATTAACACGTTATCTATTCTGGCTCTATAAAAGTACTGTGTGAACCGTAGAAACGCCAGCATTCAAAGCTATTCGAATTTGTAAAATTTTCCCAAACAACCTTGTACTCTTTAAGGCAACAACAGGAGCTACACCCAAGTTTTATGTTGCCTGAAAGTAGATGATTCACTGCAATAAACAAAACCAGAATAGTACATTTGATATAAGTGCAGAAAGTTTGTTATTGTATTTCGAGGCGGAATTAACACACGAGCCGTAGTCGAGGTTGTTTTTGAACCGAGAACTGCAGTAACAAATTTTCACGTGTATCAAACGGTGACGTTTATCAATACACGTTTGAAGAAATAACTAAAAGAATAAAAAAAGTGTGTCATGAATTAGTAGAAGACTATAGTTTAAATTTTATTCTTTTCAAGGATGAGCAAAGGTATGAAGCCATACACGGTGGAAGTCTGCCCTGCGTGGTCGGAGCACCGCCGTGTCCTCGTAGCAGCGATCGGCGGCGGCGATCTCTCGCGTCCGGCCCCGGTTCAATCCATGGTCCGGAGCGAGACGGGAAGCCGTCACCTCCTTCTGCGAAGCAGTTATGCTAGCGAAGGAGGTGGTGGAACGTGAGTGGGAGAGAACCTCACGTTTCAGCCGCCGCAAGAAACACACCGGGCGTTGTGGGCCACGTGGTGGCCCGAAGCAGTCCCGCTAGCTAAGGAGGTGGAGGAACGCGAGAGGGAAAGAGCTTCTCTTCCCAACCGCCGCGGGAGACGCATCGGGCGTCGGGGGCCACGTGGTGGCTACCGGCCACCGTAGACGCGGGCCTGTGGACTTTTAGCTATGGGCTAGCTAGCCGTCCGTCCGTCTAACGACGACAGGCCGTGTCGACGGCGCGTTCGTGTTTCACGCGCGCCTCAAAGAGATGTCAGCATAAAGGGAGGGCCCCGCAAGGGCCGAAGCCTGCCAGGGTTGCGGGCCTGTTCGAAAGAGATACCGCGGCCCCGGAACATAAAGGATGAGGAAGGAACATGGATGGTTTTTAGACACTCCCTCCTGCTCCGCCCAGAGTGCGAGAAGTCATTTGATGATTCACATCGTAAAAAAAAGGTATGAAGCCGTTAGATGTGTAGTCATACTAGCGCTCTACAATACCTACAATTCTAACAAGGCTATACGCAAAAGCACCACAACATTAGGCCTCCAAAAAGCACTTAGCATTTAAACATTGACTAGTTTCTCGCAAATGACACTTTCGATTCCAAACGGACGCCGTAAATTAAAGGCACATAGCCGCCATTAAGCTGTCCCCTACATCATGGCACGACACTTCTTAATTAGTGCCTGTATTGATATGTAGATAACCGACACGGTTATTATGGTTTAGAGACGGTTTTTTTTGCGTCATAACAGGTATATCTTGGACTAGGGAGGAAATATTCTTACATCTATAAACATTTTGAGCTTCATAAGCATTGAGCCAACATAGCGTGAAGAATTGCCAAACTTAAGTGGCAGTAGGCAGGGCACAATGCTTGCAGATCAGATGGCCGATGGGGCTGATAAGTTCTGGAGTGGCGACCGCAAACCGGAAGACGATGCATTGGAAGACCTCCCATTAGGTGGACCGATAACCTGGTGAAGGTTGCGGGAAATTTGGATTTGCCGAACCCAAGAAGGCAGACTCTCATTGTCAGTAGTCGCGCTATCTTTGTCTTCTATCTCGCTATCGTCGTCTTACCACATCTTACAGAACACCTGAACACCTGACTATATCACGCAATAACTGCACTTTACAATATTTTCCACCAGCGGCACATCCTGCTCGCCTGCTCATCAAGCTTCGCATGATTAATACATTGTTACATCTGATTTCAATATTAAAAATAAAAATAAACATAATCCTTTCGAATAAATTATCTAAAAGATGGTGATGACCGTGATGGTTGGATCATCATCCGTTGGAGACTGATGACAGATAAAAGACACGATAACTGACTTAATTATTTTTTTTTTATAAATACCGCTGGATATTAACACATAGCGCCACCTAGTGCCACACTAAGCAAAGCTTTTGTCGTTGACACTAGATAGTTGATATACTTCATATTACTTTTTTGTTTGTAAATACAAATACTTATTATACATATCAATATCCATGACTCGGAAACAAATGTCCATGCTCATCACACAAACATTTGCTCCTACCGGGGTTCGAACCCCGGACCCTAAGAACGTAAGGCAGCGTCACTACCACTACGCCATTCGAGTCGTCAAATTAATATTATATAAATTAATATTATTATGTAAAGATAGTGACGATAAACTCTTTGTCAACTTATCTACAGCTACAGTTAGTAGCTAGCTAGCTAGGTAGGTAGGTACAATAGGTACATCTCTAGCGGTTACCGCACGCAGCCCCCGTCACTTCGCCACGCAAATTGCTTTACTGAACGCTAGCGCCGCCTTAACGCTGGACAATTTTAGGGTTCCGTGGAGTGAGAGGAGTTTGTGTATGATCATTTTAACCGTTACAGTTTTTTTAAATAATAGTCTTTGATTTTATTGTTCAAATAAGATCCATCTTATTTGAACAATAAAATCAAAGACTATTATTTGAAAGAGAAATGAGTAAATTACCCCGTGACGACTGACAAGAGAGAATGAAAGAAGAAAACTTGTTGCGCCAACTCTAAAATGCAACAAGGGCAGGAAGTTCATGTTGATGAATTATTGATTTTATTTCTAAGTGCATAAGCTTGCTATTGGCTATCATCAGCATTATTCTTCTTCATCATGTTGACAGACTTCAAATTTGGGTCAAATGACCATTAATTACAAGCAATTTATTTTCTGAGTGGTTGAACTAGGTCATGGTACCTACTTGAGGCGATTACATGAGCTAAACGCGAGTTTTCAACCGACTTCCAAAAAGAGGAGGTTATCAATTCGTCTGTATTTTTTTTTTTTTTTTTTTTTTTTTGTGTTTGTTACCTCTGTACTCTCGACTGGGTGAACCGATTTTGATGGTTCTTTTTTTGTTTGAAAGCTGGTGCTTCCCGTTTGGTCCTATTTTAGTTTGCTGAAGATCTGATGCTGATCTTCGGAGATATACAACGGAACTCTTCAAAAATACAAAGCAAATCTGCAGTAATTGCTGCCATTGCTTGTAGGTTCATTGTTTATACTATATCATGACATAACATGACGCCTGTATGCTCTGAGGGGGTACGCACATGTGTAAAATACACCCGATTTCGAAAATATTTGTTACCTCAGTACTTTCTACTGGGTGAACCGATTTTTATCGTTCTTATTTTATTTGAAAGCTGGTGCTTCCTGTGTGGTCTCATAATCATCAAATCAGTAGCTGATGATGGGATTCTGGAGAAATAGAGAGAATTCTTCACATTTTATAGGCACACTGGAAGCGGTTTGGGTAGTTTTAGGAATTGTACTTTCTCGAAGTGATCCCAATTCAATTTGATGAAGATCTGATGAAGAACTTCGGACATATCGCAACGGAACTCCTCAATAAATGATAGCAAATGTACTGGGATTGCCGAAATCTCATATCTGTCTATTGTTTACACAAGTTCATAACCTAAAATCACGCCGGTACGCTGTGAAGGGGTAAGCACATGTGAACCACTAAAAAGTGAAAAATAAAAACTTTTTTACAAAAAATAAAACCGACTTCAGAGAAAACAAAAAAGTGAAAAATAACTTCAGAAAAAACGCTTCAGAAGTCGGTGACAAAAAAACTAAATCAATCAAACAAAGGTCACCGACTTCTGAAGCGTTTTTTCTGAAGTTATTTTTCACTTTTTTGTTTTCTCTGAAGTCGGTTTTATTTTTTGTAAAAAAGTTTTATAATTACTAAAAGTATATGATTCACTGCTATAAACAAAACCAGAAAAATATATGATACTGTTCATGATATATGCTAGTATGATAGTGTTTTGAAAACATAATACAATTAATTTAACTTGATAAAAAAAATCACGAACTTATCCCTAAAAATTACTATCAACCAAAAAAAACATACTTATATACATGCTATCGTTCTGATTTTTTTGGCAAGTAATATACTATTAGCATTAAAGTGTTTTAGTTTTTTTAGTCTAATCAATAGATTTTTTGTAAATCGATCGAAACCACTCATTTCGCACTATTTGGCAGGCTTTGCAGTAACTGATGTAACAACCACTTTGTAGTGCAAGCTGATTAGAACTTTATTCTAACAGCATTTCAAACGAAGTTTGACCCACCACAAATAGAGTTGCTAATTTAGCTCATTATAGTCGCCTTAAAATACAACACTATTCAAAGGCGGAACGCTGACTAAAGACGACGTACACCAACGATCCGATCAACGACTTAAAATAGCACATCGCATCAGGATATTTTACCTACAGAACGGATGGCCGATGGAGCCGAAAACTTCTGGAATAGTGACCGCCAAACCCGAAGATGTTGCGTTGGAAAGCTTAACACTTGGAGGACCGATAACCTGGTGACTGAAAAGAAACAAAGAAAGAAAAAATATGTATTCGTCGCAAACTCATGACGTTCATACAATATTAATAAACTAGCTGACCCACGCAACTTCGTCTGCGTCACATAAGAGAGAAAAACGAAAGGAAAAAAAATCCCCGTTTTTGCAACATTTTTCATTCCTGCTCCACTCCTAATAATCGTAGCTTGATGTTATATAGCCTAACTGCTATCAAACACAAAAATATTTTTTTGATTCGAGCCGGTAGTTCCTGAGATTAGCGCGTTCAACCAAACAAACAAACAAACTCTTCTGCTTTATAATGTTAGTATAGATATAGTATAGATTAAACATAGAACACATTAATACAAACACAAACACTGGCCAATGTGGCGATACTTGGGGGAGGCCTAGGTCCACTAGTGGGGCGACTTTCGGCTGAAATTACGATCAGGATATTTTTAAACATTCGCCTTTCTGCAAAACATAGTAACAGTCGAACGAACCTGTTGTTCTTAAGAAGACTTGAAAACCAACTGATTTAGAGCGTTGTTTTTTCTACTAGACTAACCCCTGTCTCCCGCTCCCCAATGGGAGAGACACCAACGGTCACTGACATTGATAAATGTATGTCTCAAGATACGGAACCCAACAAGACTAACAGTAAACAAGCATCACACTTTTTTCCATTCGCCGCTAAAATTAGTCGACGGATTGTTATTGGTTAAATTATTCAGAAGGCGTTCGATGCCTTTAAGTGAATTTCGCGATCGGACCACCACAGTTTTTCTATTCTAGCCAACGTACACACAGTTGCTGGCAGAATTATGACGCCGCCAGTAGCTGGTTAACGTTATCTTGTTTTTACTGAAGAAGAAGTCGTTTTAAAGAAGAAGGCACATTCTGTTGTTACTGGATCTACGAAGTGTAAACAAACCCTATATGTTTTTTTAGGTGTGAGAAATCACGCTTTACGAAAGGACTTAATGTAATACTGATGAACAAGGAAGTATTTAAAGTAAAGTTATATAAATTTGATTTTTCGTCGTCAAGTGTTAAAGAATATAACTTTCTTGAATAGACACGGCCATTTTTTTTCTACATACAAGGTTCACCTCTAACTTTTCAAATAACCACGTCTTGTGTTCACTCGCAGACTTTAGAAGACAATGATAAATTAGTGTGTCTGTCTGTCTGAAGGTTTTTTTAATACTTTTTAACATAAACACTTTGGCATTATGATTTATTTAGTGCAGTCATGTTGCGGCTTAGATCGCATGAATTTGGAACGCTGACAAAAACTTTAGGTTTCTTTTCAAATCTTTTATTTTTCGGAGCTCATTGCAAATTATTTTGCATTGCGTGCAAATATGTTATTTTAAATTATGACTTTGTTTCACGACCTTGTGACTGAGGTTTAATGTAGGTAGATACAATACATGTCCACCGAGTACGAGTGGCACAAAGGGCCATGATCGACATAAGCGTTCTAGATCGAGTGCGTAACAATGAAATCCGCCGTCGGACGAAACTTCACTACGACAGAGACGCTGCGCTTCAAGTGGACCGAGGCAAGACATCTGGCTAGACTCGTAGATGGCCGATAAAGCAAGGCTTTAACCCAAGGTTTAAAGTTAGCGCAAAGAAACCAAGGCCTTAAGAAAGGTCATTTGGTCGACGACACCGTCAAAATTACGGGAAACACGGTTAAGAGATGCACAGAACTGGGAAGGGTGGCAGAAGAAAGTGAAGGTACCAAGATGATGCTCTGTTTACATCACTGTAAACATCGTAAAACTCATAAAGATTTGATGTTTGCAGAAGGTGTTAGAAAAATCAACTACAAAAAACTAAACCATTTTGTTTCCGAGAATCATCTAGCTGGTTAAAAATATTTTGCCTGCCTAGTAAATAATTTTGGTGTGTTAGAAACCCGGTGAATGCTGGTTCAGTGGATTAATTTCTTAGGGCAAGTTATTACGAAATCTGCTGTGCAAAGGCCTCTGAAATGTGGACCACTGTTCGCTGGTTTTTTCCAACTCATCACACATGTATTTTGCTGCGAGGTGTCAGGGCATCACATAATGTCTTTTGTAGTGCCTTAAGCTAAAATAGTTCCAACAATACAAAACAACTGATTATCTCACTTACCACGTGCAAACTTTACTATTACATGCCGAATATGACTTACCTCGGTAGATATGTAAATCAGCTGTCCACCAGCACTCGTATCAAACACGTGTCACCCTTCAAACTGGCTGCCAGTGATAAAATATAGTTATACCAGTGAAAGTAGCAGCAATAAATCATGTTTTATGCCAGAATTTACTTGAATGGACCTTTGTTAGATACATTTGGTGATTTGACTAGTAAGTTGTTGACATATTTAAAAGTCCGGGTGTCTGTGTTATGTTTATTTGTTGTCATACATACTTGATATTAAGTTTTGTGATCGGAAGTGTAATCATAACTTACCTAGCCTATTCGTAAATATACATGTGTAGCTGAATACTATGTAGTATTTTACATGAAGCGACTGCCTATCTGGTCTCCACAACCCAGTTAGTTCTGGAGAGTACGATACCTCTTAAAAAGACTAGTTGTCAGACTTTTTGGGCCACTGACTACATAACGACTGTCAAAGGTCTACAAATGACAGCCAGGACCAACTGCTTTACATGCTTTCGCATCAGGCACGGAAGAAACTCAGTATGTACTGGGTGGTCGTACATCCACAGACCAAACTAGGCAAGCAGGGCTGTTTTTATTTTGCCAAGAGATCCTCGGGACCGGAAGTTTAATATTTTACCATATTTGTTGATCTTTGACAGACGTTACAGGGTAGTCATAAGCCTGAAAGTCTTTGAACGAGTATCCAGCGGAAATGGTTCTCATTTTACCCAGTTACTCTTTACTATTTATATTGTAAAAATGAACGAGGACATCCGCAAGAGAACCAAGGTTACCGACGTAGCCCAAAGAATTATTTTGCTAAACTTAAGTGGCAGTGGGCAGGGCACATTGCTCGTAGAACGTATGGCCGACGGGGCGAAAAGTTCTGGAGTGGTGACCGCAAACTTGAAAACGTTGCGTTGGAAGACCTCCTACTAGTTGGACCAATGACCTGGTGAAGGTAGCAGGAGCCGTTGGATGCGAGTCGCACGGGACCGGTCAATGTGGTGACATTTGGTGGAGGCCTATGTTCAGCAGTGGACGTCTTTCGGCTGAAATGATGATGATGATGATTGTAAATCTCTCATTTGTGTATTTATTTATTTATTCAGAAATACATTTTGAAGCTAACAGTTTTATACCAAAACGCTTAAAAGCTAACAATAATCATGATTACAAATAGGATCCTTTAGCATTTACAATAATTAAGAAAGCAAATAAAAAATTAAAATTAGGTACATGTCAAGTGGAATAATATCACTAATAAAATAATATAAAGAAGTCATAAAATGTCATAAGAAAATAATAATAAAATGTTATGTCATATTAGGCAGATAATGCCGAAGTCAAAACTAAAATACTAGTGTTACAACATGTCAGTGAAATTCAGTAACGATTAAAATAAAATAAAATAAGAGATAATTACAAATCAATTGCATAAAAATGATAATACATCTTTCCTTAAAGTGCCAATAGTATCCACAAATATGTCGGCATTTGGGCTGCTGTCAAGGTAACGATTAATGAGGCCAATTGCTCTTGCGGTTGGGCTGTTATTGACTTGATGGATGCGCCATTCCGGTGGGCATGTAAGTAGTTGGTGCCGCCGCCGTCCTATGCCACGCATGTATTGCTGTATGTACATCGCCAAGAAAAAACTTATCAAGCGTCGCGTCTCACCCATCAGCATACGATCAGCAAGGTTTATAGTGGAGCTTACTACCACTACAGACTAATTTTAACAGATTTTTTGTTTTTTTTTTCATTCGAAAAATATCGTTTGTTTTATGACAATAATTTAACTGTAGATGTCGATGGATTAGAAGAGATATTCATTCTACTTGCTCATAACATAGTAATACAAATACCACGACCAAAACCTGTAAATTGTACAGTTTTGTCACAACCCACACAATGAAATATGATCCATACCTTCGTCTGATTAAAATTCAAAACACTGTATCCACATTGTAACGCGTAATAAAATAGTATCAAAATATTACTTCGACAGTTTTCACAGTTAGAATCGATTGAAAACAGTATACTTTCAGTCACGTACAGAATTGTTGACAATTCTATCTTTTAGTTTTGCGTTTTGTGTGACAAATAGATATTCTATTATTTTATGGCTTAGTGCGTGACTGGTTACTATTATTTGTTTAAAAAGAAAACATTTAGCTTTCTTTTTAATTTAAACCATTTCCACTAGACTCGCGCAACCACTAGAATTTTGAACTCTATCATATTGTATTGTATCTAAGAATATTGTAAACTCCTTTGACAGACTATTTTTCAGACAAATGTATGGAAGAGGTTTACCAAAAGTCCAGTGGCTAAGATGTTAAATAAAAGAGTACATGACACAGGAGCCCGTCGCTAAATAATAATTCCGTTCAGCAGTACAAGTACGTAGGAATCGATAAGATAAATTTGACAGTTATTCTCGATAAAATGAGTTTTTTTGGAATAAAAACTCATTTTATCGAGAATGACTGTCAAATGCTGCGGGTCCATCTTCAGCTTAAATCTCACTTGCCTAGGTTGGTCCTTTGATGCGTGACCACCTATTAAATACCGAGTTTCCTTCGTGCCTCAGAAAGCACGTCAAGTCGTTGCCCCCAGCTGTCGATTGTATATCTTTGAGAGTCGGTACTTAGTAATTGGACCGAAAGTCTGACAATTGTCTTACCAAGGCTAAAATTGTATTTCCTATTACTAACTGGGTTGTGAAGGTTAGATAGGCAGTCACATCATAACCGTAAATGGTTAGACTGGAAGCTGACCGGTAAAGGTTGGGCAGATGATGATAAAAGTTCTTTTATAACGAAAAATATGTTACAGACCTCATGACAAATCAATCAACAAGCTAGTATATTTAAATACGTTTAATGAATGTTTTTACTGAAGAACACCACTTAGGCACACAATTATGTTACTAAAATTCTACAAACTAAACTAAATAAGCTGAAAGTTACTAAGATCTTAAATCAAGTCTCCTTTTGGGTAATTAGTAAATTTTGCCGTATCATTAACCAAGCGGTTACAGTTTCTAATTGAACTCTAATAACCACGTAATAAGAGTATTTCTATTGAATAAGATAGTAGTATATCTTGTTTATTTCGGTTTTATTATAAAGCCTTTTTTTACGGATGGGAAATCATCAAATGACTCTAACCACTCTAGGCGGAGTTGGAAGGGAGTGTCAGACTTTTACTGACTAAAACCCATCCATGTTCCTTCCTCGCCCTTTATGTTCCGGAGCCACGGTATCACTTTCGGACTGTCCCGCAACCACGGCAGGCTTCGGCCCTTCATTCTATCATGGGGTTTAGGTTTCCACACTTAGACCTTAAGGTGGACCATTGTGCGTGAGCCATGGTGGCCAGTTACTCCAACCAGCCCACCTCCCTCCAGAAGCAGATTAAACTTCCCGGTCTCCTCAGGACATCCACAAGTGATCTTGGCGTTCCCGAGATCTCCTCGCGAATCTTGGTAACGCCTGTGCACTCGAGGAGCACATGCGCCACCGTCTCCTCCGCCTCCATGCACGCTCTGCACAGGGGACTGTCAGTGATTCCTAGGGTGTGGAAGTGTTTATTCAGTGAGCAGTGTCCAGTGATGGTCCCCGCCACCAGACGCAGGCTATTTCTGTCCAGGCCCCTTCATTTCGCTGACATCTCATTGAGGTGCGCGTGGAACACGAACACGGCCTGTCGTCATAAGATGGACGGACGGCGAGCTAGCCCATAGCTCATCCTCCACAGGCCCGCGTCTACGGTGGCCGATAGCCACTACGTGGCCCCCGACACCCGGTGCGTCTCCCGCGGCGGCTGGGGTGAGAGGTTCTCTCACTCTAGCGTTCCGCCACCTCCTTCGGCAGCGTGACTGCCTTGCAAAAGGAGGTGACGGTTTCTTATAAAGCTTGGCTTTTGCTTATTTGTACAACACTGCCAGGAGTAAGCACTTTTGCAGAGGCTGTTTGGATGTTACAAGAACTGATAGACGTCATGCAGTCGTAAAGGATTGCAGGATAGACGAAAAAAAAACTAATTAGTCTGTGGGGAAAATTATTAAAAAATATTTGACCTGTGTTTTTCTTTTTGTTACGTAAATTAAAATTGACGAAGATACGACGCCTTTAAAATTCCCAATACGTCACGCCTAGGTATAATATTTAGCCTACCACTAACTGACAGACTAAATAGATGAACAAATGTGAAATAAAACCCATAACTTGGCAATAAACCAACACAAGAAACTAGTTGAAACAAGAATCTTACAAAGAAAATAGGACAACGAATTCGCCTAACAAACCGAAGGCCCAAGGAGCCTTCATAAAACACATTCGATTAGCATATAAACCCTAGATTTTTGAACCACAAATTAACAGAAAACGAGCTCCAAAGAAAGCCTAAAACAATTCAGTTCCGAACTATCTCCACCAACCATCTTAAAGAAACCTTGTGGATATTCGGCAACCCTCGCGTGCTCAAACTCGTAAACCTGGCCCGCGCATTACCAAAATACGTATCAACTCGTATCGTATGCGTGTGGACGATAAATTATACTAGTTAATACGAAAACCCTTCCACTAGCGTTATTCGGCTGTAATTAATAACGAAACCATACGATACCATCTTTTGGTTAAGTCTTTGCGCCGACACGCACACCGATTTTTGGGGTGCACAGATTGCGATACAATGTGGTGTTTTAGATGTCTCCTGCTGGATCAAGGTCTCATACAAAAGCTGTCACTACGACTACACTCAGTACGATCTTACTACAATAGTACTACAATAGTACTACAATAGTATTCAATTGATCCTTAGAAGGAGAGACTTCTAGAGAGAGAGGTCTTAGGTATTTATTTATTTTGAAATGCAAAAAGTCAAGAAACTTAGTAACACAAGAGAAAACCTAAACAATTACATTTCGTCCAACACTACTTCTTTCGTAAAAGTTTGTGACCAGCCATTTCCAGCTCTCTTATAGATATTCGGCCGGTTGACAGTCAAGGATTTACAGCTACCGTTTGGTCCATTCGTTACTTTAAAAATCTCACGACTTAGTTTCGACGTCGTGTAGTAGAATCTCCTTATAATCGGCCTGTATCGTTGCCACTGCTGGAACCGGGGAATAGATCTTCTCTCTGCGATAAGGCTCAGGGAAGGTTCGTAGATGACACACGTCTTCAAATATTAATATTATTTTCGTTGTCATTATTCATCATCTTTTCAGCCGAAAGACGTCCACTGCTGGACATAAGCCTCCCCCAAGTATCGCCACATTGACCGTTCCCGTGCGTCTCGCATCCAGCGGATCTCCGCAACGCAACGTCTTCCGGTTCGCAGTCGCCACTCCAGAAGTTTTCACTGCCGTCGGCCACCCTTTCTGCGAGCATTGTACTAGGAAATTTGAAGTCTCCTAATACGAACACGTAGTACAGCATTTCCAGACTAAGTTAATAGGTAACTACGAACAGTGGACGCCATGTTCACACGTCCTGAAATTAAAGATTAATCGCCTTGATAAGTTGACGCGTTCCGTTCTGAAAAACAGTTGACAAAACGCCATCTTAGTACGCCATCTGTGTGAAAGTTTCGTGTTTATTTTGTACTAGATTGTTCTTTACAAGTTTATTTCTTTTTATCGCAAGTGATCTTGGGAAACAAATTGGCATTTTGCCTGGGATTAATATTTTTTAATGGCGGTGATTTTTAACACCAGGAAAACTAGTTATTTTCATTGTACATATTTCATAAGCTGTAATAACTGAAGTAGGTCTTATATAAATGCATGAGATTTCTGTAATGTCATATACTAGTTATAATATAAATATATTGTACATGGTGTCATGGGCATGGGCATTGTGTGACAGGTGATGTTGCCGTCATACCTGTTTCTATTCTATTAGTAGGTATATTAGACTGGAAACCGTATAGTTTTATTCATATATTTCAATAGTAATTTGTTTCAAAACTATAGCCTTTGTAAGACTTCTTGCCGTCATGTAGGGATATCGGGTAAAGACTAAAAACTTCTTGTTGTTGTGTGTGTTGTTGTTGTCTAGTTGTTGTAGATTTTGTCGTTGTTGTAGTTGTGTTGTTGTTTTCTAGTTGAACAGCACAGCAAAAATCAATGCATGATCACTAAATGCTAACCTGAGCTACTATAATTTCCGAATAACACAAAAAGAAACTAGATTACTTAATCCACATCAAGCCAACTATTTTTCCACATTTCTATATAAAAATTGACAGCAAAAAATCTCCATTGGCTTCAATCGATCCGATCCTCATGTCTTCGATATTTGCGGTTTCAATATACTTAGTGATTGGTATCAAAGTGGCAGAGTTTCACACGTACACTGATATACATAGAGCAAGTAGTTTATGGAGTACTAATACGCATGTATCATCGATCTCACTTCTATCAAATTTGTGTTAAAAAAGGTGCCTTTTAATGACGATCGCCATCGTCGGTTAGCGTCATATAGTGCGCTTTATTGTCGATGACATTTAAATGTTATCGGATGCCTGACACTGATGGTTGACAGACCTTCAGGCAGATCAGACGGTACTTATAACCAACAAAGGACAGATCACTGTAGAAAAATAATAGTATCTATGGGCTTCACAGAAACATAAAAGACAGGAGAAGTGGCAAGGGGGCGTGTATGTGTCCGCGCGCCTGGCACAAGACCTCCTCGGACAAGGGCCTTGTGGCAGTCATAAGCAAATGGCTATACTATTTTGCAATAAATACATTGCTCCTTAACCACTGTCTAAGTTTGTCGCTAAGTGACTGGTCGCTGTTTCTTACGACGAGTTAGTGATGTGCTTGTGTACCGATGTTTTTGTGTGGGTAAGCTGTACGGTGCATGATAAATGCACGATGTGTTTGATGGCGTAAGGTTTATAATTGATTGTGTAGATAGTAAGTTCTGTTTTAATAAATGCGGGTGTGTGCGCGACTGCGTATCTATTGCTTTTATTTTACTGCATGTGTCTACTACACATGCAGTAAAATAAAAGCAATAGATACTGCTTGCCGTTTGGAAGAGATGAAGTGGAGACACGGTTCCGATAATAGTTGCGGGCCTGTTCGAAAGAGATACCGCGGCCCCGGAACATAAAGGGCGAGGAAGGAACATGGATGGGTTTTAGTCAGTAAGAGTCTGACACTCCCTCCCGCTCCGCCCAGAGTGGGAGAAGTCACTTGATGATTTCCCATCCTAAAATTTTTTTTCCGATTTTCCGTCCAAGGTTCCGATACATTTTCGTCTAACGATCATATCTCTTTCTATTTAACTTTTATCTATGGTGGGCTCAGACAAACTGACCGAGAATCCGGAGTCACGATAATGAAAAGGCCAAATATGGATTGGATTGACATAAACTGTCGTAAAGATTATCTGTTAATCCTATTGAAAATCATTGTACAAATACGAAATGCTTTGAAAGCGATTGCCACTTGATCTAGATCTGAATAAAAATGACTAGCACAGATTAGAAAGCAAATGCATAATGATCATGCCTTACCTTACAGGCAGGTTACAGTGGATGTACCAATTTCCTCAATAATTGACTTAAACTCACAAGTGATCACTCCATTTACTCACTATTCGGTGTCAATGTAAGACCGCAGCTGATATTATTGTTTCTTTGAAATTTTACTTAGAACTGCTTCTGTTTCGTTTCCAATGTGTTTTTTATGGTTTATTAGTGGTATGGCAGGTTTTTGCGGCTGGCAGTCTGGGTTTGTTACGTAGCTACTAGTATTAGGTTAGGCTCTATAGAAAAATAAATAGAATAAATAAGGAATATCAAAATAATGAGAAATAAACTGTTTTAAGAAGACAACTGCCGTAATATGAAGATTTTGGGCCTCGTTCGTTGAACTAGTTTGCTTACGCATAAAAAAAAATTCACTAGCTAGGTACTGTTTTTCAACAAATTAGTGTTACGCATACTCCGGACCCGATGCGTACCTACATGCTTTTATTCTACGAACTTCTATATTCTATGTTAGGGTTTCGGTTTCCACACTTAGGTCCATGTTCACCAAAAAGATAACCGTCTGGTTATCTTAAAACAGCTGTCACTGTGACATGTTCCCATGCAAAAATGCGTTTTAAACTGTCATATTTTGGTGAACATGGACCTTAGTCCTTAAAGTGGATTGTGTGTGTTTTATGAGCTTTTGAAAGGGCAAAAGCATTAAAATACGTAGCTTAGCCTAGCCTACTTATAACTGACTGGCTCTTTGGTATATTTTGGTTCGATTCCCAGATCGTGTTCTTAGTTGCAGCGCAGAGCCTGGTTTGTGCCCAATTGACGGAAAAAGGCTCCCAGCCTATCGCGGGACTTAAATGTAACTTTGCTCGTGGCTAAATAATATCAGCCGCTCGGGTCGATATTTAGGTTAAGCCGTGCTTGCCTAGGTTGGTCTGTGGATGGGTGGTCACCCATGGCACGGAAGAAACTCGGTATGTAAGGGTGCCCTATGTACCCTTACTTACCCGACTGTCATTCATCCATCTTTGACAGTCGTTACAGGTAGTCAGTGGCCCAAAAAGTCTGACACCAGTCTTACCAAGTGGTATCGTACTTCCCTATATTAACTGGGTTGTGGAGGTCAGATAGGCAGTCGCTCCATGTAAAATACTGGTATTCAGATGCATCCGGTTAGACTGGAAGCCGACCCCAACATAGTTGGGAAAAGGCTAGGCAGATGATGAGTTAAATGTAACTTGCGATGAATAAGAGTACCACAGGTCTTTATAATGTTAATGTTTTAATCAGAGAACCCAACATATCATTTCTTCCCATCCTATCCATTTAACAACCTAAATCCCAACAATCATAGTGTCATAAAACTTAAGAAGACGGGTATTTATCGCGAATTTACCTTTAATTTAATCCCGACGTTTCGACCGGATTGCACCAGCCGTGGTCGCGGGGAGACTGAAGTATTGGAGGTACCGCGACAGCAAAGTGAAGGCGTTTATTCAATTACCCTCACTCATCTTCATAAATGTTAATTAGGGCCGGTTCACACTACGACAGCACACTACACTAACAGTGTCCGTATATTGAGGCGATTTCACTTGACGAGTACACTTAGTAATTACTGGATTCCAAGCTGAAGAGAGTTCCGGTCGAAACGTCGGGATTAAATTAAAGCTAAATTCGCGATAAATACCCGTTTTCGTATGTTTTATCATGTGTTCTGATCGTGAAAGTTTAAAAAAGGCAATCATAGTGTCCTCTAAACAAGCGAAACAAAAGTATACACTCGTCCAAGCGGCCATACTCCCGTAAACCGCAAATTTCCTGCAGCTTCCGCCATGATTGCAGGAATCACGCTCCGGTCCACACACCTGCCATTGCGGCTTCTATCAAATGTATTTATGTATATCAACAGCTTGTGTTTGTATGTATTTATTTATTGGTTTTCTTGTAATTTGATTGGGGATATTGAGTTTGTTGGAAGCCGACGGGTTAGCTTTGTTTGCTAACTAGTTTAAGCTTCTAACTCCTATCACATAAGGTTTCTTTTTCAGACGGGCTGTAGTTTTATATATATTTTGTGTCTAGCGGTTTTTTGTGGCGTTTATTTTTCTCAATTTTAAAAACTCTGTCTGAGCCGGTCTTATTAGATTAAATTAGAGTTATTAAGGTGTTTTTAATATAAATGATTAAAATTGAAGTCTATGTTAGTAACCAGACAGAAAAAAATCATAAGTGAAACGTTCGTTTTATTCATGTAGACAATTGTCTATTCGTTTATTTTACAATGCAAGTTTCACTTCGACTGAACCGCTTTTGTTTCAACTCAAAATTTTCCTCCTTTCATTAATTTTCCTCTATCGTAATTAAGTGAAACTAACGCCAGATAATCCAAGAAAAAAAAACTTGTCTATGATGCAACAACCATAGACAGCTGTCAGTCGAAGTGACTGGCCTAAAACAACGGGCAGGCTATCGCCCGATTGGTCACACCGCACATAATCCACGAACAACCGTTTTTTGCCCACACGGTGTTGCTCAGTGGAAAATTACTGACCGCCACAAGACCAGGTTTTTTGACGTCTCAGGAGACGGCCGTAATTAATTAATGGAGGTTATCCTGATACGGGAATTAAGCGGGTTTGTACCGTGGGTAATGTAAGGGGAATTATGTAATCCCCCTTACTTAGTTGTAACCAATCTAAAACTTGAATGATAACGAAGATTCTTTTTTTTTTAAGTAATTATTTTGCAGAATATACTACAGAGTTTTTAATGTCTAATTATTTAATTTTTAGGTGCTCCCTGTAAATGCATCTACAAACTCATAGAGCGCTTATACAGAAACTGGGCAAAGTTATAGCTATCTCATATTTTACTGTTTTGATTAATTTGGCAATATTACTGTATGGAAATGAGAGTTGTTATTTATTTATTTATTAATTTATTCAGGAATACATTTTTAAGCTAACAGTTTTATACCAAAACGCTTAAAAGCTAACAATAATCATTATTACAAATAGGATCCTTTAGCATATTTACAATACTTAATTGAGAAAGCAAATAAAAAATCAAAATTACATTTATGATAAGTATTAAAAAATTAAAATTACCGTTATGATATTAATTATTGCATTTCATAATAAATATTCCAGTTCTTAATCAGCTACATTTCTTATTTCCATATTTTGCCAAAATTAAAATACGTAGATATTTGACAACTATTTGTTGCCAACTTTTATGAAACGCACTCTTAAGCCGTTGTGCGTTGGTCCCGGCTGTCATTTGTAGATCTTTGACAGTAAGGGTATGTGCGCACTACGAAAATAAATCGTTGCGACTTTTAAAGTACGAAATAAAGTCGCAAACGACAATAATTCCTATGCGCACTACGATTTATTATCTGTCTGACATCGTCAAAGATCACAAGTTGACTTACCGCTGCGCTTGCGATTATTTCCGCAATGCGCGTATCCAGTACGGCTTCATAGGGTACAAAATATACGTACATTTTAAACGATTTATTTTCGCAGTGCGCGCATTGTCGTACATTTCTTTTGTTCACAGATTGACGAATTTTCTTCGCAACGATTTATTTTCGCAGTGCGCGCATACCCTAATTACAAGCACAATTTAATAGTCAGTGGCACGGAAGTCTGACAAGTGCTCTTTCCTGGGAATACCGTATTACCCAGTACTAACTGGTTAAAGGTCTGAAAGGCACTCACTCCATGTAAAATACTGTTATTCAGCTGCATCCGGTTAGACTGGCAGGCGATTCCAACATGGTTGGGATAAGACTAGGCAGATGATGAAACTTATTCTATAAAGCAAGTGTAGATAGCGTCATTCAAAATACGATCCGATTACTATTGCAAGAGAGTAGGAAAGAGACCAGTACAGTTCGTAGAATGTACAAATACAGTCCAAAAACATTCCGACCTCGCCGCAGAGGTCCGGCGCGTAATCCCCGTTCAATCTCTCCCCGACCCTTGCTCGAGCCAGCCCGCGATGCTGAGCCTGTAGTAATAAAACAGTCCCTAAATAATGACAACCATATCCAGCCTGTCCCTTTGCTGCCCCCAGCGACGCCCTAAGCCGAGGTCCGTACCCCACAGGGGGTGCCCTTAGAGCGCTGTCGCTTAGTTTATAGTGATTCTCGCCCTGGCCGGAGGCCTTAAATTCAAGGCATCCACAGGTCTTGCCCGGTTAAGCAGAAGCCAGTCTTCTCAGACTGAACTGTGAGATGCCCTACATAAAAAAATAAATAAAAATAAGTCATTCAAAATTCTAAAACAAAATGCATTATTCCTCGCTTTCTTCGCAAAAACTATACCGTGTACAGAGACAACTACACTAAAAATACCGCTTTTCTTTTTCTTTCTGTGTCAGACTAAATAGCGTGAAAGCCTAAAACGTTCTAACGGTATACCTGAATCTGAATCTAATCTAGATAGCCGAGAAATTTGACTAAATCGGACGGTAAGAAACTTTTTGTGTCAGTGCCTTACCGATCCCCTACTAAGTGGCAACGGTTTTTATTCAGGCCTAATTGCACCACGACTTACTAAACGAATTTCACATCTTCCTGTTTCACTCAATTATTAGAAAATGAAAGAGACAGAATGATGTTGACTAGCTCTTGCCTGTGACCTTCATCTGAGTGATATTATCATCAAAATATGTCTTCGCTATTTGAATCAGATTTTTATCTATTTCATGGGTTTGATTTTTTTAGCAAGGAACCGTAATGTTTTTTAAAATAAATAATTATCCTTAGATACTTCTTATAACACCAGCTATCTGCCTGTGAAAGTCCTATCAAAATCAATCCAGCAGTTTCGGATATTAGCCGGAACAAACGGACAAACAGGTAAAAAAATGTTATATGTGCACATGCATTCGGCAAAAACCAAAAAATTACAAACAGATATTTAAATTTTATTAATTTGTGGTGCTAGAGGGGTTTTGAAATCAAAAAACTATCAAGACGTTTTGGTTCTGCATAATTTGGCAACTTAAACACTTTGTTTTGTTTAATTATTTGCATCATTTGCTTATTTCTACGAGAAAAGATGCCTGAAGACTTTCCTATTTTCCAGATTTTTTGGTTGATTAATGACAGTTTGTTTTTAATTTATGTAATAGTCACAAAATGGGATGTTTTCATATTTATTTATTCTTAATCTAACGGCATGATTAATGCTGATCTAGTTTCTAATTTGATAAGGCGTGAACACTAGTTTTTCAGCTTATTATGTTGAAATTGCGAGAATGTAATTAGTCTAGGCACAGTTACAATTTAAAACAGTTCATTATTGCTTCTAATTTACTTTATTTTTAAATTTGTTTTTTCCCGCAGCTTTGCTCGCGGTATACTCTGCACATTATCACACAAGAATGACCTGATTTTGTTTGAATTATAGCCCATGACCCATTAATAAAGCAAGGAAAAATATCAAAATCTGTAGTTACAAAGATGACCCCCAACATCCAAACTAACAAACTATAAAAACTTCTTTATCAGTAAGTATACATAAAAACATTCAGAGAAAATATCTCTTCACATCTTTCTCTACCGCTGAAAGCCAAAAGACGAAAAAAAAACAACGACAAAATCCCGTAGTACCTCCGTTGACATAACTGGCAGAAAGCATGTTTCCTTCGCCCCGTATTTGTACAAATTTTTACATCTGCACAATGCAGCCAACCATGTGCAATTTTTATTCCAATTTCAAATGCGCTGCTTTTTCTTCCGAGGTTTAAAAGCGTTTAGGTAAATGTTAGGAGCAAACTTTTTTGCATTTAGTATGGTTGAAAGAGTTTAGAACGTTCTTGAAAATGTCTTTTGTGTGTGATACACATGAGTACCTACTTACGAATTAAGAAGCTTATGCTGAAAAAACTGAATAAGTATCTGAATATCATGCACATTTAAAAAAAGAATGTCTGGCTAACGTTTAATTGTAGATGGCATTTGGAAATTCAGTAACTGTATCGTCAAAAATGTTCGACAACTAGAATTCATTCATGAAATACATTCAAGTAGCTCATTTCCACACACAAGTGAGATCTCCAATTTAGTGTTACGTAATTTCTTGTACATTACAATTTCTTTACAATTGCTGAAATGGTCATCCGATCAGCCAAATTAACACAGCATTTCGTCATACATTCCGTCTCCAAACTGTCATAGACAGTGTATAATCAGTTCATTTTCACAGTCGATCATTTTGACAAACCATTACAAACCATTTAGGTTTCCCAACTATGTGCTTACAATTTAAATAAACGTTCTATTACATGCTAGTTTAGGCTATATATGTTGTCACTGCGTTTCGTCAGTTTTATTATTTTCATGAAACCGATACGGTTGGCCTGTCACATATTTGCAAACGAAAATATGTCTTATCACAACGCGATGAGGTTCAAAATGGCTTGGCGTTATAGGGTATTGATGTAGATATTTTTTTAATTAATTGCCTGCTTTTTGCTATGGTCAGCAATCTATGTTTTCATGGATAGCCGTAACCAGGTTAATGACACGAAATATAAATTCGACCACGGTTAGTTCATGGAATAGCTATCAGAGCGAACAGTGACCACGCATCCGGATTTAGTACTGGTGTTTAATTAAACTAATTTAAAAAAATGTAAGACCTGAGGATCGAATCAATTTGAACATGAGCTTCCGAGAAAATGTACCTATGTAATCTGATTTATATGAAACGTATCAATAAAAGTACAAACTTTGCATAAAACGGGACACACAATCTACTCTCAAGGATGATACTTCACCAAAACAAACAAACATACATCCAGACCCCACGACATCAAAGAGGCCCTAATCTAAAAAATAAACCTCCTGAAATCCCTTAATACGAAAAAGGGGCCTACATACTGAGGTGTAATAAAGGTACCTACACGCGGACGCCTCAAGAATTAAAAAAAAGAAAAAACTCGAGGGCGCACAAAGTCCACAATGTCAAAAAAGTCTCCGTCAACAAACAAAGTAAAAAAAAAAACTCCATATTCTTAATTTAACTTGAGTCACTCTTACATCCCTACTTGAAGTAACAATTAATGGAAGACCTTCCTCACCTCTTTTATGTCCCACATTATAGACGTCAGAAGAGGTTTTAAGGGGATTCGTAAATGTCAAGTTACGTTGGACGCGTGACACGAATGGGGAGGAAGAAAGTAAGCGAGCCCCTCATTTCTTAAGGCAATACAAGGCGTTATATGTGTGTGATACTTAGATTCTGTCCGGGGCTCACCTTAATTAACACCGCGTTTGCGGTAACTTATACGAAGAAGGAAAACTGGCCTATTTATTATCTTTATTTTTCATTTTTTCCAAGTTTTCGAAGTATGCGGTTGACTGTTAAATAAGATGAGGAAATTCTTTTAGGTTGTTCAAGGAATTTAAGTCTCCGTCATGTCGTTTAATTAAACACATAATTGTATCGTTTTTTAACAGTAACATTGTAAATGTATTATTTTATATTAAACTAGCTGACTCGTGCAACTTTGTCTGCATAAATTGAGATTTAAACTATCCTATCTCTCAAGTTGGATCGAACTGCACATGGTGTGCGAATTTTATTATAATCGGTTAAGTGGTTTAGGAGTCCATTGAGGACAAACATTGTGACACGAGATTTATATATATTAAGAGATATTAAGTTATGACTATTCGACAGCAAGTCTTAGCAAGCGGTATGGTATTACTCATTATTTGTGTTGTGGAAGACAGATAGGCAGTCGCAACGTACGTAGTTGGGAAAAGGCTACGCAGATGATTACTTAATACCTAATTGTCTAAATAAAGAAAGAGCAAATGTTCCAAAGTCCCAAGCATTCATCAAGAAATGTGAAAATTATATTTGATTGCACAAGTAATATATTAACTTTTTAGACGTTCATAGCTTCAAAACGCTTACATACATAGCTACATCCAAAACTCTTCCCTACAAAGAGGTAAAACAAAATCTAATTAAAAAAGCTCATAAAAATTCGCCAAGAGTAACACGATCGATACCCAAAAAACTCCCTAATCTCGGTCCCTTATCAACTTGTCACAAACTTAAGTAACCCCCTCTCACACATGCACACACACAAACATACGCACGCACACACACACACAAACACACACTACTCATTATAAGGGTAACTAATCACTGAGCTGTGGAGAGAAAAAAATGTGAATTTTTTTATTCATTAACCACCCTCTCTTCTTAGGCCGATGTCCCTGAGGAATAGGGAAATGTTCGGAGACGAATGCTAAAAGTTCTTTGTTGTCATTTTTCGTCTGTTATGTACAAGATTTCAATGGATTTGTGAAATGTATTGTATAATATGTCACTTTCGTTACAAATATTTTTATTACATACTAAATTGCGTGTGTAAATTATTGTTTTAAAAGCATGTGAAGTCGGTTTCGAATGGATCATTTGTCGTCCTACTGAAATAAAGAAATCGTCACAGTAACATCGGCTCACATAATCGTAATTGAAAACACTTTTTAACCGACTTCTAAAAAAGGAGAAGGTTCTCAATTCGGATCTTTCTATTTTTTTTAATGTTTGTTCGGGCATAACTTCGTCACTTGTCCAACCGATTTGAAAAAATATTTTTTTGTTGGAAAGGGTATACTTTTCAAATGGTCCCATATCCACCAAGCTGGGATCTGATGATGGGATCTTGGCGAAATCGAGGGAACTCTTCAAATTTTATAGCGATTTTGGTATTTTTTGCAAGATGAAGACAAGAGCCACGGAACTCCCTAATCAGGCAATGTATCCTAGTCGTGTTTGGGCTTGTTGTAATTGTAACGGTATGCACTTTCCATGTGTAACAAGTACATGTGATCCACTAAAAAGTGAAAAATAAAAACTTTTTGCAAAGAATTAAACCGACAACAAAAAAAAACAAAAATAGTTAAAAATAACTTTAGCTTCTGAAGTCGGTGACAAAAAAATTAAATCAATCAAACAAAGGTCACCGATTTCAGAAGCTAAAGTTATTTTTAACTTTTGTATTTTTTTTAAGTCGGTTTTTTGGTTAACATTTTAGGTAGTTGTGTAACTGAATAAAATTGCTTTGTCAACCGATGAGACGGTTATTTCTAAAAATAGTAGATTGAATAAACGTAAAAAAAACGCACTTTAGTACAGTGTCCGAAATTTTGCGTCCAAAGCGCAATTTTTGCGTATGGTTAAAAACAATTAACAGCAGAAACTCACGGCTAGAATCACCATTGTTTTAATTCGTCCTCCTGAGTCAACGCTCTATTTCTAAACCTCGTAAATAGGTAGTTAAACCAATACAAAACTTACAATTATCCTACGATATCAACAAAGTATTGCCAAAAAACTTTTACAACTACCTAATCGTCTCCAATGCTTCCTCTGTTCCATCTCTGCATACGACGCACACTCGCTACCGTACTAAAGCATGAATTTGCATATTTGCTCGCTCACTAAGTGCAATAGCTTGTTTGTACGTACTTCATATATTCTTCCATCTAACGTTCGACGATTCTCTAATTAATACCGTTTTTCAATTTGTTCGGAGTAAACAAATGTTTTGTTTAAGACGTTTGGTGTACTTGCATTGTACTAGGTGTACAGTCGACGCCAATTGTGTTGGGTATTTTTGCTGTAGGTGAGAATGTCCGCTATCAGATTTTTTTCTCCGTCGTCCTTTTTTCTGTCGACCTGTTTGATGTAAGTATAATTATGTTAGTCTATACATTTCTTTGGAATGTTTTGGGATCGCATGCCATACTTTTAGAGATATTGACAAGAAAAGATTTCATCAAACAAACAAATGATGATGCTAACAAACCACTTCAAAATTTTCGTAATTGACTACCTATACGGTTCAAAAGAAATAGAATGTCGTGTAAGTATTTTTTGTAAGTGTTTTGTATTTAGCAACTGTAAAGATTTTCTAAAGAGACTCTTATCGCGTTTTTTTTTTGTTAAATGGGATCAAATTTATGGAATTTGGTTTTAAATATTATTTTTAGTTGTAATGACTGTTCCTTAAAATGGGTTAAAGTTAGTATTAAGAAAGCAAGATAATTAACAATAGGTTTACATCTCTATTGTTTGTAGCAGCTTTACTTCGCTGATGACACTTTGTTCCTTTTCACGGCCCGCCATACTGCCATTCTTATTACCTGAAGTTTGTAATAAACTTTAATAAACGCGAGACGCGCTTCATTTAAAAGGAGATGAAAATCAAAGAAAAAATATCTCGCCGTATAAAGGGCCGTTATAGGACGCCCGTCAAACAAACGCTTTTCTTAAGCAAAGCAGCGCCTAATTTCAATATCCGAACGGAACGTGGACCGTTCGGAAACTCTCCTTGGGGAATAAATTACTCCGTCTATTCAATATTTCATCAGGCCGAGAGGCCGACTCTGAATATTCAAAACTAGAGGAGACACGTAAAAGCACGCGCAAGCCATTTTTCGCGCCTATCATCTCGGTAACAAAACGCACTCGTAATTACCCCCTCCCCGCGACTTCCCCCCAACCCGCGGATACCCCACCTCATCCCCCCGCCCGCGCCAGGGAGAGGGGGCCGCCCAGTGACAATTATTGATCAAAAATTCTCTCTCTTCTTTCGCAAAAGAAAACTTGGACGGGTTATGTGTGAACCGGTATAGTTTGATATTTGTAATTAGATATTTTAATTATTTTAATTTATTTTTCTTTTCAGATTCTGTAATGGACTGGGTTGTTTGCTTTATTTACGTATATGTTTATGGCCATCAGAAAACAATAAACAAACAAAAAAAGAAAGAATGTATAGGCACATTCACATGCACGCACTTTCTTTTTTTTGGAATTTGTGTGACCAGTGTAGCGTTTCAAAGTTATCATTTTCATTCACATTCACTTGCGCTTCAAACTTATGTTTTTGTGTGTACAAATAGAATTAAAAGATTTTTCAAATATTATTTTCATGACAGTGAAACTGTAGTACTTCATACATTGTAGGTAGATTGGTCAATTTCTGCACCTTTCCTTTTACAAAGTTTCATAAATATTTCTAGAAATAAAATCTGACTCAAAGTTGCTCAAAAATTCAAACTTAACTATTATTGTCATTGAATGAGTGAGAGAGTGTTCGTCCCTCTAACACACTTTTACAACCAACCTTATTATTAACACCCTAAGAGTCTAACATTTTCACATCCTTAAAAAAAAAGTGCCAAGGATCAAGTCACCTCAGTCGGGGTACACGCGGCCGCCTCGGCATATTAATTGCACGCGGCGCTACCGGCGGGAGGCAAGACATGGGGAGGCGCGGCCGCGAGGTCAACCGTCGCCTCGCCATTGTTTTGTGCGTGCGACTGTACTTCTAACCTATCTATACATTTGTTCGCCCGTTTCTTAAATACAAAGTGGGGTAAAGAGTTTTGTTCACGTATATACTCGTACTTTGTAATTTTGAATTGCATTTCGGTAATGGAAGAAAAACAGAGGTCGGGAGGGTTGGTATGATTAAGTATGAATTAAGAGTTTTGAGAGAACTTTGAGTTTTTTTTAAGTTTCAAATATCAATGTTACATTTTAAACATTTGGTGTTTAGATCCATCATTCATTTTAACTTTTTTTGGTTTTTAGGTTTCACACAATTTTGAAATCAAGAAACATACAAATACTACACTGCAACTAAACCTTACAACCACTTTGTAATTCAATTGGGAATTTTGAGTGATAATTATTATGGTTCTATGGCAATCCAATGTGAAGACAGTAAAAAAGTATTTTTTTTATCTTTTTTTTTTGTGTGTTTTTGTCCAATAAAGATATCTCACCCCATAGGAAAATGGTAATGTTCCCACTCCAAGGACACAGGCCTCCTCTCTATGAGAGTAGTACCTACTCACAATTCAGCACTAGTTTTGGTCACATGTAACAAGGAGTGAGCCATTAAACGGGCGCAATTCCAGAATTTTTGCTAAAAAAATACTGATCGAAACACCGCACTTTACCATTTTGTACTTTTAACAAGTCTTTCATTCTTTATCGTGTGGTTAGTTACCTAACCTGGTGTCAGAGTGTTTATGTCGCCCTCAGACTTGGCTTTACATGTCGTCGAGAAATACAGGGTGTAATGTCCACCTCATCACAAAGCCGTTAACCAAGCATTCTGTACATCTAACTAAGTAAGTTTACGCAAAAATTATTGCTGGGAAAAAACTTTCTTTTTTGAGGTTATAAATCATGTCTTGTGGTAGAACTCAATGTATCGCACTTAAAACATTGTGTTGATGGATGGATTGAATAGTACGGGGGACGTGGAGATGTTAAAAGTCAAAATCTTACAAAAAAAAACATGTGAAAAAGTTGTAACTTTGATCCCCCATATCTCCGTAACTAAAAGTTTCCCAGGTATTGTGTGGAACGAAAAAATGATCGCAATGACGGGGAAAACAAGTGCCTTTCGGCTTCGTTAAGAGGTGTTTTACACCCTTTATAAGAAATGAGGCTTGGAATATGTGGCTTGAAATATTACTCGAAAGAAATAGTTTTGTTTACCAAAAAGAAACAAAAACAAAACAACCGGCTCAAACACTTTTATATCTGGGACATGTTTTTCTTTACTTTCAGCACATTTTTTCCACAATAAAAATGTTTTGTGGAATATTCTTGTAAACACGAGTAAATTATTCGTGAAAACCAGTAACAGTAAACTTACTGGATCAGCAGTGGTCAAAACATCTAAGTAAAAATTGCTAAGAGGTGTCCGAAATTGACATCATTTTAACCTATCTCAAGAATTATTCGTATTGACCTCTCTCCTCTTGAACCTGATTTTGTGTTCTTCTTCTTCTTTTTATTTTTGATCGTGTAAATAAAATCTAACACCAGGGTAGCGTCAGATTTTTTTATGCCGCTCATGGGTCTATCTTGCCTCTACATACCATCAAGAAATATCTCTCAGGTATGCTGATTTTCTGACACTCACGATTTTGTTAATCGCACTTGGAAATTGGTGGTTTATTATTTATTTTTGGCTTAATTTCCGTAATATTGTTTTCGGGTTCAAATATCATGACTATGTTACCAGACGTTATGATAACTAGAAGAACGATATGTATTTTCTGGGGGTTTAAAACTAAACGCTCCTATGTTAATAATCTCGTAATGCTAAATAGGTAGTTTTCTTAATAACAACCATTACTTCTTTCCATATCTCATCTACTTTTCGAGCCCCGTTTTGCCATAAGTTTTACCGTCTTTATATAAAAGAAATAAAGAAAGATAGAAAGAAAGACGTATGCTCGTACATTTGGCTCACAGTTTAATGTATTCGTTCCCATTCCATTCCCAGGAGCGGATTTGTTTTTCCTCCGAAGCTGCACATTATGCAGGAGCTCTCTGATGCAGTTCGCCGCATAAAGCAAATCGGAAAACCGATCGCTTCCTTCGATTTTCCGCGCCTCTGTCCATTATTGTGTTTGTGAGCTCACCACGTATGTAAATCATTCTATCCGCACACACAAACACAACCCATCTCCCTCACACGTACCTCAAAGGAGTAAAACAGAGTAGGACGGCAACAAACGAATTGGTGTTAATTTACAGTTGGCAATTATAATTTTCGTATTCATGTCCCTTTCTTGCGTTGAATTTTTTTGTTGTCCGTCTCTTTTGCGGCGGGGGGTTAAGATAAAGCGGTGAAGACGCGAGATATGTAGAATTTTTTAATAAAAACCGCGCTTCTGTGTGCGCTAAGTGATATGCCTTGTTCTTTTTAATTTCGTTGCGAATGCGAGCGCAGTCGGGATCATCTATCTTGGTTTTTTTATTTGTGCCTCTACACGGTTCGCTATAAAGATTTCGCATGGGATATGAATATTGATTGTTTCGTTGCCGACTAATGAAAGCTTGATTGGTGTGCGATGTTGATGTGTAATGAACCCGCCGGGGAATGGGGAAGCGTAAAAGGTTTTTCGACGCGTTAGTTAGCGAGCTTTTTTATTGGAATGATTATTTTAATTGTGAATGGCGGAGTCTCAGCTGGGAGTTAGCGTTTATTTATTGCGCCGTTTTAAATTATGTACTGGAATGGTTTTATCCATTGAATTTACCGTGATATCTTCTTATAAGACAGTTTCATAGTGAATTACACAATATACTGTATATTTTAACATCATAATAATACAATAACCCTTAGAGACACATATTTTTCAATACAAAAAAATACAAAGATGCAATCAAGAGAAAAAAACTAATTCACACATACGTCGTGCTACACATCTCGTAGCGCGTAGGTGCGCATACGCTGCTACGCCTGCGTAGGCGGCTACATGTGTGTAGAAGATATCAACGCACGTACGTGCTACGTGCTACGAAAATTGAACTACGTAGACGTAAGCCTACGTAGTTCACTTTCGTATATTTCGGTTATGAATATTTTTTGCATATATATATTATTTTACGAATGTAAACATAATATTGGGAAATTATGGGCTTATCATTATCAGTGATTGCCTAAGCATAATTGTGATAGACTTATACCCACATGATGTAAAAGGTCACATTGATTTCATAATCGTTGATGAATAAATTTGATTTCATAATGCATGATTTCATAATTGTTTTCATAATGCAATTGATTTAAATATGAATTGATTTCATAATTGTTGATGATAAAAGTTCGTAATCTGCTAAATTCATCAAAGTGGTTCGATCAATGGTCTCGCAATTGTGTTAGAATGACATTGTTGTATTGCCATTATTATAAATCCTGTTAATAGAAATGTTGTCGAAAATATACAATTAAATTTAAACACTTATTCATGCCAGAGTTCATTTGTCATTATGTACGAGACTACTATTTTAAGCCATTTCTTTCAATTGAGTGTCAGTGGTTGAACATTGGAAAGTCATAATGACGCCTTTATATTAGTAGATCACCAAACTTGTCAAAGTGAACAATTATGAGATCAATGATAGACTATTGTGACACTATTGCAATAGCAGAATCGGGGCCATGGGCTCAATCCAGATTACGTGGCTGCCACTGAGAAATTCCTGATGGAAAAACCCAATAAAAATATCTGTACCATGTAAATCGAACTCAGAACCTAATCCTCAGAAGTCGCCTTTGCGACCACCAGACCAACGAAACAGGAGACTGCTTCGTTGGTCTAGGATTTACCTTATTGAAAAGTAGCTTATTTTGTAACCAGTTATGAACTTGTAACTACAGTTTTCAACTTCCCATTTATCAAACTAGAAAACGGCAGTAGTTAGTCAGTGGAAGGACTTATTTCCTCCACGTCACCAGTTAAATAACAAAACATTGATGTTTATGTTTGTATGTGTGTTTTTATTTACAAAAAAAATATAACTTTGTATATATTTAAGTAAGTATGTATTTGCAGACAAAAGATACCTATGTCTATAACTATCTGGTTTCCATGACAAGCCTCGTTGCTTAGTGTGGCACCAGATGGTGTTGTGTGTAATGTTCAGCGATATTTATTTGTTATTATAAACAGGACGAACCATCATCATCATCAGCCTAATTATGTTCCCACTGCTGGGACAGGCCTCCTCTCTATGAGAGGGAATTGGCCATAATCCATCACGCGGGCCCAGTGCGGATTAGTAGATCTCACATGTCGTCGAATATTTAGTTCTAGGACATGCCGGTTTCCTCACGATGTTTTCCTTCACGGTTTTGAGAGCAGTGGTGATGAAATAAATTACACAAAGTAATGCGCCTGTCTGGATTCGAACCTACGACTTACTGTTTGTAAGTCGGGGCCGCCACCACTGGGCCACTGCGACAAATGAACCATTAACACGTTTAATTATTAAAGACTAGTTTATGCCCCCAGCTTCGTCCACCTGGAGTTCAGTAATTGTCCCATGGGATAGTACTTCCGAGATAAAAAGGATCCTATGTATTAATCCAGGTCATAAACTATCTGCGTACCAAACATCTAAATGCAGTCAGTAGTTTTAGAGTCAAAGAGTAACAAATATCCATCCATCCTCCGAAACTTTCGCATTTAAAATATTAAGTAGAACTTGTACTTTGAGCTAGGTAGGGACATGAAAGTCCTTCCATCATTACGTAGATTTTCTATAAACAGATGTATAATAAATAAGAAGAACTTTGTTACTTGTAAGAAAGTTCATAATGAAAGCATAATTTAGTTTTAACTTCAGTACGCGCCTCAAAATGAAGCCCTTCAAGCCTTTACAAAGTAAAAATTAAATTTTAGATCGTGTTCCGTGCCTTAATTTCTCATTAAAATTCTGTTTATTATATGTATAAAGTATAGGCCGGTTTAGACCTTCCTTACTCACGCAAAAAAGGGCATTCGTAAAGACAAATGTTATGAGAAACCGTAAGATGATTTTCAAATACCTATTCTATATTACTTAACATAGTAACATGAGTAAGTAAACGGAACAGAGTATAAGCTTCTTCATAACGTGCAAAATTGTGACCTATTTTGGTAGGGTTGTCACAATAGGTAAAGACAAATTCATCAAATATTTACTTACCTATTGTACTCCTTGGGATAGTTAAAGTATGATACATTTTTATTTTCTTCTAGTATTATTCATACACACAGTACAATTAAACAACCATTATTAATAAACACCAAGTATTACACTAATATTCTTACTTTTCACAAAACAAACAACGTGTGTTGCCCTGACAACCCTGAGATTTCTGAAACAACTGGCTGTGATAGCGTAAACTGGTTTTTTCCACTCTCGCCGCGTATGCGACAAGCGGCCAGTGGTCACGCACGTGGTTCGTGCGGTTGTATGAAGCTTATACTCTGTTCCATTTACTTACATAGTTCTGATTGACACTATATTGAATTTTGATTACTATCATAATCTTTAATGACACTCGCATGATTAGGACAAATCGATTGACGTAAGGATCACCAAGACCGACCCACGCGTTCAAGTCTCAAACGGAAGTATGATAAATGTAACAAACCCTTTTTTTTTTTTTTTTTTTAAGGATGGGAAATCATCAAATGACCCCCCCCCACTCTGGGCGGAGCGGAAGGGAGTGTCAGACTCTTACTGACTAAAAACCATCCATGTTCCTTCCTCGCCTTTTACGTTCCGGGGCCGCGGTATCTCTTTCGAACAGGCCCGCAACCCCGGCAGATGTAACAAACCCTACGTTTGACTACAATTCTTCAGACAATATCAAGACTTACATAACATCACGCTGGAATCCCCAACGGTATGAGCAGAAGTGTAACTAGTATACCAAGGGATTGCCAGTTATATTTCAGTCCCATGTAAAGGGGGTGAGTTTCAAAACTTGTTAAGCATAAAAGCCTAGGTAACCCCATATTGCTTTGGATATAGATTTTTCCAATGCTGAAGGTTCCTGTAAATGATTAATTCACCTCTAGTGATCCACCAGCTGCCTAACCTTTTCTAAACTATGGTGTTGTCGGTTTCAGTCTAACTAAATAAATTGGCATTAAATTTAAGGAATATTTACACTGAAATGTTTATGATTATACCCTAAATCTAAATGAACTCATATATCATCATCATCTGGCTAGCTTTTCCCAACTAAGTTGGGGTCAGCTTCCAGTCTAACCGGATACAGCTGAGTACCAGAATTTTCACATACAACGACTGCCTATCTGACCTTCACAACCCAATTGTTATTGGGTAATGCGATACCCCTTAGTAAGACTGGTTACGTGGTTACGTGGGTAACGATTGTAAATGATAGCCGGAACCAACAGCTTAATGGCTTTCCGAGAAACGAAGGAAACTCGGTATATAAGGGGGGGGTCACCAATCCACAGACCAACCTAGGCAAGCACGGCTTAACCTAAAGATCGACTCCACGAGCTCCTCTAAATGAACTACAGGTACATTCATATACTGCTTACCACACATTTCTCACCACTTCGTGTCGTAACTAATCCTGTATGTCGGATCACCTATTGGGGCGGAACGCATCTGTGTGATGACGCTGCTGTTCAGCTCACCCCCCAGCAGCCGCGCGTGAAGGAACGACCGAGATTGAAAATGGTTTTAACACTACTTTGTTAACAAAAATTCGAAATTACACCTTTACTTGAGAAGATAGAGTTTAAAATTGCGTGAGATGAGTTGCAAAGTCGCGGAGTTGACTGTCACTGAGATTTGAAAGTTAAGACTTTTAAAATTGGGTTGGTTTTCGGTTGAAGTTTAATATGTAAGTGTGAAGAATGGTCAGTATATTTAAAGGCATCGTTCTGGTCTGCGTGTTGCGAGTCGAATCGTCTTCCGGCGTTCGACGTGATTTCTTGAAGAAAGTCGAATGAATCAATGGACGCGGTGGACATTGGCCTCTCGATTGTGTTCGGCATTTGTCCACAAAGCCAGCGGGGAGGCGACTTGAATGAGTCTGTTTCGCGTAACGGTTGTTCAAAGTTGATAAAGATGATGCTTAAGTAGACTAGATGGGCTGAATTAGCAACTCTATTTGTGGTGGTTCAAACTTCGTTTGAAATTCTGTTAGAATAAAGTGCTAATCAGCTTGCACTACAAAGTGGTTGTTACGTCAGTCACTGCGGACCAAATAGTGCGAAATGAGTTGTTTTGATCGATTTACAAAAAAAATATTGATTGGACTAAAAAACTTAGTAATGCTTGTAGAATTATTTGCCAAAAAATCAGATTGAATGCATTTTTTAAGTATGTATTTATTATATAAGTATGTATTATTATAGTATTTATTATTTTTTGGTTGAAAGAAATTTTAGAGATAAGTACGTGATTTTTTTTTTCGAGTCAATTGAATTGTATTACATTTTCAAAACACTATCATACTAGCATATATCCTGAAGAATATCATATATTTTTTGGTTTTGTTTATAGCAGTGAATCATATACTTTTAGTCATTATAAAACTCGCGTTTAGCGTTTTCTCCTGTTATTGGCTTAAATGCAACAAATGCATTAGCGTGGTAACTGGATTTTGAGGGTTACTTTGGCATCACCTTCATTATCTTCCCAATTCAATTGGAGTCGGCACAGCATGGCTTTTCATCCATATTTCTCATCATTTAAGAAAATTATTTTTTTCGAGTTACTTACTACTTAATTAATAGTCTCGCTTAGCTTCGTTAGTGTAAAGGTCACAAGCGCCACCGCCTAGTATAGGTGTTGCGGTTCAATGCCAGGTTGGGCAAACTCTTATTGAGATTTTCCATTACGATGATCTCAATAGCAACCCGAAGCTTGAATTGGTCCTCAGTTCATTTTAACGGCCTCGTCGTCGTGTTATATGGGACTTGAACATCTCTTTTTAACACTTCTGACATAACAGGCGGTATTAGATAAAATTAATATATTTAGAAAAAGTTCTGGAGTGGCGACCGCGAACCGGAAGACGATGGGTCGGAAGACCTCCCACTAGGTGGACCGATGACCTGGTGAAGGTTGCGGGAATCCGTTGGATGCGAGTCGCACGGGACCGGTCAATGTGGCGACACTTGGGGGAGGCCCATGTCTTATTTCGGCTGAAATGGATGGATTTAGGTATGACAGAAAATAACAGCTATTTACTGCAGCAGAGCCTAGTAAATGCTTACTGTGCACAGCCACTTTTGGTGCAACTTAAAGTATCACTGTCAGTTTTCTGTCTTTTTCTCTTTCTTTCGTCTGTACATCGGGTCATACACGCGCGCTGGGTAGATGTTTGTATGATTACTTCATCATCAGCCTATAATGTTCCCACTGCTGGGACACGGCCTCCTCTCAGTGAGAGGGAATGGGCTATAATCTACCACGCGGGCCCAGTGCGGGTTGGTAGATGTCACATATCTTCGAATTTTTGATTCCAGGACATGCCGGTTTCCTTACGATGTTTTCCTTCACCGTTTTGAGAGCACTGGTGATGAAAATAAATTACACAAAGTAATGCGCCTGTCTGGGTTCGAACCCACGACTTACTGTTCGTAAGTCGGGGTCGCCACCACCGGGCCACCGCCGATGATTACTTAATAACGCATAATACTATTTCTTTTTTTCTGCTTTTTTTGTTACTCTTTCCTTCTTTTGTCTTTCTTTTTTTCTTCTTCTACTATATTTTTTTTCTTTCTGTCTTCTTTGTTTCCTATTTCTTTCTTTACCTTTAAAATTGCCATTTCCATGACCATCCTTTGTTAGTCCACTCCCATGAATTGAAATTTCAATACCTTTGGAGACGAAAATCGAGCGTAAATGGCTTCTATTGATGCTCTCATAATACCTACATCCGTATCTGAGGATTGAGGAAAAACTTGCATTTGATGATAATTCATGTGGCCATGTCAAATGGCCGTTCGCTCATGTGTTACTATCCTGATGGTATTCTATTATTAGAGCTGATGAGGTAAGTAGTTGTCCTCACATAAAATATGAAAGCAACAATATCGTACCCAGTGTGGCTATGTTATATCTTGAAAAGAGTATCCATTGAGATTGTAATACACCCATCTCCGTGACATCCGCATGAGATCTGCGGTTTTGAAATGGGCAAGTACAGTCCATTCACGGTTATTATTTGATTACTTAATTCAAGCACAACGTACAAAAGCGGACTTAATGTCATAGGCATTTTCTACCAGTCAACCTTTAGGTGATGCAGAGACAAGCAGTAGTGGGTGTAATTTCTGGTGTTTTGTTGTGGGTGGCTTATGTAATTTTTGACTATGCAAAAGTGCCCGTCACGGGTCTTATTGAAATAAAATTCATAAAAGTTTAACTACCCACCTAGTTGACATAGATTCAGCACATGACCCAAAATCAAAGAGTTCAAACTTTTTGTCGATTATAAAAAAAATATATCTGCTCCATAAAAAGTGTAAAGTGACATTCAACTACACGGCCAAAATGTATAATGTTATGTAAATGTGTAATGGAAATACAGATTTCCATAAGGACACGTTGGTTAAAATTGTCACAATGTCCCTAAAAGTTTAGTCAAGCTATAAGACGGTAATATTTGAAGTTTAAAGTGCTGTTATTGGATTTAGATCATTCGGATATTCTAACAAAATTAAAAACTAAGTGTTATAACTTTTAATAAAGTAGCAACAGCCAAAAAAACATTGCAAATAAAAACATAATACAAGTTTGCTGTCAAAATGCATTTTTATTTTTCTAACGTTCTCCTGTCTGACTTCGACGGTTCCATTTTTAAAAGTGCAAAGTGCCAGTAACCTCGGTGCTCCTTTAATTTCAATAGTGGGGTCGCGCTCAAGGTCAGCGCCCGCGAGGGGACACTCCACGATCAGCTGTTATTCTCGTATTATAATATTTTCCGTGTTTTTTAAATCTGTGCACATTTCTATTTTTGAAATCCGAACGTTATAGTGAAAAGTCAATTCTTTGTTTATAACAGTTTTGAGTTGTTTGGTCTGCCCCATTGAGAATTTTACACCGTAAAAACTTGGCACCGGACGTAACACACTTTATGTAAACTTTGACCTCTAAACTAAAACGATATATCCGACAGTCCGTGAAACGGTGGCATAGGCCTGTAAATCTGTCTATTTCAGTAAAAACTATCAACTACATAAACAGATACAAGTAAATAATATAACAGCCAAAAACTCCTAAATCATAACGAGCGAACTTCCAAACTTTTAAACATTCGCAATTCGAAACTACCAGTTGCATCTCAAGTTTAGGGGCTCAATAAAAGTAGCAATAAACCACGAGCGTGGGCAGAGGGCAGCTAGGGGGTGTAAGAGGGAATCGGGGGGTGGGGGTGCCGGTCATCTCCCCCTTTTTATCTCCGCAAGTCAAGGGCGCGTGGGGCAGGTTCGGCCGGCCGCCGGCTATTGACATTCTGTTTTCAAATTTACCTACTTTTTTTTCCATTGTCCGTAACTTTTTAATATGGCGGGGTCGACGAACCGAATGGCCAGTGCGGCCTATTGCGTAATCCGTTTTGTAATGTTGCCGTTTTAAAGAATCTTGTTTTGTTTTTAATTGACCGTTTAGAATATTGACAGTTTTACGTAATTTAGTTTTTGTTTGCGTTTTTTTAAGGTTAGTCAGGTTTTAATCGATTTGACAATTTTTGTTTGATAAACAGCGGGGTGCACAAAACAAGCAGGAAAGGTTGGATATGGTAGTACATTTCTACTATGGATAGCCATTTTCTCATTCAAACGATATGGTTACCCAATTATTGCCCATATTTTCGTGATACAAGGCACATGTCGGCATTACAAAGCAATTTCAACAAATGACCATTACGCCAAATATAATTAAAACAAATAAGTCATGAGAGTAATTAAACTAGGCAATGAAACGTTGCAGTTTTGGCGCCAAGTTAGGGATAATTAAGTTAATATGGTATTTAGTAACTAATAGAGGTGCCGCCGACTTCAAAAGAAAATGTTTATATTAGATGCTATTAGGAATTCAATGCATACGTTTTGTAACTTTTAATTTGTAAATGTAATCCAGTTATGGTGTTACCAGTCGACAGGCATAAAGTAAGTCTGTCATAGATTCCTCAAAGGTTTTTCAATTGCTGCTATGAGGCAAAGTTTTTTGAAAGAAAAAAAAAATTATGGTTAGTTTCCGTCTCAAAAGCCAAATTGCCAGCTAAATTATGGGACGCTCATTTTTGACTAGATTTGATTCTATTTTTCTACCTAATGGTAGACAGTCAATGGCATATTAGTCTACACACGTACTCAAGACTTGCATATTTAGCTTAGAATGTTCCCGCTGCTAGGACATGCCTTCTTGAATAGAAATGAGAATCCACCACGCGGGACCAGTGCGGGTTGGTAGATGTCACATGTCTTCGAAGTTTTGGTTCTAGGACATGCCGGTTTCCTCACGATGTTTTCCTTCACCGTTTTGAGAGCAGTGGTGATGATTTAAATAGGCTAGTTTCCACCATCAACAAATTGCAAATCTATTTAGTCCGTCAGTTAGAGTATTGGAAAATAATGGACACGTATTTTTTGTTTTTGTAAATCAACGAATATTGACAAAGATAAAACGCATCAAAACTCGGGAGTGGGGGCTCGTGACGTCAGAACTCACTAAGAATGATACCAAACAGTGTCGTATTGAGAATTTTAAAAGCGTCGTATCTTCCTCAATTTTGGTTTATGTGACAAAAGAAAAAATACGGGTCAATTTTTTTTTGATAATCTACGTGACGGACTAATTCGATTTTTTCAGTTAACAAACCTACTACACAAATTAATGCGCCTGCCTGGGTTCAAACCCATGACTTATTGCTCGCAGGTCGGGGCCCCACCACTAGGTCACCTCTCTCTTTCTTTGACGACTCGAATGGCGTAGTGGTAGTGACGCTGCCTTACGTTTTTAGGGTCCTGGATTCAAATCCCGGTAGGAGCAAATGTTTGTGTGACGAGCATGGACTTTTGTTTCCGAGTCATGGATGTTTATATGTATAATAAGTATGTATTTACAAACAAAAAAGTAAGTATATGTAGTATATCAACTATCTAGTGTCCACGATACAAGCTTTGCTTAGTGTGGTACTAGGTGGCGCTGTGTGTAATGTCCAGCGATATTTATTTATTTATCCATCATCAAACACAGACCGAACTCACTGACTGCTGGGTATAATAGGCCTCTTTTTTCTTGTGCCAATCCTCAATTCTCAATTCTTTATTGCGTACCATAATGTATAAAGATGATAGGAAAAATATTAGTCACTATTATGGACCCTGTTGGGCACAGCATAGATTTAGTAGGAGAGAGGAGAAAGAATACTGGCCATTTATAAGCACTTAATAAACAATACTGTTTTATTAATGCAGATTTAATTAAAGAGTCATAATTATTATTGTTTGAATTATGAATTATATAGATTTATTTATTAGAATATAAAACCATTAATTTTTTTGTTTTTTTTTTATTATTGTTTTATTAATTTCTCATTATTTTTGTGTGTTACAGTTTTTTGTTTTCAATTATTATACGATCGCTCTTATGTTTATTTATTGGATATTTAATATGTATTTGTAGAAACAATTAGATAGTAAATCATAATTTATCATTTAATTACTCGCTTATACGATAGTAGTATTTGCCTAAAAGGAAAAGCTCCTCACGTTCCCATGCTAGACCTCATCCAGTTTTTCCCCCGATGGCAATTATATCGTCGGTCGGCGTATCTCGCCGGACGTCCCACGCTTCTTGTGCCAGTTCTTGGACGCCACTCTCTCACTCAAGACTTCATCATCTGCCTAGCCTTTTCCCTACTATGTTGGGGTCGGCTTCCAGTCTAACCGGGTGCAGCTGAATACCAGTATTTTACATGGAGGGACCCAGTTAAAACTGAGTAATACGATACCACTTGGTAAGACTGGTTGTCAGACTTCTTGGCCTCTGACTACCTGTAACGAATGTCAAAGATGGACAAATGGCAGCCGGGACCAACTGCTTAACGTGCTTTCCGAGGCACGGAGTCTCTCACTCAAGACTTAATTAAGTTAATATAAAGAGATTAACAGTGTTGCCGCCGTGTACAAAACACATAACATCAAGCGTTCGTTATGATCTGAGATGTGAGCGCGATATCTGTCTACTTGTACAACTTAATATCACCAGTACTATCGATATATTACCATCTGTTGCGGGTAAACTACGCGCTGAAGTGGCAGTCGTGTTGAAAAATAACTGAATTTAATTATTTGAAAAAACTAGAACCGAAAACAACTTCTTATTTTCGGAAAATTGAAATAATTAGCTATAAGAATAAATAATAGCACAGAATATAAAAAAAAAAAACACAAAAGTTTAGTTTAATTATTATTATTAGTTTAGTTTAAGAATCAGTTCTCATCAAGTTATGTTTCTAATTGGTAGTTTGGCAGTTTTAAACGGATGCTATTCTTATAAGAATTAAAATATCTCAGTATTATGACATAAGATAAAGAAAACTTTTTTAGCTATATAAAATTTATAACAATCTTGCACAGTTTTATAGGTTACAATAATAGTAGATGTAAATACGATTTTTGTTTACAATTATTGTCCGTACTTATTATTATGTTATTAACACAGAACATATTCACTCTACTCCCCGTACTGGTATAGACTGTATTACGGTGCACCAGTGAGTGGACTATAATATGGATGAAGTTTGCACGGAACAGAGACAAATGGCAGAAGAAAGGGGGGCTATATCCAACAATTTTATTCCATTATCACATCTGATGCGAATCCAATCAGTTAAACTTGTAACTTCTAACTTGAATCTAGTCATAACTTAAACTCGTCTAATTCCAACTTGAACAACAACATATCGATATATCGACGGGCACACAAAAACTCCGAAAAGTTTGAGTGACAGGACCGCCGTAGAAAAACGATGTCGATAGTCGATAGTGCAACAAAGCACCCGCCGGCCCATCTCTAGTGACAGGACGGCTAGAGCGTGTGCTACGTGTGAATGGTATCGATAAAAATCGAGATGTGTTCATGTCGATAGCTTGACCATTATGTGCACGTAAAAATATCTTGGGAACCGAAATGAGAACGATTTAATCGATCGGTAGGTATGGTTAGAGGTGTATGAGACAGGATATACGAGTGATATATTCGGTTTTTCTAGTGTTTTATGAAGTTTTAAGGACGTTAACATATGTTTAGCTCAGGACATTCTTCAGGTAACATGACAAGGATGAAAATAAACTATTGGTGTGTGTAAATGAAATTCGAGTAGGTACGACATGCATATGTTCATTGAAAAACATAAGCTATCAACATGGAAATTCCGCTGGTTCCAAGATTCATAAAAGTACAACTTAAACACTACACTTGTGTTCAAGTTTACGGACTTACAAAAGAGAACACGACAAAAATGGACACAGAACAGAAGTCTCAATTAAAAGTCGCCAGTAATCGAAGCGAAGCGCAAAACTACCAGAAACAAAGTAAACAGATCGCTTGCTACCACAAAAAAGATAATGTTCCACAATGCGACAAACAAAACGTGTTCGTTGACCCCCGAGCGGCGCGTGCGACGGCCAGACAGATGTGCCAGTCACTTTATAATCATAATGGCGGATAAAATACAAAGCCAAATCAAATCTATGAGATATCTCGACAGGATTACGTTACAAATTTTAACTACAATTATGTTACTGTTAACTCGAAGCCGAGTAATGAACTTCAATCTGATCAAACACTCACAGACAATATATAATACATTAACGTTCTAACGCATATGAAGATACCCCTAGATCCTTAGAACAGTAAACATGTTCGGAGACAAACAAAGACTAAACGAAAATCAATTTAGAAATCGCGCGACGCAATCGAGACGCGATTCGATTGACGATTTCGTCGCGGACAGTGGGCGTGTGTAGTCGATGAAAAAAACATATCACTCCCACTCCGACCGGTTACACAACAACAATTTTAACGAAGCGCTAATGATGATATTATCAACTCTTTATCCAACGGAATAAGAGTCACGGTGCACGAACAGTTAGGATTGCAGATTCGCACTGGCCACACCACGCCTCGACACCCGTCATTGGCAGAAATAAAAACGGCGACCACGCGTAACTCGTCACGTCTCGCCGGACAGTGAAATCGTGCGACCGATGACAATGTGTCACTTTGCCAATTCACCGAGAGCCGCCCTGCCCCTGCAACTGTTTCACGCACAGGTGACGACACGAGGGTTGCGAACCCCACCGGGGGTCAACTAACGCTAGACGCGTTATTGTGTACCGCATTCGTGCCGTTGCGTCGCCGTGCCTTATGAAATGACAGTTGAAGCTTCAATGCGCAAACGTTTACCCGCAAAAGGAAATTTCATCGATCACGCTCACAAATTGCTACGTAACTATCGAGATGTAAATCGCTTATGGCTACCGTTATTTTGAAAAATCGATTCTTGATAATCGATTCGTCACAGTTGCGTTCCGTTTACGCAGTGGAGTGTCCCACGGTGGGGCTGTGTGCGACAGTGCTTCAAGGCGACACAGTGAGACACTGTGACCTGTGTGACAGCACCGTGTCGACCTATCGTGCCACTACGAAATAATCGACTGTAAAATCGCATTTGAAGGACCATTTAGAGTTGCCACACACAAAATTTCCAAAGACATTCGAATTGCTGAATGTTTTTTGTCTGATATATTTCTTTGGATTAAAACCTTATAAGCCAGTAACATTGCAACTTTAAGTGCTGTTAACAAGGTCCTCAGGTTTCAACTTTCAACAGGTAT
This sequence comes from Xestia c-nigrum, assembly GCA_916618015.1. Lineage (NCBI taxonomy): Eukaryota > Metazoa > Arthropoda > Insecta > Lepidoptera > Noctuidae > Xestia > Xestia c-nigrum. Next base: position 17,886,599 of record OU745261.1, on the reverse strand, counting down.
TTAAGAGAAAACTGGTGCATTTGTAATCGGTTCGTAGCCGATTGCTTTATCAGTACCAAAATGTTTTAATAGACGAGTAAATTGAATCGATCTCAAATAGTTTGATGGTGGCGGATGAATAAGTCACTGAAACTTACAAAAAGTTACTTGATACCCCTAAACACCTTACACATTTTATGCATTCTAGAAACATTCCAGTAGCTGTTGAGTTAAGACTCAGTCAAACCCGTAGGTACGGACAAATTGCAGACGGACAAGGACACACATACTACTGAAGCAAAATAGTGTCCGGTGTCCACAGCCGGTCTTCAATTTGTCCCACAAGGATACCAAAATCCTTGAAATAGAGTTGTACAAAAAAACTATATCAAAAACTCGTAAAATCTAAATTGCCCTCATAAAACCCTTGTAACTTACTAACTTCAAAACGCATGCAAGCCTCGAAATCTAATCCACTACAAACTTTATACAAATATTTACATAAATAAACTAACATTAAACACCTATTAATCTAAACTCCTACAACTGTCAAACCTAATAAGAGAAACATCGTAAAACTTACTTTCAGAACGTAGTAAAAAGTATTGCAATAAAACCCTAACTTTTTCGTCGACCTATATGAAAAAAAAACACGTATCCACACAAAAACAGTCTCTATACCCATATAGATTTATGTTTATTTACTGAGCTGCAAATGGCAAAAAACGTAAGAAAGTTTGAATTTCGCGGGCTATCTACCTTAAGGTATATATTCCCCTGAATAGGCTCATTAGTTTGTGTTGGCCAAACATGAGCCATCATACAGGCACACGTGAAGACAGCCGGTAATTATACAGGGTGGGTAGAGTACGGCCTGGCACCGAATAGCCCGAATTTACGCCGTTTATATTGTGTACGGGGTGTTTATTTTTTATAACGAATAAAAAATATAAGAAAATAAAAGAGGCAATAATTTGCAACTTGTTTTAGACTCTTGAATATTTTTTATGAACCCATATGCGTTGTTGACCTATTGCTGAACAAAGGCCCACGTTCTTATCTTCAGTGGCATAAGCTAGTTTTTCTTTCAAAAAAGAATCTAGCTCATCCCATCATCTCTTTCTGGACATGCCGCGTTTCTGTCTAACCAATCAGTTGAACAATCTCTTGGATATTGAAAACTAAGATTGATCCCTAACTTTATTGAACATACAGAAAAACTGCTGCCACAGAAAAATCTACGCCAAATATGAGTCCTCAAAATAAAGTTATTAAACCAACAATCCACGACCCAAAATGACCCAATTATACTTAAACACTCACAAACCCACAATAAACTCCGCTTTTAATTACAAACGCCCGTATAATTGCAATCACCCTATAAAGAGTTAATATGAAAGCTTATTCATTTGCATTTGTCGTGGCTCTCACGTGTGGGGCTTGCGTGCCGGCGATGTATTACGAAAAACGAATATTGCACGTACATCCTGTATATACGATATTGAGTATATTTTTGTAGATATGCAAATAGGTAGAAAATACTGAAACAAAATCATTCAGCCTTTCCCCGACTATGTTGGAGTTGGTTTTCACTATTGCACCTACATACGTACGATGCGAATAGACAGAAAACCACATACCACCACATGCGATTCTTACACACTCCTTTTGCCTTGTCTACATTCATACATCTGGTCATACATGCACGCCGATTGCGAGTGCCACGTGACCTTTCTGAAGAAGCTTACCAATAAAGTCAGTAGCATTTGTGGTGTGGATTCTGACTTTGTTGGTGACCTTCTCAAAGAAGTCAAACATCCTTTCTGGCTTCTGTCAACTTGTAACGACAGTCAGGAATCTACAAAAATATCACTGTTCTAATAACGATGAATAACCGGCATATCCTAGAACTAAACGTTCTAAGAAAAATTTTAAAAGTGCAATGAGAACCTGCACTAGCCGAATTACATGAATTACAGCCCCCTCATTTAGGAATTTCTCAGAATATTAGGAGTCCCGCTATAAAACGTTCTCTTGGGTTTATCCAAAAGATTACATTCTGGCTTCTTTACTGTTCCCTCATTGATTTTCCTCGAAATACAGTTATTACACTTTTAAGGTGGAGGAGCGCGTGACTAAATAATATCAGCCGCTCGGGTCGATCTTTAGGTCAAGCCATGCTTGCCTAGGTTGGTCTGTGGATGGGTGACCAACCTTACACACCTAGTTTCCTCCGTGCCTTGGAATGCACGTTAAGCCGTTGGTCCCGGCTGTCATTTGTCCATCTTTGACAGTCGTTACAGGTAGTCAGTGGCTCCAAAAGTCTAACACCAGTCTTAACAAGTGGTATCGTATTCCCCAGTATTAACTGGGTTGTGGAGATCGGATAGGCAGTCGCTCCATGTGAAATGGCTGGTATTCAGCTGCATCCGGTGAGACTGGAAGCCGACCCCAACATAGTTGGGAAAAGGCTAGGGAGATGATGACACTTTAAGAGTGGAAATTCCAGGGTTGCCCGCGAAATTCAAATTTTCTTACGTTTTTTGAATTTGCCTGCCAGTGCTAGGTTGCATTTTGAATTACAGTTTTTTTACTTTTATGAAAACATCAAAACGGGATTTTGCGGGAAACCCTGACGCATTTACTTTAATAATAAAACAATTGACCCCTCTACCTTCAACCAAGCTCACTAAACTTAATCTATACCCCAAAAACCGATTGTAGAACTGTATGAGCCAATGCATCACCCCTAATGAATCACAACCGAAACAGTTGGGTAACTCGCTCATTAATACAAACTGTGTGATCGATATCATCGGGGCTGTGATACCGTACGGTACGATATATGACACTTTTGGACTGAATGAGACCATTTGTGAGCAAATTGTATGAGAGTTGTATGTAGATTTGGTAAGTCGTACATAAGTGGAACTTTTAAGGGGTAAGGTGGAATGTTTTTATTATGGAACTTCTTTTTGGGGTATTTTATATGGCAAGGAATGAAGATATGCGTTTGAGGTTAAGTTAGTGTGTGTGCAGAGGCCTAATTCTAAATCAAAAAGCTATAATTCTGAGCTATCCTTCAGGTGTAAATGTTTTGAGATTTTTCTAGATTTGACATCACGCGTTAAGTATGTTCGATTTATGTCCCGGTTTGCGAAAGACCCTCATCGACTGTCGAAGACGATTTGTGTTACAAGAAATAGAGATTTGTAACCAATAGAGACAACTTATGTATCATCATCATTGATTCAATGGAAATCAACCTAGGCCTTATTTCCTAAGTCTTCCACTATGCAACATAAGCTTACTAGGGCAAAAAACTAAAACAATTTAAAGCTTTATGTCAACTAGTTTATTGCCACGGTTTTGCCCGCATGGAGTGCGGTAATTGTCCCATGGAATCTTAACACCGATATAAAAAGTATCCAAGGTGTTAATCCAGATTATGAACTATATGTGTGTTCAATTTCATACAAATCTGCTCAGTAGTTTTTGCGTGACAGAGAAAGAAACATCCATAGGTCCTCACAAACAGTCGCATTTAAATATTACTAGCTTCTGCCAGCGGCTCCGCCCGCGTGAAGTTTGATTAATGTCCCATGGGATCTTACTACTGGGATAAAAAGTATCCTTATATTACATTCACATTTATAATATTAGTAGAGAAGGGATAGTAGGAAGTAGAATCTATTAACACTGTGAGAAGAATTAAAATCACATCTACCTGTAAACTCCACAAGTCGAAACCTGAATGTTTAAGGGTATTAAATTACCATACAATAATATAATATGTATTAACAGCCCAAAGTCACTTTCCCTGTAAAAAATCACACGCATACTAAAGAAAGACCATTTAAAACAAATTACACTATTACCTTGTAAGCCCCTTTCGAAAACAATTGTTTGGACAGGTACAGTCGGGGCAATAAACATTACTTACGTGGACATTGTCTGTCCGTCTGTCGGCACGTTTGTCCGAAACATGTTACCGGGCGTCCCCGATAACGTATTTATTTTAAACAATAAAGTTTTGAGAATATAAGGGATAGTAAAGTGAAAAAATTATACTGCTCATACAAAAGAAAAGTGACTTTACGTGATGCATGCATTTTGTAAACGATTGTTTCAATAGTTTTTTTTTAGGTTTGAAATACTTTGGTTTATAGAAGTTTTTTTATGAAGCTTCGTTTTTATTTATACTATGTATCTCATTCACGAAAACAAACGTGTGGTTCCAAACTCATCAAGTCATCGTTTTTCTGCCCTTATTCACTAGCTGACCCACGCCACTTCGTCTGCGTCACATAAGAGAGAAAAACGAAAGGAAAAAACAATCCCCGTTTTTGCAACATTTTTCATTCCTGCTCCGCTCCTAATAGTCATAGCGTGATGTTATATAGCCTATAGCCTTCCTCGATAAATGGACTATCCAACGCAAAAATATTTTTTCAATTCGAGCCGGTAGTTCCTGAGATTAGCGCGTTCAACCAAACAAACAAACAAACAATCAAACAAACAAACTCTTCTGCTTTATAATATTAGTATAGATTTGGGGGCGTGGCAGCATGCCTCCTTCTTCCATACTTCTCTTTTACCTCATTAGACACCTGTTTTCCAGTCTAATCATTCTTCAATTACTCCATCCATAATTTCTTTGGTCTTCTCTACTCTTCGTTCTTCCTTCTACTCTGTCGTTTCAAACTATGTAATTATATATCATGAAAAGATCTACAGTCCAAAGATATCAACACTTTTTTCATTCGAAAACTCATTTAATTGGGCAATACAAATATACTCATAACACCCCAATTTACCAACCCTTCTAACACGCTCACCCTAAAGCCCTATTTTTCCTTTATACGTCAATAACAGAAGAAAAATTTCAAAATCACGTTTACACACCAACTTCTCAACTTTCCTTCCCGTTTGAGAACAAAGCCTTTCTATTTTTAAGGCAAAAAAACTCTAACATCGTCACCGAAAATTTCCGAGAAACATAAATAAACACGACACGTAATAAAGAAGTCGATAGAGCAGTTACTCATTTTAATTATAAGCTGCGACCACGACTTGCTTAATCTAAAATGAACATGTTTTTGGTACCGACTGTACCGCCCACTTGTGAAAAATAACAGGCTATTTCAGGCTATTTTAAAAATGGGTGAAAACTATTTTTGTAGGGAAATGTTTATATAATTTTGTTGGAATTTTAAAACGGATTAGGGTTTAAGGATATCGGGTAGCTTTTACGTAAAGGCTTTGGGTTGAATATAAAGAACCAAGTAACAATAAAAATTTAGACAATGGATAAAAGAGGAGACGACGGAGGATACGACTGCAGCCGACCGCGTGAAGTTTATATCACGACTGAGGGAAGTGGAACGTACAACTGCATTGCAGTTGAGTATATCGACTGCGCGCGGTTGCTGCGATGTAGTCCATCTGTTAGGAGCTAGAAAATTGACACATTTTTCACGAACCACCTCAGGCACGTTCTCCACTTCCTTTTGTTCACCACCACTCAAACTCCCCAACTTCTTTATCAAATCACCATCAATTAATCACGAGGGGCCAACCAATTACTGGCAACATTAACCGGGGGTTAACTATAGTTAACCGTACTTAACCGTAGTTCGGACGATAGTTTAATCGTTGCGTATAACTCCTCTAATGTTTATGATAGTTGAGTGTTGTGAAACGGGCAGACGATTAATTTTGGTTTTTGATAGGGCAATGATGTATGGGGGTAACTAATGTTTCTGGGGTTTTAAGTGAGGTATGATACTACAGACCGATCACTAAGTAACGTAGTATCTTTGCTGTATCTAGAACACTGGTTCCCAACCTGTGGTCCGCGGACCACTGGTGGTCCGCAGGAGCCTCGACTACGGTCCGCGAAAGATTAAAATGTTATTCGTACTTTATAATACAGAAGTTTTTTGCACAGAAGATGCAAGCTCAACCTAACTTAATTGAACATATTATCAGAGGCAAAATTCTATTTTTTTTGAGAATCTCATACTAAATGATTGCTAAATTTTTCGAGCTCAATTCGATCGATTTTGTCCAATTTTGTATAGTGTGAGTTAAAGTTTCACTCCCCTAGTTATAATCCTGTCGGTGTCCATGTTTATCTAGGGCCATATGGTCCCTGTTAACAATGAACATACCAAAGTAGTCCCTGGCCTAAGAAAGGTTGGGAACCACTGATTCTAGATTCTAGAAGAATAAATGTAATTAGGAGACCTACACTCATTTGCTGCTGAACTAATAGCGAACCATTTGTCTACCGGTTCCCCGACTATGCTGGTGTTAGTTTCCAATCGAGCGACTGCCTCTCTGAACTCTGCAGTTCCAGCTAGTACTGGGTACTTTAAAATACCCCTTGGTAAGACTGGTTGTCAGACTGTCGAGCCAATAACGACTGTCAAGGATCTGCAATTGGCAGCCGAGATCAACGGCTTAACGGTATCAGTATAATCAATTACATCCTATTCTTATAATGCTTAAGTCTCGATTTATCCAAGAAATGGGAAATAAAAAAAGAAATGGGTCACCTACAAAAGCAATCGTTTACAAAACCAATGTTACCAACACAAAAAAACCAAATCCTTATAAAAAAAAACTCGCGTGTGCGAACCCAACATTAACACATGACCTCAAAGACATACAGCCAACATGCTATCGAAAAATGCTAATGCTTCCGATGCTTATCTTGACTTTACGCGTGAGCCGGACCACGCATACTTGGCTAAATGTAACCCTTGAACTATCTGATAACACCCTTAGACTTCCACCAGCTACCCTTGACCTTCCCACCCCTTCAAAATTGAAGAAAACCATGGTGATTTAAGAGGAGTTGTCCAAGAGTAAAGAGGTCTTGTTAAAATGGGTGTTGCCAGCATGCGACGTTTGAAATATGTGTAGTGACGTCACATTTATGTCAGCCAATCCATTAATGTCCTTATCTGGACTTCCGAATTCGTGTGTTTCTTGAGGAAAGTGTGTGGGCTTTTATTGATGTCGGACATGACACAGCAGGTTTTTTTTGGAGTAAGGAGTATCTTTTGGAGGTAACGTAGGCTAAATGTGTTGTTGAATAGTTTTTGATTGTTCTGTGGATTTTTCTTTTCTGTGAATCGACTGTACCCCATTTTTGAGATGCAGATTTTTTATTAAATATTTGATATGGTTTTTGTTTAGATGAAAAATTGGCTCCTTTGTATTTATTGAATTTGGTTCTTACTAAATTGTAAACGTCAAAAACTTTAAAATTCAGTGACTCACCGCTACTCGAAACTTTCCATTCAACATAATAACACTAATTACTAAGTATTAAAACACATAATCCTTCAAACATATCGGATAGTCCCGTTAGGGCTCACAGTGTTCCCAGAATTCGCATCATGTGTTGTTAAAAATTTCCCATTGATCGTATACCCGAACAGTATTCGTTCTTAGAACCCTTGGTAATACACTCAGCTATGTATGTACTCAGGTAGCCATATTGTTTTCTATATTTAAAAAAGGTGGTGTTTGGATTCACATCATATAACCGCTTTGTTAAATTTGTTGGGATTCGTTTGCTTTTTGAGTCTGTGGTTCCTCGTGTGTGTCAAGTTCCAGAATTTACTTTCAAAGATTTAAATTATTAATAGAATCAGCTATTAGCGTCAGAAATGCGTCAGAAAATGGTTATCCTTTTGTTTCGTTGTTGTATTGTTTTGTACAACGGGCTGGTGTACGGAACTCCACGTCAAAGCGCGTATTTTGCGTATGGGCTTTAATTCACCACGCGGGCCCAGTGTGGGTTGGTAGATGTCACATGTCTTCGAATTTTTGGTTCTAGGACATGCCGCTCCTCACGATGTTTTCCTTCACCGTTTCTGAGAGCAGTGGTGATGAAATAAATGACACAAAGTAATGAGCCAGCCTGGGTTCGAACCCTTGACTTTACTGTTCCTAAGTCGGGGCCGCCACCACTGGGCCACCGCTGCTCTCAAGTGAGGCTGGTTTTTTAAACATGTGTGCATTATTGAGGCGTAGTTTAATTGTAGTTTTATGTAAATCTGTGCGTGTGAGCGTGTATGCACAGAGCAAGGCGTAGTTTTACGCTGACCTCACTTTATTGTTAGCAGCTGTCTTGTGAAAGGAACTTTAAAATGGAGAGAAAATAAACTCGGATTAACTATTAAGTATAAATCTAAATTAGTAATTAACTTGGAAACAATACAGGATAATATATAATTTGATTGAATAAGAAAATGCATGTGTCTCCGATGAGTTCCGAGCGTGACTGATGAGACAGAGGTCGTAGGTCGCAGGGCACGCGCCGCGCTTGCCGAAATCACCCGAACATTGGCGAAGATAGCCGATGCACATCCTCTCGTTATTCTTTACTTCCGTACACTTGGTTTTCTACTTGGTCTGAGCACTTACTTATATTGAAAGTCGTATTGTTCGTGGATCAACGTAATATTTTCACATGTCCACGAAATGTGTTAATTGTCTAATACCATACATAACATCAAGCCTGTAGTCCCCGGGTTAGGCAGAGGTGTATCTAATAGTACATCCACAACATTTTGCCAATTATGTTTAAGTTCCATGTAATAAGGGGTGGTCCTATGGCCATTATTCGGGAGCAAGTCCAGACTCCGTGGTCGCTACTCGCTATTTCGACTATATCAACGGAGCAGTCTATGTAGGTTTGCACCATTAATTCATTAACAAGAGGTTACAATCAAACCTAGCACCCCAATCCAAACGAAAAAGTTCTCATAGCTCCAAAAAGAAAAGATAAAAACAACATTTCCAGTTTTCCACTCAAAATCGAAGGCAGAACCGTAGCAGCAGTAAGTTTAATAACTCGTTGAAGTAGACTAGGAACACAAAACGAAGCAGACAGTTGGCTAACTACGTAACAGTAATGGCGAAAAATAAGCAAAACCTACGTGTAAGGGCGCACGAGCTTTCAACCCGCTGTGCCAAAACGTGCATGTAGGAAACGTGAGGTAAACAGGAAAATGTGGAAAATGTGAAGATCTATAAGACCTTGGATTTGGACCTAGACAATTTCTTGCTACAAGCGTATCCTGTGTTCCGAGGAAGTGTCTGATAAACTGACGACTAATAGAGAAGTTTGCAAGAAGAAGACATGCTAAAGCTGCCGACCCATAAAAGATTGGAAAGAGGCTGAAGAAGAATAATGATGATGGTGGTGGAGCGTATCCTGATAGAATGAGTTTGGCGCACAGTACTTTAGTGACCTTTTTAGACTCTAGAATAATATGAAGTGGGCCAGGAAAAATCTTTATAGCCAAAAGACCTTACTTAGCAGAATAACATGCAATAAGATAAACTAGAAACCGTGCTTATTCTGATTTACATTCTCTTCTTCATTTCCGTGTGGTTGATACCTAACCTGATATCAGAAGTTTTATGCCGCACATGGGCCTCTGACTAGGCATTACTTGCCGTCGAGAAATATCTCTTAGGCAAGCCGATATGATTTCAATTGCAATTCATATTCGCATATGAATCCGAAAATTCTTAAACTTCTGATTTATTATGATCGTATCGGAAAACCTATCAAAATCGCCAATTATAGGACCTTTGCAATGATACTAAACACCGTTATTTCGCCCCACACAAATCTCAACTTTCACACCTCGTTCCAAAGGTCAGTTTACCATCCCAATAATAAATTTATTTCCATATTACCTCATCCACCCCAATTTACACTTCCAAAAGTTATAAACACGTGTGCTATGCAGGTACACGGAAAGCCAACGGTTAAAACTGTAGGGAAAACATTGAAAATTTGGGCTCTTATCAGTCGGCGCGCTAACTTTTATTTTTGGCGCCTGAGGCTCACTCCGTGTGTGCACGATTTGTTTGTAGACCTCCGTGGAAATTAGACAAGGCCTTGTTTTATATTTGAAGAAGGATTTGATCACACATGGGTTTATTCCATCCACCAGCACGCGCAACATGATCACCGTAGAAACGGGTTTTGTCGACGGTAGAATCGACAAAATGACAGATCAACGAAAGAAATCTGTAATTTTGTCGAATATTCACGGTTGTGAACATAAAATGTCTACCATTTTTCAGTTTTAGTTCCAGTTTTCTTCAGCGATAATTGTAGGTAAAGAATATTTGTGAAGTTTTATAAGCCGATGGGTATGAAAGGTCAACTATGTTCATTATTAAGACTTTATAAGACTGCCCATAGTGGCGGTACTTTGATTTAATCGTAAATGCTCGACTTACCCGAATAGTCGGCTCGCTTTATAAGCTTTCCGTATTGCTGGCCCTTAGGCACGCCACTGGTTCGAGAATCCCCAGTTTTAAACATATACCGCATGTATTATACCAAAATTTAGTGGTTTTTGAGTTAACCCTAAGCCTTTAGTTTCTTTTGGAAAGTAAGTGGTTACCTGGCTAACAGTTCCCCTGATAAAAAGTGAATTATTCCCCCATTATTCACTTTTTTACCAGGTAAGCTGTTGTCCGTTGAGTAACCCAGTAAGGATGACTCCCACACAAGATCAGTTACGTACGTCACTTGCACTTACTCCCAAAATGACGTCAAACACAAAATCCTTACACACAAACACGTAATAAAATTACCGTTTTCCTCTGACGTGACTCCTACGTTTCCAGTCCAGTAAATTCTGACCGCGTTTTGTATGAATTTCCTGAACAATAAGATATCAATTTTATTTGGTTATGGAAAGGTTTTGTGCGTTTAAATGTAATCCTTGGATAATGAACATATTTGCAATAAGTTTCCCTCACGAAATGTTAAAGACGTGACTTGCACCAACTATCAATCGAACTGAAACTCATTAACAAACACAACAACTCATTTATTTTAAATTTTAAAATAAATGTTTCGAGTTAATGTCAATAAGGCTATTGACATTAACCGCTCCTATTGCATGGTTATTAAACATTACTGGCGAAATATGGATTTACTATTATATAACACCTCTGCTGTACTATGCTGAGATGGGAGTATTTTGGCCTGGTACATGATCATGAACTGATTGTTTTGAGTTTTTCTTTTATTAACTTTTTTATTTTTTTCTATCATTTTGTTTTATTGTTTATTATACTTATTTTCCTGTGTGAGTGTAATACTTTTTCTTTTCTTTTCTGCTTTTCTCCGCCTAACCGTTCAGGGATTACAAGCTTGATCTTACTCGTATATCTTCAAAAATAAAACCCGTATTCCTGTGACGCGTCTATCCCGTCCAAGCGTAGTTACAAAGAGCACGCGAGCCAGTATTTACGGCCGGTATTTCGGCCGTGTGTTCTCACACGTACACCGATACACATCTGATTCATTACCAGCTGTTCTGTCTATACCAGTGCTTACACGTAAGCTTGGCCTTTGATTTAGATGTGCAAGTTTTCGTGCGGTGATTTAAAAATAGATTTTTGGTGGTTAAATTACACGGTGTGATGTCCTGACTTATAGAATAAGTAATCAGGGTTTAAGGTTAATTTTGATTATTAATCAAAAGTTGTAGGGTTTTTAAAAGAAATTAACAGCACATAAAGGTGTGATAGTTCAAAATGTAGATGAATGATTGGCCAAATATCTTCAAATATCGGCAATTTGGCTTACAGCCGAAGTCAGGTTAGCTTAGGACATCGTTGTCACTGCAGAATTTAAAAAATCATATAACATATTTTTAAGGTTCAACCAAACCGCTACAAAACCAAATTCGCGACGCGTCTCCAGACACCGGACATAGACAGGTACTTTTTAAGTATCTAACAATGTCCACAGACAGTCCGCAATTTCGTAAAGGCGCAGAATGTCAGTTGTCTTAAGTGGCAGAACGGATGGCCGATGGGGCCGAAAATTTCTGGAGTGGCGACCGCGAACCAGAAGCGTTGGAACTTGGAAAACCTCCCACTAGGTGGACCGATGACCTGATGAAGGTTGCGGGAATCCGTTGGATGCGGGTCGAACGGGACCGGTCAATTTGGCGACACTTGGGGGAGACCTATGTCCAGCAGTGGACGTCTTTCGGCTGAAATGATGATGATGATGATGATGACAGATGTCCAGCAGTCGTAAAATAAAAACAAATAATGATTCCTAGAATGTTCAGCTTACAAAATGTTTAAATTGTTGTTCAAATCGGTTTATAAAAGACATAAGAAAACAAAAGCTAAAAAAACAAGTGATAATGATCTAGTAGTAATTACATCATCATTTGCGAGCCGATGACAGCAACGTCATGAATGACATGTGAAAGTACGGAAGCGATCGTTAACAATGACATTCCATGTCCTATGAATCATATCACTGACACAATGATTGATAAGCGGAAACTAGGTATGCTTTTAAGCTTTCTACAAAAACAAAAGATCCTACAAAAATAATTTGGAACAAATTTTGTTCGTTCACAACCAGTATTACTAAGGGCTATCGTATTACCCTGCACTAAATTACAAACTAAACTAACTAACTAATGGTAGACTGGTAGGAAATGCCCAAGGCATTAAGTCCGCCTTTGTACAGTTTTTACTTGTGCATAAAGTTTTAATAAATAAATAAATGGCTTGTGTAGGTCAGATAAGCAGTGATTCCATGTAAAATACTGATATTCAGCTGCTTTCGGTTAGAGGATCCGAGGAGCTCGTGGCTAAATAGTAACAGCCGCTCGGGTCGATCTTTAGGTTAAGCCGTGCTTGCCTAGGTTGTCCTGTGGATGAGTGACCAACCCATACATACCGAGTGTCCTCCGTGCCTCGGAAACCACGTTAAGCAGTTGCAGTATTACCCAGAATTAACTGGGTTGTGGAGGTCAGATAGGCAGTCGCTCCATATAAAATACTGGTATTCAGCTGCATCCGGTTAGACTGGAAGCCGACCCCAACATAGTTGGGAAAAAGCTAGGCAGATGAAAAGTGTGTATTAATTATACTGTCATTCGTGTTACGGTTAATATTTTGTCTAGTTTCGATCAAGACCGGAGTTCTTCTATAAAACAACGAGAACATACTTGATAACTAATTACGGTACGGAACCCTTAATGTGCGAGTACGACTCGCACTGGGCCTTGAATATTTGTTCAACTCAACGGTCAATACGAGGTTATCGTTCTAAAATAGTAAATCAAATCTAATTTGATGTGACTATCGCTAATTCCGTAGTGTCGTCTTCCTCGACCCTATAACTGTATTATTTGTTGTGAGAAAAATATCAAACAGCGATTTTGGGATATTTCACACGCTTTAATATTGTGTTTGTTATGCTGAGTACATTGAGTTAAAGTTCCGTAAAACCGGGACGGATGGATTTCGGACGCGACCTCGGAGTTCCGGACACGGACACCTCCACCTACTGAACCATTAATAAAAAAAAATTAAACACCATATATATATCTACCATTAAATAACATTTAAAGTCAGCCTGCACATGAATTTGGATAGGGATTGACCATTCCTATGTATTTATTTTTATATTTATTTAATTTTAAAGAAAGCTTACAGACTAATAACAATAATAAAAAAACATGTATAAGTAGTGACAATTGCTAATTACAAGCGTCCACATGTATAGATCTAATTAGTAATGAGTTACATGCGTTGACCAATTACAGCGATTAGAAAACAAAAACACAATGAGCAGATTCCAATGTACACATATTGGTAAATATGTCGAGATAATAATATGAGGTATGTAATATGAGGTATGTCAAGTCGTGCGATATATCAAAATTAAAAAACTAAAGCTATTTATGGTTGTCACCAAAATACTCCTTGTTCAAAATCTTTCCAATTTTGTGTGCGCTAGTGCAAAATAGATCGATTTCCAGGTGTGATGGTAAACTATTTAGAGCTAAAACACTATGTATGCAGAAGGCATTGGGCCTGTACTTTGTCGATGCGAATGGTACTTATTGGTAACCTCACTTCCTCAGTGAGCAGTTCAGACAGTTTTTAATATTATTCCCATAATCCTCACTCCACTCTAACGGCACAATACTATAGGCATATCCCTAGTATATCATCTCTTTAGTTTATTTTTTTAAATTAGTGAGTAGTTTGTTCTTCATACCTCTGCATACCTATTTCGAAATAATCGGCGTCACGTAATTAAAAATACGCACTTGCACTATAAGTGACTAAGAAGTTCAGTTTAAATATGCTCCTATCAAATGTACATATTTAGAAGCACTAAACAAAAATGAGCATTGAATAAACAAATACCTTTACTGTAACTAAATAAGTAACGTGACTAATTGTGACTAACGTCAGTTACTACTGTCATAGTGACATCGACATCTGACGTCACATTATCATGCAGTAACCGCAGAACATACATGGGTTCAGACATATTATGCTAACGCATTTCACATATAGGTAGTAACAAATAAAACGTCAAACATGGTTAGTAAGTATATAAATACTTAGTCCTCTTGATTCCTCCACGTCATACATTCCTAGATACGTTTGCTCGAAGCGCGTACTACGAAACTGATATATTTGAAGAACATCGCAAATGAGGTTAGAGTAAATAGATAGTAAATATGTACGAGTATGTTCTTACTTGGCCCTTTCGGTTCGTCCGCGTCATACATTACATACACGCACGAGTTGTGAGCACTGGACACCTTTACTTGTTGACGACCCGATTGGCGTAGTGGTAGTGACGTTGCCTACGTTGTTAGGGTCCTGGGTTCGAATCCCGGTAGGAGCAATTGTTTGTATGATGAGCACGGACATTTGTTTCCGAGTCATGGGTGTTTATATGTATAATAAGTATGTATTTACAAACAAAAAAAGTATATATGTAGTATATCAACTACCTAGTGTCCACGACACAAGCTTTGCTTAGTGTGGTATTAGGTGGCGCTGTGTGTTATTGACCAGCGATATTTACTTTACTTACTTGTTCGAGAACATCACTAATACGGTCAGGGTATGAATACTTGTTCTTCTCTCAAAACGGGGAATGAAATCAGTAATTCACACCGAATCAGCGCGGTGGAATAAAGCCCAGTCTTAAAGTGGAGGCCTGTGTCCCAGCAGAGGGAACATTAGAACGTGGGGCCTTCGTGAATCGCGAAACCTGCATGTCATTGAATCAAGCATTCGAAGACATGTGACAACCAACAACCTGCCCAGGGTAATCCAATTCATCAATGATTTATTGATTGCTGCATCACTGATTGTACTTATACTATGTAATGTCCTTCTTCTTCTTCAACTCTTGGCCACCCAATGCTTAGTGTAAGTAGGTCTCTCTCGCCAAAAAGCTCCTTTTTGGCGGTTTTATGTCATTCACTCATCACTTTAATGAGATCGTCTGTCAATCTAGTCGATTGTCTTCAATGTCCTTCTAGTGTTCCAAATCCCAGAGTTTCCACTAACATCTACCTACACTATCTTTGTAAATCGACTTTCATTCAACCTGCCAAACCATCTAAGCATACCCTTACATTCTCCCAACATCTTAAAACCACACGACGAACCTTCCAATAAAGCATGAAAAAAAAGACCTACCCACCTAAGTTAGCGAAGTGAACCCGACTGTACCTAGCAGTACAAGTTGGAAACTAATCTAAGTGGCGAGTACAAGTTGGCAGACAAGTGCCGACGTGGACTGGCCATGTTTTTTTAGTTTTCACCCTTCAGCCAACTGCTCCGAGTGATATGAGCATCGCATGCATGGAAGAGCCACAGAGTAGTTAGAAACGGAGATATGGAAATATTAATGACAGTTTTTTTTTTGTAATACAGAAATGTCAGTGTCCTGTAATTGGCTCTGTGTCGCTTATACAATTGTTACTCACTTATTTAGCCGTTGGTTCTCCTGTTATTAAATAAATATTTGTGTTTTTTTATAATTTTGCAATTATTATGCTACCATCTTTCCGGTTTAAATGTAACAACTTTTAAGTCTTCAAATCAGAGGTCTTTAAATCAGAGGTCTTTTAGAAAATCGTTTCGTCCTAAATGCAGTTTAAAAATCCTAACGGGGATTACCTCTCGTGTTTTGAAGCAGAAAGTTTACAGCAGATGCAGAAAATACTAATGAAAAACAAATTGAAAGAACGGGCTTGGCCAATACTTTCTAAAGAAGCCAGACAAATAACACTTAAATCTATTTTCACCCATTTCATAATTGTCACGGAAAACCGCAATAAAATAGATGCTAAACCACTTCTCTATATTATATCAACAACGATGCCTTTCGAAAATAGAACGAAGTTCTTACGTATTACAATGCATTCTTTTTTTAAATTACCAAACCGACAAATAAACTTAGTGTCTGTTATGTGTCGTCTTTTAAATACTGCCACTTGAGGCATATACTAGTGGAAATTTTATTTATAAGCGTTGTATTTTTACAACGACATTCAAATGGGATTGACATACCTTTGTCAATTTCAATACATTTTTAACAAACCCCTCAACATTATTGCTGATAGAAACTGCCTGCTAACTTTTTACGCTGGTATACACACATACAGCATACAGTCCAAAACATACCCAAGACTTTCCAAAAAATTCAACATTCAGTTAGCGAAAACTTAAAACAATACCCGTGCGTTCTCTACACTACACTACTCTGTGCAAAGCCTTCGAAGACGTCTGGAAGGTACGTGCTGCCAAAATGTTCATTTCTTCCGCCTCGTCGACGCTCGCTTGAACGTTCAAGCTTGCATTCTGATTTATATGGGACCAGTACACCTTGTTATCACCATATATGTCTTACTTACAGGAGTTCTGGAGTATCTACGGTCGGAGCTGAAGATGGAGTGGTCTAGTCAGTTTTGAAGTCTTAAGGAGGTAGTGTCTAAAGTGTCTTGTTTTTTTATCGAAACTATGTTTGGCCAAGGTATAATTATGTGCATAGGTTCGCAAGCAATGATTTGAATGACTGAGAAACAAAATATTTTCAGGAAAGAGTGTCAATGATCTATAATTATAGCAGAGCTGAAATCGGGAAAGTTTAGTATAAATCAGTGATTCCCAAAGTGGTCCACGAAAATTTATCTGGTTGCGATACTGAAGAACCAAAATGTCGGCTTGCTTTTATCTATTAATGTAAGCATATTATATTGCATCGCTTCATTCTTCAGATATAATATTCACAACGTAGTTCCTCTAACCTACAAGGCAACTTCGCACCTTTTTTAAAATACCTCGTTTTTTTTTTTTTTTTTTTTTTTTTTGCTTTTGACGGTCAATCTGTCATTGCTCATTCTTTTTCCGTGCGAGGCAACGATCACAATTCC
Organism: Xestia c-nigrum; assembly: GCA_916618015.1. Lineage (NCBI taxonomy): Eukaryota > Metazoa > Arthropoda > Insecta > Lepidoptera > Noctuidae > Xestia > Xestia c-nigrum. The sequence continues at coordinate 17,869,344 of OU745261.1, read as the reverse complement.
CGTTTTGAAAACTTTGAATATTTAATTATTTGTTTGTATAATAAATAGAAATAATGCCTAAGCGCAGTGCTAAAGATAAAATTGAACATTACAATAAAAAGATTCGTAAACTCGAGCAAAAGGAACGACAAAATCGACGTCGATCGAACTTCACTTGTGGAAGTTCGTTTGATCATATATAATAAGCTACTCGAAAAAGTAAGAAAAAAAACAAATGTTCCGACGAGAAAGCATTTCGAAGCTTTATGATTCTAATTTACAGTTTTTTTTTTCTTAAACCAAATCTTAGGAGCTACGGTCTTCATGCAATTCTAACAGATAGCGTGAAAAACATACAACCTTATTTTTTGTTTATACTAAACCCGAAAAGGGGTCATTGTACTCATCATTTTGAACAACTTTTTCTATGGGACGAACCTTGAAATCGCGAAAAAAAAAACAGCTGTTCCCTACATTTTGACGAGTTTTCGGGTTTAGTATAAACAAAAAATAACCCTATATATTGCAAATTTCTAGCTTTACTTTTTTGGTCCACGGGTCATGCAAGCGATCCACCGAAACTAGAAAGTGTTGAAAGTAGTCTATCAGAAAAAAAGTTTGGGAACCTCTGGTATAAATAGATTAGCCTAAGTCTCCTAGGTTGTACTGCTACTTCAAAATTCTCTGTTTCACTATTTTCTCAGTCCGAAGTCGTTTTCTTAGTCCTTGTGATTCTGTAATTCAAAAGCTCAGCCTAACTTAAATGAATTACTTTTCATTTTTCAAAACATGGACTCTGTACACCCTTAAACCTAACCGCCACCGACTGTGCCATGAAACTCATAACCCATATTTAGGCCAATAAATCACAGTACATTATTAAGAAAGCCGCTTGCCCCATTACAGACCGAGGTCAGATGTTATCTGACCACATACAGGTTACACACGTCATACTGATTCTGACGTGTGGGCACGCACGGGAGGGTTAACTTTCCGACGTCAGAAACAATTGACACGCGAAAACCGACCGTACTGCTTCGAAATAAAGATGATGTTGAAGTCGAATTGTTGCAATGGTTAAGTGTACGTTCGTGACTTTTCGTGTTAAATTGGTTGTGAGGTGTTTAATGGGTGCCTGTATGCACGTATGTTTTGTTTTCTTGTTTTTTTAAGTTTTCGGGGTGAATATTTTTGTCGGCAACAACATATGGAATAGTGTATGGTTGTAGCAAAACTGCAAGCAAGATGGCGAAGGTTGAAACTAAAAAGTTCTTATTAACAAAAAAGATGTGATAAACATATTTTGTTCTTTTGTCGAGTACTTTGTAACTAAATTCACAAACCTGGTTTAGGGCCGCTTGGTGGATTGGATATGGCCTAACCTCTTTCTCAAAGAGGAAACCTCAGCAGAAGTTACGTTAGTGGGAACATTATAGACGAATATTGCATGTATGGAAAGTAATATTTTTGCTGTTAATAGGTGACTGCCTCTCAACTACACTACGACATAAAGATTTATACTTTTAACAATGTAGGTACTCTGGTAACATAAATAATTCACATTTTTTAGCGTAGTAGGTACAATGAAAACCTACCCTTGACAAACACCCTTTAATTATAAAATGTACGGTAATTGTAAATGCCAGCTAAGAATAACCAGTTCATTTCACTGCGTGGGTGTCGATCTGTTTACGTGGGTGACGACTTTCTAAGGGCAAAGGAAAATCTTAATTAGTTACGAATGAACTTTATAACACCATGCTTTCCTTTTGTAATTTCTAAAAAGGCTCTATCTTTCAAGTACTTTTATGAAGTGTAGAAATAATCGTGATAAAGTACCTAATACATTTTAACTATTAAAAATAACTTGCAACGTGATGCATATCTTTTTTAAGAATTTGATTTTAAGTAGAATGTTGGTGCAGCATTAAGGAAATATGAAAAAAAAAAAACGATCAGTCATAATCTCGAACGTTCGAAAATCAAATCCGTGAAAACTCTTAATCGAAACAAAAGAAAAACTAAACGGACATTCTTCCAACGTCTTACAACATTGCATCAACCATTTATTCTAAAATCTATAAAAACCCGGAATGCCGCCATCACAAAATAAGTTTCCCATATCTGAGCCGGCCATTCACAAATCCATTTCTTTTTTTTTTCTGCGTAAAAGAGGTTCAAAGCCCGGGAAAGTGACGGATGCTTTCACGCCTTATCCGTCTTGAATGAAACCTTTTTACTCAAATCCAACTATTTCAGTCCCACGATTATTATTTTATGGTAAATTATGAAACAATCAATAAAACGTTTATAGGAAAATAATGTGAGACAATCAACTGATTTTTAACCTCGAATTATTTCATTTTAGAAGGTCAATTGATGAGTGATGTTGCTACTTCAGATTTTAATGTTGTCTTGTGTCATAAATACTGGAGTTTATTTTGCCGATCGATTATAAACAATGAACATATAATTATGTCGACCGAAACGCGGGTTTGATAGCCCAATAAATCTTCAAATTTGCCTTACTCCCTTTGGTGATGCATATAATCTATGTTTTTCAGTGTTGAATGTTCATGATTTTTTTGTATTTTATTGACAACCTAACCATATTAAAAGATTTTGTAAAGTCTAATCAGAAAAATAAAAAGTAAGCAACGAAAACTTATAACAATCATTGTATAAACAGATTTTCTGAAACTAAAAGCAAATAGATTTTACCCTAGCACTATTTAATTCAATGATCTTTACAAAAGATGTTTATCTTGAGAACAAATCGCGAAGTAACTGCCCACTTATGTTCTAAATAAATGTTTATTTCATTCCGTATACATTGCCACGCGAACTGCTAATTAACTCCGTACCAAATGTATATTAATATGAGTTTAATATAAGCATCATAAACTTCGTAAAGAACACTTCGAATTAATGTTTTGATTATGAATTTAATTGTTCAGTTTAAACATGTGAAACCACTAGCTTTTTCCCGCAGTTTTCGCCTACATCGAGATCGAGAATTAATAATACCAGCCTATTACTAATAAAGCCTTATCTCATACAGATAAGGCACGAGCATTGAGCATTGACCACGTTTGCTCATATAACGGACTAGCTGACCCGCGCAACTTCGTCTGCATCACATAAGAGAGAAAAACGAAAGTAAAAAAATCCCCGTTTTTGCAACATTTGTCATTCCTGCTCCGCTCCTAATAATCGGAGCGTGATGTTATATAGCCTAAAGCCTTCCTCGATAAATGGTATCTAACACAAAAAAATTTTTTCAATTGGAACCAGCAGTTCCTGAGATTAGCGCGTTCAACCAAACAAACAAACTCTTCTGCTTTATAATATTAGTATAGATATAGATTGGCAATTTCAGGCCTACATCAATTACTTATAAGCCCGGGTTTCCTCAGAATGTTTTCCTTCACCGATGACAGTGATGGCAAAGATAACCTTGGAAAGTATGGAAGTTACTTCACGGAAAGACATCATTCAATTTTGCGATGAAAAGTATCCTATGCTCTTAGTCTAAGTTATGGTCTTGCTAATGTGACAAACAGCGGAATCCGTTACGTCGATAAGGTATGACAAAGACAGTTTGTTCGTGACTAAATAATACCAGCAGCTCAAGTCGATCATCTTTAGATTACCTTTTTTTTAGGTTGGGAAATCATCAAATAACTTCTCCCACTCTGGCGGAGCGGGAGCGAGTGTCAGACTCTTACTGACTAAAACCCATCCATGTTCCTTCCTCGCCCTATAAGATCCTGGGCCGCGGTATCTCTTTCGAACAGTCCCGCAACCCCGGCAGGTTCTTCAGATTACCTAAGCTGAGCTTCCTTAGGTTGGTCCATAGATGGGTAACCCATTTCATATTTCACAAGTTTCCTCCGTGCCTCGGAAAGCACATTAAGCGGTTGCTGTACCGGCTGCCATTTGTAGATCTTTGACAGTCGTTTTAGGTAGTCAGTGGTCCGAAAGTCTGACAACCAGTCTTACCAATGGGGATCGTATAACCTGGTACTAAATGGGTTGCAGAGGTCAGATAGGCAGTCGGTTCATGTAAAATACTGGTATTCAGCTGCATCTGGATAGACTGGTAGCCGATCCCAACCACAGTTAAGAAAAGTTCGGCAGATGATGATGTAATAAAGACACAAGACATCAGGCTCAAAACCAGTCATAAATGAAGTCTGACGTGCTAACATTCGTCACAAACCACGTGTGACGTGTTGAAAGTTTCATAGATATTGAAATTAGTCATTGTCAATACTTATACTGACTCAAGGTAAAAGGAAAACATCTTCAGGTTATGTCTGTCGTTAACGCACTGTGAGCAAGCATGATGATGAATGATTCTTCTCTGTATTAGGGGTTATTGTACTGGTAAGTAAACAAAGTTACAGATTCCAGTATTCTTCACGACAGGCCGTTACGACAACGGCGCGTTCGTGTTCCACGCGCGCCTCAAAGAGATGTCAGCATAATGGAGGGGCCCGCAAAGGTCGAAGCCAGTCGGAGCTGCGGGACTGTTCGAAAGAGATACCGTGGCCCCGGAACATAAAGGGCGAGGAAGAAACTGTATGGGAAACTGAAAATGAATGGGTTTAAGTCAGTCAAAGACTGACACTCCCTCCCGCTCCGCCCAGAGTGGGAGAAGTAATTTGATGAAATCCATCCGAATAAAATAAAAAAGGTCCCAGTATTATTTAAAAGTCTGGTAAGTCAGCATGCAACTCACCATAATTAGCTTTTCAATGTCTTCCCCATTGCGTGCTGTGATTGAAACCCGAATGAAACATGAGCTCTGTAGTGGCTCATCGTAATCTGCCTAGCCTGTTCCCAACTATGTTGGGGTCGGGTTCCAGTCTAACCGCATGCAGCTGAATACTAGTATTTTACATGGAGCACACACAAACTAGTTAGTACTGGGTAACATGAGACCACTTGGTAAGATAGCCTGTAACGACTGTCAAAGAACTATAAATGACAGCCGGGACCAACAGCTTAACGTGCTTTCCGAGGCACGGAGGAAACTCGGTATGTAAGGTAGGTCACCCATCCACAAACCAACCTAGGCAAGCACGGCTTAACAAAGATCGACCCGAGCGGTTGTTATTATTTAACTCGAAGAGCTCGTCTCTTCGAGTTCTGTTGTGGACTATCTTTAAATGAGCTAAATAAAACCCTTTAAAAAAAAACATAGTGTTCTTCATTTAAAAATGCAGTCATTTATTTTTACCGCTACGATTAATGGCTAATTAATTTTATCTAATGAGGATTAAATAATATTAAGTTAAAAACTAATTAACAAAAAAGTTTAGTGATATAATAATAGTGATATGATATGTACCTATAGTTAGTTCGAAAGTTTTTTTTATAGACTGGTTCTATTAAATAATCGTATGAGCAATTAATAAATCAACATCGATAGAAGATGTCCAAAATACAAATAATGATTATCTTTTAATTCTTCTAGTGACTCGATTATTAGGTCTTATGATGGTCTTTGCCCAGTTGTAGGACATATCACAGGCAAACAAAATAAACATATAAGATAAACGTAGATACATTTAAAATAAGATATACCTTATCAATTTTATTTCGTATGAGCAGTATGACTCTTGATAATTCTGACTTGGACAACCCGATTGGCGTAGTGGTAGTGACGCTGCCTTACGTTCTTAGGGTCCTGGGTTCGAATCCCGGTAGGAGCAAATGTTTGTGTGATGAGCACGGACATTTGTTTCCGAGTCATGGATGTTTATATGTATAATAAGTATGTATTTACAAACAAAAAAGTATATATGTAGTATATCAACTATCTAGTGTCCACGACACAAACTTTGCTTAGTGTGGCACTAGATGGCGCTGTGTGTTAATTTCCAGCGATATTTATTATTATGTAAATTTTATTTCTGGTGCTTGGAATAATTTTGTAGAATCCAGACCATCAAGGTGGGTTGTCAGTTCAGTGAGGAGTCCTAAGGAATAGGGCGTGAGCTGATTGTTGACCGTAATAGAGATGACGAAAGACTAAAAAATATGATTCTATTTATGTCCATGTTTACCAAAATGATGACGGTCCCATAATCAAAAAACAGCAGTTAACGACACATTTTTGTAGGCGAACATGTCCCTTAAACAGCTGTTTTGAGATAATCAGACCGTTATCTTTTCGGTGAACACGAACCCGTCCGTCAGTTAGACTATCGAAAAATATTAGATACTTTATCAAATTAACAAAAAAATACGAAGATTAAACGCATCAAAGATCCTGAGTGAAGTTGTAACGTCACTTTCCGGTAAAAAATTACGGAAATGTGACGTCATAAGAGCTTTCGACGCAGTTTCGTGTTAAATTTTTGTTAACGTGAAAAATGAAAAGAAAAGTGTCCAATATTTTTTGGAAATCTATCTCATGGACTGTTAAGATTTCTTTGGCGCCTACCTTATTAGTACCGGTTACAATACTAGATTTTAGACTGTTACTGTGGTACATTTTGATACAAGTGGAGAAAGTGTGTTATTGTGTTCGAGGCCGAATTATCACACAAGCCGTAGGCGAGGGTGTTTTTTAGTTTTTAGAAAGTATGAGTTTTTGAATATTAAAATATTCAATAAATGTTTACGCTGTAAAGACGAATATTGCTTTGCTGAAATAAAAAAAAACATTCACCTTGGACTAAGGATTCTACCGACTCAGACAATCTAAATCACAAACAATTCTTCTTACCGCGGTACACATACCTACATGACGTTAAAATTATCCGGCTAAGTAGATAACACAACACAGGTACTACATCAATACATAGGAAGGACGCTTTGAAACAATAGGTCAGACGAGCATTGTCCACTAGCTGTCTCCAAAACTTTACCTGACGGTGACGCCGGGTAGCCTAGCCACCTATGTTTTCGTACATGATGTTATGTGAACTCACAAGTAAAATAAACAATAATCTCACACCTGTTATAAAATAAGTCGTAGTAAAATATCTTTAAAAAAATATTACGACTTAAAAACGTCGGCCACCAGCAACATTTTCTACGGACTGCACTTTTATTTATTTACATATTACCCTATTCATTAAATGGGATTATTCCTAATCCCTTAGCTATATTTTTTTATTTGTATTAGAGGGTTTACAAATAAAAAATATTCTCCTACTAGTCCGAAAGAGTCCTTTAAATTCTCACAAAGTTACAATTGATTTCACAGTAAGAAAGATACGAAGAAAAAGTGTTTTTTGAACCAACAATAAAACTAAAAAGAAGGAAATAAAACTAAATAAAAAAAAATTGACTCAAAAATCATCATTTCCGCCGAAAGATGTAGCTATATCCACTGCTGGACATAAGCATAGCCACATTGACCGGTCACCTGCGACTCGCATCCAACAAATTCCCGCAACCTTTACAAAAAACGTACTTAAATAAACTAATTAATTCGTCTTATACGAGACCAAAAGGCCCAAAGTCAGGGTGACAGTTCCTGACATCTTGCAAGCAATAAAAAAAAATATGTATCACCAATGTGTCATACATTATTACTTGGGACTTAAACATAACTGGTAGAATGTTTGTGCCTATCCTTTCCAAGAATACAGCGTGATGTTATGTGTAACCCCATGACGAGTAAATTGCAATTGGGTTTCTCCTTTAAGACTTCTCAGGCGTGCCCAAAAGACTTGAACCGTCTTATTACAAAACGTGGACTTAAAAATAGTACCGGGTTTAGTACTAGGTTTAAACCATGTTTGGAATGGACTTAAACATAAGTAACCGGAGATTTTTAGCTGCTTTACTGTCCCAAATTACAGGCGTGATGTTATTATAATCTGTACAATATTCCGAATGTCTAGCTGATATATGAAAATACCGAAAAATTTGATAGGTAACGTACCTACTGTACCTACGTAATCTTGAAAAATCGAACTGTTTAAAGAAGAAAGTTATCAAATCAAATTAAAATTACTTTTTTTCAGTTCTTTTTTTAAAATTAATTTAAACATAAAAGCAACTTCAAAAAGAACACCATTTGTGGAACTAATTTTGAATATGTGTGACATTTTTTCATAAACTGAAATAAAATGCACCCCTTTTTTTTCAAGTACAATTTCACAACCTGCCAGTAACGGGCACTTAACATTGTCAGGTAAAAATATTACGTTTTTTTTTTCTTAAAGAGAGCCCCATTCATCCTGTATTAGGCTAAATGTTTGTTTACAGAAATTGTGCGAGGCCGGTGTGATAAAAGTCCTTGAATATCCTGTCTAGTAGACTCTATAAATTGTGGATAATATGATCTTTTGTCTTATTTACATATTAGTTTAGGCTCAATCTGATTTAGGCAACAAAAACTTGCAAAAACAAATGAAAGAAAAAAAACTTTTAAAACATTCAAATACTATGAAGCAAAAATAATATTCAAATTACTTACAATAGAAAGATATCTCCTTAAATCTATCCTTATTCCAATTACTTCCTTTAATAAAATCTCAGTAATAATGTATTTGTCCGTGATTTGTGTAGTATTGCCACCCGTCCGCGTTATCTCGGACATGTCCTAATTTTCGCTCGAGCTCGGCTTGACTGGGGGCGCGCGACGACATCGCATTTCGGATGCAAAAAAGTTACGATCTTAAATTCTTCATCTAAATAACGAAGACACCGGAACGGGCAGTTTCTGACTGCTATGTCAGCGTAACAATTTTACATACGGTAAACAAAGTTTCAGAAAAACTTACAGTTATATTTTGTCGGTAAAACTTCAGAACCGAAAGATAAATAGAGTGTAGGTATCCGAAAAGTATATACAGTGAAGGAGGCGTCACATGTGTGTAGGTATTCGAGTAATGTGACACATGTGTGGCGGGTGGCGGGCGCGCGGGGGGAGGCGTGCTCGCGTCGCACCCGTACGTGTGTGTGTGTGGCCGGGGCGGGGCCGGGCCCGCCCCACACCGGCGCGGGCGGCCAGTGCCCGCCGACCGCACGCCGAGCCGATATTCGGCATTCGCGCGACACCGCTGTACCGCGCGCTCGTCTCGTCAGCTCATTCCGCGCTCGCGAGCCACCCGCGACACACGTACTCGCGTCCTCGCTCCCGTCGCCACCCTCGACGACAGCGCGCAGCCACAGCGACGTATACTGTGTAGTGCTAGCAAACTTTTCGGTGACTCAGTGCTTACGGACAGAACTGTTGTTGAAAAAAAATTTGTGTGAACTCAAACGGAATAGTGCAATGCGAAGATTGCGGTCCGGCGGGAAGGCGATTCTTTGAGCGACGAAAGGGTTGGGGAGTGCGGGGTGCGAAGCGGGCGGAGGGCGGCGCGAAGCCGCGCACGCGCCCGCTGCTGGACCGCGCCGCGGTCGGCACACGCGTTTACACCGGCGCGAGCGATGGACGACAAGACCACCGCCGTCGGCGGAGGTGAAGAACACTACAGTCTGCGCTGGAACAATCACCAGGCGCATCTACTGCGGTCCTTCGAGGCGCTGCTGCATGCTGAGACGCTAGTGGACGTGACGCTGGTGTGCGCCGAGCGCCGTGTGCGCGCTCACAAGGTGCTGCTGGGCGCCTGCAGTCCACTGTTTCGCCGGATATTTAGCGAGAATCCGTGCAAACACCCGGTGATCGTGTTGAAGGACTTCCAAGGATGGGAGGTGCAAGCAGTTGTAGACTTTATGTATCGTGGAGAGGTGTCTGTGGCGCAGGAGCAGCTCGGAACTGTGATTCGCGCTGGAGAGTCGCTCCAGGTGAGGGGACTGGCTGACCAGGACCGTGAGGAGCATGCGAGGTCGCCGCCTCCGACGCCGCTAGCGAGGAGCCCGGTGCAGACGACGCCGCCGGCGCCCTCACCACCAGCGAGCCCGGCGAGTCCTCAACCACGACGGAAGCAGGCCCGGCCTCGTCGCCGCTCAGGAGAGTCAGACACGCCAGAGAACCTGTCGATGCGCCGCTCCCCGAGCGGAGGGCTGAAGGCCGTGCGCCTGTCCCGGCCGCGCTCGCCACCCAAGCAGGAGCAGGAGGAACCGGAGGCCGAGGTGCCGCCACCGCCGCGTATGTTCCCGTCGCACCAGGACATGTTCCCACCAGTGCCACCCGCTGTCTCCGCGCTATCATTAACACCACCGCACAGTAAGTACATCATACTCATTACAATTTTTCGGAATTTTTAACAATGTTTTTTTCTATGTGTCAACACTAGGAAACACCGCCAGTTTCACCAAAATTTAACCAAATATTGAAAACTTACCATATTCAGGGTATTGCGACAATGTTTTTTGAATTTGAAAAAACTATGCATTCTAGGATTGAAAATTTTAATCATTTCGAGTTACATTTTTGTAAGCAAAATATTGTTTTACAAAATGCATGTTAACAAGTGGGTAGATAGGCAAAAAATCATCGTATATGCCAAAAAACAAAGGTCGATCATACCAATGCCGTCATGGGCGAACAGTTAGGTACTAAGTAAACAAATAATTAGTTGTAAAAACTGACCTCGATCACTCATTGTCAACATCTCCAAATCCAATCTGAAGATGTTTTTTGCCCAAAACGTATTTGCACCATATTTTAATCAAGTATATATTATTATGTGAATTCGACCTGCAAACTGTTTACCAAAAAAGCTTTCGGTGATATTATCAACAAATTCCATTACAAGTTCGATTTTGATATTGAAGTGCTTTCAAATAATATTCTTCTAATATTTTCCAATTAGAATCTAAAGAGATGTGATCTATGTTACAAACGCTGAACCGGAACGTTCGATGTGAATAAATCTAAAAGTCTAATTAAACTCGAATCATCAAAGGATCCGTTATCGAAGGCTTATCGATTTCATAAATCGCATACAGGTTACCGGTGATTCGATTAGCGTCCGATACCGAGTGTTAACCGGAACGGTTCTCAGATAAATTAAGATCACCTATTCATACGTCGGGTGCATTATCTCTTAGATCGCGTGAAAGGTTTTAACTTTATAAAGTCCATTAAGTGAGCATGTCGCAAACATTTGCCGTAAAATATCATTATAAATGGATGATAGTATCCACTGCTCGAGCCACGATCGTGTATGGTTCCCATAAACGTGTGTCAGTGTAAATTTTACACCTCAATAATTATTGGTTGTGGGTCCAGACGTGTATAGAAGAGGAAGCAATTCCAGCAGTCATTTTGTTTTACGGTCCCTTTTCGATTTCTAAACGTGTTTATGGTAGAAATTCTCTGATTGTCATAATCTTTTGCAATCGTATTTAAATTCTGGATCATTTCTCTTTATTGTTGTCATCATTTTTATTGACCGCTGTATAAACTCGACGATAAATGGTTTACAGACTGATTTCTATGACTGATTTTCTGAAAACTCACTTTTCAAATGCAAACTGAGACATTTTGAGAGCAGCCTAACATGATTCTCAGCGAAGGGACATTAATTTGGTCAATTAAAGTTGAGTGCCCAATCTATTTGAAGGCACACTCATAAATTACAGTTCTAATATATTTTACACAACGGTCCGTGGCTCAGGTTGAAATTAGTCCAAGGAGTGGTTTTATACGTCAATTTTGTTTTATTGTTTCCTCAGTTTCGCGTATGTGCCGAGTGCTTGATTGCGCCATAATAGTCGTAGGTTGTAATGAAGGGGTGCACGCACTCGGGCACTCGGCTCTCGCCGACGTGCGTGGGGATACTAAACGCAAGGGGAGTTCGAAACATTTCCGCACTTGTCATTCCGTTTCGAAAATCAAATTTCGAATTGCCTCAACTTAAAATTGTTTATTCGTGTTTGCATTTTCGTATCTGGCAATTGGAACGTTCCATAGACAATATACTTTCGGATTGTTGCTTTTTTTGCTGACCTGCCGAATTTGGCAAGAAAGGTTTTTTGTTCGGGTAATTTTTAAGTGGTTAGCTTCTGTGGCGGTTTATTACAGTACATTTTATTGTATCCATCTCCGTGTGTGATGAGCTTGATTACAGTTAATGGTGGTGCGTAAATGTAATGAGGGGTTGGCAGGACTGCTGGCAATCACAGCGCGTCGGCGAGCCTTCCTGATTGGACTCGAGCAAATCCAAATTTTCTGGCTTATTCTTTCATTATTGTTTTAATACTAGGTATATGATTTGAAGTAATGTAACGTTAAAAAATCTATCGTTTAGCTAATATACCTACTTGGAACTGTGATTGTTTAAGTCTACGATCTTTTCGTGGTATTCGATTTCGAATAATATTTCTTGTAGTAAAGATCCTATGCTAAGATGACAGTTCCGAAAACTGTTCATTACATACATTCCGGGAATAACAACAACTTCCTAATAAGAAGCTTGTAAAAAAAAACAAATTAGAATTTTATCCCATATTCCAAGTGGATGTATGACAGAAATGTCAAAACCCAAGCGAGATAAGTAAACAACCATCGGGTAGAGAGTTGTCATTAGATTTAACAACCTTGTCAACTTTTGGCCCACTTATAATGTGGAACAAGACAAGGACTTTTTTGGTTCTATTGGAACTCAGTTTACTCTTGACTTCATGTTACAAAAGAGAAACAACAAAGTAGAAAACTATTCTCTAGCACCACATGCACATAAGAGTGCCTACATGATACAAAATTATTGGCTTCCATTGTTCAAGATACTCACAAACTGAACTGGTTTTAAAATGTCTCGTTTACAACTTATAAATGTATATTAAACACGCCAACCCAATTACTATTTCATAAATGAAATATAATAACAAAATGTCACTCCAATTAAATTGATTAAAGAACTTATGAACTTTACTAATAAGAAAAAAAATATCTTACACCCAAAAAGGCGCTAAGCTCCCCTACTTTTATGGCAATAAGCTCCCCGATTACATGAGACTTCAAAATAACCGACGAAATATGGGTTTACTGTAGATACACCTCTGTCTAACATTTCAGGGATTACCGGCTTGATGTTCTTTAAGAAAATTCTCTAGAGAAATTAAAAAAAAACTGACACAATAATCTCTCTCAGAATCACAATTTTAACTTGAAATATCCACATTGTTAGTTAATAATTTGTTTACATTAATTCATCACCTGACACGCGAGGCTTTATATCAGGTACACGACCTTCAAGGGTGGCAAAAAAAATGAGAGAAAAAACTGCGCAGGCGACGACATTGGCACGAAGCGCTAGATACCGAGCGCGCACGCAAGGGCGGCTACGGTCGCTATGCGTCACTGCGGTACGGGACTATCTACTGTTGTGTCAACTTGTACTTGTCTCTCAAACTGAGTAATAACGTTGCTAAGTACAACACTGCTTAAAGGATTGGTTGGCTCTTGTATGACTTTGTTGGGAAGGCACCGTTACTACCCAAACATTATTGAGAAATTGTTAAAGAAAGTGAAGACCAAAGGAAACTAGACTAATTTAATAAGATAACGACTAAAAGAGCAGTATGGAAGAAGACATGCTGTGTCAACCCCAAATAAATGAAAATAAGACCAGAAAAATGATGAAGATGATGTATTCAAAAAGCAAGATGGCCGCTTTAATTCATATTTTGGACGCGCAAAAAAGGTGTCAGTAAAGCTATCGCAGTTTTTTTTCTCGTAAAACGTTTCATGAAAGGGTTATTTGGTCCGTTGATTTTAATGTTTAGGGCTGATCCAGTTTGGAGATTTACTTTCCGCACAGTTGAAACACAATCGAATCATAAGTCTTCAAGTAGGTATCAGATCATTTAACGATAAAATTATGAAAGAAATAACATTATTATAGCACAGCTTAAAAATTGCGATGGGTACCGTTGTTGATATCGCCTAAATCGGCGTAAATAAAGCTGGACTTGTGACCACCAGTAACAAACACGTCATTATTTACGAGCATATAAAATACGTAATATTGACAAGCATATGACCGTCCAAAACATTACGCGGTCATTAGTAAGAATTACTGTAGTTACTAGTTTATTACTCATCCTGCTCATTCCTGTAATTAATTCCATTCAATAAATCATTGTTGACTGTATTGTATGTAAGCAAAATAATTAGTAATTATGATTTGAATTAACGACCTGCCCTAATATGAATGGCGACTGTCAATCAAATTCTATCTGAAATGACATGTCATTGGTGTAATTCGAATGATTTCTAGTGACTGCCCCTTCTGATAATGCAATATTTATTTATTCCGTCGGCTGATACAAATAAGAACTTGCACCAAAAACAATAAAAAAACAACCAAACTAAACCAAACAAACCAACCAAACAACCAAATATACAACATTATTTTTTGTTTATACTAAACCCGAAAAGGGGTCATTGTACTCATCATTTTGAACAACCCCCCCCCCCTTTTCGGGTTTAGTATAAACAAAAAATAACCCTGTATATGATACCTAACCAACAAATTGGTGATAAATTGGATAAACAAAAAAAATTTTTTTTAGCAAATGCTATAGAATATCCAAAATCACTGCTCCAAAAAGAAAATTGCCAACAAAACATATACATTTCTTAAAAAAAAATATGCTCCAAGTTGTCCTGCTTAAAATCAAAATGGTGTGCATCCTGCAAAGGACGAGCGCGCGACCAGCGCTTGCGCATTTACATTCAATCGACACCGTGTCTGCCCGGTGACCTACTTGTACATTACGTTTCAGGGTAAATGCTGTGTTTACTGTGAAAATTATAGAAAATTACTGAAAAAACAACTTTTTCTTCGTAATAAAGGTCGATTCGATTGTAAACTGTCATTTAAAAAAACCTGCGTTTACTCCGCTGTTATTTCTGATTGAGTAATATCATGACATAAAATCACACCTGTTATGTTCGCAGGGTTAGGCAGAGGGGGATTGAATACAAAAACATCTTATTCTATACTTTATTAAGAATCAAACAAAATAAATAAGACTTTCACTGCGTAGCGATACAAGAATTGCTCGCGCCCTAACTTCTCACATATCCAACAAAAATATAAATAAATGACAATCAAAACAAAAAAGGACATTCGTTTTTTAAAAATACTTTTACACACATGAGAAGTTCTACACAACACTGCAAAAAAGTCGGCTCTTTAGAAGAGATAATGTCTACAAAGAAGATCGAAACTGGATCATAGCCCGAGGGGAGCCTGGGACAGCAAGTCAGACAGACTGTCTGGTCAGAGCACCTGCCTGGCTGTCTGGTACTGACCTAGCACAACTTAGTAACCAAATGTAAAACCTGTTTTCGAAAAACAAATCGAAACTCTCTGCTCTGCAGCGGGGCGTTTTGAGTTTTGCTTACGTTTTCTTAAGTGTTCTATAGATAGAATATTTTAAAACTAAACTAAATTTTGATTTCAATAAACTTAAAAAATATAGCACTTCAAAATTCCAAGAGTTAAAAGTATGATTCTCCAACAACCAGCATCATATAATCAAATTAATCATCTCTTAGTAATGGATATCTCCTTAAACATAACATCAAGCCTACAATCCCAGAAAGGTTAGGCAGAGGTGTATCTAATAGTAAAAATCCCCCCCACATTTCGCCAATAATGCGTATTTAAGTCACATGTGAGTCTTGTAAGCCTATTAGCCATCAACCAAGCTCAAATCCAGGCTACGCCTACGAGGCTGAGAAATTCGTGATGGAAAAATCCAATTACACTTCCCGACCCAGGAATCAAACCTAGGAACTCATGCTAAGCAAATAATAGTAAAAATACCATAAATGTCAGTTTCACGTCGCCATCGACCAGTTGTTGCATTCGCAAGATCATAAAAACTGGCAATAAAACGGACACACATTACTAATCCGTCAATTATAACCACGTAGACGTAACATATCTGCGTGTCGCGGGCGCATGCGCAATTAGCATTCTAATCAAGCATTGTATTACTTGAGCTGAGCGAGCAAAAAAAGCGAGCAAGCGTGTGAGTGGATTGAGCCAAAGGGTTCCGCATGGTAATGAAAAAAATGCTTCTTCAACCGGTTCATTTTTTGAAAAGGCGAAAAGACTTGTTACATTTTATAATGGTTTAAAAAAAAGAGATGTGTTTTATCTAATACCTACATAAGTACGTGGATAATTCTGTGAACTATGTCATCTGCCACTACAAAAATCAGTCTGCAATGGCGAATATGGAGATGTAAAGCTCAGAAAATGAGAACAAAGGAATAGCTCTCGTATTACACTTTGCTAAGAAAAGCCTGCAAGCTATGTCTTACCTGTACAGTGAGCTGACCTAATTTATTCTTGGAGATTACAAATATAATATAAAAGTGTAAGATACACTTAGACTTGACCCGTTTAGTTACAAATCCGGAAAACCACTGTTCGGCCAAACCTAATAGACTCTGAACTTTTAATAACAAAATCAAATGGATGAAACACCAATAAAGTTATCCGACCAGGGTATTTCAGACCACGGTTCACTCATTCACAAGAACAACGAGTTCAGAGAAAAGAACCTCATCATCAGCCAATACAGAGTGGGAATGGGCTATAATCCACCACGCCGGCCCAGTGCGGATTGGTAGTGGTAGATGTCACATGTCTTCGAATTTTTGGTTCCAGGACTTACCGGTTTCCTCACTATGTTTTCCTTCACCGTTTTGAGAGCAGTGGTGATAAAATAAATAACACAAAGTAATACAACTGTCTGGGTTCGAACCCACGACTTACTTGTCGAGGCCGCTAAAACAGTTGCTCTCTAAAAGAAATAGAATTATTATTAATTATTTTGATACAGAACCCTGAAAAAGATGCAAACTTTTTGCGGCGCCTCCACCGAGACCGTGTTGGAACACGTGTTTAATTAATAGTTGATGATATGTAGGACATACAAGGTACTGTGAGTGGTACAAACAAATTAAATTCGCAAGAAACTACGTGGGGGAAAAAAACAACGTATTTCTATTGAACATTATCAATTTTAATTTCTGTTAATAATACTTTCATTTCCCCCTGTTTAGGTTGCATTTAGAACGGAAAGCGCTCATGTGTTATTACATTTCTCATTTCCGCTAAAACTAATGCAGAATGCAGATACCCTTTAAACAAATGAACACTTTCATTTAAAACTATTTCCTAAGGGAACAAAACCCACACTTGTTCTTAAAATAAAACAAACACACACAATTGAGTCCGGACTGAACATTTAAATAAATAGAAAACAATAAATGTTTTAAGACTTCCGATGTGAAATTGAATAAAACTAATATCCTAGCATTAAGTCCAACGACTTTTCTGGGGTACAATTATGTTGCATTTGTTAGCAAAAGTTGTTCAACATTGTTGCCAACATGTTGTAAAACTCCAGAACAATATGTCAAATTTTCAGTAACAGTAATATCAAAAGTACAACAAATGCAACTAAAAATACAATTTAAAATAACAAAAGTACAGTGGAACAATAATTTACGTGTATATATCTATCAGGCTCAATTTATTCAGCAGGTGACCACGTCGTGAAAGGTGAGAGTTGTCGCAACGACACACGGCCACACGACCGACTTGAATAACTGATATCGCGAATTTCAATTCACGTTTACATGTTAAAGCTGTTTTACTAGCGCTAGCTCTAGATCCGAGAAAAATAGGTGGACTAGAATGGAATAGCAGTAAAGATTTCAAGATTACACGTGATGATAGAGTTGTATAACCATTAATACTTATGTCTAATGTTCATGAAATTTTCATACATGAAATTAGGCTAGAATTTTAGTGGGTAATGGTTATCGAAAGTATGTTTTTGAAAACAGTATAATTGGTGTAAATAAGAGTGGATTTTCATTCTTCGTCTTTCGGATGAATCCTGATGATGATAAGGAAACAACTATGCCCTCGGAAGTCTAAGAACGTTTTGTACATAAAATATAAAACGTGAAAGTTAGTACAGGAAGCGTTACATCATATAGATATATCTCATCTTGAAATAATAGAATCCATTCAAAATCAAAACAGATCGAACCAATAATATCGAACAATAATAGTATTGAACCACTAAAAACCGTTACACCTTCTGTAAGTAATAATTATAAATGTATGGTTTTTATCTTAGATTTCCAACATGCTCAGTTCTTGACAACAACGTTAACAAGTGCATAACAACCGCACTATATCAAAACCAATTTAATAACCAAGATAATATGCACAGGACACATAATTACAAACTTAATATATTAGCAATAAACCCGATTAAAAGCTCATGCGGACCAGATTAAAATTTAATGTATCAATTAAAGCGATATACTCATTCCCTTATTAATTGATAATTATGAACAGTTATGTGACTCAATATAAGAAGAGAGATAAAACTGAAGTGAAGATATTTGCGACATGAAAGGAGAATACAACACAAAGACAGAGTATTGCTTTTAAGGATGTTAAGACTAAGATAGGTGTTAGCACTGAGATTAATTAAGACAAAAGAGATGCTGCACCAACTTATAATATATGAAGAGACGAAAAAGATAAAAATGATGAAGAAGAAAGTCACAGCCGTAAATAACACTAAAGATCATTTCGAACAGTAAAAGGAAATGGAAACAGTAAAATATTGTTAACAGACATACTTTTAATTAGTCTACGGGTAGGTATACTAGTAATACCTTTTTAATTCATTGAACGTTAAAAAGGTATTAATAGTATTAATGCTTCCGAAGAAAAGACTGGTTATCAGCATCATAATAAAAAACGAATGTCGATTCAATTGACTTTTGATAACTCATAAAACAATGGCGCTAAAGCAGAATCACCTCTACTACGTAAAATTAATAAGCATTTGAGTTAATAATAAGGATTTTACTGAGATCTGCTACAATCATTCAAAACATACGATTCAAATGAATGTATGATATTCGCACACTTAACTACCCATTCACTATTACTGAGGTCTATCGTAAAAGTCACCAGTAGCGATTAAATCTATCTCATATTAGAATTCCTTTAAGTAATTAGCAGAAGCAAATCAAATGGTTTATAGTAGATCGTTAAAGCTTTAGACGTAAATCAGTAGGTAATTTTTCAAAATATAAATAACGCGAACTAGCTAACTTTTGTTTACACATATTGTTTTGGTCAGACCTGGGATATTGAGGCATAAATTATAATAATTTAACTATTCAATGTTTGAGTACGACTATTTATCTAGCTACCAACTGTTTTAATTTTACGGAGAAACTGAAAAAACTTCCTTAAAATCCTATCCAAATTCTGCACAGGATTATTATCAGAAATATCAGATAATTATTAATAATCACAATATTAAGGGTGCTTTTCCAAAAATCACTTTTGCCTATGAACATAAATGGACAAAGTACATGATGACGATTGTTTTTATTGTGGAATTAACTAATTACGTGTGGTTATTTAATTAGTTTCTGCACAATATTAAATAAGTAACAAAGGATTTAAATTAATTAAATAGTTTTACCCTAACCATGAGTGCAGTATTGTGGTATTATTTCACAAAGAATTGAATAAATTGAAAATGTTTTGAAGCACAATATTATTAAATTATACCTACGTACATAATGACGTCAAAAACCTATTACACATGATAGTACATGCACCTTAATCACAGTTTCATGTGACGTCAAGGAAGCACCTCATATACGTGTATGAGAAATGACAAATAAAATTCGAGTAAAGCTAATGACACTGTTAACATGTCACAAGTTTGATGAATACGTAAAATCCATACTGTTTTATCTACTATTCTGACTTAATAAAATATTCATTTTTATAATAAATCCTATAAGCCTGAATTTACTCATAGTTACAGTGAAAATCGGTGAATGGAGCTTGGTGTACTCCAAGGATCTATTTTGGGACCAGTTAGGATATTAACTAAAATAGTAAATACGAGTATCGGGATAGAGATGAACAATAAAGCAAGGCCAAAGACATTACATTCAAAAGAATGATGTCATAAACTGTTATGATTGACAATAAAATATCGAAGTTACCTATTGTAACTTGGGTTTTGGATTCGCAAATTTTTTACTTCAGAAGGAAAATAATTAAAAGAAAACAGGAAAATTATGAAAGCATTACCATTCATTTTGCACAGATAAAACTTACACCTCACTTTTGATGCAGTTATATGGCTTCTCGCTTTAACTAAACTTTATTTAAAAGTCGTAATTAAGAGCACGTACTCAAACGTTTAAAGATTATGGATTTACGAGTACAATACTTAAGTGTTTCCTGTGCAATAAGATTAAATGGATACTAATTTTAATTTGGATAATCAATAATTACTGTCATTAATTGTACTAATGTATTGAATATCGTCTTTCTCAGTCGGAAATGTGATCTCAATTTTTCCTTGTTTAAAAATACATATTGTATGTACAGCTATATCATACACGTTCATAATTTAATAGACGTATGAATGGTAGTTATTAATTCAGTAATACTACATAAATACCTACCAACGTATTCAATGTTGGTTTATTAGCATGAGGACTTACCAAAATCTCCCTTATGGAAAAACTGCAGAGCACTTAGATTAGATACTTGCAAGATCTTATTATTTGCGTAAAGAAGACTTATTACACTGCAGTAAATGCTACTGAATACAGAGAAGGTGTCTTCTCACCATGTAGATGGAGAGGGAACTGAAGGCGAAATAAAATATGGATGGATTGGGTGAGGAGTGATAGGAAAGAGAAAGGAGTAAATAATACCATGACTGAGAATTGAAGAAGAAAACGTGTTGCACCGACTTCAAATAGAATTGGGCAAGGGCAGGAAGATGATGATGTCTCTCACCTTATGTCAAAGATCAACAGAAACAGATTTGATATTGCTAGAAGTTTAAAAGAAAATGTATTGTGAAAACAATGACAAAGTAACTCATTAAGCTGACATAAACGTTGAAATACCGTGAGGATTAGATTCCTTACATGCGCGGGCGCCTGCAGTCAATACCGCGTCGTTAGTCACGTGCATTGACAAATACTCGCAGTTAATTGGATGAAAACGCGCACTCTGCGCTGTCCGCGCAGTAAATAACGCGCTTTACGACGACGCACTGTTATCAATAACCCCTGTATTGAAAGCTGTTCCGTTTATATGTTCGCTATTTGATAGGCTCGGTTATATTCGCATATCCGCTTCGTATGTCATTTCTACGGAGTTTCTAGCGAATGGCGAATGATTTGTCGGTGCGACTGAACTCGATCGACGGCTCAGTTCATTCGCGGAACTTTCGTTGCGGTTGTGGACATAACAGCTGTGACACAGTGATATTTTTCAGGAGTAGCCCTCGTCACTGAATTCATTAATGGCCAATCATGAATGGCCAGGAATATGGTATTTTCCTTATTTCCGTTTCGTCTGGCAGTGGAGTGACTAACGCCATGACATGGGATGTACGTCGACTCTAGTTCACTCAATACTGCTGCGTCATGCGCTCAGCCGATAGGTACCGGGCGGTGACGATTGTTGAGCGCTCAGCGACGTAACACCATCAACCCGCGTCTTACCTTTTGGTTGGGAAAACCCGCTCCATACTAAACAACTGCGTATTAAGTAACTGTTATGCAGCACATTAAAAACAATCAAACAACCGTAACCCGTAATTATTATTTAGTAAAACAACGTCATTAAGATTAATCAAACGCGTTTAATGATAATTATAGAAATGTAGATAACTTATCTCCGTAAATACGGGAGCATCCAAATTATATGTAAATCATTGCCATTTTAGAACACAGATTTGTTTGTTAGGAAATCTCATAGAGAACTGTTATTCGGGTTCCCATCACGAAACCGGAACTGAAATCACACATTAGATTTAATTTTATACGAATTTAATAACAAGTGAGATGCGCGCCCGTCCATTGTGCGCCGTGACCATGAGAAAAAAAGCACTGCTCGATTTTTTTGTTGCCGATAAAGAGGTGCCGACGTACAATTCGGAGCAAGATTGATGCGCATGCATGATCGTATCTGCCCGCTGTGAGCGCCGCGGTAATAATTAATATTCCATAATCCATTCATCCCCACATTACGCGGCGACTCCTTTCACCGCGCGCCTCTCTGCAGTCCCGCGCCTCGCGAGCCTCGCGGGCTTCGCCGGTAGCAATATGTAATCGTCACACATCCATAATTGATTCTGCCCGTTAAATTCGAAATTTGAATGAGCTCTCGCTGAATGAGAACCAAAATAAGATCACGAGTGTAGTGCGCTCGGAAACGCTGACGAGTCGCGCAGTGAGCGGACTGCGCAGCACAATGACCGCGGCGCACACAGCCAGATCTCTCTCTTGATAAACTCATAAAAAACGTAACGAAAAAACTACATGTCATGCATCTACGTGTGCTAGTCAATTTCACAGCGACCGTCATGGGAATCGAGCGACGAATGGACTTTGGAAAGCAATTAAAATCTGTGCCCACGAAAAGGAACGCGACCAAAAAGTGCGATCGACACATGAAATCGGCGAACACGTCGCACTTTGTGCACGAATCTCTTGGATGTAGCCCCACGCGCAAGCACTGCGGTGCACGAGCCCGGGGCCCGCCGAATAGTTCTCAGAACTGAATGATTTTGACAAAAAACGGACAACGCACACCGGTAACGAGACATAAAGTAGACAGGAAAAAGAAAATCTAAGATGGATCTCGTCTACATTACTCAATGCAATTGGGTATTACTAGAAACATGCGGCGAATAACTGTTAAACGTTTAGCGATTTTTACCTCGGCGCCACAAATTTGATTTGGTCCTAAATCAAGGAAAACACCTTTGCAAACAACTGTTCAACTTTGTGTACCTTTTACTTTAGAAAGACGATACAAAGGAGAACTACTTAGAGACCAAAAGTGGACTTTACTTTTTTACAACCACAAAAAGGTCGGTATGAAATCGAAATCAGATTACGGATCCTGCGATTATAAAGTTTCGGGCGCAGACAAAGGGAAGGCAACCACAATTTGGTTGCGACCACACGGCCATGCATTATGGAGATACGTTAGTGAACGTACGTGTTACTTTGGACGTGACTTCCGAGATTAAAAACGATGACAAAAACTCGATTGGAAAACAGTTTCCGCGCCGTTTTTTGGTTCAGCTGTTGCGAAGAGAAACTTTGACCGCAGAAGTTTGTATGTTGTTGAATATGTTGGGTTTGCGGGTCATGCCCACATTTGTCATGTTCATGTTGTACAGATGATACTTCAAATTTGGAATGCTCTTATGATTTAAAGCGCAATAAATCTTGTGGGCGGACATTCTATTCTTTCGTTATTTTCGGCACAATAATGAGAACCGACTGCCAGTAGCTTTATTTAGGTCTCAATTAGTTAATTATATCTGTGAATGAATCAGAGGCAAACAATTCGTTGTTGCAGACCATCATTAATTAGCAAGTTACACAAACACGTGTCTTTCGACTTATTGACATGTATGGCATGTGGTAATTAATTTTACACATTAGTTAAAAACGTTAGCAAGAAATAATGGATGTCATTGCATTATTCCCAGTAATATAATTACAAATTACACAGGTTTATTTATCTGCGCACGAGTGACTCACTCATGTGAGTAATAATGGCGGCGCAGGCGCCGGTTGCTGGTGTTGCCAGGCGTAGAGGATTTGCCCATTTTAGGGAACTTTGAATGATTGCCCTGGTGTGTTTGTTGGATAAACGGTAGGATGTTTTGAAAGGGATTGCTAGTAGGTGATCATTACTTGTAGGGTAGATGATGAATGGTCTCTGATAAACGTAAGCAGTTTTATCCTTAAACGTATTATTATAGAAGAGGAAACTTGGAAAGTAGTTTGAAAAGATACATATTACAGATATGCAATTATGCATGGCTGCACATTAAGCTATAGGTAAATAATTTTCTGGATCTCACGTTATAGTCTTTCCGTACAAAAATGACGTATTTTTTTCTGAAAATTACAGTATATGCGCCGTGCATTAACTCAAAATCAAAATCAAAGCATTTATATACTTTTGAATTGTCGAAACAAAGATGAAAATTAAATGTAGCTACAGTCCCAGTCACAAGACATAAAACTGTTAAAGTACTGTAGTTATGTCATACTAAAGTAAGGATAAAAGTGATTTCTACGGCTTAACAAACAAGGAGTTTTAATTTATTAACTAGCAACTCAGTTTGCAACAAATCATTTGCGCGGTCAACCGCACTTGTAAATAGCAATTTTGAAATCAATCTCGACTTTTTCTGTAGCTTGAATATCAATAAACTTTCATTCTATGCATATGCTAACATAACATAAAAGAAGTTAATAGGAAAACTGAGTCTCATAAAACTCATTTACATTCATTTTCAAAATATGTCTCATGAAAACATGATTCTAAGGATGGATTTAAATTGAAAGTGATAAATGATAAATGATAAATGATCTTTATTTTGTAAGTAGGTTTTCACAAACACTTTTACACGTCAATTTTTTTTAAACTCGATGGAGCCGGTGTTTCGTACCTGACTACTCTGAGAAGAAACAGCCGAAACAAACTCAGAGGTCATAGTCTCTTTTGAAGTCCAGACATAATCTTGCTCAATTCACATGAGGATCATGTAGATATTAGTGTCTGAGATGGTCTTTTGAAGAAAGAACCATACAGATTTGAGTAAACCTGTCCAGTCAGTGCAAGCATTTGTCAGTTATCGTGTAGCTCGACTTATAACACAAGGAGCTCAACGAAACGACGAACAATACCAAAGAAAGGACATTTGGGTAGGTCGCTTATAGAACTCAAACTGTCAGACGGTTGAGGGGTAAAAAAAATAAAAAAATGTAACCCACATGGTCCTCACATTCACAAAAAACACACAAAAAATAAAATAAAATTAATAATAATTTACAAAATGAATGTCAATAAAAATACGATATGTCAAATACACATACATAAAACAATAAAAAATAAACTAAAAATGTAAAAAATAATAAAATACTGAACTAAGTATTCATGTCAAGTCATTAAATGTCAAAAGCCACAAGGAAATATTCATGTCAAATACACACACACACACAAAAAAATAAACAATAAAGTAAAAAAAAAAATAATAATAATAACCATTCATGTCAAAGTGTATAAAAGAAAGGAATCAATAATAAACAAGCGAAGTCCGAAATTACTATATTCGCAGAGCAAATTTCATTGGAGCAGCTTAATCCCAAGCCTTTTTATCATCGAGGTAGTGATTAACGTGATAGTAGGCTTTCAAGCATAGCTTCTGTTTTATAAACGATTTGAATTTATTTAGACTAAGTGCTTGAATATGGCTCGGAAGTTTATTGTAAAAACGTATACATTGGCATCTGAACGTTCCCCCTATTTTCTTGAGCCTCGTAGCAGGAATAATAAATTTGTGTTTGTTTCTCGTATTTATGTTGTGGATATCACTGTATTTTTTAAACAAATTAATATTTTTGTGTGCGTACAAAAGATTTTCATAAATATACTGAGAGGGCATAGTAAGAATATTAATATCTTTAAATTTTTCTCTGAGGGAGTATCGGGGACTTAATTTATAAATTGAACGAATTGCCCTTTTTTGCAATACAAATATAGTCTGAATATCGGCGGCATTGCCCCACAAGAGGATACCGTACGACATCACGCTGTGGAAATAACTAAAGTAGACTAAACGGGCTGTTTCCAAATCAGTTAAATCACGAATTTTTCTAACGGCGTATGCTGCAGAGCTAAGTTTTTTTGACAATTTGTGTATATGCGGGCCCCACTGAAGCTTGGCATCCAAAGTTATGCCTAAGAACACTGTGCTGTCTTCCGGTTTCAACTCTTCATCCTTGATTACTACACTAGTTTCCACTTGTCTTACATGGGGTATCGTAAACTTAATACATTTGGTTTTTTTCTCATTCAGGAGTAGATTGTTAACATTAAACCAATTAACGACTTTTGCCAGGGCGCTATTAACATCATCCGTAACTAACTGCTGACGTTTAAGTTTAAATAAAAGAGAAGTGTCGTCTGCAAACAATACTATATCATGATTATCCTTTATGAGGTAAGGCAAGTCATTTATATAAATGAGAAATAAAAATGGACCAAGAATTGAGCCCTGGGGTACCCCCATTCTTACTACGGATCCGGGAGATCTTTCCCCGTTAACATCAACTCTCTGAATCCTATCACTCAAATATGAAGTAAGAAGATCCAGAGAGGCGTTACGGACTCCGTAGTGGTGTAGTTTCCTGATTAAAGTTTCATGAAGAACGCAATCGAAAGCCTTGGATAAATCGCAAAAAATTCCCAAAGCATCGAATTTGTCCTCCCAAGCATTATAAATGTGTCCTAAAAGTTCAACACCGGCATCGGTAGTTGAACGACCCCTTGTAAAACCGAACTGTTTTTTATGCAATAACTTATGTTTATTAAAAAAACTTTGCATTTGTTCCAAAAATAATTTTTCAAAAATTTTACTAAATGTTGGTAGTACTGAAATAGGTCTATAATTTGTGGGGTCTGATGTACTACCCGATTTAAATAATGGTATGAAAAGGCCACCCATTTGCATCGTCTGAAAAATCAACTGCTTAAAAAAATACATACTTGTTTGCCAACTTCCTACCATAAAAGGACCCATAGAAATAAAACACCCACGGAATAAATATCCTGAATTACGCAACCGAAGTTGGTCAACTAACAGACGTAAGGTGTTCCCTGTTCAGCTTTCCTCATGACGTAAATTGACGCTGTCAACGCGAAAACAAACGAACAACGAGCGTACATATACGCAAAACTTTGTTATTAAACACATTTCCCTGTATACTTACGTCGTTTCATAATACTTCATCGTCATCTGCTTAGCCTTTTTCTTTGGTGTGCTTGGTTATGGTATGTTATATGTGTGCTATATCACGGCTGCAATCTCCGAAGGGTTCGACAGAGATAATACACCCACATTTATTTTTATGTCCCATATAATAGCGGGCTAGCCTATTGCCATCAGACTTGCACAAATCTGGACGATCTACTGGGAAAACCCAATAACTTTTTCGCCCAACCTTGGATTCGAACCAACCACCTCATGGCCAGCAGTCGTCAACGAAACCAACAATACAGTTGTTATGTACATTTCCCTAAAACACTTACGTCGTATGACTAATAAATGTAACACATACGAACATTCACTCTTTATGTACAACAACATTTATTGCGTTACCAACTTAACAAAAGATACTTAATTTATAATTGCACCTCACTTTCCATTGCGCCGACATTTTATGTAACGTTTGCTTTGTAAACGAAATAATTTGACATTTCATTTGTGTAATGAAAAACACGAACATGGACGAATTGATAATGAATTCTGGATTATCTTGATTGGATTGTGTGAAGTCTAGATAAACTGTTTTGTTGTCTAGATTGGCTACCTAACTATTTAGAGTATAAAAGACTTCTAATAAAATTCAGGTAGCATAAAAGACTTCTAATAAAGTGCAGGTGAAAATACTTGAACAGTAGCAGTCATTTTGTTAGAAACGTCAGGTGATACTCTGTTAATTGTCTATGGCTAGCTCAAGCTGTTAAGTAAAAAGCAACTGTACACTATGGACGCTTTCCGAAAGGCCAGAAAAGTTTGTACGCGTTTGTATGACAGCATTGCTCACCTTCTGTAGCATTATAGTATTATTTTATTACAGTTTTAATAGGAATAGATAACCTCTTTTAACAATAGATATTATACAATAGGCAAGCTCTGTAAATATCTATAAAATTCTATATATTTCTTGCAAATCAACTTTCATGTATATTTCCCATAAGAGTAAAATCTTCAATTTCCTTCCTTGTTTTGCAAAGCTCCAAACTCGTGTCTCAACCATGTCTCAACATATTTCTACTAAACAATGCGTCAAAAACTTTGACACGATGTGTTTTTGTTTTTCAATTTCATTGTTATTGACATCTTAGTCTGACGCACGGAGAAGCAAGGAGTTCTGCGTAAGTTCACATCTTTCGATGACTTATCAAACGTAATTTATAACAGCTGGCTATTCGATTTAAGTATTACATGTATAGTTTGATGAGGATTTAGGATCAAATACAAGTAAATTGATACGTATACTATTAATCATGAAGTCTCGTTAATTTCGAACGACAAGTAATGTTGTGTTGGTCGTACCAAAACTAGTTTATTGCACCCTTTTAATTCCAGCAGTAGGTTATCGATTTTAATCAAATTCCGTGTTCTATTTCACATTACATTTCCTAATTAACTTACATTCCACCTTTCCTTATTACAAGAAAAGATTGCTACCACCTTACTAGAAAACGTACGAGCAAACAAAACATTAATTTTGAATTAATTTTCCGTTAATAAACCCAATAGAATGAACGCCACCAAATTCTATTAATATCTCATTCAAAAATTACGTAACAAACTAATTTCATATAAATTACAATGAACTCTTTGTTAGGTTCACACTTCACAGAGAAAGTCACTAACACTCGATTATAAACCGTATCGATTTTTTATTTACTCGTATCGTTTTAGCCACTCGGAATCGATTCTCGCGAACGACCACAATCGTTTTTGATATCATTTCACATGCTAGATTACATACGCAACGGAAGCTAGTGACCGCAAAATATATTATGAGAAACTGACTTCCATTTACAAAGATCAAACAAATAATAATTAACTTATTATATAGTGCAACGTAAACTAGTTAAGTAACTGCTATAATTCAATCTGTGGCAGAAAAATAATGAGTATGACAGTGAAGGCTGTATGACGAATTACTTTTGCCTATAACAAATAATTTGAATGATTCATAACCTCAATAAAAAATGAACCCTTGGACTGATTCATTTTGGTATTTGGTACCCGAAGTACATGTTTGTTTCTCGGTGAAATAGACGTAAGTCGCAAATCTCTTCAAGTATGAAATACGTTCGTGAAATCTAGTATATTCTAAACTTGTGCAAATATAACGCGGAACTTTGAAAGGACTGAAAGTTATAGTGTACTAAAACATAACGTACGGTGAAAGTATTTTAAGATTTAGCTGTTAACCGCCTTATTTATTCATGGCTTGCAGTAAACATAAATCGCATTTTAAACAAGTGCATTTTATAACGCTGACTATAAAAACTACTTTAAGTAAATTACGATACTTAACTTCATCTTATGATCTCGTGCACTTTGTGCTGTCTTCCTTAGGAGATGTATTATTAAAATACCTATTAGGGTTTAGTGAAAAGCCAAAGCATAAAGTCTGCTTTTTAAGAATTTAGTTTTTATACGAAACGAAGCTTTTCAACGGTATCTTCAGATGTTTCAAGTCTCCATATAAGTAAACATAATAAATATTACCTAATTACACGGTCGAGATGGTGTTGTAGGTATCTCCTAAATTAAATTTATAAATTATACTGTATAGAAAAACGACGCAAAGTTTCAACCAAACTGATTTCCCTTCAAAATCAATCACACATGTAATTAGATGACTGGGCCAATCTCAATACAACAATGGCCAATTCCCCATTCTAGTGTGAATGCTGTGTGGTCTACTAATCGAGCATAGAGAAATGAGATGTCTGGTATTAAACCTTCATCTATGGTATTCCGGGCGCATAGACAATGAACGACTCATTTTGGAAGCTCGTCCGGAAACAATAGAAAGCGGGCCTCCTACAACTTCACACGGGACGCGCAACCGGTGGAAAGTTAACGAAAATACATTTCAATAGCTAAAAGCAAAATTGGATGAGTGGCCTTACGAAATTATCGCGTTAGCCGTAATTCATTTGTGAGTGAACTCTCCCAGGCGCGTCGTGTGACCGTGTGTGATCACGCTAATGTGATCTTGTTATAACACCTCTTGCGCTTCGTTTTGAAACCGTTCTGTCATTGTGCAGCTTAATTACGATTCACACATGAACAAATGTTCACGAAATTCTTCATATAAATTATTATGAACCAGTTCATTTTATAAAACACGAGATTACATAAAATAACGTTACAAGTAAGTGGCCATTGTTTTATCAGTGATAATCAAACGGTACTCAAGGTCTACCAGTCTTATAAATATTAACTTGCCTTTATGAGCATTCGCCGGTATTTACACCCCATATTATTTATGTAATGGGGACTTATATTGGACACGCGATCTTCTCGAACAATGCAAGGAGACGGTGCCCATCATCGGCGACCTAGACTTCTTTCCACTTTAATTGTTCCTCACATCGGTTATAGCGTATATTTCACTGAAACAATAGATTAACCCAGTTGCGGCATGTTCTATAATAGTTATGGCGTTTCTCGTCCCGTGATATTATTGCTTTCGTATCCTTGGCGTGAGCGGCTATCTATCATGTGATCTATTGTACGTACAGTCGACATCGGTATTAGATTAAAGCGATAATTAATGCTGATTCCATACGACCTAGATTCGGGCCCGCTCGATAAAGTTAATTTACAGTTATAGTTGTAAATCTCGTTGCAAAATAAACGGCCAGCACGCGCGCCTGCCTGACCGTAGACAACACGCGGAGACTCCCACACACACCTCGATACGTCAGCACCCCGCACGCCCGCGCCCCCGCCCGTGTGTGCCACCGCGTGAATGGGACCCTTCCCGAACCGTAAACATCACGTCACGTGGCTGCATGCGCGTATAACCCGACCCGGACGAATGTACACCGTCGCATGAAGCCCCCGACGCGCAACAGGGCCTTCTCAATCCCGGCGGATTTCAGGGAAAACGCACGCATGTGTGACGAGACAGGCGAGACAACACACGTGCGTGAGCCACGCGCGAGAGAGAGGGTGCGTCAACTGTTGTCTGAATGAACGGGGTGAACTTTGACAAGTTGTGTACACATGGCCGCGAAAGGGTTGAGCCGAGTTGCGAACTAAGTTTGTGAACGCTTTCGATTTCGACGCGTGTTGCATATGGGGCGAACGTCGATCGATCGTAAACTTTGTTGTGGATAAGTTCAGTGGGTAGGTAGTTCGTTTAAATCAGATTAATCGAGTGGTGCACAACTTTGTTAACTGTTAGAATCTGTTGCGAAAAGTCTGTGTAAAATGAGGTTGTGAAAATTGTGGAAAAAATGTCGGATCGAATCGTCGTCGCCGTGCTAACGTATTGCGTCCACGTCTGGTTATCGGGTGTGTTTCGCAAATCATTGTTTATGGTCGAATAGTTCTCTGAAGGGGTCCGCGAGACCGGAATTAGAAAGCGTCAAGCGCGCCGACTGCGATACAACTAATTGACCGCAAAGTTTACGCGATTCTGCTAGAAATTGTGACGTAATATAATAATACTGAAAATGGCACCTGTTATACTTTGGGTACCAAAAGGAAGTTTATTTTCACGGACGTCATAACTGGTTTAACAACTCAATTTTACATTTCAGGTCGGAAATAAATAAATAAGTGGAAACTTTTTGGTCAAATACTTTTTTAAATCTGACGTTAAATTACTTGATAGAACTGGCAACTTTCGCGCTAACTCGCTCCTATTTTCGAATCATTATTTCGCTTGACTTTATGATTGAATTTCTTTCGGATTAAATCAAACTTGAAAGGCAGTATAATCTGAAATAAATGCAGAATAATAATGAGAAATGTGGAATATGATAGTAAAAAATCTACACTTTACACCGCAAGTTACCTAAACGACTTTTTGCACACGATTACCTACACCACGATTTCAATATTATACAATTTAATATATGTAATACTTTACCTACATCTGTGAAATTGCGTTAAACATAAAAAAAAACTTATTTAACTAACTATACTGACAGCAACGTTCCTAAGACACTAACCTTGTTCCTGCGCAATAATAATAAAACAATGATAAATTGCTATTATTATAAATTGTAAAAAAAAATATTATTGTATCGGAAACTACAATCAATAAGTCACCATACAAACTATAAAAGGTACTAATTAAAAGTAGGTACTCAATGTATTTGCGTCTCGATTCAGATTTATATAGCTCTCATTAGGAACCCGCAATGAAATCATAGGAACCATTTAGGTAACGTATCCAGCTAAATCTATATTACTACAGTTCATAACATCTCAAAAAGTTTCGTGTTGTTATGTTCCTTTGCAGAATGCATAAATCTAACGTTTAAATATTTTGTAACCACCGTTTTAAGTATCTACGCTTAAATCTAAGATTAGCGCGATAAGTTTAAAAGGGCCGTGGAGTGGAGCGTGCCATGTTAGGCATATCATTAAGAGCGCAAGTCCGAAATAAACAGATTCTATGTTGGACCAAATTCCAAGACATCGGACAACACGTTTGCTCTAAAATAATGATGAATAGGAGAAAAGATAAATGCTTTAATCACAAAAGGAGAAACAGTAAAAAACTGCAAAGAGGGGACGAATTGCAACACGTTGTGGGAATAACCTGTGATTGGATCAGCATTCCATCTTTTGTACTGGGAACATTAACCACAAAGGAAAAACCTGTTTTTTTAATACTAATTAATTAATTCATCGAAAAAACCTGATTGTACCTTTAAACTGAGTAGTGCTGCAATAATATTTCAGAAGTTTTAAACCTATATTTTCCTAAATCACAAACAACCGTCATTCCTTCTGTTACGACCTCCATATTCTACGTTCTATTATCCAATTATGACGAGCTACGCTAAACCAATCATTCCGAAAGATATAAAACCGCAATTAACTGCACTCAAACAAACACAGGTAGCCATTGATCTACAGAACCCACTTTCGTCAACATATGCACTTGGAAACGTTTATTTTTAAGTCTTCGATCCGAATGTGGGCTTATTGATTGTCGGTAATTATGCAAAATAACGAGTCGCGGACTGGCTCGCTGCTCTAACTAGTGACGTGTATTAACGGTTAGTTAAGACCGTCAGCAGTAACAGTTGAAGCCGACGTTACAAAGACACTGCGTGCGGAAAATAGAATTAATTCAACACACCATAAGTTGAATGCGAAATCGACTACAAACGCGTGTTCGAAGTTTGAATATACTTTAAATTACGAACATTATTTCTAAGGTTTATTGGCTACGAGACGATGCAGACCGTACGCATTATAGTCGGCAGTAAAACTACTCTCTGTGTGCACATATCGTGGTAATGTACCTAGGTATCTGCAGTTTACCTAATTAGACTCACCGACGTTTAGTGTAGTAATGCAGGCAGATAACATGGGATTATAGCATAAATGAACAGTTACATGTAACTGTGAAGAAAGTTGCTTTTAGTGGCAAAAGCTTCACCAGCTTGATTGGATTTCCATATGACTTTATGTCAAATAGAGATGGACATAAAGTTAAATATTAGTTACCTTTGGCATTCCGTTAACGTTATTATACTTGTCAACGAGGGGTGATTGTATGTTACAATTTATGGTTTGAATAAATCAAGATGAGTTTTATTGACACTTAGGTACGACTTTGACACTACTTACCTACAAACGGTAGATTTAATTAGCGTAATATATTACTTATTTATATTGAACATTAAGACTGAGGATTAAATGCCGGTTGAAACCCCATATTGAACTTACAAACCTAGTTGAAACGAAGACATAGGTACTCCTCAGCAGTGAGAGATACAGTTTTGGGCTCTGGCACAGTCATTTGATTTTAAAATTCAACCGGATTATGAGACTCCAATATCTTTGACAGTGAATGTTTTGAAATATCTGTTAAAAAACGCAGCCAGTTCGAAGTCTGGTCGGTTTGATTGCACTCTTCAATAATTCGCCAAATGATCGCATATGACATACATTTATTTGGCTCCTGAAAAACAGGTACTCTAACCTAGCTCTGGAGGCAAGGTCTCACACTTGTCTGTAACCTGTTGTTATGCTATTAAAGAACTTTTTTATTATCATCATATATCATCATCATTTTCTTGCCCTTATCTCAATCCAGTTGGAGTCGGGACAAAATGTCTTCTTCTTCCTTCCATACTTCTCAATTCCTCGCCATCTGATCAGTCACCTCCATTCGTGGCATATCATCCTTCATCCAGTCAATGACATACACATACATACAAAATTATATATTTCAATCTCCACATCCACAATAATCTTGAAGATAAGGAGTACGAGATACATCTACCTACATAAGTTAGCAAAGCAAGAGGTGTCTCGGTGTAAAACAGCGCCAACGGTATCGATTCGTGGCACAATACGTTGCAACTCCTTGAATCGTATCTCATCTGAATGCAGAGTAAAATGCAATTCTTCATTTCTTTTTCTGTAACTTTTCGTAAAAAGTTTTAAATTTACAACTGGTGTACATTTGGTACCGATATTAACGACTGGCAAATATAAATTTGAAATACTGTCGAATACAATGACAGGTAAACCGCTTTCGGACTGTGTAAAAGTTAACCATTGAAAGAAGAAGAATTTCCTACATAAGTATTAAAAATGATACCAAATACAGCTTTATAGCTTTCACGGTTTAACTCCGTGACTGGGGAGACATAAGTGTTTATATAATATCTTTGCTATTTTCGCCCAGCTCTCACTTTGATGTCTTTTTTTTACCGTAAACAGGAACATACAAGATGAATACACAGGCAGATAATTAAATTAATTGTCACAGCTCAACCACTGATAAACCAAAAACTTCAAATTTAAGTATATCTTATGATTATGAATTCATTGGACATAGAAATCACTTGTTTTGATCATACAAGAAAAGTTCTTACAGACAATCTCAACTAAAAGTACTAGGCACACATAAAGGCGAAGCATTACACTACAGAACAAAAGATTCGCAATGAAGCAACGAAGGCGATCGATTTGTCGCATTCGATTAGCGGGCGACGACACTATGTACCTACGCGAGATGTTATTTATTGTACTTATAGTTATATGATCCTAGTACATCAAACAGTCTTGTTAACGACCACTTCAAATCTAGTCCTTGATGAATGAAATAATTATTATTGTAATTAGTGATCGGTTATAAGGAATTAATTGTGTTAAGCTTGCAATTAATATAAAATTGGTATCAGCGATGCACTAATTAGTCCCGTCTATAAGGTAAATAGCAAGTAATGGCGAAATAAACGGATAGTGCGAAAAATAAACCATTTCATGTTTGGCTAGATATATAAAACATATCAGTGATCCACAAACTAAGAAAAATACAATAACTTACCCCTTTCAACGAACAAATTTTGAAACGCCTTCAAACGACTGTGGTTTACGTACAGCTAACGCCATCTAGTGTCGAGTAGCAACACCACTCTTCGTAGCAAACTACTTGCAATGTGACTTTCTTTGTTATTTTGAAGTGGTATAAGTGCGTAATATTGATTACTCTATTTATAATTTATTACTACTGACTATTTGAATAATTTAGTAACGGTTCATGGAACTTCAACACATTTTGCATAGAAGAGTGCCAATATTATTTCTCGGATAAAGTTGGGAGAACCACGAAATTATTTTGATAGAAATGTGGTGTTGAAAAATCAGCCCTAATTAATTGGATAAATACGTAAAACTGTAAACCAATAGAACATTAGACCATCTTACTCTTTGGCGCAGTAAACGAATCCAAATCTTGTTAAAACGCTCTAATCCCATACTTAAGTATTTCTGATTTTAATGTACTACCGACTTCACTTCTAACCCTTATATCCTAAGCAATAAGGTTGAAATCTGGTTGACCGTCAGTGAACTCCGTAGTACCTACTCAAAGGCGTCTTTCCAGTTTCATTCAGGTTCTAAGAACAGCGTAGGTTTTTAGTGCGAATTCATGATAAAGGTACCAGAGTTTAAAATGAATAAATAGGTTGGTTGCTAATACATTCTTTTTAATATTCCATAGGTCACTGCGCTTTACTTGTGGAGTGAGCAATTTACAATAAGTATAATATGTCTAAAAATTATGTTTTAGCGCCTTATTTTATTTATATATGTCACCGTAAAATTGTCAAACACGTTAGATCGTAATCTCTCTAGCGATATTGTAAACTCTCGAAATATTGTCAACTGACATACGGAAGTATCTCTGCCCCCATAATCGGGACTTGGGGCACCCCCACGTTAGGTTAGTTGATCATCATCATCATCATCAGCCTATAATGTTCCCACTGCTGGAACACGACCTCCTTTCAATGAGAGAGGAATGGGCTATAATCTACCACGCGGGCCCAATGCGGATTGGTAGATACCAAGGGGAAGGTTACCTTAGGTTAGTTAGGTTCCTTTAAACCCTGCACTCGGAAATAGGAGCCCCGCGAAGCGCGGCTCCGTCGACTACGCTTTTTAGGGAAATATAAAGACAGTGTTTTAAGGTTAGCTTATGTTAATCGGTATTTCATAGGAATGGTACATTACCTTTTCATGAGAGTAGTACCATTGGGCAAGGAGGAACCCTCCTTCCCTCCACACCGCGTGAGTTGACTACCATCGCATGCATTTCACGAAAAATAATGCGTTTTATTGAAAGCAGTATGTTCGTTTGACAATATTTCGAGAGTTTACAATCTCTCTAGTTATTTTACAATCAAACGTGTTTGACAATTTTACGGTGACATAATATATATTATATACTAGTCATACATAGGGGGTGTTAGTGGTTTAAGACATTTTGTACCAGTTAACTTAAAGGATGCAAGAGGCCCGTCCCGGCTTCGCACAGATGCCTATGTTACTCAGGGATAATGTAACGTTCTAGTGGTGAAAGAATTTTGAAATCGGTCCAGTAGTTTTTGAGACTAAATCCTCTTGGTATTATTATAGATAAGATAAGCACAGACAATATGATGCGGTAGACACAACTGTGTCTACCGCATCATATTGTCTGTGCTTGTATTATTAGGATAAACAGTGTAACTGTTGTAAATAGGCCAATATTAACCTTTTTACTGCCACAGCATAAACGCTCGCGCGTGCCCTCCACGCCAAGCCACAATTTCATGTACTATTTTGTCACATATTTGTGTGGTTTGGAGTACAGGGCACGCGCTTGCTTGTCACGTATATGTGACAATGGCGTCCAAAAGGTTAATAAGGTCCACCTATCCAAGAAATATTACAGACGGAAACGTGTGATCGTCGTCAATTGACATTATGCTCAAGACTATTATGATATAGCCCTGAGAGTTCAAAGTTAGTCATAGTGGGTAACATGTTTGGCTCTTATTCTACCTGAGGGTTTTTGAAGTTCGACTGCGGAGTATCCACTGGCTTCAGCTTCCTTCTGCGGATAACATATCTGCAAATTTACAACACGCAACTGACAAACGAAACATGCAACCTTTACGTACGACATATCCTTATCAGCGAATATAAGCTTTTAAAAGAAAGTAAGCAATAGCGATTGGAAATTATAGGCTGAGAAATTAGCTATTCTAGACTTCTAACATCTAAGCAACAACATTCTATCTCGTTTTTCTGCAATATAATTATGTATACAAAGTATCTGGCAGCAAAAAAAGCACCTTAGTCTACATCAAGATGGATAAGACAGATTTTCGTCCGGGTATTGAAGCTGTTTCTGGGTACTATCTTTGATATTGAAATCTCTGGAACAAATAAATACAAGATGACTTACAAATCACCAGTTTTATATGGAAAGTGGGTTAATTAATTAATTTGACAGGTTGAATCACCTCTTGACGGATGCAGCTGATTAGATCTCCATCTTCTTCGTTTTCTCTTCTGTTGAGGGTTCCGTACCTCAAAAGATAAAATGGAACCCTTATAAGATCACTTTCTTGTCCGTCTGTTCGTCTTTCCGTCCGTCACCACCGATTTACTCAGGAACGGGTGGAGCTAGCAAATTGAGATTTATCTATACTATACTAATATTATAAAGAGGAAAACTTTGTTTGTTTGTTTGTAATGAATAGGCTTAAAAACTACTGGACCGTTTTTAAAAATTCTTTCACCATTCGAAAGCTACATTATCCACGAGTAACATAGGATATATTTTATCCCCGTACTCCCACGGGAACGGGAATTACGCGGGTGAAACCGCGTGGCGGGCGCTAGTACAAGATACTGAGGTCTCCCTATTAGGTGTATATAAATCAGGTCCTCAGTCAACACGATAAAAAGATATGAGCATTTCTTTTTCTTTCTTTATTTTCTTTGTTGTCTAACAGTGTTCTTTGTATTGTTCCAGTGTTCGGTATGGACTCTCCTCTGGGTCTGTTCCCGCCCGGCATGGAGCACAAGATGTACCCAATGATGGACGTAGACCACCGCGCGCCGCTTGATGCACAACTATTTACTAACGTTAAAAAGAAATGTAAGTTTTTGAAAATATGTAAATAGTATATAACATAAACACTGCTTAAAACTATACTTATATTGTCACATAAGGGATATCTTCCCTGATTATTTATGAGCTCCCGATATTTGGACGCTGTTGAAAGCGCCATGATCGCGGGTTGACTGGAGAATGCTGGTGGATGGACAATATAAGTTTAGTATTTATGACATGCCTGCCAAATGGTCAAGTGTGGCTACAGTAAACCCACTTAGACAAGTTTTCACCAGTTATGTTCAAGTCCCAAGTACTTAGAGGCGATCCTGTTGCCATCACACATCGAGACATAGGACCGCTACTGAAAGATTCGAGCTGGGAGAACACAATATTTTCAAACGAAAGTAATACTCTATTTACTCTATTGATAACCCCAAATTACTCATGAAAAAGTGGGTAGGTCTGAGTAAGGCTTCATCTTAAACGTTCGAAAATTCGAGCTCTCAAACAAAAATAATAAACTACCGGTTTCTGTATTACGCCACAACAAAAGTGCACAGCAAATATTCTTTGAAAGATTCACATACGTATTGAAGTTATCTGTAAACAATGGCGCTCATACACTCACATCACAAATAGTAGACGCGTGCCGAGCCACAACAAAGGATCGAAGCGCAATAATGCACGAGCTGCATCCTCGCGTCCCCATCACACATCCACTGGGCCCGCAATCTCGTCGCGCGAATGTTAAACGCCCATTGTTTCTGAGCAAATGTTTATTAAGACGATCTGATAGCGTATCTCATAGGGGAACAGACGCCGACTCTAACGCATGCTTTGAATACGCTCCGGCTGGTCCCCGATGCGGACGCCTCCGCCGCACAATAGTCTCGATCGATTAGCGCCCATCGCCCGAGACAGGCACACGTGTACCCAGCTCCGCTCCCTCGCTAACGAGCTACAAATAGAAAACATCCTTTTTAATTTTCAAAGCTCGCGTGACCCCCGACGACTATTAAAAGAAAAACTAATTTCCATAATAAAATATCATTTCTCCGACGACGCGACGTTCCGAAATGTTCCTTGAATTATCTGATCGGAATCGAGTTAACGTGCTCCGTTGAAATTATAAAACTATAAAGTTAGGGGCGACGTCGCCGGCGTATGCATGTCCGCGTTTCTTTTTGACAAACCGCCGTAATAGTCGCGTGCTCGCATCGAATTAATGACAAATCGCCGCCAACAAAATGTCGCCGCAACCCGCTCATTTCGCTCGCTCGCTCCGTACACAGTTATTGCTCAGCCGAAACATGGTTATTAGATAATGGTGCACTCGCGTAATGCCGTCGCGGTGGCGCGGCACACGGCACATGTCGTGCCGCGTCGTGCCGCGGAGCCTGCACTTCACCGCTCGTAAATCACAGAACTCCGCGCTCGCGGTTGTTCCTTATGTAATTAGTTAGTTAAACATTTCTGTTTCGACACGAAACCTCAAACCGCACTAATAGGTTGCTAATGTTATCTATGTTCTGCAGGGCGACCGAAGGGTCAACACAGCGCGCCGCGCGGCGGTCCACCTCGATCTTGGACCAACGCCGAGCTCACGGAGGCGCTGCAGCACGTGTGGAACAAGAAAATGACGACAAGCCAAGCCTCCAGGATCTTCGGCATCCCGTACAACTCGCTGCTCATGTACGTGCGCGGCAAGTACGGGAAGAGCCTTAAGCTGGAGCAACTCAGGAAAGACTGCATCGGCGGACCGCTCGACGTGCTAAACCTAAACTCCGGCAACAACAACAACAACCAACCCTCAAGCAAACACCACGACAAAGACGACCACTCACAACGACCAGCGAGCTCCGAGCCCGACATCGCCTCGAATCCCATGTTCAACCCATTCCAGCAAGGGTTCTACCCCGAGTTCCCGCCAGGATTCCCGATGCCGCTCAACATGCTGCATCTACTCCCGCCGAACGACAAAGCGAGGGAACTGTATCAGTCGATGCCGATGGCTCTGGACTCGCTGTCAGGAGTAACGAAAGAGGAAGATTGTAAGAGTGACAGGTCAAAGGAGAACTCGGCCGACGAAGAGGGCGACTCGTACCGCGCGCCCTCGCACCCGCCGCATCCGCCCGACACGCGCCAGCTGCTGCACCACAACGGACAGGACTAGCTCCGTCGCACCGTCATCTCTCCGATACGCACTGTACCTTCAACTGTTAACAACCCATCAGTGTACGTCTGAGCGGGTCCGATGCTCGCGCCGCTGTAGCAGCCAGACATCATCGAGGACTCGCTCGTTCTATCTGTTGACGGACTAAAACTGGAATTTAGTTAGTGTATTAATAAGTCTCGTAACAAACATATTTACGTGTTTTAGAAATTAATTTTATATCTTGTGGTCGATCACTGGCGACAGAACTTAAAGTTGGTGTGCTTAGTGGTACTATAGTGAAACTTTTAACAACTTTTTAATGTCGACGAGCCAAATGGTGAGGTGACACGTTATTTAAAATTGGTGTAAGTCACAGAGGTATGAGAAATGGAGAACGGTTAGTTGAACGCGTGAAGACATTTTTCATAATTCTGCGACAAGAAGTATTTATTGTTATTACGTTTGTAGAGGTATCACTCGCGAGGAAATCAATAAGGATCTGGCGAGGCGGCCACATAGTGTAATATTTCGATTGGAACCTAAAACTCGCTTAAATAACTTCGACGGTAGCTGAACGCCCGTGTATAATTGCTATTGTTTTAATGTGCAATACTAAATTGAAACTTACTATGAATACACTAGAAAGGTTTCAGTTTTACGGATATCGTAAATTGTATTAGGAAGTATTCGTGGATCTCCGGGATCGCGACCGGCGACGCGCGACGTCCGTATTAAATTAGTTAAATTTATATTTAAAAGATGTGTTAATATTGTAAATGTATATTAATATCGCGTACTAAGTGATAGGCGATAATTTATTTTGAAGGAGTGCAATAAGTATGAAAGGTGTTGTGATTGTTATCGTTAAGACATTCCGAATTTCATTATTGTTAACACATTCCGTTACATTCCCTATTTTTAGATAATGTACTATAATTTCTAACGATTTTATTATTGAATATAATAATGCATTGATTTCTTCATTGATAGTGAAACCTTTGTAGATATAATGCGTTATACGTGCGAATTCACTTCTGCATTTCACCAAAGTTTGTAAAATATTTCGTAATAATAGTTATAATTCGATGATAAACAATTTTTAAATGTAAATAGTTATTGATAAAAAAATTAATGGGATATAAATTTTTGAATTAACCAGTAAATAAGGTGGACATTTATATGTGTCTAAAATGGTAAATAGTAGTGTATTTGTAATTGTTGTAGTGTTAGTGATGTGAATCAGTGAGCTGGGCCGAGTGGGGGACGTTGACGTCGAGGGACGTCACAGAGAGCCGCGACGCACTAGTCACACACATCCACTCACCAAACGTAAGAAATAGTGTTTAAACTCAATCGTAACAAAACTCAGCAGACTACCCTCGATACAATACTAACTGGCGCTAAACAAGGACCTTGTCCGATGAAGAGGAAATATAATTTCATTCAAGTTTTGTTTTCATTGATATTAATGAGATGAGGAAAAGAGCTGCATTAAATTATTCTATTCATTGATTAGTATAAGAACTTAGAACAATCCGTGTATTCTAATAATTGTAAAGGTCAACATTTAATAATTGCCAGACTCTCGAACTCTTCAAAAACAGTTTCAAAATAAAATGACAGTGCGCGCCACGTTTAGACAAATAATGTATCTGCACTCAATGTTCAAATAAAAAGGAGCTTTCAAGATTTTTAGTAAATAATGAAAGTTAGAATAAATGGTTCAATACTATCTGGCTTTAGATAAATGTATACAGTGATCACTAGAGATACCGTGTGGTTTCGTAGAACACATGATTTTACCTGTTGTAAATATTATTTGTATAATAATGAACTATATCTGTTGAACACATCGTTTCCTTTACACGCTGTACCCAAGTCTAACATTATTTACGTTCCATGACAATTTGATTACTTTCAACATGAATATTCCCGTGTGTTTTACACGGAATAATTCTTATTTTCATCCAAATTAATTAACTATAGTCGACGGAACATGAATTCTCTCAACAGAAGACTGAACACTATTTACGATTCTATTTTATAAAAGATATTGTACATTTCACATAACAGTACAGCAACAATGGAATCCTCATGCCTACATACAGTAGTTACACATAGTGTCACTTCATAATAACAATATTATCATTACAGGGATTTTATATATTAAACGATTAACTATGATTAAAATATTGTAATAGTTTTAACAGATTTTATATTGCTTTTTTCTCATTCCGTTTACGCTGGCAACATTGAAGAATGCAAAAACCGCGCTCTTTTGTATTTAAATGTAACGGATTCACATGTAGATACTAAAGTAAGGTCATGTATTGAATAAATAAACAATTGTCTGTATGAAACGTAAATACATGTGCCAAAAATTGTAAAGAAATGATTTCACGAAGCGTTGGCAGTGTGTTACTGTTCTACAATGTTCGAACTCTCTGAGCTTGTGTTGTGACTTGTGACCATAGATTACGTTCAATATTTACCTAATTCGTACAAATTCAGCAGTATTAGAGTGATTTTGTTAAAGTTTTAATTGAGAAGTTTTTTTGTAATTAAGTTTTGTTATTTGTTAATGTGTAAGGTCCTGCGATTGACGAAATGGTTATGTTAAGAGAATGTTTTACAAAGTTCAAACGGAATATGTTTTGTATATGTCTATAAATATGTATATTTATGGTTCTGTGGTTTACCTTATTGCTTTAACACTTCGTTATATAGTAAATTCTGTTTATTCTCGACCTCTACGCCGCTAGACACGTTCTTATAAAACTACGTTCAGCTTTTCAGCACTGTTCTCATTAAGCATAGGTGACATCAGGAGCCAAATGTAATAACGTAAAGAATTAATAGATAATATATTGTACGACATTGAGTACTTATTTTTAGTTGATAAAATGTGATTGTATTAATTTTAGTGAAAAATTCAAAATATTTAGTTCCTTCAATTTTTGTTACGAGTATTTATAAATTGTAATTGCAATGATTTTTAGCTTTTAGATAATTGTTCTCTCCGATAAAGAGTATAATTAATTGTAAGTTTTTTTTTTTGTAATTTAATTTGTTGTATTTTTGCTTAATATAATGACAAATTAAATTAAATGATATCGTTACATTAGGGTGTAAAAAAGATTATCTATTTGATCTTAAATAAAATACGAAAAAATATTTATGTTCTAGTATCATTCTAACGTGTAATTGAAATCGAAAGATGGAGCGTTGTAGTAAAATTCGTTTACGGTCACCGACGTAAAGTGTAAAAAATAAAAATATGAAATACCAATTTGTCGTTTCATTTTGTTAGTGACAGCGACACTCACGAGTCCAATTTGTTCACGTATTGTGTTACCATCTTCATTTGTTATTTTCCTTAATAGGGAAAAACTGGAAATGATGGATAAGGGTGGATATAACAATATTATGTATAATCAGGTATATCTTGGAGAACCATACTCATCCTTTTATGAAAAAGAGCACCTTGCTATAAAATTATATATTATTTCCAAATCTGCAAACTCGGTTGCAACATAACTTATACGAGTACCTCAATGCAAAATGAGAAAAGACAGCGGTTTTCGGGACCAAGTATGATACGTTTAATAAATAAGCAGGTATCCGGTGGATACTACGAAACGGTTACGGTTGTCTAGATAGTCAAAACCAATGCCAACTTGCAGAAGTTCTCGTTACGCAAAGCAATAGATATGTCGTAGTGGTCACAAGGGCGACTGCCCAGCTTGCAGTCCTGGGTTCGATTCCCAGATAGGGTAGTGTTATTGCTACCATCCCGTCGGTTTGTAAAGGAACAGAAAGTATATCTGTGTGTGCTAGTACACTTGTGAAGAACTTAAGGATCAATTTATACTAGCGCAGAGTCGAAGCGAATCGACGCGTCTATCCAAAAAGGAACATAACAAATTTAACCTAACTACTCCACAGCGTAACGCACACATTACTTCTGAGATTTTAAAAAGACGCGCGCATTCCTCAGAATTCGCGCGTCTGCGAGTGAACAACGCTGATTGGTCCGCGCGCGTTCTCGCGTATCCATGCGCCTACTGGCGAACCTACACGTCGGAAATTGGCCTGCGTCAGTGTAAGTAATATCATAGCAAGACCAATGTCAACCATTTTACACACGTTTCAGCTACGAGAATTAACTGTCAAGTGATTCAAGAGCACTGCTGTTGATGTCCATTACTAAACGTAAGAGTGCGCCCGTATTCTGACGAATACGCGCGCATTCGTGCGGCTTCGCTTTAGTTGTAAAGAATTTGACGCTTCGACTCTGCGCTGTATAAATTGACCTAACTCGCGCAGATGAATGAAGCGGGAGTCTACTGTAAAATATCGTTACAAATGTTTGTTTTTCTACATATTTAGCACCGCACATGTGAGCA
The DNA here is from genome assembly GCA_916618015.1 of Xestia c-nigrum. NCBI lineage: Eukaryota > Metazoa > Arthropoda > Insecta > Lepidoptera > Noctuidae > Xestia > Xestia c-nigrum. Next base: position 17,824,622 of record OU745261.1, on the reverse strand, counting down.
CCGAGTATGCACCCCCGACCCCCTTGCGAGATTTAGAGGACGCCCTTACACCTGCGTACTAATCTCCGCTGAGATTGTCCGCTGTGACTGAAATTCAATCGGGAGAATATTATGTATATCGAGTCCACTCACCAGATAAGAATCCTCCACCGTAGATGCTGTCGAAATAGAGAGACATACGAGTCTAGGTTTGAGAGAAACATCTTTTAGGCGACATGCAGAAATATTCCAAAGCAATATTCACACCTGTAATAGAATATTGAGTTGAGATCGGATTCCACCATAACGAATAAAATGAGATGTCTTGAACAATCAATAGGGTTGCATTAACCCCTACCTTTAGGTTGTAGACGAAACATTATTTCCCTTATTGGCGGCTGTGATGCAAGTCAGTAGTAGGTACCTAAGTGCACCGCGGACTATAAATGGCACTTAAAATATTAATTCAGTAGATACTTCTTAATTAACCATCAGAATCCTCAGCGAGACTCACCACTATCATTGTAGCATTTGCCCCTTGGATTATCTTGATATTGTTGCTTCTGAATCTCTTATTGAACCTGAAGAACATTGATATAAAACATTGCATAGTTTTCTGGCGCCGTGAGTATAACAGGCTCGTACGCAAAATACACTAGCTGGTGTCTGCAACTTCACGTATAAAGGGCCTGAAGTTGCGGACACCGGTCCGTTATACAATACAAGTATAATATTCGTATCCGAAAAGTTTTTTTTAAGCTTTTTGTCTAGTAAAGCGCCTGCAGCGCCAAAGCAAAATGGTGGATACCATTTTGCTTTGGCGCTGCAGTCACTTATTCACTTATATAAACTACACCGACACTCGAATGAGAAAAGGAGATCACCCATATTAGGCTATTTTCAAAAGTGCCGACTAACTAAAATAAACTTATCATTTGGATAGAACAATAAAGGGTGTAAAACACGTCTTAACGAATACGAAAGGCACTTGTTCTACTCGTCATTCTGATATTTTTTTTGTTCCACACTATACCTGGGAACCTTCTAGTTACGGAGATATTGGGGGTCAAAGTTGCAAGATTTTGACAAGCTTTTTTTTAAATACCACTTTTTATAGCATGATTTTTACTTTAAATATCTCTACGACCCCCGTACTATTCAATCCATCCATCCGCACAATGTTTTGAGCGTGTTACATTGAGTTATACCACAAAACATGATTAATAACCTCAAAAAAAAAAGTTGTGTGTTGTGTTTCCCAGCAATATTTTTTGCGTAAAGTTACTTAGTTTGATATACAGAATGCTTGGTTAACGGCTTTGTGATGAGGTGAAATACACCCTGTATAATAAACATTTTTTATTATTGCACCTAAGTCGTAAGTTAATGCACCGAGAAGTTATTCAACCACTTTCTTTTGAAAATAGCCCAAAAATGTATGGAGGCTGGGTGATCTCCTTTAGCTGGTAAATTGATGCGCTGGCGACTGTTCCTATTGCAAAATAATGATGGGTTAGAAGGATATACAATAAAACAAAATATTCGATATCACATGAAATCATACCCTTTTATTTTCAGTTTCATTAAATATGATTTTATAAATACAAAATTATACACTAATCGAACGGTGGATCCTGTCAGCACTTACAATTATCGTACAGACTCCTCATTGAGCAAATGCAAGCAGTTTTTATTCATTTTACACAATTTTTATTATGTCTTACAATTTTATATTTTTACATGAAATTCTATCTATTGAAATGAATATCGAATTTGGTTAACCTGTGATCTAGAGGTATTAAATATGTTAATAACATAAGACATTGTTAGGTTTTTTATTGATTTTCATAATCATGCCTTTTAAAATTAAAATGTCGGATGCGTATGTTACGCATCCGGCAAGTTACGTGCGCGTACGCATCCGACAAGTTACGTGCGCGTACGCATTACGTGCAATAATGACTTGCCGACTTTTCGTAGCATATGGACGTAAGATTATTTTTAATCTACTAAATAGTAAAAACCATCGTCAAAAATCACTCTGAAATACTGTAAAAAAAACGATTGTAGTTCACAGGTTAAACAAATTTAAACGCTCCACCACTTTACTTACAAATTTACGTCATACATATTTTAATAACTATTCCGACAAGTAAAAAGTTTGCACATACACCTTGAAACTAAAAGGGCATAAATGATGTACACACGACAATGGCACTTACGCCCTTTCACTTAAAGAAGTAAATGGGGTACGGAAAGTTTTGAGGTAACTATTTTCTTGAACATTATGGGTTATATGTTGAGTATATTCCATCAATATCACACGGCTTTGTATCAAATTTATTCGATAAATATTTTTGTTTTATATTATATACACATTATAGAAGAATTGTTAAGTTAATATAATTGAAGTATTTTAAGTACTTATCAACCAATGTTAATGTTTTCTTCTTACTTACAAGTTAAGCGGAACTTAGAGCAAAAAAAATAAATGTTGGTTCTGAATAAGTTGGCTATAAAAGACACCCTTTTTAGAAATTAAAATTATTTTGCAGCTGTATTATGTAGCTTAGCTACCTAACTTTTACAAAAGAAAAATTATTAGACAACCGTATTTCAAAAAATGTTTCATTTATAGATTTTAAAAGTAAGAAGTTTTCAAGTTAATTTTCCAAGTGTGCTAATGGCAGTTATGACTTTAAACACTGACGTTCTATCGTAACTCACGTTAAAAATTGTAACTGCAATTCAAACACCTCATTCAATGTAAATAAAAATCAATTTCATATGCACCTACTCGATTCGATCAGACATTCACAACTCGTATAGATCGTTTTTACGTCTAAGATATTAAGAAGCATTTCCCTGTCTTTTTAGCAATTTGATTTGCACACACAATTTTTAATCTTATTGCAAAGTACTAAAGGTTCATTTCACTGAAACTCATTAACTAAAAGGAATGATGATTAATTCGACTTAAATTGTAGTATGCAAATCAAAAGCTGCCACAATTCATTATTCTATTTACTTGACTATCCCAATTATGTCATTGTTTAATTAGTTAATGTTTATTACAATTTCATTTTGACTATACATTCAGAACTTTTACAATTCTTGCCACAAATTAGACTATGTCCTAATAGAACGGCACCTGAACAAATGCAATGTCCAAGAACATTTCGGCGCGTTTTAAAATTCGAACGAAGTTGTTTTTTCCATACATTCTCCAACCAACTCCATCAACGTCAAAAAATGACATGCGCACATTAACATCACCACTTTGAAGTTTGCAGTTCCGGGTGGCGCTGCTCGTCAAGAAAAAATCCATCAATATGTCAAACTTGGTACATTTATTTTAATTCTGTGTTTTCTCGCTTGCACTGATAAGTTTGTTGAACAAATTTGTGTAGTTGCGTTCTTTTAGGACAAAGCTCTATAGACTTAATATCGACGTCTCTTTAATTCATTCATTTTTAATAGTCTATGGCCATAAAAATACCCATAACATTTACTACCTAAACAACATCAGTGTTCCAATTATTACTTAAACATTCCACTATCGACCCATAAATTAGGTTGGACTTCCATAAAAAAACGTCAATGAAAAACGTATAATAAGTTAAAAGTAAAATTAATTTAAAACATGAATGAAAAAAAATATCTTAAGTTAAGTTAGTACAACCTTATCCTAATTTAAGCAAGATAAGTTAGTTCAGCTTATTTGGTAAAAATCTATTTTAAAAAAACGCAATTTGTTCACGTATTGTGTTACCATCTTCATTTGTTATTTTCCTTAATAGGGAAAAACTGGAAATGATGGATAAGGGTGGATATAACAATAGGTATATTTTGGAGAACCATACTCATCCTTTTATGTAAAAGAGCACCTTTCTATAAAGTTATATATTATTTCCTAATTTGCAAACTCGGTTGCAACAAAACTTATACGAGTACTTCAATCCAAAATGAGAAAGGACAGCGGTTTCCGGAACCAAAAATGATACGTTTCATAAATAAGCAGGTATGGTCCTGGGTTCGATTCCCAGATAGGGTAGTGTTATTGCTACCATCCCGTCGGTTAGTAAAGGAACAGAAAGTATATCTGTGTGTGCTAGCACACTTGTGAAGTACTTAAGGGTCAATTTATACTAGCGCAGAGTCGAAGCGAATCGAAGCGTCTATCCAAAAAGGAACATAACAAATTCAACTACTCCACAGCGTAACGCACACATTACTTCTGAGATTTTAAAAAGCGTGTGATTTTTTCAGATTAGGAAACAGAAAAAAGTCACAAGGGGCCAAATCTGGAGAATACGGTGGATGGGGCAGCAATTCGTAGCGTAATTCGACCAATTTGGCCATGGCAACGGCAGACGTGTGAACCGGTGCGTTGTCGTGGTGAAACAGCACTTTTTTCTTCGCCAGATGGGGTCGTTTTTTCTTGAATTCGGCGTCGAATCGGCCCAATAAATCGGCATAGTAAAGCCCTGTAATTGTTTTACCCTTCTCGAGGTAATCGATGTAGATAACACCTTGTGAATCCCAGAAAACGGTGGCCATAACTTTTCCGGCCGATTGTACAGTTTTCGCCTTCTTTGGAGCACGTTCCCCGGTTTGGATCCATTGTTTTGATTGCTCCTTGGTCTCTGGTGTGTACCAGTGGATCCAGGTTTCATCGACGGTCACAAAACGACGCAAAAACTCCGCTGGATTCCGCTTAAACAGCGACAAACACGTCTCCGATGTGGTCTCACGGTTGCGCTTGTTTTCTGGTGTGAGTAAACGCGGCACCCATCGCGCCGACAGCTTTCTCATGCGCAGTTCCTCGTGAAGAATATGATGCACTGTTCCTTCTGAAATGCCTACAGTCTCAGCTAGCTCCCGAACCTTCAATCGGCGATCTGCCAATACGAAATCATGGATTTTTTTAATGTTTTCCTCCGTAGCAGCTGTTTTCGGTGCACCTGGACGTGGTTCATCAAAAACCGACGTACGGCCACGTGCAAACTCGTTGAACCAATTCTTGACGGTGGCCATCGATGGAGAAGAGTCACCGTACACAGCATCCAAGCGCTCTTTGATTTCGATGCGCGTTTTCCCTTCCAAAAATAGGAATCGAATCACCGAACGATATTGCTCTTTTTCCATTTTTGTAAAACCTATCGACACGTTCGCTTCCATAAGTTGTCAAATTAAAACAAATGAAGGGATTGGAATGAAAATTTGAAAAAAGAATTAAAAAAGAATGTGCTACACTGTGGTAAAACTCTTTTGAAACTACAGTGCCCTCTGGCGATCAGGCTAGGTACTTATTGAATGCACCTCGTAAGTAATATCATAGCAAGATCAATGTCAACCATTTTACACACGTTCCAGCTACGAGAATGAACTGTCAAGTGATTCAATAGCACTGCTGTTGATGTCCATTACTACACGTAAAAGAGTGCGCCCGTATTCTGGCGAATACGCGCGCATTCGTGCGGCTTCGCTGTAGTTGTAAACAATTTGACGCTTCGATGCGCTTTGACTCTGCGCAAGAATAAATTGACCTAACTCGCGCAGATGAATGAAGCGGGAGTCTACTGTAAAAATATCGTTAGGAATTTCTGTTTTTCTACATCTATAGACTTGTGAGCACCGAGTATGCACCCCTGACCCCCCCCCCCCCCCCTGCGAGATTTAGAGGACGCCCTAACACCTGCGTACTAATCTCCGTTGAGATTGTCCGCTGTGACCGAAATTCAATCGGGAGAATATTATGTATATCGAGTCCACTCACCAGATGAGAATCCTCCACCGTAGATGCTGTCGAAATAGAGAGACATACGAGTCTAGGTTTGAGAGAAACATCTTTTAGGCGACATGCAGAAATATTCCAAAGCAATATTCACACCTGTAATAGAATATTGAGTTGAGATCGGATTCCACCATAACGAATAAAATAAGATGTCTTGAACAATCAATAGGGTTGCATTAACCCCTACCTTTAGGTTGTAGAAGAAACATTATTTCCCTTATTGGCGGCTGTGATGCCAGTCAGTAGTAGGTACCTAAGTGCACCGCGGACTATAAATGGCACTTAAAATATTAATTCAGTAGATACTTCTTAATTAACCATCAGAATCCTCAGCGAGACTCACCACTATCATTGTAGCATTTGCCCCTTAGATTATCTTGAAATTGTTGCTTCTGAATCTCTTATTGAAACTGAAGAACTTTGATATAAAACATTGCAGTTTTCTGCCGCCGTAAGTATAAGAGGCTCGTACGCAAAATACACGAGCTGGTGTCTGCAACTTCACGTATAAAGGGCCTGAAGTTGCGGACACCGGTCCGTTATACAATACAAGTATAATATTCGTATCTGAAAAGTTTTTTTTAAGCTTTTTGTCTAGTAAAGCGCCAAAGCAAAATGGTGGATACCATTTTGCTTTGGCGCTGCAGTCACTTATACAGGGTGTCTCATTCAAATCGGTCAGTATGGGAAAGTCTGAAACTATAAGACATACGAAGATCTGTTCTGAGGAACCATGTCATCGATTTTAATAACAAGAAAAACTGCATTCATACTTTTTAAAAAACATCTGTACTCCGTTCGGGAATCGAACCCGGTTATTTTGAAAAAAAAACCTACACTATATCTATTTACATATCGATTATGTAGGTCTTAAGCAGTAAATGTCTGTATGAAACATGATGTCTAAAATGAATAAAATGCATTGCTTCCACGTACTTTAATTTATTTTACAGATCTTCGTATGTCTTATACTTTCAGACTTTCCCATACTGACCGATTTGAATGAGACACCCTGTATAAACTACACCGACACTCGAATGAGAAAAGGAGATCACCCATATTAGGCTATTTTCAAAAGTGCCGACTAACTAAAATAAACTTATCATTTGGATAGAACAATAAAGGGTGTAAAACACGTCTTAACGAATACGAAAGGCACTTGTTCTACTCGTCATTCTGATATTTTTTTTGTTCCACACTATACCTGGGAACCTTCTAGTTACGGAGATATTGGGGGTCAAAGTTGCAAGATTTTGACAAGCTTTTTTTTAAATACCACTTTTTATAGCATGATTTTTACTTTAAATATCTCTACGACCCCCGTACTATTCAATCCATCCATCCGCACAATGTTTTGAGCGTGTTACATTGAGTTATACCACAAAACATGATTAATAACCTCAAAAAAAAAAGTTGTGTGTTGTGTTTCCCAGCAATATTTTTTGCGTAAAGTTACTTAGTTTGATATACAGAATGCTTGGTTAACGGCTTTGTGATGAGGTGAAATACACCCTGTATAATAAACATTTTTTATTATTGCACCTAAGTCGTAAGTTAATGCACCGAGAAGTTATTCAACCACTTTCTTTTGAAAATAGCCCAAAAATGTATGGAGGCTGGGTGATCTCCTTTAGCTGGTAAATTGATGCGCTGGCGACTGTTCCTATTGCAAAATAATGATGGGTTAGAAGGATATACAATAAAACAAAATATTCGATATCACATGAAATCATACCCTTTTATTTTCAGTTTCATTAAATATGATTTTATAAATACAAAATTATACACTAATCGAACGGTGGATCCTGTCAGCACTTACAATTATCGTACAGACTCCTCATTGAGCAAATGCAAGCAGTTTTTATTCATTTTACACAATTTTTATTATGTCTTACAATTTTATATTTTTACATGAAATTCTATCTATTGAAATGAATATCGAATTTGGTTAACCTGTGATCTAGAGGTATTAAATATGTTAATAACATAAGACATTGTTAGGTTTTTTATTGATTTTCATAATCATGCCTTTTAAAATTAAAATGTCGGATGCGTGTGTTACGCATCCGACAAGTTACGTGCGCGTACGCATCCGACAAGTTACGTGCGCGTACGCATTACGTGCAATAATGACTTGCCGACTTTTCGTAGCATATGGACGTAAGATTATTTTTAATCTACTAAATAGTAAAAACCATCGTCAAAAATCACTCTGAAATACTGTAAAAAAAACGATTGTAGTTCACAGGTTAAACAAATTTAAACGCTCCACCACTTTACTTACAAATTTACGTCATACATATTTTAATAACTATTCCGACAAGTTAAAAGTTTGCACATACACCTTGAAACTAAAAGGGCATAAATGATGTACACACGACAATGGCACTTACGCCCTTTCACTTAAAGAAGTAAATGGGGTACGGAAAGTTTTGAGGTAACTATTTTCTTGAACATTATGGGTTATATGTTGAGTATATTCCATCAATATCACACGGCTTTGTATCAAATTTATTCGATAAATATTTTTGTTTTATATTATATACACATTATAGAAGAATTGTTAAGTTAATATAATTGAAGTATTTTAAGTACTTATCAACCAATGTTAATGTTTTCTTCTTACTTAAAAGTTAAGCGGAACTTAGAGCAAAATAAATGTTGGTTCTGAATAAGTTGGCTATAAAAGACACCCTTTTTAGAAATTAAAATTATTTTGCAGCTGTATTATGTAGCTTAGCTACCTAACTTTTACAAAAGAAAAATTATTAGACAACCGTATTTCAAAAATGTTTCATTTATATATTTTAAAAGTAAGAAGTTTTTAAGTTAATTTTGCAAGTGCGCTAATGGCAGTTATGACTTTAAACACTGACGTTCTACCGTAACTCACGTTAAAAATTGTAACTGCAATTTAAACACCTCATTCAATGTAAATAAAAGTCAATTTCATATGCACCTACTCGATTCGATCAGACATTCACAACTCGTATAGATCGTTTTTACGTCTAAGATTTTAAGAAGTATTTCCCTGTCTTTTTAGCAATTTGATTTGCACACACAATTTTTAATCTTATTGCGAAGTTCTAAAGGTTCATTTCACTGAAACTCATTAACTAAAAGGAATCATGATTAATTCGACTTAAATTGTAGTATGCAAATCAAAAGCTGCCACAATTCATTATTCTATTTACTTGACTATCCCAATTATGTCATTGTTTAATTAGTTAATGTTTATTACAATTTCATTTTGGCTATACATTCAGAACTTTTACAATTCTTGCCACAAATTAGACTAAGTCCTAATAGAACGGCACCTGAACAAATGCAATGTCCAAGGACATTTTGGCGCGTTTTAAAATTCGAACGAAGTTTTTTCCATACATTCTCCAACCAACTCTATCAACGTCAAAAAATTACATGCGCACATTTACATCACCACTTTGAAGTTTGCAGTTCCGGATGGCGCTGCTCGTCAAGAAAAAATGCATCAATATGTCAAACTTGGTACATTTATTTTAGTTTTGTGTTTTCTCGCTTACACTGATAAGTTTGTTGAAGTGTATTCGATTCAAGTTTGTGTAGTTGCGTTCTTTTAGGACAAAGCTCTATCGATTTTATATCGACGTCTCTTTAATTCATTTTTAATAGTCTATGGCCATGAAAATACCCATAACATTTACTACCTAAACAACATCAGTGTTCCAATTATTACTTAAACATTCCACTATCGACCCATAAATTAGGTTGGACTTCCATAAAAAACGTCAATGAAAAACGTATAATAAGTTAAAAGTAAAATTAATTTAAAACATGAATGAAAAAAAAATTCTTAAGTTAAGTTAGTACAACCTTATCCTAATTTAAGCAAGATAAGTTAGTTCAGCTTATTTGGTAAAAATCTATTTAAAAAAAACGCAAATCAGTGCATATATTTTTTTATACTGTCACACCTAAAAAGCCAAATTGTTTATAATTTTGTTAATAGAGAACTATGAATTTTATTCTGAATAGTTTCATTTTTTTTAATAGGAGTTTATTTTAAGAAGCAATACTTATTTGATTGGTCGTATTTGTAAAAATAAGAGTCAATCTTCTGTTAATAAGGCTTAATATGAGCTTTAGTTTCCAGTCAGTTTTCTATTACACTTAATTCATTTTGAGCATACATAATTATGTCTTTTAGCGTTCGGCCACAGAGCGGTTTCCGAGTAAAGCGTATTTTGTAGCGCGTATACGCTCGTATTGGCTTACAGACTTACACGTGCACCACATTTTGCACATCAAAAAACCTGACGCGCGTACACACGCTTTAACCGGCGGCGTCTCTCGCAGCTCACTTCCATAACAGAGCTTTTACGCGCCAAAAATACGCTAATCTAAAACCGACCTTAATCGGAACTGACACCATGTTTTTTCAATAAAATTGCAAAAAATGTTTACCAACAGCGCCCTCTAGCCAATCGCCGAAAGAACCACGCAGCACTGTACACAAATTCATATTATATTTTTACAATAATTTACGATAACGAAATACATTTTGTTCTCGACCAATCAAATATGCCTGCGCAAGAGCAAGACGCCACGTACGCGAAGCGAATAGTGATGTATTTACATTGTAATATAAACCTTCTGTACATATCACAGACCAGCGGGCTTTTATTTATTTGTTTATAGTTTTAAACCTAACCTAAGTCTGAGTGTAATGCTATTGGATATGGGTTTTTTTTTAATAGTGACTAGTGATGAAGTTGGATAGAAGTGGATTTGAAAGGATCCAGAACACCAGAACCAGTAAAGGCTATGAGCGTTAATTTATTAAATGGCAGACAATAAAGCAAAAGTTGTCAAAAATGTTGGATATGCCTGCTTGCATTGGGACTAAAAACCTGTCACTTTTTTACTCTTTTATAATTTTCTACACCTCTTTCTTTAACTGCGAATGCAGATTGTACAAACTAATCGCTGTGGATAAAGTAGTCACAGACAATGATAAAACATATCAAAATTTAGGTTGCGTTTATTTTTAATTTTGCATAAAGATGGAGTTGCACAAAAAAAATATATAAGTAGATACAAATCCATTCAGACTTAGCCGTACTGTGAAACACCATCTCTATACAAGCACCCATGTTTTAAAGGGGATGGCCTCTGTGTAACTAATGGCACTAGCGCAGCTGGTTCGAAGCATCGGCATTGGTGGAAAATCCAGTGATGCTATAGTCGCGCCATCTACAATGAGCTTTGAGTACAACGCCATCTGTTGTCCAAGAGACCGAAACATGAGAATTAAGTACTTATTGTATGGCAGTGTTTAACGAGGTACTTAATTACCATGTGATGAAGATATCAACTATGCTTATAATTGTTCTAGATGTATAAATTGTGAGCACATTTTATGGAATAGTGATAAGTAGCAAATAATACTGTTTATTGTCTTGGATGATAGATGGCGTTGTCTACAGTTTTATCGACCCTTTATTTTCAATTGCGTGACAGTAGACCTAAAACATTGCGCCGACCCCATTTAATAAGGACAAGGGCAGGAAAATTATGAGGATTTAAATGTATTGGATTTTTAAATCCGACTTCTTCTTGATGAAAGCACCATCCACACAAAGATAAAGTGCGCTTAGTGCTTTTTAAAGATCTCTGAGATCCACCTTTTTGTCACAAAAAAACCCAAATCAATAGCATTTCAATCAGACATTTAATATTGGTAATCTCACTCACAATTTGGCTCATTAGGAATGGTTAATATTCGACTATTATTAGGGCAACGCAAACTTGACGAAGCCAATTTCAAATCGAACTATTATCACCTCTTACATCATAGAAAAAGGTCTAAAATTAAAAAATACGCAATATAATTGCACCTTCGGAAATAGTACGCGATTTTCAACTTTATACACAAAAAAATAAAGTTCATAGTTGCTTAACATTGGCAGGTCTTCGTCAAGTTCGCGCCATCCACCACTCATCATTCACTCGTTATTCTTTATAATAAAATCGCAAAGCCAATAATTAGGCAGTGTTCGGTACGCCCATAATTAGGACAACAACTTTCGTCTTTTTTTCATTTTCGAAGACATGGTGAGCTTAGAAATACTGCAGTTAGGCTTGAAGAACACGGATTGGAAGCTTTAACTTTAGGTCTAAATACAGTTTGTCTAAATTCACCCAAAAGCGCCTCACCCACGTAAAAAGTCTAGGGATTAAACTACGTAGATTTCAATAGGTTGCCTTAAATAGTGATATTATATCCTTGCCTTGTTTCCAACAAAGGTTTTTCTAAGACAGCCGCAAACCGCACAATTATGGATGTTACGAGCTCGACTGAGCCGATACGCAAATACAATACAATGTTGCCCAATTTGAGCTATATAGGCGTTAAGGCATATTAAAGAGTCTCAGGATTTTTTATTCAGCTCAAATGAGATTTACTAGGCAAAATCTTGCATCGTATGTGCATTATCGCTCTTATTGTCACCGACATTAAGCCCTTTTTGATCGGCTCAAGCCAATCTGGTCAGTCCCTAAATCTTCGTGGGGAGGCGCTGCAGATATGATCGAATTCGTATAAACATGGAATGTGTCATTCCGAAGTCTTCACCTACGACCTATACTGATGGCAGTTAATACTAATGGTAAACCGATACTAGAAACACTACCGATTTCAACTCGATACTGTTTCGATAGATCAAAGGGAAAGATAACTGTCAATGTGGCGCTAGCATAGCTAGATCCAAGCGTCGTCATTGATTGAAAATCTGTTCATGTGATTCTATTTTCAAAATATGTAGGTTGACCCCATTGGTCCAATTGAGACTTCGCTATGACCATGAATAAAGTTTGACACACTTTCCCCATTAAAATTAAAACTGATATTCACTTTGATGTTGTATAAAAACAACCTTTTTTTAGTATTTAAATCGATATTTTTTTAATTACGTTCTTTATACAGAGCAAGTTGCAGGAAGCATTTTTAACGAGAAGTGTGATTGTCATGGCGTTAACGTCTCCTTATGTTAAATTTATATTTTAAATACGTTATTTACGAATAAAACTCGCTCGTTTATTTGTTCTATTCGATTACAACCTGCCTTATCCCTGCGAGTTCCACCTCAACAATGCAACCTCCTTACTTACGTCATACATTAAAAAAAAAAAAACCTAACAAACGTCACAACTGTTCTTTTTTCAAATTCATCATCCTCCACACTCTGATGAACAACATTACTCTAAACCTCATTTGTACACAACCAGGCTAACTTTACCACAATCATTTTTGAAACGACAAACATAACTTTTAAACTTACAAATTTCAGTCCAATCGTCCATTTTGTTAGTTCATTTCTTGGCGTGTTGCAAGTATCTAGTAACAGTAGCTTGTAGTTCTTGCGGTAACTTTGTTCGGTCGTATTTCGTGGAGTATGTTTGGACGATGTGGGACATTTGTGCGTGTAGATCTAAGATGGCTTCCAGCCCGATCGTGCGCAGTGATTTCGCGTTCTTATATACAACGTTATCTAACTCAGTCTTGTTTATCAGTACTTTCTCCGTGTCTGGAAAGGATAAAGATATTTTGTTAGAGTCTTCTGAGTGGGAATGTATGACGGACAGACGATATGACTGGAATGAGGGTGACACATGAGAGGATGACTAATACAGAAGTATGGAAGAATAGGACATTCTGCGGATGATGAAGTTTTTTCGGTAAGGAACTTTCAAAATCAGTTTGGTAGAACCTTCGGCGCTAACAGACATCAACACCCCTTCACGCAGCTACCTCATGTCCCATCTCAGTTCAACAGTAGTTTTGTAGTAGTGATTCTAGTTTTAGAAGCTTATGTGTTTTTTCTCAATATTGTACAAAAGTTTAAAATAAATAAACACAAACCTCCACTGTGGTCGTGCCCTGAATTCCTCTTCTTTGGTGATGTCTTTGTCGGCGATTTCTCTGATGACTTCGTGGGACTGCGAAACATATCAAAATTGTTTGAGTTACTCAAAAGTTTCTATAATACTATAGAGCCAGTATCTTATTTCACATTATGGCCCGTTATCTATAACTTATTTATCCTATAACTGTCAGTTATTATGCTACGTCTAGTAGCTATAGGTGTTACTATAAACAAAGTTAGCTTGAAATATCCTATCCGCGTTACCTACATGTCACTTGGTTCATAGAAAAATCAAAGGCTTTTCAACTTTTTCGACGATTTTTTTCTTAGTCGGTCAGCAAAATGTCAAACCGACAAAGATAGCAACCTACCAAAACCGAACGGTAAGTTATTGAAAATGGGCGTAAGTGGAACTGTGTCCGTCTGTGTTTATCTTCGGTAAACTTCGGCTAGATCCGAATCTAGTCTAAGTTTGCGAAGCTCACCTCTCCAAGAAATGGTTACTGACCACAGACTGCACACTGATATTGTGTATATTATCGTTTTCTTGCGGACGTCGCAGTGTGACGCTGATGACGTGATAATTTACCTTCGGTAAACTTCGGCTAGATTCGGAAGTGTCCGTCAAACTCACCTCTCCAAGAAATGATTGTTGACCACAGACTGCGCAGTGATATTGAAGATAGTATCGTTGTCTTGCGGGCGCCGCAGCGGCGCGTCGTCGTCCGACGCTGATGACGTCGTCACTTCGCCGTTAGGGAGGGGGGTTGATGTGATCGGCTTGTTCTCTTTGGATTCCTCGTCTGTTATCGCCATGGTTGAGTCTTTGAAGCTCTGTGGAGGTGTACAAGGGTAAGATCTCAAAGACTATTAAGTTATGTAAAAGTAAACCATAAAAGCTTTGTGCTACGGTGATTTTCGGGTTTTAGAATTAGGAGGAACTTTTGCTGGAAGATCTGTATTAAATTTGGAATTGGCCTTTGTTTAGCACGGAGCACTGTAATTGATTAAGTTGGTTTATAGAAAATGGCTTAATATCCAAATCGCGTACACTGACAGTCGACCAGTTTTCACCTTTTTGCGCGGGCATTAAGGCGTATTAAGGTCGGTTTCCACAAAAGCAGAGAAGAGCGAAGCGGAGATGACATGTGCAAGATTCGACCAACCACAGGAAATACGAGAGATGCGATGTAAACTTCAACCAATGTGATTGGTCGAATTTTGTACAGCTCCCCTCCGCTCCGCTCCTCTCCGCTTTGGTGGAAACCGGGCCTTAAGCGGGAAACAACAATAAAATGTCAGATGAACTCCAAAAAGGAGAAAAAAACACTATTCAGTACTGTCCATAGCAGCTAAGCAAGTTGCGTTTAGATAACGTTTCTCAAGAGATTTCACCGATCTTTAAAACTACGATCAGCGATTCCGCGACTTTTATATTAATATAATGTTGAGAACTTACACCATCAGCTTCACAGCATACCTTAGCAGTCTTCTGTCGCTTGACGACCAGTCCCTTGGACCATGCGTTTATTCGTCTGCGCTTGCGCTTGGCTGACTGCGGATCGCTCTTGTCACCGTTTTGCGGAGTTCGTGATTTCTCGCTTACTATTGAGTCGAAGTGATCTGCGAAAGGAAAAAGTAATATTAATATAGGAACACTTACCTCTAGTTTCAGAAATGATTAATGTGTCAAAATTAAACACCGGCCAAGTGATGCGATGGCTGTTGATGATTAATTAAACCAATCAGCATTTGACGTACTCAGTACTAACTGAGTTTTAGAGAATTGAAACCTTACTCCCTACATCCAAGGTATATATCTGTCACCGTAAAATTGTCAAACACGTTATATTACAATAAAACGTGTTTTTTCTCGCGATATTGTAATGTCTCGAATTATTGTCAACTGAACATACGGAAGTATCTCTGCCCCCGTAATCGGGACTTGGGGCACCCCCCCGTTAGGTTAGTTAGGTTCCTTTAAACCCTGCACTCGGAAATAGGGGCCCGCGAAGCGGGGCTCCGTCGACTACGCTTTTTAGGGGGAATATAAAGTGTTTTAAGGTTATGTTATATTAATCGGTATTTCTCAGGAATGGTGCATTATCTTTTCATGAGAGTTGTGCCACTGGGCAAGGGGGACCCCTCCTTCCCTCCACACCGCATAAGTTGATTACCATTGCATGCATTTCACGAAAAATAATGCGTTTTGTTGTAAGCAGTATGTTCATTTGACAATAATTCGAGACTTTACAATATCGCTAGAGATATTACAATATAACGTATTTGACAATTTTACGGTGACATATCCACTATCAATCCAAAAGCTACTTACGTAAATTAGAAGCCGTACAGATAAAATCAGGCAAATCATTATCAGCCATGTTTCCTTCCTCTTGCCTTCTTTTCGCAATCTCTTGACATTCGAACTCGAAGTCGCTGTCCATTTCGACGTCGATCAGCGCGTGCGCATGGTCTCGTAACGAACATGCTTCATGACGGATCTGTTTGTCTGATGATGTTCTGTGTGAGGAAAAATGGTTTTTATTAATGGGTTTTAAGAGTGGTTTGTGCTTGCTTGTCTTGAATAAAGTTTTTAGACGATTTTGCTGCTGACAACATTAATTTGAAGAATAAATATGGCGTTTTGACATATTTTCTGTACAATAGCCAAATCCATAAGTTTATTCCTCAGAAAAAAAGTTATTTAACGATTTAAAAATTAATTTTTCGGCGTCTATCATTGAATACCTACGGTCACGTCTAATAATATGTATAAACTCTCCTTAATTTTATAGCTATGTTTGCGAGAAATAACGATTGTAACTAGGAGATTGGATCTTTATCATAAAAATATGAGTTACAGAATACTATGTACGTAATAACATAATTTTAATCAGTACATTAGGAGAAACACAATTTTAAAAAATCTTAACTGTTTACATATTATTAGACGAGACTGTACATTGTTTAATAAAGATAAACTTTGTTTTTTACCAATATTTGGTTCTGGATGAAGATATTTTTTCTTTCTTCCATCATAGACCAAAGTGATAAAGATATTCTGATTCATGGAACTGAAGTTACCATTCCCTGTTCGTGATTCTGGTTTTGTAATAATATTGGGACGAAAACTTAATTCAAGACTGTTTGTTTAAAACGTGCTACGATAAACTGCTAGCGTAATATTTTACTCATGAAAAAAAACTTCTGCAAAAATTTACCGCAGAAATGTCAATACGAAATTCATTTACATTTTTGCAAAATATACCAAAACGCAACAATTCAATCGTAGTACGGAATAATTATTCTAACTATTTTGATATACTCTTAGAAGCTAATTCTTAAATTAGCTAACAAGTGTTAGTGACTATGCGAGTACGCGCTATTTAATTTAAATTACGTTTAGGCATAGGGCTCTCTTTACTTTGTTTTAGTTTAATCACTTTAACTATTTAAATGAAACCAATTTTCGCATTGACTAAGTGAGGTATTTAGGTTAACCACGTGTTTATTAAAAGTCCAGCAAATTCTAGTTTTCTTATTTTGAGTAAGTATTAAGACGACAGTCGCCAACATACCAAGTTCAAATTGACAAACTATAAATGATTTCTATACTAATATTATAAAGCAGAAGAGTTTGTTTGTTTATTTGGTTGAACGCGCTAATCTCAGGAACTACCAGCTCGAATTGAAAAAATATTTTTGAGTTGGTTTATCGAGGAAGACTATAGGCTATATAACATCACGCTACGAAAAATAGGAGCGGAGCAGCAATAAGAAATGTTGCAAGCGGGAAAAAAGCTTCCGTTGAGCAGGCGATGCGTTGCGATATCAAAACTTCACGCGAACGAAGCCGCGGGCAGAAGCTAGTTAAATCATAAAATGTTGATGGTCCAGTTCAAAATCAAATAGGAAAAATTGACATCGTTTGTAGTAACTTGATTTAATGGCGACTGTACTTCGTAAGATATTTTTTTAAACTTTGATAGATTTAAAATCTTGTTTACAAAATTAGTTTCATCCATCTGTGTTTTGGTAATTATGATAACTAAATATAATCTAAGCTTATGTCATATTTATACTTACTGCAACTTATAATTAAGTTAGTCGCTATCTAAATCACAAACATATACAATACATGCTATATCGCTACATGCATATCGACCGTGGTAATCAGAAATGTCGTACGGAACACTGACCATGCTAATCGATTTTGAACTTTAGTCGCTTAACCGAACGTTGAAAATCAATTCCGCGGTCAATGTTCCTAGTACATTACAAACCGCCGTAGTCGATAATGGTGTCGATTCTGTTGCGCACAAACTAAACTTAATTTAGGCTATTACTATCTTTTTCTCACTAATAAAACGAGAAAGAGACGGACGTAATTTAGAGCTGTCAAATTTAATTCGAACTAATATTTCCGTACAAATGAAGGGTGCACGTAAAAACATGTCGACTAAAAACACAGTGAAGCGCAAGGCATAAACTAGTTTGACATCTCTAACTTAGTGCATAGCTATAACCGTCCTTTTCTCGCAATGCCTTTTAGTAAAAGATAGCAATAGTCTAAATTAAGTTTAGTTTGTGCACAACAGAATCGACACCAATGTCCGAATATAATTAGCAGACAAAAGGTTAGAGGTTGTGGTACACACGGAGGTTTTAAATGTTTTAGAGATGTGACATACTCGATTGATATACGGAGTCTACTGGGACACGGACGAACTAAATACTCGATTGATATACGGAGTCTACTGGGACACGGACGAACTAAGGTCAAAAGCACAAAATATAAAAATATACAACAAAAATATTGAAACGGATTTTTTTTTTAATCAGCGTTTCCATACATTTTGACGTGTAGGTATTGCATTTTTGTGGGAATCAGCAGATTTTTATTAAAACCAATCTTTTCTTTATCCTGTAGAAACGGCAGTACAAGTACGTAGGAATCGATAGTACTCGATAAGATAAATTTGACAGCTGTTATTCTCGATAAAATGAGTTTTTATGGAGTCAAAAACTCATTTTATCGAGAATGACTGTCAGATTTATCTAATCGAGTCCTATCGATTCCTACGTACTTGTACTGTGGGTTTCTTTGAAGAAAGAATCGACAAAATGACAGATGAACAAAAGAAATCTGTCATTATCTGTTATTTTTTCGTTTCTACGGTGGTCATGTTACGTAGGCTGGGCCCTGTTTCATACACGTGACAAGTTGACAATTTGTCAGTTTTTGACAAAATTGTCGAATTGTAGCTACAAATTCCGTTTCATAAACGTGACAAATATGACCGATTGCGACAGGTAAATAGTTGACAAAATTGTCAGTGTCAATCGCGTTTCATAAAGGTCTACAATTGTCAGTTTTAAAATGTCAGTATTTAAGAAAATTTAAGACTTTTTGGTCATGGTAATGGACATAACTGTCGTAAATTGCGACAAATACGTCACAACATACATTTTTATTAAAATGATATAGCAATAAAAATGTTTTGTCTTACATTGTAATTTTGACTAGCATTCTAGGATTTGTTCGGTATTAGTACCGTCAGTAAAATTGGCCCTTGTCCTGTCCTAAACGCTCGAGGACGCCGACGAATTGGTTGAACTAAATATTCCTCATCGCTGTTGCTACTATTGTCTGTCGATGTTAGCACCATTTCACTGGTAAGAAGTAATTAGTTAGGAAGAAGTAGGCGCTGACATTGGGTGAGGTCGCCTGTCATAAATCTTCGACAAGTCTACAAATTTGTCAACTTGTAATTACAATTTTGTGTTTTATAAACCAAATATGTCAATTTTTTCCCGACAAATTGTCACCTGTCGCCTGTCAAGGGATTTTTTTATGAAACAGAAATATGTTAAAATGTCGCGACGATTTGCCATAATTGTAATTTTTCCACCACGACTTAGTTATCATAGGTAATGTTTATGAAACGAAAAATTGTCTCAATTTCGAATTGTCACTTGTCACCTGTCACCTGTACAGGTCACGTATATGAACTATACCTATAGCCCTGGTGGCAGACCTTTTATGCCGCCCATGGGCCGCTGACTTGGCTTTACATGCCGTCGAGAAATATATCTCAGGCAGGTTTTCTCACGATGTTTTCCTTCACCGAAGCAAGGGACATAAATATACAATACACACATGAATTCGAAAAATCAGAGGTGCGTGTTTTAGGTTCGAACTTGAGACCTATAATAGGTCTGGTCAACTACCGATGAAAAATGTCTATACATAGATTTTTTCATTGGTGCAAGGGGTTCACAATGATGTACTGGATATGTGGTAACTGTTTGTGCGTCTGTGTCCCTCCCACCCTGTAGATGCTCGATATAAATTAGACAAAAAAGAGGTGACCAAAGTAAGAGGGAATCGGTTTGACCAGGTAGAAAAGCACTTTATATCCATGCAGTTGCTACTTAAAAATCAATCACAACTCCAAAACCGCTCAAAAGTCCAGGTGTATATTTTTATACCTTTGAGCAATATTTATATACTTAATATAATAATACACTATATTTTAATAATGTGCTAATATAATAATTGTTAGTTACAAAGCGTTGTTTTGTTCTCATACCTATACATCCCTCTAGCCCTTTGATTGGCGCCGGGAATGTGGAAAGAAAACACGTTCAAATAAATTAAAAATTAATGGTCTTTAACACAATGGCGTAAGATTGAATATCAAGTCGCTCTGCGCAAACACTATGCTAACGGAGTGTGAATGCGTGATTTTAACTGACTTGTCAGTAGCAGCAATCCAAAAACAGCCTTAGGCGTGGTTTATTCAGAAGAGACGTGGCAAGATCGTGTGGCAGGAAATAAACCTAATAATTATGTCGCATAGCGTCGCTTTTATCGAAAATAAAATTACACCCGCGTATCCAGGTGACGTCAACGCCACCTGGTGACTCGTCTGACAAAAACAACGCAATGCGACATAACTATTAGGTTCATTTTAGGCCACACGCCCTCGCCACGTCTTTTCTGTATAAACTGCGCCTTATGGTAAAGATCACAGTATTTGACAGTGATGCAAAATCGACGTGACGTCGACACCCAAGCCCAGTATGAAGAAAATTTTGTTTTCCCGCGTAGCATACGCAGAATAACGTACTTACACATTTTACGCCGTTGCGTTAAAGACCAAAGGTATATGGAATGGAATGGTTAAGTAAATTAAGATGGCGGTAAGAAAATAAACGAATCAAATGATACGTCGAAAGTGAAGGGGAAATGTGGGCTTAATGTTTTTCCAGATGCTGTACAAAGATCTTTTGGCGCGTGGCCAAAATGGGAACTGAATCCGCCATCTTGGTTTTTCAATTTAAACAATCTCAAATACTGATTACGATCGAGCGCCAAAAGATCAGTGTAGATGGAAAAGGGTCAGAGCCATCAAGGTGCTCTATTACAACATCATGAGAACTGGTAAAACCTTATTTGTTAATAAGGTTTTAATAATTGCTAATAATAATCATTTAATTAAACAAGATGTTGTAAAGGCACAAAAGGGGAAGGCCTATACAGAATGATTATTTTGAGGAGGATGGGCTAAGATAGCCCGAGAGTTTCCCGGTGTCTCTTATGGGTTTTAGATTTCCCCATGTAACCCCACTGAAAAGAATCACTCTGAATACTCAGCAGAGGCTGGAACAAGGCTGTCAATGACGACAATGATGATGATGACACAAGACATTAGAAATTATCTTCTCAAATCAGATGGACCTTGGTTAGAGTGGATAACAACCACTCTTTTTTGAACCACACTTATGTCACAAGAAGGGCCTGCGTAGATAATAGACAATTTGTCCACGAACAATTTGCAACAACCAATGGATGAAAAACAACACAACAACCAATGAACACACTAAAAACAAGTTTCTATGTAGTTTATCAACTATCTGGTGTCCACAACACAAGCCTCATTCCTTATCCCCCGTATCGCCTTTGTCGTGACGACAGATAATCGTGTAGTTTTAAGTGTCGTGGCTCGTGTATTTGAATGGAGATGTTCACATATAGGACGACGCGATTACTGTCATCCACGACTTTTGCCAATTAAAAACAAACGATGAATTTATTGTCACGACATAGTGGGAACTGGGCCTTAGTGTGACACTAGATGGTGCTGTGTGTAATGTCCAGCAGTATTTATATTAATTTATTTAATTAACAGGAACGGTAATTTCTATCCCGTTGACAAAATACCCTTGTCTACGTAAGCCCGAAGTCAGTTAAACTAAAAATAAACCTAACAAAACTCATTTTATATTGTGATCAAGTAATACATTACCTATCCGGGTTATACTCGAGAGCATTTGCACAAATGAGGTCGATGTCATCGAGGAACTCTTTGGCGCAGTTGTATTTGTGCATGTCCACCTTAGTCATCATTGTTTCCAGGTCCATCGGCTGTTTTACTATGTCCAGGTAATCTGTTACCTAGGAAACGAAATAAGTTACTTTATAATAGGTAGATTTAGAACTATTCCTACCTAGATTGCCAGCAAAAGCCTGGTGGCGTACGATGACGTTTTAAAGCAGGATTGTTTTAATTTTATTTTTCAGAGTCAGAAAGAGATGGCGCTAGACATTCTCTATAGCACCATCTCTTTCCCACAAAGGACTGACATTAAAACATTCCTGCTTTTTATAAGACGTCATTGTAACCCCTGTTCTCTTCAGCATTAGTGGGAAGAGGCCTTTTCAATGGCTGCCTTGCTAAATAATGATTCTGTAAAGCTTAAGTTCTGGTAACATGTGAGTTGAAGCTATTAATCTAAAGTTACTTATATACAGCGTGTTAGGTTAAACGAGGGACATATTGAGGGAAGGTATTTAGTATTCAATTCTCAACCCAAATATGTAAAAAAACCTATAACCTTAATTTTTGGCATAATTGTCTAATAAAATACATTACTCATGGACACTGAGCCACAGATTACAGATACTACACTCCATGTACTTACACGCGCTAATCACCTACCTCACGCCGGGCAACCGGTAACCCATAGCGCAGTGGGTTTTCAACAGCCGCGCGGTGCGCACGTACCTACGCATATTCCCCAAAGATAACTTATTAAAACTATTTGACCGATTTCGAATATTCTCTACGTTAACAATCGGGAATTTAAACAAGGGAAAAAAATATTAATCATTACATCAAAATAAAACACCTCTATGCAATTTTTTTAAACAATTCTTTTTTATATATTCCGTTAAAATAATTATAAATTCTGATACATTTTAAACATGTTTTATTTTATAACGTAGGTACCTTTACTAAAAATCCCTACTAACATCTTCGTCGACAGAGGCAGCCCTAGCAATCCGCAATAACCACGCGACTGCGCGATCTACAAAGCAAAACCCACTTTACGTTTGTAAAGTGAGGTACATTTTCGTTCGCAGCGTTTATTGACTTAAAAGTGTAGGCTATTATAGCGGTAGGTATTGCACATTTTGTATGGAGTGAGTTATCTGTCATCTGTGACTGAGCGCACAAGAAGTGAACTCTAGGTGTCACGCGGCAAAACACGTGCCTGTCCTGAGCTCTGTGCGCAAACTCTGCCACTATCCTTTGTGTTATCCCCGACGCACCGACAGGGCACACCCCCGCGCCACCCCGCGCTGACTTCAGTGTATGCGCAAGCGCCGTTAATATTGCGTTTCCGCGTATCGCATAAATAAACAACCCCGCTTAATTCGCGATATTAAGAGTGTCCTGTAAACGTATTCCTGAATAACCATTTTTCAATTACGCCTTATCATCATTCCAGTGAACAATATTGGGATTATGGTTCGTGCTTAAGTGTTAAGTGTTAACGACTGCGAAAATTCGGTCAGTATCTAGATGCTTGCCAGTCCAAAGCCAGATTTAAAGTATGAAGGAAAAATGGATTAAACCTAAATGACATTGATCTGCACACATGTTCTGCGATATGCGCATGGACATGCGATGTACACACGTTGCGAGACTTTAGCGAAGTTTTAGGTATGGATCTATCTGTTATTTATTAGTGTTTTCTTTTTGTTCATACGAGGTGCATTCAATAAGTACCTAGCCTGATCGCCAGAGGGCACTGTAGTTTCAAAAGAGTTTTACCACAGTGTAGCACATTCTTTTTTAATTCTTTTTTCAAATTTTCATTCCAATCCCGTCATTTGTTTTAATTTGACAACTTATGGAAGCGAACGTATCGATCGGTTTTACAAAAATGGAAAAAGAGCAATATCGTTCGGTGATTCGATTCCTATTTTTGGAAGGGAAAACACGCATCGAAATCAAAGAGCGCTTGGATGCTGTGTACGGTGACTCTTCTCCATCGATGGCCACCGTCAAGAATTGGTTCAACGAGTTTGCACGTGGCCGTACGTCGGTTTTTGATGAACCACGTCCAGGTGCACCGAAAACAGCTGCTACGGAGGAAAACATTAAAAAAATCCATGATTTCGTATTGGCAGATCGCCGATTGAAGGTTCGGGAGCTAGCTGAGACTGTAGGCATTTCAGAAGGAACAGTGCATCATATTCTTCACGAGGAACTGCGCATGAGAAAGCTGTCGGCGCGATGGGTGCCGCGTTTACTCACACCAGAAAACAAGCGCAACCGTGAGACCACATCGGAGACGTGTTTGGCGCTGTTTAAGCGGAATCCAGCGGAGTTTTTGCGTCGTTTTGTGACCGTCGATGAAACCTGGATCCACTGGTACACACCAGAGACCAAGGAGCAATCAAAACAATGGATCCTGACCGGAGAACGTGCTCCAAAGAAGGCGAAAACTGTAAAATCCGCCGGAAAAGTTATGGCCACCGTTTTCTGGGATTCACAAGGTGTTATCTACATCGATTACCTCGAGAAGGGTAAAACAATTACAGGGCTTTACTATGCCGATTTATTGGGCCGATTCGACGCCGAATTCAAGAAAAAACGACACCATCTGGCGAAGAAAAAAGTGCTGTTTTACC
Organism: Xestia c-nigrum; assembly: GCA_916618015.1. NCBI lineage: Eukaryota > Metazoa > Arthropoda > Insecta > Lepidoptera > Noctuidae > Xestia > Xestia c-nigrum. The sequence continues at coordinate 17,799,952 of OU745261.1, read as the reverse complement.
ACGACAACGCACCGGTTCACACGTCTGCCGTTGCCATGGCCAAATTGGTCGAATTACGCTACGAATTGCTGCCCCATCCACCGTATTCTCCAGATTTGGCCCCTTGTGACTTTTTTCTGTTTCCTAATCTGAAAAAATCACTCGCCGGGAATAGATATGGATCGAATGAGGAGGTCATCGCCGCCACGGAGGCCTATTTTGCAGAATTTGACAAAAACTATTTTTCGGACGGGTTAAAAAAGTTGGAGCATCGCTGGGCTAAGTGTTTCGAACTAAAAGGAGACTATGTTGAAAAATAAATTGCCACTTTTCCAAAATTTTCGTTTACTTTTTGTAGGCTAAGTATTTATTGAATGACCCTCGTATGTTACTACTACTAATATAGCCTCTGGATCCTATTACAAAATATTCAAGCGATAACAATAAGCAGTTTCTTAAATGGCACAACAGTCTTAAGAGAATACATTTTATTTAGGGCTTCAAATTATTACAGGAATCAAGGTAAGCTGCAATGCAGTTTGAGTAATGAAATCCTCTCTTACCTCCTCCAAATCCACGGGTTTGGTAAACTTGTAGAACCGTCTATTAGACGCCAGCTTCCGGCAGATGTCTCGCAGGAATATCCTCAACTCCCGCAGTTTGTAGTCCTCCTTACGTTTGCGACGCGTCACCTCTTCTGCCGTCTCACGCGGCGGCGGGGGAGGGGGCGCTATAGGGTATAAAATTATAGTTTTATACAAGTTTTATTAAACGGAGAAGACGTTATACAGGGTGTAAAGGACAGCCTTCCAAAAACTGATAGGGTGAATTCAATATATCACACTAAGATTACCGGAAAGATTATTTCAGGAAAGCTATACACGCTGAAATTTTAGTGGTTGTTTTCCCGAAGCGAAATGAGATTGTATCAGTAATAAAATCGGTTAATATATTAAAAAAAAAATAGAGTCAATAAATGGCAGATTAACAATGTGATAAACAAAACTCGAAAGCGACTTGAGCGGAATGCGGGACGGGCGCGGGGGTGTTCAGAACAGCCGCGCGGTCGTTGCACTTCGCGTATAAATCAGCCAATCACTACTCCTGACTTAATACAACACAAAACTCAATAAGTTATAATAATAATTTGAAACTAATAAACTTTTTTTTTTTTAGTTTAACTTTGGTTTTCGATAGTGCTACTGATGGGTAATCGTCCTGCCGAGGGAAAACAACCATTTAAATTTCACGCCGTAGAGTCCAATAAATTTGATTTGTTTTATTTCCTCATGTGCATTGACGTGAAAAAACGCTCGTAGCGAAAGCGGCAAGCGCGACGACGAGTTCGGTGAACTCTGTAGCTAGGCAGGAAGTGAACAGCTGATTTTACGCGTCGTTCTTTTGAGTTTTTCAACGATCGTGACTCCCTGTATACACACTCACCTCTAGGCAGTGGCGGCGGCAGCTCGGTGGTGTCAGCAGGCGGCGGGTCCCGCAGCGCGCCCGTCAGCACCGGCTTCAGGAAGCTCATCACTTCTGAAGCGCTCGGCTCGCGCTCCCTGTATACACACTCACCTCTAGGCAGTGGCGGCGGCAGCTCGGTGGTGTCAGCAGGCGGCGGGTCCCGCAGCGCGCCCGTCAGCACCGGCTTCAGGAAGCTCATCACTTCTGAAGCGCTCGGCTCGCGCTCCCTGTATACACACTCACCTCTAGGCAGTGGCGGCGGCAGCTCGGTGGTGTCAGCAGGCGGCGGGTCCCGCAGCGCGCCCGTCAGCACCGGCTTCAGGAAGCTCATCACTTCTGAAGCGCTCGGCTCGCGCTCCCTGTATACACACTCACCTCTAGGCAGTGGCGGCGGCAGCTCGGTGGTGTCAGCAGGCGGCGGGTCCCGCAGCGCGCCCGTCAGCACCGGCTTCAGGAAGCTCATCACTTCTGAAGCGCTCGGCTCGCGCACCCTGTATACACACTCACCTCTAGGCAGTGGCGGCGGCAGCTCGGTGGTGTCAGCAGGCGGCGGGTCCCGCAGCGCGCCCGTCAGCACCGGCTTCAGGAAGCTCATCACTTCTGAAGCGCTCGGCTCGCGCTCCCTGTATACACACTCACCTCTAGGCAGTGGCGGCGGCAGCTCGGTGGTGTCAGCAGGCGGCGGGTCCCGCAGCGCGCCCGTCAGCACCGGCTTCAGGAAGCTCATCACTTCTGAAGCGCTCGGCTCGCGCTCCCTGTATACACACTCACCTCTAGGCAGTGGCGGCGGCAGCTCGGTGGTGTCAGCAGGCGGCGGGTCCCGCAGCGCGCCCGTCAGCACCGGCTTCAGGAAGCTCATCACTTCTGAAGCGCTCGGCTCGCGCTCCCTGTATACACACTCACCTCTAGGCAGTGGCGGCGGCAGCTCGGTGGTGTCAGCAGGCGGCGGGTCCCGCAGCGCGCCCGTCAGCACCGGCTTCAGGAAGCTCATCACTTCTGAAGCGCTCGGCTCGCGCACCCTGTATACACACTCACCTCTAGGCAGTGGCGGCGGCAGCTCGGTGGTGTCAGCAGGCGGCGGGTCCCGCAGCGCGCCCGTCAGCACCGGCTTCAGGAAGCTCATCACTTCTGAAGCGCTCGGCTCGCGCTCCCTGTATACACACTCACCTCTAGGCAGTGGCGGCGGCAGCTCGGTGGTGTCAGCAGGCGGCGGGTCCCGCAGCGCGCCCGTCAGCACCGGCTTCAGAAAGCTCATCACTTCTGAAGCGCTCGGCTCGCGCTCCCTGTATACACACTCACCTCTAGGCAGTGGCGGCGGCAGCTCGGTGGTGTCAGCAGGCGGCGGGTCCCGCAGCGCGCCCGTCAGCACCGGCTTCAGAAAGCTCATCACTTCTGAAGCGCTCGGCTCGCGCTCCCTGTATACACACTCACCTCTAGGCAGTGGCGGCGGCAGCTCGGTGGTGTCAGCAGGCGGCGGGTCCCGCAGCGCGCCCGTCAGCACCGGCTTCAGGAAGCTCATCACTTCTGAAGCGCTCGGCTCGCGCTCCCTGTATACACACTCACCTCTAGGCAGTGGCGGCGGCAGCTCGGTGGTGTCAGCAGGCGGCGGGTCCCGCAGCGCGCCCGTCAGCACCGGCTTCAGGAAGCTCATCACTTCTGAAGCGCTCGGCTCGCGCTCCCTGTATACACACTCACCTCTAGGCAGTGGCGGCGGCAGCTCGGTGGTGTCAGCAGGCGGCGGGTCCCGCAGCGCGCCCGTCAGCACCGGCTTCAGGAAGCTCATCACTTCTGAAGCGCTCGGCTCGCGCTCCCTGTATACACACTCACCTCTAGGCAGTGGCGGCGGCAGCTCGGTGGTGTCAGCAGGCGGCGGGTCCCGCAGCGCGCCCGTCAGCACCGGCTTCAGGAAGCTCATCACTTCTGAAGCGCTCGGCTCGCGCTCCCTGTATACACACTCACCTCTAGGCAGTGGCGGCGGCAGCTCGGTGGTGTCAGCAGGCGGCGGGTCCCGCAGCGCGCCCGTCAGCACCGGCTTCAGGAAGCTCATCACTTCTGAAGCGCTCGGCTCGCGCTCCCTGTATACACACTCACCTCTAGGCAGTGGCGGCGGCAGCTCGGTGGTGTCAGCAGGCGGCGGGTCCCGCAGCGCGCCCGTCAGCACCGGCTTCAGGAAGCTCATCACTTCTGAAGCGCTCGGCTCGCGCTCCCTGTATACACACTCACCTCTAGGCAGTGGCGGCGGCAGCTCGGTGGTGTCAGCAGGCGGCGGGTCCCGCAGCGCGCCCGTCAGCACCGGCTTCAGGAAGCTCATCACTTCTGAAGCGCTCGGCTCGCGCTCCCTGTATACACACTCACCTCTAGGCAGTGGCGGCGGCAGCTCGGTGGTGTCAGCAGGCGGCGGGTCCCGCAGCGCGCCCGTCAGCACCGGCTTCAGGAAGCTCATCACTTCTGAAGCGCTCGGCTCGCGCACCCTGTATACGCACTCCTTGTATACCGGGAACAGGTCTTGTAACTGAAAGATAAAGTGCAGGATAAGTTTTTGGTAGTACATTAGTTAGTTTTTGTTAAAATTGAAAGTTGTGTTTTTTTTTTCAAATTCTTTGGAATTCTACCTGACCATTCGGATCTGTTATTGCAGGTCAAGCTCACAAATACTGAATCCTGCCTGACACTGAAATGAATTAATATGGTAGTGTTGCATATCAAAATGAACTAAAACGAGGTTAGGTTGGTAGGCAAAACATCTTTACAACCAAGAAATCATCGTTGTAACATCAGATGCAAAGTTATTGGTATTCTTGAGTTGAAACTGCGCGATCATAGCGACTCAACGATGACGACGGCGCGACATAGAACTAAAATATGGTTCCGAATGTATGAAAAACGGTATTCACAAATGCAACACATCCTACACTTCGTCCACCACCACATCTTTGACTTCGCTTTTACCTGTCAAACAGTAAAGCTTGTAAATTGTAGATGATTCCTTGGTTGTAGACTATTAAAATGTAAGTAAAACAAGTTGTTCTTTTAAATTAACGTGCTTAATATTGTTTTGTATATCGTATTAATTCCTGAAACGTATAAATACCTGTTTTCAATGTTTTAGATGGCAGTTCGTCTTGCTTGTATGATTTTTTTGTTGGACGAAGCTTAGCGTCAATTTAATTTAGAAAAAAGGACGTCAAGCACATGTGAGACGTGGATATGGATCTTCTTACTACGGATATAAACTAGGTTGATTGTAGAGCTAATTACACAATTGGAAAAAAATATTTCTGGTGGCATAACAACGTTGAAACGTTGAGGAATTAGCAACCGACCAAGGTATTACTACTTAATTAATGTACTTAATATAAATTACTATACCTGCAGTGGAAAAATGTCTAAAACTTACTCTCTTTCCAGGTTTTATGCACTCGCATTTTTAGCTAATGGGAGTTACCAAAAAATATGTGAGAATGCAAGAACCTATATCTGCAAGCATCTGCCTCGAGGGCTATAAGAACCATAAAAGATGCCATGAACCTCCCATTTATAATTGAATTACACATAAGATTTCCTCAAAATACAAACAAAAGGCAAATTCTCAAAGAAAAGTAAGTATTTTTTTATTTTTTACTAAGCTACTTTCAAGAATCAAACTATTATGGCTATCTATTTTTGTTAGATACTTAGATAATATTTTAAATTGTCTATCCTTATCGTCCATGTGGCGACACTTGGGGCCTATGTCCAGCAGTAGACGTCTTTCGGCTGAAATGATGATGATGATAATGATCCTTCATTTTATTTTTTTAATCTAGTTTGCTAAGTTAAAATAGTATAATGTTATATAACGTTTATATTTGAACCGATAATATTAATATGATATGTGATTATTCAATCAATTAATTTTACCTCAAGTTGCCTGAAACACAGGATTACCTAGTTCAGGCTCAAAATATGTGTGAACTTGACATAGATTTAAGAAAACTGTGAACTTTTGCCTTATATTTTTGAATAAAATTTTTATTATTTATTATTGTAAAATTAAATTCCTATTTAATGTATTTCAGGGGACTCCGGTTTTGCTCTTAGGCCATACATGATGGTTCCATGTAGCAACCATGAGCCTGGACCACGGGAAGCATACTATAATGTTCTACATGCCACTGCATAAAATACTGCATAACGAAGCTTTGGATAAAGGCAGTTTTAGCTGGCTTTTGGTTCATCATGTTCTTCAATACGATCCAGAGATGGTGTGAAATTAAAGCCTGTTGTGTGTGACAAAAAATTTACAATCAAACAGAAGTTCCTCCAGCGGAATTGTGATCCGGTTACTACAACAAGAAAGTCAGAACTATCAGTGATTTGGACAGTGGACATCTCACTCGAGGTTGTCTAACTGATAGACTGACGTAGACAAGTTAACACTAACAATAAACTTATCAATCAATCAAAAACTTTATTTCGAACAAGGGTCCATATGGATTAGTAGCGAGTACTTATGATATTACTAATTCAGGTTATAAGACAGTTTGTTTATTAAAAAATATAGTGTATGTTAAATAGTTAGGTGTATTGTTAATCATAAAATATAGAAAATAGATGTTTTTTAAACTTCATGTTGTAAAGATATAATTAGTATTTATAGTCTAACAAAATAATATGTAAGTAGCTAGGAAAAGTCATTTTAATAGAATTAATAATAAATAAAACAATCTTTTAACATGCATTTTATTTATTTATTAAATCTTGAATTGCACTACTTATTCTATCTAGAGCCTGAGCCACAGCCTGAAGGCCTTCTACTTGTCGGCTAATCGCTTGGGCAATCAAGAGTTTTGCTTGCAACCAAAACTTTTTCCTCCCGTAATGGTATGGATTTTCAATTCTATTTCACTGATTTCTGGCCTCTATACCACTACCAGTGCACCCTCTCGTGGCTGCAATTAAGCTGTACTTCCTCTTATCTGCTCCTTTTTGTTCTCCCAGTACTGCAACACAAGTAAGAATTATATTATTTGATGTATTCAATAAATAGAACACCTATTTGCTCGGTTTGGTTCGATTTTCTGTTGCAATTTGAAGCCTAGCCTAAAGTTACAGTACATGCCTGAGTTAATACTACTTAAGTAATAAAGAGCATACACAGGGGCTGCCAATGTAAAAGGATACTATACTGTAGACAGCTACCTACCTACTCAATGCAACAGTGTACAAACACAAATACATATTATTACTAACCTTATTCCACTGTGGCGATGTTTTCGTACACCGACTACCATCACTGTTCAGGGCTTTTTTATTTCGGACCATGCCTGACGACTGCAAATGCGAGCATGGCCCGTAGTTAAGCATGGTTGCTTTCCAAAAAGCTTACTAGCAGGAGCTGCGTTGCGAGACACTAAAAAATAAATATTTGGTTACTTATATGTAGTTCCAGAAACTGTGCTGTATATTTAAATATAAATGTTACTGTGTACTTACTTTCGGTGGGTTTAGAATCAACGAAAACAAAGAACAAGTAGAACGCTATGCGATTGGAGTGCATAATTTTTATCAGTCCACTTTAGACCCTTAAACCACTTGGAATGGAATTTCGTATTTTGATAAACACATAACCTACAAAATAATAACACAACAAACAATGATCTCAAAGATTAGTATAATTTATTGCTATAATCAAAAATAATTATTTTCCAAGTTGAAAATGATATATTTAATTAAATTTTCGTTGCATAATAAATATAAGGTCTTATAGACGTACGTATTGTGCAGTTGTATTAATTTATAATGACGAAATAACTTCAAAATAGGTTGGTCGAGATTTTCTCGATTATACTCTAGATAAAACATAGCAACACTGACATCGTCTTACTTTTCATCGATGAGGAGTAGATCGTCGACGAGCTTAAGTAGCTTACTGAATACGGATTTTGTCAACGTTGTTTTCAGAAGCGATATTTACGATGTCACATCAGTGAACTCGTCGTTGTTAACATCTGTGAAGAGTCTGTTAGTGAATCGCATAGCAGATATCAGAAACCAGATGTGGTCATATATTAGGAACTGCACGGAAACGTATCGAAACCTAATTTGCTTTAGTTTATACCACTCTTAGGTAATGTTCTAATTCATACCTCCACAGGCAGCTGATCGTGCGGGCAGTCAGCTGTGGCCAACAGTAGCGTGTTCTCTCCTGCCGCTCTCGCGCGACACAGCTGTCGCAATAGTGTAGATAAAGCAGCCCACACTAGGACCACATCCCGAATGAATAGTACGCAGCCGCGGTCTGCTCGGCGGCATTCTGAAAATACCTGCGAAATAGAAGAAAACGAATAAATTGTAATTCTGATTGACACCGGAAGCCCAGCAAGAATGTGCGGTGTAAACGTACGAAGAATCATTTCACACTTTAGTACTCCGCGCGTCCTAAATTATGAAATCATTGTATGAGGGTATTGCATACTTGAAATAAAACTACCGATGATTTAAGTAAGCCACTGATTCCTCGGAGCTCGCGCGTGAACTATAAATCTATATAATTATATAAAGGAGAAGTCCACTCACTGACCACTCATCACGAAATCTCGGAAACTACTGGACCGTAAGGACTCAAATTTGGCACAAGCACTCTCTAGGGTCGACAGGCGCGTACTAAGAAAGGATTTCTTTAAAATTCGCACCCCAAGGGGTTGAAAAGGGGCGTCAAAGTTTGTATGAAAGTCCTATATTTTTAAAGTTAGACATGAATGTGGGCCTGAATGTTCCTTTCGGCTTCTAGGTGCTTATTAAGAAAAGGTTTTGCGAAATTCGCCCCTTAAGGGTACAAAAAAGGGTTTTTAATGTTTGTATGAAAAACGTTAAAGATCCAAATTGAATCTTACGGCAACGCGTTATTGCTTACTTTACATTGAAATTAGAATTCGGAAGCCGATAAAGATCCAAATTAAATTTTACGACAACGCGTTAATGCATATTTTACATTGAAATAAGAATTTGGAAGTTCCTTCTTCAGTTTTTAAGCGGAATTTCTAGGTGGCCAGTATGTTTCAGTGATATGCACTATGCAGGCGTCTGCTGAAAGTTATTGAAATGAGGTTCTTTATAGTTTTTATGCCAATTTCTAGGTGGCCAGTATTTTTCAGTGCGCAGGCGTCTGCTGAAGGGTAAGAAAAAAACAACAAGCGAAACACGCTCAAGCTCAAGCTCATTTCTGTTCGGCGATATTTTAATTTTCTTTGAAATATTTGACATCATCGTTGTTTGGTTTGTCTTCGTTTCGGTATGTTTCACTTAGTAATTTTAAATTGGAGGATAATCATTTTATTGTGTTCTTACCTATTGCCTGGTTGGAATTATGTTATGTCTATTTCTTCGTGAATTACATATTGTGTATTTCACACTTTGGTATTACTATAATGAGTCTTTTAGTATTAGTCGCTCTTACTAGAAAAGGTGTCCTTGAATACCTACGATCGTATTTTAATTTTAATGTTGTATCTTGGGTTTAGGCTGGTGTTGCAAAAGAATAGCTATAAAGAAAATTACGTTCCAAATAATATTTTTTACGTCACTTACTTGTGCATTGTTTAATTAAATGGATAATCAAATTACTATCACTTCTAATGAAGTAAAAATTCTTAGCCAAATAGTAAATATTCCTGGCGATGGCGCATACTTATTTTCATCTCTATCATATTATTTTGGTCCATCACTCATGGCAGCGGGAGAATTATTGCCATTTGAGCTCCAGGTGTTTCAAGGGACAAACAGGGAGTAAAAATAACCCGATTCTCAGGAAACTTAAATGAAGGTCATTTTGATGTTTTTATTCCGTTGGCCAATTTAAATTACAAAGCGCATATTTTGCGTATGGGCAAATCCACCACGCGGGCCCAGTGCGGTTTGGCAGATGTCACAATAAAGTCATGTCTTTGAATTTTTGGTTCTAGGACATGCCGGTTTCCTCACGATGATTTCCTTTGAGAGCAGTGTTGATGAAATAAATTACACAAAGTAATGCGCCTGTCTGGGCCACGTGTTCGAGCCAGCATTGTGCGCCACGTGTCTTACAACTGGGAAAGGTTTCAACCTTTCACCCAGGAGCGGTCAGGAGCTGTTTATTGTTAGATGTGTAAATACATTACTGAAATGTCTTGCCATGGCACCTACGGAACCAACTGTGAAGTCATGGCAGTGGGAGAACTATTCCCATTTCAGTTTGAGGTGTTTCAGGATGGTATTTTTATTGCTGTTTTCCTGGAACATTAACTTTCACACTAAATCTCATTTAATAAACACCAACTTAAGAGTCCGTGCACGAAAATAACTCATTTTGAACATTTTTGATCACTACTTGTGGGAAAGGTAAGAAGAATATGAACCTTCTTTGTTGCTATTATAAGAGTCAGGTTCTTATTCTTGTCGACCGCTTGATTCTTTTTTTAAAATAATGTATATATTAATGGCAATCACCCATATACAAAACCCCTTTTTCGCAAAAGTAACGAGCGAGTGATGTTTGGGGTTCGCTGAACAAAGAACTACAAAATATTTTGAACATTAAAAAATATAAATGGCATCATTAAATGGTCTACTCGTAAAGTAGTTGAAAACATTATTGATTTCAATACGAAATATAGCAGAAAAAAAATGTTGAAAAAACGTAATTTATGGAAAACTTCGGGACAAATAAGTATTTTTTTCTATACCTTAGAAACACTTTAAAGAAAATTTAAAAATTACTCATTAATCTCAAGGTAGCCCTTTAATAGAATCTGAATTTTAATTTATAAATAAACAATAACATCATTTCGTAAATGAAGGGCAAAGTGAACTATATTATCGACCGCGCAATCCCGATCCCGTCAGTGGATCGGCCAGTGGTCCAGTTCGGTCGTGTCCTGAGACGTGCAGCGACGCCACCGGATACGTGAGGAGACTTCACCAAATATCAACTTTATTGGGGGTACTTGGTGAAAGTCTCCGCTCGCGCGGATCGCAATTCTACCCTCTTTCCCTGTGTTCGTGCGAGTGCCTAGCACTGGTGCGAGCACAGGGGGAGCTATTTGCTGTCCGGTGCAAGCGCACCATAGCGATCGCGAGCCCACTCCCCAGCAGTGAAGCCCCAACACCTCATGATGCCGAACCCCGACGACTACACTGTCTACGAGGTTGACCCCTGGGCGCTGGAAAGGACGGTGTCGATGCCGAATATCGGCATAGCGCTGCCCGACCCAGTACCGTCCGGACCCCCCTCCCCTCGAGCGGAGGAGAGGCAAGCGTCCGGGAAAATGAAGAAGAAGACGACGAATGCCAAGGGGAAGAGAGAAGAGGAGGGAGCGAGACGGAGCGCAGCTGTTGCTGCGGACGACCCGTCGATGACGTCGGCGCCTGCGCGTGTTGCGCCGATGCCCCCGCCGAGTCGACCGCACACCGTCCCTGTGCGCCCGACCTCGTTCCGTCCGGTCCCGAAGGAGACCCCGGACCCACCTGCCGCCGCGAAATCGAGGCGCGCGTCGCACACGCGCGCCGCCGCGCCCGCGCGCGCGGCTGTGCGCGACCCCGAGCGGCGTGTCCAGTGCGCCACGATCCCGTGGCGCGCGCCCACGCCTCTGGCGCAGCCGGCACGCGCGCCCACACCGCAGCCGCGCACGCACGCGACTGCCACCAGCTCCCAGGCGCCAACAACGCCTCCCATGCGTGCTGCCGTGCAACCACACGCCACCGCGACTGCCCGACCTGCCGCGTCGACCGCCTCCCCGGAGGCCGTGTCCGCGGTAAGGTCCGACTCCAGCATCAAGCGGGCAACTGGAGTGCGCCCGGTAACCCTGGCGCCCCAGCAGCCTATCTCGCCGGCGCCCCCTCGTGCCTCGGCCTTCGATTCCCCGGCCGGATGGTCGGCATACTCGCCGAGAACCGGCTCGAGTATGTCGATCGCGTCCGCGGGATCGGACGAGTCGAGCGCATCAGGAAGGCGCACACCAATCAAGACACCGTCACCGTCGAGGGACCAAGGCCACGACCATCGGTCGGAGCCCCGGCCCCAACGACGTCGACGAAGCACGGACGAGTCTGAGGAGGAGGCGAAGCGATACTGCCTCGACCCGCCGCAGCAGCGCGATTGCGCGTTGCCGCGGGGGGAGCGGGGTGCGGCCGGGTCGCCTACCTTTGCGGAGGCTACCCGACGCTCGCCTCCTTCCACACCAGCACGAGCACAGACACCACCAAGCCCCGGGTCACAGCGAGGGGTGAGTGACACTAATGTTTCTCCCCCACAGCCGTCGGCCCCCCGGGCCGGAGATTCCGCGGCCACCGACCAGCCCAAGCCGAAGCCGCAGAAGCGGTCTAGGTATCCTCCGCTTGTGGTGGAAAGGCTGCCAGGATGGGCCACTCATTTCAGGGCCCTCAAGGAGAAGCTGGGCCACCCCCCCAGTGCCAGACCATTCGGCGCTGGAATTCGCTTCACTCCTGAGAGTGAAGTTGAATTTAGGGTGGTCCAGCGGTACTTGACGGGCCTGGAGAAAGAGGATGGCACGTCATGGTTTGCCTACTCGCTACAACCGGAGCGCAGCTGTAAGGTGGCCATCAGGGGGCTGCCCGTGGACACTGCACCACGAGAGATTGAGGAGGAGCTCCGCGCGTTGGGGTACGAGCCGGAGTACGTTCGCCACATCAAGGCGAGCCAGGGACGACCCGGCTGCGTATTCCACGCCGTACTCAAAAGGACGCCTGAAGTACGCAGGATCTTCGACACCTCCGTGTTCTTGAACATGAGAGGTGTCAAGATAGAAGCCTGGCGGGGTAAACGTGGGCCCGCCCAGTGCCACCGGTGCCAGAAATGGAGGCACTCATCGCACAACTGCCACCGACCACTCGCCTGTGTCCGCTGCGGTGAGGGGCACTCGGCACGGGATTGCCCCCGACCACGTGACGAACCAGCCACGTGTGTCAATTGCGGGGGCGAGCACCCCGCTAATAATGTCAAGTGCCCTTCATTCCAGGCAGAGATAAGGGCCAACAGGCGAGTGGGCACAGCCGCCGCCATCACCGTCTCTCGGCGACCGGCAACGGTTGCCGAGAGTTCAAAAGAAGTGACTTCCACGGAGGCTCAGGGCCAGTCGCTCATGGCGGCGGCCAACGGGCCCACCAACAGGGGAGACGCTCCCCCCTCCTCAAAGCGGCGGAGGGGTAAGAAGAGGAAGCGAGGGGGCAAGGGTAAGACACCCCTGCCCCCCACCGCATCTGAGGATGTCCTTCCGGGCGACCCGCCGATCCTGGCGCGGGCTGTTCAAGAAGCAAGCATCCAGCAGCCTTCACAGGAGAAATCTGTGGGGTCGACAGCTGACGCCGGTGTGGCGCGGCTGACGGCGCCAAGACCCAACGTGCAGCATGCCGAGAGCGGCACTTCCACAGCCGGCTCAGTTGCCGGCCCCGCAGCCACCAACAAGGACTTCACAGCCCGCGCCATCCAGCTACTGATGGACCTGATAAAGGCCATCAGGCAGGGCCAAAGCGTGGAGCTTGTTGTCCTGGACGGCTTGGCCTCGTTACTCAAGTTGTACCAGGGCTAGGCCGGGCAGGACAGGGACTTCCCGAGGCCCTGCAAGCCAGGTCGCCCCCCCCCTCTGCCGCCTCTCCACCGGATTGGACCCAGGTAAGCTGTTTTCTCGGTTACACGCGGCTTACCTGCACAAAAAGACTCCACACACAGAACTCACACCCAGCTGCGCGACGTGGGCCAAGTTAATATGGGCACGTCACGTAGCAAGTCCACTCATGCATCTCTCTACACTCACGTAGACCCACGCGTGCCGCGGCCCCAGGGCCTGCGATACACGCACACATGGGCGGTGTTACACATTACAATACCGCCCACACACACACGTCGGTTCCTTAGTCTGTACCACGACCGGCTAGCTCTGGCTAGTGGGGCGGGCGGGGACCACACATCCACTGTAGGTGCGCTATAAGTCGGCACCTCTGTCGCTGGTTGTCCCCCGCCGGGCCTCCTCCGGGTAACCGGAGGTCTCACCTGGCGAGGACGGACCGCCGGGGTGCTGTGAAGAAAACAGCGCTGTGTGACAGCGCTGTGGCGCGCCTACAGCACACAACACAGCAACCACACACATGGGCGCATGTTATAAACACGCGCCCATCAAGACCTGGGACAGAGTCCCACCAAGATACGGGTCCCGCAGTAGCGGGCCCAGGTATGGCTTCCGCGGCCAGGGGGCAATGCGCCCCGTTACCGCCTGCCGCGCCCCCTTACGGGGGCGCAGCGACGTCCACCTTGCCTTGATCCCGTCAGTAACGACCGGGCTCTCCCAGCGTGAACACGTATCACTTTGCTTCGCAAGCGCTCGCGAGTTATACGTAAATATATTTCCCAGATAAACGCAGACTACCACATTTTGATCCAGTAAGTATTTAGTTAAATATGTATTATTAGTAGTATTTTTTTATATTATTATTTTTTGACTTTGGTTGTTTCTTAAGATTTTTAACATTTATTTCGTCTTCAAAATTAATATTATGTAGAGGTAAGATTCTTTGTTTGTACATCATATGTTGTAACTTTGTAAGTATAGATGTAATTTGCGGAACTACTGATCTGATTCCGAAAATTAAGGTTTTTCGTCATGGGTGTCGTTTTCATGGTTTTTGGGGTCGCTGATTACGAAAAAGAGGTCAAAATGAAAATCCAAGATGGCGCCCAGAGTTTTTGTTGGTTTTACGGTCATGGGTGTCGTTTTCATGCGTTTTGGGGTAGCTGATTACGAAAATGAGATCAAAATGAAATTCAAGATGGCGCCCAGGAAAATTTTAATTTTTTCCGTCATAGGTGTTTTTTTCATGGTTTTTGGAGTCGCTGATTACGAAAATGAGGTCAAAATCAAAATCCAAAATGGCGCCCAGGAAATTTTTAGGTTTTTCCTTCATGGGTGTCATTTTTGTGGTTTTTGGGGTCGCTAATTACGAAAATGAGGTCAAAATCAAAATCCAAAATGGCGCCCAGGATTTTTTCTGTTTTTTCAGTCATGGGTGTCTTTTTTATGGTTTTTGGAGTCGCTGATTACGAAAATCAGGTCAAAATTAAAATTGAAGATGGCCCCGAGTAAAATTTTCGGGTTTTTACTTCACGGGTGTCATTTTCGTCATTTTTGGGGTCGCTGATAATAAAAATGAGGTCAATATGAAAATCCAAGAAGGCGCTGATAATTATAATATAATAATACGTACGTAACGTAACGAACTACGTTCTTTACGGGAGTCTACAGACCGCACAATTTTTTTGAAATGTGAAATGGAAAAGTTGATCATGTCTCATACTCGAACGACTGCATTGAATCAGATAAAAATACAAGATCTTGTTTTCAAATCTATTGGCGTCTCTTATTTGTTGTAGGTAATGGGTCGAAAGACAGGACGCATTACGCATGCATTAATAAAAAGAAAAGGAAAGAACATGGGAGACTGATACGTGCTAGAGCAGCACTCAAAGAACGACAATCTGGTCAACTCGCTACGGTTTCGTTTCCAGAACACGTAAGTTTTTACTTTCCATCAGCGTTAGAATGTAGAAGTATTTACTAGTACAAACTAATATCAAATGTTGTTAATTTCAGGAAATCGATCAGCTGTACAGTTTGGACCATTTTTTAAATATATTTAAACTTCATGTACAAGAGTGGTACATAGGCGGACTTACTGCCAGGCATTCTCAACCAGTAGGTTAGAAACCTATGGGTTTCGGCTGTGGAGAACCTCAAGAGGCGTCATTAATAACCCTATTGGTGACTATATTTTCGAGCCGTTTAAGTTCGAAACTCTAGGACCGTGGGGTCCGAGTGCTCACAGCCTTTCAAGGAAATTTTAAAACGCTTAGTTGACACTTCCCGTGACCCTAGGGCTGGCCTTTACTTTGACCAAAGGTTTAAGTGTTGCCATACATCGTGGTAACGCCGCCAGTCTCATGGGGATATTACCTACCAGTTGGCAGCGTTGAGGAGGAGTTTTTTGACGACATTTTTAAAGTTTATAGTTTTAAATTATATACAATAACCTCCCTTTTGAATCACTCCATCTATTAAAAAACCAGAATCAAAATCCGTTGCGTAGTTTTATAGATCTAAGCATACATAGGGACAGACAGACGCGGCAGGAGGCTTTGTTTCATAATATGTAGTGATAGTGAAGTAAGTAACCAAAGACATGCATCGGACTGTTTTAACAAACTCTGTGTTTTTCGAAATCGTATTCTATTTGACGGCTAAGCATAAAGTTTTCTGGCGATCGGTGATTAACATTTAAGATTTTTCCACCGGAGTAGGTGATGGGTACATTCAATTTTCTAAGCTTGTTAATACGGATATATTTTACCTCCACTATATTTTAAACGTGCATCACCAACTGCTATCAACATGCCTCATAACACGTTTGGCAGCAGTTGAAGTCTTAAAAAATCTTCGACTATGACGCTTTGCTCCATATTTGTTGAGAACACTAGTACCATATATAATGCACTAACTAGCGCTTACCTAAGTATACAAATTTCTTTTTCTTTGTTCCTTAGACAGAACCTATTTGATTTGTTTTGTGACTACCTTCTAATAACTAAAGTGAATACCAAATGTTTTTATCACGTCAAGTTTTTGTATCTAATATTGTTACTATGCCCGAAACTGCAATGATTAGTTTTGTACGGTCTTTTCGGTAAACCAACAGCAGTCAGTTATGACAGTGTGGATGGGAATACCGCTTTCCAATACCGTTTTGCATACTGTATTCAGCGGTTTATTTTACTATATCGCCGTGACATTTCGTGTAAATGTTTTGTTGAATTATTGGTAAATCTATGGAAGCCAACAATTCGTTTAAAATACGGGCAACATAATACTAGAAGGAAGCACATTTTTACTGTACCTAGAACACTGCTCAAAAAAAATGGTGGCTGGTTTAGATGTCTATGTACACGCTTTTATAATAAACTTCCAACCCGCATTTAAAATGTCAGCTCTAATAAATACAAATCGTTTATAGAACTTAAACTGTGCCAAAAACTTTTCACTTATAGGCACTGTTAAAGACCTATATTGAAAACTAACACTTCTCCCGCGACGTATGTTTGTAACATACAAATATTATAATTTAGTGTAGCCAAAACGGCTTGGAATGGATTACTCCAATTCATTTTTTGTTTGTTTTCCTTTTTCTAGTAACTATTCTGATATGTTCGCATCCAGTTGACAATACACTTGACAATTGACATTGATGAATATATGTTTTTTTTTTTATATTTACCGTTTTGTAAAATATTTGTACTTGTATCTAAATTATTCTAATACTGTCGGCGACGAGACCCTATCTCCACACCAGAGTGCAAATAGTGGCCATACTTAGTGTATTACGTGAGTCGTTCAGTTGATTTAGTGTTTGAAAACTTGTGATATTAACTTATAGATACATTTAATTAAGTAAACAATTAATATAATATCACTAGAATCGTGTTAGTTTATGATAACTTATCATCATCTTAGTATTAAAGTCCAATCAGACTGGTTAGAAAGGAAAAAACGTAAATTATTTTTTTTTGTGTCATAATTACGTAACTCGAAATGATATTTTTTTGTTTGTTAAGGTATAACGTTTAAATTAATGTCAAATCGCTGGACTTGACTTAAAACCATTATTCACGCAAGAATCATGTAAATCGGTCCAGTCGTTTAGAAAATATAAAGCAAAATAGAAAGTAAACATTATGTACATCGTAAATTTCACACTTATTGTTCTATGATATTTAATGTAAGGTGCAATATGATTGTTTTAAGTGGAAATAGGTGCAATTACCTTTGTAAAAATGTATATATTGTGAAGTTTATTTAAATGAATAAAGAAGGTATTGGGTTCCAAAGGTTTCAGCTTTCGCGAAAATAAACGCAAAATAGGTTTCTAAAAATTAAACCATTATTATTTTGATTGTGATAAATATACTGTACACACACATTCCTGACTTTTATTTCTAAGCCTTTATAATTATGTACTTTAAAATAATATCGTCTACAGGATCAAAATTGTTTAAGCGATCACTACGCCCGATCTTCACCCGTGTGTGCGTGTATCTGCATGAACAATGCACACAAACATAGAATTGCAACGAATTTGCCTAAACTCTAGCGAGTGAATTTTGTGCACGGACTCTTAAGAAACACGCGAGTGAAACCGCGCGGGCACAGTTAGTAAAAAATCTTTACGTCTAGTACGTTTATAAATTGAAATTAATTATGAAAATACTGCATTTTTTTAATTTCAGGTTGAATTTGATTGTAAAGATTTTTTATTTTGTATTTTATTGTAAACCGCACTATCTTAATTTTTTACCCTAGTTTGAGGAAAGTTCTGAGGTATTTTTATCACCAATGTTTATGACTACCAACAAATAATAAAAACAAAACAAAAAATTATGAATGCTTGAAGGTTAATTTTGGAAAAATCTCAGTGAGTCTAAAAATGTACATATCTCCTAAACTAGAAAACTTCGGCTGAGGACCTGTATAACAGAAAACCTATGCAAGAAAAAACTATTCATGCTAAAATATAACTCCTCAAGATCCGCGCGCCAGCAGGGGTTGGAACCAGCGAGTTTATATTCAACAAGTGACGGAAAACCGAGCCCTATAAAGAAGATCGGCTGCGGTCTTCGATCAATAATAGTACTAGATTCCCGTGCAGCGCTTCAAAAATGGGCCGAAAAATAAAACCACAAATACTTTTGTGGTCTTATTTCAAATTAGAATGGTCCAAGCATAGCCAACATTAAGACGTCAAAATGCCGCAGTGCGAGTTCAAAAACTGTGTAAAAATACCACCTTAACACCTAGGTTTTGGAAGAAATATTTTTGTTTTGGTAAGTTTACATCATTAAGTGTTTTCCATAAAATAAAAACAATTAAATAGTTAATAAATTCACACAGGTAATATTATAATTGTTTGGCCAATGTTTGCTACAACGCAACAACTATTGTATCAAACATCGACACTTCTTGAACAGGGAATGCATGGAGTAGTGTTGTTATTTTTATTTATCATTTTTCTAGTAACCCATTTCGCTGTGCAGAATGGATATCTAATGTCTCGAAAGAAAGAGGAAACCAAATATGCTACCCTTATAATGTTATTAATTAACTTACCTAGATCACTATTTCAGATACTTTTGTATAAAGAATACGCCGAAAACACGTTACTTGATTCCCTTTTTTTTAACTTTATTAAGTTTTTTAATACCTATTCGTTGCAATAGCGGCAATGTAAAACAGTATTTTTTATCTTTTTGAATCGATCAAAAATATTTACTACCATACATACGAAACTAAAAAATATATATTCTGCAACTCTACGTCTTTCAATACTTACTGTGTTCTAAATATTGAAATGTCATACCAAAAATTACGTTTAGTTCCACAATAGAATAAGCACGAAATTGTAAACAAAATGATTTAACCTAAGGACTCAGACTTAAGATTCATTTTAGAATAAATATTTTTGTACTGATGACTTTTTATTTTCAAGCAACTTATTAAATTTGTTCTTTTAATCCTTTCTTCGATGAAAGGCCTTAAATCAATATATTTTGCAATGGTAATTAAACTTTACGTTTAAGCATTAAGGTTTATATTAAACTGTAGGTTGTTCAGATTATGAAACTTTTTACTACGTAATGTAGACGTTTGCGTCGACGAGCGACGTATTTTTGTTCCTGATCCTTAATCTAGTACTATTATTGATCGAAGGCTGCGGTAGCCAAATATGATCTTCAAAATGGACTATGATACATATTTCTAGAAAAAATATATTGAAACCAGCTGATGCACGCGGCTTCGCCCGTGTATAAATTACATATTGAAACCTTCGAGAACCATTTTATCCATTGGTGAAACAGCATGAAATCGGTGCAGCAGTTTTTGAGTTTATCGCGAACAGACGTGGACTTTATTTTATAATATGTTGTGATAGTGAAGTTGTAATCTTCTCATACTGACCGATATGAGCGCCTGTTCCTGCGTGAAGGTGTGAGCAGAGTGTAAGGTAGACATGCTGAGCTCCTTCACGGTGCAGTGTTCCAGCTGCGCCAACAGCGCCGGAGCTATGTGTGTCTCCGCGCACGAGCCCGTGATCAGTACCACGCTCTGCGATAGGGACGGCGAGCAGATTCTGGGGAATAAGAAAGATTACAATTACTGAAACTTTACATTGATAAAGACGAGGTCTGGCTGGCAGTTCAAATTGTTGGTTGGTTTGGTAATAAATTGAAAACAGATTCACGGCGATTTGTTATATTGACGGAGTAAGGAATAAACTTTACCAATTGAGTATATAATGTAAGCAAGATGGGATTCAAATACTGTAACTTGGATGACTTTTTAACGCTAGTTCGTTATCGTGATTAGTGCCCAACCTGGTGTCAGAGTTTTATACCGCCCAAGGGTCATTGACTTTGCTTTACATGCCGTCAAGAAATATCTCCCCGTCATGCTGGTTTCTTTACAAATGTTTTGCATCATCAGAAAATAATGATAATTATACAAAAATGCACATGAGTCTGAAAACACAGATGTGCTTGTGTTGGGTTCGACTTCGATCTTGAGACCTACTCAGTGTTAGTGATGAGCGTCGAATGAATAAACTAGTTAAATCAACCGTCGACGTACTGTCAACGAATAGACGGTTCACCAACAATCCATGGACTAGACGAATCCGTAGACGTCTCAACGACAGTCAACGGCTAAACTGAATACGTCTATCGACTGTACCGACTCAAGAACGCAGGCAAGTCGTTCGTCCTTAGAAATAGAATAAACGCTCAAACAAATTTTAACTCTAAATCTATCTAAAGAGAGTTCATATTTGTATACCACGACGAATGAGTTTGTGTTACTTGCCTACGTTCTTGAGTTTTACATCAGTTCCGTACAAATATCAACTGTCTCCTGCTAGATTTAGAGTTAATATTGTTTGAGCGATTATTTTGGAGTCTCTAGTCTACTGCCTACGTCGCCGTCAACGTAGTAGACTTCGTTGCAAAGTTTATTTCAACGTCTGCATAACCAAGTCGACGAATTCAACTAGTTGATGGACTAACCGATGAACAAAAATGGACGGTCTAGTTTCGTTAACGCTAAATGCGTCGACGACCCATCTCTACTACTTGGCAGTACGACAGTCACATCACCTATTATTATATATATACTATAATTGCTTTTGACTGCTGCAAACTGTCTATCAACACTGAGCATCTACAGTACAGTCAAACAAGCTATTTGGTTTACAGTTTAACCGACAAATCTATACTAATATTATAAAGCAGAAGAGTTTGTTTGTTTGGTTGAACGCGCTATTCTCAGGAACTGCTGGTTCGAATTGAAAAAATATTTTTGTGTTGGATAGTCCATTTATCGAGGAAGGCTTTAGGCTATATAACATCACGCTCCGATTATTAGGAGCGGAGCAGGAATGAGAAATGTTGCAAAAACGGGGATTTATTACTTTCGTTTTTCTCTCTTATGTGATGCAGACGAAGTTGCAGGGGTCAGCTAGTTACATCAATGTAAACCAAATAGCTTGTTCGACCGTACATAGGCCCTTACGATTACTGTAAGGTTGCTGTAACGTACCTCTTCTCAGAGACAGTGTGTAGCGGGAACACGTTCTGCAACACGTTGCACGCGGCCTGCACTTGAGCTTGTAACAGCGGCACACAGTGTGCAGGTAATCTCTTGGCTGCTAGTGGACTTGTTCGAGCCCCGGCCGCTACTAGAGAATTCATCGCTTCTAGGAGATCGGTTCGCGTTACTTCTACCTGTGGGTATGAAGACAAAATATTTGAAAAGTTTTGGGGCTGGCTAGCTTACCGCCATTTCAATTCGCTACTTCTGCAATCTATGTCGGTAATTTCAGTTCCAGTTTTTTTTACCCTTTAAAAAAACTACGGGCATAGCTCACCAAAAAAAAAAAATATATGATCAGTAATCATAAAAAATGGTGCAATTGAGAAATCTACTATTTAAGTTTTTTTTTTAATGATCGCTGGACATTTACACACAGCGCCATCTAGCGCCACACCAACCAAGGCTTGTGTCGTGGATACCAGATAGTTCATATATTACATGAATACTTTTTTTGTTTGTAAATATATATATATGTATAAACATCCATGACTCGGACAAATGTCCATGCTCGTCACACAAACATTTGCTCCTACCGGGATTCGAACCCAAGACCCTAAGAACGTAAGGCGGGTCGTCATGATCATCAATAGATTCTTTCAAATGCAATTGAAATGAAAATAGAACTGACCTCGCGCCATGTTGTGACGTCACAGCTGTCAAATCGAAGAAGTTGATGACAAAAAAAGTTTGGTAATCAAAAAATGACAACAACAAAAACGGTTTAGATTTGCCTCAAACTGGGATAAACCAAAACATATTGATAATATACCATTCAAAAAAAGAAAATACATATTCGGTGGGATAAACATAAACAAACATGAATAAACCAGTCGTTTCTATGATGTAGTCACAGTCAACACTTCCACAGTTTATGAAAAAAACAATAATAATATTAAAGATAACGATAATATACAATACTTATTATAACAAAAAAAATCCTTATGCAAATTAATCGATAACATGGTGTTTGATACAATATTTCGAAGCATTTAAATAAACGATTATTATTTGAAGATAACATTACCAAGATAACAACGATTTAAAAAGATTATTAACGCATTGTTTATAATCTTTTTTATTTGCGTAAGTATTATTTTTGGGGAAGATACTTTTCAAGTAACAGTTGACAGATAAAAGGTCATTGACGTCACAGCATGGCGCGAGGGAAGAATTATTTTCATTTAAAAAGCATTGAACCGGTGATACTTATTATCAACGGCACACTAACGTAGAAAACACATAAAATAAATAACACAAAATTTCCTTAAAAACAAAAAGAGAATAGTCGCCCCCGGGTGGGCTCGAACCACCAACCTTTCGGTTAACAGCCGAACGCGCTAGCCATTGCGCCACGGAGGCTATGGAAAAACTGTCGAAATTTCACATTTCATTCTAGAAGTACTAAACATGCTTATTTCAAGACCTTTAATTTCTAATTTAGGCTTTCTGCCATGGGGAAAAAGTCGAGTTTATTAACATTTATTTCAACTAGTATTTTTAGGTAGTCTTTGGGAACTGCCAATAGAAGGGAAATCTAAGTAAATATATATCTGCTACAGGTTGTGCCCGGCGCACGCCTAGTAGTCCAGCGATAATTATTTTTATTTTTATTTTTTTACTTACATTTTTAGCATCGATCATCAACGCGTGCTCACTTTCATAAACTTGTGGGTATACTCGTCGCAGCGCTTTGAGTACTGCTTCAGAACATAGCGCCTTCAGATCGGAACCTGAAATATAAACAGCATCATTTCACTATTCACACAGACATTGACCAACCAACAGAAAGATACCTTCTGGTAGATTTAAATTATTGGTACATCGCTTATAAAATAATATTAAGTAGGTCATATTTAGAAGTCGGACAAAGTTTATCAGCTTTTCCATCGGGAGTTTTTCAATACGAACCACGGAGTCTGTATTTGTGCCCGGTTGATACCAATAGGCTTGGCCCTATTAAATGGAATCTATTACAGGCGAAATGAACCATCTTACCATATTCAAACGGTTTTACTAATTTTAAAAATCCACATCGTGTCTCTCAAATCTCTTGTGATTAGTCAAATCCAACAACAACAAATATTACAAGAACACTTTTCAGTCTAAACTTAATTCTTACCTCCATACCCTCCAGTGACCTCCGCCAGATAATCCAAGGTGTCCTCACTGGGTCTAGGCTGCCAGTCCTTAGTATAGATATCCAATATGTCCCTCCTAGCATTAGCGTGAGGCGGAGGGAAGTGTAGCTCGCGATCGAACCGTCCGGCGCGGCGTAGTGCGGGGTCCACGGCGTCTAAGCGGTTAGTGGCGCCGATTATCACCACTTCGCCTCTGGGAATAAAAATGAATTTTGAGTGGCAAGATTGGTTATCAAAAAGAAAGTTGTGCGAGATTGACATTCGTCATTATCTGCCTAGTCTTTTCCCAACTATGTTGGGGTCGGCTTCCAGTCTAAACTGATGCAGCTGAATACCAGTATTATACAAGATTATTTTTCGGGGTTAAAGGGGTCATTGTACTCATCATTTTGAACAACTTTTTCTATGGGACGAACCTTGAAATCGCAAAAAAAAATCAGCTGTTCCCTACATTTTGACGAGTTATGCGAACATAAATGTAGGGAACAGCTGATTTTTTTTTCGCGATTTCAAGGTTCGTCCCATAGAAAAAGTTGTTCAAAATGATGAGTACAATGACCCCTTTTCGGGTTTAGTATAAACAAAAAATAATGTTGTATATGGAGCGACTGCTTATCAGACCTCCACAACCCAGTTAGTAATTACGTTACCTTGGTAAGACTGACTGTCAGACTTTTTGGGACATACTGATAGTGTTAGCCTGCGTCATTCCACTGCTGGGCAGAAGCCTGGGACATTAAGTTAATGCCGAAACTAGCGTGGTAACCTCACATTCTTCGGATTTCCACAAACCTAAAGAATCGTATTTCGAAAATGTACAATTTAAAAGACTCAAGTTCCTGAACTTCAGATTAAATCTTTTTTTATTTCATCGCTACGCAATGCCTACTTAACTTTCAACTTTACATCATATGAAATAGGGATCAAATGCACATACCTATCACATAGTCCATCCATTTCAGCTAGTAATGTTCCAACGACGCTAGTGTGCACTTGTTCTTGTCGCACGCTACGTACCGGCGCGAGCGCATCGATCTCGTCGAAGAATATTATTGAGGGCTTCATTTTGTTCGCCTGGGCATTGAAAAGGGTTTACTCAGTTTATTTTTACAGTTTATAATTCGTAACTGTGACTCTGACGCCCAATAATTGCCTGTACAGTAAATTACAATGGTCTGACTTAAAATTGTATGATACAAGGGATATATGAAGTTTACTAGATGTTTGAGCAGTAATGATGTCGGTGTCATCAAGCATGCTTACATCGTAAGAAGATAATTAAATGGAAATAATTTTACATTACTCAGAGCAAGTTTCGTGAGATTACAATTAACTGACACAAGTATCATAATAGGACAAAATTACAGCTCAAAATCTATGAAATGGTATACTTTTTTATGCCTTAACTAAACAAAAAAAAATCTAACATCAAATCACCTGTTGGAACAGTAACTTCAAGTGCCTCTCGCTCTCTCCGACCCACTTCTTCAGACAGTCAGCTCCCTTCCTCATGAAGAAGGCGACCTTTCTCCCTCCAACTAACGTACATTCGTTGGCTAAAGCTCTTGCTAGTAATGTCTTGCCCGTTCCGGGTGGACCGTGGAATAAGACGCCTTTGGCTGGTCGCGTCTTGAATTTTTGGAATAAGTCGGGATACATGAGTGGGAAGAGTACCATCTCTCTGAGGCATTTTATGTGCTCTTCTAAACCTCCGACCTGCAAGAAATTGTGTGTTTAGAAAGATTGTTTTAGAAGGAAACATAGGAAAAGATTTTGTTTTCGTTGCTAGAAGTAATGTCCAAATGTCCATCTCCTTGTATCATGGTAGTTTTCAAATCATAGAAACACCTTTATTGATTTAGAAGTAAAACTGTAGTGTTGAACAAACATGTAGTCATTTTACTGTGTATATTTCACAAATCTATAGAAGTACAGTGAAACCTGGATAACTGGGACATCAAGGGTTACTGGGTCAATTGGTCTCTCTTTAAGAGATATTCCATTTACCCAGTGTCTGTATTGCAGTCAAAGTAGTAGGAAAGTATTTATCATTTACTTTATGTAGTGTATCTTTTTAATGTATGCATGTACTCACCGAAGTAAATCTGACGCTACCGTCAACTTCAACAGGTTGTATATCTCTCAACGCTCTGTCAGTTTTCTTATCATCCATGGATTTTGACTTTTGCCTGAAAATAATCAAAAGCAATCGTTGAAACATAGTCTATCTCTCCTAACCCCAATCAGCAGGAAGAGATTTCTTAATGAAATAAGCAGCTTCTTTGTACTCTTTTGTATGTGTGTTATTTCCTGTGTGTTGTGTGTGTACATAAATAAATAAAATATTTCTATAGTTTAGTGTAAAGTAATGCAGTTGGATCTGACTGAGAATTTAAAGAACTCCTGAGAAACCAGTTTTTATTCAGCACTTAAGTTCTTTCAGTATCTTTCTCAAGTTCGGTAGTAACAGTTCAAGCGTTGTTCGGCTTCTAATTTGCGAACCTATGTGACAAGTGCAAAGGTATTTTAATAAGTAACTCACCTGCCCTTGGTCTTATTCTTCATAGACACATTAAGATCCTCTTCTGTATCTGAACTAGAAGTACTACTACTAGTGGAACTGGACGGCGATTGTGCTGCAAATAAATTTAAATACCCATGTATTTTATGTGTCAAAGTATAATCAACTTTATAGTAAACAGGGTAAGACTTACATCTGATCGTCTTTCTCCGCAATATTTTTGGTTTCCTTTCTCTCAGACAATATGGCTTCTTTCTGATTGTGAAGGTTTTTGCTGAAAACAAAAGTAATTGATGAGTACCTATATTTGTTTTAATCATACATCATTTTTTGGAAGTTATTGTTGCTTTCCGAGACACCGAGTTGCCTCGTGTGAATTTAATGGTTACCCATCCACGAACCGCCCACTATAAGCAATATTTAACCTTAAAGAATGACCTGTGCGTTTTAAATTATCAAGCCACGAGCCTCTTCATTTATAATTTTATTGAAAATCTAACATAACTATTAGGGTGGTCTTTATTCTTAAGAAAAACATTTTTTTCTTTAATTTCGGGGGGCATCATGTAATTTGGTTATATTACCTACCATAAGAAAATATTACAGTACTTTTTTTGATTTTTTTTAAAAACATTTAGAGGTAAAAATTTGTTTTTCTCAGAATCCTTTATTTTTTACCCAAGTCTTAAAAATATTACACAATTGTTGATGATGCTATGAAATAAAATAAACTGAATTATTTACTTTTAAGATACAAGGGTTCACTTGTTAGTATTGGGGTACTTTTTCCTATACTCTTTTACCAACAAATGCTTTTGTTCTTCATTTGTGGTAATTAATTTATTGTAGCAACACCGCGCACAGCTGTAACATTCACTACACGCAATTAATGAACGATAGAAAAAAAATGATAGCTGGTACCGACCTCTAAATCTTAACAGAATCAAAAACAAAAAACACGTATTTCGTATTTAGAGGTATATAATCAAATGAGAAAGTGCCCGGAGGATAATACGAAAGTCGAAAAATAAGGACCAGCCTAATAACTATACAGGAATTATTGTTCTTGGTTAGGAACATTGATTTTTCAAAAAACCCACTAAAAAAATTGACCCTGTACACAAAATGGGTGCATACCTCTGGACCTGGTTTCGTCCTGCGCGATCTGCACGAAGGCAGGCTTGGGCTTGCGCGTTCTCTTGGAGCGACGCGGCGCGCGACTCAGCGTCAGCTCGCTGCCTGACTCCGATGATGATGACTCTGATAACATTGGAATGTTGATTGTGGTCGTTAGAAGGAAGAACCACTCGATATCCAGAAATTTTCTTACAAAATAAAATTCTAAACTACCAGTAGGGTGTAATAAACCAACAGACGAAGATGCGACGCTGGGCGTGAATGAATATCGAACTAGCCAGCGAGCAATGTACATACTCTGTGGTCAGTCCGACACGTCGACCCAGCCACGTTACTTGTAGCTTCATACCTAAAATGCGGTGCACTTGGCCTGCTATTATTACACATAGCCTTTAGAATAGCTAAGTTACTAAAAATAGTAATAATTTTGTATAAATCAATATCTATTGAAATAACATAACAATTACCGGTCTCCTGTTGACTGTCCCCCTTCTTAGCTTGTCTGCCTCGGACGGCCTTTCTTCTACTTCTTGTGTTTGCTTGATTACTGGAAATTAAAACAAAATCTTAGCCCACCGATATTTTAAATTTAGAGTTAGCATCACTGCCAAAATCAAAATGATCTTTAGTTTCATTTACATAAGGTTGAGTTTGTAGTGTAAGGACTGTACCACTCCAGCAAGTGTGTAGAAAGAAGAAATATTGTACGTTCGTTCACTTTTTCTTTGATTGCAAAACACAGGGTAGAGTTTTTTTCTAGATTGTGATACTGATGACGACAGACTAATGACGTTTTAGAATAATTACTGTTTCTATGTGAGACAGAGATGAAGACATACAGGACAGATAGCACCATCTCTTTTCCTCTACGCAACAATGATGGCTTCAACACTCCATACCCAAGTCCTACTCTGTACATACCTTTCGCTATCCTGTCCCTGCACCGGCTGTTCTCCTTCCTGCTTAACTTCCTTATCAGCCTGCTCCTCTTTAGGTGGAACTTCCACCTCCATTTTACCATCTTCTGTCTTCGTCTCCTGAGGTTTGTTCTCGATCACCGTCTGGTTGTTATCCTCTTCCGAATCTGATTCAGTCGCACCCTGGACATCGCGATATAAACAACGTTTCAGGTTTTGTATAGAGATTTTTTTGGTTATATTAATTTTGTACTGTAAGGAAAATGTTCTTTGTCTTTTAGTTATATGTGGATGTTTGCCTGTTTAGGTTTTCGAATATGAATACGAAATCAGCAACCTGCCCATAGAATATTATATTTTGGGCTATAATATGTCTTTATACATACATCTCTATTGTTAGTGCATTTGTTGCGTAAAATGACGACGTTATTCAGGAATATTATGTTTTAAAATACACATATCAGTATGGGGTAAATACAAATAGGACTCACATTAGCTTTTTTGTTGTTGAATCTAGCCGAAGTTCTTCTTTGACGAGCAAGTTGAGTGTCGTCGTCGGTATTGGTGGGAGGGTGACTACGATTCTGTAAACAACAAAACGTTTTCATACGAACTCAAGACAAAAACTCCAAAGCGACTGGGTAAACGTTGCGGTAATCAGCTAGATGCAAGTAGCACAGGACTGGTCTATATTGAGAGTGCGCTCCGCACTCTCAATCATTGACGTTGTTTTATTTAATTGTTCTCTGAGGGAGTTCACAAAAAATGCTTTGTTTTGTGATTAGTTACACAATGTAATATTGTTATTGTTTACAGTATCGCATTAGGTAACCCTTAAAGATAGTCGTAAGGTGGAGAAATAAATAAATATTGAGACAAAAGGATATAAGAGGTGTTAATGGACACTTCCCGGAGTCGTCAACCAAGCATATAGTACAGCCTTTCCAAAGTGGACGATAACGCCCCCTTGTGGGCGCTGCAGGCCTAAAGGGGGGCAGTAAGAGACCCAGGAAAAAATTGGAGGCTTTGTATAGAGGCTTAGAGGGCAATTTGTGAATTTCATCTAGGAGGACGCTTAGACACCGACTGAGCGCACGACTCCCGACTACAACTTGTGAACATCAACTAATATAAAAGGATTGCTCAAACTAACTCGGTTCGATATTTCTCTCCGTGTTGTTTATATATCTGTCCTGATTATTAATTTAAAAAAGTAAATTAAATATAAAAGTATAAAATTATAAAAAATTAAATTAAAAAAAAAGGTCTAAGAGATCTATGCTAACATAACATTTGTTAGTTTTTTGCAATTTCTTAGCCGTTAGTTAATATTATTTTTTAACTCGAAAAAATTTTTTTTTATTTTTTTTTATTTTAGTATTTTCAAGGATTTTTTTATTTGAACAGTGGGTGAAAAACTGGGGCGCATAAAATAATTTATTATCAAAAGTGGGCAGTAGACAAAATAGGTTTGGGAACCCCTGATGCTATTTGGTTTACACTTTACAATGTAATTTGTTGGAAACTGAAACAGCTTGTTCGACCGTACATCAAACTAAGTTTCTCCACGTAAACATATTACTAGTAAAATTATTTTTTTTGGGTGGAAAAATCACGTTTTACGGTAGGACTCAAAAAAAAATGTGCATTAAATAGTACGAGGGTTGTGGAGGTATTTATAGTTATAATATTATCAAAAACTTGTATTAAAAAATATCTTGTGAAAAAGTTGAAACTTTGACTTGCAAAATCTCCGTAACTAAAAGGTTCCCAGGTATGGTCTAGATTGGGGAGAACAAGTACCTTTACGCACACAAGGGAGATCACCCAGATTGGGCTATTTTCAAAAGTATCCAAGCAAAATAAACTTATCATTTGGATAGAGAATATATGAAATATTTTTTATTATTACGCCAAAGTCGTAACTCAATTCACCGAGAAATTATTCAACCACAAAATATCTGAGTTCACCCAGATTGGCCAACTAAAAATAAACGAAATAATTAAATAGAGCTTATGGATATAAACATGTTTTATTAAGCCAACAAAGTTACCCAAGTTTTAAATAATTAATTATGATAAATATGGTAAAAACGCTACTGGTCGATGATCAAGGGAGATCTGCCGATTCCCGTGAAGCCCAAACTCATCGATGTGTTTATCCTGACTGTCCCACCTTCAACAAGGAGACTTTTGAAAATAGCCCAAAAATGTATGGAGGCTGGGTGATCTCCTTTCGGCTAGAAAAGATGATAATTACTCACCAGTTGTTTCTTACTGGTGTCCCTCGCGACCCTGGCCTCGTCAGCCGAAGAGAATTCGTCTGAGGAGCTAGAGCCAGGGAACCCGTACAGATCGGGGTAACCCTTCACTTTCAGCTCGTTGGTGATCCAGCTCTCATTGAAATTGTGATGCAAGAGCTTGCGCTTTCGACAGCTGCGGCGGACATCTAGAAAAGGTGATGCATACATATATTTAAATGGAATGTACTAAAATGGCACCGAATTTGTCATGTACGGTCGAACAAGCTATTTGGTTTACACTTTACAATGTAATTTGTGGGTTAAACTGTAAACCAATTAGCTTGTTCGACCGTACGTCAAAGGACGGATGACTGTTGGAACAACGAGTCCTGGAGATCGTGTGTTGGCAAAGATAGCGAGAACCCCCTAACTAAATGGACCGAAGACCATAAAAAGGTTGAGGAATGAGTGTTGTAGCGCAACGCTTAATCGAGTAGTGTAACTCATTAGCCTGCCAACTCCCACTATTGGACGAAAGCCTCTACAGAGTGCTGTAAGATACTTACTCTCCTGTATAGGCTTGTCCTCACTATCTTCCATATAGTTTTTCCTGGGACCGCGACTGCGCCGGATCTTCACGCTGCGGTTAGTGGTGTCGTTGCCATCGGCGAAGAACACTCGTACTTGTCTGGATCTAGAATAACAAATATATAGTTATTATTTGGCTAATTTCTATGTGAATATTATAAATTAAAGTTGCTTTTCCTCTGTCTGCCGCTTCTAATAAATTTCGCAACGGATTTTAATGTGGTTTTCACAATCATTGAGAGTTTTCATTCCAGAAGATTTACATTCATATTTGACTTACATATAATAACGAAATCTCGATGTTTTGTGAAGTTGTACAATCCGTCGGATGGAGGGACCAGTCCCTAGCGATTTTATAATTTGAATATTCCGCTATTTCTATGTTTATTGCTGTGTCCTCAAACTGTGCGCCATCAATACAGACCGCGATAATGTTGCCTCGACGATAACTGGTGGCGTTAGGTGTAGGTGTACGGTTGACCGCGAACATCCGTCAACACATTGCGTATAAGGGCCGAAATATTCGTGCTCTCAAAAAAAAATTGTTACATCGAGTTAATAACGAACAGCGTTCATAAAATGCCACGGGCGGTCCACATCTCCAAAGCTGCTAGTCTGATGTTCAAATTAGCATGATTCTTCACAGCCGAACGATAAAATCGAATTACGTAGACATTAAAAACTGTTAATCGGTCAAAACCACTTTTGACTGTAGTCAGTCAATATTAAGTAGAAATGCGTTTTCTGCATGAAAAATATGATGTTTTAGGACGTATCAGTTGTCATTTTTCAACCCTTCTACTTGTTCAATGTATCTACGCCCGGTATACCAAAAAGAGATTGTTAATAGAATAAGGTCAATTAAAAATAGCGGTATCGATGACATTCCACCATTTTTATTAAAGCAATGCGCAATAGAACTTTTCATTCCTCTGATGTTTTTGATCAATCAAAACTTTCAAAACGGCCAATTTCCAGACGCACTTAAAGTAGCTTTAGTTAAACCAGCGCATCATTATCCATTGCGTAGATTTAAATTGCTTAATGTTTTAATTCGCTGTTGAATTGTACTAATATAAACTAATATAAAGTGAAAAGAATTACATAATTACATGAATTAAATAAATGTTTAATGCATGCTAATTTAAAATTAGAAGGGCAGGCGAATGAGAAATTGCAATGCTTGTAAAAGGCTGCTAAGTTATAAGTAAAAAGTTTCTAAGTAAATGTTAGGTACTGTTAAAATAGTTTTCAACGGTCAAAAGTAGTTTTGACTGACTAACAGTTCTGACTGATTAACACTTTTGACTGATTAAATGTATTGACTGTAACAGATATAGGTACGTTTGGGAAAAAACTTCCAATTGTGTCGAACTGACCCAAAAATCTTTAATTTGCCAAACAGACATTCACTATCAGCAAGAGTCGATTGAACGCGGAGCTGTCTAGTAATTGTTTCGCGAAGACATTGTTTAAAAAAAAATACTATTGATATGCTGAATCTAATGTTGCAACTGAATTAAGTTTGTGGTAGCCTGGCACGGGTTCTCAAACTGTATTGGCATAGCTATTGGTTTTCATGACGAATAAAAGCCTACCTTCTAGAATATTTTCTGGTCTCTGGTTCTGTATCACTTTCGGGAAACACAATCCGAGGCATCTTGATGGTCCGGAGACGGCGGCTGTCTGGAATGTTAACATAATTATCATACATCCTTCAAGGCTAGTGTGGAACTCGAGAGGTGTTCTACAATCCTGTCTAGCTCAATGGACCAACGACTTTAAAAACGTGACGGGATGCAGAAGCCGGAGGACAGAGAAGAGAAATTGGAAACCAGAGCGAAAATTTGGTGCTGTTCCACAAACAATAGTGCGTGCCCTGATGCTGCAAGCAACAAGCATTGATGGACACTAGTGACATGAATGCTATTTGATTAGCATTACTTATTTGTTATACTTTTTTGCTTAATATTCTAATAATATTTAGCTTTTTAACCCAGTTTTATGGTTAGTTAAATAAATTTGATGTAATTTACAAAAGATGTTTACTATCCTGAGTGTACACGTTTTAAAAATGACTTTAAATAAAGGTTCTGTTATACAGACCATCTGATACGTTGTTGGACATTTGCTAATTAGACTTACTGCACATTAAAAGTTTCGCGCTGTTGGACATTTAGCTTTACGAGACCTTCGGATCAGGACTGATAATATCAAACTTGAAGCTACATTCTAGGTCTACTCAATATTGGTTGCCATCAACATGGTAAAAAGATGATTGCGTTGTATGGCAGGATATAGCTAAATCAGCCAATTTAAATTAAAATCATGCAGCATAAGTCTTAAACCTGTGCGATGAACCCAGAGCGTTTTTACAAATTACTATTCCAAACAAATACTCACATTTAGTAGGCCAGCGTTGTATTTTCCTAGTCACTTTATACTGACTACTTCTCAACTCCCGTGGTGTCCAATTAGATGCTTTTGGAGTCTAAAATGATTTAATTAATGTTACACTTTTGTCATTAACACAAACACTAGCAACGATACTTGAATAAATTGTCACTACAGAGAAAAAAATAGGCAAGAGCATTCAAGTTATTGCTCCTTCGGTCCCCTAAAGGAAACTGTGCTATAATGCACTATTCACAGGTGACAGTATTAGGCCACAGGAAAGAGGGGGCAAGTCGTGCTAGCTAGTACATATCAGGTACAAATTCCAAACTATTATTTTTCAGGACACAAATTGATTTACAATTTTGACTGTGGAAACAACGAGCCTGCTGTTGAATTGGCAACATTTGGTTCAGTGCTGTAAGTTGAAATTCCAACGGAATGCTCAATGTCTCATAGGATATTTCTCTGCCATTGATAATCATCTTGTGTGAATTATTAGAAATTCTGTGTGTAATTAATAAGGTGAAATGGGCCTGCCTGGGTATATGAGCACACCAAGGTGCAAATAATTTAAAAAAATACATAATAATTTATAGATTCAATTTGTATGCTTGATATGGATTCGTAATAACTTAAATCTTATTTATTAAGTGCTACATATTAAAACACTTTATAATATTTAAAATAAGAGTATAATTATCTGAACCACATACACCCCATGCGGACACTAAATTATATGTATATTAACCACTATAAATTATAGTAAGATTATATTATTACATTTTGGGGAAACTTAGTAACATGTTAAGGTGTGTCATCCCATAGGATTTAAGGTGAAAGATGTACTATCCTAGGTGAGGCTTATGACAAATAATAAAAAAAAAACTTTTATGTACAAAAACTTGTGCTGGAGAAACAGAAAATCTCAATCAATCAATCTCAATGGTAATCTCTTCACGTTCAGATATTTCACTATCTGCAACAACCGGATCAAGTCGGTAAAGAATGGGATGATATTATTGGTCCTAGCTGTCATTTGTAATCTTTGACAGTCATTTCTATTAATCAGGGGCCCAAAAATCTATTATTCTGTCATAAATATTATTTCCTTCACATTGCCCTGTTCCCACTAAGTCGTATATGTAAGACGATATATGTAAAGTTTTAAGTGTTGTGACTTGTGTATTTACTCTCGTCTATGACTTTTGCCAACTAAATAACAACAAAAAATGAATTATCACAACATAGTGGGAACGGAACCTCACTAGTCTCCACTTGTGGATTTAGCTTTATATTCAAACTCTGCCTCATTCTTGAATTTACTCACTCAGTCCTGTTCTCCTGTATTATAATCATCATCTTATTAATGCGAAAGTTGTTACCTTTTCACAACTAAATGGCTGATTGGATTGTAATAAAATTTGGTAGAATTATATCCTGGAGTAGGCCACAGGCTTTTTTTCTCACACATGTAATTTAACATTTTCACGCACAGTCACGACAACAGCTAGTTACTTATGAAGAGATCAAATTACTATAGCTGAATCTGTACTATAAAAGGCAGACTACTCGTATCAATGGCACAACTCAAAATCAAAATCAAAATATTTTATTTCACATGGGCCTGGATGGGCACTTATAAAACTTCGAAAAAGGTGCACGGTTCGCGTTGGTCGATTCCATGGAGAAGCCTTGTCTGTGGTTGTTAAACAGCATCCGGGAATCTAACTAGATTACAATGGTCAATATTATTGTATGACTGATTGGTACTTAACTGCTTCGGCATTCATTGCATTGGCTAATTTATCATAAGGCTATACAACATTTATTTTAAGATAATCAATGATGTTTGCATTGAAAATTATGCATTTAAATGAGTTAAGTTTTCAAAGTAAACAATTGTTATTGATGTTTGGACTTTACCTAAATGTATTTGGAACCTTTTGTCTGAAACTGCACTGAAAATACAATTTTCAAAACTGCTGCCAACTAACTACTATACTGAATCTTTAATAGAATAAGCATACCTTTCATAAGTAAACTAGTTACATCCATACTACTAATACACCCCTGCTAAGCCTATGAGTTCATACATGTTTTCATGTGAGTATGTTTACCAATTCCTTTCCAATACAAAAATAATTCTTACAAGAATGTCAACACATCATTCTATTCACAACTACTACAGTCTGCAGGATTGTACTGTCACCAGTGATACAACATTCACTATTGACATAGAATGTGTAAATTAACTATGTGTAGCTTGTATTTGGACATCTATAGTGTAGTATTCATATTTATATAACATACTTCAGAGCTCTGACATCATAACTATGCAAAATATAGATACAACAAATAGATATTACACATTCAAGTAGCTTGTAGGAAACTAAAAGGGGGACAACTCTACAAAACCCCAGCTGTGTTCATAACAACAATGTATTTCCAACAATAAGCACTAAAAGCGCATGCATCGACGTGCACTCGCGACATTCATGTACCTATAGGGAAACAGGACAGGAAGTTGGTACAAAGTGGAGTACATAAAGCCTTGATACCAAACCACTGCACAACAAACGAATGGCTTCACAACGTCACCTTCTCATCAGTCACGATGCTCACGTCGTTCATAGCGTAATTCCCATCGTCAACCTCCCCGTTTTCTCCATTACTGCGACGGGTTTTCACCATTGCAGTAGCTGTGTCGTAACTTTACATACAAGACCCAAAATCCGTTATGTAACAGCCCTACGACGTTACAAACACACGCAACTCGTAAATCATTAACAACACAAATGTTTTACACTCAAAATAGAAAACTAGCACGACAAAGGACGAGCGTTATCACCCGCACATGTCGTTGCACAGCGCCATGTTAAATGAACAATGTACTTCTGCTCCCAGTTATTTTTACAGTTGATAACTCACCAATCGCACGCACCGTATTCTCTAATACACTTGTGATTAAAATTATAAACAATTTCAGTAACGAAAACCATGAAAAATCAATGAATTAAACTGATACGAAACGAAATCCACAACTCACGATGTTTTTATTGACAACTGTCAAAAATTCCCGCAAATTTGTCATTTTTCAAATTGATACAAGAAAACACCGTTGTAAGCATTGCAGTTTGTCGATACTCTTTTGACTTGCAGAAATTGGCATTGCGTAATAATGGTGCAATTCTCTTGTGGTCATGCTCAAAGTTGTACATTAGAAACTCGTTTTGTACTCTTTCCATGTAGTGAAATCCTAAATCGAACTTGTGATCACAAACCGTATTTTATTGTTATGTATTTGAAAATGGAAAAATGACAAAGCACAATGAAATGTTTTAAACAGTTTATTCTGTATAATTTTTTCAAGTTCATATTCTAGAATTTATAAGTTTATACCAAGCGATGAAATTATGCGAACCGTATTTATAATATTTTAATGTGGAATTGGACTCCATTCATATTACTATACTCTTTGGTTTGGACCAGCCTCAAATAGATTATAGTCTGAGCTCAAAAGTTATTGACTTTCTACGACAGTGTGGGGACTTTTAAATATCGGTAAAGGAAGTCTGTGTTTAAAAAGTCAGCACCAAGATCAAGGGCGAATTTCCCTATAGGCCGAGCAGGCCCGGGCCCGGGCCCGATTGATTATGATTTTAGAAGTGTTGCTCATCCAACTGAATCTTTGCTTACTAGTTTATTCCAAGGTTAATTTAATTTCTGTAGTTTTAATTTTTAATTTAGTTTTTTTTTTTTGCACATAGGAGGTTGACAATCTTTCGTAGGCCTAGGGCAGCCAACGTATTAAATCCACCCCCGACCAAGATCATGGACATTTGAAGTCAATTATTACCGCAAAGGGTGTTTCTCAAAAACGTTAGTAGTGCCGGCGTTTTGGTAATTTTTTCACTAGTTTAGCTTACGGTATCTTAAAACAAATTTCAAAATCACGGGCTTCATTTTGCAGTTACTGTAGTTATAACGGCACCATTTTTGTAGGAAATAAATGCGTTGAGTCTCATTCAAGTACTTGGTACTATTTTAAAAACTCTTCCTTTTGATCGACTTCTTCAATGGATTGACTTCTATGGCTGCATTCCGTATTACAAAATAATCGCTCACAGCGCTCACATCCACATTTTGCGTTCCGATTTAGACATCACAATTTTGACAGCTAAGAGCTGTCATCAATTCGGAACGCTCGTGAACGCGTTCACAGTGATCATAACCCCAAGCCATACCTTTTATAAGGCCTATTTTTATTACAAAGATTTGCCTGCGTGGAAATCGCCGGCAGCATGAGAACATCACCAACTGCTGCCCTACAAGTGATGCTGGGGCTACCACCCCTACACCTCGACATCGTAAGAGAGGAGGCGGCCGTAGCGATTTTCAGACTTGAGTTAGCTGGCACCTTATGTAACGACTCTAGAATAAAACACACACGCATCAGAGAAGATGCAATCAAAGAACAGCCGATGATGGCATCACCTATCGACAGAACTCTGAAAACTCACTGCTTCAAAAAACACTATAGCATAGAGCTCGTAGAGGAGTTGTGCGACTACTCAAGCACAAGAGAGCTAAGAGTCTACACTGATGGATCAAAAAACAACGATGGGACAGGCGTCGCGCGTCGGGGTGTTCTACGACGACCTCAACATTATAATATCCAAATCTCTTGGTAGGTTCAACTCTGTCTACCAAACAGAGTGTGTAGGCATTATCCACGCTGCACACGCTATAAAGGCCAGGGAGGTTACGGATACCAACATTCGTATACTCTCCGACAGTGCCTCAGTCCTCCAATCCCTAAAGAGTAACCAGATCACGTCGAGACTAACACTAGAATGCCACAAGGCCCTAGAACGATTCACGGTGCTGACTCACAACACTTCCACAACACTGACAGTCCCCTGTGCAAAGCGTCCATGGAGGCGGAGGAGACGGTTGAGCATGTGCTCCTGACCCCGTGTTCACAAACGTTCTACTCGTTTCCGATTCGACAACTCGTACATCTGTCTTCTTCTGGCATTACGAAAACGACCGAGATAGACATACGACTTCCCGAATCGGAAGCAAATCGAAGCGTTGTGAATACGGGGGCTGGAGTGCACAGGCGTTACCAAGATTCGCGAGGAGATCTTGGGAACGCCAAGATCACTTGCAGATGTCCTGAGGAAGCCGGGAAGTTTAATCTGCTTCTGGAGGGAGGTGGGCAGGTTGGAGTAATTGGCCACCATGGCTCACGCACAATGGTCCACTTCAAAGTTGTTGATTGGTTTTAATTTTAATTAGGATGAAAACTAAACTGTCAATTTCTAAATGTGTACTGCATGCTATTAGTATCCCAAGATATAAAACTTTAAAATATTTCTATGGCAGAGATGCCGAATATAGTGAAACCCTTAGATATTAAGAACCTATGTAAATTACCTATATACTTGCAAATAAAATAATGTATTATTCATTAATTCATTCATTCATTCAAGGACTAAGTGCGGAAACCTTAACCCCCATGATGATGATGATGATGATGAGGCCTATTTTTGAAAATGGAAGTTATGTTGGTTAAGCTCGTCGGCTAAATTCTATAATAATCATGATTGCAATGAATGAATAGAATAGTTACCTGCCATAATATGTTCATACCGAAACAACAAAATCTTTTAACACAGATGTCATTTCTGACAGCGCTCACGGTCATATTTATTTGGGGCATGGTGTGTTCGCAAGATAGCGCATGTCATGACGTCATCTATGACAATTCAAGGGACATCGATATCGCGCACACAGCAATTCGGAACAGATTAATGGTCGCTCAAATCGATTACAACGTAGTACGGAACGCGGCCTATCATTCGACAGAAGGAGAAGGAATACTTCTGTACATCACTAAATGTCAAAAACCACTCGAATTGTATTTTCTTCCCTTCTCTTTTAATGTTTTTATCATGATAGTGGAATAGAAACGTTAAAAATGGTATTCAAGTGATAAATAATAAAGAAACCCATATCTTTAAGACTAGTACTAATTAAAATTGTAAGTTGCATGTCGTTTTTTTGTTACAACTCGTTTGTGTTGATTGATGCCTCTGTGACAAAAACAACTGCTATAATAGTAACTTCGATAAAATAATTTACTTCAGTCTTGTGTATTTGTAAAGTGCGTACTCCAACCATGTTTCAGATACAACGATGGCCGGAAATCCAGAGCAAGTTTCTCCATTGGGAGAGGAGAGAGAAATATTGCATGAATCAATAAGCAAACAGCAATCAGACATTGATTTAGAAGAAGAAATATCAGCAAGAATGACAGCATCGTATAGTGAAATATCATTTCACTCTGACCAGGGCCGCTCTGAGGAGCAGGACAGAGTGGCAGGCCCATCTAGACCTTACAACTTACCATCAGAAAACCGGAAACAAGAAAAGCTTCCGCTGGATATAGATGGACATGTTAGATATGAAGGAGACATGACACACTATGTAGCTGATGACCTAGAATTCAAAATAAAAATATCAAGCCCTATAGCAAAAAGAGGTGAAACACCAGTATTTGGTAGCTCCAGTGCATCTCGTTCTAGTACTCCATCAGGAAAATTGTATAAACAAATACTAGCTCCTCAGATTGGACAAATAGATATAACAGTATTACATGACTTAGAATATGAAGCACAGAGAATTGCACAATCTGTAGATAATTTAATTGAAAACTTATCTAGTATACTGCACTCAAATTCTTCACTGACTGCGGAGAATATGGAGGTGTATAAAGATGCGGTTGGCAAAACATGTGATGCCATGGACAATAATATCAAGAGTATGTATACAATTCTAGCGAAAGGTGAAGAGGTGTCCCAAGCTATGATCCCTGTGCAAGCACAAGCAGCACGAATAGCAGAAATAAAGAGACTCCTTCAACTATTTGAGGATAAGTTCTAGTTAACAGCAAGATTCCCATGTTTACTGTGTATTATAATTATTATTATGTAAGTATTAAAAGGAAATCATCAAAATTGAATTTATTTTATTTCATCATTAGCCCATTATAGAGCAGAGTGAGAGAGCTAATGAGTGTTCAATACAGGTAGGTGATGAATGTGGTGTCAGCAAATCAACACTCAGCTGTAATAGGCTTAACATATTGTTGGAAAATAAATCTAGATGCTCCTCAGGGCTTGTATGTTTTTAATCTAGACAACTTCCAGTCATAGCCACGCCCTGCCCAAAGTTTGATCGAAAAAAATCGTAACAATGTATTTGGTTTTTGGACGATTGAAAGGTATTCCATGTTGCAGGAGTAGGAATGGTTTATACAGGCTGACTCACTTTACTATAAATTCAGAATATTAATTTCTTGGTTCACAGCGATACTTTTTTATTTAAAATATAAGTAAATTCCATTTTCTTAATTTTAAAAACCTATTGGAACATCAAAAATAATGATCGTCTGTTTTTGTTAAAATTAAGTATAGTGTACGTTTGGCTTTAAGATTTTGTTCACTTGGCACCCTATCCTATACTTGAAGAAACATGCGCGGTTAGCTGTCAGTGCGTTTCTTTGACATTGACATAAGTTGACGTTGTCATTGTCATTCGTTTCATTCCGTCAAATCGAATCGACCGAGGTGGTTGTAAAACTAAAAAGATCGAAGAATGTGTTTTAAAAATAAAAAAAAATGTAAATTGAATTAATAACATGAATGCTAACATCTTTATAAGATTACGCGTGCAGTTGTTGGTCTCATGACCATTTAGTATTCAGCTGCCATACAGAAATAACGTATAAATGGGTGACGTTCTGAGTTTATTTTCTGTGATAATTATGAAATTTAAATCTAAGTTCAATGAAAGTAAGATTTATTTCCACTATGATGTTCCGTGGGAGAAGCTGAAGTCGGTGAAGTGGATGAATGAAAAGGCCACCGCGAACAGAGCCTATGTGCCTACGACGGTGAGTGCTCTATCGCATTTTCTCTATATAGCAAAACATTAAAAAATATTTTATCGTACTTGATCGGAAAACTCGTTACTATTGTTATTGTTTGTGGGAACTCAAAAATGTCTGGACAATAAAATTGTCAGAGTTTTAGAGTAAAATTTCATTAAAACTGAATTTAATATTATTCAGTTTTCGCGCGAATTAATTTGTTTAATTTAACTACTCTAAATAAATATTACAAGATGCTTTTCCAGTGATAGGTACAAATCTATCATTCAAGAATTCTACATTCATAATATTAGCAAATAATAAGACATAATAAGGGCAAGAAATGTAAGTTATAATTTTTTGTAATCAACTAAGTTCCTCCAATTTCCATTAACTAAACAAGACGTTGATTACCAACAGTGCCTAGTAACGTTGCCCAGTCCCTAGATAAGTTACCCTGTCCCATCCCCAATGAATATAAAATAAATACCTATATGTTACTAGGTAGTAGGTACTAAAGAATAGCAGTACCTATATTTACTATAGCTAGTCTGCATTGTGTCAAAAAAAGATATATGTATTAAAATAATATACCTTATTGACCTCAATTTGTTACTTGGGCACTGATTCTTTTTATTTTATAAATCCTGAAATAGAATTACATTTTACACTGTAAAAATAAAATGTAATATTATATAAAATACTTCTTGTGCAACATGTGTTTTGTTTATTTCATAAATAAGTATGTAAGTATAAGATAAATAAAAAACAAGGTTGTTAAAACACATTCCATTTAATTTGCATTGCCATGCAAATTAAATGTTCTATCCAATTAAAATTAGAATGTATACAAAGTAGTATTCATTCTAATTTTGTTTATTCTAATTGTTTCATTCATACTGCTAATTTAATACTTCAATATAAAAATAAACCAAAGCTAGATTTACACTTAATGGCATGACAAATTAATTTCATAATACATTAATGAAGCAAACACTGTATGCATGATAAATCATGTTGCGGTAACAATAGACGTTTCACAACTAGGTTACTACATCGTATTATTAATGAGCTATTTTGATAAGAACCCAATTATATCTGAACTCAACTCTTACAAGTATTTAAGTGAATATAATTTATGGTATTCTGTATTATTTAGTGTGATATGCTTGTTCAAATGTTTTTGATACAACCCTGACTGGAGGACTACCAACAACCAGTGGTCCACACTCGCCTTGGATCATAAAAACTGGAAGTTATAGGGATGACCCTTGGCAGTGACCTGACTCACAGTATCAATATCATTACTCCAGGGCACATATAAGAGGGCACGCCACGACAGTGGCGGTAAGTCCCCTCTTTGAGGAGTGGCTTGAGAGGCGCCTCGGCGTCCTCACCTTCCGCCTGACGCAGGTCCTCACCGGACACGGGTGTTTCGGGAGGTTCCTGCATCGAATCGGGCGGGCGGGAGGTGTAATGACGACAGGCCGTGTCGAGTGAAGGGCAAGGGCCGAAGCCTGCCGGGGTTGCGGGACTATTCGAAAGATATACCGTGGCCCCGGAACACAAAGGGCGAGGAAGAAACATAGATGGCGTCTTTTCCGTCATTGTATAAGCATTATCACCCTATCTTGGCCCTCAGAAGTCCAAATAGAAACCTATCGTCGCCGATTGAGACTGTCTGTAATCACTGATGCTGTGCCTTCCTTAGACAGCCTTCTTCAT
This sequence comes from Xestia c-nigrum, assembly GCA_916618015.1. Lineage (NCBI taxonomy): Eukaryota > Metazoa > Arthropoda > Insecta > Lepidoptera > Noctuidae > Xestia > Xestia c-nigrum. The sequence continues at coordinate 17,757,192 of OU745261.1, read as the reverse complement.
CCATCTAACAGACTGTCAGGTACTTATGCAAAGAATTAAAAAAAGCGCATCGGTCGATTTTCAACTCTCGTCGCAAAACCGAACGTAGAAAATTCAGTGCGCGACGCCGACAGCAAAAATTCATGTTGAAAATGGCACGTGCGAGCGTGGGTTTATTGTCTTTAATCAAATTACTACTAACATTGTACCTAGACCATCCGATTTCGATATCGGCATTAACAAGCAGAAGTTCCATCACTTTTCTGATGGTTTACATAGTCCAGATAATTTTACGCGCGTAAACATGTTTTGTAAAATGCTACTGATAAGACTATTTAAATAAAAATGTCCGCAATGTTAGTTTTCCTGATACGACAAGTGATTCGTCAACAAACATTTCAAATTAGTTACAGATAATTAAACCTGATTGTGTAACATATGTTTTACTTGTTTACATACAAAATTAACCGTATCCTGCTGTTGACATGTAACGTAAAGCTGTGATTATGTTTTACTACTAACACGCAAACATTTGTTCATTGAATATAAACTTATAGAGGGGGTCCTTGATCACCAATTCTCTAGCAAACTTGGGCGGTTGACACAGTGACCCCATTCTAATTCGCGACAGTCGTGAGGCTTTCGCTCGAGCCGGAAAATTCTTGATTTTTCGAACGAATTAATGAACTTACTGTATGAGATTCGACAGATATTTCGCCCGTCATCATCAGTAGCGTGTAGTCCACTGCTGTAGGTATGGCTTCTTTAAACCCCATGAAGATCAAACGAGTGCTTCCTGCACCATTAGAGCTTGATTTGTAAAATTATAGATTACATCATATCAATAACACCGTCGGACTGAAAACATGTCTCCCTACTATCTGATCTGACCCAATAAGGTCAAATTGATTCAGATTAAAGCTAGAAACTTTCCAAATCATTTATGGAAGGTCTACATTTTATCAGCCTCTTATGTCTGTATTCGACAGACTACCGGTAAACCACAGGTATCGATGACGGAAATTAACACGGCCGCCCATATGTCGAACTCTGACAGAGGTGGAAATCGTGTTAGCAATCCCAAGTTCGATAGACACAGTTGTACCAGCACCCAAACAGTTTTTAATAAAACTCTTCAACCCTTTTATGCTCATAATATTCATGCATTATTGCACTCCCAAAGAAGCCAAACACATATTCACACAGTAACGTTCTTGAACAGAGAGAAAAGTAGCTTAATAATTATGTCGTATAAATATTATGTAACGCGTCTTTAGTTACAAAATTAACTGTCTGTTAGTATCTGTCTCGTACGAGTACGACCTGAAATCACTGAAAACGTCACGCAATGAGGGGATGTTACAGTATACTTGTTACATTATGTACTGTGCTACACGATTATTTGACGATCCTCGATCATGTAGGTACACGGCACCGGCCTTATCGTAAATATTCACATTAACAGTCGGTTTATTGACTGTTACTCCTTTCCAATTACATTTATTGTTCATTCATGTGAGTCGTCATTGAATCGTGTGGTCTTAAAGTCTGTTTATCTTTATGCTGGCGTAAATTTCGAAAATTGCTGGAACTGATTGGTTAAGTTTATTATCCAACACTCCAGTTCGTGGCTAAAAAATAATATCCGCTAGGGTGTATCTTCAGGTAAAGTCGCGGTGGCTTAGGTTGGTTCGTGGATGGGTGAACCATTACATATCAAGTTTCCCCCGTGCCTCGGAAAGCACGTTAAGCCGTGGATCCCGGCTGTCATTTGTAGATCTTTGATAATCTGCACAGGTAGTCAGTGAAAATTCTGACAACCAGTCTTACCAAGGTATATTTTATCACCCAGTATTAACTAGGTTGTGAGGGTCAGAGAGGCAGTCGTTCCATGTAAAACTCTGACTGGGAGATGACCTCAACAGAGTGGGGAAAAGGCCAGACTAGACCGCTAGGCAGATTATGAAGGTTTTCATCGTTATGTTCTAGAACTACGGTGTATGTAGTTCTTGACAAAATAACGGTCTTAAAAAACTAAGAAACATTCTTCTGAATTCCGGGAAAATATGTTTGTTTCAGATTTTAAAAGTTTTCATGAGATTTAGCTCCCTGTTTGTGAGAGTAGAGAGAGGCATCATTATGTAAGACTTGCACGTTACTAAAACTTCTCGAATCATAACTTCTTGATGCTGAACTTTGTCGTGTTTGTCTTTAGCTTCGGTAAAACAAATCGTGACCTCAAGATGCACAGGTTTTGAAGGGCTTGCGGGACTGTTCAAAAGAGATACCGCGGCCCCGGAACGTAAAGGGCAAGGAAGGAACATGGATGGGTTTTAGTCATTAAAAGTCTGACACTCCCTCCCGCTCCGCCCGGAGTGGCAGAAGTTATTTAATGATATCCCATCCTAAACAAAAAAAATATGATGCACAGGTTTCTTAGTCAAAAAGCTTCTACGTCTACTTCCATCTGTTAGCGACCCGCCCGGCTTCGCACGGGTGCAGTGTAGCATGTACTTGCAAACCTTCCCCTTGGATCACTAAATAATGCAGAAAACTGCAATAAAATCCGTTGCGTAGTTATAAGATCTAACCGTACAGGCAGCGAGAGCGACTTGGGTACATGTTGATCGAAAATATAACGGTCTGATTATCTAAAAACATCTGTCACTATTACATGTTCCCATACAAAAATGTGTTTTAAACAGATGTTTTTAGATAATCAGACCGTCATCTTTTTGGTGAACCTGAACATGGACCTTAGTTGTATACTATGTAAAGATAACACGATTTCGATCACAATTATCATATTGGGCGAGTACTCGTGAGCTTCATGGTTGGCCAGAGCCCGCTGTGCCCAATTTCTCAATAGCTTATGTTACCAGATCCTCATCATCTTTTCCAATTTATTTGGGGCCGGCAGTAACGTATAGGACCCGAAATGGAGAAACCCGATCAATCTTTACATCGAAAATCTAAAACAAAGCAAATTAAATACTAGCGGACGTCCTGTGGGAGTACGGGGATAAAATGTAGCCTATGTTACTAAGTAAAGAAGTGGCTTTCTAATGGTGAAAGAATTTTTAAAATCGGTCGAGGAGTTTTAGAGTTAAATCGTAACAAAAATACACAAAAAATAAAATCTTTCCTCTTTATAATATTAGTTTAGATTTGCGTGTTAAGCACGTTTTAACCCATAGAAACAACTTCATAAATAGCCCACTGCATAACTACCCCAATTACTGTAATTAATAGGTATGGTATAGGCACGCATGTAACAATTTTATTCATAGCAACCACATTATTGCGTTAGCCTAAGTCACGTCAAGTACGAGTAGGTAAGCTATCCAGCCTTGAAACTAAACATGTGACTAAATAGGTAGTAATACATCTAGAGATTCTAGAAATTAAACAAGAATTTTGGACATAGGTACTAAAGGTTTCCTGGGGCGTATAATACAGGATGTTCAGTTTACGAAGCCCTCAACCAAGCATTCATCAAACAAAGTAACTCTACGCAAAAAAATATTGCTGGGACCCATTTTTGTGGTTGGTAAGTCCCTTTGTATGGTAAAATTCAATGTAGCGCACTCAAAACATTGTACTGTTGGATGCATTGAATAGGAAATGTGTTATGATTTCATAAATTACAAAGTTATGACTAACCTACAACCTGAAATTGACCTCCAATATCTCCGTAACTATAGAAGGTTCCCAGGTATGCTCCAGAACAAAATAGTGATCGCAATGACGTGACGGGGAGAACAAGGTGTATTTCAGGTCGTTTACACCCTTTATATCGTCATCATCATCACCGCCCGGCTTCACCCACTGCTAACATAAGCCTCTCTTTGATAAAATGTATTGAGGAAATCAATATCAACTTGCTGATACAGATCGCCCGCAACCTCATTGCACCTACAGATCAAAAGTAAATTACTTTGCGAAAAGTATGTCCTCCAATTCGCATATCAATTGTCCCAAGCGAGCTCACAATATATTATTGAATTGGTACATTATCTTGCAATTAGAGTCCCCTAGGTAGATTGCATAGGCCCCGGACGGTCGTGAGCTAAATTAAGCGACTCCATAAAGGCAACACATCAATCGCATTTGCCATTTTCATGCCCTACCTAAACACACAAACAGAAAACTTTCCTCTGTAAAATATTGAGTGGGTACGGTCAACATCGAAGCGTGGGAGGCCCCTATGCGGTCGGTCGACGACATTAGAAATATTACAGGTCACATGTTAGCGGCGATTAACGGGCGGAAAGTGACCTGAACAAAGATCCCTATACTGCACCAGTTAGGTACAGACAAGATTGTTGTAATACCCTAGAGGCTAGAGTAGTTGCCTATCAGGGACAATAGGAGCTTTGTTTGTCCATGAATAGGTGTAACTATGCACGAGTATGATAACGTCTATACTCAAGGCTTATAGAATTTGATCTGTGTTCATCCCGGGTCATCGTCTCATTATGATAGGCAGTACTGTTATTATTTTAGCCATCCAATCATAAGTCTTGAGTAGCCCTTATTAGGTTTAGTGTATCTGTGTCAACAATGATATTATTGATATACAACAACATATATTTTTTTAATAAACCATTAGCCAAATATTATATGGAATGTGTGAGAATTTGGTTTCAAAGACAGAGAAGTAAATGTTATCGTGACTAACGTCGAAGAATGGTAGAACATAATGTATTGCAGCGACCCCAAGTAACATTATAGGAGTCCAGCCATGGAAGAAGGCCAGAAAGATGATGAAAGCTTAGGTCAAGTATAGTTCCAAGTTCATCCAGTGATTAAGCAATACCCGTGTCTTTGTTTAACCTACCCAAGGGCTTTCGTAGCTGGGCACTCCGTCCTCACTCAACATAAATTATTATTTGTAATAATACCTTTAATGATAGCTTTCACACCATTCATCATTTACTTTGATGATTTATTTTACTGTTTTAGAATTTCCGTCAAAAACACTAGATCTTTTTTCTTGTTTTTGTTATTCTTGGCGTCTCACGCCAAACGGATGATTGAAACTGGATTACCCTATGGAAATATAAAGGTTGGCATGGTTTGCCTTCATGGAATCGCTTGGGACTCGTCCATCTGATGGGCGACCAAAGAGCACCGGTGATCATGACTGCAATCCCCGAAGGGTTTATTTATTTAAAATAAAAAGGGTTAGGAAGAGGTGAACCAACCCAATACATTTCATCCACATTTCGTCAGTTAAGTTTAGTTATGGGAGCAAGCTTTTTTGCCATCAATCCAGTACACAGAATCCAAGATCCAAGCTACTACTAAGAAAATGTATCTTGTAATCATTTCATTTCTTATTTTCAAAAGCCGGTAAGCTGACCTAATCAAAACATTTGCCTTTGATGCCGTTGATGAAACAGATACCTTTTTCTTTTTTTAGGATGGGAAATCATCAAATAACTTCTCCCACTCTAGGCGGAGCGGGAGGGAGTGTCAGACTTTTACTGATTAAAACCCATCCATGTTCTTCCTCGCCCTTTATGTTCCGGGGGCGCGGTATCTCTTTCAAACAGGCCCGTAACCCCGGCAGGCTTCTGCCCTTGCGGGCCCCTCTCTTTATGCTGACATCTCTATAAGGCACGTGTGGATCACGAACGCGCCGTCGACACGGCCTGTCGCTGTTAGACGGACAGACGGCTAGCTAGCCCATAGCTAACCGTCCACAGGCCCGCGTCAACGGTGGCCGGTAGCCACCACGTGTTTTACAGCTTAAATGCTGCTTATGCTATGGTAGGGTTATGTTTATATAACACCGGACGAAGACAAAAGGATTTACTTAATTATAAACGCTTTTTAAATTTTAGTAATGACCAGCTGTAACCCGCGCGCGACCTTCGACGATGTGAAATGATATTGTATTGTATTGTACAACGGGCTGGTGTTCGCAAGTCCACGTCAAAGCGCGTATTTTGCGTCCATACGCAAAATACGCGCACGAACGTGACGTTTTTCCCATGAAAAAGATAAGAAAAACATTACTAACATTTGATTAAGATATTTGAATCAAATTTAGTTAACAATTTAATGGGTTTAATATATTTTTTGGATAACACCCTTATCTTTTTCTAAAATAAAACACACACCAAGAAATAACAGTTACGCCTTATAACGTCAGTTATCTGCCAGTAAATTTCCTTTCGGAGATTAGCCGGGATAGACAGACAGACAAGAATTTAAAAATTGCAAAACTTTTTTCACAGATAGAAAGCCACATTATTCCAAAGCTACATTATATGAGTGCTATAGACTATTGCCCTTTTTTGCGGGCGAAATGCCAGTGATTAAATAAGACCCTTATTAGAATAGCAAAATGTATACTTACAGAAAACTTGATGGATGGCATTGAATGCAAACAGTTCTTTCTTGTGTTTTTTTGTGACCAATATTGTCATGAACTTCAGTAACGTTGTGGCTAAAGTACTCGTAGTTAAAGTTGACTTCTTTAGAACAGAAACGGTTACATATTTGTCGGTGTCCTTATTTCCAGTGGGATTTAACTTTTCTTTCAGAGTAAAATGGTTTTCATGTTGCTTTGTCGTAGTTTAAAGAATGTTTCAAGAAATTGAAAAGTATTGTCTTGTCATGACACTGGTACATTACCAAAGAAAAGTATACTTAAATTTTTTTGTGCATAACCAAGACTTCTTTCTTCAAGCAATGTAATGTTAATAGAACACGATGGAAATTATGAATGTTTTAGCGAAATACAAGGTACAAAATAAGGCTAATAGTGCAATAGAAAAAGAAAAGATATTTGAATTTGGAACCTTCGCTCTACCAGTTTTAGATTTTATTAGGATAGGAGAAAACTAAAAGGCCAACCAACTGTTACAGAAAGCTGTCGAGATAAAAATCCAATTTACTAGCTGAAATACCCCACGTTTATGTCAGGCGGAAATGTGTCTGTTTTTGACAAGCCGCCAAAAACCGGGTAAGGCCATAACAAGGGTACCCTAAAGGTATGATTCGAATGATGAAACGACTTTCTCTACTCCCGACTATTAGCTGCACTCCATAACAAGAAATGGTGTGGTATACAACAAATAAAAAACCCGACTGATAAAACATCACGCTTTAAACAAATTCGGGCTTTAAAAGGTAAAATCAATTCCTCCTATTGTTCAAGTCGATTATTAATTTAGCTTATGTTACCCGGGGTCATAATAACTAATTGATTGACACCTTTTCATCAAAGTAGGATGAAAAGTTTAGACGATAAGGAGAAACATCTACACTTCTACACTAATATTATAAAGAGGAAATATTTGTACTTTTGAGTGTGTATGTTTGTAATGAATAAACTCAAAAACTTCTGTGCTGATTTCAAAAATTCTTTCAGCTACATTTCACCCTGAGTAACATAGGCTTTATATTATCCCGGCACTCCCCCGGGAACGGGAACTAGGGTGAAATCGCGTGACGTCCGCTAGTAGGTACTACGTAAATACAAACATACAAACATGTCTGCTAAAATCATACCTAAGCCGTCCTTTTGGCTTCGCCATCGTCGTGTAAAAAGGCTACAGGGGGTATAAAATGGCCGCTTTAGCAGAACATAAGTACAATATGAATAATGTTAAAAAAAAATTGAACTTTATAGTCATCGCCATAAAGTCCATTTTAAGAATTTAAAATTTTAACGTGATTCATATTATGTTCTGCAAAAGCGGACATTTTAGGCCCGCAGGCAGCAACGCCGCCATCTCGGTCAAATCAGTCGTGTCGTTGCGGTCTGTCGCAGAACGTTGTGTTCGCCTTCGAATCGAAATATTTATTATAATTATTAAAAAATTGAATATACATTTGAGTGACCGGTAATGGACCTCAATCCTAGAAATGAACCATTTCCTCCTTTGTCCCCAGGTCGAAAACGTAGCGAACGTGTGCACGCACGCGCTATGCGTTGCGCCGGCGTCGCTAGGTGCGCGCGAGTTGCTCACGCGCTCCGTAAACGCGCCGCAAGCGATCGCCGCCGTCGTCTACGGGCTGGCATTGTGCTTGCTGTTCGCGGTGTCCACCACCTTCCATTCTGTATGCTGCTGCAGGTCTGATACGTGAGTTCAAATAGTTAAAGTATATTTTTGCTTGACTGCTTCTCATCGCTTAGGTTCTGTCCTTGCTAAGCACTAAGCAGCGACTCCCAGTTTGTATAATAATAATAAGAAAATATTTATTTGCTTAAAGACAGGGCATCAATAGGTGGTAAATGTAAATTTTGGAGCAGTTAACTAGCTAGGACAGATAAAATATCCTGATAGTCTTGTCACTCACACTAAAGTTGCAAACCAACGGGACTAAAATGCTGTAGACACATTCTTTTGCATCTGCAAAAGAATGTGTCTACAGCATTCTCATGCCGAAAATAGTAACAGTACGGAATTCAATTTAGTCATGTTATCTCCTAAATTGTTCTCAGTAACGTTTAATAAACTCGATCGCAAGTACTTTGCAACTCAATAAATTGGCTGATACGCCACTTAAGGACCTCTTAAGATTTATAGATATTTATTGTCCTTTTGTTCTCTTGATGTCTTAAAGTTCTTAAAATCCTTTGAAGTCTTAAATCTGAAAGCGAGTTGATACGTTCCTTTGTTCAAATGGCCAGCTCTATACTTTCAAATCACTGGAATGGAAAGTAATGTTTGAAGTTTAAGTTTCGAACAAACTTTGGCCGTTGCGCCAAAGTTTTTTTCCAGTGAAATAGCAGATGGTTAACGCAAAGCAACAGCTTGGCCTCTTTACACATCTTTGCAATGATCCACCCCAAATTTTACGTTGTAATGTAGGGGCTGGCCTCGATTAAAAGCAATGAAACGTGCTTATTTTTTCCACCCTCAATGTTACGATGAAGTAATAAGACAGGAAAAACACATACATATTTAGATGGAGTACTTATGTCTGGCGGAATAAAAATATCGCAAGGAGATTCGATTCTGCGTAGATATGGCGTGACTAGCCTCGGCAAGGCAATTTGTTACTAAATAAATAAGTCACAATTCGCTAGTCACCGGGGACAATTCCAAACCCGGGATTCTAAATGAACCCTAAACCCTAATAGAACCTTTTGTCTCACTCACCCAGTCATGATAATTAAAAGGACCCTTGCAATGCAACGATATTTAGACCTTTTTATCGTAAACCTTTCGGGATGTCATGTACATTATGTACAATCTTTGTAATGATGTAAGTACAAAACATATAACCTAAGTTGCATAATACACTGATTGAATATTTCGACTCTGCGGCGCAAATCTCGATACACCTTCCCCAACTAGTGCCAGGCATATGCGTTTAAATAGTCAGTCCCCGATGTTTGGCACTGCGAATTTCGAGATATGTGCCTAAACCACGTATCTATACGTTCGCCCTAGTTCTGATAAAGCTTTACACAACCTGTACAAATTCCCTATTTGTTGAGCCATAAATTTCCCTAGCGTATCGGATAGAGATGGATGCGCTCACTAATTAGGACAAGGTCACGTTGGAATGCAAGCATTGTTTTAACGCTCACAATTACAATTCCCCTGCTGTAATCACAAGAACGGCGGACTTTCGAACCTCCGAAATAAAACCTTTGTGGACCAATTACCTTAATTAGCGCTTAATAAGTCAAGCGCCACATTTTGGTAAAGGCTTTTGAAATTGCCAACGAGTGTTGAATAGAGTCATTACTGTTTTTGGCATTGTTGGTGCCTTGTTTTATCTTTTAGAGAACAAAGAAGGGGTAAATTTTCAGTTGTTATCCGGAAAGACAACTGAAGTACGAAAAAGCTGTAATTGCACCTCTTGGCGTGGGCTCGTTTAAAGACGACGTTTTACGTAGAAATTGGATCTTTAAGTAAGAAACTAGGTGGAATTATGTAGGTACAACTTCTTAGTTGCTTCAAAGTTTTAATAATTACATTGTACAAGTTACATAGAAAATCATCAAAGGGTGCTTTTCTCATAAGTAAAGTTTAGGTTGGAATTATCTCACGAATGAATAAGGAGGTGATAAATCTGTTTTCACATCCTAACAAGGTTGTAACCTTTTAATCCTAAGACGAAAATCTCGACATCCAAATCAATCAAATAAATTCAATGATCCGATAGAAAGGTCAAAGTGTGATCAGAATTAGCCATAGACCTTTGCCCTTTTGGAAATGATAAACAAGTCCCAAGACGACGTAGTTAATAGGCGGCCGTAGACCCCGCTGTTTTTACTGCGAGTCAAAGGTGACCTATTAAATGATGAGGAAGCAATCATCTACAACTACTAATGCAAAGAAATAGAGTCCAATAACTGATGGAACTTATGGCCTTTTTTGAAAAAAAAAAACAAAATAGGTTGCCTTTCGTTAAATGACAAATACTTACTCAAGAAGGTAATGCAGAAATTATAACAATACGAAATGATTACAATCGCAGGAGTCAAACTATGCATATTAAATTAAATAATAGCTTCTCCAAACTACGCTTATATTTGGAAGTTCGCCAATTCAGATATTCTCACCGTCTGTGGCTCGTCAATCATATTACCAACTGTGGTCTACGATCACCAATGTCTTCTCAAGGTAATCTGTAACGCAGTACTTGGCAGCCTGTGGACTTTGAACTGTTACATTGGACTTAACATAGCCGGCGAAATGTGGGGATGAATAAAGGTCCACTAACCGCCTGCAACCGGAAAATAGCACAGTGTTCTTAAGAATAACTTTGGATGCAAAGCTTCAGTTGGGCCCGCACATAGACAAATTTTCGAAAAAACTTAGCTCTGCAGCATATGCCGTTAGAAAAATTCGTGATTTTACCGATTTAGAGACAGCCCGTTTAGTTTACTTTAGTTATTTCCATAGCGTGATGTCGTACGGTATTCTCTTGTGGGGCAATGCCGCCGATATTCAAACAATATTTGTTTTACAAAAAAGGGCAATTCGTTCAATTTATAAACTAAGTCTCAGATACTCCCTCAGAGAAAAATTTAAAGAGATTAGTATTCTTACTGTGCCCTCTCAGTTTATATATGAAAACCTTTTGTACGCACACAAAAATATTAATTTCTTTAAAAAATAGAGTGATATCCACAACATAAATACGAGGAACAAACACAAATTTATTATTCCTGCAACTAGGCTAAAAAAATAGGGGGTACGTTAAAATGCCAATGTATACGTTTTTACAATAAACTTCCAAGCCATATTCAAGCACTAAGCCTAAATAAATTCAAATCGTTTATAAAACGGAAGCTATTCCTGAAAGCCTTCTATCATGTTAATCACTATCTCGAAGATAAAAAGGCTTGGGATTAAGCTGCTCCAATTTACTCTGTGAATGAGGAAATTTCGGACTTCGCTTGTTTATTATTGATTCCTTTATTTTACACACTGTGATATTGAATGATTTGACATGAATATTTACTTGTGACTAGCATGACATTTAATGATTTGACATGAATACTGAGTTCAGTATTTTATTATTATTTACTTTATTTTTGTTTATTTATGTGTGTGTTTGACATTTCGTATTTTTATTGACATTCGAATTTGAATTGTAAATTATTATTTATTTTATTTAATTATTGTGAATGTGAGGACCATGTTTACTTACTGAGACTTTTTGTTGTTTTTTTCCCACGACTGTCTGACAGTTTGAGTACTATAAGCGACCTACCCAAATGTCCTTTCTTTGGTATTGTTCGTCGTTTCGTTGAGCTACTTGAGTTAAAAGTCGAGCTACACGATAACTGAGAAATGCTTGCACTGACTGGACAGGTCCACTCAAATCTGTATGGTTCTTTCTTCAAAAGACCATCTCAGACACTAATCTGCATAGTTCTCATGTGAGTTGAACAAGATTGTATGGACTTTAAAAGAGACTATGACCTCTGAGTTTGTTTCGGCTGTTTCTTCTCAGAGTAGTCCGGTACGAAACACTGGCCCCATCTAGTTTAAAAAAATGACGTGTAAAAGTGTTTGAGAAAACCTACTTGCTTAATAAATATCATTTATCATAACCCTCCCGGGGAAAACAGGCGTATGTTAGTAGCTGGCAGAAAATATAGCACATGGATTTCTATAAAAAACCGGCTTTGTAGTCGTCTGCTTGTGTGACAGTCTCTCTCTCTGTAACCTGATTGGCCAGTCGACTCCCGGAAAGCAGTTTCTCATCCATGCATGACATACGTGTTAACCAAAACGTCACAGTGACAAGTCGCCTCTTGTATACGGATGCCGCCGGTCTCCGCTAGACGTGTAGCTGATTTATTGCCACTTTACAGTACCCATGTCGGTTCTACTGACAGATGCTGGCTAGATTAAAAAATAGCCCGTCTTCTATCAAGACGAGTGTTCGCTGTTTCAACAATTTCCTCTGTGTTCATGGATGTGTGATTTGATTACATTTGTTCTTTTGCTCTTGTCCATTAAACGACAGTTTATTGACAAGAGCTTGAATGTTTATTCTCTGTTGGAAAAACATTGGATTAATTCTGACTTTAGGTTTCCAGTCTTACCCGTCATTCGCATTTTTTCTCATAAGTTTTTAAAGCTGATTCTGAATCTCCCAGTGATTTATTAAAACCTTTATTAAGTTTTTTTCTGGGGAAACAGTGTGAAATCCTAGCCACTTCAAAGTAGTTAAACTATTATTGGATCTGGTTACGCCTACATCTCTTGGGCGTCGTCAGTCCTGGAGAAGTCTTTGGGCCACATTAACATTTCCACAGTTAGAACTTTGGGGATGCTCTTAAGACCTATTATAAACTTTAGTGCAAGACAGGGACATTGCCAATTTGTTACGTAAATGTATCGTGTTTAAGATCTGTTTGGAAGATCCTTGAAGTTAATACAAGGTGCAATTAAAAAAAGAGATTTAAGTAAAGATCGAAAATCACGCAAAGACTTCCCAGATAGAGTTTTTACAAAAAAGGTGTCTTATATATTAACCAAAACATTCGTTCATGGTTACACGTGAAACTAATCTATAAAACAAAGAAACAACCAATTAATTGCTACAGAGACCTAATGAACACGCAATTTAACAAATAAACATTAACCTAGTAACGAAAACAACAGGCCATTTCATTAGCAAGTACCCACACTTTGGAATTATCAGAAAATGCTTTCCAGTCCAACATGCCTTACCCAACCCAACTGTTACAGTGAATTATTCATTTATTAGTTGTTCGGGCCTGGAAACTGAGGGCCTGTTATTGAATTCTGTTTCGGGACCTAATTTTATACAGACACTGCCAAGAATTTTCAATATGCCTTATAGTTTATTGAATAAAAAGAAGATTCTGTCTTGGTCACTTTAGTCTTTCACTATTGATGTTTGTGCATCAGAAGATTGTGGATTCGTATTTGTTGTTTTTAGTATAATAAAAATTGAAGACTTGCATAGGGGGTTTCCGCTCCTTCATGTCTACAACTTTTCTCGTTGTTTTGCCTTTTTCCTTTCACATAAATGTGAAATGCATAATCAAAATAATCGTAGGCATAACGTCTTCAACGATCTACTCTTTATATAATAAATGAAAACTGTAGTCAGCACAAACGGCCCTTACACCCAGTGAGCGAGAGGGGACGCGCAACGAAGCAAGAGGGGTGCAACTGCCTCGGGGACGCCTCAAAGAGATTAATCCATGGAACCGACTATACAGATGTTAGTGATATTAGGGATCGGGTCTTACAATATACGTAGTGGGCTATCTATAGGAACTGTTTACAAATGAAGGGCTGGCTAATTTTGGAACAGCGCCCATGCCGTATTTAAAGATCTAACAACAAGACGTTCCAACGAAATAGTTTCAGCGATTCTGATAAAAAACGAACTATGAATACTTCAGCTGGAAACGGAACTTAAATTGCTTAATAAATAAACAAAGAACACAGTACGTAATTTCCTTCGGAAACTTTACAAATGGCTGGCATTCGTATTGAATGATAAATTACAGGGTAATTCCAATGAACGATGTCGATCGTTTACTAAACGCAACAATTTTGTCGAGCACATGGTCATAGCCAATGACTAATGATATGAATTCAATAATAATGTCATTGACATTCTACTTTTATCGCTTACGATGATAATAATTTGTCGTGAAACTTCGTAAACAATAAACATTTAAATGTTGACATGATTGAATTATCGTTAGGAATTAGATCGTTAAATAAATCGAAAGAAAAAGCAAGACAAGTTAAATTGCTTGTAGACATTTTCTAATTAACGATGGTGTTAAAGCAATTTATTCCGAGATTTCTAATTTGACAGAACCGTGATAAGGTAGACGATGGAAAGCTCGTTGCGTGGCCAACAATGTGATGTTTTGCCGGCATTTCGTAAGTTTTTAAAGGGGTTTGAAGGTATACGCTATCCAAGGTAGAATCTATTCACCGATGCCGATGGCTCCGACAGTAAAACTATGAAAGCTTATATTTCGGAAACGTTACGCTTTACAAGATTTTGTCTTGTATAATACTGGCGCTTATATAATCCACCATTTAAAATTCCTTTTAAACAATTACTGAAATAATGCATGCTACACTGGGCGGGCAGTGTGGCATGCAATATTTCAATAATATTGGGACTTTCAATGCCAGTTTAGCTTTATGGCATATTTCAGAGTACCAATATTCCCTAAGAGCTCGACCCCTCTACCCCCATAAAAAGTACGTCTGAAAACCTATTACTTAGTGTCCAGTAATGGGACATTTGGAAGTTTTATAATTAAAACCTCAGTTTCTTCTTAAATAGTTTTATATTGAATTTTGAGATTTAGTAACAAAGGATTGCTTCCACACACAATTAGATCTCGACGTAGACAAGTACCCAACATAAAAAAGAAAATAAAATCAAAATGTGCGGGTGTGTGTAAAATCACAAACAACTGATAAAAAGACTATGGCACAACTCGCTTGTGCAACTTGATGCTATTGGAAAAGCATCAGGCGTAGTAGCGGCGCAGACATCTTCCCCCCCGTTGAAAGACTCCTTTCAACTTCTTCAGTCGTCATTCGGTGAAGAGGTAGGCAAGGGGCAGATCCGAGTGAGAGGCCTCCTGAAGCAGCCTCTGGTGGTTTCCACGTCTGCGACTCGGGTGATGCCGTCGGTCCCGGGGAACAGGCGGCTGACTCGTCCCATTCGCCAACTGAGTGGTGGGACGTTATCTTCCTGGAGAAGAACTAAATCTCCAACTTGCAGGGATGTTGAATTCGTACGCCATTTGGAGCGCTGCTGTAGCTCTGCTACATATTCTCTTTGCCAGCGCTGCCAAAAATGTTGGTAAATTTGTTCAAGCTTCATGTAGCGTTGAAGGTTGTTCTGGTTCTCGTGCTCTAGCGATGGACCAGGCAATGCATTTAGGGCACGCCCTATCAGAAAATGACCGGGAGTCAGGAAGTGGTAATCGTTAGGGGAAGGAGAGAGTGGGCATAAAGGTCGACTATTAAGCACAGCCTCCACCTGTGTGAAGAGAGTACATATCTCCTCAAACGTCAAATGATTGTTCCCCATAACGCGCCTTAAATGGTATTTCGCAGACTTTACGCCGGCTTCCCAGATGCCGCCAAAATGTGGAGCATACGTGGGAGAGAACACAAACTTTATGCCTTCATTGGTAGCAAAATCAACTACAGGTTCATGATGAGTTTTAAGAAAATTGCCTATCTCTTTAGCTGCTGCAACAAAGTTGCGGCCATTATCACAAAATATTTCCGCTGGCTTGCCCCTGCGCGATATGAACCTGCGTAACGTCATGATGAACGCGTTTTTAGACAAATCAGTGACGGCTTCCAGGTGCACACATTTATATCGGAAACACACAAACAAGCATAAATAGGTTTTTGTTAATCGCGCACCTCGACCCTTTTTATTTACCGTGAGGAACGGACCAGCGAAGTCAACGCCAACAGCACGAAATGGAAAGTCAGGTGTGATGCGTTGTGCAGGTAAGTTTCCCATCATGGGATTCAATGTTTTACCTTGTATACGTCTACATCTGACACAGGCATGTACTGTGCGGCGGGCCAAGTGCCTACCGTTTATAGGCCACACAGTCTCTCTTACACAGGCCAGCAACAGCTGAGGCCCAGCATGCATGTTGTATAAGTGTTGAAATTTGAAATACAATCTGGTGAGTGGATGAGAGGCGTGTAAAAGTATGGGATGTTTTTTAGTATAGTTATAATTTGATAATTCTATTCTACCACCGACTCTCATCACTTTGTCATCGTCCAAAAAGGGTGAAAGCGACAAGAGTGTTGACTTGCTACTTAAAGGTGTATTTTTTAACAAAATATTGTACTCTAGAGCAAATGAAGTTTGCTGAGCAATTTTACATAAACTAATAAAAGATGATTCTAATTCACTAACTGTTATTTTACCAAATAATTTATCTTTAGGACATTTGTGTCTCATGTTATGTATAAATCTATTAACATACGCGAACATGCGTCTCAATTTTAAAAATGAAGAAAACTTATCTATTTTTAGAATTTCTGTTACAGGTTCCTGAACAACAGTGGAAGTGGATTTAATCTCAGGTAAGTCTGATTCATTTATTAATTTATTCAAATAGGGCCAATCAGATTCAGGCTGTTTTAGAAAGCTTGGACCTGACCACCACAAATCACGGTTGATGATTTGATCTGGGCTTACGCCCCTTGAGATCAGGTCAGCCGGATTCTGATCAGTCGGCACATAGTGCCACGACGAACTATCGGTAAGTTCATTTATTTCGGCTACCCTATTAGCTACAAACGTTTTTAACTTTGCAGAATTACCACTCAACCAACTGAGGACAACGCTAGAATCGCACCAGTAAATGATGAGATTGACCTCATATCGCAGAGAACTTAAGACTGCCTTGCACAATTTTGCAGCTAATAGAGCAGCGCACAGCTCCAGACGCGGTATAGTTGTCGGCTTCAACGGCGCCACCTTAGACTTAGCACACAGTATGTTTACCTTCACATCACTGACTAAGTTGTGTGACCGCAGGTACACACATGCACCGTAAGCGACTTGGGAAGCATCACTGAAAGTATGTATTTCTATATAACTAGGAGCTTCGCATAGAGTTAAACGTGGGATCTGTAAACCTGATAAAAAATGTAAATTGTTAATAAACTTGTTCCAGGATTCCAGAACATCGGAACCAACTGGCTCATCCCAATCCCTTTTATTGAGCCATAAGGACTGTAGTAACATTTTAGGTATAATTACACATGGACTGAGAATTCCAAGAGGATCAAAAATCTTGAATGATGCAGACAGTATTGATCGCTTGGTAACTACATCATTGTTATTGGGAATCTCAATTGATATATGAAGAGTATCAGTTTTGGGGTTCCAGTCTAATCCTAAAGTATTTGTAGATTCACTTAAACTAACCTTGGCATTTTGATCAATGACTGATGATGACAAAATGCTTGGTAAATTCGATCTGAATTTACGTAGTTTAAATCCACCAGATCCAAGGATGTCCGACACCTTGCGTTGAATGTATAATAGCTCGGACTCATTGTTAGATCCGGTGAACAAATCGTCGACATAATGATCGTGTTTGATAATATTACCTATTAGTTCGTCATTGCAATCATCTGCCAATACTGACAAACACTTTGTGCTCAAATATGTAGCACTTGCGAGACCATAAGTTACGGTTTTCAGACGTAAAGTTTTGATAGGATTCGACTCGTCACTTCTCCAAAGTATCAGTTGTAAATTACGATCCCTTTCATCTAATGAGACCATCCTAAAGAATTTTTCAATATCAGCTGTCAATATATATTTATACTGACGAGCCCGAATCAGAATAGAAAAGATTGAGTTTTGAACATTGGGACCAACCATCTGTAGGTCGTTCAAAGAGAAGCCTGAGGAAGTTCGTGCCGATCCATCAAAGACAACACGAGTCTTTGTCGTTTCACTGTTTTGTTTAAACACTGCATGATGGCAGAGGTAATAGGATGGAGCGGGATTAATGGTCGGACATTCCTCTAAATGGCCTAGTTCAAAATATTCTTGAATAAAATTGGAATATTGTAACTTTAATTCTGGATTCCTACGGAAACGTTTTTCTAAACACAATAAACGTTTCTTAGCCATTGCGTAAGAATTTCCTAAACAATCAGGAGTATCAATTAGGGGCAGCCTGACACAAAATCTACCCGATTCTAAACGGTAAGTATTACGATAAAAATGTTCTTCACATGCCTGCTCAATTTTGCTAAAATATTGCTTATCTGGAACTTGCTCCAGTTCCCAAAACTTTGTCAATTGAGAATTAATATTGGAATTATTGCATTCGCCACTATCACTGATTGAAACATGACACGGAATATTTTTAGGTGACGAACGATTCCTTACACTTGGAGGAATAGGGCCGGCAATGAGCCAACCTAGCTTTGAGCTACGTAGCTTGGGCATGTTATGACCTAATGTTAACTGATCACATCCTAATAGGTCCCAAAATAGGTCCGTACCTATCAAGACGTCTATAGCTGAAGGCTGATTAAAATTAGGGTCAGCTAACTGTAAGTTTCTTGGAATCTTTAATTGACTTATATCTATAGGTTGCTTAGGAATAGCACCAGTTAATTGGCTTAATACATAAAATGACTGTACGACACTATAGTCATTGTTAAGTGAATTTACTCGGGCAATGCAGCTCTTGTTTACATGTTCTGCTAAGTTGTTGCCTATACCTATAACATTTATGGTATCTATAACACATACCTGTAATGATAGCTTGGCCATGAGGGACTGGCTAATGAAAGAGGACTGACTTCCACAGTCTAATAAAGCACGCACTCGAAATACTTTGTTTGTTTGAGGATTAATAACATTAACCATGGCTGTTGACAAAATAATGTTATTTTCCATGAAATTATTGCTAGTTGAATTATTGACTGATATCTCAGTTATCTCGCGATCTGTGTTAGCATTATTGCTGCTGACTGTATTAGTACTCGTACTGTTAGAATTAGGTAAATGCAAGAGTGAGTTGTGCCTACGCTTGCACTCACGACATGGACCTAACTTGCAATCACGTGCACGATGCCCTGTTCGTAAACAATTGGAGCATAAGTGCAGCTTAAATGCTTCATCTCGTCGTTCTTGAACACTCTTCCCTAAGAAGGTAGGGCAGTCGTATATCCAGTGGTCACCTTTGCAGACAACGCACTCCCTAGCGACAGAGCCGGTGTTCTGAACTGTAGATGAAAAGGATTTAGTACTACGAGAATTATTATTGTTATTTTGGCGTGATTGTATTGTCTTAGGTATATCAGACTTGTTTTGATACATAGTTTCTAACACATCAGCGCGATCAGTTAGGAACTTATTGAAATCCTTTAGAGTGGGGACATCGGACAACCCATTACGATGTTCTTCCCACTTCATGGCAGTAAAATTATCTAATTTTGGTAATAGAATTTTAATAATTATCATGTCAAGCAGTTCATCCTGTTTAGCCAAGCTTGACAATGCTCGCAAATTCTTAGTTACGTGGTCAACTAGAAACCTCAGTGATTTGTCTGATTCACGTTTATGTTGTTGCTGTGCTGATTCAAAATATAGCAATGAATTGAGATGTTGATTTATAAGTTGGCGCTTGTTATCGTAGCGATCGCACAAGAGCTGCCATGCAGTTTCATAGTTGGTTTCACAAATTTCTAAATTAGAAATAATTCGAGCAGCTTCATTTTCGAGATACGATACTAAATAATGGAACTTATAAATAGGCTTGATACGCTCGTTTTTGTGAATGAGCGACAAATAGGTATCTCGGAACTCAAGCCAGCGGAAATAGGCGCCATCGAACTTTGCGATTTGTATTTGTGGTAATTTAAAATCAACATGATGACATTGAGATGACTGACCGTGATGACATTGTGATGAATCGTGCAAATCAGATTCCTGAGAAGTATTCTTATACTTATCAAGTTGCTCCTCAGCAATGGCAAGATGTGAAGTGAAGATTTGCTCAATTTCATCACGTTCGTCGATCTCAGAGTCCATATTATCGCAATTAATGACCTCAATCTGACCCTGAAGGTCATCGAATTTGCTAGACATAGCTCGTATTTTATCAATACTAATTTCTAACTCTTTAACTTGGCTTCTTGATAATTTTGAAGAGCATACTACATCTAAATATTTTTTAAATTTCGTTAAACGACCTTTAACCGAGCTACGTTTAGCAAATAGTTCCTTCAATTGTTTTGCATAGCTGTCTTTATCTTCGCTTATAGACATCTTGTTAATTAATAATAAATGGTAGCAACAACAAACGATAAAGTAACACTGAGAACTTTCGAAAAATAGTTATAGTTGATTGAGTAGGTAATTTGTACAGTAATATCCAAATGAAGGAATAAAGTTATATGTTTGGACTCTTATCTGATACTCCTTCGGCGGCACCTGGGCCCGAACGCAGCTACACGGCAGCGGCGCGGAGGCGGCGGCGCCGACGTAACCCGAACGCGGCTGGCGGCAACCGGCAGCGTCAGGCGGCGTCGGTGTCGGCGTCACTGGAATAGTCGGCCAAAAATATTTGAAATAATGTGAACTAGAATAATGGAACGTATTATTGGGAGGGCGACTATAAGTTTCGGGTTCAGATTGCCTATAGTATATCGAAAATATCGGGAATATAATTACTGATTTACAATCTTACAAACGACGTAGGTAGTTGACACTGAACAATCGATTTTAATTTTACTATTTTTTGGATATGTACTGGTTATTTACTGTAAATAATCTTTGAAGTGGCTAAATACTTGGTTGAATTAATGAAGTACACTAGTGGAATGTACCAAACAGCGACCTTTTGATAGGAAAATAGGTTAAGTAGGTACTATGGGTAGGGTAAACTATAGGATGGCACTTAACTGATAGGCGAGACGGCTGCTTCTGGCTGCACTGGTCCTCGCTGGTAGCTGTGGCACTAATAGGTGTGGCACGAGTTGCTTGCGTAGATGATTACGGAACCCTGATGCTGGCGTGGCAGGCTGACGGTGAACCTTGACGTCGTAGAAGCTAAGGCTGGGCGCGGCGCGTGCTGCTGACCGACCTGGCTGGCTTAGTTGTCTTCTATTATGGTGTTCTTGCGTCTGTAGTCCTCCACGATGAATCTTTGTAGATTTCCTCTTCAAGAAAATTATTTGTCTTCGGACTCGATTCGAATTTTGCAAAAGAGTCCTGTCACGGTCGCCAAATTATGTCCAGTAATGGGACATTTGGAAGTTTTATAATTAAAACCTCAGTTTCTTCTTAAATAGTTTTATATTGAATTTTGAGATTTAGTAACAAAGGATTGCTTCCACACACAATTAGATCTCGACGTAGACAAGTACCCAACATAAAAAAGAAAATAAAATCAAAATGTGCGGGTGTGTGTAAAATCACAAACAACTGATAAAAAGACTATGGCACAACTCGCTTGTGCAACTTGATGCTATTGGAAAAGCATCAGGCGTAGTAGCGGCGCAGACACTTAGCGATAAAAATGTTATGAACGGATACCACCGTTACCTGTTTATAGCTTTCAGGCAAATGGATCATTTCCCCGTAAGGCCCTGTTAGATATTATCTTTAGTTTTTGCGGCGGGATGTATGTTACTAGAGGCTATTCAAACAGCCTTTGGTACGACTTCGACATTGTTTCCATAGACACCGCAATAATATTCTTTTCCATTATCTTTACTTCTCTTCTAAGATCCCACATTCCAGCAACTGTCCCTGTTTCTTTTTTATCCTATTCCCTAAGACCCTATCTTTCATTTTCAGATTGGAATTGGAACGCGGAATTCTAAGAAACCTTGGCTTTGGCAGGTAAATAATTAAAAACTTGTTTGTTAACACAAATAACTAATTAATTTATTGGAAAACAACTAAGTGTACCAGACGTCACAACTACGACAAAAGCCTGCAAACTTCATAGTTCCACGAAGGGTGTTTGATATTAATAGCTAGTCCTTGTAGAAGTCCTAAGGCTTCATGAAGTAAAGCAAGGTCGGCAGCAGGAAGTGGCTTGTTACGTATAAGACCACGTCGACCGTTTGAACCATTCAAGTGTGGTACCACTTCGTGCAGATTTAAATTAGCGCTTTGTGTGGGCTCTGAATAGGCAAAGATGGATTACCTAAATTGGATTTAAATCCGCTCAGAATTGAAGAGGATGTAGTTTGTATTGTGAAAGATGAGTCTTGAGACAGAATAGCGGTTATTTAAGATCCGAAGGAAAACGTTTGTTAAACCGATCGGTTTAGTAAAAATTCTTAATATTTTGCGACACAAATCGTGGTTCCTATTCCGAGTATCTTTTTTCATGTTTCTATTTTTATTTTCGTCAAATCTGGGCTGCATAAATTTTCTAACTTGACCTACGAGTACCTTCCACACATACGGATAAAGTTCACACTTTATTCATATTTGAAGGATCCAATCAACTAGATCCAGGCCCGAACTATTTAACATTTTATTTTTTCTTGCTCTCAGACTTTCATTTATTGGCACAGCAACAGCAGCCTATACAGAGAGTCTACTCTACAGGACCGAGGTCAAATTTTGATCTGCTTCCACAACGGCCTAGGGGTTTTTATCAACACATAAAGCATCTCAAATATTTATTGATAACCCTTCCGCTGAATGGGTGTATATAATACGCATTGACGGGTAGCACCGGGTCAACATGACCGAAGATAGATTACACAATCTACTCAATCGACCATTGTTGTCTTTAAATATGCAGTCATTTACATGTTTTAATAGGGACATGCATACCATTGGGATGTTTACCGTAGAGTACTGTTTCAGTTTATGTATTAGTGATAGATAAGACTGCTTGTAATGTTTTCTTTTCAACACGTCTCGGCATTCTAGTTCTCTTTTTGACCATTCAGGATATTCTAGTGTCTCTTTTTTACTACCTCAGGGCATTCTAGTATCTCTGTTTGACCACTCTGGGTACTCTAGTAGGTACCTATCTTGACTACAAGTATTGTTTAACTCACTAAGGTTCTATTCAGCGAAAAAATAACGGTCTGATTATCTAAAAACCGCTGTCACTGTGACATGTTCCCAGTCATGTTCCCACACAAAACTGTGTTTTAAACAGCTGTTTTTAGATAATCAAACAGTCATCTTATTGCTGAACATGGACCTAAGTTCCTTACAATTTCATCATCTGCTTATCCTAACCGGATGCAGCTGAATACCAGTATTTTACATGGAGCCATTGCCCATCTGCCCACAAATCAGTTTCTAGATACCTCTAAGACTGGCTGTCAGACTTTCAAGCTTCTGACTATCCATCGATTGCCTAGTGGTGTGATGTGACTGTCGGTCTGCTAATAAGTCATAGATCTCGAGTTCGAACCCAAAGGCACATACCTCTGATATTTCGGATTAATGAGCGTATTTTATAATTATCACTTGCTTCGGTGAAGAAAAATATCGTGAGGAAACCAGCATGTCTGAGATATATTTCTTGACGGCATGTAAAGCCAAGTCAGAGACCCATGGGCGGTATAAAAACTCTGATACGCACTTACCACACGATTTGACACGTCAAAGAAGAAAGACTCCTCGTACCGTATGCACCATTACCCGTCTATCAAAGATTTTCAAATGACAGCCGGATTCAACGGCTTAACGTCCTTTTCGAAGCACTATAAAGTATAAATAAGTAAAGATACCAACTTGTAGAAGAGTAAAAGAAAAAAAATCTAATCTCATAAAACAGTCAGGGTAATCATAGGCCCATGCAGGTAGCTAGGTAACTAGGTTACCAAGTCTAGTATTATTGCGTTGACAGTTGACGTCTAATAGGATCGCGTTAAGCTGAATGTGCAAGTTGCCAACATAGAAGCCTGCTGTGGTCTAGCTACATTATTTGTTCACTGAAAATAGGTCAGGTCTTTTGCCTGGTATGGCCACTAGGCCAAACACCTGAAATCCGAGTGTATGTTTTTTATGGTTTCAACAGATTCAAAAGAGTGTCCATGGAGTGTCTTGCGTCCTTCTCCATAGAGATCTTCGCTTTAGAATGGGCAACTACATTATTTTCACAGTTTTTGTGCGTTGTGAATGAGGCTGTAGCTACAATTCATTGTTGTCCAAAAGTGCCTACTTGAAATAAATTCTTAGATCTTGAAACCAAGTCACAAATATCGTGCAAAAACTGCTGTTACTGGGTATTAAAAAACAAGCACAAGAATAACAACGAATAATATAGTATATTGTATTAATTATGTATTCGTCTACTTACTTAAAGTACGCTTGGAAACTTAAACACCAAGGAAATCTCAAAGCTACGCTTTACATACTACTCGTACAAAGCAAACAATAAACTTCTTGCTCCAAACTGTAGGGCCGTAATACTGTACTTGTTAAACTTTTATTTTCTCGTTGGCCTAGTATTCTCAAGTGTGTCTGCTAGGCTAGCTAAGCATGAGGTTCCTGGTTTCGTTTCCCAGGTCCAGCAAAGTGTTATTGGGTTTTTCCATCTGGAATTTCTTAGTAGCAACCACAGAGACTGAATTTCTGCCCGGTTGATGGCAATAGGCTCGCCCCATATTTGATGAGACTTTAAACTTAACTGGCGAAGTGTTAGTACTATTATTTACACCTCTGCGTATAACCCTTCGAAGATCAGAGGCGTGATGGATGTTATGATTTATTTGTACACCCAAATGTGAAAAACAGATCCTTTTTGTTATCTGTTACGTTTTCACTCCTCAACCCGGTTCGGATTACAATGAAATGGGACACAGGTAGACCACGATCTGGGTCAGGACATACGATATTTTATCCCGGGATAAAGTACCCGTGTAATAATCTCCGACCTCACCCGGCTGAAACCGTTGGCTAGAGCTAGCTAATGAAATAATAAGAAATTTATACACAACGACCAAAAATTAAACGCGAAATTCTTATTTAATGACTTGACCCGTTTTAATCCTTTCGCTACTAACTGCTAGTCGCCTTTGAAGACCAAGCCTGCTGTTTAATTATAATTGCTAGCTGAACAATTAACTTGCACTAAATCTGAACCAACCAACTCCTTATAAGTCGTGATTTTAAACGGTTTTAAACCTCGAGTGTGAGTGCTATCGTGTCACTGTGTCAAGTTTCGCTTGACATATGAGTGAAGACTGAAGTAGGCTTATTTTTGGCTGAGGACCTAAGGCCGTACAGGTTTTGTCTTCGAATGAGAAAATTTAAGTTTTTTTTTTTGCTCTTAAGTACTTTTTTCCGACTACAAGCTGACAAACTTTCATCTCCTATTTAGATACTTTTTATGATATATTTATACAAAACCCATCTGTAGGGCTAATTCGTACTCTCGGAACTCTTGTGAACAATTTCACGCTTGTAGCACATCGTGAAGCCTTGACTGAAGGTTACACCAGAAATTGAGACTATTAACATTTAAAGTTGAAAGGACATCACATTAATAATATTCTTATACATTCGAATAACTTGGCTCATTAAGTTCGTATTCAATTCGCATTTTGTTACTAGCCAAAGCAAAAATGAACGAAGGACAATGTTTCTCATTTGCAACTTTAGTGTTAGTTTCGCAACGCTCATCTTAACTCATTCACACTAATCAACTAAGAAATTAATTATGAGCTTGATTATAAAACCTTGCTAGCGTACTACTACATGTTATCTGACTGACTTTTATTTCATTCGCATCCTAAGGGTTGAAAGAAATCTTGTCATTGAAAAATTTTACCATGCGACCAACTAGCTAGCTTATTAAATAATTTGTTACCTGTTTCATACACCTACAGTGCAATACTACCTCTATTTTGCATTTTTGCATGGAACAGTTTTTTGTTTCAAAATTTGGCTTTGACCTAAAGTTTTATTGATGCGCTAGTTTTATTCACCCTCAGAAGAATTGCCAATGAATTCAAAGTCAGCCCGTATCCCCAACTAAACCGTATGTGCTAAATGCGAACTAATTTTCACAGTAAAATGAAACACTTCCTGCACCGTTGCGACCGAGCAATGATTTACATATTCATCGCGAGTTCCTACTTCCCGTGGCTGACGGTCGGCACCCTGTCCTGCTGGATGCTCAGAGAACTGCGCTGGGTCATCTGGCTGCTGGCAGTCCTCGGGATCACCTACCAACAGATCTTCCACGAGAGATACAAGATGTTGGAGCTCCTCCTCTATCTGGTCATGGGGCTGGGTCCGGCGGCCATCATTGTTACGTCTAATGTACGTCCTCGGCTTAGCAACGTGATATTTTTGGCACGGCAACTGCTTGAGGAAAAATCTGCGTGACTTATGGGAATCCTTCTATTTTGCGCGAAATTGCGTAATAGTTTAGCGTTATTAAATAAGTAAATCTGTTTACGTACCCGAAGTTTTCCCTTATGCAAATTCGCTACAGAAATCTCTCTATTTAAAATCTGACCGTGACTTTGGGATTTTATATCGTTTGCGGTCAGTTATGAGTGCACTGTAGTGCAATAACTGTGACTAATCAGTTATTAACTATCAAGTGCAGTTGCGGAGCTGAAAATATCACGTGCGAGTTAGCTCTGTCTGTTTGTGCACGCTTTGTACTTTGATTAGAGGTCGCGTAGATAGAATGCGTTTTTGCGTTAATGCATAATGTCGTGTTACAAACACCGTCAATAATTTTCTGAGGTTTATTTTTATCAACGGTCTTATTTTCTTTGATGATGAGCCTTTGAGGCCAAAAATACTAAGTTTAAGAGTATTGACGCGCAAACTTTGATCATATTTTCGGCTCATGATACTAGAAAGAACCTGCTCTTTTATTAAAAAGTTCTACGGTCACAATGTATGGAACAGCTGGTTTTTTAATAATCGCCGAAAATTATACATTTGGAAAGGTCTGGGATATTTGCTGAATTATGTTATAACAGTTTGATCATAGAGTCCCTTACGTGTTTACTTTTCCAATAACACGTGCGTTCAAAAATAGAACTATCTGAGTGCATTATTTTATAGATGGCCAGTTCTAGAAAGAACGTAGTAACGCATTCTCTCTGCACGCTCTTAGGTCTACGCTTCTAGCACGTGTATGTCTGCCTGCATGCTTGTGGTGATGTAATATTATTTTATTTTATTATTGTTTATATGCGGTAAGTGTACAGTAGATTTAATTTATATTTCTCATGTTATCGTTTTTTATTGTCGAGGCTTGTATAGTGTACCAATTTAGAGTAATCTTCGTAAATAATAACAGTGATAGTGTAACAGTGTACTCATTGTTGAGAAGCCATCTAATAAATAAATAAATAAATAAGTAAAGTTACGGCCAAAGTTGGTGTAAGTTTTGAAGGTAACTACAAATACTATACGCGTTAGCGTTTTTTCTTTTTTTTATAAATAACGGTGCCCCATCCTAGAAGGACATGCGCTGACCTTATTGCTGGTGGTGGTGTTTGGGAAGGTCAAGTGCGTACTCGTAACATGCGTGCGTAGAGGACGCAAAAAGAGTATGAAAGGATCTGTAGTTTCTAGTTAACCACACATTTTTTTGTAATTTTGTATTTAGGGGGTAATCATCGGAACTTCTGATCATAGATAATACACTATACAAGATAGATGCGCAACTCTGGATTTCATTTTTAAAACTATGTATCTCAACTGTTAGATGGCACTGTTAGTTTCTGTTCAACAAAATAAATACAAAAAGTAATTCTTGACTACGGATTCGAACTTGGGAACTTTTATTGACGATTTTTTTTTTTTTTTGACGACTCGATTGGCGTAGTGGTAGTGACGCTGCCTTACGTTCTTAGGGTCCTGGGTTCGAATCCCGGTAGGAGCAAATGTTTGTGTGATGAGCACGGACATTTGTTTCCGAGTCATGGATGTGTATATGTATAATAAGTATGTATTTATAAACAAAAAAGTATCTTATACGTAGTATATCAACTATCTAGTGTCCACGACACAAGCTTTGCTTAGTGTGGCACTAGGTGGCGCTGTGTGTTAATGTCCAGCGATATTTATTTATTTATTTATTTTATTCACAAGGCTACCGCTCTCCCCGCTAGGCTATATCTACTTCACTGACAAGATGTCTAACTAAAATAGCTGTTCTCTTTATGACACTTGAAAAGTTTGTGTCCTTAAACACACAGATGGCAGCACTATCTATGAAAATGTTGTTTGACGCCAATGTAAGTAAGTTATGTAAGTAAGTTAGTGTAAGTTACGCGCTGTCGAGGTAGCAGAGTACTGGTCGACCACAATTTAAAAATAAAAAGGGGAAATCATCGACAGGAAGAAGAAGAAGAAGTATAAGTTTCACCCCCCCTTCTGATCCGATTCTAAATTTCTTTCACTAACGTACAGCTACATTATCCCTGAGTGTTATAGGCTAGTACATTCCGTACTTAAGGCGATTAGACGAACTAAATTAGCAACTCTATTTGTGGTGGTTTAAACTTCGTTTGAAATGCTGTTAGAATAAAGTTCTAATCAGCTTGCACTACATGGTGGCTGTTACGTCAGTCACTGCGGGCCACATAGCGCGAAAGGAGTGGTTTCGATCGATTTACAAAAAAACTATTGATTGTATTAAAACTCTAAAACACTATCATGCTAATATATTGCTTGTAAAATTATTTGCCAAAAAATCAGAATGATCGCATGATATAAGTATGTTTTTTTTTGTTTGAATGATAGTTTTAGAGATAAGTTCGTGAATTTTTGTTTATCGAGTCAAATTAATTGTATCATGTTTTCAAAACACTATCATGCTTGTCTTGTTTATAGCAGTGAATCATGTACTTTTAGTAATTATAAAATTCGCGTTTAGCTCATGTAATCGCCTTAATAATCGTGACAAATCTCAGGATTTAGTTAACTTTTAATGACTTCCCAAAATATTACGATTCCTAAAGCGGAATAATTTATGCGGGGTGTATAAATTTGAATTCACGCAAAGTTACTACAGTTGCTTTATAGCTGAAACCTTGACCATAAATAAAGATTAGCTTTCTGTTTTATAGATTTAAAGTTCATATTTAGCTGTTCCTACTTCAAGTGCACCTGTGCAGCCTCTGCCTATATCCAGATTCACTGGAAATTAGGCCATTCCTAAAATCGAATATTATTATTATTCTCTACTGGAGTAATTGGGTCACTATGAAATAGAAATACCCTTTCCCATTTTCCAAGGGCTTGCTTGGAAAATGGGTACTTATAACTTTGTTTACGAAAAGACGAACAATGCTTATCATAATATTTTAATAGCAAGAATAGACTCTATTGAAAAGAAATTCCATTATGTAAATAATTAAAAAAAAGTTTATTTGACGTCAGTTCATTGACCACTACTATGGCTTATTGTTCTTATAAAATTGTTATGCTGCGGCCACACTACCTTACCGACTACCGCTCGTTTACCGCAACAATCATGGCATTAAAACTTACGGCCTAAATTATCGCGTGAAGTGGTGTGGTTACACTAATATTTAACTGGATTAGAGCTAGGGCCTGCCGTCATTATGCCATATAAATAAAAATAAAAAATCGCTGGACATTATACACAGCGTTATCTAGTGCCACACTAAGCAAGGCTTGTGTCGTGGACACCAGATAGTTGATATATTACATATTTATATACTTTTGGTTTGTAAATACATACTTATCTAATCTTCTCTTCAAATCTAATCTAATGTATAAAATTCTCGTGTCACAGTGTTAGTTACCATACTCCTCTGAAACGGCTTGACCGATTTTTATGAAATTTTATATGCATATTCAGTAGGTCTGAGAATCGGTTACTATCTATTTTTCATACCCGTAAGCGATAAGGGTTATCCACCCCTAACATTTTTTTAACTAGAAATTATTTATATGGCAAAACAATGTTTGCCGGGTCAGCTAGTATTAACATATAAACATCCATGACATATTAATTGACATTGTAAAATTGTGGTCATGAATCGTGGCTACACTTAGTTATTATTTCATTATGGCCATAATTTATTTTTGCCATAGCATGGTAGTGTGGCCGTAGCATTACAAGGATAGTTGGTTTTTCGGGCGTTGCGCATAAGTCCGTTCGCGCAAGTGCCTTAGCGCGCTGTCTGTTCGCGCAAAAGTCCATTCGCGCATTTGTCTTTTCGCTTTTTGTTTTTCTACCGGGTTTTCGCAGTATGTATTTCTAATCACAATATTTATAGCGTGTTGAGTATAAAGTTCATAGCAATACCTTATCAACCTCATACGGGGTTAGGTCATCTAGGATTCCTAGACATCACGCTAGTAACGTAGGTATTCAACTATGTATTAGTCTAGTACTCCCCTTGTTTGAAAGTCTTATCTCTTTTAATGTATGAGAGACATGCAAAACCTCTTTGTGTGTTGTTGGTTCTGAAATATAACGCCTCGGCGACCTCTGTTCGGGAATGCGCAAATAAATTATATTTTGTACTTGGCTTTCACCAACTTTTCATGCTTATGAGTTGAGTAACAATGCTACTTAAGTGTGCGTTATTTATTACTAGCTGACCCGCGCAACTTCGTCTGCGAGTGAGGGTTAGTTTTTTTTTAAATAAAAAGTATCCTATGTTACTTCTAATACCTCCAAGAATCAGTAGGGATTTGTATTTAGTAAATTTTTCAAACATCTTGGTTTGCAGTTTTTGGTGAGGAAATCCAGACCGTTTGAAAGTTTTCTATACTTACTTAGGAACTTAGCAACAAACTAATTATGCCAAGAATTTTATTAGGTTGTCAAATCGAACATTAGCTTGTTAGTTTGACCAAATTAAAGAACCCAAAGAAACGATGAATAGACTGTGTGAAGGAAGATATGGGAAGAAAAGAGCCGTCTGATAAGATGACAAGTAATGGATAAGTATGGCAGAAGAAGACTAAGACTAATCCGGATAAGAGCAAGAGAAGACAATGATGAGTTTGAACAAAATCAAATTCATAGTTTACTTTGAGGATATGTTTATGTACGTACAATTGAGCTCGTGGCTAAATAATAACAGTCGCTCGGGTCGATATTTAGGTAAAGCCGTGCTTGCCTAGGTTGGTCTTTGGAAGGGTGACCACTCTTACATACCGAGTTCCCTCCGTGCCTCGGAAAGCAGGTTAAGCTGTCGGTCCTGGCTGTCATTTGTCCATCTTTGACAGTCGTTACAGGTAGGAAGTGACCCAAAAAGTCTGACACCAGTCTTACCAAGATGTATCGTATTACCCAGTATTAACTGGGTTGTGGAGATTAGATGGGCAGTCGCTCCATGTAAAATACTGATATTCAGCTGCATCCGGATAGAGCGGAAGCCGACCCCAATGTAGTTGTGAAAAGGCTAGGCAGATGATTATTTTTATGTATAATTTCATTTCATCGGACTTCCAGATCCCAAAAGGGTCCTTGCTTGAAAACTACTACCTATAGCCGTTTTCATTACGGTAATTTAATTCGTTCTACGTAGACGTAGGAGTTACCCAATACAAACCGTATGTCACTAGGTAGATATATATGAGATTTATTTATAGAGGTTTGTTTATATGCTGCGCTGAAACTGAATGAGAGCATTGATTGTATCTAGTATTACACATCTGATGTAAAGGCGCAAACCCACCGTGGTGCACTGTGCACGGGCACGCGGCACATTTTAGCTGCGTTGATTAATTTATTTGACAAACGTGGGTCTACGTTTCCACTGACCCACGTCTATGCACACCTGCAGCGTCGGTGGCCCACCGCGGCATAGCCGTGGGTAATATTCGTTAATAGCGCGTGTACCGCGTGCACAGCGTGCATAGCGTTGACAGTTTCGTCAATGACGACAATTCATGCATAGCGTGTCCGTGGTTTGCAGTGGACACAATCACATATATTTTCTTGTAAAGCGAAGCCTAACACACGTGCGTAGCCTTTCCGTGCGCTGCGGTGTGTTTCCTCTTTTAATGTCAGTTCGGGGAAATTGCTGGCTCGGTGCTTGGATCAGATAGGCCAGGGAAGTTAAGGTGGGACCTTACACTAATTCATAACTGTTTTCTTTTTATGTATTTTGTAGAGCTGTTTATTTAATTACGTAATAAATTAAAATTAAGCAAATCATGAAAGAGCATTGCGCGAAAACGGACATTAAACCTAATAATGCCATTTTTCGCAGCGAAAATTATAACTTGATAAAGAAACTGAAAATAGCTTATAATGAAGGGTCTGTGAGAGCATGTACACAAATTAATCAAAAAAAGTGCAGGCAACGTACTTATATTAAAAAAACACGGTTTCCCATGTTTTCATTCATTACTTACAGGTAATTATATATAACCGTCTGCTGATGAAGAAAAATCATTGTTAGCGTGCTTTTAGTCAAATAAATCATAAATTTAAAGTTATATTTTAAATGCATTGTGACATAACAGTAATTGCTGCGTTATCCATTCAGTCAAAAAAAATAACTAAATGAAAAGTGTTTAATTACGTTACAATATTATCACATAAACATTTATTGTTAAAATTAAACAAATTTAATAACAGCATCTTAATTTTTTTAAGATTTTTTATGGAATACTATAAGTGGTCGACCTTATCACTAAGAGCGTTAAGTTCATATTTGAGTGCGCGTGATCCGCTCTGCTCGCCGCCTGTGCGAAAGAGAGAGTCAGAGCGTGGGCACAGGTAGGTACCTACCACTGACGAAGGAGTGATTCATTTAAAAGTTTTATTAAGTGTTTAATCCATAAAGGTTTAGTATAAATGGTCTGAAATATAGTACCTAAATATTTATTCGTTTGTGTATACCTACTGTGTGTTTATAAATAGGGATCTCTGGTCAAAAATAAAACATTATTTTTTTTTTATTTATAGGTAAAAAAATAGCTATAAGTATTTCAAATTATTTGCTGAACCTATTTCGATTAATTTTAGAATATAATTCGTGCAACGAGTTATGAGCGCTGACCTTGAATGCGCAGAAGCAGTTTTTGTGAGAATGAAATAAAGGGTAGGTAGGTATACCCGAATTTGAATGATTCTACGGGTCATACTGAACAACCTTTTCCCAGGAACATGAGTCGAAGTATGAGAAAAAATAAATAAAGTAACTCCCATAAGTATCAAAGTAGCTACCTATCAGATGACCGCACAATTTGTATGGGTGGTTGTTTTTTCCCTCAACATTTCGACCCATGTTGCTTGCGTTTGGTTTGACGCAATATGTTTTTTAAAATCTTGCTACCGACCATAAATTTGATAAAAATATATTTTTGCTCAAATAGGGTAGGGTGGTGGCACCAATTATCGGCCATGTCAACTTTTTTGGACTTTGACTGCTTGTAATTTTTACATTAATGGCTTTTGCTTTCTTGCAGTGTCTTTTTGGGTAAAGGGATACTGAAACTCCATTACTACATTCGCAAAATTATGAATTAAATAAATAAATAAATAATAATAAATCTTTATTGACAAATTATTTCTCAAACATCAGTGTAGCTCTGGCTCTTGTACTAGGAGTTCCTGTATCACAAGAGCCAGACCTCTCAATTAACAGAGAATTATGTAAAAAGACGATAGACTAAAAAAATAGGTACCTACATTATAAGATTTGGCATGCATTAGAAGTATTTACAAACATAAAAATAAAAAAGTAATAAAAAAATAAAAAAATGTCTACGTGGTATCAGGTATGTACATTAAAAGGATATGCAATTTTATAAATTAAAAAATTAAGTTAAATTGAGTCACACTCAATGCGTTCTAAGAAAAGTGTGGATAAATGTGACCGGGGTGTTTGTGAGTGATGTGGATGTGTGTGTGTGTGTGTGTGTGTAGGTGTGAGTGTGTGTGTGTTCGTGGTTAGGTTAGTATGAAAGTGATGGGGGTCAAGTAATACTGTCGAAAAGATTTTCTGATTCATCATAATCGTATTTATCTAGCCAGCCAATTCTTTGTTATTTTTGATAAGATAGATGTTTTTTTCCGAATATGGCGATTTCCCTTAACATCGGCCTATAACACCCTAATATCCGCCGTCTGTGACCCTAATATCGGCCTACCTTTTCTAAAGTGAAGTAAGATGAATAAACTACAAAAAAAATTATAACGTTTTATATTTCAACTCAGCTCAGGTACAAATCACTTTTATTAATTATCATCACATTCATTTTTTTTAAATGCACTATTAAAATTTCTATTCACTTTATTTGGTAATTATTTTTATGTATAATATTTTTTTTGGAGTTCCTTTCATTATTTGTTTTTTAGGAATGTTGAATCATTGCGGTCTTTAGTTTATAATAACAGAATTTATTTTAATTTTAAGACTCTGATGTCATTTCCTTCTAATAGAATCTTCTTAGGCCACATCAATTCACCCACGATGGACTGTATACTTTAAGTGGAACCATTGGAGCATATGTCGCATCCAATATTTTTGTTTTCATCTTCTTCAACATCACTAATTAGGTTTTCTTCAGAGCCAACACAAAGAATTTTCTCCTTTTCCAAACTTGTCTTGCGAAGCTAAATCAATGAGGTCAGTTTCGCGATTTCTGTCCTATAATCAACTCTTCTTTACTACTTTTGTTTCTTTGGCGGGTTTATTTTTTATTCTCATTTCCAGTTTTTGTCTCTCTCTCCGCTTTATTCTCTTCAATTTTTTTTCTTCTTTCCTCACGTTGTTTGTACCCATACTAAGGTGGCCGTTTTTACGCACCAATTCCCTATATATCGGCCGTAATTGATAAAACTCGTTTTGAGGCGCCCGATGTTAGGATCTAGTTATCAAACTGAGCTGTTGTTTCATTTTTAACCTTATTAATGTTACTGCTAACTTATAAAATAGCTAAACATGTGGTTTAACATTTTCATGCATTACCCAAATATCGGCCACCCGGCCGATATAGAGATTTATCAATAATATACACTGGACAGCAAATAAACCGAGCCACCCGCTACCTAGGCACTCTAATTCGATTTTCTCAAAAACTAAAAAAACTACAATTATCAAAGTTGTACCTACAGAAAGTGCGTTTCATGGTTATTAAAATGAAAGGAAACTCATTGGGTTTAAACAATAGTTCACTGTTTATTAAGGATTTTACAAAGAAGAGTCGTTTTCCAGTCATGACAATCGTTAGTAATGATAAAGTGAAAAAAAAAATAAAGCCAAAAACAAAGATAAAATCAAAAAAAAAAATTGATCTATATTCCGTATTCCCTCCCCTTGTTCGGATAACTGCCAGCATCCTTGTATTCATCGACCTTACGAGCCTGACGATAAAATCTTAAGGAATTGTATTCCACTCCTCTTCAATTGCGATTCGCAGCTCTGGAAGCCTTGTTGGGGCAGGTACCCGGGCTCGAACCCGACGTTTCAGCTCATCCCATAAGTGTTCTATCGGATTCAAGTCCGGGCTTCGAGCTGGCCAGTCCATCGTACGAATGCTGACGTCACGTAGATACTGGGTCACCACATGAGCAACATGAGGCCGTGCATTATCATGCATCAATTGCATGTCCTGTCCGATATATCCTGCGTAAGGTACCACATGGTCTGCAAGGATTTCAGTAATGTAGCGATGAGAAGTCAGTCCACGTGTACGGCCCGTCGGTTCGATGAAAACTAACGGTGTATGTGCTATTAACGAGATGCCGCCCCAGACCATTACAGATCCTCCTCCATAAGCAACAGTTTCCTCGATCCAACACTGAGAATAACGTTCTCCAGGGCGACGATATACTCTCAGACGTCGATCACTTCCATGTAGACTCACCCTGTTCTCATCAGTGAAGAGTACATTACTCCACTGCTCTAATGTCCAATCCCTATGCTCTCGAGCAAATTCAAGTCGTGCTCGACGGTGTGCTGCCGTTAATGCTGGGCCTGTTGCAGCTCTTTTTGGGGTCAGGTTCCGTTCAGCAAGTCTTCTTCTGACGGTATCTGAACTTATGACCACTTGGCGTTCGTCACGCAGACTTTGTTGGACTTGAACTGCGTTGAGGTGGCGATTTTGCAGAACAGTAAGGTGGATATAACGATCATCTGCTGCTGATGTAGCCCTAGGTCTGCCCGTACCTGGACGGCGATCGAATGCTCCAGTCTCTAGGTATCGTCTGTAAACTCGTTGCACCGAAGATCTGCTGATTCGAAGCCTTCGAGCCTTCACGTTGCGCAATGCCTGCTTGAAGTAATGCTACATCTTGAGCCGCTTCCTGAGGTGTTGTATCCATTATTAATCGAAAAAAGTAGCAAAAACACGAATTAATTTGCAGTCATTGTAATCACCATGAAACGCACTTTTTGTAGGTATAACTTTGATAGTTGTAAGTTTTATACTTTTTGAGAAAATCGAATCACAGTTCCTAGGTTTATTTGCTGACCAGTGTAGATCCCTAATCTCGCCCCCGCTATTATTTAATAAAATAGACAAAAAAATGTAAAAACATGTTATCTAAAAGATACTTTGACTGTTATTCTTCATGAAAAAATAAAAGATAACACCATAGGTATGTTTAATTCCCTCCAAATACTTATCCTCACATGCTGATTGCCCTTGAAATCCCTGAGTGGACATGCGTCCACTCAGGGATTTGACTCGGCAATGACACCAAACGACGCACGTCCACACCTGCGCGTGCTCTTTTGCCAGCTGAACGTTCAAATATTGATGCACCCGCATCAAAATATTGGAGGTAATGCGAATGGATATAGAGTCACTTTTTGCATTAAAACTATTATGATTTAAGAGATATTTTTATAGTTATGTTCCATTTTCTCGAAACTGCCGATATTAGGAGGAGGCCGATAATAGGAGACTCCACCCTAGTCAAACGGACTATCATCGGCTTGTCTTTCCTGCCGCACTTTTTTTACCGCACTTTGAGTGCAACTTAATGTTCTCTTCAGATACTGTTGTAAATTTTCCGTCTTTACGTTTTTCACTTGACGATACAAGCTTTCTTTGTCCCTTCACGCCTATGTTCACAACATCAAAGTTCACAACCACAAATCCCACAACTCGGGAATTCCATTTTCTTACGCTGATCACCGCCGCTTCGAAAACGAATGAAATGAACGCAAGGCAAAAGACCCGCACGCCGCGCGGAGGAGCGGGCGGGCGACGGACGGCGAGGTACGACTTGCGGCCGCGCCGCGCAAACTACCTACAGTTCGAGATCTTTGTAAAAAATGAAAGATTTTGTAAGCAGTTGGAATTTATGCTTAATTCTGCCAGTTTTCTACTGAAACTATTTAAGAGACTAAAGTTAAACAGAAAAATGGCAGTTAAGTATTTTAATTCCATGTAAAAAATAATATTAAAAAAGCAAGTGAATTATTTGCTTAATTCCTTGATAATTATGAACAATCAACTGACTAAATGCTTAAACTCTTTAAAACATACGGTTATCGATTTTGCTAAAGTCACAATTAACTCTTTTTTTAAAACCCCTAAAAATTAGTAGAAGCAACTAAAAAAAAAGCTTAATTAACATAGCGTTAGTAACTTATTAGGGCAAGGTAAAAGTTTACCTAAGTATATCTCGGTTATTAGATTTGCTTTTATTTCAGTTCAAATTAATCACTTAGAAACAAAATTTCCAGTAAAACTATAAGCCACCTTAATTTTGCAATATACGGTCACAAATAGATGTAATATTATCTAGCCAATCAGCATAAAAAGAACCTCATAAGTCCGGTTATGATTTTGTGCGAACCTTCCCATACAGAACTCCGTAAAGTGATTGGCCTAAGACGTGTAACCTGTAATCTGTCAAAAAGTTTCAAAGCAAGAACTAATTTCAAGAGTGGAGACAGTAACATGAGAACTCTCTTGTTTGACTACCTCGTTGGTTTAGTGATCAGAGACCCTACTCCCTAACGCTTCGTCCGTATATTCGGATTCATCCGTCTCTCTCACTCGCACTCATCTGCAGACGTGCGCGATAGAGACGAATATTAACGAGACAGCTGAGTCTGATGTCCGTTTCAAATTCTAAGTCGGCCAGGTGTTAAATTTCTTATCATTAATTGGAACATTCGGTATTTTTCTTAAGAGTTTCTTAAGTTCGAGAGCCGTGACTCTCTTTTTTTCTTTTTTTTTCGGATGGGAATTCATCAAATGACTTCTCCCACTCTGGGCAGAGTGGGAGGGAGTGTCCGGCTCTTACTGACTAAAACCCATCCATGTTCCTTCCTCGCCCTTTATGTTCCGGGGCCGCGGTATCTCTTTCGAACAGGCCCGCAACCCCGGAACAGGCCCACAACCCCGGGGAGAGCCGTGACCCTAAGTTAAATATTTGAAACCAAAGGTTGCATATACTTAAAAATTACTCATATTCGCATACCTATCACAAACCGCTAACAACAAAACAGTATGAATGATGTTCTTCAGCAATGACATTAACATAGATACCGTTTTTCCGAGTAGTATGTACAGAGAACTTACAATTATACAATACATAACTGTTATGTGATTCTGTCAGTGATGTACATAATAATATGTAACATCCATTCTTCAAGAGCGGATGTGCCTGTTTGTCGAGCTAAGAAATGTGACGTGACCAACTGGTCCACATACTTAAATTAGGTCAGGTCACTATCGTAACAGGCTATACCTGTGATAAAACTGAACTCTATCCGCCACAGAATAGCTTATGATATCAACTTACCCTTCGCAGTTCTACTCATCTTGTCGATGGCAATCTAAATTGGTTCAGCCCCAAAATTTGGCGGCGAGTGTGGGACTTTCAGTAGCGTCTATCAGCTACTGCAATATGCACACAGCAGGACAGGCAGCCCGCGTAGCATGACCACCGTAACCACGACAGAGTCGACAAATCTTTTGTTCATCTGTCATTTTGTCGATTCAATGACAGATGAACAAAAGATTTGTCGAGTCTCTCTCGTTTCTCCGGTGGTCATGCTACGCGGGCTGGACACGTTATCAAAGTGTACTATTGTTTCTGGGGGTCTTAAGTCCGTCAACAAAGATACAGGGCTAGTCCGAAAGTAGCTTTAAACTTTAAAAAGAACCTACTCCTACCTACGAGTATGAAAGGACAGGTGACCCAATCAAGTTGTCATTCATTTTTAGTTCGGCCCCTAACGAATCTTATGTCCGTAAATGATACGGAGTGGGATACGCCCGTACCTTCGGCCGAAACTAGGGGTTTCGTGCCTAGAGAGTAGACCTAGTCCCCCTGCTACAGCTCCATATTTGCACTCCAAGGCAGAATTATCTATGAAACGCAGTCTACTGCTGATTGTCCACTGCTGACTTGTTGAGGTTTATATAGCGTTCCCCAAGTACTAGGTACTCGACACTTCGGTATTGCTATGATTAATTTTAAAGGAGACACTGTTTTAAGCTTTCACGGTTTAAAACTAAACTTATATTGTCAGTTACGGGATATCTTCCGTGATTATTTGTTGTTTTGAGCTCCCGATATTTCGACGCTGTTGCAAGCGCTGTGTCAACCCGCGATCATGATGGCGCTTGTACAAGTAATCACGGAAGATATCCTGTAAGTGACAATATAAGTTTATTTTTAAAAGCAGTTCTACATAAATTTTTCGTCAAGTGGAAATGTAAAAATATAACATACTTACCTACTTAAATCATATACGCATCATGTAAACGAAACATTCTAATAATTAATAAACTCGTAGCATTAAAAAAACAAACATTCGAGGTCATCATACTAAATTAATTTAGAAAGAATTTATCATACTGGTAATGCTTTGTTAGCATTAAAGTAAAGAATTTAAAGAAAGAAAGAAAGAAAGAAAAAGCATTTATTAGCCCACACAGGACAAACACATCAAAATTAAAAGTACTGATAAAAATTACACAGAAAAAAAACAAATATTTATTTAAAAATTAAAAGAATGAAACTCGTCCTGTACGAGGCCAAAAGGAGGGGGAGGGGTCATTTAGGTATGCCAATTAAAAGAAATTAATCAGTTCTTATCGGAATGTATAAAACATTACTGTACTTATATTAGTATTGTTATCCTCTTCGCTTTGCACAAGAGTTTCGTAAAATAAAGTCGGTTATTTCAGAATTCAAAATCCTTTATTAGCACTTCACAACAAAATAGCTATATGCAATAATAATGAACACTCGTGATGGAGCAGCAAGACTTGCTTGTTCTACGACCATTTGACGACTAACTCACGATCAACCACGGTGAATATTATAACTCTACTCCGGACGTGACGTCACACCCCCCTTCTTTGATAGATGTGAAGTTAGTTGTCAAATGATCGTTTTAAGTTCCTTTTAACAACTATTAAAATATACTTTTAATAATAAAATTATGTTATAAATAGCTTGAATTTGTACAAATAAATACAATAAACCTAAAATTGCTTACAATCGGCCTTCCTGATATTTTCACGTCTCGGGAAACATAGAATTACTTATTAATAATAATTATTAATTCAACAAAATAGAAAATCTTCAAATCAACTCACACAGATCAATTTAACATTTGATTTTTCTTTTTCACAATCATATTTCCAATAAAATAATAGTACTGAGGCCTCCTTCATATCCTCAAATACTTAATAATAATTACGATATAGGATTTAGGTCTCCTTCACATCCTCATATATTAAACGAATGTGGTATTGAGGCCTCCTCATCATATCCTCATATACCTACTAAACAAAAATATAGTATTGAGGCCTCCTCATCATATCCTCATATACTTATTAAACAAAATAGTATTGAGGCCTCCTCATCATATCCTCATATACTTATTAAACAAAATATAGTATTGAGGTCTCCTCATCATACCCTCGTATACTGATAATCATAATAAGCAAAGGTGATATACCTCATTAATATTTTCATAAACATGCGGTATTGAGGCCTCCTTCATATCCTCATATACCAAGATAATGTTCACGCTATCATATGCTAGAACCAAAATAATATCAAAGATTAATATGGTATTACAGTCTAATCGGTGGTCACGGTTTCCTCATCAGAAATGTTGATGTTGGAGCTATTATCCTCATCAGAGTCGTTGCTGTTGGATCTATTATAGACTAACCATGGATGAATTTTATCTACTGAGAATACACTTTTAAAAGGTCTATTATTTTTTCGTGAAATTGGTGTATCTTGAACTTCGTACCTATCATTCCCTAGCACTTTAATTATTCGAAATGGACCTCTTAATTTAGGGACTAGTTTTTTACTTTGTCCGGTAGATGGTACTTCTCTTTCTATCCTCACTAAATCTCCTACTTTATAATGTACAATCCTTTTGTTCTTGTCATATCTTTCTTTTTGCTTTTGCTGACTTTTGTTAATATGTTTAGTTATTTGGTCTCTTATGATTTCAGTGTTCTGAACATCTACATCTCCATCAGATACAATTTCGGAATTTAATAAAGAATCTGATGTACCCGTCAATCCGATACCAAACAATGCTTCGGCTGGTGTTTTCCCTATACCCTTGTTAATGGTATTATTCAGTCCCCATTGAATTTTAGAAATATTCTCGTCCCAAACATTTTCAGGTTTACCTAAATTGCTAGCAGAGAGAGCGGCTAATACTGTTCGGTTGTATCTTTCAATTTGTCCATTAGCTCTAGGTGTTGCAACAGCATTGAGAATGTGTTTTATACCTAATCCATTGACAAACTCTTTAAAATTCTTGGAAGTAAACGAAGTACCTCTATCAGATATTAACCTTTTTGGAACTCCAAACGTGTGAAAATATGATTTGAGGGTTTTAATCGAATTGGTTGATTTTGTATTTTTCACAGGCGATATAATAATAAACTTTGTAAAAGCATCAATGATCAAAAGGAGATGGGTGTTTTTATGTTTGCTACGCACGAACGGACCTAAATGGTCAATATGTATTGTATGAAATGGCTGTGGTACCTTTTCAATAGGATGTAGCTTACCTGATCGCTTTGCTGATGGAATTTTGGTGTTTGAGCATTCTAGACACGACTCTACATATTTTTTTATAAATTTTCTCATTTTGGGGAACCAGTAAGACCGTTTAATTTTATCATAAGTCTTGTCGAAACTGAAATGACCAATATCGTCGTGATTTGATTTTAAAACATGCCACCTTACCCCCTTTGGCACCACCCATTTACCACCGTCGTCGCTATTTTTATACAGAATGCCTCTTTTTAATGTAAAATTTTTGCAGATGTCTACTAATTTATTAGAATCTTTGTCTTGAAGAATTTGAATAATACGCAGGATCTCTGAATCATTTTGTTGAACTGTTGAAATCCAATCTAACGTAATATGCCTAACCTCAATCAAATTTTCACTTATCGGGTTCCTACTTAAAGCGTCGACATGTGACATGGACTTGCCCGGGCGATATACAACATTAAAATCGTACTCTTGGAAGATGTTCCACCACCTAGCAACCCTTGGGAGTATGTCGCGCTTTTCAAAAGTAGCTCTCAACGAATTACAATCTGTTACTATTGTAAAAGGTATACCTAAAAGATAAACTCTAAATCGCTGAAGAGAGGCTATTACTGCCAACGTCTCCAAGTCATACGATGTGAAGTATGCTTCTTCAGGAGAAGTTTGTCGACTAAAATATGCGACGGCGTGAAATGGGGAACTTGAATCTGAACGTTGCAATAAGATGCCTGCAACACCAAGTTTTGAAGCATCAGTATGTAACTGTGTCTCATTGGACGGATTATAAAACATCAATATTGGCCGTTTCACAAGTTCCTGTTTCAAGGTATTAAAAGCTGTTTCTTGAAGAGAGCCCCAGCAAAACTTGGAATCTTTCTTTAATAATTGTGTTAATGGTCTAGCTATGATCGAGAAATTTTTAACGAAACGTCGAAAAAAACTAGCCCTATAAACTGTCTAACGGTATGCTGATCTTTCGGTTTTGGAAAATGTTCGACAGCTTGAATTTTCTTTTTACCAGGTTTAATGCCAGTCGCGTCAACCTCAAAACCAAGATAATCTATGGATTTCATGAAGAAATTACATTTATCTAGTTTCAGGGTTAAGCCTGCATTACGTAGTAAATCCAACGTTTCAGCTAGTTTTGAAAAACCGTCATCTATATTTTTGGAAGGTATAATTATGTCATCCATATAAGCAAACGCGTGTTTAAATCTAGCATTGCCTAAAATTTGATTGATGGTTCGTTGAAAATTTGCTGGAGCGTTCGACAAACCAAATGGCATTCTATTAAACTCATAATGTCCATCAGGTGTTATGAATGCTGTTAAATATTTAGACCGTTCTGCAAGAGGTATTTGATAATACCCTGATGCTAGATCA
The DNA here is from genome assembly GCA_916618015.1 of Xestia c-nigrum. Lineage (NCBI taxonomy): Eukaryota > Metazoa > Arthropoda > Insecta > Lepidoptera > Noctuidae > Xestia > Xestia c-nigrum. Next base: position 17,713,910 of record OU745261.1, on the reverse strand, counting down.
AGGGTCGTGTAATAAGTAAATCCTGATAAACTATCTAATTGGTCGTCGATTCTGGGCAGGGGATAATGTTCCTTTACAGTCTTCTTATTTAAAGCTCTAAAATCTACGCACAGGCGATAATCACCAGTCTTTTTCTTCACTAGCAAGATTGGTGATGCGTATTCTGATGAAGATTCTCTAACTATTCCCGATTGTTCTAACTCATCTATCATATTACGAACTATACTCCTTTCCAAATAAGATAATCTATACGGGCGGTAATATACCGGAGTATTATTGTTCAAGGTAATTTTCATTTCTGAATTTTGATAACAGCCTATTTCCGAAACACCAAAAGCAAAACATTTACGGTATTTATTTAACAACTCCAGTAACTTTTCTTTAACATGGGGAATCAAATCGTGGTCAATGTGCAACTGAGACATTGTAATTTTATCAAGATTGGAACAGTTACTATTCTCGACACGATTTACATGAAATTCTTTTGATTCGAAGACTGGGTTAGCTCGGGATAGTAAAATATCACGCGGTAATTGAAAATCCGTTGCACTCAAATTTCTGACTATTACGCATCCAACACCATCTATTAGATTTACAACTCCACTCAAAATTTCGTATTCCTTCCCTGGCTCTTGTCTAAGGCTACGTTCTATATAAACATCCCCATGATATTTAGGTTTCGAATAAATGCAAATCTTACTTAAATTCTCTATTTTATTGATATCTTTAGAAAATAATAATATAGTTTTACGATAGGTAGGATTGTAATTTGAGATAAGTTTTAACTCCGACGAAGTTTTATGTATAATTATATGATCTTGCTCCGTAAAGGAATGTCCAACTAGTAAGGGAATGCTTAAACAATTATCTGGTACTACAAAAACGCATACAAAAGCCGATACGTCATCAATCTCAATTTTTTAAATTACATTTACCAACTGCATTGACAACCGAGTTACCAAAGCCTCTTAGAACTGGCAGATTATCTGTAGACCATACTGGAGTAATATTTCGGGCATTAGATAGTGTAATCATTGTACATTGGCTACCAAAATCTAAATAACACTGCAATTTAACGCCATTAACAATAGCTTCTTTAAAATATTTCGAATCGTTGTTTATACCAATAGATAGTCATAATACAGTTTTATTATTATCTTTCTTTAGCCTACATTCGGATGTGTCATGACCTAATTTCGTACAGTTCTCGCATTTCTTTAAGGGTTTATTACACTTATAAACTGGATGACCTACCTCTCCGCAATTAAAGCATTTTAATCTCAAAGGTGGTTTTTGGCCTACATCAGTTTTAGTGTCGTTAGTATTATTTGAACGCCTAACGTCATTGAACAATTTTGAATTGGGCTTATCTATTCTTTTGGTTACTCTAACGTTGCGTAAAAATACAAGTAATTTATCTGGATCAGCAAATTGAGCTGCTTCAGCACTCGTCCTAATAGACCTATCTTCTATTCCTAATAAAACACAGTCTACAGCATTCTTACCGGTTATTTTGCATCGATTCAGTAAAATCATTTTATCATAAAAATATTCCTCAAGTGGATCCCCGAATTTGACGCGTTTTTCTAGCATATCTGACAATAATACACCGTAGTTTTCATCACTTGGAAAGGCGGTTTTTAATTTTGTTTGCCACTCTGGCCACGTAAACAAAAGGCTGGGTAAACCCTGATACCACCTTTGGGCTAGCCCCACTAATTTTGGTAAGGCATAGTGAATGGTTTGTCGTTCGGACCAACCGTAGATAGCTGCACATTCATCTACTTTAGATAACCACATATCTACAGATTGATTCCGCTTTGACGGATCAAACTCAGGGATAACATTCATAACTGGGTATCTTTCCATATTATTGCCGTGACCATCTGATTTGACTGCTTGAATTAATTCCTTAAAAGTATTAAGCATATCAGTGGACTCACCTGGTGACCGAAGCTGCTTCTGATGGCAAGAATTCAGCCGTTCCAAACGGTCACGGCTGTGAGACGCTGGCTGTCTCACACGGCTGCGGCTGCGTGACTCTGGCTGTCTCACGCGGCCGCGGCTGCGCGACTCCGACTGTCTCACATGGTTGCGGCTGTGCGACTCCGGCTGTAGCACACGGCTGCGGCTGCGCGACTCCGGCAGTCTCTCACGGCTGCGGCTACACGACTCTGGCAGCCTCTCACGGCTGCGGCTGCGCGACACCGGCAGCCTCTCACGGCTCCGGCTGCGTGACTCCGGCAGTCTCTCACGGCTGCGGCTGCGCGACTCCAGAAGTCTCTTACGGCTGCGGCTGCGTGACTCCGGCAGTCTCACACGGCTGCGGCTACGCGACTCCAGCAGTCTCACACGGCTACGCCTGCGCGACTCCGGCAGCCTCACACGGCTGCGGCTGCACGACTCCAGCAGTCTCTCACGGCTGCGGCTGCGGCTGCGCGACTCCGGCAGTCTCACACGGCTGCGGCTGCGCGACTTCGGCTGTCTCACATGGCTGCGGCTGTGAGAGACCGACAGCCTAGCACGGCTGCAGCTGCGAGAGGCTGGCGGACCAGGACGGCTATGGCTGCGAGAAGCCGAAGGATTTTCGCCATTTTCGTTTGTTTTCGCTGGAGTTGGTAGGAGCGGGCTACGACTGCGGCTGAAGCGAGCCTCACTATTTGTTTTATCCATTATCCTGGAGCGTTTGATATCCCACTTCTGAGTTGTTATCCTCTTCGCTTTGCACAAGAGTTTCGTAAAATAAAGTCGGTTATTTCAGAATTCAAAATCCTTTATTAGCACTTCACAACAAAATAGCTATATGCAATAATAATGAACACTCGTGATGGAGCAGCAAGACTTGCTTGTTCTACGACCATTTGACGACTAACTCACGATCAACCACGGTGAATATTATAACTCTACTCCGGACGTGACGTCACACCCCCCTTCTTTGATAGATGTGAAGTTAGTTGTCAAATGATCGTTTTAAGTTCCTTTTAACAACTATTAAAATATACTTTTAATAATAAAATTATGTTATAAATAGCTTGAATTTGTACAAATAAATACAATAAACCTAAAATTGCTTACAGTATTTTCAAGTAAGCATTTTATGAAAAGATTTTTTCTTTCTGACCGTACGGAATAAAACAATATGCTAATTTAGGTGATTGAGGTTTTTTGCATAATAAACAGGTACCTTTAAACGCCGTTCGCATTTTCGCACCATGACCTTGCCGGTAGGTACTTGCATGACCATCGCTTGTCGATACCACATAACTTTGTCTATCAGTGGTGAAGATTGCGTACAACTCGATTCCTACCGTATTCCCTTTTAAAAATAGCACAGTCGGTATTTTAAAGACAAATAGTATAATTAATTACATTAAAGATCACGCCGGCTTACCTCTAAAAAAATAAAACCCTTCGCTACTGTTATCTATGGTAATTTTGTTAGCTCTCAATGTAAGTAGGTAAGCCCATATGACTAGTCTTGGTAGAGTAATCTTATAGTTAAAAGAATTAAAGGTAGCCCGCGAAATTCAAACAATTCAATGTTTATAGAGTCTCGTACCCGAAGGTCCGGCTGTCTGTCAGCTGGCTGTTTGGGACGAAGAAGACATTCAAAAGTGATTTGAGACGAACTTAGAATTTTTGACAAACCTTTGTGACGATTGTACGAACGAAGAATAAATCTATCTCGTGATATGGTAGACAGTTGAAATTTTCACAGAATGTGTATTTCTATGGCCGCTACAACAACAAATAATAAAAATAAATTAAAGGGGGTTCCCCTACTATGGACGTGCGAACCCTTAATGTGCTATTCCGATTCGCACTTGGCCGGGCAGTGTCAGGTTTTATGTTGATTAATACTTATATAAGATTTGCGACCGAAACATAAATGATTTTTGTCGTCATTTAATACTTAACCGACTTCTAGAAAAGGAAGAGGTTTTATATTTTCTGAGGTACTTTTCGTGATGATTGACAGGGGGGTGAAACTTCCATACATTGGTTTCAAACAAAATTTTCATAGATAGTGCTGCCATCTGTGTGTTTAGGTGCACCAACTTTTCAACTGTCATAACGAGAACAGCTATTTTAGACTATGCTAGTGAAGTAGATAGCCTAGCGGTGACAGCGGTTGCCCTTGTGACTAATAGTTCACAAGTTCGAATCCTCAGAATTTCCTTTTGTATTTATTGGGTTGAACAAAAACTAACAGCGCCATCTAACAGTTGAGGTACACAGTTTTAAAAACGAAAACCAGAGTTGCGCATCTATCTTGTATTATATAGTATGATGATTGAAACTGACCGCACTTTTAGAAATTGTATCGATATGAGTACATTATTACTCAATTTTTTTATCCTTTACTTTATTTTCCTGCCTGTCCCATGTTACTCGAGGTCGGCGCAACACGTTTTTTCTTCTAATCTCTTCTGTTAACTGTCACGCTATCACTTAATCCTTTATTTTTCTTAACATTCCAAACCCCACCCACCCATCGTCACTTTGGTCTTTCTCTCCCCCTCCTTCCATCAACATATTTGTACCAGACGGGTGGACTCGTATTTGGGAATCTAAACTATAACGGAGCCAAAATGAGCCACTAACCGCCCTGTACCGAAGGTTCCGGCTGCAACGTTAGCTTCGTGGAACGGAGAGTAAGGATTAGGAAAGCACTGCACTATTACTATGGGTGGAGAAGAAATAAAACACTATGTTACTATTTTAAGACTAGCGTACAATACTACACGAATCAATTGAAAACACTGAACTGAAACTACGAACACTATTACTCACTACTATTTGAATCTTTGAACGAAACTGACTGTTCGAATGTCACAAACATAACTATAACTTCGCGGCGCCTGCGCTGAGCTTTTATACTATAAGCAGGAACACAAAAAATATACGCGAATATTCTAGCGGTGTGTAGTATTGTTCGCTAAACAATCTGTTTATTCACAAAAACTAAGCCAACAAAAAACATTAACAAAAACAAATACAAAAGAAACTATAAGCAAAGGATGATAAACAACTTCAAGGAATTAAGGAAGTTGGTACTTTACGCCCTCGGCGTACGGTCGAAATTACAATAACAATTCACTTTATTTTTTATAAGTAAGTTGCGTGCGCGCACCTGTGACGAGACTATTCTCGAGGAAATTTGTACCTACTTACTTTTATAACTATCAACAACAGAAAGCACTCGAAAAAGAATCACAAATACACGGTAATGACGCACTTTATAGAACGTTCTTTCTTTACACTATTTAAAATACTGTTTCTAGACACTTGTCGCGAACATTTCTCCCGCCGTGCAGCAGCGCGATAACGCGCATCGAAGCGGTGCTGCATTCTTCCGGTGAGCGACTGCTGAACGACATTGTCGATGGTAGTGGAAGGAGTTTCTTGATCGGTTGTTTCCTCTGGGCCAGGAGTTCCGGGAAAGATGGCTGTCACTATTGGGGACCAGGTTATCCACTTCAAAGTTTGCACCTGGATCATCCGGCTCCCGCCGGTTTCGAAGTTCGGAATGGTGTTCACGATAGTCTGAAAATGACTGTCGATGTCTGCCACTATTCTGCACGTGACAGTCCATACATGACTGTGCATTCCAGCCACTATTGTCACATGTGACACTATATTTCGGTTGACGACGATGCGGATCGACATGTCCACGTGAATGCGGAGTCCTTGATTTTATGGCTCCCGCCGGTGATGAGGCAAGGAGGGCCATATTTGTGTCTGGTGGTGTATCACGACTCCATATTTGTCGTGCTGCGGCGAAACGATTCTGTCTGCGAGTTCTCCTTTGGCGGCTTCTTTTGCGGGACGTTGGTTTTCTATGTTCCGCTGGACCACGGTTTACTAAGTGGTTATCGACGGAGTTGCACGAATTGTCACTTGTCGCATATTTGTCGACAACTATTGACGATGCACAAACTTGTCTCTGATTGTGGCTTTGCAAACTATCTTCGATGGCGGTCACGCACTTAATTACGTTAACCTTCTGTGGCGATGTTATTGCACGTTTTCCATGTATCACCCAACCTAGTGTGGTGAGCGAAGCAATGGGTTGGTCTGGTGGACCTCGGCGGAGTTTGTCGGCTAGAAGCAAGTGGCAGTTGTCTTGCCCAATCAATACTTTTGGCATGGCTGTGTCGTAGGTCAGCTTCTTCTTTATATTCATTAGGTGTTCACACTCTGCGATATCATCTCCGCTCACTGTCTGCGGCGACAACTTGAGACGAGGTACGGTACGAGCTTCAAAGGACACTCGCTTGTTATTTCGATTCGCGAGTGTGACGGTCACTTTTCGGGAACCGGGCAAGTCTAACGAAGTGTTCCCGATTGTTTGCAACTGTAGTGGGTCAATTTCTCCTCTGGCTCCAACTTGTCTGGCGATATCCTCGTCTATCAATGATATCGTAGAGCCATCATCTAATAGGGCAAACGTAGGTACTTCTCCCGCCGGTCCGGAAACCGTTACAGGGACGATTTTTAGGAAGGCTTGATGCTCCCTGAATGTGCACGAACTTACAACAGCCTCTTCTGGTTTCTGTTGTGTTTCTATAACTCTGTTCTTCTTGTCAAAGTGGAGCAGACGATGATGGCTGGCGGTGCAGTTATTCATACTGCATTTCTTCGGTTTACAAGTGTGCCCTTGATATCTTGACTGTAGGCACCGAAAACACAAATTATATTCTTTAGCAAGTTCCCATCTTCTTTCAGAATTAGCCTGTCGGAAATTTTCACAATGTAATGCGTAGTGACCTGTTGTGTCACATATTTTGCAGCTCGGAGACGGTTCTTCCGTTCCGGTGTTTGTCTTGTGCACTGAGCGTCGGACAGTTTCAGTGATGGTTTCAGGTAAAGCGAATGCACTGCAGTAACGAGCGTGCTCGGTGACAAATTTACTAAAATGCCCAAGATTAGGCATAGACTGGTAATCAACTGTAAATTCTTTATACCACTGAACGCGTAGAGAATTTGGTAACTTGTCAGTGAGACACCGCAATAGTTCAGCGTTGATCAGGTAATGATCCCTATTCAGTGCTCGAAGTGTGACGACGCTGTTTCGCACTCTGTTTGCAAAGGTGCAAATATCCTTCGGTGATTCGCTACACCGTGGCAAAGCTCGGAGTCGGTCTATTTCGGCTTGAGCAATGGCATCGGGACGACCGAATTGTAATTCTAGTTCTGTCATTATGTCGTCCGGTCTAGCATGTCCTATGAGTTCAGAGCTAACGGCTTCTAAGGCTCTCCCCTGAAGGCTTCTTCGAAGTCTCGCTGTATTTTCTATATCGTTGAAGTAGGCTCGGGTAGTTTCATAAATAGCTTTGAAAGACAACCACTCGGTGTGCGATCCATTAAAATTAGGTAACGTCATGATTACCTTTGATACAGATGGGTGAGGTGGTGCGATTGTCTCGTTCTTCGATACGGCGAGACCAGCGATGGCGGCAGTAAGCTCGGAAATGAATGGTCGGAGAGCGTCGACACTATCATTGTGCTTTTGTTTAAATTTACACTTCAAGTCTTCTTGTTTAATTGGAAGTTTGTTTTCCTTCGAAATCAATTTCAACTGCTGCTCCTTTTGAGCTTTGATGTCCACTAGGGGGGGCGGCGGTATGGCGTCATTCTGTTGACTTTCAAATTCCCCTCCAGTGGCAAAATCTTCGTCAGGCTGAAAAATGCAGTCCGGGGCCTCCTCTATCCAGGAACGAACATATTCTTCATTTGAGAGCCCTTCTTCATCATATTCTGACTCTTCTTCTTCAGCCCTCTGAAGCGCGATTTCAGCTAATTCTGCTTGAAGTTTTAAACGCTTTTCTTTCGTTTTTAATTGCTCTTCTCTAATTTTCAAAAACTCTTGTCGTGCCTTCAGCGTTTTACTATGAGACTTGTTTGTCTTTTGTGATTTGACAGACCCCACGGTTCGGTCTGAAGTTGCACGACGAAATGTTTGATTCAGCGGTTGCAACACCCTAGTCGAGTTGTCTTCTTCAGAACGCTTTCCCTTCTGGTCGCTCGGTAGGATAGAAGGTGGCGCAGACAGGGGAGCTTCTCGCGGTGACTGAGAGCGCGGCGGTTCGGCACTATCAACAATTGGTGTAGGTGGTGGTGTGCGGCGGGGAACCGCAGGAACGGTCGACGATGGGCCATCACCTAAATCCACCATCCACGTTTCTCCAGCTTTTCCTTTGGATCGTGTAAGCGGCATCTTCTCCCAAGCAGCGTCTTCCAATCGACGAATACTATAGCCACGAAAACTGACGAATAAATCCGGCTCGAAGGACCAGCAAATGTACCAGACGGGTGGACTCGTATTTGGGAATCTAAACTATAACGGAGCCAAAATGAGCCACTAACCGCCCTGTACCGAAGGTTCCGGCTGCAACGTTAGCTTCGTGGAACGGAGAGTAAGGATTAGGAAAGCACTGCACTATTACTATGGGTGGAGAAGAAATAAAACACTATGTTACTATTTTAAGACTAGCGTACAATACTACACGAATCAATTGAAAACACTGAACTGAAACTACGAACACTATTACTCACTACTATTTGAATCTTTGAACGAAACTGACTGTTCGAATGTCACAAACATAACTATAACTTCGCGGCGCCTGCGCTGAGCTTTTATACTATAAGCAGGAACACAAAAAATATACGCGAATATTCTAGCGGTGTGTAGTATTGTTCGCTAAACAATCTGTTTATTCACAAAAACTAAGCCAACAAAAAACATTAACAAAAACAAATACAAAAGAAACTATAAGCAAAGGATGATAAACAACTTCAAGGAATTAAGGAAGTTGGTACTTTACGCCCTCGGCGTACGGTCGAAATTACAATAACAATTCACTTTATTTTTTATAAGTAAGTTGCGTGCGCGCACCTGTGACGAGACTATTCTCGAGGGAATTTGTACCTACTTACTTTTAAAACTATCAACAACAGAAAGCACTCGAAAAAGAATCACAAATACACGGTAATGACGCACTTTCTAGAACGTTCTTTCTTTACACTATTTAAAATACTGTTTCTAGACACTTGTCGCGAACAATATTCATCACTCTTTTAGCCATATATGTGTTTTTTTTTAATCCACATTACCTAAGACAAGTTACAAAATAAGTTCTAAAGTGCACAAGTTCGTTTGAATTTAGAACGCAAAATGTTTTCATTGAGGTTTGCCTTGACTCGCCTTTTAAAAGTACCCACAACATGCGAAGGGATTAATTACTCAGTGAGTCTGAGGAGTTTGTTGAACTTTATCATAACTTTGTTTGTTTCAATACGGTTTCTTCTTCTTCTTTTGCTTTTACTCAATTTATATTTGAAACAGAAAAGGAATCAATGGTATACTTAATATACTTATCTTGACAATCTTGTGTTTTCAATTTCATTTCGGAACACACGTATAAATAATTATGTGCTTTTGAAAAACCTATTGAAAATGTTACTTACGTAAGTAATTATTTTTATGAAATTTCTAAGATATGGGGTTATGTTATCCATGAGAATTTATCCATGTAAACCCCAACTTAATTTACTCTTCCATAAAGTCGTTTAAGTGAAAATATCATCAATTGATATAAAAAGACTTGAATGTACTTGTATGAGTTACCTAAATATGTAATACCTGATTAAATGTAGGGGTAAAATACCTCGAAAAAATCTGATTTAAAATAGTAATAAACACTAATTAACAAGTTCAATGAATCACATGTGATGAATTGCAAGTGACTAAAAGAGTTATGAAAATAAATGTTGGTGGATCAAGAGTGAGAGGAAATCAAAGAAAAGATGGATAGATTGAGTGAGGAATGATATGAAGGAAAAAAGAGTATGCACTAACCCTTAATGACATGGGACAAGGGCAGGAAGGTGATAATTACGTTACAAGTCCAAAGGTTAATAGATGTTGTTGCAATAGTAATTAGATACAAAATGTCTTGTTCGGTCGGTCGGTAGATCGCATGTTGTCTACATAACAATCTAAGCTACTAAGTTATCCAATTACAGGTCCACGACCATCTATAATTACACCTTCTCCGTTCTCTGGCCTCTGAGGCTCTCTCACACGCAAATAGTGTGTTATGTTTTTTCAAACGACTATGTATAAATCTTCACCTACATAAAACATTCACAACTAGTAAATAAACTATAGTTAAATAAACCATACACGTAGTAAATTAATCAAAGTGAATTCGTTCATAAACAAAAGAATACGGGTCACCTACTCGTATAAAGTAGCAAGGACATAAGGCACCGGTCTCACTGCGAGTGATTAGCGACAAGTGCGTAGAACTAACAACTAGGAACTTCCCTAGTATAGGGTGTAAATGTAGACAAACTCATCATGAAGCCGTCAACCAAGCATTCTGTACATCACTGGTTCCCAACCTGTGGTCCGCGGACCACTAGTGGTCCGCAGGAGCCTCTACTACGGTCCGCGAAAGATTAAAATGTTATTCGTACTTTTTAACACAGAATATGCAAGCTCAACTCAACCTAATTGAACCTATCAGAGGCAAAATTACTAAATGATTGCTAAATTTTTCGCGCTCAATTCGATCGTTTTTGTCCAATTTTCAACCGACTTCCAAAAAGAGGAGGTTATCAATTCGTCTGTATTTTTTTTTTTTTTGTGTTTTTTTTTGTGTTTGTTACCTCAGTACTCTCGACTGGGTGAACCGATTTTGATGGTTCTTTTTTTGTTTGAAAGCTGGTGCTTCCCGTTTGGTACCATTTTAGTTTGCTGAAGACCTGATGCTGATCTTCGGAGATATACAACGGAACTCTTCAAAAATACACAGCAAATCGGCAGTGATTGCTGCCATCGCTTGTAGGTTCATTGTTTATACTATATTATGACGTAACATCACGCCTGTATGCTCTGAGGGGGTACGCACATGTGTAAAATACACCCGATTTCGAAAATATTTGTTACTTCAGTACTTTCTACTGGGTGAACCGATTTTGATCGTTCTTATTTCATTTGAAAGCTGGTGCTTCCTGTGTGGTCTTATAATCATCAAATCAGTAGCTGATGATGGGATTCTGGAGAAATTGAGAGAATTCTTCACATTTTATAGGCACACTAGAAGCGGTTTGGGTAGTTTTAGGAATTGGACTTTCTCGAAGTGATCCCAATTAAATTTGATGAAGATCTGATGAAGAACTTTGGACATATGCAACGGAACTCCTCAATAAATGATAGCAAATGTACTGGGATTGCCGAAATCTCATATCTGTCTATTGTTTACACCAGTTCATAACCTAAATTCACGCCGGTACGCTGTGAAGGGGTAAGCACATGTGAACCACTAAAAAGTGAAAAATAAAAACTTTTTTACAAAAAATAAAACCGACTTCAGAGAAAACAAAAAAGTGAAAAATAACTTCAGAAAAAACGCTTCAGAAGTCACACAAAAAAACTAAATCAATCAAAAAAAGGTCACCGACTTCTGAAGCGTTTTATCGAAGTTATTTTTCACTTTTTTGTTTTCTCTGAAGTCGGTTTTATTATTTGTAAAAAAGTTTTTATTGTATAGTGTGAGTTCAAGATTCCCTCCCCTAGTTATAATCCTGTCGGTGTCCATGTTTATCTAGGACAATATGGTCCCTGTCAACAATGAACATACCAAAGTGGTCCCTGGCCTAAAAAAAGGTTGGGAACCACTGCTGTACATAAAACTAAGTAACTTTATGCAAAAATGATTGCTGAGATACAACTATATTTTTTTGTGTTTTTAGTTGCTTCCAGTTAAGATTACTTAAGAACACAATATCGGTCATTGGTCTTTCCTTAATATATCTTCGTACGAACCCTTCGAGACGCATATTATATCGTTTTTCATTAGAAAAAAGTTGAAAATCACGATATATTATGACGATTCAAGTATTGAACAGGCTTATTTTTGTATTTTAAATATAAACCTGAAGGCTACTTCTAGAGTTATTGTGTGTATCTATAGGCACTCTTATCATCTGCCTAGCCTTTTCCCTACTATGTTGAGTCGGCTTCCAGTCTAACCGGATGCAGCTAAATACCAGTATTTTACATGGAGCGACTGCCTATTTGACCTCCACACCCCAGTTAGTGCCGGGTAATACGATAACACTTAGTAAGACTGGTTGTCAGTCATTTTGGGCCACTGTCTTAATGCGCTCTAACGTAAATAATTTAATAGCATCTGCAAAAGGTTGTAAAACCGCCATAATTCCTACTTTATTATGACCTTTGGAAATTTGAACATAACCTTTCGTTTTTACGTTTCTTGCGAGAATATTGTCGATAAGTTGATTCCTCGTCGATGGTAGGACGGGTACCTAAGGCCCGTCAAATAAACCCAGTAGCGTGCTAGTTTCCTACAGATTGCAAACACAATTGCAATGCAAGTGAAAACGGCTGCCCCGCAGTGGGTCAATACGGGCTTATAATAAAGTAAAAAGCTGTTGTTTGTGTCTGCGAAGTATGAATGAGTACCTAATTGTATTAATTCAACTGATCCGTATCTTAACTTTGCTCAATGTCAAGGCCATTTTATGCACTTTGCAATAATTGTAAACGTGAACAATCATTAATAAATTGTTCTCACGAACAGTACCTATCAATCCATCAGCGTCATAACACGATGACAATGATTAATTCATGATAAATGAGAGACTGATAGACGGTAACTAAATATCCATATCTAAAGTTACTGTTCTGTCTGTTTTTTACCTTGTCACACCTGAACGGACTTTTACGTTTCACACACGAATGATAGACCATGTTTTGGGTTAAGACTTAAGACATAGGTACCTGGGTCTTTTTATCCCGATAGACCCTTAGACCCTTGAGATAATTTCTGAATACCACACTAGCGAACCCGCAGCCAAAAGTGAATTCCTTCTTCGAGAAGACTAGACAGACAAAAAAATTATGTTAAAAACTTCTGTTTGTGTAATATACATATTTTCTCCTATAATTCTCCTGTGAGCTGCTTAGTTATCATTCCCTCTCTTTTCACCAACCCTCAGATTATCCATTCAACTTTCATTCAACTCTCCCCTCCATTCACGAACACTGATCTTCTTTGCCTTCGCATAGTGTCCGACCGATGCTTCGGCTTCGGCTTCGGCTTCGGCCACCTTCGGCCAAAAAAAGCACCTTCGGCCAAACCTTCGGCTTCAGCCAAAAAAAGCACCTTCGGCCAAACCTTCGGCTTCAGCCAAAAATTAGCCGAAGCTTTGGCCGAAGCCGAAGGTTTGCAAGTTGTCAAAATTTGAAATTTACTGAACAATGCTAGAGCGAGACGGAGAGTGCGCAGAGCAGAGCAGCGTTTCGCCGCACCACCGCGCCGGCCCGAACGCATCGAATAATTTATTACCTACTTATATACGTTGGTCACTCGGCTCGTAATTGGGCTAAATCTCTAAAGCTCTCAGAATATGTAGTATATTCTGAGATTATAAAAACTATCGCATTTCTCAAGGTCATCCATCACCTTCGGCTTCGGCTTCGGCTTCGGCCGAAGGTTTTGGTGAACACCGATTAATCGGCTTCGGCTTCGGCCAGAATTGCACCTTCGGTCGGACACTACCTTCGCCTCTTCCCATTAAAACAACAATAACGCGTGATTGCGTGGTTTCCCCGTAGATGTCCTTCGTCTTGGGACGTGTGTCTCAGCCTGTCAGATTTGACTAACTTAACACAATGTTCATCCCCCAATGTAGAGACCCCGGCCAGGTATTGGGGCCGCATGACTTACATGCGAACTTTGTCACCCTCTGCGCCAGTATACGGTCTCAGTTGCTTTTGAGCGGCGCGTCTCTTGGGTCCGTTCATCCCTTTTCATCGCATGAGAGATGGCCAATACACGTGTATTCTAAAATTGTAGACAGATAGAAACACGTGTAACTTAAAAATAACTTCGCCGAATAATCTACAATATGTAGATACAAATATCTGTAAGTCTATTATACGAGTAAGCTCATCGTAGCATTTATATATAATAGTTAGAGCACAAAAGTGGGAAACTAAGCCGTCAACATGTCTCTCACAAGTTAACAAAATGCCTTTCTGCACCATTCTGACATTAAAAAGTTTTGCTTTGTACCTTTGAACGCGATGCTCTTTGAAATGTAGAATAAGGAATGGTACTTTTGTCGGTCGAGACTTAATCCATTTTTAGACCTATGTTTTGGAGTGATGCAAAAAGTTTAAAGTTTGAATGGCTGTTAGAATAGAAAAAGGCTAAGGAAACGAAAAATGGATTTTGAGGAAGATGAAGTGGTTCGAAAGAGGGTAGAGGGTAGTATATTCCATACTGAGATTATAAGTAAGAATACGAAAGAGGAAGAGATGTTGCGGTTATGCCAAACATACGCACTAAAGTTTTAAGTAGCAATTTTAAACCGTAAACAATTATTCTCTACCATATTTATCCTTACTAAAGCATAATGTTCCGCCAAGAAATACACTTAAGTGAAGTAACATTCAACCTTCATTGTCATTCCATACTGCAAGCACCCCTGATACGCCGCTATAATTACATTCATCTGTTGTCACGTCAAGACTAACCCTCCACGGCTCCACCGTCTACCCTCACGAGGCTTTGTATCGTGTAACATAATTCCATTTAGAACCTGCCTCGTGTCGAGAGATTGAAATGTAGTTAACTCGGTCGCATTCCCACTGGAGACTTAGAAATAGGGTTACCATTACAATAAGCCCGACTTTTATAGCGAAGTCCGGATAAAATATCCGGACTATTACTACTTTAAAGTTAAACTGTTTTTATTAAACTAGCTTCTGCCTACGACTTCGTTCGCGTCGAAGAAATATATTGTCCTATGTCAGTCGGTAATAGTGCTGCTTTACATCACTGAAAGAATTTCGAAATCGGATCAGAAGTAGTTCTGAAGATTACCCCCGACATCTAAACTTTACGTCTTAATAAAGAACATGAAAAAAGAAACATATAGAAAAGTCTGGACAAGCGACAAGGCTGGATGAAGTCCAAAAAGGGGAATCATTCCCTCCACGTCTATTCCCTTTATGTCGACTAGTGAGACAAATGACATCTGTTTTAAAAAGTTTATGCTTGACCTCGAGGTTGCATTATTTTGACTAAAAAGTCGTACACGGAACGGATGGTAAATTGGTAACCCTTACTGAAACTCTACAATATTACAGAGTACGTACATTGTGTTCATTGTTCACGTTAAGGAGAACGTTCCCGACTCCCATTTTATACGAAATAACTATTCAGACTTTAATTTATATTCTGCTTCCTTTTATGAAACAAAATGTGTGCCGAAACCAAATTTTCAGTAATATTCACTAAATCTGACTGCAGTGGTGTCCTTGAAACTTTTGTTTTTGCCTGAAACTTTGTTCTCTGTTGAAAACTTTCTGTGAGCATAGCATGTCCGATTTTTCTGGGAGTCCTTAATCGACTCCTAAAATCAAACTCATTTTAAAGAGGTTAAGTTTGGATGATGTTCTCCAAAACTGACCACAAATCATTTCACTGATGAGAGATCCTACATAAATACCGAATGGTAGAGAATGTGTTTTATTAGATATAATTAAATTCCTCGCTAGCGATTTTGCGGGCAGAATTAAGGCGGCTATAAAAAAGACGATTTAGGTGGCCCATTAGACCATATTTCATCATGACCTTACGCCGTGGTACTTGCACCCGGATAGAAACTAATGCACGCTGATAAAAGTCTTATTCATGTGGCACAGGGCCATAACTTCTTATTGGAGGGTAACTCGATTCGGAACGGTAACGAAGGAGTTCGGGAATGTCAGGAGCCAATGACTGACTGATCAACGCATAGCCTAAACCGCTGATCGTAGAGACCTGAAATTTGGAGGGTGTGTTCTTTGTATGACGTAGGTATCCGATAAGAAAGGATTTGCCGAAATTCTACACCCAAGGGGGTTAAAAAAGGTCCTTGGTCCAATCTAATTCTAATTTTGCAGAAACTTTTTTTAACAGAATTGATGGAAGATGTGTTTCGTATTTTATTGAAATTCACCCCTTAACGGGATTAATATATTTTTTTATATAAATACTCATTAGTGCTTTCTCAATTTAGTCAAAAAACGTTGTGTAAAAATGTCTGTGTTTGATTTGTCTTAGAAGTTTAATTTAGTTACATTTATTTTGTCCGTGTCTATTTTAAAAAATGGGACCAGAATTTGTTAACATCAATGGGAAATTAATGAATAAAGTACCAGTAGTGGGGGATGGCGCATGCCTTCCATTCAACTTACTTATATTAGTTTAAGTTAGCACTTCTGTCGAGCGTTCCGAAACGCACACCTTTTTTTTTGTTAGTCTGAACTGTCCCACACCAGGGAGAGGCCTCCCCCACCCCTTCCACCTCGCTCGATGTTGCGCCTCTTCTCGCCAATTAACGAGAAAACCATCCGAGGCATCCCGCCATCTTCTCGGCCTGTCGTGGTCGTGGCTCCGTCTTGTTGTCTCAGGGGTCCAGTTTTGTGCTATGTTCCAAAACTCGATAAAATATAAACTTATATTGTCACTTACGGGTTATCTTCAGTTTAGTTTTAAACCGTGAAAGCCTAAAACAGTGTTCGATAAAATATATTGAGAGATTTTTTAGAAAATTCTGAATCTATTTCTTGAAATCCACTGTACCCATACTAAAAATCGTATTGATGGGTACAGTAACCATTTTCAGGTTCTCAGTTAAATCAATTACAAGTTGTAGTTTGCCGGGTTGCCATGTATATTTGATGAACAGAATTGTACGAAACACTTAAAACCTACTTGGAACGCTATTCAATAATGCATGACTGAATTTAAAATGAGTGTTTCCCAATACGTTATAACGTTATAGCATTTTCAGTGGCCTAATTAGGTAAGAAAAACCTGTGTACTCGTAATTAAACGTTTCATTTGTAGTTACACGTTATTTGAAGCATGTGGTGCGATTTCCAGATCAGTTTTTCCATCACGAATTAATTTCTCGGTAACAGAGGCCCTACTCCCTAACGCTTCGTCCGTAGATTCGGATCTATCCGTCTCTCTTGCACACGTCTGCAGATGAGTGCGAGAGAGAGACGCGGATAGATCCGAATATACTCCAACGTTAGGGAGTAGGGTCTCAGCCCACAGAATCTGGATTTGCGCCCGGCTGACGACAAAAGCCTCGCTTCCTTATTATAATGGGACTTAAACAAAACTGGCGAAATGAGGCTATACTATTAGGTATTATTACCTCTGCCTACCTCTTAGGGTATTACAGGCGTGTTGTTAAGTGTTTAATTAAACAGTTAATTTGTAGCTACACTAACATTATAGTTAGTTTCTATTGATTGTAAACTTGCAGCTATTTTTAGAGAACTATTTGTGCAGTATCGGAGTATCGTAAAGGATATTTATTTATAGTGAGTGAATATGTGTGGGTTTATTAAAACTTTCGTGTTCCTCATGTATAATAATATTTACTTTTGCAATATCAATTCCATGAACATGAAGTTTATGTAGGTAGAGAAAATCAGTTTGAAGTATAATAAAAAAAACGGATGAAATGCATGCCTCATAACGCTCATTTTAAACCAATCCTACTTATCAAGTGACAACTATTAATATTATAAATGCGAAAGTTTGTGAATATGGATTATGGATGTATCGATGGATGTTAGTTACTCTTACACGTAAAAAACTATTGAACGGCATTGGATGAAATTATGCACACAGATAGTAAATACCCTGGAAGCCACTGCTCTCAAAACTGTAAAGGAAAACATCGTGAGGAAACCGGCATGTCCTAGAACCAAAAATTCGAAGACATGTGACATCTACCAAGCCGCACTGGGCCAGCGTGGTGGTTTATTATAGCCCATACGATAAATACGCGCTTTGACGTGGAGTTGCGGACACCTGCCCGTTGTACAATACAATACAATACGAAAATCACGTAAGAAAATTTGAATTTTGCGGGTTGCCCTGTCGCCTAAATCTCGTGTAATAGGGGGTGATCTTATTGCCATCGGTCACAAATCCAGACTCCGTAGCTGCTACTGAGAAATTCCTAAAGGAAAACCCAATAAAATTTTGACCGACGAGATGTGGGAATAAAACCCAGAACCAGGGACTGAAAACCGGTACCAATTTCGGTTCTGGTTCTTCATTTAGGTTCTCATAGAGATTCCTCTTTTAGGTACGGTATCGGTTCCGGTTTGGGTTTCGATGTACCGTTTCTAAATATCGGTTCCTAGAACCTTTAAGTCGTATGATATTATACCGGTTCCTTGTCACCCGATTAAAAGATTCCTTACGAAAGAGGAGATGTTATTCGGGTCGTGCTTAGGAAACCATACATTTTCTTTTAGTTTGCCTTCGTTCGTAGTATTACCGTACCTCAAAAAACAATTTTGAGAACTAGTAAAATAAACGTTCCAATATTGTCCTGTCCGGTTTTGGCACCTATTGGTAGTATCTGCAGTGCAAGTACGTAGGGAGTTTTAGACTAAAAAAAAACTCATTTTATCGAGAATAACTGTCAAATTTATGTAATCGTGTCCTATCGAATCCTACGTACCTACTTGCACTGCTGAACCCTTCGGTATTTTGGAAGAACTGGTAAAACAAAGGTTGTTAAAGTTCAAATTTTGGTTTCTGTTCCGGTATAGGTACCAAACCTACCTCCTCAAAAACCTCAAGCTCGGCATTCACGCTTCACCATACCAACGAGACAATACAACAAAATATAGCATGGAACAATCAAAATGAAATTAATTATCAGTGGTGTTTATTATCGTCGTAGAAAGGTTCATCAATACCGTACTAGTGATATTATTCTGTTGTAAATTAATGGTCTTTATATAGAGCGATATCGTGTGGCGTATGTAATTACTTTCCCGAGGCCGAAATATTAATGGAGGCGGTGATCGGTGAAATTTTGGGATACTGCCTGTAATTATAGTAGCTCGTATAATTTATATGACGACCCCTCTACCTACTACCCTGGTTTTTCACTACTGGGCAAAGACATCTCCCAAACCTAGGTACTAGGGGTTTTGAATTTGCGCTGCCTGGAACCCTAACCCTCACGGTACGCGTTCAGATCATCTTACCACCTCCACCTGGGACCACCTCGTCGCCAAAATGAAATACCAAAAATATCGGGACTAAAGTATCTGTGACGGAGTGCAAAAAATTTCGCGCTCTCTTCGTGGAGCTTAAGATGCGACCCTAGGAAAACGACCCCTGTAAAAATACTCATAGCACATCCCGTTTACACTGGAATCATTGAATCAGCCTTCTTTAAATATGCAAAACAAATGCTCATCCTGAAGTCCTTGTCTCTTGCCTTACCTATATGCATTCCGATCAGTATTTAGTGCTTAATGCTTCTCTTTCCTCAACATCACAAGCATTCGGTTAGGTACAGTCGTGCATCAAGTAAATACAAACTGTCACCTGATTTTAAACTTCACCATTCAACATTGGATCATTTGGAGAAATGTGATAGTTTGTGGTAATTCGATGTGCTTGGTGACTGTACTCACAAACTACGTTTACATTTCGCATTTTTCAAAGTCGACTGCAGCGTTTTATTATTACGTTATGTGAAATGTTTACATACCGTAAAATGTTTACCGACCACTTTCAGCGCGCGGTATAATGCCACTTATTTCAGTGCTATCAATCAATTTTTGAAGAAAACGTATGTATTCAATGTTTTCTATAATAAACATTGACATATCAGCTTTTTGATTAACGATCACTTAAGTGGTTACGGTTCCAGTTATACAATACATGTGTTTTTATCTATTCCGGGTGTGCTCGACTAATTTAGACCTCCAAGGCTTTGTCAGACGTGCTGCTTTTAGCATCGGTGAATTTGAAAGTCTCCCGTTAATCACTTTTTCATCTATGGAAAGCAAGCCAGCAGTTACGGTCACCATAGAAAATATTTCCCCCTGAAGACACCATAATTATTTTTACACCTTTATAAATAAACTTCAAGCGATTTCATTCACGAGATAAATAGAATTCTTCACCGTCACCAAACGTTGGCACTATTCAAAACCACGTGTAATCGACTATTCGTTACTGAAGCATTCCTAATTCTTACATGCCGAGTCTTGCCAATATACAAATATTGTTGTTGGTGGGCAACTAAAAAATACTTACCTATATCTACGGCGTTAATTTTAGCCTAGGAAATTGTCCCACCATCATTAGTATATAGAAATCCACAGCTGGACATGGGATCCTCAACTTCTTGACCACTTTCATCCTTTTTTTTGTAAATGGCGTCTCGCAGGTCAACCTAGTACGTTGTCGTCTGCTTAACCGAATAATCCTGTGGATGCCTTAAGTGCTAGGCCTCCCTCCACCACTGGAACTACTTTTGTCCTACGTTGAAACACACACCCCAAATAAATTGTACTTGAAAGAGACATTCTAAAAATCTAAGTAAGTATACATAGGTTCAAGTTTTTCCAACGACTTGTTCTAAATATAAACGTTCCAAATCTTTCAGTATACTTTGATTATCTTAGCAATATTCCCAGTATTGTTACGTGTATTTGCTTTGTAAGGCAATTTTGAGCGACGTCGGTTGTTGAACCGCGTCCTTTTCATTCAAACTTACCTTAGTAATTGGTGTTCTATTGATATAGGACCAGGGGAGAGGCACCTTTTATTATTCAATCATAGCTTAATTTCGTGTAATTATTCTGGTAGACATCTTTGTTTTTGTGTGCTGTGTAAATTGCATGTAATATAGAGGCTTAATTAGCGTTGTCAATGTGTATTTTGTATCTGTGCAAGAAGGATAGCCACCGCCGGGAATTATCTGAATTCCCTAGTGATATAACTACGTCCAATGACTGAATGGCGTTTTGTTGTCATGCGGATTTGCTCAAGCATGCGGGATTAGAAAACTAGGATGTAATATAGAATCTTGATAGGGCTTATCCGCTTGTGTGACGTAATCAGCATGACAGCACAAACGCCTACTTAACAGGTCTATAATATTGTTTACTTATTTATTGGGCTATCTATTGCGAATGTTAATTTTTGTTGTTGGTAGCATGTTAACGAGTATCATTTGTTTTCCAGCACCAGTTCCCGGCGATGTCAGACCTGAAGATGGGCGGCATACTGTACCTGGCCGGGGTGTTCTTCTTCAAGTCGGACGGGCGCATCCCGTTCGCGCACGCCATCTGGCACATATTCGTCGCACTGGCCGCCAGCGTGCACTACCTGGCCATACTGCGACATCTCTTCCCAGAACTTAAATCTCATTGAAGACTGCCGTTTAACCTATTGAATCTCCATTAGAGCTCTCTAAAGCTATTTTTGTATCCTAACTCGACAACAAGGCCGCAAATTAAATAATTCAGCCGACAATCGTCCGGAATTGGGCTATTGACGGTGTTGCAGCTGCAATCTTGCGGCTTTGTGAGCTCGTCTTCGTCATGTGTGTGTGAATCTTTTGTGTAGTGATTTGGAATAGACTAAAATAGACTTTAGTATAAGGTACCTACGTTTTATGCTGTCGGCCGGAACCGATCGTGAATGTATACCTGTGTTCCCCAGACTATAAGCGACATATAATCGCTGATGGATCTGGTTTTTTTTTCGGTAGGCTGAGCACTTAATTGAGATCATTATAGCGAAAGTTTGTGTTCATCATGAGTTTGCAATCACTCTGATCACAATCACGGAACACTAGCATTAGTTTTCGCTTAATCTATTTGATCTACCCAGCCTATTAAAATCATTTATTTTTGATATTTTATTGAAAGAAAATTCAACCTTTTATTTTCCGCAGCTTTAAAAACCATTTTTGCATAATATGGGCCGGAGGGACATTGTCGCAGTACGTCGTCGCTGGAATAATTTCGTATGCAAGTAGATTATTATCATATCGTAGTGCTCGAGTGGGGTAGTGGATACATGGTATACAGTTACGTTAGTTTCCGGCTTCCCGCGCCATACTGCAATCAATATTGTCATATCAAGGTCACATAGGGCAGCATCCATAGTGATACGTTACGTTACGGCTAATACATTTTTGGAGATTGATAAACACATTTCACACCTGCTTAGATTTTTCCCAAATAAGTTCAAGTTGCGTTTCAGTCTGTTAAATGACTGGATGCAGTTGAAAGTAATTGATATGGAGCGTTCGAGAACCTGAGTTGTTAATTTAATCAAAATTGTATTTTAAGTTGGTCAAATTATCAGTGAACTCAAAATACAATTCATTTGTAAACGACTTGGTAACATCGATCTTGAAAATGATTTATTCTTACGAGACCTCCACAAAATCGAAAGTTGGGTGCATTTTCATTAATCTAGTTCATGAAACATGCAATAATTTTCGGCAACATTGCCTCGGAGCTCGTAATCGAATAATCGGTTGATAATTTCGTCAGGAAATTGCGAAGGAAGTTCATCGAGTTACCGCACGCCCACATTCTACTGTTATGGACGGCCCGTTAAAGTCATCTACTAAAGGATGGCGTAGGCCGCGCGGCCGTGTCGCTCCGTACCTACAAACTTCTGAAAACTTTTTAATCGGTTCAACTCGATTCCATTCTTGTATATTATTTATAGACAAATGTTTGTCCTCAGTGACCGTAGCTGTCCTATCACGAAAGCGGTAAACATCGGTTCTTCGAAATAGAAAGCAATTTAAGTTTGAAAAGGGCAAATGTTCAGAAGAGGGTAATTCATCAATTTAAATTAGGTACGCCTTCGCAGTTTTTAGACTTGGAAATTGTTAATTATAAGTATATCCATTTGATGGGTTTGTGAAAGAATCTATCGAGTGCTTCGTGTAAAGTCTCCCTTCGATCTCCTTACTCTTCAATGCCCTGTCTATATGTAAGTTGTGTAGGTGGTTTGACGACAACTGAAATAAAACTGTAGAGAAAAATCGAATCTATACTAATATTATAAAGCTGAAGAGTTTGTTTGTTTGTTTGAACGCGCTAATCTCAGGAACTACTGGTTGGAATTGAAAAAATCTTTTTGTGTTGGATAGTCCATTTATCGAGGAAGGTTATAGGCTATAAATCATCACGCTATGACCAATAGGAGCGGAACATAAATGAAAAAAAAAAATCCTTTGTGAGCTTTTTCTCTCATATATGTGACGCAGACGAAGTTGCGTGGGTCAGCTCAGCTAGTGGTAGATAAAGTGGTCACGCCTCCACAACTTACATTAGAGCTTCAGATGACAAGTGTCTGTACCGATTTTATTAGAATCGAGCTTTTGTTATGTGTTAAGTAATACAATCCCTTGTAGTGTGAACATAGCCTTATAGCGCAGACCTCGATGTGAACCTAGCTTGTTAGAGTGCAGTATAGCGCGTTCACTTTCGGTTTCCAACACAATCACTTAGATACAAGTTTTTATTAGATGTACAGTCGAACAAGCTATTTGGTTTACACTTCAATGTAATTTGTGGGTTAAACTGTAAACCAAATAGCTTGTGTCGACCGTACTAGCAGCATGAAACACGTTCGGCCAAACTACTACAAATAATGGTAAATGTGTGTATATTTTGTAACATATTGTTGAAGTTATTGTACTATTGTTGTAGTGTTTGTAGTCGTATCTCAGAATCTCGAGACCAATCCAACCCTTTTTAGAGTAACTATTTAAAAAAAATCGTATTGAGGGTTTTTAGAAACATTTATACCTATTAACTTATTATACATAAATGAAATCCAGTTTTTTCAGCGAAATCTTTTATACACCTCAATGTGACTTTTTCCTTAGTATTAGTACGTTATAGTGTAGCTAGTTGAATGTATATACCTACCATCTCGTGTCTACGGAATAGGATTTTAAACTTTAACATCTTCAAGAATATTTATTTAATTTTAAATTATTTTATTTAAATCTCCCATTAGATTTTTTAAGGATTGCTCAATCGTTCGTGTGACTAGGTAATATTTTGCCGGACTTCCAAACGTTCACTAGAATCTCTATGGTGATTATATTGAATATACCGTTGGTGGTAGAACATAATGAAAGTGTGTACGTGTACTTGTGAGGTGTGTGGAGATGACACCATGTACCTAGTTATCACGCTGGCACTCGCCGCCATTATTCACTGTGCTCGAGTTACGATAGCTAAACAATTGAGTCTGTTCGGAACTGGGACACCACACGTCCATACTTAGACAGTTGCTCACACAATGGATGGAGAGAATCGACTACCTATTTACTTCAGACCTTTAACCTGTTTGGACTAAAATACTCTTGCTAAAGCGATAGCATTACTATGATAAAATGTGCTAATTAGTAATTATCTTTCAATGGATTACGAAATCGTTGGATATTTAGTGTCACATGAATTAAGCGCTATATTTTGATTTTGTAATAATTCTAGTCATTGTATTTGCTACAAACATTTAAGTGTGTTAAATGTAAATTAATTTTATGCAATGGACATACAGTCGCGTAGTTAAAAGATCAATAGACCAACACAGTGCCCCCTGTGGCGGTTTAAAATTAGGCTAATTGCAATATGACATTTTAGTGAATTGGTTGAGAATAGAATCATGAAAACCGGTTAGCCAAGGTTATCACAGGGTAATAATCAAATATTACAAGATTGCACCAAAACTAAAAATTATACATTAATTTTCATCATAAAATTATCTCACTACAATTAGTTGAAATAAATTCAAGTTTGTTTTGAAACTAGGGAAAAGAAGTGTTTCTTTTATAGGACTGTACCTATCAGGTAGAAAAATTATGATATCGACACCAGTTCTTATATCTTAGTAGATGAGGATTTCTCTAAAGTGCAAAGTATTTTGTAAGTAGGGAAGGGTAGCGTTTTAACTGTAAAGTTTCGGATATTATTAGGGTCCTATTATTAAATACGTACGATGGAGACAATTTTCTGTAGTCATTATTATATAATACAATCGAAACGTGTGGCGCCGACAGTACCTACCGGTGTAAAATATTCGCTTTGATTGTACCTAGCCAAATACCTACTTGCTGTATTTTCTCGTATTACGACTGAATGTCGCTATGTTTATATAGCTAAAGCAATTGCGTGTCTCAAGTCTTCCAGAGATGCTATTGGTAGGTCTTCTAAAATCAAATTAACATTCCTTACTTACTTATTCCATACTTTTGAAAGTAATCATAACTTTCTTGTGACCGTCTTCCTTTGGAGTATTTTTTTAAATTTTCAACCACCTTGTCGCAAACTCCTCTATTTTCAAAATTCCGAAATCTAAATTCTTATGTTAGTCATCTTTTAATAATAGTTTAATACTTACCTAATATTTATAAATATTAATGTCAACTGCGGGTCTTTTAAATAAGGTAAATATTGATATAAAATTTAAATTATACGCTATGCATATTATTGGACTTTTAAAAAATATCCATTGATGAAAATTGTGCCCATATACCTAATTCACTTATTCAGGAATTGTGAGTATTTAATCAATATGTACGGTCGAACAAGCTATTTAGTTTACACTTTACAATGTCATTTGTGGGTTAAACTGTAAACCAATTAACTTGGTCGACCGTACCTTCTAGATTTTGATGTGTAACTATTGGGAGGGAATAATCATTTTGTTATTATACCTTCGCAGGAGCAGGAGAAAAAGAGTAGTTTTTATTATATGCTCTTTGACTTATAGACTTATGATAGAATTTCGTAAGCGGTATGTTGTGTGGGTGAAAACTCCGCGGAGGTATAACTTGGTGTCTGTACGATGTTTAAATGTGATGTAACGTGTATTGTGGTAGGTGGTAAGATG
The DNA here is from genome assembly GCA_916618015.1 of Xestia c-nigrum. Classification (NCBI taxonomy): domain Eukaryota; kingdom Metazoa; phylum Arthropoda; class Insecta; order Lepidoptera; family Noctuidae; genus Xestia; species Xestia c-nigrum. The sequence goes on along the minus strand of OU745261.1, from coordinate 17,688,111 downwards.
ATACAAGCATCAGTTAGTATAAGGCAGGTAACGGGTTGGACACATACCTACATCTCGACAACGAATACTAGGGACTCGTCCCAAAAACTTCGTTACGATCTACGCAGATCGAGACGGCATGCGGCATGGCAAGGGATTAAATTATTACCAATGGACATTTAAACGTAGGTACCTACTATTGATATAGAAATAAGACATAAATTGCAATGCTTTAAAATGATGCCATGGCATCGAAAAGGATTTGCATTGAAAGCCGCGCCTCGGTCATATTTCTATGTCAATACGTTTAAATGTCCATGCCGCATGCCGTCCCGGTCGGTCTGCGTAGCGTGGACCTTTATGCGACGGTAGTATGAGGAAGCGAGACATCATAAAGTGTGTGCTTCCTGTTATTATCAGCATTATGAGCAATTTTATCTATTGCTGAGCTTTTATCGATAAGTTTTACTAATTTGACATTTTGGTCTTAGAAAATACTGACTGCAGCGAGCTTTTGGCCCAAGGATAATTTGTAAATGTAGATAATTATGTCGGATTGGGTTCCTTTTATCGCTAGCCCAGACGACTAAAGTTTCTGAATGTGTGATACTGCTACCTGCCTTATAAATGAATTCCAGTGACTATTCTAAGTATTTACTTTTTCTAACAAATAAAATAGTGTTATGAACATGAATGTTACCATTGATATCGGACCCTGGTATAGTTTTGTAGAGGTTTTTGGGAACTCAATAAATAAAAATTTTACAAACACATTTTTGTCTTATTATTTAATGTACAAACCTTTAGGCATTATAAATTATTACTGGTATAAATTAGAATTATTGTGATATGCCTAAAACTAGGTGCCTACTTTGAGTAGTTACATTTTAGATACTGTTTTGATTCCTAAAATCTCTAAACATTTCTCCATGATCATGGCTGTTACTTCACAGAGCATTAATCTTTCGTAGTGTATCTTGACAATCTTTCCTTCCTTGTCTTTTTCGACACAGTAGCATTTGTCATAGAATTCTGTGAATGCTGAACATATTTCATATAAATACTCGCACAGGCTGTGTATGTAGAGATCAGATGCTACTTTCAGTATAATTTCTGGGAACCTAATTAATATTTTGCCAAGTTTCCATTCAGCATCATGGCCAAACTTGAAGCCGGACTTTTCAATCTCAGCTGCTAGTTTTTCCTGTGAGATCTGTGCTGTTCTTGCTATTGACCTTATGCGAGTCAACGCATACAACAGGTAGACCGCAGTGTTACCCTTGTCATCCAACATCTTGTCAAAAGAGAACACATAGTCATTTATCCTGTTATGTGAGAGATCAGCATACTTGATACATCCATAGGCTATCGCTTCTTGAGCCCTCTTCAACTCTTCAGGTGTCAAGACTTTGTCTCGTCCTTTCTCAACTAGTTTGTCCAGAGCCCTCTTGAGCCCTTCATCAAGTAACTCAATAAGTTTTATCGTGTCACCAGACCTTGTCTTGAATTTTTTCTTATCCTCACCTAATACTACACCAAAACCAACATGTTCTAGGTGCTGATGCTCGTTGATAATACCAGCCCTCCGAGCACAGGCTTCTATGATAACAAAGTGTGTGGCTTGACCAGCATCAGTCACATATATAAACCTCTCACCTTTCTCTTCGTGCACCCTGTTTTTAATGGTTGCCATATCTGACGTATCATAAGTGTAACCTCCATCAGATTTTACAATTGTCAGTGGTATACCCTCATGGTTGTCAGGGTTGCCCCACATGATCAACCTTCCTTCATCCTCTTCTAAAAGCCCAGCATCTTTCAGGTCCTTAACTACAACATCCATTCTGTCTTGATAGAAAGACTCTCCTCGATTAATAATACTGATATCAAGACGGTCATATATCTTCTGGAACTCCTTTAGAGATACATCACAGATCAGTTTCCAGGCAGCATAGTAATCAGGGTTATGTGCCTGCAACTCCACCACACAAGCATAAGCCCGTTTCTTGAATATCTCATCTTCATCAAATCTTTTCTTTGATTCTTTGTAGAATGCCTGCAGATCTGAGATTGGTGGAGAAACAGTCTTAAAGTCAGGGAATTTGTCTTGCAAATGAGCAATCAACATCCCAAACTGAGTACCCCAGTCTCCCAAGTGGTTTATCCTTAAGACATCATGGCCCAAAAACTCTAGTATGCGAGCAATGCTTTCTCCGATGATGGTGGACCTCAAATGACCGACATGCATCTCCTTAGCAATATTTGGAGATGAAAAATCAACAACAATTCGTTCCTTTTTTGCAGGAGGTGGTTTTACTCCAAACCGTAGTATACAGTTCAAAATATGTTCAGCCATCATCTTGTTGATGTAAATATTTAAGTATCCAGCACCAGCTACTTCCATCCTCTCTATGAATGGAGAAGTTGGAGTTTTATTGAGGATGTTGTTAGCCACTTCTCGGGGGTTGGTCTTAATATTCTTAGCTTTAAGCTGTTGTGAGATTGCCATGGCAGAGTTGCATTGATAGTCCCCAAATTTTGGGTTATTTCCAGAGACTGTTATAACAACTGGGGGATCTTCCAAGTCAGGATATGCTGATGCAATAGCAACTTCAAATATATTTTTCAATTCATCCAGTAGGCATATGTTGCCTTGGACAGAGTTGACGTCCGTGATTAAATTGGGACGTTTCTTCGATTCTTTTTTGACAGCTGTTGACTTAGACCCAGAACACTCGGCTTTAATCGCATTTTCTAAAATAACTAGGCGATGTCTAAGCTTCTCGTTCTCAGTAGATAGTTTCTCTAGCAGCGGGTCACCGATAAAACTGAGATCACCTTTACTGATCTTGTCTAGTTCCTCTTCAATTGTCTTGGCTTCCCTCTCCGCCTTGACCGTCCTTTCTTCTAACTTCTTCTGATCCTGATCGGCCATTTTACCCGTAAAATGTACCTTGTGAGACGGTTGTCCGATTAAAAAGTATTTTTAAATATGCTTTGACGTATTTCACTGAAAACTTATCGAAATAGAATCAGATTTTAGGTTATTTGCCACCGCAACAAGCAACAAGAAAGACCAACACATTGATTTGTCATAGTTGTCAAATATTTCATCATTTTGTTTTGACATTGACGTCAGATGATTCGTTTGAAAATTACATTACCTGAGAGAGAGAGAGTAAGAAGGTTAAGATTTAAATACTAGAATAATCAGTTTTTGTTATACGGAATGTTTGAGATAGTTAGAGTGAGAATATATTGTGCGTAACTTACCGTTGAATACACTCTGTGGCATTTCGAAACAATGATCCCGTAGAAAGTAGATACTACATCGTAACTATAGCAACCAAGGTCAAACAAACAGCGGCAAAAATATGTTTCAAAAGAGCCAAGTGTGAATGAACATTAAATTATAAATAATATTAATAAAAGCCGTTTTTACTTTTTGTTTCGTGTGATCACGTAGATCCGGCTATAAAAAGGTTTTCAATATCACCTACCAATACGGTAGGTGAGGACTGGGTGAAATAATGAGTTTGAGATTCAAAAGATTTATACATTCTCTTCGAAGATAACAAAAATCTCATGGCTCAAGGATGGCACATCAACAAAATGGGCTTGATTATACAAACAAGGATAAAGACGGGCTGCCATACTGGCTTGAAAACCTTACCAAGTGAGTCCGATCTTTTGTATTAGCACTCAGAATGATTAATGAACTCGTTTACTTTACCTACATAGAGGTAAGACGTCAATATGGAAATTCTTGGTACAATGCACTCTTTTACTTCCGTGTCAAGGCTGGGCCAGCCAATACTTGGCCGAACGATGCCTATGAGTATGAACGCCAACGTTAAACAGTTAGTGTGTTTCAGAGAGATGAAAGAGACGCATATTCGACACAGCAATAGTGATTCTCCGATTTTGGAGGAAACAAAGTATAAAGTTGAAAATTCCCAGTTGGATTCTCGCAGGTAAGGTTTCCTTCAAGGATATCCAACACTATTAAAATAAGACCTTGAAACAAAAGTGAGCACAATTATTTTTACTCCTTAGGTTACCGCGTAGGACATCATTGGATACAACGATGGATATCTTGATGAAACCACAATTGGGAGCTGTTGCACACTCCGCTGGGACCTTGCGCCCCCCAAAAGGTAAACATTGATTCTAATTCTGATATCCAAGCAAAAGTTCTTGTATTGTGCAGATTTTATAGGCCAAGGCTTGATCTGCTTACCGCTAGTTACGATTCCAGGTTCTTATTACAATAACGTCGTTGAAAATGCATGTTCTAGCTTACAGCCAGAACGTGAGGAGAGTATACAACGTTAGAGGTAAAATTGACTGGGGAGACTCTTCGACCGCATCCTCAAACGACTTCCTATCAGACTTACTGCCACATTATGTCACTCCGCGACACAGGCCAGCCAATATCACAGCGGATGACGATTTTCATGATGTCATTTTGGGTCCTAGTAAGTAGATAATGATTTATTTTTGTAGGAGAAATAAAAAAATACGGCTATTTATATTTTTTCCATTTCAGGGCCTCAAGAGATAAAACCTCGTAAAAAACTCGCCGCGAAAGAAGGTTCTATAACTTTACAACACAGCAGTTCTATCAAAAGAACTGGTTCCAAAAATTCTACAAAGAAACCAGCATCAATAAGCTCTTTTCCAACAAAACATGGACATAAGAACGAGTTTATAATCCCTGAATTGCCTGAAGGACGTTTATTAGAATTGAAGATATTCTCCAATTGGGGAGACAAATATTTGGTGGGTCTTAACGGTCTCGAACTCTTTGATTCAGATGGCAATGCTGTTACAGTTGAAAAGGTATGTTAAACTGTATATTGGTTTCGCGCACCAACTTGATAAGACAAGCTATAGTGAGGTCTGAATTATATTTGTTGCATCGATCCCAATTCAATCAAGGTATTGAAAAACAAAATTATGAATACCTAGGTATGCACCAGAAATACGAACCAATTTCTATTTACAAAATCACAGGTATGGACTGACTCTGACACAGGAGACCAGTCGAAGCATGGTCGTGCGGAGAATATCATAGACGGCGTTATGCGCACTCGCGATGAAAGGCATGCGTGGACCGTGCCTGCTCCCCGAGGGAACCCTATAGCACTGTCTGTGTTACTTGCTGGGAGCGCCAGGCTGGCTCTCATGAGGATATGGGTGAGTGTGGCAGGGCAACGACAAAAAGTTTCATTTATCAATATAATAATTATTGTTAAGCACGAGTGCCGGATATTCAAGTAAGGTACGATAACATACAATAAGTACGGACAGTACGGAATCGCCAAAATGCCTTCAGCCGTATCAATTTCCATCGGAGGTCGTGTACGGGAATCTTAGCTTTAATAAAATAACTTTCGGGATAACGTCTGCATTTATTATTATTTTTTCAGAACTATAACAAATCGCGCATATACTCGGCCCGTGGCGTGAGGTTGGTCCAGATCAAACTGGATGACCAAATCATATTCCACGGGGAGATAGCAAGGTCGAGTGGTGAACTGAAGGGATCACTGTCTTCGTTTGGCGATGTGAGTATCCCACTGATGATCGTTGAATATTTCGATGACACAGATTTGCTTAAGGAAAATTCTTGAAAAATACTCCGCTGCTTTAAATTAAATACATACCGAATTAAAAACAACAAGACTAAGTTTTCAGCAAAAATGGCTTGGCATTAAAAATAGATTTGGGCGGGTAGGTACATTTCCAGCAAAGGAAACGTAGGAAGTAACTAATTTAAAAATCAAGTAGGTGTTAAAAACTCGATTCTTGGTATCTTTTCTGCTACACACTTACCGTGTTGTAATATATCTGTCACCGTAAAATTGTCACGTTAGATTGTAAACTCTCGAAATATTGTCAACTGAGCATATTGCTTAGCATAAATTTTCTGTAGATTGTGATCTATCGAAGTGAAACCGTAATATTGTGAAATGCATGCTACGGAAATATCTTTGCCCCCATTATCGGGACTGGGGGCACCTCCACGTCAGGTTAGTTAGGTTCCTTTAAACCCTGCAAACAGAAAAAGGGGCCCCACGTAGCGTGGCTTCATCGACTACGCTATGTAAGGGAATATAAAGTGTTTTGATGTTAGGTTATATATTAATCGGTATTTCTCAGAAATGGTACTTTATCTTTTCATGAGAGTGGTACCATGGGGCAAAGGAGACCCCTCTTTCCCTCCCCCTGCTCCACACCGCGCGAGTTGACTTCCATCTCATACATTTCACAATATAACGGTTTCACTTCGATAGGTTGTAATCTACCGAAAAATTATGCGTAATATTGTAAGCAGCTAAGCAGTATATTCGTTTGACAATCTTTCGAGAGTTTACAATCTCGCTAGTTATATTACAACCTAACGGTTTTTACAATGTTACGCTGACATATCTACGCATATACCGGCTAAGGTGCTATTTATAATGACGTATTAATACCATCATGATGCCGACACATTAGCTATTAATCGATTTAAATTCTCGGAAGTTCCGGTGCGGCTATCGATTTTAATCAATTAGATGTTGGTATCAAACACGTGTTGAGATTTCTACGATTCCTCATAATTCATGAAACAGTACCCTATTAAATACACGATCGTTGTAAATGTTGCGAGTCGTTGCAAGTTAAGCACGTAACCCAAGCTATGTCATATGTATAAAGTATGATGTTCTACATACCATTGAATTTAACGCCTCAAACGGATTAATGTGTGTATTGTATATTTATCACTTAAATTGCTTCGGTGAAGAAAAACAACGTGAGCAAACCAGCACGCCTGAGATACTACTCGACGGCATATGAATCCAAGTCAGAGACCCATGGGCGACATATAAACTCTAACACCAGGTTTAGCATTGGCACTAACCACGCGATAAAGAAGAAGATCGCTCCATTCTACCCTTACATACTTATCACGAATGAAGATAATACGTCCCATCCGCTTCGCTAATAAAATCGTCCTAAATCCGGTGTTATTTTCAACAATTACAACGCAGTCCATATTTTCCAGACAATCCTCTTCACAAAGGATCCAGAAATCCTAGAGTCTATAATGCAAAACGACACAAACTTCCAAACGTTGCTGAAGGACAATGAACCAATGAGCGACTATCCTAACATAAACGAGAAACGTCCTCCCACTGCTAATGACACCAACCATAATATGAGTCCTACGGCGCTGTTGGAAGCCCTGGATATTGAGGAAAAGGAGATCAAGTATGTGGCCAAGAAGATCAAGCTGACCCTCATGTCTAATTGGGGACAGAGGCATTTGATTGGACTTACAGGTGAGGATGTCAAAATAACTTACCTACCCTTCGGCTTCGTCATTCTTTATGTTAGGAGATCTTCATCACGCACCTGAATTTTGGATTCAGTGAAACACTGAATGTTCAAAAATTATTAATTTTGTCGATATTTCTACATTCCCTATTACAATAACTTTTGAATAGCGGCATTCCGACGAAGTATACCTACTATGCCTAATTTTTTATGATTCTTAGTAATCGCGATACTTACTAGAAAATTCCTTTGAGCTTTGATAAATAGACAGCCCTGAAACTTACTTACCCATTATATCATTCACCAGGCATCGAACTCCTTTGCTACAACGAAACTATCAAGGTCAGCCGCGCGTACGCCTACACTGCCTTCATAACTGAGGATCAGCCCGAACACAGCAGCCTCATCGAGTGCAAAGCTTTGTTCAGTGGGAGGAACATCACCACGGACTTCGAAGACATGTGGTGCGCAAACTTCGCGACCGGGAACAAGTTCTGTCATATTGTCATGGAGTTGCTGGAACCGACTGAGATTACTAGTGAGTGGAATTTCTTTTACGTTACATCCAGGTATCTTAGTCTTCAGCAATCTTTTTTGATTTTTGCACTGATCTATACTAATATTATAAAGCAGAAGAGTTTGTTTGTTTGGTTGAACGCGCTAATCTCAGGAAGTACTGGTTCAAATTGAAAAAATACGCTACGATTATTAGAAGCGGAGCAGAAATGAAAAATGTTGCAAAAACGGGGATTTTTTTTCGTTTCGTTTTTCTCTCTTATGTGACGCGGACGAAGTTGTGTGGGTCAGCTAGTCTTCTTATAATTATGCGGGCTCATTCTTATTTTCCTCCGGATAGTTTTAAGGCACTATGATCGTATAACCCGTACAGTGACTGCCTATCTGACCTCCACAACCCAGTTAGCACTACTGGGTCGTGGAGGTCAGATAGGTTGTCACTCCATGTAAAATACTGGTATTCAGCTGCATCCGGTTAGATTGGAAGCCGACCCCAATATAGTTGAGAAAAGATGGAAGTGATTTAAGCCACTGGAAACAACTCGTCATCTTTGGGAGAAGTATCAGAGTTGAACCTCCCCAATGATCTTTATCTTCTTCAAACCTTGCTTTTCATTCAGGTATTCGTATGTGGAACTACAACGCCAATATGGAGTTATCCTACATTGGGGCGAAGCACGCACGCATAGATCTGGATGGCACGGCGCTTAACTATCGGCCTTTACTTCTGCGTAGGGCTCCTGGGGACACCTGCTACGATTACGTGCAGCAAATAGACTTGCTCGCTATTGACGACAGGTAAAAACTGCTACTTACTTAAAACTTTGAAGTCCTGTCATTTGTCCAGATTTGATTGGAGTTATCGACTCTTCGCTTTTGTTTCGATATGGCATCTCGCAGTTGTCTGCTTAACCGGACTATGTCTCTTTTCTCCATAGGCTTGACATAACGGTAATTTGTTGTAATTAGGTACTTGCTTTAGAGTAATTTTCAAGACACTGCATATATTTTATTGTATTTTTGTAATATTCCACTCCATCAAGAATCGTTTGTTATAACTTGGAGTCAGGAAGCATATTCTTTTGTCTTTTCTATTCAGTCAGTTTGACTTTTATTTTTTGAGCTAGGTAATTTTGTTTTATCCTCTTCTTAGGTTGGACGACGCGAAAGATTCGGACAGTTTCCGTATGGACTGCCTAGTATACGGCACCAACCTGGACATGGGCGCTCCCACAGGCTTTGTGCTGCAACTCAACATATTCTCCACTTGGGGAGACCCGTACTACGTGGGGTTGACAGGCGTCGAGTTGTACGACCCACATGGGAATTTGATTCCGGTCACTGAGACAAGTAAGTTTTGCGATGTTAGAGAGAGTCAATGTTTTTGGCGATTTGAAGATCTCTTAGGTCTAAAATAAGTACTTTCTTACAAAAAGACTTCAACCATTATTCCAGTGTGGAAACATCCCAACTTGTAACTTGCTCCTGTAAGGTAAGTCCTACCAAAAGTGGTCATCCAGTTAACGGACTTGGATGTCCACCGACACTTTATAAGTTTATGATTTCCCACCAGATGTGTGCGCGCACCCGGCGAGCGTGAACGTCCTAGACGCGCGCGCGGCGGACGTGCGCACGCCCGACAAGCTCATCGACGGACACAACGCGCGTATCGGAGACGCCTCGCATTCCTGGCTCGCGCCTGTACTGCCGCATACGCTCAATAGGTCAGCGATCACTTGCGTTTTACCCGTACCTTTCTTCTTGTAACTTCTTTTGATAGAGTAGGGAGTTGGACAATACAAACCTCATTTTTGGGATGATTCACGTTAATGCAAGGCGATAGTGCAGCGTTAAAAATGTTTTTGGAGAATACATCTCGATTTTCTGTCCTATTGTTATTTAGACAGAGCCTACATTATGTAGAAAGAACGCTTCGTTTATTATTACTCACTTTTAAAATTGTTTATTTTGCAGGGTATACTTTGTATTCGATATCCCAGTTTCCGTGTACGGCATAAAGATCTGGAACTACGGGAAAACTCCGACGAGAGGTGTCAAAGAGTTCGGAGTAAGTTATCCAAATTAAATCATTTTACCTTTTTTTAGCCCGTCAGCATTTGATGAAAACTAAAATAGAATACATTGAGATTGAGATGCTTTCGGAAACTACTCAACCAACAATGAGTTCTTTTTGGATGAGAATATCTGCTTAGTGCTCCTTTCTTTATTTCTCAGGTTTTAATGGATGACCTGCTGTTGTACAACGGAACTTTGGACTGTGCCAAAAACGATGAGAACCTCAATTCGCAGTGGTTTTGCTTGCAGAACCTAGATGTCGACACATTGACGCCTTCGTAAGTAAACTTTGAAACTGAAAGTCTTCGTACCTTGTTCATGGTGGTTTCTCTCTGGTTTCATAGTTGCAGAGCAGCTGTGGGTAGCTGCTCTGCAACTATGAAACCAGAGAGAACCAATTTTGTGACAAAATTAACGTATCTGTCTCCCCCTCTAGCTTTCCACGTGCATGTTTGACTGTCACCTTTAGTCGAGGACATCTTCAAGGTTGAATTCTAGTAGCCTAAAGCTTTTCTGTGATTCTTGTCGTTTTAAGAGTAATTTGTCTTCCAGGTCATCAGACCTGAGTCAGCGCACAACGACGAGCGGTTCGAGTGAGTGCGCGGACCCGTCGGCGCGGCCACACACCAGCGTTCATGTGTTCCATAAACATAGACAATAACAGCCCAAAGTACTGTCAAATTCAACGCGGACTTTTCAACTTCTGTTGTCTAAAATCATTTGCGTGGTATAGCAGATAGGCACTTATTGGTCAGTTGTGTTACGATAGGGTCAGTTTTGGACTAACACACAAACTAAAAATATATTTCTTCATAAAATGTTGTGTAAAAACGAATTTGCCCCATTTTAGAGTATTTTCTAACTTTTAGGATTTGGTTTAAGTAGATCGCATTGTTTCCGAACGTGTGAACGCGACGCTTAAAATGATAAGGTTTTTTAAACGGTTTAGGATAAAACTGGAATTCTTTTGAAACGAGCGTAGACTATCCACTTGAGCACTTGGTTTCATTGAGAAAGTATTAGTTTTTAGTAGGAAATGCAGGCATGATGTAGTAATTTAGTAGACTGCGCACTCGCCAAAAATATTTTTTACGTTAATTTATATTCACTTTTACTGTTGTATCTCATAAAGTTAAAAACCGTAAAAATTAAAGCGCTTTGTCGTAGTACACTATCATAGTGTATTTAAATTATTGTAAGTTTGAAGTTAGTGTAGAATCAGTCGTAGGTTAGTGAAGCGCTGTGTGACCTGTTATGGTGATGTTGCTGCTCGGAGATTGTTGTAATTAGTTACGTGACCGAGTAACGTGAATTTTTGTACCACAATTAAAATGATAATTTATATTTTGGACGTTTTTCATTTCATTAGGCACCACTCCCTTACTTCGAATTACAATTTTGCAATTGATGACGCCAGGGACTCAAACTGTGACCGGAATAACGTGTTTTTAACACAGTTTCAACAGAAGAACACTTTTAGATGTAACAGATACAATAATGTTACCGAATCTAACTGTAACCTTTTATATGTGTAATTGAAATAATCAGTTTTAAAAAAGGACTGCGAGTAGATTTCGGCTATCCAATGGTAACGCTGAGTTTACCGGTTAAACACTTATTAAACTCTGTTACACCTTTTAAATAAATAAATATCTGTTAAAGATATGTTACGAACACGCACAATGGTCCACTTCAAGGACTAAGTGCGGAAACCTAAACCCCATGATGATGATGATGATATGTTACGGTTACACTTATAAAAGTATTTTGGGTTAACACATTGAAAACACATTTATAAGTGTTACATAGTTGATTCTGTCATCAATTCAACATGTAACATTTATAATTCCGTAACCTTTGAAGGTGTTTTTAAGTCTCCGATAGTGTGCGTCCACATTGCGAGCCTATCGCGGTTGCGAAGACGGGCGCGAATTATCAAACAAATGAAACGCGCCTTTGCGTCCATAGTGTAGTGACTAAGGCGGAAGCCTAGCGCGACGGGACTGAGCGAGACAACTCGCGTAGTTTTCAAACGTTCCCGTCCGCGCGTTCTGGCTGCACTACGGACGGGCCTAGTCAGCAAGCGACATAACGCGCGGGTAGCGGGGGTAACAAACCAATTCGGTCTTGTCGCTCGGCGTATGCGCGTCTGTATATTGTTTGTTGTAAATCTATGTTTAAAAATGTATATGTAAAAATGTATCTCTAGCCCATGTCAGGATCGGACTGTCTAGTAAAAATATCAAATCCTCGTCCATTGTTTGCAACCCCTGAAATACGTCGAACCGCAACAAGAGCTCGCGCATCACTGTGGCCACCGCACCACAGAGTATATAATCACTACGTTTAACCGCACGCCACCGCTCGCCGCGCCCGCCTCAGGCCACAGTCACCACGCATTCAGTGTGGACGCACACGTTGACGCGTGGACACGCGACACGCGACTTTGTCAGGGGAGCGCGGTATCCCCGAACGATTAGGCTGAGGTGTTCCTAATGCGGATGCACACTGTGGAACTAAGTGGTTCCAAGCATCGCCATTGGTTGTACAGCAAGGAATGTTATTTCATATTTTAAAATCCTTTGACCGCATTGGTCAGATTGAGACCAGCTATGGTGGCCATCTACAATTAGCTTTTAACGGTCTTCCCTCTCATTGAGAGGAGGCCGTGTCCCAGCAGTGGGAACATTATAGGCTGATGATGATGATGATGATGATGGTCTTCCCTATTGTGCAATCAACCAGGCACAAATCCAGATTCTACTAATGTGTAATTCCTGATGAAACGCCCAAAATCAATTTGCTCGACCCGAGAATCGAACCCGGACCTCATTCATGCTCAGCAGTCGCGATTGCGACCACTAGAACAACGCGACAATTTCTAAACGTCGGTAATTTGTATTGATAAAACAAAATGGCGACGTTAGTCCCGACTATGACCACGCGACAGAAGTATAGGAACTTTAAGGACGCTGTTACTTTTTTCCACGAATATTAGTGTTTTTCAGGTACCATTTTAATGTACAAGCTGAAACAAATGTGAAAATTTCATGGTCTTAATTTAAAGATAATATATTAATCTCCAGATAATTATCAGAAAAAATCTATGACGTCATACAAAATTTTCGAACAAATACGTTTTTCCCATCACAAGAATCGCAGAAAACTTAAAAAAAGGGGTCAGAATAGGTACCAGTTTAGGTCATTTTAAAGCATATTTTATCTTAATAATTAATAAGAAATTGCGGTAAATATAGTCCTTTACTGGAAATCCATTTTTTTTTGTATTCAAATCGCAACATTTTCCAATTACTAGCCAAAGTATAAACATTTGGCGAATTCTTCATACATTTTTCACTCGCGGTTCGTCAATCTGCGCTGAGACGCGCTCCTCAACGGACGGGTGTATCGCTCTGTCGCAAAAAATAAATACGATTTTATTACTAAAAAATATTGTAGTGTGCATGCGTGTGAGTAGGTACCCCCGGTTGTATAGCGTATTAGGAATGAGTTGAAACTTTTTCCAACGACATTAAAGTAAGTACTTACGAGTTCCTACTTTTATTATTAAAGTGTGGTTTAGAAAATATGTTGGGTAAGATCGGGATTTGTGAAATGGATGGGTGGTGTTAAGCAACTCTTAGTAAGGTTAGCATTGGATGGGTAAGGCCAAGCTGTTCACGATGAGGTTCGGAAGTGGATGGGGAGGAGAGTTATGATTTTAACTTTTTTTTTTTAGTTGTGTATGTACGAATATGGGGACAAAATCAAAAATGGTGCCCATAGAAAACTGGAACGAGCAGACTTCTATAGACTCTGGTCCAAGAAGCGTTGTTGGTACTAGGATACTCATATCATTTGTCGTGTTTGATGCTTTGCAATTACCGAAGCTCATGGAAATCGCGAAAAAAAAGGGAAAAAAAATAGTACCTACTTTTTGTAAATCAAATTCTTCATTTCTGATTATTATATCATCAGTATAAGAAGTATAAAGCCCTCAACACTTAATTACTGATAAATATAAGCGTAACCTTCACGACTATAATCCTTAGAGGGGTAAGCACACATGTTCTTCGCACGCCAGATTACACAATTGCTCGCAATAGTTATTACGAGTTGAAAACGATCTGTTTGCTAAATCTTAGAGACGAAATCTTCACGACTGTAATCCTCAGAGGTGTATGCAGCCATGTTCATCGTACGCCGGATTTCACAATTGGTCGCATTAGTTATAATGAGCTGAAAACGATCTATTATCTAGGATTATATTATATATTATATAGGATAGGATTGGATAGGATTCAATTAAATGTTCCATATAATTAATAACAAAATGTTCAATCGGAACCCTTACAGATACGTCATGTCTGTCTGTCTGTCTGTCCGTATGTCACAGCCACTTTTTTCCGAAACTATAAGAACTATACTGTTGAAACTTGGTACGTAGATATATTCTGTGAACCGCATTAAGATTTATACACAAAAATATAAAAAAAAGAATACATTTTTTTTTTCTAAACTCAGAGACACTTCCAAAGTGGTAAAATGTGTCCCCCCCCCCTTTTAATTCTTGTGACCGGGCGTGTGTTCCGTGCGACACTGAGATGATGATTTTCTTTACGGTAGTCGGTGTCGGTACTGTTGTTTTTAGTTTTTGAACATGGGGTAGGTTTTTTTATGTTGGTACCATATTAGGTGTACATATTCTGTTACCCTTAACAGGCGTGATTTTATGTTATGAAAATCGCGAAGAAAAAGATACTATTGATAGGGTCAAGCACCTTCTTTTTTTGCAGTTGGTTGAAAATACTAACCTATTATCACGACAACGCACTAACGAGCATTTTGCTTTTTAAACCGGACAAAATTAATTACCACTTTTATTTTATTGGAAATTAATAAAAATACGTAAGTGAATACAGAAAATCGTTTATTTTTATGAACATGACTAAAAATATTAAAAAAACACAAATTATTTAGTTCTGATGGATCTTATTCTGAATCATCTGAGTTAACATGTCTCGATGATTGCTCTACTTCTGTGTCCAGTTCTTCTGCCTCGAACAACTCTAGGGTTTCACTCATAAAAGGCTGGCTTTTGCTCGGTTTACGTTTTCGTACACAACTTATGTAAGGATCTGATGTGAGAAGCAGCCTGTTGAGGACATCGTGGTTACATTGAATCCTCGAAAATTTTCGGGCATAATTTTGCCGGTATGAACGATAGTGCTTGTTACGGGCTTCTGCGGCCTCTTCGGATAACTGCCCGATAGGCAGGATGGCATATTTGATCACAGTTGTACCGTGCACTAAGATTTTGTGATGAGTCGGCGTCATTGGATGCCAACCGTACAGTTCGACATACATTTTTGCTGTATCTTTGCAGTATTTTCCGAACTTCTCTGCATTAATTTTGAGTCCAGATGACATTGCTTCCAGAATCACCTTAAGTTTAATTATGAACTCTTTATTTATGCCAGTGATTTCAGCAGCTAAATCAGGATCGGCGAAGAATCTTCTAGACGTGTTACCTGAATTGGAATTGCCGAAACCAGGTTTCGGCATATCTATAACAAGGCCAGTCTTTTCTCTGTATTTCTTTTGTATATTTTCTTTTGTTTTCTTGACCACAGTTTTTTCTTCTACAGTTCGAGCTTGCCATTTTTGCAGAGGAAGTTTGTAGGCTATATGTAAAATCGTTTCAAAGAAACGGATTCTTGCGTGAAGAATTGACAATCCAAATTTTAAGGATTGAGGATCCTCTACATTTAAATTTTCGAAGTCATTGAAGGCTTTGGACGTTTTACCACATATGTAACATCTCATAGTAGATGATGTGCCAGTAGCTGCGTTACAAACTTTCGCATCAACCATGGTTGGGAGCAATGTATGTCGCACAAAAGTGGCTCTGTTATAATTTTCTAATTCAGTCTTTAACAAACGATTTATTTGGTCTTCTATATAGTTTATTTCATCATTTGTTATGTCTACTGTTTCATGAAGAAATCGAATGCGGATTGGTCGACAAAAGCGAGTTGATGAAGGTGTTGGATTTTGCCATAAAGTCTTAATTTTTTCTCCAACTCGTGACTGTAATCTCAAGGGAACCAATGAACTTTGAAAAATGTTGGAGTCATCATGAGAGCTATCTAAAAACTTTTGTTGGTAGGCAGTTTGATGAGAGCCATCACATCCCCATTTTGAAATGAGCTCCAGATTTTCCAATTCTTCTATTGTACAGGTTTGGAGTACATCTTCAAGATAAAGACAGAGTCTTTTAGCTGTGTGATCAAGTAAATCTTGGAGCACAACTTCCACACTAGTCTCCGTAACTCGAACTGCCTCTGGTTTTGGATAACAGAGTTTTTTTACTTCTCTAATAAGGGTATAACAAGGAAATATACCCTTAGTTGCATCATGCAGTAACTCCCACTGCTTCCTTGTAAAGCCACCTTCTATAAAGATGCGCAAAGCTTCTTCAGGTGTGTGCTTCTTTATTTTTGGCTCCTGAGCAGTATTGATTGCTTTTCTGTACCGTTTGGCTCTTGTTGGTGTAGAAGTTGCCTCTTTTATAAGTTTTGAAGCCGCAGCATTTCCCGACATATGTTGACTGACGCTAGCTGCGAAGGTAAGCACTTCCACTGGTACCTCCTCACGGAGTTCTTTAGTTTTTCGTCTTTTACTGCGATCAGTCAATTCTTGGAAGTCCTTGCTTGGGCGCCCCGGCTTAGTGTTTGGCGTCCATATATGTATGAGTATCGAAACATTAAGCCAACTTTCGTTTTTTTTCATGAATCTATCTTCAATATAATTGCACGATGCCCATCTCTTCTTTTAATCTGATTTGAAATGTCGTAAATCATGACTTAAGGTTCGATACTCGTTTTGGGGACATTTCGTAATTTCTCGGACCTTGTTTTCCATAAATGATAACTTGTCATCTATTCTTCTTGCTGGGCTTTCTTTAAAAAGCATATACAACGATTTCCGAGTCATCTCAATCACATTTGATGTCGAATCTACAAAAAAAAACGACATAGTGCTAAACGATAAAAAATTCTTAATATCACTTTAAAAGTACATTTTTTTGGAGTGGTGGAATGATGTGGTAAATGTTATTACTGTTTTGATGAGATAAAACTCTATATTTTACCATAAAGGTATACTAATAGCTCGATCTGACTCGGTACTATTACAAATGTATTAATTAGTAAAAATAAAAACACGATTTTCACTTTTTTTTCCCCAGCTATAGATGCTGGTTCCAAAAATATAAAATAGGCAATCCTATTAAAGATAACATAGATTAAAATTAAGTACATACCTTGTTCTTCAGACTCCATGGTTAAAACTTTCCACTATCCACTTCTAACCAACTTTTTAAGACAAATGCAAGTTTAAAAACAATAGAGCGTATCGTGAAAGTAGACGTGCGTACTAAACAATGACTAGTTTCCGACTACCTGAACGGGGCGCGCGGAGGGGAATGGTCCGAGGTAGGGCCGGTTTATGATAGTACCATTACTTAGGTGCAATAAAATGACAACTTAAATGGCATTTACAGAAATTTGTAATTGTCACTTTTGTCCGGTTTTGAAATCGAAATGCTCGTTAGTGCAACGGTACTAAGTAATAGTAACCAAACGCATTTTCAAAGGTCCAAGTAGGTATTCTTCCGGAGTTAATTTCAATAACATTACAAAATAAAACCAAGGAGCTAAATTATTTAGGTGAAGTATAAAATCGAGCGCTCGGAGTTGTTGAATGTGTGCGTAATGCGTACGCGTGATGTTGCTGTGTGCGGCATTGAATACCTAAATTTGAGTTCAACGAAAACGGTGCAGCGTCCTTAACACTATGGAATATGTTTTGATTTCCATTGTATCAAACTAATTTAGGTAAGTAAATTTTAATAAAACAAATACATTTATTCAGCTTAATTTATTGTTCAACTACTAACAATCACAGTATTTATGTTGCTTTGCATCGCAACTAGATAACAGGACAAAATCGAAGGTTTTCAACTTTGACAATATTTGGTTCTCTACCTATGTTTATATTTTATTTTGAACAAAAAATACATTGGACGAATAATCAAATATGCGTCTTTTAATTTAACCAAAATATTAATTGGTAGTTAAGTAATTAATATTAACACAGCAATTTTTGTACTCTACAAGAGTCAACTAAAATAATATTACCGTAAGTTACTTGCACGAAAATCCAATCCACGACGACGCAAACCATTTTCTTATGATATGTTTTTTAAAAACATCAAAATGATAAGGCAGTAATACAGCAGTCAAAACTAGTTCTTATGGCAAGCAGTTTAAAAATCATATTCGGTTGGCATCTAACTTCGTTGGGCAGTGCTCTTTAGACACGGCAGTGTTTATATCTGATTTGTTTTAGTCTCTAATGCATCAAGCAGCATTTAAAATTAATTTAGTTCACCCTTTTGAACACCAAAGCATAAAAGCACGCGCGTGCTCTCCACGTCAAGCCACAATTTCACCGCAAATACCTACAAAAAGAATAGGGGATTCCAAAACTTGAATAGGGGTTTCCAAAACTATATCGTGTACACTGCACATATGCAAATACCACGTGTTACCTTCAGTCTACAATCCCTAATTCCATTTATCCCATCCCATCTTCCCATTTTCCCTACATCTTTGGGCCTAACGTTACTTTACGTTACAGTCATGAAATTGGTATATTTTTTTAGAGAAGTACACCAGGGATAATCTGATTTAATTTCAATTAAATTGGCAATTGCATTTATGAGAATTGCTAAGTTAGGTTAGGTTAAAAAACGAGTGGCGGTGAGTGGCGAGTGTACACGCGCGCCTCAAAGAGATGTCAGCAGAAAGGAAGGGGTCCGCAAGGGCCGAAGCCTGTCGGGGCTGCGAGACTGTTCGAAAGAGATACCGTGGCCCCGGAACATGGATGGGTTTTAGTAAAAGTCTGACACTCCAAGAGCGGGACTCGTCCCGCTGACTCGTCAATTGATGATTTCCGATCCGGAAAAAAAATGTGGTTAGGTTATGCCGTTGCGCCCTCTACACTCTACTTATGCTATTTTTTTTTCAGTGTTGCTATTGTGTTTTTTGTTTTAGGATGAAATTACGATAATTTTGCAATAAACCAGTTGACTGTAACGCTTAGGCCCAAAAGTGGGCATCCTCCTTTCAGCTGGGTTGCCATTCATAAAAGTACCACAAGTCATATTTGTCCTACCATTTTTATTCATTCAATCCTTGTCTACTTTTTAGTTAATCCTTTCGATTGTTTAATCTTATCTAGCTTTATCACATTTTTGTGTCGTTGGCGTACAGAGCATGCGCTTGCTTGTCGCGTATATGTGACAATGGCGTTCAAAAGGCTCAGTCTCACAACACTAGGCAGTTTTCTCGTTGTTTAAAAATTTTCGGAGCTAAATTGATAAGGTAGTCTAAATTACCTCTTAAAGATCAGCTTTTAAGACACATTTTTGGATGCGATGTTTTTATGTTTGGCAGTGCTGTTAAGGCAGTGAGCCTAACTTGTTAGAGCATTATAGGCATTAAAATGGCTCAAATAAAAGCTTGGATTTTCGTACAAATAATTAGATTCGTAACTACATTATCAAAACTTTGAGACAAAACGAACTAAACACAAAGCCAGTCTCAATAAATCAATGGAAGAAGAAAATAAGAATGTACAAAATTCTTAAGTATTGTTACCAGTAGTAACAATCATTAGAAAAATACAAAAGCCGACAAAAGGCCTACAATATACGCAAATAACCACCACGCGTTACCTTCAGTCTACAATCCCTAATTCCATTTATGACAACACTTTGGAATAAATTTCAGCTGGGTTGCCATTCTTAAAAAGTACCACAAGCTTTAATAGTCCTACCATTTTTTTTCTTTCAATCTTTGTCTACTTCTTGGTCAATCCTTTCCATTGTTTAATCTTTTCAAGTTTTAGTGCAATATTATCGCTACATAGACCGACAAGAACCACGTGTCTATTCTTTTTTTCTTTTTCTTTTAGTAGTGCTATTAAGTATACCAGGCAAACAAAATTGTTCTCGCCTCTAGCAAATCTAACTTCGTTTAAATGTAAAATGTCTTATCCGATATTAAGTATATTTGTAATACTATTTATTTGATTCAGATATCAATATTTCGAGGAGTCCATAGAAAATTAAGCCCACTACTCGGGCATCAGAAAGAAGCTATCTTTTTATAGCAGCCGAATACCGTAACAGAGTTTTTGTTTTGAAATTTTGTGCACCCACAAGTTACTTTTTGTTGAGATTTTTTTGCAACATGGTAACATTAACTAACTTGCTCGGTGTTTGCTATAGCATTTTGTTATCCGTTGTTACCAAACAACATTGTAAATGTTGCACCACAAAAAGTAAATTCGGTGTGGATGCAGCGTTGTCCTTTATAGCTAAGACTTGGTCAAGACCCTATAGTTGCGAGGTAGGGAACCAAAAATATTCCATAATATTTTTGGTCAATAATTGTGATAAATATTCGAATGTATTTAGACCAATAGATAAATATATATCAACTAAAGATGTCGTTCCTGTGGTGGTCTAACTGAAGAAGTACACAGATCTGAGTACACTATTTAGGTCGAAATCTCCTTTGCTTGGAACTTTTTGTAGTAGGTTGTTGACGCGTTTCTTGTTCGCGGCGCCTACGCTTCTGTCCTCCAGTTCACTGGAATAATTGATAAAGCTATGTTGACTAGACTTTCATACATGGTGACTTACATTTATTACATTTATATATTTTTTATTATTATTTATTTTAATTCGGACACAAAAAGATCCATAGAGTGTTAGTAACATAATATAAAATAACTTATTATCTAGTGTTAGTACCAATTACTCTCTGCACAAGAAATCTCACAATTGGAGAGCTGTAGCTCTCCGCTACAGTTCTCAGGATGCTGTTGCGACTATCTCGCACTCTCCTGAGTATCGAGGCACTTTTTTTGCGAACTATCGCGTGAAAGCCATCGGTACGAGCTAGCGCAAACATCCCAGACGCACTGCAGAAGCGAGGTAGTCTCAACAACATCCAACAACATTTATGCAACAGATCAGATCGGAGAGCAGAGGTGGCCTAGTGGTGGCGGCCCCGACTTACGAACAGTAAGTCGTGTCGAACCCAGACAGGCGCATTACTTTGTGTAATTTATTTAATCACCGCTGCACTCAAAAAAGGTGAAAGAAAACATCGTGAGGAAACCGGTATGTCCTAGAACCAAAAATTCGAAGACATGTGACATCTACTAGTCCGCACTGGGCCCGCGTGGTAGATTATATAGCCCATTCCCTCTCATTGAGAGGAGGCCTGTCCCAGCAGTGGGAACATTATAGGCTGATGATGATGATGACGCAACAGATAGAGCTACTTCAAACTGTTTCCGAGTATTTTCAAAAGAAATTGTAAAAGCTGATGGAGTTTTGAGCGAGACACAGTGCAACGCTAAAATCCTTCTGTAATCTGTATCCTTAATTTATAATGAACCATTGCACTCTACAGGAGGACTGTATCACACTCTATTGTTTTGAAATGCGTTGCGCTGCGCTCTGCCGCGGCTGTAAGACTTAATAGATAAAGGAAAACTCACCTTTCATCGTATCTATATCGCTTTGATAGGAATTCTGATAAATCTTCTAAGATCGGCTGCGAGTGTAGAGCGACGAACTGCTCACGGCAGATCTGGAATATCATTTGAAAATATATATTAGGCTACTGTAGATTTTATGACCTGGCCCCTTATTCACAACCATTCGACTCGCTTCCGAACCGAATCGAACGTCTTAGATGTCGAAGATGTCATCCAAACGCTATTCACAAATCCGCAATCGAATAATTTTGACAGTTCAATTCGACAAGAAGACTCGAATCTTTCCGACAGCTGTTTGCTGTCGGGAGTCATATCGAACAAAATTTAAACGAAGAAATAAACCATATTTCCAGATTATTTCAGTAAAATAAAAAATATCAAACTTTTTAAACACTGCCTGAAGTAAGTAAATTAAGTTTAATTAAGTCCGGTGTTGTTTGTGAGTAATTAGTTGTTTTATTGACCGTATTTCATTGATGGATCCGCATTTACATAAATTCAATGTGTTTACAAAAATGTGTAATTCGTTCTAGATTTTAGTTAACAAGCAAGGTTTGTATACCACTGATATTAAACACTTTTTCAGTCATTTTTCCTTTTAAGAAAAAATAAAATTTTACTTAAAAAAAACACCGTTTCCGCTTTGCCAGTTTGACAGACGGCTGTTTACAAAGCTGGTATTATTCGAAATAAAGTTTATTTGAAAATTTATATTATTTTATTTCAATAAAATCATTTTGTTTCGTTTGCTGTCTATTCAGTAACTACCTGTATATTTACTTATATAAACAGAACGAAATATTCAAATAAACCAATTTTATTTACTACTTTTCATTTTCTACCACGATCATCTATTTACTACCATTTTATAGCGATCCTCATAAACACAATCTCAATCGGATAGAAAAAAACGCATCCGTTCGGATCTGTGAATAGCGTTTTGACAGTTCTTCGGTTCGGAAATGAGATAGTCGAATACGATTCCTTACCGACACGGAAACGTATCGAATGGTTGTGAATAAGGGGCCTGGTCTCTTTTACATAATTCTCAAAGGATTTCACCATTTCATTTTTTGTTTGCGTGACTTATATGGACAAACATTATACAAGGTTGCAACACAAAAAAGAAATGTACAGCAGTTTTTATCAAACACACGTTTACTAACACAAAAGGGAATCCATTCACTGTTTTAAGCTTTTGCGGTTTATAACTAAACTTAAACTGTCACTTACAGTACATCCTTCGTGATTGACAGATTTGTCTGCTCCTAACAATTTTATCCATCCACCCGCATTCTCTAGTCAACCCGCGATCATGGCACTTGCAACCACGGTGAAACTTCCATACATTGACGTTAAACAAAATTTTCATAGATAGTGCTGCCATTTGTATGTTTAAGGTCACAAACTTTTCAACTGTTTGACTGTGAAAGTGAAGTAGATAGCCTGGCGGTGACAGCGGTTGCATTGTGAATAGTCAGAATAGTAGTTCCCAAGTTCGAATCCGTAGTCAAGAATTACGTTTTGTATTTATTTAGTTAAACAGAAACTAACAGCGCCATCTAACAGTTTGGGTACACAGTTTCAAAAACGAAAACCAGAGTTGTGCATCTAACTTGTATTATACAGGGTTATTTTTTGTTTAGACTAAACCCGAAAAGGGGTCATTGTACTCATCATTTTGAACAACTTTTTCTATGGGACGAACCTTGAAATCGCGAAAAAAAAATCAGCTGTTCCCTACATTTATGTTCGCATAACTCGTCAAAATGTAGGGAACAGCTGATTTTGTTTTCGCGATTTCAAGGTTCATCCCATAGAAAAAGTTGTTCAAAATGATGAGTACAATGACCCCTTTTCGGGTTTAGTATAAACAAAAAATAAGGTTGTATAAGTGTATTATCCATGCCTGCAACAGCGTCGAAATATCGGGAGCTCAAAACAATCACGGAAGATATCCCATAAGTGGCAGTTTAAGTGTAGGGATCATAGATATAATAAAGAAGGAGATATGGCGTGGAGTTCAAAATGTATAGAAAACCGATGAAGCCACAGTTGCCCCTCCATAACGCTAATATTGCACACAGAGCTCTGTCAAAACAATACTACGAACAAGTGCACACACGCGCCATCGATAACTCTGTCATTTAAATACAAACCTTATTTGTTAAACTACAGCGTACTTTTTCCGTATAATTTATTCACACTAAAACAATTATCATTGTGTGTTGTCGGGACACGGGGGCGGATACGACACAGTGCTTGACTAAATCGAAGAGTTATCGATAAATATATCGATTATTTTTATAAAGGATTTGGAAATATAGTAAATAAAAATAATATGAAACCTACAAACATTATTCAATGAATAAAAATACTTTAAAATCAATTAAAAATCAAATGACACAGTTACACGTAGTTCAAAATCAAAATCAAAGCATTTATTTCAATTAGGCCAGTTACAGGCTCTTTTGAATTGTCAAAGAGAAAAAGAAAATTAAGCATAGAACCACATCGGCCTTCCAACCGGATTACAAGAGTTAACAAATTGAAAAAAAATGTGAAATAGTAATATAACAATTCGCAGTCCACTTTCTTGTCGACAGACTTTGTCAAACCTCCACGAGCACATCACTAGCTCGCGCTCAAATACGGTGGACCGGAGCAGCGGACGCACCATGCGACATGACGGCTTAATGATGTTTCGTTATGTCAGGTGTACATTGCTCGTTCAGTCACTCAGTGACAGACTAAGGTGGTTGTAAAAGAGCAATGTATTTAATGCAAACATAATACAGTCGGAGTAATACAAGAAAACATAAATCAAGTAGTACAAGTCAGATATATTTTAGGGATTATGGTTTTTCGTGATTTTTAAGACAAATATTGTAAAATACTTGTTCTAACTTGTGGTAACTGATGCCCTGTCTTCTTAAGTTTTTGTCTTGGCTTCTATTTTTGCACGAAACCACCGAACAAGACGGCATAATCGTTTTTTTTTACGAACGCGGTTGACGACACACTAACTCGCGGTTACGGCCATTTTTTCAATAGCTGAGCGACGCGGCCAGCTCCACGTGGTCACCGACACGCCCCCTTGCCACTTCTCCTGTTTTTAATATTTCTGTGGTAGGGATCCATTACTGTAGTGAAGGATACCGGTACATACCTCGTTCATCCGGTCGACAGATCTGGGATGCGTCCAGAAGCAGTCGTGCACGGACACGAAGGTGACGGCGCCGAGCTCACAGTGCAGCGCCGTCAGCATCATGTGCGACGAGTCCAGCGAGTGGATGAAGTTCGGAGGGAACGCGTTGCGCTGCTTCATCGTGCACGGCCGTCTGCGAGTCATCAACAGTATCATCATATTAATACGTGAACAGAATACTTCCTACACCTTTTTACGAAAATTGCGCGGATGGAGGGGTGTGAAATTTTGCTATATGGAGTTTTTTTTTATATTGAGAAGCTAATATATATTTTTTTAATTTTGCATAAAGGGTGTAAAACACTTCTTCACGAAGCCGAAAGGCACTTGTTCTCCCTATCACAGCGATCTTTTTTACACCATACCTGGGAACCTTCTAGTTACGGAGATATGGGGGGTCAAAGTAACAACTTTTTGACAAGTTTTTTTTTTTAAATACAAGTATTTTTGTAAGATTTTAACACTTCCACGACCCCCGTACTATTCAATCCATCCATCAGCACAATGTTATAATTATAACCTCAAAAAAAAAGTTGTTTCCCAGCAATAATTTTTGCGTAAAGATACTTAGTTTGATGTACAGAATGCTTGGTTAATGGCTTTGTGATGAGGTGGTTTACACCCTGTATAAATACATTAAATCAATAAATAAAACATAACACACACCACCATGTATTTGACACACACGCATACGTGCGGATGTTTCGTTTATTAAGACTTGGTCGTCATGGCAACGACTTTGTTGACGTTTGATATAATCTAATATGTGAAGCAAAAAATTTGTACCAATTTTTAAATTAATTATGGTAAAATTTCGACCACTGGCGACCACAAGTGCATATTATTTCGTTGACAACCGAATTTAAGGACATCATTTTGATAATCGTGAATGGGTCAGCAGTTTCGAGCCCCAACTTGGAATCATTAGGTTTATCAACTGTCAGTGGAAGCTGAGTCTGTTTTTTTTTTTTTTTGGGACAAGCCCACCACACACACCCAAACCACTGTAACTCCTGAAAGCCAGAATCAACAGTGGCGACCACCAGAAAAGCGCCGAGACAATGAAGCTCGACGAAGTCCCAGAGAATGAATTTAACTGTCTTGGATCCCGCAACGAAATTAATCAGAAAGTATAGCGGAGGAGTAGGAAAGAACTGTAATTTCCACTTCCCTCCATATCAGCAGGAGACAGAACGAAACAAGGCCAATAGGCACAAAGGGATGTTTACAACTGGGATAGGCCCAGTTGCCTAGCACCACGGAAAAATATTAACGTTAATGGGTCCTAAGTTGAGAGCTGTTATATTTGATTCCAATAATAGGTATGGCAAAAACGCTTGAACGCACGGAAATTTGCTCTAGTTTCCACAAGGTCCGTATAGTAAATAACTCCGGATGTAACCTGTACACTATCCAACATAATATTGCGTTCATTTTGCCAAAGACTACACTCCCACAAAATGTGATGAGCAGATTGTTCATATTCGCAGTCAGATGTTGAACATTGACAAAAAGGCGAGTCAACAAGCTTGAAGGAAAATAATTTACTCTTAAAGTTGCCATGGCCCGTGAGAAATTGGGCAACACAGTGATCAACCTCCAGCCATGTCCTGTCCAGCCGCTCACGGACGGATGGAAAGAACTGGTGGAGGTGCCTGCCCTTGATGAGTCTGGTTTATTGATCGTACTTGTGCCTGAGGTATTTTGTGCCAGCAAACTTATCTACCTACCTAGTTGATGCTTGATAGCGACAGGTCAGTCGCCCAATGAAGACGATTTTTGATATTTTATGCCACGTCAATGAATGCGGAATTCCATGAAAAAAAAAAGTGAACTACCTCAAATTATTAGAGATAACAGAAGTGATAATAACTTACTGTGCCTGATCTAAAGCCGGTCGGTACTGTCCAGAGGTGGGTCCGGAGCGCCGGTAGTAGGGCTGCACCACGGGGAGGCCTAGCGGAGTCACCCACTCAACGCTCTCGCCGCATACTGCTGATATTAACCTGGAGAACGAAAGAATAATATTAAGCGAGTCAAATGAGACTGCTGGTATCCGCTTTGCAGACTTTTTTTTATTGGGTTAAAAATAATGTTTTGTGCTTGAACTCAATGTACCGCACTTAAAACATTGTGCTGATGGATTGAATAATAGTACGGGGGCTGTGGAGGTGTTTAAAGTAAAAATCTTGCAATAAAAACTTGTATTAAAAAAAAAACTGACCTCCAATATCTCCGTAACTAAAAGGTTCTCAAGTATGGTGTAGAAGTGCCTTTCGGCTTCGTTCAGAGGCTTTTTACACCCTTTATGAACTTACTTGGCACAGTCAGTGAACCAGTCCTGTATGAGCTTGGTGGACGTGAACATCTCGCGCAGAGAGTCGAACGTCTTCGTGGTGAGGTACTGCGAACATGTCCACACGTGCTCCTTCGGGAACTCGTCTATGTCTGTTCACAGATAAAACAGAATATTAAACGAGTGTAATGTTATATTTAATGCCTCCTCTAAACTGCTCGCGAAGTTGAACGATGTTAGACGATTCATACGATAGTGTAGAAAGGCACTAGCTCGTCAAACTTTACCTCGCCTCGTGCGACTTCCATTTGTTGTCGGTCTTTGCGCCCGAGTCAAAGGGCCTGAAGTTGCACGAAGTAACTTCTCTACACTACTCGGCCGACTTCAGTACACATTCAGACGTCATGTGTGCCGATGCGTGATTTATAATAAGTACAGACACAATTATGAGCAATATAAAATAATAATAATAATAATCTTTATTTATATAAAAACAGATTGTAGTACATGTAAAACATTTCACAAAGTGGGTAGTATTATATCACTGACAATCAAGTGGGTGACGTGCTGTCCTCCTTGCTAGGCTATAGAATAAAGAAATGGTCACAAGAGCAAATTATATTGTTCCTGGAAACTCTGCAAACAGAGACAATTATTTGGGACCCCAATGACAAATGTCATACTACTTGAGCATCCATTACAAATGTGCGCAGGGTATCGGCACCACAGAGCGAATGAGCTCATTGCGAAGTTGAACGAGTCTGTAGTTTCGCACTTTAGCCAAAGTTTCTAGAGAACTTCGCCGAGGAACTTCGCGCGCAGTGTAGAGGAGGCATAACAAATAACATTACGAGTGTAATGTCCGAAGAGTTAAGGTCTTAGCACAGTTACACGACTCCGCTCCTACTCGGCAAAAATAATACAATTCAATTATGGACTTTAAGTATTCATTAAGTTATAATTTACACTGACAACATAAATTAGCAGACAGCTCGCTGTCAGCGGGCTTACCGCCGTCAATGCCAATGTAAAGTATATCTAAAGAGGAATTCATAAAGTCCATATTTGAATTGTATTCTTTTTGTTGGATGGGAGCGGAGTCGTTTATGTGGTCTAAGAGCTTTAGATGTCATGTCGCCAAAAGTTATTATTCCGGACTAAAATAATATGATCCTGTTTTGTCCGTCAATTAGATTTACGAAAAATATTGGATATTTATGTTTTTTGTTTTATCAAATTAGTAAAAGTTCACAAAGATCATGATTGGGGGCTTGTGACATCATTTTCCTGTTAAAACTGTACTCAAATGTGAAAAGTATTCTACCGGAGTATTCAACCGGCGAAACATTCAGACTCCGTGGCTGCTACTAGAAATTTCTGAAGGAAGAACCCAATAACACTTTGCCCGACCCGGGAATCGAACACGGGACCTCATGCTCAGCAGTTGCGCTTGCAAACACTAGACCGACGATAAATAAGATAATGTGAATAGTTCTAAGACATTGAGTTGGAAGGCCGCCCACTAGGTGGACATATGACCTGGTGAAGGTTGCGGGAATCCGCTGGATGAGAGTCGTACGGGACCGGTTAATGTGGCGACACTTAGAGGAGGCCTATTCTAGCAGAGGACCTCTTGCGGCTGAAATGATGATGATGAATAGTTCTATAGTTAACCTTTCAGCTGCTTAGCAATCTGCAGCCTGGCTCCGAACTTGGTAACGCCATACACGGTGGTCATGACTGTCTGCTTGATGACCTTCCGTCGCACGAAGTTTTCCAGGATGATGGCAGCGGGAACCCCGGCTGCTGCGTCACGGATTCTCATTTCTTCCACCTGTAGTGTATATGTACATTTTGTATAGTTGTATGTAAACGTGAAGTTCGAAAACCAAATCGTCAAACTGATATTGGAAAGTTAATTTGGAAGTACTTAAGGGTGTAAAACACTTGTTCTTTTTGTAAATATGATATTTATTTATGGTCTAGAGTCTAGACCATATATTTGGGGTCCAAGTTCGAACTTTTTATTTCCATTCTCAATTCAATCCATCCATCAGCTCGTTTTAACAAGGTAAAACAAGGTTTTTCATTCCAAAAAAAGTTTCAGTTTTTGCATACAAGTAGTTACTGAGTTTGATGTACAGAATGCTTGGTTGACGGCTTCGTGATGAGGTGGTTTACACCCTGTATGTGCCTAGAGCCATGGATTGGTCTATTAGTTTAGATTGTAGTGGTCCGTGGTATATGGTATAGTGAGGTGGTACCATGGCGGCGACAGCGCTGTAGACGTCCTGCGGGCGGTGGAGCGGCGCCAGGTTGACGGCGGCCGCGCCCGCCGCGTCCCCGCCCAGCGCCGCGTAGTGCTGCAGTCCGTTACATGACCCGTCTTGGTGCACTGGGAACCCGCACATGTATTCTGTTGGGACACAAAATATCCCAAATTAATATAGGCAGTATTCATTCTTATAAACAGATCAAACTTATTATATCGCATTTTCCAGCAGCCCAATTTACAACGCAATAAAATCAATATTGCTGGATATTACTTACACACACCGCCATCTAGTACCACACCTAGCGACGAGGCTTGTGTCGTGGTCACTAGATAGTTGAAATGAATGGAACACGCAAAGGGAGAAAGAAACAAGGCGTGGGTTTCCAAGAGAAATCTTACTTTCTTTCTATTTACTAATTTTTGCCTCGTTAGAGCTTCAGGAGATACTAAGTAGAAGCCCGGAATCTGATGCAGTTCCCAGTTAACAGCAATAGCTAACTAAAAAACCGCCAATTCGTTGCGAAACGCCCAATTGACGGTTTTCTAGTTCCTGACGGTTTGTCATTTGACGCTCTATGCTCTATTTACCTTCATGGTTAGGAGAGCGCACTGCGTTAGCGATCTCCATACAGCACGCGAGCGTCTGCCACGGCTCCTCAGACTCCGCCCACCAACGTTCACCTTCTAGTGGTCGGTCGGCTGAATCCAGGATCTTGTCCATTATACTATCTGCGTACGCCAGTCTGAAGGAATAATTGAAAGTAGGACTTACCATCGCTTTCCATGAGAGATCAATAATCCAATGTAACAAAACCCAGTCAAGATTTGAAATAAAAGAAAATCCGGCTCGAAGGACCATTTTTGATAACAATGAGGTTTGAATATTTTGGTGCGACTTTATTTTTTTCTCAAAATAGCTATCGCGCATAAAACCTGTTCTATCATTAGCTGGCATGAAGACAGACCGTAATCATATGTGACAGAATTGTCTTTAAGCCGTCAAATTTATGAGACATAAGCTATTTTTATAAGTTATATTTTCCACTGTAGAAATTGTTTCTAAACGGCATCTTACCTCTCATCCACAGTGCTCTTCTTCATGGTGCCGGTCAGATTGACGGCGTGTAGTTTCAGCCACCTCAGCCCCCTTGGGCCGAGGGGCTGCTTCTTAGCGAAGGTGAGTAGGGCTCGTTGTGTGTCCGCGCCTAAGGCTGATACGTGAGGCCCGCAAGCGTATACTCGGCCTCGGAAGTCTAGGTTGTGGGGCAGCCAGAATACTGAGTCCCTGGAGAAAATAGGTCGATTTAGTACACTTTAATCTAAAATACAAACTGTACAAAGCAATTCATAACTTTTCACAGGTAAACAGCTGAACAGATATGGAAAGAACACGGATAGACCATGACCTGGGTTAAGCTTATGTCATAAGGGACTTCGTCCCAGCAGTGATTTATACGCTGACAAAGCCGTCGGCAATTGTTTCCTATGGTTAATATATATCCATCTACTTCATACCAAAATGTTTCAGAAAGCACATGTAGCTGACAATCGGTGATCTTTGGTTGTCAAAAGTCCGGCCAGTCCCACTACCAGTTTGACCAAGGAGTCGCGTGTTAAAAAGTTATTGCGTGTTAGAAGTCAGATAGGCAGTCAGTTTATGTAAAATACTGGTATTCAGCTGCATCAGACCACATGTCGACTCTAAAAGTCTACGCAGATAACGAGATGATATACGTACCTATAATGGTTAGCCAGCGACAGTTTGTAGAGCGCATCGCACCACAGGGAGTGCATCTCGGCCCTCGCGCGGTTTATAGCCACGCGGCGCTTAAACACCGCGGCTGCGTCGGCGCCACTCGCGAACTGAGAGGTGTCTAGTTTAGAGGAGGGAGGCGCAATGTCTAGCTTCTTGTTACCGCCGTTCCTGTGGGAAAATGTTGTGTTGAACTTTCTGCTTCGAAGAAGCTTGTTAGGGGTGCTTTTTTCGTTCGGCATAATTTGGTACAGCCGGGCAGAAGTTACTTCGAAAGAGCCGATCAAATATGACAAAGCGAGGGCACTAATGAAAAACTAACTAAACTAACTGAGAATGAGGTCCAATATACAACGTGTAACAGAAAGAGTATAGTCATATGAAAGGATGTGCTACAGACCATCAAACTGAACCACTTTCTCCATGGAACCACCATCGTAATCGTAAAAAAATAATCAGCTGTTTCATACATCGGGTAGATTAGAGTAGATTCCGATGGTGGTTCCATGGAGAATGTTGTTCAGTTTGATGGTCTATAGCACACCCTTTCATATGACTATACCCTTTTTTTACACGTTGTATAGCGATTGCTTCGAGTTGTCATTTTTGTCAGCAAATACGAATACGAATACGAAAGGTATTGTATGGATTTATGTCAGAAATTATATAAAGTGAAAATTGTAACTGTGTAGGTAGTTTTAACCGATATCCAGAACCACTTCCTTTTTAGCTTTTTATTAAACACTAGCGGACGTCACGCGGTTTCACCCACCCGGGTAGATCCCGTTCCCGTGGGGGTACGGGTAAAATGTAGCCAATGTTAATCAGGGTGAATGTAGCTTTCCAATGGTGAAATAATTTTTGAAATCGGCACAGTAGTTTTTGAGTTTATTCATTAGAAACAAAAATACAAATAAATTATATTAATATTAGTGTAGATTTATATGTTTTGAGTTGTCTGTACTTTTGTTCAGTTGTTAAAATAATAATAACAAGTTTTACAATAACAGTCGCTACTGCTAAAAACCGCTCAATGCAATGCAAAAGAGTCTTACCTAAATATCTGTATCTGCAGGTCCAGTATAGGTCTGTTGATGACCCAGGGCACCTCGCCCAGCTGGTTCAGACTGTCCAGCACTGGGTACAAGGTCTCCGCCGGTGCAGACTCCAGGCGCTTCCACTGACTCATCACGTAGAACGGCATTCTACATGAGTAAGAGTCAAGTACTTAAATAACACTGTATTTGAAGTACCCAGAATTATTATTCGCTTGAAGATAAAAAACTGGAGTTTAAAATGGCGACTCCAGAAGCTCTGACTTTGGATCATTGTTAAAATCAAAGTGATCTTTATTTTCATTGCAATAGGGTTGCTCTTAGCTTGCTAATGTCAAGGATGTGAAGAGACTGTAACCATTATCGTTTTAGCATGTCTCATCATCAGCTTATTAATGTTCTCACTGCTGGGACACAGGTCTCCTCTCTATGAGAGGGAATGGGCTATAATCAACCACGCGGGCCCAGTGCGGATTGGTAGATGTCACATGTCTTCAAATTTTTTGGTCCGGCCGGTTTCCTCATTATGTTTTCCTTTACCGTTTTGAGAGCAGCAATGATGAAATAAACAACAAAAAGCATTTGGATGTCTAGTCTATCTTCTTTTCTAAACGGAAACAAATTATGTATACGTTCTGAATCAACATCTATCATGAAAGTCACAATTTTCAATTTAGACCTCATACGGGGGCATTCGTTTGTACAAGGATATTCCTATGAAAAAAAGAGTGAGCGCGGCGCGCATGCGTAGCGCGGGTGTGGCCGCGCCGGCCCAGGCGTGCAGTGTAGTGCGCCCTAACGTTCAGTGCGAAGTGTTACCTGACTAGCGGCGTAGGCGTCACAAGGTAAGCTCCCCGCTGCGTGTCGGCCCAGGGCGCGGGCGGCGCGGCGGTGGGTGTGAGCGCGGCGCGCATGCGTAGCGCGGGTGTGGCCGCGCCGGCCCAGGCGTGCAGTGTAGTGCGCCCTAACGTTCAGTGCGAAGTGTTACCTGACTAGCGGCGTAGGCGTCACAAGGTAAGCTCCCCGCTGCGTGTCGGCCCAGGGCGCGGGCGGCGCGGCGGTGGGTGTGAGCGCGGCGCGCATGCGTAGCGCGGGTGTGGCCGCGCCGGCCCAGGCGTGCAGTGTAGTGCGCCCTAACGTTCAGTGCGAAGTGTTACCTGACTAGCGGCGTAGGCGTCACAAGGTAAGCTCCCCGCTGCGTGTCGGCCCAGGGCGCGGGCGGCGCGGCGGTGGGTGTGAGCGCGGCGCGCATGCGTAGCGCGGGTGTGGCCGCGCCGGCCCAGGCGTGCAGTGTAGTGCGCCCTAACGTTCAGTGCGAAGTGTTACCTGACTAGCGGCGTAGGCGTCACAAGGTAAGCTCCCCGCTGCGTGTCGGCCCAGGGCGCGGGCGGCGCGGCGGTGGGTGTGAGCGCGGCGCGCATGCGTAGCGCGGGTGTGGCCGCGCCGGCCCAGGCGTGCAGTGTAGTGCGCCCTAACGTTCAGTGCGAAGTGTTACCTGACTAGCGGCGTAGGCGTCACAAGGTAAGCTCCCCGCTGCGTGTCGGCCCAGGGCGCGGGCGGCGCGGCGGTGGGTGTGAGCGCGGCGCGCATGCGTAGCGCGGGTGTGGCCGCGCCGGCCCAGGCGTGCAGTGTAGTGCGCCCTAACGTTCAGTGCGAAGTGTTACCTGACTAGCGGCGTAGGCGTCACAAGGTAAGCTCCCCGCTGCGTGTCGGCCCAGGGCGCGGGCGGCGCGGCGGTGGGTGTGAGCGCGGCGCGCATGCGTAGCGCGGGTGTGGCCGCGCCGGCCCAGGCGTGCAGTGTAGTGCGCCCTAACGTTCAGTGCGAAGTGTTACCTGACTAGCGGCGTAGGCGTCACAAGGTAAAGCTCCCCGCTGCGTGTCGGCCCAGGGCGCGGGCGGCGCGGCGGTGGGTGTGAGCGCGGCGCGCATGCGTAGCGCGGGTGTGGCCGCGCCGGCCCAGGCGTGCAGTGTAGTGCGCCCTAACGTTCAGTGCGAAGTGTTACCTGACTAGCGGCGTAGGCGTCACAAGGTAAGCTCCCCGCTGCGTGTCGGCCCAGGGCGCGGGCGGCGCGGCGGTGGGTGTGAGCGCGGCGCGCATGCGTAGCGCGGGTGTGGCCGCGCCGGCCCAGGCGTGCAGTGTAGTGCGCCCTAACGTTCAGTGCGAAGTGTTACCTGACTAGCGGCGTAGGCGTCACAAGGTAAGCTCCCCGCTGCGTGTCGGCCCAGGGCGCGGGCGGCGCGGCGGTGGGTGTGAGCGCGGCGCGCATGCGTAGCGCGGGTGTGGCCGCGCCGGCCCAGGCGTGCAGTGTAGTGCGCCCTAACGTTCAGTGCGAAGTGTTACCTGACTAGCGGCGTAGGCGTCACAAGGTAAGCTCCCCGCTGCGTGTCGGCCCAGGGCGCGGGCGGCGCGGCGGTGGGTGTGAGCGCGGCGCGCATGCGTAGCGCGGGTGTGGCCGCGCCGGCCCAGGCGTGCAGTGTAGTGCGCCCTAACGTTCAGTGCGAAGTGTTACCTGACTAGCGGCGTAGGCGTCACAAGGTAAGCTCCCCGCTGCGTGTCGGCCCAGGGCGCGGGCGGCGCGGCGGTGGGTGTGAGCGCGGCGCGCATGCGTAGCGCGGGTGTGGCCGCGCCGGCCCAGGCGTGCAGTGTAGTGCGCCCTAACGTTCAGTGCGAAGTGTTACCTGACTAGCGGCGTAGGCGTCACAAGGTAAGCTCCCCGCTGCGTGTCGGCCCAGGGCGCGGGCGGCGCGGCGGTGGGTGTGAGCGCGGCGCGCATGCGTAGCGCGGGTGTGGCCGCGCCGGCCCAGGCGCGCGCCAGCACGGGGTGCGGCTTCAGCTCCAGGCGCACCATGCGGCCCCACGGACGGTGCACCTTGTACACCGACGGCAGCTTCTTCCTATGAGGGCAAATGACGTTTCATGAGCAAGGGGAATGATTTATAGATAGAACTGAAGTTTCAGAAAACACTGAGATTTCATAAGACGACGAATGCAGCGCATAACACGAACGAAGTGAAAGGCTACAGCGTGTACCATGGCGTTACTTTAAGAAAGAGTACTTGGTTTATCTTTTATGCTAGTGATTTGTAATTGGAAAACTCCTTTTCAGCATTGAAAAAAAAAACAACAAACAAATAACAGCTAATTTGACCTCTCGAAATAAAGACCATCTTGTTATTAACCAAAGCTCAAATAATCCTATTTCAGTATATCTGTTATGGACCAAGTGATGAATTGGGCATTATACATAATGTCCGGTCATTATGAAAAATGGCCAATATAAGAGTGCAATTTGATAAGAATTATTCAAATAATCAAATTGACCGGGCATTATACATATTGTCCATCACCTTTTGGGCAGAATAATATAAACATATTTTTTTTATTGTTATTGTCATTTAACTTGAAATAATCTAAATATTGAACCATTTAAATAATCAGACTCATTATTTGGATTAATCATAATCACGGAAGATATCCTGTAAGTGACAATACAAGTTTAATCATTAAGAGCCCTCTTACAGTCCACTAGCGCCGCCAATCGAAAAAATGTCATGTACTCACTGTAAAAGGCCTCTTAAGAAGTCATATTAAAAATATAACATAAAACATTAAAAAATCAAAAATTTTACAACATGTCTAATATTGTATTATAGAAGTGACTTATTATTATCCTACTATATAATATCCTACTCATCATCATCATCTGCTTATCCTTTTCCCAACTATGTTGGGGTCGGCTTGATCGAGTGAAGTTCCCACCCGTACGCAAAATACGCGCCTTGACGTGGAATTGCGGACATCAGCCCGTTATACAATACAATACAATACAAATGGGGTCGGCTTCCAGTCTAACCGGATGCAGCTGAACACCAGAATTTTACATGGAGCGACTGCCTATCTGACCTCCACAACCCAGTTAATAATGGGAAAACGATACGACTTGGTAAGACTGGTGTCAGACTTTTGGGGCCACTGACTACCTGTAACGACTGTCAAAGATGGACAAATGACAGTCGGGACCAACGGCTTAATGTACTTTTCGAGGTACGGAGAAAACTCGGTATGGTAGGGGTTGTCACCCATCCTCAGACCAACCTAGGCAAGCACGGCTTAACCTAAAGATCGACCCGAGCGGCTGATATTATTTAGCCACGAGCCTTTGCCTTTGCCTTTTTGGCTTAGCGACATCTACATTTATCAGTCTTCCAACCATTTTTACAACCACATCTACTATAACCTTGCCCTCCGCATTTAGAGGACATTCTGCAACACTTTCTCAGCGAAATCTCTGTCTCTGGAACATCTTCAGGCAAAATAAATCTTAATTTCGTAATTCAGTGTTAACACACTCGCGTTGACACTGAGTTACGAAACTGAAACCCATCCGCGTCCGTCCATATCCGCTTACAATGCAAAACTAAACAAAAACAATAGCGCTTGAAGTCCGCTGCATTAGCCGCGCGCTGCATGGCCGCGGTCTCTGATTGGTCAAAGCGTGCCATGCGTGCCTCCCTCACACCGCGTCAAATTTAGCTTTATTATCAAATAGCCCAATTATCATGTAGCAATATAATAATGACCGTGCAATGTGATGAATAATGAAAGTTAAGATAGTATTTATCACTTAGCCCGATAGAGATAGCCATTATTCATAATGTTCGAACATTATGTATAATGCCCGCATTAATCACCTGGTCCATAACATATCCATACCATTATATAAATGCGAAAGTAACTCTGTTAGTCTGTCTGCTACCTTTTCACGACAAAACGGCTGATCGGATCGTAATGAAATTTGGCAAGGAGATGTATTTTAACCTAGGGAAGGACATCCATACCATTTTATAAATGCGAAAGTAACTCTGTTTGTCTGTCTGTCTGCTACCTTTTCACGACAAAACGGCTGATCGGATCGTAATTAAATTTGGCAAGGAGATGTATTTTAACCTAGGGAAGGACATAGGCTAAATATTATCACGCTAATTAGTTACGGGGGTGAGCAATATTCCATTTCGTCTATAGTTTTCAACTGTCTGATAACTGACAACTGTCATAACATGCATTGTAATAGAATAACTATTTTAGACAAATTGTCACGAGAACAAATAGCCCGTCGGTGACGGCAACCGCCTTTCGAACAGTGAGTCGCAAGGTCAAGCCTCAGTACAGACATAAAATACTGATTTTGTGATGCTGTAAGATTTCCGATAATAACTTTGGTTCGCAAGTTCAAAAACCACCCGGTTTTCACTTTTTGTAACAAAGTATTTTGTTTTTTTTAAAGCTTACATATTTCCAAATCATTGTTTTATACACATTTTTTTTTTAACACTTAAACGACAGTTTGGGAATCAATTATTTCAAATAATAAATCTGTAAACATGGCGCTTAAACTGATAAAGGATCACACACAGAACCCTTTTTCTACTATTTCTTAAATTTTCGTCTCTCCATCAAAAGATATATGACTTTAAAGTTTTTAAGGAGAACTTATCATCATGATCTATGGATACATGCAATGACATCTATGAAACCAAAATGGTACTAATGAATAACAATCACAAGATAGAGAAGAAGAGAATAGTTAACATGACCCTGCTTTCAAAATCTACAAAGCCAGTAAAGTGTCCGTTCGACCGCTTTCCATGCATATGTTTTAGCAGTTTAACTTCGTGCTTTAAAAATGGCGTTGTTCATATGACATATGACATTGATATGTGGCGACACTTGATAGACCTATGTCCAGCAGTGGACGTCTTTCGGCTGAAATAATGATGAATGATGATAATTCAAATGTAGTAGGGCAGGACACCTAGCAAGGTGCGGTGATTTCAGGTGGAGTAAAGCTGTGATTCGCCGCATTCTAGAAATCCAAACAGTTACAGAAGTTTTGGTCGTCCAGCGGTGAGATAAGCAGACGATATTGTTGCCAATGCGGGAATATCCTGAATGAAACTGGCACAAGAGCGTGGAGCTTGGCACAAACAAAGAGAGGCCTGTACCCAGCATTCGGACTATGGATGATGATGATGATGACGCATAACTTTTTCCAGAGAAGTCCGATTTTCATGATTATTTTTATCGAAAAGCGTGTTTAGCAAAGTTTGTCCTATTTTTTATTGAAAATAGTTGTGTTCGCATTCATGTACGTATTGTATAATCATCGCTTGCTGAAACATCGTGAGGAAACCAACATGCCTGAGAGACATTCAGAGGCCCATAGGCAGCATAAAAACGGTGACACCAGGTTAGGCAACAACACGACAAGGAAGGAAAGATCGCTTGCTTCGGTGAAGAAAGACATCGTGAGAAAACCACAGCATGCCTGAGAGTTATTTCTCGACGGCATGTAAAGCCAAGACGGAGGACCTTGGGCGACATAAAAACTCTGACAACAGGTTAGGCACTTACCACACGATAAAGAAGAAGATCGTTTTGGGGCTTATTTCATAGACCTTTTTGACAACTTTAGACCTGTCTGAAGTTTGACTGTGATCAGTTACAGCAGCTATATCGTGTGTCGGCTCATTTCATGCACCTCGATATAAACTTTAGACCTAGCTAGAGTATAAGTACTATCGGAGGTCTGACGATGGAGACGAAAGGCAGTCACAAGAGGTCCGCAACACTTCAAATCTGCTCTATCGTGTTTAAGGCTCATTTCGTGCATCTTGATAAGAACTTTAAACCTAGCTGGAGCATGACTGTCATCGATGGTCTAACAATGGAGACTGAAGGTAGTAGCAAGAGATACTCAACAGTTAACAGCAGCTATATCGTCATTGGGCTCACTTAATGCAGCTTGATGAGAACTTTAGAAATAGCTAGAATATGACTGTCATCGAAACCTCATGATGGAGGCTTGGTGACGAAAAGAATTTGCAACAAGTTTTCAAGAGTTTACAGCATCTACATCGTATTGTGTTGGCCTGCCTGGAGTATGACTACCATTGAAGGTCTGACTTTGGAGAAGGAAGGCAGATCCAGCTAGGTAGAAAGTTGTCATGCCACTTGATGAGAACTTTCGACCTAGCTGGAGTATGATATTGTCGAGTGTCCAAGGATAGAAACGTAAGGCTGTCGAGGGAAGAGTCCTTATTTGGAAAAACATAAGTTGAATATTTTGGCGTTTAATGTACTTAAACCTATTCGAGAAAAAATGAATTGTTACTGATTTCAATCTGTACTAATATTATAAAGCTGTATAGTTTGTTAGTAAAGTTGGTTGAACGCGCTAATTTTAGGAACTGTTGCTTCGTCTTACGCAGACGAAGTTGCGCGGGTCAGCTAGTTTCATTATAAAAATGCGATTGCTCTTAAAATGTATGTCCCAAATATATATAAGTATTACAACAGCTAAAATCTCACAAAATTGTTCTGTGAAAACACCCGTTTTAACCAACTAATTTGTTGTTATTGAGTAGCATATAGGTAAACAGAACTAAATGTACAACTTACTCTTTGGCTGCTTTACTCTTGAACATGTTGACGTCAATCTTCACGTCGTTTATTATAATGTTGTAGAGGAACTTGCCGATGTTCTGACGCATTTCCATTGGCCACGGCATCTCTTCGATATCCTGAACAAAATGATAAAGGTGACGTTGTAAATTGATATCAGCAAGATATTATAGTCTTCAAGATTTCGATGTCATTTCAGTTTCAGATGTGGGGAAGTTAAGTGTCTGTTAGTAATTTCAAAATAACTACTTTTTACTAAATGAAACTTATATACGGTACTTATAACATTTCTTTTTTGTGTGTCTGTCTGTTTTAGACGGGACTTTTATTGGCAGATAGCATTTTTTTTTTATTTAAGAAAAAGGATTAAGGTTCTGTGCAAAAAAAAAACCTTAAAATTGTTAACAAAATCCGTTTCGAATATGTAAGTACTATTTATTTTCATAATAATTTCACGCGGACGAAGGGCACAACCTGTTGAAGACATCTAATTTTATATGCAATCCGTCTATCTTGTACCTACAGCAGCGGCGGGGTGCACTTTCTATCACAAATTCACAATCCAAATAATTCTTCTTCTTTACTACACACAAAGGTAGGTACAAAATCTGTTAAATTTCTTTGACAAATTTTCAACTTTAGTGCTAAAGCATTAGGCTCAAAGTTGATTGGAAATATTTGAGTTCAGTTTCGGGTAGCTAATGTGCTGGTATCTGTACAATCCTACTAATATAATAAATGTGAAAGTTTAAAGATGATGGATGTTTGTTACTCTTTAACGCAAAAACTACTGAATCGATTTGGATTAAATTTTGCACACAGATAGTTTATAACCTAAATTAAAATATAGGATACTTTTAAACCCGGTAGTAAGATCTTTATCAAACTACTAGCTGACCCACGCAACTTCGTCTGCGTCACATAATAGGGAAAAAGCTACCTACTACTACTACCTACTACTACCTACTACTACCTACTACTACCTACTACTACCTACTACTACCTACCCACTACTACCTACCTACCTACTACTACCTATCTACTACTACCTACCTACTACTACTACCTACCTACCTACTACTACATTTTTTTTTCATAAGAACCTTCTCCTAACAATAACAAACACAACAAAAAAAGAATCAGCCAAATCGGTCAAGCCGTTTTCATGCTATGTCGTGACAACGGAAAACGGGTTTCATTTTTATATATATAGATACGCGGGCGAAGCCGTTGGCAGAAGTTAGTACTACAATAAACTCACCAGACTAGCTCCGTCTCGATTCATATGCACTAGTGTTTGCCACGCTTGCCGGCCGTTGTACGGCAGTCGCGTGCCGTCCACGGACTGTCGCCCCACGTACCACTCGCAGTACTTCTCATACACACGTTCGATTTTCTTCAAAGTGCCGTTCCGACGGTATTGTTCGATTTGATACCTGACAATAGAAGACATTTTAGAAATAAACGCATTGTTGTCCGCTCGTACTTAAGCACTAATGCTGTGATATGATTATATTGTAAAACCTAAACATTTTAAAAGAATAACCATGAAGTTTCTTGCCGGTTCTTCTCCATAAGAAACTACCAACCTGCTACAGGCACCTTTTTTTGTCAACGTTTTCAAGTGCCCATGTAGGCTTATGTGAAATAAAGTATTTTGATTTAAAAAAATACATTGGACATGAAATACGGGCGCACAAAGGTTTAAAATGTCGTACAATAATGGCAACACTTACTTCTGATATACTTGTGTTCCTAGGTCCCTCTGAAGCAGTTTCAGCGTGGGGCTGTATGTTTCACTGCCGTCCACCAGCTTGCTTAGCTCGCCCATTATTAGCTCAACAAATTGATCCACCTGTAACAAAATTATAACTATAAGATAACACTTAGATAGAATCAGGTTAACAGTGTGTCAACAGCTTCCAAAAACATGGAGAAATCATGAAATAAAATTCAAAATATAACATCATACCTGTAATTTTCAAAGGGGAACACAGAGTTAGTTGTACAGAACACTTGTTACAAAAGTATGATACATACAAACGTAACACCATAATAGTTTGTAAATCAAACATATTCCTGAGGTAGTGTGTATTTGTTTCGATTGGATTACAGAATATATAGGTTCCCAAACACATATTTTGAATGTACACTGATTTAAACAAGAGTCATGAGAAAAATAAACTTTCTATAGAAATTTTAAATTTCTCATAACTCGTCTTTAGATCATTCTCCTTTCAAAATATTTATTTGGGAACATAGATATTCTGTAATCCAATCGAAATATAAACACACTACCTTAAGAATATGTTTGATTTTCATATTATTTTGGTATTACGTTTGTATGAAAAACGCACGCTCCGCCGGCCCCTTAAGCGGGTCCAAATCAAGGCCTCCCCGGTCGGTTATTAAGAGATCATATACGTAACAAAAATCTGCCTCGACTGTCTCATTAGTTTAGTCGCAAGAGTAACTGATGAACATGTGGTCTTAGGTTCAATTCCAGTCCAGGTCGCGCAGTGTTATTAGGTTTATCCATTAAGAATTTCTCAGTAGCGGGCACAGACTCTGGATTTTTGCCTGATTGATGGCAATAGGCTCGCCACCTATTACGTAGGTCTTCAATATGACTGGCAAAATGTAGGTGTACTATGTATTAGGTACGCCTCTACCTAATACTTCGGGGATTATGTTTATACTAATATTATAAAGAGGAAGGAATTGTGTGTTTGTTTTTTTGTATGTAACTTAAAAACTACTGGACTGAATCGAAAAATTCTTTCAGCAATGGATAGCTACATTATCAGTGAGTAACATAGGCTATACTTTATCCCCGTACTCCCTCGGGAACGGTGCACTATGCGGGTGAAACCGAGTGATGTCCACTAGTGTTATCAAAAGATATACGTCAGACTTACCTCTAGCACTTTAAGGTAAGGGTACAGCGTGATGGCAGAATGTGAGGCGGAACTCTGCGACTTGAGCGTGCCGAGGTTACGGACGAACGACTCTCGGATCACTTCACGCCATTCTGCCTGCGTCTCTGATAACTTCTTTCTCTATTAAAAAATATGACAAAATTTTCATACAGGGTGAATTTTTCAAATGGGCGTGGATAACCAAATCCGGAATTATGAGGAATAGCGAAAAATACTCAAAGAAGTCACGATTTTGACGAAAACTAAAATAAATATTTTCATACAAATGTTTCATACTCACACAAAACTTTACAGAGTCCGACTGCTCATCTTTAACTCCAATATTCTGTATCTCAACCTCCCCTTTAATTTCAATATTCAGCTGTTCTTTGCCTTTCTGTATCATCTCTTCCAGAGACAAAAGACCTCCGGCCGGTGACGTCAGCAGTCCTTGTCTATTCTCCACGTGGTCAAGCGTGATCTTGTCTAGTAAGGGACAGTTGTAGTCTAAGACGGGAGGCGTATATTGAGGTTGGAAGTCGGGCTGTAGTCTATGGATTGCTTGTAAAACTACTTCGCGTTGGTCGTATAAAAATTTTGTTTTGTCTAGTAAGTCGTTTAATGTGATATTCTGGAACAAATTGAAGACATATTTTAAATTGAGTTTCACATAACTTTAAAGAGTTTAGTGTTAGCCTGCGTCATCCCACTGCTGGACAAAGGTTTCTCCTCATGACTTCCAGATTTTTAGATCCAGGGCTTTTGAAGAACACTAATCTTTATTTTTGTCTAGCTCGGTCCATAGCTCATTGGACACCAAATAAATACACGGTTTGAACAGACTAATCACGAAGCAGTCAACCAAGCATTCTGTCATCAAACTAAGTAATTTTACGCAAAAAATATTGCTGGGAAACGACTTGTGGTAGAACACAAAACATGAACACTTAAAACATTGTGCTGGTGGATGGATAGAATAGTACGAGGGTCGTAGAGGTGTTTAAAGTAAAAATCTTACATTTAAAAGTTGAAACTTGACACCAAATATCTCAGTAACTAGAAGGTAAGGCAAGGTATAGTGTACAACCAAAAAAACTA
This sequence comes from Xestia c-nigrum, assembly GCA_916618015.1. Lineage (NCBI taxonomy): Eukaryota > Metazoa > Arthropoda > Insecta > Lepidoptera > Noctuidae > Xestia > Xestia c-nigrum. Next base: position 17,644,509 of record OU745261.1, on the reverse strand, counting down.
TCGCAATATCGGGGAGAACAAGTGCCTGTCGGGTACGTTTAGAGGTTTTTTACCCTTTATTTGGCATATGAATACAATGACGTACCTTTCGATTCATCTGTTCCTTATAATACTCAAGTTGGTCTATCTTGTCCTCGACATTGCTTCTCTCTATGCACTCGAAGACGGCCGCGAACGTCTGCGGATTCACTTCCACCCCATCTTCTGTCATGTTCGATAGCAATTGTTTTGTGTTGTCCAACATCCCCTAAGAAAAAAAAAATAAATAAAAAATAAAGATAAAAAATAAAGTAAATAAACAAACACAACAAAGTTAAAAAATATGTTAAAATGTTTGGAAGTTTTTAATGTATTGAGATAGTTAAGGCGCTTAGACGAGCTAAATTAGCAACTCTATTTGTGGTGGTTCAAACTTCGTTTGAAATGCTGTTGGAATAAAGTTCTAATCAGCTTGCACTATAAAGTGGTTGTTACGTCAGCCATTGCGGGCCAAATAGCGCGAAATGAGTGGTTTCGATCGATTTACAAAAAAAACTATTGATTGGATTAAAAAACTAAAACAGTATCATGCTAATATATTGCTTGTAGAATTATTTGCCAAAAAATCAGAATGATCGCATGTATATTAGTATGTTTTTTATTGTTTGAAAGATATTTTTTAGAGATGAGTTCGTGATTTCTTTTTGTCGAGCCAAATTAATTGTATTATGTTTTCAAAACAGTATCATGCTAGCATATTATATCCTGAAGAATTTCGAATATTTTTCTGTTCTTGTATATAGCAGTGAATCATATACTTTTAGTAATTATAAAACTCGCGTTTAGCTCAAGTAATCGCCTTAAACATTCATGTCATTGTTGAGGATAAACAAATAATCAAGTTAGGCAACGTAAAAGTTCTGTTTCACAGTATCCGACACGTTTTGGGGATATGCTAGATTACTAGAAAATCATAAAAGCAACAGAATTTGTAGATAGCTAAAAGATAAGTCAACCAAGATCTATAATTGCACAAATAAATGTAGTTCATACTCACTGAATGAGCATATCCATGTAAAAGAGTGTTATATACCCTGATATCATTAAGTTTGGGATGATTCGCGACTCTCGAGCCTCGCTGTCTGTAATACTGTAACACTTGATGGGCCTGAAACAAAATATATTTCATGTTATGACACATAGAATACATGGGACTTAAACATCACTGACGAAATGTGGGTATACTACTTATTAGGTACAACTCTGCCTTACCCCATCTAGAATTACAAGCGTGAAGTTATGTTATGTATTTACATGAAATATTCTACCAACCCACATGGGAAAAGGCGTAACTTATTGTATATAGGATGACTGGCAATAAGTGTACGAAACTGAAACACGTGATTGTGCTCATAGAGGGGAGGCCTGTCCCAGCAGTGGGAACATTAATAGGGTGCTGCTGATGATGATGATGATTGTGCTCATGATAACATTTCGACGACCCGAATGGCGCAGCGGTAGTGAGCCTACCATACGTTCTTAGGATCCTGGGTTCGAATCCCGGTAGGAGCAAATGTTCGTCTGCCTCACATAAGAGAAAGAGAGGGTTACAGAGAGTCGTAAGCACCTATAATACAATTTTCAAAGAGCACATCACACACATCCTTCCGCATAATGAAAATGCGCGCCTGGTACATGATAATTATTTTGCTGCAGAGTTATTTAAAGTGGTGTATCTCCTAAGATATGCATTGAAGTCAATTTACGTACTTAAGGGCAATTTTGTTCAAAATCAAATACTTGTGATTTACAACGTATTTATTTGAATAAGAATAAATTACCATGTTTACAAAAACAGCTTTAAGGGCTTCTATTGACAGCTTTACATCTTCATACTTAGACACTCGATGACAGTCATACTCCAGCTAGGTCTGCAGTTCTCATCAAGGTGCATTATGAGCCTCAACACGATATAGCTGCTGTAAACCGTTGCAGACCTCTTACAACTGCTTACCATTTAAAATTTCAAACTCTACGTTCCTACGCTATGACGCCGTGTCTTAAAGTGCACAACCTCTTCAAAGCTTAGAAACCTTCAAATGCGGTATTAATATTTCACGGTGACTTTCGAGACATTCCAATTTTAAAGAGTATAATTTTTTATGTCTTATGTAAAATAAAAAATAATGATTGGCATCAAAAAAATGTTTTGTGTAAGATAGCAATTTCTGGCTAACTATTTCCCCACCACTGCCCCGCTGAAAGTTATTTTTTTGCGATTTCTGATATTTTTACTACTCTAACCTGGGTTGGTTTGGAAGAACTTCTTGATTAGTGTAGGAAAGAAGATCGATTGGCATCAAAAAAATTGTTTTATGTAAAATGGGAATTTTCTTGCTAACTGTACTTTATTTTTTAATGAAATCTGTGTTACCTAAGACCATTTTTGTGTAGCTGCAGCTCCCCTTACTGCCCCGTTTACCGTTTCCATCCTGTATTACCAACTACTTATACCGAGGAAAGCCGATTTTCTTGAGTTCCGCTATTTTGGGCGTATTCACTTCAAAAATCAAATTTCAAGAAAATTGTGAAATTATATTTACCTGTATTAGATTTGAAGTATTTACAGCAACTTTTAAAGGTTTCCACTTCAATGGATTTTATTCTATAGGTGTATGAAGTTAATTAATTTTAAACACAAAACCCTCTTTTTTACGTCTCTGGACGATTTTTTTAAAAAAAACGCTGAAACAGGTATTTCTTTATTTTTAATAATAAGTATTTACTCTAAGTTTCACGAATGTAGAACAATCTAATTTTTTTTTTCATACAAACTTTAGCCCCCCTTTTCACCCCCTTTTTCCAAAAAAATCCAAAATTTCTATAGCCTCAATGTTATTCTGAGTTTATTTTAATAGATTAGTGAAGTTTTCATCAAAATCCGTCCAGCAGTTTTTACGTGATGCGCGGTCAAACAAACACACAAACAAACACGAATTTTAAAAATGGTTTTAATATCTTCAGTTACTTATTTTAAGTCACCTTGATCGGTTTTTTTCTAAATCTTCAATGTACAGATTTTTTGGTCTCAACGATTTTATTATATGTATAGATAACTATGTATTTACAAACAAAAAGTATATAATATGTAGTATATCAACTGTCTGGTGCCCACGACACAAACATTGCTTAGTATGGCACTAGATGGCGCTGTGTGTAATGTCCAGCGATATTTATTATTAAAAAACAATTTTACAATGGGACCAAACCCGGAATCGCGAAAAAAATATCAGCTGTTCAATACATTAAGCTTAATATGTGCATCGACGCTTTGGAATGGGAAACTACAGTTGTTTGACTGTTATTTTTAACTGCCAAAAAAAGTTTGTGGTTCTATTTTCGGCCAGAATCTTTTTTTTTTTACTTAACAACCCAAAAGTGACGTCTATTTGAGCTTAAAGCTTGTAAGTATGTTTCAGTTCTGTAGAAAATCCTTTGCACGTATTGCCCTCAATCACGTACTTAATTTCGTTCCGCATTTCTGGTCCACAAAAAATATGATAATATTGTGATCAAACATACGTAATTCTCGGGATTAAATTCTCAAGGCTTATCTTACTGCGCGCCTGCCGCGGTCAGCGACTTGTCTGATAAGATAACAGAGATTTGGCATAAAAACTAGGTTAAAATTAATTCGTTTTGATACATAATAGTTTGAGAAATGTTTAACGAGCCAGTTTATCCAATTGGAACCTTATTATAACTTTTATAAAACATCAATTAGGTAGCTGAACACAAAAGTAACGCGCAAAACAGCAATAAATCATTATTAAGTTCTAGAGCGACTCAATACAAATTGGTCATTTATGTTCATAAAAAATATAGCATTATTTCGTTATTTACAGATTAAGAACTCAATGAAAAATCAGGTTCTGCGGCATTAAAGTTACACCTAACACTTTCTTCGTAAGTGAATAATTAGTCAAACAAATCAGAGGCCCTACTCCCTAACGTTTCGTCCATACGGACGGATCTATCCGCGTCTCCACACACACTCGTCTTCAGACGTGCGCGATAGAGACGGATAGATCCGTCCGTATGGACGAAACGTTTGGGAGTAGGGCCTCTGACCCATATACATACAGCCGTTATGCATAGACGTTATGATGAGTGTGCTAATTGACACAGAAACTCTAAACCAACCACCTCAACGAACAATACAACTTACATAAGACGATCTTTGTAAAGGAAACAATTTATAGCTTCTAACTGCAGAAAGAACATGTTTCACAAATAGCAACTATAATAACATGTATGGTACATTTTTATTTTATTTTGATCTTTCAATTTATTATTACTTTTATTGATAATCTAACTTAAATTCATGTCCCACAAACCTAAGGTTGATTATTGTATGTAAAGATATTAGCTATTAATTAAATATAAATTAATAAATATGGCTGGACATTACACACAGTGCCATCTAGTGCCACACTAAGCAAGACTTGTGTCGTGGGCACCAGACAGTTGATATACTACATAATTATATACTTTTTTGTTTGTAAATACATACTTATACATGTAAACATCCATGACTCAGAAACAAAAAATGTTTGCGTGATGACCATGGACATTTAATGTCCATGCTCATCACACAAACATTTGCTCCTACCGGGATTCGAACCCGGGACCCTAAGAATGTAAGGCGGCTTCACTACCGCTGCGCCATTCGGATCGTCAAACTAATACTCCTATACAAATATCTCACCTCTTGTATCATGTTAAGAGAGCAGAGTAATTGCAGATGAGCTGTGAGCACTCGATGCAAGGACTCTTGCTTGCCGCGCCGCTCCACGTCTCTCATGTCTTGCTTCATGCTCAGCTCTTGCTTCGCTCGACGCTTGTCGCGCTTCGCCCTGTTCCTGTCTCGAATGGCTTTTTTCCTGCAAAGAGAACAAAATAAATGCAATATAATGTCAAGTATCCTGTGTAATACATATAATACGATAAGTTATTAGGAAAATAGTATTACATAGAACATAAACTTAATTGGCAAAAATGTGGCTATAACTACTGAGGCATACCAATGCCAGTGAAGCAACCCTCAGGAATTACAGATACAAAGTTATGTTAGATACAATAAATTGGCCGAAAGCTTATGTTGATTATTTCCTTATACATACTTTAGTCAATCAACATGATGTTTACAATCAATCCTGTCGCAACATTTCGGCTTGACGTTGAGTTCTGGGACACCCTGTATATAGTATTTCAACTATCTGGTGTCCACGACACAAGCCTTGCTTAGTGTGGCACTAGACGGCGCTGTGTGTTAATGTCCAGCAATATTTACTTATTTATTTTATATGATTAATAAGTATGTATTTACAAACAACAAAGTATAATATATGTAGTATATCAACTATCTGGTGTCCACAACACAAGTCTTGCTTAGTGTGGCACTAGATGGCGCTGTGTGTTAATTTCCAGCGATATTTATTTATTTATACTTGATAATTTTTATAAACCCTAATTATGAGATACAATAACTCTAAGTAAACAATGATTACATTACATTTTATATAATAAGCATTTGAAATAGTTGGGTTGAGATTATTTCCTGGTATAATCATGTATTTTAAGAAAATAATACATAATCTTAATAAAACTTACGCCTGTTTTATTTTCAAAGTAGTTGCAGGAGCAGGTTCCATATGATCTAAATCCAGGTCCTCCCTGGTGTCAACTATTTCATTGTGCAGTGCTGGGTCATCATAGATATCTTCTATTGCTGGATGAGCTAGTCCTTGTGCTCTGGAAATAATTGGAGAAGAGATATTGCATTATCTATAGTTGCCACTTGGCTTTTTGGTAATTGTATTGTCCTGTGCTACTTGGGGTTGGCACCACAGTTTTTTTCTTCCATTCTCCAATAATTTCACTTTTGGGTAATATTTCAAAACTGTATGGTTCTTTAACTAGTTTTTTTTTTTCATTTTGATTATATTAGAATCTTACTGTGAAAAATGGGTAGAAAAAAGGGGAACAAGCAGTAAAACAATGATTGAAAACCAATTGATCTTACTGGGAAAAGAATTAAAATAAACTTACTGCATATTGGTGATATGGCTCATCAGTTCTTGATCATAGCTGTCTAAATGATTATCAACAAACAATTCTCTGAACACGGCATGTGCACCCTTTGGTAAGGGTGTCAAGTTTTCCGACCCAAGGTCAGTTTTACTAGAACTTGTCTCATTAAAATTAAACTCCTGATTCAATCCTTCACTAATCGCATAACGCAGGTCTTGCAACTTTTGATCATAAAGAGTAGCTTTTTGAAAATCATAATAACTCTCTTTTATCATATTTATGTATTGTTTTGTCTTGAATTTGTCTTCTGAGGTTGATAGATGGCTGGTGAACACTAATGCACACTTATCATCTTCTAATATTATATCTGGCAGGCTTGACTTTCCTGTGACTGCCTTTGAGGATTTTTTCACAGAGGTTTTCTTCAATATTTTGTCTCTGACTGACTGAAGCAACTCAGGGTCTACTTCAGCTACTCGCAAGGTCTTTAATGGCTTTGCGGTCAGTTGATGTAACTGACCAAGGGAGACTGGACTAGAAGCTAACTTTGAAAGATGTACAGCTCGTAATTTGCTTATTGACACTTTAGTTTCAGTCATAGCCTGGTCGCCAACTGAAATGAATGAAGATATTATGATTAAAATCATTTGTTTACTGTGTAGGTCCGTGATAATAATGTAAACAAACACTTACCTTCAAGTAATTCTCCGTATTTCTTATAGCTCTTGTGTTTAGATTTTTTTCTCAGCGAACTGAGTAGATTTGCTGTTTTCGTAGACTGGTGTCTCGCAGTATATAAGTTTTCTAGAAATAAAATAATACTTATTGGAAATGTTATGCAACTCAATAACCTATGTATAGTGCAGGTGTCTATTTTATGTGGTGTATGTTGTTCAAATTGGAGTTTCCTTAAGACTTTTAAATAAAAATTACCTGCACCAAGGCGGCCTAATAAAATCCTTCGGCAAAACGAACATTTTATTTCCGTATTTGACGTACTCCTTAGCGAATTGTTCGCAGGTAGCGAGACTCCGTGAAAGGAACTTTGATATATATTCCTGGCAGACGCAAGTCGATGCATTGTCGCCAATTTAATTCAAAACTACAAGATTATTTTCTAAAACATGCCGAAATTTGTAAAACCACGTGAAAATTGTAGGACTAATCGCAGAACCAAAATAATATTCTAGTGATGTCCTAATAATGAATTTATGTCAACCCAATTCAAATGTCAAAAAGCAATTTCATGCAGGTTTCCGAAAGTTTTCCCTATTTAGTCGATTCAACATAAAAATGTTGCCTGTTTAAAATAACTGTCAAACTACAAAACAAATTCGCCAACTTGTCATCAATTTTTTAATAATATCATTAATTTTAAACTAATGTATCTGGTTATTTTTCCAGAACAAATCGTATGATTACAATTCTGAAATCTCATTAGATATGGAAAAAGAAAAACATTTCGTGTGTGAGTAGTTAACGCCAGTCAAAATATCCTACATCACATCATAACGATTCTCTTAATTTGCTCAAGGATTATTACAATATATTTTGTGTGTTTTTTATGTTATAGGGACGTCTGATCGCACTAGAAAATTGTTTAAACTTCGTTTCCAGAATGACTGGCTATTTAAAAGTAGAAAGCAGCCCTGGGCGTGAGTTTCGCATACATGTTTACGAATTAGTTCTGTCTTTTGGTAGAGTCGATTTTAGCAACATTAAACGATAGAGAAGAAATTAGTGGTTTGTGTAGATTATAGACAGTATACAGATGACCAAGTCTAATCACCAAGTACAAAATCAGTACATAGTAGCTATATTTTAGTTTTATTAGTTTAGGTCTGTGTAGAGATTTGCTAACCATTGGCTCTGCTATAATTTATTGATAGAAACACTACAAGAAAAGAGAGACTTGTACCCAGCAATGGGTGAATAAATGTGTGGATGATAAACACCCAGTTTCTCATTGGGGTACTTAAATAGAGAACTATCAAGTCAAATGTGCCAAACTCTACTTATGGTATATCGTCCAAACTCTACCTACTGTAAGTCATTCGAACTCTACCGATGGTAAATCTTTCAAACTCTTCTTATGGTAGATGGTTGAAACTCTACTTAAAGTTAATCTTTCAAACTCACTTGACATTTGGAATACAATGCTAAAGTAGAGTATGACAAATCATCACTAGCTTGTTATTGTACTCAATTCAGAAACAAACAATAAGCTTCCACTAGCATTTTACTTGAACACAACTTAATTAATTCTTCTTTTATATTTTTTGAACTGTTCCTTATAATGTTAAACCAAAAAATTCTTATGTTAACAGGGAGTTTCACAAGTTACTACTAGATAAAGGATTTCCCAGTGAAATGACAGTTGACCATGTCAGAAAGAAATGGGCTTACGCATATGATGTAAGTAATATAATCAATTATTGTATCTTATCAACAATACAATAGAATCATTCATAATATTTATCATCGGAGTAGGAAGAGGGCTCCATGTAAAATTGGAGAAATTCATAGAATCATCATCACCTGCCGAGCCTTTTCCCAATTATGCTGGGATCGGATTCCATTAACCTGATGCAGCTGAATACCAGTATTTTACATGGAGCAACTGCCTATCTGGCCTCCACAACCCAGTTAGTACTGGGTAATACAATACCCCGAAATTCATAGAAGAAAAATGTAATTATAAAAATAGTTTGTCATATTCAATTCACAATTATCATTCTGTACAAAATGGCTACAACTGGAAAATTGATAGACATGCATGCATCTGTCCCTACATAGGCCCAGATGAGAAATGAAGTGGCATTGTCCCCTATACAATCAGTTTAGTGTAGTGTCAATAGCTGACCCACACAATTTCATCTGTGTCACATAGAACAAGCCCACTAAAGGAATAAATATTTCGTTTTTGCAACAATTTTCATTTATGCTCTGCTCCTATTGGTTGTAGCGTGATGTTATATAGTATGTAACCTTCCTCGATAAATGGACTATCCAACACAAAAACATTTTTTCAATTTCAATCAGTAGTTCCTAAGATTAGTGTATTCAAACAAACAAACAAACTCTTCAGCTTTATAATATTAGTATAGTTAGTAATCTATGGTATAGTATAGTTTTGCTTGACATTGATTCAATCCTCGACAATACAATAGATGGAAATTGTGATTTAGTCAAATAAGGTAAGCAGTATAATATGTTAGTTGTTTAATTTCAGATGTACAAAGCAGCCAAGAAAGCAAATAACACGGACTGGCTGTATTTCAATATTTTTGACAAACATTTAGGCAAAAAGGAAATATTGGACAAGTATGAATCTTGTAAGTACCTACCCATTCTGATAAGAATCCAAGTAATAATATTAAAACAATAGTAAAATAAATGTCTTATCTGAACTGTCAGCATCAACATCATCATATATCAGCAATCATACTCTTGCTGTCTTTGTCCCACATAACTTGGGGTCTGTGTAACACATTTTTTTCTTCTATTCTCCCCTGTCAGCAGTCACATGTCAGTAATCTCCAACACAAAACAAACTCTGTTTCAAGGATTCTGTTTGACTTCAGAGCAAAACCTAGAACTGAGGGAAAATTTTAAAGGCATCCAGTTTTCGCCTAAACTCATGTCGCTTTTATTTCATAACTCCAAACCATATTACTCACACAGTGTCAAAGTTATCCTTGTTTACATCAGTTCACTGCTCTATAGGACTCCTCAATAGCACACTTATCCAACTCAAAGTCACTCAAATAAACATCTCTTCATCGTCAAATCAAAAACTCATTAAAAGAATTGCGATATTCTAAAATGACTCTTCTTGCAGGGAATGATGAATGGCGACTAAAACTAATCGTCTGCGTGTCAGATGCTAAAGAAATGAAACTGGATCCTGTCAACATGTGGAGGTATTCATAACATATTTGTATTTTATAATATACCCTAGCTGACCCACGCAACTTCGTCTGCGTCACATAAGGAGAGTAAAACGAAAGGAAAGAAAATCCCCGTTTTTGCAACATTTTTCGTTCCTGCTCCGCTCCTAATAATTGTAGCGTGATGTTATATAGCCTAAAGCCTTCCTCGATAAATGGACTATCCAACACAAAAATAATTTTTCAATTTGAACTAGTAGTTCCTGAGATTAGCGCGTTCAACCAAACAAACAAACAAACAAACTTCTGCTTTATAATATTATATTAGTATAGATAATACTTGATATACATAAACTTATAATTCTAAAAAGTCAGTATTGTGCTTGATGTCCTTCTCCAGTTCTGCTAGTTCAGCTGAATGAATCCATTAATACTGGTACAGCATTTTGGGAGTTCAGTGTAAATGTGTGTGGTATTATATCTAGAACTAGAATATTATTCATATATTTCTAAATTAATTTTGACTATGTTGAGTCATACAGAGCTTGATATTGTAATGACTATATATACTCAAGGGCGCATGCTAAAAGTAGTTATTTTCTGCCAATCATGAAATGTATTATCATGATACATGACATTGCAGGTCAGTTGAAAGAGCCATGCGGTGTCAGTCTCTTTTCCTGCCGCTAGACTGCTGTATTCAAGACATGAAAGGATTGTGGCACCATATTAGAACTACTTTTAATGTAAGTTTATTTCTATATTTTTTTACCAACCAGCTCTTTTCCATGACCATCTGTGGGAAAGTCCCTGCTTTCACTTATTCCATTTATCACGATCCCACGCATCCAGTTTGACGGCCTCCAGTTCGTCGCTCCATCTCCTTTTTTGCCTACCGCGTCCTATTTCTATTGTTAAATGAATTTTTCACCACTCCCGCACGAAAGAAGTGTCTTTCCTCTACGAAAACAGTGAGGAAAATTGGTTTTTCCTCACTATTTGAACAGTGAGGAAAGTTGGTTTTTCCTCACTGTTGGTACAGTGAGGAAAGTAATGATCCCGTTCAGAAACTAATCGTGCCTGATTTTTTATGTTAAGTTTTAAAGATATTTAAAAAAATAACGAAGCCGTCTACGACGACGTGGGCTAGTGTTGCGGCAGAAGATACTGTTAATGCCCCACCTCAGGCCCCTTGTAATGATACAGGAATATTAAACACTCAAGTGAATAGTAATAAAACAACGATAAATTTACCCAACAAAAACGTTACTTTTAACTTGAAAAAATTGCAGTAATTTTATCATTTATCATTTTATAATTTTAAAATTGTTTTCATGAATAACAACTCTTTTCATTTTATAATAAAGAATTAGTTTGCTTTGTGACTATTTAATTTATTTACCTATGATGACTGAATACTTTCTTGCTGGGAGTGGCGAAAAGTTTTGTATGCAACATGTGAGCAAGTTCATTTGCTATTCGTTTTGTTGAGTCTTTCGCTTACTCAGGATTGAAATTTAAAATCACTCGCTGCGCTCGTGATTCTATTTTTCAATCCTTCGTTCGCTCAAGACTCAAAATCGAAACTCATAGGAAAAACGAACTTTCCTCACATGTTGGATAAATAACTATTAATGGACTTTTATTCACATTTTCAACCCGAATTTTCGGCTAAACTTGAATTGAATTAAGACTTGAAAATATTTCTTTTTGTTGTTAAGTACTTCAAGTTCAGTCGATACTTGTCTAAGTTTGGACCTGTTACAGAGAAAACATCGTCTGAAAGTAAAGAGGGGTGCAGAGCAAAGCGAGTGGCCGCTATACGACGCTATGTTGAAGTATTATCAAAAGTTCGAACCTAATCATTTGGCCTCTTTAAACGCACAAGCTCCCTATAGAATAAAAGGCTCTTCCAGATATTCCAAACACGGTAAAAAGAATAGTGACAAGGATGATGAAGAAAATGAAAATGAGTTTCATTGTAAGTTTATAAGTTATTTGTTGCCAGAATTTGTATCTATACCTTGACATGTTTCTCTTTTAGAAATCTCATAATCGTACAGGCTCAAAAAGGCAGCCTATATACTAATATTAAATTTTCCTTGTTGAATGTAATTTATTTGTTGTCACTTTAACTTTAACTCAAATATTTAATACTACATAATAACGAATTAATAAAATAAGACTATTACTCTGCAGGGTCTAAGGATATCACAGAAACATTCATTCAGATCAGATTGCAGCACGATTGGTTGTTTAGACAGAAAAAATGGGCGTGGAAGTAAGATAATTATTCATTTTACACTTGTTACTTATTTTTTGTACCATGCACTCCAGAAAATAATAATAAAGGCATAATATAAATAAGAAGTAAAATAATAATTCCACATTTCTTACTTCAGACACGTGGGCTAAACATTGGTCCTTGCGCAACACCTTTGTGAATGGTGTGAAAATAATCTGACTGGAACCTCAAAAAAATAGCAAACGTTTATTTAGAAAAACAGACACGAGAGACATCCGTCTCGCGTGTGTGAATTCACACACTCCGAAATAATAATGGTTTAATGTTGCGTTAATGTGCTTGACTTTGTCAAAGGCTTTAGATAACTCAGAAAAAAAAGCATTTCAATTGTTATGACCCAAAAGACTGATATTTGTGGTGACCAATATAAAATACTGTTACGAGCTGGGTATGAGATAAATTAATTACTACCGACAGTGACGGATTAAGACTACTTGATGCCCTAAGCAATCCACGCCTGTGGGGCCCCCTATCCGAATGTCAACTAGATTCGCCAAAAGGTCTAGTAGTAGTCTAGGTCACTCTTTTTTTTTTTTTTTTTGTTGCCGGGGTGGAAAATCCTCGATGGATGTCCTCCGCCCTGGGGAGAGCGGTCTGTCAGACTCGTACTGACTAAAAACCATCCCGGTGTTCCCTTCCCACACTTGCACCGGGGATCATGGGAACTAGTGCGCCTTCCACGATCCCCGGCTAGTGCCGGCCCGCCACTGCGGGCCTCCTCAGGTCTGCGGGGGGAGTGAGGTGTACTCCTCCCGCGACGTCATATAGGGGCGCGCGCGGAACACTACGCGCCACCGCCTCGGGTCCAGTTATTCGGCGGGGCGGCTGCGGGTCGGGAGAGTGGTCTCCACCTCCGCAGCCTCCTTCTGTGAGATGACCGTTTCACAGAAGGACATCACCGCATCTCAAGACTGTGCGCTCCCGACCATCGCGCGAGCGACGACGACGAGTTTCCACTTCTAGGTCAGACTCTATGTCAACTTAAAACGCGCGAATTTACAGTTAGTCCTAGTAACTTTTTTTTTTGGCGTGGTTTTTGGCGACGACGTGAGAGTGAGACGTGATGCCTTTTTTTCCGTATGGGAAATCGTCATATAATCCCACTCTGTGCGGAGCGGGAGGGAGTGTCAGATTTTTACTGACTAAATCCCGTCCATGTTCCTTCCTCAATTCGTCAATGTAGTAGGTTAAGTTCTATGAGGCTGCGGGACTGTTGGGGCTTTTTTTTTCGGATGGAACCATCAAATGACTTCTCCCACTCTGGGCGGAGCGAGAGGGAGTGTCAGACTTTTACTGCCTAATAAAATAAATTATAAAGAAACGCGCCGTCGACACGGCCTGTCGTTAAAAGACGGATGGGCGGCAAGCTAGTCATAGCTCACCGTCCACAAGCCCACGCCTACGGTGGCCGGTGCGGTGACGCCCGGTGCGTCTCCCGCGGCGGCTGGGGCGAGAGGTTCTCTCACTCTGGCGTTCCACCACCTCCTTTGCTAGCAAGACTGCTTCGCAGCGCGGAGGTGACGGCTTCCCATTCCGTCTCGCTCCAGACCATGGATTGAACCAGGGCCGGACGCGAGAGGTCGCCGCCGCCGATCGCCGCTACGAGGACACGGCGGAGCTCCGCCCACGCAGGGCAAACCTCCACGGTGCAGTGCGCCACCGTGTCCTCCGGTCAATCCTCGCAATGGAAACACCCGGGCGTTTCCTCCCGCCCGATTCGATGCAGGAACCTCCCGAAACAACCGTGTCCGGTGAGCACATGCGTCAGGCGGAAGGTGAGGACGCCGTGGCGTCTCTCAAGCCACTCCTCAAAGAGGAGACTTATCGCCACTATCGTGGCGTGCACGCTGCACTGTGCACCCTGCACGGGGTTGCGACAGTCGCTCTCTCCATGTCGCAATGAGATCACGCCGGAGATTTGTCCACTGAGCGACAGTTTGCCGCGGCAGCGGAGTTTCCCCCCGGCGCAGCGCCTCCGCACGCCATTCCTGCAGGCTCGCGAGGACTAGCGCCTCCAGATCCCATGGCGGCAATCCGGAAAAGAGGGTCGTCGCCGCCTCGCGGGCGATCGTGCGGTACCCACGGTACTTCACGGCTACTACCTTTTAGGGCGCGTTCAGATAATGGGCGGCTCGCCGTCTCAAGGAACGCGAAAAATGTGGAATGCTTCACGATTTTGCGTGTCATCCTTGCGCAGGGGCCATGCTAATCTTCTCTGTATGAGACGTGATGCCCTAAGGACGGACTTTTTTCTGTGCTTCTTCTGGTGCCCCCCCAGGCGTGATGCCCTAGGCAATTGCTTAATTTGATTAAGGGTTAATCCGTCACTGACTACCGATTAAACAACACAATAACTTTATTAATCACAAAACAACTTAAACTTAATCACAAATACACCACTGATCACTATTCGCTTAGATATCGCACTTCAAGTTCCCTTCGATTCGCTTCGTTGTGTAGCCAAAACAAGACTGACTGTCGCGGCCCTGAGCGCTCTATTTATACTCGCCAACAGACACACCAGAATAATCACGAATATTCTAGAGGGTCATAAAAAACACAATGGAAGTAGGTACGTAGGTAATAAAAACAAGTAGGTATAACCTACTTGTACAAAACAAGCAAATATGAACCTTATGCCCTAGGCGTACGGTCGAAATTCTAATGTCTTTGTATAAATAGGTCGCGAGTTTGTACCTACCTAACTTTAAAACTAATAATAATAGAATGCTCTCGAACTTCTAACGTACACACACTGTAATCACTGGCTTTCTCGAATGTTCTAGTAGGTCCGATGTAACAATACTTTAATAAAGTAAGTCAATTAAGTCGCGACGAAGGTGGTGTGACGATCTGATCTCGTGATCTGATCTGATATCGTTTGCGGGTCGATCATGGCTAGATATTGCACAGGACAGAGAGGTTTGAAAGGAGAAAGGGGTAGCTTTTGCCCAGCAGTGTATAACTCGGACAGGCTAACAAAAAAAAATGAGTTAGTCAATAGATTTCTAACAACCGATAAAACACGATTACAAAACCATTAGCACAATTTGGAGATGTTTAATAATTACTGGGGAGTGCGATTTAAATCTAACTGAACTAAATATTGTAGTGAATCATTATGATTTATTGAATTTGTTTCTTTCTTCAAATAGCGAGATGTTAAAGATCATGAGAGAAGAATACGGATTTCCTAAAACGTTAACATCGAGAGAATTGGGAAGGAAATGGGCGGCGACATTTGCAGTAAGTGCTCTTCTGTATACTGTTTAAATATTAACCATATCCGTGCTTAAAACTGAATTGATAAAGGTATGACTGTTAGAGATGATGCTCTATTCCAAGTGTGCCATGCCAGTCAAGCTATACATTTCCAATATAACCTGAGCGCATAATGCGTAACCTTTCCGTACAATGGGAGATTAGCTTATATTTGATTATCGCCCCAAAGGCAACTTACTTACTGACCTTATTTGCTATTATCTTGTCGTGCTTTCAACCTTTTGGAGTAGACTACCATTAAAACTGTTTTTTTTTCTACCAGGAGTATCAGAAATCGAAAGCGACGAACAACAAAACGTGGGTGTACCACAACTTATTCGAGCTGTACTTGGGTGACTCATCCACTCTCAGTTTGAATCCTCTCGCTGATTGTAAGTAACAATAACACTTCATCCTGTCCCGTTACGTTTATTTTTAAAGAAACAGGTCTTAATTACGGCTCCTTATTTAAGTTATTCCCGCCAATTTACATTTGAAATCGAATTGAGTAGTTTATGTACACTTTCGAATTACTGCTTCTCAAGGGCGTAGCTAAAATTTTGTTAAGGGGGAGCAGGCGTAGACAAACCAAGAATTTTCTAAGATAAATGCTGCATGAGCAATGGGACAGAGTACAATCTTATAAAATTTGCCTGTCGATAGAAACTACTTTGTTTTGTTTATTACTACGTTACCTACGGAATATTCCTTTGCGGTTTGTGAGCATTTCTAGGGGAGGGCACCCCCTCTGCCCCCCCTCCCCTGCCCGTACCACGCTACGCCCTTACTGCTTCTTGTTATATCCAAATTGTTATCAACGGAGAATGATACCTAAATACAGGATGTAAACCTCCTCATCACGAAGCCGTTAACCAAGTATTCTGTACATCAAACTAAGTAAGTTTACGCAAAAATTATTGCTGGCAAACGACATTTTTTTTTGGGGTGGAAAATTATGTTTACTGGCAGAACTCAATGTAACGCACATATAACGTTGTGCTGATGGATGGATTGAATATTACAGGGGTCATAGAAGTGTTTAAAGGAAAATCTTACAATAACAATTTATATAAAAAAAAAAGTTCGAACTTTGACCCCCAATATCTCCGAAGCTAGAAGGCAATGACGGGGAGAACAAGTGGTTTACAGATTCGTTAAGAGGTGTTTTACACCCTTTATTGTTGAGTTCTATTCATTTTGAATTTAGATTGAATTTAAAAAAATATATTATAATATTTATTTATTTATATTATGTTCTGTTAGAGCTCCCATTTTAGGCCCGCAGGTCGCGACTCAATATGAATTGAAAGACTGGAGAAGTCTACAACAAAAAGGAATGCTACTAATATATCGTGTTTCTGCTACAGGGCAAGAAGAATGGGCGTTGAACTTGATCCGCGCCCGGACGGACTTAGATCATACATTTAAATCATTTAAGGACCCACGTGATGGATGGCGGTAAGTAACATAAAGCATCGACCCCACTGCTGACGAAGAAGCGACTAATTATCGACTATTTTTGTCGGTTAACAAACGTAATAAAGATCGTAGGACCCGTATCAGAAAAAATGATCGCCGACTGTTCACACCGCACGGACTGCAAGAACTCTGTCAAACAAGCAATTCGTTTCTAGTTGCTAACTCGACTCGCTTATCGCTAGCAGTGGCGTAAGCGCCTCAGACCCATTTTTCGTAGCAAATGGTTTTAATTATACATGTGCCATTAATAATATTTGTTTTAATTTTTCTATTTAGCGAGGTCGAAAAGATGTTAAGGACTATGGGAATACCACTGGATCACAGTTTGTTAGACCTGCCAGAAATGTGGATTCATCTGTTAAAAACATTTAGGGTAACCGTTTTTGCATATTTTTTTGCCCTGCGTTAATTTACTCTTCATATACGTTCAATATAAATTTTCTTTGTAGTGGAAAACGAAATTCGCGAACAAAGGCATACTAAACGAGAAATGGCCTTACTTCGACGCTATGAGCCGATATTCGGAAGTTAAAGGAAAAAACTCCATCAAGAAACAAAATATTGGCGAAATACATGAGAATGATGATCATTACGCTGACGCCACAAACGATGACGATTTTGAAGATGATATGAAGTTAATGGATCTTAAACAAAAGTTACTTCAGGTGAAACCTAAGTTTGAAGTAGAAGAGGCAGATAGGTGCAGGTCGTGCTCAAATCTAGAAGGTTGTGTGGATATATTCGAACAAAAAGATAGCGATGATTTGGATTTGGCACACAAGCTGAAACTTATAGGCGGTGTTGAGGTAAGATATCTATGATTAAATAGACCACTTTATATTGTTAGTTTTTTTATGAAAAGGGTTCTTAATATTTTGTGTTTTGCCTAGGTGGAGAAAACTGACAATTTACCTACACACATATGTATGAACTGTGTTCAAGAATTGGAAAACGCTTACAAATTCAGACAACAATGTCAAGACGTCGATAAAATGTTCCGTTGTTCACCACCACAAATTAAAGTCGAAGTTATTATCGATAAAAACGACGTAAACGAAGAACCACTCGACATCTCTAAAGAAGACAATGATGATCATGACGCAGACGAATTAGAAATCACCTTTGAACTTGAAACAAACGCAGATGAAACAGTCGAAACAAATCATGAAAACGATCCAAAACCTATACTAAAGAAAGAGAGAGTTATCCGAAAGAAAAAAAAAGTCCGAAAATTAAAATATGACTACTGGAAAATTTGTGAAATCTGCGGGAAACATACGAGAAACCTCGTGAGTCACTTAGACACACACTCGACCGACAAACTTTACTCGTGTGATGTGTGTGACAAAAAGTTCAAATTCAAAAGCGGTTTGATTATACACAAAGCGGTTCACGATCCTACGCCGAGAAAGACCTGTGAGGTTTGTGGGAAAACGTTTCACATACTGGCTCAGTATAGAAGACATTTTGTCTATCATGCGAATGAGAGGAAGTATGGTTGTGAGACTTGTGGGAAGAGGTTCAATACATTAGATATATTAAGGGTTCATCATCGAACTCACACAGACGAAAGACCGTTCCCTTGTCCAGAGTGTGGTAAGACGTTCAGAACCGCCGGTTGTGTCAGTAGACATAAGAGAATTGTACATAGAAAAGTTAAGAAAGTTACACAGAGTATATAATATAGTCTATGAGAAGTTTAATAAAATCTATATAAGAAGAGGCCTTGATTGTTTGATTTGATCTTGCGACCTTTTATCGAATGTACTGCTCACACATCGATATCATTTCTTAATTTGTCAGATACGTATAATCGCTGACTTGTGGATGTACCTACCAACGTTACATTTTCCTCGAAATGACGTTACTATAATGACTCAAATTATGAGATTACGAATATATCAGATTTTTTGTTTGGTCAGTAGTAAATCTGCAGCATCGAATTGGACTAAACAAATATTTAAGCGCAACAAAGATGTAGAACAAAGTGGCGCCCGGCACCACTTGTGTTGACTTAGCCGAAATTAAAAGAGCAATGTCCTAGCTTATTAACCTGGTGTTTGTGATGCTCTCATCAACATGATTTACTTGAACAACGAAACATTTGTTTATTCAGGACTTAAAGAGGCTTCACGTCTGAAAGGGGATTAATAAACTATGTGTCTGTACACTCATTGATTGACCGATACTGTCCAAAAATACAAGCATCTCAACCCCTGGAATGTTGATCGAAATAATACATCAATAAGTGATTATAAGCAGGCGCATTGGGCATTGACGGGCTTGCAGCGGCGCCGGCGCAGCTCTACAAAGTTCATCGTCAGTTCGCAGCAGACAGCGCGCGCGGACGCAGTGTCGCTCTCAAGCTAATTTAGAATCCTCGTCGCGCACGTTCAGTGCTACACTAAAACGAACAAAGGGTGCTTCCTAGTTTAATTTAGAATTAAAAGGGCGACATGGCGATATACAGCCCGGTAAGTTTTTTTTTCTTTAGTTTTTATTAGTGTTGTCTTTTCTCAAGATGGGATTATAATAACCACTTTCCGAACGTGTCGTATATGATTACCATTTTAATAAGATGCTATAATAAAATGTCACAGTGCGGATAGTCTTTCATACGCATCGGTTAATTAACTACATTCTTTCTTCCATGGTTGGGAATATTTTTTATAGTTCCTACATTACACGTTATTTTAATTCAAGATATATCCGGTAAACTGAGCGGTGGATTAAATTTTATAAACCTTATAGAGGAATTCCGAATGAATACTTAGTTTATGTAAAAAGATGCTCCCTTACATTGAATCAGAAACCAAGAATTAGCTGAGGAAGTAAGATTACGTAAGGAAGTTCAATATGAGCTGGACCTATAGGACGGGAAACATAATCTTTGATAGAGATGGAGTTATATTTTATTTGAAAAATGTTTGCAAACTACAAATACTAAGATCTAAAATAAAAATAATATACGTATGTACCTACAAGTATCAAAAGAGGAAAAGAATCTCAGGGGGTCAAAAAAACGTCCACATCGCTGTCATTAGCAATGCTGATTCTTTGGTAAAAAAATAGGCCAGCCCATATTTATAAAAAGAAAAGGATACAAAATGCTAATAATCCAGATCGTACAAATAGGTAAAACGGATTGTTATGTTAAATTAATCAGAATCTGACATTCAGGTCAATGGAATTAAGTCACACTTATTAGAGCAAAGACTCACTTATCAATGTAATTACTAGAAAAACAACAAAGTAGGTAGGTGTATGCTCATAAGCATAACATTATGATTAATGACATAACTATATTCTCGGTAATGGCAGATGGTTTGCGCAAAATTGTTTCCACCAAACACTTTGTCGCACTTGTGACATTATTGCCCAGTAGCCATCAATACGAAAGTTTATTGCCCTAAGGTGTTGCATTAACGCGTGCTTTTCACACCTTCTCAAGCACGTTTTGCGCACACGCATATTAACGAGTACTTAGTCTGTTTTGCGACCACGATAATTGGACCAAATATGGTGTTTTGTTGCTTTAATATATATTTATGGTAGTTTACCGTTTGCTAGTGAACCCTTGTTTAGCAATAAATATAACCAAGATGTAAGTGTCAAAGTGCGCAGTATTGGTCTGTTGTTTTTGTTTAGATAAAGTTTTGTCTCAATAAAACAAACTGAATCGTACTTAGGTTTGTTGAACTAAACGTAAAAAAAAACTTCTAATGGCTTTATCTGTAATGTTTACAACAAAAAAGTAAGATAAATACGGTTAAGGTGTTAGGAGATAGCTACGAAGTTACGAACGTATTTTTTCAAAAGAATCGCATCGAGTTAGTCTATAAAGCCAAACTAGAACTAACTGCTCGCCTTAGTTAAATATAGGAATAGGTGTTACAGTTACAAAGATGCGCCGCTAGAATGTGTCACACATTGAGGAGGAGTACACATGCACTGGAGACTGTTACGGATAAAGAATAACTTGTTTGTACCTAGTAACTTTTGTGGAACAGTCTCTACAATTTTGCCGATGTCACTTATAAACTTCGATCAGTTAGGTGTTTTAATACAAACATGAAAAAATTGGACAGTGAATCGGAAAGAGAAATATAATTACCAGACACAATACTTTTCGAAGAGGGAAATAAGTTTAAAAGTCGAGGACTACCCACAATTATTTCGCCAACACTGTCACTGTCACTGGTGTGTGAACACACCATTCGATACATGATATGGTAATAAAAGTGGTAGACTTATGATGTATCTATACTACACTAATATTGTAAAGCAGCAGAGTTTGTTTGTTTGGTTGAACGCGCTAATCTCAGGAACTACTGGTTCAAATTGAAAAATTATTTTTGTGTTGGATAGTCCATTTATCGAGGAAGGCTTTAGGCTATATAACATCAAGCTACGGCCATTAGAATGAAAAATGTTGCAAAAACGGGGATTTAGTTTTACTTTCGTTTTTCTCTCTAATGTGACGCAGACGAAGTTGCGTGGGTCAGCTAGTGTACCATATAACGAATGGTGCGATCATGTTGGCGAAATAATTGTGCGTGTGCGTGTGCGTGTTACGTGTTGTTAAAAGAATTCAGGACAGTCAGAAGTGAAGCTGAAAATCTGTTAATCCTGAATTTCACAGAATTTCTTGTTTTTCCAAGAGGGAAACGGAAGTAGGTACATCATACAAAACTGTCTAAAAGCCATGACAGACGACAGTCATATCACTACTCGTACGCTGGTAGGGCAGCCAAACGAATTACACAGTTGGTTAAAGCTTTGTCTGTCTGCATGACTTGTCTGGATCCCGGCCAAGGTCTCAACCGCCGTTTCAGAGCTTAAACTCCTTTCGCTTTGTGTCATGTTTACTCTAAAATAGGAATATCTGTCTGTCTACGTATGGCTAGAACATATTCTCTAGGTGTGTTGTGATTATTGGCCGTGGATACAACGTAACAAGTAATTAGACTAAAGTTAGATTTGAGTCTTCAGGGTTCCGTACTCGAAGGATAACCAAAGGGACCTTATTACTAAGCCACCGCTGTCTATCCGTCCGTCTGTCTGCTATCGAGCAGTAGGTATCTCATGATCCGTAATAGGTAGAAAGTTGAAACTTTCCCAGAATGTGTATTTCTGTTGCCACTCATCATCATCATCAGCCTGTTAATGTTCCCACTGCTACACACAGGCCTCATCTCCATGAGAGGGAATGGACTATAATCCACCACGCGGGCCCAGTGCGGATTGGTAGATGTCACATGTTTTCGAATGTTTTGGTTCTAGGACAAGCCGGTTTCCTCACGATGTCTTCTTTCACTGTTTTACCAGCTGTGGTGATGAAATAAATTACACAAAGTAATGCACCTGACGGGGCCGCCACCAAAGGGCCACCGCTGCTCTACAAACTGCTGCCACTATGTAAACAATAAATTAAAAACTAAAGGGGACTCCTCTGCTACGATGATATCTACGGAACCCGTCATACGCGATCAGACTCGCATTTGGCTAGTTTTTGTTCCGTCACACTTCTTCACAAGATTAAAGCTTCAGTAAGGTCGGGTCAAGGGGTCAATGACTCTTGTATTATACTTTTTTAGCATTTCAATGCGTATTGGGGGCTCTAGCGACTCTACTAATGTTATCAAGAAAACAATTCTATGGATTCAAATATACTGGAACCAGATGAAGTAGGTAAACAAATTAACCTATTGATACATGTAGGTCATGGTAAAAATGGTACAGACCAACAAACTGCACTAATTAGGTATACAGAGTGGAAACCACCACATGACGAAGCCGTCAACCAAGCATTCCTGTACATCAATCTAAGTACATGACTTACGCAAAAATTATTGCTGGGAAACAACTTTTTTTTTGGGGTGAAAAATCATGTTTTGTGGTATAAAACTCAATGTAACGCACTTAAAACACAAATGTGCTGATGGATGGATTGAATATTACAGGGGTCGTGGAGGTGTTTAAAAATCTTACATTAAAAACTTGTACCTACCTATTTAAAAAAAAACTTTGCAAAAAGTTGTAACTTTGACCCCAATATCTCCAAGAAGGTTTCCAGGTAAGGCGTAGAACAAATAAAAATATCGCAATGACTGGGAGAACAAATGCCTTTCGGCTTCGAAGAGGTGTTTTACACAGACGCACAACCCATAAAAATTGTGCGTACGTCAGCACAAAAACTCGGCACGAAGACACTTCATGTGTGGCTCAGCCTATGTCTGTGCTTGCATCATGATTAAAGAAAGGTTGTCTTGTCTACGCTAAGTTTTAGCACGTTAGTTCAAGTGCGCAGTTGCGTTCGATTCTGTAATTAAATAATCTAAAGTATCTTTTTCTAAAGACTATCCAAACCTGACTACTTTCTAAACAATAACCAAAACTCGACCCAAATGTAGCTGATGCTGCTGGTAGCTGATTTTTTTCCTGATTACTATGTAGGTCCCATGGAGAAAGTTGTTTAGTTTGATGGCCAGTAACTGACCACATCCTGAAACATGTGACCACACCTTTTTGATTCACGCTGTATGGCATAGCATACATTCCTGAAAAAAAAAACTTTGGACACTCGGTCGGTAGTCCAATAAAAAAAAACGGCCAAGTACGAGTTGGACTCACGCACCGAGGGTCCCGTATAAACTTGTAGGTATTTTTACGTCAACTTAGAAGGTTGACGTTAAACAGCGCTATGGGACCATAGATTTGAGTACATTATGTAGGTATGGTTTTAATTTCAACTTGATACCTCCACGTGTTCCCGAGATCTTGACGGACAGACGGACGGACATCAAAGTGCTCTGATAAGCGTTCCGTTTTTTTTTTTTTGAGGTATGGACTGTACGGAGCCAAAAAGTGAATTCAATTTTACTGATAGCCGTAAAATGATGATGAAAGTGTCGAGTCATGTAGTTCAAGTGTGAATCTCTAAATTGACTTTGTATTTGAAAGGTGTAAGAACTAAATTATTTGTTCACGTCTGCTCTCAAAAAAAAAATCGTGAACCAAAAATTTGCTGGCATACGAGTTACGATACACTAAACTGCACCAAGCTCGTATGGCGGTTCTAGCTCTCTTCACACGGCGTGGAGGTCTCTTTATAGAGTTTACGATTAAAATAATGTAAGAAGTTAAGAACTATGTTCCACACTATAAGCAATTATTGTATCTACCTACAGCCCTTACGAGGAACTTATCTGATAACAAATGAGAGTTTCCGCCAAAGACATCATTTACATTATCACTGAAACTAGGTTATGCCCGCTGCTTCGCACGCGCCGAGTTATGTGTTTATTCCACGGGAACGTACTTTTGGCATAAAAATTATCGAAAGTATAGGGAGGTATATTCATTCAGGTTATAAAGTACTACCCGCGACTCATCGCCATGCTAATAATTAATTCAAATAAACCATGGCGACTAAGAGATGACCGATGAGTCACAACTGACAGCGCCCGTGCACGATCATGACGCATGGATCAGCACCAGCTCAACCATTTTGAAGGGAACTAAATGGTCCGACACACTCGCCACCATCAGCGAGTCATTTGAGCGAGTCCTCGCAAATAGTGCATTATTTTAGAACAAATAGGATTTCCATAAAAAGGGTTATAGTGAGGTAACCTTAAGGAATAGACATATGCTGTCGAGGACTTGTTTTTAGAACTTTTCAAGAGGAATAATTTCGTAATAAGTACTTGATTTTTGCGTAACGAAACGGAAGCTTTTTCCCCGCTTGTATCATATCTTATTGCTGCTCCGCTCCTATTGGTCATAGCGTGATGACAGGGCGTAAACCACCTCATCACTAAGCCGTTAACCAAGCATTCTGTACATCAAACTAAGTAACTTTACGCATTTTTTTTTTTTGAGGTTATAATTCATGTTTTGTGGTAGAACTCAATTTAACGCACTTATAACATTGTGCTGATGAATGGATTGAATAGTACGGGGGTCGTGGAGGTGTTAAAAGTTAAAACCTACAAAAAAAACTAGTGCTTATTAAAAAAAAAACTTGTCGAAAAGTTGTAACTTTGACCCCCCCCCCCCATATCTCCGTAACTAGAAGGTTCCCAGGGGTCCACCCTTTACAGCAGAACTTTTTATGCCATATTATTACTTTGCATAACAGCGGATAGCATAAATTTCATTTCGCAGAAAATCGTTTGGCAGACACGCATTTATCATACATTCAAACTCATAATTTTGTAAGTCAGAATCATCTAAAGGCATAAATTACATATGCATAAAAATTAAAAGTCGAACCATCTTGTCGCAGATAGTTGGAGGTCAGTATCATCGTTTTGCATAAATTTCATATGCATAAACATTAAACGTTGAACCATCCTATCGCAGAAAGTTTAGGGTTAGAATCATCTATTGGCATAAATTTCATATCAATAGTCATTGAATGGCAGAACTATCACATCTCAGGAAGTTTATAGTTTGAATCATCTTTTCGCATACACTTCTTATGCATAATTATGGAAAGACTATTTTGCGTTTTGCATGTATTAATTATTGTTTTAAAGTGATTAACTTATTAGTTAATCACTTTTACCAATTTTACCAATGTTATTAATTTTGTACAATTTTATTATTTTTTCTTAGTATATTTACGTCACTAATTTTATTACTGTTATGAATTTTATCCATTTCCCTATTTTGTAATTTTTGCATGTATTTTATGAATATATTTTATAAATTTTATACGTTATTCAATTATACCAGTGTTATTAATTTAATAAAATATACAATAATTTTACTTAGTTGGTACTAGTGCAAAATCTTTCGACGATATTATGTGTTTCTTTATGTTTTTCGAGCGTATGGCACTCGTGGCCTGCAGGTGAAAATCATAATATTTTGGGTTTAACGGCTAAATAAACATAATTTTCTTTCTTTCTTTTATTAAAACAGTAGATTGAGATCATGTGGTTTTTATTTTCCTGTAAGAAGCAGGCAGACATGCAAACAAACATACACCATGCATGCAGCAAGCATGCAGCAAACATGCAAACCTGCATACACCATGCATGCAGTAAGCATACAGCAAGCATGCAGCAAGCCTGCAGCAAGCATGCATCAAACGTGCAGCAAGCATGCAGCAAACATGCAAACCCGCATATACCATGCATGCAATGAGCATGCAGTAAGCATGCAGTAAGCATGCAGTAAGCATGCAGCAAGCATGCAGCAAGCATGCAGCAAGCATGCAGCAAACGAGAATGCAACATGCAGCAGGCATGGTTTCTGTCACGGCTCCGGCGCTGCGGGGCCCCGGCGGTCCCACGCGAGCTTCTCGTCGCAGATGTGTTTCAACGCTCACCACCGCAGCTTCGGCTTGCTGGCCGGCTATGCCGGCCAGCCTCAGCCGCGGCGACGAGTGTTAAAACCACCTGCTCCTCAGCTCGCGGCCCGCCTCGCCCCTCCGCGCCTACGCGATTTTAAATTACACTCTAGGGGTAGGGCAGACAAGACTACGTGGAGTCGGTTTTGGAGCGATTCGTTTCTGTCACTAACTTTTCTAGCACAACATATTGACTTTTTAAGATAATATTTTAATTTTAAATTAAGGTTAAAATGCTATTTTGTGGCATTAAAAAATGGCAATACTGCCAAATAAAATTATTCCAAATGAAATTCTGCAATCTTCATAGTATGCCAAGTGAAATTATATCAAATAATCGTCGTTCTAAATAAACATTATTCTAAACGAAATTATGCGAAATTTGAACAATGCCAAAGGTAATTATGCCAAATAAAAAACTGCCATCTAAAAGTATGCCATTCGAAATTCGGTCATACACACATTCACCCAAACAATAAGTATATTTTAAAAAAAATATGCCTTTAATATATTCGTTTAAAGAAAATTATGCCAAGTGTGTTATGCTAAATGAATTTCGGAGCAACAAGATTCTGCCAGATAGATGGAACCCGGTTCCCAGGTATGGTGTACAACAAAAAAAATATCGCAATGACGAGGAGAACAAGTGCCTTTCGGCTTCGTGAAGAGGTGTTTTACACTCTTTATAAATTTATGTAGGTACTTATATCCTCGATAAATGGACTATCCAACGCAAAAAGAATTTTTCAATTCGAGCCGGTAGTTCTTGAGAGTAGGTAACGCGTTCAACCAAACAAACAAACAACAAACTCTTCTGCTTTATAATATTAGTATAGATCTGTGTACTAAATTTCATCTAAATCCGTTCAACCGCTTTTGCGTGAAAGAGGAACAAACACATCTCCATTTCTTTCGCATTTACAAAAGTAAATAGTAAGATTACAATAAAACACACGTTATCATCACTTTATCAGGTCATGATAATCACGATACTCACTATCTTCTACATCAGAGCATCTTTACCAGCCACTTCGTACACATTAACAAGTAAACAGACCCGCAGGCACGTATCCAGGGGGTGGGATAGTTGGGATTTATCCCCCCGAAATAACCTAACCTAGCCTAAAACCGAAGTACGTAAATTATAGTACCTACTCGTACCTACAGTGATTACAGGGATTTTTTACACAGTTTTACAAGAAAATGCTTAGCATCCGAGCCAGAAAGCAAAAATTTACGAGCTTGCTTTGCTCGCTCGTACTCCTATTTTCCTTTCTGAGTGTAATTATTAGGAGTTGTGTAAGCTCTACATGAACGCAGCTTAAAGGCAGCCATATTTATTTAAATGTCATTTGAAGTTGTCATCTGTCTTTTTAGCTGATTTTGACAACTACTTATCTGCTCACGGCTCTCTGCAGTCTCTGCCCTTTTTATGTTTTGTGTCGTCTCAATTATTGTCCAATTTAATCTTAATTCATCATATCGAATATACAATGGACGTGTAATATCAGCTTGTATTTTGATAAATAAAAGTCTGGATATACTGTCGAAGTGTTTATTTGGTTGATCACGCCTGACACGCCATTCCATTGCCATATCACAACGTCTGCGTCAACAGGTTATGGCCCCAGTGAAAAAGAAAGGCGTGCAACGAGGGATCTACGCATAATCATCGTTGTATGTATCACCAAAACTCACTGTCGACCAGATTTATTGTCAAAGAAGAAATATGGCAACGCAACCAGCGATACACATCAATAATCAAGTGGAGAAGCTGAGTGGTATCTCGTCTTATTCGAACTGGAAGTTTTCATTGAAGATGTTACTCACTTTAGAAGGTTTGTGGGATTGCGTGATCGGCACTGATACTGACGCCGTGCGTGATAGCCGCGCCTTGGCGCGTATTTGCCTGGCACTACAACCCAACTTGTACCAAATAGTTCGATCAGCGTCAAAAGCTAAAGAAGCATGGGAGAAGCTAGCTCATACATTCGAGGACAAAGGTCTATATCGCCGTGTTCTGCTACTTAGACAGTTACATCGAGTTGACTACAGTAAGTTTAGCAGCATGACTGAATATATTGAAAATGTCACCGGATTAGTCCAGCAACTCTCTGACATTGGAAAAATTATAGATGACGGTGAGGTGGCTGAAATTCTACTTAGCGGCTTACCGCAGGAATTTGACACACTAGTCTCCGGTCTTGAAACTGCCAATTTAACTAGCTCGCTGACTTCTGAACTAGTGAGAACGAGATTGCTTCAAGAGGAACACAGAAGAAATGGAAAATGTGATAATGATGCTTCAGCTTTTCATGTAAAGAAGAACAAACTTTTCAAGTGTGATTACTGCCGAAAACCAGGACATACAGCGAAGCGATGCTTTAAGAAAAAGAGGGATGAGAAGAAGAAAGAAGAACAGCATACCTTTTATGCATCGGCTTACATCGCTCACCATAATGATGTCATCATAGACAGCGGGGCCTCGGCTCACATGATCAATGATGCTAGGTTAGTAAGAAATTTTAAAAGCTGTAATAATAACTCAATTTCTATAGCAAATGGTGGTCAATTAGAAATGTCTGGCATTGGCAATTTAGTTTTGTCTACTGACAAAAATAATATCACTTTAGAAAATGTTTTAGTTGTTCCCAATCTGTCAACGAATTTATTGTCTGTAAGTAAAATGTGTGACAATGGTTTTACAGTAGTTTTTGATAAAAATGGGTGTCATGTTTATAATGAGATAAGTTCTTTAACTGGCAACCAAATTTTAGCTGCTACAAATGTGAATGGTTTGTATAAGATACAGCAGTGCAAGCCGCATGTGTTGGGACATTCCATGCTGGTGCATCCTAGGCAGCAGCCAGAGAGTGTCAATACTGCATTGGTGTCTGCGACAGTCTGGCATAAGCGTTTAGGCCATATTGGCCAGAAAGGTATGAATAGCCTACGGGGTGGTGGTAAATGTTGTGGTGTCGTTTTTCAGGATGACGACTCGCCAAACAAGTGTGTTCCCTGCTTAACTGGAAAGATGCATACAAAGCCTTATCCGAAGCTTGTGGGAAGCCAATCTACCGTGCCACTCCAGCTTGTGCATTCCGACGTCTGTGGGCCCATTCAAGTCAGCAGTTGGGGCGGTGCCCGTTATCTTTTGACTCTGACGGATGATTGCACTAGAAAAACCTTCGGTTATTTAATGAAAACAAAATCCGAGGTGAGTTCACATATTGTTAACTTTAAAAATATGGTTGAAAAACAAACAGGTTTGCAACTTAAAATTTTAAGAACCGATAACGGTACTGAATACTGTAATAGAACGTTGACTGATTTTCTTAAAAGGGAAGGGATAATACATCAAACATCGGTGCCTTACTGTCCACAACAGAATGGAGTTGCGGAGCGCGTCAATAGGACGATTTTTGAGAAAGCTAGGGCCATGTTACATGACGCGGGTCTGTCTGAACGTTTCTGGGGAGAAGCAGTAATGACTGCTATATACCTGAAGAACAAGTCTCCTACCAGCGCGTTGTCAGATGATATCCCTGAGAGTAAGTGGACTGGACAGCCAGTCGATCTCAGTCATTTGCGCGTATTTGGCTGTGTAGCATTTTCTCATATTCCTGATGTAAAACGTCGTAAACTTGACGCTAAAGCTAAACCATATATCTTTGTTGGCTATGGTGAGACTTTTAAGGGCTACCGTCTCCTTGATCCATATAATCCTAAAAAGGTTGTGTATTCACGAAATGTAACATTTTTAGAAGATGAATTTATTGGAAGACTTCACTTTAAAACACAAAGCAAGAATAATGATTTTATCTCTCATGAATGCATTGTAAATAATAATAATTATACAAATATTGATAATGAAATTTTAAATATTGACTGTGATAATAATAATGCAAATGAAATGAATGATAAAATTATTAATAATGTCTGTGAAAATATTTGTCATAAGTCTACTACGGAATCACCTATTTCAGGATCTGAGAGTGACCTAACACCTTCAGTGTGGTCTCCCTTGTCGGACCTGGTCTACGGTACTGGTGACGAAGGTGATGAGGATGATGTCTGTAAGGACACTATGTCTTCTATGCCTGCTGCCACACTTGAAGGAAATGGTAATAATGGTGATGAGGATAACGTCTGCAGGGATGCTGTGTCTTCTCTGCCTGATGCCACACTTCGAGGAGGAGAGGTTGACCATGTGCAAAGTGTTGCTTCTGGCTCGCGTCCCGTACGTACTAATAGAGGTAAAATTCCGCTTAAATATAATGATTATGACTTATCGGCGATGCTAATTGAGCAGAGTTTGGCAAATGAGCCTAATACATACGAGCAAGCTACAAAGTCTACTGACTGTGAGCAGTGGCTTCACGCCATGAAATGTGAGTATGATTCATTAATTAAGAACAATGTTTGGACATTAGTCGATCGACCAGAAAGTGAAAACATTGTAAAGTGCAAGTGGGTCTACAAAAGGAAACACGATGCCACAGGTAAACTAGATAAGTATAAAGCTAGATTGGTTGCCCGTGGATTTAGTCAACAAGAAGGTATAGACTACAATGACACTTTTTCACCTGTTGTCAGACATTCCACATTGAGAATTTTATTTTCCATTGCAACAGAAATGAATTTGCAGATGGACCATGTTGATGTTACCACGGCTTTCCTAAATAGTGATCTGGATGAGATTATATATATGGAGCAGCCAGAAGGTTTTTGTTCAGATAAAAGTAAAGTTTGTAAGCTGAATAAAAGTATATATGGTCTCAAACAGGCTAGCCGTATGTGGAATTTAAAAATAAATAATGTTTTAATTAATAATGGATATACTCAAAGTAAGTGCGAACCGTGCGTATATATAAAGAAAAATGATAAAGATTATATAATAATTGCTCTGTATGTCGATGACTGTTATATATTTCATAATGGATGTATTAGGAATGTTTTATCATTATTGAAAGAAAACTTTGAAATACGTCATCTAGGCCAATTAAAAAATTGTTTAGGCATGAATGTCACTAGATATAATAATACAATAGTGCTAGATCAGTCTAATTATATAAAATGTTTGCTAGCTAAATTTAATATGAGTGACTGCAAGCCAGTACTTACACCGTTACCTGTAAATTGTAAGTTAGAAAAGTCTAATGGGAAGGGTCTTGATGATGAGTTATACAAATACAGACAACTGTTGGGATGTTTAATGTATTTGAGTGTGTGCTCACGCCCGGACATTTCTTATGCTTGTAGTCAACTTAGTCAATACAGTGTATGTTTCGACACGAGTCATTGGCGCGCAGCAAAGCGAGTACTTCGTTATTTAGCAGGGACGATCAACTATGGTCTTCATTTTACAAAAGGTACTAATTTTAATATCAGTGCTTATGCAGATGCCGACTGGGCTAATGACTCATCAGACAGAAAGTCCTACACTGGATTTGTTATAAAATTAGGTAACTGTTTAATCAATTGGGAAGCTAGAAAACAGCGTAGTATAGCTTTATCAAGTACAGAGGCAGAGTACTTAGCAATTAGTGACGTTTGCAAGGACATTTGTTTTGTGAAGAATTTCTTGTCTGAAATTATTACCAAAACTTTTGATGTAATTGTATACAACGACAATCAAAGTGCTCAAAGATTATTACTTGTAAAAGAATATTCGCATAAGAAAACGAAGCACATTGATTTGCGTTACCATTTCGTAAAGGATTTAGTACAAAAAGGAAACATAACTGTAAGATACTTACCTACTAATGACATGCTAGCAGATGTATTGACAAAGCCACTATGTGCGCAGAAACATTGTAATTTTGTAAAATGTTTAAATGTGAGAGTTTGTGGAGCAAATGGTTAAAGTTTTGTTGTACTTATTTTATTAATGATAAATATTGTTATATTGTGATGAATCATGTAATTATTATTGAATTGAATCATATGTATAATTATGTAGAGTCGCTCTAAAGTAGGTAGAGTATGTAACTCTTAAATGTAGAGTCTTTTAAATATTGTGTAGAGTTACAGTAGTTTTTTCTTTTCTCTCATGTAGCGCTTAAGGAGGAGTATTAGGAGTTGTGTAAGCTCTACATGAACGCAGCTTAAAGGCAGCCATATTTATTTAAATGTCATTTGAAGTTGTCATCTGTCTTTTTAGCTGATTTTGACAACTACTTATCTGCTCACGGCTCTCTGCAGTCTCTGCCCTTTTTATGTTTTGTGTCGTCTCAATTATTGTCCAATTTAATCTTAATTCATCATATCGAATATACAATGGACGTGTAATATCAGCTTGTATTTTGATAAATAAAAGTCTGGATATACTGTCGAAGTGTTTATTTGGTTGATCACGCCTGACACGCCATTCCATTGCCATATCACAACGTCTGCGTCAACAGTAATTAACGGGAAAATTAACTTAATTTATCAGAAAATATACGAGCGTGCTCAGACATATTACCTGCTTATAATAAATAAATAAATATCGCTGGACATTACACACAGCTCTGTCTGGTGCCACACTAAGCAAGGCTTGTGTCGTGGTCACCAGACAGTTGATATACTACATATATACTTTTTTGTTTGTAAATACATACTTATTATACATATAAACATCCATGACTCGGAAACAAAATGTCCATGCTCATCACACAAACAATTGCTCCTACCGGGATTCGAACCCAGGACCCTAAGAACGTAAGGCAGCGTCACTACCACTACGCCAATCGGGTCGTCACTATGCCCTTTGCGTTCATAAGGTTTTCTTTAATTAATAGGCAGAATTTGGCGTATTTCTTTAATAAAGGACAAAAGAAAACTTATCAAATTCGAGATGGATGCAAAAATTTTCAAGCTCGCTACACTCGCTTTTCGAATCCTACGAGTACATTTGTTTAATTGATAGGCTTTTTCGGATAGATCGGCCAAGTTACTCCTTGAGTGTCCGAGTCGAAGTGCAAAAAAAATCGAGCTGTTTTTTATGGAGAAAAACCGACTTCACACAAAAAAGTGAAAAATAACTTTAGCTTCAGAAGTCGGTGACAAAAAAACTAAATCAATCAAACAAAGGTCGGAACGAAGTCGGTTTTATTTTTTGCAAAAAAGTTTTTATTTTTCACTTTTTAGTGGTTCATATGTGCTTACCCTTTCACAGCGTAACGGCGTGATTTTTTGTTATGAACTGGTGTAAACAATAGACAGACATGAGATTTCAGCGATCCCAGTACATTTGCTATCATTTATTGAGGAGTTCCCGTCGCCTATCTTCCGAAGTTCTTCATCAGATATTTACCAAATTGAAAAGGGATCACTCCAAGAACGTACTCTTCCTAAAACTACCCAAATCGCTTCTGGTGTGCCTTAAAATTTAAGGAATTCCCTCTATTTCTCCAGGATCCCATTAAATGGAACTTAACACATCTAACTGTCGAAATCTGGGTGTATTTTACACTTCTGCGTACTCCCTCAGAGCATACAGGCGTGATGTTACGTCACTATGTTACATAAATAATAAACAATCAAGCGATTGCAGCAATTACAGCAGCTTTGCCGTGTATTTTTGAAGAGTTCCATTAATATCTCCGAAGATCAGCGTCAGATCTTAACCAAATTGAAATGGGACCACACGAAAAGCACCAGCTTTCAAATAAAAAAAGAATCATCAAAATCGGTTTACCCAGTCGAAAGTTGGAGGCAACAAACATTGTCGAAATCTGGGAGTATTGGACACATCTGCGTACCCCCTCAGAGCATACAGGCGTGATGTTACGTCATGATGTAGTATGAACAATGGACCTACAAGCGATTGCAGCAATTACTGCAGATTTGCCGTCTATTTTTGAAGAGTTCCATTGTATATCTCGGAAGATCAGCATCAGATCTTCAGCAAATTAAAATGGGACCAAACGAGAAGCACCAGCTTTCAAATAAAAAAAGAATCATCAAAATCGGTTCACCCAGTCGAAAGTTCTGAGGTAACAAACAAAAAAAAAAAAAAAAAAAAAAAAAACATACAGACGAATTGATAACCTCCTCTTTTTGGAAGTCGGTTGAAAATGTGCCGGCGCCCATGCACAGTTCTCATGGTTGTTTCAATGTTTATCCCCCCCCCCCGAAACAAAAGTCTGGATACGTGCTTGCAGACCAGTTTAATCTAGTATTCAAACAACATGACATTCTGCCCATACCGGAAGGGAGATATTTTTGAGATTGAGGATTAAGCCAGTAATTGCGATGCAATTATGAGTTATAAACTGTGCAAACCGGCTGATGTTTAATGAGTGTTTACATCTAACTATGGCTAATTACGATACGTACGCACGTAGGTTGCATATTTGAGATGCGATTAATACAACATCGTAAGTTCATCTTGCTCTTGCATAATAAGTAGGCAAGTTAATATTTTATCTTGTAACTAGCTTCTGCCCGCGACTTCGTTCGCGTGAATTTCCCGCTTGCAACATTTCTTATTGCTGCTCCGCTCCTATTGGTCATAGCGTGATGTTATATAGCCTATAGCCTTCCTCGATAAATGGACTATCCAACGCAAAAGTATTTTTTCAATTCGAGCCGGTAGTTCCTGAGATTAGCGCGTTCAACCAAACAAACAAACTCTGCTTCATAATATTAGTATAGATAATCTGTCCGAGTGAGCATGTGTCTGGACTAGTCACATTGCAGTCGTCACACTTCCTATTTATCTGACAAAAACGTGGTCTTTCTTATCTTCGTTCTCCTGCCCTTATATACTAATAGTTTAAGGTCCGTGAAGCATGTTTTCTTCTTCCCTCAGCAGCTAAGTAGTCACCCCTTTATAGGGGTTATAAGTATTATTATCTTTCACTAATTTCATTTATTGTACCTTTGGTCTTCCTAGTCTCCTCCTGGGTACTTTTACTATGTCTTAATATACCTCATTTATACTCATAATGTTTTCTAAATTTCCTACTCAGCTCCAAAATGTTTCTTACCCGCCTATTTACAGCAAATTTACTGAGTGTTATTTATAGGGCTATTTAGCTTCCCCTAACAACAACATCAGTCAATCAATTTCTTATATCACAGTTTCATTCATCTCCATGTCAAAACTATTTAACCAATAATCAAAATCGATGGCTGTCTATAACTTTCACCGGTTACGACCAACAATTGCCTCATGGCCCATGGCTCCCATCAAATACATCAAACTGCACTAGAACGATGAGAAATGGTTATTTTATTGATCAGTTACAACATCCCAAAGTTGCACTGACATATAATTGAAGATCTATGGCCAAAATAATTAGAGCCCCCCATGTCGAGTTGACGTTATCGAACCAAAGGTCTCGAGTAATTGATCTTCCAATCGAGAACTTGTAGTTGACCCTAATCTGGCCACAACAGGTCCATATTGAGTCCACGTCTCGACTGTATTCATTGAAATGTAATAGACAAAATATGCAGCAACGTTGTACCCATAATAGGTCAAGTTAATACTAAACAATACATTATTTGCTTAGTAGTAATGAATGTGTTGACTGCGTCGATTTATCTCCTGCTAACGTCGTTTCGCGGTATTACTTGCTGTTAACTTGTTATGTTTTCCCGTGGGAATTCAGATATTTTATCAAATAATAAGTCATCGCTGTCTGCGTCTTCTTAAAGCTTGATCGACTGTGATTATAATGAGCTTTCAACTGGTATCCTATTGTTCGTGAAATCATTAATTCCAAATATTTTTTTATTAGAAGTACCTACTTAGATAATTTATTTATGGCGTTTACACAACATGATTTACATGTTAAATATTCAGATTAGGCAGTTAAAGTCAGCTTTCGCCTGGAAATAGTGAAGTGGTCTTAACTCTTGTTAGTGATAGGTGCGTGCTCACGTACTCAAGAATCCATTTCCGTCCATTCTTCTCTTAAGTTAATAGCTTTAGGTCTTAAAACGGTCGTGCCTATGTAAGAATGAAAGTTAGAGCTTTGAGTTATTCGTAGAGGGTGGTAATTAAACCTTTACCTATGGAAATATGTGTAAACTAATGCACTGAGTATTCGACCTAGTAATTGCTTTACCACGTTTAATATCTCCACTAACATTATAAAGAAGAACCATTTAATTTTTTTTTGTTTGTTACGATTTTACTCAACCGATATAAAAAAAAGCCATATCACACCACACACACAACATACATCTTTACCGAGTAACATAGGCTATAAATTATATTGATATCAGGGATGTAACGGATGTGATTATATCGGAACCGGAATCGGAATCGGAGGTTTTGGATTTGATATATCGGAATCGGAACAGGAATCGGAACCGGAATCGGAGGCGGATGCTGAAGAAGGGAATGTGTGAGATAGTTGGACTCATTATTGAAATAACGAACGATCGGCTCGAATTGAAAAAATCTTTTTGTTTTGGATAGTCCATTTATCGAGGAAGGCTTTAGGCTATTATAACATCACGCTACGATTATTAGGAGCGTTTTTTTCCTATAATTTTTCTCTCTTATGTGACGCAGACGAAGTTGCGTGGGTCAGCTAGTAATACATATATTGATTATCAGTCTTTTTAATTTCAAATACAAACAATAAAACGCCTGACGAGAAAAAAAAATCAATGATTATTAATAAAATAATTATGCATTGTATGTACTTCCATGTATGCTGGTAATTTAAATCGACAGAAAGCACGTTAGGAGGGGCTAACCTCGTGGGACAAATATAAACAGGTTTATACGCGTCGACCGCGGCCGACCTCCGATTACCTCCGATTGAAAAGTTTCGGAACAGGTATCGGAATCGGAGGTTCAAAATCAATCGGAAGTTCCGACTTATCGGAATCGGAATCGGAGCTCCGCAACATCCCTGAATGATATCATGAAAAATAACCGAGCTATCACAATTTTCGCGGGCGAAGTGCTAGTCGAATCTATACATATAATAAAATCGTTGAGACCAAAAAATCTGTACATTGAAGATTTAAAAAAAAAACCGATCAGGGTGACTGAAAATAAGTAACTGAACATATTAAAACCATTCTTAAAATTCGTGTTTGTTTCAAGTTTGTTTGTTTGACCGCGCATCACGTAAAAACTGCGGGACGGATTTTGATGAAAACTTCACTAATCTATTTAAATAAACTCAGAATAACACTTAGGGTATAGAAATTATGGAAAATTTTGGAAAAAGGGGGTGAAAAGGGGGTTTAGAGTTTGTATGAAAAAAAAATTTAGATTGTTCTAGATTCATGAAACTCAGAGTAAATACTTATTATTAAAAATAAAGAAAAACCTGTTTCAGCATTTTTTTTTTAAATCATTCAAAGATGTAAAAAAGAGGGTTTTGTGTTTAAAATTAATTAACTTCATGCACCTATACAATAAAATCCATTGAAGTGGAAACCTTTAAAAGTTGCTGTTAATACTTCAAATCTAATACAGGTAAATGTAATTTCTAAATTTTCTTGAAATTTGATTTTTGAAGTGAATACGCCCAAAATAGCGGAACTCAAGAAAATCGGCTTTCCTCGGTATAAGTAGTACAGGGTGGAAACGGTAAACGGGGCAGTAAGGGGAGCTGCAGCTACACAAAAATGGTCTTAGGTAACAATCCGTAATTTTTTCACAAAGTGTTTATCCCCATTCACAGATTTAATTAAAAAATAAAGTACAGTTGGCAAGAAAATTGCCATTTTACTTAAAACAAGTTTTTTGATGACAATCGGTCATCTTTTCGACACTAATCAAGAAGTTCTTCCAAACCAACCCAGGTTAGAGTACTCAAAAAGTCAGAAATCGCAAAAAAAAAATACTTTCAGCGGGGCAGTGTAGGGGAAATAGTTAGCCAGAAAATTGCTATTTTACACAAAACATTTTTTTGATGCCAATCACTATTTTTTGTTTTACATAAAACATAAAACCCAAAGACATAAAACCGGAAAAGTTACAAAAACATTACAAACGAGTACAAATCCTACTATCTACAAATAAAAAATGCTTTGTCCTGAAGGACTATCTGATGGATCAACGCACAGCCTAAACCGCAGATTGTTGAAACCTGAAACTTGGAGGGTGTATTTTCTGTATAACGTAGGCATACGATAAGAAATAATTTTGAAATTATACCCCTAAGGGGGTGAAAAGGGGGGCACGGATTGTATGGGAAAATGTGATTCCTTGGTCAAATCTACTTCAAACTTTGCAATCAACAATATTAACAGCATTGATGGACGCGTTTCATTTGCATTGAAATTCATTCCCTAACGGGGTTAAAAAGGGGTAGAAAGTTATTTTGGCGGTGATTTGTTTCGAATTTGATATCAATACTCCTTCAAGATATTGATATAAACTACAAGTTATTTTGATACATGTTTCAAAACCCAATCCGATTTTATTCCAAAAAGGTTGAACTCACATAAAATTTGGTGCAAAATTGCTAATTACTCTTTAAAATTGGAATGTCTCAAAGTCAAAAAAAATATTTATTTGCAATAAATGTGGTATAAAAGATGGTAAAATAATAAGTAGTGCAATGACACATTTCGCCATAAAATTGGCATGCAAACATTAAAGTACGAAACTCACCGTAAAATATTAATACCGCATTTGAAGGTTTCTAAGCTTTGAAGAGGTTGTGCACTTTAAGACACGGCGTCATAGCGTAAGGACGTAGAGTTTGAAATTTTAAATGGTAAGCAGTTGTAAGAAGTCCGCAACGGTTTACAGCAGCTATATCGTGTTGCGGCTCATTTAATGCACCTTGATGAGAACTGCAGACCTAGCTGGAGTATGACTGTCATCGAGCGTCTAAGTATGAAGATGTAAAGCTGTCAATAGAAGCCTTTAAAGCTGTTTTTGTAAACATGGTAATTTATTCTTATTCAAATAAATACGTTGTTAACCACAAGTATTTGATTTTGAACAAAATTGCCCTTGGGTACGTAAATTGACTTCAATGCATATCTTAGGACATACACCGTTTGAAATAACTCCGTAGCAAAATAATGATCATGTACCGGGCGCGCATTTTCATTATGCGGAAGGATGTGTGTGATGTGCTCTTTGAAAATTGTATTATAGGTGCTTACGACCCACTCTCTGTAACCCTCTCTTTCTCTTATGTGATGCAGACGAAGTTGCGCGGGTCAGCTAGTCTCCCTATAAATTGAAACTTCAGTATACCTATGTTATTATTATTCAATTAAAGGTTCATAAGTTGTTGCAAGCGCTCCACGTAAAATACTGATATTCAACTGCATCTGATGACATTGGAGGCAGACTCCAAGATGTTTTTGAAAAGACTAGGCAGATAATGATACGGTACGGTATTACAGTATTTCCGAGGTAGACTATTGTAGTACTTTATCAAATGAATGAGGATTATTATTTGAGAATATCTTAGGCTATCTTAGAACCTATGTTATTATGTGAGATACAAGATTAAGATCGCTAGTACATAATACTAAGAAGTTATTAACATAAACTAGCCTCAAGTGTTAAATATTAATTGCTCATTAAGTAAAGTATTTCTATTAGGTACGCAACAATTTAAATTGTAAATACCTACCTTTGCTTATTGGAATGTCAAAAAGCTAATAAACCATTCACTGTGGGTAATAAAAAGCTTTACGAAGTACCTAATGAAATTAACGTTGGATCCAATACATAAATCCACTGCTTAATATGCCTTTCCAAACACAATCAACGGCAGGCTTTAAGTCCGCCCTTTTACAGTGTATTTTATCATGTGCGTAGTTTTAATATATAATCTGCCTCCTGTCTATGAGAGGGGCTAGAATTCTCAGTGCCGGTCCAGCGGGTTGGTAGGTAGATGTCACAGGGTTACATAAAATTAACCGTGAAACACCTAGAATCAGAACCACCTAGGTAAACCACTTTGGTATTCCATGGGTGAGACAGGCGACTTTTTAGTTCTAGGAGATGCCGGTTTCCTCACAACTTTGCCTTCACCATTTTAAGATCAATCATGCTGGGCAGAACATTACCAGTGACAGCTGCGCTCCTGGCCTTCTACATCTCCCAAAGGCTACATCATCACATCTGCAAAGTATACGATAATCTCCAAAAATACAACTGGGCAGTCGCACAGGAGCGGAGGACAAATTTTCATGTTTTTTTTTTTATCTAAGTAGGTACTCAAGTTCCAGAAAACTTATGAAGCCCGGAAGCAGTCGATTAAAGTTTTCTTCCTGGCTCTGCTTAAGATACTTAACTAATTACTACTACTACTTAAATTAATAGTCCGTAAATATCTCTGAGTAGTTAGTGTTGAGTAGGTATAATAAGTTCTTATAATGCACCCGATGTTAAATCTCAGCGGCTCTACAGGTCAGTGCCGGAACTTATTAGCGCCATACGAGTTCATTCACGACGTGCATATGCTTACTAAATATGGTAAGTATATTTTTAGCGACGCGTGCACCGCGTGCGGTGCGTGCGCGTCCTACCCATAGAGGCTTTACAGTCACCTCCTGCTACTTTAATGTTGCGAATAGTGAATGATTCCTACTTCCACGATCATGAACGAAAGTAGGATTCCTAACAAAATCTATGAAAGAGAGGCCGTTTAGGAAGGTTGTACCGATCTTTACCATGCCTGCTTTAATAAATACAATCGTTTCGATGTCCAGTTTCTCATGACTCAGGGAGGGTGGCGTGACATGTCAATGGGACACCCTTTCTTTCAGAAATGTATTATCAGGTCTGATATTCTGGGTCAAGCCGGACAGATCAATATCAACTAGGGAATGCAATCTCGAACGACATTTTCTTCCCACGAAAGCTCGTTATCGAAAAATGGCTCGACATCTTGCGAGAGCTAGGTTTCGTCAAACTGCCTGCTGAGATCTCAAACCCAGCCTCAGCACGAAGGATTTCGTGCTATCTACTAGAATACAGCCATTTTCGATAACTCACTGACAGGTATCGGCAGGATTGCTGTTTGTTTGACATTTAGCTTATACGGACCATACGTCACATAAAAGCTTCTTTTGATTTTTCCATGAATCAAGTGAATTGTAGGTGGCGCGGATAGGATATTTCAAGCTTACTTTATTTATAGAAACACTGATAGCTCCTAAGTACATATACATATAGTAAGTACATATATATAGGTATACATATACTAATTTTAAAATTATTATTCTCAAACAGCTGTTTCTACATTAAGTTATCGGCTAAAGGTTTTACGACAAACTGACAGCCAACATAAATATTCAGCTGAACAGTTTTATAGTGCGGTAACAGTTTAACATAACGCCTCGTCGCCTTTGAAACCGCTAGAAAGTGAATTCACAAATTCACACCTCTGTTTAACTGCAGGGAACTGGGATTTGTTTCACATTCTGAAATTCAGACCTTCTTGGGTAGGTTGGTTCAGTTAAACATGAACATTTTGTCATATACGGGGTGGAAGGAACATGAACACACAATAGTGAATGCACATGACATACAAATTTTTCAACGAAATTTTTAATCTTTACCCTGTATATTTTTGTAATTTATTGTTGTTGCCTGGTCATGTTCTTACCGACAAGAAAGATCACCACTTCAGTGTCTCCAGTCATTCTTCTCTCTTCGATTGGGATGCCGGAAATATAACAGAAACGTAAAGTAGGGTAGTTACGTCTTCTCTTCTTGTATGCAGTGGCGTAGACTGTAGAGTAGGCCAGCTAGAAAGACGTTATCGAACCTTGTCTTGAAGAGGCTTGCTACTGGTTCCCCTTTATCTCTGCCACCTATATCAATATAGACGAAAGCTCCCTGTTCCCTTAGACAACAATTATCAGTTTAACAAGAGTCAACCAGTGTTTCTCTACTCGTACCTTAAAGCAAGCTAGCTCATAGAACAGATAAAGCGAATTAAACTAAGTAAACACGCCGCCGATTCAACGGCGTTCTGCGAGATAGTGTAACGTCACCACCGAAGGGTCACATTATCACGACCTCTCGCTCAATTATTCACTACTAAATCATATTTCACACGGTTATAACGTAGGGCGGACTTAAGCGGTGTAATCTCACTTGCTGTGTCCGTGAGTAATGCAACATAATATGTAGATCCTGCCGACTGCTGAGGATGCCCGGTAGGTATCTCTTGACAGCATACAAGCATTGTCACTTACGGGATATCTTCGTTGATTCCGTGAAAGCCTAAAACAGTAGGTAATTTTAATGACATTTGTTGCAATTAATCAAATGGCCCATCGAAGTCCAATGCTTGGCTAGCTCTCGATTAAATCTTAAGCGTTAGCGGCATGCAAAGCAGCTGGCTGGCAGCTGGCTGGCGTCTGGACGCAGAACCGATTGGTTCGCCCGAACTTCTTGGAACAAATTCCGAATTAGGAGGTCTACTCTCTAATCACGACCGCAGCTTCGACCGAAGTCACGGTCGTTTCCTACTCCGCCGTATCACTTACGGACATAAGATTCGTTAGGGGCTCGAACTAAAAATGAATAACAAGACGATTGGTCATCTGTCCTTACTCCCGATTTGTTTTCAAAACTCATGAATAATTTTAAAGTATAAGCTACTTTCGGACGGGCCCAGTATCTTCCTTGACGAACTTATAGAGTAGACCTCAAGTATACGAGCATCGAATTCTGACAGATATTCCGGTACTTACATTAGCTCTGTTTTAAGTTTTCACGGTTTAAAACTAAACTTATAGGTATTGTCACTTACAGGATAATTATCTTCCGTGATTATTTGTTAATTTGACCTCCCGATATTAACAAATAATCACGGAAGATATCCCGTAAGTGACAATATAAGATTACATTAGCTGTCAACAAAATCCGATGTCTGGAGACCTGCGTCTGCTGCGTACCGGTTTGACCCTAACGTCCTTAACCTTTATTTCCGACCTATCTCTTTTTTCATCCACATCTACCATTCTTAAAAAACTAACCAAACATAGATTAAGGCGGAAGGAAGAAATTATACACAGTCAAGGCATTAGCGTGGGCGTAACAATGATCGTCCCGTAAAATTTAAAGTGACTTACAAATTAGATTTGATAAGCTCATAAGGTGGCATTGCATAAAACATATTGAATAAATTTAATGAGCGGGGAGCTTCATCCGGCAGCAGGAATGCAGGATATAACTCTAAATAAGATACAGTGTTTTTTCTCTCTAGCTAAAAAAAATACGTAAATATGGGACAGTATAATCTACCCATACTATACGGTCTTGTCGCGACTTCATCCATGTGTGTTTCCCATGCAAACTTTAACACCCAATTCTACCATTGTAGCTTTGAAACAAAATTTCTCAAAAGTCTTGTGGCCCTTAGTCCCCATAAACCTACGGCTATGGATATTCAGTGTTCTATATTAAGTGCTTATACGTAGTTAACAGCTAGTCTTTAAATCTAATAGGTCCGTCTATCTTTAAAGTAAGGTCGGTGCATTTGTACTGTCAGTATAGCAATTTATGTGCCCTGATAATGTCATCTAATGCACTCGGGCTGCCTAACGATCTTGTAGTAGATTTATGTAAGTACTAACTAGATCAATGTTCACCACTTAGCTGGACTTATTTAATCTTAGAAACATTCTATAAGAACTCTGAAAGTAATTTCCTAAGCAGTTGAACGAAGCGTTTTGTTTGTTTTTTGGGTTCCGTACCTCAAAAGGTAAAAAAGAAATCCTTATAAGATCACTCTCTTATCCGTCTGTCTGTCCGTGTGTTATCACCGATTTTCTCAGGAACGGGTGGACCTAGCAAGTTTAAATTTATACCAGATACTGATGCCTTAAAAATCAAGGCTGAGTCAACACGATAAAAAGATGTGGGCAAATTTATTTTTTCGGGGAAAATAGTAACTTTATTGCTTCCATAACTCTTCTTACGATCTGGAAGGAGGACGCACGGGTTCGCGAGAAGTGGAAGGAGTGGAGGGAGGCTTTTGCCCAGGAATGGGACAAGGAAAAAAAATCCCCCCTATAAGCCTGCACTTAAAAAAATATGTATCATCATCTTCATCTACCTACGTAGCCTTCACCATAGTGTAACACTGTGCCTTTCCTGCCTGTTATCAGTTATCAGTTTTACTGATTAGTATGTTCAATTAATACAAGATGGAAGGGACATCGATGCAATTTTTTTTTTTTTTTTTTTTTTTTTTTTTTTAACTAGGTTGATCCCAGGACCTGGACCGACTACCTAAAACGGACCTCCAGAACCACCTAGTTACTGGTGAAGACAATACCTCTTGGCTGGATAGGTATTCAGACCCACGGGCTTCTGCAACAATATCATGCATAACGCGGAATACAAAGACGCTAATCGACTTTAGAGATCT
Source organism: Xestia c-nigrum (assembly GCA_916618015.1). Taxonomy (NCBI): domain Eukaryota; kingdom Metazoa; phylum Arthropoda; class Insecta; order Lepidoptera; family Noctuidae; genus Xestia; species Xestia c-nigrum. The sequence goes on along the minus strand of OU745261.1, from coordinate 17,599,821 downwards.
ATCATTAATTTCTACCTAGACAACAATATAAATCAAGTACAGCTGTCTGATCAAAACGATGTGTTGAATAAAGCTCCATACGAAGTGAGCTCATCATAACTCACGCAGTCACGACTTAGTTTAGTCATAGTTAATATTCGAGTTATTAAAGTTGGCGTTTGTCCCCAGAGAATATGGTGGTTCGCCGTGGCGCTGTTATTGTGGGCCCCTCACACACACTGTCGAGAATTCACGTAAGTATACACGTACAGTGGAACAAGCTATTTGATGCAGCTTCCTTACAACCTTGCAGCTTACTTGAAACGCATATGACGCATCATCTGCCTAGCCTTTTCCCAATTAAGTTGGAGTCGGCTTCCAGTCTAACCGGATGAAGCTGAATACCAGTATTTTACATGGAGCGACTGCCTATCTGACCTCCACAACGCAGTTAATACTGGGAAATACGATACCACTCGGTAAGACTGGTGTCACACTTTTCGGGCCACTGACTACCTGTCAAGACTGTCAAAGATGGACAAATGACAACCGGGACCAACGGCTTATCGTGCTTTCCGAGGCACGGAGGAAACTGATCGGTATGTAAGGGTGGCTTAACCTAAAGATCGATCCGAGCGGCTGATATTATTTAGCCACGAGGTCCTTGAAACGCATGTGACTAAATGAGTGATTGATAAATGTTGATGGATAGAGAGGGAGAAGGCCAAAGAAAAGATTGATGGATTGTGTAAGGAATGAAATGAAAAAGAACGGAGTAAATAATGCGGTGACGTCTGACAGGAGAGCATGGCAGAAGAGGACGTGTTCTGTCCGCCGACCCAAAGTAGGATGTGTAATGTGTATGGGACAACTGACAAGGGCAGGAACTTATTGATGACATGCAAGCAACCACTGTTAAACAATGTTATGAGTATATAGGTACAGAGTAGAGAATTCATTTACATAACTTCTCGGGCCACGTTCTCATTGGGAACTTCTAAACGCAACGATTTTTCAAAGCTCTTTTTTGACGCATTATAGGAGCTATAGGTACCTGTTCTCAATGCTCGGCTCAATACCAAAAGTGGGAAATGCTGTGTGCGATAAAAAAGCACTAGTGCGAACTTTATGGCTTACGACACTAGTTAGCCATAAGCTTTAAAAGCTAAAACGACCACGATAACATTGAATATTTGAAGAAGGCTGGCTGTATAAGTGGTGGAAAGATGCATACTCTTGCCTGTATACCAAAAAGCCAGTTCGATTGTACATAGGTATATACCCACCTATGTATGTAGTATGTTCAGCTTTGTTATATTTCTATTTGAACCACCACAAAGGCTCAATGGAGCGCGTATGCAGTATTCATGCGAGGAGGCAGTCGCATTGCAGTAGGTATTGCTGAATTATTTAAAATCAAACCCACATTAGTCGGGGAATGTTCGCAGGACAAGAAAACCATTACGACGTTTCAAACACAGAAGAAACCGGATGAAAATCGTTTAGTATAACTATCCAAAGGCTATTTTCTTTTTGGTCTGTTTACTTTTATTCAGCGGTCAATGAAACAGATCACTGCGAAATTACAGCCCGTAAATTGTGTAGTTCGTCATACATACTAAACTGAAACTGTCGTAAAATTAACGGACACGGAACGATTTACGGGGCAATAATCGAAATTTTGCGTAAACCGGTCGTTTTATTATTGGAACTAACTTTACTCAGTATCTGAGGACAGTCATGAGTAAAACAGTCAACTGATTGTAAAACGCTGTTCAACCTAAGAATTCTAAAACCTTTTAGCAGTTGTAAATTGTCTAGAGAGGGACCCATAAAACTGGAGGGCATTGAAGGGATTAAGGGAATACCTACGATTAAATGCACATATGCATATCAAAGTTTCTTCTTAAGTTCTTTAAATGTCTAATAAACTATTAACTTTAGTAGCGCCTAATTTAATCAACGAAAGACATAAAAAAATCAAAAGGAAACTTTATGGCAAACTACAATAACTTTTAAAATTCGAATACGGTTGATGTGAACCAAAGAGGTTAGTCGTAAATCTTCAAATATTATTTTCACCTCAGCACCTCAAACAAGCAGGTTTTGCTGTTTACAGAGAGTGAGCAAAATTCGATTTTGCTGCGAGCGTGAGACAAAGTAACTTTTTAATATATTTTTTTTAAATATCGAGAACTGTGCAAGTCTACTCACAAAATTCGAAAGATTTTAACTTCATTTTCTTCTGTCACTTTCACTTCGATATGAAAAAAGCGAGAGATAGAAACAATTTAAGTCGATTCGAAATTCGATTTTCATATTCCATATCTAGTTGCCCCAAAAAAGAAATAAAAAACCAAAACGTTCGGATACCGATATTGTGAATCGATAACCGTAATATTGTATATACGTGTTTAGGTTTTAAATGAAAAAATGAAGTATTTTAAATAATTGAATATTTTACATTTTTTATGATTAAATCAAGATGAAGAATGTTGAAGACAAAAATACGAAGTTTATCATGTTTCTACTTATTTATTTATAGTTTTAACCATTTTTGATATTGAGACAGAATACCGCGAGTGTAGTTTCAGAACGCATTTAAAAAAAATAGCGGGATTCAAATTATTGTTGTTTAAATTCTCTGTTACGCTAGCAATGATTAGGTCAATGTACGTTAGCTACAAAGTACAATACAATTTGGATAATAAAATAATAACAATAAATAAATATGAGTGAGTCCTGTGACGAAGTCTGCTATTTAACACCCGGAAAATTGAAACATAATGTAAAAATGCAGAATTAAATTTCCTGCCTGAAAAGTCTCGCGGTGAATATCTGTACATTACTTACTTATATCTCACTATGTTGTATGTAGTATGTTGAAGTTGTATGTATGTTTTTGTATGTACTGTTTTGTATGTATGTTTTGTATTGTTTGGGTATTATGTTCTCGCTGCTGAGGTGAAAAGTTGTATGTGTTACACGAGACCAAAGTTATTTGCACCTCGTGTATTTGAATCCTTCGCTTACTCGGGATTCAAAATTAACACTCGCAGCAAAAACTCACTTTGCTCTCTTGTTGCACAAATAACTATTTTATCTACTGTAACTGAAGTGCATCGTGAGATAAAGCATGGAAAGACATAAATCTTCATTAAACGCACGGCTAGGAAGAGACCATAACATTAACCGCTTCTATTTTAACTCCTGATTGATGTGATATGAATAGAAGTTAATTTATTTAGTGGACATGCGTAGATTGATCTTTTTACGATGTAGTTGCGTTTTATGACATTCGTTAACGAGACGCATGTAATAAAAATAACCGATATTGTCTTGTTTTTGCATAGAGGTGAAAGACCAGTATTTTATTATCTGACGTCAATTATTTAAGACACCTAATGAAAATTAATATTTTAGCGAGAGAAAATTGTTTGCCTGTCTGTGGAATACACTTCCATAGACAAGCAAACTATTTTAATATTCAAATTTTTACACTAATTATAAATCTATATTATTGACGAAGGCATTCATGCTGAGGAGTTAGTTCCGCCACTTTTACTCAACACAAATAAACTGGTGAATGGAGGGCAAAATGTTGAGTGTAATCACCAATTTAAATGAATGACTTCATTTTGGTAGCTCTAAAGTTGTCTTTACACGCTGACAAAATGGGGGGCAGGACCTAGTAGATGATATTTCTTAATTAAATAGGACAAATTTTACACCATATGAATCAAGACATGCTCAAAATTTAGGACAGAATTTTAATGAAGCTTCAACAATGACTAGGACGCCTTTCATCTTGTTCTGTGATGCACAAACAATTGCACAAACTCAGTGCGTATTGTAGTCGTATCGCCAGCTGGAATGCATTATACTTCGGTGCAGTTTAGAAACTAGAACTTGAGCTATTAATAATATACACTGGGCTAGTTCTGTTTTCTGCATTTCGTTGTATTTTAGGCGTACGGGTTACTTGTCTTGAAATAGCTTCGACAGATCTCGACATCGTTTTACGGCTTATGATGCGACATCTAGAGGAGTTTGTAATTTGAGTGGCTAATTAATTTAAGTATGAAGTTTAGTTACTTTGTAGTTTGTTGAAGGCTACCTAAGTTTATTGGCCTGGTTTGTTCACGGGGCTAGGCAGAAATTGAAAAACTCCACGGTTTATAATCCTCCATTTTTCGTATGTAGGTACCTTATGTTGACTGTTACAAAAATATCTACAGAATCTACTTATACTTTAAAGCATTTAAACCGATTGAAATCAACCGACATATTTTATGTGCCTTTACCCATTGTATTGTTATAAATAATGTCTACCGAAGTCATTTGTCATCGCCCACTTCTTTATAATTGCTTATCCAAATCGGAATGAGCGATTTCTAAAATGTTGAATCCTTATTGATGGTTGTGGTTTATGTCATGGAATGGGCTTTTTCCAAATACTTACAGAACTTGGGTTTTGTTCATTCTTGAAATTAACATTGTGACAAGCCTATCCAAACTCATGTAGGTAGTATGGTGTAGACCAAGGCTGCCCAACCCTAGGTCCGCGGGTCACAATATGGCCTGCCAACGCATTTGCATTGGTTCGCAAAGGTGATCTGCTGACGATGGTCTTTTGAAAACAGATTTTAGGATTTCAAAGCAGGTCGACATAGGTATACAGCCTTAGCAGTCATGATAAATTGGTTCAAATAAGTCAAGATAGCCAATTTTATAGGAAAACATACCAAAGACTAATCTCATGACCAATAGCTCACCTATCATTAACGTGCATTTAGACGGGGAGAAAATATCGAACTGTGCCAAATAGTCTCCTTCAAGGCGAGACAAGAAAAAGAAGTGGCAAGACGCACGGAGAACGTCTGTAAGGGCTATCCTCTTAAAACGCTTTGGACAAGGACATGTGTATTCTCGCCATCCTGACATATGGTGCAAAAACTTGGTCTTTGACTGACGTCCAGAAGTCCAAATTGTAGGTTTGCCAACGAGCAATGGAGCGCAGTATACTAAATGTAAAAGTATTTAAAGTGGAAGGAATGGGGGGAAGCCTCTGTTCAGGAGTGGGACAATAGGACTAACTAAAAAACAAAGCAATTTTAATTTACTAGATGTCCCGCCGATTGAAACGGAATCAAGGTTCGTCAAAAAAGGTGAAGCAGCTTTAGTGTAGACAATATTACGACAGCTGTCTACCCTGATGATCAAAATCCTCGGTCTAAGCAATATGTGGGGGCGCACATGTACGAACTCTAAAATAAGGAAAGTAGTTTTCTATCCTAAACATAACTTTTAGTTTAGCAAGAAAAAAGAAAATTACTGTAGTTTTAACTGTAGATATTTCTATCCTTACTGTTCAAACTACCATATTTCACATGTCGGTATAAATATTAGGAGTCGACCTACGCGAACCAGTCTAGCCACATCCATTTCTTTGACAGCGAGATGTTTGATCGTAAAATTAGAACCTTCTTGTTTGAATCATCGTTGTCAAATAGCAGGTCGTTTACCTGTGCTGGGTAAAGCAGAGATACCTAATAAATAAAGAAGGAAATTGAAACACTTTGAGTTTTGAAAATTGAGTTTTGAATTAAAATAGTCACAAATCTCTTTGGTCTAGTGATCAAAAGTTAAGTGCCCCTGCTAAGCACGGCTATAAGGGTTTGATAACCAGGTCGTACAATTGGGTTTTGTTCCTCCATATCAGTGCTGAATACTGTCAACTCGGCGCCTCTTATTTTCGGATGGGAAATCATCAAATGACCCCGCCCGCTCTGGGCGGAGTGGAAGGTCAGTGTCAGACTTGTACTGACTAAAACCCATCCATGTTCCTTCTTAGCCCTTTGGTCGCGGTATCTCTTTCGAACAGTTCCGCATCCTCGGAATATGCTCGCCCCTTAATAAATTACAAATGAGACGCAATACAGGCGAAATCGTATACCTAGCTTCTGCCCGCGATTTCGTTCGCGTGAAGTTTTGATATCGTAACGCATCGCCTGCTCAACGGAAGCTTTTTTCCCGCTTGCAACATTTCTAATTGCTGCTCCGCTCCTATTGGTCATAGCGTGATGTTATATAGCCTATAGAACAAGAATAAGAAAGTAAAAAGAATTTTTCAATTCGAGCTGGTAGTTCCTGAGATTAGCGCGTTCGACCAAACAAAAAAACAAACAAACTCTTCTGCTTTATAATATTAGTATAGATTATTTATGCTGGGCCGGCAGTCTCGACAGAGATAACGACAAAATCGCAAACTTTCGATCGCTGATTAATAATAATAATAATAAAGCCTTTATTGAACAATCTTATAAAAAATAATTTCTTATAAACTAAAATAAACATTTAACATAGACACTAGTTGCGCGAAGATTGCCTTGCTATTCAGCATAGGCCTCCCCTAAAGCTTGCCATATAGTGCGGTCGTGTATCTTCCTTCTCCATATGGCGCCTGTAATTTCTTCTTCTTCAGTTCTTTTTATGTCGTCTTCCCTTCTACGACGCTATCTCCCTCTCTTTCTTTTATGATGTCTTGGACACCATTCGGTCACATCCTTAGCCAATTTGTCCTTTTTGTTCCTCATCATGTGGCCTGTCCACCTCCACAAGTTTCTTGACACAGTATGTCACATCTGTAACCCTAGTATGCTTCCGGATTGTTTCAAGTTTTATTTCATTTCCTAGTTTAATATTGAGCATACTTCTTTCCATCCCATGTTGTCTTTGTGTCATGTTGTTTTTGTTAGACTCCATGGATGTCAAACATGCATGTTTGACATCCATACGTCATAACGGATGGAATACATGAATCAAATACTTTTTTCTTATATTTCAATGGTATCTCTGGGTTTTTAACGATTTCTTTCAAGGGCTTTTTAGTATCTTTTCCAGAATAGATTAATTCTGTTGTTTATTTCTTTCTTTGTCAGGTCTTTTGGAGATATAATTTTTCCAAGACACGTGTACTCATTCACATATTCCATCTGCGTATACTGTCAATTTTAATAATAACTTTTTCTGCATTTGTCATTAATTTAGTTCTTGAGGTGTTCATTGACAGACCAAAATTTCTACTTTTCTTTGTTCGAGCATCGCTCGATCGCTGATTACTGTCGATTAAATTTGGTTGCAATAATTATGCTTATTCATTATTCGCAAGCATCATTATTGTAACCGAATTTATTCGTTAGTAATCAGAGATCAAAAGTTAACGATTTAAATAATAAATAAATAAATATCACTGGACATTAACACACAGCGCCACCTAGTACCACACTAAGCAAAGCTTGTGTCGTGGACACTAGATAGTTGATATACTACATACGAGTATATACTTTTTTGTTTGTAAATACATACTTATTATACACTACACTTATTATATTATACTTATTTTGTCGTTATCTCTGTCGAGTCTCGACATACAGTCTCGAATAATATGAAATTTAATGCCCTACAACTTTGTCCTTCAATGTTTTACTGGACAATGCATAGTTTAGAAGATATAAGTGAAAAACCGAAAACAGTCCGATCGAAGATATTTGCTCCCCACCAAGTTAGCACAGGCTCCTCGAGATCGAAACTCAGATCCCACACCACACCCCACACTACCCCGAAACATAATATCCCGCGTTAACTTCGGAATTGTGTCTAGGCAAAATGTACCTACGATATGGTCAGGGTCGCGGGGAACACCTGGATCAAGGAGGCACAGAACCGTGGAGTGTGGCGGAAGAAGGAGAGGCCTATACCCAGCTGTGGGCTGATATGATGATTATGATGAAAATGTACTTGCCGACTGAACTAGAAACAGATTATCTGCTGCACACCAAGGCGTGATATTATGATTTAATGTTACAATAGACTTTCGTTGCTGACCGTACAACAATGATATAAGTAAGTACATTATAAAACTGGACGATCCGAATGGCGCAGCGGTAGTGAGGCTGCCTAGCCAACGGCCACACAGAAAAGACGCAAGACAAGGGCGGGGCGCGGACCCGTCGCAAACAGGGCGCCGTCACGACTTTTTCACTTATATAGAAAAGACACGGACCCGTCGCAGACAGGGCGCCGTCGCGACTTTTTATGGCGCGCACTAGAAGCTTTACCCGGCATTCAACCGTCCGATTTTGATACGACAACATGTCTTCTTCTGAAGATGAAGATGTATTGGCACTGGTATATCTCGCTTATCTGCAGAGGGTTAGACGTTACTGAGTACATCCGGTATGGCTAAGCAATGGACAGAATAGATTTTTTTAAATAATGGAGGATCTACCTTATTATCCTGATGGTTTTCAAGAAGTATACAATATGACTCTACAATGTTTTTACATTATTATGTCCAAACCTGCCCTCCGCGCCCTTTCCGCTCCCCAGCTTGCGCCCGTGCAGGCCCGCGCCCTTGCCGCGCCTTGTCCTTTCTATATTATGTTTTCCAATAGGACGCCGACGAGTTAACGTCGTGACGGCGTCCCGTCTTTTCTGTATGTTTTACGTCGCGACGGCTGTATACACTTTATATGCAAGTAGATTAAACGGGCGCCGCGACTGCGACGGGTCCGTGCCTTGCGTCTGTTCTGTGTGGCCGGTGCCTTAGGGTCCCGTATTCGAATCCTGGTAGGAGCAAATGTTTGTGTGATGAGCATGGACATTTGTTTCCGAGTCAAGGATGTTTACCTATACAAATAAGTATGTATTTACAAACAAAAATAGTATCATATAGTATATAAACTGTCTGGTGACTATGCCATGACACAAGCCATGCTTAGTGTGGCACTAGATGGCGCTGTGTGTAATGTACAGCGATATAAAAAAATGCCTTCTTCTTTGTTACCATAGCGCCGTGTTTAAAATAAATCCTAAATATATCTCTTCTGGCATGGAATAATAAAGATGTAATTTTGGATCTGCATAGCATAACATTTACTACCTACTCACTAAGTAGGTACTCGTACATACAGTAAAGTGCAGAAACTGATTGCATTTCGCAATTAATTTTAAGCTTTCGCTCATAAGAACAAGCTGTTATCCGCGACTTTGCCCGCTTGCAATTTAGTAAAAATAATAGGTATTTGTTTTGTAGGGTGCTCAGACCAGGGCAGGGGGTCTAAAATGGCAGCTTTAGCAGAACATAATATGAATCTTAACGTCTAATTTTTAACGCGATTCATATTATGATTCTGCTAAAGCGGCCATTTTAGGCCCGCTGGTCACTCACCGAGTCTCAAAAGTTCCGCCTTCGAGTTTGCCAAAGGGTTGTAGAACGCAGCGAGTGAGTTGTCAAAAGACAAGATAGGGTTCGAACCACCACGTTGCGTTTCAAAATGGGCATAGTGGACGTTGGCAAGAAGGCTGCTAAGCGAAAATAGATTTGGGCGGGTCACGTCAGCCGCATGCACGATGACCGCTGGGCAAAAGTCTCCACATAATGCGTACTGTGAGGGCTAGACCGAGGAGGCTCGTCTCGGCTCGGCCATCTTTCATTTAGGAAGACCTTTGCTTAGCAGTGTTGACAAAATTGTCCCTAAAAAAATGATTGTTTAAATATCTTTACTTTTTCCCGTCCCTCTCCTTATGAATACAGCTATCTGCCATAACAGAAATCCCGTCAAAATCGCTCCAGCCTATTCGGAGATTAGCCGGAAGTCGGAACATACAAATAAACAGACAGACCAACTAAAAAAAATGTTGATTTGCTAGTACCGTATACATAGTACGCTTTCATAATATGGATTGTAATGTATGTTTGTAATTTCAAAGTAACAAGCTGTTATTTTGAAATTACAAACCGACTGTTCAATTTTATTAATTTGTATATCAGGCAAGCTTGGTAGCCAAACTTCTCGATGATATGTTAAGCATAATCAGCCTTAAATGTTCCCACTACTGGGACACAGACCCCACAGGCCCCGTGGTCTCTATGAGAGGGAATGGGTTGTAAGCATAAGGTACCTAATCAATCCGCTAAGCGGGTTCAGTGCATGGTGGTGGTTGTCTAGTGGTCGTTGAGGTCCTGGGATCCATTTTCGGGTCCGGCAATGTACTTACGTGTTATTGGGTTTTTCAATCAAGAATATCTCATAGCAGTCACGAAGTCTGAATTTGAGTTGGCAATAGGCTCGCCCCCTATTAGGTACCTACATGGAAATAACTGTGTTTGGGTAGGTTACAGCTAACAATACAAACATACCTATATAGTGAGGCAATCAACGAAAAGCCATTTACAAGCCTCCACATTTAGCACTAAACTATTGTTGCACAAACTTATATCTAATCGTAATAATATAACTTATCATAATATTATATAACAAAGAATAGGACTAAAGAAAAAAATACTATTCAAATTCATCACAAACAACATAGGTTTTAGACAAGGCAGTACTAATTGCCGCTATTAAGCTACTTGCAAACAATCGATTGATGGGTGTTCGTTCGTTACAATTGCGATTGAACGAAGCAAAAAAAAAAGTTTCGGTAAACTGCGCGAGCGTAAGGAGCACGAAGAAGATATCTCAAGCGAGAATGGCGACGAGGAACATTCAGGGACAGCTTAGAAAGAAGTTCAGGACACTCAATCCTTGATTGTGCTACTTTCAGTAGGAACCGTATGTCAGATATATTTCTTCAAGTTACAAGTGGAAGTAAGACAGTGGAATCGTATGCAGCGTTCCTTGTAACTCAGATACGGGATTTTAAATATATAAACCCAAGTATCCCGTGAATTTCCTGATATAATCTGATATGTGGGTGCACTGTTAAGTACACCTCTGCCGTACCCTTCGGGGATTACAGTAGGTGTTATGTTAGTTTATATCTTTCCTTAGGCCTATCTACGTCCTTCACCTTTTCACAAGCATCGACTTTGGTGAAACCAGCCCCTAATCTGGAAATCGAAACCAGGAAGAAAAAATATATTATTAGCGGTGAACTATAACCAATTAGTCAATTAATTAGTGCTTAAAATCCGTGTATTTAACCCGTACCTTCTCAAACCGGAACATTGCAGCGCCAATTTATAAATAATGTATGTTCTTCGTATCGGAAATCGATTTGTAAACTGTTTAGTTAATTATTAACTGTTCAGCCAACGTCAAGGACTCTGTAGCAAATTAGTACTCTATTTACTTAGTTAACTGCGTATAACTTTTACCGGTTTTGATGTCCGAGTTTAAAATGCATTGTTTGTTTCTGTTTTGTTTTGTAACGGGTAGGTGTGTCAAGGTTGTTACTGACTAATTTTGGTCTCGTTTATTCCATAAGCATGCACCTCAATGACGCTGCCTACCTCGAAAGACACTGGGAGCTGCACACTGCACAGAATAGATAATCACAGGGTCTCCTTGATCACTTAGTATGTGCAGTTGCAACTCCCAGAACATTAGAAAACTTACTGCAACTTTCTCACCAAGAACGTTTTTCAAATTTTATTACTATTGTTACTTTGATCGAAGGTTACTTTATACATATTTATCTAGGCATGAGAAAAATGGTTGAAAAAAGTGTTGAGTATGAATGTGGATGACTATAAGAGTAGAGGAAGACCAAAGAAACGATGGATGGACTGTGTGAAGAATAATATGACAAGAAAGGATGCGTTTGATGAGATCACGAGTAATAGAGAATAAGTATGGAAGAAGAAGATCGACATGCTGCCGCGCCGACCCCAAATGAATTCGGATAAGGGCAAAACTATGATGACAATGATGATGATGATGATTATCCATGATAGGCTCCAATAATGAAGAGAAGGGAAAGAGGTATCAGCTAATCCAGCACGGACGGTAGGTACCATCCAAATTTTTACCTAATCTATGTTGCAGGCACGAAGATATAAGAGAAGCGATGCTATCACTAGTCCACATGATCAGAATGTCAGAAGATAAGCTGGAAAGACACGAGTTCAGAGAGAAGGCTCTCGGTGAACAGGTGAAGAAAATGCTGAATAACCTTGACAAGAAACACAGGGCTTTGGAACCGTTGAAAGGCATGATCTCAAGACTGGATGAGAGATTGTCCAATGTAGAGACAATATTATTACAGGTTTGTTGTATTTTGTTGTTACTTAATTCGACCATTCTCAAATGCGATAATAGTCCACGGTTATTTGGTGCAGATTGACGATTCTGGGGAACTAAGTTCGATCAAAAGTCGCTCATTTGATACATTAGGTATGATACTCTTACACTGTTGCTTATAGTACTTGCTACAAGGAACGGTGTACCTAATGTAGCAATACTTTTAGTGGCTAACAGGATATAAGTAAAACAGTCTGCAAAGTAAATAATATTGATCTGATGGTTTCCTGATTTAGTCGAAAGTTGGTCAGTACGCTAGTACTGCATGATCTTAGAAAATCAATCGCAGAAATCTTAGAAAATATTTCAAGTAGTAAGTAAAAAAAAATCAGCTCCCTACATTTTGACGAGTTATGCGAACATAAATGTAGGGAACAGCTGATTTTTTTTTCGCGATTTCACGGTTCGTCCCATAGAAAAAGTTGTTCAAAATGATGAGTACAATGACCCCTTTTCGGGTTTAGTGTAAACAAAAAATAACCCTGTATACACCTACTTGAAGAATATAATTTAATATCACGCCTGTAGTACTTGAAGGGTTCGACAGAGGTAATCCTAATAGTTCACCCACATTTCGCCCAATGCGTGAAGAAGTCTTTACTCTTGAACATTTTTATTTGCAGAAAGAAGAACGTGAAAAGACTTCGCAGACCAAAATAAATACTGCTTTAGAAAGTATACAAAGAGCTCTGGTGTCGTTGACCGCGCCTCCTGCTCCCCCTGCAGACCTGGACAACAACCTGTCTACCACCGATGACACCTTGCTAAGGCGGCTTGACGCTACCGACTCCAAAATAGACGCCGTCAAGAAAGAAATTAAGAGCTTGAAGAGTAGTTTAAGTCCCGTAAGTACAAAAAAATTAACGTTACCCATAGATCCTATTCAGGGACCACAAGGTTGTAGCAGGTGAACTAAGTAACCGTTGTCCTGTTTGTTTTGAATTAATGAAATTCCTCTTATCCCTTTTCTCCCATGTTTCTCAATTAATCGTCTTATCAAAATATTTGTTCTTCTTCATCATCATTATCATTTTCCTGCCCTTTCCCTATTTTCCTGCCCTTTCCCTATTTTCCTGCCCTTTCCCTATTTTTGCGCAGCATGTGTTCTTCTTCCATACTTCTCTGTTAGGTACTCGTCATCTCAGCAGACACATATCATCCTTCACACAGTCCACCCATGATTTCTTTCTTCCTTTACCTACAGCCAAAATATTCTTTCATCCAGATCATATATATCATTTTATCTTTCACACATTAATCCAATCAGCAAACTTTTTGGTATGTCTCCTATTTTGTGCCCAGAAAAAGTAACATTATCTGTTATTTTGACCTATAAAATAAAAATGTCTATAGACATAGACTGCCTAGAAGAGAAGCCGACTGGAATCGACTTCTAAGGTGCCTTCGTGGTTGGTGTCTCATCAGCAACCAAAACCTGTCTAAAACCTTCTTCGTTTTCAGGAATCGCTCCGCTCCATGTGTCTAAATGTTGCGTCAGAAATGAACCCGTTCGAGAAGCACATCACTGACGCAGAGAAGCTACTCAATAAGTACGAGCTCAAGTTGAGCGAGTACAACGGAACCAAGGTGCAGACTGACTTCGTGCCGCTCAACGATGTGTCGCTCGCTGACGAGGCGTGGCACAGCAAGATGTCTGAAGGTATTCCTTGCCTCAATCAACAATTGGTGTTCGTGACTATAATAAAATAGACAAATCAATAACTATCTATCAGTAGTAAAGGGTCAATTTTTGTAAGAGACCAGCCGGATTACAAATCTCTTGTTTATAGAACACTGACTGTGCCATTTTTCAAAGAGAAGCCGGTGGGAGTCGAGTTATATGGATCCTTCGCCACTGCTGTCTATTTATACTACGGACTGCCTCGTTGGTCTAGTGGTCGCAAGCGCGATTGCTGAGCATGAAGTCCTGGTTCTTTTCCCGGGTCGGGCAATGTGCTATTGGGTTTTTCCATCAGAAATTTGTAAGTGGCACCCAATAATTCTGGATTTGTGCCCGTTTGATGGCAAAGGCTCGCCACCTATTGAGACTAAAGACGTAGAACCTAAACCGCCGATTAGAAGTTTTTGTGGGTGTACTATTAAGTAGATTTCTACCTATCCCTTCAGAGAATATCGGCGTGATGTTGTGTGTGTGATGTAGTTAGATGCTTGTTTTATGGGTTTCATTTATTGTAGTGCATCTAGTGTATTACGAGCTAGCTATTAAAAAGCTAGTTATTGAATAAAAGTGTTTAAACATTCAGGTTCATCTTTATCAAATAGCTGAGCTTGTAGACAATCATTCTTTATTTCAAGATTTATTCGTAGGTACACAATACTTCTCTTTCTCTCGTCATAGTCGAACCTCTTGTTCTAAAAGTTTTCGACGTCTAAAGAAAGATAAACCATTTCTACATTCATGATTTACGTTAGAAGACCCACGATTTAATTGCTTTTGAATAATTTATCATGCATACAATCTTTACCATTAACATAATTAAAGGGGTATACGTTTCTATTGCTACATACTCATGTTGTAATTGAATTTGTGTGATTGCCTCGTTGGTAGGTACAGTCGTCGCACCGTGCACCGTTACTGCCGAGCATGGGTCCTTGATTCGATTCCTACTTTCCTAGGTCGTGCAATAAGAAATACTGTTATTGGTTTATTTTTCCAGGGATTTCTCAGTATGTAGTGGAGTCTAGGTTTAGGCCCACTGGATGGAAAAAGGCTTGCCCCCTATTACATCAAAATGTGGGTATACGCGCAACGTATACCCACATTTGTGATATGAAATGTTATATAATTATGTTCTCAAAATAATTTAATTCTCCAGTGATGGAACGCCAGGAGATAGAAGTAAAGAAGATCCAGCGCCTGCTGTCTGACGCGGAAAGCATGTGGAAGGACCTGCCAAGGTTAGCTGACCTGCATCGCGCCACCAACCAAACGTTAGAGGCTGTCAGCAATGCCAATGAAACCATAATTATTAACAACGAAAAGGGTGAGTTTACATCCCTTAAAAAATTTCCGAGTCAGTGAAAACATTTCCAAAAAAAACACTGGAATGTGTAAAATAACTTCTGAAAGTCCTCCTGGTGACCTTTGCTGGTTTCGTTAACTTTTTTGCCACCCACTTCCGAAAGTAAAGTTTTTTTACATTTTTTTTTTTGGAAAACGGTACTTACCTACATTTTTAGTAGTTGTTTCAATTTTACATTATAACTAAAAGCTATAAGCAGTGCCATCTTTTCCACTGGGCACTGTGACCACGTGTCCAGGGTCCCACGATGCAAAAAGGGGCTCCCTTCCTGCAACTGTCAAATTTAGAGGCTGTCAAAAGAAACTTAACTTATCCTAGGCTTTCTTCTTTCAAATTCAAATATGTTTATTTGTGACACATAGGTTAAATTGGGTAAAAGTGGGTACATGGTGTTATAAAAATAAGTAAAGTCTCACTATGTGCATACAAGGCGTACAAATTATGTTAACACATTAATTAGGGTATGTTTTTTTAGTTAGCTTAACATCTACTAAAATAAAGTTATTACAGCTAATTGCCTAATATTCAATATTTAATAAAACGTCTTCTTTATTTATTTCGTCTTCTTTATCGCGTGGTTAGTGTCTAACCTGGTGTCATGGATGGGGATCTGACTTGGCTGTGCATACCGTCGAGAAATATTTCGCAGGCATGCTGGTTTCCTTACGATGTTTTCTTTCACTGAAGCAAGTGATGTTATACAATACGCACATGTATCCGAATAATCAGAGGCGCGTGCCTTGGGTTCGAACTCGAGACTAATGACTTGGTAATCCGTCAGTCACACTACTGTGCTATCACTGCTATCATCATTATCATGATTTCAGCCGAAACACGTTCACTGCTAGACATAGGTCTCCCCCAAATGTCGCCACATTGACCGGTCCCTTAAATTGCGACTCGCATCCAACGGATTCCCACTAACTTCACCAGGTCATCGGTCCATTTAGTGGGAGGTCTTCCAACACATCATCACTGCTATACCTACTAAGCATCACAGATCTTATTCCAGCCAGGATCGCAAGACACCTACTATTTATTTTTCTATTTTCGTAACGATCGATGTTTCTTCAAGTCACCTTGAGAATACGATAGTAGTAACTACGCGTCCATTCATCGATTCCTTTGTTTTGATTTACCAGTCATGGTTAAATAATATAACAGTCGGCCATGAAATTGACCTACTTATTACTACGTAGTTTATTTGTCTTCTGCATTCGAATGGTGGAATAAAGTTACCTAATTGGCTGTGTAGTCAGCAATAAAAGTCGGTTTGAGAGTTTTTATTTTTTCATCATGTTTAACTTGACTGATAAAATTAGGCGATGGATAATATCTGTGGCGATGGGTAATCCGGGGGCACGAGAGTGTCCCCGGTAAAACGAGCTAAACGCAGCGCAAGAGCACTCTTTTCTCGAAGTGCTTCGCCGTTTTTTTTAACCTTTCTAACTTGTGTTTAGATTAAGTATACCAGACTTAACCAGACAAACAAAATTCTCGGGATAAGATGTCAATAGCGCACTTATTAAACATCATCATCATCATCATCATCATCATCTGCCTAGCCTTTGTCCAACTAGGTGGGGGTCGGCTTCCAGTCTAACTGGATGCAGCTGAATACCAGTATTTTACACGGAACGACTGCCTATCTGACCTCCACAACCCAGTAGGACTTCCTAAACATATAGTTTTAATTGCATAGGTACTTCTCTTATACCTTAGATTTTATTGATAATCTAAAAAAACCTGATTACATCATTGACTGACCGTTTCGTTACTACAAGAACTATTGTACCTGCAGACCTATAATATAACAGAAAAGTAATGAACAGTAGATAAACTTTTCACCTTCGCCGATGTGAATGTAGCGAAATGGCCAAGCAATAGAAGCATACATTATTTTGGCTTAGGTGTAGATTTTGTGAAGTTAGACCTTGTAGAGTTAGAGCGTGTAGAGCACAGTGTAGAGTTAGAAGCTTGGCCCTACATGAGATCTGATAACTTTTTGACAGTGCGAGTCTTATGGCCTTGTCTTGGCAACATTTTACATGAAAATGTTATTGCGGTGGTTTTCAGTAGGTAAGTAATACAACATTATTTTTTGTTTACACTAAACCCGAAAAGGGGTCATTGTACTCATCATTTTGAACAACTTTTTCTATGGGACGAACCTTGAAATCGCGAAAAAAAAATCTGCTGTTCCCTACATTTTGACGAGTTATGCGAACATAAATGTAAGGAACAGCTGATTTTTTTTTTGCGATTTTAAGGTTCGTCCCATAGAAAAAGTTGTTCAAAATGATGAGTACAATGACCCCTTTTCAGGTTTAGTATAAACAAAAAATAATGTTGTATAATGCAGGTCAAGAATTTGTGAGTTGTTTGTTTTTCACTTATACTGAAGAGTTTAATGAATTCCGTTACGGTTTTCAGTTATTATTTCACTAGTTGAACAAAATCCAAAGAAAAAAACACGTCGGTTTTTCCTAAATTTTCAAAGTTTACTGACGAGTCGATTACGTTTCCGAATTCCGTCTTGTAGAGTCGAATGTTAACGGCGTCTTTGCTGACAGTACCTGCCTATGTTCGACGCCGACGTAAGCATTATGTGTAGGTACATAAAGTACCAATTATTATGTTTTATGAATTTTCCAATTAATCAAGTTTATAACCAAATTGATGTTGGCCGGCAGCCGCAGGTCATGGTGTATGACGATGTTTTTCGTAACTCCAGTGGTAATTGGTAGCAATCAATATCCAAGATGCAATTATCGAACGCCACGTTTATCGATTATGTAAACTGTACGCGCATCCATCGCGTACCTACTTGACTCCAAAGAACTTTAAAATTGCAGTTCTTACCTTCCTCTCTAATGAGTTGTCTTATGACTCCGGTTCTAGCTTATGTCAATAGAGAATAGAGCCAGGTAGACGCCAGAATGCTAGTTGGAACTTAACTAAAAGATAAAACTATACCTTTTATAATGAAGATAGCTGTCTCCGGAGATCGGAATACCTCCCTGCTAGCAAGAACCACAAGATAGACAAGAAAGTTTAATGGAGATAGCGGATAATCGTATTGCGGTGAAGTTTGAAAAAGGCCTACGTCCAGCAGTACCTAGACTGCGATAGGCCGAGTCGATTGATCGAAGGTCTACCTGGCCTAGGATCATTCTGAAGCCCTGTCTGACGTATCAGGCAAAACGCTCTCTCATTTCAGGAGCCGATTGTGCCCAAACCAACTTTTTTAGGATCTTTTTTTTACCCTGATCTTTGGGTTATTATAGTCCATCGGAGAACCTGTTGTCCAGATTTTGTTTTGGCAGAACCCGATGAGCCTATTTATGGGTATCCTGATATAAGATCAATTTCAAAGTGCTTCTTTTATTTCAGCTGTGGAAAAGGTAGTGTCGAAACTGCGCGAGATGGGCGACCGTTTGGTGGCCACCAACGAGGATGTGCAACGAAGCCTGACACAGAGCAACACCATGACAGAACACGCCTACAGCGACATCACTAGGAGCTACGAGACTTTACGTACTGAGGTAACTATTGAATACTTACTAAGTAGTGTCCGGCCAAAGCTTCGACTGCTTCTCCGGCCAAAATAGGCTGAAGTTTTGAACGAAGCCGAAGGTTTCCGAAATTAAACGAATGCTTGAGAACGCGATGAAAGAGGTGATGCGCGACTAGCAAGCGTCACACATTCGAAGTGTTATTATTTTTAACTTTTGCAATCGATCAATAATTTTAATCATGTGGTTAAGTTTTAAAACTATCTTATTACGAAATAGATCTATATAACACTGGTCGTCCTGGGTTTAGTAAAAATCACGCTTTTGACCAGTTGACTATCGGGGCAGACTTTTATTTAGGCCCTCCTACTAAGTTCTTGTCTAGAATGCCTCCTCGAGAAAAGGGCATCGCACAAAACGTCACGAAATTAAAAGCCTCGATTGATTGGATGAGATCACCTTTATTAGGGTTTCTAGGCTTATACAAGACTGGCACAAATCTCTTTGGGTCGAGTGGTAGTTAGCCGTGTCGAGTGCGGGTCGCGAGTCGCGATTCTGCCTGCCAAAGCACGATTCAAGGAGCATTTTTTCTCAAGAGGTTTAGCGGTCAATAGGGACATTTGACGTTTTTAATAAATTGAGCTAAGATCAACCAAACTAGGTATAACATGACGCCAGTAATGCCCGAAGGCTTATGCAGAGTTGCGTGTGGTAGGGAATAGCTAGGTACCTACGTAAATGAGATAAGTAAGTCATTCAGAAAACAGTTGGAAACTTTACGCTTGTATGTCACGAAGGGTAGGCCGAGTGAACCTACAGAAAGTGTAAACACAAGTCTCAGGCAATTGCACTAACATACCCTTGGAACCGGACTTGGACTGCTACCAAAAAAAAACTCTAGTCGTAAAGACTGCCCAATCCGGCTATCGAACCAAGACACCCATGTTCAGCGGTAGCACTAGCGATCACCAGATCAATGAGGTACCCTAAGCACTTACAAACCTATATAATTTCTATGAAACAGGTTCAACTGCTGTCGAAGAACGAGCAAGTGATCTTGGAGACAGCTGACAACGTAATAGCTACTAAGAAACGTTTCGAGTATGGCGTCCACCAGATTTTGATGGAGATCGGCGAACTCATAAAGTCACAACATAAGAATACAACCAAAAGTCTCAGCAGCAAGTGAGTACTTACAACTAGGCCAGAAATAAACCTATGAAAAACAGGAAATTATATTTTTTATCCAAAATAAAATTTGTCGAGCCACATACATTTTCATGATGCACTAAATACAACCTTCGTGAACTTTAAATAAAACTTCATGGAATCACATTTTTGAACAACCAGTCCAGACCGGAAGCACTTTTAGGAGCACGTTTCTTTTTTAGGGTTCCGTAGTCAACTAGGAACCCTTATAGTTTCGCCATGTCTGTCTGTCCGTCCGTCCTCGCTTAATCTCTGTGACCGTTAGCACTAGAAAGCTGAAATTTGGTACCAATATGTGTAGGTATCAATCACGCCGACAAAGTGGTAAAATAAAAATTGGAAAAATAATATGTTTTATTAGGGTATAATTATGTAAAGTGGGAAGTGATTTTTTTTTTATTTCAACCCTAACGTGTGATACATTGCTGGAAAGGTATTTAAAAATGAATAGGGGTTTACTAAAATCATATTTTGATATTGTCAATAATTTGGGAAATAATCGCTCCAAAAGTAAAAAACTATGTGTGTGTCCCCTCTAACTTTTGAATCATAAGTTTAGAAAATATGAAAAAAATCTGAAAAGTAGAACTTTATAAGGACTTTTTAGGAAAATCATTTTGAACTTGGATGGAAACAACAGTTTTTGTACAAAAAAGACAAAAAGTTGTACAAAATAATTTCTAAACTCATAAGTGGGATGGGAACACTTATTGTGACGGACGGGAAACTACGGAACCCTACACTGAGCGTGGCCCGACACGCTCTTGGCCGGTTTTTCAACTTTACCTCACTTTGACTCTTGTTATTTCAGACTAGACCACATCCAGTCAGCAATAACGAACAACCAGACCACTAGACTGGATTCGTTAGGAGCCAACATCGAAGCGGAGATGAAGCAAGTGTGGCGGCAGATTGGCATCATGCATCAGCAGATCATGATGAGCAGTCATGACCTGAACAAGCTGTCCGTAAGTACTACACTCTCAGGACTGTTGTTGATTATCTTTTGTTCAATAATATTCAGGCATTCGTTTAGATGTCGCACAGTGTTAGTGTAGGTACCTAGGATATTAGTATTTATCTGCTATCTTCAGCAAACTGTAATTTTTTTGCACAAGCCTCATTTATTCCTTACAACATCAGTTATCTGCCAGCAAAAGTTCCGTCATAATCGTTAGCCGTTTCGAAGATTAGCCGGAACAAATAGTCAGAGACAGACAAAAACTAAAAAAAACATGCGGGGCAATCTTTGAGGTCTGCCGATAGAATTGAAAACTAAGTAATCTATATCTGCTACGCCGTAGCGAATCGGCTACGAGTGCTACGAAGCGTTAGGTGACGGTCAAGCGAGTTCCTTAATTTTTTTTTTAGATTTTTATTATTAGCATGAGTCTGATTTCTGAACTGGTAAACTACTAGCTAGTAGATAAACAAGGTACCGTATCTGACACCCCAGTTTGTGCCGTAACTACATTGCGCTATATGTATAAAGGAGCAGTGAAGTTAGAGTCATCAGCCCCCCAAAGTGAATCAGGTAGCAGGGCTGAATGTCCGCGTTGTTCTTGCACCGAGCTACCTAGGATGTGATGCCGTTATGTGACAACCAAGTTCCACATACCTACTTAACGTTGTAGTTCAGTTGAATTTGTAGTTACTCACCGCGATACAATGTAAACCAGGCAGTTGCAGGTCTCCAAGGAGTCCAAGCAACAACTGAGCGCTGTATTTTACTTTTTCAGTTAGATCGCTAAAATGTCATTGTCGTAACTAAATTCATACAAAAGTTACAAAAACTGTCACTCTACCAACAAACTTAACAGCTTGTCATTTTTAATTGGAATAAAAACTAATTAATGCCTTTCGTCAACAGGAACTCTCCAAGGACTATGTAAACGCTAGTACTTCAACCATGGACAATGTGAAAAAGGAGGTATGCTAACGACCTTTATGGTATTGCAATAACCTCTGCGAGTTACATTAAGCCGATTGTGTCCGTTCCCAGGTGATCAACATAACCACACGCATCGTCACGTTGGAAGGGAACCTGAACTTTATGCTCGGTGAATTGTCGGTTGCCAGTCAGGAGTTCCGACTAATGGCTGCCGGGCTAACGAAAGCCCTAGATAAAGCAGCTATTAAAAGCACCACCGCTGCACCCATGATTGAAGGTAGATAATTATACTAATTGCTCTGAAATGAGGCAAGAGTAAATTGTATTTACAAGTGCATTCAAAGTTCCGTAATTATGATTATTCCTTTCGTCAATGATTCCTTGTTAATGAGACTTTAATAAATTTTTAATTTCAGGCCCCGGACCTCACAAGATTCCAAGCGAAGAGTAAACAAAATAAATAACTGATACCAAATAACATAGATATAATTAATTAACAATTAAATATAAGTTCTTACCGCTTAGGGATTAATCGTAAGTCGACTGATATGAGGTGTTTGTATGAAAATAAAATAAAACTCGTACGATATTAACTTTTGCAAATATTTAATCTCTTTTATAATTGTGGATCTATATATTTATATTGTACAAGTTATATGATACAATGAAATTTTATCGTGACAGATATCCCACCGTCATATACAAGTGAACGCATAAAACCAACAATCTATACAACTGACGGGGATCCTCTAATAAAACGTGAATCAATCAACTGTACAATCATAATATTGATATTCATTAATATTTATTACTGATCTTAAATAATATACACACAAATTATATGTCATCCGTTTTTGATATTTTTTTATTAATCCTGAATACAACCTCATTTTCCTATGTGCAATTAATATTTAATTTAACAAATGAATTACGCTTATTGAATTGTTATATAGGTAAATAATTAGATAAAAATCTGTGCTCTTATTTATTGAACTGTTCCATTATATACAACAAGAACATTGAAAACAGAATACATGATACATCAGAGAACAAACGAACACTTGATACATGAGTCTTAACTTCGGTTATGTGTCTGATATATAACTGTGGTTACGTATTGTGTGGATGTACATGGTTACTGTTTAGCTTATAACTGAACGGTGAGTTGGGAGTCCACTTAAAGGTAAAACACAAGACACATTCGTTGTTAGTGAACAGCCTAACTTGGGACATCTCTAACCTACGTTATCACGGAACAACAAAACATGCCCCGGACACGAATGCTTCACAAACATAAGGAATGTTAGTTATTACTAGGCGAACCAGTCGCTTCTCGTCTTTGGAAACTTATCTACTAAGTAGGATTTCTTCAGTTTACTATAAATGTATTGTATGCACTTATTAATTTTATATTATAATGACATTAAAAAGAAAACTTCAAATCGAACATTAAATCAACGTAACAAATCTTCATGGCAGTGGCATACATAACACCCATACACGAATAGCACTTGAACATTTTTACATTATGAATCATTATGTACATGGATAAATGTACATGTACACTATATTAATGCAAAAAATATTTACATGTCCTTAATTAATTATGTGTTAAAAAGCACTTAATAGCCAACCCTTTGCACGCCCCTGAGTACAACCCAAAAAGTTTTAAAAAGCAATCAATAATTATATAATAAGCAGTAAAAACAAACAATATAACACGCGAAACTAGTAAATTGTTACATAGTACATTGATCATGCATAGTAGATAAAAGTTTAATATTGATAACTAATAAACAATATATCCAATCGAAGCATAATTAAGCTTTATAAAGCTGTTTAGATAATTCCAAAAACATTTCCTATGTCTATTATGATCAAAAAAACTTAAAAAATCGTAAAGTTTAACGTGAATCTATCAAAAGCCCGAATATGAAGGTACAACAAGCTCCCTAAGTGAAGTAAGTCTAAGTAGTCCATGAGATGGACGTCGGTCCTCGGTCCGAGCGTGCGACGGCGACGCGAGACATCTACACTTTGTACAATGCGGTATCAAAACAGGGTGTGCGCGGCGTGACGCGGCGGGTCGCGTGTCGCGTGCCATGTCAACACCGCTTATATTTACTTAACGCAACGGTACCCTACTATTTATAATTTATTAACTCCTAACTAAGTTTCAAGTGTAAAATTGTGCCACACAAGCGATCTCGATGGGACATCTAAAGCCGAACGCAACGAAACGGTCGCAAGCGCGCCGGAGCCTCCCGAACCGAGTCGGGCGCCCTCGGCCACGTCTACCAGTTCCGCTGTTGATGGAATGTCGAACATGGAATGAATATTATAAATTCCTGTAAAACGACAGGGTTCTCAACCCTGTAAAATGAGTGAATGAATTACATTCTGTAACTTCCACTACGACTCGTATCATATAAAACACCCGCTACTGATTACTCCACCTGATAACTATGTATAATATGACTATGCTCAAATTTAGATTCAATTTAGAGCCCCTATCGCGATAATTTTATTACAATATCTAATTTATATAGATGTGGCCGGATATAAAGGTGATGTTTGTATACCCTAATACCGTTCACATTGTTACATTACTCCGACACGTTACGCTAACTGTTCTTATGTGATGGAACTTACATAGGAAGACATACAACTATACATATACGCCTTTATAGACATCACGAAATCAAATCTTTTTAACCTATTTGTAGTACATTTGGTAATTAAGGAAATTATTGCATTGCATCTGTAATATAAACCACGTAATAAATATGTAAACGTTGCAACAGATGGGCAGGGCGGTGGGGTCAGTGGGGGGCGGTGGGAGGGTGGAGGGTGGAGGGGGCGGAACAGTGTGGGGGCGCGGAGCGCGGCAGCTGTTCAGTCTGTCTGGCACGACACATACCAGGTCTCGGAATCGAGTCTGCAAATCATACATGACCACCCCATAAGTCCGAGGCACTTACATGATCTTAAGAGTAATGATATACAACTACTAACTAGTGGTACCAAATGTTAGCTCATTGTCATCCCGCGAAGGACCCGTTGATACAACGGGTGTGACACAATTAAAGCTATGGACATGTTCCACGTACTAATCGTTAATAAAGTCTAACCTAACACGGAGAGAGAAGGGATCTATCGTACACGTACAAAGTACTTAACTATATAATCCTACATTCAGCTCTTAAAACTTACACAAACTGACCGTTAACCAGTGCGATTACATACAAAATTGGTGTAGTAAAATGAGTGTTCGTATCCATAAAAATGTCTAATGTGCTGCCATGTTAAAAAATATAGTGTCTCCCAGTGTACGTTGAAAAAATTTAAACGAGTGCAGTAGTGAAAAATATTGGATCCATTCAAATCATTACTCCTTATGTCATACTATGTCCTAACGTAGTATGTGATTAATAATGTGAGAGTAGGTGCCACATGAACCTCTTCAACGACCGAACCGAACCTACGAAGCGGAATGTCACAACGTCCACGCGTGATCTATGTACATTATATCGACAAGTTGCAATAACAAAACAACAATTACTTTATGTATATTTTAAAACCATCGCACATAATGTTTATGTACAAGTTCAACGGGTCCAGTACTACCGACTGAACGTAACATTATTAGGTTCCCAAGATCGCGCGGCACCTCGCCTCGGGACGCGGCTGTGCGAGCTGCTAGACGCCGGAGCGCCTTCAATTCCTATAGCTCTATATTACAAGGAGCTCGAGCTACCGTGGGGCGTCCCGCGCGAGGTGGCTCGCGAAGCGTTACAAAATATTAATCTTATGTACATATTGTCTTCGAAGATAAGAGTAAGAACTATGTCTATATTAGGTGCGGGATATAAAAGGTGTCGGCGCGGGGTTTACCTCCGCGTGCTTTTGGAGGAGGGGCGCGAGTGAGAGTGTGTGTGGGGGGTCGCGCCCCCCCCCCGCTCCTAACTGGAACACGACGCGGCCGACACAGGCGACAGTGGTGAGTCGCGCGGGCACCCCGACAGCGTCACTACCACCTGCGCACAAACACATACTGTTAGCTACAACACACAAACAATACAATACCAATGATATTCCCTACATGTCTCTGAATAACCAACAGGAGGCCGACTATGGATGACCGAAGGCACGCTGCTAATAAACACACCAGTACTGACTGCCAAGGCTCGAACTTGTTCACTTGATTAATATCATTTTCACATTTTGGTTATTCCCTAGGCCCTACACTGCTTAGCCAAGGAAACCCCAAGGCTAAGCAGTGAAATAAGGTATTCCATATGGAAATCCTCATCAGCAGCTCACGTCTGGAATTGTAGAAATAGTAATAAGTTTGCTTCTCCAAAAGCGCTGGTATACTAAACAATTCTGTATAGCTTTACACCAATACAGGTGTGATGTTTTGAATTACTGCATTTTACAACATTATTTTAACAAACCATAAACTTGATAAAACAGAAAAACAACTCCTTTAATAAGTAAATAATAAACATTACCTTTCGGCTGCCAGCGTGATTCCTATGCTCGCAGAGCCAAACTCCTTGCCAGGTTCCCAGGTTTAGCTTTCCGTCTGTGATGGGGATTGTCAATGAAGACCCAAGGAAGCAAGCCTTTACGTGGGCAGGCTGTTAGACAAAAATATCAAACATTACTTTCCAGTAGCGAAGGGTAAATTTTTGTAGCAGGTAAGTCGGTACGGTGCATAATTTTAATAATGCTTGAAATTTAGTCATGTTTGGGCAATCACGTCCTTACTGAATTACCTACATTGTTTTATTTTTGGCCAAAGTCAATTCTAGACCTTTATGAGCTTGGAGGGCTGTATTGATAATTTCGATGATTATAATTCTGTACTTACAGTCAGTCTTACAGTCGCGACTAATATTTTTATCAATATACAACCTGGCACTGGCCGGCAAATTGCAAAAACGTAACAAAATTCTAATTGAACTTAGTCTGTCTGTGTCCAGGGTTTGAAAAAATGGGGCAGTGTTTTTTTATTAGTATTCTGTGGCTTTCTATCAGATTGTCTGGCTCCCGGTCGATGGTAATGGCATTGCCAGCTTTTACATACATAAACTCTCGCCTTTTCCTATGTGGGTGTAGGCAGACAGAAACCATAGAACTTCACCTGGTACAATCCTTGCAGTAACTAAGGATCATCCAGGTGAAGTTCTGTTCTGGTGTTTCTTTTAAACCATCCACTGTGAAACATGCACTCCGGTTGCAACTACTACTCAAGAAGAACTTGATCATCTGCGTAGAGAAGGCGTTAGACTGGCAACTCATCAAATTCATCCTCAATTGTTACACTCACCCTATTCTGTCAAATAACTATCAAACATAGCCCTGTCTAACACCTCTTGAGATGCTAAACCAGCATGTCCCTTTTATTCTAACACAAGCACTAGAATCCTTGTTATACATACTTCATTCATCATGATAGATTTCAGTGCTCATACCAAGGATAGAGATCTTCCCTCCACATACTGTCATAGGCCTTTTCCAAGTCTACAAAAGCACAGAAGACTTTATGGTGCTTTGCCAGATGTTTCCCTTTCTGTTTACAGCTTGCAGACGCCAAATTTGGGAATCCGTCACTTCTGTCACTGTATTTATCAACATTTCCACATACAGTTATCTGACAACGCTCAATTGTCTAATGCGGCAGTAGTTTTTACACTACTGCTGTGATCATCTCTTTTTGTATATTGGAACAATAACAGCCTTCCACGTCAGCCCCTATTATATGTGACTAAAATATAACTGACATAATGAGGCATAGGTACTGTCCACCTCTGCCCAACCTATTGGGGTTTACAGGACTGATTTTATGTGTAACTCCGTCTATTATGTTTAACAACCCATCATCTCACCATTAAATAGAAAAAGTTATGAATGTAATGCACCATGACGTTGGTGGAGTCATAAATGGAACAGAATTCTTCAGTGGATCGTCTTAGGGGCGGCATTAAATATGCCGCCCCTTATGCGACCCACTGACCAAATGACTCAAATGTTATAAATAACCACAAACAGATAATCTTAACCTCTGTTATCGTAAATAAGACACCACAAGGTTATTTTTGCATATCAATTAGCCTTTATCATCACATCTTTAACACTGACATGATTATTAAGTTAATACAACTGCCAATGTATAATTAGACTACATAAAACATTTTAGAGTATGCAAATCTGCATGCATCGCTGTAAATATGAATAGTTAACTAATATTAAATAAAGATGTATGTAAATATGACCCACTGGCTGAATTCAAAACATTGTATATTGCCAATTAATGTTTGATTTTTCAATTCTAAGGAAATTTTGCAAAGATATTGACACTGCCGTAAAAGCTGGCAGGTGAGAAGGTGAACTGAACATTACAACCACTGCACTAACATTAGAACTTCATTTGTTATCAGGCTAACAGCACAATCAAGATCTTTTGACAAACAAATGAACAGTAAATATTCTAAATTCAAATTAGACATGCTGCAGTGTATTGCACGACTGTGATAGTGTTAATGAGTGATTAGCACAACAAACACTCACCATGTCGTCGGGTCCTTCGCACGAGTGTCGATAAGGCAGGCCCTCTGGCACTATTTTGTTGAGCATCATCTCCATATCGTCTCTTACATCAGGGTCCCAGCTCTCGTTAAGCGCGAGACTCGCCGATGTGTGCATTACTGGAAACAACATCCATTGATCAGCTGGCTACCGCGCGTCTATCACGTTGATAAGAATTCACAACACTTGCTCGTATCACTTCACTATGTACGCACTATGAAATAGCGCCAGATTATGCTGTGTAGGGTAAATATGACAGGCAGCAAGGATGCAGCATCGGCGGCAAGAGAAGAATGCTGTCAAGGCAGTGGATACTCACTTTGGATATGGCAGAGGCCGACAGCAAACTGCGAGAGCTCCGGCACCTGCTTGAGGATCTCCTCAGTGACGAGGTGCACGCCCCGGTGCTGCGGCCTCAAGTTCAGTTTCCGTTGAAACCACGCGGATCCGATCTGAATTCCTCGGTTCGAGGCCATGTTTAATTTTTTAAAACGCTACAGAGTGATCGCAAGAACACAAACGATCTTACACAACATCACTTAGAACAACCTTTACATGAATTAATCCACAATTATCATAAAAGATTCATCTTCGATCTTTAAATAGTGATAAATATAACAGAGGTTATAGGACAGATTCGACACCCTATTTTCTGCGGGAAAGTGAAATAGTCTTCAAACGAAAGAGAAAAACGAATAAATGTTGTCAATGTTAAAAAATATTACTGAACCACCATGAATTTCATTCATAAAATAATGAAGACAGTGAATAAAGCCGTTCTGGAAAAAAATATGCAAACATAAAAATATGGTTTGAGTTAAAAATAAATGATCAATAAGCTTTAAAAAAAGCCATATTATCCTCAAAATTATATGACTAATTCTATTTCAATGCGTGTAACAATTTTAGACGATATGTTCGTTAACAAATATTTTTTGTCAAATTATTCCCTACATATCGAAGAATTCCATACTTCAAATTAAACGTTGTGTCTTTTATTGTATTTTTTGTATCATATATTTTTATCATCAGAAAAATCATTAACAGTTCGTTTGCCGCAATGACGTCTTGTTGCACAGAGTCGCAACAATAAACGAACTATTTGTAATTATAGCAACATTCCTTGGAAATGGAAGGGGGAAGGACGGCGCGAATTTTTAAAATTTGCAAGATGAAAAACTTGCGTAAAATGTTTGTTTACAACATATTTTATGTTGAGAAATTGTATTACGTCTAACTAGTACGCAGGAATTAACTAGCTTATAAACCCTGAAAGCAAATAAAGTGTAGTAACAGAGTGGGCAATTATGATACTGAGGGAGTGCCGAGGGGTGATATTTTGAGGTGTGGCATACAACCACTCCTTGAAATTGAAACAATTAGTTCCCACCGCAATCGGAATAATCGTGGACGCGTTCCTGTTATTTTTGTTCTTGTTTGAAATTGTCGTTTGTTTCTTCTAACACATGGATGCGTTAACGGGCATGATAACCAATTCTGAAGAGCCCGAGTGGCTTGAAAAGCGAATAACGGGTGACCTGAGACTATGGCAAATTATGTTTTTGGCATTGGCTTGCCTTACATCTCTTAGTAAGTCAAACAAGAAGACATAAATCTTACTAACTACATACTTACCTTAATCCGACCTTTATTTACTTGCAAACTTTGTTTTAGTTATTGTAGTATGTTGCTGTTTCCGGTTCCGTATTCCTCGAACGAAGCAGCAGATTGAAGCAGACTATCAGAGGCGGAAGATCACCAACAAGTTCCGCGCGAAGCTGGAGACCATACAGGACGCTAAGATGGACGCGATGTCGTTAAAAGACGGTAACGATTTCTATTATTTGAAATCGGAATATGTGGTTTTTCTTTACACAAATGCTCACGGCCTTTTTAGAGAAATTTCTAAACGCCTAGTTGACGCTCCCCGTGCCCCAAAGCCTGACTTTTACCTTGGCCAACCAGAGGCGTGGTAACGCCACCAGTCTCTTGAGCACATTACCAGCTGACAGCGTTGAAAATTGTTTTGATGCCCTCCTCAATAGTTTAATATTTAATAAATTACATTATATAGTTTTAATGAAATAACAGTTTAGGGTTTTATAATTTTGCCCTCGACTATACGATATACTTAATTATCAACTACTTGTTACTTATAAAAATGGAATCAAGAAACAAACAAAAGGGAAAATCGTTTAATTTCTAAGTAAACACCAAGTAGTCTGTATATCGGCCAGTTACATGCCAGCAACAAAATAATGTCCCAGTCCACTACATCACATTTATTTGCACGGAAAAACATCTCGAGATAAGATAACAAATATATTTACAGCATTCACTCAGGTGTTGTCTTGCATGTTGCAGCCTTGGACATACTTCACGAGACCAATATTAATATGGAGGGAGAAAATCAGCAAGGATCACAGCCTAGCTCTATTGTGTCACCGCAGCAGAGTAAGTTTTTTCTTTTTTATTTGGATGAAGAATCATTTGCCTTTTTCCGGCTCTGTCTTGCTAGTATTAATTGGGATTAACGAGTTTGACGACACAGACGATTATGTACGGCCAAATAGTGTGTACTATGTTCCTTAAGAAGCGCATAATTACGGAATCTTTCAAGACTTTTACAACAAATAAGAATTTATGTGGTACTACAACCCACACGACAACTACTAGGTAAAGTCGACTCCTCCTATTGTTGAAGTCGGCTTAAATGTAGTCTGTGTTACCCAGCCCATGATAACAAATCGATTGACACTTTATTCATCAAAGCCAGAAGAATAGTTTCTTACGTTACGGAGGAACATACGTAACTACAAGCATACATACATTGACTGCAACTCTTCTTTTTGGCTTCGCCGTAGTCGGGTAAAAAAGCCAATGAGACATTCAGTTATTATCTTTCCCCCCATTATATATAATCTAATTGTTATCAACAATTCTCTTACCCACTTCTCATCTATTACTGTCTGAGTGTATCGATGAGTATACTCAAATTTAGTATCTAATAACAATAAGGCATGCAATTTTATATTTGTTAATTATGGCTTTTGTGGCAGGTTCACTGGACGCATCATTCCAACCTGATGGCGGTCAGAAACCTGAGCAACAAGCGTCAGGCCTCAGTTTCGTCAAGTTTGCGTCCAAAGTGGCGACGCTCTCCAAATTAGGACAGCCCAAGTCACCGACTTCGCCTACACCCTCCGGCAATGACAACAAAATGGACTTCTAAACCGATTTTGGACGAAACAAACGTGCTTTACAATGTTTTTGATTGATATTTATTTGTAACTGTGAAAATTTATACATATTTATAGTGATTTGTGTGTAAAAATATTAGGTGTTGTTGTTGTAAATTTGTAATCATATTGGTGTTATTAGATGTCTATAAATAAAATAAACTTTAAAATGCAGTAAGTTTTCTTTAATCTAGAAAATAAAAAATACAGTATAAACGGATTTTAAATCACAAGAATAATTACATATTCACAAATAACTTCGGTATTCTGCGCTGTTTACATAATCTCGCATTAAAACTGTCAGTAAAAACAATCTTCCAATTTAAGCAATAACTTTAAAGCAACATTTAACTTACACTTTATAATACATAAATAATACATCTTGCAAATAAAAATTACATAAATTCAAGTTAGCTAAGTTTTCATTAAATAGTTAAATCGTTCTACATACTTGTATTACGTTCCATCTTAACCATATATTCAATATGTTGCTTTGAGAACCTTTAAGTTAATTTCAGGTTTAATGTCACTAACTTTCATTTATCTGACTTAGTGAATTATATTAAAATTTTATTGTAATCCCACTGACTCGACACACTTTAGATAGCCTAAACCTCTCAGTCCATGACTCGATATACTTTACCACAATCTCATCCAAACACAGGTAATCATTTATTAATCGTATCTTACACACTAGACATCGCATCTACTCCATACTGTACGTTGTTCTATTGTTTCACTCTGATATCCTAGCTCCGTGGTGTTCGCAATAGTTTGAGCAATTATTAATTGTTGGTGCAAATGTGACACGAACGCAATACATACTTGCGTCGAATGAGAAGTGTTCAGCTACGGGACGAAACTAACTACAAAATATAATCAAAAAGTGAAATAAATTTTTGCTAGAATGTATTTTATAGAGTTTTTATTCTCTGTCTAAAACTAAAAATGCAATTTGGAATAAAATAATGTGTGTGTTATCAATTGAATTGCACTTAAACGTTAGATACATAATGTATCGTGTTCTAAACTAGCGACTCTATCGGACCGAAGCCCCGACGGCTCCATAAACAGAGCAAACTGAACTCAACCTTCATCATAAATAAGGCCATTATGATTTGTTCATCGAGTTCCTTTTGACTATGGAAGAATCTGTTGAGAAATACTATACACTTTCACTTACATTATAATTGAATCGGACCTACCTAAAACGTAAGGGTGAAACTCTTAGTAAAATTATTGTTCGTATATATTGCGTAGCATTATTAAACTAAACATAGGAGCAGCGTAAAATTATTAATTGAATATAATTCGTACGAGTTTTGTGCATGATTCCTGTCTCGATATTCCAGTGATATACATTTTTACAAGTTTGTAAACCGAAACAGTAAGTATAGGCTAGATTTTATAATACACTTTACCCTATATGAGGATTGGTAATGTCATAACTTACAACAAAATTACGTAGGCTAAGTGCGGTTCGCTCTCGACGAGTCAACAAGTCGACGTGTCGATGGACACTACATTTACCTAGCGCGTAAAGGTGAACGCAGACCTGGCCGCACCGCACGCGCCGCATTCATCGCATTTGTCTATGGCCTCGCACACCTGTTCGCGCTGCAGTCACTGCAGTCGGTCCTGTCGCCGCACGCCTCGCACCACAGAACATAAATAATCTCTCTCTCTCTCCGGCGGGGTTGATGACGTCATCAGCTGCGGCCTGAGGAATTCGGCCGCTTCAGGTACTGCGGCGACTGCGGCGCGGGTAGTAGGGTTGCCAACTTTTTTTACAAGAAATAAAGTACATTCAGGTCTATGAAGAATATTAAACAGTATTTTATAAAAATGAACAGTATTTTTTTAATGTTTTGAATACCTACATATATTTTAGAGCTTCTCGCACCACTTATTAATTTACAATCTTTTTTAAAACTTCATACGACTCACCACAATTATAACAGAAATAGGGAAATCCCGGTAGGAGCAAATGTTTGTGTGATGAGCATGGACATTTGTTTCCGAGTCTTGGATGTTTATATGTATAATAAGTATGTATTTGCGAACAAAAAAGTATATATGTAGTATATCAACTATCTAGTGTCCACGACACAAGCTTTGCTTAGCGTTTGTGTAGTATTTAAATTAAAATATATGAGGAGCTCAAATTTTTATTAAATTTATAGATCCTCTATTTCTACCCGCCCGCCACTTAGCATTCATTACGGAAAAAATATTTCAGTAAATGCTGAGGTGGCGAAATTTGTGTGAGCTTTGTATAACACATTATAATGTGTTTGCATTTTGATGCTGAAAACAGTATTTTTTATACTTTATTTTTGTTCAACAGTAAAAAGTATATTTTAGTTAAAAACAGTACAATACTGTTTAAAACAGTATAGTTGGCAACCCTAGCGGGTAGGTGTGCGAGATTGCATAGAACTTCATACAAAGAATTCGAATGCGGCAACTGCGGCGCGTGCGGTGCGGCCAGGTCTGCGTTCACCTTAACAATGTAATGAGGGTGTATTCTAAACGTTTTAGGAACCCAAGTTTGGATGTCGCAGTGCCACCGCTATAAATAGAACTCTCGTTATAATAAAGCATAATTTTGTTATCAACAAGAACTACGGCAACATTATTTATTGACTTTAACGCTATGCTTGAAGACTGACAATAAATATTTATGATAAATACAATGTGCACATTTCTTTTGCTACGAGTAATATAAACGTCGATGGGTAGTACGAAACGTTGAGCACAACTGTTATTATTTGGCAATTTAATTTTTTATTAGAAATGGCATCGAGATGATTTTAAGAATAAGTACTTTGTGACGTTTGAATGAACACAAACAATGTATTTTAATAAATAATTATCTTATATGTCATTTCATTTAAACTTGGATGTATGAAATACGCACATTGTCGGAGTTTTTTCGTGGTTAACGCGTCCACTCGAATAATATCTGTTATCGTGGGTGATACAGGTATAAGTTACAATGTTGGGGCTGTGGGCGGTATGTGTGGAGTGGGTGTCTCTCCGAGTGTCGAGGAGACGTTACCGGAGTGGCGGCGTTAGCTAGAGAACGTAACGTAACAAGTGACAGCTGAGCTGTGGTCGGCGCCTACGTCCCGCGGCGCGCCACACTCAGTCTCGCCTCACGAATGTTCTTCCCCTGTTAGAATAGAAAACAAATCAGTCAAATAAGTCTGTTAGCAGTTTAAGTTGAGATCAAAGACATATTCAAGTGGGAGTCGGACTGGTATGTGTAAATATTCTCGATGATCGAAAATTTTTCATTGAGTAGTGCAAGGTAACAGGCGCACGTTAGTGTGGTATGTGTGATCAACTCTGCATACGCTCTTGAGAAAAACGGGACTGATATTATGTTGTGTTTGCAAAATGCTTGTGATTGCGTTTGTATGGACTATCGAGTTATCTTAATGGACCACTCTATGTTTGAAGTGTCTCCTCGACAAAAAAAACAATCTCCTTTTTTGTTTTGTGGTTTCGATATCGATATTCGGCAGCTAATTAAAAGTGTAGAGGTGTAAGACTCACGTGATAGTCTTGCGCTCGATAGGACGCGAGGTGTTCTGCGGACGCGCTCGGTTGAGCACCTTGAGCAGGTCGCCGGCCTTGGCGCGCATGCGGGAGTGCACGTACACCTTGGAGCACTTGATGTGGTAGTGCAGGTAGTCGCGGAACATGTGCAGCAGGTCGATCGTGTTGTCGCGCGCCGCCGAGCATGTGTGTCGCGGGAATAACACTGGAATACAAACACGAAATTTGGTTAAACTTTAAATACACTCCTGCCTGAGCATTTGGAGCATACAAGCGTGATGTTAGGACCGTTCATACAATTTAGAATTATTTGATTTATCATCATTTCAGCGGAAAGACGTCAACTGTTGGACATAGGGCTCCCTAGTGTCGCCACATTGACCGGTCCCGTGCGACTCGCATCCAGTTCACCTAGAGGGAGGCCTTCCAACGCAACGAATTTATTTATTGACTAAATGGGATGTGGTTCCCAAAAGGAAGTTTGCCATTATTACCCTGCAACAGCACTTAGTGACATGCTTAAGGGCCAACATCATGAAGAGTAGTAGGTTATAAGGTGCCAAGCTTTTAGGCTTGAATGAAAGTACCCCTACTAATAGCAGTCCATTCCTATAGGTATATTTCAATTTTCGTTTCATCATGCATATTTTTTTAATCTTTAATCATTTAGAATAGCATTGTAACTGATCAATGCTTGGTATACTGGCAAGTTTCATACTTCTATATTTTCGTAAAACGTATGTGATGATAACTTACCAAACGTAACATAACTGATATTGTCGCCTACTCTCGCGTCCGTGTCCATTAGTTCTAAGGGCGGTTCCTTGTGTGAAAACAATACCTGTAAATTAAACAAAAACAAGCATTACATACCAAACTATGTGTGCATTATAATCTCTAAAAGGCTCCACTGTCTAGCCTCTCGAGTACAATTACGTGAGTGTGGTACCTAATTAGATGCTATCATTCAAGTGTTTAACACAATAACATGAATAGTAAAGAACTTCAAAACACTATAATCTGACTGTCGTCAACCCTTTTTTTATAACAAACTTTTTGGTGATTAAACTTGGGATGCGTTTTTTAAAACACAGAATTCATACTCTGACTTTTTGCTGAGTTTGTTAAAATGCCGTAACAGATTAAAACGTGAAGGTCAACGAACTCTTCCCAACTCGCACGGATACGTGACAAAATTATAGTCGGTCGGCAGGCGCTTGACAAATGAAGGGGGACGTAAGTACTTTCAGGGAACGCTCAAATACGTGTTGAAAACGATCTCTTCTGAAGAGGGCCATTCTTCAAAAGAGATCGTTTCAGACGTTAACCTACATTATTCCTCTTACAAACTGAAATTCAAAAGAAATATGTGTGTGACAATCAGATAGGAAACATCGACCTTAATAAGCTTTCTTTAAAATTGAAATACAAGTGAGTTATTTATAACCAACATGTCTCGAGCCTAGCCTGTAATGTCTCAGTGCAGGGCTAAGGCCAGGCGGCATTTCCGCACTTCTGTGCTCTGCAGCCCAGTCCTTCCAGTAAGCCTCGAGGTCATCCCACCATCTTTGAATTGGTCTGGGTAAGACAAATGATATCGTGTCCTACACAACAGGAACTGATCGACGCTCGATAGCGCCAAACGCGGAGCTTCTGGTATATATTGCTAAGAAGAATATCACAACTTACTTGTGGCGCGGTGTGCGACGCTCTCCGTCCTTCCTTGAGCTCCTGCATGAAGACTTTGCCGATGACCATGTCGTCCTCGTGTCGGAACACGGTAGAGAAGACCACCGTCACGCGGTCCTCTTGCGCTTCCACGTATCTGGAACATAAGATTTTATGTTAAGAGACATAATTATGTATTACGAAAGAACGAGATTTGCGAAATTATAAGAAAAAGTAGAAAGGGAAGGCCTTGGCGTAGCAGTGGGACACATGGCAGGATAAGAAAGAAATAATGTGGAATAGAAACATAGGCTGGAGCAAGCGTGCCTTCTCGTTTGAGAAAAAGTCAGCCTTGCAGTGCGACAATTACGCGTTGGTATACTGACATGGTTAGAAAGGTAACTAGGGAGGTGAGGGCTAGTAGGGATATATGGAATGGCAGAAGACAGCTGACTCGAGATAATTGTGGCTAAGGAAGATCATGATTGAAAAAAAGTAGTTCTTAAGATTTATCAATTCCCCTCTGCAGAGGTGTGGCAAATATTCTAATAATTCAGCCAACTGAATGCTTGTTGACGTGTTTAATAAGTGTGCATGCAAAAGCTTTCATTGAGTAGTCAGGAGGCATAACTTAGTTCTCAAGACCAATAAGGATTGGCTAGTCACAATGTTCATAGCTTCATAACATATACGCTTCCGCCGACGATACCTAATACATAATAGCAGAGACATATCATCGAATAGTCTACGAAAATTCGCAGTAGGGCTGCGTGATGGATTGAGACCCGCTGCCGATACCTCTGCTCCACTATGGTGATACACTTTTCTAAAAACCAGTTCATTGCCGAATATTAAAAATTCGTGGGAAAAGAGTACTTGAAAGGAGTTGGGGAGACCTTTTGCCCAACAGAGGGCTTCTGCACACGCACCACGAAGGTTACGTGTGAATCGTGTCGCTGCAGCTTTTTATAGTTGCGTTGTGCTAGAGACAAAATGTCGATGTGGTTGCGTTGTCACCAGTAGTTGCGATGCAGTTACGTGGTGTGCAGACACAGTTCGACTCCGGTTTTCATAGCGGAAGCACTGTCGTTGCGTCGACGCAACGTTGTGTTTGAGATGTGGTCGGTCACTAGTTCGCAGTGTCGCTGGTGGTTGCGATGTGGTCGGTATCACACATACGGTCAATAACGACTGCAAAATGTGGTATCTGTGCCATAGTCCTATTCATTTGCAATACGAAATATACGCACGGCCACGTGGTGTAGTTGAGGTGTGGTGGTCGTGGTGTGGTTGTGGTAAGAAGCCCTTAGGAAAAAAAATACTAACAGCGTCTCATCCTGCCGGTAGTTGATGACGGCGCGTTTGTGGCTAACGTCGCCATCTTCCTGCAGCCGGAAGTAACGCTCGAACACTGACGCGAAGCAGTTCCTCTTGAGGAGTCCCACCTTCTTCACCACATCCTCCCAGTCGTCGGGAATGTTCTCCAAGTCTAGCAGCAACGATATGTTGTAGCCTGTAAGTGGGAATTGTTGATTAGTGGTGAAAACTGGTACTACATTAAATGTTCGGTCAAACCACCAAGGACGAGTTGCAGACGCGGTTCCGGACTTTAGACTTATAAAGTACTGAAGTGTCCGCGTACGGTGTCCGCAGTTGGTCCGCAATCTTTCTAAACCCGTTTTACTATTCTTTAACTTTAATTAAGGCGAACTACAGTTTTGTGGCCAGGCGGTTTCTTTAGTTCCTGCTATGTGGTTTAACGAAACTGTTTGCTAAAAGGTGTATTATGCTGACGCTCTTTGCTTAGCGTTTTTTGTTTATCGAACGCGAGCGA
Organism: Xestia c-nigrum; assembly: GCA_916618015.1. Lineage (NCBI taxonomy): Eukaryota > Metazoa > Arthropoda > Insecta > Lepidoptera > Noctuidae > Xestia > Xestia c-nigrum. The sequence continues at coordinate 17,561,195 of OU745261.1, read as the reverse complement.
CGGAACGATCTTGTAATGGTGTCATTCATCTCATTTATTCTGACTTGAACTAAGAATTAAGCTTCAAATTACCTAATTGAGTGCGTGATTAGACTTGGTATACAGAATGCACTTTCCGCTGCACAAATACGACCTCCAAACAACGTCCGTGCGACATAATATGCACATTATGCACACTCCATATTAGTTACACAGTAAACGTTACATAGTAAAGCGCATAGCAGTGTACTGATGTATTTCTATAAACATTTTTCCCCTAGAGACAGTTACTTTGATGATTATGGCAAAGGTGTGTCATTTTATGACTAATCAATACTCGAGTTCAAAGTACTACTTTATCATTGGCAGTGAATATTTTACGTTAACAAATTGTCTTTACAAAGGGGCCGCCTAAAATAGCGACGATTGATTTGACCGGCTACAGTAGTCGAGCTATTGTAAGGTCATTGGAAGGAAAACCATTCATTTCTATTAAATGCTAGCTTAGATAGTATGGTAATTATTCAGAATGCTATGCTGTAAATTAACTTAAATAATACTGAAACAACTCGTATTGAAGCGAAAAATACAACCATAAGATAAGGCTCAAGTTCCAAATTAAAAAATATGTTATATCTTATCAACATAGTGCTCCATACTTGCAAACTAATCTTATCAAAATGTTTCCAATATGTATGTGTACAAATAAATTTTGTTGAAAAAGAACTCTAGTTGTTGATGTTCTCATTTCAATGACAAATACAGTGTTAATCAAATGCATTTAAATGTTATTGGCTCTATGTATATCTCTCTCTTTGAGATTACTTGATGACCTAGACACAAATAGGTTCAAGTGATTGTATTAGCCTCTAGAAGTCTAGACCCAATGTATCTTTATAAGGGTATTGTTCTCAATACATTTAAATTAAAGGCATGTTTATAGTTGGTTCAAATTAATGTAATACTAGGTCTTTGTTTATGTGTCGCCTACTGTTCGTGAAAACGAATAAAAGTGTAGATTTATCATATTTTATATTATATTTCTGTAGACTTTTCATCCCAACGACACAGTAATATATTAAATAACAGTTTTTATCAAAACCATGAGTCAATGAGGAAGTTCAAACTTATGTGGTGCACCAATAACTATTTATATTATTTCCTTAAATGCCAAGGAAAACAAGTAATATTAGATATATTTAACTAATACAAATGGAACAATAACTGCTTCAGTGAACATTAGTAATTATGCAATGTATAAAACAGGCTCACATACTCGCTTTCATTTTTATGCAACCGTTCAAGAACTGGTTTTTATACTGCATTGGAAACTATGCATTGCTTAGACGAAGGATTTATATTTCATAATTCACAGAGGCTATAAAAAGTATTTGGTGGTAATTTTTTCTGCAAAAAAAAAATCATAATGCCTACTTACCAAGAGGAAAATTTTAATGCACTGTAAATACAAAGAGGAATAACATGCAAGTTTTAGTATTTAGTATGTTTATCAGGGTTTTGAATTTTCCCTGTAGTTGCCTACTAATTAATATATATACACATTTATGTTGTACATATTATTTAGTACAAAACTAAATAAATCCATTCTTATTATTATGCTGGCATCCTTAAAAAATGATAGGCAAAAGAGTACATGCACACTTAAAATATTAAGTGTGGATGTACTCTTTTGCCTATCTTTTTTAGTCTCAGCACCAGTAGGCACAATTCCTAACATCCAGAATTCGCTGCCATTTTCCTGTAGTTGTGGTTTGTTAACAAACATAACATCTTCCCTGTAATATCCCCAAATGGTTAAGCAGAGGTGTTCCCACATGCCAGTTACATTTAAAAAACACTAGAAATAAGGGTGTTTTTGTGTCTTATTAGTATTATTACTAAGGGATAATGGCAGGAGAATGATGATGTTTTCTTACCTGACTCTGCCTCAGTAAGGAGCGGTCCATAAACTCTTTTGAGCAGTTCATCTGCCCCATGTTCCTCTAACTGCTTGTAGAACTTCAATGATATACTAACCTACAAACAAAAATTAGATATTATAGTCTGAATATGTTATATTCTTACTGACCTGACTAAATAATATAGTCTATCAATCATCATTAAATGGCCTGATTTTGTTGGATAATTTATTTACAAATTCCAGTACATTAGAGTACATTTAGAGGATTTTTAAGTTTCTTGGCCATCATATTTACAAGTTTGGACTTTATATTAAAGTCTAAAACTAGGTTAGTTCCATTTGGTTCTTATTATGAATACCTTTGAATACTTGTTGACAGTGAACTAATAAACACATTTATGAATGAGTAACTACAGAAGTATGCATGCATTTAAATGGTAGTACTAATAAAGATGCTTGGTTTTAAAATTAGAGAACTTTTTTATTGATGGATTTATTACTTCACTAAGGTTATGAATGCGAGTTGAATCTAGATTTAATAGAACAACAATTATTATATGTTGATTGTAGATAACATACCCTAACTTTGGTTTTATCTCCATTCACATTGGATATATGAAAGAGTACTCCATCAAAATCCGCAACTTTCACATCTATTGACTCTGGCTTTAAGCTGGAAACAACAACATCAATAAATAAATGTTTGTGGGATGACAAATCAACAGCAAATTACTCATATCCTGGGACAAGTCGCCACAATATTATCATGGCATTCTTTCACTGTAGCAATTGGATATCAGCATCACATATCAGATTGATTACATTGTTTACCACCACTGGAATCCAAAAACACGATGGGCACATATCCGCACGCACACTACGGAGCACCAATAAACAACTGATATGACTCATCCATGCTGAGATAGCCACTATCACGTCATATTCACTACATGACATAATACACACAAAATCACTATATGCCCTGTTTCTATACATTTATAGGAACCTGCTGTGATGCTCGCGGCCAACGTGGGCCCACCCCAGGAATTTGACACTTGTCAAGATACTTCCGATAGGGGTTATGGCCAGGAATCACCCCCTCGGAGACAGTCCCACTGCAGCAACCGCGTAGCGAAACTCATGCATATGGACTGCATGCTCGTTAAACACATCACAATTATGAAAAAACAGTACACTTTCTAAGCGTAACGTACTCACCGCGCCAGTGCATTTTTATATTTAACTGTTAAAGTATCTTCTATAATTCTATTATTGATCTCGAGTAAGATCATTATTTAACAATTTATAACCTACAGCTTTTTCATAAAATCAACGCTTATAGCACCTTCATTTAATAATTTATACGGAAATCTCCAACGATGACCGCCCGTATATAGATATCCATAAACGACAGAAGAAAAGGAAGCTCCAAATGAATGAAATATCGGCCATGTAACCATAGAGCACAGTTTATTTTATTGCTTCAAAAACTTACTGTAAATAAAAAATTGAATCAATTGAATTAACAAAATGGAACATAATTTGAAAACAATTAAAACTTATCATTCGTAATTTTTGATAAATCTAAAGATGTTCAATTCTTTTAGTAATTCCGACCAAGCTCCTTAAAAAACCGTAACTTACTAAAAAAAAGAGGAGCATCCTTATCAAATGTCAATTTGGACACAAAAAAAAACTTTTTTTGTCTATGTTCATTTTCGATTCAGAGTGGTGAATACTTTGTTTATTTATAAATTGAATTGAAAAAAAATCGCGTGATAAGTTACGCGTATTGATTTGCACGTGCATCATGAAATAAAACAACACCACCATGTCTAATCAAGTTGGTGCCTTTGTTGCGGGGCTGAAGTCCCGTAACGTGGATATCCAAATCAGGACAGCACGGGAACTCTATCATTTTGCTAAGACGGAGCTGCGAGAGGTCCCGCAGGAGGAACTCACTCAATTTCTCGATGAGTTCAATCACCAGATCTTCGAAATGGTTTCCAGTAACGATGTCCACGAAAAGAAAGGAGGTGTCTTAGCTATAGGTAAAAGACAACTATTTTAAAGACTATTTTGTATCTTTTCCACAATGCAAGTGAGTAAGTCGTTATTTCTAATTTTCAGTATGTCTCATCGGTGGTGACTGTGACACAACTAAAACGCGAATCACAAGATTCGCTAACTACCTTCGCAACCTACTGCCTTCATCCGATGTGGGTGTGATGGAATTGGCCGCTAAAACCGTCGGCCGGCTCGCCACAGTTTCCGGCGTCAAACGAGCTGAATACGTCGAGTTTGAAGTCAAAAGAGCATTTGAGTGGTTGTCCGAAGAGAGAAATGAAGGCAGACGCCATTCAGCTGTTCTGTTGTTAAAAGAACTTGCAATTGCCATGCCTACTTACTTTTACCAACAAGTATCAGGGTTCTTTGATCACATCCTTGTAGCCTTGAAGGATCCGAAGCCTCAAATCCGCGAGGCTGCTGCTAAGGCCTTGAGAGCTGGACTAGTAGTTACAGCTCAGAGAGAAACAGCCAAACAGTCAACTGCCAAACCTCAATGGTACATGCAATGCTATGAAGAGGCTATGCTGTCATTTGAAGAAATTCCTTTGAAGGAAAAAGGAATGTCAAAGGAGGATAGAGTCCATGGAGGCTTGTTAATCCTAAATGAGTTGCTAAGATGTTCAAATGCGGTCTGGGAGAAGAAGTACTCCTACCTAATGCAAAGCCTAAACACACAGAATGATAACACAGTATCTGACGATATTATCTTTATAAGTACAAAATTGCACAGTCCATCAGTAAAGAGAGGGTATCTCTGTGATGGGTTCAAGACTGAGAATGTTACATACCCAGTTCCTATTTATGAATCTGAAGTCAGCAATAAGCTACTCACTGAAAAGTTTGAAAGGATCTGTAAAGGTGAGAATATAAATATGGTGTAAATAAATTCATGCTTGGAATATATTAAGACCATTTGTTACTGCGCAAGCAACAAATACAAGTATTTAAGAAAATGTATCATCATTATCTGTTATTGGTCAAAGGGCAAGTTCGCTTATCATAGAGGCTAAATTTTATAGTAAAAAGTTGCCAATGTCAAAAGATATTCAGTAATGTGCAATATTTACAGCATTTAAAAAAAAAATTAAAAAAAAATATTTGTTTTCAGATGTAATGAGCCAGCGTATACTCAAAACTCAAGGAGTTCCACAAATTCTTTTGCTCATAATCCCAAGACTAGCTGCTTTCAATAAAGATTTTTTTTTGAAGAAATACCTTACTTCTACAATGAGCTACTTGCTCTCCTGCCTTCGAAGCAGAGAGAAGGACAGAAATATGGCTTTTACCACTCTAGGCCTCATGGCTGCGGCCATTGAACACGACATTAAGAACTATATTCCCACCATAATGGATGTCATCAAACAAACCCTGCCCATTAGGGACACTCAAACTAAAAAAAGGGTCTGGATAGATCCTTCCATTTTTGCTTGCATTACCTTGCTAGGGAGTGCAGTTAAAGAACTGGTTATCACCGACATTAAGGAGTTATTAGATGCCATGTTTGCTACAGGCCTAAGTCCATCCCTAACCATCTGCTTGAGAGAATTGAGTAAAAACTTACCTTCACTCAGAACAGAAATATCAGAAGGGCTGCTGAATATGCTTTCTCTTGTGCTTAGAAACAAACCGTTCTTACATCCAGGAGTTCCAAGGAGTTTGGAACAGCAGATGAGTAATATGAGTTTGGTAATGGAACCTCAAGACACTGCCAGCATTGTTCTTGCACTAAGAACTCTTGGGTCATTTGAGTTTGAAGGACAACACAGCTTACTTACCTTTGTTAGGCGTTGCGCTGATCACTTCCTGCAGAGTGATCAACAGGAAGTCAGGCTAGAAGCTGTCAAAACGGCTGCGAAATTATTAGCTGATTCTACCGTCAGAACTATAGACAACCCTTCACGGACACTGACTCTTCTGACATCAGAAGTAGTAGGCAAGTTGCTGGTTGTGACAGTTACAGACCCAGATTACGAAGTTCGGTACTGGGTACTAGAGTCTCTATACTATATATTTGACACACATTTGGCCCAAATTGAGAACTTGAGTTTCCTTTTCATGGCTATGAATGATGAACACTTGGCTATCAGGGAGCTGGCCATCTGCACGGTTGGTCGACTGAGCGTAGTTAATCCTGCTTACGTCATGCCGGGACTTAGGAAGACGCTGATACAGTTCTTGACTGAACTAGAACATTCTGGAATGAGCAGGAATAAAGAACAGGCAGCCAGGATGTTAGATAACCTCATACGTCATGCTCCAAAGCTTGTAAAGCCCTATATGGAAACAATTCTGAATGTGCTTGTGCCAAAACTAAAAGAATCTGACTCAAATCCTGGTGTAGTTATCAGCGTTTTGAAAGCCGTCGGAGATTTGGCTGACGTACACGGCGACAACAGTGGACTCAAAAAATGGCTGCCCGAACTTCTGAGCATTCTTCTAGAACTGCTATCTGATGCAAGTGCAACAGAAAAGAGAAGTGTTGCTCTTTGGGCGTTTGGTCAACTGGTTAGCGCTACAGGTTATGTAGTTGCACCTTATAAAGAGTACCCGACCTTAATGGATGTCCTCTTAAACTTCTTGAAGACAGAACAGCAACCAAAAGATAGAAGAGAAACTATTCGCGTTTTAGGATTGCTAGGAGCTTTGGATCCTTACAAACACAAGATATATAGAGGTCTGATTGGGGAACAGCCTGACTCCAGCTTAGTTCCTGTAGCTGATAGCAAAGCAGAAGAGAATAACTTTGATATGACTACTAGTGAGATGCTAGTCAACATGTCATCTCCAGTGCTTGACGAGTACTATCCAGCCATAGTTATATCTACACTTATGAGGATTTTGAGAGATCCTACACTACAACACCATCACACCAGTGTGGTCCAAGCAGTAACCTTCATCTTCCAGTCTTTGGGTATCAAATGCGTGCCATACATTTCTCGCGTCACTCCGAGTCTTCTATACGTGGCGAGAGTTACCGACAATAATAATTTCAGGGAGTTCCTGTTCACTCAACTAGCAAGACTTATTGCTATTGTAAAGCAGCACATTCGCAATTATTTGGACAAAATATTTGATTTGATCAGGGAGTTTTGGACTCCAAACAGTCCTTTCCAACCAACTTTGATTTTGTTGGTTGAGTACATCGCTGTTGCACTTGGTTCTGAGTTTAAAGTTTACTTACCTCAGCTAATGCCGCAGATATTGCGTGTTCTAGCCCACGATGCGAGCAAAGACAGAATGGTCACGGAAAAACTGCTTTTCGCTCTACAAAAATTCGAAGATAACTTAGATGATTATATGCATTTAGTGATACCGTCAATCGTCAAGCTATTTGACGCAACTGATTGCCCTATAAATGTGGCGAAGGTAGCCATGGAGACAGTTGACAATCTCTCCGACTCCTTGAACTACAGTGAACTGGTTTCCAGAATTATCCATCCTTTAGTAAGAAGTTTGGACACTTGCGCGGCGTTGCGCCCGACTGCAATGGACACACTATGTGCTTTGATCGTTCAATTAGGACGCAAGTTCACAGATTTTATACCGCTGGTGCAGAAAGTGGTGGTCAGACATAAGATTCAGCATCAAAATTACGAACAATTGCTCTCTCGAATGCAGTCTAGTCAAACTTTAGCGATGGACGAGTTCTTACAAAGCACGAGGCGAAGACCTAGGAATAACCAAGAGGTAAGTGGGACTTGCATAAACCTATTAGGGTTTGATCGTATTAACGTGCGTACTAAGCGTCAAGGCGACTTATTTCCGACATTTGGGCAACTACAGTACTTGCACAGTTTTTAAGTCTTGTGACTGGCACTGTAGCTAAATTTATTTTCATCTTTGTTTCGACAATTCAGAAGTTGCTGGAGGTTGCCTAAGGCTGTAACTGGCCTGCTTAAAATAAATGCTTTGATTTTGATTTGTGTATTGATTCTTGCGGAACTTAACCATAATAATATTTCATTCTTCACTGGAAAAACGCTACATGCAATATCAACATCTTCCTGAAACACATATGCTTCAATCATCATAACTTTTACCTTATAAAAATATGTATCAGTATGTTTTATTCCACAGGCTCGCATCGGCTACAACGACACTTCTCCGTCGATCCGCAAGCTGTGTGTGAATACACATAACTTGAAGCTAGCGTGGACTGTTAGCAGCCGCGTGTCTAAGGACGATTGGCTGGAGTGGCTGAGGAGGTTCAGCATTGGCTTGCTGACTGAGTCTCATAGTCCTGCTCTTAGGTATGTTTTAATCAATGAAGCTGCGTTGACACGATCAGAGTATGCTCGAACCGAGTGGACTCTTATACTGTACCTACTCGGACGCAACTCGTATTGTGGCAACCACAGAAATATTAAAAACAGGAGAAGTGGCAAGGGGGCGTGTCGGTGACCACGTGGAGCTGGCCTTGTCGCTCAGCTATTGAAAAAATGGCCGTAACCGCGAGTTAGTGTGTCGTCAACCGCGTTCGTAAAAAAAAACGATTATGCCGTCTTGTTCGGTGGTTTCGTGCAAAAATAGAAGCCAAGACAAAAACTTTAGAAGACAGGGCATCAGTTACCACAAGTTAGAACAAGTATTTTACAATATTTGTCTTAAAAATCACGAAAAACCATAATCCCTAAAATATATCTGACTTGTACTACTTGATTTATGTTTTCCTGTATTACTCCGACTGTATTATGTTTGCATTAAATACATTGCTCTTTTACAACCACCTTAGTCTGTCACTGAGTGACTGAACGAGCAATGTACACCTGACATAACGAAACATCATTAAGCCGTCTTGTCGCATGGTGCGTCCGCTGCTCCGGTCCGCCGTATTTGAGCGCGAGCTAGTGATGTGCTCGTGGAGGTTTGACAAAGTCTGTCGACAAGAAAGTGGACTGCGAATTGTTATATTACTATTTCACATTTTTTTTTCAATTTGTTAACTCTTGTAATCAGGTTGGAAGGCCGATGTGGTTCTATGCTTAATTTTCTTTTTCTCTTTGACAATTCAAAAGAGCCTGTAACTGGCCTAATTGAAATAAATGCTTTGATTTTGATTTTGAACTACGTGTAACTGTGTCATTTGATTTTTAATTTATTTTAAAGTATTTTTATTCATTGAATAATGTTTGTAGGTTTCATATTATTTTTATTTACTTTATTTCCAAATCCTTTATAAAAATAATCGATATATTTATCGAAAACTCTTCGATTTAGTCAAGCACTGTGTCGTATCCGCCCCCGTGTCCCGACAACACACAATGATAATTGTTTTAGTGTGAGTAAATTATACGGAAAAAGTACGCTGTAGTTTAACAAATAAGGTTTGTATTTAAATGACAGAGTTATCGATGGCGCGTGTGTGCACTTGTTCGTAGTATTGTTTTGACAGAGCTCTGTGTGCAATATTAGCGTTATGGAGGGGCAACTGTGGCTTCATCGGTTTTCTATACATTTGGAACTCCACGCCATATCTCCTTCTTTATTATATCTATGGTGGCAACCTATACCAACCCAACTCTGATCGTGTCAACGCGGCTTTAGAGTATCCCAGTATTTGGCGGCGCCAAGGTACTCCTGGGTACCACCACCGGCGCTTTCATGAATGATAAAATCGTCTAACTACACTCGGCGTCACAAAAATCGCACCTCTTTAAGTATTTCCTTCAAAGTCAAGGGTTATATTAATCTATGGTAGACATACGCCTATAAGGTATCATTGAAAGGCAATTTATTTAAATTACAGAATTAATCAATACATTTGTTTTTTTTGTTTACCAGGGAATAAAAAAAAGCAAGCTACTGCAAATTTTTAAAAAGTTACATTTTATTTTATCAGCATAAATTACAACAAAGTCCATAAAAACCACTTAAACCTAGTGTTACCCCCCGCCCCCAGCTCTGATGACTGCTTCCATGCGTTCTCTCATGTATCTAATGAATGTGACAACAATCTCTTGAGGAATGTTGTCCCATTCCGCAACGACGGCGACGGCATCTTGGAGGTCTTGGAGAGTAGTAGGGGAGGATCACGTGCCCGTACTCACCGTTTCAGTTCATCCCAAAGGTGCTCAATAGGGTTCAGGTCTGGACTTCGCGCCGGCCAGCGCATAACCAGGATCCCAACTTCTTGCAGGTAGTCTCTTACAATTAAAGCGGTGTGACAGCGGGCGTTATCGTGCATTAACGTGAACAGTTGGCAGTGGGCCGACAGAACCCGCATAAGGGACAACCTGCTCCTCTCAGGTCTCTTTTATGTACCGAGGAGCAGTCAGCAACCCTTGCCCGCGAGCACTTCCAGTCCGAGAAACACACACAAGGTTCGTTTTGCCGTCGATTCCACTGTCTCTTGAATACAGGCTTGTGCGAATCGTTCCCCTTGCCTCCTGTACACTGTTCGATTGCCGAAAAGACACACCCCCGTCTCATCCAAGAAGAGCACAGCCCTCCATTGGTCTATTGTCCAATCCACATGGTCACGGTCAAATTGCAATTGGTCTCTCTTAAGCTGTGGAGTCAATTTTGGCCCTATAGCAGCCCTGTGAGCTGCAGTTTTCTTTTTCCGCATGCTTCAGCAGCTCAACAGCATTGGAGAACCGATTACTTAAAGACGTCGAAACAATGATGCGATCGTCTCATTCGGATGTGCACCGTTGTCTTCCAGGCCCCTTATTCACAACCATTCGACTCGCTTCCGATTCGGAAAATCGTATATCTGTCTTCTTCTGGCATTACGAAAACGACCGAGATAGACATACGACTTTCCGAATCGGAAGCGAGTCGAATGGTTGTGAATAAGGGGCCAGATCCACGTCTTCGGATATAGCCACGAGTCTTTTGGAACACTCGTCGAACGGAAAAACGGCTCAAGTTCAGTTGCCGTGCAATGACTTGAGCGGCTTCATTTGCAGTGCTATCCATCTTTTGGGGTATTTTTCTTGCTGTAGCTATCACGTGTGTTCACTTCAAAGGTTGAATAGCGAATGACCTACATTTGACCCGTGTCGCCCGTTTTATACCCCTGTAGGGACTTAGGGAGGTGCAATTAGTGGCCTTTGTAATGCGCATTTTGAGTTTTTTTTTTTAACGTTACGTGCTAATGAGATCTGCAGTACAAGTACGTATGAATCGATAGGAGTCGATAAGATAAATTTGATTCTCGATAAAATGAGTTTTTGACTCCTACGTACTTGTACTGCTGTTGTCTTTAGGAATACTAAACTGTTGTTAATTTAAAGGTCGTTGAACATACTTTCAATTGATACCAATATTAATTGGGTTTACTGTATTCGTTGCTGGTGGGACATGCTTGAAACTTATTTTCGAAGAGGTGCGATTTTTGTGACGCAGAGTGTATTTCCTTATAAAACGTTATCATCGCTCAGTTTCGGTCCTTTGCACAGCTCTAGTTAAGGACGCTGCACCGTTTTCGTTGAACTCAAATTTAGGTATTCAATGCCGCACACAGCAACATCACGCGTACGCACTACGCACACATTCAACAACTCCGAGCGCTCGATTTTATACTTCACCTAAATAATTTAACTCCTTGGTTTTATTTTGTAATGTTATTGAAATTAACTCCGGAAGAATACTTGGACCTTTGAAAATGCGTTTGGTTACTATTACTTAGTACCGTTGTCGTGATAATAGGTTAGTATTTTCAACCAACTGCAAAAAAAAGAAAGTGCTTGACCCTATCAATAGTATCTTTTTCTTCGCGATTTTCATAACATAAAATCACGCCTGTTAAGGGTAACAGAATATGTACACCTAATATGGTACCAACATAAAAAAACCTGCCCCATGTTCAAAAACTAAAAACAACAGTACCGACACCCACTACCGTAAAGAAAATCATCATCTCAGTGTCGCACGGAACACACGCCCGGTCACAAGAATTAAAAGGGGGGGGGGACACATTTTACCACTTTGGAAGTGTCTCTGAGATTAGAAAAAAAAAAATGTATTCTTTTTTTTATATTTTTGTGTATAATATAAATCTTAATGCGGTTCACAGAATATATCTACGTACCAAGTTTCAACAGCATAGTTCTTATAGTTTCGGAAAAAAGTGGCTGTGACATACGGACAGACAGACAGTCAGACATGACGTATCTGTCAGGGTTCCGTTTTTTGCCATTTGGCAACGGAACCCTAAAACCGAATTGAACATTTTGTTATTAATTATATGGAACATTTAATTGAATCCTATCCAATCCTATCCTATATAATATATATAATCCTAGATAATAGATCGTTTTCAGCTCATTATAACTATTGCGACCAATTGTGAAATCCGGCGTACGATGAACATGTCTGCATACACCTCTGAGGATTACAGTCGTGAAGGTTACGCTTATGTTTATCAGTAATTAAGTGTTGAGGGCTTTATACTTCTTCTACTGATGATATAATAATCAGAAATGAAGAATTTGATTTACAAAAAGTAGGTACTATTTTTTTTCCCTTTTTTTTCGCGATTTCCATGAGCTTCGGTAATTGCAAAGCATCAAACACGACAAATGATTTGAGTATCCTAGAACCAACAACGCTTCTTGGACCAGAGTCTATAGAAGTCTGCTCGTTCCAGTTTTCTATGGGCACCATTTTTGATTTTGTCCCCATATTCGTACATACACACCTAAAAAAAAATAGTTAAAATCATAACTCTCCTCCCCATCCACTTCCGAACCTCATCGTGAACAGCTTGGCCTTACCCATCCAAATCCTAACCTTACTAAGAGTTGCTTAACACCACCCATCCATTTCACAAATCCCGATCTTACCTAACATATTTTCTAAACCACACTTTAATAATAAAAGTGGGAACTCGTAAGTACTTACTTTAATGTCGTTGGAAAAAGTTTCAACTCATTCCGAATACGCTATACAACCGGGGGTACCTACTCACACGCATGCACACTACAATATTTTTTAGTAATAAAATCGTATTTATTTTTTGCGACAGAGCGATACACCCGTCCGTTGGGGAGCGCGTCTCAGCGCAGATTGATGAACCGCGAGTGCAAAATGTATGAAGAATTCGCCAAATGTTTATACTTTCGCTAGTAATTGGAAAATATTGCGATTTTAATACATAAAAAAATTGATTTCCTGTAAAGGACTATATTTACCGCAATTTCTTATTAATTATTAAGATAAAATATGCTTTAAAATGACCTAAATTGGTACCTATTCTGACCCCTTTTTTTAAATTTTCTGCGATTCTTGTGATGGGAAAAACGTATTTGTGCGAAAATTTTGTATGTCGTCATAGATTTTTTCTGATGATTATCTGGAGATTAATATATTATCTTTAAATTAAGACCATGAAATTTTCACATTTGTGACAGCTTGTACATTAAAATGGTACCTGAAAAACACTAATATTTGTGGAAAAATGTAACAGCGTCCTTAAAGGCAGCCATAGAAACAAGATTTAATTAAAGCAGTTATAACTTTAAGCAACGATATGTAATTTACAGGGCCTGTCTAGCATTAGCACACAACTACTCCCAACTCCTTCGAGACTTATTCAACGCAGCCTTCGTGTCATGTTGGACGGAACTCGACAACACATCCCGTACGGAGCTAGCGAACGCTCTAGAACAAGCGCTGACTGCCCCCGACGCGCCTGAACTGGCGCATACCGTGCTGAACTTAGCCGAGTTCATGGAACATTGTGAAGGAGGCACCCTGCCGATATCTACGCATCTGCTGGGTGAAAGGGCTATGCATTGTAGAGCGTATGCAAAAGCGTTACATTATAAGGTAAGGTGAAAATTATGTTGTACTTAAACTGTTTGAAGAATGTATCCAAAAATGTTTGTAAAAAAAGAAATTTATTTTCCAATATCAATTTTTTTTACCAATTTTTTGGATAACCTCTTGTGCCTGTCACTTAGACATCTATGTATTTGTTTTTCTTCACCGTATGTAGATATTTGTTGGCCTAATCACTGTTTTTTTTTTCAAGGAGGAAGAGTTCCGTAACGGCGCAACTTCACAAGTCGTAGAAGCTCTCATCCACATCAACAATAAGCTACAACAGAAAGAGGCCGCAGAAGGCCTTTTAGAAAGAGTCATGGCACAGCGCGAAGCCGGCGACGCTAACTTAAAGGTCCAAATAAGGTGGTACGAGAAACTACACAACTGGGAAAAGGCCCTTGATTTATATGGGGATAAGCTAAATGACGATGGAAGCGATATTGACTCTTATCTCGGCGAGCTACGATGCTTCGAAGCTTTAGGAGAGTGGGTGGAATTGTACAACACAGTCTCCAAGAAATGGGTCAAAATGACCAATGAGGAACGGTTCAAAGCGGCGAGACTTGCAGCCGCTTCAGCGTGGGGTCTCAGCGAATGGGACTCCATGGCGAAATACGTCAATTTCCTCCCGGAAAATACTCAAGATGGTGCATTCTATAGGGCGGTTCTTAATATCCACAATTGCGCATATGACGAGTCTAAACTATACATCGATCAAGCGCGTACCTTGTTAGACTCTGAGTTGACTGCTGTGGCCGGTGAAAGTTATCAGAGAGCGTATGGTGCTTTAGTCAATGCTCAGTTGTTAGCAGAGTTAGAAGAAGTAATTATGTACAAATCGGTAGCAGAGAGGAGAGAATCGATCAGACAGGCATGGTGGACGAGACTGCAAGGCGGTCAAAGATTAGTAGAAGACTGGCGTAGGATCCTCCAAGTTCGCAGTCTGGTTCTAACACCGCAAGAAGACATGGCCACATGGCTGAAGTTCGCCTCTTTATGCCGAAAGAGCGGTGCACCACGCCAAGCTCACAAAACATTGGTAATGTTATTGGGAACAGATCCTAGCAAGCAACGGGACCTACCCCTGCCAACACACGAGCCAAGACTGACATTAGCGTATGCCAAACATTTGTGGGTCGCTGGCGACAAACAATTGGCGTACGACCAACTACAAAGATACGTCGATGGCACTGAAACGGGCGATCCGGAGCATTGCAGACTCCTTGCTCGATGCCATTTGAAACTGGGATCATGGTGTGAATCCTTGCTTGGAATTAATGAACTCTCTATCCCCGAAATTCTCAGGAACTACGCGGCAGCTACAGATCTGTCCTCTGATTGGTACAAAGCTTGGCATGCTTGGGCTTATATGAACTTTGAGACTGTTTTGTTCTATAAACATCAAGACACGAATACGACTGGTGGACAGTCAGAAAAGAGACCTTCTTTTGAATGTATTGAACAGCACACTGTTCCTGCAGTGGAAGGATTCTTCAAGTCCATTAAGTTATCACACGGCAGTTCTCTTCAGGATACTCTTAGGTTATTAACTCTATGGTTCGACTATGGTCACTACCCAGCCGTTCACGAAGCGCTTGTTGAAGGCATCAGAACGATCGAAATCAACGTCTGGCTTCAAGTGATACCTCAGCTTATAGCGAGAATCGACACACCTAGAGCTCTTGTCGGGAAATTGATTCATTCTTTATTAATCGATATCGGGAAGTCTCATCCTCAAGCGTTAGTGTATCCTCTGACAGTAGCTTCAAAGTCATCGTTTGTGGCTCGAAAGAACGCTGCTAATCAGATCTTGAAGTCGATGTGTACTCATTCTAGCAACTTAGTCAACCAGGCTGCTATGATTTCCGAGGAGCTGATTCGAGTTGCTATACTATGGCACGAGCAATGGCATGAAGCTTTAGAGGAAGCTTCAAGGCTTTACTTCAGTGAGAACGATGTGAATGCCATGTTCAAGACATTGGAACCTCTGCACGCGATGTTGGAGCGGGGCCCGCAAACGCTGAAGGAGGTGTCATTCAGTCAGGCGTATGGGCGAGATCTGAATGAGGCACAGGAGTGGTGTAATAGATATAAGGTATGTTTCTAGTTTCTACTCGATTGAAGTTCTCAATTTAGGACGTACCCAAAAATATTCATTGTACTGTAATGGGGAATGACGCTGCCATAGCTATTCGAAATAGAAAAACTTCTTCATTGGTTGAAAATCTGTTAATGCTTTTATTTAAAATAGGTTGGCCTCATTGGGACCTAGCTATGGTCACGCCATCTACAATGAGCTTTAATCCGTGATAGTGTCTGCAACTCAATGCACGTAACTCAACCGTCACGCACGTCATCATCACGTATTTTATTGGAAAACTGATCCTCGAGTGTGGCAAGCGAATTTTCGAAAATCTGTGAATGCAGATTGGTTTCCATTTAGAAATAAATTAATGTTTCCTTTGAGTAAAATTCTTTATCTCCAGTATTTAGAGTACTTTTCCTCCAGACGGCATTTCAAAATTCCACCCTGAATATACCATCCAAACTGATACCTACACTAATGCAGTTTTTATGATGTTGTCATAGGAATCTGGCCTAGTCCGCGACCTAAACCAAGCCTGGGACCTATACTACCACGTATTCCGGCGCATCAGCCGGCAGCTGCCCCAGCTGACGTCGCTGGAGCTGCAGTACGTGAGCCCGCGCCTGCTGAACTGCCGCGACCTGGAGCTCGCCGTGCCGGGGTCCTACGTGCCCGACCAGGACCTCATCCGCATCGCGCACATACAGAGCAGCCTGCAGGTGAGCTTGTGTGTGTAATGTCGCTGGAGCACCAGTACTGCCGTGACCGACCATCAAATTTAAAAAAAATTATAGGCAGTACATGGATCTTCTGCGCGTGGCCAGAATTGGAACTTGCGATCTTTTATTGTCAATACATTTCACATTTTTTAAGTAAAATTCTCTATCTGGGTGCTGTTGGTAAACCTCCAATGTCACTTTACAGGTTAGTTTTTCAACAACGTCTTCTATCGTATGGGATAGGATATATTATTATAGGATCTTTTGGTTGTTTTTATGATTTTTGATATCAAGTCCTATCATTTCTGTAAAAATTCGTAAACGAAAAATATGGAAATTTAAATCCAAGTTTATATTTCAAATGCGTTTCCTAACAAGATTAAAATGCAACTGCCGATAGATAAGACTATCTCTTTCTGACACTGAAGTCACTGCTAATAACTGGGAACTGGTTCCGCCACAGGTAATCACCTCAAAGCAGCGCCCTCGCCGCCTCTGCATCCGCGGCTCCAACGGCAAAGACTACATCTTCCTGCTCAAAGGCCACGAGGACTTGCGTCAAGATGAGCGGGTCATGCAGCTGTTTGGTCTAGTCAACACGCTGCTACAGGCCGATCCTGACACGTCACAGAGAGACCTGGCCATTCAGAGATACGCCGTCATCCCGCTCTCGACGAACTCAGGCCTGATTGGATGGGTGCCCCACTGTGATACGTTACATTCGCTTATAAGGTTCGTTTTGAAATTGTACTTTTTTCTAATTTATGTAATCGTCTATTAACTAACTCAAGAACACAACATCAGGCCCTGTAATACCCGAAGAATTAGGCAGGGGTGCCTTATTTACTTATAGCTACACCCACTTATGTTAAGTGAGGCTAGCCTGTTGAGATCAATCGGTCATAAATCTAGACTCTTCTTCTTTTTCATTGCACACAAAATAACAAATATACATACAAATTGCAATAATATAGCTGATGTACAAAGGCGAGTTTAACCTAATATTGATAGCGAGATTCGCAGAAGAGGATACACTTATTAGCTGACTTCTTATTATTAGACTCCTAGCTGTTACTGAGAAATGCCAAAGAATCTAAATGATAGACCACACAGATATGTTGAAAAAATAAATATATGCAGTGATTTGTTTTTCTAGCCAATTTTGATAAGTTCTAATTACTTGCGAATAACCTCGCAGTTCCAGTCGTCGTTCCTCGTCATCGGGGGCGAATGCCGAAGTTCTAAACAAACATCAGTCTTCGGGTATTGCAATAAGATCCATAATAACCCTTAACCCTTTTTTGGGAGAGCGCGCAGAATCACTCACTCGGATAATTTGAATAAGTGTCTCAACTTTTTTTCAACATACTTGTGCCATTTAAGTTCATAATGCGCTGTTCATCGACAGATGGGCGTCTACCTGAATACATTCAATGTTACCGACTTTCTGAATAAACATCTGTTCTGTTTTAAGGGATTATAGAGAGAAGAGGAAGTGCTTGCTGAACATTGAGCACAGAATCATGCAGAGGATGGCTTCCGACCTCGATAAACTGATGTTGATGCAAAAGGTTGGTTTTTATTCATCATCAATCTCTTGCCCATATCCCAATTCATTTTGGGGTCGGCACAGCATATCTTTTTCTTCTTCACACCTACACCTACTTTCTTGGCATATAATAAAAGGGTCGTTTCTATTATTACACACATAACCTTTTCCGTGCCCTCTCGTTTCCCTTACTCATACTCCCGTAGTTTGATGAAAGGGAAATCCGATATGACCTGAGAGAGGTCAGGCGAGGGATCATAGTCGTGCCCCATATATATTCTGTACGCTTTTACAGTGTACTGACCAGTTTCTGAATTGAGAATTTGAACTTAGCTGTCGCGAGATAATTATTCTGAACTTCCGATATTTCGACGCTGTTGCGAGCGCCATGATCGTGGGGTCACAGCGGAAGTATACATAGTTATAAACCGTTTGAGAAGTAAGAATTGCGAGGGCTACAATAAAGTATAGTTTGACAAGTTCTCAACTTAAAATTTCAAGGCATGACGTTTTGTTTTTAATTTTCCTAGGTGGAAGTCTTCGAACATGCCTTAGAGCATACAGCAGGCGATGACCTAGCCAAGCTCCTCTGGCTGAAGAGTCCATCATCCGAAGTATGGTTCGAACGCCGCACGAACTACACACGTTCCCTGGCCGTCATGAGCATGGTGGGTTACATCCTGGGGCTCGGAGACCGGCACCCTTCCAACATCATGCTGGACCGCGTCACCGGGAAGTTCCTGCATATAGACTTCGGGGATTGCTTCGAAGTAGCCGTGACAAGGGACAAGTTCCCGGAGAAGATTCCCTTCAGATTAACCAGGATGCTTATCAATGCTATGGAGGTAAGATAAGGAAGTTACTGATTGTTATTATTATATAAACTCAATATCAAATTGAATTGTTGTTAATTAACAGATTAAATCGACAAGGATTATGTATAATCGATATTAATCTGAATCGATAAAACATAATCATATTCTATCCCAGATAACTTTTCTCAAGGTTTTTTAAAGTAGGTACTGTTATCCACATAAGTGTGCGATGTAGTTTTCTTTCGATAGTATGTTTCTCAAGTACATTGTTACAAAGGCGGACGACGAAGAATTAACTTAACAAGTGGCAGAATTTCGCTCCTTTAATTCTAAATTATCTTCTACCTAGCCTTTAGTTTAGTTTATTTATTATTTTCCCAACTATGTTGAGGTCGGCTTCCAGTCTAACCAGAACAGTTTACAGTGCAATTTGGGGGTTAAACTGTAAACCAAAATAGCTTGTTCGACCATACCTGAATAACAGTATTTTACATGAAGCGATTGCTATTAAAATATATTATACTCACTTTAAGAATATTATACTTATACTATAGCCTCATTGTTCTACCCAAATGAGTCCCTATGCTGAGACTTAGTTACTGGTATTTTTTGTTCTCAAATCTTCTCTGAATTTCTCCAGGTAACCGGAATCGAAGGCACATACCGTCGCACATGCGAGTCAGTGATGGAAGTGCTCCACCGTCACAAGGACAGCGTCATGGCCGTGCTAGAAGCGTTCGTATACGATCCGTTGCTCAACTGGAGGCTTATAGACGCTGGCCGTCGATCCCGGGCTGACGCCGAAATCTGTTCCACATCAGACCCGGCGTCTTCCCCCCAGCCTAGCAGGAGCAGGATACATATAGGACTGATCGACGCTCTCGATCAACCAGCGGAGACGAATCTTAACAAACGAGCGCTAGCTATAGTTAATCGAGTGCGAGACAAGTTGACCGGGCGAGACTTCCCGCATATCGATGAGATTGTCTCGGTACAGAAGCAAGTGGATCTGCTCATACAACAAGCTACTAGTAACGAGAATCTATGTCAGTGTTACGTAGGATGGTGCCCGTTCTGGTAATACCAAAGGATTTTGGATGTAATGACACATTTTTTGTAGTAACTGATTTTTGTTAGAGCCTGTTTCCTAAACGAAGTGATTAATTTTAAATCTAAAGAGCATTTGTAAGAAAAATTAAAGTAGATGAGGAAGTAGGTACGAATAATGGTGGGGAGAAAGGCCGCAAGTCTGGTGATCTAGGTAATGAACTAGTTCTCATCCTTGTATCTGTGTTTTTGGGGAATGTTAATGCACATAAGTCATTCTTTTAAGTAGATATACCTCTTTCCTTATAGGTTTTTGATAACGGTCTTGAAGTTATCAAGAGTTGGAAACACAAAGCAGTAAATAAATGCAGAGTGAGTACGATTGCAGTTGAATCTATTCAAATTGTATTTTCTATCGCCACACAGTAAAGCGTGGCGATGTGGTGATGGGTGGTGGAGTGAGTGGTTGTTACAAAAAGTCTGGTAAGAAAATACCTGACTAAGACTTACCAGCCACGCTAGACCACGGAATGCTGTACTCGCTGAAAAAATATGAAAAGCTGGGCAACACAACAAAAGTGCCTGTATATATCAGTAGATAAAATTCCTCGGTAGACTGATGCAATAAAACTATGCATTTATTTACTACTTCGTGATGATAAAATGGATTGCAATACGCAGATAGGATAGAATATCATTAATTTGCGCATTGTGTAAACGTCTCTTAACCACTGTAATGCATTTATTTATATAACTGCACTCAGCATTTAGTCATATAACTCTTATATTATGTTATAATAGTTTAATAGTAATTAAGTTAAAGAAACTACTTCGGTTACTCCCGGTGTAATTATCGACGCCTCAAAATCAATACGTAAGTCAAATTCTGTGATTAGTGGAATGAATAGCCAATCGCCACTTACTTGCGTTTAATTTTAATTCGTCGATCATGTTCGTTCTAGTAACCGTACTTAACTTGTAACTATCGAATAATGTTTTATAGAAAAGAGTAGATGACAAAAAATAGTCACAAGAGTGCAAAGTTGTTTTTTAACCGCGTGCTCAATTTTGATGACCGAGCAAGCGAAAGATTCTAAAATTGAGTCACGAGCGCAGCGAGTAATTAAAAACTTAGAATCTTGAGCGTTAGCGAGGGAATCAAAAGAGCACGATGTGAAAAATCTTTGCACTCGAGTGCAACACGTAACTTTTCATCCCACCTCAGCGAGGAAATGAACAAACGCAACAAAAAAATTGCACATTATTAACAAATTCAGTTAATTCTGTTGGCATCAAATAAACTTTTTCGTCGCTAGATAAAGAGTGGTCATTTCAGGTTTTTCACTTGTTTTCAAGTTGGATTTTTAACAATATGACGTGAAAAGAAAATGGCGCGCGGAAAACATATTTAAAAAGTGCACCAAGAAGGTTCCGAGTCTGAGTTCTTAACAAATTAAAAAAAAAAAAGATAAATTCGGCACCATAGAGGTAGAAGTAAATAGGTTTAATGATGTTTTGAATTCACATGCTTATAATAGTGCACACGGTGTTTTAAATTCAAATTTACTCTACCCTCAACACGATAAAAAGGGCTTTTGCACTCAGATATCAAACAGCAAATAGAGTCTTTCCGAGATGGGGGATGAAAAAACTAATTAGTCCGTCGGTTAGATTATCAAAAAAATATATGACCCGTATTTTTCCTTTTGTTACGTAAACCAAAATTGACGAAGATACGATGCTTTTAAAATTGTCAATACGTTACGCCTAGGTATAATTTTTAGTGCGTTGTAACATCACAAGCCCCCACTCCCTAGTTTTGATGCGTTTTGTCTTGGTCATTATTCATTAATTTACAATAACAAAAAATATGTGTCCATTATTTTCCAATACTCTATCTGACGGACTAAATAGATTTGCAATTTATTGATGGTTGAAACTAGCCTATTATAACGGCGCCATATGATGGGGATTGAAAAGTACGAAAGGCTGATAAGTGAGAAACACGGGAAACGGCCGCCGAACGGGTCGGGACCACGGTGGGTGTAATTGCATACATTTATATGGACGCCAACACACGGAGAGCGTGCGCGGTTCGGTTAAGGGTCGTAGCACACGTATCAACTCGAGCCGTTCAGTATTATTTGTATGAAACTCCCTACTGCAACGCACTCTAATCTGAATCGTAACGTAATCGCCTCGCCTCGGGACAAGCTCACGAACCGCGGTGCGGTGTGTGGTAGATTTGCAGTCCCCGCGCTTACGGTTCTCCGTACCCTAGCTTACGTTTCTCCGTACCATAGCTTACGGTTCTCCGTACTCTAGCTTACTGCTCTCCGTACCCTAGCTTACGGCTCTCCGTACCCTAGCTCCGATCCGCTTACGTTACGTGGACGGCTGTTTGACGCCAAGGGGAAAGGCGGTGCGGTGACGATCCCTTTCCGAGTTGATAAGTGTGCTACGACCTTAAGGCGCGAGAGCAGCGTCCGTCGCCTACCATCATAAACAGCGCTCGGCCGAGATTTTCGGGAGCGGGAGCGGACGCAATACATATATAATAGTCAAGGGCGCGGGTCGAGCGCGGCGCGTCTCGGTTTTGATTTTGTGAATATTTACATAAAATATTAATTTCGCTTTAGATCTTATAAAACATGCTCGTAAACATATACTTGTTTGTACGAGCCTAGGGACGAAAACTTAAAAATGCAGGTCAACAGTTGCAAAATACGGTCGGCCGGGTTTGACCCGCAGTCGACACATGATTACAAGGCAAATGAACGGTGTGTCTGACGCGGTCGACACGACCCGACCCGGACCCGCTTTCCGTGTGATTCGGGCTTTAGATAGAAAGACTTCTACAGCGTAGTCAGCACAGTCAGTGCTCTATGTACATAATCTGTTAGAAGCGAGGTTACTTTATGCAGAGCACTGAGTGTACGCATTGGAATGTGCTGCTCAAGTTGGAAGAAGGGCTGTCGCCAGATTATATAGGCTAACTGTTTCATACTAATTATGAATTAATTAGCTCGCGTTGTTCGCATAACCCAGTGAGTGCCATTAGCTGCATATTGATCACACTAATGGAAAAAAGGGGCGTAAGGAAAGGAGAGTCTCTCTTAACTACAAACTAAAAGCCACTAAATAGTGCGACCATTTCTCCTATAAAACTTACTAGAAAATATCTGGCTGAAAATATAGACATTAGGTCAAGTAAATAAGGTTGTTTTTTTTATATTATACTGTCGACATAAATTTAGTTAGGTTGTATAATAATATGAACAAATTGGGATGTAACGTTGTTCTGTTATAGGAAATATAAAATTGTGCCTATATTGTGATAAGAAAAGATCATTTCCATTTGGAAAGGATATCATGCTACTTGTAAATAAGCTGTGTTTCTGTAAAAAATCTGTAATTAGAATGTTTTTTTCACGGAATAAACGATTTGTTGTTACAATATGGTTTTCTTATTAGCTTCACGATCTAATCACACATAAACTCACGCCTTTTTGTCATGAGGGTAGGTAGATTCAGTGCGCAACCTTTTACGATCCTTATTAATATACTCCTTTAGGGAGTTTAGGCTCGAAGCGAAGCTTTTATGCTCTTAAGCATGGTTAAGACGAAGCCAGTGTTGTAAGCGTGGTTAAGGCTGCCAGGCGAGCGCTGCCTGCCAGTACTCGCGGGAATAGAGCGGCGGCGGCGGCCTATTTTTCAAGTCAGTGCATGACCTACGCCCGCGAGCCCCGCAACCCCCACGCAACAGGACGCGTGTAGACGCACCGCACCAGAATAATCCAGGAAAGAAATGAA
Source organism: Xestia c-nigrum (assembly GCA_916618015.1). Classification (NCBI taxonomy): domain Eukaryota; kingdom Metazoa; phylum Arthropoda; class Insecta; order Lepidoptera; family Noctuidae; genus Xestia; species Xestia c-nigrum. Next base: position 17,537,425 of record OU745261.1, on the reverse strand, counting down.
TCTATTCGCCTCATCTAAACAACACAGGCCAGGCCAGCGCTGGCTTGTCTGAGGACTAGCGCCAACGTTACGGGCTTCGTTAAAATCTGGCTTTATTATAAGTGCCAGTTATCACAGGTACTTTTGATAAGTATTCTATTAAAACACTTCAATTAACACTCAATTAGAAATAGTTGAGTGACTTGATTACGCCTCCGCTAATCGAAGTGTTAATGGGCTCTTAACGCCTGGGACCTATTAATTGTTATGAAAATGATTGGAACTTGGAATAAACATAAGAAGTGGACAGATAGAACATTCGTTTTATCAAGGATATGATAGCTTCCTTCTATGATTAAAAATGATATTAACTACAATATGTACTTATCTACACAAATTAAATATAACTTTATTAGATTAGAACAAAATAAATCTGTGTGACGGGCCTAACTGCATGGTTTATTTTTATATTTTTATCGATTTCCTAAATCGCAGTGTATTATGTGGTTAGCAACAGGACAATAAGATTACAGTAATTGGGAAATGTTGCTTCCAAAGTGTACATAATCACACGTAATAGGTACATATATATACTAATTCACGACTTTTCCCCATGAGGGCAAGCAGGAACCACACACCGCCACCTTTTTTTTTTTTTTTTAAGGATGGGAAATCATCAAATGACCCCCCCCACTCTGGGCGGAGCGGGAGGGAGTGTCAGACTCTTACTGACTAAAAACCATCCATGTTCCTTCCTCGCCTTTTACGCTCCGGGGCCGCGGTATCTCTTTCGAACAGGCCCGCAACCCCGGCAGGCTTCGGCCCTTGCGGGCCCCTCTCCTTTTGCTGACATCTCTTTGAGGCGCGCGTGGAACACGAACGCGCCGTCGACACGGCCTGTCGTCGTCGTTAGACGGCCGGGCGGCTAGCTAGCCCATAGCCAGCCGTCCACAGGCCCGCATCTACGGTGGCCGGTAGCCACCACGTGGCCCCCGACGCCCGTTGCGTCTCCCGCGGCGGCCGGGAAGAGAGGATCTCTCCCTCTCTCGTTCCGCCACCTCCTTCGCTAGCATGACTGCTTCGCAGAAGGAGGCGACGGCTTCCCATTCCGTCTCGCTCCGGACCATGGATTGAACCAGGGCCGGACGCGAGAGATCGCCGCCGCACACACCGCCACCTGCTACGATCTTTATGTAGGTACTCCTTTTGTACACCGGTTGCGAGGTCAGATGAGACGACCATTAAGGTCAGTGTATGATACACCGTAATTTTTTATCCTCGACTGTCCTCGAGAACCAGCTGGTGGTTAGGTCACCTACACCTTCCACAAGGACAAGGAAGAGTGAATATAAAAAAAAAAAAATCGAACATCTTCGTCCGTTAACACACTTTCTTGGGCTATAATGGGTCCGGAAAAATATTGTAATTACTCTCACTTACTTTATTTATTAGATATAGATCAGTTATAGTGGCGTAAGGCACAAACTTTGTCCCAACTTATAAATTACTAGCGGACGTCACGCGGTTTCACACGCGTAATTCCCGTTCCCGTGGGAGTACGGGGATAAAATATATCCTATGTTACTCGTGGATAATGTAGCTTTCGAATGGTGGAAGAATTTTTAAAAACGGTCCAGTAGTTTTTAAGCCTATTCATTACAACCAAACAAACAAACAAACAAAGTTTTCCTCTTTATAATATTAGTGTAGACATGACCTATTCATGATTGCACACAAGACACGGCAATCATTAAATATGACTCATTGCAGTTGAATCGTACGATTTATTAGGAAATAAAGATACTGGCATTGAAAATGCCCTCGTCTGGGCTTTAATAAATAGGTACCTACTTATGCTTTCACTTACCTAGTTATGTAAGCATAAAAATTATACTTACTTGGGTAGTTTTGCAGAAATCGAGGACTGGTATCGGTTTCGTAAATGGCGAGTCGTCTCTACTATCAATAGACAGGGAGCTCCGTTGAGATGGGTATGTATGGGAAAATCAACACTAGTCATTCGTTTTTAGGGACCTAAGGACCTTAGATCGTTGATGCAGTTAGTCTTAATTCCGTAACCACCATGACTACTTATAATAAACTAGGTATGGTATAATATAGCTTTATTTGTTTCAGCTTCGTCTGTCACTTATCTATCTAAAAATCATGATTTCTATGAAGAGGGCATTTTAATGATTAAATGTAGGTACATACACATCGCTTAAATACCTAACCCATTGGTATTGAGTACGTCATGCTACTGATCACGTATTGTAGTATGAACCATCGGTAAGTATCGACAGTTTTCCTGCTTACTTAATTAATTAGGAATTCACATTAGACAAACTACTCAGGTACTCTGCATATACACAGGAAAACGCATACACACAGATGCTTTATATGAAATAAATTATTAAAACCTATAAACGCGCGCCGGATTCAGCAAAACAAACGCGATCCCCTCAGGCGTGAAGAAAGTAATTGTTTCCAGTGCGGGCCCGCCGTTTGAAACAGAAACACTACGCTGTTCGTCACAAGGGATATTCAATCATAAAACACTATCTAATCAACGATCGTTTGCCTTAATCAGTTGGCCGGTGACCGCAGAGCGCGCTGGGTGCCCCTACTACTGTTCCGTACAAAATAACACGCGAACGCCATCGCCATGGCGAATTCTTACGAAATACGTGACTTCAGCTCGCTGAGTAAGTTTGTAATATTTATTGCCAAATGCACGGTTTCTTATAATCACACTTCATGCTCAATTTCTTTTTTCAAATAAATTCTCAATTGTTTGTATGTAAGTGTTCAGCGATTTTTTCATGTCTATCTTAAGATATGGCCTAGATACATTAAACACTACTTAGTGAGACACAAGTAAGTAATTAATAATAAGTGCCTATTCAATAATATTGATATGGGACTGCTAAGTAACTGGTTACCCTTCGAACAAACTCAAGTTAGATTACTGTATAACAAGTAGGTTTGCATCAATGTTAGATCAATACGGAAACACAATTTCCTTGTCGAATCCAAAACATTGATAAAATATCTAACAATACAGTTTATTGATACTTGTTATCATTGCAAAATTATTCTGATTATGTTATTAACCGATCGCAAATCAGGTATAGTTCTGATTGCATCGAACTGCTGGTACATATCAAATAAGGGGGCGTCCATAAATTACGTGAGATGATTAAGGGGGGGAGGGGGTCGAGTTAAATCTCATCTAATCTTACGTTGGAGAGAGGGGGGGTCTCGGCAAAAATCGCGCAATTTTTTTTCTGATTGAAACAAAAAATCATCAAGATCAAGATTTTTATAACGCATACGTAAAAAGATACATAAGGCGAAGAACCCAGATTTTGTAAAATCTCACGTGAGATTGGGGGATGGGGAGGGGGTTAAATAAAATCTCACGACATCTCACCAGGGGAGGAGGGAGGGACAGAAAATTAAAAAAAACTCCTCACGTAATTTATGGACGCCCCCTAACAAACACAAATATGAGTTGTTTCCTCTAAAATTATGGACTGTCCATAGTGTCCATATGTTTCTAATATTTATGCTAACGTTACACTTGTGCCTCGTGACTGCAATAAGTTATATCTAAATCGTCATCACATTTATATCATGCATAAACGAAAGTGACGCAGTCTTGTCGGTTAACGCAGTGGTGACACGTCTTCTGGGTTTAAGTATGGGTTCGAGTCCTATGCGGATCAAAGTTGAGGAAGCGTACCCTGCATGTGCGTGGAAGTCGGTCAGGGGTTTAGTTCATTTGAGGATTTGGGGCTGCGGGGTTCGAAAGAGATACCGCAGCCCTAGAACACAAAGCGGTAAAAAGGAACATGGATGGGTTTTAGAGTCCTACAAGTGCTTTTACAAGCAGCGCAGACAGAAAGTGCCTTCGGAATTTGAACGATGTTTAAATAATCATCTCTTCGTCGTTATTTACTTTTGTACAATATTCAGGTCATCTCTGCAGATTTCCATGTATCTTTTAAAATGAGTGACTATAATTTCCCAGAACATAAATCGATTTTTACCATATAGCCAGAAATGATAGGAAGCCAATTCAGTAACTACTGTCCTTATCGACACAATATAAAGTAATAACGAATAAATTCCTACAGAAAAGAAAACTAATGATCTTTAATCGCTTTACAGGTGAAACTGTACAAAATTTACTGAAAGCAGCCGCAGAAGTAAGAAAAAAAGCATACTGTCCGTATTCCAACTTCGCAGTAGGAAGCGCAATATTGACTGAAGAAGACGAAAAAGTTTATACAGGATGTAATATAGAAAACTCGACCTTATCGCCCACGCTTTGCGCCGAGCGAACGGCAATCGGGAAGACAGTATGCGACGGATATCATAAGTTCAAGATAGTTGCTGTCGTGGCGCATCAACAGGACTTCACCGCGCCTTGTGGGGTCTGCAGGCAGACCCTCAGTGAGTTCCGATCATCGGATGGGGACATCGAAATATACCTCGGTAAACCGTCCCACGACAGAGTACTGTGCACAAAGCTATCTCATATACTACCCTTTGGATACGTGAGCTATAAGAAAGATAATATTATATCATAATTTTGATTTTTTTAGATTAAAGTGACATGTGTAAAATAATGAGTGTAAAAGCACCCTTGACGAAGCTGAAAGGCTCTTGTTCTCCGTCATTGCGATAATTTTCTTGTTGTGGAACATACCTCCGCCTTACGGAGATATTGGGGATTCAAACTTCCAACCCGAGTGACGCGACGTAGTGACGACCCGAAAGGTGTAGTTGTAGTGAGGCTGCCTTACGTTCATAGGGTCCTGGGTTCGAATCCCGCTAGGAGCAAATATTTGTGTGATGAGCATGAACATTTGTTTCCGAGTCATGGATTTTTATATGAATAATAAGTATGTATTTACAAACAAAAAGGTTCATATGTAGTATTATATCAACTATCTGGTGTCCACGATACAAGCCTTGCTTAGTATGACACTAGATGGCGATGTGTGTTAATGTCCAGCGATTTTTATTTATTTAACTTAAAATATATCTAATTTTGAATGTTATAACTTTAGTATCTACTATGCAATTCATCCATCTGCTCAAAGCTTTGAGTGCGTTACATTGAGTCCTACCGTAAAACGTAATTTTACATCCTCCAAAAATGCGTTTTCCAGTAATATTTTTAGTGTCACTTATTTTGAAGTAAGGGTCCGTTTACACTTTGTATATTGATATAACTTATAATGACTTGAAAATTCTGTGAAATAAAAAAGTACAAAAAGCTTTAACGTTTTTTATTGCGTATTGTATTTACAAACCTTATAAACTAATAGTATGGGTCCAATATACACAGCGTAATGGCAACGCGTTTAACGTGAAGCACTCATTTATTCTTAATAGGTTATTTACAACAACATAACCAACAACGAAACTTTCGTTTTCAATATCAATAACAAAAATGAAACAGTTCAAAATAAAATACCGACAGTGAAATAAATTTTTAGACGCACACAGATGCGTCAATAAACGAAAAAGAATTGTGGCAGTCGCAGTAGTGAAACGTGTGACTATGACGGTGAGTATTTAGTTTCGGGGGTTTCTAAAATACTAGGTCCCTTGTCGTTTCACTCTCGCATCCGTTCAGCACGGTCTAGTCACGCAGTGGTTCCCAAACTTTCCTGGACCAGTGACCACTTTGGTGTCTTTAGCAGGGGCCACAAGGTCCTAGATTAACACGGACACCGACAGGATTATGTCTAGAGGGGGGAATCTTTATCTCATACAATGCAAACATTGGAAAATAGGATGAAAACCTTTAGAATCAAGATAGTGAAGGATACAAAAGCGACCGAGAAGTGAGCTCGAAAAATGTTGCAATCATTAATACGGAAAAAGGAATAAGTCAGTAGATTCTCAAAAACTTTTAGCATCTCGCCTCTGATTGATTCGATTAGGTTGGGTTGAGCTTGCATCATCTTTAGAACATTAAAAATACGTACAATATTTTAACCTATCGCAGTCCATATTCGAGGCTTCTGCGGACCATAGGTTGGGAACCACTGGTCTAGTGCAATGTGTAATTATGCGTTTCATCTGGTGAAATATACAAATAAAACATTTTGAAATGTATATTAAGTGCCTCTCTCTTTTTTCTTAATTGTTTCTATTTAACCATCAAATAACATATTTTATAAGACTGTTTCGGCAGACGTCCGCATCTGCATTCGTCATGAAAATGTTTACAACTTAGGTTCACAATAAAATAACGGCGTAAACCGTCTTACACGTTTTATTTCAGTATTCAGTCATGCAAATATATTACCAGTCCGATAAGCGGTATATTTCGACGTGGATGTCCCTTAAAATACCCGTAGTTTACAACTTGTTTTGAACTACAATTCGGTGGTAAATATAATTAAATAAAATACTGGAGTCGTTGAATAAATGCTATAAAGTTTATAATAGGGTAGAATTATTTGTAAAGCAAACCATAATATATGACACTATCTAACTAACGAGATAAGTATGTAATTATAGGTAGTTCGTAGTCTGACTGAAAAACTCATAAATTAACATAAATAAACTTAAAATATAATTCTCTTAACAAATATTAATATCATACATAACATAAACAAAATAATTAGTCTTATTTAAGTGACTATATTTTTACATTTTAAACACAGTTATATTGTATAAGGTGCAAATAGAGATAAAAACAATGTAATCGTCGTAGTAATAAAACTATGTTTACAGCTGACATAACAACGTTATTTACATAAAACAGCGAGTTTGTTTAAATCACTCACGAACGCTTTCAGCGCATCCGAAATAATACATTAAATACTAGCGCACAAATGGCCGAATCGCATCACAAGGTATAATTGCATAAATTCTCAGATAGTCGCATTTCATACAGTTAGTTACGATCTGCTTAATAACGGCAGATAGACGTGATGTGTGCGAGACCACTGACAAAGAATTATAGTTGTTATTCGGATTTACATCCCAATGCATGTAATCTAGGAAGCCGAAAACCGTCCAGCATGGAGAGCGTTAGTTAGAGAAGGCAACGACCCTCATCATGAGGAAAAGAGAAAGAAGAAGAGAGAAGAATCCCGGAAGAGTTAGGGAGAGATGTACCTAATAGTTTTTTTTTAATTATTTTTAAATTTTCTTTCTCTTACTTTATCTTTTTATTTGCAATGTAATGTTCTTTCTTTCTTTCTTAATAGCACGCCCTCATTTCGCCAGTTATGTTTAAGTCCCAGGACGAGCCTATTAGCATCAACGGGATACAAAACCAGACTCCTGCTACTGAGAAATTCCTGATGGAGAAACCCAATAATAAACATACGTATACGGAGAATTTCAATAGCCTACGTGCTAATAAATCCCTGACTGTACGAAAGCGACGTATAACAGAAAGATATTAGATAAATCTGCAGTGTGTTACATTGCGAGCAGAAACGGCTGGAACATGCGCTAGCCTGAATAAATACTTATAGTCCATCGCTCACTCACCAATAAGGACACCAACCGATGTAACACTGACACAAATTCTCATTGCTCGTAGCCTGTTTGATGAGCAAGTCCACTTGCTTAGGAACACTGACTACTGCCTCTACATGCGGGAAGTCCCTTCCAGTTAGTTTGTCTCTTATCCTATTGAGGATCGAGAGCGCCCGCTTGTTGAGGTTCGCTTCCGGAGGAATCTCTACAGACTCGTAGTGTAGATGGTTGCGGGAACGGCTTGGGGGAGTGTAGGAAGAGTCGATGTCTAAAGAGAATGATGACTCGCTGGGCGAGTGATGGTCGGTGTCAACGAGTCTCCAGTTGAGCAGTGGGTCGTACACGAAGGCTTCTAGGACAGCCATCACGCTGTCTCGGTGTTTGTGTAGAACGTGCATGACGGATTCACATGTCGAGCGGTATGTGCCCTCGATGCCGGTTACCTGCGACAAATAATGGTTAATTAATTTTGTTGTTTAACTTCCTCTTACACTTTCTTGAGTACACTTAAAGTACATAAGGGATTATATCCGTGATTTTCCTTAGGTACGAGTACGCACGGATATAATCCCGTAAGTACTTTAAGTGTAGTGAAAAACCGTGAAAGTCTAAAACAGTGCACTTTCTTGAGTAGTATTTAAAAAACTCGTTTTTAGGGTTCCGTTGCCAAATGGCAAAAAACGGAACCCTTATATAGATTCGTCATGTCTGTCTGTCCGTCCGTAAGTCACAGCCACTTTTTTCCGAAACTATAAGAACTATGCTGTTGAAACTTGGTAAGAACCGCATTTAAGATTTTCACACAAAAATAGAAAAAAAAAATTTTTGGGGTTCCCCTTACTTTGAACTGAAACTCAAAACTTTTTTTTTCATCAAACCCATACGTGTGGGGTATCTATGGATATGGTCTTCAAAAATGATATTGAGGTTTCTATCATCATTTTTAGTTTGCGGGTGAGACACTTTCAAAGTGGTAAAATGTGTCCCCCCCCCTGTAACTTCTAAAATAAGAGAATGATAAAAGAATAAAAAATATGTGATGTACACTTCCACCGAAAATTGGTTTGAACGAGAAATAGGTTTTTTTTAATACGTCAGACATCGTAAAATCGTAACTTTTATATTATGTTACTTGCTGCTACGGAACCCTTCATGGGCGAGTCCAACTCGCACTTGGACGCTATCGTTTTTTATATATATGGCTCTCTACTACTTACAGAGAGATTTGTTTTTTAAGTTTACAATTGGTAGATTAATCGCATCGAAATGATAGATACCTACGTATCTATCATTTCGATGCCATTATTGACCATCTTTCATTCTTTATCTGTCCTCAATCATTTAGTGATGACTTCTATTGTAGGGGTCATCGCCGGGGAATTACATCTACCGCGTCATACTTGCATTTTATTAAAAACAGATATACATATTGCATATCCGTTTTGTCAATGGAATACTTATTCTATGTGTCATTTAACGCATGATAACCTGGCCAACTAGGTGCCAGGACAGAAGAGAAAACTACGAAAGAGTATAAAGACTGAAGACTCATTAACTATCTCCGTTTGTTTGTGCAACCTTACATTTTATGTCTCTTTAATTAATAGTAGATTATGCAACAAGTGAAAAAAAGGGAATTTAACTCGAGTGAGTAAGTTGGCTTCCGAGAGCAGCTAAGGATTCTAGAGTAGAATCCTGAGCGGAACGAGGGATACGAGAACCGAGATGTTCTTTTTCATGAGTTGTGTATCTACTTTTTACCATTGACTGCGAGAAAATAAATAGAAGTATAGTACTCATTTATAATAATAATAATACTTTATTGAGTACAAATCCTTATAAACAAATCCTTAATATCTAGCAAAGTTCACAAATAGTACAAAAGATGAAACCCTGACTCCTAAACTAGGAAAACCTGTGACTTAAAAGTCAGTGTTCTACTGCCACTTGGACACTATATACCTTATGGAAATTGAGAGCTGGTAAGCTGATATTATTTTAAAGAGTACATATTATGTAGGATTTCAGAGAGTAATTTATATTTCTCGTTGGTTAATAATAACAGCCAACCGGATCAGGGAGCCACGCTTACCAAGGTAGTCAAAAAAAGAGCTTTATTCACTATCGATGGTAAAAAAAATCTTTTTAACAACATCAGTTAACCTCTTCTCAGCGCGCAGCCTTAGCGGCAGATGACACAACAACAAAAAACCGTTTGTTAAATAGTTCAAAGTATAGTACAACCAATTTGTGCTAAAGCCGAGGTCGACGAGATCAAATGGATTTAGTAAACGACGCAGTTCCCAGTATTGTGTCAGGCAATAATTATCCGACTGACTTTAGTGAGTATCTCCACTACTCGTAAATTATGATCTTGATGGCAAAACAAATTCTTGAGTAGTGAACTGACTACAATGATTCAAATAATTTAGTAAAGTAATACGTATTACAAGAATCATTAGTGTTACTTTTAGTTCTTGGTTGCACAAACTAAAAGATTTAGAGGCGACTGGAAGACGATGGAGGAGGTCTTTGTCCAGCAGTGGGACAATGTCGACTAAAAAAAAATCGGCCTGCTTTTATTAACTACGCCAGTCTATGCTGCTTGTGCATTCTGAATACTCAAATATAATTTAAAAACTTAAAAAATGCTATATATCTTATCTTTTAATGTCATCATGTCACCGCTAGATTTGAATATGAAAATTATCTGGACACATGAAAGTTAATTACTATAACAACTTCCCAATCTAATCGTATCATTGTATTTTATTCAACTGTAGTTCGTTAGGCATTATGGGCTCTATCTTGTTATGATTAAGTACAAAATTCAAAACACACATCAACATTCCGTTGGTCCTTTTGACTTTGGATGGTCTCCACGTGTCAGTCTCATTGCTTTTGTACATTTTACGTGTTTTTGTGGTTTTGGTAACATAGTTCTTCAGTAGTTACTAACACAAATATGGATCTGTGCCTATTATATGATGCGTGTCTTAAATAAAGTTCTTATATCATAAAGCAATTCGCACTACACAACGGGAGCGAGTTAAGTCACCTGCATCCGTTAAGCAGGTGATTTACCCGCCATATTTCAGATCCATCATGAATCCGTTCGTCATTTGTTTAGTATGACCGGAATAATCATCCATTTACAAATGCGGAAAACTGAACCAGCCTGCATTTAACTAACAAATAAAATCTTACCTCCATAGCACTGATAAGCATCCTGGTCAGTCTGAAGGGAATTTTCTCCGGGAACTTGTCCCTTGACTGTGTTACTTCGAAGCAATCCCCGAAGTCTATATGCAGGACTTTCCCGGTGACTCGATGCAGCATGATGTTGGAGGGGTGCCGGTCTCCGAGCCCCAGGATGTAGCCCACCATGCTCATGACGGCCAGGGAACGCGTGTAGTTCGTGCGGCGCTCGAACCAGGCTTCGGCTGATGGACTCTTCAGCCAAAGGAGGCGGGATAAGTCGTTCCCAGGAGTTTGTGAGAGGGTGTATTCGAAGACTTCCACCTGTGTGACGCAAAATTTTCATATACATTTTGATTTTATGCCTAAATAAAAACACACTAGTATTTTCAGCGCAGTCGGCTCAGCTTTAACAGTTACAATTCAAATCAGTGCAATAAATATTTAAATCCTCAGATTAAGCTTTATATTTCGTCTATGTAACATCGACGAAATATAAAGCCATGCATTCGGCCAATGGCGAGTCCCAAAAACACAATAACTTCATAGTAAGTTACCTTATGCCTCAACATCAACTTCTGGTAATCAGACGCCATCCGTAACATAATCTGCTGCTCCGTGCTCAAAGCCATCTTATTCGACTTCTTATCTCTATAGTCACTAATGAGGTTGTATAGCGTGTCACATTGGGGCACCCAGCCTATCAACCCGGAGTTAGGGGACAGCGGTATAACAGCATACCGCTGTATGGCCAAGTCGTGTCTATACGTATTAGTGTCAGCCTGTAGCAGCGTGTTGACCAGACCGAACAGCTGCATGACCCGCTCATCTTGACGCAAGTCCTCGTGGCCTTTGAGTAGGAACATGTATTGTTTGCCGTCGGAGCCCTGGATTGTGAGACGACGAGGACGCTGTTTTGATTTTATTACCTGTGGAATAGGGAGAGTTAATTTAAGTTACCAGATATTTAAGAACAGAACATGCAGACGCAGTCTATATCGCATGGTTACGGTTAAAATCGGCTAAAGCACTGAAAGTATTGCGATTCGTGACAAATCTTCTTTTTGGATAGTTTATCGTTGCAGCTATCACATTATCTTTATGAAGTTTAACGTACTTATGTAATTTATTCAAAATGTTGTAAGCAATTACACCTAATGGCGCCCAAATGGGCCTCGCAACATGATAATACCCTTTGCAAATCACAAGTGCACTTCATGAGACTCTTAAGTCATTGTCGTAAGGTTTAAATTGCAATGACACATGAAATAAATGACAAATTAGATACATCCACTATAGCTGATTTTGATATAGGAAGACTCACTTGTAAATGACTATGTATATGCGATATCCTGATGACCTTCTCATTGGGCACATAAGAGCCGGGCACAGCGAGCTCATAGTCCTTACAGGTGTGAAGACGTTTGCTGACGTACTGCAGCTCCAGTGACGTCAGAGAACGGAACTGTCGCTCGATACGACGGGCTACGTGATAGTAGAAGTCCCAGGCTTCGTTCAGGTACCTATTTTCACCAGTCTCCTAGAAAAGAAACAGGTTTGTTTCAAGTGTTTAAGAGTTGTAAAGAATGTCAACGATAGTTTGGTGTCAATTTATTACTAGAAAAATATAAATTTACAGGAATCGTAAAAACATAATTTGGTAGTTACATTCTTTTTTGATTATTGTTATTTTCTTAAAAATAAAAAAATATATATCGCTGGACATTACACGCAGCGACATCTAGTGCCACACTAAGCAACGAGGCTTGTGTCGTGAACATCAGATAGCAGTAGCAAGTGGGTGGGGGGGTAGTGGTAGCAGTTCTTAGTAAGCAGATTGCGAATGTTGCCAGGCTACAAAACATGTCAATCTAAAAAACAACTGAAGAAAAACGAAGACAAATTTATCTAGTAAAATGTTTTATATACAGTTTTAATCATTATAATTGTTATTTTTTTTTTTTGAAAATTAAAATAATTATTTATGAAAAAAATATATTTTATTTTTCAAAGAAAATGAAAGTTTCAATTAAACTAAATTTATTAATGATCACTTACTTTGTATAGTTCTAACCACCGATGTGCCTCTTGTAGATCTCTTCCATACATCTGCAGGAACGAGACCTCTTTCAACGTTTCCGGAGGTCGATCCAGCATTGCGTGCATTTTGTCTAACGTCTTGAACATACCTCGGTAGTCCTTCTCACTAAAATATAATCTGTGGAATATCGAAATAACACGCGTGTTATTGAACTTAAATGGCACATTGTAGATATTGACGGTTGAAAATGGTAAGTTATTCTTCTAATCATACTGCGCATAATGCGTGTTATCAAATGTACGTCAATATTAACAGAACTGCGGCAATCACCCTTACTACTACGACGAAAAGGTGCTCGGTGACAGGTTGCAAACGACTATGCAAATTGGTGAAGATTTGTCATAATAATAATAATAAAGCCTTATTTCCGAACTTTTGACTTTTTTTTTACATATTTGAAACGGAATATTTAAAACTAAAATCTACATTGAACTACAAAAGGTCTCTCAGTTCGGTGTGCCTTATGGCAAAGGCCTCCTACAACTCTTTCCACTGCTTTCTGTCTGCCGACACACTTGTCCAGAGGGGACCTAAAGGCATTTTCAGGTCATCCTCTCATGTTCTCTTTTAACGACCTCGACTCCTAATGCCAGATTTGTCATAACAAAATTCAAAATAATATTAAAGTAAAAAGGGTAAAGAATATTTACCTAGAAGCCTCATCCAGCGCAATGAACACCTGATCGTGCCACAAAATGGCTACCTTTATCAGTTCCTCTGATATAACAGCGGCTTCATTCACCAAGTTCTGCGAATGTGCACACATCGTCTTTAAAATATAGTTGGCAGCATTCTTCCTGGTCACGAAAGAGGATTTCGTTGCGACTGTCAGAGGGTATACCAGCGCTTGTGGGTGCAACTTGCCGATGTCTATAAGGAGTATATGAACTAGTTTGGCTACTAAACTCCTTGGTGAATCAATGCGGGCGATAAGTTGAGGTATCACTTGCAGCCATATCTTCACGTCGATTTGTCTGATACCTTCAAATAATGCGTCGTATATAGCTGGGTGATGGCCGTGGTCGAACCACAGAGTAAGTAGCCTCAATGTATCCTGCAACGCGCTACCATTCGACAAACTAATAGACTTGAAGAAACCCTCTATAGCTGGTATTGTATGAGTATTAATAAAGTCTGCTCTAGACACTTTCTTCTCCCCAGAACCGCCTGCAAGACTACTCTCGGATATATTGTCTTGTTGTTTATAGAATAGCACTGTTTCGAAGTTCATACACGCCCATGCATGGCACGCCTTATACCAATCCGGAGCAAGGATCGTCGCCGCTGCGTAATTTCTTAGTATTTCTGGAATAGACAACTCGTTGATTTCTTGAAGAGATTCGCACCAAGATCCTAATTTAAGATGACAACGTGCTAGCAACCTGCACTGTTCATCGTTATCTGGTACAGAGTTATCCAAAAACCTTTGTAAGACATCATAAGCGTATCGTTTATTACCAGCATCCCACAAGTTCTTACTATAAGATAGCACAATTCTGGGATCTTGCATTCGTAGTAGTACGTCAGGGTTTGTGATAGGATCGCATCCCAATATCGAAAGAACTATTTTGTGAGCTTGGTTTATAGCACCGCTCTTCCTACATAAGGACGCGAATTTCAGCCAAGTCTGGAAATCTTCTCGTGGAGACATTACAAGACTGCGTATCTGTAACATTTTCCTCCAGTCCTCAACCAATCGCTGACCGCCTTGAAGTCTCAGCCACCAACATTTGCGAATAGGGTTTCGTCTTTCCTCTACGAGTTTGTAGGTGACCACTTCTTCTAGTTCTGTCAATAGTTGAGCGTTTACAAGAGCACCGTACGCTCTCTGGTAGTTTTCACCGACGACAGCGGTTAACTCATGGTCTAATACGCTCCTAGCAGAGTCAATATAATGCCTAGATTCCGGCCAGTGTCCTTCATGGATAGCGAGTATGGCTCTATAGAAAGCGCCTTCTTGGCAATCCTCGGGGATGCACTCTACATATTTCCGCATGGAGTCCCATTCTTGCAAGCCCCAAGATGCTGCGGCGGCTATTTTGGCAGACTTATTCCTGATATCTTGATTGGCATTGTCCCACTGTTCAGCTGTGTGGTTGTATATCTTCCTCCATTCGCCCAAAGCCTCGAGACACCTCATCGTTCCTAGGCGAGATTCTTCGTCCTGTGGCTCGACCTCTAACTTCTTACTGTACAGTTCCAAAGCTTGGTCCCAGTTATGAAGTTTCTCGTACCACCTAACATGAACGTTTAGGGAAGTGTCACCGTTTTTCTTTTGTGTTATGACTTTTTCGAGTAGTCCGTTGCTTGCCTCGTTTCTTTGGAGTTTATTGTTTATGTGTATGAGTGCCTCAATTACTTGTTTGGAGGGATTTCGTTTGTACTCTTGTTCCTGTAAAAAGTAGACGTTGATGTATAAGAAGAGTCTTAGGGACCTTTGGGGTCTTAGGGGTGTCTTTGGACCTAAGATGTTTAATTAAGCCTTGGAATTATTGATCACAAAAATTCAATTGTTTTCTATTCAATGTACAAATAAGCTTACCTTATAATATAATGCTTTGGCGTACGCTCTGCAATTAATAGCCGTATCGCCCAACAACTTGATAGGTATAGGCAAGGCTCCCTTCTCGCAATGTTCCAGGAACTCGGCCAGGTTGAGCACAGCTAGTGCCAACTCCGGCGCATCGGGCACCGTGAGCGCATGTTCTAGAGCTAAGACCAGGTCCTTGCGTGACTTGTCGTCGAGTTCCGTCCAACACGACATGAAGGCGGCGTTGAACAACTCGCTCGCTAGTTGTGGGTAGTTTTGAGCTAGAGTTGAACATGCTCTGAAAAAGCAATAAAATACAACTTTCGTACTTTTTCAAATTATCATACTTGGTAAGAACTGAAGCTTTTAATTTAGAGGTCCGCCCCTAAGACGACCCTCTGACCTAGTTCTCACAAGTATATCTCCCAAACCTTATATAAGACACTAATTTTAAATTGTTTTTATTTAATGTAGGTCAAGACAGGTGCTATGAGTTTATACGCAAGTGGTAAGAGTGCATTCGATACATATAACTTATCATTAGCAGACTGTACTCAGGTAGACTGTTACTCACCTTATAGCAGGGCTATTAGACTCAGTCAGAAAAGCGACACTCAATTGTCTCAGCCACTCCATCCAGTCCTCTTTGGACACTATATTCTTTATTGACCAACATTTCCGAAGGTTGGACACATTGAGCGACAATTTCTGTATGGTTTGGATGTCCCCTGGGCCAACCACCTAAATTAAGTTATAAAAAATTAGTAAACCTTAGTTCGACGTTTTAAAAGGGTGAATATTTTTTTCTGAATCTAAACTCACATCTGTCTTTTGATTCCTCAATCGAAGTCGAGTTTCATCCAAATAATCATCGTCAGATGCTAACGTAGATATAGCTTGCAGTCTCGTCACCAACACGATATAGTTGGGACACTGTATCTTATGCTTTATCAGTATTCTGTCCACCGACGGAATGTAGTCAATGTATTCACGGCCCAGTTGAACAATCAACGCGCAAAGTGTATTCATAGCGGTTTGTCGCAAAGGAGGATTGTTGTCCAAAACTTTGGCCAGAGCTTGTATAATGACCGCCGAATACGGTCTGAAGTACAAATACATCGACAAGTGCTCCATAGTCTCCATTGCAAGCTTCGATATTGACAGCGGAATGTTTCTACCGTCAAAAAGCCCGGTCACTGCCGGCACTATGGATAGCAAGACATCATCCAAATTATTCTCAAACTTCTGTATGGTCAGCAACAGCTTTTCAGTCAGAACTTTATCCTTGCTATTGTCGTACTTCAGAACCCTTAGAATATTCGGCAGAATTTTCCGAAGATACACTTTGAACTCTGGCCCGATAGCTACAGTGATATGTTCGACCAACATGATGAGCGTTGGCTGCAGTTGACTGTTTGGTGTCCAGTACTCTTTGATTATGTCAAATATGTCTTCTAAATAATTTCGTATTTGTATTTTGACTACGGATATAAGTTGCGCCAGTTGAGTCAACAGAAACTCACGGAAGGTGCTATTGTCTGTAGTTCTTATCACGTTAAGAAGGCACGGCGTCACTCGAGATATGTAGGGCACGCACTTGATGCCTAGAGATTGGAAAATGAATGTAACTGAATGCACGACACTCGTGTGATGTTGTGTCAACATCGGGTCGCGGAGCATTCTCATCAGCGACGTGAGAACAATGGCCGGGTAGAATTCATCGAGAATTAGTGGTGACATGTTTACAACCATCTCACTTATATTTGCGTCAATATATTCATTGGTAGTGTCAGAAACGGGGATCAAAGTGGAAACGGTTTGGAAATCGATCAAACCCTGATTGACTTTGTGTTTGTATGGATCGAGAGCTCCCAGCAAGCCCAAGACGCGAATAGTTTCCCGCCTTTCTCTAGGCTGCTGTTCTATTTTCAAAAAGTTCAGCATCATGTCCATTAGATGTGGGTATTCCATGTACGGCGTAACGACGTGACCCGTGGCGCCGACCACTTGACCGAATGACCAGAGGGCTACGCTCCTCTTTTCCGGTTGATTAGGGTCCGAAAGGATGCCAATCTGAATTGACATCAGTTCCGGCAACCATTGATTGAGAGCAGTCCCGCCCCCATTCACTTCTGCCAAATCGCCTATTGCCTTTAATATTGTTGAAACCATAATTGGATTATCCGCTTCTGCTTTTAATTTGGGTACTAGAACATTAAGTATGGTGTCCACAAATTGGCGCGTAATCCTTGGCGCATGTGAAATTATGTTATTCACCATTCGAAGCGCCTGCTCTTTATTACGTGTGGATTCTGAATGTTGCAGTTCCATTAATACTTGTACAAATAGTTGACGGAGTGTTGGTATGGTGTAACTAGGATTTATGTTGCTCAGTCTTCCAACCAAGCACAGTGCTAGCTCACTTACATCATTATTGGAATCATTAATTGCCACAAAAAGGCAATTAAGATGCTCTTCTACAGCCAAATATCTATCGAAAACAGGATTGGTGAATATTTCTAATACTCTGTATCGAACTTCATGGTCGAAGTCGGAGCGACCTACGGATAACAATTTGCCGAGAGACTCGTCAACGATGACGGTCAAAGTCCGCGAATTAGTCTGTGCGCATCTCTCAACAGCTTTTATTAGTAACTTCGACGCAGTTTTGACCGCTTCTATTCTGATGTCATGTTGTTCACTAAGAAGGTAATGGTCTGTACATCTTCTTATGAATGACATCAAAGTATTGTTCCATTCGAAGTCAAACGAGCCGAGCGTGCGTAACGCTAGAACTAACTTAGACGCGTCGTGCGGCTCCACTAACAAAGCCGTCGTGAACATGTGAATTTGATTCTCGCCATTACTTGGAGCGTAAGGCTTCTTTCGCAATATTAATGACAGCATGTTAAGAAGTCTGTCTGTTATTTCCTTCTTCAGCGATGGTAGATTCTGACTAAGTTCTTTGAAGCATGTCGTGAGTTGTGGACTCAAGCCAGTTGCGCACATTGGGTCCAGCAGCTCCTTAACTTCATTAGCGACATCTTCTTTCATAGCAAAGCCCAACAACGTCACACAGTTAAACAATGGAGTATCGGAGCCGTTACGCTTTTTAGGAGTATCTTTGAGTGGTAAAGTCAATTTAATAATTTCTATAATCCTGCCCAAATATTGTTGGACATCTGACTCTACTGCTACACAAATAAGGCCTAAAGTGGTGAATGCCATAGCTTTCTCCTTTTCTCGTCCACGCAAGAATGTTATAAGATGATTTATAGTGGACTTAAGATGTCTCTTGGCATATGCATCTCTGTTAAAAGCAGCCAGTCTCGGTATCATTAACAAGAGCAATTGATGAACATTATGCGCTCTTGATATTTGTTGAGCCATCACATCTGTAAGTAAATGAATAATATTATTCACATCCAATTTTGCAGTGGATAATGTTGTGTTCTTCCAGAGAATACAAGATTCGTTTTTATTGGTTACTTACCGAGACAAATCTTCTCATATTGCTCTGCAATCAGCTTTTTACAGATACTTGACTCATAAACAAGTGTATGTTGACTTTTATCATCAGGAAACTGTTGAGCTGTCCAAGAGTTTTGTACTTTTGAGTTCAGCGATGTCATCTCATCGGATATGTCTTGCTCTGAATCAAGTTTCTGCATCAATGTTGTATATTTCTTTTCCCAAGTAGCATTGGAACATCTCAGTAGTTCATTTAGTATCAAAAGTGCACCGTGGACATGGTCATCTCTAGTCAAACCTCTCTCTCTTCCCGGCTGTTCAGCAAATGATA
This sequence comes from Xestia c-nigrum, assembly GCA_916618015.1. Lineage (NCBI taxonomy): Eukaryota > Metazoa > Arthropoda > Insecta > Lepidoptera > Noctuidae > Xestia > Xestia c-nigrum. Next base: position 17,518,300 of record OU745261.1, on the reverse strand, counting down.
GCATGGACTGCTCGTAACACTGAATGTACCAGTGAGCTTTGTTACTCTGCTCAGGAATTTCTCTCTGGGAAGTTATTACTAAGGCTGCTCTCAAGGCCTTTGCTGCAGCTTCCCTGATCTGCTCCTTAGGATCTCGTAGAGGTATCATGATGTAATTAAAGAAACCATTTATATGCTGGAAGAAATATGATGGCATGGATATAGCCAACTCTCTTAGTATCATCACAGCTGAAAGTCGTTTCCCTTCATTTCGTTCCTCTGCTAGCCACTCATAAGCCCTCTTCAGTTCAGATTCCACATATTCTCCTCTCTTGATGCCAAGAGTGACAGCTAGTCTACCCATAGTCTTGGCTCCTAACTCCAGCACATTCAAATCGGTAGATGGGAAGATATTTTTGAGGTAGTATGCATAGCGAATGTTTCTTGTTTTCGTTGTTTCTGTGTCTCCTCCAATCAGGCAGACTACAACAAAAAGCAAAAATTTTGATTTGAATATTACAATTGCCAATCTTTACAAAGTTTTCATGAATTTTAGAAGAAATACAAATAGAATATCAGTTTGCATTGTAAGAACACAAGCACATCTTTGTGCTAAAAAGTTTTTGCATTGTTTATGTTTACCAATTAATTATTAAAATAAAGTCATAATTCTCTATTACAATGTAATGCACCATTTTGAACACAATAAAACCATAATTCAAAAACGGTTTTCCTCTCGCCATCTCTTGTATCAATAACATTCTTATCCTCATTTTTAAGGATGATTGGTAGTGATGTAAATCAAAATAATATAACCTATAAAGTACACACCTATGGTTAGAATTCCTGCTTTCTTCTCGTTGTTGTCGTAGCTAGAGGTGAGTGCATGTATCTGTTGGTTAAAGTCATCTAGTACTTGCGTCAGAGACTCTTGGGACATTTCCCTAAGATCTGTTTTGGTGAAGTGCAACAGTTCCCGAATGGCCTTATGTCGAGTCTCCGCATGGCGCGACTTCAGCCCCGACACCAAATCAGAGACTTGAAAACTCGTCATTTTGTTAATTACTATTCACAAGTTGAATCCATCAACAAATTACAAGATAATTCTATCCAAAGAATTACATTATTGACAAACTTTAAATGCACTTCACTTAACTAAATTAATACTATTTCTTTCATCTCCAGCACTAAACAAAAAGATGGAATTAATTTACGTTTTTCTTACACTACTCACAAAAAAATGCAAATAGTTTTACAGCAATTTTTGAACAATCCAAACGTAAACAAATTAACAATACATGCGGCCATTGACCACATAACTTTCGTTCAAAAATGCACTTGTTTTGGACATGGATGATCACGCAGCACAGCAAGCTTATAAAATAAATCATCGAAAAAGAAAAATCTCTGGAAGATTGTTTCAATTTCACTTTTCCATCTTAGTAATATCATATTAAATTAACTAAACCATTATTAGAAAATTGTTATTGTTCTACACGCGGTGGTACTGGCATGATTTGAAATAAAACGCAGTTTTTGAACGGAGTAGCATTTAATTATTTTTTTTTACAAATTTCAGGAAACATTCCATTACGATTTTTATGGGAAACTGAGCATTGCTGAGCATTATTCAACATGTAATTTCTAATTTAACATTGTAATTTCAACATGTAATTTCTAATTTAACATTCATAGTAATGTTCTACGCTTGAAAAAAATACAGTGAACCGAATACGCCTCAGTATACATAATAAACATGCATATAGCCAGTATACATAGATATAGATTGGAACCTATGCCATTCCCCATCTCTTTCGATGCTTAGTGAATTGAACGTGGAAGAAAGAGACAAAACAAGTAAAGCTTTTGTTGGGGCCGGAGCTCGGACAAGGATGACGCGTGTATTTTCAATACTTTCTCGTCATTGTACCAACCACAAACGTCAAACAGCTGAGCGAGGTGACTGACTCGCCGTTGTGTGGCTTGCTCTTCTTTCTTATCCAAATTTTTGAAACTAAATTCAAAGGAATAGTGGTTTCAATAGTTATTGCTCAACCTGCAGAATAGTAATCTTCAATCATGAGTGAGCTGAGTCAAGAAGAGGTAAGTAAAAATTTGTTTTGTAAACGAACCTTGCCGTAATGCGTATGGCCAATCTAATTTCGTAACAAAACAAAGCGTTGGTGTTTGACGTTGTGCGCGCATAAGGTTCACACACGTGCTGCAGGACCTCATGTCGATTGGTTGCAGATACGGAGACGTCGCCTGGCGCGCCTCACTGCGCTCGGTGGCGCAGGCTCAACGCCGTCGCCAGCCAGCCCTCCGGTCACACCAGGCGCGTCCATGCCCTCGCCAGACCTGCAGACCTCCTCACAAACTCGCTTCTCCCCCGCACCAATTCCTCGTGGCTCCACAGAACCCACCACACCCGATGTCGCCAACTCAAACAAAGAACCAAATTATTCAGATGGAGTTAAAAGTGAAGTAGAAGACCAGACAAAGATACCAGCTGATGGGTTAATTGTCACTGAAAAGACAGACAATACTCTGTTAGATGAAATGCCTGATACCAAAATGACAGATCTGTCACAAACAAGACAGTACAACAGTTTTGACTCCATGGGTGATGACACATTGTTGAGTTGTGGATCAGTGAGAGTGGCCAGTCTACCACAGTCCACAGTGGCCGGGTCAGAAGGAGCTTCAATAAGAGAGGACAGCACATCACGGTCAATATCCCCCGCACAGTTTGCCGAGCCATCACCAGTGCGGCCACGGCCTAGTAATGCCTCACCTAGCTGTTCTCGACGGTCTCTCTCCATGGAGGTTGATGATGTATCTGAAAGGAATTCACAATCTGAACAACAGCAGGAACCAATGGAGGTTAGTTACTTACATAATGATACAGTCTACACTAGGTGACATAAGTTTTTCTTAGATGTGTATTAATTATATCTTGTTGTTTTCTGAGTTTAGCATTACTCAATACATGTAAGGTGTTGTTACCTAAACCCACATTCAATAAACAAAATCAAATAAAGTGGCTGATATTCATACCTAGTACTCGACAGTCCGCTTCAGTGACTGTTGAATTTGATGTCTTATTATTGCATATCAATGATATGAGTTACCATTATTTTGCTTATAAGGAGATTATTATATTTTTCGGTAACCCATAGATGAAGATGCCTATTTAATTTTATGTATTGCTAAATCTTAGTCAACATCTTATTAGAATTGGTTGTTGTTATTTTGGTCAACCAATCATAACAGGTAACATTATGAGATCATTTAACAGAGAGAGTGGTTTATTAAAGTAAGTGTACTGAAGAATATAAAAACAAAAATCATAGTTCAAGATTCTTGTCTAGATAAGAATGTTTGTTTTATGATCTTTATCAAAACAACTATCAATAAATTGCATAATAGCAGTCACAGAACGCTTGTAGTCAGTAATGATCTTTTTTGTCTATAGTAATAAGACATTCAGAAGAATTGCGACAGTCTTACCCCTGTGTGTAATTTAGTACAATAAGATTTAACTAACATCGAAAAACAGTGTGTGCCTGAGGATGTACGTCGCCCCAGCGGCAGGCCTATGAAGCGCGGGCGTGGCGACTTTGACGACTTTCTTAAGGTGAAGGCATTATAGAGAAAAGTTAGAAAAACCAAAACAACAAAGATAAACGATTTTTTCATACTCTAGTCATCTAGTGATTGAAACTGCTATGAGGAGTGGGAGGAGGTCAGAAACAAGCAAAGCTTAGCCAGCTGTTGCCACCATACAGCTATGGCTTGAAGTCCATGAATAGTTCATATTTTGTTAATATACCCTCAATCTTAGTTATTTCTGCAGCCTGTAATTAACAAAGTCCTTCAATGTGTGATTAGTATTTGCTATTATTTTGGTCTACTAAACATTTAGTCAAAATCGGCTTAAGTCCTACTTTATTGAAATACATACAAATCATAGCTAATAATTTTATTGCAAAATGTAAGTCCCAGAAACCAGAGGTGGGCCTTTTGGAAATGTTGGAATCTCCTGTATTTCATTGAAGATTTGAATACAACAGTATTTTGATTTTAAAGTATATCTTGTTGAAAACATAGTTTTAAAGGCACACAGTAAATAATCGGAGCTAGTCCGACCACATCCTAGAATTGACTAGGGACTATTGAAGATATGTAACAGAATCCCCCTGTTCATGTAGATTATTTTGGATTAATCGAATATTTCAGAGCTCTAAGGGTTTCAGGAGAGTACAGTCGTACAGTGTAACTACTTTGCTGCTACAGATGATGCTAGCTGTACCACTGATATCAACCTCGCCTAATATTAGGTCATTTCTCTGGCAAAATACAGAAAAAGGTATTCATTTTCAAGTGCCTCTATTTCTGTTCCTGTCTTAGGACTTGTTGCCAGAATAAAGTGAAGCTCTAATATAAGTTACTATTTGACATATATTTCAATTCTGTTGGACTTACACCTACTTACTTTCATAGAAAAACCCTTTGTAATCAAATCACATTTGCAAGGGTCACTTTTGTATAAAAGTTATCTTGCTCAACATTTTCATCAAATTGGATATCATCAATTGGGCTCATGTATAAACAACCTTTACTAATACAAAGAAGGCTTTAATTAAAAGTCTATATTATTAAACGAAAGAGTTCTTGTTCTAGGTGGACGATAATGACAACCCGACGGCGTCTCCTGCCCGCAAGATACACCGGTCGCGTACAGTGAGCTGCACTGAGCTGACTGAGGACCAACTTAGGAACATTGTCGCCAAGATCCTACAGGTGTCCTGGTCGGAAGATAGTGCAGGTTTGTGACGCTGATAACCTGGATGAACTGGATATGGGACCACGCCTGTCTTACATATACATCTTATACTCATCCTTTTTCATGCATTCCTTTTCCGTGATTGCCTAGGTTGGTATGTGGATGGGTGACCACACTCACATACTGAGTTTCTTCCGTGCCTCGGAAAGCACACTAAGCTGTTGGTCCCGGCCGTCATTTGCAGATCTGACAGTTGTTACAGGTAGTTAGTGGCCCAAAAAGTCAGACAACCAGTCTTACCAAGGGTTATCGTATTACACAGTACTAACTGGGTTGTGGAGGTCAGATAGGCAGTCGTTCCATGTAAAATACTGGTATTCAGCTGCACCCTGGTTAGAGTGGAAGCTGACCCCAACATAGTTGGAAAAAGGCTATGCAGATGATGATTATAACTCGTCCTTTTCTCATGCGATCCATACATATTCCTAGATGTCTTATTCTGTCTTACATCCCATATGTTGGGCGTGAGCAGGTTCACCTTGGTCTGGACGGTACTTAAACGGGCAACGGGCCGTAGCGCCGCGGTCAAGTGTCCTTGTTACACTTCTGTATGTTCTTCCGGTATATAAAAGGAAACAAACGGTTTCAATTGATAAGACGTTTAAAAATTACGTTTCAAATGTATTATTTTTAATTTTCTCAAACATCATGATTTCTGAGAAACCGCTGATTATTCTTCTTGTCCATCCACTTTCTAATATAGCTATTTATTTCAGGTGGAATATTTGTACCATCAGTCGCAGCATCCCTTCTCGACAACCCTAAACTAAGTTTAGAAGAACTGGCATCACAGGCTTTGATTGACGTTATTACGCAAATAGAGGATGGTTCAGACCCACTGAACCAAAAACTGATCGCGATTACCGAAACCACAAAGAGGCCTAGTGAAGACTGTGGGGATGATATGTTGAGTAGTGGACAGATTGGTTCAGAGACAGAAGCTGACAAAGCAGACTGCCCCGCGCCTTCGCTGCCGCTGCCGAAGACGATACCCACACAAGGCCTGGCTGTGAGCTACATAGTGCGATTCTACACGAACATCAACTCGTACGAACGCGAACACTCGAAGAAGAGTTCAGAGCCTCCTTTGAGCGACTTGCTTCAGAGTTTAAGAACATTACTAGTGAATCACTTAGTGCTAGTGCTGCAGGGCAGGTTCGATTTGGAGAAGTGCCGGAAGTCGGCTCTGCTGCCTTACATGCTGGTAGTCTCGCCACCCACCGGCCTTATACCCGAACTGCTACTTGCTACCTACAACGATAAGGAAGTGTTTGAAGAGGTGAGTCAAATTATTATTTTATCAGAATTTTGTTTTTTCTTGTTTGTGCCACAGTTTTGTAACTCAAACCCGATAAAAGACAAGAAACAGTAATGAAACAAATGTGACACAGAAATGAATGCGTCATTGTCAAGTATGCTATATTAGAATTTTACCTGTTGGCCAAAATTTCAGAGAACTAAACGACTTCCAGCTATCACGTTTATAAAACGAAGCACCTTGTCGATATTTTCTATGATCCAATATAACATTGAGAATGTTTTATGCAGGTATTCATCCCCCTAGTAATGGGCATCCGCGAGGAGATGCGTCGCGCGGTGTCGCCGCTAGGTGGGCGCGGCGCGTGCGGCGGCGGGTCGGCGCTGCGGGCGCTGCGCGCGCTGTGCGAGCTGCGTGCGGGCCCGCGCCACGCGCGCCGCCCGCTGGCCGAGCTGCTGGCGCGCCTGCCCAGCCTGTGTCCCGACCCCGTCACCACGGCCGGCGGCAGGGAGATCGCGAGAGTTAGCTTCCTCGGACCATTCTTTGCGGTGAGTTTTTGACTTATGATTGTATCGTCCGTGAATGACCAGATGCATGTTTACGTGGATGAGGCGAAAGGAGTATGTAATAATCGTAGCTGGTGTATAAGGCGTAAGTTTGTGTATGTATGTTAACATAACATCACGCCTGTATTAAGTAAAGCAAAGATGTACACAAAAGTAGACCCACATTTCGCCAGTTATGTTTAAGTCCCATATATTATGTAATAGGAGGTGAGTCTGTTGTTCTATGACTATCGGTAGATGGCTCTCAGGCTAGGTCGAGTGACGATCTACCAAAGTATCTAATAACAAGTGCATAAGAGTTGCCTATGTTCACCAGTGAATTAATACTACAGGAATGTATGAGAAACCATTATTAGAATCGGATGTTGCAAACAGCTGCAGAGCTATTTACTTCCAAATCTGGGCTGACGATACCATTAAAAGCACATTGAGCCCGAATACTGGGAAGGGAATTCTTGTAAATAAACTCCTTTAGGTGTATAAATGTACAAAGAAACATATTGTTTTCATTTTCAGGACTATAAAATTCTATAGCATTTTGTTTATGTATATTTGAGTCTTCATGCATGAACGTTGTAGTGATGTCAACAATCTGCCAACGATACAATTCGAATAAGATAACAATCGCACTAAACACACAAATGTAACATCAACGTAATTTTCAACAGATATCGTTGTTCGCCGAAGAGAATCCACGTTTGGCGGAGCGTTTGTTCGCGACGGGTTCGGGTGATCGAAGCCTCGCGTTCGCGTTGCAACGCGAGGTGGAGGCGAGTCGCAACACGTTGCATAACATCTGCCACAACATCCTGCTATGTCCTGAGGCGAGGGAACCACTGCTGAACTATTTCGCTGCGTTGCTGCAACGGAATGAGAGGAGAGCGCAGCTCCAAACTGATGAGAGGTCTCTAGCCGGTGAGTTATAATATTATAGTTATACTAGCTTCTACCTGTGACTTCATCCATATCCTATAGCACTCGGCAATAGTGCAGTTTCCCATTGTTAAAAGGTGCTTTTTAACCAAATGAGAAGTTTCGGGGATTACATTTTACACCCTGTGTAGATTAAGTACAGTATCCAGTTGCCTTCACCTATTGTGAATCTGCGAAACTTTCTCTTTTTTACCATCTTAATATCTAGCCAAATAGAAGATACCACAGTGTGACCAGACACAACTGAATATTTTAAATAATCGACCATGCATTAAACCTTATACGAATCCAATAAGACATTTTATATTAGTAATCTTTTGACTTCGATTTCACGGATGTTTAACACAGAGAGAATCTCTTTGTATAAACAAAACATTCATCTTTACATGATGGTGATGAGGACAACACCAAACTGGTACTGAATGAACAAAGACACGAGTTTACAAACTTATTGCTTAAAATAATTTTAGAGTCAAAGTTATTACCATGAATCGGTAAATTACTTTATATCGTACAAATCTGTTGATCGCTACTCAATAAACAAGACAATGCACGGAATCACGGAAAGCATTCGACGCTTTAAACAGAATTTTGTTCAAGACTGTGATACATTCGTGTATTTTGGTACACCAACTACACACACAATTCGCGTTTAAAATGATTTTGTTCTTTTATTTATAAATGTATGCCAAGACCTCGTTGATAGCCGGTTGGATTTCTTATAACTAATTGATAAAGACATTACTGCAAGTTTATCAGAACACTGACAACTATAATAAATTGACGCGTTGCTACGTAGTTGGGCCCTGCTTGTAATGAGTTGCGAAAATAGACCACATATTTCGTTCAAATGTCGCTCACCTCGCCTTGTCTATTAGACGAATTTGTATTGGCACTCAGCCAAATAATTTACTTTCCAAGATTCAGATCGAAACATTAAGCGCTACTTGTTGACGGTTTTCTGTAAATATTTATGTTTGTAACGTTGTCAGATGTTCGAGACAAACAGAGTTCGGTCGCAACAACACGCAAATTATATGACGATGGTTATACTTGCTTCGTATCTGATACTTGTAAACTACTAGACCTTCTTGTTGACAAAACACTGCTCGCAAACAACTGTACGATTCTGATAAAAAGTGCTGAAAAATGTATCTCCCGATCGTGTCTTGTTTGTTTCCCTAACTATTGTTGAACGCATAACAGGAAACAAGGAAAATTGCTAATAATATAATTACAGGTTTTCTATGAATTGGTTAGTCAATACATGTACCTATGTATCAACATAATATTGTTACGAGCTGGGTATGAGATAAATTAATTACTACCGATTAAACAACACAATAACTTTATTAATCACAAAACAATCAAAACTCAATCACAAATACACTACTGTTTACTATTCACTTAGATATCGCACTTGTAGTTCACTTGGATTCGCTTCGTTGTGTCGCTAAAACAAGACTACCGGTCGCGGCCCTGAGCGCTCTATTTATACTCGCCAACAGACACACCAGAATAACCACGAACATTCGAGATGGTCATAAAAAACACTAACAAAATAAATAGTAAGTACCTACCTACAAGGTAGGTATTACCTATAAAAGTTGTAGGTATAAGCTACTTGTACAAAACAAACAAATATGAACCGTATGCCCTAGGCGTACGGTCGAAATTCTAATGTCTTTGTTTAAATAGGTCGCGAGTTTGTACCTACCTAACTTTAAAACTAATAATAATGGAATGTTCTCGAATTTTTAACGTACACACACTGTAATCACTGGCTTTCTCGAATGTTCTAGTAGGTCCGATGTAACACTGCCCCCTCCTTAGACATGCTCGTCCCGAGCATCATTAGTCCCGTAGTATCGCGCCAACCGGTCTACATGCACAATTTTAGGCGCACCTCGTGGACCCTTTGGGGGGTATAGACTGTTCGCGTCCGCAGGCTTGACCATCTTAGCCACTAACATAACCACCCTGCACGTGCCCCCTGGGTGGTGCCAAATGAACAGCAACGCCGAGTCACAGGCGGCGGTCAAGTAACCTGTTTCTGGGCTGCCACTAGCCTAGAGGGACTAAATCCCCTATAAAAGTGTGGTCGTGATGCCTTGGGAAAGCATTATGCATATACTCCCAACCCCCTTTTAATATGAAAATGTCTGATAACGATAATGCGATGTCATGCGATCCGGCCAACCCCCGGCGCTCGCAGGTACCCGGGCCTGCGAGTGTGAAATTTGTTACCGAAGACCTCTCAGGGGTGGGCGACCAGGCCCCTGTGTTGGTAAATGCACCTGGCAGCAGTAGCAGCAGCAGCAGCAAAAAGCTTGTTCAGCAAGCCTTCCATCCAGGCTTGTTTATGAGACCAAGATCTTCATCTCTGGGGAGTAATAAACAAATCGAAGCTCGTCCAACTCCTAGTAATCAACCTTTGACTTATGATACAGAGACGGAGACCACATCTATTTGCCCCCCAATATGGCAAAGAGTTCCTATAAGCAGAAATCCTAAGAGAAAAAAGATCTCAAACAGTCCCGAAACAGTAAAAACATCAAACAGCTTCGATGGTCTGTCAATTGACCTTACCGAACCTAATGATATACCGAAAGATAAACAACCCCCCAAACCGCCACCAATAGTCCTATATGGTATAGAAGACGTCAATAAACTCACTGAACTAATTGAAACTGTTGTTGACAAGAACCAGTTTACTTTTAAGATTGTCAACCGAAGCCAGTTAAGAATAAGTTGCTTAGAGATTGAAAGCTATAAACAAATTATGAAACTAGTAAGAGAAAACGGGTTGATCGGTCACACTTTTAATCGGAAGGACCAGAGGTGCTTCAGGGTGGTAATACGAAACCTGCATCCAACAACACCAATGTCGGCAATCAAAGAAGACATTGAAGCTACAGGAAATATAATTACAGGAGAAATCATCAATGCAAAGTATGGGCCTGACAAGAAACCAACATCCACATTTTTTGTTAATCTTGCACCTGGACCAAATAATAAACGAGTGAAAGAACTGAAATACATATATCATCAATCTGTCATCATTGAGGATCCGAAAAAGCAAAAATCGATAGTACAGTGCCAAAGATGCCAACAATACGGGCACTCGAAAAATTATTGCATGCGCCCATATCGTTGCGTAAAATGTGGACAGTCACATAAAACATCAGAATGCCCAAAACGTGACCGCACAACACCCGCCCAGTGCGCACTATGCAATGGTCCACACCCGGCGAACTACAAAGGCTGTGAAGTATACAGGGAAATCCTGCTAAGACGCTCAAAGTCAACATACCAAGTGGCAAGAAATTCTCAAACTAAAATCTTTTCTAATGATAAAACAGAGGATGGATCTGGGCCAAACATATCCGTCAAGACAGTTGAAAATCCTGAAGACACAATTAAATATAACCTGTACTCTGACGCAACGCGAAACAAAAAACACCCAGCTCTAGAAAAAACGAACCCACAACCTTTTCTGAACTTAGAACAGATAATAATTAAACAGACTGAAAAATTTGACTTAATCATTCAACAAATGAGTACCCTTATGATGCTCATAACACAACTTGTAGACAAATTGTCAAAATGATTGCAATTCGAATGGCAACATGGAACATAAATGGACTGACCCCAAACAAAAATGACACGGAAATGTTTCTGACGCAACAGAATTTGGACTTGTTATTGATATCAGAAGCCCATTGCACCTCTGCCTCAAATCTCAAGTTTCAGAATTATGAATGTTATATCACCCTACATCCGGATGGGACCGGACATGCTGGTACTGCGATTATCGTTAGGAAATCTCTGAAACACCATATAATGCCTGAATATAAAACCTGCCACATCCAGGCCACTACAATAGCAGTTGAGGATAAAAATGGCTGTTTCAATATCTCCTCAGTGTATTGTCCACCCAGACATAAGATATCCAAAGAGATGTACTCAGAATTCTTCGAGACACTTGGCAGTCGGTTTATAGCGGGTGGAGATTGGAACTCCAAAAACACGCACTGGGGATCCCGGTTAACTAGCACCAGAGGAAGACAGCTAAAACTCAGTATAGATTCTAATAACTTACGTACAGCCTCTACGTGTGAACCCACCTATTGGCCGACAGATAATACTAAAATACCAGATCTGCTTGACTTCTTCGTTATGAAAGGTTTTTCCACTCATTATTTTAAGTGCGATCCCTGTTACGACAGTTCGTCGGATCACACGCCAGTACTACTTACTCTAAGTACAAAGATAATAGAAAAAGAAAGTCCAGGTAGGCTGTACAACAAAGAAACAGACTGGAACTCTTTCAAAGAACACATTGACGAAAACATCAAGCTAAAAGTGGCTCTTAAGACGCCTGAGGATATTGAAATCGCAACTAAATATATCACGAACCTGATTCAGGAGGCCTGCTGGATGAGTACACCTTCACTGGACCCAAAGAAGTGGATAAATAACTACCCTCTTGAAATAAAAAAAGCAGTCTTAGAAAGACGGAGGCTACGACGTGTCTGGCAACTGAGTCGACTTGCATCAGACAAAACAAATTTTAACAGGCAAGCGTCACGTCTAAGAGAAATGCTAGAGACCTGGCACAATAAAACTCTTGAGGCTCAACTGGAATCGCTTACACCCACTGCAGCTACTGATTACTCACTGTGGAAGTTTACGAAGTTGTATGACAGACCACAGCTGGTAAAACCTCCACTTAAAAACAACAGCTGCTGGGCCCGTACATCGCAAGAAAAGGCAAACCTATTCGCAGAACATTTAGCCAATGTATTTAGCCCGAACCCCTCCTGCGACATCGAGTCCGAGAAAGAGGTTGAATCAATCCTCACCCAGCCTATACAGATGTCGCTCCCACCTGCACCGGTCACTGTACGAGAAGTTTGGAGGACTATTAATGACCTCAAAGATAAGAAAGCACCAGGATATGACCTTATTACAAAAGAAATTTTAAGGAAACTTCCAAGAAAGGCGCTGGTTTTCCTGACTATGTTGTATAATGGCATACTAAGGGTTCAACACTTCCCAGACCTTTGGAAGGTATCACAAATCCTTATGATACATAAGGTAGGGAAGCCAGCAAACCAGACCACTTCGTATAGGCCCATCAGCCTTTTACCCATCATGTCAAAAGTCTGTGAAAAACTGATCCTTCAACGAATTATGCCACTGTTAGAAAGCAATAATGCCATCCCGAACCACCAATTTGGATTTAGGCAGCAGCATTCTACTGTCGAACAAATACATAGAGTGGTCGAGAAAATCAGAAAATCACTGGAGGAAAAAGAGTACTGTTCGTCTGCATTTCTGGACATCCAGCAGGCATTTGACAGGGTCTGGCATGAGGGCCTTCTCTGTAAGATAAGAACAAGTCTTCCACACAGCTACTACATTCTGCTGAAATCCTATCTCACGGACAGAGTCTTCCAAGTAAAAGAATCTGAATCAACCTCCAAATTCTATACCATAAGGGCAGGCGTGCCTCAGGGATCAGTGTTGGGACCAATTCTGTATACTTTGTACACCTCTGACCTACCACAGGTAGACGGAGTAATGACTGCTACATATGCCGACGACACAGCCATTATGGCCAGTAACAAGCAGCCAGAACTGGCCTCAGAGCAGCTACAACAAGGCCTCGATGCTATTACAAAGTGGCTCCAAAAGTGGAGGATCAAAGCCAGTGCAACAAAGTCAGTGCAGGTAACGTTCACACTTCGGAGAAAAAATTGCACTCCTGTATGCCTTGATAACTCCACATTACCACACAAAGACAGTGTAAGGTACCTGGGCATGCACCTGGATCGCCGTTTGACCTGGAACCAGCATATCAAAAACAAGAGGGAAGAACTCAACATAAGGCACAGAAACCTGTACTGGATGCTGGGTCGCAATAGCAAGTTATCGATAGATAACAAACTCCTCATTTACAAGTCGATACTAAAACCAACTTGGACATATGGCATTCAGCTCTGGGGCAGTGCAAGTAATTCTAACATCGCAATATTGCAAAGAATGCAGAACGCAATATTAAGAACAATAGCGCACGTTCCCTGGTTCACTACCAACTCTGAAATTCACGCAAACCTAAATATGACCACTGTAAAAGAGGAAATACAGGCCTCTACAGGAAAATATCAAAAGCGGCTGGAAAATCACCCAAATGTACTTGCGGCGAGTCTAATGAAGCGCAGCTATCAAAAACGTCTTAAGAGAAAAGACATACTGTAGTGGAAAACCCCTGCATAATACTATGAGTAGCTCTCCCCACTGGGGGAAGCACTCTACCTGTCAAAACCTCACAAAGGATCTGCTTATAGTACACTACTGATTGCAGATAAGCACAGAAGAGAAAAAAAAAAAAAAAAAAAAAAAAACCTCGTGGACCCTTCTGTATTCGGTAGGTGACATCGTTGATCCTAGTCACGACTCGGTATGGTCCATCCCATTCTGCTTGTAACTTCGGAGACTTCCCCTTGCTCCGCACTGGGTTATGCAACCACACCAGTGAACCCTCGTCGAAACCTCTACCGTTGGCTTTCCGGTCATAACGGGTCTTCATCCTCTCAGACATCTGTTGGCCGGACTGTCGGATATGCTCATAAACATCGTTCAACTTATTACGCAAGTCATTCGCGTAATCTGTTACGCTACATGGAGCATCAGGGGGAGTTCCAGTGATTAAATCAGCAGGTAACCGTAATTCCCTTCCAAAGTTCGCGAAGGCTGGTGTCACAGTCGTACTTTCGTGGACTGCACTTCGGTAAGACAGAAGAAACGGCTGTATGTGCTTGTCCCAATCACTTTGCCGGCTTTCCACAACTTTCGCCAGATATCTTTCCAACGTTTGGTTGAATCGTTCCACCATTCCATCGGATTGTGGGTGGTAAGAGGTGGTTCTGGTTTTATAGGTACCCATCAATCGACAAGTCTCTTGAAATACTTGCGATTCAAAATTTCTTCCTTGATCGCTGTGTATTTCTAAGGGTACTCCAAAACGACAGAAGACTTCTTGAACTAATTTATCTGCGACAGTTGTTGCTTCTTGGTTAGGAATGGCGAAGACTTCCGGCCACTTTGTAAAGTAATCCATGACCACCAGGAAGTACCTGTTTCCGCTCTCACTTACTGGAAATGGTCCCGCAACGTCTAGTGCTATCCGTTCCCAAGGGGCTCCAACGTTGTACAATTTTAATGCACCTCTGCTGCGTGTATGGGGTCCTTTCACGGCCGCACAACTGGTACATTTGCGACACCAGTCCTCCACATCATCTCGACAGTGGATCCAGTAAAAGCGTTCTCGAATTTTTAGGAGAGTCCTTTTTACTCCCATATGTCCTCCAGAACATCCATCATGGTAGAGCCGTAGAACATCCGGTACCTTAGCTTTAGGGACAACCATTTGTAGATGACAGCTGTCCCCTCTAGCATTTTCCCATTTACGGCACAAGACTCCATCCTGGATCACCAAGCTGCTCCATTGCGCCCAATAACTCTTCGTGATGGAACTCATCGCAGCCACATCACACCACTTGGGTTTAGGAACACCAGCTTTGATCCACTCGAAGATCGGTTTGATATCCGAGTCATTGTGCTGAGCCTGCTGTAGGGTCTCTTTCCATTCATCACTGAGATCCGTTCTAAGCATCCTCACGGGCACTACTTCCTTAGTCTCTTGCCTGGCACAGTGCTTACAGTCTTCAGGACAAGGTCTTCTTGACAAGGCGTCTGCGTTACCGTGAGTTCTCCCACTGCGATGTTCAGTTACGAAATCAAACTCTTGGAGTAGTTCAATCCATCTCGCCACTTGCCCCTCTGGATTCTTGAACTGTAATAGCCACTTCAGTGCAGCATGGTCAGTTCGTAATTGGAATTTGCGTCCCAGCAAATATTTACTGAAGTGCTGCACTGTCTTTACTACAGCGAGTAGCTCCCGTCTTGTAACGCAGTAATTTCTTTCTGGCTTAGATAAAGACTTGCTGAAGTAAGCTATTACAACCTCCCGGTCTCCTTTCCGTTGAGACAGCACGCCCCCAATTCCAGTATTACTGGCATCTGTGTCAACTATGAAGTCATTTTCAGTGTCAGGATATCCCAAAATAGGTGTGTTGCACAGACGTTTCTTTAATTCCTGAAATGCGACGTCGCAGTCCTCGTCCCAACAGAATTGCCTCTTTTCCTCAGTGAGTTTGTGCAGAGGTTTGGCAATGTCGGCAAAATTCTTGACAAATCTTCGATAGTAGGAGCACAAACCCAGGAATGCTCTGACCTGTGTCTTGTCTTTCGGAACTGGCCAATCCTTGACGGCGACTACTTTTTCTGGGTCTGTTTGAACACCTTCCCCCGAAACTATGTGTCCTAAGAAGTTCACTTGCTGTCTGAAAAACGAGCACTTTTTCGGACTTAACTTGAGATTTGCTGTTTGGATTTTCGACAGCACTCGGTTGAGGTTTTTAAGGTGATCTTCAAATGTACGGCCCACGATGATTATGTCGTCTAGATAGACAAGACATGCGTCTCCAATCAATCCGGCGAGTACTTGCTCCATCAGCCTTTCAAACGTCGCAGGAGCGTTGCACAAACCGAATGGCATAACTTTAAACTGCCATAGCCCTTTTCCTGTTGAGAATGCAGTTTTCTCCTTGTCCTTGGGGTCTATTTCTACTTGCCAGTAGCCACTCTTCAGATCAAGTGTGGTAAACCACTTCATACCAGTCAGCGTGTCCAGTGTGTCATCGATCCTAGGCAGCGGGTAGCTGTCCTTTTTCGTGACGTCGTTCAGTCGTCGATAGTCCACACAGAAGCGCATACTGCCGTCCTTTTTCCTTACCAGGACCACAGGAGAACACCATGGACTCGATGAAGGCTCTATAACACCGTCCTTCACCATTCCCTCAATCATGGTTTCTACCTCTTTTTCTCGTGCAACTGGCAGTCTTCTTGGTCGCTGACGGATAGGTAACTCGTTACCTGTATTAATCTGGTGCTGAACAAGTCCAGTTCTCCCTATGTCAGCATCATTCGAAGAGAAAATGTTGGCGTACTGAAGTAACATCTTCTTAGCCTTGTCCATTTCTCCTTTAGTTAAATCGCAGTTTTCCAAAAGCGTTGACACGTCAAATTTTGAACTGCGAATTTCATTTCCGGCAGGGACATCTTGCAATTGACGCATCCAGGCTACTTCCTCGCAAGTGCCGATCAAGGTGCCCTTCTTAATTACTTGCTCCTGGTCACTTGGATTCAGTATGCGTACTGCTGAGACGTTGGTGGCCTTGACCAGAGTTCGTGCCATCTTCCATGGGAAGTCATTGTTCACCCTTTCTATTAGAACACTTCGACCTTTGTTTCCAGAATTTTGTGGCAAACAAATTGGCACAACCGTTTCTGATCTGCGAGGAAGAACAATCTTCTTCAAGCAGTACACTTTCCCTGACGGTGCACCTTCCATGAAGACTTCCTCTGAACCACATTTCAGTACTCCTTGATCAACGTCGATCTCACAACGATATTTCCGCATGAAGTCCAAGCCCAAGATGCAATCGTCCACTATATCGGCCACGATGACATTCAGCTTGTAAAATCTGTCACCCAATTTTAACTCCACCTCCTTCTTGCCTCGGACGTTTATGTGCTGACCGGTAGCTGTTAGTAACTGTATACGGTCGTGCTTATTGAAGTAGTCCCCAAGAAACCGACTTGCTAGTTTGGAATTGACGACCGTGTGAGATGCTCCAGTATCCAACGTCAGTTTGCATGGTGTTCCATTGACTTCGCCTTTGATGGTCAGGCTGTTCCCGTCATGTGCCTGCGAGATCAAGATTCTCGGGGCTCTTTCAATACCAGCCAGCACCCGCCCCCCAGTCCTGGCATTTACTCGTTTCCCTGCTGTGGCTGGGCAGTCACTTCAACCACTCTTCCCTGCTGATCTTCTCTCGGGGTGCTGCGCTTAGGACAGCTGGACCGAAGATGACCCCTTTCTCCACATGTGTAGCACCTAGGACTATACCCCTGTGGGCGGTCGCGTACAGGTGATGCAACAACCTCCCTGACACGGTGCGTTCGGTGGTCTTGCCTCACTGCCTCTACTTCTAAGGCATGGGCCAAGGCGTCCTTCAAGGTCTCATGATGCCCAAGTCTCACGGCAGCTCTAACTTCCAAGTCACGTATTCCATCAACGAACGCCTGTACCAGATTTCCATCAATCAGTGCAGGGGCAGACTGGTAGGCTTTCCGAACGAGTTTTTCAACTTCCAGAGCCCACTGCTGTAGGTTCTCGGCACTTCGTTGAAAACGGTCCTTCAACTTGGCACGGAATACGTGCTCCAGGTGCGCGTCGCCGTATCTGGACTCCAACGCCTCCAGTAGCTGCTCGTAGGTAACGTCCTTGCCGAGCGCCTCCAGAATAGTTAGGGCCTGGTCTCGGAGGCCCAAGGTGAGCGCGGTCATGGCTTGTGGTTTTGTCCATCCATTCGCCTTCATGACGGCCTCAAACTGTATTTTGTAAGCCGACCACGAAGATGTGCCGTCGAACGGAGGCACCTTAAAACCACGCGAAGAAGGTGCAGCAACCACCGAAGCTACAGTTCCACCTTCAGTCTTCAGTTCGCTCAAAGCCTTCCGCACCCCAGCAATCTTAACTTCGGCCTCCGAGATGCGATTCTCGTGCTGGTGGACCTGATCTTTCATCACTTTCAGGTCCTTGCCGAAAGTTGCATGAAGATCCTTTATGAGGATCATCTGCTCGTCTTGGCGGCGGGCTTGTTCCTCTTTGTCTTGCTGCAACTGCTCTTCCAACCGGCGAGCCTGCTCCTCTTGACGGCGAGCCTGCTCCTCTTGACGGCGAGCCTGCTCCTCTTGACGGCGAGCCTGCTCCTCTTTGTCTCGTTGCAATTGCTCCTGTAACTGGCGAGCCTGCTCCTCTTGACGGCGAGCTTGATCCTGCAGCAGTGCCATTAAAGCTGACAAGTCTGGTGCCACTGATGCTGGAGAAACTCCGGATGGGCCAGCGACTGGCTGTGACGTAGGCTGGACACCACCCGGTGTCTGTGTCGGAGAATCCCCAAACCGCCTTTGGTCCATATCCTGCTGTCGCTGACTTCTGGTACGGATACCGTCCGTGTCGTCCTTTGGTAGGATTGGCATAATTTATCTCTCACTTCTGACACCAATTTGTTACGAGCTGGGTATGAGATAAATTAATTACTACCGATTAAACAACACAATAACTTTATTAATCACAAAACAATCAAAACTCAATCACAAATACACTACTGTTTACTATTCCAAAATGTATGTGTGTGTGTGTGTGTATGTTTCTCTGGATAAATATTTGTTTTTTTTTTCTGTGTAATTTTTATAAGTACTTTTAATTTTGATGTGTTTGTCCTGTGTGGGCTAATAAATGCTTTTTCTTTCTTTCTTTCTTTCTTTATTCACTTAGATATCGCACTTGTAGTTCACTTGGATTCGCTTCGTTGTGTCGCTAAAACAAGACTGCCGGTCGCGGCCCTAACGCTCTATTTATACTCGCCAACAGACACACCAGAATAACCACGAACATTCGAGATGGTCATAAAAAACACTAACAAAATAAATAGTAAGTACCTACCTACAAGGTAGGTATTACCTATAAAAGTTGTAGGTATAAGCTACTTGTACAAAACAAACAAATATGAACCGTATGCCCTAGGCGTACGGTCGAAATTCTAATGTCTTTGTTTAAATAGGTCGCGAGTTTGTACCTACCTAACTTTAAAACTAATAATAATGGAATGTTCTCGAATTTTTAACGTACACACACTGTAATCACTGGCTTTCTCGAATGTTCTAGTAGGTCCGATGTAACAATATTCTAATTTCTGTAATTACTGTCATTAATAAGTACCCAATGTACTTAATTCCGTGTCTTGATTATAAATCATTGCGTTGTAAAAGATGCTTATGAGATGACGCGTTTTACATGAGAAGTACATCTGCACAAGCGCACTGGTGTAGGTTTTGGGCACAGGCACATATAATATATGTCATAGTTCTTCAGTGCCGTAGGATCTAGGTATAGTCATCGTTTCGATGTGAACAAATTTTATTAAATGCGGCTATTTGTTCTCCAAATGGGATCTCGTCTCAAAATAACTTTGACACGTCATTTTTTATGCTGATACGTCCGATAATCCTGACAAGAAATTGAGATTCAGTCTCAACTACCTGTATGGAATATGTATGACAACTATTATACTTGTCCATCAAAACCTCGAATATCTTTGAAATTTTATTTTTAATTTTTAAGAAGGAGTGCCAGACTACCAATGATTCCCTTGAAAACTGGAAGTATTGGAGTTAAGGGTCACTTAAGGCGTCTCATCTATACTAATACTATAAAGAGTTATTGTTTGTATGTAGGGGGTAACCTCCAGAACAAATTATTAAAAATTCTTTCACTGGCAGAAAGCCACATTATTCGTGGGTGCTATAGGCTATAAATTATATTTATTTTTCATGCATATTAGTTGAACTATCACATTTTTTTGCGGAAGAAGTCGCGAGCGCAGCGCTAGTTTATGATTCGAAAGCAGTGGCCTATATTTTTTTTTCTGGTCTAGCATCTAATAAAGCATTAAACTGCTATAAACTAGAAGTAACAACACCATATATATTGTTTCAGGCGACGGCTTCATGCTGAACGTGTGTTCAGTGCTGCAACTGTTGTCGGTGCGCATCAAGTTGGAGCGAGTGTACCCGCTGTACACCTTCCAGCCCGACTCGTGGGTCAACGTGCGCGACGAGACCAGGCTCTACTTCACCGCGCAGGAGGCGCAGGACTGGCTGGATTCACTCAGTAAGTTACCTACAACTAGAAAATATAGGTAAAGACATCTTACTTTGTAATGAAGTGAAACTGGGCGTATACGGCCCCGAAGAGTGTTCGTGAACGGGAGGTTCGCTTGTATTGGCGGGAAGTCGACCGTCTTTTTCGTAAATAAAATAATAGGCACCTTTGCATTTTGGCAGTACCTATTGGGTATAAACTTTTTTATTAACCCCTATTGAACCCACTTCTGGACAAAGGCCTCCCCCAATCCTTCCACTTATCTCGATGATGTGCTTCTTCTCACCAATTCTCGAGAAAGTCGTCCAAGGCGTCCTGCCGTCTTACCCTCGGTCTACCGCGACCCCGT
Source organism: Xestia c-nigrum (assembly GCA_916618015.1). Lineage (NCBI taxonomy): Eukaryota > Metazoa > Arthropoda > Insecta > Lepidoptera > Noctuidae > Xestia > Xestia c-nigrum. The sequence goes on along the minus strand of OU745261.1, from coordinate 17,497,510 downwards.
CTAGGTGTCTCATGTAAACAATAAAACAGTTTTTCAGCCATTTACCTACGTAGCTAGACTTCGTGTAGGGATCAAGATTTAGTCCTGATAGTACCAAACCGGAGCAATGAACTGATTTGCTAAAGTAAGCAAACAACGCGTTGCTATGCGGATATCACAAAACATACTGCAATCCGTACAGTTATAAACGCACAGCAACTGTACCATGCCTGTCAGCACTCCACATCTGATTATGCTAACAGTATTGTGTACATTAAATATGACCCGCGACCAAGCTCAATGACCCCTCATTTTGCATTGACCCAAACACGTCATGAGCAATTTAATTTTAATTGACAGTCGTAAAACTAAGTTCATTGCAGAAACGAACTACGTTTAACTATGATACGTATAGACTACAGTAAGTTACTGGCCGTAAATATGGAAAATTGAGTTTTACAAAAATGTCGTCATTGTGCAACGTCACTGTTCGATGTGTCACTTCAGTAATGTAAATCACATAAAAATGGCTTCTCCCCGTTTCCTCTGCAACTAAAATTGATCGCGTTACGTCCCGTTGACAAGTCATAATATGGGACTGCCTCGTTGGTGTAGTTGGTCGCAAGCGCGACTGCGGAGCCTAAGGCCCTTTTTTTTTAGGATGGGAAATCATCAAATGACCCCCCCCACTCTGGGCGGAGCGGGAGGGAGTGTCAGACTCTTACTGACTAAAAACCATCCATGTTCCTTCCTCGCCTTTTACGTTCCGGGGCCGCGGTATCTCTTTCGAACAGGCCCGCAACCCCGGCAGGCTTCGGCCCTTGCGGGCCCCTCTCCTTTTGCTGACATCTCTTTGAGGAGCGCGTGGAACACGAACGCGCCGTCGACACGGCCTGTCGTCGTCGTTAGACGGCCGGACGGCCAGCTATTGCCCATAGCCAGCCGTCCACAGGCCCGCATCTACGGTGGCCGGTAGCCACCACGTGGCCCCCGACGCCCGTTGCGTCTCCCGCGGCGGCCGGGAAGAGAGGATCTCTCCCTCTCTCGTTCCGCCACCTCCTTCGCTAGCATCACTGCTTCGCAGAAGGAGGCGACTGCGGGCCCCTCCCCTTATGCTGACATCTCTTTGAGGCGCGCGTGGAACACGAACGCGCCGTCAACACGGCCTGTCGTCGTCGTTAGACGGACGGACGACTAGCTAGCCCATAGCCAACCGTCCATAGGCCCGCATCTATGGTGGCCGGTAGCCACCACGTGGCCTCCGACGCCCGGTGCGTCTCCCGCGGCGGCCGGGAGTATAAGGTCCTTGGTTAGATTCCCAGGTCGGGTAGTGTTATTGAGTTTTTCCATTAGGAATTTCTCTGTAGCAGTCACGAAGCCTTTCCTTCGTCAGTCCGGTTGATGGCAATAGGCTCGTCCCCCTATTAAACGAGACTTACTTTAACAACTGATGGCGAAATATGGCTGTACTATTAGATAATACACCATTGCCGTCTGCCTAACCCATCGGGGATAACAGGTCTTATGTTATGAATATTGGTAGAAAATTCAGTCTACTTGAAACTTCTTGAAACCTTCAGTAGTGTATACCAGTTCCTATTATGAGCATTTAATGCCTCATCGATTGTGGAATAGCACCTAGCAGTGCTAGCCTGTAACGGATAATTTTCGCGATAAATTCTAACAGACCTTTATCCCTTCCTTCAGACAAGGACCCGGCACACAAGTGGCCCGAAGCGAAGTTCCAGACAGTATGCTGGTTCCTGACTCTGCACATGCATCATGTGGCGCTCATCCCGGCTCTGCACACGCATCAGAGACGTATTCGGTGAGTAAAGTACTTCTCGTATAAAAAAGGCAAGGAGATATTCTGACAAGAAATGACAAATGCTGAAGAGTTTTATGGGTAGTCAGAAACCCGGAATCAATCTGACCAACACATCAGTCATACCAAGAGGTATATGTTACCTGATTATTGGGTTGTGGAGGCAGATAATCGCTCCATGTAGAATAATAATAGATTCAGCAACAAAGACAAAAAGTTCTAATCCATATTTTATTCATGCAGGGCATTCCGTGATCTCCAAAAAGTGATTGAAGAGTTGATGGCAGCTGAGCCACAGTGGCGCAACAGTTTCTCTGCGTTGCGCAACCGTGAACTGCTGCGCAGGTGGCGTCGGCAGATAAAGAGGCTACACAGGTAAAAACAAAATGAAAAAAAATTGAATTGAAATGCGTTCTAGCTAATGACCGTCTATTTCAGCTTTACGGTGTAATGATCTTCCAGCTTCGTTTCCATGCGGTATTATTAACCTTTGTTGTATGTTCTGAAATAAGTCTGATGACCAGTCTTACCAAGGGCAATTATATTACCCACTACTAACTGGGTTGGGGAGGTCAGATAGGCAGTCACTCCATGTAGTATACTGGTATTCAGCTGTATCCGGTTCGATTGGAAGCAGAGTCCAATATAGTTGGGAAATGGCTAGGCAGATTATATATCGATTTACCTAAACTTATCGTGTTTAGGAAAAAGCTTGGCCGATGGTGATGAACCACAGTGCATATTATACTAGCTGCGCTTCTAGATGGATGGATGTATGCTTCTATGATACTAGCTGCGCTTTTGTCATTCATTTGTATGCCATTTTGTTACTTCGTTGCACAGATCGAAGCAGTGCGCAGAAACAGCTCTGCTAGAAGGCGAGCTGATGCGTCGCAGCCTGCAGTTCTACGCGTCAGTGTGCGCGCTGCTGACGTCAGCGCTGGACGCGGCGCGGGACGGCGGCGGAGCTCTAGCGGACGCCTTCGCCGCCACGCCCGAGTGGTACGTCGAGGATATCGCAGAGTTCATGCTGTTCGCTGTGCAGTGAGTATCTTATCATAACTTTTAGGAGAATTTTTGTTGCTCCCGGACACCAGTTTGAACTTTTTTATTTCGCTTCAACTTTTGCGTTGCGTCAAGTATGGAGCAGATTTCGTCTGTGGCGTTGTAGATGTCGCCACAAGACTATCAATTCAATAGGCACTCTTCAAAGTCAAAAGCTACCATTATAAGTGTACTTATTGCCAATGATTTCGGAACCACAGTTTAATTATTATTATTTTGGTTGATCTGATTGACATCACAAGTTCTATTCCATCACCAGATTATCTCTTTGATGACTTAATATGTAGTTTAAACATATTTAATTACTTAGTTTTGTCCATATATATCAATTTTATAATATAGTACCATATTGCTAAATAAATAGAGTAATCAAATAATGTTCTTCCAGATACGTCCCACAAATAGTTGCCGACTACATCGAAGACCCGATCATAACTTGGCTCCTAAGCGCCATCTGCCATTCCCGGCTCTTCAAGAACCCCTACCTGGTCGCTAAGATCGTTGAAGTACTCTTTGTGATCAATCTATCTGTGCCACTGAAGCTTAAGAATGTATACGAGAAGTTCATGGATCACCCGATGTCACAGACGGCCCTACCAAGTGCCCTGATGAAGTTCTACACGGATATAGAAACTACTGGACAGAGCACGGAGTTCTATGACAAGTTCACCATTCGATTCCATATCAGTATTATTCTGAAAGGGATGTGGGAGAGACCGATTCATAAACAGGTGAGAACTAAACATTTTGAACCCTAATTCAAAGTAGGTCTTATTCACAATACTACAATTTAGATCTTAATTTGACTAGCAATCAAGATTAAAGTCACTTGTGACGTGCGAATACTCTTCAGTAAAATACGTTACCTACCGCATTAAGTACCCTTTTTCATTTGTTTTGGTCCGTGCTTTGAAAATCCCCAGAATGTTAGGACAAACTTTTCTTGCAGTTAAGTTTGTGATGCTGATAATAACATGTTGCTAAAATGATTGTTTTTCAGGCTATAGTGAAGGAGTCTCGCTCGGGACGTCAGTTCGTGAAGTTCATCAACATGCTTATGAACGACACTACATTCCTTCTAGACGAGTGTCTTACGGTTAGTATTAAAGTATTCTCTAGCGATACGCAGAGTGGTTGTTCCCGAAGGGAAACCATTGGGGATAGTGTTCTTGGGTACCTGTGAGCCTGCTAGCTAATACTTCTTCTGCTTAGCTTTAAAAGATAAAACAAAAACTCAAAAATGGCTGCGCGAACGCCAGAGAATGGGTGTTGTTTTTATTTACCATCAGCACCTTCCTGATTATAAATTGTATTCAAACTCCAAAGGAACCACTCAGCTCAGTATAAAAAAATACGGGCAGAGAAACTATTATTTCCACATCTGCATTTTCAAGCCAGTTCTTTTTTATCGTGTGGTTTGTGTCTAACCTGATTTTATACTTGTAATATTTGATATTGATTTATTTTCATGTGCAGTACCTGAAGCGTATCCACGAGGCGCAGGAAGGCGCGGCGAGCGGCTCGACGAGCGGCGAGGCGCGCGCACGTGCGCTCGCGCAGGACGAGCGGCAGTGTCGCTCCTACCTCACGCTCGCTAGGTAACACATGTCAACTATTTAAACAGTTTAACAGTCTACACTTATTTTATACGATTCTGATTCGGTTAACGCAGAAACGGAACTTTTCTGACAGCTGTAACCGATTCATCTTTGATAAATATGATAAATCTTCAAGAATCCGGATTATCAGCTCTCCTGCCTCCGTAGCATGATCGCCGTGGAAACTGATTTTGTCGACGAAGAATCGACAAAATGGCAGATGATCAAAAGAAATCTGTAATTTTTTTTGTCGATTCGTTCTTCGAAGAAACCCGTTTCTACGATGCTACGCACGCAGGGGGCTGATTGACCTAAAACCCTGTTATTATAGAAAAATCGGCTTTCGAAAGTTAGTCGCTGTCACCACACTACGACAGTCCCTTTCTGAAGCTCAATCATAGAACACAATAATATTGCTGTTAATTTAATCAGGGAAACCGTGGACATGCTGGAGTACCTCACCGTGGAGATCAAGGAGCCGTTTTTGCGCGCCGAGTTGGTGGATCGCCTCGCATCCATGCTCAACTTCAACCTGCAGCAGCTGTGCGGGCCCAAGTGCAAGAACCTCAAGGTAATGTGGTTAATTTTTATTCCGGTGGGGAACGCTCGAAATATCCAGTACATAAACGACATGACAACGTAATAATACAATACAACCCCAAGGCCATATGAAAAGACTCTTCTAGTCTAGCGCCCATAGTTTAAAAATACAGTTATGCTGGCAACCATGTCCATATCAACTTCGATTTTATGCAGCACCAGAACAGCAAATTTTTATTGCTGCTTTCATTGAAAACCCTCTTCTATTTACTAATTTTGTTGTGCACAGGTCCGTCGGCCGGAGAAGTACGGCTGGGAGCCGCGGCGGCTATTGAGTCAGCTGGTGGACATCTACCTGCATCTCGACTCGCCGCAGTTCCACGCCGCTCTTGCCGCTGACGAGGTAACCTACAGCACACTTATTTTTTATGGCATCCGTACCGATTACACGCTAATATAAACCTCTGTTTACTGCTTCGAACCCAGACAGACGTTTTACATTGGGTAAATTATTTCCACCCACATTATAAAGGAACTGGCATATTCCAGAACAAAAACTTCGAAGACATGTTACCGCCACCAAACCGTACTGGCCACCACGTGGTGGATTACTGGCCATGCCATTCTATCTCACAGAGAGGATGCCTGTGTTTTAGCAGTGGCCCTTGGAAACATTTTCGATTGATAAGGTTAAGGCCTGGACTGTACTAAAACGGAGAAAAGCAGAGCCGTGCGGACACGTGCAAGATTTAACCAATCACAGTACATAGAGACGTGAGAAACTATGTGGATTTCAACGAATTTAACTGGTTGATTCCTGCACGTTTGCTCTTCACTGCGTTTTTGTGGAGTCCAGGCCTTGTGCTTATAGTAGATCGACATTTCTTGAATGCTAATACGAATCCTTCCGTTTCCAGAGATCATTCCGCAAAGAGTTATTCGAGGAGGCGTCGGTGCGGCTAGCTAAGTCTTGCATCAAGACGCCCACAGAGATAGAGCGCTTCAAGTCGCTTGCAGACAATGCATATCAAATCGCAAGTATGTTACATATATTATATATAGTCATGATATACTTTATCAAATGTTTACTATCCAACATAATTTACAATGATCTGATCATTTAATCTCATTAGATTACGTAAATTACAACATTTCATAACTTACATCAGGCCCCGTTCACATGGCTTGATTTGAACCTTATTGTGTTGCAAATAAAGATCATTTCAATTTTAAGCTAGACATAAATAACCGTGGAAGGACAAAATACATAAAAACATTGTTTTGTTTTTCAGTATCCAACCAACAGAAAAGTGACGAGTTCGCTGACGCTCCTGAGGAGTTCCGGGACCCGCTCATGGACACATTAATGACTGACCCAGTGTTATTACCCTCTGGGAAGGTGAGCATTCTTCGGGTCATATTGATACATCGAGGTTTAGAAAGAGATAGTCACACATTGGGTACCTATGTGTGACAGAGACAACGCTCAACATATCCGCAATTCTTCTACATAACTCCTATGTGGGGTATTTTTCGCCTGGAACTGTTGTGCAGTTGTTCTATAACTTACTTACGTATAACTGTCAGTTAATATGCCTACGCCTCGTAGCTATCGGTGTTTCTATAAACAAAGTTAGTTTGAAATATCCGCGTTACCTACCTATCACATCGATTTACAGAAAAATGAAAGCGTCTGTGACGTTTTGTTTCTAACCGACCGTAAGCTGTCAAACAGACAGAGCAACCTACCGATACCTGTTAGTAAGTCATTGAAAATGGCCGTTAGAATTCTTCATTGAGAACATTATTGAAGCAAGTCGATTTTAATCGACAATAATATCGCACTTTGATCTTATTATTTCGAGTATTTTTTAATTAATTTTAACCGTGTTTGCAGATAATGGACCGGTCGGTAATCTTGCGTCATTTGTTAAACAGTGCCACCGACCCCTTCAATCGACAACCTCTCTCCGAGGATCAACTACGTCCAGGTACGCACACTTCTCTTCTTACCTATATAAGTATAACAATAAAGAGTTGACCTTATGTAATTACGTCTCAAGTATCAGTGCATAGGCCTAACATAACTTTTTAATGTTTCAGCAACTGAGCTCAAAGAAAAGATCATCCAATGGCAGCGCGAGAAGAAAGCGTCGACGTCATAATCGTCCAAGGCCAACACTAAAGTCTGATGTATATAACGTAACCCATATATAAAGACTACCGGACGGATTTTTCCGCCTTTGATGGGACTATTGTCCGTATGCATGAATGTGAGATTATTCCATGTATGTTATTCAGTACGAATGTTTCGTGAAGTTGAAACTACGAGTGTTGTCACGTTTCCGACCTAACGGATAATTTTCGATTCACATACAGGTGTTAATTTAATCCATTTCTTTCGTTTTTGTATTGTCACAATATTCTTCCATTAGTATTACTCATTGTGACAAGAACCAAATTTTATCTTAACCACTACTAAATTAAATATTTTAAAACTAAAAAAGCTTTAATTCTTCACGGAGTATTGAACTTGGCATCTATTTTTAGCTTTAACACAAACAATGCACGTGAGTCTCGAAATTTTATATCATTACATTACACACGAAATTAATTTAATTATAATGTAATAATAAAAAACTTAAATTAACATCTGTATCATTATTTAACCTATGAACTTTGGCGTCGTGGAAATAAATACGAATGTTTATAGAAATTACCATCACAAGTAGATGTAAAGGCCTAAATTCTAAGATACAAGCAACATGACATTTCTGAGTAAGATAGGTGCTTTTGTCTCGACCCCAAAACTTGATGAGTAAGAAACATGAGCGCAACATTTAGAATATTTGGTGTGAAACTTGTAAGCTGGACGTCTTTCTGCATTTTATAGAAAATCTCGGTAATGAAAATCGTGAGCAAGTAATTTCGATTTTAGATTGGGTAGTCCTGCATTAGTTTAACTAATGGTTATACATTAGGATATAAATATATAAACATAGGAATTGTATGGAATGTTGAAGACTTCTTATTTTTGTGCAAAATGGAAAATGTATTTAATTATATTATGGATTTGATTACTATTTGATTATAGTGATATTATGTTTTAGTCTTTGTTAGCAGACATGATTTTTGTATTATCCTTTAATACATTGTGATTTGTTCCTTTATAACTTTAGTTATGATTTGAAATGGATTTTCACTTGAGAATAGTATTCATTATAATATCATTAGCATAATTCAAGTAATAGTATAATTAGAATCAGTAACGGCCTTACAATGTCCTGCAAGGTGCGGAACTCTCGCAGATGTTATGTCCATTCGAAATAGAATGATTATGATGTTGACAAACTTGAAACATGCATTGTCGACGAGTCCATGTCTTGGACTACCGCACTATCAGGGCGTCATGTACCAGGATATAGTTTGTTTGTTACATGTATCTCAAGTTTATCGTATTTCTCCAGTCACTGCCAATATTATCAATGTAGTTTTTAGTCAGGCATTCCTGAATGAAATCCATTTCTTTAAATTACATGGTCTCACTTGTATGATAATTTGACTTGTAATTTATCATTATATTATTATGAAGATTCTATATTATAGAGGTCTCCTACGTTGATTATTATATCAATAAAATTAAATAAATGGAAACAATATTGTTTTTGTCATCATAATAACAAAACAAAGTATTCACTTCTTCATGAATTATATTTCACTAAATTTTATTCTTTTTCTAGCTAAATAAATAAATTATTGTCAATTCACAATCAAGAGATTTCATTGTATTCAAATTACAAAAGTACTACAACCACAACGGTCTAGTCGAAAATCTTCATATACATTAATAGCTTTTAAACAATATAAGAGGTAGATAATAGTTAAAATAGTGTATATGTAACAAAATATAAAACTAAAGAAGACTCACAAATGTATTCAGATGTAATATGATTAGCTCATTTCTTGTTCAATGACATTCATCATTGAAATTCAGACTCCATTATATACAATAATAATAATAGTTTACAGCCAGTAGAGCAATGCTACTTTTGTATTCATAACAATTACAATTTAGCATTTGTAAGTAAAGGTTCATTGTCAGCAACCTGACACATGACTATGCTACTGTGAGGTTCGTCAAAAACAGGGCACATAACAAAGCCATTTAGAAAAATTATAATAAACAGGCTTGATCATAACAAAGATATAAAGAAAATAAAATTAATATTTCATACCTTTGTTTCCTACTTCCGTTCACGTTTAAAGGAAAACAGCACAAATAGTAAAAAACATTCCTAAACAATGGTACATAGCTTAATTTAGTTTTGTTCATTCACTAACATTATATAAATATATGAACTGGTCAGTCACCCTCATTCAAGCAATAATTATAATTCAAAAGGCCATTCTTGTACATTTATTTCATAAGCTCAAGAAAGATTATGAAGAATTAATTCAGTTATCTAGTTTATTGATTAGAAAACAGTCAATATTTTATCGGAGAAGGAATGGGAGACGATATGCAAACAAACATGAGATCATGTACAGCATGCCAAAATAAAAGTTTAGCCTGGCTGTTTGTCTCGGAACATATCTCATTGTCTCGGGGCTCCTAAACCTTCTTTCTATTTTGAAAGCTCTGGGCAACGTCAGCATTGGAATTAAAAACCACAAAGAACAGCGCACTGAAGCTACAACAAACATAATATAAGGAGTGAATAGTAAAAATGCATACAACAAGTATGAAGCAGTTCTCCCAATCAATATTGCTAATGTCACTATTTCTGCTTTGCTGTCTGTCTCTAGGTCTCTTGTGTTGTTACTGTGTAAAATAGCCTCTGTGTTGAGGGCTAGTGGGATTGCATAGTAAATAATAGGCCAGTCCACCCTCCCGGTCTGAGCCAAAAAAGCAAAAACCACAGACACTGGGCCAAATATAACTAAAACTAGAATATCACCAAGAGCTATATACTTTAGACCGATACCACCAGTATACAAGAATGATGAAGATAATCCACCAAAATATACGAGAGCCAAATGCTCCATACGGGCTGGAGATAAAATTACAAGTGGAACAAATGAGGCACATCCAGCTAGATATAATATAGCACCCAGGGAGACCACCTCATCTATACTCAAAATATGATCTACAAGAGTTCTGTCATCAGATTTCCGGTTATCTATCCCTTTAACAAAATCAAAGTATGTATTGACAACATTGCCTGCACCATGAACAGGAATAATTGTACATAAGGTCAATAATAAGGTGCACCAACTGAAGCCACTGTCGCCGGGCAGACGGTACGCGAGCGCAGCCCCCAGCAGAGTCGGCAGCAAACTCGCGCTCAATGACCATGGACGCAACGCAAGCACATACGTCCGCACTTTCATGAGCGGGTTTCGAGTTGGCAATGTTTCCTCTTTTGGTTGTTGTAAAAGGTTTCCTTCGACGTTTGGTATGTCCATATCTTCAGTTTTCTTATTGTGATCCATTTCATGAGATGTAGAAACAAACCGCTGTTTACGAAACTTGACCATATATCATTGTTTTGTAAATGAGATGATGGGTAAACTCATTATTGGACGACTTTTAAATCAAAACTGTTTGCACATAATCCCGTTACTAAAGGTACCGGTGATGACCGATATTTCAAGAGAAATCATAAAATAAATTCTTTTAACCTTGAGTTTACAAGTTTATCTGTCAACTGTCATCTTGACATGTTTTTTTTTTTAATTTGTTCTTGACGGAACAGGCTAAGGTCTGAGACCATGCTGCCTAGTCATCAGTTGACATCTGTATGATCTGTCAACACTAATCTGCTAGTGTTGTCCATCGAGTTAATCGATCTGCTCTGTCCGGTTTTTTCAAGTTACATACGGTCTATTACATAGAAATGTGTTCTCTATTTAAGAATAGCAATCACACAGCATCAGTAGTACAGTACCACATAAGATAGCGCTTAAAATTTCATTATCTCAGGAGACGCGATTGACTTCTTAAGACTAGGAAAGATAAGTCAATTCCACAACGCAGGTACTTATTACATTTAATTATTGTCTTGTTGTTATTGGATGAATATCATATTTTCGCTAGGCAATTAAAGCGCTTTATTTTCCAATTAAATCTCAATTAAATCTGAAAATAAAACAAAGATTCATCTGCTCAGGAAGTGTTTACATAGATAAGTAGAGACTTTTAACGAGCAGCTGAATTAAAATTAGTCTGATTGAATTACCGCGGTAATCGTAGACTATAGGGGTCAACAGCCTCATAACATCATTGTTATGATTCGGCTAAAATAAAGACTGTCATTAACAAGGTCGCTGGTAGTGAGCAGTAGCAAGGGGTATTGCAGTTGTTTAAAACAGCCGAGTACCTAGTTTGTATTTTTATTATATTTATTCCCAGATAAGTAGATCGCTAGTTAAATAAACGTCGGGTAGACAGTTACAACTAACAACAGGTATTACATGAATGATTCGCAGCTCTTTATTTATATCACAAAGATGAAAGAGTGTCAAGTAGAATACTGTCATTTTTTTCCCCATTATTAATAACTCAGCATCGGGATCGGGCTACAACTATGCGCCCGCGGCGTCTCACTCACTTGTTTCTTTGTGAGGCCAACTGGCTTTCTTCTGATGTCTTTTTCAGTTAGGTACCTAGTTACCTACCTACTAGAAAGGGTGTATAAATAATTTATAGATCTATGTAGTCCAGCTAATCTACAGTTCTTATTTTACATTTTTCGACTTTCGAATTTACGAAACTCACAAAGGGTTACCGTTCGTATTACTTTCAGGTTCTATGAGCTTCTGGTTTCGTCTACGTGATAAATATTAAAAAAAGCTAGGTACCTATATTATCACACTTCGCACTAGTCACGAGCTCACAAGGTTGGCAAATCATTTAAATTGTCACGACGACATCGTTCATAAGACAATGTCGGAGCGAGGGGTTCGTAAATGGGTCGCTTCCTAATTTTCCTCGATATTTATGAAGGGCGTAAAATTTTACGAGATCTCGTGTGGTGACACATTGATGTACTCTACCTGTCAAATAATAAATCACGCAGACGGATGTGTTACATACTGGGCATGTATTTAATTAAATAAATGTATGGAGACAAAATAAACGGCAACACGCTAAACACCAGATGGTAACATGAATCACAGCTTTTTCTACATTTAAACCACATGGTACCGTTGTTCGAACACTTTCGGCATTTTCAGATCTTAAAATTAACTACAAGCTTTGCGTTGTTTTACATAAGTTCCTGGACTCATTAAAAAAGGACAATATTATTTGGGTTTCTTTTTATTCGGATTAAGCTTAGCTTCAATTAATTTGACCCAGTTTTCGTATTGTTCGTTATCTTCTTCATCTAATTCATCACAGAACTTATCAATATCCTCGTCTTTAATATCTTCTTCATTTTCTTGAAGATTTTCTTGCTGATTCGTTCGTTTTCGTTGAATAGGTGCATTATGAACTTCAACTGGTTCATCATCGTCATCTTTAAATATAATCTTTTTATTTTTGTTTACATTCCCAGTTTCGGTTGACTGTGTTTTATTTTTCCTTTTCCTTTTAGCTTGTTTATTAACCTCAGAAGGCTCAGGCGTTACGATTGTCTCCTCGGGCTTAGATTCGTAACTTGCATTAGATTGGGTTGACTGAGTTTTATTTTTCCTTTTTCTTTTAGCTTGTTTATCCTCAGGAATTGTCCCCATTATTATCTCTTTGGTGTTAGATTCATTATTTGCATCGCTACATTCGGACTCAACTTTTTTATTGTTTACTCGTTTGCTGTCAACCACTAAGACCGGCTCAATAGCAGTACTGCCCGATTTGCTTCTTTTGCCCATGATTCTGAGAAAGAAGAGAAATTATTTAATTTTCTTCGTTGAGAGATGAAAACAGATGCGACTCTTCTTGATAAGGTCGCTATTCGATATTTTATTTGCAAGGAAAGCAGGTTCTCGTATCCAGATTCAAGTAGTTTACTGTTGATAAGTTATTTAGCAATTATCAACATTCAACACTTTTAAGCGTTCTTGAGAGTCGTTTATTGAAAAAACACATTGTTACTTTGTTATGTCTATCTTACCTATCCTACTGCACCATTTTTTATAGAGTTGGCACATAAAATGTCTGAAAAACCATACGGTCGGTCGCATTGTCGCAAGATAATTCTGGGTAATAGCACATGACATAGTATTAATTACTGTCGTCTACTCAATGTAGGTAGGTATCCGTTTAGATTGTAAACAAAGTTGATCAATTATTTTGACAGATGACAGAACTCTGACGTCAGTACTGTTATCATATCACTATTTATGACTAGCGTAGTTTCTTGAGTGCTAACCTTAAGTTCTAGAGTAATTGTACTGACATGTGTAATACTGTAGTCTACTTCGAGTTTCTTGCAGATTGATTAATGATATGGCTCAATCAGAAAAAAAAACGTGAAAGTGGGCTGATGTTTACATGTGAAAACAAAAAAAAACAATTTGTGCCTGTTATCGTAAAACTAATATCAACAGAAGTTATTTATTAGCTGTAAGTCACTGAATCGCTGAAGTGTTTGATAAACACATCGGCCACTCCATGAGATAAGGAATAAAAACCTACCTTTACGTAATAACTAACACGAGGGCAATGCGGGCGCAATGCCACCAGACGAGACCACCCGCCACCCACTTCTCATGCGGGCTACCGTGATCGGGCAATCGAAACAAATTGCCGCGCGGATTGTGTCGTCTCACTGCTTTATTGAGAGTGTTATTTATTAAATCCCAATTTTTTTTTATTCAACAGCAACATGGCTGAGAAATGTTATATTTTGGGTATGGATATTGGGACGACTTCAGTGAAAGTTTGTGTTTACGATCCAAACGCGAATGAAATTGTTGCTAAACAAAATAAGGATACAGCAGCAAACATACCGAGTGACCAGGGTTATGAAGGGAACAAGCAAGACGTGCCAAAAATAGTATCAGCTGTTCACTACTGCATCTCCCGTCTACCGAGAGATGTATTACGGAATGTGAAAAAAATTGGGGTGTGTGGACAAATGCACGGAGTTCTGTTATGGAAGAAAGGGTATGTTTTTACCGTATTTCGCTGAATTTAAAAATGTCTAACTGTTTATTCTAGTTTATTGCCAAGCCTTATGAAAATTTTATTTCATTTATATTTACGTTAACTCAAAATTATTATTTTATCAATTTTCTTTATCTTAAGGTGTTTGTTTTTCATATAATCGTGATAAATTAATTAACGGGTCATATGACTCCTACCACATTCGAGTAACTTCTTTGTTGGAAGAAATGGATTATTATGATTATTGAAGTAATCAATGAATGTTTTCTTTTGTTCTAGAGCCTGGGAAAAAGTTGAAAGAGATGGAGTAGTAATGCGATTTGAGGCGACGAGAGAAAATATGTCAGCGTTGTACACCTGGCAAGATACAAGATGTAAACCAGAATTTTTAGATTCACTTCCAAAACCTGATTCACATCTGAATTGTTACTCGGGGTACGGGTGTGCGACCCTTTTGTGGATGCTTAAACACAAGCCCGAAAAACTGAACAAATTTCAATATTCTGGAACAGTACAAGACTTCATTGTTACTATGCTCTGCGATTTAGAGTCACCAGTTATGTCAGACCAAAATGCTGCTAGCTGGGGCTATTTTAATACCGAAAAGAATGAATGGAATATCGACATTCTACAATCTGTTGACTTTCCAGTAAAACTCTTGCCCAGGATTAATAAAAGTAGGGAATTTGCAGGAACGTTAAATGCGTCCTGGAATGGTATTCCTGAGGGAACGCCTGTCAGTGTTGCTATGGGTGATTTACAATGTTCTATCATTGCTACTCTCGAGAATCGAGAGGATGCTGTATTAAACATATCAACTTCCGCTCAACTTGCGTTTGTGGTGAATAGCATGTCAGATCTCGACTGTAAAACAGTCGAGCATCTACCATATTTTCACAACACGTATTTGGTTGTCGCTGCATCTCTGAACGGAGGTAATGTGTTGGCCACGTTTGTCAAAATGCTCCAACAATGGATGCTTGAACTTGGATTCCCTACTCCACAGTCAAAGGTATGGGAAAAGCTTATTGCCTTGGGTCTAGAAGCACCGACATCGAGTATGAACATAGTTCCGCATTTATTAGGTGAAAGACAAGCACCAACAGCTAAAGCTTCGGTGGAAAACATCGATCTTTCCAATATACAGCTGGGTAGCGTATTTAAATCTCTCTGTGAAAGTCTGATACAAAATTTACACCACATGATGCCTAAAGAAATATTGCGAAATGCCAATGTTAAGAGAATTGTTGGAAATGGTTCAGGATTATCCAGGAATGTTGTTTTGCAAAGAGCTGTGGAGCATTATTACAGTTTACCACTGGAATTTACCTCAGGGGGAGATGCAGCTAAAGGTGCCGCTATTGCAATTAAGTAGGTTGTTTGTTTAATACTGTTTTCTCGATTTTATCATTTTTTGTAAAATAACAACATACTAATATAATATTGAGCTTCACTTTGTTAAAAAGCAAGGTCGCGTAGGATTTGTGGCTAATGCCGAGATAAGTAGCAAGCAACTGTAGATCACTGTTTTAGGAAACAAGCACAATTTTTCGAGTAGAAAATATATACATCGTCTTGAATCATGATGTCTAACAAACCACCGATAACACACAACATCGATATTTATTTGGGATATAAACTGTCCCATAAATCATAATATAACATTATGATGAAGAACGTTTTCAATTTAATATAACGGTTGTGTAGACATTTATAGGGAATAATTTCCGTATTTTATGAGACAGATCATTCCATTTGATTTATTATTATCACGTACAATAGCTATTTGCATTTCTATGCAGGAGTTAAGTCTAAAGCCGCAAAGAGATCCATACAACTGTAACATTAACATATTTTATATGTTTTATTTTAAGTTAACTCTATCGAAGTAAAACTTTCCATTGTTGTTTTTTTATCTTTGTCTCTTTAATGTGTTATAATTATTACACCTATTTACTGAAGGACGATTGCGGTTGTTCATCATTTAGCGTTACCCAATTCCTAGACCTATTTTTAGATCTTCGTTTGTCATTCGTAGTTTCGTACTCGTTTTTATCGTAGCCGAGATAGCTAGTTGATGGCATCAATGCTGTTTATGCCAACTAAACAGAACACTAACCGTAATTTTAATAATAAATAAATAGATGTATTGACGATGGAAAGCGATTTCGTCGTATTTCGAAATGTCACCTCACAACAAAATGAAACAATACATATATGTTTATGTATAGTCGAGTGCAATTAGACAATAAGGTGGAACGAAGTTTATAGTGGGCGGATTTTCATGGGATTTTTTTTATTGAGTTCCAAGAGGAGTGCAGAAGAAAGTTAAGGTCGATAAGGTATTTCAATAATATCGAATTTTAATACTAAGGTATCTTTTGGAATTGGTAATTGATGCTTTTTCACAAAAACTGGATCAGAAAGTATTAAACGGGGCCACTTTCATGATTGTAGTGACTTAAAATTCATTCGGATATGCCAGAAAATCGTCTATGTAAATGAAAGCAATTTTTTCCAAATAGGTACTGCTATGAAACTTAATGTGCAAATTATGGTCTAAATTCTAATTTTATTAGCTACCTATCTAATGAGGCATAATAACTATAAAAATATTAAAGGATACTTCTTGAATATTGGATACATAAAGTAAAACATGACAAATGGTCTCTATCACAAAGAAGTGGGAGTGGTATCGGTATCGGTATTGATATTAAATTACGCGCAAAGATCCATGCTTGTAACCTTAGATTTAAATCGTGAGAAATGGTTACGTTATAAAATCAAATCAAATCAAATATGATATAAATATGATATTTTTTTGTAAATTTACCAACGGCCGCATTCCACCTTCTTCAGCAATAGTCTACATTTATCAAATACCACAAAATATTTTTTTTATATTTTTTGTTATCTAAGGATAGCAGATAGAATTAGGATATTGTCGAGATAATATTTATGTTAAGGTGAAAGCGTCAGGGTGGGTCGCGACTGTAAGACGTATTAAGTTACAGAATTACAATCATCAAAATCATCAATACAACCCTCCAAGTTCATACGAGTCGAAGAAGGACTATGACCGTGAAAAATTCGTTCATCACCTCTTCATATTTTTATGTTCTTCATATTTTATGTTTCTATAAAAAAACACGTAATAAAATACGCGTTGAAAAAAATCTAGTATATCAGTATAACAAGAGTAAAGACCTGTTTTTGGAACCGGTTTCCTTTTTCAGAGAAACATTGGCGCGTTTCTCTGAAAAACATGCACAAACATGCACAATTTTAAAATTTGTGTACTTACTCTTTACCTACTGACAGTGGTCACAAACATTTTTCTATTAAGTGCGGTTTACTTGAAACATTTGAAGGAGAAAGAAAATTTACCAACTTATTAAATAAATTATTGTTATTATGTAAATTATTTATTTAGATTTTATATTAAATATAAGTTATAAAAATCGAGTTACAATTACTAATTCGGCAGAAATAAAATTACTGGATTTTTTTTCGTGACTCAAGGCTAACCAATAAACAACATGCAAACAAGAACAAACCTTACAGTGCTAGGTAAAAGCCACATCCAGTCACCGGTTATCTGTGTTTCACAGATACTTGTATGTATCGAACGAACATTTTGCCCGCAATGATTTGTAATCTACCTTCAAAATTTGTTTTTCTAATACCTCAACTTTTTGTTCTTTTTAAGTGTCTAGTATTAATATTCTCACGTAAGAATTACACTACACTCACATAGTGTAATTCTGAGAATAAAAATGATCTTAAACCTCAAAAGGTTTACAATCCCTGAGGACGGCGGCCATTGCATCTGTACGAGCGATACTCATTATATTTACGCGGGAGTGACAGAGACAGGTCATTGTACGAAATTCTTCCTGCTCCGCGACCGGACTTAAGTCGCTCACAACATTTAACGTGTCTCCGTGGTAAATCCTAAGACTAAGATACGAAAGAAAAAATGATACCGGCATAAGACTGTGGTATCTGCTAAATTAGCAAGTCTATTTGTGGTGGTTCAAACATCGTTTGAAATGCTGTTAGAATTAAGTTCTTATCAGCTTGCACTACAAAGTGGTTGTTAAGTCAGTCACAGCGGGCCGAATAGAGCGAAATGAATGGTTTTTATTTAATTGTAGCCTAGATCAAAATTCCAATTGTACATTTTGTGAAGATAATAGCGACAAATATTTGTGTGTAAAAAAAATTAAAACTTAATGCCGTTTAGGAGAAGTTACGAAATTTTAAGAAAACATACTTTAAATGGGGGCTAAGAAGCAACATAATATATTTTTTACACATTTATATTCACTCATCAAAAAGGAGTTACATGGAGAAAACCAGTTGTTAGCAGATACCACCCCCTTTTAATACATTAGGCGCACGCGCACGCAGAAACGGGAAGACGCAATTACTAGGTAGGTAGTTGGTTTAAAAAGAGTAAAACATGATAGCGTGATGGCTAACAGTGAAAATAAAGGTTGCACTGATTCTAAGTACTAGTGCAAGAAGATAGGATATTCCAAAATACTTCTAAAAACGTATTGAAGCCACTGGTTTTTTTCTATTGAAAAGTAAAGAAATGAAAGGAAAAGTGAGAAAACTTATTTTTTTTTTTTTGCACATAAAATTTTTATCTGTCTAGAAAAGTAATTTATGAGAGCTATGACACTTTTTCTTGTATTGGAGTGTTAGACTTGAAGGGGCCGGCGGAGCATGCCAATTTCATACAAACGTAATACCAAAATAATTTGAAAGGACAATGCCAAAAACGAGGAAAATTATAAATACGAGATATGAGGAATGTAAAATTTCTATAGAAAACTTATCTATGTCATTACTCTTGTTTAAATCAATATCCAATCAAAATTCATATTTGGGAACCTAGATATTCTGTAATCTAGTCGAAATAAATAAACACTACCTTATTTACCTTAAACCTATGTTTGATTTACACATTATTTTGGTATTACGCACAGTATTACGTTTGTATGAACTACGCATGCTCCGCAGGCCTCTTAGTAAAATACGACGAAATCGCTAAAAGTTATAATCAACCGATTGTCTGTTGGTGGGTCTGTAAGTTGTTGTAATTGTAAACAAAGGCTAAAAGATTTCGAAATTGGCGGGGAAATTAGTAAAAATTATAGTTATAGTTTTTCACCCATTTATTTGAACCTATCACGTGAAAAGTGGACCACGCCCGTGGCCCGTTACAAATTTTTATACTTATATTGCTTTTTGTGAAACTATTGTTTACCCCACCTCAAAATAACATTGATTGTTACCTGTTGAAGTTATTCCTTGCTGGAAATTTTTCTTATGTTTCCAAAGAGTATAATGTTTCAGGGAATTCAAAACATATTTTACGGTCACCCCAATAAGCTTTGAAGTTGATTATGTACAACAGTAGAAGTCTCTTGTTTACCAATTAGTTTTATTTAATCTAACCTCAAAACTGTAGATAAAACACCATGTTGTAAACATTAATCACAGATTAGATATTAACATTAATATTTCACCACAGACCTTAAAGAGCTCATCGAGCTCTGTTAAGACACGATACCTAGGTACTCTGAGAAAACCGTAAATCCCACAGATTAGATATTAGTAGCTAGGAAGTAAATCCTCATCAATCGACTAAAAAAAAGTAAAGTGGCTCTTTAAATCGACCAAGATTTTGTGATCAGCTTT
The DNA here is from genome assembly GCA_916618015.1 of Xestia c-nigrum. Classification (NCBI taxonomy): domain Eukaryota; kingdom Metazoa; phylum Arthropoda; class Insecta; order Lepidoptera; family Noctuidae; genus Xestia; species Xestia c-nigrum. Next base: position 17,477,682 of record OU745261.1, on the reverse strand, counting down.
GGTTTGCGATTTTGCTCTCAACAAAAGTGGCGCTCGATGGAATGGGGCGAAAAACTGTCTTCTTATCCCAGCAGATGTCGCATTATCAAACTGGCCTAATTTTGTCCTGTCACCTGTCAAAATACATACAATTTTTTTTTTTTATCGATTTGTTCCTAATACATACTAATTTACAAAATATAAATAAACTAATATCTATATATATGTCACCGTAAAATTGTCAAACACGTTATATTACAATATAACGTGTTATTGTTTCTAATCTGAAAGCATCTATGTCTGAAAGTCAAAAACATACATCATAATTGATTCGATGAGAATGTCGCAATTTTTTTTTTTGCTTGCCTTCTTTATGTCCCACAGCTGAGCAATAGCCTCCCCGTTCTTCTTCCATACCTCTAGAATATCGCTTATTTATCAATATAACCTTAACATTTTTTATTGATTCCCTTTCAATCAACACTGCTTATTCTCTGCTGTTTATGCATTTCTTTAATGTATCTCCTTTACATTGTGAAACAGTCCAAAAAGAATACATTATAAATATAAAATCTATTCGAAAACAGCATTAACAAATTCACTTATATCGTCAACCTTTAGCGGACAAGGCCGAGTCGATGCTAGCGACATCTATGTTGACCTTTGAGTTTTTATCCCCATTGTCGTTCAATGCGCGTTATTGTTAAGGTGAAAGCGCCAGGGTGGCCCGCAAAATTCAAATTTTCTTTCGAAGAAGGACTTTGGCCGTGAAAAAATCGTTCATCGACTCTTATGAACTTGGAGGGTTGCATTGATGATTTTGATGATTATAATTCTGTAACTTAATACGTCTTACAGCCGCGACCGATATGTTTATCAACATATAACTTTTCACTGCCCTGCAAATTGCAAAAAACGTAAGAAATTTTGAATTTCGCGAACTACCTTGGATCATCCCCCTTAAGGCTGATGCTCCAGGGTAGCCCGCAAAATTCAAATTTTCCAACATTTTTTTGCAATTTGCAGGGCAGTGTCAAGTTGGACGCTGATGAAAATATCATTCGTGGCTGCAAGACTAATTAAAGTCCAATAAGAAGGAAATAACGTAGAAACATTTTGTGTCTTATTTATTTGAAATGAGGTTGTGTAAAAACGCTGAACTTGGCTTAAAACCATTTTCCACGCAAGATTTTTGTAAATCGGTCCAGTAGTTTAATAAATATAAAACAAATTATATAGTATACAGGGTTATTTGTAAAACACCGGCAACCTCGCAGGAGTGGATTGCTGACATCTTAAACAACAACATTTGTTCTACGACTTTTCCGAAAACGGACAAAAAAAAAATCAACTCTCCATACATTTGTCCGAACAGCTGATGGAGTTTTGCTTGCGAAGTCGATTTTTTTTTTGCCTGTTTTCCCAAAAGTCGTAGAACAAATGTTGTTGTTTAAGATGTCAGCAATCCACTACTGCGAGGTTGCCGGTGTTTTACAAATAACCCTGTATATTATTGTACATCGTAAAAAACACACTCATTCTAGCTCTGTATGGTCAGTGCTCATTGAGCTCATTCTGATTCCAATGGATTCAAATCACTTTTTTGTGTCCTCTCCGTAGTGATGCTACACATTGAAATTGAATACTAAAGAGGGCGATGTGATAGTCACCACAAGTTCTTAGAAACTACGTTTTTTTTACTCAAAAGAAAACCTCTCATTTCATTGAACTAGGAAACTATTTAGGTCTTACGATGTGCCAGACATCGCTACGCTGAAAAACAGTGTTTTCCGAACACGGGTATAGTATAGTTATTTATCCAACATATGAGGAAAGTTCGTTTTTCCTATGAGTTTTGATTTCGCTTCCTCAGGATTGAAGTTTATAATCGCTCGCTGCGCTCGTGATTCTATTTTTCAATCCTTCGTTCGCTCAAGACTCAACAAAACGAATAGCAAATGAACTTGCTCACATGTTGCATACAAAACTTTTCACCACTCCCACCTAGAAAGTATTCAGTCATCATAGGTAAATAAATTAAATATTCACAAAGCAAATCAAAATAATACTTTATTATAAAATAAAAAGAGCTGTTATTCATGAAAATAATTTAAAAATGAAATATAAAATAACTGCAATTTTTCAAGTTAAAAGTATCGTTTTTATTGGGTAAATTTATTATTGTTTTGTGACTATTCACTTGAGTGTTTGATATTCCTGTACCATTAGAAGGGGCCTGAGGTGGGGCATTGACAGTATCTTCTGCCGCAACACTAGTCAACGTCGTCGTAGACGGCTTCGTTATTTTTTTTAACATCTTTTTAACTTAACATACAAAAAATCAGGCAAGGTTAGTTTCTGAACGGGATCATTACTTTCCTCACTGTTCAAACAGTGAAGAAAAACCAATTTTCCTCACTGTTTTAGTAGAGGAAAGACACTTCTTCCGTGCGGGAGTGGTGAAAACGATATTTTATGGTGCTTGCCTGTTTCGAAAGCCAAACGCACCGTCTGAAAACTCCTGTCAAGCAAGACAACTAGCTAGCTACTACAGGATACCCATTAGGTTTATTGTATACTAGCTGACCCACGCAACTTCGTCTGCGTCAAAAGTACTACCTACCTACTACTACCTACGTACTACTACCTACCTACTACTACCTACCTACTACTACCTAACGGGATAAGAAAGTATCCTATGTCCTTCTCCTGGCTCTAAACTACCTCCCTGACAATTTTCAGCTAAATCGGTTCAGCCGTTCTTGAGTTATAAGTGGAGTAACTAACACGACTTACTTTTATATATATATATATGTCACCGTAAAATTGTCAAACACGTTATATTACAATATAACGTGTTTTTTCTCGCGATATTGTAATGTCTCAAATTATTGTCAACTGAACATACGGAAGTATCTCTGCCCTCATAATCGGGACTTGGGGCACCCCCCCGTTAGGTTAGTTAGGTTCCTTTAAACCCTGCACTCGGAAATAGACGACCGTCCGTCGACTACGCTTTTTAGGGGGAATATAAAGTGTTTTAAGGTTATGTTATATTAATCGGTATTTCTCAGGAATGGTGCATTATCTTTTCATGAGAGTTGTGCCACTGGGCAAGGGGGACCCCTTCTTCCCTCCACACCGCGTAAGTTGACTACCATCGCATGCATTTCACGAAAAAAAAATGCGTTTTGTTGTAAGCAGTATGTTCATTTGACAATAATTCGAGACTTTACAATATCGCTAGAGATATTATAATATAACGTATTTGACAATTTTACGGTGACATATATATAGATTACTTTACTCTTTGGTTAAGCATGGCTGTCAATGGCTGTCAATGTCAAATTGTCAAGTGAACAACAAGTGCCACCAATAACTTTGCACGTGCGTTTTGCAAACAATTTAATAAATACATTAGCCCATAATTATATAGAATTTAGGCAATATGACAAGGTTTGCTAGAGCGAAAGGCTCGAAATCTTCAAATGAAAGAACTCCTGAAGACAGTACTCCATGGGAAGTTATGAAAGAGCAGTTATTGCATGCCAAAAAGGATGGTGAAGAATCCAAGAAAAGGAAAGAGGTATAATATTTAGCTATATTTCATTGAAATCAATCTAAATCGTCATGTTTCGGAAAGTAACTCTACCTATAAATTGTACCATAGCTCATAAATATAATTTTTGTATTTGTCTCATTCCAGGCTGAACAGCAACGTATAGACAACTATGAGAAATTCCTTAAAGATCACAAAACTCAAAAAAGAAAAGCGACCTGGTGTGATTTTCCGGAAACTGAAACCAATAAAAAAACAACCAGTTTGCCTGAAACAAATGGCTCACCCGCCAAAACTAAAAAGAAAAATAAGAATAAGGTTATTAGTGCAGCTGAGACTTCTGAAGTCACCAACAATGAGACTAATCCACAAAACCAAATTTCTGAGAGTACTAATAGCAAAGGTAAAAATAAAAACAAAAAGAAGATTAAAAATTCACAAGTTCCAACAGAGCTGCAAGAAAAAACCAATTCAACAGAACTAACGGAGGCAACTCAAACTCCTAAAAAAAAACAGAAGAAGAAGAATAAACAAAAATCTCACTTAGCAGAATCCACAGAGGTTGCTAACACTAATGTTGCCAACTCTTCAGCACGAGATAATAAAAATAACAATAGCCCTCCCAACTCTGGGAACAATGAAGCAAAACCAAAAAATAAAAAGAACAAAAAACTTGTAAATGGCAAACCTGTTCGCAGGAAGGAAATAAATGACAATAGTTTCCAACTCATTCTACATGGCAGGGAAATAGAACTGGTCAGATTTGATGGCTTCCCAGTCATGAAGAAAGATGCTGAAAGACTGCAAGACTTGAAAGATAACATGATTAAGAAAGGAATACCTAAGAGTGAGGTTCAGAGGACTATGAAATTGGAAAGACGAAGGGCAGAGAAAGCATTAGCTAGGATGAAGAGAGACGTCTGTTATAACTGCAGAAAAGGTGGCCATGTGCTGTCCGACTGTCCTGAGCTGAAGTCCAAGATACCTGGGGATACAGCAGATGGAGTTTGTTTCAAGTGTGGCTCGACAGAACACAGGCAGTTTGAATGTAAAGTTCAAAGAGAAGAGAGCAAGGAGTTCAGATTTGCTACTTGTTTCATTTGTAGAGAGCCTGTAAGTAGTCACATTATTCATAAATCAGCCATTTTCTATTTATTTTCTATATTAGCCTCTTTTTGTCTTACTATAAAGCATACATTATGTTTCTCATACAGAGAAAGCAACAATAATAATTTGTTGGTTTGCATTTTCAGGGTCATATAGCAAGACAGTGCCCTGACAACCCCAAGGGACTGTACCCCAATGGGGGTGCCTGCAAGCTTTGTGGTGATGTCACACACTTGAGGAAAGATTGTCCTACTGTGAGTATCAACTGCACATATCAGATAGTAGTATTCCTACAAATTCTAAAGTTTGGATGGATGGCAATCAATCACACCAGAATGTCTGAAGGGCTGTGGGTAAAATTAGATACAGAGATGAGGAAGAAGGTTATTGCATAGTTCACTGTTGCCCAACAGTGAACTATGCAATAACCTTTTTATTAATGAATGCCAAACATCAATGAACATGTTTTAATCTGGAAATACTTCTAAATGAACTTTACTTAAAATGTCACTTATCTTCTGTGATAAATATTATTTTTGAGCTTCCGATACTTCGACGCTGTTGCAACAGCCATGATTGTGGGTTGACTGAAGAATGCGGGTGGATGGAAGAAACCACAAGTGGGCAAAAACACTCACAGTATCACCAGGTTTTGTGGAGAAAAGAAAAAGGGCAGATAGATTTGTCTGTTCCTAACTATTTATTCCATCCACCCTCTTTCTCCAGTCAACCCGTGAGCATGGCGCTTGCAAGTGTCGAAACATCGGGAGCTCAAAAATAATATTAATCACGGCATAATTATATCCCTTGTGTGACATTCTAAGTTTAGCTATAAACCGTGAACGCTTAAAACAGTGGTTACATGTACCTTTAGTTCAAAGAAAATGACAAGAAAATTGAGATTGAGTATGAGTAGAGATTGAATAAAACTGGAAATATTTCAATTCATTACTTTACTTTATTTTATCTCACTAATAGGTTTATATCCTATTTTTACAGGTAATGGACAAAAAAGAAGAGTCCTCAGTAAAACTTCACACATTAGACAGTACAGAAAATATTGAAGATGTAGTAATACAAAATAATAAAATTACAACTGCAGAAACAAGCAAAAAACCCAAGAAAATAACATTCTAATGTGCAAAATGTATACTTAAATTATTATGAAATAAAACAAAAATCATAAAGACTACATTTTATTAATTGAAAGAAATTCATAAAAGAGAGAGATCATTGTTATTTTGTCTTTTCATAGCTTTTATTGCTAAGGTAAGAAGAATACCTACAACACAACTAAATTACAATACAAATACCTAATAATCTAATTGAATCAAATGGATACCTGGCATTAAAAAAAATACTGATAACAGAACTACCGACCATATTCTTTGACTAGAGCTTTATAAGCACTCGAGACTGGCTTTAAGTTGCTCCATGGATTGCTGCGCGACCTGTCCAGTGATTCCTTCAGGACTGTGAGGGTCTTCCCTCATGAGTATCTGAGCTGCTTCAGCCAAACATTGAATGGGCTCTTGCAGCCTTTCCTTCAATTTCTCTTGAGTGATGAGGCCGGCTCCGAACTCGTTTCTCGCTAGGAACATCAACGGCGCGTGTAGCTCGTATAACATCATACCTGGAAAGCATTAAGGACATAATCATCACTACATATTGTAAAATACTCCTCTGCCGCGTCTGTCTGTCTGTTCCCGATAAAACTTTAAAAGTACTGCACCGATTTTCATGCTGTTTTGACCAATGGTTAGAGTGGTTTTCGAGGAAGGTTTGAGTGTATAATTTGTACGCAGGCGAAGCCGCGCGCATTAGCTAGTTATTTATAAAATATTATCTGACGTAATTTGAATATCTACACTAAACACTGCCTATACATCAGAGTAGTAGAGGTGTGAAATAGCTCATAAACACTTGGGCATGATAGTGACACTTTGTGAAGTCGTATCAGACAACTCCTCCTCAGACCCGAGACCACTTTGTGTTTGCTAATGAAGTAAAATTTTATATAAACTTATAGACCCCTAATGACAAAAAAAAAATACGTTACAAAATTCATAATGCTTGTATGCATTATGTGTCTTGACTTAACAATTAATTCACCTGTATACAGGTAGGTACTGACGTGCAGTACTAACACAATATACATACTTCGGTGGCCTTCAATAGATTGAAGAAACTACCTTATGAAGATTGATTATGTATTGTACTGTGTATTTATGTTAAAGTGCAATTCTGTTTTTATTAATTTTTCATACAACAGTCAACAATTTGCATTCAGTTGTGACTTTGATAATAGACTTCGTACGTACTACCACTTAGTTGTTTTTTTCAGTACAACAAAACCTGAAACTTAAAAGGTCCTTGGTACCTCTCATCCTGGTCTCTCCCGGCGTGATAACATCCAGGGTTTTGAGTAAAAGCCGACAGAACTCCGCCTTCCTTTCCAGCATGAGGTCAGGTAGCTCATCGATGCCGTAGCCTTCCACTCGTCCATACAGCTGTGCCAGTGAGTGCTTCAGAGACAGGAGGAGTGCATGCCGAGGGTGGAACACTGATTTGTACTAGAACGGAAACGTAAAATTACTAAGGGAGAAGTTATACAAAGCGGACAGGGCGCGCAATACCTTAGTGTTGTACATATCGTCACAGGACCGCATTGTTGAGTTCGCGCTAGTTAGAGTAGGTCAGTACTTTCTTTCGATTCCCGAATATGGGAGACCATTGGGATCCTAAAATTCTTATAATTATGTTCGAATGCCCCGCCGATTATAAATCAGAACCATTATTGCCAAAATGTAAAGGGTGTTTTTTTTAAAGTGAAAACTTCTTTAGGCGCGTTGAGCACTTTTTGAGTGATCAAAAATCTTGGAACTCGCGTGATCGTCACCTAACGCTTCGTAGCACTCGTAGCCGATCCGCTACGGCGTAGCATCACATACCTACGCGTGCGCGGGGCACAACCCGTAGCAGATATTCCTTAGTTTTCACTTCTATCGGTAGTCCCCATAGACTGCGTCGCGAATGTTGCAAGCGGGAAAAAACCTTCTGTTGAGCTGGCGATGCGTTGCGATATCAAAACTTCACGCGAACGAAGTTGAATAAGATTTCGAACATTTGTGTTCACCGCACCAACCTCTGTCTACCCTATCTATTAATGTATAAATCGACGGTAAAAATTAGAAAAGTCGTAATCTAAGAACGCGTTGCTTGATAAGCAGTGTTCGGGTCAGCTTCTAAAATTAAAAAATTGACAGCATGCTCAATAATACATCCCAATATTTTAAAATGTAAGTACCTTGTTAATGGTAGCCTCTCTCTGCTCAATTACACCAGGGCCAGGTTCTAGGACTTCAAGCTGGTCAATCTCTGCTTGCACCACGGCCAACATTTTGTGCATCGCGGCACTGGATGTCTTGAACCCACAGTTCTTTTCTGTACACGTCCATGGGGCGTCATTGTCTGGAAAATAGAATAATAAGTGATCGAGAAAGCCTCGCCAACAAGCTGTTAGGGTCAGGGCCTAAGCTAACTTTACCACATAATAACCACACATTGGTTCCGGCAGGTTTATTTTGGGTGCCACTTCAGGTTCCTCGGAAATAGCTCGAGTATAATTATTTGCTGCCGGGGACCTGCCCACAATCCTACATACAGTATACGCCCATCCTCTAAAAATGCGTAGGTATGACAAGAAAACTGACAGTTTTCTAATTAGTTTAGTTAGGTAAGCCTGACCCCGTATTCACAAACGTTCGACTCGTTTCCGATTCGACAACTCGTATATCTGTCTTCTTCTGGCATTACGAAAACGACCAAGATAGACATAAGACTTTCCGAATCGGAAGCGTGTCGAATCGTTGTGAATAAGGGGCCTGGTGTTGGTATCGCCAAGGTTAAGCTACTTTTGTACAACTGTCTGTCGTCATTAAATTATCGCGACAGTTTCCCAGCATAGTTTAAAATAACAATTAGGTCATCGACGTCAACGCTGGCTGGCATTCAATCTTTTACTAAACAATACAAGCTATAAATCAAGAATTTTAGATTTTGACCAGAAAATATTTAGTTTTAATTCCGCAAAAAAGATCTAAGCCAGAGATCAGGATCTCGCTCCAATCCCGCTTGAATCCTTTACAGGTTTACACGATTACCTACCTAGAGGATTAGACGCCACTATGAGTCCATTATCACATTTACTGCACTTCAGCGTGCTAAGATGCGTTCCAAGTTCCGTGGGGTCAGCACACCGCGCACAGTCGCACTGGAAGAACTTGGACTCCGCCAGATATTCGCGCCGAAGCAGTGTGGGGGATAGAGAATGAGTGTAACATATGTGGAGTGTGTCTCCTTCTTTTATTGGGACTGCTGCTCTAACTTGTACCCTGTTAAAATAGAATAGGAGTTATTAACTAATGCACGAGTTGACGGCTTCTTCTACAAGGCCATAAGAAGCAAGTTTATTGACTGCTGCATCCTCGTTAGGGTTTCCACCGAAGCGATGACGAGCGGAGACGTGTTGAATCTTCGACAAATCACAGAAAAGACAGAGACGAAGTGGTTTTCAGCAAATATGCCCCCTCCCTTCTGCTTGTCTCCGTTTTGATGGAAACCGAGCATCACTTGACAATTCACAATCTCACAATCACAATTCTACCATTCACAATTTCACAATTTTACCATTTTATTATTATTTTTTTTATTTATGTGTTGTCCTGTCAGGCTAATAAATGCTTTTTCTTTCTTTCTTTCTTTCTTATTTTAATCGAAATCATCTCAAATTAAAAGAATATACAAAAGGCCCCACACTTACTGGTACTCATTCTGCAGTATCGTGTGAACGATGTTGGGAACACAGTTGTGCGCTGCAATGGCTAACCGAGGATAGAGCGCTCGTATGCTAAAGCCGCCCCGAGACGGAATCTCCACGGCGTTCACCTGTGTATAAAAAAAGCTCTTACGATCACGCAGACTAGAGAAACGGCTTGTAGCAATGTCTGAACTAACATCTCAGAAACCTTCCACTTAGGTTGTCATATAGGTAACGGTGATCAAAACTTACAGACAAGACTGGTGTATGGGGCTTTTGAATTTCGGTCAACAATACACATACCTAAATCCCGCAATCCTCACCTCAAGAATACCACAAACTTTTTGCACCAGATCCTTATCAAATCTGTTGCCAAGTTTGCAGTGATCCACAAGGAAGTCAGCGATGTTCACTTGATCAGCGCCCCAAGTTGGTCGCATCTTACGTTCTTTCGTGTGGTCTTCCATAACATCCAGCTCTTGCTGCCAGCGATCAGGATCTTTTTCTTTCGCCAAAAGAACTCTGTATAGAAAAAACATACTGATTACATCTGAGACTGTCTACATACCAAAGCCGCAAGCCGCGGCGCAAGTGTCTTACGAATCTACGAAAGGATATTTGATGATAATTACCTTTTGAGAAAGGACATTTAGAGAAAAGGACATTATGCGCTGAGACGGTTTATAGTGAGGACTTCATGAATAAAAATGTAACAACGACAAGGCAGATTATTTTGAAAGTGGCTACGTTGATCGCGTCTTCAGGGGCGTTCTTTAAGTCCTCCTGTAACGATGGGCCGTCCAGGAATGTCTTTAATCTACTATTGGAGGCCTTATAGGGGCACTTCAGGATAATGGTAATTTGGCGAATGTATGATGCAAGAGCTCCAAGTCAGGCACCCCGTTTGGGATGAGTTAAATTTCATTTTGGCAGTCCCTAGCTGTGCCGTTAAATAGCCCCTTGGATCTCGGAGCCCTGGGGCACTTATTAAATAGAAAAGTTGTTCTGGATCATTCAGCTTACACTTAGGTAAAGGACGAGTGTCTGGATGAAGTACAGACGCATACGATAGGATAGGAGAATTTTATCATAATATGTATGCTAGTCTGTAAGGTATAATATGTCTGTGGGCCAAAGTTCCCTATAAATAAATGGATGTTGTATAGGAACACCTACCTCAGCGGTGTAATACAATCAAGTTGCGGCGCGCTAACGGTCCAATCGTCCACCGGCTGGAACCTCACCCTCGCAGCGGAGAACACGCCACATTCACCTGCATGTATGGGCGACTTCCCGCACTCCTCACCGCAGACTGGCCACCCGCAAGCGGAGCAGAACGTGTTCTCCACAGGGCAGTAGCAGCTCAGACAAAGAGGTGGAGTGTCTGTACAGAACAGATTAGGCACCTTTTTATTTGCAGCTTCCGATAAGTAACAATTTTATCATTTTAGGGAAATTAATAGCAAAATAAACGAGACTCGTCGAAGTGTAGTGAACATTACTAAATATTAATACCTACCTCTTGATACCTGTTGTGTCGAGCAAGTATCATAATGTGTAACATGGGAGTTGTAAATGAATTTCGTTCTCATTGCGTGATGACGGCTAGCGGCTGTACGAAATTCACGTGGGTGGGGCTTGGCGTAAACAGAAGTTACCTACCTCTTTCCGCGTTATAAACCTAGGTCATGGAGAATTTAACAGTTTGAGGTGGTTTCTTAGTGGTACGGGCTAAACGGAAACACCCAAACCCAGTTTTGCATGAACAAACTGTGCGCAGAGTAAATTTTTTTTTTGAGCACCTTTGAGGGTACCGTTTTCCGCGCGCATGTAGGTACGTCCGTTCCATTGTAACCTCGTAACTCCTAAAGGATGAACCGATTTGCATAAATTATGCGTTGTAAGATTCGTCTTAGTGGCTCGACTGTTATTGGCTACATCTCAGAATGGAACGGACATGCACACATAGGTACCATGCGCGCGAAAAATATTGTCCTCCTGCTGGGTCAATCGGGTAAAAACAAGGAAAGTTTCAAGAAAATGTCAGAACATTTGTTCTGTAATTTCTTTGTTCTTTCATTTCTTTTACTACTACTCATTAATAAGTCCATGCTAGATACTACTACTTTTTTGACAAATTGTTTTTTTCTCAGGAATAATTCGTTCATGAGCTATCAGAAAAATATTCTGAAGGGCGTAGATTTCTCACAATCAGCAGTTTATCGTGGATTTTTTTTTTTCAAATAATTTTAAAATTTCGATTTTTAAATTTTAAATTTTAAAATTTTGTTTTTTTTTGCTTTGGACCCCAAGTTATCGGAGTCCACAGGTCATCAGGAATGCATCCCATTACCACATTTACCAACTTGTATAAAGTATACTCTCAAGTCATGGGGAATACCTCGTAGTTCTACTCGGAATATCTATTCAATTACAATGACTGAATTAGGTAATAGACGGAAGCGTAATTACAGTTCCGTTACATTTAATTCTACACTACATCAATCACTTGCCTGGTTTGGGTCCCACAGCGAACGGTGTGTCTGTAAATATTAATTCACCGGCCACTAAATCCTTATTTGCAATCAAATACCGTCCATATTTATCGTTCTGTTGGATTTCATAATGACGCACGTCGTCACACATTTCTTTAGTACACAAGTGCTCCTTGAATTGATCAGATAGAGATTGAGCGTCCGAGAAACAGTTTGCCGAAATGCCGACTGAACAAGATTAGCGTCTAAAATAAACTTCGGTCCATTCGAGAATTGGGCCGCTCGAACTTTCGTTTCGTTTCCATTAGTTAAATGATACGATATAAGTTTACATTCAGTAATATCTATTGTCTTCTAAATTTAAATTCATATTGTCTATACGTCCTACTAAAAATATCTGGCGTCAATATCAAGCAGGCGCTATAGACGCCCAAATAACACAATCGCATCTATAAACGGACTATTAGATATCTAATAGAATTTAATTTAATTGTCTACCATAAGAGTAAAATATCTCCCTAGTAGTAATCAAGAACGCTTATAGACACAGTTTAGTACAAGTGGGCACAACCTTATCCGTTCTCATAAGAATGAGTTAAGAAAACATGAATAGATAGAGATAAGAGTTGTAAATTCTCAAATTGTCTGTAGAGATTTTTCTAGTGCCTCACTAAACTGTTTATAGACCACAATTTTTACTAGTAGATAGTTTATACATAAAGTTGAGACCTTTGAAGAAGTCTTTACTCGTCAAGTTTTTAACCAAAAATAACTCAAGACTATCAACTTTAAGTTACATTTGATTTGTAATAGACAACGACACATAATGGCGCAGAACTTACAAGAGTTATTTAAACTTATAATTGAATTGCATCATGGCGTAACAAATTTCTTATTTTACTTGTGTTTTAGCTAGTTGATAATGGGTAAACAAGCAAATCTATATGCGATTGACATTCTATCGTCGAATATTATGTAAAACTCTCTTAAAATAAGAGCGCCCGCTGTAAATGCAAGATTTAATATTTTTTTTACCACATATGAATATTATTTTTAATGAGTATTTTTTTTTAATTGCTTTTAAATGCTTAAAATATTAATTTTATTAGAAATATAGTTATTTAAAACATATTAAATGTTTAATTAGAGATAATTTAATAATAAAAACATAAAAATAAGCATAGAATATTATGTATCGAAAATCATTTGAAGCAAAAGTAGATCATAAAAATGGCGTCAAAATAAAATTTACTAGAAAAACGAATTTAATAGAACAAACACTCTAGAGAATTTTCTGTAGTATGGCTCTAGCACTATGACAAGAATAATTTCACTTGCTACATACTAAACTATCTAGTGAAAGAATAAACAGATTTATGAATAGTTTAAGATTACCTACCTAGTAACTGTCGTCTATGTATTCTTTTTTATCTTCTCACAGTATTTCTAGACGTTCATCAGTGAATAGGTAATTTGATGTATTGTGAACGGCAGACCATTTTATGCAATAGCAGAGCAATTTAATTAATCAATTCAAGAGGGTAAGTAAAAGATATGTCTGTTTTATCTATAGACAATGTGTAAAATAGCAGGTATGTATAGATTAGAATGGGCCAGAATTCAACTTTCGAGCTTTTATACGTAGGTAGTCCATCAATGTTAACATCGATTGTCACTATTTTGTTCTCTGTCAAATTTTGAAAATATCTTGTGAGATTAATCTTCAGCCCGTGATGCCAGTATTCGCTATTTTCCGATTTTTTTCATTTCAATCGTTCTTGGAGTCTGGAACAATGTTCTCGGATCCTTTGGTAAAGTATCAGGTTGAAAATTATTTATTATTTGAAATAAGTACTTCAAGGCTATGTGAGTTATAGCATGAGTTGCTGACCACTGGCGCGCAGATCACTTTTGAGGCATTTGGATCGAATTCCGTCGTCGTCATTTGGATTGTTTTCATCCGAGTCGGACTGCTCACTAACGTAATTTTGTGATGTTCTAGGAGACACTTCAAATTCAGTTGTATTTTCTGTCTCAGAACAATTTCTTGCGTTTTGGAGGAAATAACGAGAAAATTCCGATTCGGAATCTGAATTATCTTGAATCTCTTCTTCTTTTTTTTTCTTATTAATAATTTACCGATTTTTCGACGAAAGCCACCAGACCTTTTAATTTTTTTCACTGTCTCCATTGCATAAAATCATCCAATTCAAATATTTAATACAAATGCACTTAACTAAGCCATTTTTAGAAATAAAACCACTAAATACACGTTTTCACTATCACTTTTTTAGACAATCTATAAAATATCTATTAATAGTACATTATGGTACAAGTGTGTAATGTTGGTGATTACCGCTGAGGCGCTATTGAGACCCGAGCCGTTAGGCGAGGGTCTTAAGAGAGCCGAGGACGGTAATCATCAACACACACGTGTATCATACGACGTTTTTCAACACACTTGAGAATAAAATAATACTAAAATAGATATTTGACTTTGGAGTTTTCAGGTAGTAAACTTTCGATAACGTTAAGGGCTGCACATCTTATATCGGGCGGTGTACAAAATAAATCATTTTCTTCATAACTAGTACTTGTAGACATTTGAATTAATAAGTAACTGTAATTTCAACAGTGAAAACGAGTTGTGAATTTTTTTTCGCAATGGCGGGAATAATTAATCCGTTTTCCTATGCGCGCGCATCTAACAATGGCGATCGACCATAGACTAAAGAATGAGGATTTTTTTTTTGGCTTTTCGCGGATAGCGATTTATCCACGTACGAAATGGGGAATTCAAAGTTTTATTTAATACTTACAGAGAAAACAAAAGTTACATTTGAGTGAAAGTTTTATTTTTTAGAAACTTATAAGTTGAAATTGGTGCCGATTCTCTTGTCACAAATTTCTCTAAACTAGACTAAAAATCACTAAAATTTAGTTTATTCCTGTCAAACGACGTTTCCTATTCTGAAATTGATTAAAATGACATAACTTAAATCAATTATAGTTTGACAGCACTAAGTTATTCAATTTAGTGAAAATGGCAATTTCGCCATTCTGAAATTGACGTTTTTCACCTAAAACTTTGATTGTCAAACTAAATCAGACTATTTTTAATCGAGACTAAAAAGATGTGGAATAAAATTAGTTGTCATGAACTAAAATTTACAAAGCAGATTTCTCTCGTTTTTCTTGAAAGTTTGGATGTGTTTGAGTTCAGAATGGAAGCTTATGTGATTGCAGCAGTTGTCGATTCGGCAGAAAGGTAAATTTAGTGTTATTTTATTATGATACAATACGAAATGCATTCATGAAAACTTACAAGGGAAATCCGCCGATAAGACGACCCACTGACCAGGATTTGCGTACTAAACATCTAATGCACATGCTACTTTACATACACTTCTCATAATCAAAGCCCCTTCCAGGTTTTGTGTAATAACTAATAAGAAATAACTATGTTTTAGAAACTATCAAGAGAGGATTCAATTGGAAAGATAAGAGCAATCCAACGCATTCCAAATGGCAGAGAAGAAATTCAATAAAAAGACACCTAGATCGGGGGCACTTTATTTGGTGGATAAGCTGAATCCTCGTTAGGATGAAGGATTTATCCCCAAACACCTAAAGGTTAGAACGGTTTTGTGTCCTATATATTATATGTATGCAGTAATTCACTTGCTAAAACAAGTTAATTACTGCATACATACAAGGAACTGTAATTCAGTAAGAATTACATTTCCTGGATTTTGTTTTTGCCATAGTGACTTTTATTACGTGATACATTACACCAAGGCATTACTTATTAAAGAAATAAGTTAGTAAATAGTAAATACATGAGGAAAGATCTCAGTGGCTTCTTGGTAGGTCACTTGTAAACTTTATACCTATTGGGTATATCTATTAACTAAGTACATATAAAGTTTTATTTATTTTAGGAACGGATACCCACTATACAGTCATGGCTCATGATTCCCATGGTGGTGCCACATACGGAAGGGGATGCTTCATTATATTGAGTGCCACTCAAGGGCAAGAAATGTGGTAGAAATGTGTAATAGGCGCCTAGTGAACAGAACCAGAAAATGCTACAAAAATTATTCTGGCATATTGCACCCTGTACAATTGGAAAAATTTGATTGTAAGTGTTTGATTTGATTTATATGTAATTCTGTTTTATTTGTTTTCAAAATAAGAAATCTAATTAAGTGTATCTTTGCAGATGAAGAAGACTTTAATGTCACCGAGCATAGCGAGCAGAGTGCTATTGCAGAGGATACCTGCACAGATTTCCTTGCTGATTCGTGGAAAATTCAGCAATCACTTGTCACTTCTTTTAATTAAATGAAACATTTTATTTCTTTAATGTTAAAATATTTATTTTCTCCTTAAACCTTAATCAATCAATCAATCAATCAAAGCATTTATTTCAAGTAGGCCAGTTACAGGCGCTTTTGAATTGTCGAAACAAAGATAATAATTAAATATAGCTACAGTCCCAGTCACAAGACATAAAAACTGTGAAAGTACTGTAGTTGCCCATTCCCTAGCGTAGATCTCTATGGAGAAGAACGGGCAAGAAACTCCATGGACACTCTTTTAAATCATAATGTTGTTACAAAATCTTGGTTACATCATTCCTGTTGAGATGGTGCATTATGTGAGAACAATGTAGCAAGATGTGCACGATAAAAGTGTCCATAGGTAAAACTAACAAAAACAATTCAAAAATAAAATTATTAATTAAAAAATAAAAACAAAAGCCGTGGCAACCAAGACCAGACCAGTCCCAACCGACAGCGCCCGTTCACGAACATGACGCATGTATCAGCACCATTCAACTCAACCATTTTGAAGGGAACTAAATGACCCGACACACGCGCCACCATCAGCGGGACATTTGAGTGAGCATGACATACTCTTAACCGCCAGGGCACATTCAAGTCAAAAAATAAAAACGAAGGTTTCCAGCGAATGATAGCATTCTAGTACATGGCACTCACACAATATGGGATATGAGGTTATTTAATACTAAAGATATTGAATTTATACAATGCAAAGATAGTTGTACAATCTTCAGCAGCTCCAACAATTAACAAAAAAGAGTAGCGATTATGAATCACAAAATTGAAACCGCATATTTAATACATGTTTCTGGATAACATGCGTTGAATGTCATTGGGATCTGCCCCTGCTGGTCCTCCACTAGTAGCCCTGATGGAATCCCTCGCCTTTCTTGCCTTTGTTTTCAATTTTGTCACCCACACACTCCAAATCTGTTGAAATTAAATAAGTTTAGAATACATGAAAATTATGCATGTTCTTATCCAATCCAGTATAACATTTCATCTTACTGAAACAACTTACATTGTTGCCACTGCTCTCAATACTCAATACGTTTATTGCATTCCACAATACTTTGGGATCAGCTTGATTTTCTTCTTGTTTTACCTTTTAGAGTATATACTAGTATAGTGTACACAAGTACCTATACGTTACTTTACTACTACTCGTAAACGAATCGAACATCAAAGAGTATTTATTTGTTAATTAATTATGTTAACTGACCAACAAAATAATAATATTATTGACGTGTGACATCTGACATGACAATCAAAACAAAGATAGGGCTTTCCTTCCAAACGCCGACGAAAATAACGGTTATTTTCAACTACAAAACCGAACATATTTTTTTAAGATCAAATTTTTATTTATTAATAAGCTAAAATTAGACTGAAATAAATAACAGGACAAATCATGCTACCTCATAGATTTTTAAACACGGCAGTTTTGTCGATTATGATAAAATCATAGGTTTTAATCATATTGAAAACCGAAAAGTTTCGCCAAAATTTTAAGTCATTTCCGATTTCCAACCCTAGCAGGATTACTATGGTCACAGATAATAAAAACTGAAAAATAAATATTTAACAACAATAATGTTTTACGCACTTATAATACTCCCTGTATTTCATTAATGATTATTGATAAACAATTTTAAATAATTGTTTGACTTCACTAGGGTTTTTTTTTGCAATTCGGATCATTTCGTTCACTTTCATTCAGTTTTTATTTTAATCTCCGACAAATCTTAGTCTATGGTCTATTCAATTTAGCAATTGTCAAACTCGATTTTAATTGTGTCAAATCTAAAACTAAAATTAGAGAATTTTGTTTTCAGAATAACTTACCGAAACCAACTAACTAAAATTAAGAAATTTTAGTTTTAGTTTAAGTTAGTTCGGTGTACAAGAGAATCGGCACCATTATCTATGTAGATACGAAGTTGCATGAAATGAGCAAGCAATAGGTACATTAATTTATTTGTACTATTGAACGCGATCTTTTTTGTATCGAAACTTTTTTAAGAACAAAGCAATTCAACCAATAAAATTAAAAAAAAAACCCTATAACTCACTTGTGAATAATAGTAATGAAAAAGTCACAGTTTGATTACAGGTGTCATTATGTGCCTAATTGCGGTGAAATTAGAGGCACTTTATGAGCAAGTGTGTTGAAAAGTATTTTATCAAGACTTAAGTGTCTTTATATACAAAGATAAGAGTACCAATAGCTAAATAATAGAAATAATAGAATGTTTTATCTTAATTTATACCATCTTTTCTATAAAATTACTTCAAGTTAGGTACCTTTAGGCTTTATTAACTATTTGTAGAGCATTTTATCCTAAAACATTTAATATACCTATAGACATACTTGAAATAGGTGTGCTATAGAACAAGTGCTCTAAAAATAATCGAGCTTGAGAAAAAAAACTCTATAAGAATACATTTTCTTTATTGAAACCATCTTTAGAAAGCCCCTATCTAAAGATTAACCATGAATAGACTGCCAGTAGACAGATTTGTTTTAAACCTCCTAGACTGTGTTACTTGGGCGGTCCGCCAAATGCTGGGATTTTTCAGTGACCAACTGAAGTCTGAAATTTTTTCAAAGAATAAAGGTCTTGTCTAATGCCTAGGCATTCGGCTGAATGAGACTGCTTATTTGGTACCTACTGTTAAGGATATCATCAATTCTAAATGTTGGTAACTTTATTAATAGACGTCCTGCCAGGATTTCTGTGTAGCCTATGTGGTCTGATCAGTTAGATTTCTAGATTGAACGTTCAATTTGTAGATTTATTTCATTCTTTGGGAAGAAACACCTGTCAAGTGTAGACACTCTGCAGATGTTTAGATCTAACAGTCGTGGAGTGTGGAGCAATGCCAATAAGATAGGTATAATATTCCATCTATAGACTTACATGCGGAAAGGTGGTCCACGGTACGGTGCGGTCATTCACACGTGCATGAGACGTATGGTATCTCTACATGATGAGTGTATAGGTAAGTATAGGTACCCCGGGAACCTTTTCTAGTTACAGAGATAGTGGGGGTCAAAGTTCCAACATTTTCTCAAGTTTTTATACAAGTTTTTAATGTACTTACTTAAACAAATATACCTCTACTACCCTCTACTATTCAATGTATTTGTCACCGTAGCATTGTCAAAAACTTTATATTGTAATCTCTCTAGCGATATTGTAAACTCTCGAATTATTGTCAAACGAGCATACTGCTTACAACGAAACGCATTATTTTTCGTGAAATGCATTCGATGGTAGTCAACTCACGCGGTGTGGAGGGAAGGAGGGGTCCCCCTTGCCTGGGCAAGTGTGTGGCCCCTATTTCCGAGTGCAGGGTTTAAAAGAACCTAACTAACCTAACGGGGGGGATGCCCCGTCCCGATTATGGGGGTAGAAATACTTCCGTATGTTCAGTTGACAATAATTCAGGAGAGAAACACGTTATATTGTAATATAACGTGTTTGACAATTTTACGTTGATATTGAGTCCTATCGTAAAACGTGACCTCAAAAAAAAACTTTTTAGCAAAAAATAAAACCGACTTCACACAAAAAGGTGAAAAATAACTTTAGTTTCAGAAGTCGGTGACCTTTGTTTGATTGATTTAGTTTTTTTGTCACCGACTTCTGAAGCTAAAGTTATTTTTCACCTTTTTGTGTGAAGTCGGTTTTATTTTTTGCAGAAAAGTTTTTATTTTTCACTTTTTAGTGGTTCATATGTGCTTACCCTTTCACAGCGTAACGGCGTGATTTTTTGTTATGAACTGGTGTAAACAATAGAGAGACATGAGATTTCAGCGATCCCAGTACATTTGCTATCATTTATTGAGGAGTTCCCGTCGCCTATCTTCCGAAGTTCTTCATCAGATATTTACCAAATTGAAAAGGGATCACTCCAAGAACGTACTCTTCCTAAAACTACCCGAATCGCTTCTGGTGTGCCTATAAAATTTAAGGAATTCCCTCTATTTCTCCAGGATCCCATTAAATGGAACTTAATACATCTAACTGTCGAAATCTGGTTGTATTGTACACTTCTGCGTACTCCCTCAGAGCATACAGGCGTGATGTTACGTCACTATGTTACATAAACAATAAACAACCAAGCGATTGCAGCAATTACTGCAGCTTTGCCGTGTATTTTTGAAGAGTTCCATTTATATCCCCGAAGATCAGCGTCAGATCACCAGCTTTCAAATAAAAAAAGAATCATCCAAATCGGTTAACCCAGTCGAAAGTTCAGAGGCAACAAACATTGTCGAAATCTGGGAGTATTGTACACATCTGCGTACCCCCTCAGAGCATACAGGCGTGATGATACGTCATGATGTAGTATGTACAATAAACCTACAAGCGATTGCAGCACTTACTGATTTGCCGTCTATTTTTGAAGAGTTCCATTGTATATCTCGGAAGATCAGCATCAGATCTTCAGCAAATTAAAATGGGACCAAACGACAAGCACCAGCTTTCAAATAAAAAAATAATCATAAAAATCGGTTCACCCAGTCGAAAGTTCTGAGGTAACAAAAAAAAAAAAAAAAGAAAAAAAAAAAAAAAACATACAGACGAATTGATAACCTCCTCTTTTTGGAAGTCGGTTGAAAAAGCCATTTACGAGCAATAATTTTCACGTTAGGTGATAAACAGAATGTTTGATGTCATCGTGAAGGATCCGTTAACATCTTGCATTTATAACAAACTTGACCGTCAACGCCCGTTCAGAGGGTCAATTTTGAAAGCCCTTTTCTGTCAACGAAAGTTTGGTCATAGGTTTGGTCGGAAATACAAACTTATTAAGAACCGGAAGTACCGCACTTACATTTTATGTGGGGGGACCTAAACATCGCCACGTTACGCCTGTACCTAATCCCCGGTAGGTTAAGGGGACTACAGGAGCTAAGTTAACAACCCTATTTGTGGTGGTTCAAACTTCGTTTTAAGCACTGTTAGAATAAAGTTCTGATCAGATTGCACTATCAAGTGGTTGTTACGTCAGTCAGTGCCAAATGAGTGGTTTCGATCGATTTGTGGGCGATGTTTAGAAAACATCGCCACGTTTAGGGTTGCCAACGTTACAAGAAATAAAGTATATTTAGGTCTATGAAGAATATTAAACAGTATTTTAGAAAAAAATACAGTATTTTATTTATTTATTATTTTAAATACGTAAGTACTATAAAGAGCTTATCGCACAACTTATTTATTTACAATATTTTTTATTGACCAGTATTATCATCATCAGCCTATAATGTTCCCACTGCTGAGACACGGCCTCCTCTCAATGAGAGGGAATGGGCTATAATCTACCACGCGGGCCCAGTGCGGATTGGTAGATGTCACATGCCTTCGAATTTTTGGTTCTAGGACATGCCGGTTTCCTCACGATGTTTTCCTTCACCGTTTTGAGAGCAGCGGTGATGAAATAAATTACACAAAGTAATGCGCCTGCCTGGGTTCGAACCTACGACTTGCTGTTCGTAAGTCGGGGCCGCCACCACTGGGCCACCGCTGCTCCTCCGACCAGTATTATAGCAGAAGTTAAAATAAACGAGGAGCTCATTTATTATTAAATTTATAGATGCTCTATTTCTATCCTCCCGCCACTTAGCATTCATTACTGAAAAAACTCTTTCTGTAAATGCTGAGGTGGCGAAATTTGTGTGAGCTTCTAAGTATGACACATAATAATGTGTTTGCATTTTGATGCTGAAAACAGTATTTTGTATAGGTACTTTAATTTTGTTCAACAATAAAAAGTATAATTTAGTTTAAAACAGTATAGTTGGCAACCCTAGCCACGTTAGGCCTGTAAGGATGTTCCTCATAGTAGGTACCTAGTTATGTTTAAGATGTATGCTCTAGGGCAGTGATTCCCAACCTTTCTTAGGCCAGGGACCACTTTGGTATGTTCATTGTTAATATGGACCATAGGGTACTAGATAAACATGGACACCGACAGGATTATAACTAGGGGAGTGAATCTTTAACGCACACTATACAAAAATTGGACAAAAGCGATCGAATTGAGCTCGAAAAATTTAGCAATCATTTAGTACCTACCTATGAGATTCTGAAAAAATAAAAGATAGAATTTGCCTCTGATAGGTCTAATTAGGTTGGGTTTAACTTGTATCTTCTGTTGAAAAAGACTTCTGTGTTAAAAAGTACGAATAACATTTTAATCTTTCGCGGACCGTAGTCGAGGCTCCTGCGGACCACCAGTGGTCCGCGGACCATAGGTTGGGAACCGGTGCTCTAGGGTAACCCTTTTTTTGCAATTTGCAGGCCAGTGCCAGCAGTGCTAGGTTGTATGTTGACGAAAATATATAATTCGCGACTGAGAAGAGTATTTCAATGACCTAGTTACAGAATTATAATTATCAAAAACATCAATACTATCCTCTAAGTTCATAAAGGTCTAGGAATAACTTAGACCTTGAAAAAGCAGGTATACTGCGTCCACGCACCGGTACCTAACGAGAGCGCACGCGTGCGCTCTCTGGTTAGTTACCGTATTAAGTAAGTATACTGTTTTAAACTAAATTATACTTTTTACTGTTGAACAAAATTAAAGTATACAAAATACTGTTTTCAGCATCAAAATGCAAACACATTATTATGTGTTATACTGTTGAAAGCTAGTGGTCGCCAATCGTGGTGGTTGTACATGCGAGCATGCGAGCGCACACGATCATTTTCAGATGATGCGAACTATGTGCAGTCGACACCACATCAATTTACCACAAACTTCTCCAAATGATTTTAAATCATGAAATGTTGACGGTTAAGTTCAAAGTCGAATGAGATAAATTCACAGTTTGTAGTAGATAATTTGATGCGACCTAACTGTTTGGCCTAGTAGATTTATTTTATTCAAAATTCCAAACGAAAGATCTAGTCGTCCCCTCTTGGCACAATTTATATTTTTCGTTACAATATTATAGAAATTTTAATGTTTTTTTGGTAATTATGACTTATTTTGATGATTTATTCGATTACGTTAAAAGTACCGTATTGATGGACTGTTGGCGAAACTTGAAATTTCCAATAATTGTAAACGCAGCAGTTTCTCGAGAAACAAGACCATGTATTTCAGCAGTAAGTAGTTTCATCATATTATTATAAGCTCTTAAACAATACAACTGCTGGGGATCAACCTCTCTGTAGGAGGAGCGGATCACAATCAGGCATTGGGCTCAGTGCAGATTGATCCCCCTCCATTAATATATACCTACCTTAAAATTTTCTTATTCAATTTTGAACTTAACCGTCAACATTTTATGGTGTAACTTGATGTGTTGGTCTGACTGTACTGTACTCATTTAGTTACAGGCCGCACCACAGCACCAAGTATGTGATAATATAGGTACCTACATACATAGTTAAATACCTGCTTAGTCTAGTATCCAAGCGTAATGTAGGTGTTAAACATTTAAAAAGGTTTTAATTTTAAAACATACACTGTAATTAATTTATAGGATGGACAATTGATTGCAGAGGAAATCTGCAGGAATGAAGATGGGGAAATTGTGGATTGCCCAAAGAATTCAGATGACGGGTCATGTGGTTTTCTATGTATTATTTCAGAAGCATTAAAATTTCCGGATGATGAAGTAAGTTAAAATCAATACAACCCTCTCATCATCATTTCAGCCGAAAGATGTCCACTGCATGCTGGGCTTAGGCCTCCCCCAAGTGTTGCCACATAGGCCGGTCCCGTGCGACTCGCATCCAACGGTTTCCTGCAACCTTCACTAGGTCATCGGGTCATCTAGTAGAAGGTCTTCCAACGCATCGTCTTCCGGTTCGCGGTCGCCACTCCAAAACTTTTCGGCCCCATCGGCCATCCGTTCTGCGAGCAATGTGGCCCTACCCACTGCCACTTAAGTTTGGCCATTCTTTCGGGCTACGTCGGTGTTCTTGATTGTCTTGCGGATGTCTTCATTTCTGATTCGATCACGCAAGGAAACTCCGAGCATAGCCGTCTCCATTGCCCTTTGGGTGACTTTAAGCCTTTTGATAAGGCCCATTGTGAGGGACCACGTTTCGGTCCCGTATGTAATCACTGGCAACACACACTGGTCATAGACTTTCGTCTTGAGACACTGCGGTAAGTTGGACGAGAAAACACCGTGCAGCGTTAGTTTTTTTTATTAGTAGTTAATATGATTATAAATATTGTGTGATTGATATGTGTATAATTTTTATGTAGGCCAAATAGGTAGTTTAATGTTAGCGTAAAGTCCTATCTGTAGTAGTCTGTTAAATAGAGTCTTGGATTGCTTTAAGCTTCATTCAAACTGAAGCGAATCCCGCGCGGTACGCGGGACGCGATTCGCTCGCGTCGATTGCGCCTACTAACTTGTACGAATGGAATGTGTTCAAATTGGCGCGACTAGTCGCACGAGTTGCAGCGAAATTGAAGCGGGACGTATATTTTTGTCCTTGATTCGCAATGCCCATGAACATGGAATTGTTTTTAGAAAAAAAATAGAGAAAATAAGATCCTTTACGACCTAAGTCATGAGGATTATAAAATTATTACTAATAATAATAAAAAATAATTAATAATTAATTAATTAATAATAATAATTTTATAATTATTTAATAATTTTTCTTGGTCGTAAAAACACGAAAGTTTTAAAAGCAACAATATTTTTTAGTTTATCTCTAGTCAAACACAGATAGTTGAACAGAAAAGGCATCAAATGACATGCATCAGGCATCAGATGCAAAATCTTGAGATCTTGAGAATCGCACGAGGTCGCGTCTCACGTACCACACGGGATTCGCCCCAGTTTGATTGTAGCTTTAATTTGGAGATATAAATACTCCTTTCAAAGTTCGCGCGTATTTCACGATGGTAGATGCGAATAAGTGCTAAATTCCAAAGTATCGCTTATACAAACAATATATTATTCCAAAGAATATTTTATACACTTTTAAAAATAAAGAAAATGACCAAATCATTGAAATAAAATCAATTAGGACTTAAATGACACGGTGTGCTCGCCACAAAAATATTCGAAGTCAATAATTTAACCAAAAAAGTTTTGAAACCAAAATTCTAACTTATTGTATGATGATAAATCTTCTATTAATTTATTTCAAATAATAATTGCAATTAAATTATAGAAATTTGACTCCTAACCGCCTTACGATCAAAGTGTAATATCATCAATAACGTGAGTTCCGGTAATCACGCCCTCTGGTGACATTTGTCAAAATTGAAATTGTCTTGTGGTGTGGTAGAGTGTAGGAGGTCTTGTTCTCGGTTCTCGGCAAATTGCTTGTAATTCACTGTGAAATAGTTCCATCATGGCAGTAAGTATTCTTCAATTCATAATAAGTTTGGTTTTCAGTCATGATAGGAGGACTGTCACAAATCTTTTAATAAGTTTACAATATGCGGGGCTAGCCGGTAATACCGGGGAACAGTCGACGTCATTTTCCAATTTTATGTATTCTTCTCATCCGTATTTTATTAGAAATGTTTTAAGAATCATATGTAAGACAAGGTTTCGACTGTTCCCAGGTTAGTTTACATTTCCCCAATTTACTAAACTGAAAGGCCACCGGGGTATAGGCTAATAGACGCATGTGATTTTTGGTCGACTAGGGCCCTTTTCGCAAAGGTCAAGTTTACGGCCTCACTCTTAGACTTTATCGTAGGTTTATAGGGTTCATGTTCCTGAAACCCTACAGTGCTAAAAAGTAATAGTAGTACAGTTTCATTTCAGTCACAATGCTTTGATGTTATGTAATACCTTGTGTAGAAGTGGCTTGTAAATAAGTCACTAAGCCGATTTCGACCCTGACACAGCTGGCACTGATTGCAATTTCGCGACTTTGCTAGTCGTGTAAAGCTTTACCTTGGTTCATGTCATAAGGGTCTGCAGCTGAGTTTTTTAAATATTGTCGCTATTTTAAGGTTAATGACCCGTAAGTCACGTTATGTACAGTTTTTGTAAGTCTCATAACATATAAATTTTCAGGAAGGCAGTGCACCTACCCCATACTATGCTGATCTTGGAAAGAAGGCCAATGATGTCTTCGGCAAAGGATATCAT
This sequence comes from Xestia c-nigrum, assembly GCA_916618015.1. Classification (NCBI taxonomy): domain Eukaryota; kingdom Metazoa; phylum Arthropoda; class Insecta; order Lepidoptera; family Noctuidae; genus Xestia; species Xestia c-nigrum. The sequence goes on along the minus strand of OU745261.1, from coordinate 17,451,278 downwards.
TTTGGTGTGTTCAAACTTGACCTGAAGACCAAAAGTGAAACGGGTGTTGAATTCACCAGCGGAATCACCTCCAACCATGAGAGTGGCAAGGTAGGCAAGGTACAAACGTGAATATGAATGATCTGTAGCTAGACTCATTTAGAAATGTATCAATGAGCTGGCTGTCATGTCTCAAGCATATTTACATGTAAACCTTTAAATTTAGGTACATAGTTTTAACAAATTTCATTCTAGATTAATTATGTGATTTGAATTTAAAGTACTACATAAGGTAAAACTAGTATTCCAATACATCTGAAGCGAAAGTAAATAGAAAGTAAAGATTTAAAAATAACTTTCAAATTTTTTTTTTGTGAATCAAAGCGATGTAGTAATTTCATAGAAAAATTAAAATCGTGTTCTAATTTTCAGGTGTTTGGAAGTCTTGCATCCAAATATTCAGTGAAAGACTATGGTCTCTCTTTCACTGAAAAATGGAATACGGACAATACACTTGCCACCGACATTACCATCGCAGACAAAATTGCTGCTGGACTTAAAATTACTCTCGAAGGAACCTTCGCACCACAGACCGGGTAAATTGGGATGAATTAAATTATTAACATATTCTTTGTTTGCCCAATAAGAAGATTTCAAACAAAATCTTGACTATAGTTCATCTGAGTTATCCAATCAATGTGATGTATTAAAAGTTAGATTGAAAACTCAAATACAGTAATTTTTTTTTTGCAGAACCAAGACTGGTAAACTGAAAACCTCATTCACCAATAACAAATTCGCCGTAAACACTATCTTGGATTTGGACCTTGGTGGCCCTGTTGTGGACGTGGCTGCCGTCCTCGGCTACAATGGCTGGCTTGCCGGTGTGCATGGACAGTTCGACTCGAAGAACTCCAAGCTCACTAAGAACAACTTTGGGCTTGGTTACCAGTCAAAGGACTTCAACCTCCACACCAATGTGTAAGTCAATAATATTCTGTTTCTTTTTGTCTTGGATATAATACCTAGTATAAATATCTAAATTTTTTGATGTCACCATTCTACTCTTGCAAAATAAGAGCGGGTTTCTAGTGTACCATTGTAAATGTGAACGTCCATTTCTTTGATTAGCCCTTGATAGATTTAAACGAAATTTCACACTGACATAGAATACTTATTTCCGACAATGACGCGGGCGAAGCCGGTGGCAAGCAAATGCTTTTAAAAATCGATAATTTCACTAAACTCAATCTAGGTCTATAGGGCGTTTGATAGCTGTAGGCTGAGTCACAGCTATTGCTATTGATTTTATATGATTGCATAACACATGGCCTAGTTAGTAGAGGTTTAGCAAAGGATGTCATCTCTTTTGTTATGCAAACCAGTTAATACTAGCAGTGAGCTAAATTGTGCCTTTAACATTGAAAGGAGTCTAGTAAGATCTAGATCTCACTATTTGTGACTGAACATTGTTGCAAACTATTTTTAAATGCAACTGTTTCTTTCGAACACAGCTTATTGTTTTCATAACTAGCTCTTTCATACAAAGATTAACTGTTGTAGATTTTCAATTAATTATTATTAGTTTACATTTTTATACAATGTTGTTTTCTTTTCATTGGGTATAGTGACAATGGAAAGGAATTCGGTGGTTCCATCTACCAGAAGGTGTCAGATAAGCTTGAGTGCGGTATCAGCATGAAGTGGACCTCTGGCTCCGCTGACACGTTGTTCGGCGTTGGCACTAAGTTCGCGCTGGACAAGGACGCGTCGCTTCATGCCAAGATCAACAACAAATCTCTCATTGGTCTTGGATACCAACAGAGACTTCGCCCAGGTGAGACCAATCATTATGGACTTCCTATATCATTCAACAAATGCGAATCTATTTCATCACCTTTACATTCATAATCTTTTATTGATGTAAAGATTATTTAAATGGCTTTATCCATTAATGCTTTAAATTTTGATGTATGTTCAATATTATCTTTATATTATGACAATAATAATAATAATTTACAAACATACATATTTCAGGACTGCTACTGAAATAGAAAATTGTATCAGTTACTTCATACTTTTACTTTCTACATTGCTATTCAGTGATGAAATCACTAATGGTCCAACAGTTGAAATTTCAGTCTTCTGTTATATCATAATCATATGATTCTCTTATGCGTGTGACATGCACTATCTTTGTTATCAGTTGTCACAGAAAGCCTACTTACTGCGGTAGAGATTTTGTCATAATGTTATCATTATTCGCAGGCATCGTCTTGACGCTGTCGGCGGCTATCGACGGCCAGAACTTCAATGCTGGCGGACACAAAGTGGGTGTGGCCCTCGAGCTCGAGCCCTAAGCACTCGGAGGCGCTTCGGCTTTTAGACTTGTAGATAATACTTACTGCCACATTTACTGTTATATAATTATAACAGAAAAAGGAAGCGTAACTATCAATCAATGTATCAAACAGTATCTTCAAGTGTTCTCTGTAAATGTAGTGTATTCTGCGTTCAAAACGCAACAATTAAATTGTCATACACCTAATTAGTCTTCTCTCACTTATTTTACCTCTGATATTGCATCACTGTCGTTATCAGTGATCGCCATTCTCGACATGAGATATAATAAAAGGTCTTGTTGTTGCTCTTGCTACCAGAGCTAAAATAACTGTGGAGGGACTGTACTTCAACTTTGTAACGCATGTTTGCGCCGTCAGTCAATATTATAATTACTATTACAAGGCGGCGGGCGCTTTTTCCTCGAAATATTAAGAGTTCTTAATGTATTTATGTATTAGCACGCGGCGTTTATGAATCCCTGTTTGCAACATGTTATGAACTTACACAACTCGGCCCACGTCAGTTGTCTTGTAAATAAGCACCGATGGTGTATTATTCTATTGATTGAATGGTAATAAAATGAATACTCTGTTGTAATCAGCGCGCACTTGTTTTATTAGACCTTTACCTATCCTTATGTATGTCCGCTATTTGTTAATAAGTGTGGTTTTCGAAGTGGTTAGGCATTACTATTTTTTTACTGTGTTGTTATTGTTTTGTTGAAGTTGTATAATAAAGCTTTTTTTATATAGTTCTGTTTAAATGTCTCCAACACATACAAGTCGAAGTTAAAAAATAAAATTTAAACTTGTGACAAATCTTATGTTGGGTAATCATTCGAGCCAAAAGACATGGTTTAGGCAAAAAGTTTATTTACTGAAAAGAATTATATATTTTAAGATCATTTTCAAAGTTGCTACTGTATCATTTCCTCCTCCATCAGTTTGGCCATCCACTCTGGTTCTGCAGCAGCTATTTTCTCAATCAGACTGTTGACTTGGTAACACAGGCTTTGTATTTGTTTGTCCCACTGCGGTAAGATCTCACGTGCTGAAAATGTGATTTTACTATCAGTCATAGATAAAAGGTACCTACCACGAGAAAACGGGCAAAAAATACTTGCACTGAACATACCCAAGTAGTGATTTTTTTAAGATCTAGTAAAAGAATATAGGTAACTTAAACAAATAAGGAAAGGATGAAATTTGTCCCCGAATGGTCAAGCAGAGTACTCCTACAAACGCTGAATCTTCTGTCGTGGTGGTGGTAATCAATTAGCTTGTTTGGCTTGTTATTTTACCTCCAAGGTAGACGAGAATTTATATTGGTCGATGACGCACTAGAAGTCTAGTGTAAACTGTTGACACCTGTGTCGCGTCTTTAGCCAAAGATCTATGCGTGTTATTTATAAATTATTGAAATTCTTTTCATTTAATTTCTACTACCGCCGCGGTTCATCGATAAAAACTAGAAAATCTACTTTTACTATAACTGCAAAAGTAACAGTGATATTTTTTCTGTCACCTATTCACGGCTAAACAAATTTGGATGAAATTTGACACAGGAAGACCTTAACCTGAGGTTGTAGGTATACTTTTTTCATCCCAGGTGGAAACCAGTCAGTTAATTATTGACCACGCGGGAAAAGGCTAGATATTCTACACACATCAAAAGTGTCTAGGGATCAAGCATTTTTATGCGGATTTCTTGAGATTGAGATGTGGCTTTGTAATAAATTTATATGGATCCTTTTTGGTGCATTTCATAATTTGAATCAGGAACTGTGAATCAAATTCGAGTAAACGATGAAAATCAGCTGTCAATATTTTCCCTATAAAAACATACAACGCATTGAAGACATTATTAGTGCTACTGTTTCCCTACTACTGATTAAAACCCAACGTTATTATGGAGCGGCGACGTCATTTAAGCAGGGAAGAAATGCTCAGAGCCGTGGGAATGATAGAAGCTGGTTCCCGGCAACGTACTGTGGCTTTAGCTCTGAATACAAGTCAGAGTGTTATCAGTCGACTTTGGACACGTTACCGAAGCACTGGTACCGTGGCTGAGCGCCATGGAGAGGACGGTATCGCTGCACCACACGGAGACAAGACCGATACATTCAAATCTTAACTCGAAAAGCTCCAACAATAACCGCCATGATGTTAGCCGTGAGGCTTCATCACTCTTCAGGGAACTTAATTAGCGACCAAACAGTCAGAAACCGCTTGCATGAAGTGAACCTTCATTCCCGAAGACCGCTACGGGTACCACCTATAGTAATGCACAATCGTAGGATTCGATATCAATGGGCTCTTGAACACAGAAATTGGGCAGAAGAACAATGGCGTTTCGTGTGCTTTTCTGATGAGTCTCGTTTTGGTATGAGACCGGATACAAGACGTATACGACACTGGAGAACCCCTGGACGCCAACAGCGATTAAAATCCTGCCAGGAAGTCCATCCTTATAGTGGTGGAACCATCATGGTATGGGCGGGTATTTGGATCGGCGGAAGAACTGAGTTGATTTGGATCAGAGGCAACCTCAACGCTCAAATTTATGCTGAGACGATTGTATCAGACGTCATCGTTCCTCTACAAGTGCAAATCGGTCCCTTATTTCAGTTAATGCATGATAATGCACGACCGCACACCGCAAGAGTTGTAAGACAGACTCTCGCCGCAGCTAACATCAATGTCCTGCCCTGGCCTGCTCAGTCGCCAGACTTGAATCCGATTGAGCATGCATGGGATATGCTACAGAGAAGAGCTCTGCCGAATATGGAGGGTATCCAGTCGCAAGAAGACCTTTTTTTGTTGTTGCAACGAAAATGGGCGGCCATTCCACAGCGTGATTTGGATGAACTCATTTGGAGTATGCCAAACCGATGTTCTTGTGTTGTTAGTGTTCGCGGTAGAAACACGGATTATTAAATGTTTAAGTTACCCAATAAAATTTTAAAGAAAACTGTTATTTCAGTCTTTTTTTCGAACTTTTGTGTTAGTGGTTCAAATGTCAAAAATCCCTTTATTAGGAAAATGGCAAATTTCTTTATTAATGCAAAGGTGACTTGGTTTATCGTTACCGTGACAAACGAAAACACTTATTTGATGAATCCTTAAAGAAAATTTTAATTAATATCAATCAGGAGAAAAGTTATTGCAAAAATATATGTTGATCCCTAGACACTTTTGATGTGTGTATTTGACTCAGGTTGGCTGGACAAATCTTCAAAATCGCTCCCATTTTACTAGTCAAACATTTTTGTATGGGAAAATATAAATGATCAATATCTTTGAAACTAAGTTTCTCCGTCACAAATTCAGGTTATCATTATCGTCCCCGTCACAACATTTTGAACATATTTCGAAGGTCGTAGATCATCAGGCAGTGGAGATACAGGGGTCCAGCCAGCTTGAACTCAGGTTGGCTGGACATTAGGTTTTTATTGATATCTCGTAAACCCTTGCATGTGACGCCATAAAACAAACGTTATTACTGTCACACATTGCGTCACCAAGTTTTAGTAAAGGAACCATATTCGAAAACGCTACCGTTATTGAGATTCGGAAGTGCCAGCCAAAAGTTTTATACGTAAATTCAAGATGGCTGGCACAGATTTTTGCATTTTTCTACTAAACCACTGTACGTATTACAAAACTTTTAGCTCGATGCCAGTCACAAACTTATGTGACGCCTGTTGATATGCAAAATGTCGTCAAAATCACTTCCGTTACCGAGATTGAGAGACCAGCGAAAAGTGGTTTTTCAAGATGGCTGGACTCGTTTTCGGTCGATTATCTAAGATTCTGTAGCGTCACAAATTCTGACTTAAGTGTGTTTAGCCGTCACATAAAGTGCCCTATTGACCTAGTAAAATGGGAGCTATTTTGAAGATTTGTCCAGCCAACCTGAGTCACATGATATTCTCCGTCTTCCATAATACTCGAGTATACCCATGGGCCATGGCATAAAATTACTTGGTTGCTATTTCTATCTTATCGGAAGTGTCCATTTTTTTTAGCGTTTATTATCTAGTGGATCACATCACGCGTTTATATCTTAAAGTATTTGCGTTACGCCCACGCATTGATTGATATTGATCGATTATAATGTTTATGTCTTTTGATTTATCTTATCAAAATTGATAATAGAACTTTCGATGTAGATTGACATCTGACCGATTAAATACAGTCCAAAATATAGATAATGTTTATAAAATCTACCGTCCGATTTCCGAAGAGATTTTAATGATTGCCATATCCTCGATCTTTTGAACCATTGGGGGCATTTAATTTCAACAAGATACAAGTAACTATTATTTGAATGGTTTGTTCTGAGGGTACCTAAAGTAATGCGATCTGTACAGCATCATGATTGAATGTGAATTTAAACCAAAAAAACCTTACTTTCAAAATGAACAACGGAGCTGATCTGGTCAATGTATCCGTTCATCCGTCCTTCACTGATCATGTGGCTAGCAATTCTCTCCGCTTTGGTGGGCGGGGTCTCGAGTAACGCGCCCAGCTCTTCAAAAGTTATATTATTGTATAGTTTGCTGGCTGAAAGGAGATTGTGTTCAAAAACAGCACGATCCAGGATCGTCGTTCCATCCGATGTAGTGGCCTGTTTCGAAAAAAAAAGAAACGTAAATAAAGAACTAAAGAGATATAAAAAAAAAATACGAAAATTATCGGAGTAGCGGGCCTTAGAGTACATAACGCTAGATCAAAGCTAGTTCAAATGTGTTGATGTTTTGATTTCGACGAGAGGATAAATAAATATGAGTGATTAATAGTGCAAACTGATAAAAAGGTCGGATGCGTAATACATGCTACCACGTGTGTGGATAGAGAGGGAAAAGCATAAGTGAATAGTAAGTAGCACGAGGCATTTTGTTTACTGTCTGCTTCGAAAAGGAAATGACGTGAAGATTATAAAATCGAGATGCCGGTGACCATTGGCAGTAGCCCACACTCCATGACTCGCTCGTTCCTACTTATCCTGTACCGAATGATAAATATGACACGTTGCCTTCTGGTGCGTCTGCATCAGAGCTTCAAACTCGTGCAGTTCTGAGCGCCTGATTATACGATCTAGATACATTTTCTCTAAGATCGAATATGCTGGTAGCTGTTGACATCTTTCATCTTTGAACAGGGTAGCTAGCATTCTGGAACGCTGTTGGCCTGCAAGGCAAATTAATTATAAGAAATAATTTTAGACAGAAGAAAATTGAGATGAGTCACAAAATAAAAGTCAAAAAAGCCTTTTATTCAAATAACACCGAGTAGGTATAAACAATTTTTGAACACTAAAATTACGAAAGTCTTCCAAAACACCCACCTTTACCACTTTCCAGTGTTTAAGCTGGGAAGAAGTGAAACAACACACTGTTGATCTGTCTGCTAAGTAAGAACTTGTTTAATTAACCGCCGACGCAAAAACGACGGGTTGTGTCTTACTGTGGCATCATAGCTGCCGAACGCATGAACGGTAAATTAGTCGGGAGTGTTCTTAACTTCTTAGCTATGTTGACGACCCGAATGGTGTAGTGGTAATGACGCTGCTTTACGTTCTTAGGATCCTGAGTTCGAATCCCGGTAGGAGCAAATGTTTGTGTGATGAGCATGGACATTTGTTTCAGAGTCATGGATGTTTATATGTACAATAAGTATGTATTTACAAACAAAAAAGTACCTATATAATGTAGTATATCAACTATCTAGTGTCGAAGATTTGCTTAGTGTGGCACTAGGTGACGCTGTGTGTTAATGTCCTGTGATATTTATTTTATTTTATGTTTTCATGAAAGTGCAGCCGCCATAAAAAGGCGAAATACAACATTTTTTCACAACTCCTTCGATATAGGTATCAAATCAAAGGGCTTGACTAGTAAAATAATTTACTTATTGAAAGGGAATGAGGAATACCTAGTTAACAAAATGAGATGAGGAAAGTAGAGGGATGACTGGTACCCAGAACCTAACGAATAATTGTGTCGGGGATTTTTTAATTTGATTTTAGTTGTAGTTGTTAGATATATAACAAAATTTGTACCGAAAAGTACGGAGTCGCCGCGCCTTCTTGAAAGTAGTAGAGTACTTATATAATATTCGTGCCACCGTGAGTTAGTTGAACGCCCGACTTCGGTAAACTTCCGTCCGTTTTTATACGATACCTGTGCTTGGTTACTTGGTTGGTATGAAAAGCCGCTATGCCTTTTCTTGCAGCCGAGGCGTCTCAGTGCTCTAAGACTGTTACCTACCTACTGTTATCATCACCTACTTAGCCTTTTCCCAAATATGTTGTGGTCGGCTTCCAGCCCTACCAGATGCATATGAATGCCTGAATACCAGTATTTTACATGGAGCGACTGCCTATCTGACCTCCACAACCCAGTTAATTCTGGGTTATAGAATATCTCTTTTTTTTTTTTTTAGGATGGGAAATCATCAGATGACTTCTCCCACTCTGGGCGGAGCGGGAGGGAGTGTCAGACTCTTACTGACTAAAACCCATCCATGTTCCTTCCTCGCCCTTTATGTTCCGGGTCCGCGGTATCTCTTTTGAACAGGCCCGCAACTATACGATACCTCTTGGTATGACTTGTTGTGAGACGTTTTTGTGCCACTGACTACCTGTAACGACTGTCAAAGATAGACAAATGACAGCCGGGACCAACAGCTTAACGTGCTTTCCGAGGCTCGGAGGAAACTCGGTATGTAAGGGTAGTCACCCATCCACAGACCAACCTAGGCAAGCACGGCTTAACCTAACGATCGATATGAGCGGCTGTTATTATTTAGCCACGAGCTCCTCACTGGACTGTTAAAAGTAAAAATATTGAGTAGATACTTACTACCTGCGGATGCCAATACTGTACATATGAGAGCATTCCTGAGACACGTCATTCGTTCGTCCTCGTGTATGATGTTGCGGTAAGACAACTCATTGTATCTCTGCGCCGCTTCTATGAACTTCCTTTGTAAATCATAAAAACATTATTAGAGTACTTATGTTGCATTATTTTAGCCCAAATTCGCATGCGAGCTTTTTATCCTGCTCTGTATTTTCAAAGCTCCGTTTAGCTCTAAGAGTTGAAAATCCAAGAGTAAGCTTATTTAACGGGTAACGAACGTTATGCTGGAATCTCAAAGTTCGGATTATGGCATAGAGTCGAAAATCTAGTAGGCATTTGCAGCTCAGTCACTGATAACTAGTGATAACTGAGCTAATAAATCGTTTTTTTTTTATGTAACATGACGTGTTTTTATGAATATTTGTTTATGCCTTATTATCATATTATATTACAGTAGAGTCTCCGACACTTCAGTAATTCAACGAGTCCAGTACTTTCAGTAGTCCCAGCACTCTCCGTCCGCGTTGAATGTGATTAGAAAGCTAAGCAACGAGACCAACTGCACGCATTCTCGCTCAAAAATGTACTTTCCGCTGCTGTTCATTAGATACATATTTGTTGTACAGAAATACTTATTCCAACTTAGAACGTTATAAATGACTTGTATTTATTTATGTCCACAAATCCGAGCATTCAAATTGGGCACCCTTTTTTTGAATGGGCAATCAGCACATGACCCCTTCCGCTTTTGGCAGAGCGAAAATTCGGCACCCCTTAGTTTTTTATTAGTGGCAGATAAGTGAGACTCTACTGTGCTTATTAAAGCATTAAAAACAATTAAGCCAAGGCAATCCAAACAGTGGTAGCAACTTAAAAGCTATGCAGATCTGCAAAATAGAAGCTATTTACAATGAAATCATAATGTGCAAACTCTAATTGAATACCCCTAGCAATACCTCCTATAGTCCAAGACCCTGGCATAGCAGACTTTGTAGTAGATCTGTAGTTGTTCATTGGTGGTCTCCGCCTGTAGCAGTGAGGCCCTGTTCACGAATGCCTCTGCTTGCACCGGGTCATCTACCTCCAAGTACAGACGAGCAATCTTCAGATATGTTTCTAGCTTGTAATCTACTGAGTATTGCCTGAAACAAACAAAATATTTTCTAAATACGCAATGTATGTGGATTTGGCGAAAACTGTTCTGAAGTTTAATTTTTAATGTGCAGGGCTATATTTTTTTGGGAAGAGAGCTCCTTTATTATTTTTCTGAATTATATTTTTGAATTTCTGTTTAGGAAAGTTACATTTTTTTTTTTGTTATAAAGGTTGAGTTTTTCGTTACAAGAGTCGTACCCAACATGGGAATCAGCTATGGTCTATGCTCTATGGAGGGAAAGCAAAGGCATAATTAAAATACAGCATGTTAAATGTAAGTGTAGCAAATGTATAATTTTCCACTGCTGAGATGCAGTCTCTAGGCCTTTTCTCTGCGAGAGATGTGGGCCATATCACATGGGCCGAGTGTGCACTACTCAGTGCAGTATATTAAATGTTATTTATTTATTTTTAGACAGAAAGTTGAGACTATTTAATTTTTTTGTTACGCATTAGAGTTTCTTCTTGCAGTATAATAAATATGGTCTAGAGTTCTAGACGATTTTGAACATTTCGAGCACCATGGTCGGATATAGCCGACGATGGCCACCATCGGCGGCATTAAAAACGTATTTTAACATTGCGTATTTGTGCTAACAGGATGCTCGATACTGTTTGGTTATTATGCAAAACCTCTTTTCAATCTTGTTATTCAGGGCATAAGAGTAATAAAAACTTTTTTGCAAAAAATATAACCGACTTCACACAAAAAAGTGGTAAATAACTTTAGTTTCAGAAGTCGGTGACCTTTGTTTGATTGATTTAGTTTTTTAATCACCGACTTCTGAAACTAAAGTTATTTACCACTTTTTTGTGTGAAGTCGGTTATATTTTTTGCAAAAAAGTTTTTATTTTTTACTTTTTAGTGGTTCATATGTGCTTACCCTTTCACAGCGTAACGGCGTGATTTTTTGTTATGAACTGGTGTAAACAATAGAGAGACATGAGATTTCAGCGATCTCAGTACATTTGCTATCATTTATTAAGGAGTTCCCGTCGCCTATCTTCCGAAGTTCTTCATCAGATCTTTACCAAATTGAAATGGGAACTCGCAAAGAACGTACTCTTCCTAAAACTACCCAAATCGCTTCTGGTGTGCCTATAAAATTTAAGGAATTCCCTCTATTTCTCCAAGATCCCATTAAATGGAACTTAACACATCTAACTGTCGAAATCTGGGTGTATTGTACACTTCTGCGTACTTCCTCAGAGCATACAGGCGTGATGTTACGTCACTATGTTACATAAACAATAAACAACCAAGCGATTGCAGCAATTACTGCAGCTTTGCCGTGTATTTTTGAAAAGTTCCATTTATATCACCGAAGATCAGCGTGAGATCTTAACCAAATTGAAATGGGACCACACTGAAAGCACCAGCTTTCAAGTAAAAAAAGAATCATCAAAATCGATTTACCCAGTCGAAAGTTCAGAGGCAACAAACATTGTCGAAATCTGGGAGTATTGTACACATCTACGTACCCCCTCAGAGCATACAAGCGTGATGTTACGTCATGATGTAGTATGAACAATGAACCTACAAGCGATTGCAGCAATTACTGCAGATTTACCGTCTATTTTTGAAGAGTTCCATTGTATATCTCGGAAGATCAGCATCAGATCTGCAGCAAATTAAAATGGGACCAAACGACAAGCACCAGCTTTCAAATAAAAAAGAATCATCAAAATCGGTTCACCCAGTCGAAAGTTCTGAGGTAACAAACACAAAAAAAAAAAACATACAGACGAATTGATAACCTCCTCTTTTTGGAAGTCCGTTGAAAAGTGTGAATGACCGTCAGTGATCTCGGAAGTAAATAGCTTAGGGTGAAAGAGTCAAGGTAGCCCGCAAAATTCAAAATTTCTACGTTTTTGTGCAATTTGCAGGCCAGTGCTATGTTGTATGTTGATAAAAAATATCGTTCGCGACAGAATTATAATCATCAGAATCATCTATACAACCCTCCAAGCTCATAAAGGTCGAGGAACGTATTTTTCAAAGTCAAAGTCGTTTGTCGAGCTTTATGAACTTAGAGGGTTGTATTGATGATTATAATTCTGTAACTTTATACGTCTTACAGTCGTGAACAATAATTTCATAAACATGCAACCAAATTGCAAAAAACGTAAGAAGGGCTACCCCGGAGCACCAGTCTTGCCTCGTAAATATTAAAGAATCTTTTAGAACAAAGTGTCATACTTTTGACCAGTTTCCAATGGTATTCCCACCAGTACATTGGCAGCTTCCTTCCAATTTTGATTCCTTTCATAGATATCTGCTAAGTGCTGTCTGATACTGGCCACCTGGAAGCAGTCACAGTCATTGTTATTCTTAATCTGTCTCAATGGTTGCAAATGCAGTAAGTTCTTTCAACTAGGACTTGATAATCAAAAGTAAGGTGTGTTTTGACAAAAAATCGATGCCTCCACGCAAAAGGTTGGAACACTATTTTAACTAAATTCATTTGTTGTGCCATTACAACCATTCTAAATAGTATTACAAAAACCAAAAATTTTATGTTTAAAATAATTTACGAGTTTTTAATGGATGATGGTTGTTACAATTTTATCATCATCTGCCTAGCTTTTTCCCAACTATGTTGAGGTTGGCTTCCAGTCTAACCAGATGCAGCTTGTAGGAGGTAGTGGAGGTCAGATAGGCAGTCTCTCTATGTTAAAAAAATCTGGTATTCAGCTGCATCAGATTAGACTGGAAGTCGACTCCAAAACAGTTGGGAATAGGCTAGGCAGATGATGATGATCTGCAAATAATTAATTACCTGTTCTTCAAAAGAAATAACTCGAGGTTGTATAACATCCAGTGCAAAGTGTGAGACCTCCTGGGATACGGGGTCAGGCAGCAGAGCTAAGTGAGTGCTCACATCCGTTAGCAGCTGCCGAGATATCACCAGGCTCACATTCTCATTTACAACTGGAACCAACAACAACAGCATTTGAGATATAAAGTTTAATAAAGTGTGTAATTTGCATTTATTTATAAAATTTCAATAGTAAAGCTACGAAACTCGAGGATTGTTGTATTTGATTTGATATACATGTACCCTTCACATGTTAACATCATAAAGTAAGGAGGGCCAAAAACAGAGATCTACAACCTCACTAAAATTATCAAGACCGTAACACACAACCACTAATATATCTGGTACTCTATCAACTTAGATAATATGTCTTGTATCATACATACTTGCTTCTATAAAAGCTTTTAAACATTCTGCCAACTCTGTTTCACTCTTCAGTATTTCCATGAGAACATTGCGGTACCTTAAAAATATAATCAATAGCATTACAACAAGGCTTTCACATACATATGACTAAATTTAACTTAATTCAGAGAAACTTGTTCAAAGTTAAAATTGTATCGAAGCATTACAAATCAAGTTAACAATGTACTTACTTTTCGGCTTGATCCTTATGTAAGCCTCCAGAATTTCTCAATTCGCTTAGATACTGACGAACGCTTTGTAAATTGATAGGCATTTTGATTTTACCCGATTCCCAGGTAGCAAAATACAATTGTCTGTTACTGCTGCACATGAAACCGAGTCTTTCTTTGAGTTGACACAAGAATATCCTACTCACTTTGACAGTTTGACATTTACAATGTAATGACAGATGGATAATACAGACGACCAATGTTCAAATTGTGTGCTAAAACTCTACTACTGCAAACTCAAGTTCTTATTAAATTCGGGGCTTACACTGTAAACTCGACTCCTTATATTGTAAAATCTGTTAAAACAATTAACAATCACAGAAGCTACTGATAGTACTAGTTTAGTCGATTGACTGACTAAATCTCCTTCAACACACACACTTTAGTCTATGATCGGATGAGAAATGCGTAACTAAAGCGGTGCCTCCACTACAGCCGACCTCATCATCATTCTCTTGCCCTAATCCCAATTTATTAAAAATAAAAAATACTTCTGCTAATTTTCAAGCCAACATTCTCTAGTCTCTGTTGCCATTTCTCCAGTCTGCTCCTGGGCTGGCAGTCTCGACAGAGATAACGACAAAATGGCTAACTTTTGATCGCTGATTAGGATTACTAACGAATAAATTCGGTTGCAATTATTATTCTTACGAGAAACGTATCTAAGATGAAGAGACTTTCATTACTTGCAAGCATCATTATTGCAAGATCCTATATGTAGAGTAGATATACGCTAGCGAGAGTATATAATTATGTTCTGTGTCTGGATCTCAGGTCCATCTTCACCGACAATAACAACGTCGTCGTCGGCAAACAGCATGCACCAAGGAGCCTCTTCTTAGATGTCCGCCGTCAAAGCGTCCGTGATCAACAAGAATAGGTAAGGAACACAAATTAGATATTAGTAGCCACAGAGTATATAATCACTACGTTTATTAGTAGCTAGCAGGTAAGGACTTAAAGCCGACCCTTGATGCAAGCCTACAGCCACCAGCCACACTGAACTCATAGGTGTTGCCAGCTGACTGGACATGTGTACAAGATTGACTGTACTGAACTCCGGCGCCGCGGGAATTCCGGCGAATTCCAGAAACGGCGCCGGAGTTTCTCATGCGATAATAAGTATTATAGTAATGAATTTAAGTTAAAATTCATATGACACTGAAACTGCGCTGCCCTTCGCCGCTCTTTCGGTGTGAGTTGACCCTTAGATTTCCTAAACTTCTGGACCGAGTCCAGCATTTTGAGACTAATTTATACGTTATATCGAAAAAAAAACACATCGAGTTACGTAATTATATGACACAAAATCT
The DNA here is from genome assembly GCA_916618015.1 of Xestia c-nigrum. Taxonomy (NCBI): domain Eukaryota; kingdom Metazoa; phylum Arthropoda; class Insecta; order Lepidoptera; family Noctuidae; genus Xestia; species Xestia c-nigrum. Next base: position 17,436,169 of record OU745261.1, on the reverse strand, counting down.
TTGATCTACGGGTTTTCCTTCTTAATGTACTTTAATACTATTATGTTTCCAAGTTAACATAAAACCAACAAGATTCTGGTGAGATTATATTAAAAAAAAACACTTAGTTACCTAAGTTAACACAAGTTTTCAAAATACTAATTCAACTGATCGGCTCACGTTATACTCTATGTATGGCCACTACTTGCACCCTGGTGTGGAGATAGGGTCGAAAATTACAGCTCAATCAGCTCATAAAACGTATAAATAGTATAGTCCGGTCAATTTAGACATTCGAAGTTACATAAAGTCCCAACAAGCTGAAAATCAGTGAAATTGTTCAAAACATAATTATAAACAATGTTTAAAAGTTCCCCATTATTCCCGAGCATGGAAAAAAAAATATTCAGGGTCAAAGGTAAAAAAAAAATCAGCAAAACGGTAGGTTTTATCATAAAAGTACCTAAACAAAAATTGTAGATCATAAAATTATCTATAAAAAATGAAACATTACTTTTTTTCTTCCGACCCACCGTTTCTGAGATATAACGATTCAAAAAGTTATAAAAGTTGTTATCGTCATAATATGCACACGTTTCCACGCCACCAATGAGGTAGTGTAATAACGCGTTTTTTTTAACGTGGTTTCCCCAGTAGGCCTACTCCACGGATCAGTTGTGATCCTGTTTAATGTAAAACTATTGCAAAATAACGGAAATGTTTAAAGATTGGAAAAGATAAAAGCGACGTAAGTTAAAAAACTTGTTCTTCTTCTTGTTCTTCTTCATCTGTCTGAAGATGAAGAAGAATCTTCATCTTCATTTTGGATGCAAGTAAATTGCGTCAATAGCGATGTATTGCATGATACTTCGTCGGAATCAAACGAATCCTCCATTGTTTGTGATTCAATATTAGAGCACGACCGGCCTTGACAATCTGTGAATGCCAAAGAAGAAAACAGTCCGACTTTTTTGCAACCACATTTAGCACTGCATCCCTTTTTGCAGTTGCAAAAAAAATTGTGTTCAGCAGTTTTTCCGGCGCAGGTGAAAGTAAAGTCTGGACTGGCTCTAATATGTGACATAGCGCTGGAACAATAGGAACGAATGAAGACTATTACATATAACTATGTTCAGCAGGAGTATCAGTATTCTTGAGTACATGTCAGAAAAAATAATAGAAGTCATATTCGAAATAAAAATACGAGTCATAAGGCCAATTACTTTGGCAGGAAGGAGTAAATTTAGCTTTATCAACTCCAGAGTTATTCCGCTGAGAGAACCTGTCGCCCCAGCCGCCGCGGGAGGCGCACCGGGCGTGGGGGCCAGCCCGTCGGCCACAGTGGGCGTGGGCCTGTCGATGCTAGCTTGCCTTGCTTCATGTTTCACGTGCACGTCAAAGAGATGTCAGCATTAGGAAGGGGACCCCTTCAAGCAAGGGCCAAAGCCTGCTGGGGCTGCAGGACTGTTTGAAAGAGATACCGTGGCCCCGGAACACAAAGGGTGAGGAAGGAACATGGATGGGTTTTAGACACTCCCTTTCGCTCAGCGGGAGGAGTCATTATTTTGATGATTTCCCATCCGAAAATAGGTAGGAGCTATCTATAAGTTCGGGTCGATCGTTTCTGATGGAGAAGAACCGGCAAGACATTCTATTCTTCTCCGTTTCCGATTTCAGTTCATGAAGATATAGAAGAAAGTCGAAGTTTTCAATTGTAAAGCAGTTATATTATACAAAACTGTTATTCATTTATTTTTTAATTATTTAATGAAAAGCAACCATTTCTTTTTTCATTTAGTAATATTGAAATCGAATGAAAGTCCAACCCAATAAAGTTTGTTTTGTTATGTTGGCAACATGTGACATCAAAAAATTGAAAGAAGCGCCATTAGAATTTTTCTCGCTTTTGGTGTATTTTACGAGGAATTTGTTTGTTTTGTTCACATTTGATGCATCACAAACTGAAGAATAATTGATCTTTTTTGCATATAAGTGATAGTTATTCAGTGCGTTGTGGACTTTTGTCGAATAATATCGTAATAAGTTTGTGTCGATTTGTTTTCAACCGTGGCGACTCGAGAAACGGAGGGCTTGTCGGAAGAATTTGACAACTTAAAATGGCGGCCTCTTTTGAACTCAAAAATGTTTTTGATTTTAACCCAGTGTGAGCTGCTTTTTGTGTGTATAAACTATTGACTGGAATATTCAAGTCTGAAGCCTCATCATGGAACACAATTTGGACGACTCTCTGAACTTAGAGAGTGCTATGGGCGGTGTAAGTAGTGAATCTAGGTTCTTATGGAATACTTTGTTTTTTATTCAATCTTATTTTAACTAAGCTGTTTCTTTCTCATTTGAGTATTCAATATCTAAGTTCGCAACACAAACTGTGGTTGCTGTAAGTTATAGTCAAAATTTTAAATGTTGTGAAGATTTGTTTGTACCATGTAATGTGCTGCTACAGCATCATAACAACATTGAGTTTTATATTAAATCAACAGAAATCTTTAATGTTTAACAACTTTGTTGGTTAGCAATTTAGATGTTCAAATGTTATTGAAATGTAATGCGGAACAATTACATGATTTTACAATATTCTGTAACTTCATAACAATTTTACCTTAACCAGAAGCAAAATTAATTGTAGTTTCACTCTATTTTTTCCACAACTTACTCTTCGTAAGTCGGGTCCGCCACCTCTGGGCCACCACTGCTCCCAAGGGATATTACCTAGTACTAACTGGGTTGTGGAAGTCAGTTATGTAGTCGCTCCACGTAAAAGACAGGTATTCAACCGCATCTTCTGGTTAGAGCGGAAGCTGACCCCAACATAGTTGGAAAAATTATGAGTGGATGTATAGGAACCTATAAGCATTAATTTTCAAAAAATATTTTTAATTACCTTGATGTCAGTAAAAGAATAAAATAGCAAGTACGGTCAAAAGTAAGAGGTGGCAAAGTTAACCTATTTAAATATGGAATTTTCAGATGGACTTTGACCACTCGGCTGTAGTGGTGTCTCAAGACGACATCTGCTTGGAGACAACTGGCCATGAACCTGATATACCTATGGAATTTGAGAACATGGAGGAACAACAGATGCTAATGGATACTGGGAGTGAAGAGATTATAGGTATAAGACACAGTTATTCTCATTTTTAAACATAATGTCACAGCTGTAATCACGGAAGGGTTAGGCAGAGATATACCTAATAGAACAACCACATTTAGGCAGCAAGATTTCTGACATCAATCGGGCACAAATCCAGAGTATGGGTGACTGACTCATTAACACTGCCCAACCTGGGTATTGAACCCATTACCTATGTTCCGCAGTTGCGCTTGCAACCACTGGACCAACAAGGGAGCTGAGGCAACTTTAATGGAATATTAAGTGTGCCAACAGATTGTCAAGAAACATTTCTATCATCCTTTTCCCTTTCTGTCCCTTAGAACTACAACTCACTAAGTTCAGACCCAATTGAATGTTAAAGTGCTTCCAATGTTAAATAAATGCAGAAAGGCTTGCGGCCAGACTTCTTCTTTCTCTACCAAATTACTGAAAAATCTAAATAAAAGTTAATAAAGTCCGCCTCTGTACTTCATGCAATATGTGATAAATAAACCATAGATTATGCTTACTACCAACCTATTATACTACGAACCAACCTATTATGCTTACTCTTAAGAACATAATAAATTAAAACTCATAACCATAAAACAATCATGATATTGAAGTGGCAGTATTTGAACTATGAACAGTCAAACAAACAATTTTGCGGGCAGCTAACTTCTAACTGCTAATTCTATAGACACTGGCTTGTGAGTTTACCCAGTGGTAAACTCTTTTACATCACGCTCACATGTAAAAGGTGCCAAAAATGCAAATAAACATTGATAATGTAGTGGAAGAATATTTTTAACTGAATACCAAATAGCTTGTTTAATAGTACTTACCAGAAATTGGGTTATGAAGGCCACATGGAAAATTAAAGTGTGTATGTAAATTGAGATAAACTTATGGAGGAGGTGTTACCTTTAATAATAAATGTATGCTGCTATGCTGCATTAACATGTTTGTGAAAAAGTTGACAAAATCCTTACCTATGCATTAATTATAACTTCTTACCATGAAGTAAGTATTTGATGATAAGCCAACTTTTTCACTAGAATGTGCATAGTTGCATACAAAATGAACAAAGGTATTTAACACAGACATATATTATGTGAAAAATCAAGCAGAAATAATTAAAATCATTTGGTTATAATCAGAAGCAACGAAAAGTAACATATGGACCAAGATATAATAATATTACCAGATAAAATCCGGAAATGATTTATAAGTTCCAAAATAAAGAAATGCGATATTCAGCTGCATCCGGTTAGACTGGAAGCTGACCCCAACGTAGTTGGGAAAAGGCTAGGCAGATGACAATGATGATTTATTATCTGCAATTTACCTACTACCTCGAAGTTAATATAAATTCTACCTACTTGGTTCTCTGATTATAATAAATCTATTTTAGAATAAGTATTGTTGTTTTCAGAATTTTAGAAACAGACACTGCCAAAAAAAAAGCTTTTTCATACTTTATTTTCAGTTTCAGACTTCATGAATGATCAGTACACATTGCAAGGGTATTCTGTCCAAGATGATTCTGTACCAGAAACAAATGTATTGGATGACAGCCATGTAAGTATACCATCCTTGTAATAAACCTGATAAACTCTGAAAATGAAATTTGGTTATTTGAGCAATCAAGCAATCATTTCATAACAACTGATGAAACTGAAAAGTTGTACCTACATACAGTATGCAGATATGAGACATTTACTGTTTAAAAGAGATTGAATCAAAGCTAAGCTTTCTGAAAGTAATGTGACATATTTACAGCTGTTTTACTGTGGAAATAATGTAGACATGTAATAATTAAAATAATCCTTGTTTAATCTACAGGGGTTAAATGTTCAAGGAGAATCAATGATTGATCTGCAGTTTGATTCTGATATACCTCATAGTATGACTCAGGAGGTTACCACACAACCTAAATATATCGCTGTCAAGGTAATTATTATAATTAATTAATTATTGGTATGTAATATTATACAGAACAACAACCAAAAGATTAATTGGCATTTTTTTAATTGAAAACTTATTACTTGTGACTGCTTATGCCATTTACGGTTTTTCTCAATTCATGAATTGGTTTTCTTGGGCTTAGTTTTTTTTCTTGTATTTAATTCTTTGCTGTAAGGTTATCGACCTTGACGAATTGGCCGGCCAGCAGTTGTGCAACAACATAGTTAACATAAACAAAAAGACAGAGTAACCCAATCAAAACTTACTTTTTCAGGCAGCACCAGCGCGTAAAAAGAACGAAACCATAGTTACCAGCCACCCACCACGGCAAGTAGCAATAGCGCCCAAGCCGCCCAAGTTGGTACCCACAACACCTACAACCTTCTCATCAGGCAAGCAGTATGCAATTGCTCCAAAACCAGTGACAATGGTCAGCAATAAGAATCCTAGCCTGGTCAAGAAGATGTCTTTAGCAAGTGTCTTGCAGAGTGGAATGAAATCTGGGAACACTTTACTCAGTAAGTCTGTTTTGTTGAAGGTTCTTTTGCTATTTAAGTCGCCACACTTATCGGCGTCGTTTAGCTCGTAACTAAATAATAACAGCCGCTCGAGCCGATCTTTAGGTTAAGCCGTGCTTGCCTAGGTTGGTCTGTGGATGGGTGACTACCCTTACATACCGAGTTACCTCCGTGCCTCGGAAAGCACGTTCAAGCTGTTGGTCCCGGCTGTCATTTGTCCATCTTTGACAGTCATTACAGGAAGTCAGTGGCCCAAATAGCCTGACAACCAGTCTTACCAAGGGGTATCGTATTACCCAGTATTATCTGGGTTGTGGAGGTCAGATAGGCAGTCGCTCCATGTAAAACACTGGAATTCAGCTGCATCCGGTTAGGCCGACTCCAACATAGTTGGGAAAAGGCTAGGCAAATGATGATGACTTATCGGCGTCGTATTGGCTTGAGCCAAACAGAAACAGCTTCTTGTGAAATGGATTTTGTGACGATAAGACAAGTGTGGTAACTCCCTAATTGTAAACATATCTGACTCACTCATTATAACATGTAATATAAATTCAATAGAAGAACCGTTGTGAGTGGTTTCGCCAATAAGTTGTACTGGCTAACGCGTGTACACGCGCTACTAAAAACGGTCTGATACACGCTGAAAATCGCTTGTCTCAAACCTGGTTACATGCGATATTTTATCCTAAATTGTAAGTATAAACAACATTTTAATTTTTCAGCTCAAATAGGGAAGCAACTGGTTATGGTGCCGGCTGGTGCTGGTCAGAAACTCAAACTAGTTACATCTGGTTCAGGGATGCAATCAGTGCAATATGTACGAGCTAGTAATGATCAGGTAAAAGATTTAAATCTTTAAAAAAATAATTAGATTTAAAAATTAAATATTATTCAAAATCATTAGAAACTGTTTAGGTATTTTTTAATTGATATTTTGTGTTTACAGGGTGAACTGATGAAGAATATCGGCGCCAATACACAGAAGCCTGTACTGGCGAAAGTTATCGTGCAAGGTATAGTACAGATTCTATTATTTATATTCGACACAATTATACACCTAACTGCGAATGTCTTTAAGTGCAAAATCAAGCATTGCATGAGTAAACACGTTTGTACTCTTTTGGCAGTTGACACTGATATGAAGTCGAATAATCAATGTCACCGTCAACTAAGACTGTGTCCCCAGTAGGCAAACTGTTAGCAGCCGACTGAGTGAGCCGCAAATTTGTGGCGAACTGAAATTGGAGTTAGCTCCAAACTTAGATCAATTTTCGTACATCACAAGCAAACTGTTGATGAGTTAGCCGCTTATTTTGGTCTACTGACTGAATTTTCACTGTACTATTGTTGTACGAAGGTAGTGGTTGTGTTGGTCACAATGGATATTTTTGAAGTAATTGGTATCGTATAGACGTTGAAAGAGGTTAAAAAGAAGCACTGGGTTCACGCCCTTAAACAAGAAAAGGTTGAGTATTGGACGATTTTACGTTCTTTACCCAGAACCTAGAAAATATCCAGTACGAGTGTTTCAATATGACTTCTCATACATTTGATAAATTGTTAAACTCTGTAACAGTTTGCGGAAAACGGACTCAATACGCCCGGCGAACAACCACATCGCCGCCGCCGAGTGGAACCGGTTTTGCTGTGAGTCGGCCACTAACTGAGACAGTCGGTCCACGTAACGCTGCAAACTACGTAAAGTGAGCGCAAAACTAGCAAACTCTGGACACTCCATTTCAAATATAATATGGAACGGCGTACTAAACCGATACGCCGCAAACTCAGTCGGCCGCTAACAGTTTGCCTACTTGGGACACAGCCTTACTGTCTTTGCTAAGACAAAACACAAAGGTTATTGTTTTCAGCCGTAAGTTTTTGTTCAATCTGTGTTTAATTTGAACAGGGCAGCCAAACATGGAGTCGCTCGGTCAGCCGACGATGATCACTAAATTGTTGCCTACATCGTCGGGTGCGACTACGCAGACGCGCTACGTGATGCAACAGAAGACTGTCCCCATCGCTATTGGTTCTAATAAGGTGAGATGTACTTCCTGGTTTTTTTTTTAATATATAGACCCTTCGCGGAGTTCTCAACCAAGCAGTCCATCAAACTAAGTAATCTTAAAATTATTGCTTAGTTTTTGTTTCGAGCGTGAATAATTACGTTTTACTGTAGGAATAAAATGCCAAATGTAATACACTCAAAATATTGTGAAAAAGTTGAAATTGTGATCCCCCAATATCTCCGTAACTAGAAGGGTATGGTCTATAACAAAAAAGAAAAGCAATGATGGGGACAAGTGTCTTTCGGCTTCGTTAGGGTTACCAAAATATCTTCTATTATGAGAAAAAGTTATTACTTATTAAAAGTTTAAAAATTACTTATTCAATTCCAGGTGCTACTGGCATCTCCAAGTAAACAAGGAGTGAAGTTTGCCAAGAAACAAATAATAGCGATAAAATCACCGACACCACAAAGTAAGCTCATTTTGTGTTATTTTACGACATCTGTACGAAATTCTTTATTATAAAAGTAGTTATAGGTATGTTTTATGAGCTGCTCTAACATTGCTTGATGACTCGAATGGCGTAGTGGTAGTGAGGCTGCCTTACTTTCATAGGGTTCTGGGTTCGAATCCCGGTAGGAGCAAATGTTTGTGTGATGAGCATGGACATTTGTTTCCGAGTCATGGATGTTTATATGTATAATAAGTATGTATTTACAAACAAAAAAGTATAAATGTAGTATATCAACTATCTGGTGTCCACGACACAAGCTTTGCTTAGTGTGGCACTAGATGGCGCTGTGTGTTAATGTCCAGCGATATATATATTTATTTATTGATATTATTGGTGTTTCAGGTGGTACAACTACTAAAAAGGTTGTTATAACGGCAAATCCAAGTCAAAACGTTATATTGAAGACAACAGCGCCCAAAACTGCTCAGGTAAGCAAATGACGAGAAAGTACAATCTAAACCGACCGGCTCTTGTGGGGTCGTCGCACCCATACAAATTTGTAAAGTATTCAAATTCCTGTAACACGCTCGTCAGCCAGTGTAAACCGTAATTAATACTCCTGATTTGTTGCCAGTGTAATTAAAATCAAAATGTTTGTTTAAGATAACCAAGGATGGCAATGTGGTTATACAAGGGCAAAGGTCGCAGTTACACCAAATAAACGTTCCTGGCAAAGGTGTAAGTATAAAAACAACTTTTTTATTATTGTCATTTTCAATAAGAAAAGTTAATATGTTCATTGGTATGATCATCATCATCATCATCATCATCACTTTGTTCCCCATGTCCAATATTACTTGCTGTAGGCATAACACATATTCTTCCATTTCTCCTGTCACTAGCTAGTAGTCACACTATCATTAATTACTCTGTTTATTGGTAGTGTAATTCAAATAAGAACTGCTTTTAAATCGTCTTGTGTGTATAACGCAGCTAAGGATGAAGATATGTGGAAAGAAGGTAGTGTATTATCTACGCAAAATGTTTCATCCAATAGTGTCAACAAATAACATTCATTTTTCCTTTGTAGATCCAATATATCCGACTGATAACAAACCCAACTTCCGCACCTCAGAAGATAGCGGCTAAAACAACGACGCAAACACCTACCATGGCTGTCCCTGCTAAAAGCTTTGTTTTGACTGATAGTAAAGGTATGAGAATGTTGCTTATTCCAAGGTTCCCTTATATAATAAAGTAATCCTTCAAATTTTAATAAATCCGCAACATATTGCGTTGCTTGCGATGTGTGTGTGATAAATCGCTGGACAATTCTCACCTCCTGAACCTGATCTCTTTGTGCAAAAGCATCTTCACAATTATGCTTGTAAATGTTTCAGGAAATCTAATTCAAATGACAGAGAAAATGGTCAGTACGCAGCCTCCACCTTTAGTATTAACTGGAAGTACGACTGCCAAAAGTAAGATATAATTATATTGTAGTAGAACATAAATTAACTGTGTTCAAAGTACTTAACTTTTTTACTGTATGACACTTGCATCAAATATTTTTTTTGGAAAATGGAAAACAGTTAAATTCAAATAATATTGACACACAAATCTAATTACGAAATGTTTCTCTATTTGAAACTTTAATTTGAAAATATTAAACATGGAACTAACTTTGGAATAATTTTTAAATGATAAAAGTCAGTTGTCAGTATAAGTGTGAATATTTTGGTGAAGAGCTAACATAGAATTGATAAAATTGTGTTTGTTGTGCAGTGACTACGAAGCCCCAGAAAAAGTTGGTGCGAATAGCGCCCGTGGGTTTAAAACCTCCACAACCCGTGCAGGTATGTAAAAATACCCAAACAAATCTATTTTTATTTGCTGTGTCGTGTAAAAAGCTCTGTGATAGTGAATTTAATATTTGCCACTGGAAATACATTCTCGGTAAGCAGTTATTTAAATAAAAGCAGCATTCGAGGATCAATATTTTGATCAACTTTACGATTTAGCAGAATGCGTACCGTAAACACAAATTACGTCCCTACGGTAAATATTAATCATTTTAATTTAATTGACACTCAAGCGCCCTCTATCCAGGGCTCTTTTTTAGATACAATTTCACTAGTACACATTTTTTATAATTGTCAATTTGACGTCACTTGTACAATATTACGTGTGTATTCTCCACAGGGGTAGGCAGACGTGTTTCGACAAACCAAATTTCACTGAATGACACTAGAAAACTCAGTAAAAAAATGTATTTCTTTAGCAGGTACAGCAGCCTTCTCGGTCTTCACAAAGTTTACTCGCTCCGCTATCACCAATGACCGAACCAACCTTGGAAGATATGTCGGACCTTATAGACAGTCGCACTTTGACGGAAGATGTAGAGGGTCCCACCACTGACCGGCAAGCGGAGCGAGACGCGGAGCTAGAAGCGGAGCGACAATCTGGGCGGAGGGAGGACGAGCGAGAGTCGAAAGCGGCTCTGAGGGCGCTTATAGCGGATACTGTTGCTGAAGACTCGCAGGAAGGAATGCATGGCATGCATGAAGTTGAAGTGGACTATGAGAGACTGGAGGTTAGTGGCAAACATTGTTCTAGTAAAATAAAAATCCCCTTAAAAATATGTCAAGTTTTGTTTTATATGACCAAATCAAATTTTCACTTATCTATTTGAACGAATAAAGAGGAAAGATTTGATTTTTTGTTTGTGTGTTTGTTACGATATAACACAAGAACTACTCAACCGATTTAAAAAAATCTTTCACCATTTGAAAGCTACATCTTTGCCGAGTAACATAGGCTATAAATAAATTATATTGATTTTTGCGGACGAAGTCGCGGGCGGAATGCCACTTCACTAAAGTTAATAAAAACTAAATTATTGTATTCAGACATGGAATGAGTAACCGTAAAGATATTAAAGAAGTTTAGTAGTAAATTTTGATGCATCATGTCTTGTTCTCAGAGTCCAGTGGATGACGAGAACAGCATGGATCACGACATTAGTAACAGGTCGGACGAGCACCCGCTCATAGTGATACCTGCCAGCTTCGGCAAACACCACAACCAGACGAGGGTACGCAAACACCTTCGAACCCGAGCTTACTAATATTATCACAAGTTCGCCCTGTTTATTAATGCTGATATAACGTTCGTTTTATCAACTCTTATTTCGCTCCGTTCTTTGAATGAAAACAGTTTTATTTTTTGTTGTTAAAATTGTTCCTTTTCCGTAAATTCTGAGGTTAAGTCGAATCCACCCTGTGTTTAACTTCGGTAATAAATATAGTAAAAATTGTTAGTGTTCATGTTGAATACTTGAAATTCTTCACCCATTCAAATATTATTCACCTTATCAACCCGGAATCACACGCTGCTGGGTATATGTAGTAAGATCGAGTGTCTTCAAATAATTTACAAAATAAATGCTTATTTTCAGGACGATAGCTACTCTAATATGGAACAAGAAAACATGCCGTACCTCTCACCGCGTCAGTCACAACCTCTCTCTGACAGCGGTAAGTTATTTATTTTGTAACTTGTATTTATTTATGTTTCTAACCAACCTGGCTATTTAGGACAACTCAGTTACAACACTAGGGAAACAAGTTACTTTGTATTTCATAGTGTTAACAAACTTTGCTTTCTTCTTTTTGCGGAGCATCAAAATTGTGCCTTCAAAAAATGTTCACTGTGTATGACCGGACATGCACTTGGCCTTACTGGTCTAATTTGCAATCGGACTTATAACCAGAGGCATCGCTACCGCTGTATCAGCGGCGCCCGAGTAAGGACAGCCTGTGATGTGGAAATAAATCACTAAATTTCCTCACAGCCTCAAATATTTTTCATGATAGAAGATAAAATTAAAATATAACTTATCACGGTCCAGTAAGCTCCAATTGTCAGGATGCTATTTTCTTTGCAAAAGTCTAATGATTTTCTGAACTTGTCGGGCTTCGCCACACTCAACCCGTGTGTGGCAAAGGGCCCCAAAAAACTTGTTACTGGGCCCTACTAGGACTAGCTACGCCACTGCTTATAACAAGCCTAATGTGAATTTATTGTATACTTCTCCTATAGTGTGGTGCTAGGTGGTGCTGTGTGTTAATGTCCAGCGATATTTATTATTATACCCCTTTTGGGCAACACAGAAGGAATATCAGGATGTGTACTAAGAAACAAAATATTTTCCAGAACTAGTATCCGGCGACCTCGGTCTCAGGCCGCGCAAGGCGTGCAACTGCACAAAGTCACAATGCCTCAAGTTGTACTGCGACTGCTTCGCGAACGGGGAGTTCTGCAACCGCTGCAACTGTAACAACTGTCATAATAACCTGGAGAATGAGGAGTTGAGGCAGAAGGCTATCCGCGCGTGTCTAGATAGGAACCCTAATGCTTTCAGGTAAATGTGCTTGGAATAGGGATGTCGACTAAAAAAAATATTATTCAGTTTAGTCACTCAGTTAGATTATCGTAAATATTGGATACATGTCTTTTTCAACAGACTTCCAAAAAGAGGAGGTTCTCAATTCGTCTGTTTTTTTTTTTGTGTTTGTTACCTCAGAACTTTCGACTGGGTGAGCTTTGATTTTTTATTTGAAAGCTGGTGCTTCCCGTTTGGTCCCATTTTAATTTGCTGAAGATCTGATGCTGATCTTCTGAGATTTAAACAATGGAACTCTTCAAAAATAGACGGCAAATCTGCAGTAATTGCTGCAATCGCTTGTAGGTTCATTGTTCATACTACAACATGACGTAACATCACGTCTGTATGCTCTGAGGGGGTACGCAGATGTGTACAGTAAGCGTTCATTAGCGCACAGGCACGCCAAGGATCATTTTGCTGTGAACGCACGGCCGAGCGTCCGTGCGGCTGTATGTGTAAGCTGTCTCAATACAGTACCTACGCACACCACAGCCACAGAGTCGCCTACTGTCGCAAGTTGTCGCGTCGCTCTCCACGAAACAAAAAGATATATATTACCGTCTCTTTTGTTATACACGCAGCAAACGCATGATCGTATTTGCATTGGATAGGTAAACTTCGACCATATCTACCAGGTGTTGATAGCTGTTTAGGTTAAGCAGTGGATTCACGATCAACGTGTCTTGAGTTCAAATCCCGTTTACATACGGGTTTTTTTTTGTAACCACTTTAATTTATATTTGTATTTTATACAAAAACTATTTACTTAGGTATTTATTTTGAAATGGGTTCATGCTCATTATTTATTTTTTATAAAGATTTTAATATAAGTTAATAACCCATCATAACTATTTATGAGATTGTGTAATATTTTTTCGGTTTTGGAAGGTGGAAAAAAAGTCGTGCTGACAGATAACAAAAATTGTTTTATTCGTTTCATTTATTCATATAATTAACAACTTTAATAAGATTTGTAACGTCACATTCCTACCTAGATATAAGAAGTTCTCTTGTAACCGTTCATAAGATTTTTTTGTGCATTTTTTATTAACATAACAAGGATATTCTAATAACACAAATATAATTGTTGATACCCACTTCTATCTATCGGTATTCAACAGAGCTTACTGAAAACTAACACATAATTTATACTTCGTGAATATGTTTTTTATGTGACGTCACAATAAATGTAACTCATATTGAGGTTATAGTTTAAGTGTTCATTTTCCTGAAGAAAAGAAGATTGAAACTAAACCTCAATTTAGGAATTATTAATATCGCTAAATATTTTGTAACACGTCTAATTAAAACTAGAACATTAGGGATTAATATAACCCCCATTATTTTCAATGCAGTCAAGTAGACGTATGCGGCTTAAAGTCACCCAAAGGGCAATGGAGAGGGCTATGCTCGGAGTTTACTTGCGTGATCACATCAGAAATGAAGACATCCGCAAGAGAACCAAGGTCACCGACGTAGCCCGAAGAATTGCTAAACTTAAGTGGCAGTGGGCAGGGCACATTGCTCGCAGAACGGATGGCCGATGGGGTCGAAAAGTTCTGGAGTGGCGACCGCGAACCGGAACAAAATGGAAGTAATCCAGTGAAAGTCTAAATATTCCCGTGCGAAATGTAATCGTTCTTCTTTATGTCTTTCTGTCAAGAAGGGCATTTTAGCTGATCTTCTGTGATGCAAGCCTTCAGCGTGGAGGGCACGGCGAACAGTTTGCGGTGACTCCGAGTGTGTCGTAGGTGTGAAACCATTGGTTTCATACTCGCCCACGATATGTTGTTGCTGCGCTTCACTAATAAGCGACGACCTTCCACTTCGCTGTCTACTTGCAAGGCTCCCCTTCTTCCTCATACCTTTTGATCCAGAGACTTACTGCATTTCTGTAAACAAAAAAAATGATGTTAGGCAGCTGTAATAAATACTAAAATAACTTCATTCACTCTGCATTTATAAATCCAATAATAAACACTAATTATTTATCTTGCATGATAGATTGAAAAAAAAAAATAACGAATTAAGTAAACCACAGGTCACCAAATAAATGAACGATTTATTATACCCATTCGTTTTTAAATTTTTAATGTTTAAGTTACAATTCATAAATAATTATAATACTCACATTTAGTCCTATTAAGGCCACTTTTATGAAGCGCGGATAATTCGCGATAATAGTCGCCCTCGCCTTAATATTAATATTTGCCCGCATTTTAAGAATCACACCAACAACAATACCGCTATCTATTAAACCACACGTCACTGACCATCAAATACCACATTATATAGTGTATTCTGTATGACTACAACCAAACGACAAAGTTCATTCCGATCAAGTTAAAATATTCATAAAACTCATGTCTACCTCACAGAAATCTAACAAAATTCTTGACTTATTTTTCTATCTACCTCCCTAACTTTACGAAATGTGTGAACAAAGCAAACAAGTTAAATAATATAATATTTCTGTAGAGTAAAAACTTACAAAAAGACTAAAAGTAACTGTGCGGGATTTGAACTCACGGCTTACTGATTCGCTCTTAATTCTGGACGGGCCCAACCGCTAGGCCATCATGTCTTAGATATTGGCATTGAAATTATGAACTACAACTAGTTGCTGACAATATCTATTTTGTTGAAAGTAGAAGGTCGTAAGTCAAACTAAACGTCAAGCTATTGCTTTGTGAGATTGCTTATCGACTTTTGGTCGGCACTGTACAATACTCCCAGATTTCGACAATGTTTGTTGCCTCTGAACTTTCGACTGGGTAAACCGATTTTGATGATTTTTTTTTTATTCGAAAGCTGGTGCTTTCCGTGTGGTCCCGTTCCAATTTGGTTAAGATCTGACGCTGATCTTCGGAGATATAAATGGAACTCTTCAAATATACATGGCAAAGCTTGCTGCAATCGCTTGGTTGTTTATGTAACATAGTGACGTAACATTACGCCTGTATGCTCTAAGGGAGTACGCAGAAGTGTACAATACACCCAGATTTCGACAGTTAGATGTGTTAAGTTCCATTTAATGGGATCCTGGAGAAATAGAGGGAATTCCTTAAATTTTATAGGCCCACTGGAAGCGATTTGGGTAGTTTTAGGAAGAGTACGTTCTTGGAGTGATCCCATTTCAATTTGGTAAAGATCTGATGAAGAACTTCGGAAGATAGGCAACGGGACCTCCTCAATAAATGATAGCCAATGTACTGGGATCGCTGAAATCTCATGTCTGTCTATTGCTTACACCAGTTCATAACAAAAAATCACGCCGTTACGCTGTGAAAGGGTAAGCACATATGAACCACTAAAAAGTGAAAAATAAAAACTTTTTTGCAAAAAATATAACCCGACTTCACACTAAAAAGTAATAAATAACTTTAGCTTCAGAAGTAGGTGACAAAAAAACTAAATCAATCAAACAAAGGTTACCGACTTCTGAAGCTAAATTTTATTATTTATCACTTGTGTG
Source organism: Xestia c-nigrum (assembly GCA_916618015.1). Classification (NCBI taxonomy): domain Eukaryota; kingdom Metazoa; phylum Arthropoda; class Insecta; order Lepidoptera; family Noctuidae; genus Xestia; species Xestia c-nigrum. The sequence continues at coordinate 17,420,204 of OU745261.1, read as the reverse complement.
AAGTCGGTTATATTTTTTGCAAAAAAGTTTTTATTTTTGTTTTACTTAATTAATAAAAAAATACGAAGATAAAACGCTTCAAATTTCTTGAGTGGGGGCTTTTGACGTCAGTTTCCGGCGTTGTGTGACGTCACACGAGTTTTCGACACACTGTATAGTCTTCAATTTGTTCACGTGAAAAAAAAATGTCTAATATTATTGTTTTCTAAATCGACGGACTAATTTGACTTTTTTTGTCGTCTACCTTTTGAATGTCTTAATTAGAGACACAATAGTAAGACAATAGCTTAAATCGAACTGTGTAACTTAAGACATTCTAGAAGTTAATACTCGCTTTTTGTTAGGGGTAAATTGTGACGTTTTGTCTGTGACCAAGTTAAATCTCGAAATCGTGTTTAGTCCTAAAATCTATGTGAAGCAGGGGTAGGTTAAAAAAATCATAATTATGCTTATTCATGTAAGTATTAATTTGATTTTATGTTATTGCAGACCCAAGATAGGTAAAGCGAAAAGTGGTGGTCCAGAAATTGTCAGGAGGCATAACAAAGGATGCAACTGTAAAAGGAGTGGCTGTCTCAAAAACTACTGTGAATGTTATGAGGTAATTACTTGAACTTTTTATATCATCGTTATTTTTATTCCATAACTTTTTATATACATTTTCAAAAACATGTTGTCTAATCTATACTAATATTATAATGCAGAAGAGTTAGCTTTGTTTGGCTGAACGCGCTAATCTCAGGAAGTACTGGTTCGAATTGAAAAAATCTTCTTGTGTTGGATAGTCCATTTATCGAAGAAGGTTTTAGGCTATATAACATCATGCTACGATTATGAGGAGCGGAGCAGGAATGAAAAATGTAGCAAAACGGGTTTTTTTTTTCCTTTCGTTTTTCTCTTTTATGTGATGCAGACGAAGTTGCGCGGGTCAGTTAGTGAGATAAATATTTCAACTAAGAAAGCAAGCGACAGAGACACAGAAATTTCAACAAGTTCCAGCTCAAACACAGTTTTTTTTTTCCTTTCGTTTTTCTCTTTTATGTGATGCAGACGAAGTTGCGCGGGTCAGTTAGTGAGATAAATATTTCAACTAAGAAAGCAAGCGACAGAGACACAGAAATTTCAACAAGTTCCAGCTCAAACACAGTTTTTTTTTAACATTTGTTAAATATGAAGTCAGTTTCGCTTTATTAAATAAAAGTTAATTAAATATTTAAGTAAATTGTACATTTATTAACGAGAAAATTAGAATATAAGAAAAGACAAGCATATGTATAGGCTTTGATAATGGATAAACACGGGTGCACCAAACGTGCCGAACAATATGTGTTTAAGTATCACCAAAAATCTGCATTACATTTTAAAACCCCCCTTCTCCCCCAGGCTAAGATAGCGTGTACGGCGATGTGCAAGTGTATCGGCTGCCGCAACGTGGAGGAGACGCTGGAGCGACGTCGCGACGCCATGCGTCTGCGCGACAAGCTCGCCGACCCCATGTTCAGGCCACCGCCCACGGGACAAGTCAAGTGAGTATGGGACTAATATGTAGGAAAGATGTTAATAAATCTTTAGTTTTTATTTGTTGATATGGATTCTGATTGTAACTGTACGTATGGGGTTCCGTGCGTGTCGTATTGGGCTCCGTTCCCACTATGTCGTGACGACAGATAATCGTAGTGTCGTGGCTTGTGTATTTAAATAGAGGTGTTCACGTATATGACGACACGATACTGTCGCCCATGAATTTTGACAACAAAAAATCTAAACTAATATTATAAAGCAGAAGAGTTTGTTTGTTTGGTTGAACGCACTAATCTCAGAAACTATCGGCTCGAATTGAACAATTCTTTTTGCATTGGATAGTCCATTTATCGAGGAAGGCTACAGGCTATATAATATCACGCTATGACCAATAAGAGCGGAGCAGCAATAAGAAATGTTGCAAGTGGGAAATTCACGCGAACGAAGTCGCGGGCAGAAGCTAGTCAACTATAAATTAATCGTCACGACATAGTGTGTACGGAGCCTTACACCGTGTAAAGGGATTAGGGGGGGGGAAGGGAGTAATAAAGGGATTGGAACATTTTTGTATGAAGCGTGGCCGGATTTTTTCCGCCATATTGTTTTTTTTATTCAAAGTAGTTGCCACGCATATGATCTATTTTAATCGATAGTTGGTAATAGTACAAATAAGTTTTGTCAGAGACGAAATGTTCTAAAGTGTCCCGTTTCCGAAATATGAGCTATCAAAGTTAAAGTCTATTCACTGATGGAATCTTCAGCACAACAGTTCAAACCCCTTGGATACATAATTATACTGATTTCATGATCAAAAATGTATGGGTTTTATGTAATCATTTTGCCAACATGACTTTTTGATATCCATGTCAGCTTGAACATTTCTGGAGTAAGCTATAGAAAATATTGAACAACATGTCATAATTTGCAGACAACCATGCAGCTTCATGACGTCGGAGGTGATAGAGGCGGTGTGCCAGTGCCTGCTGGCGGCGGGGGCGGAGGGAGCGGAGGGCGCGGGGGCGGGGGCGGGGGCGGAGGCCGCGCCCGACCCGGACTCCGACCCGCTCTGTGACGTCATCGAGGAGTTCGCGCGCTGTCTGCAGGACATCATCAGCGCCAGCCACCAGTCCACCTCGCTCTCTGTGCTCGATGAAGTAACTATCATTACATGTAGCTCGTTTTCTAACTTTCTCGCTGGTCTAGTAGTCACATTGCTACTGCTTACCATGAGGTCATAGATTCAATTCCAGAGCGGGAACTTCTTGGTAGCAGCTCCGGATTTGGGTTTTGCGTCTTTTTGATGGCAATTGTCTCGCCCTCATCATATGAACTCGTACATAAATAACTACGAAATGTTGGTGTAGTATTTCGTGGACATCTCGCTAACCTGTCTGCGATTTCAGGATATGGATATTTGGTCAAATCTTTTTTTATAATTTAACCAGACATGGTTGGTCAGTTTTATTTGTGTTGGTTCAAATTGGCAATGCCTGGCTAGAACAAACACCTGAGAATAAAAATGACCCTTGACTACCCGTCTCTTTTTGGATTTAGTAGTGATGCTATTGAACAGAGTTGTAACTTCGTTTTTTTCTTTTTCAGGGACCAGTGTAGCATGAATTTGTAATAATAAGCTGCCGTTAGAAAAACGTGATTTTATATAATATAATAGTCATAGGATGGCAATATCTCAATAGTGACAGATAAGATGATGTTATGATTCCGTTCGTAATACTGGGTGGAGGCAATCGACGCAGAAATGGTAAACTACAGGTTCAGTACATCATAACAAACACCATAGAAATATTTTATCAGTAACTAATTTAAAAAGAAAATGCTTTTTCCCTACAAAACTGCAATACCTCCACTGTCAAATGTAATCAAAATGTATGGAACAGCTGTTGTTTATCTATTTTTTTTTGCCTAGCCCGCTCTTTTTCAGACGTTCCATTTCTCGCAAAACCGCCCGCCCTCCTTTCAGTTCAGGCTTCCTATTAAATTACCGAAAATTTTTATATCATAGGCTTTTGTGGTAACCGTTTGTGCGTTGATGTTCCACCGTGTATACTTTCATGTGATTAATGCAACATAGCAATAGCTAGTTAATTATGATGATAAATAACGTAGAATAGCTCACAACTAACCATTTGTACCGCTTTTGACAAAGACTGTTGTAATATAATATTTGCGATGTAGTCGCGACGTAAAATATAATTATGCATGTATCCATTTCAAGAATGGAATAAAACTGTACATTATTTTAGCGAATTTTTCAGATTTTTATAAATTGTTTTTTGATAGACATGTACATAATGTTGTTGTAAATAAAATAGTTTACTAGTCCTAAGAGTACCTTTAAAATAAGGTAGACATTACTGTAAATATAATTAATAAAATGCTAAATTTCTTTCTAAATACGTCTTTCATTCATAGCAATAGAGAACATTATTCATTAAACCGGTTTGCGGGAGGAGACACTTTTTTTTCGAGATGGGAAATCATCAAATGACTCCTGCCACTCTGGGCGGAGCGGAGTGAGTGTCAGACTTTTAATAACTAAAACCCATCCATGTTCCTTCCTCGCCCTTTATGTTCCGGGGCCACGGTATCTCTTTCGAACAGTCCTGCAGCCCCGGCAAGCTCTTTGAGGCGAGCGTGGAACACGAACGAGCCGTCGCCACGGCCTGTCGTCAAAAGACGGACGGACCCATAGCTCGCCAATTATTACACCTGCAAGCAACAAAACAGACATAAATTACGATACATTCTACGAAAATATAATTGCTCCGGTATAAAACAATAGACAATGTACGAAATCAAAGCATCGGCTGTCAGAATTACACTATGTAGAAGAGTAACGCTAAAAATAGTCTGTCGGCTATAAATACGGCTCTAGTCATCAGTCGCATGAACTCGCGTCCATTGTGTAGTAGGCAGTGGCCAAAATGACCGCGCGGTATGAAGTGCAGACCTCTGAGAAACTCGGCAGGTGTGTTGAACCTAAACCTGTGCCCGGTGCCTGAACTTTAAGGGACATTATGTGACAATTCCTCGCATGGATGTGTGTTGGTGTGTATTCGATTAGTAACTAAGGTAGTTTAGTTACGACCCTTTATTTTAATAATTTTAAAGTCTGATTTATAACGAGACAAAGTTTCAACGAACTGACCTACCCCGGAAGGCGTGGTGGGACGACGCTGAGTGATTTATTTAGGACACGCACTAAACCTCTATGACATAATGAAATAGTGTTAGCAAAAGAATATCGGTGATATAATAATCACTGGGTTTGTAACTGGGACAATGCTTTTTTTTAGCGTATTCTTTATTACCGGAGCGCCGCATGTGAATTTTAGACCGTTAGAATTTAGATTCATGGGGGTTGGTGATTCGCGTGCTGGAAAAGGTGTTGCCGTCCGTGTAAAATTTACGGAAAGTGATGATCCTAAGCTTTTTCTAGGTCCATGGCGCCGTGATGTACTTTTGTTTTGTCTATTATCCCCAAGTGTGTGATAGAGACTTCAACCTTCTACGAGAGGAAGTCTCGAAACGGCAGTCAAAATTGCACTCGCTGCCTATCCCTCGCCAGTCCACAATTTATAAATTGGGCTGTAAACGCCTTGTTGCAGGCGGTGTGTTTGAGATGATTTATACGTTTGTTATTGTAGATGCAGTAGATGTGAAACCTGAATGATACCCTGACCCTGATGTAGAGAGTAGATTGAGAGGTAAACTCGAAATATGTTATCGGTCAAACCCGATTTCAGGCCAAACTGGTTTGTCGTGTCGGAGACCAACTTGGATGAATCGTGTTTGGTCTTTGGTCATAGTTCCAACCTAGCCCAAAATCATTTTTTTCCCGGACAAACTAGTTTGGCCTGATATCAGATTTGGACGGTAACATAACACAACAAACAATTTTCTATGACTTCAAGATACCTAGTGGCCGCAAAAGACCTAAAGGCAGGTGAGACGATCCTCTCAGATGAGCCGTTCGTCCTGGGTCCGAACAGCGAAACTTCGCTGGTATGTTTCAACTGCTACCTACCGTTGATGAGCAAGTTCGTTGTCTGCAAGAAGTGTGCGGTGGCCCCGATATGTCCTGGGGAGGGGTGCCCTGAACAGCTTCATAAGAGTAAGTAAAGTTGAGGGTATTGGTCGTGCAGTGTCTGTGGTTTGCACGCACATCAGTGATTTCATTCTATCTCATTGTGCCATTGAAAGATTTTGCCTATGGCATTAAGTCCGCCTCTGTACTTTTGTGCTTGAAGTGTTAATAAATAAATAAATAAAGATTTTATTAGCTGGAACGAGAACCCGGTCGCAAGCATTCGTATTTATTCATATCGGAAGTTTTGTTTTGAGTTACAATTCAAAGTGACGGAAAAAAAAAAAAAAAAACTCTATTTAATTATTGCGTTTATTTTAGTTGGCCAGCAAAAAAAAATACCCCAGTCTGGGTGATCTCAAATATTTTATGGTTGAATGACTTCTCGGTGAATTGACTTACGACTTTGGTGTAGTAATGAAAAGGTTTATTATGTTATATGCTCTATCCAAATAATAAGTTTATTTTGGTTGATCTTTCGCCTCTCGATAGAATCAACTTTGTTTTTGTCCTACATAATAATACTTTACGGTTTGTGAGCATTTCTGCATCTTTTAGGGGTGTGGGGCGCTGCCCCCCCCTTGCTCGTACCTCGCTATACGCCCTTGCTTGTCTATTTCAGGGCTTATAATATTACAAGATTTATCGGGCCCTGCCTGCAGGGAAAGGGAAGTGTAATAAGAAATCGGGTGGTCGAGTGGTCCCGACCGCCCTATCTTCCCTGCCGCGCTGCCGATCGTGCCCGACAAAATGCATTTTGTCGTGTAGCATAGTTTTATTATAAAAGTAGGTGCCTCTGTTGTTGCGTTGTTGGTAAACAATTTCCATTTCCAGAATGGCATTCCGACATGGAATGCGACTTCTTCAGGAGCGTCAAACTGACCAATGGCTTACATCCAATGACGATGGTCCAAAATGTAGGATCTCTACTAGTACTACGTGCTTTCATGAAGAAAACAGTTGATACACAAGCTTGGCAAGAGTTTATGCAACTGGAGACGCATTTAGAGGAAAGAAAGGCCACTAGTGTTTGGGAGGTTTCTGAAAATACTGCTAAGGTAACACGCAAACAGAGACTCCTAAATCTCTATTACCTGTTAAGATTACAATTGGCCTGAGGTGTGGGTGTAGCAATAGTTGTATAGGGAGGTAAACAGGTCGAAGCCATTAAAAAAAAAAGGTTAAATTCCAATTTTACTTGGGTAAGTCAAGTCTTCCCAGATTTAGAATGAATCACTTCTATGTGGCACGCCCCCTAATGGTATGAGATTGGATTATTGACTACAAGAGCATTAAAAACATGACCAAATTGAAGCAGCAAAAATATTAATCCCATTTTCAATCAAATTGAATGGTGAAAAATGATTAGGTAATTGACACACTTGAGTAAGAACTGTTACAAAAAAAAACATTACTCTAAAAAAAAGGCACAATTAGTTTTACTCATTTTCAACCATTTCCTATCTTCGCTGATACCCAAGGAGTTTGTGCAGTTTCAACAGTAAGATACTTGAACATGACCTTATATTTTTCCCATTGTATTCCAGTTCATCCAATCACTAAGCATAATGGACGATATACCAGATGCGGACTTAATCCAGAAGATTTGCGCTGCTATAGACGTGAACAGTTTCGAAGTTCGAGGCCCGCCACTCCCGGCCATTGGTTGCGCAGAAGTTTTGCGCGGGGTGTATTTGAAAGCTGCGCTATTGGCGCATGATTGCGTGGGAAATACGCACATGTCGATCAATGATAATAATCTTCTGGTGTGCCATGCTAGCACGAATATTAAGAAGGGAGAACCTATTTTTTATAATTATACGGATCCTTTAAAGGTGAGAATTTTCGTCTGTTTTCACGAACACTAGGTGACAACTTAATTAATACCTCAACGCAAGCACACTAAGATGAACTTTGCAAAACCTAGTGCAATACTACCTGTGTTGGTAGAAATTAGCAAAACATCGAATATCTTCACAATTATTTGGGAGATGGAGGGGTTAATGATCATTCTTCTAATTGTATAATTAATTACTTTCCTAGATATGTACTAATCCTGCTTATTTGTCTGCAGGGTACTTCGATACGCCAGCAGCATCTATTGATAGGGAAGTACTTCAAATGCACCTGCGACAGATGTTCAGACATCACGGAGATCGGAACCCATATGAGCTCCGTCATATGTCCTGAATGCAAGACAGGCTATGTTTCTTTAACTTCTCCTACAGAGTGGACTTGTGAGAACTGTAGTAAAACATATGAAGATAATAACATTGGATTTAAAGTTAAATGCTGTATGGATAAGTTTGGAGTTATAAGTAAGTGAACAGAAGTTTGAATCACAAACAAATGATTGTTTCGGCTCTCTCCTCTCTGGTATGAATTCCCACCAACAGAGGCGGCGTAAGGCGTGGGCGGTGTGGGCCACCGCCCACGGCCTCGCGGTGCAAAGGGCCTCGCGCCTCACAGCCGAAAAAAAATATTAAAAGTACGGAAATCCAAAAGTACCTACACACCACAAGGTTCAGTACGGAGTTATAGTACATTCCAAATCCATGCATTTAGGATAGTTCGGTGGTTCGTACCTAATTTCCCCGTACATCGATGTTTGACAACGATGATAATGATAACCTTAGACGCAACTCGTCTAAGATTTATAATATTTTTCTTTTTTTCGGATGGGAAATCATCAAATGACTCATGGAGTGTCAGATTTTACTGACTAAAACCCATCCATGTTCCTTCTTAGCCCTTTGTATACCAGGGCCTCGGTATCTCTTTGGAACAGTGCCGCAGCCCCGGCAGGCATCGGCCCTTGCGGACCCCTTCCATTGCTGACATCTCTTTGAAGCGGGCGTGAAACACTCGCGCGCCGTAGACACGGTCTGTCATCATAAGACGAACGGACTTCGAGCTAGCTCATAGCTCGCCGTCCACAGGCCCGCGCCTACGGTGCACGTCCGGTGCATCTCCCGCGGCGGCGGCTGGGACGAGAGGTTCTCTCCCTTTCGCGTTTCACCACTTCCTTCGCTAGCATGACTGCTTCGCAGAAAGAGGTTACGGCTTCCCATTCCGTCTCGCTCCGGACCATTCAAAATATTTTTATCTGCGACTTTTCTGTTAGTCTTTGCACTCGACTTCCATTTTTTTCGCGGGCTCACTCATTCACTCAAGCAGCTGTCGCATGCAGACGCAGTCGCACTTCATGTTACTTAAATAATAGTGTTACATATTTTTAAAAGGCTATCACGTGTTTAATTATTAGATATTTGAGGGTGATACCTGATTTAGAAAAGAGTCGTAGTTACAGAATTATAATCATCAAAATCATAAATCAAATGCAATTTTTCAAAGTCAAAGTAGTTTCTTGACCTTTGTGAACTTGGAGGATTGTATGAATGATTTTGATGATTATAATTCTGTAACTACATAATTATGTCATAAAGTCGCAAACGATATTTTCATCAACATACAACTTAGCACTGCTCTGCAAATTGCAAAAAACGTAAGAACATTTGAATTCTGCGGGCCACCCTGACACTTTCACCTTAAACTTCAAAGTACAAATATTATATATAAGAATATATAAGAATTGTTCCAGTAGGTATTAATTGTTCTTAGAATAAATCCTAGAAAAGTCTAAAGTGACTAAGATGAAGTAGTTGCTTGTTTATAACGAGTGAAGAGTGCATTGAAAAACAAAATCTAAAATAAAAAACTAAAAACAGTAACAATAAATTATCATTTGTGATAACGGGCTACTACGGAACCTTACACTGCGCGTGGCGCGACACGCACTTGGCCTGTTTTGAATTTTCGAAGTTTAGTCATTGGAGATCACTATGGAGTTCAGTAAAACCAAAAGTAGATAATTTCTGTTTTTTTTAAAGTTACAAAGAAGTATTAGTAAAAATTTAGATTTGTTTCTTTATTACAAAACTGATCAATTTGAAGTGATTTTTTATTTTCCTTTCGTTTTGCACCATCCGAGGGCCTCGCTAAATGTACCTTGCCCACACTAAATTTAGGTCTTGCGCCGCCACTGCCCACCAAATAACTATAAATGATCACATTCTTCTGATATACATATAAGGGACCGACATTCTTACTTCATTTATGATCGGTCTAGGTCTACCCGGATTAATCTGTATTTTACATGTCCCCCACTGCACTTGATGTTGTGTTTTTTCATTTTACATCAGATCTTTTCTTTCACAGACAAAAAAGATGAAAAGGAACTCGAGGAATACATAAGAAACGTGTCACTAATTCTGGCTCCTAACCATTATTTACTTCTGGAAGCTAAACAGCGCCTGGCGGGCGTTTTACGAGACACCATTAACAGGGAACCACGGCCCACCAAGAAACTCGTGAGACGTAAAATGGAGCTGTGCAAGGAAATTCTTCCTGTCCTTGAAACACTTTGTCCCGGAATATCCAGAACTAAAGGTATCCATCTAATTAAAAAAACAATGGTATTTTGACTTTGGTAACCCGATATTAACATCGATCATTTTAATATTACAGCGATCACATTATACGAACTCCACGCTGCAATGGTCCAGTTAGCCAAAAAACTCTTTGATGGGCGAGAAATCACAGTCACAGCGTACATGGTAAGAAACCAAAAAAAATACCGTTAAACTAAGCTTGTGTTTAATTACAGAATCGGCCAGAGGCGTGAACTAAAAATACTGTTTTTTCCAGGATGAATTAACATCTGCCGAGAAATATTTGAAACGGTCCCTAGAAATGCTGTTCATTGAGCCCGGCAACTCTCCAGAAGGTGAATTATGTGCTAAAGCACTTGAAGAATATAGAGCGTTGAAAAGTACTATGAACAATGTGCTAGATAATATACACGCCGAAGGGAAATCTTATGTCAGCGCCGCGGAAGGAAATAGCTCCGTACAGCAATAAACATAACCATATAACTTATTATAATACTTAGTTGTCTCGTTTTTTTTGTTATGCTTTGTCGTTGACTGATGACCGCATTCCCTGCAATCCCTGCCTACTGCCTATACTATGTTCTTTGAATTGCGTTATGTAACAGACGTTCGAAACAATATTCGTCTAAAAACGTCCTGACGTTTTTAGACGAATATTCTAAAGCACCTGTGTTCGAGAAAATGCTTTTGACGTGACAACGTCTAATAAAGGTGGACGCACACCTATCCGCGCAGGACGCGCCGAACGAATCGAAGTCAAGGAGGCCTCGCACACATATCCGAGCCGAACGCGCCGAAAGAATCGACCGCGCCGAACTCCATGGACACAGTTTATAAATCAAAATAATTTTACAAAACCACAGTAACATCATTTTTATGTTTTGGTGGTACATTATGTGAGATTGATTTGTAAAAATGTCCATAGAAAAAAAAAATATTCTAAAATAAAGTAAAATAAGCCATGGCAAATAAGAGAGAAGCATTGACTCAGATGTTAGGTAAGTACAGTAGGTATGTACAGTCACGTCTAATAATATGTATACACTATCCTTAACATTATAGCAATTTTCGCGAGAAATAACGATTGTAACTAGGAGATTGGATCTTTTTCATAAAAATATGAGTGCCAGAATACTATGTACGTAATAACATTACATTTTAATCAGTACATTAGGAGAAAAACAATTTTAAAAAATCTTATGTGTTTACATATTATTAGACGTGACTGTACGTGTACGTATATGTTCTAACACACTATTATAATTATCACACTTATAATTCAGGCTCAAGTCCATTTTACCTCATGCTGCATAACTTTTTTAATCTACTGATTTTTTTTCGGATCTATGGCTAAAACTTTAATTTTTCTACTGATTTCTTCAAATTCCATCTGGCAACACTGGTCGAATCGCGCGCATCAGCCGCGCCGAATCTGATGAAGTCATCCGAATTATTTGTCTCGGATTTCTGGGGTTCTGCTCGATTCGGACGATTCGACGCGGATAGGTGTGCGAGGTTTCATAGGATTTCATACAAGAAATTCTAAAATTCAATGCGTTCAGCGCGGTCGATTCCTTAGGCGCGGATAAGTGTGCGTCCACCTTTCATAGGATTTCATACGAGTAATTCTAAAATTCGCACACTTATCCGTGCCGAACGCATCCTTTACACGCCTTTACACGCAACCTTTTCTATACTCTTTGATTAGTATTTAGCAGTATCCTGTTACGCTCATTGTAATTAGGTTACGATCGGTAGGTATGCAATCATTAATTCATAGGTATCGTCCGTAAACCGACTTTACACACCAAAAAAAGTTGGTTATGAAAACAAAAACAATTTATTGAACATTTCAATTATATATTCTACTATTTAACTACCTACTATAATTTGTAATAATTTTAAAATTGTCCCACTCGGGTCAAAACATCTCGGGATATCTACAAAGAATCGCGTTTCTAAACTGAAGAAATGCTGTCAAATGAAATGTCATATGTCATTGAATAATGCTATTTGTGCGAAATCGAAAAATCGTCGTGGTAAGAATAAACATTAAATTAGCTGGTACATGATGATCGGCGTGCATTAAAACCGAATATATAAAGCAATCAAATCTCCTGTTTACCATAATATATTATTATTCATTCATCATACCGCTAATCGTGAGTGTTCACTTGGATTTGTGGAGGTGAATTAAATTGCCCGTAATTGTTTAATAGTTTCGGTTATTATTATTCAATTAACCTAATGACCTGTGATATTTTCGCAGTCCGGTTATGGCGGATCAATCATCAGTTCTGGCGTTGGTGATACTGGCAGTTGGAGTAACTGTGCATTTTTCCTTGCACAAGGTGGAAGAGGGTCATGTAGGCGTGTATTACCGAGTAAGTAATATCCACAAATATACCAAGTACTAGTAGTAACTAGTTTGTAATTCAGCGAATTGTATTTTTCATGTTTTTAATAAGAGAATTTTGAAAATGTTTGGCAATGTGCCAAGTCAGTCATCAAAGAACATACTTTCTTTGGCAATGACAAGCCATCATGCATTTAAACCCTAGTCCAAAACAAGAGTAAATTATTTGCTGTTTGAATAATCTCATTATGTTATGGACAAACTTGTTGTTAAGAAACAATTAAAGTAATGGCTTCTGCTAAAGAAAGATAAGGGCAGTAAATAGTATTGTTGTCAACTGGATAACAAACAATACAATAACATGGATAAGGACAAAGTCTGAGATAAGCTGACATTTTTGCTGACTAACCACCTAATCGCATTATTCTATTGTATGTTGTATCACACGCTGTTCAATGTTCATGGACGCATAATGAAACAGAATGATCAAACCATTGTTTATTTTATTCTTTCGTTGAATTTTATGGTCAAAAATTATTGAGAACTGTCGCTAAGCTTAGGTGCTTGGTGATCAGGGCAGGACAAAAGTGAGAAAACCAGCGTGCCTGAGAGATATTTCTTGATGGCATGTAAATCCTAGGCAAACGCCCAGGGGGGGGGGGAGGGGCATAAAAACTTGACATCAGGTTTGGCACCAACCAAATGATAAAAGAAAAGAAAAGCCTAGTAATAATGTGTGGCATCAGCAGACAGCCATTTACGGTAAATCTTACCTAATCTTGAATGCTGCATATGTATGTTTTTTGACGACCCAATTGGCGTAGTGGTAGTGATGCTGCCTTACGTTCTTAGGGTCCCGGGTTCGAATCCCGGTAGGAGCAAATGTTTGTGTGATGAGCACGGACACTTGTTTCCGAGTCATGGATGTTTATATGTATAATAAGTATGTATTTACAAACAAAAAAGTATTTATGTAGTATATCAACTATCTAGTGTCCACGACACAAGTTTTGCTTAGAGCACTAGGTGGCGCTATGTGTTAATATCCAGCGATATTTATTTATTTTGTGTCAATATTCTGTAAAACAAGTAACAACAATTGGAACCCGTAACAAAACTAAAAGTTAAATTTTCATAATACACATCCGTCTGCAATAAAAGCAGGAAAAATTGTTTAAAATTTAATACCTACAATGTCTTTGTTTTCAGGGAGGAGCATTGCTGCCAGTTACCAGCCAGCCTGGTTTTCATATGATGATCCCGCTCCTAACATCATATAAATCTATACAGGTACTACTTCTTTCTTTCTTGAGTTTACAGGTAGTCAGAACCTTCAAGTCTGACAACCTGTCTTACCAAGCAATATTGTGTTAACTCTGTAACCGAATTCAGTTCAGATAGGTAGTTGGCAGTTAGGCCATGTTTAATACCAGTATTCAGCTATGTCTGGGGAGACTGGAAGCTGACTCCAACATAGTTGGGAAAATTCTAGGCAGATGACGCAGATGAGGTATGTTTTGTGTCCTACTAACAGCAAATTGGTTAATGCAGTAGGAAACGGCAATGGCTTATCAATTGAACAAGAGATTCAATTGACTAATGTGGGTTATTAATGTTGATTTAGTAATTGGCAATCATAATCAAACTGTTACCATGGACCAACCTGTTTCTGTGTCTCAGATAATAGTAATCAGTTACTAAAAGCTAAGAAGTTATGAAATGTAAAGATTTAGATAGAAACTACTCAGTGATTAGCTGATTGGATTCTCCTAACATAACAAAGTTTAGTTAAGAACATCTTAAATACATTTTTGACTTTACCGAATCTATGTTGACCAGGTGTATGTCAGAATTATGTCCTATTAGACTCTCTGGTACGGGTACGACTGGTATTAAATAATTCTATGTTCCAACCTAGATAATTGTCTGGGCTTTTGCCAATCCCAAGTGGCAGTTTAAAAATGTAAATGACAGAGTTACACATGAACTGGGTTTGATTTCCAGTTAGGCCAATATGTATGACGACCTGTATGGCGTAGCGAGGCTGCCTTACGTTCTTAGGGTCCTGGGTTCGAATCTCGGTAGGAGCAAATGTTTGTGTGGTGAGCATGGACATTTGTTTCCTAGTCATGGGTGTTTATATGTATAATAAGTATGTATATGTCACCGTAAAATTGTCAAACACGTTATATTACAATATAACGTGTTTTTTCTCGCGATATTGTAATGTCTCGAATTATTGTCAACTGAACATACGGAAGTATCTCTGCCCCCATAATCGGGACTTGGGGCAACCCCCCGTTAGGTTAGTTAGGTTCCTTTAAACCCTGCACTCGGAAATAGGGGCCCCGCGAAGCGGGGCTCCGTCGACTACGCTTTTGAGGGGGAATATAAAGTGTTTTAATGTTATGTTATATTAATCGGTATTTCTCAGGAATGGTGCATTATTTTTTCATGAGATTTGTGCCACTGGGCAAGGGGGACCCTTCCTTCCCTCCACACCGCGTAAGTTGACTACCATCGCATGCATTTCACGAAAAATAATGCGTTTTGTTGTAAGCAGTATGTTCATTTGACAATAATTCGAGACTTTACAATATCGCTAGAGATATTACAATATAACGTATTTGACAATTTTACGGTGACATATATATACAAACAAAAAAGTAATTAAGTAGTATATCAACTATCTGGTGTCCATGACACAAGCTTTGCTTAGTGTGGCACTAGATGGCGCTGTGTGTTAATGTCCAGCGATATTTATTTATTAGTTTTTCCATCCACCAGGAATTCTTAATAGCAGCTACAGAACTGGATTTGTGCCCAGCTGATGGCAATAAGATCACCCCTATTACATGGAACTTGAAGTTATAAAATCAGTCTGAATAATGGAGTGACATAAACTATCTCCAAATATTCTTACTTACAACTTCTGTTTTGTATTGTAGACCACTCTTCAGACTGATGAGGTGAAGAATGTACCTTGTGGAACGAGTGGCGGAGTCATGATATACTTCGAGCGGATTGAGGTGGTGAACAAACTGGAGCCCCCGAGTGGTAGGTATTCGATTTCAATTAGTATTTCACTCTCCGAAGTGGTCTTACAACCTGGTTTTGCTGATCGCCAGACAGCTATGTAGCCCCACATTGGGATTGGGATTGGGCTCAAATAAAATAAAATCATTGATATGAATTTATTGAACTGCCATAATACCTACACTAAGCACTTGGCAATGTCATTACAAATGTAGTATTCCTTCCTGGTACTGCACACAGTATTAAAAATACTTAATATTTTTCCAGTGCTAGACATGGTGCGTAACTTCACAGCGGACTACGACAAGACATTGATATTCAACAAAGTTCATCACGAGCTGAACCAGTTCTGTAGCGCTCACACGCTACACGAGGTCTACATCGACTTGTTCGATCAAATCGACGAGAATTTACGAACTGTAAGTGTATCTTTTTACAGCATTAGTCTATTACTTTCTGCTGTTGACGCTGGACGGGTCTCCAATCGCACTCTTATTTAGCACTAGCTGACCCACGCAACTTCGTCTGCGTCACACAAGGGAGAAAAAGCTCACAAAGGGAATAAAATTTCCCCCAATATTGCAACGTTTTTCATTTATCTATTTGTCGTAGCGTGATGTTATATAGCCTTCCTCGATAAATGGACTATCGGACTTAAAAAAAAAATCGACCCAGTAGTAAACGTAGTGATTATATACTCTGTGCCAGTAGTTCCTGAGATTAGCGCGTTCAAACAAAGTTTTCAGCTTTATAATATTAGTATAGAGTTACTTGCTACTACCAGCCATCTTTCAAAAATCATTTCTGTATCTAGCAGTAGCTTGAATGCAGTCATAATCATACCCTACTATTGCTGATTTTCAGACTCTTTTTAATCATTGTGAGACATAATGACCTTCGTAGAACATATACAATGTGTGGAAACCGAAACCCTAATTAGGACATGGCATGTATATCACCAGTTCCCAGTTTTTTTTTAAGTTATTTGTAATTTACCCGCAGGCACTACAAAGAGATTTGCACGAAATGGCGCCAGGGCTTCAGGTGCAAGCAGTCAGAGTAACGAAACCAAAGATACCAGAGACAATCCGCAAGAATTATGAACTGATGGAAGCAGAGAAGTCAAAACTCCTTATTGCTGCACAACATCAAAAGGTAAATGACAAATTCAAAACTAGAGCTTTCATAACATTCTGAGGAAACCAACCACCATTACATACGATTGTGTCCACAGGTTGTTGAAAAAGAAGCAGAAACAGCGAGGCGGAAGGCCGTCATCGAAGCCGAAAAGGAGGCTCAAGTCGCGAAAATTCAATACGAACAGAAAATCATGGAGAAAGAATCTTTGCAGAAGATAGAACTTATTGAAGACAGCATACACAGAGCCAAACAGATAACAAAAGCAGAGGCAGACTTCTATCATCTGAAGAAACAGGCAGAGGCAAACAAAATGCTGCTAACAAGAGAGTATTTAGAATTGAAGAGATACGACGCTCTGGCACGCAACAATAAGATCTACTTTGGCAATGATATTCCCAACATGTTCTTGCAAGCTAATGTCGGTGACAGTGTTCCTATACCAAGTGGTGTCCACGTTGAATGAGTGTTAATTACCTTGAAACACCTGCTAGTCACGGAATAGGGGCAAGACTGCATATCAGTGATGAATCATGAACAATTTGGCCTAACAATTTTGACTAATGTTGTGGTCAGAGGAAAAAGGCCCTAGCAGGCGCTTCTTTTACTAACTTACACATGCATCAGTTCCATGATGTAAGATATGTACAGACTGCTTTATTTACATAGTTTGTTTTCTGGAATGCTTCTTTACTGACAAGTTGTGTGTAAACAAGGATTCTCATAGAAACTAATGCATTTTTACTGTCTAAATACTTGTCTCGAAATGTACATGCAATATTGTGACAAGTTTTATGTAGGTACCCTAATCTCAAAGTATTGTGTGGCTGTCTACTAAAGTGCATAATCATTTAAATGTTTTATGAATTGTGATATTTATTATAAATACCCATTATATTACTAAAGAAAGTTGAAAAGACACTATGTAGTAAGAGTGAACAAATTAGGAATTTTAATGTTAATGAAATACATCACATTGTCTGCACTCAGTTTATTTGACTGACTATTAATTTTGTGTTAGATTGTCTATGTACATAGCTTTTATAGATGTGTAATAAAAGTGAATATATGTGGAAAAACTTTGATTTTATTCAAAATTAAACTTAAAATTAAATAGGCTCAACATCTTAGATCTTGTTGAAAGCAGCAATATCAACAGACTGGACGTAATCTTCATTTTCCTGGATCTTTTCTGTCAGAATATCGACAGAGACCTTGTCATCTTCAATGACGCACATGATCTGCAGTTTATTGATACCATACCCAACAGGGACAAGTTTGGAAGCACCCCAGAGGAGACCATCCATTTCAATGGTGCGGACTTGTTTCTCCATTTCCTTCATGTCAGTTTCATCATCCCAAGGCTTGACGTCAAGGAGTATAGATGACTTGGCAATAAGGGCAGGCTTCTTGGATTTCTTGGCAGCATAGGCTTGGACACGTTCTTCACGAATTCTCGCAGCCTCTGCATCCTGTTAGAGAACGAAGGAATTTAATTTTACATTTAAAGGTATTCAAAATGTAATTTGAAAGTACCTACTAAATTGTAAAGGTGAAAGTTAACTGACCTCTTCCTCATCACCAGAGCCGAATAGGTCGA
Source organism: Xestia c-nigrum (assembly GCA_916618015.1). Taxonomy (NCBI): domain Eukaryota; kingdom Metazoa; phylum Arthropoda; class Insecta; order Lepidoptera; family Noctuidae; genus Xestia; species Xestia c-nigrum. Next base: position 17,401,995 of record OU745261.1, on the reverse strand, counting down.
CGTCATCGTCGTCATCATCGGCGGGCTTGGCAGCGGGTGCGGGGGCTGTTGTGGTCTTGCCGCCAGCGGTTAGCGGGCTGGCTCCAGCAGCCCAGGCTTTGCGCTCGCCAGCAGCGTAGGAGGCGATCTGGTTGTACCACCGGAGGGCGTGGGGCAAGCTTGCGTTCGGGGCCTTGCCGACTTGTTCGAACACTTCAATATCGGCTTGAGTTGGTGTGTAACTAAAAATAACCAAGATGATCAATGAATATGGCGATTTATTGGCACAGCTGGTAATAGTTGGGGTAGAATTGAAGAAAACAAAAAATACTAGTTCATAATACCGTCATCATCATAAGTATCTTAATCGTATCAATAATTTCCTTCACTAACGAGTTTGAGGTTATAAAAGTTTCTTACAATCTGTGTCAGGTTGACGTGGATCTCAATTTTATGATAAAAATCAACTTACCCGGACACATAACTCTTATCGGCCAAGTATGTGTTCAGCTCGTTGAGGCCTTGCGCGGTTTTTACGTCTCCTACTGCCATTTTTGATACAAAAAACTATTTCTTTCTAAGCAACAACCACACGCCCCGGTACAATGTGAGCGAGAAGGAGAAAAAAGGAAGAAAACTTGACAGTTGTTGAACGAATGATTGAACGAAAGCACAGATTAGATATTAGTAGCTAGCTAAACGAAAGAACGAATGATTCACAATCTTTTTTTTTTGTTTTGAGAGCATTTGAGCAACCCTTCTAATTAATCGACTATTAACATTGTACAAAACCGTAATTCCGTAAGTGAGTACCTACTTTGCTTTGTTGCTTTTTGACACTGGTGACAGTTCTTGCATCTGTCACTTAACTAAAGATTTTCAATACATATTTTTAGGTACGAATTTAACGAAAATACGACGTAAATTACAATAAGTAATTATTTTTATGTGATTTAAAACGTGAATATATACTGAATAGAGTAGAAAAAGCCTTAGTTTTCATTGTATTAATTTAGGTTAGGTGTTCATTCTTATGTAATAATAACAGAAGAATTGCTTGTATTTGGGGTGTTTTATAAGGCTTTTCATATCGTAATTGAGTCGTACGGCTAACAAGATAGTAGTCAAGCAGATACTGAGTGCGAAAATCTGTGAAAAGTTATTCAATTAGCGTGACATCCGTTGTAAACGAATTGGTGTTTGCTGTAGAAAATGCTGCGCCAGCCGCTAATCAGGGCGCTTACGCTGAGCTCGCCGGTGCGTGCTGCACCGCTGGCGGCTCGCTCTTATGCTGCCCAAGTGACACCACCTCCAGAAACATTCGAAGTCTTCATTGATGACAAACCTGTCCAAGTATTGCCTGGCACCACTATCTTACAAGTATGTAATTTATAAATACTGCTCAGTTATCCTTGTTTGGAATCTAATTTTATTATTTATTCTTGGAATGTCCTCTCCTGGGCTGTGTCTCTGGAAATTACAAATAATAAAGTAAAGGTTATTTCATTAAGTTGACAAATTTCCATTGCAGAACTTTTGACTATCCAATACATGAATATTTTTACTTCAAATTAGTAATCTCAATCTAAGATGATGTTAATCATTCATATTCTGGTACTTCCATCATTTTTACTTTTTAACTGTGCAGAGATTAAACCAAACATTTTTCATGACTTTACATGCTATTGTGAGTAGAGTTCATGTAGCCGAATTTGGATCAAACTTTTTTGAGCTATTGTGTTATTATCTGCGTACTGACTGAGCAAGCAGTCTCGGACGTTCGCTTCGCAATGCGCGCGAGGCAGCCACGGTCTGTATTTAAATATGCATGAGGCGGCTGCACATGGCAAAGCCGAGCCGGAGCGAGGCTGAGCCAAACTTGAATGGCTCGAAAGCTCAGTGGTGAGACACTAGTCAAACAGAGGCCACACAACCGTAGCAAATATTCAGTTCTGCTCAAGATTGACATGAAGCTGTGAGTAAACTCAAACTCAAATTCACTTGAGTTTGAGTTTAGTCAAACAGAGGCCACACAACCGTAGCAAATATTCAGTTCTGCTCAAGATTGTCATGAAGCTGTGTGTTGGGAAGCTATCGCCACCACTGCTAATCAACAACTTGTACAAAAAAAGAAAAGTTGTATGATCAGGACATTGTACCATATAATTGTTTTAATTTGAGACACTTTTTTATTTGTGATTCTTCTAACAAGCGATGCAAAATACAACTGCCTTGACTGTGTGAGGCAAACTTACTGAGGTGCTTTTGAGCATGGACAAAAACTGATAACGCTTGGCTCAGGCCGCGGTAGGCTCGGGCGAGGCAGCAGGTGGGTTTGCCTCGGCAGGGCTCACCTTGACCGACCGATGATTTGCCTCACGTGGCTGCCTCGCGAGGGATTCGCTCAGTCAGTATGCGGCTATTGATGTGCTAGGAAGATCCAAAAAATTATGGAGTGTAACTAAATGGCTAATGCTAAGGCTGTATTAAGAACAAAACCTTGATTCAATCTTTAGTTTTGCATCAAGGATGTCCCTATGATAGAGTTAACACTCTTTATAAATAAAATCAAGTTCAACAAAATTCTCACTTTTATACTGAGAAAGGACATCAGTAGATCCATGAAACTATTAAATACTGGTAAATATTTCTGTGATATACCTACACATAATTTGTCTGTTACTAATAGGCAGCAGCCCAAGTAGGAGTAGAGATCCCCCGTTTCTGCTACCATGAACGTCTTGCTGTCGCCGGTAACTGCCGCATGTGCCTCGTGGAGATAGAGAGGTCCCCCAAGCCCGCAGCAGCCTGCGCCATGCCTGTGATGAAGGGCATGAGGGTCAAAACCAACTCAGACTTGACCAGGAAAGCCCGTGAGGGTGTGATGGAGTTCCTCCTTGTGAACCATCCCCTGGATTGCCCCATCTGTGACCAGGGCGGTGAATGTGACTTACAAGATCAGTCTATGGCTTTTGGTTCTGACAGAAGTCGGTTTACTGATATTCATTTCTCTGGCAAGCGGTGAGTATTCATTTTTGTTGCTCCATGCTGATTAATTGATCTTATCATACAATAACATGTAATCATTGAATGAACAAATGTGAAATGTCACTTTGTATTACATTTAGGCGCCATCTTCAACGACGATAATATCGCAGCAATAGTTTAACATATTTTATCAATTTGTGTAAAACAGCTCAAGGAGTTTAACAAAACCTCACCAAGAACTTGAAAATATTTTTTTTTCATTATTTAATTTTTTCTCCATGAAAGTGCCGTGGAGGACAAAGATGTGGGTCCCCTGATCAAGACAATAATGACGCGTTGTATCCACTGCACGCGCTGCATCCGGTTCGCGTCCGAGGTGGCTGGTGTTGACGACTTTGGTACCACTGGTAGAGGATCTGACATGCAGGTTTGTAATTTGGTCTGAGACAGAGGTCTTTAGATAGAGACAGGCCTAATGGCATGAGTGAGAGAGACACTCGAAACTCTCAGCCTTGGTACTGTAAGTACCTTATAACTAAAATGTAGAGCTTTTAAAAAAGGACCACAACAAACTCGCTAGCATCCGGTTTTTAGGTTTTTCTTTTTGTGTGGTTACTGTATAACCTGGTGCCAGAGTGGGTGGTTACTAAAATGGAGAAGAAGTGTGATACTATTTCCAGTTTATAACTTTAGGAACCATTGTTGGGTACAATACACTGGGTGTCTTTTCTACCTTCTGACCTTCAAAAACCCTGTTTGAACTTAAGTCAGTTTACTCAATTTTAAATGGATTATGGTCTAATAAACTCTATTTCTCCAGGTCGGAACATATGTAGAGAAGATGTTCCTGTCTGAGCTGTCTGGAAACATCATTGACTTGTGCCCCGTGGGCGCGCTCACCTCCAAGCCCTACAGCTTTGCTGCACGACCCTGGGAAACCAGGAGGGTAAGCGGTTTAACCCATATTCTACATGTTCGATGATCCTCCCTCACCCTGGGGTCTGTTGTATTTTAATTTTTATGGTGTACATAATAAAGAGTATTCTATCTATCTATCTATCTATCTGTGGAGAGGATCAATGTGGGTCTTTAAAAGGCTTAAACATCAAGTTTGACAAAAGATTTGGTTGAATAGAATTTAATAAACAATGAATGGATGTAGAGGTAGAGGAAGACCAAGGTGGCGATTGATGGATTGTGTTAGGAATGATATGAAGGAACAAGGTGTTAATGATTGCGTGACGTTTGACAGGGGAAAATGGAAGAAAAAAACTTATTGGGCCGACCCTAAGGGACATAGGATAAGGGCAGGAATGTGATGATGATTTAATAAACAAAATTACAATTTCACCAATAAGATAGATTCCCAAATGCTAGATTCTCTGTCCTTGACGCTATCGTAACACTGTTTATTGTTAAGTGACGTTAATGTTTTGTTACAGATTGACTCTGTAGATGTTTTAGACCCCCTGGGTAGCAACATCGTCATTGCTACTCGTACTAATGAAGTGTTACGTATTCTCCCGAGGACCAATGAGGTAAGTTTCTAATATCTTTTTGTTTTAAGAATTGTATTTGAATTTATATATTACTTGACTCGTGCATTGGATTAATTTAGGTGAGTAAGGAGGCATAGCATGGCATTTACTTGTATAGCAATACATCAAGCAGCTCTTTTGGGTGACCTATGTGCACTTTCAAGAATCGAACAATAAGCAGGATACTCACATGATGTGAGTATCCTGCTTATTGGTGATGTAGATGTGAGTCACATCTTTGTTCCAACTTGATTATCCAAATAAGCAAGCGTATTGGTGTAACATTTCATCAGAGTCGGATCAGTAGTCCTGAAGACTTTACCTTCTGAACTCTTAATATAGATATGATTCTACATAATATATCTAATTGCAGGAGATCAACGAGGAATGGCTATCAGACAAGTCCCGCTTTGCCTGTGACGGTCTGAAGCGCCAGCGGCTGGTGACGCCGATGATGACAGACTCGCGCGGGAACCTCACGCCCGTCGAGTGGGAGGACGCCATGGTAGCGGCCGCCAGGGCTCTGAGGGACTGCCCTCCCGGCAAGGTATTTTAATGAAAACCATTTTTTTTACCGCCATTTAGCTACTTTCACAGCTATATCATTAGCTTCTTTAATTCTGTATTAAATAATCCTGTAAACTGTAGAATGAGTAGGAAAGAAGGATACTCTGCAAAGAGGCTCGACAGTGGCACTGTGTTTGGGTTGGGTTGGATACTACCATTTACCCAGATCTCTTTATCTCTCCGAATCAAAGATTTTCTTTCTCTTTATCTCTCAGAATCCTGGATTTGGTCAACCTGGATCCACAAACATTCACTAAATTTACTTTAAAACTTGCACATAAAGTTGCACTGTAACTTATATTCCACGATGACCCGAATGGCGCAGAGGTAGTGACGCTGCCTTATGTTCTGACCCGGATTCGAATCCCGGTAGGAGCAAATGTTTGTGTGATGAGCATGGACATTTGTATCTTAGTCATGGATAATATAAGTATGTGTTTACAAACAAAAAGTATAAATGTAGTATATCAACTGTCTGGTGACAACGACACAAGCCTTGCTTAGTGTGGCTCTAGACGGCGCTGTGTGTAATGTCCAGCGATATTTATTTATTTTTATTTATTCCATGACCTAATTATTTTCTTATTATCATCAGCTCTTGGCCGTCGCCGGTGACCTAGCTGACGCAGAGTCCCTGGTGGCTCTGAAAGACCTGGTGAACAGACTGGGCTCGGAAAACACGTGCACCGAGCAGTACTTCCCACTAGAGGGCGCCGGCATCGACCTGCGGTCCTCATACCTCTGCAACACTAAAATCGCCAGTGAGTTTTTGCTACGAAAACCGCCCTTGCTACCACGACGTAAAGACTGTGGTGATCAATTATTGTCAAAAAATAACTTGTGCAATCAACCAGGCACGCTACTTTTTTTGATAAACATTGACACGTTTACAGCTGAACTGATTACGATTCAATTTGCCATACGGATAGACCATGACCCTGACGATAATCATGACATAAAGTTACATAAAATACTTTTAATCCTGTGGACGGTCCCGTGGGATTATTTTCGGGAAAGAGCTAGTTTACACAATGTTTAGACAAATAAAGAATCTTATCTTATCTTATCTTATCTTATAATATAAATTTGTTCCACAGATGTGGAGGACGCTGACTTCGTGCTTCTGATCGGCACCAACACTCGGTTCGAGGCGCCGCTACTGAACTCGCGCATACGCAAGGCCTTCATCCACAAGGACACCGATGTAGCGCTCATCGGGCCCAAAGTGGACCTCACTTATGAATACATTGTAAGGAATATATTTTTCATCCCCCATCTCGGAAAGAAAATTTTTGCTCTTCCATATCCGAGTGCAAAAGCCGTTTTTATCGTCTAGTAGAAGATATAGTAAATTTGAATTTAGAACATCGTGTGCACTAAGTATGTGAATTCAAAATATAATTAAACCTATTTAGTTCTACCTCCATGGTGCCGAATTTATCATACATTTTTTTTTAATTTGTTAATAACTCAGACTCGGAACCATCTTGGTGTACTTTTTTTAATTGGTTTTGCGCGCGTCATTTTCTTTTCACGTCTTATTGTTAACATCTTAGGTTAAAAACAAGTGAAAAACCTAAAATTACCACTCGATTCTGTTGTGCACAAACTTAACTTAACTATTGCTATCTTTTACTAAAAGGCAGTGCGAGAAAAGGACGGCTATAGCTATGCACTAAGTTAGAGATGTCAAACTAGTTTATACCTTGCGCTTCACCGCGTTTTTAATCGACATGTTTTTACGTGCACCCTTCATTTGTATGGAAATATTAGTTCGAATTAAATTTGACAGCTCTAAATTACGTCCGTCTCTTTCTCGTTCTATTAGACAGAAAAAGATAGAAATAGCCTAAATTAAGTTTAGTTTGTGCACAACAGAATCGACACCATTATCTAGCGACGAGGAAGTTTATTTGACGCCAACAGAATTAACTGAATTTGTTAATACCTAATACATATTTTTTTGCGTTTATTCATTTCCTATCTGAGGTGGTATGAAAATTGTGAATTGTGTGAGGTGAAAAATCTTTGCACTCGAGTGGAGTGCAAAGATTTTTCACCTCGTGCTCTTTTGATTCCCTCGCTAACGCTCAAGATTCTAAGTTTTGAATGAAAATTGAGCACACGGTTAAAAAGCAACTTTGCACTCTTGTATAACTAATAACTATTTTGCTGCGTTCATATTATGCGCCTTGCATCGCGTTATTCATCAACTGGGTTGGGAAAGACGGATGACCAGTCGATCCATGTAAAATACTGGTATTCGACTGAATCGGGTTTGATTCGATGCCGAATCCAAAATAGTTTGGAAAAATGTCTAGAATATGCGAGTAAGTTCTAGAACTTTCTCGAATTTAAACATTTCTATCGTGAAATAGTTGGGAAATGAAAAATACACTCGTATTTCCCCTGTTTTAAGTCCCATTCAATAGGGGCGAGTCCACTGCCGTTTGCTGGTCACAACACCAGTCCTGAGAAATTCCCAATGGAAAAAATTAACTTATATTTTACCGTTTTTTTATTTTAGGATTCGAAACGTTAAGTCAGCCTGTGTTTGCTTGTCGTCTAGTGACAACACTAGACCCACGTCCCAGCATTTTTTCCCCATACTAGCATTTGTTTCGTCATGTTTCAGCCACTTAACCTATTCTATCTTCATCCCACAGCATGTCGGTGACTCAGCGTCCGCCGTCAAAGACCTGGCCACCGGTTTCTCATCACACGAGGTCCTGAAGCGTCTGGAAGCAGCCCAGAGGCCCGTCGTCATCTTAGGAGCTGACCAGCTCAAGACACCAGAGGGCCCCGCCATACTTGCGTATACGCAAGAGTTGGCGCTACGTCTGCAGGACAAGTTACAGGATAAGAACTGGAAGGTATGTTTTAGGGCATACGAACCGGTTTTTCCTGGTTCTCAAAATCCCGGGAATTCATCGGGTTTTCATTTTGTGAATTTTCCGTTAATTATAAATTAGATGAATAACTCGGGAGATATGTTTTTACTTACTCATGTATCTACATTTTAAACAACCTACGACGTGATGCGTGTGTGATCTGCAAAGTTCACTGATTAATAATCGATATCGATTTAAAAGACGCCGAAAAACCCGAAAACCCGGGTTTGAAAAATGGCCACTTTTCGATGCCCTAGACTAGGTTTATAATACATGTTATTTTATGGTAGACGCCTTGAGAGATGACCAAAATAGACGCCAGAGGACGTTAAGATTTATTTTGTGAAGAAAATTTTGTTAAGCAGATAATCTTGGGTGCTCAGATGGAAGCAATAATACGTGCAGTTTGACCAATTTAAAGGTTGATTTTGGCCCCATATCAATCTGATCATGTTCACAGGGCAAACGTGTTCAGAAATTGCACAAAACAGATAGGTTTGGAAGGCCAATGTTTCCCAGCAGTGGGGGGACACAGCATATGCTTAAAAAAAAAGGGCGGTAATGACCTCTAGTGGATGTTACTGCCCCATTATGGTCTAAGACATTATAGGTGAAAATTTAATCTGGAAACAGTGCAATGTACTTGAACTTTGTGGTAATAAATATATTATAAATGTCCCCTTTTTGACACCTTACCTGGGGATATAACCTCGGACCTTGAGATCCCAATTAACAATATTTCTCAACTTCCAGGTTTTGAACGTCCTCCAGCGCACAGCATCCCAGGTAGCTGCCCTGGACATCGGCTACCAGCCCGGCGTGGGCAAGGCGCTGCAGGAGGGGCCACAGGTGGTGTTCCTGCTGGGAGCCGACAGCGGCGTCGTCACACGAGACCAGCTGCCTAAGGGCGCTATTGTCATCTACCAAGGTACGAGACGAATTCTTCATCATCGGCCTACCATTTTCTCCAACTATTTTGGGGTCGGCTTTTGGCCAAACTCATTGGGCGACTGCTGCGAATCTTGGAACTTCTTATTAGACTGTTATAGGATTTAGCTTTCAGGCCTTGTGTGACACTCTGATAGGAACTTTACGTGGCGGTTATCGTTGGGCTAAAGAAGACAAAAAATACTACCTTGTGTCATCAATATTATGTATTTACAAACAAAAAGTATGTATATGGTACATCAACTATCTGGTGTCCACGACACAAGCCTGGTCGCTTAGTGTGGCACTAGATGGCGCTGTGTGTCGTGTCTTTCGAAATTTATTTATATTTGTACACATATTAAAGGTGGAACCCGTAAAATCTTTGTTGGGCTCTACACTTTTAGTGTTCCGTACCTCAAAAGGTAAAAAAGGGACCCTTATAAGATCACTTTCTTGTCCTTTTGTTTCTATTGCTTCTTCCTTCAAGATCGCAATTGTCTACTCTAGCAATCGTCAGTAATGAACGTTTCCCTGCAGGTCACCACGGGGACGCGGGCGCTGCGATAGCGGACATAGTGCTGCCGGGCGCCGCGTACACAGAGAAGCGCGCGACGTACGTGAACGCGGAGGGACGCGCGCAGCAGACACTCGTGGCCGTGTCGCCGCCCGGCAAGGCACGCGAGGACTGGAAGATCATCAGGTTTATAATACATATTATTATAGTATTATGTGTCTTCTATATCACATAAACGTTTCTCACGCTTTCAAACCGCACCAAACCGGAACTTATAGCTTCCATGTTGCATCGAGCTCTGACCCACTAGGATGCGGATACACTAGGTAAAAATAGAAAACCGAAGCAAATTCCCGGAATACGCCCGTGCGCTCGCTTTCAAATTGGGAAGCGAAGAAAAATGTTGTGAGTCCTTATCACATGCAACGTTGCAGTATGTGACGATGCAACCTAAATTTGGAAACCACTTAAATTTGAAAATAACAATTTGTCTATGCTCTTTTATTCTAAACGATATATTTATTATCTTGTCCACAGGGCACTATCAGAAGTAATAGGCCAGCGTCTTCCATACGACAACCTAGACGAGGTTCGTGACCGTCTCAGCCAGATCAGTCCCGCGCTCGTCACCTACGGCGATGTGCAGGCCAACAACTACTTCGCGCAAGCTAGATCTCTTGCACAGGTATGTAACGAACGTCTACATGGTGATACTGACAATGATTGAACAATTTATGACGACGACGACGTTCCGTATGCACCTTTTTGAGGTGTTTTAGAGCTTAATGCCAAATAATTAACAAAAACAATAAAATCCACAGAGCCAACAAAAACCAGTATCTGGCAAGGTCGACGTGCAGCTGAAGACACTAGAAGACTTCTTCATGACCGACCCAATCAGCCGCGCATCGCCCACCATGGCCAAGTGTGTACAGGCAGTGATCAAGCAGAGGCAGTCCAAGTACTAGACCACAGACAACTTAGGAGTATGACACACGGATCCTTGAATAAAAACTTCTTTTTAAACTAAGAGGGTAATATCTCCTCAATATACTTCCGGTAATCACCTATAACAATATAAATACGTACTTTATTATGCTTTGTTGGTTTAACAAGGATTTAGTGTGTTGTACAAATTATTTAAGAATATATTCCCAGCTTTTTTCGCTTGAGTTTTGTCTACTTACGCCATCTTTTGGTATTGGTATCGTTTAGAAAATAAAACTTTACATTTTGAATGGCTGTTTGTGCGGAAAACTCAAGCGTTTAAAGTTGTTTTTAGGGTAATTATAAAATTTATATTTTGCCTTTCTGCAATCATTTTTACGAAGGAAATACTACAGAAACGCTGCTGTGGTCGAGAGTCCATGATACCTCTGTACCTCAACAATATATAATTAATGGCAAGAAGGCTTTTGACCACGCATGTACATTGTGATTTCTAGCTATTTATTTTGTTATTTAATAGATAAGCTAAGCAACAGTGTTTCAACAAGTGAAAATTTTTCATATTAAATTATTCATGGTACTTATTAGAAATGGATTGAAGAATTGAAACAGCTCGATACTTGAATGTAAGGACAGATATTTTGTATATAGTAATGTTTGTAGTATAAAATAAAACGTAGTATAATGATTGTCGAAATTGTTTTTTATTTAATTTAAAACCGGAAATTCAAAAAGTAATTAGTATAGTTTTTTTAGTTGTAATTTTTTATAGGAAGTGTAGTCTCATCCAACGCGTTAGTCTTTCTGTATTCCTGTAATAAATATTGACAAATTAGTACTACATTCGTAATAATGATGGCACCCTTTGATATGGGCCATACAAAAGTCTTTATTTCAGATAAGCAACATCCTTATGAGTTAGTAAACAAAAAGGTAACTTATACCTATGTTGGTAAACATTATTATCTATTTAGAAACCAGGCTGTTGTTCAAAATGCATCTTCGAACAACGTCACCTAACAGGAGAATCATACCTCCTCGCTATGGTCTACAATGTAGTTGGAACCTTCCCGCCATTAAGTCCATTCTATAATAATGTTACATCGGACCTACTAGAACATTCGAGAAAGCAAATGATTACAGTGTGTGTACGTTAGAAGTTCGAGAGCATTCTATTGTTATTAGTTTTAAAGTTAAGTAGGTAGAAACTTGCGACCTATTTATAAAAATACATTAGAATTTCGACCGTACGCCTAGGCAATACGGTTCATATTTGTTTGTACAAGTTGCTGGTAATAATAATTACCTACCTGCTATTCTTTTGTTAGTGTTTTTTGTGACCCTCTAGAATATTCGAGGTTATTCTGGTGTGTCTGTTGGCGAGTATAAATACACCGCTCAGGCCCGCGACCGTCAGTCTTGTTTTGGCTACACAACGAAGCGAATCGTGAACAGTAGTGTATTGTAGTGTACTTGTGATTAAGTTTAAATTGTTTTGTGATAAATAAAGTTATTGTGTTGTTTAATCGGTAGTAATTAATTTATCTCATACCCAGCTCGTAACAAATTGGTGTCAGAAGTGAGAGATAAATTATGCCAATCCTAACAAAGGACGACACGGACGGTATCCGTACCAGAAGTCAGCGACAGCAGGATATGGACCAAAGGCGGTTTGGGGATTCTCCGACACAGACACCGGGTGGTGTCCAGCCTACGTCACAGCCAGTCGCTGGCCCATCCGGAGTTTCTCCAGCATCAGTGGCACCAGACTTGTCAGCTTTAATGGCGCTGCTGCAGGATCAAGCTCACCGTCAAGAGGAGCAGGCTCGCTGATTGGAAGAGCAGTTACAGCGAGATAAAGAGGAGCAAGCTCGCCGTCAAGAGGAGCAAGCTCGCTGTCAAGAGGAGCAGGCTCGCCGGTTAGAGGAGCAGTTGCAGCGAGACAAAGAGGAGCAGGCTCGCCGCCAAGACGAGCAGATGCTCCTCATAAAGGATCTGCATGCAACTAACCTAACCTAACCTAACCATTCTCGAGGCACTCGGCAGGGATGTAACCTACGAGCAGCTGCTGAAGGCGTTGGAGTCCAGATACGGCGACGCGCACCTGGAGCACGTATTCCGTGCCAAGTTGAAGGACCGTTTTCAACGAAGTGCCGAGAACCTACAGCAGTGGGCTCTGGAAGTTGAAAAGCTCGTTCAGAAAGCCTACCGGTCTGCCCCTGCACTGATTGACGGAAATCTGGTACAGGCGTTCGTTGATGGAATACGTGACTTAGAAGTTAAAGCCGCCATGAGACTTGGGCATCACGAGACATTGAAGGACACCTTGGCCCATGCCTTAGAAGTAGAGGCAGTGAGGCAAGACCACCTTACGCAGCGCGTCAGGGAGGTTGTAGCATCACCTGTATGCGACCGCCCGCAAGGGTATAGTCCTAGGTGCTACACTTGTGGAGAAAAGGGTCATCTTCGGTCCAGCTGTCCTAAGCGCAGCACCCCGAGAGAAGATCAGCAGGGAAGAGTGGCTGAAGTGACTGCCCAGCCACAGCAGGGAAACGAGTAAATGCCAGGACTGGGGGGCGGGTGCTGGCCGGTATGGAAAGAGCCCCGAAAATCTTGATCTCGCAAGCACATGACGGGAACAGCCTGACCATCAAAGGCGAAGTCAATGGAACACCATGCAAACTGACGTTGGATACGGGAGCATCTCACACGGTCGTCAATTCTAAACTAGCAAGTCGGTTTCTTGGGGACTACTTCAATAAGAACGACCGTATACAGTTACTAACAGCTACCGGTCAGCACATAAACGTCCGAGGCAACAAGGAGGTGGAGTTAAAATTGGGTGACAGGTTTTACAAGCAGAATGTCATCGTGGCTGACATAGTGGACGATTGCATCTTAGGCTTGGACTTCATGCGGAAATATCGTTGTGAGATCGACGTTGATCAAGGAGTACTGAAATGTGGTTCAGAGGAAGTCTTCATGGAAGGCGCACCGTCAGGGAAAGTGTACTGCCTGAAGAAGATTGTTCTTCCTCGCAGATCAGAAACGGTTGTGCCAATTTGTTTGCCACGGAATTCTGGAAACAAAGGTCGAAGTGTTCTAATAGAAAGGGTGAACAATGACTTCCCATGGAAGATGGCACGAACTCTGGTCAAGGCCACCAACATCTCAGCAGTACGCATACTGAATCCAAGTGACCAGGAGCAAGAGAAGGGCACTTTGATCGGCACTTGCGAGGAAGTAGCTTGGATGCGTCAATTGCAAGATGTGCCTACCGGAAATAAAATTCGTAGTACAAAATTTGACGTGTTTAACTAAAGGAGAAATGGACAAGGCTAAGAAGATGTTACTTCAGTACGCCAACATTTTCTTTTCGAATGATGCTGACATAGGGAGAACTGGACTTGTTCAGCACCAGATTAATACGGGTAACGAGTTACCAATCCGTCAGCGACCAAGAAGACTGCCAGTTGCACGAGAAAAAGAGGTAGAAACCATGATTGAGGGAATGGTGAAGGACGGTGTTATAGAGCCTTCATCGAGTCCATGGTGTTCTCCTGTGGTCTTGGTAAAGAAAAAGGACGGCGTATGCGCTTCTGTGTGGACTATCGACGTCTGAACGACGTGACGAAAAAGGATCGATGACACATTGGATACGCTGACTGGTATGAAGTGGTTTACCACACTTGATCTGAAAAGTGGCTACTGGCAAGTAAAAATAGACCCCAAGGACAAGGAGAAAACTGCATTCTCAACAGGAAAAGGGCAGTTTAAAGTTATGCCTTTCGGTTTGTGCAACGCTCCTGCGACGTTTGAAAGGCTGATGGAGCAAGTACTCGCCGGATTGATTGGAGACGCATATCTTGTCTATTTAGACGACATAATCATCGTGGGCCGTATATTTGAAGATCACCTTAAAAACCTCGACCGAGTGCTGTTGAAAATCCAAACAGCAAATCTCAAGTTAAGCCCGAAAAAGTGCTTGTTTTTCAGACTGCAAGTGAACTTCTTAGGACACATAGTTTCGGGGTTCAAACAGACCCAGAAAAAGTAGTCGCCGTCAAGGACGTTTGGCCAGTTCCGAAAGACAAGACACAGGTCAGAGCATTCCTGGGTTTGTGCTCCTACTATCGAAGATTTGTCAAGAATTTTGCTGACATTGCCAAACCTCTGCACAAACTCACTGAGGAAAAGAGGCAATTCTGTTGGGACGAGGACTGCGACGTTGCATTTCAGGAATTAACGAAACGTCTGTGCAACACACCTATTTTGGGATATCCTGACACTGAAAATGACTTCATAGTTGACACAGATGCCAGTAATACTGGAATTGGGGGCGTGCTGTCTCAACGGAAAGGAGACCGGGAGGTTGTAATAGCTTACTTCAGCAAGTCTTTATCCAAACCAGGCCCCTTATTCACAACCATTCGACTCGCTTCCGATTCGGAAAGTCGTATGTCTATCTCGGTCGTTTTCGTAATGCCAGAAGAAGACAGATATACGACTTTCCGAATCGGAAGCGAGTCGAATGGTTGTGAATAAGGGGCCTGAAAGAAATTACTGCGTTACAAGACGGGAGCTACTCGCTGTTGTAAAGACAGTGCAGCACTTCAGTAAATATTTGCTGGGACGGAAATTCCAATTACGAACTGACCATGCTGCACTGAAGTGGCTATTACAGTTCAAGAATCCAGAGGGACAAGTGGCGAGATGGATAGAGCTACTCCAAGAGTTTTATTTCGTAACTGAACATCGCAGTGGGAGAACTCACGGTAACGCAGACGCCTTGTCGAGAAGACCTTGTCCTGAAGACTGTAAGCACTGTGCCAGGCAAGAGACTAAGGAAGTAGTGCCCGTCAGGATGCTTAGAACGGATCTCAGCGATGAATGGAAAGAGACCCTTCAGCAGGCTCAGCAAAATGACTCGGACATCAAACCAATCTTCGAGTGGATTAAAGCTGGTGCTCCTAAACCTAGGTGGAGTGATGTGGCAGCGATGAGTTCCATCACGAAGAGTTATTGGGCGCAATGGAACAGCTTGGTGATCCAGGATGGTGTCTTGTGCCGTAAATGGGAAAACGCTAGAGGGGACAGCTGTCATCTACAAATGGTTGTCCCTAAAGCTAAGGTACCGGATGTTCTACGGCTCTACCATGATGGATGTTCAGGAGGACATATGGGGGTAAAAAGGACTCTACTAAAAATTCGAGAACGCTTTTACTGGATCCACTGTCGCGATGATGTGGAGGACTGGTGTCGCAAATGTACCAGTTGTGCGGCCGTGAAAGGACCGCACATACGCAGTAGAGGTGCATTAAAAGTGTACAATGTTGCAGCCCCTTGGGAACGGATAGCACTAGACGTTGCGGGACCATTTCCAGTAAGTGAGAGCGGAAACGGGTACTTCCTGGTGGTCATGGATTACTTCACAAAGTGGCCAGAAGTCTTCGCCATTCCTAACCAAGAAGCTACAACAGATAAATTGGTTCAGGAAGTCTTCTGTCGTTTTGGGGTACCCTTAGAAATACACAGCGATCAAGGAAGGAATTTTGAATCCCAAGTATTTCAAGAGACTTGTCGGTTAATGGGTACCCATAAAACCAGAACCACCTCTTACCACCCACAATCCGATGAAATGGTGGAACGATTCAACCAAACTTTGGAGAGATATCTGGCAAAAGTTGTGGAAAGCCAGCAAAGGGATTGGGACAAGCACATACAGCCGTTTCTTCTGTCTTACCGAAGTGCAGTCCACGAAAGTACGACTGTGACACCAGCCTTCGCGAACTTTGGAAGGGAATTACGGTTACCTGCTGATTTAATCACTGGAACTCCCCCTGATACTCCATGTAGCGTAACAGATTACGCGAATGACTTGCGTAATAAGTTGAACGATGTTTATGAGCATATCCGACAGTCCGGCCAACAGATGTCTGAGAAGATGAAGACCCGTTATGACCGGAAAGCAAACGGTAGGGGTTTCGACGAGGGTTCACTGGTGTGGTTGCATAACCCAGTGCGGAGCAAGGGGAAGTCTCCGAAGTTACAAGCAAAATGGGATGGGCCATACCGAGTCGTGACTAGGAAAGAAAAGAAAGAAAGAAAAAAATATTTATTTGACGTCAGTTAATGAAGCACACACAATACTAAATAAAAAAGATACAAAACAATAAGTTGGACTTAGTAGTGATGTGCTGTGTGCCTCACGGCTGCGCCAAAAAGGTTCATTTCAGCATTCATGCCAGACAGGTGATGAAGCTGTCTGACGCTGGACTAGGATCAACGATGTCACCTACCGAATACAGAAGGGTCCACGAGGTACGCCTAAGATTGTACATGTACACGTGCATGTGCACTACGGGACTAATGATGCTCGGGACGAGCATGTCTAAGGAGGGGGCAGTGTTACATTGGATCTACTAGAACATTCGAGAAAGCAAATGATTACAGTGCGTGTACGTTAGAAGTTCGAGAGCATTCTATTATTATTAGTTTTAAAGTTAAGTAGGTAGAAACTCGCGACCTATTTATAAAAAGACATTAGAATTGCGACCGTACGCCTAGGCAATACGGTTCATATTTGTTTGTACAAGTTGCTGGTAATATTATTATTAAACAAAAAACACTAACAAAAGAATAGCAGGTAGGTTATTATTAACCTACCTGCTATTCATTTGTTAGTGTTTTTTGTGACCCTTTAGAATATTCGTGGTTATTCTGGTGTGTCTGTTGGCGAGTATAAATACACCGCTCAGGCCCGCGACCGTCAGTCTTGTTTTGGCTACACAACGAAGCGAATCGAAGTGAACTTGAAGAGCGATATCTAAGCTAATAGTGAACAGTAGTGTATTGTAGTGTACTTGTGATTAAGTTTAAATTGTTTTATGATAAATAAAGTTATTGTGTTGTTTAATCGGTAGTAATTAATTTATCTCATACCCAGCTCGTAACAATAAGTTTGACTTTAAGGTGACGGTCTCTTAAAGTAGACCGTGCTGAAGTTTGACGCTTCTCGTCTTCATAACACGGTACACTCAGAGCGCAGTAGAAATCCACGGAACATCCACAAACTAAATGTATTAATTCGTTCTAAATATTCTAGTCTTTTAAATCAAGATGATGATATAAATGGTCTTAAGATTCACTCACATCAACAACTTTCCTCACTGGTTTCTTGTACTTGCACTCGTTCAGCGTTTTGTCAGCGTTCTTCATAAACAGCACGTGCATTTCTTGCCTACCTGTCCAAGGCGGTGTCTCCTGCTCGCGGCGTTTCAGTGCTGCTAGTAACTTATTGCATGGACCGAAGTAGGGGGGAGGTAGTTCTGTTGAAACAATTATAAACTTCGTCATTCTCAGGAATCTCCACAGGGCTACTTCCACGGCAATAATTGGAAGTACGTGTAACGACGTAAGAATAAGTAGAACGGTGTATGAAACTACCGCCGCATCTATCTGGCTGTTTTCGTAATGTTTCTAGTCTTATGTAACAGTATTGCACTTATTATATATTTAGACTAGCTTCTGCCCGCGACTTCGTTCGCGTGAATTTCCCGCTTGCAACATTTCTTATTGCTGCTCGGCTCCTATTAGTCATACCGTGATGTTATATAGCCTATAGGCTTCCTCGATAAATGGACTATCCAACGCAAAAATAATTTTTCATTCGAGCCGGTAGTTCCTAAGATTAGCGCGTTCAACCAAACAAACAAACAAACTCTTCTGCTTTATGATATTAGTATAGATTTTTGCTACTTAGATCCATGTTCACCAAAAAGATGACGGTCTGATTATCTAATAACAGCTGTTTAAAACACATTTTTGTATGGGAACATGACTGTTAAACAGCTGTTTTTAGATAATCAGACCGTTATCTTTTCGGTGAACATGGACCTAATTCTTTTTTCTATAAAAAAGACAAAGACATCACGAGGCCGAGGCTTGAACCTTGCGGGACCCCAATTTCAGGAGCCACATTTGGACCACCAATTGCTTTTGAACTTGTCGAACACAAAGCAGGCGAAAAAAGCCATAAGATAATATTATGTAGGTAAGTAAATCACATTTACACGTCTAAGGACCGATTTTCCAATCGCCAGTTAACTTTTATCCGACGAATAAGTTTCATATTTTGACAGTTTTTGTATGGACACTCTGCTTAAACGACAGATTTATTCTTCAGACTAGCTTCTGCCCGCGACTTCGTTCGCGTGAAGTTTTAATATCGCACCGCATTGCCTGCTCAACGGAAGCTTTTTTCCCGCTTGCAACATTTCTTATTGCTGCTCCGCTCCTATTGGTCATAGCGTGATATTATATAGCCTATAGACTTCCTCGATAAATGGACTATCCAACGCAAAAATAATTTAAATTCGAGCCGGTATTTCCTGAAATTAGCGCGTTCAACCAAACAAACAGTATAGATAAAAGTTAGCTAATGATTGAAAAAAAAGCCCTGTAACACAAAATGGTGTAACTCAACGGGAACAAACCGAAATAAATATTTAAGATTTTAAACGCGATGGGTTCGATGTTTCCTACATCCAACTACTCAGGAGACCACCGTCTCTTTTTTAAAGTATAAATGTCACCATAAAATTGTCAAACACGTTAGATTGTAAACTCTCTAGCGATATTGTAAACTCTCGAAATATTGTTAACTGAACATGCGAAAGTATCTCTGCCACCCATAATCGGGACTTGGGGCACCCCCCAGTTAGATTAGGTAGGTTCCTTTAAACCCTGCACTGCAAAATAGGGGCCCAGCGAAGCGGGGCTCCGTCGACTAGGTACGCTTTTTAGGGGGAATATAAAGTGTTTTAAGGTTATGTTATATTAATCGGTATTTCTCAGGAATGGTACAGTATCTTTTCATGAGAGTGGTACCACTGGGCAAGGGGGAACCCTCCTTCCCTCCACACCGCGTGAGTTGACTACCATCGCATGCATTTCTCGAAAAATAATACGTTTTATTGTAAGCAGTATATTTATTTGACAATATTTCGAGAGTTTACAATATCGTTAGAGATATTACAATCTAACGTATTTGACAATTTTACGGTGTCATATACAGTCTTGGTCATGGCATAATTATGAGGATCATGTAGATTAGTGTCCGAGATGATCTTTTGAGAAAAGCATCGCAGATTTAAGTGGGTCTGTAGTCAGTGTGCAAGCATTTGTCAGTGAACGTGTAACCTATCACGTGAAAATGACTGATGATGTCTGATACCCACCTTGAGATTCAGGTTCATCATCAGCGGCTTTCCTCACAATACGCGGTTTTTTAGATTTAGTAATTAAACATTGTCGTTCACAGAAGCATTTGTTACTGCATTGCATTTGATTCACGTATTCAGCCATCGATTTGTTGATCTCTGCTATTGTTATATTATTATTGCGATCTTGTCTTGTTTTCTCTTGGGCTCTTTTCTCTCTTTTAGCGGCTCTGTAAATTATTAGAGAAGTTTAGAATATTTTAAATTGTTATCTTAAATATCTCTTCTATTTTCTAACTAGTGTTGTACTAATATACCTAAGCGTCTTATCTTAGGGCGTCGTTCTTCGGCCAGGTTCAGAATATTAGCTAAACAATGGATTACTTGATATATTGGACTAAGATTGTGCTCTGATGATGATAGCTCGTTGCCATTTACTTCTTGAACTTGATACACAGTTTTTCACAACAAGATAGTATTAAGAATATCTTTTCTTTACCTGTCTTCTCCTTTCTTACTACTTTTTTCAATAAATTCTTCGTAACGTTTCTTTTCTTTTTCCTGACAATTTTTGACTGTTTCAAAGGTTTTTGCAGCTCCTGAATATGTCCGCTCCTGATATAGCTACGCAGAAAGAGTTGCATGATTACCTATTATTTGTTGAAAAATACGAATACTTTTGGAAGCTATAAGTGCCGGGTGTGGATACAAGTTTTCTTGTGTGGAAAAAGTACTACCAATAAGGGCGAAGGGATATTATACAGGTCTATCAGTAAGTGTGTAATAGCTAGATGATTGATGATCTGATAATGTCTACGAACTTACCTTTAGTTGTACTTTTTTAATCTTACAATTCAATTCTTCTTGCTCTTGGCGGCACTTTTCTATTTTGGCATTATACTGCACTTCCCATTTAGCTTGTTTTTCTTTCGTTTTCTTGTGTTCAGCCACATATTCGTGTAGAGCTTGTTTTTCGATGACTTTTACTTTTGCCTGGAGGAGGTATTATATGTATCAATATTATAATGATCGCAGCGAAGCTTCCTTAAAACAATACAGAAAACGATTCTCCACGTGTTTTTCACGATTCTGCACCCTCGGACCTATCCTAGCAAACAAATTCTGTCTTCTATTTGTATAAACCTACGAAATATGAATTATACTAGAAGTTCTTGACGTATGCCCAATGTTTCTATCTCTATTTATTTACGGAGTTGTTGCTCTTGCTATAGACAAATATATAGTAAGGTGACTTACTTCTGCCTCCTCTTCACGTTCTAGAAGATATTTCGTCAGCTGTGCATCTGTGAGCTCGGCTAGCCTTTCTTCTTCCTTTGCCTTA
This sequence comes from Xestia c-nigrum, assembly GCA_916618015.1. Classification (NCBI taxonomy): domain Eukaryota; kingdom Metazoa; phylum Arthropoda; class Insecta; order Lepidoptera; family Noctuidae; genus Xestia; species Xestia c-nigrum. The sequence continues at coordinate 17,381,077 of OU745261.1, read as the reverse complement.
GCTTCTTCATCTTTATTCTTCTTATACCTTAAAAGTGCGATTAACGTTATAATCGTTTTATTATCGTCATTAAGGCGGATTATGATGAGTCTATGATAACTAATGATAAGTGTTGCCTTTAAGCAAAACCCTCTGGGAAATAGTTGAGGTTGCTGGGTAATCAATGAAGCGCTGGCTAGAGATTTTCTATGATAGTGCGATCCCCGAGGGATAACAAAATCAAGTAATTTCAAAATTCTTACAGTTCTCTATTCTGTTTTGCGTTTTGGATTCTTTTACATTTCTGCAGGTCTCTCATAGCAGATTCATTTTTGTCCAAATCGAAGGTACAGAACATCACGGTCTTAGGTTTCCGTTCTAGTTCAGCTTCTTTCTCTTTTACTAGTTTGATAAATTCCATTTGTGCGTCTCGTTCTTCTAGTGTTTTGGATTCTAGAAGGGCACTGTAAAAAGAAGAGGGATGCCTAGTTATTTGTGTGTGTATATTTTTTTCTGCAACCTTATTTATTCCAAAACATAGTTTGACGCGTTTGGTAATAGCAGTATACAACAGCTGTGGTTTTGAATTTGGATTTGCTGCTGACAATTCGAATCAATATGATGATGATCGTATTCTCGTTCTCCAGATTTAAAAATACTTATACCAATATTTTAAATTAAGGAAAATGATCGTCGCATTATTTAGTTATTGCCGTTCTCTTTTACTTTCTTTTGATCAATTTAATTGTTTTGTTTTTCAATCAACACCTACCTGATGAGTTTTGTTCCGAAGCAGCTTCCATTAAAGAGCTTTTGTTTGGCTTCTTGGATGGCTTCTGCGTTGTTCTTTTTAACTTCCTTCTTTGAGAACGCTTCGACTGCAGCAATTTCTTCAGCGCGTCGTTTTTCTTTTCGCTTTTGTTTAAACGCTACACAGCCCTGAATATTTAAGAGATTAAAAATGTTTCTGATAGTGATCATTAACGTAATGATATGATACCAGTATCGTTTCATCCAATATGTCATCTAAAAAGCTTTCCACATTTTAGTCTAGTTATTTTTACCGAGTCTCGATAACAAGAGTTAGTAGTCTGATAAAAAAGGAGCCTGGTGTTGGATAAGTATTTGTATCTACTCAATTATTTGAATTACATACTTACTTGAACAGTATCCGGCCAAGTTTTCATCCACCTCTGCGACATCTCTGTCATAGTTTTCAAGTATTCATTGTCCTGTGTTGAAGGTTTCTCCGGAGCGCTGGCTTGCTTCTCCAGACGGTCCCATTCGCTTTTATGAACGATTACCGAGCTTGGACCACCTTTATAATTATTGGAATAGTATATTTGCGATTGCGTCATGACACAATTTTTGACATGACAATTTTAATTAAAGTTTAGACACGTAAAATTTAATGATGTGAAATCTATATAGCTCTGACTTTATTTTCTTATTTCAATTTGAAAATACATCATCTCTTCGGTTCGTGCCAACTTACCTACTGTACTTTACGTACGTTGTAGCTAATTATGATCCCTCACGGCTACCTACTTGTAATAAGGTAAACCGTTTGCTATGTTAATAATAGCGTCCCCGTAGACCTTAGCCATGGTTGTTGCTGATGGTGTTCCTTCATAACCAGGTACCCTCTACCTACCCTCTGCCACAACAATCACTTGATTCTTATTGCTGGGACGTTCTGCCTAACAATGATATCACGCATTTATCGAGCGAAAGTTATGAGATCATTAATGGTCACTTTAAATAAATTAAATGCTTGATAATTAGATATTTACTACGTAGCACATTATATTTTAAGTTACTTATCAGTTCGAAAGTTCCGAGAATCGGTTGTCTTGTTTAAGATAGTTCAACCTTTTAGGTCAAATAAACGATGGATCGGAACTGAATGCAATCATTGAACTCCCTATTCAGTGCAATTTTTATTGGTCTTAGCTACAAATGGGGCACTTTACCTTTATTTTTTGAGTTTCACTATCTGCACAAGTATAGGATGGAGAGGGAGAAGAAGGCCAAATAAAGTGGATTGTTTGGGGTATGACATGAAAGAGAACGGTTTAAATGCTGCCGTGACGTCTTACATGGGAGAATGGAGGGAGAAAATGTGTTGTGCCGACTGCTAGTAGAATGGAACAAGCACAGGAAGATGATGATGATGACAGTCTGCACAAGCAGGCTAAGAACTGAATCACGGAATCTATAGTGAATTCAAACCGATAAAGATATCATGGAATAGGAATCGTCCATAAATCTATAAAAGAAACAGAGACTTCAGCTAAATAAATACGTATAATTACTATGGGTAAACCACGGAAACGTTCGTACAGACGAACCACAGTTTCATTTAGCTCGACATCAAATGCACAGAATCCTTCATGTGGTTATTTCGGTAAACATTTAGCTCTTTGATATAAAGTTTTATTTTGCGCCGGATAGCGTTAATTAGATTAAATAACCGCCATGCCATGGAGTGAGATAGGAAATTGAGCGAAGCGGTGGTCGGGCGCCATTGGAGCCACCGTGTTGCGCTCATTCGTCAATGTCACCCCTCAACGTTGTTTGCAGTATATTTTTGCATAAAAATAACTTATACAGCACTAGGAAATGCTGTGGAAATGATAAATTGTTCGGTCCCTGTGCGCGCGAAATGTGAATAAGATGTAAAATCTCGTAGCTCTACTACCTAAGTACATGATATTTTGTTGTTCAGTTATTGGTAGTTAAGATTTAATGGAGCCATAAATTAGTTTAGCTTAACGTTTATGTTTACTTTCATAGTAACTTACCTACAGGGAAATAATATTCTAAGATTTATTGAATATTGATTGCTTTACGGAGTCTTCTTCTGCACAAAATGCATAGTTAAGCATGGTATGAACATCAATATGTACAATTCTATCAATGATTTTGTTACTGTCGCGCATATAAGACCATAACGACAGCAAAGCAATTTCATTCCCATTCATTCTGAATTCAAATTGTTTTTTTACGTCCATACCAGTCAAAAAAACGGTACACGTGTCGATATCTCTCATACGATTATGGAAACGCGTCGAGTGGGACAAATAAACGACAAATAAACAAAGCGATTCCAAGTCCCGACACATGTGAGTTTTGCCCGCTTTGTAACTGTCCTAACTTTTTATGCAAGCCTGGTACCACACCCAGCTATCTATTTCAATTGCATTGCTTATGTAGGTTTGAAAAGTGAGTAATGCTGCTGATGTGTGGTCTTGGGTACGAATGGGACCACCTCTTTTGCTTGACGGGATGTCGTAAAAATAGATTCAAAAGAATATAACTTTGTGGAGAGAAACGGATGTTATCAATCCTCAATCACACCTTTGCATGCAAAGATTTGGTTTAGTGGTTAGGGTAGAAAACACTCGAAGAAGAGTGTTGGCCGTTGGGTAACACATAGTTAATCTTCTTTTTCTTTCTCTTCTCAGCATTCTTGCATCTACTGCTGGGCATATGCATCTTGTAAGACTCTCCAATCGCTTCTGGATGCGGCGGTGCAGGTCCGGCCTTGTCGTCTTCTTAAGCCGTATTTTATATCTAACAGCGCACTTTAAATAATGGTATGCTTAACCAAACTACAATTGATTTTAGGGCCACAGAAGCAACCACCACCGAATAACATTTTCATAAAATAAATCACCGAGATTTCGAATCAGTCAGGTACACAGAGCTCCAATTCGAACGTCTAAGGAATCCATCGCTTTTGAAATAGAAATACGAATAGCAGCGAAATACAAATTGAATTGAGCGCCAATTCCTTAGACGTGTATATTGTGTGTATAGAGACACTTGGAATTTTAGAGCTAACTGTACCTACCAACACTAACTTGTGGTTATCTATAATAGATTCGCGCTGATGATGGTGTTGGAATGTTTGAAGTGCAAGAAGTTTACCAAGCCGTAGTATAATTTAAAAGGTTGCTTAATAAGTAAATGATCACAGGAAATATAATTCCGACAAATTGCTGTTTCAATGTTTTTCGTGCCTCGGAAAGCACGTTAAGTGTAGGTCCCGGCTGTCATTTGTTCATCTTTGGCAGTCGTTACAGGTAGTCAGTGGCCCAAATAGTCTGACAACCAGTCTTACCAAGGGGTATCGTATTAACTGGGTTGTGGAGGTCAGATAGGCAGTCGCTCCATGTGAAATACTGGTATTCAGCTGCATCCGGTTAGACTGGAAGCCGACCCCAATGTAGTTGGGAAGAGGCTAGTCAGATGATGATGATTAAATTGTTGTTTCAATATTGGCTAAAATAAGCTTTATAATTAGTTAGATGTATAGTGTATAGATAGTGTAAAGTGTGGCGCTGTTCTACAAACGATGGGACATTTAATACCTACTGTATTCTGTTCGCTCTTTACGGGAACTGATGGACGCCACCTTCTGGCTGGTTCCTTCCAAGTTGTGGTTATAACTCTATTTTATCGACACGCTAAGGAGAAGCTCTATTTCTAAGTTTAGTAAGTCTATCCAAGTGCGATATTAGATAATTTTGGAATGATTTACGTGGAAATTATTTCAAGCAGGATGCAAGAGCCACTTACTTACGGCTTCTTTCATTGTAAACCTTAAACAACGTTTATTAGGGTGTTTTTCCCACTTGTCGTAATTTGCATACGATTCTTGCAATTAAAACGATTAGGTACTCCAATTTTCTAAAACCAAGGGTGTCCCGCTCCGCCCAGAGGACTGTCAGTCGGGACTGGTCATCTCTTAGCTGCTATGGATCATTTGAATTGCTTTATTTTATAAATTGTTGATTGATTTTTTTTTACTCTGGACGCTCTTATTGTGCACGTCTTTCTACATCGTTCTCACATATATGTATAATCTCAACATGAAAGATGTAACCAAGATTTTGTAACAACATTTTTGAAAAGAGTGTCCATGGAGTTTGTTGCCCCTTCTTCTCCATAGAGATCTACGCTAGGGAATGGGCAACTACAGTACTTTCTGAAGTTATTATGCCTTGTGTCTGTGACTGTAGCCTTTTTTTTTTCGTTTTATCGACATTCAAAAGTGGTAATGGTCTAGTTGAAATAAATGTTTTGAGTTTGAGTTTGAGTTTGTGGGACTCAAGGCTTGTTCGAATATTTTAAAGCTTTACCGTTGGATCCTTTGCAATCTGGATAATTCCCAAAGATGGAGGGACAGGCAGTCGGTACAATTTGGTTTGGCAGAGCGAGTCCAGCTTTTATGGAAAGTTTGCTAGAGCTACCTTGGAGTTTTTGATTGTGATGTCCTCTTTGTAAGTGAGTGGGCTGTAACCGGTCAATCGGACCTAGTGCGGGTTGATAGATGTTACATGCCTTTGAATTTTTGGTTTTAGGACGCGCACGAACGCACGGTAGTGTAGGTAAACATCGTGAGAAACGGATTCCTCACGATGAAAATGTCGTGAGGAATTCGTTTCAAGAGTAGTGTTAATGAAATAAATAAAACAAAGTATCGCGCTTGCCTGATGGGTTCTAATCCAAGACCAACCCTGACCATCCAACTCGTAAGTCAGGGTCGACCTCGGTGCTATAAAAAACAAAGAGCTCTCTTATTCGAAAATTTCCACTTACAGGAAAGAGGAAACACCTCTAAACCAATAAATAAACATACTTGTACTATGATTTCTTATTAACCCTATTTTTTCGTTTGTAAATGCAGTAGACGAACCTTAAGCCAAGCTTTATGTAGTGACTGGCTCCAGTGTGCAGTGCAAGCTTTATCGGAAAGCCGTGAGATACGTCTGCGTGACTCGCATGGAAATTTATTCATGGAAGTGTGTTTCTATGCATTGATACAGATCTTTGCAATAAAAAATGTCTTTGTGCATCTTGTAATAATGTATGAGTTTGGTCGAGGTTGCAGTGGAGTTATGGAGAGGTTTAATTTAGGTTGGCTTTAGGTAATCTGCCTGCAGATATGTACTTATTTAATTTTGGCATCTATGCTTCGGTTTAGTGATCTACTACGAAAAATTATATGTTTTTTTTTTGTACCTATTAGTTGCTCTCTTTAGATCTATTAGTATTTCGTTAAAACTTTCAGTTTATTTGTGTTTGTTTTCTTAAACACAGGGTGCAAACCACCTCATTACGTAGCCGTCATCCACGCATTCAGTACATCAAACTAAGTAACTTTACACAAAAAATATTGTTGGGAAATTTTTTTTGGGATGAAAAATCATGTTTTGTGGTAGAACTCAATGTAAACCGCTCAAAACATTGTGCGGATTAATGGATTGAATAGTAGGAGGGTCGTGGAGGTGTTTAAACATCTTACAATAAAAACTTGCATTTAAAAAAAGATGTCATGAGTTGGAACTTTGACCCCCAATATCTCCGTCACTAGAAGGTTCCCAGGTACCTATGGTGTAGAAAAAAAAAGATCGCAATGACGGGGAGAACAAGTGCCTTTCGGCTTCGTTAGGAGGTATTTTACACCTTATAGATGCTGTAAGTGCCTCTCTTTATGTACAAATTCCTCTGTGTATCTAATTTGAAAGAATTCTGCAATCAAGTTATAATACCTACATACCTTTACCTAGGTATAATTAGTAGACAGAAAAGCTTTACTTAAAAATGGATAAAGGTAGATTTTATACATTTGTAATTTCTTTTTTAATTTCTATTGGCTTTTCTGCCAATTAAGAAACTAATTTTTCAATCAACTTTAACTTCTTACAAGGGAATAGTTTTAACAAGTCAATTCCCGCAAAAAGGCTTCACGAAAAGTTCTTAAATCAACTTTCAAAAGAAAATTAAAAAATCTTTCGTTCTAAAATTAATTTTAGTTTGCCGTAACAAGTGAAGCGGGTTGGATTTGAATAAAGTAATGACATACAACCGTATTGCCTGGCGCCACTCCTGCACAACTCAAGTGGAGTCGTTCTGTCCGTCTGTTTGTCCCACGTTCGTAGCACTTGACTTTCAGCAGGTAGCCGCCCGATGCTAACAAGGATTTCTTCTGTTATAAGTACCTTTACAAATATTTCTGAGTAATTAAATGCAATGAAAAAAAACAGCCTAGGTTTTATTCTCAGGTCTTTCTTTACATGTTTTTCAAGTTCTACGTAATCGGTAGGAAATAAGTATTTCAGTAACTTATTTTGAACGCTTTAGCTCACTTCCAATAAGAGGAGGTTATCAATTCGTCTGTATGTATTTTTTTTTTGTGTTTGTTACCTCGGAACTGTCGACTGGGTGAACCGATTTTGATGGTTCTTTTTTATTTGAAAGCAGGTGCTTCCCGTGTCGTAACATTTTATATTGCTGAAGATTTGATACTGATCTTCGGCTGCAGTGATGGCTGCAAACACTTGGTTGTTTATTGTTTATACTATGTCATGACGTAACATCACGCCTGTATGCTTTGCGGGGGTACTTAGAAGTGTATACTATACCCAGAATTCGACAGTTAGGTGTGTGAGTTCAATTTATTGGGGATAAGCCTTATTACCGTGACTGTATTGTTTCTTTTCATTATATTGGAAAGGATGTACTTCAAGGCTACATTAATGAGAATTTGGTTAGGTTCTGCTTACTTCTGATCATGGGATTCATGACAAAAGAACGGAACTCATAAATTCTTAAGAGCAAATTAACGATACTCGGCCGAATCTTATATAGGCTATCCGGATATTTGAGTCACCTACCATATCGTCGCTATTAACCGACTTCAAAAATAAGGAGTTTCTCAATTCAATGTTCCCCGATTACTCGAAGATGGCTGGACCGATTTGGTTTTTGTTTTAAAGTTTGAAAGGGTATACTTCCCAGGTTGTCCTCTAATCATCAAATAAGGATCTGATGATGGAATCCCGGAGAAATAGAGAGACTCTTCACATTTGGGTAGTTTTAGGAAGTGTAATTTCTCGAAGTGATCCCATTTAAATTTGATGAAGATCTGATGAAGAACTTCGAAGTTAGGCAACGGAACTCCTCAATAAAAGATAGCAAATGTACTGGCATTGCTGAAATCTCATATCTGTCTATTGTTTATGTCACCGTAAAATTGTCAAACACGTTATATTACAATATAACGTGTTTTTTCTCGCGATATTGTAATGTCTCGAATTATTGTCAACTGAACATACGGAAGTATCTCTGCCCCCATAACCGGGACTTGGGGCACCCCCCCGTTAGGTTAGTTAGGTTCCTTTAAACCCTGCACTCGGAAATAGCGGCCCCGCGAAGCGGGGCTCCGTCGACTACGCTTTTTAGGGGGAATATAAAGTGTTTTAAGGTTATGTTATATTAATCGGTATTTCTCAGGAATGGTGCATTATCTTTTCATGAGAGTTGTGCCACTGGGCAAGGTGGACCCCTCCTTCCCTCCATACCACGTAAGTTGACTGCCATCGCATGCATTTCACGAAAAATAATGCGTTTTGTTGTAAGCAGTTTGTTCATTTGACAATAATTCGAGACTTTACAATATCGCTAGAGATATTACAATATAACGTATTTGACAATTTTACGGTGACATTTACACCAGTTCATAACAGAAAATCACGCCGGTGCGCTGTGAAGGGGTAAGTACATGTGAACCACTAATAATGAAAAATAAAAACATTTTTACAAAAAATAAAACCGACGTCAGAGAAAACAAAAAAGTGAAAAATAACTTTAGCTTCAGAAGTCGGTGACAAAAAAACTAAATCAATCAAACAAAGGTCACCGACTTCTGAAGCTTAAGTTATTTTTCACTTTTTTGTTTTCTCTGAAGTCGGTTTTATTTTTTTTAAGTTTTTATTTTTTTTATTAAAATATTATTCCCAACAGTATTACTAGCAGCCATAAATCACAAAACTAAGACACAAAAAAACATCGAGGCAGTTTATTACGAAGCTCTGTAACTGAACAAAATTGGTCACATCTGTGCACTGTTTAAATTAAAAGTAATTTTCTTATGCAGAATTAATTAATGACTAACGAGCTCAATAGGGTTCATCAGGCGGAAGCGTTAGAAAGTGACAGCATTATACTCTACCCATACGTGTGACAAAGACGGAGTGTGTAGAAGCTGGAGTTGAATGAATTTATGCCGGTCTATTTAGTAACGCGTCAATTTGGCGCGAGAAAGGTTGTGGGGGAGGCTACATTGAGGACGTAATGAAAAGCGCGCGAAGTATATTTATCGTGTAAAGTGTCTGTGGAAAATTAAAAAGTGAAAGAAACTTGTTGTTTATGTTTTAGTTTATCGTTGGCTATTGGTGCGAAAATTAGTGTTGTGTTGTGATGATTTTTAGAGGCAACTAGTATTATATTATGCAGAAGAAAGATTAGGAACAAACAATAGAGATAAGACATGTCCGGGACTAAAGCTACGAGAGATGAAACGGTCTAAAAATAACCCCAAGATAACAGAAAAAATAAAACTAGGCTGTTAATACTAGGTAAGTGCCTAATTAGAAATGTTTTACTATTCAGAATATGCAAAAAATTGTGAAAAAAATATTGAAACACTCACCCAACTCTTTAATATTTTTGACAAATATTAGAAACTTCTCGAGATTGCTGTGATCTCTGTGATCTAATTTTTCAAAGAACATGTTCGCTTTGATGTTTTTAATGACAACTATTTTAGAATAAAGAATGAATTGATACATCATGTAATATTTTTGAATGTGTACTACATGAATTTAAGTAATATAGGTAGGTAGGTACTTTAACTCGTATTAGGTTTTTTTTCTTAAATATATATTTCGGACCAATACTGGTATTTATTTTTATTCGAGTGACCAGTGATATCATTTTTAATAATACATACATTTAAAAACGTTAATCAATCAAAAATACAGTGAACTGTAGATGCAAATCTTATCACATATAGCTAAGTGTTAAACCGTTTTTGTGCATGTGGTGATGTGGTGTTAACCTGTAATTAATTGTTGTACTTGTAAATGTTACTCTAGTCATTAAGTCAGAAATGTACATGGTATAAACAATTGTTGGTTAACCTAAATAAATAAATAAAATAAATAAATAAAAGTGGCACTCAACAGTGGAACATTTACATTTTTAGTGGCTAATGTAGTTACAAAAGTTATAAACGAAACTGAACTTTTTCCCCAACGACTTTACCTAAAAAAATCTCTGCAAAGATTGCATGTCAACTTAAACTCCTCAGGGTTTTCAATTTTTCTTTTAAACTTGAGTCATTAATATACTTTCTTTCTCGCTTATTTCCTTTATGTAGGCAAACGTACTACTTAGTTATGTCTTAGGGAGCAATAAAAAGTTAAGTTTTATCGTCAAAATGTGCCAAGCCGGATTTCGTTAGGTACACTGTACACGCGTTATTGTAGAAATATGCTTTAAAAACATTTTATTACAAGAAGCTTAAATGCTTATTGGTACATAATCCGTTCTATCAGAATCCACGTTGAAATAAAGTCCCATTTCCTAACCGCCAAAGCCATAAACTTTTCAATTTGCGTTACGGAAATCCAAGTTTAAATTCCTTTTAAAATATTTACGGAGATCGCTATAACATTCTCAAAGACAAACTTCTAGACAACACTTTACGGCGTAAAAGCCTAAGTTTACTTGGAGTTGAGTCCGCGTAGAGCGATAAAGCATTTTTATTTTAGTTTGGTAGATTCACACGGTCCGACGGTTTTGCTTTGATTTGTGCGAAAAGTTGGAACGAATGTGAACGCAAATGTTCCACGTACCACACATTAGTGTGAGCACATGTTACTGTGGCTTAGATACATGTGTTCTCGTACATTTGTTACAGTCATACGACTGTTTGATACACCGACTATTTAATTAGCATTTGGAATATGAGGCGCAGTCATAGACATAGCTGGCTTAATTAATTGCCATACGATTTATTATAAAAAAAAAAGAAAAAAAAACATGTCAGTTATTAACACCCGTGTTCTTCTTTCAAACGCTGACGACGACGCGACGGGAAAATGAAAATATTTTTCCGTCGGTGTTCATTAATTTACTAATGATTTTGTTATCCGGTTTGGTCCTTGATGTCACGGTTTGTTATACTCTTCCGCTCTTTTTGTAACACCTAAAGCTTAGTCACTGAAACCGAATACAGGAAAAAGAGCAAGCTTATTTCTGTAGATGTTTAATTGACTTTTTTCTTTAAAATTCCTCAAACAAAATAATTTAATTAGACGTGATAATTACTCAAAGGCCCACTTACAAAGTTGGCATCACTCTACACAACGTTTAACAAACTCATAAAGTGTTCAATTACGCGTGCCGATGTAAACTGCCGAATATCTCTGTTCTCTATTACATTTAATCAAGTGCAACGTACGAGTCTCGGCCGTGTCGTACTTGTAAACGAGAACGCGCCCTAATTAGTCCCAACACGGCGATAAAGGCGGTAATGTGATAAATTAACGACTGTTCCTCTCACCGACTTTGATATCAAAAGCTTACGTTACACTCTGGTAGGGCTCGTAAAATACTATGTTTAGACACTAATATGATTTGTTGACGGCCTACTTAATGTGAAGGGTTAATTATTTTTCATGTTGATTTTAATTACGTAATGACACTTTTGTTGGCGACCGTTCGTGTTGTAATAATGGTAATAAAAATATAGTGCCTTCGCTATGCGTATTGGATGCGAGTGTACTTACTTAATCGAGCATCAATCACGTAGGGATTGCTTGATTTATTGATGCTATTGATTTTATTGGGGATTCGATCGGTGATGACTCAATGTTTTGTGATTGTTCAGTACCCAAAGTACTCTGCCTATTTATTGCCATGAGATTTTGTGGTCACTCACCATTTAAGGAGTATAATGAAACATTTTCAAGGCAAACATTATTTGAAATAATTTGAATTAGGTAATAGATTTGAAAAGAAAACAAAAAGCAAAAACAGATGTACACAATAATATACTTAGTACCTAGTTAATCTAACCATTAGGAGAAAATAAACCAAATAGGTGCTTACTAAGAAAAGCAATTTTACTTACAGATGCAGAAGAATATTGTGAGAAGAATTTGTAAAAATGGAGACCATTAAAAGTTGTAACAGATTCCGAAGAAGGCACGCAGATATGCTGAAATACAGTCTTGTATTCGTCGTTGTTACACTGGCCTGTGTTAACTCGCAAGGTAAGGAAGGAAAAGTCTCTTGCTTTTATTGAATACTTATTTTTTATCTTTAAGACTGTCTGTTGTACTAGTCAGGCATAGCAGTAATACTTTAAGTTCAAATGATTCCATCAGACCTACGGGTATTTCTATCATAATTCTTATGCACTAAATAAGCTGAAAATTCAATATGACCAAGAGCAAAATGATAAAAAAATCACAACATTCCAATTTAACATATACATTATATTTAATATATATCCTTTTGCTGAAATCATGGCAGAGATTCAATCAAAGGCATTTGTAGAAACAGGAAGCACATACAAAGGTAACACGTTATAACAGACTTGATAAAAAAAGAACATATAAAAAAGAGTTCCTATTTCATTTCAATAGAGCTAAATTTCTTTTTAAACTAAAAAGAACGTCATACGTTCAAATTATGTCACATTGAAATGACATAAGCGCGGCGGAAAAGTGGCGCCAAACTGCACTATTCACTGCACTTTGCTTCCAGTGCAGCGATTCAACTTTACTCGTAATTTCAACAAGCGTCTCACTTGGAATTCGATCAGTAAATATCCTTATCGCGTTTCTGGTATGAAGAGGAAATTATTAATAGCCCTTTACAACTATATTTTGCGTTGAGTGGCAGGAGGTACCAGTGTTATACGCTTAAAGTGATATCGGTTATAGTGAAGACATAGCTTTATAGAATATGATGCGATTATCCGGTTTAGAGACAGTGTAATCATAGGTCTGAACTGAATTATCCTTCCATAACGGCTTGTGTACACTATCTTCTAGCTTAGTTTGGTTTTGATAACGCTCTGTGTTTAGAAGCGGCAGGAAAACAGCCATTAATCAAAGACTTAGTTCTGTCTAAACATAGAAGGCAGTCAGAGATAAATTGTAAACTTTTCAGATACTAGATGTGATGTTACCATGATAATGATGTTTGCCAACCCAACTTACATTCTTACAACCTTTCCGGTTTCCTGAAAACGTTTAACGAGGGTTTTTTCACAATTTCTAATAAAAACCTGTGCGTGATTATTAAGACCCTCAAAACATGCTTATCTTCAGTAACAAATCTTCAGGTCACGAAGGGTAAGGGTATTTAATATTTGAGATTGATACACATCGTTACAGAAGTCAGTTCCCAAACACATAAAGCAGAATAGAAACATCCGAATTAAATTTGATTACAGTCCGTTCAAATATTTGTGTTAGGAGCTCTGAGATCCGAGAGCGCGATAGTGTAGAGCTAGCTTAGCTATGGTTAGATCTAGGTACGCTAGATCTAGTAAACTTCCTATAATTTGGTTCTAACAAAATCGGGCTCTAGGGGATTGGCTTATTAAACTGGTTTTCTGACAACTTTGTAAACATCTACTGCTTTCTCCCTGTTATTGAAAGTAATTACTTTCGTATCATGCAAAACATAGTCTACTGCATTACTGTTTAGGATTTAATTAAATTAAGTTGCTTTAATTGCGCGGTACTCTAAATCTAATTGATACTTTTTCGTATGTATCACAATTAAAATCTAAAAAAGAATTTCGTAAAATTGTCGAGAAATGTTATTATAATAATAATGTAAGGCCACTAAAGATAAATCATTTCGCAAATGGAATAATTCAATAGCATGAGAGCCAGAACTTCCAGGTCAAGAACGGACATTACTTACATTGTGGCTGGTATTCATCCCGATATCTAAATCATGCAATAACCGGGAGTGATATGAATAAAAGCGGTCGTTAGAGGAAATAGATCAAAAGCTTTATACCGTCATCTGTAACTGTCACAGCTACTTTATTGTGGTCTGGCACCAGCTGTTGTGCTCCAGCCGACTGATCCCTCGCCTATACAAATAACTTGGGTGCTATAAAACATTCTGTATTCATGTTTCTAATTTTGTTCCAGACATAACAGCTTGCTGTGACAAAGCCGAGGGGACTTGTCGCAGTGTTTGTGACAAGGTAGGTAATCTTAATCACTTGACCGCATTTTCCAGTGGTGTAGAGCTGCATGTTGAGGCTCCGATCTAATCGATCGCATCGCATTTTCCCATGTGCGCCGCTGACCGTGTCATATCAGGCACGTTCCGCTTAAGCATGTAGGAATCCTTCGACGGACATTCCACCAACTACCCATCTATTAATTGTGTTCAACCGTTAAATCTTAATCGTAATCCCAAAAGATTTCCAATCAAAGTTTTCAGTGGAAAGCTAAATTGACTAATTAAGTAAATTTATTGCTTCCCCCTAAACTTTTCGGTCGTCGTATATTTTTATCCGCGTCTGCCGAGGTCCTGTAATATTTTGTTCAACATAATGGTATCGTACATAAACCACAAAAGCAACGCGAGTCTTTGAAATCTTTGAGTTCCTTTTATAGTGTCCGTCCAAGTCTTTGATGTAACGTTTCATCTAAAACAAATAAAGAATACGTTGACACCAGTCATCTATGAAATCATCTATGATTTCCTTGGTAGCGTGTCTTCCTGCGTTATTGAAATATTATGCTAAGGAAATTATTCGAGTCGCCGCGTCGATCCTAATCAAGAATCGCGTCACAGCGCGGTCCGTTCCGAGAAAGCGCGTCAAGTGAATAAAAGTTAAATTATTAAAGCGTGTAAGAAGAGACGAACGCCGTGCACTAATACATTCGTATTTAATTCCGTCTTGTTAGGGAACACCGCGTGACGGCCGCTTCCTCCCCTGCGACACCGTTTGAATAAGTTACGCCGTACGCGCCACCATCGATACTTTGTTACATTCATAACGTACTCGATAAACTTTTATGATGACATGCACTCTTAAGATATTCAATATGATAGTGTAAAAGATACTTAAACATGCACATAACATTACGTTGTAACTTTAACTTTATTCGTAGAATAAGATAACATTTCCTTCGCCTCATTTCCACGATTCGATAAAAGTTAGTAAACAGTTGTTATCCTAGTAGATAATCGATACGATAATAACGCCACAACCCTACTCATCCGGTGATTTGGTACGTCAAAGCCCAGCGGGGTCGAGACGGAGACAATCTAAATAAAGTGGCTCCTCGTTAAACCAGCCATTAAACGTACTTAACCCCTTGTAAAGAGCCTTTGACAATTAATTGAACCGATATGAAACCATATGCTTTCTATGAATAGAAAAATAATTATGGGACAAATAGGTTAGTCCGTAATTTGTAGGAACGTGGAAATGGAAATATTATTGTTTGCCGCGCGTAGGAATGTAATTGGTAGTAGATGACAAGGCAGCGCTTTCCAGTGTAATAGCTTAATAACAGCGGCAGCCATTTTGCTGTGGGGTGGACAGTACAGGGTAATGACATCAAAAAGTAGCTGGAATAAAAGCTATGCGGTATTTCATGGGGTTTTTCCCAATTTCCTGAAACAGCACTATTAACGTTAATGTTATGAACCTATAAACTTTTATGTAAATAGCGCGGCTATCTGGTGGATGGTGACAACGATATGGATTTTATTAGGTGCAAAGAAGTTGACGGAATTTATGGACGCATTCAATTAACGCTTGAAATAGTGTCAGTTGTTTCCCTTCGTGTTAGTTTAAAATGCGCATTCTTTAGAAATGTATGAAATCGAAGGAAACTCTGGAAAAGAAGATTTACGTCTTTCATAATCCTCAGAATGATTCATGGTGACATTCCATCCGGTGTCTACAGGATATACCTATTAAGAGAATTATAAAATAAAATTTTTCACCCAAATTTTATGATGAGTATGGTTAATTGTATCTATGTAAGAACAAGAACATGTGTAGGGTTTATTAAGACGTTACAATCTCATAAATTGTTGTGGAATTTGTTGTGTGGCAGTGATGAATCTAGGGAGCGCGCGCGAGTACACACTCTGCTCGCGACACAATGAGCTTAGCAAAACATACTGATGCTAAAATTATAACAAATACTTGTGTTATCAACGAGACACGCAGTATGTACTAGATGTATAACATAATTACTGTAGAATAAGATAGACCAATTATCATTTTTGATGAAAGTCGGGATAGCAAAATGATTGTCTGTGGCCACTATTAAATAAGGATTGTAACATCGTCCTTTATGTCTGGGTGTGACAACCCTATCAGGCGTAATGGTTTACTCGACCAGTGAACAAGCGAGTTTATTAGATACACGATGCGCAATCTTGTACTTGTTACTGTTAGCATTCATTGAAACTGATGTTGTTTATTACACGACTTGTACGTGGTCCATTGACCGAATGAAAAATACATTTTATTAATATTTTCAGCTGTAAATAGCTTTGCGTAGTAACATATTCAGGCGACTAGATCAAAGGCGGCGGTTTCTTTGATTCGCGCTGCGAATGACCCAGGTTGTCACGTGAGTTTTTAAATATGTTTGTACACCATAAATATTTTGACGACAACATGCGCGAAAATGAGAATGAAACAGAAAAATAATTTATCACCGACATAAAACTGTCACTGAGTTGTCGCTCCTGGATTACGTCAATGTGAATTGATGGTAAGGGCATATGGAGTCAGACAGCCGACTAATGTATAAAAAAGCCTTGTTTTCCGTAATGGTGTTATGGGATATGTCGTCCTGACATTGTTCCATTACAACATGTTCATACGCGGCGTCATATGTTTTGATTTAGAATTTGACTCGATCTCTGTTGTACTAACAAATTAATGGTAAAGCATTTCTTTGAAACACTGTATGCTTATCATAAATATTCAACAAAGCCGCCTGAGTGTTCCCGAGCACTCATGTCGAAGTCAACTCATCCACACATTAACATGGTGTATGGGGAGCGGGATGCACGTGACATTTCGTTACAGGGATCGTCAACCGTGACAATCACGCCGCGGTCCCGTCGTATCGGGAATTTGTTAAGCGTGATCGGGATGCCGAGGACGAGGCCGAATCTATCGGATGCCGGGCACGTACCCTCAACTTTAGTGGCGTTTACCCGACATTCACGATGGCTGTCCGCTCAAATAATTTGTAACAGATGTCCGAATAAATGTATGTTTGTTTGGAAAGTACGGTAAAAAATCCTAAATTCCCATAGAATAATATGGAAACTTACGAAAGTGTAATAATGGCTTGCTTCCTAAACCAGCACCAATTATTTTTATTAACAATTAACAAGCCCGTATCGTATGACTAATGAAGTTTCCAGAATTAGTGACCAACTGTTGTCGTAAACTTGAACTGTTCACTACCAACCTAAAAATGATTATGACACGCAATAAATTATGAAATAAAGTCCTAAAGTAATAACATAATCCGCCGCGCATTCCCCTTCAACTTGAAAGTTGCGAATACAAACAAACAAATACGTCCGAATGGTTCAAAGCGGGTGAAAATAGACTCGTCTGAAATCCTTTCATGTCTGTTCGTCCGTCCCACGTCCGCGACACGTCGGCTCTTGGAATACGATACGTAATATCTTATTAAAAGTGACACTTAGAACATTTCAGTTGCTAAAGAGAGGTAGTCAGTCAGCACCAGCAATTAAATCCACATTTGCATACCTTGACGAAAAACTTATTCTCTATTTAATGAAATTCTCCTGAAATTGTAACTTCAAAGTTCCGCGGGAAATAATATTTGCAGGTGCAGGTACACCTACAAATATTATTTCGTTCACGATTTTGTCGCACGGCCAGATTTCCAATTAAAACTATGAGAACTAAACAAAATTATTTTCTGCGACAATTCCATTTTAAAATATATTAGTCGCCTGACACGACGGTGGAATTGCGACAGGGAACAAATTCGTGCCATCAGTAACAAAATAAGTAGTTCATAATATTTATTAGGAGGAGCAATCGACTGTCGAAGAGTTTTTTTGCGTGTTGATGATATTATTCTGTGTATAAATAGCAAATTCAGTATCAAGTCTGGGAAAACTGAACGGTCTGTGCAGATGGAGGCAACCGCATTATTGTTGTATCAGACGAGAACATCTCCGAGGGAGGCAGGGAGAGGAAGGGGAACGTCACCAGCTCGTTAATCACTGCTGTCACCGCTCTCTTGACGGCTCCAACGTTTTGGCCAAACTTTATTGCTTCTCCGACAAAAGAGTTTAGTGAAAAAGACATACGTTCCACGTCGTAAATGTCCCCACTGTTTTAAAATAAGAATTCACAAATAAAACACCAACATTACAGTCTACTCTTGCCTTGCTTGGATATTTTAATAACAAACTGAAAATTCTTCAGAAGTTCGAAAATTCTTCATTTCGAAAATAATGTTTACGAACTGTCTTGGTAGAAAACCACTGATAGTTGGCTCGTTTGAAATACTCGATTCAAAGTAAGATATTTCCAAAGGAACCGTGTAGGCTGGTATGTAAATCAAGCCATAGGAATGGCATCAAAACAAATTTACAAAGAAACATCAAAGCTGTGACGGTGCCGCCGTTTTGATTCCGTCCTTTGATTACTGGCCGAGTTTGTCCCGGGTTTGCTATTTTGGTGCTGTTTGTTGTAGCGTGACGCTGATAAATTGGAACAATACGAAACAAAAATGTTCGGAATACTCCGAACGGTTTTGTTCATGTCGAACATGTTTGAGCAATTGAAACATGCATATGTGTCGTGGCAATTGCATTTGTGACAGCCCTGGGCACATCAGTAGCAGCTCGCCACGCGCCGTCGGCTTCCCCGTGGCAATAATTACAGGCGGGTAGTTGCTAAACTATTTAGGGCGTCGTTCAGAGTACACTGCGTGCGTCGTTTTATTATGTCAACTGCAAACCCTTTGTGTTTTAATTAGCCCCGAAATGGCACTCGAGATCTTTATTGGGTGTTGCGGTGTTTTAAGATATCATTAGCGACAGGTTGATTTATGGGCATATTAAATTGATCTATTGATGTGCCTTTTATTGAAGTAGCGTCGAGTGATATTGAAGATCTTCTTTGCTCATTAATTATTGTTTTTTGGACTGTGTCTTTAACGATGTGTGTCTGATTTTAATCATCTTCTGTCCTTGTTGGCCTTTAATCAAATTCTGCTTAGATTATTCAACCCTGTGTGGTATGTTTGCTTAAACAATCAAGGCTCAATCAAGGTGATGTATGCTTGACACCTGGTGTTTACCTGCATTGGGCCATAAGGTAATTCACACATCACAGGTGGTACCTACCGCGGTGCTCAAGGCATAACACGCAATGCTTACCTACAGTTGACTGTGCGGTTTCTTTACTATGTTTCCCACTAAACTACATATTATTCTTTAGCATACATAGTTATCATTTCATTTATTAATTCTCGCTTCATGTTATATAACAGTTTCCCATCATCCATACTTAACAATCAAATAAATAGCTTAATAAAGTCAATAGGTGCCTACCTAGCCTTATTTAAAGGTCTTTCTTCATAGGAAAGTTCCAGTAGAACATTGTGGATTAATTAAAGATTTATCTCGACAATAGCCTGTGTTAAAGTAAGTGTCGCTTGAATCCATTAATTATTTCCAGAATAATTTTGGTTAAGTGGTGAAAGCTTTCGTGAATTTATCTTAGGAAATGAAAAGTAGAAGAGAAAATGGAATGGAACATAAGTGTCCGTTACATGCAGGAAAACTAAAGTTTAGTAATAGCTGTGCTTGGAAGCAAAATAGCTGATAATGTACAGGTTCGACAAACTTAATGAACGTATAAACCGCAAAGTAATCAACACTCACCGATCGACAACGAGCCGGCTAACGCGCGAATTCACCGCAAAATGCACTGGAGAGCAGTTAAATTTTATTAGAGCTATATTATTACGTTGTATATGTAAAATGGTTGGCGTGTGTGCGTTCCGAATTCTAATAGATTCATTGTCTTCGCGGTTCCTTGAATGGTGCTATTTGTCACAAAACCTTAGGTCGAGGACCTCACTGTTATCACCTTCCCATCAGCGATCATGTGCATTGCGCTACCGGACTTCGTATGAATGTTGATCGTCAGATATTTGTGGAGAGTGAGCAAACTGACTGCCAACAAAGTAAACGGCGAAGTGAAAGGTGACAACTCCTCCTGTTTACAAGATTGTTTTTTGATTTATGGCCTGATGCAACGCAATCATGGCCGCAAGATACCGATGAGTTGTGTTGGCTGTGTTGTCTTCTAAGCTTGGAACTTAGAACACAACAGACAGTCTTAATTGTTTTCGCGCCGAGGTGACAGGAGATTTATGGTCACGATACAACCACGTTTATGAGCGATTACGGCAAGAGCAATAAAAGTAGAGGAGACGGTTGCATTATTTGATACGCTTGATCATAAAGAAGTATAAATTATCATAAAATACTAATAGAGCAACAATAAAACGAGATACAATGGATCAATTTCAACGGCATATGAAATGAATCACGTCTAACTTTTATAGTTGAAGTAAGCAAATCCAGGAAGTACAAGTGATGATTGAATACTTGCATAAAACTAACATTCCGACCACGTATATCACAGGACGTGTCAACTGTCATGGCGTCAATGCCAGCGCAGCGCAATGATGTCAACCACATCCGATTGTCTCCATGCTAATACCATTGGAGACCACCTTCGTATCATTGTGATACAAGCGAGGACTTTATATTTTCTGCCCACCATCGACAAATTGTAATGTTCGGTGCGGATTGAATATTAACGTATTTTTTAGGCAGTTATTCTGTTTTATTATGATTCTTCATAAGGATTAGTCGCTTGTCTGTCGTCTGCGTTTCCGCAGGTATATATTGGTGCATGTTATTCGGCAGCCAGCCATTTAACGATTGCCGTATGACGCCATTCCCAGATTAATTCACTTAATTTACTACTGTTTGCTCTTGGCACTCGAATGGGAACTGTAATTTGCTGGCTTACTCTTACAAGAATTTGTCTTTTATCAGTGTGTGATCGATCAATTACAATTGTTGTAATCACTGAACACATACTTGGTTATCTTGCACAGTAAAGTAAACGTTACCGTTGCGTTGTCATCATCATCTTCATCTCAGGCGGCAGTGACTTCGGATATAGGCTTGCCTTCTTTTCAACCAGCAGGGTAATGGCGTAACTCACTTGGAGCAATAGACATGCTTTTCATTTTAGCAGGTTTCTCGTTCATCGGGTTAATTACTTTGTTGAGCAGACGATTTTTATAGCCTTAGATAGGTTAGCAGTAGTAGTAAGAGCAGGATTTCGATAAATGATACAGCTAGTGATTAAATGTGTGATACGCAATTGGAGTGCAGTTTCCACAATTTTGTTGGCCTGAAGTTCTTGTTAGTAATCCCGTTCCGTCTTGTTCCCAGAACCAGTCAGAATTATTTAACATGTTGGTCTAGGTATTGTTAGAAATGAATACTAACTAAAAGTTCTGGTGTCTATTCTACGAGCGTTTAATTGTGTCTGTCGCATTAGGAAGTTATATCGGAGTACGGCGGTGAATGCTGCCAACACTCATAGTATGTCGGTTAGAAGTTGTCTGCCGACTAGCGAATGTGCCGTGACTCACGCCGACAAAACGATTTGCACTTAAAAATAACACCACGTTCGTTCGTTTTAATTAATTAATTTGCACGTAAGCGATAATACTGTGAGGGAGGTAGAAGTTGAAATTAAAATTGCCATGAAAAATATTTTGTGGGGTGCGTCTAACACATTAATTCTTATAAAATAGAATGAACTGCTCCAAACGAATTGTAGGATGTACCTCAGAGAGCTTGAATTCTTAAGTGGGCGTTCAAATTATGAAATCGCTGACGCTGAGAAGGAAAGGCACTTAATTTGAATTGGCATACTAATGAGTTAGAACAGGAATTCATTAATAAAGCTATGCAATCCTTTCTGCTTATTTCACGAGAGCTACGCAGTCTGGGTACTGATAATGTTTAAAATAAAATATGACATTAACATTCAACTTGATGTTGAATACCAATTTGCAGTTCGTCGATTGTTGGAGTATGAACCGTGATTGCAGATCGTGTGGGTTGAATTAGTCTTGCTGGCACCATCTGATTTGTATACAATGATCATTGTTCCGACACTTCACGTGCGAGGCTTGGAGCTCATAGTGTGCCCATAGGTTAATCGATGACATTATTCGATACCTCGGGACTTGTAAGACGTAAGGGACTTAACGTTAATGACGTATACGCCCTTTGAGTTCAAAGGGATCGCCATGTTTTACTATTACAACTTAATATTTACTCTGTGATCTTGTTGTGACGGCTAAATAGCTGAGAAAAATATGTGCATACCGTTTTTATGGTTGTGTCTTCGTGTTCGTATTTTTAAACTCTCTCGCCTTTGCCTTTCGTCACTAAGGAAAATATCGTAAATTATGCACTCGAAAATGTCAGCATAGACGATTAACTTCTAAATGATGGGGTGTTTCTTTTTTGCGGACGTGTGTTCGCTGTGTCGCATAATAATTATTGTTATTGGGTCCCTAATGTTCTTTACGACTGTGATCTTAAAAAAATATTGTTCTCTCTCAAGAGTATTTTAAACAGCCGAAGAATTGTTGTTTTTCTTTGTTCATTAAATGAGTCTGTTTAATAAACTCGACAACATGAAACTTTCAATATTTTGTGAAACTTTGAAAGTTTGCACAGAACTTTTAACAATCTCGCCTCTTGACCTTTCGTGAACTCCGCAGTACATAGAAGTTGTTCTATTAGTAAAAAATAATTAAACACTCGTTATCAGCAGCCAGACATCGTGTGTGTTTATGTTTGTGTGCTCACCTCTACAACGTGTACTGATAACCCTGTAGCGCCGTCTGTGAGATAACGCGACCTACCAGATGCACATCTCAGTTATTTATGCATATTACTGTGATTTCGTAAGCTCTGTAGGGTTATCTAATATGTGATTGCTTCCATAAATTTTGACATGACATTAAGATATGTTTTCTTCGAATTAAGTGGACGAATAGTGCTGTTTGTTGATGTGTCAAAATTGAGAATTGATGGCATAACGGAATGGAACATTATATAATCCCACGTGTAGCATGTTTTACGTGAAGATTATTTATGAAAGGAACATTAACGTAACATGAAACATCGTAGGTACCTACGACTAATTTTTAAAACGAATGCGAATGAAAATAATTTTTATGTTTAACACAATCTAAAGTCATTTGTCATAGTGACCTAACAAAAACAAATGCTAATAAAATAAAACATCGAAATGATGTCAACTTATAAGAATACCAGAATTGTTTAACAGCAATTAATATTTAATTAAAAACAAACATAGTCAATAAACTACAACTTAACAAGATGAAATGCAATGTTATTATATTGCCCACTGCCCAAACTCTTAATTAATAAAAGCAGCGAGAGACATCTAAATTGATAAAGTAACTGGATATTTTAAAAGGGACGTGGTACGACAGTCGTAGTGTTGAGCAATGTGTAGCGATGTGTCCGGACATCAATTAATATCATTAAGCGTGGTTTTATGAAACAAACATGAACAGAAAATCTGCTTCGAACAGTTTGTAAATTAAATACGAACACGTTTGAGATTTGTAGCCCTTCCCAGGACAGAGATAGACAAAGGTGATGGAGAAAGGGTTTCCTTTGGAATATATCGTTTCGTATTGTGCAAGTTGGCTTGTATGGTTGTTAATAAAGAACAAGCTTTCATCCTAACACTTCTTAGGTCTGCAGGACAAAAGATTTTCCAATTAAGACTTGAGCTAGATGTGTAGTGTGTAGCTCTTAAAGTATCGTATGCTTATTTGCGGATAAAACACGTTTTAAAACTAGTGACCAAATCCTTTTGTTTGTAGAGCAGTTCCTGATTTTGCTTTCTGCACTTTATGACGTGCTGATCCTACGTCCTAACCGTAGGGTACACGTATACCATAAAGGGCGAGGAAGGAACATGGATGGGTTTTAGTCAGTAAGAGTCTGACACTCACTCCCGCTCCGCCCAGAGTGGGAGAAGTCATTTGATGATTTCCCATCCTAAAAAAACAAAAAAAAACACGGGTACACGTATACTATGCCTTTTTAGGTAAGACTGAAGAATTCCTCCTGTAAACCATTCATAATCACTTCTGTAGATATTTTTTTTTAGATTGAGATTTCTGGACTTTCTTACATTCTGATCCCACGTCCTAACCGTGGGCAACACGTGTTTATTTACCACTGCCATGCGTCCCGGCAGTTGCGTAACTTTTTATTACATCTTATTCGGCGTTAGTAATGTTAGTATTCCTTGTTGTAATTAGGCTGTGGTTATATTTTGCGTGTTATCTGTATGTTTATGTATTGCTGCCTAGGAAAGCAGATGTGTAGAGGAACGTTGAGATTGTAATAAATGTTGAAACATAATTGAATTACTATTTCCAGTGTCCAAAAAATAGTGGCGTAATATTAGACTCACTTCTTCTTCTTTTTCGTGTGGCTAGTGCCTTAACCTTTTGTTAGTTTTTTAAGCCGCCTATGAGCCTCTGACTTGGCTTTATATCCCGTCGAGAATTATCTATCTCCTCACGATGTTTTCCTTCACCAAAGCGAGTGATACTCGTAATTATACGATACGTAAATCCGAATGCCTTGATTTACTCATATCGGCAAGTGGTATCAACAGTTGATTGCTGATAGTTGCATTGGTGTCCTTCTAAATGAATCTCAGTACCTAATATTTAAATTACATTTTTTTGTTTCAGATGTCTTTAGTGGAGATCGCATCAAATACGTCGACGTTTGAACAATGGGTACCAAACATCTACAGATTTTGCACACCACGCTTGGTAAGTTTTCCGTCTGATTAAGATAAAAAGCTTTTCCTTTTCATTGGAGTATTAGTTGTAAACATTGAGAATTTGAGACAAAACTTTCTAATTCATACGATAACTATATATTTACTCCTATAAGTACAAACTCCTGTGCTACTGTACTCAAACGCCAAACCACTTCAAAGCACTTACCTCAAACATTAGCCCATGAACAAACGCTAGCATCAAATGGGATCGTAGGCGGTACCGCAGTAAGGCGATACGACTCATTCAGACAATCACAGTTTAGGCCGCCATTGAACTCATTCTCTGAAATAAATCTTCATTCATTTTTGTCAATAAACCGCCTATCAGTATTGTATTGTAATTGGGGTTGGTATAAAGTTTCCTGCCCTTACAATGCCGTGCCTAAGTATAGAGTTACTACAAACAATGGTGTGTAAGAAAAGGAAGGATAAAGACGTAATTTGATTTACAAATGATAGGTTTTATATGTATGTGTTCTGATTTTAGCCTGATCAACTGTTTTTGTTCCAGATTGAGTTTTGGATATGCATGAATAAGACGATTCAAGGTAATATTTATTTATTGATGAAATTATAAAGAATTATCTTAATCAAATTAATGTCACAGTTATAACTTTTGGTAGATAGAGGTACCTCTACTTTTGCTACAACCAAAGCTTTTAATTTTACAGCAAAAAAAAAAACAGAATAAAGGTTACTGATGGCTTTCAGTAAACTTGTTAGAATTAGTTTGTCAAAATCACAGTGATCTTCATTCTCGTTATTATTAAGTTGCTTTTAGGTTGAGTTTCTGTGTCAGAGCCAAAATAACTGTGAACGTATCCATCATCATTTCCCAGTAGAAACTTATATACCCATGTCATTATCATTTTAAATTCCATTTTGAAGCAGAAGTGGTGTCCGGGTCCGGCTGGTGGGGCCGCGCGTGTTGCTCGCTGGGGCGCCTGACGTCATGCCGGCACGCATGCGCCATGGCGGCCAACGAGAGCGCGCTGGTCGGCGCGGGCGCATGTCGCCGCTCTGATGAGATCGCCTTCTTCGACTGTGTGCAGAGACAGGAGGAGGCTCAGCATTGCTGTTGTGAGTACTATACTATAAAGATGATGATCATTTATTGTCGTCGGAAGGATTTGGTCTAAATTGTTGTTCTCCTTTTATGAAACAAATAAAAAGAATTCCAACGAAAATTCAGTTAACAAACTTTGTTAAAAGCCGGATCTTACACATTTTTGTTGAGAATTAAAAATTGACCAAAATTGACCTTCGAAATCAGCAGCAGTAGTAGTAGCAGCAGTTAATTTGTGTTTAGTCCAAAGGAATTAACTTCAATCTATCGACGTTGCTAGCGCACTCATAGAGCCTCTATGTCCGCAGTTCACTTCAGCTAGGAGGTATCTACACATATATATAATAGCCCTCGCCTGATTTGGTGCTACAACATCCAGACTGCGGCTCTCCGTCTATATCAACCCCTTACCAACCACAGGATCGATGGGATCGGCTATCAGCCTCACCAGATGGATTTGTAGCATTGCAGCCTATCTATTTCTAGTTGTCTTACTTTTTTTTCAAATAATTCACGTTGCCTTCTATCTTCCCGCAGCGCAGACACAATCCATGACATGTCACGGAGAGTGCCAGAAAGCGCTTTGGCGTCTCGGTCAGTCGCGCGTCGACCTGCAAGCCAGAGCTACGGCGCTACAGTCTTGTGAGGAGTCCCCTGATCTCATGAGGTGTCTGAGGGACCTCACTGATTCTGTGGTCTCTACGGATACTACTAAATGTAGGTAACCTAGAAATAATTACTAGCCTTCTGTTGTGGATCGGTCGGAATGAATGGGCTAGCGTGTGTAACTTTACTGATGCTACCAACTATCTGTGGAAAGAAATGAACTACTAGAAAAAGACAGGGCCTCTAACAAATTTCATCACGTACCAGTTCCTTTAACCAGCATCTTAAGGATATCCGTGACTTACGTTTGGTTCATCCACCAGTCAGAGGTCCAAGTAGACTCACGTTGATATGATCTACCGATTTTAATACTCGTAGATTATCGTGATTATTGTGCTTGTTTGGTCTGATCTGATTTAGCGACGGTACTCGATTTCGACATTAGTTTCTGATAAATTGCCTGTTGGTTTTAGAATTTGCTCACTCGTGATATTAACTTGATTACTTTATTCGGCCACTATGTGATCCAGATATATCCTGTTGCCGGGAATCAAATAAACCAGAATGCCAGACGACATGCGAGCGAGTCCTGAAAAGTAAAGGCGTATTGCAAGAGATAGTGGAGGCTCTAGAGGTAGACTGTGGAGCCCCCTTCATTCTTGATGGATTCTGGCAATGTTTCCTGAAGAAGGACGCGCCGCCCGAACCTAAGGATCTCATTCCGCATGATATAGCTAAATTGCATTGTTGTCAGAAGGTGAGATTTTATTGATTTTGATCAGACAGGATTTTCATGTAGGCGTATAACTAATGACCATTTTCTATTTTAAAGGTTAGAAATGAATAAAGTCTAACATCATCTATAATGTACATTTTACAACTCAATTTGAACCTTACATCAATATTTTTAAGTATTTCGGTCGTCACGTGGCCTTGATCCACTGGGGGATCAAACTTGCTTCGCCTTCGCAAAATCCTCAAACAAACTTCCGATTTCTTTAGCAAACGAAGTGTATTATGTGCCAACGAACTATTGCCAAAAGTAAACGAACCAAACTTTGTTTCAGGCAGTGACAATAAACTGTCGAAGATTATGTTTCGAGACGTTCAACTCCGGATGGCAAAGTAACTGGCAGAAGTTTTACTCGGAATGTTTGGGGGATCCCCAGGAGATCATACTCTCGGAGTGCATGGATGATGGTATGTTTTATTTCGGATCTTAAATATACTAGACTGATTGTAGACCATTTAAGTAGAGCTGCGAATAAATCACCATTCCTTATGTCTTCTTGATATCGTAGAGGATGGCAACGAATCCGAATTACGGCAGAACTTATTGAAGGATGACTGGTCACTTTGTAGTAATACATATTCATTACCATATACTGAAGGACGTATTATTTCTTTGCTACTGTTACCATCAACTACTTACTTAATTAGTATCATTGTGACTGAGATGAAGTCTAGCCTAAATGCGTTATTATTATAGTCTCTCTTTTTGCCTAACGTGTCTTCGAACTAACCAGATTTCGATTTTACATTTGAATAAGACCTTCAAACGCTCTTCATTGTTTCGTATACATGCTAAATTGCAGTTGCAGTGTCCTCAATCTTTGCAATTCACACACAAGCTGCAGCTAGAAAAACATGCTAAATCGCTCGCATCCATTATTAATGTGGCATTCCCGCGCCTTGATGAGACGATGCGTCGACCATGCAGATTAGGGCAGCTGACTAGAATATGCCGTTGTGATTACCCTAGCTCTTTAGCGGTGTCTGTCGGTACTTTAGAGATGCTTTGTGTTTTAAACGGCTCGAGATTTGCAATTGTGGCATCATCAGATTAGAAATATCGGTTGCGTTTCTTGGAGCTCTAATGGGATGAGGCCATGGAAAGTTACTTTAGGATTCTTATCTCGTACCTTGAGTATGATAGTGGTTGTTTGTTCAAAATACTTATATTTACAAATGCAATTTTGTACATATGGTAATATGTACAGAATTAATTAGCCCATAAAATCATTGAACTTTAAAAAAACTCCTTCAAAGTGAAGGAGTTTTTAAAAGTTTAATAATGTGATGAGTGTCTGTTTATGAGCGGATTCGTTGTCCCCAAGTAGTCCGAGAAATGCAAAGTAGTCTAGTTCTTTGAATTGACAGTGGAGGCGCCATGTTCCCTCGGCTGCGCTGGTCTCACATACTGCAATCAACTGAACAGTCGTCCCACCACGCTGTTCAGATCATGCACCGCGCAGGCAGACCTCGAGGCACATCTAGCAGTCGCCGAGCAGAAGGGAAGTGGGTAAGATATACTGCTTAAGAAAAATTGTTAGAAAAGTTTGAACCCTAATACCAATCGGAATTTTGATCAGCTGCCTTTCTCGTGCGTGTTTTTGAACTTAGTTGACGGAACAAAAACCAATTACGAAAGTGGAAGTAAGGTGTTTGTTGAAACAATCTTGTCCATTAATATGATAGTCACAGCAGCTTGAGAAATCAATTGCCAAATCACTAACTAGTTTCTAAAAGATCCTTCCGGATTAGCAAAAAGTTCAGCAGCATACAAATTTTCCGGAAGATAGATTAACTAAATAATCCATTTATTTGTTGCAGAGTTTTGATAATATCCGGAATGGAGTTGCCCCTGAAGAACTCATCTCAGTGTCCCATTGATATTTGGAAAAGTGTCGCCTGTGCGCTTCACGTCAAGCCCTGTACAGCAAAGGTGAGCAACCCTTTTAAATATTTGAGCAACCAGATAGGTTCGTCGATTTGGTGAGAGACGTTGACGAGGGTCGTGTTTATAGGGCGACCGATAGTCAAGGCAGAAATAGGTTGTCGTGTCAATTATAGTGTGTGGTGTGGATTCGTACGTATTGACACAATTTTAATATATCCTGCCACTGCTCTGAAGAAAAGCATCGTGAAGAAACTGGCTTATTCTAAAACTAAAAATTTGGTCGCGCGTGATGTAACATCTTCATCTACATCTTAAGGCCTGTATCCCACCCGGCCGCCGCGGGAGAGGCAACGGGCGTCGCGGGCCACGTGGTGGCTACCGGCCACCGTAGATGCGGGCCTGTGGACGGCTGGCTATGGGCAATAGCTGGCCGTCCGGCCGTCTAACGACGACGACAGGCCGTGTCGACGGCGCGTTCGTGTTCCACGCGCGCCTCAAAGAGATGTCAGCAAAAGGAGAGGGGCCCGCAAGGGCCGAAGCCTGCCGGGGTTGCGGGCCTGTTCGAAAGAGATACCGCGGCCCCGGAACGTAAAAGGCGAGGAAGGAACATGGATGGTTTTTAGTCAGTAAGAGTCTGACACTCCCTCCCGCTCCGCCCAGAGTGGGGGGGGGTCATTTGACGATTTCCCATCCTTAAAAAAAAAAAAAAAAAAAGGCCTGTATCCCAACAGCGGAAACGTTGTTGGCTTATTATGCTGCCTGCACACAAGTGAAAATCTGATCCAGTTCTTAATTGAATCGTCCCACCGTTAATCGAAAAACGAAACGTTTTTTAAAGATAATAAAACAAATGTCCACATAAACGAAATTTTCCATAAACTCCAAAAATGACTCATAGATAACATTTTGCGATTCCCAGCACTAATGTTTGCTCAATGTTGCCCCTTTTTTCACTTTTTCAGGGTCACAGCAGTCTGCTATGTGCAGAAGAATGCGCGAGCCTGGTATCTTCGTGCGTCGAATGGTCCCGAGCGCCTCCTACATTGACGGCGCGAGCGTTGTGTGCCAGACTCACACCCACTAACACCAACGCTCCATGTGTACCTCTCCATCAGTTCATGTCTCCTAGTAAGTAACACCAGCATATCGAACAGGGGCTAAAGTTAAACTCACTCATACTCTATTGAAAAAGGAGGATCCTCGAACTAGGCGGGTAATGTGTCTGGTGGGCTACTGCCCGATTTTCAGGATTTTTAGATCTCGCTACAAGATCTTTTGTCAATTTTGGATATGCCACTGCCAGCACACATCTGATATTGACAGAATCGTTGCAAAAACTGAGCGTAGCGGCTTTGAAAGCACAATATTTAACTGGTATTTTCAGGTACAGAGGCTCCATTATTGTCTGCGAAGGAGGTGGTGACGTCACCGTGCTCCGGGTCTCCTTGCACCTCACCACAGACATGCGTCATCAACAGGAACTGTCTGCATGGCGGCGCCTGTCCACGATACTACTGCGTCGATGGCTGCCCGCTCGGTGAGTTGAGAATAAACCTCTCACTCTTATGAAGAGGTTATTCACCGACCCTGGTCCTATCATGGGTTTTGAATGATGATTGAACCTACACTTGCCAGTTCTGTGCCATTTTCGCTTATGGAACTAGTCTGTAAAATCCTTTGCGTTTGAGGGGGTTTTGAGTTGAGACCTTTAGAACTTATCCTCCATGCCTCAGAAAGCATGTTAGTCTTGCGCCTGATCTGTTTCTTGTCGTGTCTGATTGCTGTTCCGTCGGAACATTATAGTGATTGAAGGGAGCATGCTCTTGTGTCTACCTTAACCCTTCTGTAGTATGATGTCTCCATTGAGATTGGCCAAATGCCCACCATGACCGAAAATGATCAGAACGATTTTTTCGCAGAACACGCTAAACGCTGATGAAGTTTTTGAGACAACAAATACTGTTGACTCGAAAAGCTTTTATAATTTCCTTCCAGGAGACAGTTCATCCCAAATCGTGCCAGTTGGTTCGTGGGTGCGGGTGCCAATGCCGTCGTCACTTCACAAGGCGTGCTTCAAGATCTGTCGCTGCGGACACAAGGGACTGATGGACTGCCAGCCATTACCATGCGTTGAGATGGAGAACTGTCAACTACATGATAGAGAAGTTATGCAAGGTGAGATAACGGCTTTTGATGATTCAAGCTTTGCGGATTTCATTTTCAATTTGAATTTTGTAATAGTAGGTTAGCACCCAGGGGATAAAGCAGTGTCTTACGACTAGGGCATACTATCCGGATATCTGGATATCCCAATTATCCGGATATCAATTGCATTACTATTCGGATAATACGAATAAACGGATATTTTTTGGTTTATTATTTTTTCGCATTTTTACGTGTTCATAAAGATCGATTGAAAGACTTTTTCATGAAATAGTAATTCAATCGACCTGTAAAAACTTGGAGGGTTGTATTGATGATCATAATTCTGTAACTACATACGTATTACAGTCGCGAATCATATTTTATTGAGCATGCAACCTAACACTTGCCTGCAAATTGAAAAAAAAAAATATTTCGCGGGCTACCCTGGAGCATCCAACTTACTAAAGTCCGGTCGCGGAGCACGAAGAATTTCGTACAATGACCTATTATTACCTGTCTCTATCACTCTCGCGGAAATATAATGTGTATCGTTCGCACAGATGCAATGGCCGCCGTCCTCAGGGATTGTAAACCTTTTGAGGTTTAAGATAATTTATTCTCATAGGAATTACACTATTCACTTACATGAGAATATTAATACTAGACACTTAACCTGCCTGAGAGTGGTAATTTTATTTCTCATAATAGTCATGATTGTAATCTTTCAGTTATGTTCTCTGACAGTATAGGTAAGGGGCTAGGTAAATTAATTAGCAATAACCTGAATTATTGTACCCAAAACAATTGTATGCCAGGGTCAAGCTACAAACAGGTTATGGCATCTGCGACAAAAACCGTTTGTGATCCTAGTACCACCATAACTGTATGTGTAGGTAATAGTTCTAAGATTAAGAAGGAAGATATCACTGACTGTGTATCCGAGTTGTTAAAGTTAAAATGTAGTAAAATCATATTGTGTGCTTTTCCCTATTTTGAAAATTTGGGTAATAGAAAAAACAATTATATACACATGTTAAATAACCATATTCATTTTCTAGTAGGTCACTATAATAGTGATAGACTTATGTATCGGGATATCAACACTATTGTTGGTAATCTTAAGTCGACACGAGGTAAGGTGTATCTACCTATTGGATGTAGACACAAAATAGCTCGGCTATTATCTTATAGTATTCACACAGACATAAATAGTATGTCTAAGTTTAGTTATATTATTAATACATCGACAATTAGTAATTCTACTAATGTTCAGGTGACTGGCACTAATGAATATAGCACTAGTGCTATAAATGTTTACACACATACTGAGAAGGATTCATCTGTCACCGTGGAAAATTCTCAATTAGGGTTTATTAGTGATAGGGTCTTGTTGTCAGAGGATGGCACGGGAGTCTCCGGCCTCACTCCATATATTAATTTAAACTAGAAAGTGAGACAACAGAAGGTACCATTAACAATATTATTGTTAATCCTACCAACAAAAAGGTATCTTCTTGCACTCAATTAGTGAGTAAAAAAGGGCCTCAGCAGAACACCTTAAAATTATTCCACCAAAATATCCAAGGCATTTCTTCCAAATTATTAGAAATTGAATTGTTTTTAGAAAATAGTAAGTTTGACATTATTTGTTTCACTGAACATTGGCTAAAGGATTACCAAAGGCTTATTAATTATGAGAACTATATGGTGGGTAGCTGCTTTAACCGTAAAACTATGCTTCGTGGAGGATCCTTAATATTAATAAAAATAGTTTGAAATATAAGCAAAGTTATGACATAGTAGGTCTCTCGGTTGAACATTGCGTCGAACTGTCCTGTGTTGAGCTAGATAAGCATGTAGTTGTGTGTGTGTACAGACCCCCAAACTATCAAAACTTTTCCTTATTTGAATCAATAATGGAAGATGTCCTGGCAAAACTTACAGCCAGTAATAAGTCAACAATTATTTGTGGTGATTTCAATATCAATATTTTAGAAGAGGATTCAAATAGCAGTCGATTATTAAATCTTTTTAAGTCATTTGACTTGACCAACACTTTTATAGAACCTACTAGAGTAACTTCATCTTCTGCTACTTGTATAGATAATGTTTTCTGCAATTGTGATTATTTAGATAAAGCCATAGTGAATTGTTTGCCGTCTGACCATAGCGGACAAACTGTAACTTTTAGGTGTAAAACGCCAATACAAAATGTTCAGATTAAATTCAGACCTATAACTTCTTGCTAATTAAATAGTTATAATATTTCCGTACAGAACAAGTTAAGTGAAATGAGCCAAGAGGATATTAATATAAATCAATTGTATGATCGTTTCTTTTCATTAGTTCACACGGAATTCAACAAAACTTTTGAAAAGAAGACAAAGAGTATTTGCCCTAAATTTATATTTAGTGATTGGGCAACTAGAGGTATAAGAAAAAGTAGGGAAAGACTATTTGAGCTTTATAGCCTTAAGCCTTT
The DNA here is from genome assembly GCA_916618015.1 of Xestia c-nigrum. Lineage (NCBI taxonomy): Eukaryota > Metazoa > Arthropoda > Insecta > Lepidoptera > Noctuidae > Xestia > Xestia c-nigrum. The sequence goes on along the minus strand of OU745261.1, from coordinate 17,347,245 downwards.
TATAAACACAGAAACTTTTAGCAAGTATGTTGCTACATATTCAAAGATTTTTAGAAATACTTGCAAAGTTGCTAAAGCCCTGCACATTAGCAACAAGATCAAAACATCAGAAAATAAAATAAAGACCGTTTGGAAAGTCATAAATAACGAGACTAACAGAAAGAAAATACGTAATAATAGCTATACATTAGATACAGCATGTGGTCCTAAAAGCTCTAATCAGGAAGTAGCTCAAGAATTTGTAAATTTCTTTACCGATATACCAATAAAAACTACGGAGGCCCTTAATTCCTCACCTGAAATATCAATTAGCTTATTAAAGGCGAATGTGTCTGGCTGCCTGGCTGAATTTAAATTTAAACACATTAACCCTATAACAGTTATTAAAGCTTTCCGGCAAATTAAAATCAAACTGACCGAAGATTTATGGGGAATGTCTATCAAAGTTTGTACATCTATACTTGAGACTATAGCCCCGTACTTAGCTTTAATTTTTAATTCATGTGTAGACCAAGGAGTGTTCCCAGATTTAATGAAATACAGTAAAGTCATACCTCTTTTCAAATCCGGGGACAGTAAAGATGCCAATAATTATAGACCTGTATCCGTGTTACCAGTTTTTAGCAAGGTTTTTGAAAAAGCTTAATCAAATGCTCTATCATTTTAACACCAACAGAATCTGGCATGATCAACAGTATGGTTTCACCAAGGGACGTTGTACAACTGACGCCGGTGTAACCCTATTAAAGCACGTTTTTGCTGCGTGGGAAGAGTCCCAAGACGCAATAGGAATTTTCTGTGATCTCTCCAAAGCTTTTGACTGCGTAAATCACGATACATTACTTTTGAAACTGGAGCATTACGGACTGGGTAAACTTGCACTTAGCCTGGTAAAATCATATTTGAGTGATAGAAAACAACACGTTCAAATAAATGGTGTCAATTCACAGGGTTTGAAAGTAAAAATGGGGGTTCCGCAAGGCTCAATATTGGGTCCTTTCCTTTTTCTAGTCTATATAAATGATCTACCCTATTTATTGAAAAACCAACCACATAATATGGTGTTATTTGCTGATGACACTTCCCTAATTTTTAAGATAAATAGACGGGCCCAAAATCTAGATGAGGTGAATAACGCCCATCTTCAGGTCCAAAATTGGTTCACAGCAAACAATTTGGTATTGAATGAAAAGAAAACTAAATGCATAAGATTTTCATTACCGAATGTTAAAAGTAGTGATTGTGAGATAATATTGAATAAAGAGAAACTCGAATTCGTAGATAAAACTGTTTTCCTGGGGCTTACGCTTGATTCAAGGCTACAATGGGGGTCTCATTTAACATCGCTTGCGGGGCGCTTAAGTTCAGCAGCATATGCCATCAGAAAAATCCGTCAATTCACTGATGTAGATACCGCTAGACTGGTCTATTTTAGTTACTTCCATAGTATTATGTCTTACGGTATTTTGCTATGGGGACGGGCTGCTGATATTGAGTCTATATTTATTCTGCAGAAAAGAGCCATCAGAGCCATATATAATCTTCGTAGGCGCGATTCTCTAAGGGAACTATTTAAGGATATTGGCATCATGACGGTTCATTGCCAATACATCTACGAAAACATAATGTACGTCAGAAAAAATCTGCATCTTTTTGGTAAAAGAGGTGACAGACACAATTACAGTACTAGAAATAGGAACCAACTAGTTCAGCCAGGCTTTAGACTCGCTAAAGTAGACTCATCTTTCATGGGGTACTGTTTGAGATGCTATAATAAAATTCCACAAAGTATTCTTGAACTGAATGAGAAAAAATTTAAAACATGCATTAAACGCACACTATGTAAACAAGCATATTACAAGTTGAGCGATTATATCGCTGATAAAAATGTTTGGCTTAATGCTGGTCCTGCTCCACATGGACAGGGGCGCAAAAATTGATAGCATTAAATGGTATTGTTGGAGCTGCTGAAGATTGTACAACTATCTTTGCATTGTATAGATTCAATGTTAGTATTATATAATCGCATAGCCCATATTGTGTGAGTACTATGTACTAGTAAGCTATCATTCACTGGAAACCTACGGCAGTTCTTGACTTGAATGTGACCTGGCGGTTGAGAGTATGTCATGCTCTCTCAAATGTCTCGCTGATGGTGGCGCGTGTGTCGGACCATTTAGCTCCCTTCAAAATGGTTGAGCTGAATGGTGCTGATCCATGCGTCATGTTCGTGAACGGGCGCTGTCAGTTGTGACTGGTCATCTCTTAGTCGCCATGGTTTGTCTGAATTAATTATTTTGTTTTTGGCGACGCCTCCAAGCAATAACCCGGTAATCGAAAAATCTAAATTTTACAGGAGAAAAGATTTACTGATTTTGTTAAATATCTTTTCAACGAGTGGGACTATTGAAGTCATTGATGTATTAAATGAAAGCTATTTTTTTGCGAAGTCTACCTGTGCCATTGATATAAAAATCCTTTTATTCAAAACCTAGTTATTTATGAAAATAAATAATACCTGAAATTTTAAACATACAATATTACAGTAATACTACTTACGGGGTTATTGCAGTAAATTTATGAAATAAAATATTTCATAACATTACATTATGGGCTTCTACGGCGTTATTTTTTATTTTATGGCTGATAGATAACTTGTTTGTACGGAGTTATTGTGGTAATGTCAAGTAATTTAAAAAAAGGTATTAATAAATAACATTGTTATTAAGAGGAAAATTATAAAAACAGTGTTATTGTTACCACTCGATACCATTTTTAAATTTAAATGTAATATTTGAAGATAATAAACGAAAAAATACAATAATTTCGATTATAAGTAATTTTATTATTTATTATAATCACAGAAAGTAATTTAACACTTTAGTTCGACGTGAACATTCATTAATAAAAATAATCCAATAAAAATCAAATCTTGTAATCAACTTTGAGCTACATAAACTCTTCAATTTAATTCTTCTTCAGAAATGTTTTCGTTTCCCACTTCAGAACAGGACAAGGATTGATAAAAAGAATGGTAACTCTGAGGAATAGCTCCACTTCTACATAAACTCAAAAGGTCTGTATGCAAAGCCTGGCTTATTGGTATACGTTGGTGGTATGCGCGTTGCAACTGCACATTATCCAATACAGCTGCTTCTTGAGTACTCGCACGCTTTCGTCCTCTTCGTCTAGCTGAGGTAGAGGGTGTGTTGTTTAGATCAAGCTCTGAATAAGTGTCTTCAAAATTATATTTGAAAAACAACTTATTTGCTTGTGAATCGACCACGCTTACCTCCATGACATCAGCCCAGCGGATCACATTTCCATCTTTATCGCACCGCCAATACTTGTCTTCTACCAGTGGTTTTTGTTGTAATACTGGCTTTATACTGGCCATAAACTGTATTCAAAATTCTTCTTATTCTATGTAACTAGGTTACCTGATACTTCATAAAATAACATAACTGAAGAAACACGTCTTTTCTTTTCTATCTAACAAAATTACAACAAATCGTTATCAGCACGAAGCTCTAACAAGTATTTGTTTATTTTAGAAAGTAATGCGTGTTTTGTATAGTAATTTTGTTGAAGTGATATTTGTGCGATTTTTTGGGTACGAAATAAAATAGTTCTTCGTGTACTCTAATGAGATGGCGAACCCAAATGGAGACACAAATGAGCGAGGTATGCGTAGTTCCTCAATTCCAACATTTTCTCTACATAATAGAGAAGGTTATAGTACGTGGAAATTTAAAATGCGTAATTATCTTATGCATGAGGAGTTGTGGGAAGCGATCAGTGGCTACCCGACAGGGACGAACGTTTCCAACGTTACAAAGACGAGGAGCGATCAGAAGGCACTAACAAAAATTTGTCTAACCCTGGAATCATCTGCAATTACGCATGTGCGAAGTGCAACCACGGCAGCTGAAGCATGGAAAGCTCTACAAAATGCTTATGAGGACAAAGGTATGGGTCGGCGTTTACATTTAGAACGGAAGTTATACAGATTGAGACTTGAAGACTTTGATAATAATATTGAGTCGTATATCCATGCTGTTATTTCCACTGCTCAAGATTTGGCGGATATAGACAAAGTAATAGATGATGCGTCCATTGCTGCTATTCTATTGGGTGGTCTAACGTCGAGATATGACCCATTGATTATGGCTCTCGAAAATAGTCATGTTAATGTTACCTCCGAACTGGTGAAGTCCAAATTACTGAACGAAATGTCCAAGGAAACCTCGGTAAAACTGGAGACAGCTATGAAGTCAAAGGTTGATGCCTCTTTTGTTGAGTCAAAGGCAAAGAACATTGTGTGTTATGGTTGTGGAGAACCTGGTCACAAGAGACCAAACTGTCCTTTAAAGAAAAAGAAGGTCATGAAAAGGAAGAATCCTACTAATAAGGACTCGACCTCTGTGTCTGCTTTAGGAGCAACGAATAATTATGACATGGACAAAATGGTACATTGATTCAGGCGCTACCAAACATATGACTTCAAGACGAGATTGGTTTGTAGACTTAAAGCCTATTGATAATAAGGTAACAGTTGCAAACGGGACTAAGATTGACGCTGAAGGCATCGGTAAAATATCGATAAATACCGGAAACAACGTCAATACAATTAATGATGTGATGTATGTACCGAACTTGCAAACAAATCTTCTATCTGTGAAGACAGCAGTAGAAAAAGGGTTTACTGTAATGTTTGATAAGTCTGGTTGTAATTTATTTAATTCAAAAACCTTCTCCTTTACAGGTGATGCGGTTCTACATGGCTCGCCCTGTGGTGGATTGTACACACTTGATTGTGCGGTGAATATTCCCCAATATAGAGCCTATGATGTGCACTCTGATTCTATCTCTAAGTATCAGGTATGGCATAAGCGTTTAGGTCATTTATGTCGCGTCGGTATGAATCTGCTGAAAAGTCATAAGGTTATTGATTTTAAGGACGTGGATAAATATCCATGTATTGCTTGTGTTCAAGCAAAACAAGCTCGAAAACCGTTTAAGGCGATTACTTATAAAAGAGCAACTTCAATATTAGAACTGATCCACTCTGACCTTTGTGGACCAATGTCAGTTAGCTCTTTTCAGGGAAATTTATATTTTTTAGTTTTTATAGACGATTTTTCGAGAACTATATTTGTATATTTTATTTCTTCTAAGACAGAGGTAAAGGATAGATTTTGTCACTTCCAGTCTATGGTTGAAAGACAAACTGGGGCTCAAATTAAAACAATAAGGACTGATAATGGGAAGGAATTCGTCAATAGTGAATTCTCAAGTTATCTTAGATCTTGTGGTATTCAGCATCAAACTACGGTACCATATAGCCCTCAGCAGAATGGTGTTGCCGAGCGCACTAATCGCTCAATTGTAGAAAAGGCACGCTCTCTTATGGCTGAAAGCGATCTTTCTAAGGCATTTTGGGAAGATGCTGTTCGAACGGCTGTGTATCTGAAGAATAGATGCCCACACCGTGCCTTAAATAATAAAACTCCCTATGAGTTGTGGAATGGTTGCAAACCAGACCTAAGTAATCTCAGAGTTTTTGGGTGCAGAGCTCTTATCCATATACCTTCTTGTCACCGTAAGAAATTGGATCTTAAAGCTGATGAAGCTACATTTTTAGGCTATACAGAAGATCCTAATAGTTATCTTTTTAGAAATTCATCTTGTCCTAGAATCTTACTAAAGTCTAGAGACGTTACATTTTTTGAAGATTGTTTTTCTACTTTAAATAATAGGAATGTCAACAATATTAAGACTTCTACTGAACCTTTAGTACTATCTAATAGTCTGCCTATACAGGAAGAAACCAGTACAGTTCAAGAGTCTTTTGAACATATTCCAGTGGTCACTGTTGAACCAGCTCCAGGCCATACTGTTGTCACTGAAGATCAGACTGCTGAAACTGATCAATTTTTTGAAGCAATTGAGGAAGCAGTAGTTTCTACTGGTCAAACTGATGGACAACGTAGATATCCTAGAGACCGGAAACCTCCTAATTATCTCTCATACCAAGTTTCTAGTCAAGTGTCTGACGAGCCTAGAACTTATAATGAGGCTACATGCGCTGATGATGTTGAAAAGTGGCAGATGGCAATGACGAATGAATATAATTCATTGATGAAGCTGAAGACATGGAAATTGGTTGACAGAGGAAACAAGAAAATTATACCATGTAAATGGGTTTATAAGTTAAAGAAAGATCCAGCAGGAAATGTTGTGAAGTACAAAGCGAGATTAGTTGCTAAGGGTTTCACCCAGACGCCAGGTGTAGATTATTCTGAGACATTTTCTCCTGTCGTGCGGCACTCCTCCTTGCGTACTCTCCTGGCTCTCGCAGCCGAGTTGGATTTAAAAATGCGTCACTTGGACGTGGACACAGCGTTTTTAAATGGAGATCTGCAAGAGAAGGTCTACATGGAGCAACCTCAAGGTTTTAAAGTAAAAGGTATGGAGGACAAAGTGTGTCTCTTACAAAAATCCTTGTATGGACTTAAACAAGCTCCACGTGCCTGGAATATAAAGTTAGATAAAACTTTATCATCTTTTGGTTTTATGAAAACTCCATCTGAACCGTGTGTTTATACCAAACTTTTTGGAAAAGAGTTAGTTATCGTTGCAGTCTTTGTCGATGACATAATTGTTTTTTACAGTAATGACAAGACGTTTGACATCGTCAAAAATGACTTGCAAAAATATTTTTCAATAAAAGATTTGGGCTATTTAAGCTATTATCTTGGTTTGAATATAACCAGAAATAATGATGAAATAAAAGTACATCAGAAAAATTATATAAATAATCTTTTACAAAAGTTTGGAATGGAGAATTGTAAAACTTGTACAACTCCACTGTTGGGAAAACTAGAGGTTAGTACCAGCATTGAAGAAGCGTATCCATATCAAGAATTAATTGGTTGCCTCATGTTCCTGAGTGTGAATACTCGTCCAGACATCGCATACGCGACTAGTTACCTGAGTCAGTTCAATACTCGGTACAACAAGACTCACTGGTTAGCCGCGAAGAGAGTCTTACAATATCTAAAAGGCACTTTAGATTACTCGATTTGTTATAAAAAATCAAGTATGCCTCTTGTAGGATTTTGCGATGCCGATTGGGCAAACTGTACTATAGATCGCCGTTCTTATACTGGCTATTGTTTCAAATTAGCAGGTGGTCCAGTTTCATGGGCCTCGCGGAAGCAACAAACCGTAGCTTTGTCCTCAGCGGAAGCCGAGTATATGGCAATAAGTGAAGCTACGAAGGAAGCGATTTATTTAAGGAGGTTTATCACTGAATTAATTTCAGATCCTATGGTAAGGCAAACATTATTACCTAATACCGTTACTATTTGTACTGATAGTCAGAGTGCACAGAGTTTGGCCTTAAATCCGGTACATCACCATAGGACGAAACATATAGATACCAGGTATCACTTTATTAGAGAAAAGATTAGTGATAATTCGGTAAACTTAAAATATACCAAATCAAGTGATATGCCCGCTGACATCTTAACTAAACGATTGCAGCGTGTGGCACATGATAGATGTGTACTGGGTTTAGGTTTAGTGTAAATATATTTTTACATGTTTACTCCAGTACATAGCACCTATACATTTTTTCATATTTTTATTAAATTGGTATATTTTGAGTCTATTTTCATATGTTTTATATTTGTGAGAATTTTGATTATGGGGGCGTGTTGTAATACTGGCTTTATACTGGCCATAAACTGTATTCAAAATTCTTCTTATTCTATGTAACTAGGTTACCTGATACTTCATAAAATAACATAACTGAAGAAACACGTCTTTTCTTTTCTATCTAACAAAATTACAACAGTTTTAAATCGTAAACTTCGGACTGCTCTAATTCCTTGATCCTATATTTTTCGCCAGTAATCTTTGAATTTAAAATCTTAATATATATAAATCTCGTGTCACAATGTTTGTCCTCAATGGACTCCTAAACCACTTAACCGATTATAATAAAATTCGCACACCATGTGCAGTTCGATCCAACTTGAGAGATAGGATAGTTTAAATCTCAAATTATGAGACGCAGACGAAGTTGCGCGAGTCAGCTAGTAATATTATAAATTTGGTCAGGGGTATATAAAACTTTATTTTTTAAGTTTTTTTCTATGCATGCATGCATGGAATCTCCCTCGTTTTGACTGTGTCCAGTTTCAAAAAAACGATGGGTTATGGTTATGTCAAAAAGTTTGGAGGCATATAAATAAAGGGCGAAAATGTAACGATTTTTGTTCTGCCCATAACATCCATCCGAATATAATGAAAACTTTGTTATACCTTTCTCACGTTCCGTTTTAAAAAAAGATAACAAAGCACTTCCTATTTCTGAACTGCCTCTTTTAGCGATTTGGTGATGCCATACATAACAATATCCTATTTTTCGTACTGCATCAAACACAGTAAAATTGTAGCATGGATATTTTCTTTTATAATGAAATACGCCTACTTCAGATTGAGGCACACTCAACACTTTTTGCAAATCAAATATTGCTACTGTCATATTATCTTTATCAGCTGTCTCTATTTCTTCTTTCTTTAATGATCTTACTTTTTCTTTTCTCTGTAAATGGAGTCTTTGTTTTTCTTCAAGGGTGGTTTTCATAGATTCGTCTGATTGTTCATAAATGGAGCATGAAAGGCACTGGTCTTTTTTGGGTTTGAAAAATGAGTAGTTATATTGGGAGTTAAAAACTGTTTCGTATTGTCGTTTTGTTGCCATTACAACATCACTGTAATTTTGTTCTGTAAACCACTCAGTATAAAAGCGATACATTTTGGAAATATTCAAGTTTTCTGAAAGATATTCTCGGTTTGAAGTCGCTCTCGTATAGTGCGACTGTACTTTAGGAAATAATTCAATGTGTGTTTTAATTGTGGCTTCTGTACTAGTGTTCATTTTGTTAGGCCTATTATTATGTCTTCCCCGATTATCTTGAAGTCCTTCATCTGGTTTCAGAACTTTTTCCATTGCTGTATAAACAACATATTCTCCAATTTGTAAAGTCTTCAAAAAAAATTTTTTACATACAGGAATTTTTTCATTATTTGAATTATGGAAAAAATAATTCAAAGTTTGTGTGCGGTTGTTTTTACGGTCTAACGTCATTCGTTTAATAGTCTGTCTTTGAACACATCTACCGATATACAACCATTGACGTTCGCGATCAGCCAGACTATAATATTTGTCAAATATAGCTTGTCTTTCTGACTGACTGAATTTTTGGCTACAACCCTTTTTACACGCACATGGGGAGCCTATAGTTTTCTCAAGATATTTTTTTTTGGAATTGCACCCTTCGTAGGCTTTGCCGGAATTTTTGAGGATTTTATTTTTTTCACTACGCCACTCTGTTCTTATCTGCTTGCGTTTCCTAGCCAGTTTTTTTTCGCTTTCTACGGCCACCATATGCGAGCAATCGCTTGAAGTTCTTCTGCCTGTTGTTGTATCATTGTTACTTTCTGACTGCCTCTCTGGTCTTAAAGATTCATTGTTTTCTTCTTCGCTACTAATTTCCCGTATTAAGCTTGGACTATCTTCATTGTCAGCTACAACTTCTGCAGCATGTGAGCTATCATTAGAAGTTCTACCGGTCAATGTTGTGTCATTGTTACTTTCTGACCACTCCTCTGGTCTTAAAGTTTCATTGATTTCGTTTTCGCTACTAATGTTCCTTAATAAGCTAGGACTATCCTCATTGTCAGCTACAACTTCCTTAGCATGTGAGCAATCATTTGAAGTTCTACCGGTCAATGTTTCATTGTGATTAATTTCTGAAAATTCATCTGGTTTTAAAGTGTCATCTATATTTTCTTGGCTACTTATTGTTTTTCTTATGTTTAGTCTTGATTGGTTTTCCTTTTCAATACTTGTTTGTGATAAATCTATAGTTGCTATATATATTTCTGATGGAGAAGCCACGAAATCAGTGTTGGTTAAATACAATGATAGATTAGAAATTGTTGAAGGAGTGCTAATATTTTCTGGAAATGCTATAATTTTATTAATACATGCAGAGTCTCCGCTAAGACTTGAAACGCTACTTAATGGACTTTTCAATATCTTTGGACTCGGAATATATTCCGAGACGTCTGGCGAAAAATCTTCATCGGATTCCTGATCAGCATCATCGTATTTTTTTTCCGTTCTGTCTGTAATCAATAAAATTACCCGAGTTATTTTATTGAATTCATTTAAGGAATTATGAAATAAAATTAAATCACCATATAATGTTACGCATTGTTATGAAGAAAAAATGTAATGATTAAAATTATTTATGGTTAGGTTCTAATACGTACCTCGTAACTCATATCTTGACAGAACTTGATTGGTAAAAGTTTCTTTTACACTAGAATCGGTATCAACTGCAATAATATTGCAATCTGTATCTGAAATGGTAAAAATAAAAAATAAACTAAAACAATCCTAAAAAAAATATCAGTTTGCATACAGGTACATCATAACCCTGCATTTATGTACCTATTTGTTACATTTAGCTGGCACCGAATTTAAAATATATCTGATCATTTTACGTGAATGGAAGGTATTTATGTATCGTGTAAAACTACAGTGTAATAATTGAAAAGCCCTCCTTTTTTTAAAATAAATTCTAAAGTTATTGAAAGATCACCGTGGATTTTAGTCAGTAAGAGTCTGACAGCAAGCGGGAGGATTCATTTGATTATTTTACCACGATAATAAAAAAAAAGTACAACATCCTATTGCACTTGATTTAGCGAGCACGACCCAACAGACGTAAGGACGAATTAAAGTTACAACCATGTCACAGTTACATACAACTTACTCGTATTATTTTTTAGTCGTAGTGAGTTATTAGGTATAATAAAAAATCTATAAATAAACCTTTTGATAATGCCTGGACGTCAGACTTTGCACTGGTAGATTGGTTTTCACTTTGCTTCGGAGTTATTTCGGAACGTTCTACTTCTTGATCGGCGCCTATCATATTATAGTAAACAAAAATATTACAAAACACACAATCATAAATAACTTAAAGGTAAGTAGTACTAAGTTGTAGTAAGTACCACTTACTTGTAATTGTTGTGTCCTCAACCATTAGAAGCATTCGTTTCACACGTTCATTCATTAATGGTCTATTTCTTCTAAAACTCATTATCACTTTGCACTGAATAACTTCAGAAGTAAACTTTCCGTTTATCACTAAAACCCAAACAATATCGAGCGTGGCGTAAATATCTGCGTGCAATTAGTGCAGAGATCTGAATGCAACTGTTTACGTAAACAAACTTTACGCACCGGGCCGTGGCCAAGGACACTTGTTGGGGGCGTGGCATATATCTATTACTGTCTATCAGCAACTAAAAGAAAGAGACAACCACCCTTTACAAACTATTGCACGGCTAGACAAATACAGTAATATCCAGAACAGAGCTAGGTGTATTACAATTTGGAATAAATTTACCGTATTGTAATATTACGTACATTAATGAGCCAATACCAAACTTAAATAACATTGTTAGTGAATATTACGGAACACGTATTTTAAAATTATTTCAACAAAAACCCCATAAACACGTTTACCAAAAATTTCATGAAAATGATTTACGCCAATAACCCGGTAATCGCAACTTACCAAAATAAAAAATAAATAGTTTTTCGTACAGACCTATAACAGGTTTTTTGCCGAAATATTATTGTGTCTAAATTCCCAACAATAAACACGTGTGTCATGATTTCTTTGTAAATATCAATAGGAAAAATCTGAAAAAAATTGAGAAGGTGTATTCCAGTCCATAGATGCCGAATTTGACATAACAGCATAAACCTCGTAATAGTACATTACCGAGTTCTTGTTTGGGGGCATCGAGTTGTATTTTATTTTTGTTTTGCTATGGACACTTTTAACGTGCTCATCTTGCTACATTGTTCTCACATAATATACCATCTCAACAAGAATGATGTAACCAAGATTTTGTAACAATATTTTGATTTAAAAGAGTGTCCATGGAGTTTCTTGCCCGTTCTTCTCCATAGAGATCTACGTTAGGGAATGGGCAACTACAGTACTTTCACAGTTTTTATGTCTTGTGACTGGGACTGTAGCTACATTAAATGTTCATTTTTGTTTCGACAATTCAAAAGTGCCTGTAACTGGCCTACTTGAAATAAATGTTTTGATTTTGATTTTTGATTTTAAAAAGAACAAAAAGTTGGGGTATTACAAAAAAATTGACGTCGATTTTATAAATATTTTGAAGGTAGATTACAAATCATTGCAGGCAAAATGTTGGTTAGATACAGTATACAGATAAACGGTGACTGGATATGGCTTTTACTTAACACTGTAAGGTTTGTTCTTGTTTGTATGTGGTTTTTCGGGTGCCCTTGAGTTACGACAAAAATCTGGACATAAGTAATTTTTATTTCTGATCAATTAGTAATTGTAACTCGATTTTTAAAACTTATACTTAATATAACATCTAAACAAATAATGTACATAATAACAATAATTTATTTAATAAGTTGGTAAATTATCTTTCTCCTTCAAATATTTCATATCTAAACCACACTTAATAGAAAAATGTTTGTGACCACTGTCAGTAGGTAAAGAGGTCATGACCGGACTTTACCAGGTTTTGGTTTCCGCATTTAACCCCTAAAGTGGACCATTGTACGTGAACTATGGTGGACGTTATTCCAACCAGCCCAGGAGCAGATCAAACTTTTTGATCATCTTATGACATTCGCAAGGGATCCTGATCCAAGAGTCTCTTCGCAGATCTGGGTAACACCAGTGCACTCAACACATGCGCCACCGTGTCCTCCACCTCCATGCAGGCTCTGCACAGGGGACTGTCAGTGAAACCCAGGGCGTGGGAGTGTTTTTTCAGTGAGCAGTGTCTAGTAATGGTCCCCGCCACCAGTCGTAGGCTTTTTCACCATTCAGGCGCATAAGTCGCTTAATCAGCTTTGTGTCATATCCAGGGATGGATTACCCACACCCTGGTGTCGAGGTCTATCATTTCTCCTCTTGTATTTGAGTGTGATCCTTTAACCAACTTCTTAGCTGCTTGAAAGGAATGCGCACAATGTCCGCAGGCATTTGCGCTGGATCCCCTTCTGGCGAGCTTGTAGTGTGTAACCAACCTTATTGGATTGTAACCTGCCTTATATCATAAATGTACCTAGATGTTATCTCATTAATCGTTTAATCATTATAATAAAGACAGTATAGACTCAGCTCTCGGTGTTTCAATATCTCTTCGAGATCCCGCCTTACATGGTGACCCTGCCAAAGCGCACTGGCAGTGGCTTGATTTGTTTAAAAAAACCATTACCATATTATGTGCGAGTGGGACTTAGAAGAAAAATGTAATTAGTGTGCCGGGTTTCAACTCTTTTACTTCGGCTGTACGAGTTATAATTATCACTAGAGAAGTTGGGTACCACTAATTCCAAGGAGGAGGTGATCCTTGCCCAAAACGCCGCTGCATCGTTTCACTGCGACTTTTGATCCATTGTAGCGTCACCGTGTTACGGCTTAGTACCGTAACTCGTTCTAGGGCATTATGGTATTCTAGTTTTAGTCTCGACGTAATCTGATTTCTCATAAAGGATTGAAGAACTGAGACACTGTCGAAGAGTATATGAATATGGGTAATATGGGTACCCGTAACTTCCCTGCCCTCTATGGCAAGTGTCGCTTGGATAATACCTACGCACTTAGCTTGGTAGTGGTGGGGGTCTGTTTATTATAATGTTTACGTCGTCGAAGAAGACTTCGACACCTGTGCCGTCGTCGGTATTTGATCCATCAGTGTAGACCTTCCTTAGCTATCCTTCCCGTTCTTCTTCCCGGACTTCTTCTTGTTACATAGCATCCCCTTTTAGAAAGAAAGAAAAAGCATTTATTTGCCCGCACAGGAAAAAACACATCAAAATGATCAGTATGTAATACTTACTAATAAAAATTAAACAGATAAAAAAAATTAAAAGAAACGAAACTATGCGTATATGTTTGATTCTGGAATATTTACTTTGGGTGCCGGATACTTCGAGCCTAATAGTCGCCAGCGCCGCCTCTTCTCTTACGAGGTGAAGAGGTGCCCAGCATCATCTATAATACGGCAATGTGTGATGTTCTCATGCTCCTGGCGATTGCCACGCAGGCAAATCTTTGAAGCATCTCGAGGTCCTTTTAGGCCGCGCTCAGGTTGGTTCTGTGGCCACCAAACTGAAGAGCGGTAAGTGATGATTGGACGGATGACTGTAGTGTGGCCATCAGTAGGTGATTTTGGATAGTATGCCCAAACTCCTTCCGAGCAGCCTTTTGCATTGCCATAGTGCTATGCTGGCTTTAGTAGTGATGTAATCGGTGCGTTTTGTCCAGTTCAGCTGTTTATCCAAATAGATGCACTTGCCCAGATTTGGTTTCAATCGATAGGCTTAGGGTGATCTAAAGAAACTTTGTAATTGTAGGGTTGGCAACTTTCTTTTCTTTATGAAAAGTACGATTTCGGTTTTGGTAGGATTTACTGCCAGTTTATATTTTTTGCACCAGTCTTCTACAATATTCAAGCCTTAACGTATTTTATATAAAATTTATAAAAATATTTCAAGATGAGACTTATATTTGCAATTGTATGACTTATTTTGTTGCTTACTTAGCTACATTTATTTTATTTTTGCCATGCTTCGTTATACTGATAACTGAATATCAATGATTGACGATATTGTTGTTGGTTAAATTTAATTTTTATCTCCCATCCGAATTTTTCGTACTATCCGGATAACGTTATCCAAGTATCCGAATTATCCGGATGCTAAAATTTGCGGATAATTGCGTGCCCTACTTACGGCACGGGCGTTGTTTTGAATCCCAAACGCAGTGAGTGATTCTAGGGCTCCTGAGTGGAGCGAGGATGCTTTGAGTTTAAACTACACACATCAAAAGTGTCTAGGGATCAACATATATTTTTGCAATAACTTTTCTCCTGATTGATATTAATTAAAATTTTCTTTAAGGATTCATCAAATAAAGTGTTTTCGTTTGTCACAGTAACGATAAACCAAGTCACCTTTGCATTAATAAAGAAATTTGCCATTTTCCTAATAAAGGGATTTTTGACATTTGAACCACTAACACAAAAGTTCGAAAAAAAGACTGAAATAACAGTTTTCTTTAAAATTTTATTGGGTAACTTAAACAATTAATAATCCGTGTTTCTACCGCGAACACTAACAACACAAGAACATCGGTTTGGCATACTCAAAATGAGTTCATCCAAATCACGCTGTGGAATGGCCGCCCATGTTCGTTGCAACAACAAAAAAAGGTCTTCTTGCGACTGGATACCCTCCATATTCGGCAGAGCTCTTCTCTGTAGCATATCCCATGCATGCTCAATCGGATTCAAGTCTGGCGACTGAGCAGGCCAGGGCAGGACATTGATGTTAGCTGCGGCGAGAGTCTGTCTTACAACTCTTGCGGTGTGCGGTCGTGCATTATCATGCATTAACTGAAATAAGGGACCGATTTGCACTTGTAGAGGAACGATGACGTCTGATACAATAGTCTTAGCATAAATTTGAGCGTTGAGGTTGCCTCTGATCCAAATCAACTCAGTTCTTCCGCCGATCCAAATACCCGCCCATACCATGATGGTTCCACCACTATAAGGATGGACTTCCTGGCAGGATTTTAATCGCTGTTGGCGTCCAGGGGTTCTCCAGTGTCGTATACGTCTTGTATCCGGTCTCATACCAAAACGAGACTCATCAGAAAAGCACACGAAACGCCATTGTTCTTCTGCCCAATTTCTGTGTTCAAGAGCCCATTGATATCGAATCCTACGATTGTGCATTACTATAGGTGGTACCCGTAGCGGTCTTCGGGAATGAAGGTTCACTTCATGCAAGCGGTTTCTGACTGTTTGGTCGCTAATTAAGTTCCCTGAAGAGTGATGAAGCCTCACGGCTAACATCATGGCGGTTATTGTTGGAGCTCTTCGAGTTAAGATTTGAATGTATCGGTCTTGTCTCCGTGTGGTGCAGCGATACCGTCCTCCATGGCGCTCAGCCACGGTACCAGTGCTTCGGTAACGTGTCCAAAGTCGACTGATAACACTCTGACTTGTATTCAGAGCTAAAGCCACAGTACGTTGCCGGGAACCAGCTTCTATCATTCCCACGGCTCTGAGCATTTCTTCCCTGCTTAAATGACGTCGCCGCTCCATAATAACGTTGGTTTTAATCAGTAGTAGGGAAACAGTAGCACTAATAATGTCTTCAATGCGTTGTATGTTTTTATAGGGAAAATATTGACAGCTGATTTTCATCTTTTACTCGAATTTGATTCACAGTTCCTGATTCAAATTATGAAATGCACCAAAAAGGATCCATATAAATTTATAAAATCATAAATTTATTACAAAGCCACATCTCAATCTCAAGAAATCCGCATAAAAATGCTTGATCCCTAGACACTTTTGATGTGTGTAGAATCCTTAGGGTTTGAGGGATTTTACTCTAATGGTACTTTTGTGCACCGAAGTATGTGCCTACAACGCTTGTATTGTGTGTGTGCAGGTGAGAAGTACTACATGGAGTGCAACGCGTGCGCGTGCCGGGGAGGGGAGCGCGTGTGTGCGCGCCGCGCGTGTGCACGTGCCGCCTCGCTACCGTGCTACTGTCCGCCGCACCACCTGCCCGTGCGCGCCAGACATACTCCATACCCTAACGCTTGTCTCGCTAAGTAAGTATCATATACATGGAGTGCAACGTGCCGGGGCGGGGAGCGTGTGTGCCGCCTCGCTACCGTGCTACTGTCCGCCGCACCACCTGCCCGTGCGCGCCAGACATACTCCATACCCTAACGCTTGTCTCGCTAAGTAAGTATCATATACATGGAGTGCAACGTGCCGGGGCGGGGAGCGTGTGTGCCGCCTCGCTACCGTGCTACTGTCCGCCGCACCACCTGCCCGTGCGCGCCAGACATACTCCATACCCTAACGCTTGTCTCGCTAAGTAAGTCTCATGAAGGGTGTAAAAAAACTCTGATTAAAGCCGAAAGGTGCTTGTTCTCCCCATCATAGCGATATTTGTTTGTTCTAGACCATACCTGAAAACCTTCTTTTGGCGATCAAAGTTTTTAATGTAAGAACTTGACTTGAAACGCCTCCCCTCACGGGTCGTGGAGGTGAATATTCAGTCCATCCACCAGCACAATTACTCCTTTCCCAGCGATAATTTTTGCTTAGGGTTACATAATTTGATGTACAGAATGCTTGATTAACGGCTTCGTGAAGAGTCTGTTTACACGCTGTATACATTTCCTAATTATATTATTTATGAAAACTTCTTTTACTAGGTGATAGGCATCTTATTATATAATATATATTTTAATTTTACGTAACATATTCTGTATCGCAGATGTGCAGGCGCCTCAGACGGAGAGATAGAGTTCGGCGCGGGCTCCCCGTGTGCCGGCGCGTCGTGCGGGCGGCGCCACGTGTGCATGGCGGCACCTAACGTGTGTCTGTCGCGCCTGCAGACCTCCTGCCCGCAGTACTACTGCGGTATGTACATCACAGAGTATATAATCACTACGTTTAATGTACATATACATTCACTCAAAAAACTATCGAGAATGGATGATTTGTTTATAGTTCCAATTTAAAATTTTTGTTTTTTTTTGTTGTTGTTAGATTGGTACACCTGTTTTCCATTTTGGCGCGGAGTTTGAGTAGCATCTGTTATTTATATTAAATACATTGCTGTTTTTAGTTATATCATATCTAGTATGAATAGCGAATTTCATTATGGACAAAATCATCGAACAAAGAGTTTCTTAAATTTTGCATCGCCAATAGAATTTCGTGTTCGGAGTCACTGAAAATGTTACAGAAGGCTTACCTACAGTCGACGAGATCAGAGTCACCGTAAAATTGTCAAACACGTTATATTACAATATAACGTGTCTCTCTAGCGATATTGTAAAATCTTGAATTATTGTATGTGATTTGATTTTAGTTCAATCTGATTTGATTTTAGTTTAATTTAATTTTGGTGATATTTATTTTTCAATTAAATTTTTTGGTATTTAATTTTTCTTTTTGTTAATTTTGAATTTGATTTTATTGTTAAATTTCTTACTTATGTGATGTTAATGTAAACCGGAAGAGCGGAAGTACCTACTACAAGTAATTTTTTGCTCAAAAGGTACTTCCTATTATTTGATTGTTATGTCATAAGTATTGAAATAAAATCCTTTTTTTTTTTTTTTTTTTTTTTTTGTCAACTGAACATACGGAAGTATCTCTGCCCCCATAATCGGGACTTGGGGCACTAGGTTAGTTAGGTTCCTTTAAACCCTGCACTCGGAAATATTTTTATACCCCGCGATGCGGGGCTACGTCGACTACGCTTTTTAGGGGAATATAAAGTGTTAAGGTTAGGTTATAATAATCGGTATTTCTCAGGAATGGTACAATATCTTTTCATGAAAGCTGTACCAGTGGGCAAAGGGGACCCCTCCTTCCCTCCACACCGCGTGAGTTGACTACCATTGCATGAATTTCACGAAAAATAATGCGTTTTGTTGTAAACAGTATGTTCATTTGACAATATTTCAAGTTTTTACAATATCGCTAGAAATATTACAATATAACGTATTTGACAATTTTACGGTGACATATACTTAAAAGGTTTGCAGTGCCTCTTAGGCCAACAAGTTGTTTTCTAAAAACACGAATATGTTTAGGACAGTAATTTGAGGTTCAATTAAAATAATTGTATTGTATGCTATTTCTTTATTTAACTTCAACCGATTGTTCTTTGCAGTAAGCACGGTGAACTGCAACTCCCAGCCAGGCATGCCCGTGTGCGACACAGACGCGCGCACTCACATAAACCCGTGTCACCTCGTCATGAGCGGCCGGAAGTTCGCCTACTGGGGCGTCTGTCTCGAGGGATGCTCTGCTGTGAGTACCTGTGACATTAGATCTAGGTCCCAGTCAGTTGGCAGTTATCATTTTGAAAATGATGTCTAGGGTGTGTTTGTTCCCGGGGTTGATGCAACATGTTGGTTTCTTACATTCTTCTCTTTAAACTATCACGTTATCATTTACTTCTTTTTCATTCATATCGGTCCTAGAAACTGAACTGTTTCAAAATCCTGATTTTAAGGAACGGATTTTTGGTCTAATCCGGATTATCCGGAATTTTCATGAAAATAAACGAATATAGGTAGATTTGTTCCTTTATAGTTTTTCTTTATAGCCATCAAATGTATTTATATTTTTTTAATATTTAAAAAAAACTATATTGTGGTCCGCCGATGTCGGGAGCAGGGTTCAAGCTACCAGTGGTTACCGGGGATCCAGAGACAGGAATCTCCTGACCATACGGGCCATATCGAGGAGTACTGCCCCCCGAAAAAGGCCCTTGATCCAACCGCCTAAAGAAAGCCTCGACAGACATTCGTCGTCTGGGCCTATCCCAGTTGTAAAGGTCCCATTGTGCCTATTGGCCTTGCTTCATTCTGTCTCTTGCTGATATGGAGGGAAGTGGAAATTACGGTTTTTCCTCCTCCTCCGCTATACTTATTGATTAATTTCGTTGCACTATCCAAGACAGTTAAATTCATTGTTTGCGGGACTTCGTCAAGCTTCATTGTCTCGGCGCTTTTTTGACAGTCGCCACTGTTGATTCTGACTTTCACGAGTTACAGTGGTTTGGGGACGCCATGCTGATCGGTCTATCCACTATGTCAGGCTAATTGGCGACAATAGTCCTGTCAATAATAAATTAATAACAGGAGATCCTAGTACAACGTGACATGGTTTTTCTCGAGAACTGGGTCGGGCACATACTTAATAGTGCGGTACCTCAGATTCCACATGTTTATATTTCAAGGCAAGTTGCTGTTGAAAAATCCAATAAGGCATCCAAAGTGCTATCGTTTAACCTGCTACAAATTTGGTTACACTCAATACCTTTTTTTTTTTTTTTTTTTTTTTAACGATGGGAAATCATCAAATGACCCCCCCCCACTCTGGGCGGAGCGGGAGGGAGTGTCAGACTCTTACTGACTAAAAACCATCCATGTTCCTTCCTCGCCTTTTACGTTCCGGGGCCGCGGTATCTCTTTCGAACAGGCCCGCAACCCCGGTACACTCAATACCTGCTGCGGAAAAAACTCGCTCTGCTTCGACGTTGAATGCACTGAAAATGCTTGTAAGCGGCCTCCAAGTGAAAGATCAGTTTCAGGCTTTCGGCTTATGAGCAAATTTTCGAATATTCGAGCGAAAATGTAGCCCACGAATAACAATTTCTTATTATTCAGATAATCCGTATTCTATTTTCAAATCCGTATTTGAAAGTCGATTAAAAATGTGGTAAATCCGGATTTTTCGGATCACGGATAGTCCGGATTGCATTCCCTAAACGGTCCTTATGTCCATCTACCTTTTCTCTGGTCTAGTTTTCCGTCTCCATCCATCAATATTTATAAGCATCGCTCTTTCTTAGTTACCTATAAAAGTAAGACATGTTTTTACCGTGTTCACTGTTTTTTTGTTTTGGAAACTGAGGACTGAGGTCTACTTTGACTGATCGATAAAGTTAACAGAGGTGGGTCTCGAACCCACGACGTCTCATTTTAAGACCAGACGCATATTATTATGCACCTTAAAAGACAACTCTGGTATTATGGTATGCATCCAAAGACTATAAAACTGGTGGTTATATACTCTATGTATGCATCAAATATTTAATCTTTTCATATCAACTAAAATTTTGTGATCATCATTGTCTTTAGCGAGGTCTCTGTTTTTTAAACGCGAAAAAAAAATGTTTTATTCTCATTAATATTTCAGGCTGGACCAGTATGCGGTGTGAACGGAGTGTCGTACATCTCAGAATGCGCTGCTTGGTCAGAATACGTCAGTGTGGACTACGCAGGCCCTTGTCTCGCGGTAGGCCCAATTTCAGACCTTATGGAACCAAAGTGTCCCTTGATAGACAGGATCATCTGTCCTCCACTGAAGAAGCCAAACTGCCAAGGATTCACCGCTCCAGGAGCCTGCTGTCCTAAATGTGGAGGAGCCCTAAGAATATTGTTTTCAAAGAAACAAATCGATAGAGCGCTCTACGGAACAAATATTTCCGCAACAGTAATAAACTTGAACAATATCTTGAAAGCTTTAGAGAGACATGTCAAGATAGCCGAGTGTGCTCTCAGAGGGTACCTCACTATAGAAATGGAAATATTCGTCATAGTTGAAACAATGCTGGAAAATCCAACAGATTTACAACTAAATGTGTGTATCTTAGAAGCTGAGAAAATTGCAGATATGATTAATAGAGAGAGTGTGTTGATAACTAGTGATTTAGGTTTAAGTTCATTGTCGTATGCGTTGACTGTACATACATATCCCACACAAGGTGCAAATACTATAAGTCTATCAATAGGTGCTTTATTAGCAAGTTTAAGTATCTACGTTTTAAGGTAGGCAGGCATTTTGTAAAGTATATAATGTAAATTTGTACAGTAGCTGTAAATATTGAATGTTACAAATAGTTATCTAGTGCCATCGTTAGAAACGTATACAAAGAATTCAGAGATTATGCTTTGGTTTGCTTTAAAATCAGGCGCAAATTATTTAGTCATGTTCTTCACGTGAGTTCGTTGTGCCATCGTAGTTGTAATGAGATTAATGTCTTTGACTTATACAAATAATGCACGATAGACTGCAACAAGCATTTTTATAACATTTTTACAAAAGACATTTTTATAAAGTACTCGTAGTCCTTAAACCAAATATGTATTACAATTATGACTTTGTTATTAATTTTTAGATGTTTAGCTATTTTGAAAATGTGAATACTGTTTACAAGCTTAAAGATTATTGAAATAAAAACACCATTATTAAATTAAATAAATTAAAACGTTTTATTTACCCGGTTTACTGTCTCCTACAACAACAATAAAAAGTGTAAGAAAAATACTTCAATATCATTGAGGTAGACAAAAAAGTAAAGAACAAATATTGCAAAGTAGTCCATCACTACCACTATCACTACATACTTATTTTAAAACAAAGTCTCCAGCCGCGTCTGTCTGTCCCTATGTATGCCTAGATCTTTAAAACTACACAACGGATTTTGATGCGGGTTTTTTTAAATAGATAGAGTGATTCAAGAGAATTGTTTTTGTATATCGATCAAAGTAGAAACGATACCCACCGCTCCCGCTCTAAGATCTTTTTGGCTTCCTCCGTTGGGATACCCAGGGTCTGGGTCAAATATGTCCCAGGGGCAGGGTTATCAACACCGAGTGATATCGCCTTATAAAGCAACCACGTCCCTATGTAGTACCAAGTGTAAAGTCAGAACGTTCTGGAGCCGCGCTATGTCCCCCATTGTACCTAGTCACAAGTCAGCACGTTTCATCACTGTCCAGTGGTCTAAAAGTGTCACGTCTGCGTTTCTGTGTAGGGCAGTCAATCTTGGGCACGTTTAGGTTCAGCCAAGTCAGGACACTGACGTTTTTACACCACATCTGAACCGAGCCATCCGTCATTCGTGGGAAACCACGGAAGGCAGGGACTTTGTCGGCGTCAATGACGAAGTCTTCGAGGCTGAGTTTGATGTGTTCGGCCTCGTCTGTGGTCATGTCTCAGGTTGGAGGCGAGAGGTAGATCGCTACGGCAAGCCGCGCAGGAATTTCCTTTGTGGCTCGTGTGTCTCTGCTCCCCTCGAGCGAGCTGGATTTTGACGCGTTTGGCATCCCCTTGGAGCGTGATCGGTGAAGCCGTGTCGTCCGGGCGTCCTGGTTTTTGAAAACATAATTTTGATGTAAACTGGAGCGTTGTCGTGCAAGTGTAATGAAGACAAAATATTACGTTGATAAACAGCGGTTATTATTATTATAAGTTAATAAGGAGAGCGCTGTGCAATGTTGTCTAGAAGTTGATCACCCACTCAGGAAATTCATCAGAATGGAACGTATTTGTTAAGTATTTGGAAGCTATAAAAATCTGTAATCAATGCTAGCATCTTATCTATGACTTGCCGGGGAGGAAATTGTTTCTATCAGTCAAATCATCTAATTCAATGCTGCATAACACAGAGCATCTATAATCTACATAATTATGCTGCATAATCCGCGAGTGTAATCGGCTAAGGGCCATCACCGTCGCGGTCGTCGTTTGACTGTCTTCGGCAGAATACACGAGTTGGTGTGAACTTACACTAAGCTCGATCGGCATCAGATTATTCTAAAAAAAACATATAATGATTTTGGATTAATTTTTAACTTACCCAATTGAAGTTCAATTGGTTTGTTCAGTTCGTTCTGTAAGCACAAAAAATCTTAAATACTTGGTAACTCTAATTGCATTACAAGATTTGTTATGAAAACAATTTTTAAAAATAACGTGGATACTCAAACCTGGAAAATAGGTACTACGCTGGTTAATTTAATAGGTTACTTAGAATTTTGATTTGCATTGTTGAACAGCTATTAATAATTATTCCTACATCATATTCTTATATCAATTTTGTGCGTGCTATACTTACTCACAGAAAGACGAGCGAGAACATTTCCTAAACGAAAGCTACTGAAGCAACAGATATATAGAGAATATCATGAATCTCCAATCTTGAGGTCTTCACTGATGAACAGTGAAAGCAAGACAACGCAATTGTTGAATAATGAGTACATTCAACAAGTGTGTAGTCCTGAATTCACAACGCAGGTACTATATGCAGCGATTTACATGACATCAAATATCAGTTCTGTGCGTGCTATACTCACAAAAAGACGAAAGAGACAATTTCCTAAAACATAGCTAAAGAAACAACATGTATAAAGGAAATCTTGAATCTCGAATCATGAGGTCTTCAATGATGATCAGTGAAAACAAGACTACACAATTGTTGAATAATGAGTATATTCAACAAGTGTGCAGCCCTGAATTCACAACAAATCCGATAATTTTCGTTCAATTAATTTCTTCCTTGAAGACCTTGCCATAACGTGCGAGTCCGAAGAGGAACAACCTGGCACTTAAAGGGTACATGTTGGGTCGTTTTGCCTGGAGTCCTACGTCAGGTTTTTCGCTTAGATTTCTTGAGTTATAATTATCACCAGTCACATTAAACATTGGTTGCAAGCAATCATATTATTGCAATTGAAATAAAAACCGATTGCCTTAACAGTTGGTAAAACGTTTCCCAATTTCTGTACAGGACCTAAAGGCGATGACGCACACACTACATTTTACAGGGCGGAACGCGGCGGACATGATGAATCGCAAGTATTGATTAAGGGGTTGGGTTGCCCGCCGCAATTGAGTGAAAGTAACCGAAGCTTTTTAATTATTGCAACAATTTTAGCAACGATTGAATTGAAATTAAGTATTCCAATTGTTCTAATGTGACTGAGTGATTCAATATTTTTGTGGCAATTTTTTTATGCTATACCTTTATATTTTGACGACCCGATTGGCGTAGTGGTAGTGAGGCTGCCTTACGTTCTCAGGGTCCTGGGTTCGATCCCGGTAGGAGCAAATGTTTGTGTGATAAGCATTCACATTTGTTTCCGAGTCATGGATGTTTATATGTAAAATAAGTATGTATTTACAAACAAAAAAGTTATATGTGGTATATCAACTATCTGGTGTCCACCACACAAGCCTTGCTTAGTGTGGCACTAGATAGCGCTGTGTATTAATGTCCAGCAATATTTTCTTTAATTAATTATATGTATATGTCACCGTAAAATTGTCAAATACGTTACATTGTAATAATTATCTCTAGCGATATTGTAAAGTCTCGAATTATTGTCAAATGAACATACTGCTTACAACAAAACGCATCATTTTTCGTGAAATGCATGCGATGGTAGTCAACTTACGCGGTGAGGAGGGAAGGAGGGGTCCCCCTTGCCCACTGGCATAACTCTCATGGAAAGATAATGCACCATTGCTGAGAAATACCGATTAATATAACATAACCTTAAAACACTTTATATTCCCCCTAAAAAGCGTAGTCGACGAAGCCCCGCTTCGCGGGGCCCCTTTTTCCGAGTGCAGGGTTTAAAGGAACCTAACTAACCTAACGGGGGGGTGCCCCAAGTCCCGATTATGGGGGCAGAGATACTTCCGTATGTTCAGTTGACAATAATTCGAGACATTACAATATCGCGAGAAAAAACACGTTATATTGTAATATAACGTGTTTGACCATTTTACGGTGACATATACAGTACAGGGTGGGTAAAACATCGTGGAACAAACGTAACTGGGCGGTAGTTGGGGTATATGCAGTCAAAAATATTGTGTGGTGGAGACCTTAATTGATTGACTATTTGAGTGTTTTTTTTTAAATACCTATTTTTTTAATAAATGTATAATCACCACCAAAGTTTTTGGTTTGAACACTTCCACTCTGAATATTTTGATATAAAAAACGCTCAAAAACTCAAGTCAACAAGGCGATAATGACTCTATGGCCCAGTTAGCTTTGTTGTTCTAAAACAATTTTGGTCCATTGAAAGTCCAAATAAGGTTATTTTTCAATTTTAATTTTCCAATAAGTGTTTTCATGACATGTGGACTTGGGAGACGCCAGTACATCAAGCCACTAAAATCTGTCGGATTTCTTTAATAGATTTTCAACTTTATAGTTGAAGCATTAGGTTAAAGTTGAATGCACACTTATCCGTGGCGAAAGAACCGACTGCGCCGAAAGAATTTTTTCTCATCCGTATATCGTCATAATTATTCGTCCGATTCGAAATGAAATGAAATTTTATTTGCTAGAATTGTAGTATAAAAATAGATGGTCGAGTTTTAATACAGTTGCTTACACAATTCGACGCGGATGAGTGCGAGGTTTTATAGGATTTCATACCAGTGATTCTAAAATTCGATTCTTTCGGCTCTTTCGCTTCTTTCGCCTCTGATAAATTATGTGCGTTCACCTCTATGGTTGATTGGGAAAATTAGACACTTTCGGGAAGCTTGACGTGGTGGCGTCGAAACTAGGATTGTTGGAAATAAAAAAAGAGTCCACTATAATATGATTGTATTTTTCACATAACACCGAAAGTCCGAAACAATCCCGGAATATAATATTAAAATGTGAATTTTATAATATCACAATTAATTGATCACTTAAGTTCGTCACATAAGTATTTTTTATCGAAAAATAAATTAATTCTGTCGACCAGTTGTGGATCGGTGACCGTTTTGGCAAGTTGCAGGAACCCACTATGTATTACCGGGTGTATAAGTTGAAACCTCTCCAGCGAAAACGTCAGGACCAATTCCAGATATGCCATTAAAATATTTTGGAAGCAATTGCGTTGCACTTCGGTATCCTAAAAAGAAAAAAATAATAGTTAATATTGAGTGGGAATAAGGTTAGGTGGTAAATAGAAGAATATTTCTCACCTTACTAATACTCAAAGCTCGTTGCTGTTCTATTTCTGGAGGCACAGGTTGTGGCGGTAATATTGGTTCGGCTACTTTAATCTTTTCATACGAAGGCCCATCACAGATTGTAATATTAACTTTACGTGTATCTACATTGTGGTTTTCTATTATATCGGGCACACTGCCTTTCTTTTCCTTAACAGGAGTTTCTTTGTTCGTCTTTATTTCTTGTGATAAATCACCGTTTGTAGGTTTGTTATCATCGGCATCAGAGCATTGGTCGTTGGGTTCATCAGTTTCGGCAGCTTCTGTAATTGTTTCTTCGATACTTTTCTTATCTGAAGGTAAGTTTTCAGAGTGAATCTCT
Organism: Xestia c-nigrum; assembly: GCA_916618015.1. Lineage (NCBI taxonomy): Eukaryota > Metazoa > Arthropoda > Insecta > Lepidoptera > Noctuidae > Xestia > Xestia c-nigrum. The sequence continues at coordinate 17,320,403 of OU745261.1, read as the reverse complement.
ACAGTGATAGATCCATGACTATTAGCTTTGAAATCAGCAAATGTGAAAGGTTTTGGTTTTTCGACACCCTCTTCTGGGGTAATATTATATTTTTCGTTGATCACAGGCGGTTCTTCAGAATTTTCCTTCGGATCTGGTAAATAGTACTGCTCGTAATGAACTGAAGAATTATCACTGTCTGCTGAACTGCAAGACATTCTCTCTTTAGTATCATGGTCATCAAAGTCTGATACTCGTATCAGATGCTTCGCATAGTTGTGACATAAAAACTCCCATGTATGTTTTAGATCGAATATTTTTGTCACAAATCGATCATATTCCAGCGTCAAATTCAATGTAGTTGTGTAATTGTGCAATATTATAGATATGTCTGTAGATTTTAGTTTAAATCGGTGAACACCATTGAAGAATATCTCGGTTAAAGCAATGATTTTGATGAGCCATGAAGATGTGGTTTGTTTGTACAAGTTGGCAGCGTGATCCAAGTTCGATACTTTTTGAACGAGAAACTTCAAACCTGGTCTTGAATCAAATTGCATAGCTCTTGTGAATGAAAGTTCCAAACTCCTTAACAATAAGTCCGTGTTATCACTGTTTAGGAAGAACTTGTAATTGCAGACGTTGGAGCCTGTTTTGAGACTATCCAGTAAGATACTGCTAATTCCTTGGAAGACATCTGAAGATGCTTGGATTAGAACTGTAGCAATTATTTGAACCAGTATTTGATGTGCTAACAATCCCACTACTAGTCCCCTATGAGGAATTCTTACGGTGTATAGCTCTGGATTTAGTGAATTAACAGATTCTTGAAGATAAATTAAGAATATGTAACTCCGATCATCAATCAACATCAAATTCTGTGAGGAATTCTTAGGAGTTATCTTAGCATGTCCATCACCTTTCAATTGTTCAGTTAAGAACACTTGTTGTGCCATTGCATGCAGTCTTACATTATCATTTACAGAGCAGTCCCGTCTCGCAGCTACTTTTACTATGGCTAAATCTCCATAGAAACTGTTTGAGTTCTCTTTGAAAGCATAGGTCAGTTGTTTGAGGGGCGTCAAGCTAACGTTACAAGCTCTGTGCAGACTTGTGCAAACGATCTCCCATTGATTGTCAGTTAGAAGATGCCCTGATGTTAAAATAATATGTCTTATGCATGACGCTCCTAGCCTAGCGATTGGTTCTTGAGGTTGAGCGATGCATTCAACTAGAATAAGCATGATTTGCTTTAAAGCAAATGTTGCTTCCACACTCTCAATAGGCTCTATTTCCTCTCCATCATTTTTCTCATCAACTGTTGATCGTTCAATATTTATTTGCTGTAAATGATGTAGATATACAACGATAGTATCGGTCGTCATGCCACAGCATTGCTTAAAGTTTGGCATCACGCTGTCCCAGTGAGTATTAACATTGGCAATCTGCCGGAGCCAGTTTTGAACTGTTGGCAGAAGAAGGTGGTTTATGCAGTGTAGACCAAAATGGGTACCAGGAACATCAACTGTGTTCCTTAATAGTTTGAACAAGGTTTCCATAGCAGCCGGCTGATTCTTCTTCGAACAAACAACAGTTGCTGAGATCAAGCCCTCAATGAGAACGTACCATACTTTGAGTATGTTGCTTGGCTTATCAAGTTTCAAAAGGCAGTTATTAGTTGTATTAGAAGGAGGAAGACTTGTTGATAATTTTCTGTATGAGATGAGATCTTCTTCATAATGATCATTGGAAATAAACTTTGTGATATCAAGAGACGCACTGGGTATTATAGGGTCAACGACACATAATGGCATGTCTCCTTTAATTCTGTTACCCGTATTGAAAATAGGACATTTCGGCATATTGTACATCATTGTCAATATATCTGCGCAACTTTCTAAATGGTACAATGCCTCTCTACACATATCTACTATGACCTTTTCAGACTTCTCTTCACTGAGGGGTATGAATTTGCTATTCTTTGAGAATTTCAGACTTAGGCTAGGTTTTGGTTGTGTAGGAGTAGTGGTTTTCTTTGGCTTAACTTCGGTTGCTTGAACTTCCTCATAATGCAAACCCTTGATATGACTTAAAAGGCACAGTATACAGTCAAGAGCTGCGTTCGCGAAGACAAGCGTGTTGTCCGTGCTGAGAAACACTTTGAATATTTCCAAGATGGCGGAGTACTGGTTGGAATTGTTTGCAGCTCGCAATGTATTGAAGAGTGGTCTCCAGCCTGATCTTATTTCCATTCTGTTTGTCTCCACGAATTCGCAGATGCAGGATATGATTTGTTCCTGAAAAAAAAAACAGATCACTTAGTAAGTCTCTACTCTCAAATAATAATTTGCTCAAATAGCTACATCGAAATATTTACCTGTATATCATCATCACACAGTTCTAAGCAGAGAAGGTTCTCGAACGGCTTCAGTAAAGCCTCGTTGAAGTGGAAGTGAGGTAGCTCTACTTGTTGGTTGAGTAGAGCAGTAGCACAGTCGTGCAGGCACTGGATGGCCAGGCTTGCGAGCTGGATGTCCTTGTGGCACGCCGCCTGTGGAGTTAAAGTTGGTGTGCTGTAGGTAACTTTTAATTTGCATATTGTTTATGTTATGTTATTATGTTTGCGGCAAGACAATTTGATAAAAAAATTAAAAATGTTACATGTTTTTCCAACTTAGCGAGTAAAAGAGTGTTTTGAAAATGTCTTCATTCACTCAGTGAGTTAAAAAAAACATTTTGAATTCATTGTGAGTAAAAATAAATAAACATAAATAAATATATCAAGAAATATAATGTAACAAGAAATATAACAATGAATTTCGAATATTGTTTTAATTTCAAACAGTGTTTTACATGGAACGGCTGCCTTTCACAACCCAGTTATATCGGCATACCTGCATGAAGTGCGGCCCCACGACCGTCCATATAGCCATCCTGTGCGCGAGTGGTCGCGCAGCCCGCAGACAGCGCAGCGCCACGTCCCCCGCGCGGCACAGTGCGCGTGCTAGTGTCAGGCATACCTGCATGAAGTGCGGCCCCACGACCGTCCATATAGCCATCCTGTGCGCGAGTGGTCGCGCAGCCCGCAGACAGCGCAGCGCCACGTCCCCCGCGCGGCACAGTGCGCGTGCTAGTGTCAGGCATACCTGCATGAAGTGCGGCCCCACGACCGTCCATATAGCCATCCTGTGCGCGAGTGGTCGCGCAGCCCGCAGACAGCGCAGCGCCACGTCCCCCGCGCGGCACAGTGCGCGTGCTAGTGTCAGGCATACCTGCATGAAGTGCGGCCCCACGACCGTCCATATAGCCATCCTGTGCGCGAGTGGTCGCGCAGCCCGCAGACAGCGCAGCGCCACGTCCCCCGCGCGGCACAGTGCGCGTGCTAGTGTCAGGCATACCTGCATGAAGTGCGGCCCCACGACCGTCCATATAGCCATCCTGTGCGCGAGTGGTCGCGCAGCCCGCAGACAGCGCAGCGCCACGTCCCCCGCGCGGCACAGTGCGCGTGCTAGTGTCAGGCATACCTGCATGAAGTGCGGCCCCACGACCGTCCATATAGCCATCCTGTGCGCGAGTGGTCGCGCAGCCCGCAGACAGCGCAGCGCCACGTCCCCCGCGCGGCACAGTGCGCGTGCTAGTGTCAGGCATACCTGCATGAAGTGCGGCCCCACGACCGTCCATATAGCCATCCTGTGCGCGAGTGGTCGCGCAGCCCGCAGACAGCGCAGCGCCACGTCCCCCGCGCGGCACAGTGCGCGTGCTAGTGTCAGGCATACCTGCATGAAGTGCGGCCCCACGACCGTCCATATAGCCATCCTGTGCGCGAGTGGTCGCGCAGCCCGCAGACAGCGCAGCGCCACGTCCCCCGCGCGGCACAGTGCGCGTGCTAGTGTCAGGCATACCTGCATGAAGTGCGGCCCCACGACCGTCCATATAGCCATCCTGTGCGCGAGTGGTCGCGCAGCCCGCAGACAGCGCAGCGCCACGTCCCCCGCGCGGCACAGTGCGCGTGCTAGTGTCAGGCATACCTGCATGAAGTGCGGCCCCACGACCGTCCATATAGCCATCCTGTGCGCGAGTGGTCGCGCAGCCCGCAGACAGCGCAGCGCCACGTCCCCCGCGCGGCACAGTGCGCGTGCTAGTGTCAGGCATACCTGCATGAAGTGCGGCCCCACGACCGTCCATATAGCCATCCTGTGCGCGAGTGGTCGCGCAGCCCGCAGACAGCGCAGCGCCACGTCCCCCGCGCGGCACAGTGCGCGTGCTAGTGTCAGGCATACCTGCATGAAGTGCGGCCCCACGACCGTCCATATAGCCATCCTGTGCGCGAGTGGTCGCGCAGCCCGCAGACAGCGCAGCGCCACGTCCCCCGCGCGGCACAGTGCGCGTGCTAGTGTCAGGCATACCTGCATGAAGTGCGGCCCCACGACCGTCCATATAGCCATCCTGTGCGCGAGTGGTCGCGCAGCCCGCAGACAGCGCAGCGCCACGTCCCCCGCGCGGCACAGTGCGCGTGCTAGTGTCAGGCATACCTGCATGAAGTGCGGCCCCACGACCGTCCATATAGCCATCCTGTGCGCGAGTGGTCGCGCAGCCCGCAGACAGCGCAGCGCCACGTCCCCCGCGCGGCACAGTGCGCGTGCTAGTGTCAGGCATACCTGCATGAAGTGCGGCCCCACGACCGTCCATATAGCCATCCTGTGCGCGAGTGGTCGCGCAGCCCGCAGACAGCGCAGCGCCACGTCCCCCGCGCGGCACAGTGCGCGTGCTAGTGTCAGGCATACCTGCATGAAGTGCGGCCCCACGACCGTCCATATAGCCATCCTGTGCGCGAGTGGTCGCGCAGCCCGCAGACAGCGCAGCGCCACGTCCCCCGCGCGGCACAGTGCGCGTGCTAGTGTCAGACATACCTGCATGAAGTGCGGCCCCACGACCGTCCATATAGCCATCCTGTGCGCGAGTGGTCGCGCAGCCCGCAGACAGCGCAGCGCCACGTCCCCCGCGCGGCACAGTGCGCGTGCTAGTGTCAGACATACCTGCATGAAGTGCGGCCCCACGACCGTCCATATAGCCATCCTGTGCGCGAGTGGTCGCGCAGCCCGCAGACAGCGCAGCGCCACGTCCCCCGCGCGGCACAGTGCGCGCGCCGCCTCCCCCCCCGCACCGCGCGCGCTTCCTGTGGATCCGCGCCGCCACCACCATACATTGTTGTTCGCTACGTCTGCCTCCCACGTGCAGAACAACTGTAGGAAGGATTTGGATGGTCGGTTATATTTTTATCGAAACACTAGCGGACGTCACGCGGTTTCACACGCGTAATTCCCGTTCCCGTGGGAGTACGGGGATAAAATATATCCTATGTTACTCGTGGATAATGTAGCTTTCGAATGGTGGAAGAATTTTTAAAAACGGTCCAGTAGTTTTTAAGCCTATTCATTACAACCAAACAAACAAAGTTTTCCTCTTTATAATATTATATATATATTATATATTAGTGTAGACAAATAAAGGGTGTAAAAAAAATACAGACGACTTGAGAACCTCCTCTTTTTGGAAGTCGGTTGAAAAACCTGATAACGAAGCCGAAAAGCACTTATTCTCCTTATCATTGCGATCATGTACGGAATCACTTACTTGGAATTGATTCCTGGCGATCTTGAGTACTTATGTACTAGTTAAGAATAATATAAATGGTAGCATTTTAGAGGTTTAAACTTTGATCTGAAGTTAGACCGTCTTCTCGTCCCCCGCCAGACACGAAAACAAGCTCTGTTTTACCGTCGAAGGAAATCCCGGCCCACATCATACAAGAACGTCCGTGAAGAAGGCGAAGTTGTTGAATGTTTTGAACAAGATGGTGATAGTGACTGCGATCTTTGGGGTTCGGCGTCCATATATTCGTTAATTCATGGGATTTCTTCTCGGTTGCTTTCCGAAGGTGCTAAATTGCGGTTGGATACAGTGGTCTCGCGACCATCCATCGTTCGAACGTACGAATAAATGGGGTTAGTCTCCTGTACCTCCACCTCCTCGGCTAGTGTTTGATATTTTGTTTTCCGGTCAAATATTCCGTCGCATAAGTAATCTGTTTGAGCCAGATACCCATGTGGGAATAGAATCACCGTTCGTCGATCTCCGAGAGTGGCAAAACATCCTTTCATGCGGCGTACAATTTGTACTAGTACAAAGAAGCGAGCGTATGGAGTGTATGGAGCTTGCGGTAGGACATCCTCCCAGCTCTATTGGCAGATTCTTAGTTATCAATGTTAACTGTACAGTTTTCCAGAGCGTAGAATTGAGCCTTTCAACTTGGCCATAGCCTTGAGGGTTGTATGGCGTTGTACGACCCGTCGCTATTTGCCTGGTGTAGAAAATCTTTTACATCAGCCGTTAAAAATAATGTTCCTCGGTCCGAGTGCACGTAGGCGAACCGTATACCGAACATGATAAAAATGCTGTTTAAATGCTTGATTACAGTCTTTGCGCATATCAGAGCACGGGAAGGCGAACGGAAAGCGGGAGTAGGTACTCATCGATTACAGTTAAAATGAATCTGTTACTCGATTTAGATGGTACTGGTCCCTTAAAATCCGTGCTCAGTCGCTCAAAGGGCGCTATCGCTTTAATAAGTTTTATTTTGCGGATCAGCTCTAATGAATCTAGGCTTAACTTTAGAACAGATACGACGGTCTTTGTCATATTCTTTATCTCTTCAATCGAATAGGGTAAGTTTTTGGAACGCACCCAATGTACCATTCTGGTTACACCCGGATGACAAAAGGCTTCGTGAAGTGATCGTAACTTTGCAGGTGTTTCGATGATGGCGCAAACACGGCAAAGGGCGTCCGCTACATGGTTCTGCGTGCCAGGTTTGTAAACGATGTCTATAATCATATCTGAACATAAATTGTCGATCACAAGCAGTTGAACGTTCTCATAAGTGCCCAAGATAAGCGTGAGGCAAGTTTTTCCTTTGACTGATGATGTATGATAAAGAGAGGTCATAGATATAGTCTGCTGGCTTGGTTTTATTTTCAGAGAAACTAGTTTAGAAAACTCGAAATTAATAAAACTTTTAGAACTGCCTGTATCAACAAGTCCTTCAGCTCTAATGCCTTTGATAAATGCAGGGACAATGGTGATGCAGCAATGATGCAAGCGGTGACACTTTCCTGGTCAGACGTGGCAGCACTAGAAAGGTTCTTACTGCGACAGACTTTTGCGAGATGCTTTCTTGTTACAAAGTTGACATGTCACATTAAAGGCGGGGCATGTCTTGCGCGAATGTACCCGTCCTCCACAGTAGAAAAAATTACGATTCGATTGATTCTGGAAGGTCGGCGTGGCTGCAGAGGCACTTGCATTTCCGCGTACATTACAGTGTTTTCATCAGAGATGTTTTCTGTCGCGTTCACAGGTATGTTGTTATAATGCAGTGTATTAACTTCTGCCATCTCCAAGGAACGCGCCTTGTTACGTGCTTCGTCCAAAGCCCATAAGCCACTGTCTCAGTGAAACAGCACTGCGCAAATTACTCCCCAGATTCTGTTCTCGTGGGAGAACAGGACTCCCCTCCATTGCTCAATCTCCCAATCAAGATAGTAGCGAGCAAATTGAAAGCGTGCTTGTCGGTGCCCTGCCTTCAGTTTTCGGGCCTGTGGCAGGCTTTTTTCTAGCCAAATTGGCTTGCTTAAGTCTTCGACGACCAGTCCACTCCCTGGCAGCTACCCCACGAACATTTCGGAGCTACTGTTGGACGTCGACACCAGTCAAATGTCGATTTCGGAGAGACGTTGACGCGATAAAACGTCATCATCCCTCTGCGATGTGGATCGGCAAACCCAGATCTTGATCTCGGGATAAAGCCACTAGTCACTACCCTCCCGAAAGCGTTTATAAACTTTCGAAACACAGGACTGGCTTATGTGGACTTGACGTGCGACAGCCCGCTAGCTGAGGCCAGGGCCATAGGGCAATAGGAGCAATAGCGCGGCGATATGTGCTGCTTCTATAGGTGTAGTATCCATTGTCGTCCAAGCTCAAGGGTCAAAAGTAGCGCAGATGTATACCCGGTCAACGTGTGAACGCCGACTGTTAAAGAAAATCCGATAACGCGTGCTTTTATAGGGGGTCACTACGCCGCAGCTCGTGACGTATTAATCAATTGAAATACTTTTTTCCTTTCTTACTTACTACTTAAACCGAGATAGATCCTTAAATACTGGTGTGATATAAATGAATTTGGTATCAATTTAATGTTAACAGTTTAACCTTCAAAATGGTGTAACCATTTTTATTGTTCCTAGCTTGTTACACGCGGAATCCATTCCAAGTAAGTGATTGCATAGTTTTGCTCGCGAGTGTAGTTATGGAGATATTGGGGGTCAAAGTTACTTTCAAAGTTACGTCAAAGTTATGTTTTTATTTAAGATTTTTACTTTAAACACCTCCATCCACGGCCCCATTCTATGCAACCCATCCATCACCACGATCTTAAAACATGATTTTTCACCGCAAAAAAAAAGGTATTTCCCAGCAATAATTTTGCGTAAAGTAACTTAGTTTGATGTACAGAATGCTTGGTTGACGGCTTCGTGATGAAGTGGTTTACACCCTGTATGGGAAATTTTCTTATAATCTAGAGCTAGACTGTGCGAAAAGTCTTGTGATAAGGGTTTAAAAGTCAAGTAAGAGCAATACTACAACACATTAATTTGGATTTCATTTGATTTTTGTTAGAGTAAAACAGAATCTTTTTTTGTAAATATGGGTAATACCCAATAATGGGGAAGACCGTTAAAAGTTAATTGTAGATGGCGCCACCATAGCAGGTGTCAATCTGACCAATGTGTTCAAGGTATTGTTACATCGGACCTACTAGAACATTCGAGAAAGCACGTCATTACAGTATGTGTACGTTGGAATTTCGAGTGCTTTCCATTATTATTACTTTTAAAGTTAAGTAGGTACAAATGCGCGACCTTTTTATAAATAGACATTATAATTTCGACCGTACGCCTAGGGCATACGGTTCACATTTGTTTGCTTTGTACAAGTAGCTTATACCTACTACTCTTGTACCTACTTACCTTTTGTATTCTTTTGTTAGTGTTTTTTTATGAAGCAGTTCTATAACCCTCTAGAATACTCGTGGTTATTTTTTTGGGGCTGTTGGTGAGTATAAATACACCGCTCAGGCCCGCGACAATCAGTCTTGTTTTGGCTACACAAGGAGGCGATCGAAGTGAACTAGAACATATCTAAGCGAATAGTGAATAGTAGTGTATTTGTTATAAAGTTTAAATTGTTTTGTGATTAATAAAGTTATTGTGTTGTTTAATCGGTAGTAATTAATTTATCTCATCTCCAGCTCGTAACAGTATTTTAAAATCTGAAATGACATTAATTGATTTTCAACCAATGACGATATTATGCTTGGAACCAGCTATGCTAGCGCCATTAGTTCCACAGTGTGCATCCCCATTATAATGAAATATCAAAGCGCAGCCATTTTGACCATTCGACATGCTTACATTTACTTTTCTACTTTTCTCTTGAAGTTAATCCAGCTTATAACACAATTTCTTCAAGACCGCCTAAATATAATCAGAACCAAAATAAATCAAATCCTTACTAATCGATGTTGATGCGCCACCAGCCTTTGCAGCGCTGCCTTCAGCGTTGGTAGCGTGGTGGTAGCCGCTAGACGCGTGAACAAGGTATCAGCTGCAGCGGTCAAAGCGCAACATACTCGCGCCGCACCAGACCCGGATATCACGTTGCCTCCCTTGATAAAAAATAAAAGTTCATCAAGTAATGGGGATTATTTGGCAGCCTTAGGACCTAAAGATAGACAAGATGCCCAGTATAACAAAGTTTTGGGAAAAACAAGCCATTCTGCTTGGCTACACCAAGTTTTCTAGTTGTAAATGGCTAGACAAAAAAAAACAGTTTATAGATCAAAATGACATCCCACTTACTTCTTGCCTGCATGTTTCTACAATTTTCGCAACTGACATGTCATTGTTAATATTGTTCTCGAACACTGGCTGTAAGAAGTTGAAGACGTCCACACTACGGAAAAACAAATATTGAATATCAATCAATAGCTCTCATAAGTTTGAAGATTTGTATGTAATAATCTATTTAATTACAAACTATATGGTTATATTCATCTTCGTATAGGGCTTCGAGTAGGAAAAGACCAAACAAACGATGGATGGACTGTGTGAAGGATGATATGGCTAGAAAGGAGGTGACTGCTCAAATGAGGAGTCATAGAGACGTATGGAAGAAGAAATAAATAAATTGGCATTAGGGCAGGAATGTGATGATGGTATAAGTATGTCCCAAGTCGCTTGAGGTCAGTGTCTAACGGTCACGTCCTCATTGACTACTTTTTGTTTCATATCTTTCCTCAAACAATCCATCCATTCCTTTCCCGATTAAAAAGTGTCAGCCATCCCCCACATACTGAAACGTCACTCAAAATTATGAGGGCTGCTTAACATTTGAGCAGCTCCTACACATTAAATTTAGTATTCCCGAACGTCACTTTTGAGTATCTGTTAAATACAGGGTGTAAACCACCTCATCACAAAGCCTCATAACCAAGCATTCTGTACATAAAACTAAGTAACTTTACGCAAAAATTATTGCCGGGAAATTACTTTTTTTTTTGAGGTTATAAATCATGTTTTGTGGTAGAACTTAATGTAACGCACATATTACATTGTGCTGATGAATGGATTGAATAGTACAGGGGTCCTGGAGGTGTCAAAATCTTACAAAAAAACTTGTATTTAAAAAAAAAAACTTGTCAAAAAGTTACAACTGATATATCTCAGTAACTAGAAGGTTCCCAGGTATGGTGTAGTAGAAAAAAATGATCGCAATGATAGAGAGAACAAGGGTGTTTCGGCTTCGTGAAGAGGTGTTTTACACCCTTTATAAATGCTGTGACGTTTCAGTAAGTATTCGAGCAATATACTCACCAAGTTTCATCATCCCGACCGTCTAACCCCAACTTAGCGTCCGCTTGCAGTATAGACACGGTCTTATTCCTCCCGGTCTGCATGGTCACGATAGGAGTGGCGTTGTTCCCTTGGTGACCGAACAGTGAGTGCTCGAAACTTGACACGTACTGACAGGCTGCGAAAATGTGTTCCCAGCATTCTGGAGCCTTGGAACCGAGCTCTAAGCCACCTATGGAAATATTTTGTTTGATCAATTATTTTTGTTCAAAAAATTCTGCGTTATGAGCCTGTAACGACGTGTTGAGTTTGACTGGTAGAACATCGATCTCCTCTTTAAGAGAGGGAGTAGGCTAAAACTTCACCACATTGACTTTGCGCAGATCGGTGGATGTGTCATCATGTATTCAAATGTTTGTTTTTATGACATGATGAGATGATTTTCAATGATGTTCTTCATCGTCTTGACGGCCGGCATTGGTGAGAACATAAACACAAAGTAAAGCTTTTATCATTTCGAATGCAAATAATCAAAAATTTGAAGAATTTTGAAACTGGCATAATCTTAAACAGACTAGTCCCACTTGGGCGCCAATAGTAGTATTGACGCCCAACAAAATACAATAAGTTGCCTCACCTGTAATTAATATGTCCAAAGACAGTGCGTGTGTTGATAATATCTTGCCGTTCGGTGGTTGGGAGATGGCCGAGTTGGCCAACAGAGCCAGTATACTACTGCAACGATTTTGTAAGCTCAAAGTGTTGCTTACTCTAGCAGCCTGCAATAGGTAGACAGTTATTGTAAAGGTCTGTTTAATACTTCAAAAGTAGTATAATGCATAAATTGCAATGATTATTTTGATCGTACTACCTTATGTAGTCCTTCAAGACATTGAATAGTCAGCCCCTCCCAAGCAATCCGCTTTCTTTTGCCAAAAGTATTTATTTTTTTCGATATCATGCCGTGCAGTTTTTGTTTTTTGTTGCCATATCCTGACAGGGGCACACTTAATACTGTGACCATGGAGTCCCAAATGCAGGTTAATATTCTGAAATAAAACATTTACCGCTGTAAAAATCTGAGAGAAAATTCGAAAACAGGAGTCGGGTCTGAACACGAAATGCGTAGTTTCGGCCGAAGTTACGGGCGTTTCATACTCTATATCTTACGGATTATAAGATTGGTTAGGGGCCTTAACTAAATCAATGACAACACGATTGAACAGTTGCCCCTGCCGCCGTTATGTTTTCAAAACTTATGAATCCAAAAACAATAGGGAGCTGGATTCATTTTGAAGTTTCGAGCTACTTTCGAACGGGCCCGTATCTTTGACGGACTTAGAGAGTAGACCCCCAGATTGGTGGTATAGAAGTTTCAGTCAGTTAAATTCATTCTCTGGGCCTTCGTCGAATTTTATTGTCTCGGCGCTTTTCTGGTGGTCGCTACTGTTAATCCTGGCGCACAGGAGTTACAGTGGTTTGAGAATAGAGTGGCGGGTTGGTACCAAAAAAATTAGAGATGTTTCACTTTACCTTCTAGCCCAACGCAAGCTGGCATCATGTTGTGGTGAGTCAATAATGTTGTTATATAAACAGGAGACCTCTTTCAGCTTCTGCCAGTCAGACATCACTGGGCTTTGATCCAATCCGCCGAGATCTGTTGAAGATGGGATGAATAAAAACTATATCAACATCTAAGGAAACATTTTGGAAGTTTTTGATTTTTTTGAGCTTTTGTATTTGACTCTCGAAAATATTACTTTTTGTATCTCTACGCACTAAATATCAAAAAGACATTTGTCGATATCATATTGGATTTCTCAAAGTGATTTCACAATTACATAGAAAAATTTTACATGGTGAAAACCATGCAAAGTACGCGGGTTTAAAGGTTCATACCTGATAGTAAATGTACTAGAGGATGATCAGTAGTAGGAACTTCTTTGAGTAGATCAGTAGCAAGCACTTGTTGATACAATTCCCTCAGCCACGTCGCCGACAGATACACAAGCACTCCGCTGCCTTGCACTTCCTCTACGAATTCGTCTTCTGTTAGAGATACTTGCACCTTCTGTGGAAGAACAGTATTTTGTTTTTTTTGAGTATTATAGCACTTATCTATACAACTAAATAAAATTGAAGCCTGAACGGAACTGGCCGAATGCTTAAGAAAGTATATACTGTACTTATAACTGTCTGTATGTTGTAAGTCTGTCAGTTAGTTAAGTCTGTTTGTATACCAGAATAGCAAGGGACCGGTCAATGTGGCGACACTTGGGGGAGGCCTATGTCCAGCAGTGGACGTCTTTCGGCTGAGATGATGATGATGATGATGTATACCAGAATTTATGGAGTAACATTTTTTATAATAACAGGATTTCATGGATTACAATATGTAATTATTAGAACATTATTTTTATTTATTCGTTGGAGTTATAAAGTATTTATTTTTCTCAAAACTGTCGGCCGGGTCAGATTTTGATGCCCCTTCGTACGTAAGTGTAGTTGAGGTTCATAGACCATCAAATTTGCCCTGTCTCCTTTTAGGTTATAGTGTAAAAAAAGCCTTTCGATTTGCAAACTTATCAATATCTTGATTTAATCTTTTAAGAATGATATGACAAAAAAAGAAGTGTCTGGTGAGTAGACGAGTCATACAACTGTATGGAAGATATGCTGCGTCGACCCCAAATGCAGCAAAATATTTCAATATACCCAAATCAATCAACTTGATTATACTTACACTGGGTTGATTATAGTAATTAGTTCTCCGTTGCTTGAGAGTCAGAAGCAATGCCGCGTACGTAGCGAGGTACACTCCGTCTGCGTTCATGATGCACGCGGTAGCGGGCGGCTGAGCTGCGTTGTGTTGACAGCATTTTGATGCGAACTCTTGCATTGCTTCGTCCACCTGGTTGATTAATATTACTTTAGTGAGAGTGTTAGCATAACAGCGAAATTCACCACGCTGGGTGCCAGTGCGTTATGGTAAATTCACCACGCTGGGTGCCAGTGCGTTATGGTAAATTCACCACGCTGGGTGCCAGTGCGTTATGGTAAATTCACCACGCTGGGTGCCAGTGCGTTATGGTAAATTCACCACGCTGGGTGCCAGTGCGTTATGGTAAATTCACCACGCTGGGTGCCAGTGCGTTATGGTAAATTCACCACGCTGGGTGCCAGTGCGTTATGGTAAATTCACCACGCTGGGTGCCAGTGCGTTATGGTAAATTCACCACGCTGGGTGCCAGTGCGTTATGGTAAATTCACCACGCTGGGTGCCAGTGCGTTATGGTAAATTTACCACGCTGGGTGCCGGTGCGTTATGGTAAATTCACCACGCTGGGTGCCAGTGCGTTATGGTAAATTCACCACGCTGGGTGCCAGTGCGTTATGGTAAATTCACCACGCTGGGTGCCAGTGCGTTATGGTAAATTCACCACGCTGGGTGCCAGTGCGTTATGGTAAATTCACCACGCTGGGTGCCAGTGCGTTATGGTAAATTTACCACGCTGGGTGCCGGTGCGTTATGGTAAATTCACCACGCTGGGTGCCAGTGCGTTATGGTAAATTCACCACGCTGGGTGCCAGTGCGTTATGGTAAATTCACTACGCTGGGTGCTCGATCCTGGCCGATTATAAAGTACCTACTTGAAGGAAGTAAGACAGCGTTAGAGATGTAGGTACGTAGAGGAGTGGATTAAAACTACTTCAAATATTTGCCTTTTGACATCTACCTCTATACAAGTCCGGAGATTCAGTAGTTTCGGAAGGAGAGAGTTTTGTAGAGTTTTGATGAACTGACGCGCGTTGTGCCTTTCCAAATCTACGTTGCATTCTGTGATGTTACACCTAGAAAGAAATATTGTATTGATTAGTTATTTCTTCGTTAGACGGTAAGTTGTTTTTTTTAAATAGGGAACACTTTGAAACTGAGTCCTATTTGTCTTGGCCCTGGATACTCTGGAGTTGTACTAGATTCTATGGGTACAGTTAATGGGTACAAGTACTGGATACTCTGGGTACAATTAATGAGTAGAAGTACTGGATACTTTGGGTTCAGTTAATGGGTACAGGTACTGGATACTCTGGGTACAATTGATGGGTACAAGTACTGGATATTCTGGGTACAATAGGCATGTCGACAGAGTACCTGGTGGTGGCTGGTGGTGTGTGTGTGTGTGTTATTGTACCTATGTTAAACAAATGAATAAATGACTTATGACGTAATAAATTGGAAATCTGTTTAGTCCGTCAGTTAGTATTGGAAAAAAAATTACACGATTTTGTTTTTTTAAATCAACGAATACTGGCGAAGATAAAACTCATCAAAACTCGAGAGTGGGGGCTCGTGACGTCAGAACGTACTAAAAATTTTACCAAGGCGTGGCGTATTGAGAATTTTAAAACCGTCGTATCTTCGTCAATTTTGGTTAACATAACAAAATAAAAAATACGAGTGAAATGTTTTTTGATAATCTAAATGACGGACTAATTCATTTTTTTTTTGTCCTCATACCTAAAAACCTGCATTAAACATTAACGTAACTCACCGTCCTAGGTTCAAAGTCTTGGGCACAGCCTTAGATTTATCCCGAACTGCATTCTTGTCGTTATCGTTACATGTGGGGTTACTGGCGCGAGATGGTAGGAACACGTTGTCAGCATCCGAGTCTGCTTCACCGTCGCTGCCGGAACTTACGTTTTCTGGGCCAGATGTATCTGTAAGAAATATACAAGTTGTCGTTTTGCATCCTGGCCAATTTCAAGGGTTTGCTACAGACTATCAAACTGAACCAAATGTCTTGACCAAATGTATGAGACAGCTGATTATTTTTTTTAAATTACGACGGTGGTATCTTCTCGTCCAACTTATCGCAGTGACTCAAGACGAAAGTCTATGACCAGTATATGTTGGCAGTGATTACATACGGGACCGAAACATGGTCGCTCACAATGGGCCTTATCAAAAGGCTTAAAGTCACCCAAAGGGCAATGGAGAGGGCTATACTCGGAGTTTCCTTGCGAACTTGCGTTTTGGTGATCGAATCAGAAATAATGACATCCGCCATCCAAGGTCACCGACATAGCCCGAAGAATTGCCAAACTTAAGTGGCAGTTGGCAGGGCACATTACTCGCAGAACGGATGGCCGATAGGGCCGAAAAGTTCTGGAGTGGCGATCGCGAACCGGAAGACGATGCGTTGGAAGACCTCCCACTAGGTGGACCGATGACCTGGTGAAGGTTGCGGGAATCCGCTGGATGCGAATCCCAAGGGACAGGTCAATGTGGCGATACTTGGGGGAGGCCTATGTCCAACAGTGGACGTCTTTCGGCTGAAATGAAGACGATGGTGGTCCCATATAAGCAGAGAAAGTTGTTCAGTTTGATGATCTGTAGCACACTTTTGAATTTGACCATGCAGAGCGTCTATCAGATTCATGTGTTTTCATCATTGTTGCGTGTTTTTAACTGTCTTTAGTTGGAACATGAAACTGTACGGTTGAATTTAGTAATCTGGTCAGAAGACCGTACCTGATGAGTCGTGTTCCTTCGTTTCAGTGCTTTGTAATACAGCTACCACGTCTCTGAAACAGTTTCAAAGTTTATGAAAAAACCAGCTCATAAAAGGACTACTAAAATTTAATTATTCTTGGAGGTGGTTTTGCTGCATATAAGGACACAGGACGTTGGTATTTGATACTATCCAAGGGATACTTGTGATTGGATAGTACTCATGGATTTTTATAACAACTCTAAAATGAACAGAGTAGCTCTTTTAATGGGTTGAAAACTCCTTAGATAGCGTTGTCGTAAATGACTACGTTCATCATCTGCCTAGCCTTTTGGGTCGGCTTCCATTTCGGTCGAAATTCATTTAGCAGAACTCACTTAAAACGCATAATTTTCTTCCATTTCGGTCGAAATTCATTTAGCAGTAATTTTCTTCCATTTCGGTCGAAATTCATTTAGCAGAACACACTTATAACGCATAATTTTCTTTAAACGAATATATTAAAGGCATATTTTTTTAAATATTATTGTTTGTCCGAATTTGGAATGGCATACTTTTAGATGGCAGAATTTTTTTTGGCAACTTTGGCAATGTTCAAATTTCTCATAATTTCGTTTAGAATAATGTTTATTTAGAACGACGATTATTTGATATAATTTCACTTAGCATGCTACGAAAGTTGAAGATCTTCATTTGGAATAATTTTATTTGACACTAGCTTCTGCCAGCGGCTTCGCCCGCGTGAAGTTTGATTATTGTCCCATGGGATCTTACTACCGGAATAAAATGTATCCTATGTTTTATGTGGGTCATAGCGTGATGATATAAACGTAAGAGTAAACAAATATAATAATAACAAATCTCCGAACTGCTAAGCTATCGGGAGTTACACGTGTTATTGTGAGTCAACTATAAAAGATAGACATATGCTGTCTTGGGATATTTTTTATATAATTTTATGTGGAATATTTCCGTTATACATGATTTCTATGTAGCTTTAACCATTAAGGCTGCACACGCGACGGAAGCTAAAAAAACCAAGTAACTTCTCCCGTTTTCCCAACATTTCCTTTCACTGCTCTGCTCCTATTAATGGTAGCGTGATGAAAAGTATACTATTACCTGCTCAGGAGTATGTAGAATAATTGTACCAAGTTTCGTTAAAATCCGTCGAGTAGTTTTTTTTTCTATAAATAACATACAGACAGACAGACAGACAGACAGACAGACAGACAGACAGACAGACAAAAATTTTACTGATTGCATTTTTGGCATCAGTATCGATCACTAATCACCCCCCGATAGTTATTTTGTAAATATATTTCATGTACAGAATTGACCTCTCTACAGATTTATTATAAGTATAGAAGATTATTGTCATTTTTCAATGCCGCAAAATAGCATTTTTAACCTTAGTCAAATATTATCTTAAAAAGTCAAAATGTTGTGCTAGAAAAGTTAGATACAGAAACGAATCGTTCTAAAACCGACTCCACGTGGTCTTGTGTCTAGATCGCTTGGCGCGGAGGAGCGAGGCGGGCCGCGAGCTGACCCATCTGCGACGACAAGCTCGCGTGGGACCGCCAGAACCTCGCAGTGTCGGAGCCGTGACAGAAACCATGCCTGCTGCATGTTGCATACTGCATGCTTGCTTGCATGCTGCATGACTGCTGCATGCTTGTTTGCATGCATGCTGTATGCTTGATTGCATGCTGCTGCATGCTTGCTGTATGCATGGTATATGCTTGTTCAGATGTTTGCATGCCTGCTGCATGCATGGTGCATGCTTGCTTGCATGCTGCATGCTTGCTTATATGCTTCATGATTGCTTGGATACTGCATGCTTGCTACATGCATGAACCTATAATACACCATAAATAATTTGAATTTGACGATATATGCTTGTTTGCATGTTTGCCTGCTTCTTACAGGGAAATAAAAACCAAGTGTTCACAAACAACAGATTTTATGAATTTTCTGTTATTTGATAGATAAGTCTTTCTATTACTATGCATATAAATTGTATGCCAAAAGATAATTCTAACTGTAAACTTTCTGAGATATGATAGTTCTGCCTTTGAAGACTATCGATATGAAAATGATGCCAAAAGATGATTCTGACTGTGAATTTTCTGCGATAGGATGGTTCTACTTTTAAATCTTATGCATATGAAATTTATCCAGATGATTTTGGCTTACAAAATGTTGAGTTTGAACGTATGTTAAGTATATGAGTATCTGTCAAACTACTTTCTGCGAATTACGGCTTTACCTGTACGGGCTAGGCAATCTAGCCAAAGTCTGATAAGTCAAAGGCCCCGTGTAGTCGGCGTCGTGTAAGTTGGGCCAGTGCTGCGTCATGAGCGCGGCTCGGTCGGGAGAGATGTACTGCGTGGCGCTGCCGCACAGCTTGTCCAGCGCGTCCAGTAGCGACACGACGCACTCCACTGCGGCGGCTACTACTTCTGGGTTACCGCTGCGACCGCATTCTTCTATGCCGTCCATTATTCTGTAATGACATTGCTGTAAGATTCAACGATTTGAAGACTCGAATGGCGTAGTGGTAGTGACGCTGCCTTACGTTCTTAGGGTCCTGGGTTCGAATCCCGGTAGGAGCAAATGTTTGTGTGATGAGCATGGACATTTGTTTCAGAGTCATGGATGTTTATATGTATAATAAGTATGTATTTACAAACAAAAAAGTATATATGTAGTATATAAACTATGTAGTGTCTACGACACAAGCTTTGCTTAGTGTGGTACTAGGTGGCGCTGTGTGTTAATGTCCAGTGATATTTATTTACTTTTTCTATCCGTATACTGTGGATGTTCAAAACGCCGCTAAAAAGACAAGATGCCAAAAGTATTAAAGAAATCGTCGTCGGTCCTTGAGAAGATGATTTTAACTTTTAGCCAAATACTTTAGACGACTTTGACCTTTAAAAATTCGTTCCTTGACCTTTATGAACTTGGAGGGTCGTATTGATGTTTTTGATCATTAACATTCTGTAACTACATACGTCTTAGGGTCAACTCACACCGAAAGAGCGGCGAAGGGCAGCGCAGTTTCAGTGTCATATGAATTTTAACTTAAATTTAATACTTACTATAATACATTACTATAATACTTATTATCGCATGAGAAACTCCGGCGCCGCGGGAATTCCGGCGAATTCCATAAACGGCGCCGTGCGACTGACTCGCTTCGATGCCCTTCGCCGCTCTTTCGGTGTGAGTTGACCCTTACAATCGCGAACGATAATTTCATCAACATACTACCTAGGACTGACCTACAAATAGGCATAACGTGCAATATCATAAAATTACAAATCTATTTATTCCGTCAGATTATTGAAAAATAATGGACACGTATTTTTTGTTTTTGTAAATCAATGAATATTAACAAAGATAATACGCATCAAAACTCGGGAAAGGGGCTCGTGACGTCGGAACTAGCTAAAAAATATACCTAGGCGTGACGTATTGGGAATTTTAAAAGCGTCGTATCTTCGTCAATTTGGAATTTGATTTTGTTTTTTTTTTTTTTTTTTAATTTACCAAAAGAAAAATACGGGTCAAATATTTTTTAATAATCTACCTGACAGACTAATTACATTTTTATTGTTGTCTACTCTGTAGTAAAAAACGGAAGAAAATTTGAATGTCGCGAGTCACCCTGAAGCACCAAAGTTAACAAATTGTGCAGCATAAGACGTGACAGGTTTAAAGGCACTCACAATCTCACAATCGCCATATCGTCACTATGCCTCTCATGCTGGTCGACCTTCTTCAGCAGCACCAGCTGTGCGAGCCGCTTGGGGTTGTGCAGCAGTTCCCTCGTACTGCGCAGAGGTTCGACCCGGTGTGAGAGCGGCGGGTACAGCAGTATGCGGTGGTACAGCGCCTCCAGCACCGGCCGGAGGTTCGACGTGGAGCCCACCAGGCGGACCAGCTGGTTAGCTATGCTGAAATAAACAAAAACACGTCTTAAGGCGATTAGACGAGCTAAATTAGCAACTCTATTTGTGGTGGTTCAAACTTCGTTGGAAATGCTGTTAGAATAAAGTTCTAATCAGCTTGCACTGCAAAGTGGTTGTTACGTCAGCCACTGTGGGCCAAATAGCTCGAAATGAGTGGTTTCGATCGATTTACAAAAAAAACTATTGATTGGATTCAAAAACTGAAACACTATCATGCTGATATATTGCTTGTAGAATTATTTGCCAAAAAATCAGAATGATCGCATGCATATTAGTATTTTTTTTTTGTTTGAAAGATATTTTTAGAGATAAGTTCGTGATTTTTTTTATCGAGTCTAATTAATTGTATTATGTTTTCAAAACACTATCATGCTAGCATATATCTTGAAGAATATCATAAATTTTTGGTCTTGTTTAAAGCAGTGAATCATATACTTTTAATGCCAGTGCATTAAAAGTATATGATTCACTGCTTTAAACAAGACCAAAAATTTATGATATTTTTTAGACTTTTACAATTTTTCACTACACTTCGAAATATCGGGTGCTCAAAACAAAAGAAAATCACGGATATAATCCCGTAAGTATTTTAGGTGCATATACTTTTAGTAATTATAAAACTAGCGTTTAGCTCATGTAATCGCCTTAAAAAAGTTGTTGGTAATAGTTATAATTTCGAAACAGTACAAGAGCTACCGGAATCTATTCAAATACCTATCCTGGAAAGTTTAAGTAATTTGTACTGAACCTCTAACGGCAATTTTCAATAACTTAGCTACAGGTAACGGACGGTTGCTATCTCTAACTATTTGACGTTTAGCTTACATACTATTAGAAACAAAACGCCTCAGAAAAGCTTTCTTTATTTTTTCTATGAATTCAGTCCTCCGAATAACAGGCAAGTGACGCGGATATGATATTTGAAGCTAATTTTGTTTTATAGAAACAATTATAGCTACGAGAGATAGGCATATTAACTAACCATTGTTCGTAAGTCAGAGGTTATCCTGTAACCTCTTACCATTCTTTGCCTCTGCGTTACCCAAAGGTTGACTGGGAAAAATGTTTGAGGCTGTTGATCTGCCATTTTTGCATTTGTCTGTTAAGAAAAAAAAAAAAACTGTTTTCATCAGTACCTGTAGATAGCTTTAGCTTGCTTGCTGTTGAAGCTGGGCGCAGAGTTCAAAGCACCAGATCCTCTGCCAGAATCATCAACTAAATGGCCGTCATGTTCCCTGAAATTATTTATCAATTAATACGTATTAGTGAAAAACCTGAGGGAGAGGAAGGCCAAGGAAACAATGATTGTGTGAGGAGAGATATCAAGGAAAATGGTTTAAATAATTGAGTGACGGTTACAGGGAATATGGAAGAAAAATTCTTGTTGTGCCGAGGCCAAGTAATATGGGATCAGAATAGGATGAAAAAAACACAATTAAAACTAGAAACTTAAGTAAACATTTTGCAACATAATGAAGTCAAACTGATCAAAAATCAAAGCAATAATTCTCAAGTTAAAGATGAGATTCAACAGACTGCGATGTACTGCTATCAACCGTAAATTTAGAAACTTCAAAAAAATCTGATGTTATTTAGTAAGACCCGAACTCCAGTAAAAGAAAACAAACATAATTTGTAGAAAAGATGGGAAATAAATGAAAACATAGAGTCACCTTACCTCGATTTAATATTCTTGTCCACTCGTGGAGTTCCAAGGAAGGAGATGAGTGAAGGACAGAACTTCTGCCAGAGGAACGTGGTGAAATGCGAGTTGCCGCTGACTCTCTCCGACAGGCTGGACATCAGGGTCAACAAGCACTCCAGGAAGAATAGCGCCAATGGATTCTGTTTTGGAGTCCTGTGGGTTAGAGAGCCTATATTTGATTTCGGAAGCTTATACAGTATAATTAGATAAAAATATAAACTTTGTCGTGACGATTAATTTATCGTTGGTTTTTAGTTGGCAAAATGTGAACATCTCCATTTTTATTAAACACACAAACCACGACACTTAAAATTGCACGATTATCTGTCGTCGCTATATTGTGGGAACGGGGAGAAGGGATTGGAGAATGATGATGGGAGCTTGTAGAATACTTACAAAACTAGAGAAGACAACATTGTTCAAATTATGTGAGTATCCTGCTATTGGGGATGGGCAGTGTTGCAGCAATGCTATAATGTTTAATCTTTTCAATGCTAAGTGGTTCCAAAAGTTCAAGACCCCGCAATGACCTGGTTTCTGCAGTGCAGTTTTTTAAACATTTCTGCCTGCGTGCCAATGCTGAAGTATGGTTTCAATAATCTTCTTGAATTGATATGTATCGTTAAAGAAAAGAAAAAGGATATCAATTGACTCACAGTTGGGTTTCGGATAGTCGGCTGCACAGATACTGTATGACGGGGATCACTTCGCTGTAGCAGCCCACGGCTACGATGTGGTTCCTGCCCAGAGGAGAGCCCTCGGACAGGAGCTCTTGGCACTCTTCATCTAAACAAAACGAAGGAGAAAAAGACGTTAAGTAGGTCCCGGAAATTTCAAGATGATGACTTCTAGCATGGTAGTGATAGGCAAAGATTAGCTGCTTATTAATAACGCCACATTTGATTAGATTATAATCCAATCAAATGTGGCGTTATCCAAACTCCAGTATTCCAAACACATTTGTAATTTTCAGTTGGTATGTTCGTCCGGTTGCTAATTGGCTAAATGAATCAAGCAATTACATATTCAGACATAAACATACTTAATCGAAAGTAATGGCTTTGAATTCTTACGAGTTACCTAATTAGACATTGATTTCTGGTAAACTGTGAGCAGTCGTAGCTTTCGCGGTTGCAGCCACCGCTAGACCGATAGACTCTAGATTAAGCTGAAAGCGCCAGGGCAGCTCACGAAATTCAGATTTTCTTACGTTTTCTTGCCATTTGCAGGCCAGTGCAAGGTTGTATGTTGATTAAAATATTATTCGCGGATCTAAGACGTATGCAGTTACAGAATTACAATCATCAAAATCATCAATACAACCTTTTAAGTGCATAAAGGTGGATTTAGTCATTCAATCGACCTTTGCGGTCTACCCTGGAACATTCACCTTTAGCCACTCACCTAACTGTGCGCAGTAAGCTCTAAGCGCTTGAGCAGCCGCCGCTCTAGCCGCTGCAGCTACATGCGGCGGTGCGGCCGCGGCCTCCCCGCAGCGACCGCACGCCCACACGCACAGGCGACCGTTCAGGGTACGCCGCGGAGATAGCGCCAGGGATAGGTACATGCGGAAGATTTGTACCTGGAGAATTGGAAGGGTTTCTAAATTTATAACATTGGGGATAAAGGAAACAGATCATGCAGATCTATTACCAAAAGTCTCGGTAATTTTTAATTTAAAAAACAGCAAGTACTAAACTACTCAATAACGAGAAACAGCCTGATGACGATGCTTTGGTTGACATTGCAAATCCCTAGTAAGTTACTATGTAGTTCAGTAAGTATCCGTTCAAATATATTTTCAAGCGTCCCAGTGGCATTAAATTATAATCACAGTTTTTGAAAATTATCTTTATAAAAGTTTTACCTGTGTATCGGGTAAGTGGTACATAACGGATGCGGTTGCGCAGAGCAGTTGGGAAGGCATCCATAGTGAGTCATCTTCGGGTTCGATTCCACGGTGGAACCTGTCATCGCGGAGTATTTTCTGTAATAGAAAAGGAAAAGACTGTTGAAGAAGAATCTACTTGAAGACATAAGTAGCTTTCGTAGTTACAACCACTCGATGTATGAATGTTGGCATTATTTATTTAGGAATGGTCATTTTGCGCGGCATCGTAATATTTTGAACTGACCTAATTGTTTGACTCGACGATCTGAGAAGTCAGATCAGCGTCAGGATGGACTCCGATTTAAACATGCTTTAATCATTTACAGTGTGAGTGAGAGTACAACGTATAAAGATCATCGGTCAGTGGGTCATATTAGGGGATCATCATAATCATTAAACATAATTTGTAGTACAGATTATCATCAATTACGGCACTGTCCATTGCTAGAAAGACATTTCCAATTACCACAATCATCCAGAGCAGCTTGTTGTACTTTAGTACTGTCGAATAAACGGTTAGGTACTTACATGGAACCCTTGTAGTGCGTAAGTAACTAGGCGTGGGCGTTTAGTCTCCAGTGCAGTCTGAAGGGGCAAGAGGCACGCGCGACGAAGCTCGTATGACGCACGACGTGCGTTGTTTTCTTGCATGCATAGTATTTCTACAGAAAAACACACCGCCGTTTGTTAGTCCTCAAATAAATCAGCTAATCATTTTTGTAATATCAGCCTGTAATCATCTCTATACAGGGTTATGGTTTCTTTACATACAGAGAAGAAACAAAGATCGGTCGTCACACATCGTCTTTAAATTTGAAAGAAATTAGTCTTTGTTCAAGTTATTCGTTCCTATTCTGATCTAGCTCAAGCTTTTGGTAAAGTTTATCGTGAACGCCTTGTAAACAAACACAAAAGTAAGTTGGTATTTGCATTCGGTACAGTTGGCAAACATTCAAGAATAATCATTTAGTGCTTTTCGAGTGAGACCAGTAGTACCTACCTAGTTTATGCATAAGTAAAGAATACAGAGATGGAGTTCCTCAAGGCCGTATCTTAAGCCCAGTTCTTCTAGATAGGTTTTCAGGATAGAGCTAAATACACTTAAGAAGAAATAGGGCTAAATTAGGAAGTAAGTAGCCTAAAGTTTATTTCAATTAAAAAGAAAAAATGATTAACAGCATACATTTTAACCATAGAATTAAATAAACCAATTTAAGTAGGTACTACAGTGATTGTAATCAACTCAATAAAATACGCCCAGAAGATAACAGCTGGCTATGAAAAACCAAGCACAGATTGTATACCACAATAGTAATTAAAAGGATAGAAGATTATCACGTTCTTGTTCACTTTTACCATTTTAAAAGTGAAAAATTTTTGTTAATTTAAATTACTTCTGCTATTATTTTTATTGAACGTTTATTTACCATATGGTAAAGAAATAAACATTCATTGTTAGTCTACCTCATAGTAGAATATTCAAAACAATACAAATTTTGACGGAAGAAACCGCATTTCCGATTACGGCGCAGTGGAGGTCATTATTGCAAGTATTGATTTATCTCAACTGCACATTGGGCGAAGTATACTCCAACATTTTGTAGCTTCCTAAGCATCCAAAATATTGGATTTACGGACTCTAGGACTTATAAATGATGTTTACCTACCTAGTGCATCCTGACATGATTTCCTGAGAGCTGTAAACTTCACACCCGATGCTTCCTTGAAAATATCCTGGAGAAGCTCCTCCATTTTAGTACAAACGAAACATATGACAATGACTCACTTCGCTACATTTACAATTTAACACACAAACGGTTCACATACTTTCCAAAGTAATTTAACTTCGCGAAAAACAACTTGAAACTGTGAAATGTTTAGTAAAACATGAATAACTGCGAAATGACGTTATTTGAGTGGGTGGAACTGTATCTTATCTTCGTTCTACGTAAGCACAGCCACGGAGCATGCTCAGTGCGGGAAATCAATACTTCCCGAACGACGTAATGTTTGCGAAAAAACTTTACCAACAGGTGGTTTGGTATACCAAGTCACTATAATTCCGTTACGTAGATATTTGTACCTACTTATTTTAATGTACGCTGGAATCGCATGCATTTTTCTTTTGCGTATATGAGTTTCAAACATATTTATTAAAATCTGATAATTATATACTTATTTTATAAAAAATATTTACTTCATTTACTTTCATCTGTTTATATTTGTTAATTTATGCAATAAATGAATAAAACTACTTACACTTACTCGTATACTTAGAATATTTTTCTGTTGTTGGAGAAATCAGACCTAAACAAAAAATAATATCTTATAAGCTGGGTAGGATAGGTATCTAAAAATAAATCGATAAAGACACATTTTAATGGTGAACATGATTTTGCTGGTTAATCATCTGTATGTCGCAGGCATATCGTATAACACGCCGTATTACATAATGCTGCGCCGGATTGTAAAACGTCGCTGTTATGTGATGCGGTGTCTTCACATTCAGCCGGATTACAATTCGGCTGGAGCTGAAGCTTTTCTTTTCGAACGAGCACTACGCGTTCGTCAAAGCGGCGTAATCGTGCCGCCCAAACACAGATACCAACGGGCACATCGTTGATACGCCGCTTTGACAGCGAGCGAAGCGTAACGCGCGTACGCGCGCTTTTACTTAGGAAACTTGACGTTAGGCTGGTTAGGTTACTTTTAACCCTGCAAACAGAAATAGGAGCCCCGCGAAGTGAAGCTACGTCAACTAAGCCTTATTTTCGAATTTTTCAGCATTTTATTCGGTCGTTTCTTCTGCTGACAATAAAGCTATTTATGTTGTACGCTGCTTTGTCGAACGTACGAGTATCTCCACCACAATCCGGCTGAACAGTGGGATGCTGCATTACATAACAGCGACGTTTTTCAATCCGGCGCGCCTTTACGTAATACGTCGTGCTATACAAATTGGATGCGACACATCTAAAGTAACCGCCGAAATCGCATCTCTGCTTATCCAAGGCCTTCGGGACTCGGGAATATAGAGACTAACGTGATAATGACGAAACATAGTAGTAAAACATTTTTTTGTAAACTAGATAAGATAACATACTTACATAAAAATCCTTCTAGGAGGTATTTAATTTATAATCCGATGTTAGTAGTATCTATTAATATTAACGGTATTTTTCTAAATTTCGCGGGATTCATGAATTGAGTTGCCCATGATTTGACCACGGAGTTGCCATTTTAGATTAATGACATGAAACAGATAACAAAAGTAGCGTATCTTACTTGTTTTTTTTCTCCTTTTTTATGTGTCACTACAGTTTTCATTAGTTATTTATTTTATTTGTTTGATTTTTACTCTAAATATTTATCTATTTAATACAGTAACAAAGATACAATATTTCGTAAAAGTTCGTTCGGAAACCTTTCAGTGGTTTTTATGGCAGCATTTGAATGTTGCGCAGAAAGTGATTACATACTCTGTGCGTACGAATTGGTCTTGACAGAAGACAGCAGCTGTCAAAATAGTCTGCAATTAATTCTTGATGAAAAATGGTGTCTTGGAGTGGTCTGGGCCGCTCTGTCGGCGTAAACTTATTTAAAAACCAAGCTAAGTCACTTACTAATGTCCAAAATGTATCCTTTTCAACAAGCAAGATCTTATTGGATCATGGACACAAAACTTTCGTGCTGCAGCCCTCCAGGTAATGATCGTTTTAGTGATTACCTAATCATTTTTTTCTGTAATTGTTTGTTATTTTCCTATTTTTAAGAAACTGTCATACAGTAAATGTTCAGTAATGCTTTAATTTACCTATTTTATTAAGTTTATAGTTGGTTTTGTCATTGGTAATTTGGTTCCTAACCTAAACTCTTTGTTGACAGAATGCAATGGCACAAGTTCAAGGATATGTTCCACTTCTATACGATGCTGGGACTGATACCCGTTACTGCCATTATTTTCTACACTAACGTGTTCATTGGTCCAGCCCAGTTGACTCCTATCCCTGAAGGTTATGAGCCTAAACATTGGGAGTACCACCGCCACCCAATCACGAGATTTATCGCCCGGTACATTCATCAAAGTCCGCAACAGGTAACTATCTCTTGATTAGCTTGTATTCAAAGTTTTTATTGAAAATGCACACATTGTCATAATTTAAGACTTAAAAGCAATGACTCCAGTGACGTAGAAATGAACTCGCTGTGACAATACTGAAGTCCTCAGACTCCGACTGCGACCTGCCGACTTAAAAGGAAACAAATAGCGTCAATCTGATACAAAACGATGTGATAAGGGCTGCTTGCAGATATAATATCATGGCTTTCCCTCGATGGAGGTTGACAATATTATGTACAAAGATTGGAAATAATCCCACAGGAATGTAGCACCAATATCACCTCCCAGGTCATGGTAAACCTGTGTCAAATGTCATCAAATTCACTGTTAAGGAATGAAATGGCAAATGACATACAGTTTCTTTCACATTAACCCCACTGTATGCTGGAACGTAGATCTCCATAGGACGCAATGAGTTGTTATTGTTGTGGCTTATGAGGGGTTAATTAATAATAAACTAAATTACTGTGAGAAGTGTATACATTTATTCTTAACTAGCTGACCCGTGCCCACTTCGTTGGGCGGTGCGTTGTTGCAATGTTTTCACTCTTTGGTTAGTGAGGACGAGTCCATACAAAGCCATGTTCTAATGCCGTTTGTGAATGGACGGCGGCATTTTGCGATGTAATTTTATATTATCTTTGAAACTATTTAGCCAATTGACATACTGTTTAAGGCAAATCGTATCTCTATGATGTTCTTGTGATCATAATAATATTTTTTTCAGTAGGTCTAATATTTTGTTGTTTAAAAAATCGTCCAAATGTATGTAGGTATGTCGAAAAATACTTTTTTTAACACATAAAAGCTACTATGTATATCTGCTAAAATATAAAAGATAGAAATAAGGTGTCGCGGACTTTACTTGACTTTTTTTCGCGGTTTTGTAGAACTATTCAAAAGCGGACCAGGTTGCCATACATTGTTTTCAATTATATACAATTGTTAAGGCAGCGCATGCAAATAACTCTGTTGTAAGAGCTATTTTTGTCCGCCTGGCTAGACAAAAATTGAGATAGTTCGACTAATAAGTACGATATCTTTATAATTTATAGCCTATAGCACTCACGAATAATGTAGCTTTCTAGCAGTGAAACAATTTTTAAAATTGGTTCATTACTTCCGGAGATTACCCCCTACATACAAACTTACAAACAATTTTACCTCTTTATAATATTAGTATATATGAGTATTAACCCTTTGTATGCCGGAACGTAGATGTACGCAAGACACAATGGCTTTTTAATTGTGTCTATTATGTCTGGTTAAGGAAGAACTTTGTTAGCAAATATTCCTTTTAATTATTTAGAAATACATTGCGCCCAGTGGATGGCAATAGGCTCACTCCACCTTATACAGTCAGCAAAACAGTTAGGTATGCAGGCTAGCAGTCTTCTTACTACTATTATAAGTGGAAACGGGTTATAATCAATCTGTTTGCAATCTCATCCAAATTCTTTCAGTAGTTTCTGCATGAAAGAATAACAAAAATCAATCTTTACAGACAGACTTTTACATTTATAATAGTCGTAAAAAGATTGGTAGCCTGCTTACCTAACTGTTTTGCTGTATGTACATGGGACTTAAAAAATAATTTGCGAAATGTTGATGGATTAAGAGGTACACTTCTGTATGTCATATAAAGGAATGGTTGCTAACAAAATTCAAATAGAATAAGTTAATTCTCTCAAGAGGTTGTAATTTTTGCTCATGAGAAACTCACTGGGTGCACAACCACGTGTGAACATAATATCGCTGGACTAAATAATAAATCCCTGAATGTGTCTGTTCGAGCAGTCACTCGGACACCAGTTTAGCCCTTGATTATTATAACATGCCTGTAATCTTGAAAGGGTTATAGGCAGAAGTGTAACTAATAGCACATCTACAACTTCTACTACTGAATGAATTCTTCATTAGTGTGGCAATCTAAATTGAATCAGCCAAAAAGTTGGCGACACGTTTGCGACTTTCAGTAAGAAGACTGAAACTCTTATTCATCATCATTCTCCTACTCTTATCCCAATATTTATTGAAGTGTATGGAAGAGCTTATTCTTAGTTTCTGAATCATACAAAAGAAAGTGATCAATAGTTCGTTCAGGTTCAAAATGTCCAATTCTCAAAATGTCCAACGGTTTCAAAACGTCCAATTCTCAAAATGTCCAATTCTCAAAACGTCCAATTCCCAAAACGTCCAATTCCCGAAATGTCCAATTCACACAACGTCCAATTTCCAAAATGTCCAAATCTTAAAATGTCCAATTCTCAAAACGTCCAATTCCCAAAATGTCCAATATTTGAGAATGTGGTAAATTTTGTTCAATAACTCATCAAAGCGCTTTTTTAATACTTACGTAAAACAATAAATACAAAATACTGAAAGAATCAAAACACATGTTTTATTTAGAAGTAGCAAATTAAATTAAAAATAAATATTTTAATATTATATATAAATACATATATACATAATATATTAAATATTATACACATTAACGCAAGTGTCGCGAATTCGAAAAATAATTCAAGACTAAAAAAAATGAATTAAAAAGTGTACAAACAAATAATTTTCCCCGACATCATTGTCATTGTAATTTTTCCATAGCAACCAAAACCACATCGCGATCTAACGCTTACAACGCCATCTATCGAGCTATTTTGTTCCCAAGTTTTCTGGTATTTAAATTACTTTGTTACTGTGTGTTTTAAAAACTTGTATTCAAATAAGTACTTGCCATATTAAAATATGAATATTGATTTTATTAGTTATTTAAAAACAAAAGGAAAAATGATAATAATGTGCAAAAACTGAACGCATCCTGAGATAAAACTTTAAGTTGCTGTAAAGTGGGTATTTTTAAAAAAATCATAACGCCGTACGTCATTACTTTATTAAATGTAAGGAAACGCGTTGATGTAGTACCTACGTGTTATTGCCTCAAATAATAGTGAACTGTAGTCACAACATTGTAGTTGAGGTTTTTGTGTTTTTCAAATTCGTATATTTTCGAAATCTACAATGACTGAAGAATTTGAATTCGTTTGTAACCAGAAAGATAAGCTTACTTTGATTCGTAATGGGTTCCAGTTTAACAAAAACGTGACTAATAAAAATGGAAGCACTTTATGGCGTTGTACTAATAGACGGATGTGTACTGCATCAGTCACAATAGATAAGTCAAGGAAAAACCTATTGAGAGAATCGACGCACACTTGCGAACAAAATCTTGTCCAATTGCATATTAATAAAGTAAAATCATCTTTGAAGAGGACAGTATGTACAGATTTAGGACCGATTCAGAAAATTTGTGAAAAACCTTTGAACAAATTAAGGGAGGAATACCGCAATGATAAAGATTTGATACCGTCATTTCATACCATTAAAAATACTTTATATAGATCCCGCAAAAAGTATTTGAATACAAATTTATTAATACATAGTGATACCAGATCAGTTAAAATACCAGAAAACTTGGGAAAATCATTTCTGATTTGTGAAGATGGAGACACAGATAAAATTATAATATTTGCAACAAATACGGCGAAGAAATTCTTAAAATCACCAGGTTCATACTACGCAGGTAAGGTATAAAGTTTTTTTGTTTTACCTAGGTTATATATAAAACAATGTTTAATGTTTGTTTCAATTTATAATTATAGTTATTATGATGTTGATTATTGTACTGGTCTTAATTTGTTACTTCTAATTTAAATAAAACATATTTTGATTCTTTCAGTATTTTGTATTTATTGTTTTACGTAAGTATTAAAAAAGCGCTTTAATGAGTTATTGAACAAAATTTACCACATTCTCAAATATTGGACATTTTGGGAATTGGACGTTTTGAGAATTGGACATTTTAAGATTTGGACATTTTGGAAATTGGACCTTGTGTGAATTGGACATTTTGGGAATTGGACGTTTTGGGAATTGGACGTTTTGAGAATTGGACATTTTGAGAATTGGACGTTTTGAAACCGTTGGACATTTTGAGAATTGGACATTTTGAACCTGAACGCAATAGTTGTTCTTCCATTTCATCTTATCATTGTTGTTTATCCTACTCAGCTTTATTTAACCAACTCAATTTTCTTTTTTGATGGATAGTCTTCTCACTGTGAAAAAAATAGCCATGAAGAATAACATTACGCCTGTAAACTGCAAAGGGTACCTAACAGTGATTCTACCCGTTATGTGCTTATTGACATCAAAGTAAAATGCCTAATGGAAAAACCCTATAACACTTTGAACCACTCGGGAATCGAACCCAAGACGCATGCTTAGCAGTTGCTCTTGCCACCGACTAGTCTAACAAAGCAGTCTGAAGAGTAAGCCTGGATCTAAGTATATGTTACTTATTCAGATAAATGTCTCTGTTACAGGACTATGAGAAATTCATGCACTTCCTCGATGAAGAGAGACAGAAGCAGAAACTCCGTGAGTTGGAGAAGCAGATCATCAAGAAGATGGGTGAGCGACAGGACTACCAGGCTTACTACTACAAACCTATGATGAACAAGTACCTCCGTATCAACAAGAAGACTGGAGAAGAAATGTATGACCGTGTTGGAGACGATTACAAAGATTAAGCACTGCCTTGAACATTATGTTGACCATAGAATATATTTAGTAATCAAGTGAATTGTTGATTTCAGTATAGATAAAATAAATTATTAATACTTAACAATTTTATTTGAACAATTCAATTTATTACTTCTGGCAACCCTATAGTGCTTCAAAAGCCACGTTTTATAAGTCATTTAGTTGTTATATATTTACTTTCAACCTTTTTGTTGCTTCCAAGAATGTCTCTTTAATATTAGTTGAACTGTACTGAAGATATTGGGTAAAAATAAAACAGTAAGGCTTATGGTAACATTGTTATTTATTTTACAGGAAATTTCTAACGATTGACAATAATAAATTCCGACTCATGGAACCACTTACAAAATTAATGTCAACACTTACCTAGCAGTATGCTAAATGCCTGATATGATGCTACTTATTTAACTTTAATGCAGTTATTAATATTATATATCATTGTTACTGTGGTCATAAGGATTCTGTAGAAATAGGAAAGATTTATCTCTATTGAGGAAAATTATTTTATCGGTATCCTAATAGATGGGATTAGATTTTGAATCATGAAGATTTAGAATCATTCAGGAGAGCATAAAATACTGTAGGAAAATAATATTTTATTAGCATTTAATTATTACATTTTAAATCTCAGTGTGGAAACAGTAACTCATCTTGAA
The DNA here is from genome assembly GCA_916618015.1 of Xestia c-nigrum. Lineage (NCBI taxonomy): Eukaryota > Metazoa > Arthropoda > Insecta > Lepidoptera > Noctuidae > Xestia > Xestia c-nigrum. The sequence goes on along the minus strand of OU745261.1, from coordinate 17,286,981 downwards.
ATTAGTTTGTAATGAATCTAATATAAGCATCTACGGACAAACTAAGAACGACAAAAACTACATAATAAATAAATTCTTCTGCGGTGCTGTATGCACGAAGCTCTTAACAATACTGTTACACAATTAAATTACAAAACGATATGATTTCATTATCCCGTTCTTTCAGTCTTCGCAGTTTGTAGAGTTCCAATTATGACCCAACAACTATGTACTTAGATTGCTTCTCATAATAACATTTTTCGACTTTAAAAATATTTACAACATTCCTAATTTAAATAACAATTTCGATTTGAAATTGCAACTAAGCTACATAATTATAACAAAATTGTAAAAATCAGTATCAAAGCGTAAACACAATCATCATTTATCCGATCGAAGTAAAAAAATAAAATATAAACTAACAGTATCTAATTTACCGTAAGTAATATGGACTACAATAGACTGTTAGATATACGCTATTTAAAATTGTTTTTACGATTTCTCAATGATAACAATTTTCAAATCTAAAATTTAAGACGGCTACGAGTTTCTACAATGTAAAATTTAAACGTTATTATTCTATTTGCTTTTTTCTTTCTCAGCTTGCGCGGCGAGCTTTGCTTCCTTTTTGGCTTTTTTCTTTTCCTCCTTCGCTTTTAGTTTGGCTTGTTTCTCCTCTTCCTTAGCTAATAGTTTAGCCTGTCTCTCTTCTTCCTTCGCTTGAAGCTTAGCTTCTTTCTTAGCCTCCTTTTCCGCTTTAAGTCTCAACTTTTCTTCTTTCTTTTTCTCCGCCATTTCGTTTTTCCTATTGTCACTACTTTCATCCTTTTTGCTTTTGTCTTCCTGTTTTGTATTTTCATCATCTTTTTTCTTTTTATCTTCTTTCTTAGGTTTCGATTTGGGGTTATCTTTTTTCCGTTCAGTCTCTTTGCTGTGATCTCTGGAACTGGGCGGGTCGTCTTTATTTGAAGGTTTTAGTGGCCGGAAGAAGTGTTGTTTGTCCTTTTGCGGCGACGTTTCTAGTTGCGTTACAATTTTCTGGGCACATCTGTAAATAATAATAGGGTTTATGTATTTATTTTTTGTCGCCACTAAAGTAAATACAACATCGTCCGGTAATTCAAGGTCTAAATGTAGATTTGTTGCCAACTCTCATTTTTCAATCTTCAATTCATGATTTACTATTTTCAAGGTAGTTTCGCTCTCTTAGCGTTAGTTTCGGTTGTTTGTGTCGCTGTTAACATTTACCTTATTCTAGTGGAGGCGGATGCAGCCGCAGCACTCTCTCTTCGTCCCTCGCGGAATTCCCTCTGGAACTCTCTGATGGGAGGTAATCGGCCTGAGGGCTCCCCTGCGGCCGGACCTCCCGTGTAGCTATGGACTTGATAGTCTTGTAACCGGGCCTGTAAAGAGATTTAGGTATTTTTTAGATAAATTTGCGGATAAGAGAATCTTTGGTAGTACCTTTAGAATTACGTAAAATAAAGCCTATCATCCCCGAAGGAGATAATGCAGAGGTGTACCTAATGGTACGGTCGAAGTCTAACAAGCTATTTGGTTTACAACGTTATTTGTGGGTTAAATGTATAATATTAAAAATAAACAAAATAATTTATTTAAATATTAACCAAATAGCTTTGTTCGACCGTACATCCACATTTCGCCAGTGATGCTTAAGAGCCTTATCACATCAGCGAGTGGAAAGGCGAGTTCGCAACAAGTGCGCGGCGAAGACGTCGCTGGTGGGCAGCGAGTTCGCCGCGCACACGTTGCAAACTCGCCCCGCTTTCCACTCGCTCGCAACTCGCTGATGTGATAAGGCCCTAAGTCACATGTAACAGGGAGCGAGCTTATTGCCATCAACCACCGGACACAAATCTAGACTCCGCTGCTACTGCTATAAATTTCCGATGGAAAAACCCAATATCAATTAGCCTAACCCGTGAATTGAACCCTGGACCTCATGCTTAGCAGTCGCGATTGTGACCACTAGACCAACGCGAAGAGTTCCGGAAACAATAAAGTAGCTTATTTAACACGCCACGTGAAACAACGTCGGAGGGATTCATTAAATCGTTTATTAAAAGTAGGTATTTAGATGGAAGTATTCTAAAATTATTTCAAATCCTACCTTCCTTCAGGTTAATAGTAGTAAGTATTTTAATTTCAGGGAGGTAATACCCTTACCCTTTTTTTTTTTTTTTTGGGATGGGTTATCATCAAATGCCTTCTCCCACTCTGGGCGGAGCGGGAGGGAGTGTCAGACTCTTACTGACTAAAACCCATCCATGTTCCTTCCTCGCCCTTTATGTTCCGGGGCCGCGGTATCTCTTTCGAACAGGCCCGCAACCCCGGCAGGAGGTAATATACCCTTGGGAAGCCCAATGTGGTTGGGCTGTTTGTATTGGTCAACAAACAAGTCCAAGATTGTTTTAACATCCTGCATATGCATGGCAAGGGTTTTTCTCTTGGGAGATAAATAATTCAGAACCCTTACTTGATTTTCTAAGTTTAGGATGGAAGAGGCTCTTCAAAGTTTCTGTTTTGCGGCTTTTTAAATGTTTAACACATTTTGTTTCTTGTTTACACCCACGAAGTTATTACCTCATACATAACATAACATCACGCCAGTAATCTCTGAACGGTTAGGCAGGGCTGTACGTACCTAATAGTACCTACACCTACATTTCACCAGTTATGTTAAAGTCCCATGTAAGGGGCGAGCCTATTGCCACCAACCAGACACAGATCCGGACTCCGAGGACTATTATAAAAAATCCTGATGGATAAACTCAATAACACTTAGTCCGACTTGGGAATCGCACACCATTACCTCTTACCCATACTTTTTTTTATTGGGACAATTCCGCCACACTGTTCCCAAACCACTGTAACTCGTGAAAGTCAGAATCAACAGTGGCGACTGCCAGAAAAGCGCCGAGACAATGAAGCTCGACGAAGTCCTAGAGAATGAATTTAACTGGCTTGGATCACGCAACGAAATTGATCAGAAAGTATAGCCGAGGAGTAGGAAACAACCGTAATTTCCACTTGGCGGACTTAATGACAAAGGCCTACCCGTACTGCCTATACTTACAGTAATTAGTATTCTAGTCTTAATTCAGTGTGGAAAAGCGATGTAACTATACAAGACTAGCTCCATGTCACGGTGGTAGTAGATCCGAAGAGCTTATGCAGGTTTGGTCTTATGTATGAAACCTATAATCGCCTCTATGGAGCGTCAGTCCTCTGTCACACCTTTTTCCATTTGAATTGACATTTTGCATGGAAGATAACAAGATGTTCTATTCTTTGTTCTAAACGGTCGAAAACGTATAGCACTACCGTAGCAGACTATAGACCAATGCCTTACTGCGGTGTTACCAATAACCATGCATATTAGACCCCATAGTAACTCCATGCTCTCTTCCTGAACTCGCAAAGTTCGGTGGGACGGCAATAGATTGCCGTCCATAAGAGACATGCCATAAGAGAGGTCAGGCGTAGGACTAACGACTACGGCGAGTGAGGGAATAGAGTGCATCAGCGTCTGCGCAAACACTTGTCGTTATAATATGGTCTCCACTAAGGTTCGCCTTTCCCGAAAGCGGTCAGGAAGACTATTATTACCTTCATACTGTGATGCTGCGAGCGTCTCAGCGAGTTGGAGGCAGGTTGCCGTGTGCGCGGCGCTACGGATACCCTGGGTACTGCACCCAGGCACGCGCCCCCACACTTGGCGCCGCCGCATAGCTTCGTCGAACAGCTACTCGGGACGTTGCCTCCACTGTTCGATGAAACAGAAGATATTCCTGGAATCAGAGAAGTTGGATAAGGCTTTGGAATGAGCTGAAGGCGCTTAGACGAGCTAAATTAGCAACTCTATTTGTGGTGGTTCAAACTTCGTTTGAAATGCTGTTAGAATAAAGTTCTAATCAGCTTGCACTGCAAAGTGGTTGTTACGTCAGCCACTGCGGGCCAAATAGCGCGAAATGAGTGGTTTCGGTCGATTTACAAAAAAACTATTGATTGGATTAAAAAACTAAAACAGTTTCATGATAATATATTGCTTGTAGAATTATTTGCCAAAAAATCAGAATGATCGCATGTTTTTATTGTTTGAAAGATATTTTTAGAGGTAAGTTCGTGATGTAATTTTTATCGAGACAAATTATTTGTATTATGTTTTCAAAACAGTATCATGCTAGCATATATCCTGAAGAATATCATATATTTTTCTGGTCTTGTTTATAGCAGGGAATCATATGCTTTTAGTAATTATAAAACTCGCGTTTAATTCATATAATCGCCTGAAAGTATATTAATGAATGATAGGCCAAAAACGGCTGGTCATTAGGTGTCGCATTGCAACGGTTACGGCTTAACGCAGCGACGGTGAGTGAATGATTATACCACTCTGCAACGACACGTTGGATTGGAGTTAGCTATATTGCAGTTGCAGCTTCCGACAAGTCCCAGGTACAACATTGATATTTGAGATCTCTTAATTTCTTGCTTTATTATATTTGCTGTATTGAGGAGACTAATAAAATAATAACATACATACATACATTTTTTCCGGATAGGAAATCATCAAATGACTTCTCCCACTCTGGGCGGAGCGGGAGGGAAGGAGTGTCAGACTTTTACTAACTACAACCCATCCATGTTCCTTCCTCGCCCTTTATGTTCCGGGGTCACGGTTTCTCTTTCAAAGAGTCCCACAGCCCCGGCAACATACAGTTCCTGGTGTACGTACCGGAGAGGGAAGATTCGCCACTAGTGACAGAGTAGAGCGAGGCCGATGCGGGCACGGAGCGGGCGCCCACTGAGTAGCTGGACACAGAGCCTGGCACGCCCCACGACTTGGCACTGCCGCTTGACACCTGGAATTTAGAGGTAGTAAGATTATAATGCGATATTTGGAATTTTGTCTAACACAAATCGACAAAAGGATATAGTGCCCCGAGGCTTGCTGACTTTTCAGGGTCATCATTGGTGCGTTATCAGTAAGAAACGTACAATGAACTTATGATCGATTAGAAGGTTGACGCCTATCTGGGTATCTACAGTGCCCTGGCTTACCTGATCCCTCGTACAGAAAAGAAGAAAGATCAGGTAACTACCTGATCTTTCTTCTTTCCTGTGCCATGAACTCATGGCACTGACAATACTTATCAATGGATATTGTCTATGCACGGCATGCCTACTCGCGCCTGGAGGCGCGCGGTGGCTGAGGAGGCGCGCGGGTGGCGGCAGCAGCATCGGGCGACAGCGGCGGCTGAAGGGCGCGCGGGCGGCGCGGGCGGGAGCGCGGACGCGCGCGCCGACCGCCGCCTCACTTCTAAATTTTACCACGACGAAGAAACTACTTTGTAAACCACTTGTATCCTGGATTACACCAGATCGAACAGTCCACTGTATTTTATTTCTCTCTTCTATTCTATTCTCTGCTCCTGTAATTGAGCACAAGGCGTAAACGCGCCAACATATGGTCCTTCGCAAGTTGAACATCACAGCGTGATTTGGCGTTTCCGAGAATACAAAACAACAGACGTTGGTGGACATTGACCCCGCGTCGCTTCGTTGAAAAAAGCAGAATCATCGTCGCCTACGGTTGAAGATTTGAAGTCGCAACTGGGATCGTGGATAAGGACTCGGATATTCGTGAGATCGTTCCAATTATTCCTTTTATCTGTCTATTTCCTATTCATAATTTCCAGTTTATAGTTTTTATAACGCTACTCTTTCTATTAGTTACCGATTCATTGCCCTATTGAGTTGGTTCATAGCGTATTTCATTTACTTTGTCGTATTAATGCATCTTTCATTTTCGTATACCAAATTTTAATATATGCTCGCTTAACTGCCTTTCTAAACCGGTTGTACAAGTTAGTGCGACGCATAGCGTGGCCTTGACTCATTAACAAGTCAACAGCTGTTCCTTTTGTGCGTTGTTCAGTGCGCTGGATTCTATACAGTTATTTTCGAGCTTATTTCGTTTGTTGCATTTGTATTGGTTTTTTTTTTAGCCGTTATTTTAAATTTGTTTTTTTTTTTTGCCGAGTAATTTTTACAAAATGGCCGACAAGTTGGTGAAGAAACGTAGTTCTATGAAGGCCAAGCTTACAAGCTTTGCTGCTTATTTAAATGTGCTTAAAAGCTGCGACACTCTTTCCAACTTGCAATCAATCGAGCTAGAAACCCGCTTCGACAAATTTGAAGCCATGTACACCGACTTTGACGTATTGCAGACGGAGATCGAGGTGTTGTCGGACACGCCGGACGAGGCCTACGCGGCGAGAGGCCAGTTTGAGCAGCAGTACTACCTACTGTTAGCGCTGGCGCGGAGCTTGCTATCCGGAACGGGTGACAAGCGTCGCCGTACTGACTCCGCAGGTTCCGTGGCAGGGTCAGTGACAACAATGCCAGGTGGGACTAAACAAAATTTTGTAAGATTACCTAAAATAGATTTACCACGCTTTGATGGCAGTTATCAGTGTTGGCTTGAGTTTAGGGACACTTTTATATCTCTAATTCACGATTGTCCTTCTATCGACAGCATAAACAAGTTCCATTATTTACGCGCTTCTTTGAAAGGCCAGGCAGCCGAAGTGATTAAAAATATCGATTTTAAGGCGGATCACTATCAATTAGCATGGGACTTGTTGTGCGAAAGGTACAATAACAGTCGTCTTCTTGTAGACAAACATCTGCAAGCTTTATTCGATATAGAACCAGTCACTACTGAATCTAGTGTTGCTTTGCGTCATCTTGTAGGTGTAACTAATAAAAATATAAGAGCACTCAAGTCATTAGATGAGCCTACTCAGTATTGGAATACCATTATAATATACATGATGTCAAGCAAACTGGATTCGAATACCAGTAGATATTGGGAAGAATATCGAAAGTCAATATCAGGTCCTCTTACACTTGCTCAATTTATTACATTCGTTAACAACAAGGCTGAATTATTAGAAACGCTGGAAGATAGTAACAAGCACAGTAATAAAGCAAACAATAATAACAATAAGTCCAAAAGTTTTGCTATTGTTTCACATAATTCAACAAATAAAGCTAATAACAGCAGTAATTCTAGCTCAGAGAAGAAGAAGTTCAAATGTCCTATGTGTTCTGGCGACCACTTTCTATACATTTGTGAGTCTTTTAAAAAGTTAACAATAGAAGAACGTAATAAAAAGGCCAAAGATCTCAAAGTGTGCTTAAACTGCCTAAGGTTGGGGCATAATGAAAAAAGGTGCAGAATAACCCACTGTAGGTACTGTGCAGGTAGGCATAACACCCTATTACACATGGAAGGCATAGATACCCCTCCCCCACTAAACCCGATGCCAAGTAATTCTGAAAGTATTGCTCTTTCTGCTAACGCTTCAGCCAATCTACAACCGTATACTCGCTCTTGTGTTTTACTTTCCACAGCGCTGGTGAAGGCGGTGAGTGCCAACGGTGAGAAGTGTGACGCAAGAATCCTACTGGACAGCGGTAGCACGGCTAATTTCATTACCGAGAACTTATGTGGTAAGCTGCGTTTGTCTCGAAACGGCACGGGCTCCACTATAACGGGTATTGGCAACCAAACTAGTACTAGTGCACAATCTTGTAGCCTAACAATCGAGTCTAATTACGGAGACTATTCGGTTAACATTGACTGTTTAATTTTACCAAAAATTACGCATCTTTTACCGTCAGCTCCGATTAGTTTAAATCAACTAACCATACCTGTGGGCATACAACTGGCGGATCCGACATTTAATATTCCATCCGCTATAGATATATTGGTTGGTGTAGATGTGTTTTGGAGCATCATATCAGCCAACCATATAAAACTTGGCAAGAACCAACCTAGGTTATGTGAGAGTAGATTAGGGTGGTTAGTTTCAGGCTCCGTAAGCTGTCACTCACGTACGTCCCACTCACACTTCTGTAATCTGGCCAAAACCAAGCCCAGTACAGATTTATCAAAATTTTGGGAACTGGACACGGTGTCTGAAAAGCACTCCCTTTCTTCAGAAGAAAGGGCTTGCGAAAACAGTTTTTATAAGAACACAGAACGTAGGGACGACGGTCGTTTTGTCGTCACAATTCCGTTTAAGTCAGATCCTTCTGTATTAGGAGACTCATACGGTATCGCAAAGCGCCGTTTTTTATCAATAGAAAAACGTTTTCAACGTGACCCTAAGTTCAAGTCAATGTATTTAGACTTTATGTCAGAGTACGAGAGTCTAGGTCATATGACGGAAAATGATTCCACTTCAAAGCCAGCAGGTGAGGTCAAATATTTTTTACCACACCATGGGGTCCTGCGCGAGTCTAGTGCTACTACTAAGTTACGCACTGTATTTGATGCATCTGCAAAAACAACAACAGGTGTATCTCTCAATGACTTGCAATTTGTAGGGCCGACCGTTCAGGACGATTTGCTTTCTATTTTAATACGGTTTCGACAGCATAAATTCGTGATCTCGGCAGATATCGAAAAAATGTATCGGGCTATTGAAGTAAATCCTAACCAAAGGTCACTACAACAAATCATTTTTCGTAAAGATCCTACAGAACCGTTAAAAACATATACCTTAAACACGGTTACTTACGGTACAGCGTCGGCTCCGTATTTGGCTACTAAGTGTTTAGTGAGCTTAGCTGATAAAGCATCAAATCCTTTAGTCAAGCGTTCTATTCAGCATGACTTTTATGTAGATGATTACCTTAGTGGTTCAGACACAATCACAGGTGCACTACAATTGTGTAAGGAGACGCAAGCTATTATGGCGTCTGCTAAATTTAATTTAAGAAAGTGGCAATCCAATAGCCCAGAAATTTTAAAACAATTAGGTAGTTCATGCGACTCAAGTAGTGTAATGTTAGACCTTTCAGACAACAATACTGCTTCTAAAACGTTAGGTGTACATTGGTTATGCGATTCTGATAAGTTAGGATTCTCTATTAATATCGAATGCTGCAAAAGCAAAATAACAAAACGACATATTTTATCTGTAATTAGTCAGATTTTCGACCCACTAGGCTTAGTCGGTCCCTGCATTGTCGAAGCAAAAATATTAATGCAGAGACTCTGGAAAGATAAATGTGAGTGGGACGACGAAGTGTCGCAGGAAGTTACAGACTCATGGCTAGTTTTTTCGAGTACCTTGCCTTGTTTAAATAACATAAAAATTCCACGATGGATTTTATGCAATAATTCGATAACCCATGAGGTTCACGTATTTACGGATGCGTCTGAAAGGGCTTATGGCGCCTGCCTATATATTCGTTCTGTAACCAGTTCAGGTACAGTCACTGTTCACCTGCTATCTTCCAAAAGCCGTGTGGCACCAATCAGGCCTACTACTACTCCACGGTTGGAACTGTGTGGGGCTCTGTTAGGTTCCAGGTTGTGCACAAAGGTAAGAGAGTCTCTCACGTTACCAATACACCGGTTTCACTATTGGTGTGATTCCACAATAGTGCTAGGATGGTTGTCTACACCGGCCCAGCAACTAAAACCTTTCGTTAGAAATCGTGTCAACGAGATTCAAGAGAGTAGCTCGGGTACTAAGTGGAGATACGTGCCGTCTAAGGATAATCCGGCGGATCTTGTCTCTCGTGGGCTGAAGGCTGATCTCATCAGCGGTTCTGCGCTTTGGTGGTCAGGCCCTCGGTTTTTATTAAATAATGAAAGTGTGTGGCCACAACAGCCAAATAAATGCGTGAAACAAGATCTACCAGAAGTAATTTCTAACTTGGTAGATAGTCATAACAGTAATTCTAGTGCTAACCTAACATGTAGTTCAGTCATACACTATTTGATTCACAAATATTCTAATTTTAGTTATTTACAACGCGTCGTAGCTTACATTTTAAGATTTATTCACAATGTTGGCAGTAATAACTCTAAAATAACGGGTTCCCTTTCTGCTGATGAACTTAAAAAAGCTTTATTCCTTATATTACGTGTAGCTCAATCTGAAATGTTCCCGGATGAGTACACTGTTCTTAAAACTGGAAAGTCACTGACACGTAAAAATAGGTTAATTTCTTTGACTCCCTTTTTAGATTGTGACAATATTATTCGTGTAGGGGGCAGACTAAACAACTCCCCGTATGAATTTGACGTAAAACATCCAATTCTACTCTGTAGTAAGCATCACTTCACGAAATTACTATTTCGTATGCAACATCAAAACCTCCTACATGCAGGTCCACAATCGCTTCTATCGACTATTCGCCAAACTTATTGGCCCTTGGGGGGCAGAAATCTTGCTAAGTTAACTGTAAACAAATGCCTGAAATGTTTCAGATATAAAGCTCAAAATGTGCAGCCAATCATGGGACAATTACCAGACACTAGAAGCACTTTAGAGTTTCCATTTATTAATAGTAGCGTCGACTATGCCGGGCCTATACTGATATCTGACCGGAAAGGTCGGGGATCTCGATTGATAAAGTCCTACCTGTGCATTTTTGTATGCATGGCTACCAAGGCTGCGCATCTCGAACTTGTCACGGACCTCTCTAAAGAGGCCTACAGGGCTGCTTTAAATCGTTTTGTCGCACGTCGTGGAAGGCCACGTACTATCTTGTCCGATAATGGAACAAATTTTGTCGGAGCATGTAACGAGTTAACTAAATTTTTACAGGACTCTGATGTTGCAAGCGAAATAGCTCAGGAGGGAATACAATTCAGGTTTGCACCGGCGTATTCTCCACATTTTAACGGTCTTGCCGAGGCTGCGGTTCGGTCAACCAAATTCCACTTAAAACGACTCTTACAGCTCACTCACTTCACTTACGAGGAAATGGCTACATGCCTTACTCAAATAGAGGCAATATTAAATTCTAGACCCCTTACTCCTCTCTCCACTAATCCTCTTGATTTCTCTGCCCTTACTCCTTCTCACTTCCTTATTGGACGCTCACTAATGTCGGTTCCAAATCCACAGGTTACCGATGCCAACATCAATCGCTTGGAGCGCTACCAACGCGTGGAGTGTATAAGACAACACTTTTGGAAGAGATTTAATCTAGAGTACATTTCCAATCTTCAGCAAAAAACCAAATGGCCGACCTCTACCAACGGTGACATTGCGTTGGGCTCACTCGTTCTTGTAAAGGACAAGGCGCTCCCACCGCTCTGCTGGTTGCTGGGACGCGTCGTGCAGGTGTACCCCTATGCACGGCACGGCATGCACGGCATGCCTACTCGCGCCTCCAGGCGCGAGTAGGCATGCCGTGCATAGACAGATATCGAATTGACAAAGACGGACGAACTATTTTTTAAGATACATTGCATTTACAAACATTTATATATTCGCTAACATGAACAACTATCTGTAGACCATACAAATATTGGTTCCATGCGGGGATCGAACCCGGGACACGCAGTGCTGCAGACAATTGCTAAGCGACTGCGCCGACCGTGCCGACCTCTGATAGCTTATTAAGGAAATCTGACTTCTTACCTGCCAGCTCTTGCTGGTAACAAGTCTCGGTGCCTGCCGTAGTCGCAGGATCTTCGCTCGACAGATGACGCACCGCAGCGGCAGCAGTCGTTGGCTGACTGCCATCTGGATGGTCTTCACGAAGCAGCGCCGGCACACCACCCTGTGCCCGCATGGCGATGTCTGCATTGTTGCCTTCGCGTTCACACATATTACACACTGGAAACGGATAAATAAGGTTGTTAGACAGTTACTTGACGCATGAATACCTAGGGATTGGGTGTTGTAACTTTAACTTTTAAATTATATGGTTACTAGCTTATGTCCGCGGTAATGCCCGCGCCGAGTTTGGAGTTGTACTACCTACCGGGATAAAAAGTATTATACAACATTATTTTTTGTTTATACTAAACCCGAAAAGGGGTCATTGTACTCATCAATGAAAAAAAATCAGCTGTTCCCTACATTTTGACGAGTTATGCGAACATAAATGTAGGGAACAGCTGATTTTTTTTTCGCGATTTCAAGGTTCGTCCCATAGAAAAAGTTGTTCAAAATGATGAGTACAATGACCCCTTTTCGGGTTTAGTATAAACTAAAAATAATGTTGTATATGTTAATCCATCCAGGTTATAAAGTACCTATCTATGTGCCAAATCATCACCCAAATCCGTTTTGCGAGAAAGAGGAACAGACATCCATACATCCTAGTTCACAAAGTTTCGCTTAAAAAATGTTAGAATGGATTGGTGCGTGATGAGCGTGAGCCTTTGTAAACTAGCTGATTAGATCGGTCTTGTCTATTCTAGGGACAGTCAGCGAGTCGGATGTCATCTACCACGTGGGCACAGTGCGGATTCTTCGCTTATAAAATGAATACTTACAATAAATTGCACGGTAAATTTGTTAAATTACTTACGTTACTGCCTAACCTTAGATCCGGACTGACTAAAACCACTTAGTGCTAATAGTTGATAGTTAGGTCCGTCTACCCTATCTAGGCTTCTTCGAACTTGAAATATTCATGTACCTAGGAGTTACTTTAGTGGTTTGAACTTTCGGATATCACTCGGATTAGATTAAATCGACCTTTAGAATTTAATTTCAAGTCTCACTCACAATTAATAAATAAGTATTTAATTAAATCTTTACTAGCTGAATATAATTAGAATGAAATTACGCATTTAGATAAGTTAGTAATGGTGCAGAAACCTTGATAAGCGCCAAGGTTGATCGTCAGCTGTTTGCGCCGGAATCGGTGTTGTTTACCGTTCTCGACTTTCACTTATTTCCGATCAAATTGTCTAGACTAGATTAACTAATTCTTAGTTAAAAGCGAAAGAAATACTGTTTGGGACTCTGGCTGTCTTTGAACACCTTGGCAGCTGAACGAATTTTGATGGAAGGCACATGAATAGACCATAACCTTGGAAGACATGTAAAGCCTCGATGTGGGGGATGCCACGGCCTACAATATATGTAGCCCCTGGCATCTTCCACATGTGTGACGAATCATAGTTATCTGTATTTATTATCTATGGTTTCCACGACGATTCTCATTAGCTAATAAGCTGACACATGAGGTCCTTACTCTATGGTCAAGGAGTACGAAACATAAAAAGGTTTGCTAGACTTCAGTGATAGAAAAATATTTAGAGTTAACACTTAGCAGTTTTACATAAACGATGTTTGTATAATTGTATTTGATATCCAGACGGATATATATGATTTAAGCAATACAGTGATGATAAATATGCACCTGAGTTTCATTGGAAGAACGGCGCAAGTAACGGCCTAAATATGTATACTTAGATAGTTTTATTGCATTACCTATTGCATTAGCACTATAATTGGCAGGTCTGTTATCAGCTTTCTGGTGTCTTCTAAAAAAAGAAAGCTAATTTATGTATAAGTACCTGCATAAAATTGAACGAAATACACGCAAGCAGGAAAAAAACGCAATATTGCAGGCCGTAGTAATCCCGAGTGGCGCATTGCGATATACAGAGGTGTATCCGGGAAGTAGGTAGGGTAAACAAAAATATGAAACGCTACAGAAAAGCCAACGCTATGGAATTAAAAACTTAATGAAACCCGAAAATGTTGCTAATTCGGGTTTAACCTCGCTGCATTAATGAACCTCGTTCCGAAGGAATGAGAAAGTTGATTAAGAGTATTTCTTTTGTTTTATCTAGGGAACATTCCCTTTGTTTATGGTCTATCCCGTAAAGGTCTATTGATGAACATGGTCGTCCAATTATGGACGGTATACTAAACGGTGAAAGCTGCCATACCGTATGGTTACCCTAATAACCTTTGTTTACCGTCCTAGACAAAGGGATTTGAATGCAGAATGTTGTAAGGTATTCAGGAGCACCATAGTTAACTAATCCTACTGATTTAGGTATCCGAGGTTTATCTTCGCATACCTATAGGTAGTAATAATTATATTCTGATCGTTTTTATACTTTTCCTTGTTAATCGTACATTACATTACATCCTTCTGGATCCGTACATAGATCTGTCACCGTAAAATTAACGAACACGCTAGATTGTAATATAACTAGAGAGATTGTCAAACGAACATACTAATACGTAGTATTCTGAAATGTATCCGATGCATACATTTCACAATATTACGGTTTCACTTCGATAGATTACACAGTAATGAACATACATACTGCTTACAATGTATAATTGTAAGCAGTATGTTCAGTTGACAATATTTCGAGAATTTACAATCTCGCTAGAGAGATTACAATCAAACGTGTTTCATAATTTTACGGTGACACATCTATGTGATTTTGTACAATTTTCTATCCATATACTCGTATGTATTTTGTATATATTTGTCACAGAGTAATGAATGTTGGCATTGTTGGCAAGGATTTCGTGAAAAACAAACCATGAGATCACGGAAGATGTCGAATATTCTACTCAATTGCTTCGTGGTCGATTTAATGTCGTTATCACAGATTACATGGTAATTTTACTAACTGAATCTTTTTAAAGTCGACCAGAAAAGTAAGTCCTAAAAGTTTTGCACACATCGCACACACCTCGATCTATACAGGTAGGTATGCAAGCATTAGGTAGGTACATTAGTAGGTGTACGCCCTTCTCTATACTATACAGTACCTTGTCGTAAGTTCATTTAATTACCACTTTTAACATCATAAAAGATAGGAAGCCCCACTTACTTCCTCATCTGGCGAAGAGGCGAGTTCCGGTTCATTTTCTTCCAGCTTATTGAGCAATTTGTCCTGAAACAAGAGAGATGGGCTTTTAAAAATACGCCTCCGTCATGAAATATGTACGACTGCCTTAAAACTTTTAACCTCCCCTGATGTTTTCTTTGAAACGCTAAAAGCATGAAAAACAACTTTGCGCTCTTGTTTATTTAAAAGTTGTTCTTTTATCGTGGGTTACTTGTAAATATGGTGTTGGTGTTTTTATTATGAACAAAATGTGAAGATCTAAAATCTAAATGAATCATTCACACACTGGGCTTCCTCGGTGTCTCGGAAAGCACGTTAAGCCGTTGGTGCCGGCTGTCATTTGTAGGTCTTTGACAGTCGTTACAGGTAATCAGTGTCCCGAAAGTGTGACAACCAGTCTTACTAAGGGGTATCGTATTACCCAGTAGTAACTGGGTTGTGGAGGTCGGATAGGCAGTGGCAGTTGCATCTGGTTATACTACATCTTTCATCTCACTTACTTTTTTGTATTAAAGTGAGACAAACGTATTGAGTTAAAGCATTTCCAAGGAGGTTTGATCAGTCAGCCTATTTATCCTCGTAATGAGATACTCCTTGGTAGAGACCCTTTCTCTTTTTTTTTAATTAAAAAAAACCGTTTAAGAATACGCACGGTGCTATTACAAGGGGGAGTGTGGTAAAATAGGTACCTACTTAGGTGAGAGTACCTATTTTACCGCACGGTCCGTTGAATGGTGCGTAATTTTTAACTTTCGAACAATGTATACAGGCTTCGTAAATGCTTTTTTTGAGCAAGTGTGTTGAAAAGCTAGTTTCCTGGTTCTTATTTAGGTCATATTTAGAGGTTAATAAATGCAAATTGAAAATAACTGCACGTTCTTAAACATGATATCTAAATTACTAGACTAAGTACTGGTTTTATTATTTTAAAAAAATCTGTCGTGACTATATCGCTATCACTTCTAGACGATCTGTTGAATCGAGCACAACTGCCTTCTTCCTGGATAGCCTATATAGACTTTAACACCAATTTTATTATGCAAAAACCGAGGAAGTTTATTCTGCTCAGTTGAGTAAGCAATATCCTGAACTATATAATTTTGATTACCCGAATGAACTATAATAGTACATTTTGATACAAGTGGAGAACGTTTGTTATTGTAGTTCAAGACGGTATTAACACACGAGCCGTAGGCGAGGGTGTTTTTGAGCCGAGAACTGAAATATCATGGTTTGTACTGTACTCAGAATAGGTATAGTTATCTGTGGCAATTTTGCTTTTAGCCGCACACGTGTGGAAAAAACATGAAAAACGCACGTGTGTGAAATACACTGCATTTTGAACCCAATCGTAGTGCGGAAAGAATCAGTTTTCGAGGAAGTGTATTGAAGAAATACTACTGTTTTATTCAAATCTGCAAAAGAAGTGTCTTGACGCTATGACTCACATGTACTTTTATCAACTTACGCTTTAATAGCACGTTGCGTAACAAATAACAATTCAAATTAAAATACTTTTCCAAAATACCGAACTACCCGATAAATGTAGGAATGTTGTTCATGTGTGAATGTGTGAGTGATTTATTTCATTTACGTTTAGGAATGGTTTATTACAAAGGCACATTTTTACATGATTTTTATAGGGAGCAGTAGTTATTTCTGCTGTTGTGTTGGATGTGAGCAAAAAAAAATTATAATCGTGCTAATAAATAATAATAGTAATACCAGCCTATTACTGTCCCACTGCTGGGCAAAGGCCTCTTTTCAAGAAGAAAGGCACGAGGATTTATCGCCATGCTTCCTCAAGACTGGTTGGCGATTTCAGACATACCTACATTATTTATAAGTCCAGATTTCCTCACGATGTTTTCCTTCACCGATGTCTGTGATGTCCAAGTTAAATTTAGAAAGTACATAATGTATTAAAAGAAGTGTCATTGGTACTTGCTCGGATTTGAACTCACAACCTCATGCATGAAGCCAGGCGGGCTTAACCAGGGGGGTGAAACTTCCATACATTGGCTTTAAACCAAATTTTCATAGATACTGCTGCCATCTGTGTATATGAGGACACCAACTTTTCAACTGTTTGACAGCTTACAACTGTCATAACCAGAACTGCTATTATATACCTACATCTTGTCAGTGAAGTAGTTAGCCTAGTGGTGGCAGCGACTGCATTGTATATAATAGCTCGAATCCTCAGTCAAGAATTACTTTTTGTATTTATTTTGTTATACGTAGATATGTCACCGTAACATTGTCAAACACGTTAGATTGTTAAATAACTAGAGAGATTGTAAACTCTCGAAATATTGTAAAACGAACATAGGTACTACTTACAATAAAACGCATTATTTTAGGTAGATTTTAATCTATCGAAGTGAAACCGTAATATTGTGAAATGCATGCGATGGAAGTCAACTCGGGCGGTGTGTAGGAGAGGAGGGAAGGAGGGGTGGTCGTTGCCCAATGGTACCACTGTCATGAAAAGATAATGTACCATTCCTGAGAAATACCGATTAATATATAACCTAACCTCAAAACACTTTTTATTCCCCTAATAAGCGTAGGCGACGGAGCCCCGCTACGAATTTTTGAGTGCAGAGTTTAAAGGAACCTAACTAACCTAACGTGTGGGTGCCTCAAGTCCCGAGGCACTTCCGTCGCATGCATTTAACAATATTACGGTTTCACTTCGATAGATTACAATCTACCGAAAAGTAATGCGTTATATTGTAAGCAGTATGTCCAGTTGACAATATTTCGAGACTTTATAACCTCGCTAGAGAGATTACAATCTAACGTGTTTGTCAATTTTACGGTGACAGATACATAGAATCGTGTATAAATAGCCATCATTTAGTACCCAGTTAATTACAGGAGGCCGGTCCCCAAGTAGGTAGTAAATTAAGTAAACAATTATTTATTACATTCACAGCCATGATCACCCCAACATGAAAAGAATATCAAGTAGGTACTTATACTCGTAGGTACCTATCGTATTTTTTATGATTTATTTAGTAATATTTTGTAACGAGTTTTTTTAAATACCGGCCTGTAAAAAGGAACTTTTTGAGATGGAACTTCAAGACAAACCTATGAGAAACAGACGAAAATAATTTGAAAGAATAAACCCATTTCATATTTGCTGTAAGACTTACAAGCTTTCCGAATCCCTTAAAACTTGGCACCAATTCACAGCCATTAGAAGACGCATTAAAATTAATATTCGTTTCGCGCTTAACTAACTCTTGATAGTTTTAATTGCAGCTACAATTTATTATTCGCCATGTAACAGAAACATAAAACTTAAAACACTTCCACATAGGACCCAGGTCCTACAGGAAGCGACTAGCGATCGTCGATATTTTATTTAAAATTTGTGCGGAACTTCGAGAAATTTCTTATGGGTCGCGGGTGCCTTTAGAAAAATTTAAACTCACATACACAAACAGCCAAACTCGGAACAACTACCTGTAGCACATGCATATGTATTTGTTCGATGCAGGAGTCGAATCCGCAACACTCAGTGCAGCAGTCAATCAGTGCCTAAAAAACGCACAAAGGTCACGGCTGGTGAGTTTCTTCTGGAGAAGAACCGGTAAGAAACTGGTTACTCTCTGTGGCAGATCCCGTGAAAGAAAAACATATACGCACTACAATCATCATCATCTGCCTAGCCTTTTCCCAACTATGTGGGGTCGGCTTCCAGTCTAACCGTATGCAGCTAAGTACCAATACGCACTACAATATTATGTGAATAGTTGGGTACGTATCAAAATTCCGAATTTTAAAAGACCGAATTTTAAAATACTGATGGACGAAATCCCGAAAAAAGAAACGCCGAATTGTTGTTTGGTCAAAATCAATCAAAATCAAAATCATTTATTTCGAGTAGGCCAATTACAAGCACTTTTGAATTGTTAAACAAAGGTGAAAATTAAATGTAGAAACAGTCCCAGTCACAAGAAATCATACACATTATAGTTGTTGTGGTAGTGCCATTTATGAGCAATCGCGAGAATTACGTCGCTGCTCTTTGGGATTTCATCCATCGGTATTTCATCCATTCGAGATTTCGTCCATTCGGGATTTCGTCCATTAGGGATTTCGTCCATTAGTGATTTCGTCCTTTCGGGCATTTGAACATCCGTATTTTGTGTTTCGATATAACGACTATCGGCATTTAAAACTTTAGGTATTTTGAATTTCGATGTTTTGGGCGTCGGTATTTCAATCATAGGTATTATGAATTTTCGGAATTTTAATACGTACCCGAATAGTTGATACACCGCCGACGAGTTACCGAAGTTACTAATCACTAGCTCTACTCGCTTCTCGCTAATTAATAGCGGTAGGACCAGTGTCAAAGAGTCGGCCTTTTGAATGTAAAGCACGTAAATGGAATGCATTATCCAGTCACCGATATAAATAGTAAATACTTCTTGGTGATGTTACAATTATTATAGATGCGGCATCCATCAGCACAATGTTTTAAGTGCGTTACATTGAGTTCTATATACCACAAAACATGATTTTTCACCCCAAAAAAATACGTTGTTTCCCAGCAATATTTTTTGTATAGAGTTACTTAGTTTGATTGAATTTTTTAGATTGAATGTTTGGTTAACGGCTTCGTGATGAGGTGGTTTACACCCTGTAGACTAAAACCTTTCTCAAAAACCACTCTATCCATTGGTGAAAACAGCATGAAAATCGGTGATGTATTTTTTTAGTTTCACGAACAGACAGACAGACAGACAGACGCGGATAAGTATATATAATTATGTCGGTGTGGAGGGAAGGAGGGGTCCCCCTTGCCCAGTGGCACAACTCTCATGAAAAGATAATGCACCATTCCTGAGTAATACCGATTAATATAACATAACCTTAAAACACTTTATATTCCCCCTAAAAAGCGTAGTTGACGGAGCCCCGATTCGCGGGGCCCCTATTTCCGTATACAGGGTTTAAAGGAACCTAACTAACCTAACGGGGGGGTGCCGGATGGGGGTGGGGGATGTTGTTAGGTTTTGACCTTTAACACCTCCACGACCCCCGTACTATTCAATCCATCCATCAGCACAATTTTTAAAGTTCGTTATTTTGAGTTCTACCACAAAACATGATTTATAACCTCAAAAAAGAAAGTTGTTTCCCAGCAATAATTTTCTCGTAAAGTTACTTAGTTTGATGTACAGAAAGCTTGGTTAACGGTCTTGTAATGAGGTGGTTTACACCCTTTATAATGTGCATGTATATTTTCTTTTTAGAATACACCGATCACAGTTCAGCTGTGCTGCAGCACAACTTAACGAAGCATCCTTAATGAAACCACCGCGCGCCAGCTTACCCGGAATGGATCTAACCACGGTTTAATTAACTCCTCGGCAGATCGCTTACGGGCTACAGCTTAACTGAATAAGGACGTATAATGCATCTGATGCACAAGCAAAATGGGAATATTACCTACTAGCCTGAACTTTGGTGTCGTTATAAAGGCAGATTCTACCATTGAAACTAGCATGTGATGACAGCAGTCTTGAACGTTCGTTTGGAAGTGTTGATCGCGGTCAGTTCGATTTGTAAAAACGCCGTGTTAGAGCTACAGCCTTGTTTGTGACCCTGAGGTGGATAGATTGTACCGGATAATACCCACTAAACCGTACCACACAATGACAGTGCAATGATCAAAATATAAAAAAATATTTGTGTAACACAACAACATCGGTTGTAAAACATTACAGGGTAAGTTTGTTTTGCGTTGAAGAAAATATAAATTGTAAAATGGTCAAAAGAAAATTGTAAATAGCCTCTATTTAGATTTTTTCAGTTCCATCTGAAACTGACTGTATAGAAATGGCGTTTTGAAGGATTCCTATTATAAAAAAATATGGACAAAAATAGTCATACAGTTAATTAAATATCTATTTATAACGCTATCAAGCAAAGTGTTGTCTATACAGTAAACCCCGAGGCAGTAACTTATATTATTTTGCTCTCTTTGAAAAACCGCACCCCTAATTTGCTTGGGAACTCGTTTCCCTGTTTTTAATGTTTAGGAACATAATTAAAAAATATCTTGCCGTTGCCTTACATTACTCATGGCAAATAGAGTGGCATATCATTTTATAGGAGTACCTACCTATTTAACTGAGTGAAAGAGCACTTCGTTTATTTACCTGCAGATTAGGCTTTAAGATTAATTAATAAAAGTCACGATTTGTAAAGATGATGCTTATTACAAGATATCTTGTAATAACAACCGTCATCTCATTTACTTATCACTTAAATCTCTAGTGAGTTTCTTATTAGTTTTAACTATCGCAAATGCACTTGTCTTTTCTAATGATTTTGAAATGTACCTATTATTAGTGGCCTCGTAACTTATCTAGACCACACTTATTTGATTTAAAATTGATTATCTATTCTTAGTGAAATCAATTCGATCAACTAGATTATTTCGTTGCGTTTTTGTCTAACAGAACCGTTTGCGTAATCATGGCAGCCATTGGTATCACCGCGGTCCATTTTAATATTACAACTAAACAGTTAGCAAATACCCTTCGGCGGAGACAGTTCAAATTGTAAATCGCAACCTCTTTGCATGCCGTCGTAAAAAGTAAAAAGGTTCGAACTTGAAAAAGGAACGGATGCGGCTGAACGTCTATGATCGCGTATGATCTTCGCTAGTTTAAAAAAAGAACGCACATATATGTGACCGTATTTCCGTGTATTACGACAGTAGCCGGTAAACACTAATAAGCTCCGGTTGTAGACGGTTAATCGGGAAGTTTCTCCGGTAAAAAGGTTTTTAACGAGTTGCAAAGCATTGTACGGGTTCCATTGTGCTGTTCCCGTCTCGGCGCTCTCAGCGGGAAAATGCTTCGTTCTGAGATGACGGTTTTCAGTACTGAAGAGTGTTTTTAATCGTTATTGTTGTAAAATTACTGTGCGCGGAATATGGTGGTAAATGCTACGTCGTGTCAGCTAGCTTCATTTTTTATAGGTAAGTTTTTGGTTTATGTGACATGACCTTATTTTGGAATGTGTATAATTTCAGCTAAGTTTACAAAATACCTGAACTTTATTATTTAAGTATATTATAACGAGGAAAGATTTGATTTTTTGTTTGTTTTTGTGTTTGATTGGATTTAACTTTAAAACTACTTGGCTGATTTAAAAAATTCTTTCACCATTAGAAAGCCACGTCTTTCCTGAGTAACATAGATTATATTTAATCCCCGTACTCCAACGGAAACGAGAAAACTACGCGGATGAAACCGCATGACGTCCACTTTAATATAAATAAGCTTTTCGAAACAAATAAATAATTGTATGAAAATATTAAAAATAACTGCTATCCGGTTTTCAGTCTGAGGAGGATTCTTATCTTTTTCTTTAACTGGGTATCGAATCCTAAACCCAACTTTGCTAGTTTCAACAGTAAGTTTATATTTGACGATAGAGCGAAACGTCGTAAACTTACAACTCATAAGTAACCCCATATAATTTTTTCAGCTACCATATCTGGCATGAAAACTTGATATGAGAGAACGCAAAAACTGTATTTAAAAAGTTTCAGATATATTCTTGCTTTTTCGTTTAAAATGACTATATTTTTTATATTTAATCGATGATTAAATCGAGACGCGAGCAAACACCCATTGAACATTGAGCTTGCTTGCTTGCTTGCTTGCTGTTCGAGCCAAATGCTAGGGCTGTAAGGAACTATTCGCAGTAGCGAGGACTACAAAAAATCATGACGTATCAAACTACCAACTTTCAACACACTTCGCCACTAAAAATAAATACATTGCACTTTTTCTCACTAATGAGCTGATACCGAGACAAGGCCATTGACCAATAATTACTTTTAAAGATTACCTAAGTATCTATACTTACATCTCAAACCGAATGTAGGCCACATTGCTTCATGATTTATATTTATTGTATTAGAAAAAAAAACGCATTAAATTGATCTGTCATCATACTCGTAATATTGATACATTCATAGATTTTGACAGGTAAGTATCTAAATATCAATGTAATCAATGACTTGCACAAAATATGATAATGGTTGCTAAATACAGATCCATATTTAGAATATTTTTATGCTATTTATGAACATCAGTTTACGATTACACAAAATATCACGCTTGTTTTGAATAAATCATTTACTTTCAGGCATTATAAAACTCGCGATCAGCTCCTGTAGTCGCCTTGAGTTAGGCAGTGGTGGTACCTGTATTAACCAGGATCGAAGGCACCTTACAACCCGATTCCCGCCGGCTGCCTTTCGGGAACACAACAACCATTCTACGTGCTTAGTACACCCCAATTTCGCTGCAGTTATACAGGGTGTAAACCACCTCATCACAAAGCCGTTAACCAAGCATTCTGTACATCAAACTAAATAACTTTATGCAAAAATTATTGCTGGGAAACAACAACTTTTTTTTTTGAGGACTCAAAATAACGCACTTTAAACATTGTGCTGATGGATGGACTGAATAGTACGGGGGTTGTGGAGGTACATCTTACAAAATAAAACTTGTATTTAAAAAAAACTTGTCAAAAAGTTGTATCTTTGACCGGATATCTCCGTAACTAGAAGGTTCCCAGGTATGGTGTAGAACAAAAAAATGGTCGCAATGATGGGGAGAACAAGTGCCTTTCGGCTTCATAAAGAGGTGTGGTATATACATATACCCTTTAGAGATGAGCCTATTGCTATCAACCGAGCACAAGTCCGGACTCAGGCCTAAGGCCTGAGGCCTGAGGCTATTGGGATTTAATAGTCCAAACTGGCAATCGGAACCAGGATCTCATACTAGCGCTTGCGACCACTAGACCAAAGAGGAATAAAACATCTTTATTGATATTTATTTACTTACTCAAGTTGACTTCCTAGGTACATTATAGTTGATTAGCACTTCAACAGTTAGTACATATTTATCACACTCTTAAGTATTTGCACGTCGCGCGTCGTGTTTATTGCATCATTTACGGTTATAAGCTATTTTATTTTGTTATCACAGCAAATAATCGATAATTTTAAAATTATCCCTAAACTGGTTTAAAACAGTTTTAGCAAAACATAATATATCGCATTGCGCCTAGTCCCATTGTATTAAATTTTGGGAAATGTACAACAATTTTAAGCTACGTAATGTAACGAACGATTCAACAGTCGCCACTGAATGGGATTAACAACGCATCATCTAAACCGCGTTGAGATTCATCATTTCAATTCAATTCATTTCATTTCAATTTCGATTCATTTCAA
Organism: Xestia c-nigrum; assembly: GCA_916618015.1. Taxonomy (NCBI): domain Eukaryota; kingdom Metazoa; phylum Arthropoda; class Insecta; order Lepidoptera; family Noctuidae; genus Xestia; species Xestia c-nigrum. Next base: position 17,263,033 of record OU745261.1, on the reverse strand, counting down.
CTAGTGAAATTCATCTTTATTAGGGTCTGGCGTTTAAGCTAAGAACGTTCTGCCAGTGACAGTTAGAAGCCTAAAAAGGCTACTTTTATAATCATCAGGCAGTTAGACGACAGTCTTTTATAAAACCTGAAATTCATCTGCATAAGACCACACTAACATAAGAGCTACCTGATTGAAGATTAGACAACAAGTTTTACAAGAACACAGTTAGTTACTAGGGAACTCTATTGTGTAACGTACAAGATTTAACTGCAGGAAATGAGTTGATATTGTTCCGTAGTTAGACCGCCTGAAACTACTAGAGCACTAGACAATATAATGTAGAATTTAATGAAAGCTTTATTATGATTGTAAAGGAGACTGTTGATTAAGTAAGTTTTAGACTGGCTTAAACTTAGTTATAACCGGAGTACGGTGGCTTCGAACTTCATTTCGTGGCTGATTCAATTTAGAGTGTAAATGAATTGATCTAAATTATTAACTATTTAATTGTAGATCTTTGACCGTCGTTACAGGTAATCAGTGGCCCAGAAACGTCTGACAACCAGTCTTACCAAGTGGTATCGTATTACCCAGTCACTGTTCTAGGTTGTGGAGGTCAGATAGGCAGTCGCTCCATGTAAAATACTGGTATTCAACTGCATCCGGTATTCCGGTTAGACTTGAAGCCAACCCTAACATAGTAGAGAAAAGGTTAGGCAGATGACATATGACGTGTTGGTAGTTGGTACGTAGCCATTTGTAAAAAATAATGAAATTTTGATTCACAACTTAATTTACAATTGAACAAATGCTTTTGAAATTAAAAGTCACTCATTAAATATGTCATGCTATTATTGTCGACTGTCTGTTAGTTACGCAAATAACGTCAACATCCATTGTGTTTAAGACATCAAGGTGAAACAGTCGATAGTTAACCATCTCGTAATCAAATTAAAGTTCATATTAAAGAAATAGTGGACAAAATCTTAAGTACGTATTTTTTCAAAAGGGTAAAGAAAAATCTATATAAAAAACACGTTCACGTATTTTTTTAAGGAATAAGGATTTAAAGTCATAAAAGAGCTGTATCTGCTTTAGGCACCTAAAACAGAAGAGTTCACTGTGCTCAATTGTAGTGCTGAAATTGGACCTTTTTAAAAGTTTCGAAATGCTCTCCAGCACTTTACTCAGTGTTCCAAATCTACAGTAATCGGCGTATTACAATAGGTAGCTATACCCCAGTGTGGCAATTTATAAAAAAAATAATAGTGCTTTCGTGGGCAATACCCCGAATGTGAATTCATATTCAGAACGCATTGTTTAAAAAAATCGCTTCGCCGACAGTGTTTTCCTGTGATTGTCTGGACAACTATATATTGCCAGAGTGAAAATATCACCTATATCTTCCAAATATTTCAGAACCTACCTATGAAAAAATCAGTATGGCTAATGTTTCAACAGCCTTAACTAGCTCTATGATTTTAATTGAAATCTTTATATCTAAGTTTTAAATGTTGTTCACATTATGTAAATGCGCAAGTAACTCTTTTTATTTGTTACGTTAACTTTTCACGACTAACCGGGTGATTGGATCGTTATGAAAATCAAGTAGATATATATTGGGGAATGACATGTGCTATCGTTTTTTTTTTTTGTTTTTACACATTAGGCACACATCGAAATTTCCACGTGAACGAAGTCGCAGGCAACATTAAGACCATAATTATATAAACACTAGAGTTTATATAATTTTTTTTTTTTTTTTTTTTTTTTTTTTTTTTAGGATGGGAAATCATCAAATGACTTCTCCCACTCTGGGCGGAGCGGGAGGGAGTGTCAGACTCTTACTGACTAAAACCCATCCATGTTCCTTCCTCGCCCTTTACGTTCCGGGGCCGCGGTATCTCTTTCGAACAGGCCCGCAACCCCGGCAGGAGAGTTTATATAATTGTGATCTTAATGTTTCGTCATTCAGATATGTACCTAGAATAAAAGTTTCGTTCGTCAAATTGGCGCGATCTTATGTAGAAAAAGTAAACCACTGATTGGACGCTCAATACCTACCTGCTTCCATTGTACAAAAGCCATTAGGTGACATAATATCGTTATCTGTAGGTCTTCGCTCCACTTTCAAGTTTACGAGTAAACGACAACTGCAAGTCATTCACTAGAAACGATAGTTTGTTTTATTGTTCACTTTTACTATACTATGTAACGGTAAAATTAGTTTTACTTTTAACAATAAAATTGCGAGAATTTTTTATGCTTTGATTCTATTGTTTTGTGGAAATAAAGTGTTTTTTTCGCTCGTGTTCATTATTCTGCCATATCACAAAAAATAAATTCGATTTTTTTTTGTGTTTTTAGAAGCACATACGATTCACAGAGTACTCGCGTGATGTTATGTTATGAACTGGTAAACAATAGACAGACATGAGATTTCAGTAATCCCTGTCTATGCTATAATTTATTGAGGAGTTCCGTTGCCTATCTCTGTAGTTCTGTGGGACTACTCCGAGAAAGTACTCTTGCGAAAATTATCCAAATCGGTTCATGTATGCCTAGAGTTCACTCTATTTGTCCAGGGTTCCATCATCAGAACCTGACTTAATGATTATGAGGACACCTGTGAAGTATACCCTTTCAAACAAAATAAAAATAATCCAAATTGGTCAAGCAATCTTCAAGTAATCGGGGAACATACATACACAAAAAAATATGTTCCGACGAATTGAGAACCTTCTCTTTTTGGAGGTTTAGTCGGTTAAAAATAACTAGAAAAGCACTTCAACCGAAATTGTGATGTTTACTTACATAATATAATTTAAGTTTTGGAAGAGCGGAGTCTCCTAACACAGGCTTTTTTGCTTAAAAGGAGGCTCCAATCACTAGTTGTTAAGTTTACTTGTAAAACAAATAAAACATTTTTCATTTTTTCATTTCCATTTTTCAATATAACATCACGCTAAGTGATCCCCGAAAGGATTGATCGAAGCCGAAAGGTAACCAGCGGTGTAACTAAAAAGTACACCCACATTTTGCCAGTGATGTTTAAGTCGCATGTATTAGGAGGCGACCCTATTGCCATCAACTGGGCTCAAGCCTAGACGTGAAACACCATAATACTTTGCCCTACCCGAGAATCGATCCCCGGACCTCATGCTCAGAAGTTGCGCTTGCGATCACTCGACAACGAAGCAGTCCATTTACTCATGTCGAGGAATTGTTTAAAATCAGTTTTGCTACAGAAACAAGAAAGTTTAAATCATAGTGTCTAATAAATATGCACGAAATAAATGTAATATATTATACACAGAATATGCAAAGATGTCGCCCGTGGAACACACAATGAATTAATTTTCAGAAACCCTGGCTTACCAGTGCTGTCTCAGAGAAAATGGATGGGCTTCATGTAAAATATGGCCGAAAGAGGTTGCATCTTATAATTTTGCACGATAATGGCCGACAAAAGCGCACCACATTTCACCAATTATGTTTAAGTCCCATGTAAGGGCTTCTTCACCCGTACCACAACCACACCACTACCACAACCACACCTCAACCACACCATGTGGCCGGGCGTATATCGTAATGAAAATGAATAGGACTATTCACACGTACCACATTTAGCTGTCGTTATCGACCGTGTGTGTGATACCGACCACATCGCAACCACCAGCGACACTGCGAACTAGTGGCCGACCACATCGCAAACACAACGCTGCGTCGACGCAACGACAGTGCTGCCGCTATGAAAACCGGAGTCGAACTGTGTCTGCACACCACGTAACTACAGGCGACAACGCAACCACATCGACATTTTGTCGCTAGCACAACGCATCTGTAAAAGCTGCAGCGACACTATTCACACGTAACCACTGCTTGACAGCATTTTGTCGTTGCGACGTGGTGTGGTTGTGGTGCGTGTGCAGAAGCCCTAATAGAGGGCGGGCCAATTGCCATCATCTGGCCACAAATCCATACTCCTTAATTTTTACTAAACTCAAGGCGACTACATGAGTTAAACACGTATTTTCTAATGCCTATGTATTTGATTCACGGCACTAAAAATGTTTTGAAAGCATAATACAATTAATATGAAACGACAAATAAATCACGAACTTGTCTCCAATAATTTCTTTCAACCAAAAAAAACATACAATTCACACCGCGGGACATAGCAGCACCTGTATTTATCACAACATCTTATGAACCTGTGATCCACAATAAATTATTTGAATTTGAATTTGAATATTAGCATTATAGTGTTTTAGTCCAATTAATATTTTTTTTTGTAAATCGATCGAAACCACTCATTTCGCCTTAATTGGCTCGCAGTGACTGACGTAACAACCACTTAGTAGTGCAAGCTGATTTGAACTATATCCTAACAGCATTTCAAACGAAGTTTGAACCACCACAAACAGAGTTGCTAATTTAGCTCATCTAGTCGCCTTAAATCTAAATAGTAAGGGAATCTAGGTGGATCGCTAGTTTATTAATTTACCTTGAAACAATCTCATTAAGCATTCACGAACAGAAAAATCCTTGAAGCAATAATATAATAGTATCAAATTATTCAATTTGCGACAATTTGCAAGAACAATGAGTACGACAATAGAAATGATTGCACCTTGTTCAGCTTGACGTGTGTTCGTGCTTCTAATGTTCTTACATGATATTATGTTATTATGTTAACGTTAACATAGTTGGTCTTTAACTGAAGACTGATTTTCTTGGCCATTTTTCTATCGACGTAATTTTCCATACTGGCAACTCAATAAGGGAAAAGTATTTTAATGGACTTGTTTCTATTTTTAACTAAGCGTCAAAAACAGAACTTAAATTCCATTAAATTCTGTCAAAACACCATCATCATCATCTGCCTAGCCTTAAAGATAAAGATAAAGATAAAGATTTATTTATTGCGTAACTGTGTACATGAAGTTCCTTTTCCCAACTATGTTGGAGTTGGCTTCCAGTCTAACCGGAGGCAGCTGAATACCAGTATTTTACATGGAGCGACTGCCTATCTGACCTCCACAAACCAGTTAATACTGGGTAATACGATACCACTAGGTAAGACTGGTTGTCAGAAATTTTGTGCCACTGACACAGCCGGGACCAACAGCTTAACGTGATTTCCGAGGCACGGAGGTAACTCGGTATGCAAGGGTGGTTACCTATCCGCAGACCAACCTCGGCAAGCACGGCTTAACCTAAAGGTCGGATTATAATTATACTTACCACACACCATATTATACTTAAAAAACAACGATAAAAATAATGTGTGCTAGTTTCTAGACCCTTGTACTGAATCCTTGGTAATCCTTGGTTTGTGACAATGTCCCTCATGGGAAACAGTGTATTTCAAAAGTACTGAACACAGGAATAGGAATCCATTTCGTTTGCCAAAAAATGGTTTGATCTCGTACAATATAGTTCTTTACATTTCCCAATAGAAAAATTCGACATACTTTTCCTACTCGGAGGTTGGAAGTAACCTTACGACATGTCCAATATGGTGGTCCATTGAATGTAGATCGCAATCTGATAGCGCATTGAATTCTTACCAACAACGGCCTTCGAACTCAGGGGGACTTAGAATTCGTGATGGCATATATATTTTTTTGGCAAAAAATCAATTGAACGGTGTTTTTTCTGTGCTGCGTAAGTTACGTGACTCGGTAATAGAGAATAAGATAAGTTTTCTAATGCTTTTGTATTGCAATCGTTGTTAAAATATGACATGACTTAGCAGACGATGAAACAATGATTCTGATGTGGATCTTTGTTTTAATTACAGACAGATAGTGTTCTCTTCTGAAACCGTTCAGACTTGCACAAATAGTACAGGCACAAACCAACCTCATGGAAAAGCAATAATGAAACCTATTATTATACCAATAATGAACAAGACCAGTCATTATTTTACTGTAACACACAACTTCGTATCGACCATCCGAGAATCTTCGCCAGAGGGTCAATGCAAGTGGCAACCCATTTCGATAGGTACTGCGAGACTGTCCGGGGCTTCGGGACTGTTCGAAAGAGATACTTACCGTGGCCCCGGAAAACAAAGGGCTACGAAGAAACATGGATGGGACTTTTTTTTTTATTGGGACAAGCCCGCCACACACGCCCAAACCACTGTAACTCCTGAAAGCCAGAATCAACAGTGGCGACCACCAGAAAAGCGCCGAGACAATGAAGCTCGACGAAGTCCCAGAGAATGAATTTAACTGTCTTGGATCCCGCAACGAAATTAATCAGAAAGTAAAGCGGAGGAGTAGGAAAGAACTGTAATTTCCACTTCCCTCCATATCAGCAGGAGACAGAACGAAACAAGGCCAATAGGCACAAAGGGACGTTTACAACTGGGATAGGCCCAGTTGCCTAGCACCACGGATAAATATTAACGTTAATGGGTCCTAAGTTGAGAGCTGTTATATTTGATTCCAATAATAGGTATGGCAAAAACGCTTGAACGCACGGAAATTTGCTCTAGTTTCCACAAGGTCCGTATAGTAAATAACTCCGGATGTAACCTGTACACTATCTAACATAATATTGCGTTCATTTTGCCAAAGACTACACTCCCACAAAATGTGATGAGCAGATTGTTCATATTCGCAGTCAGATGTTGAACATTGACAAAAAGGCGAGTCAACAAGCTTGAAGGAAAATAATTTACTCTTAAAGTTGCCATGGCCCGTGAGAAATTGGGCAACACAGTGATCAACCTCCAGCCATGTCCTGTCCAGCCGCTCACGAACGGATGGAAAGAACTGGTGGAGGTGCCTGCCCTTGATGGAATTGTACCACCTACATTGCCATTCAGATAAAAGTTCCTCCCAGACGTCGGTCGGCGGAAACATGGATGGGACTAAAACCCATCCATGTTTCTTCGTAGCCCTTTGTCTCAGTAAAAATCTGACACTCCTTTCGCCTCGCCCTGAGCGGGATGATTTCCCATCCGATAAAAAAGTGTAAAACAAACATTTTAGATTTTTCAATCATCACGCATTGTTTCGAATTACATTATACCTTGATCCTTGACCTTGCAGCTGATAGAATGTTACTTCATCTGGGCCCTAAAGATCTCAAAAAGGCCTCGCGAAATTCAGTACCAGATCTTTTTATAAGCTTAAAAGGGAACCATCTAGAACATAATTGCGTAGTAGAACTTGCAATCAATCAACCCAGCTTAGCAGTACATTTCTGTACAAAGACCTTTGTGACAAGGGAGGTAGTGCCCGCGGTAACTTTGTTAGATAAGCGGGTCGGTGACCGCTAAGCCAACCTCCTTACACCCGTGACGTTCCTGTCAGGGATCCGGGATGATTGTTTTGGCTGGCATTTGTAAAGGATAGCTTGTGTTTTGGTCAGACTTTTTATTAACCGTAATTTATACCAGAAGACGGGCAGCGTCGCCGAGGGAGGCCTAGAAAACGCTGGCGTGACGAGTTTTGCGATAGATTGGCCTGAGAGAGCCGCACGTAGAGAGGAGTGGAAGACTCAATGCTTATACAGGGTGTTTGGCAGAACGTTGAACATACGAAAATGGTGGATAGGTGGGGTCATCTGCTACTTACTGAGCCCTAATTTATTTGGCCCTGGCCCACCGGGTATTTAACTTTAAAATGTATTTTTTATTAAAAATGGGTAAAACAGGCAATGTTCCGTTTTTTTTTATTTTTTTACACTTTAATTACACTTTAAAGTTAAGAAAGTGGTGAAACAAGAAAAAAGAAAAAAAAATCTTTTTAAATACCCGGTAGGCCAGGGCCAAATAAATTAGGGCTCAGTAAGTAGCAGATGACCCCACCTATCCACCATTTTCGTATGTTCAACGTTCTGCCAAACACCCTGTATATTAATTAACGTCTATATCTTTTTTGGAAAGTCTTCATAATCATCATCTTACCCGAAAGACGTCCACTGCTAGACATAGGCCTCCCCCAAGTGTCGCCACATTGATCGGTGCCTTGCGACTCGCATCCAACGGATTCCCGCAACCTTCACCAGGAAAGGAAAGTCTTCACTACATTTAAATTAAAGCCGCGCTGATAGTTTGTTTGTTCGGGCTAATCTCAGAAACTAGGTACTGTACGGTTTTCATATGGTTTTAACCAATAGAAAGCGAAATGTGTGGCAATCATGGTTGCTAGCCACATATGAGTGGATTCAGAACCTTTCAGTAAAATTTTATAAATTATGTTTTGGCTTCGTTTCAATCAAAATCAAAAAATCTAAAATCATATCAAAATCAAAGCATTTATTTCAAGTAGGCCTTTTAATAACAGGCACTTTTGAATTGTCGAAACAAAGATGAAAATTAAATGTAGCTACAGTCCCTGTGACTTTGACTGCCAGACATAAAAACGGTGAAAGTACTGTAGTTGCCCATTCCCTAACGTAGATCTCTATGGAGAAGAACGGGCAAGAAACTCCATGTACACTCTTTGAGCTATACTTATGTCAATTTAGGTGGAAAATGTAGTAACTTCTGCCTTATTAGTTGACTAAAGACTAAAGTTACAAGTACTTGTGATTGTTGTATGTTTTACAACGGAGAATTTAAACACGCGAACTTAGATGTTTCTGCAAACACCAAATGATATATCTACCTAATTAGCAATATTATAACCTCAAACTACATAATACATATTAAACAGTTGTGACATGAAACTATCAGATATAATTAAACAAAGGTTTGTACTACACGACCTTGTGCTAAACGCAAGTGAATATTTATCACGGAATTTTTTTAAATGCTCATTTTCACCAATACTGGGTAAGACTTAACTAAACAAATTATTGCACAATTACAATTTCAACTCTAGGCGTTTAGGCGAGCATTGGAAATCCAACAAACAGTTTGTATTTAGGTATTCATTTACATGTCATCTTGTGTACTAAAAACGGGCATTACAAGTCACCTTTTTAGGATGTTTGTTAAGACACTTAATACCTAGCATAGCATCTGCCTTATAAATCTGCGTAACATTTATGACTAAGTTCTGAATTCGCGGAAGCTCTTTGCCTAACACAGTCTTAATATAAATGTACTAGCTGACCCACGCAACTTCGTCTGCGTCACATAAGAAAAAAAAACGAAAGGAAAAAAACAACCCCGTTTTTGCAACATTTTTCATTCCTGCTCCGCTCCTAATAGTTGTAGCGTGATGTTATATAGCCTAAAGCCTTCCTCGATAAATGGACTATCCAACACAAAAATATTTTTTCAATTCGAACCAGTACTTCCTGAGATTAGCGCGTTCAACCAAACAAACAAACAGACAAACAAACAAACAAACTCTTCTGCTGTATAATATTAGTATAGATTACGAGATACTTCCTCTTAACAATGCGATACCAGTCTTCTTCAATCTTTGAAGATTGATGAATGAAATAGTGGTTTACATGAGTGAGCATGATGCGGCTATTTTTATTAATACATTCAATCGCTCTTGTTTCAGGTATAGCAGAAATATGTTTCATGACATCGCCTGTTGGCCAGTGCAGCTACTGCTGCCCACGAGATGATAAACTTGATATACAGTATAAGTTATTTACTAGGTATGAATTTTTGTCTTTTATATTCATTCTTAGTATTATTTTTTCTTCCGTTTTCATGCCTTAATTGGGCTGTTTTTATCTTATATTTACGCAATGAATAAATAAAACTGCGTCGTTGGTCGAGTGGTCGCAAGTGCCTGTACTGAGCATTAGGTCCTGGGTTCGGTTACCGGATCGGGCAAAGTGTTATTTGGTTTTCCATCACGAATTTTATCATTAGCAGCCACGGAGTCTGGATTTGTGCTCGGTTGATGGCATTAGGCTCCCCCCTTAATACCTGGAACTTAAACATAACTGGCGGAATATGGTTGTACTACAATTGGGTACACCTCTGCCTTACAATTCAGGAATAACAGGTGTGATGTTATGATCTTCTGTTATGAATAAAAATAAAACTTCAGTCTAGCAATTTTCTCAAACTTCCAATATGACTTTCATTGCATAAAATTGGCACAATTTGGTACATAACATTTTTTCAGAAGATTCTGTAAATAAAGAGATCAAAGATTGCTAACCTTACTTAAAAGATAACCGTCTGATTATCTAAAAACAGCTGTCACTGTGACATGTTCCCATACAAAAATGCGTTTTAAACAGCTGTTTTAGATAATCAGACTGTCATCTTTTTGGTGAACATGGACCTTAGCTTACTTCAATCTACGATTAAAGTTAGCTGAGCAATATTAAAGATTAAAGTTGAGACGCTGCACTGAAATTGAATTCATATTTACGTGAAAATGCGAAAAGCAACCCTGGTTCTATCGTAGACAGATAAGAAACTAGCCTATATTCCGTAGTAGAAGTCCATTTGGCGGACAAAATGACGCAATAGTCCGCATTTCGAGCTCAGGGTCGCGGGCTCAATTTCCGTACCGGACCAAACTATAGTGTTGTCCACTCATGTTTGTTATGGACTTACGAGTAGGTCCATGTTCACCAAAAAGATAACGGTCTGATTATATAAAAAACAGCTGTTTAAGGGACATGTTCCCCTAAAAATATGCGTTATAAGCAGCTGTTTTTAGATAATCAGACCGTCATCTTTTTGGTGAACATGGACCTTAAACGATTCCACAGATTTGTTTTTGTTGCGAGTTTATTTATTTTAATTGTCTGGGTAAAATATACCCTCAGCTCAGTAAATGTAAAATCAACATTTTTGCTTTTGAGGGATATTATAAAGTAAAAGTCATCGTTCTTTTGCCCTTATCCCAATTTATTTGGGGTCTGCGCAGCATGTTTTCTTCTTCCATACTCCTCTATTTTTCGTCAACTCATCAGACACAAAAGTAGAAGTAAAAACTGCAAACAAAGAAGCCAATATGCAGATAATAAAATAAAGATAGAAAAAGAAATTATTATAACGTTGTGGGAGATTTTTTAAGTAATAAGGTCCCAAGCAAAAAATCTTGAAACAACACGATGAAATCGTAGATACCGGAAACCAAATGAAAGCAAATACTATTTCGTCTCTACGTTAATAAACAGAAATAGAAGACACAGAAAATAAAAGCATCTACCAGGGCAACATACGCGCAAGTTGCGCTGCAAGTTTTTGTTCATTTGAAATGTACTGTAATTGCTATAATATCCTTCGTTCAGGTTAACATCGTGTGCCTGTCAGGGCTGCGGGACTGTTCGAAAGAGATACCGCGGTCTTTGTACACAAAGGGCTAAGAAGGAACATGGATGTTTTTAGTCCGTAAAAGTCTGGCACTCCCCTTCCACTCCGCTCAGAGCGGGAGGAGTATTTGATGATTTCCTATCCGAGAAAAAATCAGAAAGGGTAACACCGTGCTGCTTTTTAATATTTCAGTTAGTTACTAAAATATGGGAAACATAGATGCTATTATAAGCAAATCCAAACAAAGTGAACGGTTCGTGACTACATAAAACAGTTTCCAAAAATAAATACAACTTTTACAACAAAAAAGTACTAGGGCATCATATGACCAAGGAGGTTCAATCCCAAGGCAGCGCATGCAAGCACTTGTTCATTTGCCGTGCACTCTAATTGCTATAACCTTTGTGTAGGCCAACATCACGGCTACGCTAGGCACGTTTCATGACCGAACCTCGTTGTTAGGAAATGGCTGGACTGAATGAAATGAGGGTGTGATGTCATGTTCGTGATAGCGACCTTTCTAATGTCCTGGTGTGAGGTATGGATATTGTTTTGGGGCTAGTTTAGAATAGGTAGGGTTGGTTTGCATTTTCGTACTGTTTGTTGATTTTAAGTGTGTTACTGTCCCACTGCTGGGCAAAAGTTTCATACAACACGAGCATAGATCTCTACGTTTGCTCAAGACGAGTTTCTTTACGTGTTATTCTTCACCTATGTGTGTGATGTCCAACTGTATACTGTTAACTAAGAAAGTAAATATGAATTGACAAAATCACATTGGATTTGAACCTACAACCTCATACACGAGAGGCGAGGCCTTAACCTCTGGGCCATCGTGATATGTTTAAGTATGTGAGCGGATTAAAAAGCGTATGATTTGTATTGAAGAATAACCGCACGAAATATTTCCCAAGCTTTTATGTTACTATATAAGTACCAAATATTAATAGTAACAAATATTCTTAAACCTAAACTATCTATGATGTAACAAAAAAAGCAGTTCTTGTTTCCTGTCAAGTGTCAATCAATCAACTCTGTCCAAAGGAAATCTTAATTTTCAAAAAAAGAAAACAATTTTCTAAACAAAAAAAAGTTACAATTCGAAAAAGTTTGTTACCTACCAGCTTCATTTTTACTTTCGAAACTTTCCAAAAAGTTTCCTTATCCTAATAAGAACTCTTTGCTTATAATTTCAGGTCAAATCCGACGACGTTTCAGATAATACCACCGAATGACGTGAACGGTTTGCGTGCCACGACCTTCGACTTCTCTAGTCCCACTGTCATATATCTGATGGGGTTCTCCGAGTCGACTGCAGGTGTTGGCACCACTACTGTTAGAGATGGTGAGGAATATCGTGTTTTTATATATAAACAGGTTTAGTTGTTATGAGGGCTATCATAATGTTTCCTGTATTCGAGTGTTTGAAGAGTGATTATGGTTTAAATATGGCCACAAAATTAAAAAAGAAACATGCCCGAGAAAGTTTGATTATTTCTCTCGAAGATGTTCTGAATAAATATCAATTTTTTTCTTCTTATTCTACTTATTCTTTATTGCACACAAAAATAATAAAGGAAATATTTACACAAAATTAAAATATTTTTGCACATTTGTTTCTTGTATTTCAGTGTTTGACTCTTCAAACACTCAAATACAAGAGATATTGTGATAGCCCTCTTAAAAGAGGTCTAGTTGTAGCTATGATTGACAAGTTTAAAAGTTCTTAAATCACTGCTCACCGTTCTGTGATAACGCAATCACCGATCAAATACAGTTTTTCTAAAATGTAGTCTTTAACGCAATCACACTCACTTTATCCTTTTCTAGTATACCGTAATTTGATTGGGTTTCTAAATGAACCAGATGTGACCGAACACAACATTATTAATTACTTGTAAACCCCTCAAGTCACTTACAGTAATGGTGTAAGTCGTAGCAAGCAGCTATTAGCACCCCTTCATACGTGAGACGTGCTACGGCGTAGCGCTCGTTATCGTCTACGAGCCTACGCCGGCTACGAGAAGTGGTCACGGTAAGCAGGTGTAAACGACACGGAATGTATTGAAATACTGATTATCTTGAAATAGGCTTATCAACTGAAAAATCTAGTTAGTACGTCAGTTACATTATCAAAAAGTATTTGACCTTAATTTCTTACTTTGTTACGTAAAAACTGACGAAGACACGACGCTTTTAAAATTCTCATTACGTCACGCCATGGTATAACTTTTAGTGCGTTCTGACGTCACGAGCCCCCCACTCGCGAGGTTTGATGCGTTTTATCTTTATCAATATTCATTGTTTTATAAAAACGAAAAATACGTGTCCATTATTTTTCAATACTCTGAATTCTGATTTGCAATTGATTGATTTTGGAAACAAGCCTATAAAAATTGATAATTTATCTACATGGCTGTACAAATAACTTATCTCCTAAACTTCTCAACCGATAGAAAAAAAAATATTTCACTGACAATATTGTAAAAATAGTTTAACTTTAAAGTATAAATTGCTTACAAAATCATAACTATGATTTCAGTAATTTTTACCTAATGCCTCGATGACGTCAATATTGCATGACTAGATACGCAAACATAGATACAAGTCTATTTACAGAGTAAATTGATATAATGCGGCAACTATAATCGATACCACATACGAATACGAATGCAGTGGTATCGGTAAAGTCAATTAGTGCTGTGTTTATGTCGATAGTGTGCTAATAGATTACATCGCGGACATTGAAAATGTTTCATGTCGATGATTCATTGGTGTGCGGAAATGGAGAGGTAATTACATATTACAAAATATTGAAAATGAGGAATAACGAAGGTTATTGTGGTTTTGCTGGTATTGTAAAGTAAAGTGTTATTGTATAGTTGAGTGCAATTAGACAATAAGGTGGAACGAAGTTTACAGTGGGCGTATTTTCATGGGACTTCTTTTATTGAGTTCGTAGAGTGTAGCATAAAAAAAAATTCACCGCCCGCGACCTTTTATTTTTTTTTCAATTTCCTTTGGAATTTTTTGTTGTTTGTGAATAACCTCAAATTCAATGAACTCATATTGTAGAGTAATAGTATTACATTCGTGCATCTTTTAAACGCTAATTTGGTCTATTTCTTTGTTCATTGTGGTCGATGTAATGCATATTTCAAGTATTTTTTGAAAATTTCCAATTTATTCAGTTTTTTCTAAAACATCGAATTTTAAGGCCTAGATTTCTTTTGAAATTGGTAACTGATACTTTTTCACAGATAATTGGATGTAAAAATATTACAAAAAACCATATTTACGACTGATGTGACTAAAAATTCATTCACAATTATCAGAAAATCGGCTATGTAAAATTTAAAAAAAGGCCATTTTTCTCAAAATATTTATATGATGATCAACGTAAACATTATCTTGAAAATATCCTTATTATATCTGATATCCACATTTAAAAAATAAATAAAAAAAACTGGTGGGATTCGATAAATATAGATTATTACTGACGATGGTGGAATGAGGCCGCTGGTAAATTAACAAAAACTGACATAATTATAACGTAACCATTTCTCACGATTTCTTTCTAAGATAAATTACAAGCATGAGTCTTTGCGTGTAATTCAATATCAATGCCGATACCGATACCACTCCCACTTTTTAGCGATTGAGGCCTTTTGTCATGTTTTACTTTTTCACCAGTATCCAATATTTAACAAGTATCTACAAATATTTTTCTAGTTATTATTATTATACTTCATAAGATAGCTAATAAAATGAGGATTTAGACGATTATTTGCACATTAAGTTTCATTGCTAAGAAACTCAATGTGCAAATATTGAGTATATGGTATTTGGAAAAAAAAAATGCTTTCATTATCATAGACGATTTCCTGGCATGTCCATATGAATGTTAAATCACTACACTTATGAAAGATCTTCACTAATACTTTCTAGTCCAGTTATATGTGAAAAAGCATCAATTACCAATAAAAATAAAAATAGTCATATAATTCGATATTTTTGCATTAATTTTAGAAAATAGGAAATATTCAAAAAACTTGAAATATGCATTGAATCTACAATGAACAAAAAAACAGGCCAAAATAGCGTTTAATGAATGAACGTAGGCCACTCTTTTGCACTACAATATGAATTCGTTGAATTTGAAGTTATTCACGAACGAAAAAAAGATATTCCAAAGGAAAATAAAAAAAGTCGTGATTGGGGAAAATTATTTTTAACCGTATTTTCAACTCCTCTAGGAACTCAATAAAAAAAGTCCCATGATAATCCGCCCACTATAAGCTTCGATCCACCTTATGAGTATTTTTTTCTAATTGCACTCGGCTAGTAGGGTTTACTCAAGATGTCATTGTAAAATGAAGTTTTTTTTTGTTTTTTTTTTGGATCAGAATTTTTACTTTTTTTTGGACCAGAAATCGGGTATTCAACTGCCTCTCTCTCTAATAATTCTGAAATTGCATGGTGTAATTAGACTTGAACTCTCAGAACTTATGAAAATATAGCATAACTAAATTAAACCCCGTGACACTTCTGTTTGTCACTACTCTTGGTTATGATCCTAAGGTCCATGTTCACCAAGAAGATGACAGACTGATTATCTAAAACAGCTGTTTAAAATGCTTTTGTGTATAGGAACATGTCAAAGTGACAGCTGTTTATAAATAAACAGACGGTTATCTTTTCGGTAAACACGGACCTAAGTTATTTATGTGTTGGTCATCCCACCATATGACTGTGGTCAGCCCAGGTCAGACCCTTGTTTGTCATAAGCAATCTGCTGATGCAGATGTGGTTGACGTGTGAGATTAAAACCTCGCCTGTTTGACTAATGGGATGAAGTACGTTAAGACAACACGATCATAGGGACTCGTTTGAATACTGCAAGCATTTTCGAAACATGCGGGGTTTTTGTAGATTTTTCTGCACTGTATTTTTCTTTTTCTGCACTGTATTTTTATTTTTCTGCACTGTATTTTGGCTGTGGCTCATAAAAATACATGCGGGGCAGACTGCCAATAGAAGTGAAAACTAATAGTAGAATAGTAGACGTCTACTAGTTTTCACGATCGGCTACGAGTGCTACCAAAAGCGTACGTGACGGTCACGCGAGTTCCATGTTTTTTTTTTTTACTCAGATAGTGTTCAACGCACCTAAAGAAGTTTTCAGTTCAAAATCAAAAGCTTAAGGGGCCGGCGGAGCATGCGCTTTTCATACAAACGTAATACCAAAATAAAATGAAAATCAAACATATTCTTAAGGTAGTGTGTATGTATTTCGATTGGATTACAGAATATCTATGTTCCCAAATAAGTATTTTACAATTTTACAATGATATAAAGGCGAGGTATGAGGAAAATTTATTTTTCTCATGAAGCGGGATTAAAGTGACCGTTTATTCCCTAGGGAGTAAAAAGTAATTTAAAATGGAACGAAATGTTCGTTCCATTTACAGTACAAGGAATTTGTAAAAAGCTTACACAAGCCTAGCTTTGTGCAGTAACTCAAACTTTTTATTACTAATGTAATTTCTAGCTCTTGCTTGCGTAGCTCTCTGATGCATAAAATTATCATTTCATGCTTTCCGGCTTGAACATTTGTTCAAGCGGCGAAAGTGGACCACCTATTCCATGTCGACGATGTCGTACATTGCGACTACTAAATTAAGAAAGACATTTGTTACCATATCTTTCATTATTTACTGTTTAGTTACATGTGTGTAAACAATAGCAATTACGTTTCTTAATTATCTAAAAAAACAATGTAACTGACGTCTCAGTTTTAGATTAGTTATTAGATTGTTTTTTTTTTTAAGTATTTAATTTCGTTCAATTTTGAAAATCAGTTCCTTTTTTCCCAAAAAAAAATTTGGGTATTTCGAAAAAAAAATCGCGTCATATTGCTCAATAAAATATTCATTGTCTGTCAATATATTGATAGTGATATCTAAAAAATAA
Organism: Xestia c-nigrum; assembly: GCA_916618015.1. Classification (NCBI taxonomy): domain Eukaryota; kingdom Metazoa; phylum Arthropoda; class Insecta; order Lepidoptera; family Noctuidae; genus Xestia; species Xestia c-nigrum. Next base: position 17,245,872 of record OU745261.1, on the reverse strand, counting down.
TAACAAACAATTCCACCTTTCCTTATTTACAATATCAATTACTCCGCAGAACGACCACTAACAACTTTGACACTGACCATACCATAAAGATAACATGATTGTCTATGGCGATAAAATCGTTTTTATTACAACCAACGTTGCCACCATGTTTGCTTTTCATAAATATTAAATTATCGACATCAATGTGCTTTGTCCATTAGCTCTGATTAACACATTTTTATTATTACAGCGACAGGTTGCCTTCAATTTTTTTTTTATAGTAGGTACAATATTGAAATTGTGCATACAGAGTGTAAACCCTAAGTAAATTTACGCAAAAAATATTGCTGGGAAACAGCCTTAGTTAGTTGTTGTGTTTGTATATTAAAACAATTTTTTTTCACTTCTCATGCTCTAAAAGTACGCCGTTATAGCCCTACGAAGCGGGATTAATGTGACCGTTTATTCCCTAGGGAGTAAAAAGTAATTTAAAAATGGAAAATGGATCTTTTACTCTGAAACATGGCCACAAAAGAGTAATTTTACAAAGGTTTTATTTAAATTTCGAATTGGCATGCAAATAGAAAGCGGTTGATTGAAAAAAAAAAACAAATGAACTCTTCAACGCGAGAAAAAAATATGGTTGTTTGTATGCATCGTTGATTTTAAAAAGCAATGCCTCTGTTTAGCAACAGAGGCATTGCTTTTGCAGTAATGTAGGTACTAATTATTGGTGGAGTGTGGATCATCTTCATTGTGAAAATGTTGAGAGTTTGTGTTGTGTTTTCAGTGGTTAATCTGTGACTGACCTGATAGAAGAAAAAACTGACCGCTCAGTTCAGAATTTTTGTCGAGTGTAAATTTGTTCAGTTTTAAATGACTATTTTTCTCGCACTCGAAGTGAAAAGTACAGTTTGCACCTCGAGACTAAACGCCAATATAATATACCCTCGCTTTCATTGCCTCCCTCTAGTCACGGAGATATGGGGGGTCAAAGTTACAACTTTTTGACAAGTTTTTTTTAAAAAACCAGTTTTTTTTGTAGGGTTTAACTTTTAGCACCTCCAAGACTGTTCAACCCATCCATCAGCACTATGTTTTAAGTGCGTTGAGTTCTACCACAAAACATGATTTATAACCTCAAAAAAAAAGCTGTCAAAGTCAAAGTCAAAATTATTTATTTGCAATAAATGTGGTATAAAAGATGGTAAAATAATAAGTAGTGCAATGACACATTTCGCCATAAAATTGGCATGCAAACATTAAAGTACTTATAATTAGATGTTAATTTCAAAATACATTTCTAAATGTGAAACAAAGCTTAAATTAGAAACTAAGGACCAGTGTGTTTAAAGTTACTCACAACACAAAACAAAAAAGCAAACAAAGAAATTGTTATGAGAAGGAAAACATAGTATATTTTATAACGAGGGACTAAACGAAGCCATTATATACCCGAGGTGGTTTGACTCCCGAGCTTGCGAGGGAGGCAATGAAAGCGAGGGTATATTATATTGGCGTTTAGTCTCGAGGTGCAAACTGTACTTTTCACTTCGAGTGCGAGAAAAATAGTCATTTAAAACTGAACAAATTTACACTCGACAAAAATTCTGAACTGAGCGGTCAGTTTTTTCTTCTATCAGGTCAGTCACAGATTAACCACTGAAAACACAACACAAACTCTCAACATTTTCACAATGAAGATGATCCACACTCCACCAATAATTAGTACCTACATTACTGCAAAAGCAATGCCTCTGTTGCTAAACAGAGGCATTGCTTTTTAAAATCAACGATGCATACAAACAACCATATTTTTTTCTCGCGTTGAAGAGTTCATTTGTTTTTTTTTTCAATCAACCGCTTTCTATTTGCATGCCAATTCGAAATTTAAATAAAACCTTTGTAAAATTACTCTTTTGTGGCCATGTTTCAGAGTAAAAGATCCATTTTCCATTTTTAAATTACTTTTTACTCCCTAGGGAATAAACGGTCACATTAATCCCGCTTCGTAGGGCTATAACGGCGTACTTTTAGAGCATGAGAAGTGAAAAAAAATTGTTTTAATATACAAACACAACAACTAACTAAGGCTGTTTCCCAGCAATATTTTTTGCGTAAATTTACTTAGGGTTTACACTCTGTATGCACAATTTCAATATTGTACCTACTATAAAAAAAAATTGAAGGCAACCTGTCGCTGTAATAATAAAAATGTGTTAATCAGAGCTAATGGACAAAGCACATTGATGTCGATAATTTAATATTTATGAAAAGCAAACATGGTGGCAACGTTGGTTGTAATAAAAACGATTTTATCGCCATAGACAATCATGTTATCTTTATGGTATGGTCAGTGTCAAAGTTGTTAGTGGCCGTTCTGCGGAGTAATTGATATTGTAAATAAGGAAAGGTGGAATTGTTTGTTATTATTTTTTAGATATCACTATCAATATATTGACAGACAATGAATATTTTATTGAGCAATATGAAGCGATTTTTTTTTCGAAATATCCAAATTTTTTTTTGGGAAAAAAGGAACTGATTTTCAAAATTGAACGAAATTAAATACTTAAAAAAAAAACAATCTAATAACTAATCTAAAACTGAGACGTCAGTTACATTGTTTTTTTAGATAATTAAGAAACGTAATTGCTATTGTTTACACACATGTAACTAAACAGTAAATAATGAAAGATATGGTAACAAATGTCTTTCTTAATTTAGTAGTCGCAATGTACGACATCGTCGACATGGAATAGGTGGTCCACTTTCGCCGCTTGAACAAATGTTCAAGCCGGAAAGCATGAAATGATAATTTTATGCATCAGAGAGCTACGCAAGCAAGAGCTAGAAATTACATTAGTAATAAAAAGTTTGAGTTACTGCACAAAGCTAGGCTTGTGTAAGCTTTTTACAAATTCCTTGGACTCGTACAGATTCGCTTCCTTGGACGCACTAGGATTTACAGGGTGTAAACCACCTCATTACAAAGCTGTTAACCAGGCATTCTGTACATCAAACTAATTAACTTTACGCAATAATTATTGCTGGGAAACAACTTTTTTTTGTTGAGGTTATTAAATTATGTTTTGTGGTAGAACTCAATGTAACGCACTTAAAACATTGTGCTGATGGATGTATTGCATAGTACGGGGGCCGTGGAGGTGTCAAAATCGTACAAAAAAACTTGTATAAAAAAAAACTTATTAAAAAGTTGTAACTTTGACCTCCCATATCTCCGTAACTAGAAGGTTCTAAGGTATGGTGTAGAACAAAAAAATGATCGCATTGATGCGGAGAACAAGTGCTTTTCGGCTTCGTGAAGAGGTGTTTTACACCCTTTAAATCCTGTGTCGTGGGGTCCAGTCACTTTCCAAGTGAGACAAACTTGTAAAGTAAACTTTTGACACAATCATTATTATGCATAAATGTAGTGACACGATCAGAGTATGCTCAGATTATGGGTTGCCACAGTACAAGTTGCGCCGGGTAGGTATCCGAGTCCACTCGGTCTGAGCATACTCTGATCGGATCAACGTGGCTTGAGGGCAGCAGGATTAGCGATTTGACACAGCCATGACTTTGACTTTGTAGAAATAAAACTTTTATTTTTTCTTTTGTTTTCAGCTCATTTAGCAGCAGGCAACTATAATTTCATCGCCGTTGATTGGTCACGGCTCATCGTGTTTCCTTGGTAAGGTCATGTAAATTGTATGATTGGTTTGCAACTGTTTTATAATGGCGATATTATTATGATTGCTTTGAAAGATATTATAGGGATGATATGATTACTGTGATTGTATCTTCAATCATCATTATGTCTCAAAGGCAATAGCTGACTGCACTTTGACTTTATTTACTTTGATACGGGTAAGAGGCAATTGAAGGACAAATATGATTGGCGTAGTATGATGTTGCAGTGGTGCTACTCCTTCTTGATCCGAATATCGGATCGGAATCACTTTTACACGTCATGTTTTAAAAACCAACTTAGATGGAGTCATCATTTCTTAAATGAATGCCTCCTGAGTAAATTGAACTCTGAATCCCCTTAAGTCAACTGATGATTCGGTTGGATAAAATAGGAAAATAATAGTTACAAGCAACTGTCATATCTTTCTGTTAAAAATCAGTGGTCCCCGAAGCAGTCGAAGGATTTCCATAAGTATCCTCTTAATGCGCCCACAATCAAGCAAAGAATTAAGTAAACATCTATTAAAGACCACAAAGCCATGTAATAATAAAATAATGCTACAATAAGCAATACGAAACAAATGACTGTAGTCGAATAAACCGCAAACGTAAGCGAAATCCAGTTGTAACAGCGTTTAACATGTTACTGAAACGTTATGATTCCGCATACGTGAGGGTGAATGCGACCCAATATTCGCCCCTGAGGAAAACGTTATAGCCTTAGGCACGGTGTACATCAAAGCGGGGATGAGTGCAGGAGGAGAGGAGAATGAAAGAAAGAAAAATATTTATTTGACGTCAGATACATACATACATAGAAAAAAAGATACAAAACAATGAGAAAAACATAGTAAGTCTGTCACTCCCTCCCGCTCCGCCCGGAGTGGGAGAAGTTATTTGATGATTTCCCATCCTAAAAAAAAGATATCTCTCTCTCCTTCTTCTTCTTAAATGAAGATGATTGCGGCATCTTTTGCATTCCTGGTGAACTCCATGTCATATAAAGGCGTAAAGCCGCCGATATGCCCCGGCTTTGTGTAAGATGTAAGATGTACATTAGTGGGGCACTTTTTGTAACACGTCCTCTGAAGTTAAACAGAGATAACATGAGTCATCTGCCTAGCCTTTTCCCTACTATTTGGGGTCGGCTTCCAGTCTAACCGGATGCAGCTGAAAACCTGTATTTTACATGGAGCAACTGCCTATCTGACCTCCACAACCCAGTTAGTACTGGGTTATACAATACCTCTCGGCAAGACTGGTTGTCAGTCTTTCTGGTCCACTGTCTGTAATGACTGTCAAAGATCTACAAATAACAGCCGGGACCAACTGCTTAACGTGATTTCCGAGGCACGGAGGAAACTCATCTCCATTTTAGTGTACGCCAGGCCTTATATAGGTCGCTTATTTATTACGCAGCTCGCAGTGGCTAGTAGCCAACAGCGTTTCACTAGATTTATGTCTGTTCCCACAGTCGGGCACAAAAGTCCGATATGTTTCTCTTTGTCTTTTTTGTTGTGCGAGTAATTAATTTGAAGCGTCCTCGTTAATTACTGGTTCGATGTAGACTCAATTTTTTGAGTTATATTGGAAAGAAGAAAAGGGTGGTTCGAAGATACGTAGCAAAAGATTTGTGGTTACAGTTAGGTTACGTTAACTGGCATTTTCTTGTTAATTATGTAAACACTGGTAGACAATTTAGTTGTCTATGTTAAATATTTCAAAGGTTTATAGTTTAGTTCCATTCGGTCGAAGGGCTCACAAAGAATTTTACACGACACAGTTCCACGTCAAGATCTAAGTGTTTGGTGTTTTTTTAATTGAAAACTTCTTTAGCCGACACTTTTTGGGTGAACAAAAATGAACTCGCGTCATCATCACCGAACGCTTTCATAGAACGGATAGTCAAAATAAATCTTACAATTTATGACAACTTACTTTGTTTTCACTACTATCGGCAGTCCCCACCCACATGTTTATTTTTTGTTTTATTATTACTCGCAAACAAAACAAAATGAATGGATGTGTGAGAAATAATATCAAGGAGAAAGGAGTAAATGATTGCGTGACGATTGAAAGGGTAGAATGGAAGAAACAAACGTTTGCACCAACTCCAAGTAATATGTAACAAGGGCAGATAGGCCTGGATGGGCACTTATAAAACGTCGAAAAAGGTGCACGGTTCGCGTTGGTCGATTCCATGGAGAAGAACCGGCAAGAAACTCCATGGTTACTCTTTTCAAATCATTTGGTATTACAATATTATTATGTTTAATTACAGCATTAGTACTAAAGTATGGGGGGACAGCATAGGCCCTACAATAGGTCGTTGCTTGCTATACAAAAAACAAAAAGGCTCTAACCCTTTTGATTACGTTACGCAGGTACATATCCGCAGTCCAAAACACCCGCTACATGGGCAGGAAGCTAGCTGACTTCATCCAATTCCTGGACTCAGTGGGAGTACCAGCCTCGTCCGTCCATGTGGTGGGGTTCTCCCTGGGAGCTGAAGCTGCAGGCTTTACCGGCAAGAACCTACGCTCACGGGGACTGTTGCTCGGCAGGATTACTGGTGAGCTATGGTGCTATTTAAAGAAGGAATTTCTTGAATTTGTTGCATATATGGTAGATGCGATGGTGATTAATGTAATGGGGGTGATAAATTAGGGGTATTGCACTGTATAAAGGGTGTAAAAGTCTCTAGCGAAGCTGAAAGGCACTTGTTCTCCCCATCATTGCGATATTTTTTTTGTTCTAGATCTAGACCTGGGAACTTTGACCCACAATATCTCCGTACTTTCTAGTACGGAGATATTGGGGGTCAAAATTAAAAAGTTTTTTTTTAAACATGTTTTTAATGTATGATTTTTAAGGTAAAACGTGATTTTTTCCCCTAAAAAGAAGTATACCAAGGGATAATTTTTGTGGAAAGTTATATAGTTTGATATACAGAATCCTTGGTTGACTGCGTGAAGGATTCGTTTATACTCTGTAGTGTGCTTGAAGTTCTTAGGTAAATGTACAATAGCCAACGCATGAAGTTGCCACAAACAGACAAATTTTGTCGTTCGATTTTGAACTTGACCATCAGTGTTTTCAACCGACTTCCAAAAAGAAGAGGTTATCAATTCGTCTGTATCTTTTTTTTTTTTTTTGTGTTTGTTACCTCAGCTTCAGAAGTCGGTGAGAAAAAAACTAAATCAATCAAACAAAGGTCACCGACTTCTGAAGCTAAAGTTATTTTTAACTTTTTTGTTTTCTCTGAAGTCGGTTTTATTTTTTGTAAAAAAGTTTTTATATGGTTTAAAATCATTTGAAGTAATTGGACAGTTAGTGTCAACTTGATGTGCATGCGACTGCATGCATGCCATTAAAATACGTGTATACAGCCGGGGCATTTCAGAATGTCCCATTTCCCGAAGACGCCAAAAAACAAGAAAAAGAAACTGATAAATTACCTTGCAGCCTGTGGGTAGCTTAGCAAACTTAGAATTTGCTTCGGTACTGTTATGGCGCACGATCGATAAGACAACACAAACGAACACCAGCGCACTGCATCTGATGTTTAAACATTCGATAAACTCGCCACATCAAGTGGCGGTACTTTCATTCAAGTCTGGGGGGTCTCACCTGGGGCCTATTTTATTTAATTTCTTCATTAACGATATTCCCAATTGTTTTCTTAACTCTACTATCTTTATGTATGCAGACGACTTAAAATTTGTTAAAATTATTAAATCTAAAGATGATGCGACTGCGCTACAGAGTGATTTAGACAGGCTTGTGCAATGGTGTGAAGCCAACAAGATGCATCTTAATTCAAATAAATGTTACCATGTTAAATTTGCGCGAAAACATAATCTTATAGACCAAGACTATTACATTAATAGAGTTAAGATTGTGGAACTGGACACAATAAGAGACCTAGGTGTTATTTTCGACCGTAAGTTAACTTTTATTCCCCAGATAGACAATGTAATAAAAAAGTCCTCTAAGATGCTAGGATTTGTCATGAGAAATTCGAAACAGTTTAGGTACGGTAAGACTAAAATTGTCCTTTACAATTGCTTAATACGAAGTATTTTAGAATATTGTAGCGTGATCTGGCGTCCACATTATGCCACACACTCGTTGCGTCTAGAACGCGTTCAAAAGCGTTTTCTATGGCACCTGGCATTTTCTAGCGGAATAACTAAAAAAGTACGTTCGTACAGTAACAGACTTTTACATTTTAAAATGGTTTCGCTAGACAATCGCCGACGCATTAATGACGCAATGTTTGTGTGCAAAGTAATGCACCACAAAATTGACTGCCCACAAATATTGCATACCTTTAATTTACGTGCCCCGTCAAGAATCCCTCGCAGTGCAATTACACCACTCTGCCCGCCGCAGAGAAGAACGGTTCTAGGCGCCAACTCCCCCTATGCGAGATTATGCAAGGTTGTAAATAGCTGCAGTGATCAAATTGATTTGCACTTTGATAGTTTGGGCAAATTGAAAGCCAATTTTTTTAAGCATCTTGCTAAATAGTACTTTTCGTCCTGTCGTTAAAGTATATTTAAGTAGAATATAAGTTTTTTTTAAATGTTATGTTAATTAGTTAGACCTTTAGATTATTATTATTATTGTTATTTTTTTTAAACTAGATTAAAATTATAAAATTAGATTAATTTTATAAATTGTACAACTTCTTTATGCATGCGGAGTTTACCTGTAAGTGATTGTTGCACTGTTGCATTTATATGATTGCATGTTACCTTAAGCATACAACCAGTGTAAACAATTGTTGGTGAACCAATAAACATAAATAAAAAAAAATAAAAATAAAAAGTCTAAAAGCCTGGTTTGCCCTTACAACCTTCGACTCTTCATGGTATTAGGGTTTCTGAACAGTCAGCTTGCCTTATGGGCTTGCCGTATTGTTGGCCCCTAAGCACATCACTGTATCATCAGCCAAACCTTTTCCTGTTGAATGTTGAGGTCGGGTTCCAGCCGAAACGGTCGATGTATTCAAATAGCAATATTTTTCATGGAATATCTGTGTATCTTATCTCCACAACCCAACACAATACAAGGGATGTCGTAACTAAGACCCCTAAGACTAGTTGTCAAACTTTCATGCTTTTCTTCTCCTGCGCTAAGTCTAAATGTGGAAGGACCCATCTAAAGACCAATCTTGGCAAAAGTACCTTCAATCGACCCGTGCGGCTGTTATCATTTAGCCAAGAGCCCACTACACACATACCTTTGAATTATAAACCAACTTGATAGACGTAAACTATGGACTTAAAATTGGAGCAGTGGAAGTAATGAAAGACAACCGTTGCAATTAATGATACATTTTTAATGTAGGGAAAGACGGCTGAAACAAGTTGCTTGCTACTGTATACATATCTGCTTCATGAATGAGTAATAGTGTTGCATAAGGCGGTTAAAGTGTTAATAAATGATTAGCGTGACCTTTATCACTTACGCCAGTATATTGTAGACTATTTAGGTTATTGTTGTAGTTGAGTTAGCTTTCACCTCACTATTTTCGAGCTTTCCTATGCTTCTGTTTTGATGGATGACTTATAGTTAGTACAAACCAGTTAATTGTTTGTTTTATCCCAAAGAAAATGCTTAGTTTTGTTTGTTGTATTTAATTTTTAATTTCTGCGAAGACATTACATAGTTTATTGAATCAGTTGACATTTTCATTTCAAGCGGCTATTTTGTTTTCAACTGTAGTAATATCTTCTTCAATCCGTATCCACGCATTGCTAAGCATCGAAGTACTCCAGGGCATTTTTACCCGTTCCTAGATCTCTCGCGTCCAAATATTGCATATTAAGCCAGATACACCTTTATCTTATTACTGCCTCTGTCTCATGTTACTTAGGGTCGGCATAACACGTTTTTGTCTTATATTCTCCTTAGTCAACCATCACGCCACCATTTACTCCTTCTTCTTTCATATCATTCCTTACACAATCAATCCATCGTTTCATTGGCGTTCCTTTCTCCATCCTAATAATAACCCTTCATGCCTAAGCAATATTGGCGCTTTTCTATTCCAGGTCTAGATCCCGCCTACCCCGGCTACAGTCTATCAAACAATGATGGTCACCTCGCGAAAGGCGATGCTTCCTTCGTGGATGTACTCCACACGAATCCCGGAGTGTTCGGGTTTCTTCGGCCGATCGGTGATGTGGACTTCTACGCGAACCCTGGAAGTTGGATCCAGCCGGGTTGCTGGGTTGATGAGCTGATTAGGAACAGGGAGTTTAGGTTTGTTTGTGAGTATTCGTCATTTGTTTCAAAGTACCTAAAAGTTAATGTTTCTAACTTAACAGGCAGGCTTTTGCTGGGGAGTATTGTTATGCCACTTTTTTTTCTCAGCTAAAACTCAAGAGTGAGAAGAAGGTCTTTGAAAGAATGTATTTTGTTATTTTGGCGTTAAAAAGTGGTTAATGACTCAGCTTCATAAACAAATGAATTTAAATTTCAAAACAAGAAATTGTGAAAAATAACTAGCCGTTCCAATTGACGGTTTGAGTCTTGAAATGAATTACTGCAGACAATTTGGTGATTTTACACAAAATAAGAATAAATGAAGTCATGTTTAGGTTAGAGTGATCAGACAAAGAGTTCAAAACTTGCATGTGTTAAGAAGTACAGTAATGGGCGCATTCACAAACACCAACAAAATGCTTAAAAAAACCATTAATTAAGCTGTGGCCTCGTATAGGTGAAAACCGCTTTCTCTAGCCAAGATAGGAACTACTAGGACGGCAAGACCAAACCTAATCTTACATAATAAAAATCAAACATCAGGACACCAGGGGATATACGAAACGGTAGGCTTTAGTGAATAAGTAAAGGACAGATCTGAGTGAGCACGTAGGCTCATCAAAAAAAAAAAAGCTTTCCTCTCTGCACCTCTTTTACGTTTTTGCAAATGGAATTTACTAGTTCAGCGAGGAAACTCTTTCCCTACACTCTGAAAATATTTTTTGCAGTAGTGGAAGTTATGTTTTGTGGTTGTTTACATTAGGGTAATAAATTATAGTAAAATATCCCCGGACTAAAATGAGACAAACGACAGAGCCGACCAGTTCGCTACGTACTGGTCGGGCATAATTTTATTAGTCGTTACAAGAAGCAGAATAAAAAGCACCATTACTGTTATGAGACTGTTCTTCGCGTTAAATATGCAGGAACTCAAGCGAACAATCCACACATCGTCATTCCATATCTCAGGGTTGTTAAAAGACGGTTCTGTTTCTTTTGGTCTTAATCAGAAGTTGAGGACAAGAACCTTGCTTCTAGACCCCCTTGCTTATCAGCCCTGTGATACTCGTAGCTACAATAAATAAGCCCTGAATTTAATTTCCCCTACGGTGCGGCGCGGAATTTAGAATGATAATCTTGAAATATCTGTGTTTGTCACATTCAATTAATCCCTTTAAATTCGCTCATGAGCTATTATTTTGCTCGTCAATTACTGCAACAATCCCGTAAAGAGATAATGACAGTCGCCTTTTTACGTGAAAAAATATTGCTTCAATAAAAATGAAGGATCGTTGTGTCAATTTACACAACGAGCGCCACGCTTCGATTCGATAGTTTTCGATTCGCTCCTTGACACTCGATAGACTGATTGCATTTCGATTGCATAATTAGTTTTAACTGTGAAAAAAAAGAAACGATTCGAAATTCGAAATGAAAAGGCGCGTTCGCTTCATGAGCTCTCGAATCTAAGCCCGTTTACTAAAGAAACAAGAGCTTCGTTACGTAACCTTTTTACTAAGAAGGGATATTTCGGCATTGACCTTTTCAGGGTTGATAAATGTTTTTTTTGCAAATAACAGCGCCATCCCACTAGGTGTGTTATACAGACAAATAATAATGCGTTAACTTCATCAAATTTCCATTTAATGCAAAATTTGCGTGCCATAACGAACAATGCTGCATCAGATACAGATAGATCGGTACTAAACGAAGCCGCAATAAACAATTTAGTCTGCACTAAACCAATTTCCCGTCGAATTTGGCGCGTTAGCTGATCATAGTATGATGTTGCAACCCTAACAACCGCACATTTCGGCGGGAGGGTGACGATCGATGCTCTGACGTCACACGCGGATGCTGCGGGGAGGGGGCGACGAAGGACGAGGTACGGGAGGGGGGCACGTTACTAGTACGCCAACCCCGATTATTTGCCTTTCAAAAAGCTATTATTAGCGTTCGTGTTTTCAGCTGAAATTAAATTACAAGGTATTTTTTTGGAGAATTTTATCCGCCTGTCGCTTTGGCGTCCCCCCTCTATAATGTTGGGTTATCAGCCCCCCGACTTTGCTACGGTTCGAATTTATGAAGCTTTATAAATATTATTTTTGAGGCTGCCTTGGTAATTCTCCTTTGATTAGATTTTTTATTCTTTAAATCAAGATGAATATTTTTGTTTCTTCTAAAATATTTTCAAGTTCGTAGACCTAAATGCTTATCTTGCAATATATTTAATAATTGTGTTGTTTATCGGACTGGTTGCCGCAAAACTCTACGACTAACGCGCGTTTTGTGTTCGGAACTCAAAAACCAAAAATCACTAAGTGCGTAAACTTTTTCTTTGCGACAAAACTCCCCAGCTTAGTAGTTTAGTACCCCTAGCTTATAAAGTACTAAGAAATAAAAATCCACACTACCTTTAGCTTAAAGAGTGACTCGTACGAACGAGACATACTTGAGAGGTGCTTGTACTCCGCGCTTTAGTCCTTGAGCTACCTGGAATGCGGTGTTTTTCTCCAATAATATTTTCTGGGGTTATAACTGTGTCAATGCACCTTGAATGCATTGCCAATATAATTTAGACAACTGGTGCCAATGCAGTCAGGTAAGTTATAAGAGTATTTATTAATCAAAATTATTATAAACAAGGTGGGTGACGATCTGATCTTGTTTGCGGGGCGAACATGGCCAGATACCGCACAGGATAGGGAGGTTTGGAAGGAAAAAGGGGAGGCCTTTGCCCAGCAGTGGGACACACGATAGGCTAGGAAAAAAAAATATAAACGACATGATATTATTCTGTTACTGACTGTAATGCCGTAATCCACTACTACTACTACAACTTATTCTAGGTTTAATAGATGAATAATTTTCTCAGTAGCAGTCACGTGTCCTGTTGATGGTAAAGGCTCGTCCCTATTACATTGGACTTAATCATAACTGGCGAAATGTACTATAATTGGGTACGCACCTCTTACAGGCCTGATGTTGTTATGAATGTAATTATTTAGATACTAAAAGAAGAAGCCTTTTAAATGAAATGGAGGTTACAAAAAAGTATTCACATATTGTGCAAAACAGCCCTAAAATAGAATCACCAAACGTTCATCACACGGATTTTTAATCTTGTTCCTAATCGCCCTTTGTACGTTTCACAATTACATCCACACTCGTGTACGAGGCAAAACATAAAACCACGTTTACAAACTGTAACCTGTACCATTCGTTATAAAAAATCGAAATACCACGCACCGTACAAAGAAATGCTTCATAAAGAAACGAATACAACCTTTATGTAGCCTATAAAAGAACGTTAATTAAGGGTGATAATGCGAAATTATTTGGGCCACTCGTAAGGCTCTACTTAGACATGAAACGGCTCGTATAATGAAGTAAATTATGTGGAAGTGAGTCTCTTCACGAAGAAGTATCGGAGTTTTCAGTGAATCATTAATTGAATTTATCTTCTCATGCTGAAGAGGAACGCACTTTTGATCAGTGCTACATTTACCTTACCTTGCTTACTGATATTGGCAATTTAAGAATAGTCCATGCTTTTATTTTTTACAAGTAAAAAGATCTTCATATTTATTTCAGCCAGTTACTGCTAAAAATAGTAAGTTCTCCCCTACGGCTGCTCATAAAACTACAAAATGTTTTTTTTCCCCTTTCAGTATAAATATGTAAGTAAAGAAAACTGAACACAATTTCGTGGAGATTTGTTGGGTTATTCTGCATTCTGCATTTTAATAGAATCTCAGCATATTTTGTTGGCATGAAGAATTTATAGAAAGTAACATATATTTCAAATAATACTATCATATTTTCTGTAAGATTTTTGGCAACGGATATCGGTTGTATTTGGGGAGTGAACAGTAATCCGAGAGTTACTGCCCCGAATTCGAGCCGGAGATTGTCAAAAGGATTACTAGTGGCTTCTTCCTGAATATTAATTAACCCGGATTCGCATGAACAGCTGCCCATCTAGTTGTTGGCTGGTTACTACTGACCTTTGTCTAAAACGAGGGTTCAGATAATTTCGAAATACCGGCCTAGGACTGATGACTTGATTTTAGGAATTCGGTTGCCATTGGAAAAAAACAGTAGTACCTAGTAGTTTTTTTTCATTTTTTTTTGTTTTTTTTTTTTCTTTTTTGTTAAGAAATAAATGACTTCTGACTTAATGAGCTTTGTGAATACACCCGACCTTTTAGCTTTCAGATGGTCTACTTTCATTTCAAGATGCTTGTTCACGAAACCGAATCGTTTATCAATTTAGTCTGTTCAACCCTAGAATGCGATAACCCCATATTTTATCTAGCAGTCGTAGGTACGCCACCACTTGGCTTTGAGCCAAAGATTGATCGTTAGAGCAAAATGTCAATAGCAGATTAGTTATAGGCATACCGTATTCCGACCTTCCTCTCCCCTTACTAATTAGAATTAAATGCTACTAGGTTGCAAGCGAATTACGTAGGTTAAACCTCGAATATGTGTTTAGGTGGGCTAATAACAAAAAAAAAAATCGTATAAAATTTACGAGCATGGCCCTTTGTGGCTCAGTGATCCGGTAGGTCCGATAGACTCTGGTGCGGCCGTTGAGGCTTAAGTCCTGAGGAATGATCCTTAGGTTATTGGATTCTGTCAGGAAATTATTGGACTGGGGCTCTGAAACAAAACCCTCGATGACAGACAGATATAACGAAGAAATATGTGGTCTAGAAAGGAATAAACTAGACCAATAACCAAAAATCAATTTTAGAAAAGTAGGTCATATGCTGGAACAAAAAGATAACCCCTTTGCCCTATTTAACAAGCTTTACTTCTTAATGTGTGGATTACACCGACTAACCTACTGGGAAAGGGTTTAAAATAATGCAGTACGGCATTCCCTCTCTCTTCTGATCTGGCTTAGCAAAACAAAAGAAAAGGGATAAAAAATAAGTGTGTTTTACATCCATTGTGGGTTATTCGTCTTGTCGTGTGGGACTTCAGAATTAACTGGCGGTGTGGGTGTTAAATGTTACCTACTTACGTACTTTGGATAAAATAACTTGAGAACACGTTGTTTTATCAGAGAAGTTTTGTTGTTTAAAAGTCGTTTTGCGATTCTCAATTCTTGTAGGTTGAGATTTGGACAAATGCTTCTACGATTTGTTAACCGAACAGATCACATAACCGTTTCAGAATAATGCTATGCCAGTACCTAAGTTAACCGATACCTAGTGTGGTGAAACGTCAAAGAAATTGTTTCTTTGACTAAGAAATCGTGTTAAAACTGATTATGGGGATAAAGCATTACCTTGTAGGGGAACCTTTACAGAATAAAATGATTAATTTAATATTTCTCACACATCAGCTGGCTATTGTTGAGAACTGCAAGTGCTAATCAATAAGAAAAGGTCTGTAAACACGTCATATTCAATATCAGGTTATAGGAAAAGGTGTCCTCAGAAATATTAAATTCAATCAAAGGTAATGGACCCAATACTGAGTTTCCTTGTAAGTACCAAATTTATCATCATCGTCTGCCTAGCTTTTTCCGAAGTATGTTGGGGTTGGCTTCTAGTCTAATCTAATTTTACAAGGAGAGACTGCTATCTGACCTCCACAACCCAGTTGACTGGGTTATGCTGACTGGTTGTCACTTTTTGGGCCACTGACTACCTGTACCGACTGTAAAATATGGACAAATGACAGCCAGGACCAACAGCTTAACGTGCTTTCCGAGGCACGGAGGAAACCCGGTATGTAAGGGTGGTCACCCATCCACAGACCAACCCAGGCAAGCACGGGTTAACCTAAAGATTAGCCCGAGCGGCTATTATTATTTAGACAGGAGCTCCTCCTTGTACCAAATTATTCAAGCTAAATATTTTCCCCAGATGGTTGCAGTCACGTCCGAGCATGGAGGCTGTATTCTGAGTCTTTGAGAAACCCTCGAGGATTCCCATCTACTCTGTGCACAGACTGGACCTCTGCGACGAGACCCTGCAGTTTTCAGGTCCATGGGTACATGGGGATAGCTGCTGCGCCACCGTAAGTTGTGTTTTCACTTTACCGTGAGAGGTGTGCGGAAGGTCGGCTTTCATGTTAGATCGCACACAGCTTTGGTGACTACACCCTAGCTCTTCAAGTATCTCATCTCCTCTCCTCTACGTACATCTCCCCTCCTCTCCTCTTCGCACGTTTGCCTTCCTCTCCACTTCGCACGTATCTCCGCACACCTCCGCTTTAGTGGTGTCCGGACCTAAGGAAACTGGCCTGTTCTTGAACCAGTGCATTCGAGGACATGTGACACCCACAAAACAGAACTGGTCCTTTGTGTTCATTGAACGGAGTTGAATGACATTGACACTGATTATGAAAAAATCCACCATGTGTTACAACAATAACCTGGAGCAAAAATACTCTAAATACTGGAGATAGCAAATTTTACTCAAAGGAAACATTCCTTTATTTTTAAAGAGAAACAAATCTGCATTCACAGGTTTTGCCACACTTGGGAGTCGAACCTACTAAAATTCGAAAAAATAAGAGCCTGTACCTAGTTTTTTGACATCGATCGATAGGGTCAATCGTATGGATCTCTTTAACCAACATAATAAATTAAATGAAACGAAAACTTTTAAATCTATAGTTATAAAGTCAAAGGGAAAAGATATAGCACTCCACATCAAAATTTCCACACTAACAAAGTGGCGGGCAACAGCTAGTCTGAAATAAACGGTGACCATACTTATCTTTTCTGCAGAATAAACAAATAAATATTTTTTAACGTTTATGGCAGGACCTACTCAGCTAAAACTGGTCATTGTGGACGTTTGGAAGGTCCTATATTCAGCAATACACATTTATGAGGTGTCTATGGGAGTCGTTATTGACCAATTTCAATAACCCGCCCACTGAAAGTAGGGAGTTTATTTTTATTTTCATAATGTGCATGAATTCGCGAATTAAAATGCTAAAAAGAAAACCCTATGGAACTAAAAAAATGCACAATGAAACTTTTTGGAATCCGAAGTGTTTTGTAGCAACGTTATATATAAAATACCTTCGTACAGACGCAATGGATTCTTTTCAGAATACGAAGTAGTTTGGTACCGGTACCCTATTATAAGTACCACATAAACAGGCTGCCCAACTTGACCTTTAGGTCTGAACATCCATTTTAGAAAGACCCGTAATAGACCTTTTAGCCCTTTTCGTTACGATTGACTGGTGTCTGTGATTGAAACAGCCGAGGGTTCCCATAATACTGGCTAGGTCAATATTTGAGGCGTTTTTACGACTACGGAGTATAAAGCACGTCTGTCGTTTGAATCTAACTGTGTACAGACATGCCAATCACGAGCTCAATAACAAGATGTCTGTTCTCGTACAGATATTGTGGCCTTAAGATTCAGATTAGTTTCCATGTCGCCAGATCAACGGGATTAGCATAGTATTGCATTTTTCGCGGCTTGCGCCGGAAAAAGCGCCTTATTATGTTTTTTTTTTCTGGGCTTTAGTCTTATTTATGTAAGAAATACGGTGGTTACTTTTTTTCTTTCAAAATGAATAGATTTCCTTTTTTTTCAGAATGGCCGGAAAAATGTACTTCAAAACAAATGGAAGTCCACCGTTCGCTAGAAATGGACCTTAAATCTAATTCAAAGTGTTACCAGTGATAAATTAAAACAAGCGCTTCTTCATTTAAATGTTTTATTTTTTTCCTTCAAATTTACAGTGACTTTACTATTTTTTTCGAATTTTATTCTTTCATATAAAACTTCACAGACAGAAACAAAAATCTTGTAATACGTATCAATCATTAAATTAAATGTCTGCGTTGGTTTTCTCTCTGTTTTACACAAGACCACGTCTTCACATTTTAGAGCATATATTTCCTACATTCGTCAAACTTTTGATAACGCCTTGGTACTTCAAAAACTGTTTTCATTTGGTTCTTGCCTGTTTGTGCTGTGTCGTATAAGTATGCACTGTGCCAGTTCAATGCTATATCACAACAATATTTTATTCTATGTAACGCCAGGTCCAGGTTGGTCATTTCATATGGGTTTAGGTGGCGGGGCATTAAAGATCTTTTGCAAATGCCTTTTTTGTTAATAAACACTTCTGTTGCGATATATCTGTGTCGTAGAAATAAAAAAAATAAAAAATATTATTTGCTTGTTGGGCAATATTTTGTAGATTGGGTTTGATAATTATTATATTCATGAATGATGTCGGTTAAGAAGTGTGTAGGTAGGTACTACTAAGGTCCATGTTCGCCGAAAAGATAACGGTCTGAATATCTAAAAATAGCTGTCACTGTGACATGCTCCCACGCAAAAATGTGTTTTAAACAGCTGTATAATCAGACCGTCATCTTTTTGGTGAACATGAACATAAATAGCAGTTTTTGAATGTGAACGTTTGATCCCTACATGTGTCCTAAATAATAATTTACCTATATAATTATAAAATGAAAAACTAAATGGGAAAACAACATTTTATTTAACAAAGACGATTACAAACACTCAATAGTTATTTATCAAATAAATTACATTGATCTAATTAATAATCATTTTGCTGTCTTGAATGCGGCAGGTATTTATCCTAAAAGCAACATTCGTTGTTTAAAAAACCCTGAATAGTTGATAAACATACCTCTAAACGCGTCCTTAACATTCCCCTTCGCGAAGAAAATAACCTCTAAGCTAGACGATGCCCGTATTAGGTACCTACTCGCATATCCATATTAATAACAAAATCAGCAAAAGCTTCGACATTTAAGACATGAGAAACTCTTAATGCAAAAACGATACTAATTTGGTTGGCCAAACTGTCGGACGAAGAAACGGAAGAAATTTTAAGTTAATTATTTAGAATTTAAAACAAAAAAACCGGCCAAGTGCGAGTCAGACTCGCGCACCGAGGGTTCCGTACAAACCTGTAGGTATATAAGTAAAAGTTATGGTATTTTTATTGCTAAATGAAATCCATAACATAACAATGTGGAAAGCTGACGGTACCTTGTCAATACATATATGAAAACATTATGTATGTTCGGAAAAATCTTCATCTCTTTAAGAAGAGAAGTGATAGACATAATTTTAATACTAGAAATAGGCACAATTTGGATCAATCTCGGTTTAGATTGGCTAAGGTACGAAATTCTTTTATGGGGAATTGTGTAAAAATAATAATATATTTTTATATATGTAAGAATTTCGTACCTTAGCCAATCTAAACCGAGATTGATCCAAATTGTGCCTATTTCTAGTATTAAAATTATGTCTATCACTTCTCTTCTTAAAGAGATGAAGATTTTTCCGAACATACATAATGTTTTCATATATGTATTGACAAGGTACCGTCAGCTTTCCACATTGTTATGTTATGGATTTCATTTAGCAATAAAAATACCATAACTTTTACTTATATACCTACAGGTTTGTACGGAACCCTCGGTGCGCGAGTCTGACTCGCACTTGGCCGGTTTTTTGAAGTATATATAAATATATATAATATATTTTATGCAATGATTCGGCAGTTCGGTGTCCCCACATTGTTTATGACGATATCAGCAGCTGAACCACAATGGCCTCATTTAATAAAACAGCTTAAAAGCACAGTTGACAAAGAGGAAGTCTCTGTTGAGGAATCACAAAATATTCCATACGCAGAAAAAGTGCGACTCATTCAGTCCGACATCTATTTTTTTATTTTTTTTTTGTTAATCGCATAACAACGTTTGCTGGGTCAGCAAGTCTAATATATAAAATTCTCGTGTTGCGGTGTTTGTTTCCAAACTCCTCCGAAACGGCTGAACCGATTTGCATGAAATTTTGTGTGCATATCGGGTAGGTCTGAGAATCGGCCAACATCTGTTTTTTTTTTTAATCGCTGAACAACGTTTGCTGGGTCAGCTAGTAAGTTTATGATTATTAAAAAAAATATACTATGTGATGTAACTAAAAATTTAAGATTTTCGGAATTTTTCCTATATGTGTACTTTATAACGTTGCTTCATGCCAAATTTCAAGATTCCAGGTCGTCTGGAAGTATCCTTTAGGTTTTGATTCCCTTGCGAGTAGTTGCGAGTTTCAAAATATGCGGCTTTAATTGCTGTATCTTTTGATTGCGTTGACGTAGAAGTTTGATTTTGTTACAGCTTAAAGATATTATAGACTTGAGTATTTGTTAAGAATTTCAATATAATACCACTACGCGTTCATGAGTAAAGGGGTAATAAGTTTAAAATTATTAAAAATATTTTTATTAAATGATGTAACTAAAAATTTATGCTTTTCGCAATTTTTCCTTTATCTGTGTTATAAGACGTTGCTTCGTACCAAATTTCAAGATTCTGAGTTCACGGGAAGTACCCTGTAGGTTTTGATTCCCTTGCGAGTGTCGAAAATTTGCGGCATAAACGGGAGTATCTTTTGATCGCGTTGACTTAGAAGTTTGATTTTTTCACAGCTCCAAGAGACCATAGACTTGAGTATTTGATATGAATTTCAGCTTAATACCTCCACGCGTTCCTGAGAAAAAAGGTCTTGACAGACAGACAGACAGACAGACAGACAGACAGACAGACGGACAACAAAGTGATCCTATAAGGGTTCCGTTTTTACCTTTTGAGGTACGGAACCCTAAAAACTACAAATAACTCAAACATTTGCACGCAAACACACACACACACAGACACACATCCTCTTCATTAGTACCTTACAATTATTTAATATGTTTTTTTATTGTATTTTTTTTTTAGTTTTTTTAAAAAGGTGGTTCTCATTTACTTTAATTAGTAAACACAGATACAGGCACAACCTAATTTGGGAATCTGTTTTCCAAATATGTTGATATTATACTTGTTACGATTTCTTCATAGCGCTAAGTTAGGATGAAAATATTTGTAACAACCGTTTAATAAATTTATTCTTATCACAAAAACGTTAACAAAAATTTAGTAGACACCCACAAAACAATCACGCATAACACATCACAAGCCTGTGTACGCGCAGTCTTTGAGCTTGTCGTAATACTTGGGATAGAAGAACTCAAACTGGCAGGTATCGAGCCGAGACGACGAGCTATTGTATTTACTGAACCAGTTGTACACCATTGCTTGTTTTGTAAGAAGTTGGGTTATTGCCTGATCCAGAAAAGTAGTCTCTGTTTCGCTCATCTTCGGTAGCCCGACGTGCTTCAAGATGCCGTGCTTGCTGATCTCCACAGTGCTTGCGATGAATCTGCAGGCAGAAGACCTTGGTGTATTCCTCAGAAATTCCAACACTAACACTGAACTATATTCTAGTTACCAAACGGTCGTATTTTGAAAACCACGGTACGTAATATTTTGATATTGTAATAAAATTTTATGGTGACCTTATTATAGACCAGAAGAGCTGAGATGTAAAATTTTTACGAGTATGTACGATACAATGCGAGTTAAACATGCAACCGAGTGCAACTATAGTTAAAAGTATCGACAGTACACTACTTAAACCTTGATATGTTATTGATTTTGATTTAATTTTAACAGAAACATCGTTTCTGGTCATAGAGTGTAGAGTATGACATAAACCATAGACCACTACACCAAATAGTTTTTATCGCGAAACCTTTTTGGTTTGGCGTTGATAAATGAGTCTATCAATCAAGTCGCCACTACCCTCGCTATTTAGGCAAGTACCGTGTTGAGATAGTTACGTAAGTTAGGTTGTGAAATCATGAACTTAATTTTTACAACACTATCTAAAATATGAAAAGTGGTAAGTATTTATAGGTCAAAACTGTTAGTTAAACAAAAGCGTTTGCTTTCGCGTTAAAAATATGTGAAAATTTTATGTTTTTGGACAATGTGTCGATAAACTTGATAATCTGTTAAAAGAAATTTGACAGATTGTAGTAGTCTGGTGTGATGGCGTCTAATGGAATCGTTACTAAAGGGAATACAACCGGAAGACTTCACGTGTATTCCAAAAGATGTTACGAGGTCGTTTCTCCCCGCGATGGCTCAAGATTACATCACGATATTATGTGGGTAATATTATTCCACCAATAACTAAGAAGATTGACAATAAACTCGAAGCTTATTGGTTCACCTGTTCGTATGTTGCAGTCTTGAACCAGTCACGTGACCTAACTGACACGGAGATAGTATTTCAAATGAAAAACTACCATAGTTAAAAGAAATAAAGAACAGAATCGGTTGATGGGTCGATGTTTGGGGTAGGCTTATGCTCCTTAATGTCTCTCTAATGTTGCATCCATACCGCAGTTATTTTTTGTGGAGCAACACTGTGCAACACGGTAATATCACGTAACAGTATATAACTTTTGTTGCTACTTGTTACAATTTGTTGAATGATATTATCGCGCTCATACCGCGAGTGACATGAATTAACAAAATATAACAAAGAGCAGCAAGCGACTTGCACAGCATTTGCATCCATGTTCTCTGACAATGTTTTCAATTGTTACCATATGTTGAAAAGTGAGGCAACATCACACGCACGCCTACAAACACGGCAACATTTAATAACAATGAATAACTTTTTGTTATCTGGTGTTACTTAAGTAACACTTGGAGACGTTGGTCAACAAAAAGTAACTTTTTATTTGTTTTTCTATTTTTTTTCCGATGGGAAAACATCAAATGACTTCTCCCACTCTGGGCGGAGTGGGAGGGAGTGTCAGACTTTTACTGACTAAAACCCATCCATGTTCCTTCCTCGCCCTTTACGTTCCGGGGCCGCGGTATCTCTTTTGAACAGTCCCGCAGCCCCGGTAGGAACAAAAAGTAACTGAGGTGTGGATGCACCATAAGCAGAAATATGGATAATGATAAAGCAAAAGAAAAACGATAACAACCTGGCAGGAGATATAACATGTCTGAGATCAGTTTCAACGAAACCCGTGACTCTTGGGACATCGTGGCACAAGAGACCATGGGCGACTGCAGTCACCAAGCCGGCGAGGGCGTGAGCTTCACTAAGGTCTCCAACCCTGGTGCAAGGTCCATCGTTCCTGGACACCGCGACTGGAGCATTCCTCACTGCTTGCGTCATCATTGCAGCATTGTGCTGGGAAAGGGAGAGGGTTTAAGGCGAACTTCATTAATGGAACTGGTAGTCATAACTTTTAAGCAATGGTCCAAAAACTGACACCGTCAACATTCGGTAATGGTTCGGTTAAGCCGAACGGACTGGAGTCCCAGACAGGGTTAGGCAGAGGTGTTATTAATAGTACATCAACCGGGGACAGCTCTAGGCTCCGTAGCTGCTACTGAGGAATTCCTGTTGGAAAACCCAAAACACTGCCCAACCCAGGTTGGGCAGTGTTTTGGATTCGAACTCAGGTAATTATTTGTAAAAATCCGTTGTCTTCAGGTCCAATCGGTATGACTGCATCATTATGACGAACCTAGTTCAGGACATGCCAGTATTAACTGGCATGTCCTGAAGTAGGTTTAGTTAGACGTGCGGATCTCGTTTAGTTTCTTTGGTGGAAATTCGCCTTTAGGATTAAAGGCTCAGCAGAGGCTTAAGTGGATTTAAGTACGTTGGGATAGAAGTTGTGTTGATCGATGCTATAGGGATTCACGTTGACTTTAAATAGGATTTAGTATTACAGAAAGTAAATAAGTACATTTGATTGGCGACAGTGATTTTGTTTTACACTGAAGTGACATTTTGGTTTTGGATGATATTGAAATATCTTTCGGTGGGCATACTTCAGACAGCATTAAAACTACAGTACGTTCTAGTGATAATAGTATTGTTTCCCAAGTGTTACACAGAGTTTCAGAAAGAATAGCCCTGGTATCTAGTAATGAGTATTTGAATAGACCACAATTTGAGCGACGACGTAAGAAAAGACGTTAAAGAAAGCTAAGAAGCTAAGAATTCTAACTTTTGACAGTTTCTAATTCAAGCAATTACTAAACTACAGAGTAAAAATCGTGTCTTGTAATCACATTGGCGTGTTTATAGATACTGGTGGGACACGTGTAGGTATTCAAATGACACTGTATTCGATTTAGGTACAAAGTAGAAGTTCTTCTCAAATTCGATGTGAAATATTAACGACCGTTCATCTACTAAATAAATAACACGATTATTGGAAACTAAACTACCTCCGCAAAATCGAAGTATTCAACAGCCTTAGAGAACAGAGGCACGAGTGAAGGTCCCTCCGTGCCACCGACGCAGGGCACCCGACAGTAGCGGGGCTCGAGGCAGAGCGCACGCGCGGCTAGAGTGCTCGCGCGCATTTCTGGCACCGCCAACGAACCGAGCAGCTTGTTCGGGTCGTACCACCCTGTTTCTTTTAACGTCTGGAGGGAAAGGATAAGGGTGTAGAAGGGAAGGCAACAGAGGTTTTTAGGTCATGTTCTTAGAGTGTCGATGATAATCTACAGTTGTGTCTGACTATTTAGTCGAAGGTTTCGAGTTTGTATCCAAGACTCGACTAATTATCACTTGCTTCGGTGGTGTAAAACATCGTGAGGAAACTAAATCAGCACGCCTAAGAGTTCTTCACTATGGCCATGGTCGGCATAAAAACGCCGACACTGGTTTAGGCATAACACGAAAAAGAAAACAGACCTAATAAATATTGGGTCAAGGTTTATTTTTAAGCTGGTGCTTGTTTAAATCGCGCGAGACAATAGTAAAGGAACCATCGGTGTAACTGTGTAAGGTTTGTTTAATAATGAGTTGCAACGGTTTAAAAATATCTTGCAGTAATCAATATACAACAAAATAAAAATAATAAAATAAAAAAATATCGCTGGACATTAACACACAGCGCCACCTAGTGCCACACTAAGCAAAGCTTGTGTCGTGGACACTAGATAGTTGATATACTACATGTTTACTTTCTTTTTTTCTTTCGTTTTTTTTGTATAATGAATGCATAATTCACTATCCGCGGCCTAAAATATTTTCAGTTCGGTAAACAGAATAAATCATATATTTTGTACACAAAATTTTACCGTGTCGACAGATTTTTACAAAATCAATGTTGTTTGACCCAAAAACTGTACGCTACCGACTGAAGATAAGCGAAAATTTAGATTAACGATAAAATTTATAAAGTTGCGTGACAAAACCATGCTTACTTATTTGTTTAATAAGCCACTCACATTAACTTACAAAATAACTCAAAAAAAGCAATAATGAAGCCACAAAACATGCTCAGATGTTGTGGGAAACAAAACTAAATAATTCTTGAAGAAAGTTCCAATTTTCCAAAATGTTTCCTTTCAGATCGAAAATAAACGAAACTGCTCAAAGAAACCGTTGCTTTTTGCTGCAGAGAGGCCCCAGTTACGTCAGCTTTGGAAGAAAAACAACAGTTAATTTCTTAGGGAGCTTCGCCCTTGACTCGAAACTTTATTGCCATGTAGAGATGTAAACAAAAAACCAATCTGCTAATATAGAAGTTTCAGTTTTATTTGAGCTGGGTGTGTTTGGCTCTATCAAGCGAATCTTGATTTATTTCGGGAGACTGGAAGCCGACCCCAACATGGTTGGGAAAAGAGCAGGCAGATGAGATGATGATGTGCATCTTGATAAGAGGAAGCACTAACGCTAAAACTTATGAAAATAACTTCAAACTCTTCATAGAACATGCTTTCAATAACAACGTTAATTAAACAGAATGACATACTAATCCAACAAATGCAAACGATGTTAGAGTTTTCATTCGAACGGGAACCAAATATGGATTATGCGAACATGAATTTGAAAGCTTTAGGCAGTGAGGCATGACAAACACAAACTACAACGTATTTGGCCAGACAATTACTACGCCCTATAAATATTTACTTGGCAAAATTACCGACGAAGATAAACAGAAACATGGGGATGATGTTGAAGGAGAAACCATTTTGCTTTATTAGTACAATTGTGGCATTTATCGTCAAAGTACTGGACGGGAGATAAGACCCACATTAGTGGAAAGATGTCGGCTAACGATTTCGTTGGAGTTCGCTTATCTTACTGACGTAGAAATTATCTTTGGAAGTTGGTTATAAGCGGTCTTGATAATATATTCAATGTTGAGTTATGCATATATGTATGTATCAATAACAGTCGAAACTGATTGTGTCATTGAAAAACATCGGGTTTAGTCCATTTTGCTTTATGTGAGGAGTTTGGGATACTTTGTTATTGCAGTCGATGCGGAATTCATACCCGAGCCGCAGCCGAGAACTGCGGTAACAAATGCGTACATGCATCAAACAACATTTTTCACTATATACACTTTCTTTTTTTTAGACAATGAAAGAAAACACCGTGAGGAAACTGACATTTCCTGGAATAGAAGACCTGTTAATTACTTATCACAAACACTGCTATCATTACAGGAAAATTGTTAATGAGGTAGCGTGGGCCTTTAGTTTATTTGTTATTATTATTAAACTACCCTGAACACAACACATACAATACTATTTTTGTGAATTCATTAAAACAGAAAATAAATCGATCCTGTCAGCAGTGTTAGTGCGTGAAGGCGCAATGAAACCCCACATCAAGATAAACTGTGCCTGCCAGGTGGATAACGGCCCACTCTTAACAGAGTCTGTGGCCCAGCAGTGGGATCGTTATAGGTTTATTAATGATTTCATTGACATAAAAAAAGAAACAAACTTCACGAGACACACGACATCACAGAAAATCCAGTCAACTTTCGTCGTATCATCACCGCAGTTAACCAAGTTCAGAGAACAACGATTTCAATGTTGCTTTTGACAAATTCCTCTTCAGTTACGAATGGGATTTGTGAGAACAACGCAATCCAAGCCGAGATTGGGAATGTTCCCCCAGGGAAGGACGAACAATATTTATCACTTGGTTTCTTCGGATTGTGTGAATTTATTTTGATGCTAAACGGACAGCGGTTAACTTTCAAGGAGTATTGTCCGATATTTTGTATTCGTTTATTTACCGACCATGTATTGCGAATATTGGTAAATAGGTGAAGGTTTTCTGTAAATGGGTCTCTTTTTTAACAGTATTTTAACGGAAACTGTTCATTTTCAGTATGCAAGGTGGGGTTTTTTTATATAGAATGATGTATCGAATACGTAGTAACTATTTGTGCGTCTGTGTTCGTTCCAGCCTGTATATTTCTGCCTTTGAGTGCCGTATGACTGTACTTTAGTATCCAACCCGAGGATCTATCATGTCAGTAAAAGATAAAACATTTTCCGTATTGAAAAATCAAAAGCCGTTACTTCATTTAGTACATATTTTACGACGCTGAAGAGGAGGCATCTAATTGAGTACCTCAAACACGGAAGTAGATAACGCCTTTATCGTGAAGATCTTTTAATGGGTCGTGTAGCTAATAAATTTTAGATGCCTGACATTATTAGTCTATAAAATGTTTGGGTGCTTTTCACAAACTGCAACATGGCGACAGAGGAATTTTATGAGCATTTATGGGTGTAACAACATTTTTAATGATGATGAAGTTAGTATATCATCAACATGAAGAAACAGAGTTACTAGATATACAACACAAAACAAAAAACAGTAGCTTTATTAAATAAGCATGGGGAAAAAGGAAGAAACGAACTTATCCAACTATACTAAGGTGGTTTGATGTCAATATATGAGAAAGTTAGGGGTAATAATATGTCTGTTTTGGTTAGTTAGACATCACAAAAAGCTATTTATATAATAATACCCTTATTTACCACGACTTTAGAGAAATAATCAGGAATAGAAATACTTGTAAATGCTGCTTTAAACTGCGAGCCTCGACATTTGAAACTTGCCTTGTTATATAATACAAATTACTTTGGCAAAACGCTGACGAAAAGGTCGACAGAAAAGGGAATATTGATTTCACATTTCCACCGACGGACAGCTATGTCTATTGCTAAAACATGCGCGATTATTATCTCTAGCTGTTCAGGTGCTACAAAAAATGTTCCATTGATTTATTTTATGGGTAATTTCGATTTGGTTACTGTCTTTAGAAATATTGTAGTACGTAATTTTATTTCTAATCGTTTTTTTTAGCGAAACCTTTTAATTAATCAACAATATCATGGAAATGCCAACTTTGGGAGTTCATATTTGATTTAAATGACGGCACTTAGCTTACCATGCATTGTCATCCAAACTTAACATGTAGGTATGCAAAATTTCAGCTGAATCGGAAACAAAATCAGGACGAAGGGTACATTCAACTTCTAATATTTTTTGTGTATACCTACACAAGCGTGATTAAAAGAAGTAAGTAGGCATCTTCCTTTATTGTCCCAATATTTTCTTTGGAACCGTTTATTACCAAGTTGTCCTTGTAAGGATTATAAAAAAAAATAAAAAAATAAAAAAAAAGATAAAGATAAATTCCTCTTATCTTTATCTTTATCCTTTAAGATGTTTTTTCTCATATGTAAACAGATAAATCGCCTTATATACCTAGTACTTATCTATTTTTAGTAACATACCATCAGAATTTGGGACAAAGGTTCGATGAGTGGGTGTGTCAATTCATCAATATTTCTTTCTTAGTAATTTTGCACGAAAATTTTCCTTCATTTATTAGAAACCGTGCAGGCTATTGCGAAAGTAGACCGTTTTTTTTAATTTTTTCGGGAAAGAATGACACTCGACACGTTAAAACATCACAGTTATAAATAAGTAATAACAAATATCGCTGAACATTACACACAGCGCCATCTAGTGCCACACTAAGCAGCGAGGCTTGAGTCGTGGACACCAGTTAGTTGATACACATGGATGCGTTTTGTTTGTAAATACATAATTATTATACATTTATGTGACGATTTGAAAGACTAAATAAAATCTGGGATGGAAATTCTCCATTATGTTGAAAATTCCTCTTCTAGCATGTGCAATTCTTCCTTCGGGCATGTGTGAACTAAGCGCTTGCTTCCGTAATAGCGAAGACGCCACATATGGCAGAAACATTAATCTTCTCCAGAAATAAACCGTATTTTCGCGGTCCTAAGTACAAGCTTAACGGCGTACAAGATGATCGCTTGGAAAAACTTCGATCTTTATGATCGTTGCAATTTCCTAGTCTCCTCATTGCTTTGCTCTACTTACAAATTACAAAAACTTTTTAGCAAAAATAAAACCAAATGTGTTTTCAGAAGTCGGTTTTATTTTTTGCAAAAAAGTTTTCATTTTCCACTTTTTTGTGTTTCACATGCGCTTACCCCTTTACAGCGTACTGGCGTGATGTTATGTTATGAACTGGTGTAAACAATAGACAGACATGAGATTTCAGCAATCCTAGTTCATTTGCTATTATTTATTGAGGAGTTACCTATCTCCGAAGTTCTTCATCAAATCTTAGAAAGTACTTTTCCGAAGACTATCCAAATCGCTTCATTTGTGCCTATAAAGTTTGAAAAGTTCTCTCTATTTCTCCAGGATCCCATCATCAGATCCTGACTTGATGATTATGGGACCATCTGTGAAGTGTACCCTTTCAATAAAAATAATCCAAATCGGTCCAGCCATCTTCGAGTGATCGGGGAAAAAAAAAGATTCCGACGAATTGAGAACCTCCTCCCTTTTGGAAGTCGGTTAAAAATACTGTTATTTAATCACAAATGTAGCTTTGGCATTTTTTAAACCTATCTGAATGTGGGGTTACTGATGTAGCCCAAAGAATTGTCAAACATAAGTAGCAGTGGGCAGGGCATATTTCGCTCGCAGAACGGATGGCTGATGGGGCCGAACATTTCTGGAGTGGCGACCGCGAACCGGGAGGCCTCCCACTAGGTGGACCGATGGAGTTTCTTGCCGGTTCTTCTCCATGGAATCGACCAACGCGAACCGTGCACCTTTTTCGACGTTTTGTAAGTGCCCATCCAGGCCTATGTGAAATAAAATATTTTGATTTTGATTTTGATTTGATTTTGATGACCTGGGTGACGGTTGCAGGAATCCGCTGGATGCGAGTCGCACGGGTCCAATCAATGTGGCGACACTGACTTTGTTTAACATGCCTTCGAAATATCTCTCATCAGGCATGCTGGTTTCCTCACGATGTTTTCCTTTAACGAAGCAAGTGATAATTATACAATACGCATATGGATCCAAAATATTCAGAGAACCGTACCTTGGTTTTGAACGACGGTGACACAGCTTATTAAATAAATATAAGAAATAAAATCAATCCGAATATACCTCAGCGATCAAAGGTACCATGCAGTCAATAGGCGTGGCGCACACTATGACGAACGCCTTGGGGCACTCGTTGGCAATAGCATCCGCGTAGCACTTGACTATGGGAGCCTGGTACTCAAACCTCTTGTCGAAGGGCATGTCAACGTTCAGGTAGCCGCTTTCCAGCATTAGAACTATGTCTGTGTTCTGTAGAGATAGGAGGAAGGGAATTGTGGTTAAGGTGGTGGAAAGAATAATTAAGGATGGGATCATGTGGTTCAGCAGTATCATCATCTTGTCAACATTCTACTGTCTTTTTTAAACTTTCACGATCAGAACACATTATAAAACTTAAGAAGACGGGTCGACCCTAATTAACATTTATGAAGATGAGTGAGGGTAGTTGAATAAACGCCTTCACTTTGCTGTCGCGGTACCTCCAGTACTTCAGTCTCCCCGCGACCACGGCTGGTGCAATCCGGTCGAAACGTCGGGATTATTTTAAAGGTAAATTCGCGATAAATACCCGTCTTCTTAAGTTTTATAAACATTCTACTGTTATCACGAATCCATTTACCAAATGAATATTGCAGTGATTAGGCATTACTGCCGTTGGACAATAATGGTGATACGTTGTCAAAGTCAAATAGCTATGAGCGGTGTTTCATTTGTATAAACGAAATTCCAAAAATAGTGATGTTTTGGCTTCTGGCTATTTTTATTTGACTTATCTAGAAGTATTTACTAAAAAATTTAAAGAGAATCGTCTGTCTTGGAATGGGTATGTGATGAGGAAGGACGATGAATGGAGGAATGGGTATGTGATGAGAAAGGACGATGAATGGAGGAATGGGTATGTGATGAGGAAGGACGATGAATGGAGGAATGGGTATGTGATGAGGAAGGACGATGAATGGAGGGATGGGTATGTGATGAGGAAGGACGATGAATGGAGGAATGGGTATGTGATGAGGAAGGACGATGAATGGAGGAATGGGTATGTGATGAGGAAGGACGATGAATGGAGGGATGGGTATGTGATGAGGAAGGACGATGAATGGAGGAATGGGTATGTGATGAGGAAGGACGATGAATGGAGGGATGGGTATGTGATGAGGAAGGACGATGAATGGAGGAATGGGTATGTGATGAGGAAGGACGATGAATGGAGGAATGGGTATGTGATGAGGAAGGACGATGAATGGAGGAATGGGTATGTGATGAGGAAGGACGATGAATGGATTGTGTGAGGAATGATATGAAGGAAAAAGGAGTAAATAATAGCGTGACGATTGACAGGGCTCTGACCACAAATGACGTGTTATGGGACAATGGCAGGAATATGATGATAACCTAGAATCATTTATGTAAATGTCGCCTTAAACAGTACAGTCGACTAATAAATGATTTAGTCGCAACTTACCCCTGTTACTACCAATCCTACTACCAATAATAGGTAATTTTATAAGTCGCATCGCCTTTTTACTACTGCAGTCGTAAGTTGTGAGATGAGAAATTAATATATTTTTGTGATACTACTTTGTATGTTACTATAAACATTTTACTTCTGTACCACTGCTAAATAACTGGTGTTGGAAACTAGAAATGAAATACAATACTGGATTTTAATCTAGCTACCATCAAGCTGAATTACCTAGTTCATCTCTCTCAAAAATCAAACATTCATTCCGTCCGGAAATGGAAGAAGCTTGATAAACTACACTACTACTACTTCTTCGTGTAATATTGTGGATATTTATTTCAAAAGCAAGTTCTTGATGATTCATATTTACATTTTTTTATACTACAAAATAAAGAGCTAAAAATTGCTTGTAAGTGTGTATATAGGGAGTAATCTCTAACTAATGATACATTATTCATGAGTGCTATAGGCTTAATTTTTTGAAGTGAAAATTTCTTGGGCGCTTTGAGCACTTTTGGGTGAACAAATTCATAGAACCCACGCGACCCACCAACCACGTATGCTTTTCGTAGCACTCGTAGCCGAGCCGCTACGGCGTAGCAACACACAGACGGGGAGGGAGGGGGAGGGGAAACCGAAGATAAACACGAAATTTAAAAAAAATGCTCACAGCTCGATGATAGAATTCACTATTCCTTTTCCCTTTCTTCCTTCTTCTTCTTTCTTCTTTTTTTATTTCTATAAATTAAGACTGCCCGCATGTTTTTTGTTTATATTCTGCATAGTTATTAGTTGAGCTATCACAATGTTTGCGGACGTAGTCGCAGGTGAAGTGCTTAATTTTATAAAATAAAAATAGAGGTTGAATGCGCCTCTGATTGAATTATAATGTTTTAAATAAACTTAACTTGATTCCAATAAACATCAATTTGATGACCCGTTTTATGATTTCCATTAATTTCGCTTAACTTTTCGAAAGAAATCAATCAATTTGAAAAAAACTTTATTGCCATTTTAATCCTAACGTGACATTTTACTACGGCGCTCATAATACATGCCACCACGTACCCTTTCACGAAAAAAATGCGTAAAAGAACGTGGAAAATATATTTACGTTGTTTGTCGAGCATCGTTTTAATATAAATCTTGTGTATACGAGTTTGGGATGCGTGTTCACATTGTCATACATTTTACATGCAAAGCGTAGCCAATGAAATGACGGATCGTCTTTTGTTTCGAAATCAGGACAGTGATTGGATTAGTAATACGGTTTGATTGTTAATACGGTTAGATAATTATGGATTCAGAAACTGTATTTAATGTGGAGCCATGATTCATCAGAATTTTGAATGCAGTTATATTTATCCAGTGATTTAGTAATAGTATTTGTAGTCAGTGAAATGACGTATCGTGTTTGATTCGAAATCAGGACTAGACTGATTCGGTGGCACATTGCTTTGAGTGTTTGTCTGTGGATTGGGAACCATGTGTTGATTTGAGTATGTTGATTTGAGTATGTGGATTGGGAACCATATAATATGTTATGTAATGCTCGGTTTGAATTTGAAGGAAATGACATGCAATTATTCAGTCATTTGAGTCTATTTTTTTAAATATAACAGTTTTACTTAACGAATGTGTGGATTAAGACAAATGAATCGTAAGTCGAGATCAAATTTTATCCTAATTAAATTATGTAATGTAAAGTAATGGTCTAAAACACAGGTTTAAATAAACCTAGATCAGGCAGGTCGCTACCTAGCATTTGAATTCGACACTTTCGTTACTTGCAACTATTATAATATAATTATATTGTAGTTATAGTTTTACTTATAAGCACTAATTATACAATTGTTTAAAAATAACACTACTGCACCTAAATGTACACTTTTGTAATATCTACTTTTTCAATAAATTATTCTTATTCTTATGTTAAACGCATACTTTAAACTGACTTCAATTTCGAAACTGGAGTGTTCTTTTTATTTTAAAAGAAACCTTTTGTTATCGTTAACGACAGAAACGAATTATGCTAGAAATAATGTCCTTACACCAAACTAAAAAAAAAAACTACGAACCATTTCAAAGAATAAAATAGTAGCGTTTTACCTGCAAATAAAACGCTTGTTGTGTCCGGAGACTCATTCGGGGTCATATAGACATTATTTGAGTCAAGCATCTTTCGTTTCCGTGTCACATCCATACAGGTATATGCAAATATCGCCTTTTGACAACACGATGATGACGTATTTCCGGCTTCGTTCACCAGGTGGCTACAGCGCGCCAAAAGTTCATTGTGGCCTCAAAAACCTAAACACTTGAGAACCAATTAAACCAGGCAGACTTTAAAATTATGACCCCGAATGAGTCTCCGGACACAACAAGCGTTTTATTTGCAGGTAAAACGCTACTATTGTGTCCTTCGGCCTCATTCGGGGTCATATAGACATTATTTGAGGCTTTGTTTGTTATCGCCTGGTGAACGGGACGCCAATGTGTTATAAAATAAATAAGATCAAGCAACTATTATAATGAGACCAATGAGTCTAAAAATAAAACATTTTTTTTTTTTTTTTTTTTTTTTTTTTACTACATATATTGCACGCAAAAGACTATACTTAGTTAGTTAACACTTAACATAATAAACTGAACATTTGTACATACCATTTATCATCTTCTTGCCAACTTACCATAATCATGTAACATTATCAATCACCTCATTTAGTATAAATAAAATTACTTCTTTAATTGAATCAGAGATAATTAATTAATTGGCTGAAACAGATGAATCAAGGAGCTTCCCTGTGCTGGAACTACTTCCCTCCTGTAATGTTTTTTAAAAGTATTACTGGATCTCCAATTAGCTCGTGCCATTATCTCGTCAAGAGGTTCGTTATCCAACCAACTTCGGGAAGCAACCGCAGAACGAAAACTACCCGGAGTAGCCTGAATTCCTGCCTCCTTCAAAATCGACTTAACCCAACCAGCCAATATAGTTTTAGTAGCTGGCTTAGCTTTTCCACAAACTGTAATAAATAATCTATCACTGGAACAAAGCAAACGACGAGGTTTTCCAATTTCTATGAGTTTTTTAAGCCAAACCACAGGGTTAAGAGCCTCATTTTCAACATTTCCTAATAATCTCCAACCTGACTGTATGTGAGTTTCCGAATCAGTTTTGGACCCAAAATGCGGCCAAAACATTATGCTATTTTCACCTACTATACATCTATCTGGAGATACACTTAGCAATGTTAAGTCATGTACCCTACGCCCTGAACACAACAACAAAAGCACTGCACTAATTCTTGAAATGTCGAATAGGCTTTGATCTTGAAGAGGTCGACTGCCCAACCAACCTACAAGAGTCCGAGGATCCCAAACAGTGGGTGGACACTTTTTCGGTTGCTGCAACGCTATAGCTTTGATCATTTGCTTTACTAAAATGTTTGAACTCAAACGGGCCTCGATTTTTGTATTGCATAAAGTAGACACAACCGATTTATGAAGTAAAATTGTACGATACGATAATTTTTCTTTTAGGTGTAAATCGGCTAAATATCGAGCCAGTTCACTACCTGAAGGATCGGAAAAATTTACACCAGACTTGGAACACCAATTTAACCATCTCTGCCATGCTGGCCTATATGTATTCAAAGTTGAAGACCTCCAACCTTGTTTTAGCAGACACTTTTGTTCTGCAGACCAGTCACCTAAGGATTCAGACCACCCCCACATCTCCATACTTCTAAGACCAGCTCCTTCACTCGAGGTGGTGGCTCTCCGGTCCTCGTGTCCACTAGCACCTTCGATAATCGATGAATCGTGAACGGAGGCGCGGTCGCTCTGGTCTTCAGGTCTGCTCTCCAGAACGCTCGAGACCACCTCGGTGCAACTATTAGGAATACACCTCGAGCCTGATTGAGATGCATTAGGACCCGGGGTAACAAACTCGGAGGAGGGAAGACCCACGCTAGACGAAAATCCCATTTGAATGCAAACGCGTTGTGTCTCCATGCTCGCTGGTCTCGTTGATCTAGAGTGACATAGCAAGGCACTACGTGAGCTGTGTTGGAAGCAAAAAGATCTGTCTGGGGAACACCCCACTTTGCAAAGACAATCCTGGTGAACTCGGGGAGCAGATGCCATTCCTGTAACGCCGAATGACGAGATAGACCATCTGCGACGTTGTTGTACCTGCCTGGTATGTGATGGGGGATTACATGAATGTCGTACTTCTGAAGTAAATGGAATATCCGATATATTAACTCCATCAGGATTCTCGACTTGTTTCCCCCTTCCTTCCTCAAGTACGCCACCACCGCCTTGTTGTCGCACTGCAGTAAGAGAGATGTAAGACTCAGAGACGGAGCGAACTCTAACAAACATTTTAGAATAGTTAGCATCTCTTTGTGATTCGAATGAAGCCGCTCTTCTTCTTTTGTCCACATGCCCGATAAATGAAGACCATTCAACTCCGCCCCCCAACCTGAATCGGCTGCATCCGTGGTCAAAAAGTTTTTCACTGGTGGTGGATGAAGTCTGGACCTTTCTAGACAATGAACTTTCCACCAATTCAACTCTTCCAGCACTTCCGCAGGCAAGAGGTAAGTCGACTGACATGGCATTTTCAGGACTAGGTTGCAAAAAGCCAGAAGATGGCGAAAATTCAAACGACCCATCGGAACTACTAGACGAGCAAAATTTAGAACTCCTATGATACTCTGTATTTCTCGAAGAGCCGCCTTCCGCCGTCGGAGCAGCTTCAACAAAACTATTTGCATGCTCTGAATTTTGTTTTCTGGTAAAAATTTTTGATTTTGCCACGAATCCCACATCAACCCTAAATACTCTATTGTTTTCTGAGGAACAAGAATCGACTTCTCCTTGTTTACCTGCCAACCCAACTGGCTGAGAGTTCGAAGAACAATGTCCACGTGTCTTATCAGTGTCGTTCTGTCCTGTGCTACTATTAGATAATCGTCGAGAAAAACCACTATTCGTATGCCTAGATTCCTGAAAATCTCGGCGGTCCAGTTTGTCAACGATGCAAAGACTTTGGGCGCTGTCGCCAGGCCAAATGGCAAACAAGTCATTTGCAGTAACCGATTTCGATACAATAAGCGGAGAAAATAACGATGTACTGGAGCAACATTGACGTGGTTGTAGGCTTGCCGGAGGTCTATTTTGACCATCCAATCCTTGTCCTGAATAAAATCGGGAACCCGATTTACCGAAATCAAACGAAACTTGGTTACGATCAAATAATTGTTTAAACTTTTTAAATTGAAAATGGGACGGTAGGTTCTGTCGCCCTTGAGAATCAGAAAGAAATTTGATACGAAACTGGGAGTCAGAGGGGCATATTCTAAAATGCCTTGTTTCAATAAATTTTGAATGACCGTGTCCATCTCCGGAGATGGTAGAGTGAGATTGCAACGTTTCACCTGCCTTGGCGGGACCAGAGGCGGTTTCTTTTGAAATGGCATACGATAACCCTTCACTATTTTTATTAATGGTTCTGGTGCCCCCAATCTCTTCCACTCCGTTACATAATTTTTTAGGCAACCCCCCCGAAATTCCTGATCCGAGTCAGAACTTTTTATTAAATTTACCAGAGCCTTTGCCTCGTGGTACATTGTTTTGCGGTTCATTTCGCCGAAAACTACTAGGCTGGTGAAAGCGTTGTCCAGCGTGCTGTCCCCTTGATTGAGGACGAAAAAATCTACTATTATTAAAGGGGGGCATTGCTTGATAGTTATAAAAAGATTCTACCCTCTGAGGAGGAAGAAATCTCTGGTTCATCGTCAGTGCAGGAGCGCGACTGGACGATTGATATCCACTAGGTCCAGGGTGCGCCGCCTGGGGTCTAGTGGTTTTCTTTTCTTGCCCGGAAAACATATTTTTAATTGGATAAAAAATTTTGTTTACACCGCCATTATTCTTAATAAATTCACTAAAAGGTACTTTGTCAAACAAAAATTCACTAGACGGCGGAATTTTCTTTAAACATGGCTTAAATGATTTATCCCTTAATTGATTAATAAACACTTCGCGTCTTTGTTCAATTATATCAGCCCTACGACCACAAACTAGTTGTACACAATCTCGTGAAACTTTTTGATAATCGGCAGAAAAAACCTCTTTTAATTTGAATGCTAACTGTTCTGCATCCATATTACTATTACTAGTATCCTTTGCCCAGTCCACTATCTGTCGGAAACCCTGTTGCATAGCCTCGCTTTGCATTATCAAAGCCCGAGTTACAGAGCCAAGAAATTTATCCATTGAGGGTAGATGACTAACTTTTTCTAAAGACTTGATTTCATCGTTAACTTCAAGGTCAACATACCCTGGACGAGCATTATATACTTTTTGTGTTTCCACATATCTAACATTATTCCAGTTTTCATTAAGGAAATACTGTATGGAATTTAACACTTCTAACTGATTAGAAGGAGTGGCAATGACAGCTGGCTCCTTTAATTGCGTTGCCAAATCAAAATCAAATGATTGAACCGGTGCAGGATCTGCGACGGGTTCAGACAACCTATCCGAATCTGGTTGCTCCTGGGCCATATTTAGGTTATCACCACAATACATCGGGTTATCACAATCATAATCTCCATTCTCAGAATACGTCATATTAGGAGGGTAGCAATATAAATTTTTCAAATCACTGACCTGTTTTGCAAGCTTTTTGATTACCTTGCTTTGCCCTCGATGACGCTTACTTCTCTTCCTCTTACTCGCCTTCTTCCTCTTACGGGATTTATCAA
Organism: Xestia c-nigrum; assembly: GCA_916618015.1. Lineage (NCBI taxonomy): Eukaryota > Metazoa > Arthropoda > Insecta > Lepidoptera > Noctuidae > Xestia > Xestia c-nigrum. Next base: position 17,207,563 of record OU745261.1, on the reverse strand, counting down.
CCTGTTCAACCTCTGAAGCTGATCATTCAGAGGAACTTGAGGAACTCGACGAACTCGATGACGAAACAGAATCTTTACGACTACGCGTCTGTAATCTATCCGCCATTTTAAGAAAAACTAAATTGAACACTATTTTGTTTTAAAAACTATGCATATACCAAAATTAAAATAACTTGTGATATTATAATTATAAAATTAAATATTTTTGAAATATCGAACGTTAACAACGTTAACTTTTTAAAGATGTGAACCGTCCGAAAAACAGGACGCCAATGAACTTTTGGCGCGCTGTAGCCACCTGGTGAACGAAGCCGGAAATACGTCATCATCGTGTTGTCAAAAGGCGATATTTGCATATACCTGTATGGATGTGACACGGAAACGAAAGATGCTTGACTCAAATAATGTCTATATGACCCCGAATGAGGCCGAAGGACACAATAATCGGTACAGTGGGTCGAATGCTATTGATTACCAGGGTGGGGTCAACACCCGGGCCCACTCGCGAATACCATGCATGGGCGGCTAAAGCAAATAGAGTAAAAAAGTTCCCTTTCAACCATTGATTCAACCGCTATTACTGCTGCAGATTGCTTCGTTTTATTTTACTCTGTGCTCCGTGGGTTGGATGGTTTTCTTTAATCGCTTGGGTTTTGTGTAGCTAGATTTTCTGTTTGCACTGTGGTTTTTCATTGGTAAATTTTACCCCAGTATGTTATAGTAAAGTAGTTTTTGTATTTTTTAATGGAAAACGTAGTAACGTTCTCGATTAACGATTGAAATCGAATTGTTTTTTTTATAAATTTCTTTTCAGTTTTGGGCGAGAAACGTAACTGGTTAAATGGAAATTAACAGGCGAAACATTATATTTTGTTGTATGTGTTTAGCTTTCTAATATTACTTTATTTAAGAACATTAAATTCGTTTAAGAAATATATATCCTATTTCCTTATACATATATAAAAAAGCGTCAAATCATTGATTAATCTATATTTATAAGCATAAGAGTTTGTTTGTTTGGTTGAACGCGCTAATCTAAGGAACTACTGTGTTCAAATTAAAAAATATTTTTGCATTGGATAGTCCATTTATCAAGAAAGGCTTTAAGCTATATAACATCACGCTACGACCATTAGGAGCGGAGCAGGAATGAAAATGTTGCAAAAACGGGGACTTTTTTTCTTTTCGTTTTGTCTCTTATGTGACGCAGACGAAGTTGCGTGGGTCAGCTAGTTATCTTATAAAACAAGCTCATTTATCCATCGTAATGTATTGCTATTGACGTCTTCTTGGTTCGTAGGCCACATCCACATTAGTCTTGTCTAGGTCGGGATTATTATAATTATTTATCGTATATTTTATTTACACTTAGTACAAATTGCACAACGCTACTAAAGAAACAGTTATTTATCAACTAAGCCAAAAAGAAAACGAAACGAAAGCGAAAATTTGAAGAAATAAACACAAAAGTTTATTTGCCAGTCTCGTTTCGTGGCGACTGCCACGGGGGCCTCTTCAGGCCAAGTCCGGTAGGACTTGTGCCTTGTATGACTACAAGAAACTAAATTAAATTAAATATCGCTGGACAATAACACACAGCGCCACCTAGTGCCACACCAAGCAAAGCTTGTGTCGTGGACACTAGATAGTTGATATACTACATATATACTTTTTTGTTTGTAAATCCATACTTATTATACATATAAACATCCATGACTCGGAAACATATGCCCGTGCTCATCACACAAACATATGCTCCTACCGGGATTCGAACCCAGGACCCTAGGAACGTAAGTCAGCGTCACTACCACTACGCCAATCGGGTCGTCGAAAACTAACTAGCTATAATTAAAAGTTCAGTGACCATACTTTTAATTACGCTTAGCCTTTATTTTTTGTTAATTGAAATGTAAATACTGAGCTAAACTGTAGTGAGTTTTGTGCTAAGCTCGGTTTTTTTGACGTAGGAATCAACGGTTCGAATGGACTTCCATTCGATGGCGTGTGCTATCGATGAGTTCACAGAATATTCATTGATATTCATCGTGCAAGTGAAGTGTTATTAACTTAGTTTTAAGTTACTTATACTAATGCCCGTTTTCACCGACATCCCCTATACTACCACCTACGTACGGGACCCTTAGCTTAAAAGCTCCCCTAAATTAGCCCCTAAATATTTTTTAGTTTCACCACCATTTGTCGGTTTATGGGCCGGAATTTCGACCTCCTACATTTAGGGGACCTTTTAGCGTTTAAGTGGCCCCTAAATGGTGGTGAAACAGAAACCATCCCCTATCGGTCCCCTATCTATGTTTAGGGGGTCCCATAAACTTAGGGGATGTCGGTGAAAACGGGCATTACACTAGCAAAAATTGTTATTAGTATTTTTTGATTTAGGTATTTATCTACGGGTCTTGGTTACCTGAAATTAATGGTTTATCATTACTGAAATTCTGTACCCTCCAATTTGGAATAACGTTAACCTAAAATAATACTATAAAGAGGAAAGATTTGATTGTTACGATTTAAATATAAAAATAAATAAATATCGCTGGACATTACACACAGCGCCATCTAATGCCACACTAAGTAAGGCTTGTGTCGTGGTCACCAGACAGTTGATATAAAACAAAAACAAGAACAAGAACTCTTCAACCGATTTTGAAAATTCTATCACCATCAGAAAGCTTCTTGAAACATCTTACCGAGTAAAATGGGCTATAATTTGTGTTGATATTATTCTAATTTCTCGAGCTATCACAATTTTCGCGGAAGAAGTCACGGTTGATTGTTGAGTTGATCTGAGGAACTCTGACACCGTGTTAGTAGAGGATTTAAAACAAATATTTTTGTAATATGAAAAGATTTTTGCCCCAAATAAGCTACCATGGAAATACACACAATTTTGCATGATAGTTTTAATTGGGCTTCGCGGCCACAATGCGGTAGGCGCGGCTTTACGACAACACGAATCACTACGTCCAAATTAAAACTTCTACTACTATATTATGTTTTAATTAGGAGAATTTATTTAAGACATTTATTCCAGGACTAGCTGACCCACGCAACTTCGTCTTCGTCACATAAGAGAGAAAAACGAAAGGAAAAAAGCGTCCCCGTTTTTGCAACATTTTTCATTCCTGCTCCGCTCCTAATTATTGTAGCGTGATGTTATATAGCCTAAAGCCTTCTTCGATAAATGGGCTATCCAAACAAAAAGATTTTTTCAATTCGAGGCGGTAGTTCCTGAGATTAGCGCGTTCAACCAAACAAACAAACTCTTCTGCTTTATAATATTAAAGTATAGAAAAGTATAGATACCTATATCAATTTACTCCCTGCCTGTGAATCCCGAAAGGGTAGGAAGGTGCCACGTTCACTGTCCAATGACTCCAAATGGAGTCACATTTGTACCAAACTCACATGTCTATGACTCCAGTTGGAGTCATAATCAAAAGTAAATTAGATGTTTTTTATTTGACTGGACGTATGAATAAGGGGAAAAAGATTCTCATGGACGTATGGTTGGATAACATTTTCAAGTTAGGGCGAGTTTGTATCCACTGCGAGGATCGACCGGAGGACACGGTGGAGCACACGGTGGAAGTCTGCCCTGCGTGGGCGGAGCTCCGCCGTGTCCTCGTGGCGGCGATCGGCGGCGGCGACCTCTCGCGTCCGGCCCTGGTTCAATCCATGGTCCGGAGCGAGACGGAATGGGAAGCCGTCGCCTCCTTCTGCGAAGCAGTCATGCTAGCGAAGGAGGTGGCGGAACGAGAGAGAGAGAGATCCTCTCTTCCCGGCCGCCGCGGGAGACGCAACGGGCGTCGGGGGCCACGTGGTGGCTACCGGCCACCGTAGATGCGGGCCTGTGGACGGCTGGCTATGGGCTAGCTAGCCGTCCGGCCGTCTAACGACGACGACAGGCCGTGTCGACGGCGCGTTCGTGTTCCACGCGCGCCTCAAAGAGTGTCAGCAAAAAGAGAGGGGCCCGTAAGGGCCGAAGCCTGCCGGGGTTGCGGGCCTGTTCGAAAGAGATACCGCGGCCCCGGAACGTAAAAGGCGAGGAAGGAACATGGATGGTTTTTAGTCAGTAAGAGTCTGACACTCCCTCCCGCTCCGCCCAGAGTGGGGGGGGTCATTTGATGATTTCCCATCCTTAAAAAAAAAAAAAAAAAAAAAAAGGGCGAGTTTGTAGCTGAACGTACGAATATTTTTTACAACTTTGTACTGGGACAGTGAACGTGTTAAGTTTGCAACACTCATTGATACTTCTATGCAAGTCATTTATTAATTGGACAACGAATTGAAAGTCCGAGACACTTCTAGAAAATTAAATCTCTCCAATCAGTTTAGTGAACATCAGATTATCTTTACATGCAGAGTTTCCTCTATTCCTCGGAAAGTATACTATATGCCGGCCGTTGTGCCCGGCTGTCATTTGTAGATCTTTGACAGTCGTTACAGGTTGTGGTTGTGGCCCCAAAGTGCGACAACCAGTTTTACCAAGAGGTATCGTATTAGCCAGTACTAGTTGGGTTGAGAAGGTCAGATAAGGAACAGCTCCATCCGATCAGACTGGAAAACAAATCCAATGTAGTTGGGAAAAGGCTAGACAGATGATGAAAGCTTATCAAAGATACGTTATCAATCCGCAATGCCTTTAACACGCAACAACAAAAGTTACCACAGTGAATTTGAAATAGTAAGTTAGCTTGAGCAAAATAGCCCAAGTTTGTTCTCTCCGAGTTTGACATTAGCAGTGAAGCTGCCTGCGCCGTCCGATATGCTAATGTCAGCCGTACCGCCAGAACTAGTCGCCAACTGGATTGTTACCCTGTGACCTATTGCACTCGAATGTTTGGTGCCAGATGCATATTGTACGTCAGGTTGTGGAATGGGAACACGTCTGTGGTATATTTTTGTCTGGGATTTAAAGACAAATAGGTACGGTATGTTGGTACTCCAAAACCGGATTTAAATAATCTAAGTAGTGGGTGTCAAACCTTCTATAGTAGCTACATACTAATATCTGACGCATGTTCTCTTTGAAAGTTAGGTAGACATGTAACTTTTGTGGGGATACCCAATTTTGCCAGTTATACAGTAAATTACAGTTTTTTTGCTTCTATAATAGCTACATACTAATATCTGACGCATGTTCTCTTTGAAAGTTAGGTAGACATGTAACTTTTGTGGGGATACCCAATTTTGCCAGTTATACAGTAAATTACAGTTTTTTTGCTTCTATAATAGCTACATACTAATATCTGACGCATGTTCTCTTTGAAAGTTAGGTAGACATGTAACTTTTGTGGGGATACCCAATTTTGCCAGTTATACAGTAAATTTTTTTTTTTTTGCAAGTTAATAATGTTGCCAGCCTTCTTTTTGACAGCGATGCGGACGAATTTATTAATACATTGAATGAAATAAGTTATGCAATTATACAAAAGATAAATACAAGATCTCATGATTAAAAGTAAGAGGTCAGAACCGGAAAGTGTGGCCGAAGAAAGGGGAGGCCTATTATATACCCAGCAGTGGGCAGTCTACATTAAATAAAATGATGCTTTATAGTTTCTAGCCAACCACTAAAATACGCTCCAAAACCAACTGTACCCCTAAACAAATAAAATACAAAATCCACCTGTAAACATCTTTCAAGATCACAACAAGCACAGCTAAATGCTTGCACCCGACAGTTTGTGTTGATATGCTGCAAATCTTGCACTACGGAGCAAAGGTCCCTGTTGCAGCCGTGGTTGTCCTTCGCTTCGTATAGACGTAACCTGCAATACGATTAGGATAATATTTGGAGATGGTTAATCGACATTGAATGTACGAAGATAAAAAAGGTAGGGGATGATTCGATTTAATTCGGTTACTTGTGATTTGAGTATAAAAGAAATCTGCTTTCAGTTCACTGGTTAAAAAAATGTGGGAAATAATATTGTAATGTATCTATCTGTCACCGTAACACGTTATATTACACTATAACGTGTTTCTCTCTAGCGATATTGTCAACTGAACATACTCATACAAGTATCTCTGCCCCCATAATCGGGACTTGGGGCTCCACCCTATTAGGTTAGTTATGTTCCTTTAAACCCTGCACTCGGAAATAACGACTACGTTTTTAGGGGTATTTAAAGTGTTTTAAGGTTAGGTTATATTAATCGGTATTTCTCAGGAAGGGTACATTATTTTCTCATGAGAGTGGTACCACTGGGCAAGGGGGACCCCTCCTTCCCTCCACACCGCGCGAGTTGACTACCATCGCATGCATTTCACGAAAAATAATGCGTTTTATTGTAAGCAGTATGTTCGTTTGACAATATTTCGAGAGTTTACAATATCGTTAGAGAGATCTGATATGAAAGAGATGGGACCAGGGCAGGAAGATGATGATGATGTATCTATGTTCATTTCCTTACTACAAGGTTGACCTGGTGTAAATGGTGGACATCTGCTGGAAGCGATCAGAACGAGATAATAATTCTTAGAGGTGATGTACTTTAATAAAGCCAGAAATGGAAGCTGTATTAATTAGGACTTCAGTATTAAATGATCGTAGATTCCAGCTTTTTACAGATGTTTAAAAAATAAGTCCTGTCTCAATTTTAATTTGTTCTTCTTTATGTCTCGATGGATTAAAATAATATCCGACCAGTATATAGCCACCCCACCATTTTTATTTAGTTTTGTGTAATAAAACAAAATCCTTTTCAAAAAGAAAAAAAAAACTCTTGTATCGGGAAAACCCTGTCCATGTTAGCTCTGGCTCGCAAAGTCGTAAACTTGTCAACTTCGTGGTCAGCGCCGAAAGCTAGCAAACAACGACTCGCGGTAGGTTTACTCTGCACCAAAGGAATGACCTGAATCTTCTCATCTCTTTAAAATTGCAGTCTGAACCACACACAGGCGCCTCTAAGTGAGGAATGTTTCAATGTAGAACTTGAAATGTGGTCCTTCCTTAAATGGTCTTACTGTACTGTGTTTGCTTGAAAAAATATGTGTTTAGACGTTTTGAGAGGACGGAAATTGGCTTGGATGTTCTATCTTTACTTAGGAGGATAATGTGTTTATCATTTTCAGCCTAGATATTTAGGTATGTTTGTTCCTCTAGACCAAACGCAAGGGCTGATTGGGATGCTTTCTTGTAAATGTCACCAAAGACGCGCAAAATGAATTTGATTTGGCGACAACCCGACACCATATTGTGAAAAATAAAATAAAAAATTGTTTCTCAGAATAGTTTTTCATTTCGATCACCTTATTTAAGATTTATAATCATTTAGTGTTGTTTATTCGAAAAAATATTTGTCTGTGACATCCTTAAATATATTTTAATGAGTAAGCGTTTTCTTTTTGCGTTTTAGTCGCATTTTTAGTATTTTCTAATTACTTTTTTTCCGAAATGTGTTCATTTTGAGGAGATTATTATTTCAATTTCCATCATAATTCTAGTACTAACTGTTTGGTTTTTATCTTTATTAAGTTACTAGCTGACCCACGCAACTTCGTCCGCGTCACATAAGAGAAAAAAAGAAAGGAAAAAAGATTCCCGTATTTGCAACATTTTTCATTCCTGCTCCGCTCCTAATGGTCGTAGCTTAAAGCCTTCCTTGATAAATGGACTATCCGACACATTAACAAAAAAAAAAAACAATTCGAACCAGTAGTTCCTGAGATTAGCGCGTTCAACCAAACAAACAAACTCTTCTGCTTTATAATATTAGTAAAGATTTTTGTGTGCATAAAGAAATGATTAATAAAATCGAAAAACATGTTGCTTGTCAAAATATTCCTGATATTATGAAAATGTGAATTTACCAAAAATTAAAATAAAAAAGATTTGCAGGAAAAGCATAGACAACATTCTGTACAAACAGACCCCACATTTCCCATCAGTAATACGATTCGATTTATGTATTGCTTGTATTATTCGCAGACATGATTGGATCAGAGACAAAAGCTTTAGTTATATTTTGTTTTCGATAGAGATTAGGTTATGTTACGATTTTCGTTGAGGAAAAGAAAACGACTTCTGTTGGAACTGAAGAATATATAAGGAAAATGTGTCTAGTTTTGTGAATTCGATTTTTGGTTATTATTCTCAGGATAAAATCGTGTCTGTTTTCGAAGTATTGTAACAATAGATAATTCATAATTTTACAGTTGAATTGATCCTCTAGAAATAAGTACCTAGTCGATTTTGACACAAGTCGGATAATTTTGTCATTGCAATTGCTTCGTATTGCATTAAACTATACTAATATTATAAAGCTGAACAATTTGTTTGTTTGAACGCGCTAATCTCAAAACTACTGATTGAAAAAATAGATTTGTGTTGGATAGTCCATTTATCGAGGAAGGTTATAGGCCGCTACAACCAATAAGAGCACAAATGAAAATTGTTGTAAAAACGGGGAATATTTATTCCCTTTTTGGGCTTTTTTCTCCTTTAAGTGACGCAGACGAAGTTGCGTGGGTCAGCAAATGTACGTATAATTCGGAATCTTGTGTATCGGATCAATCAACGTTGACTTTTCAAATACTGTAAAAGCATTAATCAATAAAACCTAGGTATTAAAACGGAAATAAAAGTACCTACGAACACAGTTTCCTAGCAATAAAAATCGTGATAGAGATTCCTTACAGCAGTCACGGCCGTCTCGTAAAATCTTTGCTCTTTATACATTGGATGATCCATATTATGTCTACGACCTTACTAAAACCATAGGCACAGCGTAACTACTTACAGTGGCACAATTGGGGACAACATGCCAAGTCAGGAAAAGACAAGCGGTGCGAAGACTTTGCTAGTGATACATAAATTCGACCAAAAGATGCGATGTAAAGGTGATTGGTCGATTCCCGAACACCTTCTCTTAGCTCCACACATCTCCGCCTTTGTGGAAACCGGGTTTATGGTGGCTTTTGTTTCGAACTGTCTTACTGCAGATAGATGAACAGGTAAACATAAAGCTGGAGCTGCCCCTTATTTCGTTCAAACATTGTTTTATTACAGGAATAATAAGATTCAAAAGAAGAAATGTTAAAAATAAATTACAGTACTGAAAGGCCGTGTCCTTATCCACTGTAAGTAGCTACACTGTGCGTATTAAAATTTTTATGTATACTTTCTGAATGGCTCGTATATTCCTAAGCTATGGAAGGAATGTATGATGACACCACATTGAAACATGAGTACCTACATATTTTACGGCTGTTTGTGTACTGTTGTTTTATCTTTTAGATTCGTTAAATCTTCCCGTCCGTTGAATAAGATATCATTTTGTATAAAAACGAGTTATTATAAGTAATTTACCAAATTAAAATAATCAGCGAATAAAAATGATGATATTATTAGACCTCAAACTCCCGCCCTATCATACTTTCTAATATTTTTGAAGAGGGAATAAAAATGGCGGAACCAACTCTCCAACAACACATCTTTTTAACATATTATTTTCAGTTCCACCATCATCCGATTTACCAAATCCAATAATTTATTCAAGTACCCTCATATATTTAGTGTCATCAAAGCTGTGGCAGAACCGTTTGAGCAATAAACCGGACGGCTAGACATCAAGAGTCTCCCATAGGAGCGGATTCATGAGCCGTGCCTTACGAACATTGGCCGTTGTTCTTTATTTTACGAGCTGAGCTATTAAACGAGAGAACAGAAATGGAGGTTTTTTTTTGTTTAAAATAAAAATGGTGGATTTATAAACGTGGACTAGCATAATTTACTCGATAGACTTTCGGGGAGTAGAGCGAAAGGCATTGTTGAATGCTCTTTTGCCTTCATTGGGGATTAAACACATTGCCGTAATATAGCAACATCGGCAAGGCAGTTCTACTAAGTTGGCTGTATCTAATCTGCTTTAGCATACTAGTCAGACAATTCAAACCTCGGCCAGGTATCTCGGTCATCGGTCAATCAAAACGCTGGTTATCTCAGACCGAAATTGAATCAAACCTATGAAGTTTACGTCCAAAATGCCTCCGTCCGTACGCTGCAGACACAAAACAGTTTAAGGCTGATCCGCTGGCCAGCCAGCTATGACGTCAGCAACCCTCAAGACATTTGCCACTTAATAAGTAGATACAGAAGTCCCTCGGGAGTTAAAAAAATTGTGGATCGTGAGGCAAAAGTTAGCTGTCTTCCATAAGCACAAATGTCTATTTACACGTGTCAATATTGTCTGTGCATTAGCATGTACAAAAGTGGTTACAGAATGGCCAACGTGCTTGCTTGCTCATTACAAGGCTTAATTTTTGGCTTGGTCACTTCCCTTATTTGCTGGGTTTTAACCACCGTGTAAGGAAATTAACTCTGGAGTGGAGATCATGTGTTGGACGCCCCCAGCTGAAGATGCATTTTATAAATTGGATGCGTTAGACTGGATTTGGAAACTGGAGGGTACGGTGCTGTGGCACAGCTTAGGAGAGACTTAAGTCTAATTAAGCACTGAGTTTTAAATGTGGAAGCTGAGTGGATAGGTAGGAAAAAATCCATTATAAGAAGGATTATGATGTTCATAATCAATTTTGTGCCCGACACAGTCCATGTGAACTTGATTTTAATTTAAAGAATAAAGAATTGAAACCATTTCATTGGTTGTTTTTTCCATCAGCTTGCCCAGCTCTGGCGAAATGACATCAATGTTGCTGGTTCTACAAAATTTCAGTTCGAACCGCTGATTACTACTGTAATGTTGGCCTTCTTAGTACCTCCTCCTCGGTGTCTCTACACGGCTCATGAAATCCTCGGCCCTGAGGGACCGTTCGTCTCGCCGATGTCAGAACATAACTGTGTGCGCACCGGTTCACTTGCCCGGCTTGAATTTATCGCTCCACATCAGAATCGGGCTTTGACTTTAATGTGAGGACGTGGATGGGTGTCCAATCCTCGATTGATGAGGACCTGAGCAATGTTAGAATTTTATTTTGGAGATTTAGTCATTCAGGCTTGTGTGGCTAGACTTTAGGCTTGTTTATTGGCTAATTTAACTAAGATCGAAGTACAAAACAGATTTGTCAGGCCCCGTTGCCACTATGTCGTGACGACAGATATCCTGTAGTTTTCAGTGTCGTGGCTTGTGTATTTAAATGGATTACTGTCGTCCATGACGTTGCCAACTAAAAACAAACGATAATTAACCGTCACGACATAGTGGGAACGTGCCCTTAGGGTTACTAGCTGTCCTTTATCTGTTCGCGGATATTATTTGAGTTAATCAACACGCACAGAAGAAAATGAAGACTGCCCACACTATTGAATCGATCGTTATGGAATTCGTGACAGATAGACAGCATCCCTCTGATCTGTTTGAGGTCATAGGCTACCTATCGCCTCGCGTCGCAGGCAGCACTTAGTCTCGACTATTTAATGAAAACACAAAATAACCAATTCAAGCCAAACTTAACACCTACCAAAGCCATTCAGACTGGCCTATTCCCGGCCCAAGGTTGAAAGAGGCATTAAATAACTAGCCTAAAACACCATATTTTTACATAATAATAAAATTGCGATAGCTAAACTAGGACAACAATAACAGGGTTAGAAAGAAATGACCTAAAAAAAACTTAATTAGGCATTCCCTTTTCACAACATTAACAAAATAGAAGCAGAAAGGTCATCTGCCCGAGCGGGCCCATTTGTGGGGAATTTACAATTAGGTCAAACGGAATAGGGAAGCAATGGAGTCTCCGGTAGTGTTTCAAATGAGAGTGTATGGAGTACGCGGGTATAATTAGGTAACTTTTACAAATGTAACCTAGTAAGCCACTGAGGTAAAAGGTAAATAGACTTGTAGGTTTAAATTTGTTTTGTAACGTTTTTCTATTTAGATACACCTGGCCTTGTTTCAATCGTAACGCTTCAGTAATAACACTTTGATTTATTGTGGAAGTCTGATTATTTAGGAGATGGTTACGTACAAATACCCTAACTTTTTGGGGCATTCTATTTTTTAAGGTATTCGCTATCAGCAGTAGGTACTATAAAATTACCTATAAAGGGCCTTAAAATGTTCACTAACGAGGATACAAATCTGAAAAGCTTCACTAACAATTAACTCGGCAGAATAATACCTTTTATTATTAATGGCATATCGCAAGGTCCTACCGGTTTGTCGTTTGGACTTAACCGGACAATCCTGTGGTTGCCTTGAGAGTAAGATTGGACTTACCACATAAAACAATAGAACTCACTTTTTAATACAGGAACACTGCTTTAGAAGCAAGGCGACATACTGCCCGATGGCAGTGTCTGCTCCAAGAATCGATACTTGGACTCCCGGCCTAGCCGCCGGCATCGGAGGCACCGGCTTCTCGGGCGGTGGTGCCGGCAGAGCAATAGGCTCTTCTTTCGGGGGACACACTGATTGGTGTTTGCACTCGACCCGACGAAATGGCGCTGTTTGTTTAATTAAATGCTCATTAGTTGATGTGGAACATGCGCTGAAGTAGTGGAAGGGTGAGACTACTTATGGGTCTGATGTAAGTCGTCCAGCTCCGGAGTTACCGTACAGTTACCATTGAAGAAGGTCGACCTGAGCTGAGCAGGTCAATCACTAGTCGTAGGTTTCAAAAACTACACCGGTCTGGTCCGGTCTCCTCAAGTGGATCCTTTGGGTGAACATTAGCGTTTTAGGGTCAAGATTAGACGGATAGCGTTTCTGCGTTGCGATGTTAAGGAGTAATACAGAAATTTAGAAGAAAACGTGATCAGTGTATCTCAGAGACGCTATGAAGCAGAGTTAAGCTTGACTCACGTATGACCGTATCGGGTTCGAGCAGAGTTAGGTCCATGTTCACCAGATGACGGTCTGATTATCTAAAAGCAGCTGTTTAAAACACATTTTTGTATGGGAAGATGTCACAGTGACAGCTGTTTTTAGATAACCAGACCGTTATCTTTTCGGTGAACATGGACCTTAGACGAACGGTAGACAGTTTGGGTCTTGCAAGTAGATTATGATTTTATTTTGTGGGTATATCGGAAGTGTATTTAAAAATAATGTATTAGCTTACTTCCAAAGTTTGATCCACCCTCAAGCACCTTTAGTTTTATCTTGTGTAGGATCCCCCCTTTCTTTTTCTTCCGTCGCTCACAATCTTTCTCACATTCCGGATCTTGAGGGATGTCTACTAACGCTCTTCTGCAGCCTTTCGGATCTTTTGAACCAGCATAGTCTCTACGAACCATCCAGTCTGTACGTTTGTTCAAGTTTTTTGAAGAACTTACTAGGTACGACCAGATTCTACGAGTTTTGGACGTCATTTTTGTGTGGTTGCAGTTTTTTTTGTCGTTAATTTAGAAAATATTTTATTATTATATTATGGGTGTCTTTTGTTGCTGTCGTGAAAGATTTTTTAACTATTGACGTTTTATGTTTTCATTGCTTTATTATTCTTTTGATGGAAAATGACAAAACCTTGTATATGGCCATGTGCTTTTCGTACATCTAAGGAGGTTGCATATTAATCTTCGGGATTCTTTTTTCTTTGGATTTTTTTCTAGGTTTTATTCAGTCTAGCAAGGACCATTCTAAGGTCGCAAATGATGATGATAAAGCATCAGTTCATAATAGTAGTTAACGACTTATCCGGGACAGCAATAAAAATAAATACTTTATCCATAATTCTCAGTTCATTTCGAACTCGTTAATTAAAACAAGCAGCCATATTTATAGTCCAGCTCGTTGAGAGGGAAAGCGAGCGTCAACGGTCTGCCTTGACACTGCAGTATTTATAGTCTACTCTCGGCTGTTATTGGCCTATTTCCTCTCTAGCGTTTCAAAAATAGTCTCATTCAATCAGTGGACCTTTGTTTACTTTCACTTTGTTTTGGTTGAGGTGAGGCGGTTTTTAAGATAAAAGCTAGTGTTGATGAGGTTTGTATGCTGTGAAAGTTATCACGCTGCGCTGTCTCGCAGTAATTTAGTTGGAAGGCTTTCAGTTCCCTTGAATATTGCTATGGTGAATCTTGGGATAAACTTATGATCATCCTGAAGTAATGATCATGCTCAGCAATATTCGTCTACGGGCACTGTACACTTTCTAGGAAGCAATTGTTTTGTTTTATTTAGCTCAATAGGTAATATTAACTAGGCCGTAGTCTCACTCTCAATGAAATATCATTGCGGTTTTGCAATTTAAAAATGCGTAGGTCGATGCGGCATCGGCCGGCACGAAGTGCGAAATGTCATAAACTGTGTTTCGTTTTCGGATAAGTACTTATTATTTAGCCGGTATCTTCGTGTTTTATTATTACCAATATAAAATTAGGTTTTCTCTGTGACAAAAATATTTATTGTATACTATTTATTTATTAGTTTTATTACGTACACTTATAAATGCCCATTTAATATAATAACATTATTTATTTAACACCTACTACCCTCATCCGTGTGTCACTGCGGGGGGCCTACTGAAAACCAGCGCTGAGTGTTTTACACCCAGCATATGCTGAGTTGGCTACCCTTTCGTTATGGGCATGTTCAGCGCAGTTGAGCTGTTTTAATTTAATTGTTAAGCTGTTCTTTGTTGTATATATATATGTATGTGCTGCTCTTTGTGTTGTGCTGTCCATTAGCGAATAAATGATTATTCTATTCTATTCTATTCTATTCTAAGTACTACATTTCCCACTCCATGTAAAATCAGCTGTCTGAATTCAATTGCTAGACGTATGCAAATTTCTTTCATGAAGGCATAGGACACAGGAGTAAGATGGACTTAGAAGGTAAATAACATGATGATAACATTTGTAAAGAAGAAAATTAGGCGATTCGTTACTTTGATCAGTTGAACATAAACAAAGCAAGTAATCGAGTACTTAAATCAAACACTCCTAAAGTCCTGTTTGAGTTTGAAACTGAAGCGTAAGAAGTAATTTATACCAAGCTTATTTCGCAAGAATTTTAATCATTTTAATACAGCATTGGCACCGCCATATTTCAATTTATTTCCCGAAACAAATAAATTAACTTCGGAACACCAACAAGGGTCAATTTTACAGCGAATAAAAAAGTTTGCCAGCTGAAAAAATACAGCTGACTGAGATGAAGTTTGTACGGCGTAATGGAGGGAGCAATTATAGAATTTAGCTGAGTTGGCAACACCGAGCGAGTTCGAATAATCTGATAACAGGGAGTTTGTACTGCATTCTAAAATGGTTTCTTGTAATTGGGACATAAATTTGTTGTGGTATATTGGTGCTCGTACTTAGGAGCTATATTGGCTGAGTTTTAAAAGTTCTGGGATCACGAACATAAAAAAATACTTATTATCTTTGGCTGGAGGACTGTCCTTTTATTGAATGATTTTGTTTCTTCAATTTTCCGAAGTTTAAATGATAAAAACTTCATAATTCTGCATAAAGGAAGGACATCCATTTATGAATGGTACATAGATGCCCTTTGCGATATGGACATATTAATTACCTTCAAGAATATTACATAAATGTAACTGCGCTGAATCAACTGAAATGATTGGCCATGTTTTATTCAAAATCATTCTGAACGAGAATACCTCAATTGAGTGACGCGGATGAAGACACTGAAAATATTGAGGCACTATTTGACATGACTATCTCGTCGGTCTAGTGGTGGGTAAGCCCGGCTGCTATAAGCTTAGGGCTTTGGGTTCTATCCCCAAGTCAGGTATCTTGTTAGAATTATCCACAACTTTTTTTTTGAAAGTTTGCGGTTCTGAGGTCCTACTCTCTAACGCTTCGCCCATATATTCGGATCCATCCGTCCCACTCACTCGCACTCGTATGCAGACGGGCGCGATAGAGACGGATAAATCCGAATTAATGGACGAAGCGTTAGGGAGTAGGGCCTCTGAGTCTTGATTTGTGCGTAATTTTCATCAGAGGCTCGCTCCTTAAATTAGTCCGAATAATAGTCATAACTAAAAATTTGTCTAATCAGGGAGTAACACTCCCTCATTGGGTTGAATCTCATCCATCATCTTTCCATGCTCCTACCCTTTCTGTCGCTAAGAACCGTCATTTGCTAGAGCGAGAAACAGAACGTGATGCCTATCGTATCGTTGATGCTGCCACGTGCGATAGCACATACAGGGTGGAATATTTCAATGCCTCCTGGAGGAAAAGTACTCGATGCCCGAGTGTGGCAAGCGAAAATTCGAAAATCTGAGAATGCAGATTTGTTTGTTTTTAAAAATAAGGGAATGTTTCCTTTGTGTAAAATTTGCTATCTGCAGTATCTATAGTACTTTCCCTCAAAGTGATGACGTCAACCCCTAGGCTGTCTGTGCACTAGAGCGGGGAAGAGGGGAGAGGAGAGCTTGACATATTGCACAAAATCTGAACCCCAGAATTATTATGCAATTCTCATCTAGATTTTCCTGGTGCTATTCCATGTTACTTGGGGTCAGCCCAACCTTTTTTTTCTCCCGTTTTCCTCTGTCAACCGTCTCGTACTCGTATCATTAACTCCTTTATCTCTGTAAATGTGTTTTTGTTTCATGATATTTCATATCTTTCCTCACACAATCCATCCATCGTTTCTTTGGTTTTACTCTTCAGTAATTCAATGGAATTCTATTGATCTGAACAGCACCGTTCCTCTCTTCTTTTCCCCACTCCAGTCGACAGGCAGCCTTATATACCTCTGCTAATCCCTTTTAGAAATACACGCGTGCTGATGTTATGTTAATCGACATAAATCGTCGGTGATCAGTCAAGATGTCCAAGTCAGGAAATTGCGTGACAAACATGAGCTAATGGTCACCGAACTAGGTTCGTGATATGAAGTATTAGAAACTGACGGGCAGTTTACTGGGCTCGTAAACTAGGTCTTTTTAAGGTTTTCGACCTTTTTAAATCACATTAATAAAATGTGGGTAGGTTGGGTACTTAGGTATAGGTAGGTATTTATTTGTTTGTTGATCGACCTATTTTTTGTTCTGGTTTGTTTGGTTGGTACGGCAGGCGATTTTCTTTTTGTATTTTCTTCTCGATGTTGTAAAATATTTCGTGTTAGAATTGAAAAAGTTGGCGATGTTAATATTATTATTGTTTTTTTTTTAATAAATAAGGTTTTAATTCGGCTTTTAAATCTCTGTTCATAAAATTTTACAGAAAGTAAGAACGTAAATAAGTGTAAGAGTTGTAAGAACAGATCATTCAAAATGCAGGCTTAGTTTTGGTAAGTAGTCTGATAGATAGCATTTTTTGTTTTGTGTTTATACAAACACAAACTATCCATTGGTAATGTGAAAAATATTGATTTGAAACTCGAAAAAATAACATTAAAAATGTATGAAAATATATAATTCTAAAATATCACACACGTACAACTAGGTATCCCATAAAGCTTTACATTTAACGACGAGGCTTTCAATTGAAGCAAAAATAAAATACCAAAAAAACTATTGGCTGCTCGGTTTTTAAGAGCCCTCTTACAGTCCACTAGCGCCGCCAATCGAAAAAATGTCATAACTCGTAAATAGAATCAAAAATACAAAATATGTTCTATTACTTGATGGCCAAATTATCAGATATAATTTTATTTGCTGACGACACCTCGCTAATTTTTAAAATAAATAGAAAGGATACGCTTGTCCAACATGTTAACGAAAGTCTAACCGTTCTCTCAAAATGGTTCGCTGCTAATAATCTTTTATTGAATGCAAGCAAAACTAAGTGTTTAAGATTCTCCTTACCAAATGTACCACAACGTGATCTTAATTTAAATCTTGACGGCAATAAACTTGATGTTATAGCGGAAACTGTATTCTTAGGGATTACTATAGATTCAAAATTACAGTGGGGCGCGCACATTAGAACTCTTTCAGGTAGGTTAAGCTCAGCTGCATATGCAGTTAGGAAAATAAGGCAGTTAACGGATGTAGCCACAGCTAGGTTAGTTTACTATGCTTATTTCCACAGTATTATGTCTTACGGCATCCTGCTGTGGGGATCAGCAGCAGACGTTGACTCCATTTTTATACTACAAAAAAGGGCAATCCGCGCGATTTATAAAATGGGTCCTCGCGAGTCACTCAGACAAAAATTCAAAGAGATCGATATACTAACTCTGCCTTCACTTTATATCTTTGAATGTATTTTATATGTCCGCAAAAATCGAGGGCTTTTCAAAATTAGAAGCGACTTCCACAATAAAAATACACGCAGTAAACATGAAATTGTAATACCTAAATTCAGATTAACAAAAACTAGCAAGTCTTTTATTATAAACAGTATACGCTTTTATAACAAGTTGCCAAAGTCAGTTATAGAACTGACCGATGGAAAGTTCAAGAACTATATTAAACGTGTCCTTATGAAAAAAGCATATTACAAAATCAAGGACTACGTTGATGACAAAGAAGTTTGGCTATGATTCCTTCTGCGCATGCGGCTTCCCTGGTAGCTCATAAACGGCACAGATTTGTGGATGTCTCTAACTATTCTCAATCTCATTATTCTTTTTCTTTTTATTCAGATTATTACAGTAGTTTTCAAATCATTTTTTCTCATATTTTGATCAGAATAGTTACAGCACTGATGACAATATTTGTGTCACTTGTTTTTAGTTCTTTAATTAAATATTCTTTTTATTTTTTTTATTTACTTACCTTTGTATAGACGCTTTTTTACCTATTATTTGTGAATGAGTGAACATTGAAGGCCTTTTAGATTCCCGGATGCTGTTTAACTTTTGTTAAATATTCCTTTTGTTTTACATTTTTTGTATAGCAAGCAACGACCTATTGTCGGGCCTACGCTGTCCCCCCATACTTTAGTACTAATGCTGTAATGAAACAATAATATTGTAATACCAAATGATTTGAAAAGAGTAACCATGGAGTTTCTTGCCGGTTCTTCTCCATGGAATCGACCAACGCGAACCGTGCACCTTTTTCGACGTTTTATAAGTGCCCATCCAGGCCTATGTGAAATAAAATATTTTGATTTTGATTTGATTTTGATTTTGATTTATTACTGTGGAAAAGGCAATAACGTAATTGCATAACACCTTATCAACACTTGAAATATAGCTGTTTAGCTAAATCGTGCATTCAAAACATAAACGGCCGTTTTTGTTACAAATGCACGATTTAGCTAAACAGCTATATTTCAAGTGGTGACAATGTGTTATAAAATTACGTTATTGCCTTTTCTACAGTAATAATAGACCACATTTTGTATTTTTGATTCTATTTAGGAGTTATGACATTTTTTCGATTGGCGGCGCTAGTGGACTGTAAGAGGGCTCTTAAGCTCGTTCGGTATAAAATCCTTTATTTGTGGCTTTTACAGGTATTTCTGTACTTTTATTTTTTGCGTTCGGACATCCGCTATAGTGATTTTTGGTACGCATTGTGATACCCAGTAAAATAAAATATTTTTTCGCCGTTGTCGTTTCGTGTATCAGAAATACGTGGGGAGTGGCAGATCATCAAACTGAACAATTTTTTCCATAGAACCAAGATTGTGACAGTGATAATTTGTTGTAATCGGTGGACCCATAACGAAAGGCCTCGTTTTCACTCACAGACTTGGTTGTTAGTTGGTAAAAGTCTTTGAAGACAGAAATCGCGTCGTCCTTTATGTGAACACCTCCATATAAACACATTTAAAACTACACGATTACTTTTGTCATCACGACAAAGTGGGTACGCAGCCTTATAGTTTTATAGCGATTACCTACATCATTGTACATCCTTAATATGACCACACATTAATTCATACAACATGCTGTATTGTATACAACTGTTCCGAGTTTACTTCGTGCCACGGAAAGACGTTTGTCCCGGCCGCGGCTGTCATTTGTAGATCACATTTTGTTTCGGGGTTTCGTATTATTCGGTACCTAACTGGGTAGCGGTCAGATAGACAGTCGCTCCATATAAAATACTGGTATTCAGTTGCATCCGGTTAGACTGGAAGCTCACAGCCAACTACAGTACCTTCTCAAGTTATTATGCCTTGTGTCTGTGATTGTAGCTTCGCTTTTTTTTCGTTTTATCGACATTCAAAAGCCGTAATGGTCTAGTTGAAATAAATGATTTGAGCTTCAGTTTGAGCCGACACTTGGAAAAATGCTAGACAGATGAATAAAATTGAAGTACATACTTAATTCCGGGTTCCTAACGTCGAAATCCGGAAACGCACAAAAGTTTTCGATATTTGAAATTGCGTTACGGAACTCAAATGGAGTTGGGCAGGACACCTAGCAAGGCGCAGGGATGACAGGTGGAACAAGGCTGTCACCGAATGGCGTCCAAGAAATGGAAAAAGGAAGTGGGTCGTCCGGCGGCGAGATGGGCAGACGACATAGTTGCCGTCGGGGGAATAACCTGGATGAGGCTGGCGCAGGACCGTGGAAATTGGCAAAAGAAGAGAGATGATGATGATGACATACTTAATTCACGATTGAATGTAAATCTATGTAAATAGTATTATGTATTATATATATTCAAGGCAATGATAGATATGCGAAGAGATATCCTAATTAACATTCTGAAAACCTTGTTCTGTACATTTGGTGATTGGACGATTAGATAGTGCTGTAGTGACATCCTTTGAATTGTTTTCGTATTTAAATTCTACGCTCCTTGAAGAATATTTGTTGTTGATGTTTGTTTTACTTAGCTATTGTAATGAGTTGAATGAAACTGCTGCGCATATGCCTGTTTTTTATCCTCAACATTGCTTAGAAATCCTTCCGAAAATTTGTGAGCATGGATGGATGTTTGTAACTTTGTCACGTAAAAACTGCCGAACGGATTTGGATGTAATTCGGCACATAGATAGTCATAGGATACTTTTTATCCCGGTAGTACGATCCCGTGGGACAAAAACCAACCTCCATGCGGGCGAAGCCGTGGGCATAGGTTAGCTCGTACATTAAAAGTAAAGTGTTATTGGGTTTTTACATGAGACATTTCTCAGTAGCAGCCGCCTAGTCTGGATTAAGGCCCAGTTGACGGCAATAGGCTCGCCCCCAATTAAAGACTTAAAAATAACTGGCGAAGTGGGTGTACAACCATACTTTGGCTAACTGAATTAAGCTGCTGCTTAAAAGTCCTCGGCTACACCAGAAAATGATAGAACAGATGATACTGCAAAAATAATCCATAAAACCATGATTCAAAGGCAATACTGCAAATTACTATCGTACACACAACTAGTCTACGCTATTACTACGAATTTCTAGAGAATGGTTGACTCATGGGGAAACTATTGTGGCAGCTAACATCGCGTGCAGTGGGACCACACCCAGTCTGGAGTTGGTACAGTACACCGCTCGTAGTAATGACCAAACCAGTACAAGCCGGCCTCCTTTTCTATTGAAACTACCGGCTTGTTAGGTCAGGTTAAGGTTGAAACTGTACTGCTCTGAATGGTTGACTGTACGTTCAGACGTTTTGCTTTTTTTTAGTACATCTGACCTTTTGTAAAACGACTTGATTTATAAGGTTTTGTAAGCCAAGTTGATGGACTCTGCTGGTTTGACTGGCGTTAGGCGTTTTCAGGGGTTGAGGTCAGGGGAAGTCCGTAATGAAGATTTCAGTAGGGGTTTTCTTGACTATGATTATTGAGTTTTAGAGGCATTCTACTTTTGCTATTTGTATTTGTGTTTTTATTAGAGGAGCTCGTGGCTAAGTAATAACAGCCGCTCGGGCCGATCTTTAGGTTAAGCCGTGCTTAACCTAGGTTGGTCTGTGGATGGGTGACCACCCTTACATACCGAGTTTCCTCCGTGCCTCGGTAAGCACCTTAAGCTGTTGGTCCCGGCTGTCATTTGTCTATCATTGGCAGTCGTTACAGGTAGTCAGTGGCCCAAAAGTTAGACAACCAGTCTTACCAAGTGGTATCGTATTACCCCGTATTAAGTGGGTTGTGGAGGTCAGATAAAAATACTGGTTTTCAGCTGCATCCGGTTAGACTGGAAGTCGACCCCAACAAAGTTGGGAAAAAGGCTTGGCAGATGATAATATGTTATTTATTGGTTTGACAGGGTCAGCATCTGAATATTAATACGAGTATTTCACAAATACCAAACATAGCTTCTACTATAACAAGGTGTCACCTTTTTTTTAGGATTTTTAATCATCAAATAACTTCTCCCACTCTGGGCGGAGCGGGAGGGAGTGTCAGACTTTTACTGACTAAAACCCATCCATGTTCCTTCCTCGCCCTTTATGTTCCGGGGCCACGGTATCTTCTTCGAACAGTCCTGCAGCCCCGGCAGGAACAAGATGTCGCCATGCACACTGGTCAAATTCAAGATTGTGCCACGTTGTTCACGTTGTTCAGATTATCAAACTGAACATTTTTCTCCATGGAACCACCATCGTAATCGTAAAAACATAATCAGCTGTCACATACTCGTACATAAGCGTGTAAAATTGACAGTCCGTTTACTGTGTGCTGGGCAAGTGTACACCTGCTCAGGAATAGGATATAAATTGTGTACCTACTTAAGTTTTGTTTGATTACAAGTTACCAACACCTTTTTATTTTACTTTACTTTATTTTTTTTGTTTTTTGTGTACTACTAACAAACTTACTAACGCTTTATTTGTAAAAATGTATGGACTTAATTGTGTCTGAAATAAAGATAATTATTATTTGGTCGAGTAGATATTAGTTTTTTTGTGTGGGGCCGTTGATTATTGTTTCGCGATTACAATGGTGGTCCCATGGAGAAAGTGTTCAGTTTGATGATCTGAAGCACACCCTTGAAATTGACCAGAATGCAAAGCGACACCTTTTATTATGAAGAGTACATTGTTTTGACGCTGTTGCAAGCGCCATGATCACGGGATGACTCCCTGACCCGGAAAGTCAACCCGCGATCATGGCGCTTACAACAGCGTCAAAATATCGGGAAGAAAGTCAACCCGCGATCATGGCGCTTACAACAGCGTCAAAATATCGGGAAGAAAGTCAACCCGCGTTCATGGCGCTTACCACAACGTCAAAATATCGGGAAGAAAGTCAACCCGCGATCATGGCGCTTACCACAACGTCAAAATATCGGGAACTTACGATAATTCAAAATCACGGAAGATATTCCGTAAGTGACAATGTGCTCGTTGGTTTAATTATAACTGGTTAGTTATAACTAGCTGGTTTAAGTTACTGTGTTTTCGTTAGTCGATTATGAGCCATATTTCCATCCACTAAGCTCTTACTCTTGACGGCATCTTAAGAAGCCGTCGCTACTTAACAAAGTGCTTTAATCTTCAAACTTTAACTGGTGTGTTTATAAAAAGAAGCGGCTCCTTTAAGAGCTCTGGCGTGAAAGCGTTAAGTACTTACCTACATTAAGAAAACGTAGTTTTTCCTAATCTTCATTTGTTTTCCTTCGATTCAATATTTTGAAGGTACTAGGTAATTTCTAAAGTGTTTGTTTCTAAATTTGCACTATCTTTTTACCGGAGTATATATATTAAATCGAATACTGTGATAAAACGAAAGTCTGACACCAGTCTTACCAAGTGGTATTGTATTACGCAGCACTAACTGGGTTGTGGACGTCGTCAGATAGGTAGTCGCTCCACGTAAAATGGTACGCAACTGCGCCCGGATAGACTGAAAGCCGATCTCAACATAGTTGGGAAAAGGCTAAGCCGACATCAATCAATGATGTTGAAGAAAGATTTCTTCATCATAGTTAAAATTTTTTCGTGTGTCGTATTACCTCAGTGAAAAACAATCGAGTGAATTTCCCACCCGAACGCAAAATACGCGTTCTGACGTCATACAATACTTAGAATAAAATACTTCAGTAAAATCCGCCACGAAAATGAATGGATTTCATAAAATGAAATTCTTCTATTAATCTCCATTTGTTTTGTTTTTAGTTTACTGTCTAGTCTTCTGTAGGTAAGTGTACCTCGGGTAATTCATGTGTCATATTACTTTGACAGGAAAAAGTAAAACATCAAAATACACTTTTAGTTTCACAAAGTCGTAGTTAAACGCGAAAAAATACATTTTAACACTAATGAACTCGCTGTTACTTAAATGTCACTGCAAAAATTCACAATAATACAACGCAAAAAAGTAGACCAAATAACGAGTACAGTCGTTAACAAAATACATTCACCCAACGTTTTCATTCAATAATACATCGTATCCTGAATTGACTGAATAAATTATTTTACTAATGTAACATAGAAAGATTTAAACCGAAAACGTTTTAACGATTTAAAACAGTATACCTATTTGATTTTAATCAAAACGAAAATTCTCACCAGAGTGAGAGTCCTATTTAAGAGTCCTATTAGTAAGAGACGAGAGATACTTTTATCTTTCTTATAGCGGTAAAATAACACAAATAAGTATCCAGCATGTAGTGCATTTTCTCACCTTATACGTTACCTACCTGTTATTTTATGTTTTTTTATGATACTCTCACCTTTCACGGCTCAGCCATAAACATACATCACGCGCCGACGTTTGGCATAGTATGGTTTTCATCGCCCTCGCTGAACTGATTTAGTAACCGAGATTTATTTACAGCGTGACTAATGGCTGCTGTTTATGATCAATTAGTGTTTAAATCTTGCTTGAATTGTATGTTTTTATGGTAAAATATTTCTTTTGAAGAATAGTCGGTAGTTCTAGGTACGGTTTTTCTCATCTGGCTTCGAAATTGTGTTTTTTGTCTCTGAAGTAAAAGGGTTTCATAAACGCTGCACGCTCCTCAGTCCGGGTGCTTCATTATTTTCGCCATGTTCAAATTCAATCAAAACATAAAAACCACTTTTGTGTAAAAATAATCTATGATCAAAATACTTACGATTTTGGTGTTGAGGTACATAAGCTCGCGCTCGGTGACCCGACGCCGCGCGGTCTCCATTTGCTGCTGCCTGTACTGATTGTACTTATACAGCAAATACATTCCGGGCAGGGCCAATACGACGAACGGTCGCATCAAGTTCGATGACGTAGGCGCGCGCTGCGGCATTTTTTTTTTAACATTATTTTTTAAATCACACAGCTATGCACTTCTGCCCACGACTGTACGTTGCGAAGCGAGCCATGAAAACTCTTTTTGTAATTGAAACTTTATGACTTCAGTATTAAAGATCATTTTGATTTTTGATTTAACAGTTACAGTCACGCCACATTTTATTTACTAAAGTTAAGTTAAAATATTTATGGAAGATTTAATTTTATTAGTAACACTAGAACTATTGCTTATAAGCACTTTATATAGCGTCACTACGGGGTTTCTACGTTTTATAAACGGATTATTGCTTTAGTAATAGACCTATTTATTTACACTGCGATGTTTCAGGACGCTACCGGCATGGTATCTGAAACAAACAACAAGAAGATAATTAGTTGTTTTTAGTATAAAAAGTCACAACACAACGAACAGGACCTGCTGCAGTAGCCTACTATGGGCGACTGCAGGAGCTAAATTAGCAACGTTTTTTGAGGTGGTTCAATTTTCGTCTGAAATTATCTATCTTCTATACTTATAATAAATCTGTAGAGAGGTCAATTCTGTACAAGAAATATATTTACAAAATAACTATCGGGGGGTGATTAGTGATCGATACTGATGCCAAAAATGCAATCAGTAAAATTTTTGTCTGTCTGTCTGTCTGTATGTTATTTATAGAAAAAAAAACTACTCGACGGATTTTAACGAAACTTGGTACAATTATTCTACATACTCCTGAGCAGGTAATAGTATACTTTTCATCACGCTACCATTAATAGGAGCAGAGCAGTGAAAGGAAATGTTGGGAAAACGGGAGAAGTTACTTGGTTTTTTTAGCTTCCGTCGCGTGTGCAGCCTTAATGGTTAAAGCTACATAGAAATCATGTAGGTATAACGGAAATATTCCACATAAAATTATATAAAAAATATCCCAAGACAGCATATGTCTATCTTTTATAGTTGACTCACAATAACACGTGTAACTCCCGATAGCTTCGCAGTTCGGAGATTTGTTATTATTATATTTGTTTACTCTTACGTTTATATCATCACGCTATGACCCACATAAAACATAGGATACATTTTATTCCGGTAGTAAGATCCCATGGGACAATAATCAAACTTCACGCGGGCGAAGCCGCTGGCAGAAGCTAGTGTTAGAATAAAGTTCTAATTAGCTTGCACTAGGTGGTTGTCACTGCGGGCCGAATAGTGCGAAATGAGTGGTTTCGATCGATTTACTAAAAATCTATTGATTGGCCTAAAAAATAAAACACTATGATGATAATATGTTGCTTGTAGAATTATTTGCCAAAAAATCTGAATGGTCCCGTTTTTCTCGTTAAAAGATTTTTTACAGATAAGATAGTAATTTTTTTTATCGAGTAAAATCTATATCTATCTATCTATATCTATACTTATAATAAATCTGTAGAGAGGTCAATTCTGTACATGAAATATTATATTTACAAAATAACTATCGGGGGGTGATTAGTGATCGATACTGATGCCAAAAATGCAATCAGTAAAATTTTTGTCTGTCTGTCTGTCTGTATGTTATTTATAGAAAAAAAAACTACTCGACGGATTTTAACGAAACTTGGTACAATTATTCTACATACTCCTGAGCAGGTAATAGTATACTTTTCATCACGCTACCATTAATAGGAGCAGAGCAGTGAAAGGAAATGTTGGGAAAACGGGAGAAGTTACTTGGTTTTTTTAGCTTCCGTCGCGTGTGCAGCCTTAATGGTTAAAGCTACATAGAAATCATGTAGGTATAACGGAAATATTCCACATAAAATTATATAAAAAATATCCCAAGACAGCATATGTCTATCTTTTATAGTTGACTCACAATAACACGTGTAACTCCCGATAGCTTAGCAGTTCGGAGATTTGTTATTATTATATTTGTTTACTCTTACGTTTATATCATCACGCTATGACCCACATAAAACATAGGATACATTTTATTCCGGTAGTAAGATCCCATGGGACAATAATCAAACTTCACGCGGGCGAAGCCGCTGGCAGAAGCTATTAATTATATTATGTTTTCAAAACACAATCATACTTGCATATATCCTGAAGAATATCATATATTTTTCTCGTTTGTTTATTGCAGTGAATCGTATACTTTCAGGTAAGTATTAGGACACTCGCGTTTAGCTCATGTAGTCGCCTTAAAGCAGTATTGTTTTAATCTTACTGCAGAGTGGGAGAGGCGCTAGGCTTTCTCCATAGCTCCGTCTCTTACACACACTGGAGTGACATTAAAGATTTCATGGTAGGCCCCCTGTACTCGCGCGTCGTATTGTTCTGGTCAGGATTTAGGACACTCGACAGGGTCAACAATTAAATAATTATATTAACTTTTATTTATTTATTTATAGTCAATTAAAACGATAAAAAACCAATTACAATCATTAATAAAGGGGCACTAATTGCAATTATACATATAAAAAACAGAAATAATTTATAGACGACCCGATTGGCGTAGTGGTAGTGACGCTGCCTGACGTTCTAAGGGTTCTGGGTTTGAATCCCGGTGGCAGCGAATGTTTGTGTGATGAGCATGGACATGTGTTTCCGAGTCATGGATGTTTATATGTATAATAAGTATGTATTTACAAATAAAAAAGTATATATGTAGTATATCAACTATCTAGTGTCCACGACACAAGCTTTGCTTAGTGTGGCACTAGGTGGCGCTGTGTGTTATACATTTAATTTCTTGAAAATAATGTTTTATGCTACCTCTATAAAGAAATTCTTGTTCAAACGGTAAAAAATCAAATAAGTTCCATCAGAATTTAAAATTCTGCCCTAGCATGAAAATCTCTTCGAAATAACCTTTATTTATCGAATAAAATATCAAACTCGGGAATTAAACAAAGAATTTTCTCAAAAAAGAAGTCAAGCTTCTCATGTTAGGTAAACATGGCCGCTACATATTTCTGGGCACGTAAAAAGAGCTGTAGAATAAACTTATGTGCATACATTAGTAGCCCGGACTTCCGCATGCCTGCTTGCTGTTTTACTAATTAAAATCTACCACACACACCTACAGCTGAGTGGGTAAAATGGTAAAAAAAATGCGGGGCAGTCTTTTGGAGACTGCCAATACCTAAAAGTGAAGACTAAGTAATCTATGTAAATGTGCAACGAGTCGTGCCCCGCGCACGTCTAGTGGTGCTACGCCGTAGCGGATCGGCTACGAGTGCTACAAAGTGTTAGGTGACGGTCACGCGAAATCCGTGATTTCTGTTTACCCAAAAAGTGCTCAATGCGCCCAAAGAAGTTAACACTTCAAAAAGTTGTGTGGTGAAATTATGTTGAAGAAACAAGATGGCAGTTCTGAATTTGGCTACCATCCTTCTACAACTGTGTATTTTGCAAATGGAACGTACTAGGTACAAACAAAGTGGAGTGGACGGGAAAACAAAGATCTAGTGATTATCTGTACATACATGGGCAAACAAATGTCTGGTCTGGAAGTGGCCTTCTTACCTCGGATTTTAGCGAATGGCTAAGAGTGTTACGGCGTGTTACGTGACGGTCATAATTTTTGTTCACCCAAAAAGTGCTCAACGCGCCTAAAGAAGTTTTAACTACATAGTTAATATTTTAACAGTAAAATGAAGTGTAAACAACCACTAGAGATCATCAACATCATTTTCCTGTACTTGTCCCATGTCCATGTCCATGTCCATTCTCCTCTGTCAACCGTTAACGCTATCAATTACTCCAATATCTTTCATTCATTTCATTTCATAGTACTATAAAATAATTGTATTTTCTAAGAGACATCGTTGAAATAACAGAACGTATAGGATTGGCTCTGCGGTCACTCACAAGTGTATTTAAGCGGTCAAGTGTAGCAAATATTGGCAATAGTTTTGTTCAGGGGGTAGCTGTGAACTTCATAATACGTATCCATGTGAATTGTATATACATAGTTAAAAATAAAATAAATAAATAAATATCGCTGGACATTAACTCACAGCGCCACCTAGTGCCACACTAAGCAACGCTTGTGTCGTGGACACTAGATAGTTGATATACTACATATATACTTTTTTGGTTGTAAATACATACTTATTATACATATAAACATCCATGACTCGGAAACAAATGTCCGTGCTCATCACACGAACATTTGCTCCTACCGGGATTCGAACCCAGGACCCTATGAACGTAACGGCTCGGATACACCGAATCCGTCATCGGCCGAAGTATGCTCGAGTACTATTTATTATTAAATAGTTAAGTTCTCATTTTAAATCAATCGAAAATACTCATTTCGCACTATTCGGCCCGCAGTGACTGAAGTAACAACCACTTTGTAGTGCAAGCTAATTAGAACTTTACTCTTACAGTATTTCAAACGAAGTTTGAACCACCACAAATAGAGTTGCTTATTTAGCTGATGTCGTCGCCTTAAGTACTTGAAAAAAGACGATGTCAGCCTAAACATATTTGAGTTTTCAAGAAGTTTAACACCATAACCACCTTCTCCACGTCATTGGTCTACCTAGTGGGGGTTTTCCAACGCAACGTCTTCAGATTCGCGGTCGCCATTTCAGAACTTTTCAGCCCCATCGGCTATCCGTTCTGTGAGCAATGTGCCCTGCCCACTGCCGCCGGCAGTTATATGAATTATTAGGGCCGGCCGGTACTAATAATTCATATAATTGTTTATCATTATATATTTTTTTATTTTTAGATAACACTGTACTTCAACTTTTGTTTTCTTGTGGTCCCAAAATACCACTCACAAATATTTAGGGACCGGGACCGCGGTCTTGGTCTTGAACGCCCCCCGACCCAAATAATGCCCAAAAAAAAACCACACCCATTCATTTTCCTAACTACAAACACTAAACGATTTTCAATTTCAGCCAACAATGTACCAGGCAAACATAAATTAGTGGAAGTATTCGATAACTGCGAAAGCTGCTGTCCCGAAACACTGCTAATAAGCGTGGGACGCCAATGAGCCGATTGATAGCTTCCTCTAGGGAGCAATGTGGCCAGTGTAATAGGTTATTTTCCTCGTATCGACAGCTATAAATGTTCGTAACACGATATTTAATGGCGTATCGGTATAATCGGAGAAAAATGGCCGGTATTATGGGGCGTTGATGGTGGTTCGAACATGAGGGCGCAAAAGTTTATGTTCATTCCAACTGCCATTTATTATTATGCATTTTCTCTTGACCGAAGTTTTCTTAAAGTTGAGGTGTGAGTCGACGTACTATTACGAATTAATGTCCGTGAATAAGCCGGGATGTGCTTCTGACAATGCTCTAGGCTCTTCACAAATAACCAAATAAGAGTGAAGATTAATAGTCGCCTTGACCGGTTTGCCCCACGGCGGCCATTCTTAGCAGAGAGTAGTCATCGGCGCGGGAGATATTATAGTGCAGTTGCACAAGTGTGTGCGCAGGCGCAGTTGCACTTTCTGTTCATTTACTCTCATACTCCGAAGGGACGGCAATCCGACACGAGCTGAGAGAGATCAGGCGTCCGCAGGACCACGTGTTTTCCGAGGCACCCCCGGTATAGGCGTGACGACCGCAACAGTATCAAAAAATTACAAATCTATTTAGTCCGTCAGTTAGATTACTGGAAAATAATGGACACGTATTTTTTGTTTTTGTTAATCAATGAATATTGACAAAGATAAAACGCAAGTGGGGGCTCGTGACGTCAGAACTTTAAATTATACCTAGGCGTGACGTATTGAGGAATTTTAAAAGCGTCGTATCTTCGTCAATTTTGATTTACGTGACAAAAGAAAAAATACGGGTCAAATATTTTTTAATGATCTACCTGATGGATTAATTATTATTTTTTTGACGTCTCCCCTATTATACCGTCAACTTCCAAACTCCAAGCTGAGAAACTATAAATCGGAAAACCCGATAGCAATTTCCCAACCCAGGACCCCACGCTGTCGTGGTTGCAACCACGAGAACAACGAGGCAGGAACGAAGAGTGAAGATTAAAATTCTAGGCATACCAATCAGACTTTGATATTCCCACTGCTGGGACACAGGCCTCCTCCCTTTAAGAAGGAATCCACTCTCATTGTCTAATATATCTTGTCAACACTCTTCATTCTCTTGCCCTTGCCCTTTGTAGGCGGAGCATGACTTCTTCTTCCATACTTACTTCTCTTTTACTCGTCATCGCAACATACAATTCCTTTCTAGCCATATTCCTTCACACAGTATATCCATCGTTTCTTTGGTCTTCCTCTACTCTTAAAACCATCTACATTCATCATCATCTTCCTGTCCTTGTCCCATTTTATTTGGGGTCGGCGCAACACGTTTTCTTCTTCCATTCTCCCCTGTTAGACGTCACGGCATCATTTACTCCTTTCTCTTTCATATCAGTCTTTACACAATACATCCATCTTTTCTTTGGCCTTCCTCTCCCACTTCATCCATCAATACTAATGTCCATCACTCTTTTAGTCACATGCGCTTCATCCCTCCTCATTACATGTCCATACCAACCCAAACAACTTCCTTTCAATTTTTCAGTTACAGGTGCCACATTCAAAATTCCTCTAATATATTCATTCCTTACTTTATCCATCAAAACCATCTACATTCATACTCAACATAATATATCTCGCCAACACTAGAAAAAACTGAAGAAAAAACTCTGGAAGACAAACATAGGAACCGGTGTTTTCTGAGCAAGAGTCCGCGACGTTCAGACCTTCATTATTTTATAAAACCTAAAAGTTTCTCTGTTTAGTACCTAATACAGGTATAAATTATCCTTGAGTATAAAGTTTGGATTAGGTACGGTTCCTTTGAAAGTTATCAGATAGCAAAGGTGGTTAAAATTGGTCCTCACTTTCGTTAAAGTACCTTAAGGCTTAAGGTATTTTAACGAAAGTTATCTACACTATATAATATATAATAATAATAATATTATAAAGAGGAAAACTTTGTTTGTTTGTTTGTTTGGTTGTAATGAATAGGCTTAAAAACTACTGGACCGTTTTTAAAAATTCTTCCACCATTCGAAAGCTACATTATCCACGAGTAACATAGGATATATTTTATCCCCGTACTCCCACGGGAACGGGAATTACGCGTGTGAAACCGCGTGACGTCCGCTAGATCTCGATAAAATGAGTTTTTATGGTGTCAAAAACTCATTTTATCGAGAATCACTGTCAAAATCTAATCGAGTCCTATCGAATCCTACGTACTTACACTGCAGTTTTGATAAGAATATTTTATTTGGAACAATATACTCGTACATATATTCGGGACCTACACAGGGCAACTATTAGGTTTTATAAAATAACGAAGGTCTGAACGTCACAAGCCTTTAGTCCATTATTCCCGTCCCACAACATTGGTAAAACTATAGCATCGTGTTTGGAACTTTCGTGCCACAAAGTCGTATTCAACAAGATTCAACAGGGTGTCAAACTGCAAACATTATGAGACGGAAGTGAGGAAAATGGAGGCTTAATAATACATTGCAAGGCTGTTATTTAAAACAATCACTTTAAATATAGGTTACTGATTACTGTTTCTGACTGCCATTTTAGGAAAAAGGCGTATATAAACTCATTATTGAAGGTATGTTATGATTCCTGAAACTAGGTCAAAAGAGAAAAGTTTCATGACTTAGTTGTTTTTTTCGAATAATCATCGTCCTAATGGCTTTAAAGCAGCTTGAATGATGAATGATGACGGAAGGCACCCGTACTTCGAAAATACAAATTAGTCTGTTTTCATTGGTACTATGTTTTTAGACCTAGGGATTTTTTTGGTAGCTTATCTGGCCATCCATCTGCCTAGTCTCTCCCAATTATGTTTGGGTCAGACAGATTTCAGTCTCAACCGGATGCAGCTGAATACTAACTTGTTAATTTATCTGGCAAACTCAATAAAAAACTTTGGAAAACATTGTTCAATCCATTTTATGTACTAAAAACACAAGAAAATAAATATATGAGATAACATGTGAGCAAAACGTAGCTATTGTTTTTATTTTCTGCTTCAATATTGAAATAGTTATGTGTAAATAGTGGGTAGTTTTGTGCAGCATCGCATAGGGGTGAGTTCAAATAGAGGTAGGTACATACTACATGATACACAATTTAATACGGTATAGAACTTTTCAAATAAACATTTCTGTGAAAAAATACAGTAGGTACCAATCAAAATTGAATTCTCCTGTAGTTGAACCAAACATAGCTACCAGTTTTTAATGTACTCTCTCTTTGATGGTGGACGTACAGAAGGTTTTATATGAAACTTTAAAAATTTACTAATTTATTTACAAAATTCTTTTCATACTTGAAACTTACTTACATGAAATGAAATAACTGCAGACTTGAAGAGGGGAGATTGTTCTCACTATTACAATACCTATTATTTACTATTAGGTTGAGTAAAAACTTTACGAAACTACCAACGAAAACCTCTCCCTACTTTTTTACCCAATACCCTTTTTTAGTTCGCGGTTATTTCAATTATCCCTTGAATATTGTTATAAAAAAATTCACTTCACTAGGACACTACACAACTATGTCTATAAGAATCTTGTCGGGGTTCCAGATTTGAATATTTGCGGCGTTTCATCCGAAATCGTAGAAGATTCCAGACGAAATTCGGACAACTCCGAATTCATTCAGTTCATGATTGAGTAGCACGAATACGCACGAACATTCCCGATCTCATTGTTCAGACAGAATGTCTTCGGTGACCTTTGTGATTGTGTTGGAGGAGTACGAAAAAATATACGGGGTGACGAGTTAGATTTGAGGAAAATGATGTGAGAAAAACACTATGTAATGCTGGTTGGTATAGGACCCGCCCTATTACGTAACGCTTGAAAAACTATCCAAAGTAAATAAACAAAGAAGCCGGAGAGTAAAACCACAGTATAAAAACAGGAGCAGTAGTGCATCTACAGCTCAATCCGCGTTATAATTACCTACCGTACTTGGCTGTCTTAGGGTTGTCACTTTTAGCTATATTTAAATTTAGTGCCTAGAAATGTGTTGTCTGGTTTTCATTGAGATCTACTGCATACTTTTTTTTATCTCTTATTTTAAAATTTAGAGGGGGGGGGGACATTTTGGATGGGTCTATCTTTCAAACGATTGTAACGCAATGTAACGCATTCAAAACATTGTTCTGATGAGCTATGTCTCTTAGACTATTATCAAAAAATATTCTACAACAAAGAGTGTGAAATTTACGATGAACACAATGTTTACTATTTGTTTTACCTTATATTTCCTAAACTACTGGACCGATTTACATGATTTTTGCATGGATATCGGTTTTAAGCCAAGTCCAACGTTTTTACATTAATTTGAACGTCATATCTTAATTAACAAAAAATCACCTTTTCAAGCTACGTAAATATGTGACACAAAACTTTAAATTACATTTTTCTTGGTCTTATTGGACTTTAAAAATGTGATGATGCTACTTCATCATAATACTATGAAGATTCCAATAAGATGCTATAAAAAATACTTATTTACGACCTAAAATTATTATCACAAGTTTTCAAAACACAAAATTTTGATTCAAAACTAAAACGACTCACGATGCATTTTACGTATGGCCATTACTTGCACCCTGGTGTGGAGAAAGAGTCTCGTCGCCGACACCGTCGGTAAGTACGTAGGTACCTACCTATTGGAAAATAATGGACACGTACTTTTTTGGTTTTGTAAATCAATGGTCAATACTAAGATAAAACGCAGCAAAATTCGGGAGTGCGGGCTCGTGACGTCAGAACTCATTCAAAATTATACTACGTCACGTTCGTAAATTTTGGTTTGTGTAACAAATGAAAAAATACCTACGGGTTAAATATTTGTTAATAATCTAACTGACGGACTACCTAATTAGATTTCTTTTGTCGTCTACCCTATTCGTCAATCATTTTAAATTACGTATTTTTTAACTTTTAGTTACTT
The DNA here is from genome assembly GCA_916618015.1 of Xestia c-nigrum. Lineage (NCBI taxonomy): Eukaryota > Metazoa > Arthropoda > Insecta > Lepidoptera > Noctuidae > Xestia > Xestia c-nigrum. Next base: position 17,172,622 of record OU745261.1, on the reverse strand, counting down.
CTCAGTATTTTAGGTAGGTATACCTAAATCTATAATAATAATAATATAATAATGAGAAATCGGCATAACTCAACGGGAATCTATTGTCAGATCAAGTACCTAACATTCTAGTGGGAAAGTAGACCTGCCTACTTCGTCTGTCTAATAGAAGACTAATTCAACATAAAAATAACTAGGTAGGTATCTCAGCATCAATAATAAATTATATGCTAGAATAAGCGACTTGCTAACCTTTCCTGTTAGTTTTTAGACACCCATACACACAGCAATAGGTTCTCCTGCGATAATCACCCATTTTTAATTTATTTACGTATGCCTTTAAGTCGTGACGCGCGAACTTTGTGCAGTGTGCAAGTCTCGACTGGCGGCAGTAAGACACGGGTCGAGATTTTGTTAGAGTGTGCGTGCGGCGACGTAAAGATAGTATGACGCACACATACAAGCCGAGTGCGGTGCGTTTATATGAAGATATCCTACTTGTCTTTTTTATACTTTGGTAAAACGGATAACTTATGGATAAAGGTTAATAGTAGGTACGGTCGAACAAGCTAATTGGTTTACAGTTTAACCAACAAATGACATTGTAAAGTGTAAACCAAATAGCTTGTTCGACCATACAATGCTTATTCTCATATCTTGGCGTTTGACGATTCTGTCAATGATGTTATAGATATTAGGGCATACGAAACGGTTTTTCTTGGTTCTAAAAAACCGGGAACCACCGGGTTTTAGCGGTTAAAACGGTATTTTTTAAGTAACACCCGGGTTTTTCAGGTATTTTCAGATTTTTCATTAAATGAAAAATGATGTTTGTTTTTATGGTTTTTACAAACACTTTCACACGTCTTTTTTTAAATGCGGCGTACGGGCAGGAAGTCCAACCTTTCTTAGGAGACTCTGGGAGCTTATGACGGAACGATATGAAAATCCACTCATCACTTAGACAGAACTACAGGTACTCAAACAGCAAAATAATTAGAAAATTGGTAAGACGCGATCTTCGATGCAGAAAAACTAGGGGCCGAATGTGTCCGTCTAACTAATTGGGAGGAGCCACCTGACGAAATTGACTAAATCTAGTGGGGAATGGGAATATCGTTGTTCCGAAGCCGAAGACTCTTTTGGAAGTCGAAAACTAATACGGGCTTTGTTTCCAAAACAAAAACCCCTAACGGGTTTTGAAAATGACCGATGCCCTAATAGATACCTACACCTCTACCTGACCCTTTGGAAATAAGCAGGCTCAATAATATGTTGCTACACATGAATTCCCTCAGTAAACTGTAAACTGTACACTCGTATATATCTTTGTTTCAGGCAACAAACTGCCTGAAAAACAATAGAACATTTATGTTTGCTCAAGCCACTCGTTACCAAATTATTTATTTATGAACAGACTTTAAGTCACCATCCAAACACTCAATCATCAATCAAAACACACAAAACTTGGCAAAACAACAACACCCTTTCTTTAGCCTAAAACTCATGCGAAATAAAATGGCGAGTCCCTTCTGTCCTTATAGCATTGATCAGTTACGTCACGACACACAATTGAAAGTATCGAGCGGGCTTTAAGATTCATGGTATTGATATAAGTCGGTGCCAGTCCACGATATCGACAGGATAGTGAGCGAGCGACGGCACGAATCACTTTGATCGACAGCCACGGCATTTTGGTGCCGTTCGGTTTGTACTCGACAGATGTAGGTGAATTTGTTGGGGTGTTGAGTACTTATATACGTGGTTGAGATTGTTTGTTCTTTTTGTAAGATGGTTATAATCTAATTGTTTTTAAATTAGGAATTTTTCAGTAGCAGCCACGGAGTTTGGATATGTGCCCAATTGTTGGCAGGACCCCTAAGGTCCATGTTTACCGAAAAGATAACCGTCTGATTATCTAAAAACAGCTGTCAATGTGACATATATCCATACAAAAATGTGTTTTAAACACCTGTTTAAGATAATCAGACTGTCATCTTTTTGGTGAACTTTACTCTAATACATGGGACTTTAATATTGCTTAAGCGCAGAATGATAACTGGCGAAAGTACACTCCTATTTTAGATATACCTCTATTACCTAACCTTGGTCAGGCGTGATGTTATGTTTTATTATATTGGCAAGTTTCCTTAATGGTCATTTGTGAATCCTTGTTGTTGAAAAATAACCTCTTACGAGCACAACCATAATTAAATTGCCAAACAATACGATTTTCTAGGATTTAAAATAAAAATAGTCTAGGCCATTAGGTACTTGTCTGAATATAAACTTCAATATCTATAACGAGTCATCATAAGAACAGATAAAAAGTGTGAAAATCGAATGAAAAATCACAATGTTAAAGAAAACAGAGGCGGAAACAACAAAAAGCACAGTTTAAATAAAAAAAAATATTGATAATCGCTGGCCATAAGTATAAAGCACACAGTATTCCTGATTTCCTGATACACATACCTACATAACCAATCGAGTTCTATTGATCAAGCAACAGTAAAATCTCTGACATACATTTGACATTCCGCGAAAACGGCCTTGAACAAACAATCAAGTAATTTGTATTCCGGGAAAGCATTACTCAGGTTAACGTAATTACAATAAAACCGCTAATCAGTTAGTATGAGACATGATTGGTTGTTTTCATGCATTTTAACATAGTCAAGAATATTTAGTAGAACTTCCTAGTACATCGTTTTGAGCTTAGAATTAAGTAGTTCGGCTTCGTTTACGTGCGTTGTCTTTGTAGCTCGTGCCCGCCTGACAATAGTGTCGATTCTGTTGTCATCATCATCTGCCTAGCAGGGGTCAGCTTCCAGTCTAACCGGGTGCAGCTGAATACCAGTATTTTACATGGAGCGACTGCCTATCTGACCTCCACAACCCAGTTAATACTGGGTATACTGGGTAATACCCCTTGGTAAGACTGGTTGTCAGAGTATTTGGGCCACTGACTACCTGTAACGACTGCCAAAGATAGACAAAAGACACAGAGACAGCCTGGACGTGTTTTCGGAGGCTCGGAGGAAACTCGGTATGTAAGGGTCTCGATTCTGTTGTGCACAAACTAAACTTAATTTAGGCTATTGCTATCTTTTATATTCTATAGCCGTCCTTTTCACGCACTGCCTTTTAGGGCAGTGCGTGAAAAGGACGGCTATAGCTATGAACTAAGTAAAAGATGTCAAACTAGCTTATGCCTTGCGCTTCACCGTGTTTTTAGTCGACATGTTTTTACGTGCACCCTTCCTTATTTGTATGGAAATATTGGTTCCAATTAAATTTGACAGCTCTAAATTACGTCCGTCTCTTTCTCGTTTTATTAGAGAGAAAAAGATAACAATAACCTAAATTGTGCACAACAGAATCGACACCAGTGTCTTTTTAAAAGTTTAAAACTAATACCCAGAGCAACTACGATTAACACGTCAACTAAAATGCATTAACAAGACGTTGATGTAATTTAATCAACCTCATCACGGAGCCGTTAACCAAGCATTCCTGTACATCAAACTAAGTAACTTTAAGCATTTATTGCTAGGAATTATAATGTATAGTAGGTAGAACTCTGTTTAACGCACTCCAAACATTGTGCTGATGGATGGATTGAAAAGTACGGGGATCGTGGGGGTGTTTAAAGTAATAATCTTGCTATAAAAGATTAAAAAAAAACAAGAATTAAAAAAATGGAACTTATACCCCCAATATCTCCGTAACTAGAAGATTCTCATAAAAAAATATCGCAATGAGACACAGAGGTTTTTTTTACACCTTTTATTACTGAACTCGGAAATTTATCGAAGTATTCGTCGAGTATCGAACATTTTTGTAGCCGGAAGATTTTGAAACTTAGCCCCTTCGTACACAACGAAGGGGTTAAGTTTCAAAATCTTCCGGTGATAGAAACTGAGTTACGCAATTGGGGTGCTGCGGGCTTTTAAATGAGCTTGAAATATTCTGTGAGCTTCTTCCAATCCTAAGTTTTTTTCAACTTTGACGTGTCTGCCAGTCTTCCGACTTTAGCCGAATATTAATTCGAAGTTTACAGTCGAATAGTTTCTCTTCGCACGCTAAGACGTAGAACTCTCGAAGTCGTGCATTCGGTTTGAAGTGTTTGCTAATGCATTAGAAATTGCATCTGCTGCCAAGTTTCAAAACTTATCTTAATGTGTGTGTATGAAACTGTCTATAAAATTACTTAACTTAGATTATTGATTACTATGAATGATTTTTTTAATTCACTCAAACTCGAAGTACGATTTACAGGTGCTTTTGGGAGACAAGTCAGTTAGTCATAATGTTGCCCGTTCCAGAACGTAGATAATTTTTTTTTTTTTTTCTCCTGCGGACCTTACCAGTTGACAGCGTTGAGGAGGAGTTTTTTGACGCCATTTTTTAAGTTTAAAGTTTAAGTTAGTTTAGTTTATTTTAATTTAGAATTGTATGTAGCATTATTCTTTTAAATGTATTTGTTACTTTCACGAATTTAAATGTTTTTATTTATTAAACCTTTATGCACGAGTTGAAACTGTACCAAGGCGGACTTAATTACGGGGAGCATGCGTAGTTCATACAAACGTAATACCAAAATAAATAGTAAATCAAATACATTCTTAAGGTAGTGTGTATTTATTTCGATTGGATTACAGAACATAGATATATGTTCCCAAATATATATTATGAAAGGACAATGATATAAAGACGAGATATGACGAAACTAAAATTTCTATAGGAATCTTGTCTTTCTCATATCTCATGTTAAAGTCAATTTCCATTCAAAATATACATTTGGGAACCTATATATTCTGTAATTTATTCGAAATAAATACACACTACCTTAATATTATGGTTGTTTTTCACAAATTATTTTGGTATTACGTTTGTATGAACTACGCTTGCTCCGCACTTGAGCATTTCTACCAGTTTAACTTAGTGTGATGCAGAAAAAAAAACAAATGAAGTGGAATAACGCAAAATGTCAAAATGCAAAATTCGAGCAAAAAACTTCCTCCTAGCTTTCCCTTTCTCACTGTCCAATCACATCAATATTAAAACCCAATTCGATTCTCTTTTGGAAACCCCAATTCCGATTTCAATAAGACAACGGAACATGAAGAAGTCACTCGGCGTTCCCTCACAAATCTGTGATCCTGGTACTGTTTAAGCCGCTGGAAGTTTCTAGTGCGAACGTCAAACGATTCGGTGCGATGTTGGGATGGCTTTCCGCTGATTGAGCTCTGGATTAACAGGCGTGTATCAAACAAACTTCAGCTTTCGTGGACACCACACCTGTTTACTTTTCATGCATCCTTAGTACACACATATCAATATTAAAACCTTTCTCTTTTATCATGAATTCCATTTTCAAAAAAGACACCGGAACATGAAGAAGTCACTCGGCACTCTTTCACAGATCTGTGATCCTGATACTGTTTAAGCAGCCGGAAGTTTCTAGTGTGAACGTCAAACGAACTCTTTACTTTTCTTGCAACCCCAGTAAAATCACATCAATATTAAAACCTTTCTCTTTAGTCAATAAGAAAATGCCGCATAAAGAAGCCACTCGGTTTACTTACTGATTAAGCAGCCGGAAGATTCTAGTGTGAACGTCAAACGATCCTGTGCGACGCGCGACATCGGGATGGCTTTCCGCTGATTGAACTCTGGGATAACAGGCGTGTAATAAGCTTAGGCTTAGAGCATCGCTGCTGAATGTTTTGTGCATATTCCACTGTAATCGTGTAAAATCAGCTTGAATTGCTGTTTAGAAATGATTTCTTTTAGGATAAGTATCACAATATTAATTTAGAGGGTACGTATAATAATTTTCCAGTAACTTGACAACTTCTCATTGTAAACTCCATTTTTTGCACTTTATTGTTGTGTTGCTGCTGCTTGCTTTCTCCTCTTAAAGATAACCTCCTTTTGTTTAATTGTATTTTGAAAATAGAATACTGCAATCTCGATTAGAGGTTTTAATACCATAAACGTTACTTTTCAAACGACTTCCAAAAATTTCCGTGTGGTCCCATTTCAATTTGGTTAAGATCTGACTCTGATCTTCGGAGATATAAATGGAACTCTTCAAAAATACACGGCAAAGCTGCAGTAATTGCTGCAATCGCTTGGTTGTTTATTGTTTATGTAACATAGTGACGTAACATCACGCCTGTATGCTCTGAGGGAGTACGCAGAAGTGTACAAAACACCCAGATTTCGACAGTTAGATGTGTTAAGTTCCATTTCATGGGATCCTGGAGAAATAGAGGGAATTCCTTAAATTTTATAGGCACACCGGAAGCGATTTGAGTAGTTTTAGGAAGAGTACGTTCTTGGAGTGATCCCATTTCAATTTAAAGATCTGATGAAGAACTTGGGAAGATAGGCGACGGGAACTCTTCAATAAATGATAGCAAATGTACTGGGATCGCTGAAATCTCATGTCTTTCTTTTGTTTCATAACAAAAAATCACGTCGTTACGCTGTGAAAGGGTAAGCACATATGAACCACTAAAAAGTGAAAAACATTTTTTTTTTGCAAAAAATATAACCGACTTAACACAAAAAAGTGAAAAATAACTTTAGCTTCAGAAGTCGGTGACAGAAAAACTAAATCAATCAAACAAAGGTCACCGACACTGCAAAAAAGTTTTTATTGTCAGTAATCACTTTAGCGACATAATTATACAGACAGAAAAAAACCTGTTAATTACAAACTCACTTGATAAACATGGCCTATAACTTCGTAATGAGTGCGTAAATGAGATTTTTACACAAATAACTACTTAATATGTTAATTCGATTGTTAATCACAGAAACAATATTTCACATAAATGTATGTTTATGTAGGTTAAACGTTCGGTTTATAACCAATGATTATAATTAGAACATTAAAACGGTTCATTAACTTTTATTTTGATTTAGCTGATAGGATTTGCACTAATTAGATTTAGGTTGATTTCATTAATTTTATTGTGATTCTATTCATGCGTTAATTTAACTGCCGGGCTTAATTCATGTTGTTACCAATTGGATTAATATTTGGTAATGTTAATTAAACGATACGTCGTCAATAGCTTCAGTTTCAACCTCATACAGACACTCTAACACTATTGTAATGAAGATAAAAGCATACGGTGCCAGGTTTCAGAAATGGGGGCAAGATCTAGAAATATTGAAAAAAAAGAAGTACTTTATTGTATATCGGGCTGATGTTGGAACTCCACCTCCAAAGTGCGACTTCCGTGCATGTTTGAATCAAAATAAAACTGCCATGTATACTGGGTGGAAGCTATCAACGCTGAACTACCTCAACCGTTGCATACTATAATACGGAATGATCTTAGGAGACTAAGGGCCAGTTTCACCGGTTGCGGATAAAGTGTCGGTTAGCCTATTAGAAACTTATCTGCCAGATAAACTAACACTTTTGGTTTCACAGGTGTCGGATAGCGATATCTGGTAGATAAAGTATTAGTTATAACCAGCCTTTAAGTGGTAGATAGTATTAACTATCAGATAACTAACCGACACTTTATCCGGAACCGGTGAAACTGGCCCTAAGCAGAACTTTTCATAAACTTTTGGTACCCGTTCACATCAGATTTAAAAAAAAAAATACCTACATTTTCCGTCTGTGAATGTGGATCAGAATTTTACAAAAAAAATATGGATTGTCTCCTAAGATCATTTTCGTGTAGCTGCAACGGTTAAGATAGTTTCCGTACTGCCCCGCTAAAAGTTTTCACCCAGTATAATTATATATTTTATTATGTATTATCATACCATGCACAACTTTTGTACGTAAAAACTATAAATACGCTGAAGGAAACTAGCCAGAACGATTTGTAATCTATCTATCTATCTATACTTATAATAAATCTGTAGAGAGGTCAATTCTGTACATGAAATATATTTACAAAATAACTATCGGGGGGTGATTAGTGATCGATACTGATGCCAAAAATGCAATCAGTAAAATTTTTGTCTGTCTGTCTGTCTTTCTGTCTGTCTGTCTGTCTGTATGTTATTTATAGAAAAAAAACTACTCGACGGATTTTAACGAAACTTGGTACAATTATTCTACATACTCCTGAGCAGGTAATAGTATACTTTTCATCACGCTACCATTAATAGGAGCAGAGCAGTGAAAGGAAATGTTGGGAAAACGGGAGAAGTTACTTGGTTTTTTTAGCTTCCGTCGCGTGTGCAGCCTTAATGGTTAAAGCTACATAGAAATCATGTATAACGGAAATATTCCACATAAAATTATATAAAAAATATCCCAAGACAGCATATGTCTATCTTTTATAGTTGACTCACAATAACACGTGTAACTCCCGATAGCTTAGCAGTTCGGAGATTTGTTATTATTATATTTGTTTACTCTTACGTTTATAATATTCTCACTCAACCCCAATTTTGAAACTTCACGCGGGCGAAGCCGCTGGCAGAAGCTAGTATAAAATATATCTGTCAAGAGAATATGATAGATACGACTATGCAGCGGAATTCATGTAGCCAAATCTTCGAGGCGGCCATATCGACAACTCATAGCATACCGCCTTACTTAATATTCAAGGCAGATACCATGTATTTGACTTAGCGGACTCAGAGCAAGAGAAACGCCTTAATTCTCAACTGAAATAATATTTCGAGAAGTTGTAAATACTTTTTCAATATGGACTTTGAGAGAGATGTAAGGATGGAGTACCTACTTATTTACCTTTCACTTCATTTACTTAAATTAACTCAAATAAGTTAAGAGGAAATGATCTCAAGATTGAAATGAAAGATTGGGTCGCAAATATTGAAATTATTTGAGCATTTTTACGAACGAATCAATGATATTGCTGTATCTACACCATACGTATATGCAGATTGATCATATTGAAGTAATAATAATAATAATATGAAGAATGAATCTATAAGAACCATCACTTTTAGGTGTAAGAAATATAGGTGAGATAAACTGGCCTTGGGTTTCATCGCACTTAATAACAGCACCAGATTGGCACAGGTCAGATATACTTAAAAGTAAATTGTTAACTTCGTCTTTGGAAAAAAATGGATTTTTTGGTTGAATTTTTTGATTTATAGGGCCATTTAATGGTATTTTGTAACCAGTTACATATTGTAAAATAATTGGATCATCGCAGATCGACTGCCAGGCATAAACAAAATATTTTAAGCGACCGGCATGAGGGATTACCTCGTGAGCTGGCAACACAGGGAGTCAACAAGTCGTTGTCATTTAAAAAATATTTTTATTTGCATTTTATAATTACAGTTAATATATTAATTAACCAAATTCTAGCTCCGATTTTATAAATACCTACAATAGTTTTAAATACATCTATCATCAATACAATGAAATCCATATATTGCAAGAAGAAACGTAAAACATCTGTGACCCCAAATGACATATTATGTCATATTTTGATGAATCGTTCAATATAATATAATAAAATGGAACAACGACAATGTTGACCAGAGCTGCAGCTCGACGCGCACGATTACCGCCTCCGGACCCGTCGCTCAGCTCCGCCTCGCCGCCGCCGGAACCCAGCTCCATCGTGAGTGCTGTGACACCGGCCGTGGCAGTTGCGTCGAGCTCGAGTGACGAGTATATCTCTCCGCCCACGACGCCACCACCTGCTCGTCGACGGGGAGGACGCCGGCCGCCGGACGGCTTAGGACCTCGAGGCCCACCGGCTTCTGATAGGGTCCCAGCTCCCGGCGGAAGTGTGCAGCGCATGCGATGGACGTCATCGAACAATGAAAACGTCATGCGCGCATACTACGGGGCTACAGAGGGGGGAAACAACCTGACCGCGTACCGTGTTAGGATGCTCTCTCTGTTTCAGGTGCTTGAGCCAGCTGTCAACGTGTCGGCACAACGACTGTCGGATCAGGTGCGAGTTATCCAGCGTAATCGTATGTTGGATGACACCGTACTTGATCGCTTGCGAACTGAAATGCAGAGTAGCCATGTCACTGCCATGCCGCCGTCGCAGGCTGTGGTTTCACCACAGTCTTCCTCGATACCAAATCGCGATGGTGACGTGAGTAGTGAGATGGTTACTAATGTAAGTACCCAGTGCAATGAGGATATGAGGAGTGCTTTGGAGGGTGCGATTCGGGAATATCGGTTCATGGCACCCGAACTTAGACCACGCTTACCTCGTTTGCCCATGCATAACAAAAATAGGATGCTGGTGGCTGTTCTGGATTCGCAGTTGTCAAATTATTTTGATACCTGCGAAGACCTCACCGATGTTCATTCGATCCTGTATTGTGCGGCCGTAGCGGCATGTCGTGTAGCTCATGTCAAATTTTCTGATGACAGAGCTACACGACCAAAACCAGCCATACCGGCATGGCAATACAGGATTGAACAACGTATTGGTGGGGCCAGAGCACTCATCGGCAAATTGATCTGCTTCAGGGAGGGCAATACTCGCCCTAGAGTGATGCGTTTTGTGAGGCGGGCGTTCTCGGGGACTGATATCAGCCCTCGAGACTACATATCCCGTGTCACAGAGCGCATCGACTTCCTGAAGCAGAAAGTGTATGCATGGGCAAGCCGTATTCGTAGGTATAAGCGGCGGGTGGACCGATACACTCAGAATCGCACATTCCAAAGAGATGAAAGGTGGGTTTATAGGGCTTGGGAGCGACCGGACCAAGGTGTGGCTGACACGCGCCTGCCGGATGATGATGCAATGTGTTCGTTCTGGCGCAGCATCTGGTCGGTGCCTGTCAGCCATGCTGAGGGTGAATGGACTCGGGTGATTGAGCGAGTGTGCGATCCAGTACTAGAAATGGGGGCAATTACTATCAGCCCCCAAGACGCAGCTTGTGCAGTCCGTCCGTTGCCTAATTGGAAATCTCCAGGGCCGGATGGGCTGCACAACTTCTGGATTAAATGGTTTACAAGGTCGCATGCTCGCTTGGCGACCCTATTCCAGTCAGCCTTAGAGTCAGGGTCGCTGCCAGAGTTCTTGACAACAGGTGTAACCCACCTGCTTCATAAATCGGGTAGTACTACGGAACCCAAAAATTATAGACCGATCACGTGTCTCCCGACAATCTATAAAGTTCTTACATCCATTTTGAGAACTAAAATTAACAAACATATAGATGACAATTCTATAATGTCTGCTTCCCAAAATGGATGTAGGAATGGGTCTCGTGGTACTAAGGAGCTACTCCTCATTGATATGGCCATTAGTCAACAGGTTCGTCGTTCCCGAAAGGATCTGTCGACATGTTGGATAGACTATAAGAAGGCCTATGACTCGGTGCCACATACATGGCTCATGAGGGTGCTAGAGTTGTATAAAGTTGATGCAACTCTGCGCACTTTCCTGATGTCATGTATGGGGCAATGGAGGACAGTCCTTCGCTATCCAGGATGTCGGCAAATTCAGAGGAATAGCGAGCCGATAAGGATAGAGCGAGGTATATTTCAGGGCGATAGTTTGAGTCCACTTTGGTTCTGCTTAGCCTTGAATCCTCTTAGCACGCTGCTGGAGGATTCAGGGCTAGGCTATCGGTTGCGGAAAGATGGTCGGGTTATATCTCACCTCCTTTACATGGATGACTTGAAACTCTTTGCCCCCAACGATTTGCAACTGATGGAGCTACTGAAGGTAACTGAAACCTTCAGTAGCGCCATCAGGATGGAATTTGGTGTGGACAAATGTGCGGTCATGCATGTAAAGCGAGGGGAGATTGTGGAATCTGTGGGAACCCAGCTCTCAGATTCCATAAATCTTAGATCTCTCTCAGCAACCGAAACTTATAAGTATTTGGGTATGTCGGAAGCGTTGGGCAACAATGTTGCTGACATGAAGCAATCGTTGAAGGAGCGCTTCTTTGGCCGCTTGAAAAAAGTATTTAATAGTCTTTTATCAGGCGGAAATAAGGTGCGTGCCTTCAACGGTTGGGTCATGCCGGTTTTGATGTACTCTTTCGGCATACTCAAATGCACTAAAACGGAACTAGACGCCCTGGATACGAAGGTCCGTAAATTGTTGACGGCATATCGAATGCATCACCCGCGTTCTTCGGTAATGAGACTGTATATCCCGCGGAAGTGTGGGGGTCGAGGCTTTTTAAACGCTAAGACCCTCCACAATCGTGAGATATGCAGTCTCAGGGAATATTTCCTAGAAGCTAACGTGGGGATGCATCGAGATGTGGTCGCGATGGACAAGGGCCTTACCCCGCTCTCCTTGGCTAAAGAGAACTGGCGCAAACCTGTATTACTTACTACTGATGACCGCAGGAAAGAATGGCAGAGCAAGGAGCTTCACGGGCGCTTTTACCGGGCTCTTCATGGGCCCGATGTAGATTTTCTAGCGTCCGTGTCCTGGCTACGATCCGGGGACCTCTTCGGAGAAACCGAAGGTTTTGTCTGTGCAATTATGGATGAAGTTATGATGACGAATAACTACCGGAGATTTATTGTGAAGGACGGTACGGTTGACATATGTCGGGCATGCCACCGTCCAGGCGAATCAATCCGTCACATTATCTCCGGGTGTTCTCGTCTAGCTAACGGAGAGTACTTGCATAGACACAACCTTGTAGCCAGGATTATCCATCAGCAACTTGCTCTAAAATACAATCTTGTGGAATCGGAAGTGCCCTACTATAGGTATGTGCCCGACCCAGTTCTCGATAATGGCAGTATCACACTGTACTGGGATCAATCCATCATCACTGACAGGACTGTTATAGCTAATAGACCTGATATAGTGGTGATGGATCGATCAGAGCGGCGCGCAATGATTGTTGACATAACGGTCCCGCATGATGAGAACCTCGTGAAAGCCGAGAAAGATAAACAAATCAAGTATCTTGACTTGGCTCGCGAGGTTGTCGACATGTGGGAAGTGGACTCAGCGATCATTGTGCCGATAGTCGTGTCAGCCCATGGCTTAATTGCCAAGAGCCTCGACCAATACCTGAGGAGGCTCTCGTTAGGCAGCTGGATCAAGGGCTTGATTCAGAAAGCGGTACTCCTTGACACGGCTCGTATTGTTAGGAGGTTCCTCTCTCTGGAGCCCTGACCGCCGGTAGCTTGGACCCTGTTCCCGATACCGGCGGGCTACAATTTTTTATATTTTTAAATGTTTTTTTATATATTTTCTTAAGTTAATATTTAAAAATGTAAAAAGTTTGTAAAAAAAAATGAATAAAGGAAATAATAATATCACTGAACATTACACACAGCTCCATCTAGTGCCACACTAAGCAACGTGTCACGAAAATCAGATAATTGATACAACTACATAGATACTTTTTGTTTGTAAATACATACTTATGCAAAATTATGCATATTATACTACTTATCAACAACACCTATACCTCGGAAACAAATGTCTATGGATGCTCATCACACAAACATTTGCTCCTACTGGGATTCGAACCCAGGACCCTCAGAACGTAAGGCAGCCTCACTACCACTGCGCCATTCGGGTAATCTAAACAAGTGTTCGTTTGTAGTTAAAAAACCGGCCAAGAGCGTGTCGGGCCACGTTCAGTGTAGGGTTCCGTAGTTTCCCGTCCGTCACAATAAGTGTTCAATCCAATCCGATTTTAATAATTCTTTTTTTGTTTGAGAAAATATACGTTCAGGATAATAAAATATGTTAACGAAGTTAAAAAAAATGCTTGCATATACGATTATACTATAAACTTAGTCCAGAAATTATTTTGTACAACTTTTTGTCTTTTTTGTACAAAAACTGTTGTTTCCATCCAAGTTCAAAATGATTTTCCTAGAAAGTCCTTATAAAGTTCTACTTTTCAGATTTTTTTCATATTTTCTAAACTTATGGTTCAAAAGTTAGAGGGGGCGGGGACACATTGTTTTTTTACTTTTGGAATGATTATTTCCGAAATTATTGACATTATCAAAAAATGATTTCAATAAACTCCTATTCATTTTTAAATACCTTTTCAACAATATATCACACGAAAGGTTTGAAATAAAAAAAAAAAACACTTCCCCCTCTACATATGGGGGGCTACCCTAATAAAACATTTTTTTTTTAATTTTTATTTTACCACTTTGTCGGCGTGATTGATACACATATTGGTACTAAATTTCCGCTTTCTAGTGCTAACGGTCACAGAGATTAAGCGAGGACGGACATGGCGAAACTATAAGGGTTCCTAGTTGACTACGGAACCCTAAAAACAGCTTTTTACTGAATGCATAGTATGAAAGTATATAGATGGTACTTATAACAAAAATAAATTAAATTATCTGATTGTATGTCTGACTGTTTTTCTGTTTGTTCTCCGACTATCCTCCAAAAGAGCTCGACCGTATTTAACGGGACTTTTCTGGCAGATAGCGATGTTTTAAGGAGTAACTTAGGCAACTATTTTATTTTAGAAAATACTAGACTATGGTTCCGTGCAAAACAAATAAAACCCTTGAAATTGTTAAGAAAATCCGATTTAAATAAGCAGATCTATAATATCTTTAATTTAATAAAGGTTTTTTAACTGGGCTCATGGTCTTTCAGTAGCAGCCAAGACTTGAATTTGTGTCATCATTCATCATTATTTCAGCCGAAAGACGTCCACTGCTGGACATACGCCTCCCCCAAATGTTACCACATTGACCGGTCCCGTGCGACTAGCATTCAACGGCTTCCCGCAAACTTCACCAGGTCATCGGTCCACCTTGTGGGAGGTGTTCCAATACATCGTCTTTCAGTTCGCGGTCGCCACTCCAGAACTTTACGACCCCATCGGCCATCCGTTCTACGAGTAATGTACCCTGCCCACTGCCACATAAGTTGTGTCAGGTTGAAGACAATAGGCCAATTGAGGTTTATAAAAATATAATGGACGAAATTTGGGTACTTACTAATACTTATAAAGGGTGTAAAACACCTCTTCACGAAGCCGAAAGGCTCTCCCCATCATTGCGATATTTTTTTTGTTCTACACCATACCTGGGAACTTTCTAATTACGGAGACATGGCGGGTCAAAGTTACAACTTTTTGACAACTTTTTTTAAATACAAGGTTTTTTTGTAACATTTTAACTTTTAACATTATTACGACCCCCGTAATATTCAATCCACCCCTCAGCACAATGTTTTAAGTGCGTTACATTGAGTTCTACTACAAAAAAAGATTTATAACCTCAAAAAAAAAAGTTGTTTGATGTACAGAATGCTTGGTTAACAGCTTTGTGATGAGGTGGTTTACACCCTGTATGTTATACATGTCATGTGCCAAACCCTCGTGGGTTTACAGCTTTGAGAAGGAATCTCCGTAATTACTCACAATATACAGGAAAAAGCGGACAAAATTATATAAAAGACATAAAATATAATATAACCCAATCTTCAAAGACTCAATTGATGAAAGGGCTAAAGTATGTCTCGAAAAAAAAACACGAGAATTCTTCAAAAGGCTAATCAGCTTAAAAGCAACTTCCAGCCTTTGACAGCAAAGCTGAATGGGAGCCAAATGACATTAGAGTAAGTTCGTACTTGTGTGTGTACGACTTAAGTTGTTCTGGAGAAACAGTGTAGTGTCTACTAGTGACGTAATCGAAAAATGTACAAGGATCTTTCGGCGCTTGAATGGCATTAAAAGAGAACAGGGGCTTTGATTCTCCATTCAAATGTATAAGAGAGAAAAAAAGGGGGGAAAATAGGGGCAAGCTTGATGCAGAGCAACGGAAAAAATTTCTTCAAATCAGGGTTCTATAATGTCCAAAGCGACACCATCACCAGAACTTGACTAGAAAGATAAGTTCTCAGGACTGCCACAGTCCAATACTTTTCGACAGAACAACGTCTGTAGGGTCAGCTAGTTTATTATAAATATCAAAATCCATCCATTGATATATATCCCCGAACCCTGGTTCAAATATCTATTTTTATGCCCCGTTCCCTCTTAAACAGGTTCTTTGTTTTTACAGTTATAAACGGATATAAAGGAGCGTGAGCTAGATCAGTACAAAGCGGCACCGTCTTTTTTAAATATTTTATATCAATTAATTTTTATGACATTTTCACGAAATATTTTTCAACAACAAAATCTACTAATGCAGCATTGTAATTATTAAAAAAAAACACACGGGACACCTTTGGGGACGACGATAGAAGTGAAGACTAAGTAATCTATGTATAAGTGCTACGGGTTGTGCCCTGCGCACATCTATTGGTGCTACGCCGTAGCGAATCGGCTACGAGTGCTACGAAGTGTTAGGTGACGGTCACGCGAATTCCATGATTTTTGGTCACACAAAAAGTGATCAACGCGCCCAAATAAGTTAACGCTCCAAAAAATTGTGTGGAGAAATGATGTTCAAGAAACAAGATGGCAGTTCTGAATTTGGCCACGATCCAAAAGATCATCCTTGTACAACTGTGTATTTTGCAAATGGAACGTAGTAGGACAAACAAAGTGGAGTGGACTAGCTGGAAAACAAAGATCTAGTGATTATCTGTATTATGGGCAAACAAATGTCTGGTCTGGAAGTGGCCTTCTTACCCCGGATTTTTGTAGTGTGTATGACGTGTTCCAACTAAGTCGTGACGATTAATTTATCGTTGGTTTTTTACCGACTTCAAAAACGAGGAGGTTCTCAATTCGTCGGAATGACTTGAAGCGATTTCGATAGTCGATAGAATAGTACTTTAGCACAGTACTACAGAGTACACGACGGTAAGCACAAGTGAACCACTAAAAAGTAAAAAATAAAAACTTTCGAAATCGGTTTTATTTTTTGTGAAAACGTTAAAAAAGTCGTGAACGGTAGTAATCTTGTCATCCTATGTGTGAACAACACGACACTTAAAACTAGACGATTGTTTGTCGTCACGACTAAGTGGGAAGTGGGAACGTGGCTTAAGTGTACTAGTAAGGTTGTGACTAATGACTAATGACTAATGTGGAAAGTTATACTGATCACGTCATCAGTAAATAGATTCCTACTTGACGCTTTAAAAAAAAAGATCTCATACAATACTTGTTTGTATTGATGCCAGCAATTAATATAAACAGGTTATAGTATGCAGTCGTGGTCGCAATTTTGAAAATAAAAGGCGAAATGTAAACATCCCAAAATTTTCAAAGCCCTTTCAGTATCTACACTTCATTTTAAAACATTCACAAATCGTCGATTGATGGTGCATTGTACAGATTAAAGTATATTTCCTTTCTTGATCTCATAAATAAGAGTAAAATAAAACGACAGTCGAGTCGCTAAAAGCTATTTCTCTGCTAAAGCTCTCAGACGATCAATGGAGTCAGCTTTTAGTTCTTCTTGGCAACTAAGAATGTCACAATAACACTTTTCACAAGAAAAGTTTTCTTATTTTTTCCTTTCATTCAAAATACGTGCTTTCTATTTATTTCATCACCACTGCTCTCTAAACGGTAAAAGAAAACATCCGGAGGATATGGCATGTCCTAGAACCAAAAGATTCGAAGACATGATGTGACATCTACCAATTCGCACTGGCCCACGTAGTAGATTATAGCCCATTCCCTTTTATAGAGAGGAGGCCGTGTCCCAGCTGGGAACATTAATCGACTGATGATGATGATGATGAGACGTCCTTCAATCTTTCATCATCGGTCTTAAGTCAGTAGAGTAGTCACTTCTGTCACTCCAAAGTTTCATTTGCTAACTTTTTGATTGTTACTTGGAAGCTTCATAGCACTGCCATTCAACGTAAATATGACATGCATATTTCACGTAAGATCGCCTTTTTCTCGCTTATTTTAAAACTCCACCATTAGTTCATGTCTCCGTACAAAAAAAAACTACAGCAATTACGAACTATCCACCCCATTTTCGACTTAAACTACATACTCTACGACTATTTCAGTAGGTACTACGTCTTTTCTTTCCATTTATTTTCTGTCCCGTTCCCACATTCATAGCTTCAACGTGGAATAGGTTTCACAAAGAAACGTGACGTGGTTTCCTCAGAGAGGGGAGCTCCTAGTGGCGCCCTCATGCGGGAAATGACTGGCAGTCTGCAAGCCCGGCAACCATCGCACCGTCAACTTTTAATATTCCGCTTTCCTTTCAAAACATTTCTGTTTTCTTTTGTTATTTCAAACGAGCTTAGCTTTTTTAAGAGGAAACGATCATTTTTTGTTTTGTAATATTTTTGGAAGGTTGCCTGTTTCATGGGTGCAGTGGTTTTAAGCGCCACTGCTGACCATGTGGTCCTGAGTTCGGTTCCCGGGAAGGGTAAGTGTTATTGTGTTTTTCAACCAGTTTGTCAACAGCAGCCACGGAGTCTAGATTTGTGGCTGATGGCAATAGGCTCTTCCTTATTACATGAGACTTAAACATAACTTTCGCCAGTTATGTCGCCACCTCTACCTAACCCCGCGAGAGTAACAAGGCGTGATGTTATGTGATTTTCAACGTAAAAGTTACTAAGCTTGAATCTACCGGGACCAACATCACGCCGAATGCCCCGAGAGAATTCAATTAAACCATCACGAGTTTTGTTAAAAGAATACAAAACTTTGAGTTGACGTTGTGCGCGCACTCTCTTAATTATACGAAAGAAAAGAAAAAGAAAGAAATAAAAATATTTGTTTGACGTCAGTTACTAAAGCACACACAATAATATTAAAAAAAGATACAAAACAATGAGTAAAACATAGCAGAACGCATAGTAGCGCAAAGTATTACTTGATTTAATTGGAATAACACGACTTGCTGTAGAAGAGTGACTCTCCTAACATAGGCACTTAAATTATCTGCCTAAAAGGAGGATCCAATAAAAACTAGATTTATTACCAAAACTGGTTTTACCAGTTTTTTTAAATCTATTTTTTTGAGGAGGTTGTGGCTACGTAATAACAGCCGCTCGGGCCGATCTTTAAGTTAAGCCGTGTTTGCCTAGGTTGGTATGTGGATGGGTGACCACCCTTACAACTCGAGTTTCCTCCGTGCCTCGGAAAGCACGTTAAGCCGTTGGTCCCGGCTGTTATTTTTCCATCTTTGGCAGTCGTAACAGGTAGTGGCCCAAAAAGTCTGACAACCAGTCTTACCAAGTGGTATCGTATTGCCCAGTATTAACTGGGTTGTGGAGGTCAGAGTCGCTCCATGTAAAATACGGGTGTTCAGCTGCATCCGGTTAGACTGGAAGCCGACCCCAGCATAGTTAGGAAAAGGCTAAGCAAATGATGATGATTTATTTGTTTTTGTTTTTTTATAACTGCAAAAGAATTAATAATTAATTCATCACGAAGCAGTCAACCAAACATTCTGTACATCAAACTAAGTAACTTTATGCAAAATTATAGCTTCTTTTTTTGGGGTGAAAAATCATGTTTTGTGGTAGAACTCAATGTAACGCACTTAAAATACTGTGCTGATGGATGCATTGAATAGTATGGGGTCGTAGAATTGTTTAAAATCTTACAACTAAAACCTGTATTAAAAAATAAACTTGTCAAAAAGTTGGAACTTTGTCCCCCAATATCTCAGTAACTAGAAGGTTCCCAGGTATGGTGTAGAAGAAAAAAATGATCGCAATGACGAGAAAAACACGTGCCTTTAAGCTTCGTTAAGAAGTGTTTTACATCCTTTAGAGAAACAAACGAGCAACACCAGTGAGAGTATCGATATTGTGCAACGTATCCAGAGAATCAAACTTATGCTTAGCATATGGGTTTGCACACACTTGACTGAAGAGGCAGTCACAGTCACTACATCGCTAAATCGCTAGTAACACAATTGGCCTTCTAAGATGAGACATAACCAGCTATAACACACATACAGGCCGGTGTAAACTACCTCATCACAAAGCCGTTAACCAAGCATTCTGTACATCAAACTAAGTAACTTTACGCAAAAATTATTGCTGGGAAACAACTTTTTTTTTGAGGTTATAAATCATGTTTGGTGGTAGAACTCAATGTAACGCACTTTAAACATTATGCTGATGGATGGATTGAATAGTACGGGGGTCGTAGAAATGATAAAAGTTAAAATCTTACAAAAAAAACTTGTACTTATTTAAAAATAAAGCTGTCAAAAAGTTGTAACTTTGATCTCCGTAACTAGAAGGTTCCCAGGTATAGTGTAGAACAAAAAAATTATCGCAATGATGGGGAGAACAAGTGCCTTTCGGCTTCGTGAAGAGGTTTTTTACACCCTTTATACACCTACCTAAGTAAGCGACCCACTCGTCCATTATCTCGTAATGTTATCCCCATTATTGGTACACAAGATATTGAAAGGGAAAGCTGATACCGTAACATGTAAGTAAGTAAACATGTTATTGTGTGAGGTAGGATAATGTCGGGAAACAAATAAGTTCGTCAGTATAAGCAGACAAGATCAGCTTGCCTATATTGAAAATTAGGACGCGTTAGAAGAATCAATGATGGTTTTATGACGGAATTCAGGGAAGGTACTCGTAAATAACCCCATCTTTTGTCATTATACATTACTAATTTTTAACCGACTTCTAAAAAAGGAGGAGGTTCTCAATTCGGATGTTTCTATTTTTTTTTTTTTATGTTTGTTCGGGCATAACTCCGTCGCTTGCCAACCGATTTGGAATGGTCCCATAGCCACCAAGTCAGGATCTGATGATGGAATCTTGGCGAAATCGAGGGAACTCTTCGAATTTTATATAAAAACTTGTTGCGATTATGGTATTTTCTACAACAAGTGAAGCATTAGCGTTTGATAAGAACCATTTTACCATCAGATCTGATGATGAAGCCAAGAGTCACGGAACTCCATAATGAGACAATGTACCATAGTCGTGTTTGGGCTTGTTGTAATTTGTAACGGTATGCACTTTCCATGTATCAAGCACATGTGAACCACTAAAAAAAAACTTGAAACGTGAAAAATAAAAACTTTTTTGCAAAAAATAAAACCGAATTAAAAAAAAAACAAAAACGCTTATTTTTGTTATTTTTTGAAGTCGGTTTTATTTTTTGCAAAAAAGTTTTTATCAAAAAAGAATTCCAAATTTAAAAAATAAAAATAATTTGAACTTAGAATTCATGGCGACAAAAGAAAAAAATGTACTTCAAATAGCCAGTACGGCAAAACCGTCATTTCATAGGTAGGTCCTATTATTTTCCTTTAGGAAATAAAAACGCAACATAACATAAAATCACGCCCGTAGTAAAAAAATAAACGTATTTAAAAACAGATGGAAAAAACACTATAGAGCCAGAAAATGTCATAAAAAATGGAAAATATACCCTTTGCATTGACTGTTAAATTATTTTTAACTAGCTTCTGCCAGCGGCTTCGCCCGCGTGAAGTTTGATAATTGTCCCATGGGATCTTCTACCGGGATAAAAAGTACCCTATGTGTTAATCCAGGTTATAAACTATCCTTATGCAAAATTTCATCCAAATCCGTTCAGTAGATTTTGCGTGAAAGAGTAACAAACATACATCCATCCTCACAAACTTTCGCATTTATAATATTAGTAGGATAGGATTGAAGATAACCTTTCATGGCCTTTTGGCCTCGCTTTTGATTCATCATCTTCCTACACATGTCCAATGGTACGTAAATAGGTACATGAAGTACGTAGGTACTTACTCTTTTTCTTTCACATCATTTCTCACATTATCCATTCATCGTTTCCTTTGTCTCCTCGCTTTTATTTTAAAATGTTTTTAATTTAGGAAAATCATAATGAAAAACCGTCTTTCTGTGCTTCACAAAAACATCAATAACCGTTTCCACAGTCTACGACATCCTCTGTCAAAAAGACTCCCGATTCTTTTGTCCTCTCCCATCTTGAACACTTTTATTATAACGCGAACTCAACGAAGAGGAAATTTCACAGAATGCTTTGCTCACGCAAATATTAAACATCTTTGTAATGTGTGCAGTTATGTGTATCAAATAGACGTGTGCGAAATTTCTTTGAAACAAAGGCTTTCAGATAACAAGGTAGACTTTGAAAGGCATTTTGTTACAATAATTGAGTTTGAAAGTTTGAATTTACATGTAATTCTGTTGATGTTATTTTCTTTTTAAACGAATATAAATTTTGGCTTGGTGGAAATTAAGGTGATTTTAGAATTACTAGCACCTACTCATCATGTTCCTGCTTCTTCTCTCTCTTACTTGGGGTCGGCGCAACACGTTTTTTTTCTTCCATTCTACTGTGTCAACCGTCAAGCTATCATCTTCTTCTTTCATATCATTTGCACACAATCTATACACAGTTTCCTTAGTATTGCTTTTCTTCTCCATCCATCAACATTTTATTCATCACCCTTTTAGTCGCATGCAATTCGCCCCTCCTCATTACATGCTCATACCATGACAGTCCCTTTTAACTTTCCTCCTAGCACCAACTTTAGCATAAAAAAAAAACATAACATGTTTGACATTGTTACTGAATCGCAAACGCAGTCAATATAGAATAGAATAGAATAGAATAATCATTTATTCGCTAATGGACAGCACAACACAAAGAGCAGCACATACATATAGATTATAACAACAAACAGCTTAACAATTAAATTAAAACAGCTCAACTGCGCTGAACATGCCCATAACGAAAGGGTAGCCAACTCAGCATATGCTGGGTGTAAAACACTCAGCGCTGGTTTTCAGTAGGCCCCCGCAGTGACACACGGATGAGGGTAGTAGGTGGTAAATAAATAATGTTATTATATTAAATGGGCATTTATAAGTGTACGTAATAAAACTAATAAATAAATAGTATACAATAAATGTTTTTGTCACAGAGAAAACCTAACTTTATATTGGTAATAATAAATATTGGATTCTGTGTTTTAGAATTCAATGCCGGTCCTGATCCACAACCATAGGAGCAAACTAATTGATTCCCAGTCAAGTTATTGTGGAAGCTGCAGAAGATTGTAAAAATATCCTTGCAATGTATAGATTCCATCTCTTAATATTATATGATTGCATATCACATGTGTGAGTTCTATGTATTGTAAAGCCACCATTATTTACATTTAGTTATCTTTTTTTTTTCTTTTTTTGACTTGGAGAGCCCTGGCGGCTGAGATAATGTTATGCTCACTCAAATGTCTCGGTGATGGTGGCGGGTATGTCGGGTCATTTAATTCCCTTCAATAAGGTCGAGTTGAATGGTGCTGACACATGCGTCATGTTCGTGAACGGGCGCTGTCAATTGAGACTGGTCAACTCTCAGCTGCCACGGTTAATTTAAATTTATTGTTTTTTTTAAGTTGATTTAATCTTTTCTCTAGACGCTCTTAATGTGCACGTCTTTCTACATCGTTCTCACGTGTATGTATAATCACAACATGAATGATGTAACCAAGATTTTATCACAATATTTTGATTGAAAAGAGTGTCCATGGAGTTTCTTGCCCGTTTTTCTCCATAGAGATCTACGCTAGGGAATGGGCAACTACAGTACTTTCTCAAGTTATTATGCCATGTGACTGTGACTGTAGCTTTGATTTAGTTTTGTATTTTTGACATTCAAAAGTGCCGTAATGGTCTAATTGAAATAGATGATTTGAGTTTGAGTTTGAGTTTGAGAACAATTTCAGAATTATGGCATGTTCTGACGGACGCTAATTTATTTTGATAACTTTTTTCTGTTGTTATCAGTTTTTCCTGAACGTTTCCTTACTTATGTTTTCGATATTCGGTAATAGCTGTTATTTTTATACAGAGGACACTTTACCAGACTTTATTGTTCCTTTATATTCGCTAGCAATATTAACAGCAAGTTGTTCTTCATTACTATGCAAGATAAGCCACAAAAGATAAAACATAAAGTGATCCCATAAATAAACAACGTATTTGTCTCTGTCACACATATTATTTATTGGTTTACGCAATAAGAGACAATGCGGATTCTTCGCTCCGCCACCCCGCCTAGTGGGCTAGTGTTTAGGCTGTTAGTAGCGGCCAAGGGAAGGGAAGTGACGTCACGTCCGCATCCGCCGGCCATGCCGCACCGCGCCAAAGCCGCGGACATTCCCACTGTCCGCCACAAATTATTGTATTGTCAGACTCAGAACAACTGTAGTGTGTAGGGTCACCATCTGTGGCCTGATGTCCGGGTTTCTAGTCAGTTGATTGAACTTTTTTCACCTCAAGGGATTTTTTTTAAGTAAGTCATCATTCTCCTACCCTTATCCAAGCTCCCCAGGGTCACGGGAAGTGTCAACTCAGCGTTTTGAAATTTCCTTGAAAAGGCTGTGAGCACTCTGACCCCGTGGTCCTAGAGTTTCAACCCCAAACGGCTCGAATATATAGGTACCAATAAGGTTACTATATTTACTCTATTAAATTCAATAACTACATACGTCTGTAAGACGCGCGCGAAGATGTTCATCAACAGACAACCTGGCACTGGCCTGCAAATTGCAAAAAACGTAAGAAAGTTTGAATTTCGAAGGCTACCGGGGAGCACCAGCGTTAACGCGCTTTAGGGATTTTATAAGTAAGTCATCATTCTCCTACCCTTATCCAAGCTCTTAAGAAGAAATGCTGCATTTGGGGTCGGCGCAGCATTTCTTCTTATTCCATTCTTATTTTTAGCTCGCCATCTCAGCAGATATATCATTTTTAACCATACCATCCTTGACACAGTCCATAACCAACTTTTCTTAGGTATTCCTTTAATAAGTCTCAGTGAATAAAGGCTGGAAATGTCCACAATTTTCGCATTTGATACGGTAACTCTAGTGCTACCTACAACCTTTTAGAAACAGCAGTACAATATGCTGTTCTAAGAGCCATATGACCTTTCGGAATGGGGAGTTTCATTTGTCGCTATTTGTCTAGCAGGCTCACTGAAACGGGGACCGCCTTTTGTTGTGTCTCGATTTTATGCAATTAATTTGAATGGATGCAATTCTCTTTGTAGATAGATTTGTTCTGGTACAAATAAACGTGAATGTGAAGACATTGTAGGTCTTAACGGAACTACCAATTAGTATTGTATTTGTTAGAAGTCACTAAGAATCATTGTAAACAAAATGTCAAATTATGAAACGTGCCATTGGTCATCATCATTTGCCTAGCCTTTTCCCAACTATAAAGGGTCAGCTTTCCATCTATGGGAGCAGCTTAATATCATTAGTTTACAATGGAGCAACACCAACCAGTTAGAACTACGTATATAGTAGCCGTAGCTCGTAGCAGATGCGCTGCGAGTGCTACGAAAAGCGTACGTGACGGTAACGCGATTTCCATGATTGTTGATGCCTAAAGAGGTTTTCACATTAAAACAGTAAGTATTGTGCCGACACCAGACCCAGTTTGTATGGGACAAGAACAGGAACATGATGAAGAGGATCTTTTAGTCTAGGATCCCAGTAAATGCACTTTAGTAATAAGATCTCGGAGTAAATTGCTGTAAAGTAATAAGGTCACCACCGCAATTCATTGGGCGAGATGAGAAGCCTTGGGCAGAATTAAAAGACTTTATTTTGAGACGACTGCTGGCGTGGTGGATTAAAGTATTACTTGGTTCGAATTATGTGTAGGTTAAGTCTGATAATCAGCTGGATGAAGACTCTGATACAGAAACAAATCGGTTTGATCACAACACGCACGGTGAGGAAGTACTAGGGATATTTCCTTCATCACACTAAAGGCAAACTATTTAATTCAATGACTTGTTTAAAAAAGGGTGCTAAGGCCATTGATTGGATTTCGCTTCGCGAAGCCAAAACCGTTTGTCATTACTCATTATTATTTTCTACCTAGCCTTTTTCCAACTATGTTGTATGGTTTCCAGTTTAACCGGATGCAAAAATTAAAATCAAAATGTTTTATTTGACATAGGCCTAGATGGGCACTTATAAAACGTCGAAAAAGGTACACGCCGGTTCGCGTTGGACGATTCCATGGAGAAAAACCGGCAAGAAACTCCATGATTTCTCTTTTCAATGCTGAATACGCTAAGATGGTTGTCAGACTTTAAGGCCACTGACAACCGGTAATGACTGTCAAAGATCTACACTTGACAGCCGGGACAAACGACGCTTCAGTTTAACCTACGAAATTCAACTTTTCTTACGTTAAAGGTCTAGCAACTGTTTTTTCAAGGTCAAAATCGTTCCTCAACCTTTATGAACTTGGAGGATTGTAATGATGGTTATAATGGTTAGATCTAATTGCCAGTATATTATTCAATTTAATACGTACATTATTTACAATTTGCTAAAATCAACTAAACTAACTTAAACTAAAAACTTAAAAAATGGCGTCATAAAACTCCTCCTCTACGCTGTCAACTGGTAATTTCCCCATGAGACTGGCAGCGTTACCACGCTGAATGGCAACGCTAAGCCTTTGGCCGAGGTATAAGCCAGCCCTAGGGTCACGGGAAGTGTCAACTAAGCGTTTTGAAATTTCCTTGAAAAGGCTGTGAGCACTCGGACTCCGTGGTCCTAGAGTTTCAACCCCAAACGGCTCGAAAATATATGTCCCAATAAGGTTACTATATTTACTCTATTTAATTCAATAACTACATACGCCTGTAAGACGCGCGAAGATGTTCATCAATATACAACCTGGCACTGGCCTGCAAATTGCAAAAAACGTAAAAAAAGTTTGAATTTCGAAGGCTACCGGGGAGCATCAGCGTTAACGCGCTTTAGGAGCAACGGAGGAGATTCGGTATGTCAGTACATACCAAGTTTCCTCCGAGGCTCGTGACCACCCATTGGATGGTCACCCATTTAGGGATCAACTTGGGCAAGCGCGGCTTTACCTTGAGTTCGACCCGATCGGGGTGGTATTTATAATTTTTTTGAAATATTATTACCTACTGGGATTTACCCAATTTTAAACCACGCGTTTTGCATAAGGCATCGGAGAAATACCACATCGAAATAGAGCAGCGGTGGCCCAGTGGTGGCGGCCCCGACTTAGGAACAGTAAGTCGCGGGTTCGAACCCAGGCTGCCGCATAACTTAGTGTAATTAAAAAAAAAAACATATGACATCTAATAAATCCGCACTGGGCCCGTATGGTGCATTATAGCCCATACGCAAAATACGCGCTTTGACGTGGAGTAGCGGACACCAGTCCGTTATACAACGCAATACAAAAATACCATTCGAAAATCGTTATCGTTTAAATATGCACTTGAAGTTACTATTGCGATATGCATGCAAAATATAGTGGTGTCTCGTGGCCAAATAACATGTAGTTACCTTAGTCGTACCCCGGTCGGCTACGAAGGCTACCCATAAACTCTTCGGTATACAGTCATGTGCAAAAGATGCACTTGGTAAAATTCAAAAGCGGTTTTCTCACAGACGTAGACTATCGATTCTCATGTATAACGTACACGGTACTGTGTAGGTCTAGGTATTATGGACTGGACACATAAAGGGTGAAAACAGACTCATCACGAAGCCGTCAATCAAGAATTCTGTACATCAAACTAAGTATACGCAAAAATTATTGCTGGGAAGCGACTTTTTTTTGGTGTGAAAGATCACGTTTTACGCTAAAACTCAATATAACGCACTCAAAACTAGGTCATGGACGTATTAATAGCAAAGTTATGACCGTAAAAACTAGTATTTGGAAAAAAAAAAACTTATGAAAGTTGGAACTTTGACCTCCAACATCTCCGTAAGTAGTGTGTTAAGGTATGGTCCAGAACAAAAAAAAATATCGCAAGGACGGAGTGAACTTTGTTAAGTGCTATTTACACACTTAAAGTGGTTGAAACCTGGCTTCTGGGATTTCTGGATGTATCAAATAAAAGGTCAATATAACATAAGGTTAATATTTGATAGCAAAACAGGTCATTTTCATGAACAAAATGAAGTAAGTTTGACTCCATTTTTTACCAATTCTTCAGTTCATTACATTTCCTTTCGTTCTTATGGAAATGTGTCTAAAATAATGCATGGCTATTAGATATTTATGAACGGGTAGAATATATTATGACTAGAAAATATCGTTCCCGGAAACTTCATTAAAAGTACATCAACCAAAGAAAATATTCTCATTTTATTGACCGTTGCCCGAGTACGGCAGTACCTACTGAGCATATAAAGAAATCTATACTTACATGTAATAAGTATAAATATCTATGATGTCTACCTACATCCGGCACACCCTGGGCAGTGAACCTTACTACCCACCTTATAATATTATTACCACGACATGAACGTCGTTTATAGTTCGTGAAGATATGAAAAATGAAGAAAACAGAATTGAACGCGTGCATTCCCAACTTACTATGCTTCCATTAAAAAAGAACAGATGCAGTTTTGCCTGTTTTTAACCGACTTCTTAAAAAGGAGGAGGTTCTTAATTCCGCAGAATATTTTTTTCACTAACATAGATCGTAGCAGGTGACATGTTTTCATGATATGATTTTTTGACAATAAAATCTCTAAAAGACCTAAAAATCGAAGAGTGCAACGTTACGCGTCATGTGTGCAACACATTGTCCACATGACATTTACGTGTTGCTTTATGTTCGATAAAACAGTCAATCTGTCTGTACCCTACGTTACAGTTTCACGTCACTCGTTTGTAGTCTGTCTCTGTAAACACGTCAACCGTGAGCGTGTTAGCTGTTAAACGTCAAGCTTTGATCCTCTATCACGGGCAACTTGAGTTTTCTGTGGTTGTACGAGCCAGCCTGAGGCTATCGTACAACGAGTAACTCGGTTAATCTGTACAGATGTTTGAATCGAAGTGTAATTAAACGTGGTAAAGGTTATGTGAATTAAGTACATCAATTTTATCCATCATCATCAGCTTAGCCTTTTTTTGGTCAGCTTCCTGTCTAAACGGGTGCAGCTGAACAGCAGTATTTTGCATGGAGCGACTGGCTGTCTGATCTCCAAGCCCAGTTAGTACTGGATGTAACGATACCACATAATAAAACTGGTTGTCAGACTTTTGAGCCACTGACTACCTGTAACGACGGTCAAAGATCTACAAAATGACAGCCGGGACCAACACAGTTGATGCAGTAGCTGAGCGATCTTAAGTTGAGGTTGAAGAATTTAAAAATCAAGCTATTTGGTTTTATTTTGCGACAAAGCTCTATTGTTTCCATTTCTATCTCGCTGGCATTCTCTTTATCGTGTTGCAGCATTGTTGCAGAGAAAACTCGAGCAATACCGAAACACATAAATTAAACGTCACGTTAGCCCGTCACGTCAGCCGTTTCTACAAACACGTCACACGTTTGCTCGTCACGTTTGTGTTGTTTGTGTTGTCTCTACGTAGAGACCGTAGAGACAGAGTATGTAATCTGTGCTATATTAGACAGGGATTATAGATACATGTCATCTACTTTAGTGGAGTGTTATGTATGAAATGATCAGCTAAAACAATGCGGACAAATTAAAAAAATATAAAAATATGTGCAAGTATCAAAATGGGAAAAAAATTACAGGGCGTCAAAAAATCGGTTACGTCGCTGTCAATAGGCAAATTGCCACGTTGGATGGCAATGCTGCCAGCCTTTTTTGGCCAAAAAAGGCCAGCCCTCTGGGCCTCGATTCTGCTATTACAATAGTGTCAAAATAGTCGATCATTGATTTCATAATGGTCAAGTTTGTTAATCTACTAATATAATGCCACCATTATGACTTCTCAATGGTCAACCACTGATACTCCATTGAAAGAATATGTCAGAATGGTAATCTCGTACATGAAATCTGGCATGAATAAATGTTCGCATTTAATAGTAGATTTCGGAAACCATTTGTACTAAGGGTTTTATAATAATGGCAATAGGGCAATGCCATTAAAAATAATTTTATTACAAGGCCATTGACCGACCAATAATCGACCATTGTGAATTTAGCAGATTACGAACTTAAAGCGTCAAAAGTCTTAGAGTGACAAATTTATTGAAATAGCAGAATTAGGCCCCTGGTCATGTGAAGCTTTGACCCCATGGCCCTAGTGTTTAATCCCATTCGGCTAACGTGAATTAAATAAGAAAATAAATAAAATATTCGAGTACTACGACCAATCAATATTTCTCGGTTTTTATCATAGATCTCGTCGCTACCTGAAAAGTGCATTTACATCTAGCGCGTATTACCGACGCGTCGGCAGTATCACGTCAGTGGGTGTCCCTTCAAACACGTCAGACGCGTCATGGTAAATATGAGTAACTTTGCTCGATGAAATATTACTGAAACTGCTGCTTGACAGTCAACTCTTCAAGAATTGACCACTGCAATAAATGTTAAATAATAATTACAATTTTTACTGTTTGTACCATTATTTAATTTTTTTATTCATGTTTTATATTAATTTAATTTCTATTTAATTTTGTTACAATTTTAACTATAATGCAATTTTAATTTTAAACAATTTTAACTTTAATACAATTTTAATTTTAATACAATAATTATTTTAAAACATTTTTAATTTTAATTGTAATATGTATGATTTCTTGTCATCAAATGCTTTCTTACTTTGGTTTTTGTTTTGTTTTTCTAATTATTTATACTTTTTTGAACAATGAATAATATTTTCTTTTAGTGTTAACACCTAGTTTTATGTGCATGCTGTGGTCTCCTGTAATTGAAGGAACTCATTTAAAAGAACCTCTGTATAACTGCGACTTATATTGTATCTGTGTATCTTTTGTTGGAGATCCAAATAAATAAATAAATAAAGTCATTCGAACACAAAAGTCTCCTTATGTACACAGAACAGCTGATCGCGTCAAAATTACCCTACGTCGCCAAAATATAATGACGTCACATAAATGCTCCCTAGTTTGAAACCCCCGTCAGACGTCACCGTCAGGTCATAGCGTTGACACAGTTACGGCGGGTTGCTGAATATTTCATCTATGGTGCCGTTCTACGTCACTTCTCCTTCACCTAAAAGCCTAGAATTGTCGCTGGTGTTATAAATATAAGTGTTTAGGCCTTCGAGTTGTCTATGGGTGTCAGTACTAGGAATTTGATGTTGTTTTTGCTACTAATAATGTTGTTTTAGAGTGGGTGGAAAATAAAATGGCTAATCGCGAACCTGATGCGGCAAAAGCCGTAAGATTTGTAATAATAAGCGATAAGTTACTGGATGTACTGTTATATTTTGGTACGTGGTGAAAGTTGCCGCGTTAATAACTAGTTCTTTTCAAAATATAACTAAAAAAAGAACACTAAAATGTTACTAAAAGTTACAAGTAACTAATAAGTACATCAAGCTCTTTTTTAGACTACCTAATAAGCTTACGTTTGGTGGAACCATGTACTACAGAAAACAACAAAAAACAAACCAACGCAAATAAATAATGAAAAAATTTAAAGTCAAAAATAATCTGAAACAAGGAGGCTATCGAACATTCCGGACTCGAATATTTTACAGTATCTACAAAAGGAAACACTTTTTTTTACATTATTTTCGTTTCAGGGCTATTTCGGGGAAATACATAATGAACCAGTTACGATATCGACTGGTTCACGTTCTGTTTTCTTGGTATTGTATTTATTCTTCAGGGAATTGGATAAAAAACATAAGCACGTTCTTTCAGAGAACTTAATATAACTTGTGGTGAAATGTGGACTACCAACTTAGATGCCTTATCAGCCACACTGGTAAAATAAAAAAAAAACATGCTCCATACACAAACATGTCGCAGAAAATCAAGATCCAGACTCAAAGCATTTATTACAATAATAAGACCATTATGTTACAGCATTTTGAATGTCAAAAAATCAACAAATAAAGCTAAGCTACTAACAGTCACAGTGACAAGGCATAATATTTTGAGAAAGTACTATAGTTAGTTGCACATTCCTAAGCGTAGATCTCTATGGGCAAGAATGGGCAAGAAACTCCATGGACACTCTTTTCAATCAAAATTTTGTTACAAAATCTTGGTTAAGTACATCATTCGTGTTGATTATACAAATATACATATATGTGAGAACGATGTACAAAGACATGCACATTAAGAGCGTCCAGAGTAAAAGATTAAAGATTTACTTACATATTTCTCACCACAATACATAAACTAAGTATATTTACTAGGTTCGTTAACTCAACAGAAACACGAACCGACACGGATAGAACTTTGTCGTACCAACTGCAACAAAAAATTGGATTTGAAACTTCCCACATAAAACCTCGGATCAAACTCCATACAACTAAAACTAAAAAAACTGCCAGCAACAGTTGAATCTAAACCAACTTTGAGCTTTGATTAAACCAACTTCTGTACATCGCATACAAAAGGCAAGCAATCAATTTATACACGCTATTTTAACCTCTCGTAACCACGCTTTAAAGGTTAAAATCGCGTGTACAAAAGTTGCAGCTGGGTTGAAACTGTTAGGCCTATTTCAAGTTGTGACAGATTTTCAAATATCGTTCAGTGTTCAGCGTGGAGTCGGAAACTGGTTAACATTTAACTAACCACGTATAATTAACTGTGTTTTGGTTGGTTAGTGCGTGTGAGTTAGGTTATATTCGGTGACAAGCGTGGAACAATTAACTCAATTGTTTGGTGATAAAGTTAAATGGCCGTTGTTTTATTTTAGAATAGTGTTTGTTGCTAACTAACTCGGTTATAGAGAACTTTAGTGTAGAGTTCGTTAGCAACCAAGTCCAGTTTTTTTTTTTTGAATCTTCCCTTAAAATCGACGTAAATTATTGTAATTATTATTATGTATGGGACTTAATTTGTTGCCATATGCATAGGCATTTTCTTTAGTGGTATTCAATGACTAGATCCGAGTGGGAACTCAGACCATATTACTCAAATTTTTCGGTAAGCCTAGTGCCTAGTATTTTGGGATATCACGTGACCAGAGGTCTGGCCTTTTTTCTGGCCAAAGAGTCAGCATTGCCATCCAACGAGAATGCCGCCAGCCTTCCGGACACTTTTTCTATTGACAGCGATGCTAATAATAGTTTTAATAAGTAATATGTAATCTATACTTTATAATTATAATATGTATAATATTATAAAGCAAAAGAGTTTGTTTGTTTGGTTGAACGCGCTAATCTCAGGAACGACTGGTTCGAATTGGAAAATCCTCACGCTACGACCATTAGGAGCGGAGCAGGAATGAAAAATGTTGCAAAAATGGGGATTTCTTTTTCCTTTCGTTTTTCTCTCTTATGTGACGCAGACGAAGTTGCGTGGGTCAGCTAGTAAATATTATAAAGCAGAAGAGTTTGTTTGTTTGGTTGGTTGAACGCTAATCTCAGGAACTACCGGCTCGAATTGAAAAAATATTTGCGTTGGATAGTCCATTTATCGAGGAAGGCTATAGGCTATCTAACATCACGCTACGACCAATAGGAGCGGAGCAGCAATGATAAATGTTGCAAGCGGGAAAAAAGCTTCCGTTGAGCAGGCGATGCGTTGTGATATCAAAACTTCACGCGAACGAAGTCGCTGGCAGCAGCTAGTATGTAATATTTTCAAGATTGCTGTAACAAAGATATGAAAAAAAGAACTACCTAAAAGTCTCAACGATACCATAGCTCCTTATAATGCGTAGTATTTAGGTTTCTGACCCGATTCTAGGTATTGACTTAGAAATCTAGACATCAGAACCGAGGTTGGTAACCTTTATTGAAGGTAGGTAATTGACTTCCATAACGTGCATGTAAACAACAATCAAGGAAAACAGTACCTACTGCTCTTCGCAAAGGGTACGTTTTTCTTGATAACCTTAGGGTTTGAGGAGCGCTGAGAAGTTCCTTATCCCCGATTGGAAAGGAAGGATCAGACGGGTGGGTGTCTTGCATCTCTTAGGTCCATGTTCACCAAAAAGATGACAGTCTGATTATCTAAAACAGCTGTTTAAAACACTTTTTTGTATGGTTATATGTCACAGTGACAGCTGTTTTTAGATAATCAGACTGTTATCGTTTCGGTGAACATGGACCTTAGTCGCCATAGTTTATTTGAATTAATTATTTTGTTTTTGAGTTATATTTTATTTTTATTTTGCTATGGACACTTTTAACGTGCACATCTTGCTACATTGTTCTCACATAATATACCATCTCAACAAGAATGATGTAACCAAGGTTTTGTAACAATATTTTGATTTAAAAGAGTGTCCATATAGTTTCTTGCCCGTTCTTCTCCATAGAGATCTACGCTAGGGAATGGGCAACTACAGTACTTTCACAGTTTTTATGTCTTGTGACTGGGACTGTAGGTACTTTAAATGTTCATTTTTGTTTCGACAATTCAAAAGTGCCTGTAACTGGCCTACTTGAAATAAATGCTTTGATTTTGATCATCCTTTTTTTTCTCTTGGATAACTATGATTGCGCGCTCGAGCTCGAGGTCGGTGCTAAATAATAACAGCCGCTTGGGTCAATCTTTCGGTTAAGCAGTGCTTGCCTAGGTTGGTCTATAGATGGATGACCACCCTTACATCCCGAGTTTCCTCCGTGACTCGGGAAGCACGTTACCTAAGCTGTTGATCTCGGCTGTCATTTGTTCAAACTTGACAGTCGTTACAGGTGGTCAGTGGCCCTAATAGTCTGACAACTAGTCCTAGGTTGTGGAGGTCAGATAGGCAGTCACTCCATATAAAATACTGGTATTCAGCTGCGTCCGGTTAGACTGGAAACCGACGCCAACGTAGTTGAGAAAAAGCTAGGCAGATGAAGTATGATTTCGCGTTGTAGGATTTTTACTTCATAGATGTCGCTAACGTTATTTTTGTTAATTTGTTTATGCTTGCTACAGAACCTACTTAATACCAGTCTTACTATTCTCATTTAGATCATACTTACCTATACATAATTTACTATTATTTTAGATTTTCAGTTTTTAAATACAACAAACCTGCCTAGGGCGGGTCGGATATGTATCATATGTATTGATTTTACCAATCGCAGAAATAAGTGTATATTTGCCATTTATTTACGAAACCATACAAAATCCTTTGTAAATAAAAGAGCTACTAACACATCCCAACAATTATGTATAATTATCACCATAATCCACTCCAGAAATTCCTTTCAAATATAAAATGTAACCACAAAAAATGTCTGGCCATTCATTCATTACATGACAAAAGGGTAGCAAAGCCCTGTCAGTCCTGTTTCTCATTAATCATTCCCTTTCGCGTAGGGTTGCCATTTTGAAATTTTAAAATTCCCTACAAAAAATCAGACATATGTCAAAAACATAAACTCACGCCCGAAAACCCCATAGGATTGGAAGTGTGTCTCAATAAGTAGGTACACCCATACTTTGTCAGTTATATTTTTTAAACTCTATGTAAAAGGGAGCAAGCCTATTACCGTCAACCGGGCCCAAATTCAGACAAGTCCGAAAGCAAGAAGTTTGCAAAAAAAATCAGACAATTTACTTTTCAACCATTCTTTTTTCTTAATTCGTGAAAACGCGCGGAAAAATGGTAACGCCGACTATAGTCCGCACGGGTTTCTAAAAGCTGGACATGTCCGGATAAATCCGAACGGATGTTAACCCTACTTTCGCAAATCCTTTTAGTTGACGTCAACCTTTCATAACTGAAGATCGGACTAAGCGGCTTACAATGCGCAAAACATCGTTGTTTTGTATGTTGTTAACTCCTTTAATGGTTAATAGTGAAGGGTTTCAACGTGAGGGGTTAACTTTGGTTGGAAATATGATAAAAAGGGTAGCTAGAGGAAATATGACTACAAGGGTCAAATTTATTTAGATCAGCGATTCAGAGATCAGAGATTTGAGTCAGTCACTGCAATTATCAAAGGGGTGCTGAAGAGACATTTTTACCCCGTTTAAAAGCATTGTTGCTGAGATGCTGCAAATAACGTATTTCTTACTTTTATTGCAGGCCTTTTTTTTTTTTTTTTTTTTTTTAAGGATGGGAAATCATCAAATGAGCCCCCCCACTCTGGGCGGAGCGGGAGGGAGTGTCAGACTCTTACTGACTAAAAACCATCCATGTTCCTTCCTCGCCTTTTACGTTCCGGGGCCGCGGTATCTCTTTCGAACAGGCCCGCAACCCCGGCAGGCTTCGGCCCTTGCGGGCCCCTCTCCTTTTGCTGACATCTCTTTGAGGCGCGCGTGGAACACGAACACGGACGCGAGAGGTCGCCGCCGCCGATCGCCGCCACGAGGACACGGCGGAGCTCCGCCCACGCAGGGCAGACTTCCACCGTGTGCTCCACCGTGTCCTCCGGTCGATCCTCGCAGTGGAGACACCCGGGCGATTCCTCCCGCCCGATTCGGTGCAGGTACCTCCCGAAACATCCGTGTCCGGTGAGGACCTGCGTCAGGCGGAAGGTGAGGACGCCGTGGCGCCTCTCCAGCCACTCCTCAAAGAGGGGACTTACCGCCGCTATCGTGGCGTGCCCTGCACGGGGTTGCGACAGTCGCTCTCTCCATGTCGCCATGAGATCGCGCCGGAGGTCAGTCCGCTGAGCGGCAATTTGCCGCGGCTTTATTGCAGGCCTCGAATCCGAAATGAAGACATCCGCAAGAGAACCAAGGTCACCGACGTAGCCCGAAGAATTGCCAAACTTAGGTAAGTGGCAGTGGGCAGGGCACATTGCTCGCAGAACGGATGACCGATGGGGCCGTTAAGTTCTGGAATGGCGACCGCGAACTGGAAGACGATGCGTTGAAAGACCTCCCAATAGGTGGACCGATGACCTGGTGAAGGTTGCGGGCATCCGTTGGATGCGAGGTGCAAGGGACCGGTCAATGTGGCGACACTTGGGGGAGGCCTATGTCCAGCAGTGGACGTCTTTTGGCTGAAATGATCATGATGATGATTACAGGCCTGCAAGCAAGAAACCTTCATCGTTTAAATGAGAATTGAGAAGGCAGAAGACCTCCAATGAAATCAGAAAGCGATCCCGGCTTCCGTAGACGACCCGGATATTTTTTCAACAACAGTTACTTAAATTGACATCAAATAGACTGCAGCCACACATCAAAAGCCTTGTCCCTAATATGTATGTTGGGTCGGCTTCCATTCTCAACTGCATCAGTTGAATAACACCATTTTACATGGAGCCACTGCCTATTTGACCTCCTCAACCCAGTTGGTACTGGTTAGTACGCTAGCCTTTGGTAAGACTGGTTGTCAGAGTTTCGGGTCACTGACTACCTACATGTAGCGACTGTCAAAGATAAACAAAAGGGAAGTCGGTTTATAATCGTTATTATTTAACAACGAGTGATTTTACTTATTAAAAGTCTCATCAATTTCGACCTACAAATACATTGACACGGTCAAAACAAAGCTAACCACAGTTCAATGACTGACCTCATTACTACTATTTGACAACCCAAAAATATCTACTAACTTCTATATCAATTCAATCTAGTAAGCCTATTTCTATGTTCGACGCACCGATTCCTTTACTATTATTCATTCATCATACAAGTAATGGGAGTGATTTGGCTTGTACGAGTAACTCATGTTATGTTTTTATACAATACTGTGATTATTAGCAATTATTATGGGTGTAGTTTTGATGCTATCGTCTTTTGTTTGGCCATGACACCTTTGTGGTTTTGTAATTGCATTTCACAAATGGCCAAGTACACGGCTGAACTTGTTTAGGTACAGTTTAGCAGAATCCTAACCCTGGGTATTGCCACAACTTTCAGCAAAGCCCGATTCGAAGATTTAATTATACCCAAAGAAGTGAAATCCAAGATTGGCCTAAAGTAAAAGTAGGTACTGTTATTTTATTTTATTGAAAAAAAACTAACTTTTTATACAACTTAATTATAACAATGACCTTGAAAATTGACAAAAATATTAACATCTAAAAACCTGCCTCCACGAGTCGCTTTTTCCATCGCGCTCTTGTGCATTCGTAACAGTTCGTTCAATTTCCGCGCTAACTGGAAATCGTCGGATAACTTCGGCCGATTTAAGCGGAAAGTGGCCGAAGCTGAAACTCTTTTCAAACTAAAATCAAAAGATACCATTTTACATCACACAACAGAATAATGAAATCCCCAACTTGAGGCCTGAATTCCTGCCACGCGGACGTCGGTCGCGCGCGGTTGGTCGCGTACGTCAGCGAGAAAAACAGTAGCAAGATACACGCCGCTGACGTCAGCGTTGCAGTAGAAAGCAACACAATGTATACTTGTAGGCCCGACCGACGCATGCGACCGACGTCAGCGAAGGAGGAATTCAAGCTTAAGGCGATTACATGAGCTAAACGCGAGTTTTATAATTACTAAAAGTATATGATTCACTGCTATAAACAAGACCAGAAAAACATATGATATTCTTCAGGATATATGCTAGCATGATACTGTTTTGAAAACATAATACAGTTAATTTGGCTCGATAAAAAGAAATCACGAACTTATCTCTAAAAATATCTTTCAAACAATAAAAAGCATACTAATATGCATGCGATCATCCTGTTTTTTGTCAAATAATTCTACAAGCAATATATTAGCATGATACTGTTTCAGTTTTTTTAACCAATCAATAGTTTTTTTGTAAATCGATCGAAACTACTCATTTCGCGCTATTTGGCCCGCAGTGGCTGACTGATTAGAACTTTATTCTAACACCATTTCAAACGAAGTTTGAACCACCACTAATACAGTTGCTAATTTAGCTCGTCTAAGCGCCTTAAGCGTTTCAGCTGAACTGACAAGTCAGAATCTACAGTAGTAACTGATTAACAAGAAACGTGCTTTCAACAACATAATGCAAGTCCATAGATATATAAAAACAGGTCCGACGAATCCCAGCATCCCAGGGAAATAAATAAACTGTCATGCAACTCGCAACGAACTTAATCAGAGGAGAAACTAGGAAGACTACAGAACTACAGACTGTGACTTATTGAGCTACATTCTACCTTATGTTACTTAATATAAGTTGCATTTGTTCGGAAACTTTAGCCACGCCACGAGGGAATTGCAGTCAACACTTTAAAGAAGACCGATGGGTAAGGGGCCATCCATTAATCACGTGATGTTTTTTTGACCCCCCCTCCCCCTTGGTGATACGTGGTGAGGTTAAAGACTACCCCTCCCCCTCCCCCTATATCACGTGTATTTTTTCGTACCTGCAAAGAATCAATTTTTTTATTTATAAAAAAATACTGGTATAAGTATCATCTAATTTTATTATAGAAAATTAAAGACTACTATAATAAACGGTAGAGGTAGACAGAAAGGTTGCAGTTAAATACATGTAACGCCGCTTTCCGGTTAAGTATCGCGCACTTGCCGAAAAAATAAGTACACGTGATTTACCCCCCCCTCCCCCCTTGTGATATTTCGTAATTTTTTATGGACCCCTCCCCCCCCTTTCGAGCCTCACATGGTTAATGGACAGCCCCTAAAAGATACAGTGACGGTCATTCAGCGATAAATATGTTGGTCAAAGATCGTGGATACAGTTGGATAAAGATCAGGTCACCAGATCTTACTTATTTGTGACCAACATGTGTTATCGATTTGTGTTGGTATGTAATGTGAAGTGATGCATAATTTGCTAGTTAGGGCCGAACGGTTAATTTTTCTTTTTGGTATCAGATACTAAAGTTATATAATATGAGTTCATAGATGTAGTGTCGAAGTAGCAGAGTACTGGTCGAAAACAATTTAAAAATAAAAAGGGGAAATCATCGACCTTCGTGTCGATGATTTCCCCTTTTTATTATTAGAAGAAGTTCCTAGATGCGATTCCCAGATCGGGTGAGTGTTATTGGGTTTTTATCGACACGAAGGTCGATGATTTCCCCTTTTTATTTTTAGAAGAAGTTCCTAGATGCGATTGCCAGATCGGGTGAGTGTTATTGGGTTTTTCCATTTGGAATTTCTAAGTAGCAGTCCCGGAGTCTGGATTTAGCCCCTATTAAATGGACTTAAACATAACTGGCGAAATGTGGATGTTGGTACTATTAGGTCCTCTGTCGGGGCTGCGGGACTGTTCGAAAGAGATACCGTGGCCCCGGAACATAAAGGGCGAGGAAGGAACATGGATGGTTTTTAGTGAGTAAAAGTCTGACACTCCCTCCCGCTCCGCCCAGAGTGGGAGGGGTCATTTGATGTTTTCCCATCCGAAAAACGAAAAAAAAAATAGGTAAGCTTAACTTAGGAGGTTGACCGGGTGTGTTACATAATACAGGTTATAAACAAACCCTTCTCCAAGCCGTCAACCAAGCATTCTGTACATCTAACTGAAACTTAACTCTGCGCAATTTTATTTTGCTGTGTAAAGTTACACAGCAAAATAAAATTGCGCAGAGTTAAGTTTTTATTTATCATTTTGAGGTGAAAAATCACATTTTACGGTAAAACGCAGTGAAATGCATTCAACACATTGTGCTGATGAATGCATCTAGTGATAAAGTAAAGTGAAAAAATTAAAAACATTGTGAAAAAGTTGGAACTGTGACCCCCAATATCACCGTAACAACAAGGTTCCCAGATATGGTCTTGAACAAAAACAATACTGCAGCGATGAGGCAAACAAGTGCCTTTCGACTTCATTAAGGGTGTATTTATACCCTGTATGTATGTAAACCAACCGTTAGATTGCGTGGTTCGCAAGTTATCAAGTGGCATGGAATTTGCGGTTAATCTGTGGTGAGATGCAGGATATTAAACGAGTGAGCATCGTATCAGTTAGCTTGATTACTAGCGCACCTAGAAATGTTGGCTGTAAGTGCAAATCTTAAAGTGTTAAGGTGAGGCCTTAATCTTAATTAAAAAAAACATCATTTTATAAAATCACCATGATGGTTTACTTGCTGTAATTCTGCTTTTGGTACGATTTTTGCGAAAACCAAAATAAAGGGTGTAAAAGACATCTTAACGAAGCCAAAGGACACTTGTTCTCCCCGTCATTGCAATCATATTTTTGTTCTACACCATACATGGGAACCTTCTAATTACGGAGATATTGGAAGCAAAAGTTCCAACTTTTCCGGAGGACACGGTGGAGCACACGGTGGAAGTCTGCCCTGCGTGGGCGGAGCTCCGCCGTGTCCTCGTGGCGGCGATCGGCGGCGGCGACCTCTCGCGTCCGGCCCTGGTTCAATCCATGGTCCGGAGCGAGACGGAATGGGAAGCCGTCGCCTCCTTCTGCGAAGCAGTCATGCTAGCGAAGGAGGTGGCGGAACGAGAGAGGGAGAGATCCTCTCTTCCCGGCCGCCGCGGGAGACGCAACGGGCGTCGGGGGCCACGTGGTGGCTACCGGCCACCGTAGATGCGGGCCTGTGGACGGCTGGCTATGGGCTAGCTAGCCGTCCGGCCATCTAACGACGACGACAGGCCGTGTCGACGGCGCGTTCGTGTTCCACGCGCGCCTCAAAGAGATGTCAGCAAAAAGAGAGGGGCCCGCAAGGGCCGAAGCCTGCCGGGGTTGCGGGCCTGTTCGAAAGAGATACCGCGGCCCCGGAACGTGAAAGGCGAGGAGGGAACATGGATGGTTTTTGGTCAGTAAGAGTCTGACACTCCCTCCCGCTCCGCCCAGAGTGGGGGGGGTCATTTGATGATTTCCCATCCTTAAAAAAAAAAAAAAAAAGTTCCAACTTTTTGACAAGCATTTTATAAAACCCATTTTTTTATTGGAAGAATTTTACTTTGAACACCTCTACGACCCCCGTACTATCCAATCCATTCATTAGCACAATGTTTTAAGTGGGTTACATTGAGTTCTACCGCCAAAGATGATCTTTCTCCCCAAAAAAGAAGTTGTTTCCCAGTTTTGCGTAAAGTTACTTACTTTGATGAATCCTTGGTTGATGGCTTTGTGATGAGGTGGTTTACACCCTGTATACAAAGTGTTTGGCACCCCACACCCATAGATCAATAAAGTCTTAAAAATATTTAGTCCTTATGTGCGTAACGAGTATTTTCAATTTTAAAATCGTTCGACTCTCGTTTACAGTGCGCGTTTGTGCGAGGCCCACGGTTGGTCAAAACAACAATCAGGCATAATAGAGGAACATATTATCATTCACTGAGTTAAATCACCCACACCCAAACCTAGCAAACTATGCCAAATTAGTCAGCCGGCTTCCATTGTCCATCTCCTTTGTGTTGGTACTATTGAACGTCCGTGTTACTGCGATTTCCAAACAGAATCTATTATGTTGTACACGGTTCAGGCGGTTTCATTGGCTAGGTTCGGTATGTGTGTATTTTCAGTGAAGTATTGCTTTTCTAGGAACTTAGGCTGGTAACCTATACGTTTATTTAGATACCCTTCGTTGGTCTAGTGGCCACAAACACGATACGATTCCTAGGTTGGGTGAAGTGTTTTTTGGTTTTTTCAATCAGCAATTTCTCAGTATCATGAACGAAGTCTAGATGTCCGGTAGATAGCAATAGACTGGCCCCTTAATAGACTCTTTTTTTATTAGACGAGCAATCTTAAGAAATAGGTCAGTGTTATTACTACAGGTGACTTTGATTCAGATCCAAAACATTGACCTGAAACAGTGGCAAGAATAGATCATCTAGCTCTCTTTTAAGGTCAATCACGATAATTATGACAATTTGGTACTGATAACACGAGATTCCTTTGGTGCGGTGGAACTCTCAACTTTGCACAATCTAATCTAGTCTACACTACACCGCATTGGGAAACTTCAGTAATAATTGGAATTGAGTCAATTTGAAATTGTATCCAGTTGAGAAACCAACTTTGATATTTCTGTACTCTTCCTGCAAATAAAAGTCGGCATAACAATGAAGAGGATGATGGTAGTAGTCGTGTTTTAGGTGTGAGAAGGTTGGAATATATCACGCCTGGAATACTTGAAGGGTTATGCAGAGGTGCACGTACTCGCATAAGTACACCCTCACTTTGGCAGTTTTGGAATAATGGACTGCAAAAAGAGGAGCTCTTTGATCAGTAATAGAATGGTTTTAACGCTGCCTGGTTGAAGCAATACGCTATG
The DNA here is from genome assembly GCA_916618015.1 of Xestia c-nigrum. NCBI lineage: Eukaryota > Metazoa > Arthropoda > Insecta > Lepidoptera > Noctuidae > Xestia > Xestia c-nigrum. The sequence continues at coordinate 17,129,765 of OU745261.1, read as the reverse complement.
GTGGTCAGCTATTGCGGAATCCGGAGTATAACGAGTCTGTGTCTCGAGATGAAGTCCCCAGCAATGTGAGCCGTTCTGGCCAATATATAAAGACTGCGTTGTGAACAGTCGATATGTGTAAAGTCCTCAAGTACGTCGGGGCATGCGAATTATTTAGGGGTAGAAAGCACAAGATTCGTCGGTCCCCAACCCGATGAGACCCCATCAAATCTGTCACCAAGATCCCACAGGCAGAATGTGCTCGCAATGCGGCCAATAGAGACAGGTGGAAAAGGATCGCGAAGGCAGCGATCGCAGTGGACTCTGTCAAGAGTAAACGACTAAGGTCCATGTTCACCAAGAAGATGACAGACTGATTACCTAAAACAGGTGTTTAAAACGCATTTTTGTATGGGAACATGTCACAGTGACAGCTGATTTTAGATAATCAGACGGTTATCTTTTCGGTGAACATGGACCTAAGAAGGAGAGAAAAACCATTTGTTTTATCAACCTTCAACAACATGGTCTGAAAGCACGTTATTTAGAAATACATACATACCTTGGGATTCTGTAACCAATTTAGTAAAAACTTAACGCTTATTTGTCTACCTGTAACCAGATGTAAGTGCGAACACCTAATAAAATGACGCGTTCCCGCGTTATAATACCATACTAAGCCGTCCTGATAATGACTTGAGCTTTCTTAAACATGTGATTATAGCTAACACTAAGGTTATCGTTGTGAAACAGATTGTTATAAAAACATGGCACTCTTTTGGCACACACTGGTTTAAACCTAAGATCAATGAATCTCTCTGCATTGACATTGTTAGGTCCATGTTCACCAAAAATATCACAGTCTGACTATCTTAAAACAGCTGTTTATAACACATTTTTGTAGGGAAACATTTCCCAGTGTGTAGTGATTATTACGTTTTTTTAATACGACTACATTTTCTACACGATAAAACAATCGTAAGTGCGTACGAGCACCGAACTCCGTCTATAGTATGATGCGTCCGAGGTAAGCAATTTAATGAAAAACGGGAAGATGGCACAAAAAATTTCAAACAAGCAGGATGAAATAAAAGATCAATGATTTAGACCGGCCCCAGACGGAAAATTCTAGGATAATTTATGACAGAGGGAAAACCAGACCCAGAAGGGGACCTTGTAGTTTAGAAGGTTCATCATGTTACGCAGAATCTTAGTTACATTATTCGAATGATCCTTCTTTGAGTCTTATTATAGCACAAAAACTCTAATTTTCGATCCGCCATTGGGTTTTTGAGGTAGTTTTCTAGCTCAGGGTCGAATATGGTACCCCGGCAAATAGTGAAAGAATTTCTTTCCATGATATAGAACCTAACTATAGTTATTTGTTTTAAAATGACTGAATGTTTCTAGTGGACCCTTTGCCTTCCGAGGGTGATAGAAATGACGGTAATGTCAAGTTGTTCCTTTTTTTTCTTTTTATATAACCGCCCTTTCTTTACCTGACCAGACATGATAATTGATCGTCTTTTGTTCATTAAACTCCTTTATTGCACTAGTAGTATAATGTGCTTGGATAATAACACCGTCGATGCGAGACTACAGATTTCATAAACAGTTTACGAGTTCTTGATTGCCATGCTGTTATGAGTCATAACTTTATTCTTGTATATGAGCACAATCTGCAACATTATTACACCCAGTAGCAGACCCATTATTCAACGAATTTATAGCCTGACATCCCCACAATTTCATTGTTAATACAGCTCCAACGTTTATCGTATCAAATCTCTGCAGGCATGTAAAACCTTCAGTGGAATGTGGCAGCAATTTTCTGAATGATTTCACCTCAACGGAGTCACGCGAACATTTCGCCACAATATGTGGTACATACGTACATGTGTACTTGCCATTACCAAGGGCAAACTCCGACCTTAAACTAAGAACTCACCTTATCAAAACAACGACATTTTTAACAGTCAATCACGTCTATACTATAGGAAGACACTACGGGCAGCTAAAATTACCGCAACACTCACAGTAACAGCTAAATTGACAGGTTAAGACAACACACACGATTTCAACACTTCAGGGCATTATTTTTATTGATGAAAAATGGTATTCGACGTCCGCTGAGGGTCCGTGGGCGACCGGCAGGCGAGCGCGCTAGCCGGCGCGCCGCCTTACTTTAACTGAAATACGCGCTTGCCAACTGTTTTTTGCGCAGGCGTAGTACAAAGCAGGATCGGCCGAAATTCACCCTTACACACCTCCATGGAACGGTTAAACCACCTATTTTCCACCAAGGAGAAACGCACTTTATATTTATAGCACAAAGTTGGAATTTCATCGGTCAGAAATTTACCGTTGTTCCGTTCTGAATAGGTCGTTGCGTGTGCCGCACTGCACACGATGGTAATTAAATATGTGTTTGACAATAGTATCGAGGCTCCGGCGGCTGTGCTCTCGTGATGACGTCAATGGTCCAAACGCTCATTGGAGAGCGTTCACGTAGAAACCGTTTTGCGAGAGTTTGTGAGTGATCCGCGATCAAAGCGACCGAGCGAAAAAAAAATGACGGTGATTTGCATTCCAAATTGGAATAAGCTTTTCAATTGAAATCGTTCGGCTTTAATTCCTTTTGGCAGTGTTTTATGGAATTGGGAGATTCAGCACTTTTGAAGTCATGATTCAACTTGCCTTTAAAGGGTTAACAATTAATTTATGCTGTTCATAATCGACGGGGTGCGGAGGCAGTTTGTCACAGCTAATTAATGTGAATCAGTTAGTCTTGTAATTTATTACCAGTAAGTTATCGGTAAACTTATTATTAATGAGGGTTCTTGAACTCGTTTAACTAATCATTGCCACTATCAAAAATAAAACTAGTTTAACTCCAAGTAAAGTGAAAGTTACTGTTTTGTCCAGCTGGAATAAAGCCTATAAGCTCAATGCCGACTCATTTTTCCCTCCCAGAAGTTGCCTACGTCACAAAATACGCCGCATCTATATTCCAGCCAATTTTGCAGCGGTACTCAGCGGAGTCCAGCTGCTAGTATAAACAAAGAGATACATATACGGACCGTGTATAGGAAGGTATGGTATACCTGTATACTAGGCAATTCCGACTGTGTGACTGTAATGTTAGCTTTGCTAACTGTGACTAACAAGTCTGTTTGTGGACTAGCACTAGTGTTATCAATTGAAGTTGTTATATATGTGCGTGCTATCTAAATCTGTGTATTTTATAGTGATGACTGCACTGTTGGCTAAATAAGGAGGAGGCATAATAAATGAGGAGCTCGTGGCTAAATAATAACAGCCGCCCGGGTCGATCTTTAGGTTAAGCCGTGTTTACCTAGGTTGGTCCATGGATGGGCCCTTACATACCGAGTTTCCTCCGTGCCTCGGAAAGCACGTTAAGCTGATGGTCCCGGCTGTCATTTATCCATCTTTAGCAGTCGTTACAAGTAGTCAGTGGCCCAAAAAGTCTGACAACCAGTCTTACCAAGTGGTATCGTATTACCCAGTATTAACTGGGTTGTAGAGGTCAGATAGGTCGCTCCATGTACCATATACTATCAATGTACCATGGACCACGTACCATATACTGGTATTAAGCAGCATCCGGTTAGACTGGAAGCCGACCCCAACATAGTTGGGAAAAGGCTAGGCAAATGAATGACTGCTGTTGGCATCGTGGTTGGAAGCGCTGCAACTGCTGGGCATAGGATCCTGGGTACGATTGGTCGGGAAAAAAGTGCCATTAGATTTTACCATACGTTTCCCAGTGATCCCCCGTGCCTCGGAAAGTGCGTTAAACCGTTGGTTCTGCGCCTGAGGCCCAACCATCCATCCGTCTCTCTCACTCGCACTCATCTGCAGACGTGCGCGATAGAGACTGATAGATCCGAATAAACAGACGAAGCGTTAGGGAGTAGGGCCTCTGGTCCGTCTCCGGGCGTGTCGGATTACCGTCCCATCGGACCATCGTCCTAGTCCTGACCACAGCTTACGGTGGTATGCCACTTAGACCAAGACCTAGAAATGATGAAGATATACATTCAACACTAGCTGACCCACGCAACTTCGTCTGCGTCACATAAGAGGGAAAAAGCTACCTACTACTACATTTTTTTTCATAAGAACCTTCTCCTGACAATAACAAACACAACAAAAAAAGAATCAGCCAAATCGGTCAAGCCGTTTTCATGCTATGTCGTGACAACGGAAAACGGGTTTCATTTTTATATATTAGACTAGCTGTACCCGGCATGCGTTGCAATGCATTTTTTCCTACCTACCTACTACCAACCTACCTACCTGTCTACTTCTCACCGTTTAAACCTTCCCTGGACTACGACAAACATTTTAAAACCAAAATCAGCTCAATCGGCCCAGCCGTTCTCGAGTTTTAATCAGACTAACGAACAACAATTCATTTTCATTTATGAGTAAGTATCTATAAAAGGTTTGACGAATAAATAATTGAATTTCTCACAATTTCACAAACTAGGAATATTGTATTACTACACCTACAACCTGAAACCAAAGTGAATTTAAATAACAAACTTCACATTTCGTCAGTCAGTTACCTGAACACTGATCATGTGTAGGCAGCTAGGCGTAGGCATCAAAGATCAGGGGCACTCGCACAAGCGCGCGATTTGAAAACGTAATGTAAATATGTACAGGGTTTTTTTTTCGAAATAGCATCACGCAGATCAACCTAGAGAGGTTCTCGTCTGTTTAACCGGAATATCCTGTTGCCTTGAGTGTAAGGCCTCCAGCCAAAAACTTAGGAACTAAGCGACTACACGCTAAGGGCCCCCTGCGGGGTACGGGTATCGACTTATATAGGGCGTCGCTGGGAGAGGACACCAAGGGGACAGGCTGGATCTGAGTGTAATATGTAAAGAGATTTTAAAATTTTAGGTATTTAATAATTATCACTTGCTTCGGTGAAGGAAATTTTCGTGACCAGAACCGCGTGAATGATGAAATGACTCCTCCCGCTCCGTCCAGAGCGGGAGGAGTCATTTGATGATTTCCCAACCGAAAAAAAAACGGTATGATCGTCTTCTTATCACCGCGCGTTCGTGCTAGCCTTTGGTGTTTCACCGTGCCCTATGAATCATCGCCACCCACTGAACTTCACTGGCATTTACCTACAATGAAGATAGCGCTGTTTGTAAGTGCTACCCACATTCAATGTTCCAACTACGACGGAACTTTCGTAAACTCGTTTTTCAGCGGAATAAGGCGCTATTAGTGTCGAAAATATTGGGTAGTAGTAGACAGAATGGAATCACTGGCGTTATTGGGTCTGTCAATCTAGCTGCATTTAGTTGGTATTACGAAGCACGCACGCGCTTGTATGTTTAAGTGTAGGATTGTGAAGATATACGAATAACAAGTAGGCAGGTCTATAGTTCTAGTGCAGCTGGATTTCTTCCTTGAACTAACTCTAAAGTTTTGAACAAATACACAAACTGAATACGATTTATGAGATTTAAAAAATACGATAATATTTAAAGTCCCTTTAATAATTAACAAGCCTGGGGATTTCTGAACTGAAGAATTTGTCAGGCAAGTAGTTTGTGAGATGTCCTTCTTTCTCCTTGGTAATTTTTGCTCCAGAAATGATGAGTAGACTAGACACACACTCCGGATTCGAGGAAATATTGAACACTGCTAAAACCAGCATGTATTAAGTAAAACATGGACAATGAAAAAGCAGATGATGCGTGCAGTTCAAGACCCTTTGCGATAAAAGACTGCTATACAGGGTGTAAACCACCTCATCACAAAGCCGTTAACCAAGTTTGTTTCACATTTTTTATTATTAGCATCTAATTATAATTACTTAAATGTTTGCATGCCAATTTTATGGCGAAATGTGTCATTGCACTACATTTTATTTTACCATCTTTTGTACCACATTTTTTGCAAATAAATAATTTTGACTTTTGACTTTGACAAGCATTCTGTACATCAAACTAAGTAACTTTACGCAAAAATGGGAAACAACTTTTTTTTTGAGTTTATAAATCATGTTTTGTGGTAGAACTCAATGTAACGCACTTAAAACATTGTACTGGTAGATGGATTGAATAGTACGGGGATCGTGGAGGTGTTAAAAGTCAAAATCTTACAAAAAAAACTTGTATTTAAAAAAAACCTTGTCAAATAGTTGTAACTTTGACCCCCCATAGCTCCGTAACTAGAAGGTTCCCAGGTATGGTGTAGAACAAAAAAAAATATCGCAGTGATAGGGAGAACAAGTGCCTTTCGGCTTCGTGAAGAGGTGTTTTACACCCTTTAGACACCATCTCCCCATCTAGGGGACACATGACTGGATATATCATATCAACTACAAAAATACAGAATCATTTAACCCTTCGGTGCCGGGAACGTAGATCTACACAAGACACAATGACTTTTTAATGGTGTCTATAATTACGGCATACAAGAGGTTAAAGAGAATTCAAAGACAACAATTCTCCAACTGCAACATCAAATCAACCACTTTTCTATGTCTACGATCATTCATTCTGCAAACTAAAAAGGGATGCCCTTAAAGTCTATTTCAGTTTGTTTATTTGCATACGAGCATACGGTCAGTGCTCTTGAACCGAGCCGGATTCGTCTCCGATACGGCGGATATAGCGGATATGGAAATAGATCGCATTGATTGTAAACTGTGTAGTTTATTAGTGGAAGTTTATTGATAAACCGTTTTGCAAGAGCACTGTGATTTTTTATTATAGCGGATTCAATGTAAACCGGCTACCTGCCACCTGTCACCTGTCGCCTGCCATTTATTTATTAACACTTCAAGCACATAGTACAGAGGCGGACTTGATGCCATAGGCATTCTCTACCAGTCAACCACTGGGTGATGCAGAGACAAGCAGTGGTAGGTGTACATCTATACTTACTAATATTATAAAGCAGGAACTACTGGTTCAAATTGAAAAAATATTTTTGTATTGGGTAGTCTATTTATCGAGGAAGGCTTTAGGCTATATAACATCACGCTACGACCATAAGGAGCGGAGCAGAGATGAAAAATGTTGCAAAAACTGAGTTTTTTTTTCTTTTCATTTTTCTCTTATGTGGCGCATACAAAGTTGCGTGGGTCAGCTAGTCTGAAAATAATTTGATTAATACTAAGGTAAACTACAAGGATATATAAAATACTATAAATATATTTAAAATACTTTAAACAAATATCAGACTGTACATATATATTACTGTAAATAGAAATTAACACGGATATACTAAAATAAGAAGACAAACAATGGAGAAAACATTACTGTTTTGATGAACCTGCCAGTTTTTTGCGAATGTACTCTCGAACTTTAATCTTGAAAGATAAACGATTGGTTGCCATCCTGATTTCCTGGGGAAGCGCATTCCAAAGAGCAGCAGGCGACAGGTGACAGGTGACAATTCGACATTTTGTCAATTTTTCGTTTCATAAACATTAGCTCTGACAAAGAAGTCGTGGTGGAAAAATTACAAATAGGTATATCAAATTGTCGCAACATTTTGACATAATTATTTCTGTTTTATAAAAAAAAATCAGGCGACAGGTGACAATTGGTCGCGAAAAACTTGACCTATTTGTTTTATGAAACACAAAATTGTAATTACAAGTTGACAAATTTGTAGACTTGTCGAAGATTTCTGACAAGCGACCTGACTCAATGTCAGCAGTTACCTATCACCAGTGAGATGGTGCTAACATCGACACACAATAGTAGCAACAGCGATGAAGCATATTAAGTTCAACCAATACGTCAGCGTCATCGAGCATTTAGGACAATAGAAACCTTTAAAACCTTTAAATTTACTTTTGACGTGTTTGACTCCATATTTATAGATAATTGCTTTGCTATTTTCTTCCATTTATAATTTATTTTTTCGTGCGTTATATATTCACTAAATTTTTCAAAAAATTCCTCGGTTGTCGTGTATAGGGCCAAAATTATTATTTTCTTGTCCATTTTACTTGTTGCAAGTAATAATACCGAACAAATCCTAGGATGCTAGTCAAAATTATAATGTAAGACAAACATTTTTATTGCTATATCATTTTAACAAAAATGTATGCTGTGACATATTTGTCGCAATTTACGACAGTCGATTACCATGACAAAAAAATCTGGGCAATTATCTTAAATACTGGCATTTTAAACTGACAACTGTAGACCTTTATGAAACGCGATCGATACTGACAATTTTGTCAACTATTACCTGTCGCAATCGGATATATTTGTCACGTTTATGAAACAGAATTTGTAGCTGCAATTCGACAATTTTGTCAAAAACTGACAAATTGTCAACTTGTCACGTGTATATGTCACCGTAAAATTGTCAAACACGTTATATTACAATATAACGTGTTTTTTTCTCGCGATATTGTAATGTCTCGAATTATTGTCAACTGAACATACGGAAGTATCTCTGCCCCCACAATCGGGACTTGGGGCATAAGAACCCTGCACTCGGAGATAGGGGCCCCGCGAAGCGGGGCACCGACGACTACGCTTTTTAGGGGGAATATAAAGTGTTTTAAGGTTATGTTATATTAATCGGTATTTCTCAGGAATGCTGGATTATCTTTTCATGAGAGTTGTGCCACTGGGCAAGGGGGACCCCTCCTTCCCTCCATACCGCGTAAGTTGACTACAATCGCATGCATTTCACGAAAAATAATGCGTTTTGTTGTAAGCAGTATGTTCATTTGACAATAATTCGAGACTTTACAATATCGCTAGAGATATTACAATATAACGTATTTGACAATTTTACGGTGACATATATAAAACAGGGCCCTGGAGGTGTTTGTGTGATATAGCTTACAAACGTGCATGCTCGTTTTCATTAACATTAAGCGACATTCAAATGGACTTCTAAATACTTAATGGGTGTACCTAAGGGCATAACGAAGCCAAAAAGCACTTGTTATGGTTTTTTGTTCTAGCTAGACTGTACCTGCGAACCCTCATGTTCCGGAGATATTGAGGTTTTGCGTAAAGTGACTTACTTTGATATACAGAATGCTTGGTTGGTCGCTAAGGGTCCCTTCTGGTATAGTTGCCGCTGGATTTTCGTCTTCCGACGCTGATGAATAGAGCACTGAATTGAACATCCATTAATTTACTTAGATGTTGGCGTGTGTTGGTGAAATCTGTTGTTTGTTTATTTGCATGCAGATAATATGCGGTCCGTTCTTTTGAACCAAGCGGATATGGAAATAGATCGTTTTGATTGTAAACTTATACGATAAAAAAAAATGTGGAAATTCACTGATTGAATGCAAAGGGGAAGGTAGTTTAATGTTTTCATTTTCGTGTCATTAAGTTTAGTTTTTATAATTAGTTGTTATTATAAATTATTACATAAATTAGTCCTACGTTACTATTATACAGTAAATTATATTTAGTCTGCAAGAACTCCTCTGTAGGTGAAGGCCTCCTCCAAAGAAAGTCCTCTCTAGATTGGGCTACTCGAATCCAGTTTGGGCCGGCTGTTTTTTTGAGCTCATCTTCCCAACTTGTTACGGGTCTACCTCTCCTTCTTTTGCCTAGTGGACCTGCCCATTGGGTCACTCTTTTCGTCTATCTCTGGTTCTTTAGGCGCGCCATAGGTCCGGCCCATTTCCATTTCAGTGACTGAGCGTGTACCAATCCGTCCCTTGCCTTGGTGATATTTCTAATTTTGGTGTGTCTTATTTTCAGGATCTTTTTCATGTACATCATACTGCGTTCCACATGTTCCACCAAAAATTCATGGAACTAAAAAGTTTTTAAGAATAAGAATCATTTATTTGCTTAAATAAAATACAGGCGCTACCGCAAAATCTTTGGAAAGTTATGAGCGCCTGATCAAATAATACGAGCAAAGGCTCGAAACTCCAACTTACTGCATCTAAACTACAAAGTTTACGTACATTCGATATTTAAATGCTTTAGAAGCGTTTAATGTACCTTTTATATTTGGAACGTGGTGTACTAGATATTATAAACTAAAGAGGATATAAACTAGCAACCTCCACAGTCGATGCGGTAAAATTAATGTTATGCAGGAAATGGCACAGATCGAACTAAGTTATTGCAATGTTTGTTATCTGGTAGTTTATTTAATAGCCACGTTATTACTTTGTGAATAGCCGTGATTTATTTAATAATTGTGATGTTTTTTGTATAACAAAATATAGTTGCAGGTTCCTTAGTAAGTTAAAGCAAAAAAGAAAGAGGTCTAAACTCACTTACTCCGTAGTCGTGATGAAGGTGATGCAAGATTGCCAATTAATGAATGAATGTACATTCTGCTAAATATTAATTACATAAGCAATGGCTACCACATTGGTCTAGCGCGACTGACGTCCTGGATTCGATTCCCGGGCAGGTAGGGTAATAGTTATTGGGTTTTTCAATCAGGAATTTCTCAGTAGCATACAGAGCGCCCGGTTGATGGCAATAGGTTCACCCCCTATTACATTAAGGCTGGTTAAAAGTGCATCTTTGCCTAACTCATCCGGATAACAGGCGTGATGTTATGTTATGATGTTATTAATTAAGCACGCTTTCCAAATGATCAATAATTTTGTGAACAATATTCTCCTATTACTACATTTATTGCTGACTAGTGCATTATCGATCATACCCCGCCAGTCCACTCTCAATACTGTGATGGTTATTCCTAACTTAATTAACAAAAAGATTAAAATTAATGGTACTTAATTCCACTTAAAAATAATGACGTTTTTTATATTTTCATGCTCTAGTTATTTTGGTGCAACTAATTTGTAATCAACTAATCACCATACAGATACACACATTACAACACAATTACGTCATGGAATTATGTATGAGACGGAGTGTTGCCCGCTATTTCGCCTTCAGTTCTCAACCTTCGATAGCTCAGTTGGTAGAGCGGTGGACTGTAGAGTATAAATCATTGATATCCATAGGTCGCTGGTTCAAATCCGGCTCGAAGGAATTCTTTTGTGATTTATTTTAAAATTGTGTTTATTTCTTCTTAAGTTTATTTAGTGTTTTTTCTATGTCCTTTAATTGTCGTTTTTTTGATAACAGCGTATGAAGTATTCAACAACAAAAAATATAAACAAATCACTTTGAATACACTGATAATCAATCCGTAATTTATATGAAAATTGTTTTGATACCTGAAAGTGATAGTAGTTTCCGAATGTTATCACTACCAAAAAAGACCGCTGCGGACAGGATTCGAACCTGTGCGGGTAGAACCCAATGGATTTCAAGTCCATCTCCTTAACCACTCGGACACCGCAGCTCATATAACTGAGGGCGAAATAAGTGTTGCTATTATTGGTGTGTTTTGGGATCCATTTTAAGTTCACATTCCTGCCCTTGTCTCATTAAAAGATGAATAATATTTTGTGCTGGTATGGCATGTTGTACGCATCAAAAACGACATTAATAGACATTATTGAATAAAAATACATGTTGCTTCTTATATAAATGTATAAGCTACCAGAAGATTACTTTTGTTGGAATAAAAACATTTTATAAACCTATAGAAATTCCTATTTTAATGATTTACGTTGATTAACGATTTAATACACGTCTCGAAAACATGAAAACTAAGCAGTGTTCATTTATTTGTTTGTAATCATTGGTAGACGGTTTACTGATATATTTTGTTTTCATAAAACCAATTTATAATGTTTTTGAATTCCTCTTTTTTTACTGGTGAAGTAGCGCCATCTAGGTTCACAAACCATCGACTTCAGACACGTGTTACACATTTTAGTTTTACTATTCGGTACTAGATGGCGTCCTCTTCGATTAACGTGTACCTTTCTCGGCTCTGCTGCTCCACAACAGATGTCGCTAGTAGTTTTCTAAAACTTAAGCTTCATCACCAAATTAAAATTCTGAACCTTGTCAAATTTTAATCGATTGGCGATTTAAATTAAATTCACAATGCTGGCAACTAATACTTATTTTAGGTTGTTTATTTTATTAAGTACCGTTCAATAAAGTCTACGCCGAATGTACATGTCGCATTATAAAGAACGATCAAAATAAAATTGTAAACAAACCTCACCTCTCACTTTTAGAAACCGCACGGTGGTCATGACATGTGCTCAAAGCTGGACAAAAAGTCATTTATGGAAGCTTGTAGGAAAGTAGAAGCAGTTGTCTGAGAACACGCGCCGTAATTAACACTTCTATTAACTACTAAATATAGGCCCTTGCTCGCTAGGGCTACCAAATCACCTGCCGCAGCGAAACTCTTGAAAAAAAACGGAGCAAAGTTTTTCAATTTTTATATTTCATGCATTTTGATGGTCAAAAAACGTCACGATCAGCTGTTCGCCATGTTTGACGATGTACGGTCTAACAAGCTTTTTGGTTTACAGTTTAAAACCCACAAATTACATTGTAAAAATAATGTAAAATAAATAACTTGTCTAACTGGGACATTAATCGTGTAATCGTGTTTAACTGAAACATGGTGTATATTTCTAAGGCTTTTTTTCCAGAAAAGGAGAAGATTACCTACTCTGAATACCTAGGTACTTAAATAAATATAAATGTCCTGAAAAAAAAAACTTCAAGTAAATTTTGATATCGGTACCGACGTAAGACATTTGCAGCAATCAAGTTTTTAATAAGCAATAATAAGCAAAAGCAAAAAAATAAAACAAATAAAAAGTGACTTTGACTATCTAGTACCTACCTACCCGGATTTTTCACCGATGAGTCGATACTACGACAGCACAGCCCTATCACCGATCGATCCTGTCAGGTGCACTTTCATACCGTTTTTAGATCGGTCACCGATAGTATAGTTATAGTAAACTACGCCACTACGCCTTGATAGTCGATACGATACGATACGCCGTATAAGGAGTGTCGTATTATTATTAGCTCAGTCGGTTTGTTTGGTTGTTTTTCTTAACTTGTTTACTGCAATTTGCAGGCTGACAACAATAAATTGTATCAATTGGTTTGAGTTAATTGATGGGTTTCTGTTTTCTTGGTTTTATTTTTATTTACCTCTAGTTCATTATTTTAATAGATAAAATATAAGGAACGCTTTAAATGATAAAAATGTTTGAGTAAATAGGGAAGTTGTTTTTTTGTTGGCCTGTTTGAGTTTCCCACTTCTGGGCAAGGCCTCCCCTCCCTCTTTCTTCCATTGTAGGGATGTAGGTAAATAAGTCAACAGTTTTTGAAAACAAAAATGTTAGAATTATTATTCTAAATATTATAGCTTTTACCTAGTTAATACCTCTACAAGTTACATCATTTATAAAAACTTACGGAGGTGTATGTCAAATAAAACGTTATCATATCCAGGCTACAATAAATAAACCCAGTCGAATGTTGTATTTTTTAATCACAAAATAAAACAAAGGAGATCTTTATCTAAACGTTTTACGTGTTGCCACTTGCCAGTTCAGATACCTACCACAACAATGATTCATACTTAATTAAGGCACGAATTAAATAAATTACACCTTTAATGTCTTAACAATAAGAGTTATTTATAAGCAGTGTAAATAAATAAGTTCATTCGTCTTGAGGACTTCCTAAAATTAAAACAAAAGAATCCGCCATGTTGTTTTTTTTCCCGCTATAATTTGAAGTACTATCAAATGTTTATTTCCTCGTTAGATTGGCATCACTGGACCGCAATGTGTTATTATCAATTATATTGTTAGGTAATAAAAAATACTTGCGATCTAAATCATGTAATGGAATTTGCGTAGGCTTGTTATTGTTATTATGAATATTATGATTCATAATGCTTATTACTTTGCTTAGAGGTTTTATTACTATGCATACTGACATAATTAAGTGTCGCAGCGTATTATTAACATAATTATCTCCATACATATGTAAGTAATGTGAATGCCTACTTGGATCAGAAAAGCACCGTTGTTAAAGAGATGCTCCAAAATTCTGAATATTTTTTTTATGAAATACCTAGTCATTCAATAGGAATAAATGAACTTAAAGGGTTATAATGATAATTTTAATTCCGTAAATACTAGGGATGCATCCGATACCGATACCGATATATCGGCGATACTTCGGATTTGCCGATATATCGGTATCGGCGATATTTTTATGGCAGATTCAACGATACTTTTCAAATCTCGCGCTTAAAAAATGACGTCTTATACCCGAACTTGAAAAAAATGGCGCAGAAGTACTTTAGTTTCCAAATGAGTTCTGTCGCATCTGAGAGGCTATTTCCACCGCAGGTCTTATTCAAACAGACTTACGAAATAGCCTTTGCCCGCAAAACTTAAGAATCCTTTGTTTTTTAAATAAAAGTATTATTAACGTTAATTTTGATTGCTAAAACTATTAATTAATTGTCTTTATATATTCTACCTTCCTTTTTAAAATCAATAAGCGTATCGGTATCGGTATCGTATCGACAAAAGGGCGTATCGAGGCATCCCGTAAATACATACGTTTTACGGTCGCCAATCATAGTTTGTTCAACATACAGCCGGCCATACTTGCAAAATACGTAAGAAAAATTGAATTTTGTGGGCTACCCTGTGGCTTGTTGCTGGATAGGACAGCCAAAATCAATATACCTAAGTAAGATTTTGAATTCCAACCCGAAACCTTTCTGACTTAGATACCTATGCTTAGATCTCACAAGTCTGCGGAGTTTTGCTACGAAATTAAATTTAACCCGGAACAGAGCACTATTCTCACATGCTCTAGTTAAAATCTAACTTTTGGGCAGCAAGGTCATGCAAAACACAAATATCTATCAAAAACATTAACAACTTGAACAAATCGATGTTACACAATCTCTTTCGTGTATTAGATATTAGACACCGACCAGCCCAGCCAGTTTGTCCACTTTTTGCCCAGAAAACGTGTAAACAACGCAAGTATTGCCTATGAATGGTCGAAGAATGTTTAAAGTAGTAACAGTTCCATGGAAGATGCGCTCCATCGAGCATTGATCGCGTTTTCACGTTTATTTTCTCTATTTACTCGGTTGTATGTACGACTTTTTGTGTTGTGTGCAATATGCGTAGGTACTTATGCGATAATGGTTAAGCACCAGTGTGGATACGCTGCAGAAATAAACTTTCTAATTTATCGATTACTAGCTGACCCACGCAACTTCGTCTGCGTCACATAAGAGGGAAAAAGCTACCTACTACTCCCTACCTACTACTACCTACCTTCTACTACCTACCTACCTACCACTACCTACCTACTACTACCTACCTACTACTACCTACTTACTACTACCTACCTACTACTACCTACCTACTACTACCTACCTACTACTACCTACCTACTACTACATTTTTTTTTCATTAGAACCTTCTCCTGACAATAACAAACACAACAAAAAAAGAATCAGCCAAATCGGTCAAGCCGTTTTATTGCTATGTCGTGACAACGGAAAACGGGTTTCATTTTTATATATATAGATACCTAATATGCCCTATATCTAGGTCTATCAGGAATCTCTCAGTAGTAGACATTTAGTCTGGATTTGTGCCCGGTTGATGGGAATAGGCTCCCCCTATTACATGGGGCTTGAATTGTATTGTATTGTCCAACGGGCTGGTGTCTGCAACTCCACGTCAAAGTGCGTATTTTGCGTATAGGCGGGCCACGCGGGCCTAGTGCGGGTTGGTAGATGTCACATGTCACAAATCGCGAAAAAAAAATCAGCTGTTCCCTACATTTATGTTCGCATAACTCGTCAAAATGTAGGGAACAGCTGATTTTTTTTTCGCGATTTCAGGGTTCGTCCCATAGAAAAAGTTGTTCAAAATGATGAGTACAATGACCCCTTTTCGGGTTTAGTATAAACAAAAAATAAGGTTGTATACTACATATACTTAGTACACCTTCTGGAGGACCTCGTGGCAAAATAACAACCGCCGCTCGGGTTTATTTTAGCTAAAAAGGAAGATTTCTGATAGATTTCCTTTCAAATTCTAGGCCAACTCATAACTCAAAGAATTACTTACTTATTTAAAAGGAAGTGACTGTCCACCATAAATACGTTTCAATACCTTTTTGATTATCCATCGAGTCGCACGAGCTAGCTGTTTCCCACTCCCCCGCACCCTTAATGTAGATAGTTGATGTTGTTATTGCATGAATTAACAGTATCCTATATATTATGCAAATAATAAATCATAGGTACTACAGAAGGCAGGCTAACAACTTGTCCTACTGCAGTCATACTAATTTATTGCTTTTCTTGAAATACTGGTTTAGCTTTGCGGTCCCCGTTGTAGTATTTTTAAGCCCGGTTTGCACCAAAAAGCGAAGACTGTTACATGAGAGAGGGACGTGCAGGTTTCGACCAACATCATCATCTTTCTACCCTTGTCATTATTTGGGGTCCCCGCAACACGTATTCTTCTTAAATTCTCCCCTGTTAGACGTTTCGCCCAAGTCATAATGGTTGAAATCTACATTACATAACTTGTCTCTCTTGCGGTTAGTACAATCTTGCATGTCCCTTTTCCGCTTTGATTGAAACTGGCCTTAGGTTGTATACTCGAACTTGAAGACTACGACCGAAAATATGAATCTGAATCACATCTGCTTGTAAAAGTCTCGTCAAAAACGATCCAGCCGTTTCGGAGATACCCGGAATAAACAGACACTTCAATTTTATTAATTTGTACAGATATCCTTCGAGCCGCATCTTGCTCATAACTCAAGATCGTGTACTACCTACCAACGCTAACCACGTCTCATCCTACGTGAGTGCGGTTGTCACGGCATCTCGTCTAACGATAAGTGATACTGCGCGGGCGCTGCTTGACCGCAATACCTCACGATACCTCAGGAGTCACATGCGCGCGCAGGTGTACGGAGGAGTGTGATTGGTTTACTGAAGTGGATGAAGCCGTATATTGGAGATAGATAGGGAGCTTGTGGTGTTGGAATGTTATGTGGAGGCATCCTTTGGTAGTGGTTCTGTTTTTATACGTGAAAGTTTGTGTCACTCTCGCTTACTATTTTGAATCAGTTTTGTTAGGTGTTGTCTTCTTTATATGATAAAAAAGTGGAGTAACAATTGGCGATTTTGGAAAAAAAAACCAAGATTGTGCTAATGATGGAACTTCTTACTTGTCGTTCTTACGTCTTTATTTGTCGACTTCAGCCTGCAGCTCGGTGCTGAAGGTTGGAAAGCTGGAAAAACTTCTTAGGTAGATCCCATAGAATCTGGTTTAAATTGTTGATTCATATGAATCCCCGCATAAAGACAAAAAGATGGGTGTTCGTATCTAAAATTGATCGTCCATTCTGACTAACTGTTTTAAAACACCGATAACACTAATCCCTTCAACCCAGGGCACTAGGTGATCCAATAACCGATTAACAAAATCACCAATTACCTACTCGATTTTTAATCGATTACCGTTATCGATGATCTCGAACTCGATTCCATTCAATTCGATAGTTAGCTGCCATTCGATACGGGCCATGCGTTTCTGATGTTTCTTCGAAGGCGGAGTGCGTACGTGATTGCAGTTGCGTCGTAACTTGCGCACGCGTCGATCAATAAACATAAACGATAACGTAGGAAGGGTTTGAAGGTATTTTGTAAATATTTATAAGTATAAGTATAAGCTTGTACTTGTTTTAGTTGAGTTTTGTTTCATGTTGATTTTTTTATTGGCATTTTGAGGATTGTGAAATTGTGTATTAGAGATAATAATCGTGTATACTATACCTGCGTAGTTTAGCTAAAATATTTTTAGTGTACTTACGTTGGTACACTAAATATTTTAGCCAACCACATGGTTTTTTGGTGCTTCATGGTTGTTGAACTATGAAGATCCAAAAAACCATGTGGTTATCTTTTTTTTCAAAGATAGGTAGTTTATTCAACCCTGTTAGCCACCCACTACTTATCACAGACGCTATCAAAAGCATCAATTTATTATTATTTTCAACAAAACCTAGTATCTACGTTGTTGGTGACACATAAGCAGAGCCCCATTTTTTCTGCGTCTAGAAATCCATTTTCTGCGCTGACTGTGGAGATAACATTGTACAATACTTACCACTAACCAGAACTGAAGTTGAATCGTATCTTTGTTTAAAGGAACCCACTTTATCTCAAATTATTTTGCGTAAAGAACTACCTACTTGAGTACATACAAGTCACTGAACAATTACAAAAGATACATTAAGTATTGCTCATAACCGCGTATTTACTAAAAAAGCGGCCAAGTGCGAGTCGGACTCAGCCATGAAGGGTTCCGTAGCAACAAGTAACATAATATAAAAATTCTTGTAGTTCGATGTTTATTTTTATATTTGAGTTGATTGAATGAAACGTAATTGTGGTTTACGATTTATGACGTATTAAAAAAAAACTAGTTTCTAGATCTTGTTCAAACCAATTTTCGTTGGAAGTTTACATGCACATAATGTACATCATATATTTTTTTTAGTCTACATACATCCACATACATCTACTAACCAAGTCTCAACATAGTCGTTCTTATATTTTTGGAATAAAGTGGCTGTGACATACGGACGGACAGACAGACAGACAGACAGACGGACCGACATGACGAATCCATAAGGGTTCCGTTTTTTGCCATTTGGCTACGGAACCCTACAAAAGCATTCCTCTATGGCGCCAAGAGCTTCTTTATCTATGCCTTTTGTATTTACTTTAAAAAATATAATCTTTTCGTAAACATATCTACAAAAAAAGCTCCCAAAACCGATAATGGACAAAAAATTCAAACAGGCTTTTTTTTTTAAATACTGTCTACGTAGGTAAGTAGAATGATTTTAAATATTTTATGGCTGAACACGTTAAAGGACATTCGAAATTCAATAACTATAAAGTTTCTGAAGCATAGAGGTTTCAATACTAAAGTATTCCTTTGCAGACATGCACTTGAGACTGTAGTCTTAGTATTGAATAAAAGTATAGTTGCTGACAAGAGTGTTCGAGTTTTATTATTTTTATTCTTTAAAATCAGTTTGACATTTAACAAAATCAGTGATGGACGATGGGTTGCTTATGGTCTAATAATATTGGGTTTACGCACGAAGGGATATTGATAGGGTCTTACAAAATGGTCGTTTATAGAATTTTAAAGGTTATCTCCCCGCCGCGCACCGGGCAACCTTAACCAACCCTGCTTATTTATGTAGCACTTTCTGATGCCCGCGGCTTCGCTTTCTCGAGAACCACTCTATCCATTGGTGAAAACAGCATGAAAATCGGTGCAGTAGTTTTTGAGTTTATCTCGAAAGACAGACAGACACAGCGCAGGATTTTGTTTTATAATATGTAGTGATAATACCTATCTTAATATATATAAATCTCGTGTCACAATGTTTGTCCTCAATGGACTCCTAAACTACTTAACCGATTTCAATAAAATTTGTACACCGTGTGCAGTTTGATCCAACTTGAAAGATAGGATAGCTTACATTTCAATTTATGAGACGCAGACGAAGTTGCGCCGGTCAGCTAGTATTTATATAAGTATGATAATTTTATGATGCAGGCAGTTACTCTACTGGTTGAATAATAATTATTGATTTTAATAATAAAAATATTAGACGCAGACGAAGTCTCGAGCAAAGGTAATACCGAAATAAATTACTAGAGTTTGAAAACGTAAACCATTGAGCTTGGCACATATTTTGGAATAACGAGAATTTCTGTACCAATTGGTAATAATTATTATAAATACTAGGTACAGTCAATACAGTTGCTAATGAACATGGTCCTAGATCTAGACTTAGCATTATTATGTAAATAGAACATGATAATAACAACTCAATCAGTGTTATATTTGTACGGCGGGAAATTTAAATGCTGTAAAGGACATTGAACTAGCTGATGGATTTGCAACGTACGGCTCAGCGCGTAAAGTGGATAATCAAACTTCAAGCTCAACGGCCCTTACGGCATTTCAAATTTTCTCCATCAATTTATGAACACCAGTTCCTTCCTAATTTCATACCTTGCAATTAATAATAATCTCTGCCCAACTCATTATATGTAATTACAATTCAGGTGTTCTACATGATTGGCTAGGTAAGTAGGTAATAGTTGTCGATTTTAAGATTACAAAATCAAACTATTGGTTACTGGCATAAACTTCCTAAACTCCACATGAGCAGTATGATATTCTTATTCTAAAAGCTAAACGATTTTTTCACAAATGTAGGCATTCCTACGGAGCTTGAACAATCAATAGTGCGTTTATGTTTAGACATTGTAATTAGTGAAAACGGTAGTAATTATTCTCTCATTGCTACACATTGCCCCGTTTCGACTGTGTCGTGACGACAGATAATCGTGTAGTTAGCGTCGTTTTATTGGAGGTTCACATATAGGACGACACGATAACTGTCGTCCTGGACTTTCACCGACTAAAAACCAACGATAACTTAATTGTCACGACATAGTGGGGGCGGGGCCTTAGGTTCAAAACGAACCTGTGGACGGTGAGCTATCGGCTAGCTAGCCGTCCGTCCGTCTTATGACGACAGGCCGTGTCGACGGCGCGTTTGTGTTGCACGCGCGCTTCAAAGAGATGTCAGCATATTGAAGGGGCCCTTACCCTGCCGGGGCTGCGGGACTGTTCGAAAGAGATACCGTGGCCCCGGAACATAAACGGCGAGGAAGGAACATGGATGAGTTTTATTCAGTAAAAGTCTGACACTCCCTCCCGCTCAAGTTATTTGATGACTACATATCCGAAAAAAACATGGTTCAAAACGAATACCATCTATTTCATGGTCCTTAACACTTGTGTGCTCATCTATACTGTTTATGTCCAGTAATCACTTTCTAATACAACTTTTACGACGCGTTATAGTGTATGCTTTTGTTTTTATGTCCGTTCGTCGGTCCTACCCCAACTGAAGCGCTGAAGTATGCGTCCACCATTTTTATTACTGTCGTGGCGTATAAACGACTGGACTTAAAAGGATTCTAATCTGAAAGTTTTATTTATAGCTGAATTGAGTTTTAGATGAGATGGATTTTTATTATTTGTTTTGGTGCATTCAACATATCTTTGTCATGTCTGTTTGCACCGAAATATGACTAACGGCAGAGTCCAAGAAAATATTCGTACAACATAGTAAGTCTTACTTGTCCAAGATGCGGAAAAAACCTTTGATTCCATAAAGATCTTGGAAAACTTGAAATTAATGTTGTAACGAAAATATTACTTACAAGCTGACCCGCGCAACTTCGTCTGCGAGTGAGGGTTAGTTTTTTTTTAAATAATATTTTTAATAATAAATAAAAAGTATCCTATGTTACTTCTAATACCTTTAAGGTGATTGCCTAGACAGACCTCGCCATACATTTTCCAAGCTCTGTAATCTCCGTAAATAAACGGTTTCTACAGAATAAAAGCAAGTATAATGGTACTTTATAATGTATTATGGTCGCAAATCGCCCAAATTTTATAAAAAAAAACAGTATTTCTAGGAGAATTTGACCCAATAAAAAACGAAAAATCTTTACATGTGTGAGTGAACTGAATCGCGCCATCTGACAGAAATATTTAGAACCACGAGAAAAAGTTCGTAACTGTTGTAATACGAGTTTACGTTCGGTAAACATTTATTATTTATAGATGGCGCTGTGCCATTCCTCCAGTCAGCCCATGCGTTATAATTGTCTTGACATCTTGCGAATCAAAATTGTGTTTATAGAAAGTTTGCGCTAGCGCGCGGGTTTGCCCGCTAATTTTACATTTTATGATTGATAAAATGATTTTTATTTGGAGATGAGAGAGAATGCCAGAAAGTGAAAAAAAATATCTGCGACGTGCCTTTGGTTCACACAGATACAATACTAATGTAATTATTGTATTATCTACTTTTAATTTAAAGTAGGTACCTAAGGATTTAAAAATCTTTCTACTGTATGTAAGTAAAAAGATTACATCTACATCATCATTTTCATCTTCATCTTACATCTAAATATGATTCAATCAATATTGAATCATATTTAATTCATGTGAAACCAGCAAGATAAGTGAATAGGTACACAGACAAACCACTTTGGTTTTTCATAACTATTGCAAATTTTAATATTATTAGCACACAAAGTGCGTCAAGATAAATTGGTCTTGCCATTTAAGAAGTTTACCAAGAAAAAGGGGAAACGTAGGGCAGTATTTTTGGTCAGTTTTTTTAAATATCAGAACATCCTACAACTTGTAAATCAGAGACTGCTGTACATCGTTTATTTATGTTTCGGGGTTTTTAACTGTCAGCAAAATGTCGTTCTCAAAATGGTAGCTGTAGTTCAAATTTCGCTCGTCTGAACGGCTAACTGAGTAGTAAGCACCATTCAGGTTTAGCATATTTGGCGACTCTACTACTGAGAACCATTCAAACGTCCGTGAAAGAGTTTTTATGGAAAAGTGAAGTGTTTTTTTATTGAAGGTAAGTATATTTTTTATGTACAATGGATGCTTTTCAAGGTGATGTAGAATTATATTTAGTAATTACCCTTAAAACTTTAAAAAAGTATAAGATTTAGAAGAGGAAATACAAAATCAAACGTTAGCAACACTCGTTGATTGTCATCACATCACATACCGGTACCTACTCTAAAGGGAATCGTTCATTTTATGGTTGGACACTGATTCGGTGTTGCCACATTAATTATATCTGTGATTATTCTTACAGGAAAGATACTAATCGATTTCGAAAAATTATAAAAATACGATTACATTTTCTTAAAAATCTGTAATCAAGTGATTTTCAAACGATTATATTTATTTTCTTTTAATTATATTAAAAACAAATAAAACACTCATTGATTTTGGCCTTCAAATCATTTTACCTGGCTACACCAACTGTCAATAATGACAAATGCATACAATGAAATGAAAATAAAAACATTCAATGTGGTTTCGATTAGGTACTTTTGCGAAGTTTTTTTCATTTTGTTATAATGGACTCCTAAACCGCTTTTATTGAAGACCCGGCTTTACCCTTGGACACTCAATCTGCTCATGACGATGACCCTGGCGCTATTTTGTTAAACGTTGAACCGGCTTTATATGACAACCTAGGCATGAACACTCCTGCGCACGATCTTGTTGCCCTACTAGGAATGAGGATTGAGGAACCAATGTGATGCGGCAATTGCGGCTTTGATATTATGCATCGCAGGAGACGGCCTCTGAAACCCGTTGAAATACTATCAGAAATTCGACTATGGACTGCTAGTGGTAAGCTAATGTTCTGTTTAGCAGTTTTTAAATAATCTTTTCTATTATCCGTACAAACTGAACAAAAATAAATATGCATATGTCTTATTTACAGTTTACAGCCCAGTGCTTGGTCTCTCATTCTTGCTGGATGTTGGCTCTCAACAATTCAGGGATTCGAGAAAATGAACAAAACACAAGTAGTGGTCACCAACGACAATTATGTGTAAATTGTGGATGTTCAATACTACGTATTAAACATCATGTTCTGCGTACAAATTCTGAAAGAGAAACACATAGGAAATGTAATTAGCGAGTAGATATTAACACGGCAGGTACAACCAGATTTTTATATTTTTTTATTTTATGTTTGTGTTTAGAATATAATTTATATGAAATAGAACATTGAGTAGAGAGCAGCGGTGGCCCAGTGGTGGCGGCCCTGACTTACGTTCAGTAAGTCGTGGGTTCGAACCTAGGCAGGCGGGCAGGCTCTCATAGAGAGGAGGCCTGTCCCAGCAGTGGGAACATTAATAGGCCGATGATGATGATGATGATGATTTCTTGGATTGTTTCTTTTTAACAGCTATTATTATTTTGATTCTAGGTCCAGGGTCAATTGCGAATTACCAAAATGAATAAATGTTATTTCATTTGCTTTATATCTGTCACCCAACCATTGGCTGTAATAGAAGTTAACCGGGATGAGGAATTTATCAATGCTATGATGCCGAAGTTGGTAACTTTCTTTAAAACATGTGTACTGCCGGAAATTATTTTGAGACGAGTTGAAAAAAATGCCAAATGTCTAGACATCAAGGAATTAAAAGGTATGAAAAATATATTATGTCTTACTCATTTCCTAACTTATTCTTCAGGTCTCTGAGGTGTGGGTTCAGTAAGTATAGTCTAACAAAACTGTAAATTCATTTGTTGCAGGGCAAACTGCTTCTTCCAGCATTTGATTCAGATCGCACGGAAATTATATAAATGGAAGTAAAAAGTGACAAGTAGAAGATTAATACTGCACGGCGACGGCAGCGAATACAAAAAGTAGCGCGTAGAAGAGAAGATATTTAGTTATAATATTTTTTATTTACCTACTTATCTTTGTCTGGTGGTACCAGTCGATGGTTCGAACCCAAGCGACTTTGCTTTGTGTAAATTATTTCATCACCACTGTTGAGAGGAGGCCCGAGTCTCAGCAGTGAGAACATTATAAACTATTATTATGCTATTTTTGAACGTAGCGATGTATAGTTTGTGTTATTTGTTAGTTTATAAGAATTTTCTATGTAGATATTGTTACGAGCTGGGTATGAGATAAATTAATTACTACCGATTAAACAACACAATAACTTTATTAATCACAAAACAATCAAAACTTAATCACAAATACACTACTGTTTACTATCGCACTTGTAGTTCACTTGGATTCGCTTCGTTGTGTCGCTAAAACAAGACTGCCGGTCGCTTTCGCGAGCGATCGCTGCACCCCCGTAAGGGGGTGCGGCGGGCGGGTTATGGGCAGTGCCCTTGGTCCCGCGGGATCCTGTTGCGCCCGTAAACATACGGGCGCTGTCCTTGTGTTGGCCGATGTAGGCCACGGCCGGTGGCGAGCGCGCCGCGAGCAAGCCGCTCGCCTGTGAATTAGTGTCATTTAGTGTGTGTAGAGGGCGCCACGGTGTTAGCCGTATCTTCACGCCGCCTCGGCGGTCTGTCACCGCCAGGTGGAACTCCCGGTGCCCCGGGAGAAGCCTAGCGGATGATAACCAGCCAGAGGCGGCTGGGGCTGCCCCCTACCAGGCGAGGGGCCCCCGCCCACAGCGTTATCGAAGCTAGCCGATGCGCTCCGGGCTAAGGGGCCATGTATGTGTGTGTGGGCGGTATTGTGCTATAGTAACACCGCCCATGATAACGAGTACATAGCGCGCCCGCGCCGCTACGTATCGTGTGAGTTTGATCGCATGAAGTGTCGTGCGGGTATGAGGTGGGGGGTGGACGTCGTGTCTATATTAACTTAGAACACGACGTTTCACCAGGTGTGTGTTGTGAGTGTGGAGTCGTTTTGGTGAGTATGTCGTTGTAATAATACATAGATAAAACGACATACTCAGGGGTCAAGTCCGGTGGTGGCGTCACTTGTGTCCGTCACAAGGTCACGCGGTAGACGTCGCGGGGGGCGCCCCGCGTCGGGCGGCCGAGTGTGCCATGGCGCTATTTCTTTGATGTGGGGCCAGGCAGAGGCGTCGGCTCGCGCAAACATGTTGGACGCGAGGCGGCCGCAGAAGTCCTCCAGGCTCTCGATGTTGAGGTCCCGCTGGATGACGCTGTTCCTCACGTAGCGAGGGGCTGCGACGATCTTTCTGAGCGTGATGTTCTGCTGTTTCTCCATTTCTTTCCTAGCCCTCTCGCTCGTGAGGGCGAGCCAGGCTGGGGCGGCGTAGGTGAGCAGCGGGCGGATGTATGTTTTGTACACGCCCAGCTTGGCCCGCAGCGGGAGGCGGGATGAGAGCACTGGGTGCAGCAGGAAGCGGGCGCTCCTGCTCCTCGCGATGACAGTGCGGACGTGTGGCGCCATGGTGAGTCCATTGTCGATACTGACTCCCAGGAATTTAGCCTGGTGGAGCCACTCGACGTCGGTGTCTTGTATTTTCAAGGGTGGTGGTCGCTTGTAGCCGCCCACTAGAAGGGCCTGCGTTTTTCCTGCGTTCACCGACAACCTCCATTTGGAAAGCCATTCTGGCAGCAGCTCGAGCACGCGCTGCAGCTTGGCTGCCGCGTGTTGCGCGTTGAGTGAGGTGGCGATGTACGCGGCGTCATCAGCGTACAGCGCGAGCGTAGTATCCGGTGTGGTGGGGATGTCGTCGGTGTAGCAGGAGTAGCACCACGGTGAGACGCAGCTGCCCTGCGGCACCCCAGCCGCGATGGGGCGGGCGACGGATAGCGCTCCGTCGACCACCACCCCGAATGTCCTGTCCTGTAAGAAAGAGGAGACCACCCGTAGCAAGCGACGGGGCGTCTCTGTCATAGACAGTTTGTACAGCAGACCGTCATGCCATACCCTGTCGAATGCCTTCTCCATGTCCAAGAATGCTGCAGCTGCTCGCTCCTTCTTGTTGACCGCCGACGTGAGCAGGTGCAGCACTCTCGACAGCTGGAGCGTCGTGGAGTGTTCAGCACGAAACCCGAATTGTTCCTCTCGTGGGTGGGCGTGCTTCTGTAGGTGTCGCAGCAGGAGTTGCTCAAACACCTTGGAGATGCAGGAGAGGAGAGTGATGGGCCGGTAGCTCTCAGGTTTCTGTATGTTTTTATGCGGCTTCGGTATTAGTATGACGCGCCCCTCTTTCCACGCAGCCGGGAAAACCCCGGTGCGCAGGATCCCTGTAAACAGGCGCGCGAGTGCCGCGACGGTGCGGTACGGCAGCTGGCGCAGCGCTGTGTTAGTGATCCCGTCGGCTCCTGGGGCCTTTCTCGGCTTCGTCCGGAGGACTGCCGGTCGCGGCCCTGAGCGCTCTATTTATACTCGCCAACAGACACACCAGAATAACCACGAACATTCGAGAGGGTCATAAAAAAAACACTAACAAAAAATAGCAGGTAGATACAAAAAATAGAGGTACCTACTAAAAACAAGTAGGTATAACCTACTTGTACAAAACAAACAAATATGAACCTTATGCCCTAGGCGTACGGTCGAAATTCTAATGTCTTTGTATAAATAGGTCGCGAGTTTGTACCTACCTAACTTTAAAACTAATAATAATAGAATATTCTCGAACTTCTAACGTACACACACTGTAATCACTGGCTTTCTCGAATGTTCTAGTAGGTCCGATGTAACAATATGTTTCACTCATGTATTTAGGTACCAGTCTAACAATTCAATTGTAAAAGAATATTTATTGAAGTTCAAAATTGTATAATAAGTAGGTATTCTTGAAACATAAATGATATGGTTAGCTAGCAACCACTTGTGTGTTGTTGTGTAAGATACTTACATGTGCCGTTATATACACTTACGTGTGATGTTATATAAATTGTAATCTACGTACATAATTCTTTCTAATACTAAATTCAGAATCATAATTGTAAATATCAAAATATTTAAAAAAACTATGTTATCTTTGTATGGTGGTACGAGTCGATGGTTCGAATCC
Source organism: Xestia c-nigrum (assembly GCA_916618015.1). NCBI lineage: Eukaryota > Metazoa > Arthropoda > Insecta > Lepidoptera > Noctuidae > Xestia > Xestia c-nigrum. Next base: position 17,102,387 of record OU745261.1, on the reverse strand, counting down.
AACCAGAAACTGAGAGTGAATAAAACGATTATTTGTATGAAAATATGAACCATAGAAAAATATTATTAATTTATAGTAAAGGTACTTACAATAAAAAGCTTTACAATTGAATAAAATATATTTTATTTACACGTTATGTACTATTTAGGTTCAGTCACATAACAACCTATATAGGTACAACGTACCTTTATTACCCACAATAATTTATCTGAATAATTTGTTATGGCACAGATATTATACACATGCACAGATATGGTGAAAGGTATCGGATATCGAGCCTAGAAACAAAAGTATGCATAGAATGGATTGGAACATAACAATTTAACCTCTAGTAGTATATAGTAGGGTAAGTCAGGGAGAGTTGCCTATAGTTTAAAAAAAAAATCATTATTAATTATATATGTAAGGTACTAAATGAAATACACATAGTTTATTTGAATCACTGTTTATTTATGCCATTCAGATTAAATTTGGAACTATTGTGTAACATATTTTGATTCAAGAATATTTTTTAAAAATAATGTAAAATAGGCATCTCTCCCAGGCATGTGGGTGAGTTGCCTATAGATACCAGGGATAGATGCCCACAAATAATTAATACATAATCAGACATTACACGTTAGGCATTCCGCTTAATCTACACTGCAATCTTCATGAAACCACATTTCGCATTGAACACACCGTAACCAGTCGCATTTCTTTTTAGTGGCGTGATAATATTCCCCACACACTACACAAATATCTCCAAGAATTTCGTATTCTATGTCTTTTTCTGGTGAAAATAGGTGCAAATCCACGGCTTTGCAACTTCTTAATATGATTAACAATCTTTTTTTCTTTGTTTCCAAACAGAGAGTCAGGTCCAAGTCGTCCTTTTTTAGTATTGCCTATGAGAAATCGACGACGAAGAGTTCTGTAAGGAATATTGTATTCTTTACTTGCTTGAAAAAAATTTAATGATTTATCTTTTACTAGAGAAATGGCCTTTTCTAAGTCTTCTTCACTCCACGTAGCTCTATTAGAGCCAGAAGGTTTTCTTTTGTATTCATTTGGCATCTGAAAAGATAAAATATCATTAATATTTACTAGGCATCTAACCCTGAAACTTCATTGGGCATCTCTCCCAATCATTAGGGAGAGATGCCTATCGACTCTGAACGTACCCGAAAGCACTTTCAATACAAAAAGGTGGATTACCAACAAAACAAGATCACAATGTTAGGTTATAAAACAAAAAAATACTATTTACGAGAATAATTAGGGGAAAAAAATACTGCAAACCAACTCAAAGAATATATTATACCGATTTAATCAACTACACTTACCTTATTTTTGGAATTCACAACAAAATACTATTTTAAAATAATTATTGTCCGTATCAAAACTTTCACACTGACATTAGCTGTCAAATTGACATAATAAGGATGCGTTCCGATTCACGTAATTTTTTATTTTTTATTTTTTAAATTCAGTAGGCATCTATACCGTATAGGCGTCTCTCCCTGACTTACCCTATGCTTAGTAAATAAATTAAAATTTGTTTGCTATAATGTAAGGACATTCATGTTTTATATAATTTGGTCCTTTCCAACCATGTTTGAATAAAACGACATCTATTGGTGTCGAAAGTTACTACTATTTACTTTGCATGTGTGTGTAAAGAGCATATTCAAGCGGCTAATCTTTATTTTGATGAAATCTTTGCATGATACTAGTTAACAAGCACAGTGATTATCTCAAAAATCAAGTTAATGCCCTAGGTTTCGCATTTAATAAAGTTGTCTATTAAAAATATCTATGTTAGGTGTAAAAATTGAAAATGTTCGAAACTGTGGATGTGTCGCCATCTAGCGACAAAATGGCAAAGAACTCGATCATCCATCCACCTTAAGAATATGTGTACAAAGTTTCATGATGATCGGTTGAGTAGTTTTCGCGTGAAAGCGTAACAAACAAACTTACATTCACATTTATAATATTAGTAGGGATTGAATTTAATGTTATTTTTACTGTTTTATATATAAAAATTCAAAGTTGCAACAAAACGTTGGTTGGCTGTGTATATGTTGACCAACCCCATACTAGAATTAGGTCAACGTTATTGCTGCCAGTTGAGTAGTTTTTTTAATAGGTAGGTCATAATAAATTACCTTTCATTCAATGAACTCAAAGTTACAACGAACTACAAGTACTTTTATTATGTTACTTGCTGCTACGGAATCCTTCATGGGTGAGTCCGACTCGCACTTGGCAGCTTTTTTACCTTTTGAGGTACGGAACGCTAAACATGTTATTTATTGATAGAATTTCCTTCCAAGAAATAGAAGTTTCGAGTGTCTACGTCATATCATGTTGTTTTTGCTTCGGTCAGGTTTTCTATTACGGCATGTTTGTGAGTTTGTGGAATACGATGCAGTATTGGTTGACGTCATTATCATGTTGTTCAGTTGAAGCTACATGCGTGGCTTGCGTGGGGCATCGAATCCTTATTATTAAATTATCTTGTTTTAAACTTATATTGTCACTTACGGGATATCTTCCGTGATTATTTGGTATTTTAAACCGTGAAAGCCTAAAACAGTGTTTATCTTGTTTTGTTTTCGGATACATATATGAATAAACGGATATTGTAATCCTGTGGCCTCCTGTGTTCCGAATCCCACGCTTATATCTTTCCAGTATTATAGCTATATTTAACGACCCGATTGGCGCAGTGGTAGTGACGCTGCCTTACGTTCTTAGGGTCCTGGGTTCGAATCCCGGTAGGAGAAAATGTTTGTGTGATGAGCACGGACATTTGTTTCCGAGTCATGGTTGTTTATATGTATAATAAGTATGTGTTTACAAACAAAAAAAGTATATATGTATTATATCAACTATTTAGTGTCCATGATACAAGCTTTGCTTAGTGTGGCACTAGGTGGCGCTGTGTGTAAATGTCCAGCGATATTTATTTATTTATTTAAACTTGCCTTGGTAAGCACGTTAAGTGGAAGGTCCCGTTTTGTATAGATCTTAATCCCTCGTCTATCAGTCTTACCAAGAGGTATGTTAGCTATAAAGTTGGTTCATTCCACTGGTGGTAGTACGAGTAGTCAATGATACAGCAAGCCCGTCGAGCAAGCAAACTGTTCAGAGATTAAACTAATATTATAAGAAGGAAAAAAAAAAATTTTTATATGTAAAAAATAAAGTTAAAAACTACTGGACCGATTTGAAAAATTCTTTCAGCAATAGATAGCTACATTATCAGCGAGTAACATAGGCTATATTTTATCCCCAGACTCCCACGGGAACGGATACTACGCGGGTGAAGCCGCATGACGTCTGCTAAGCTAATAGGTTATAAGGGCAAACCAAGCTTTTAGACTTGTATGAAAGGACCACCATTACTTAGGAGGCCATAGGTGTATTTGCGACAACAAACAAAAAACAAAAAGAAAGAATATCCTGTAACAACTTACCATTAACATAGGTATCTACTACATTTAAGAATAACGGCAATCTCACTAACAAAAGAAAAATGGCCGCCCGTGTAATTTGCAGTCCCATTGAATTTATTTGTCCAGAAAAAGTAGCGGTAAACATTTCTTACTGATATATTGACAATTGGAGCAAACACCGTGAAGGTTGTACCGTGCTTCCTGGCTGGCAGATTGAAGGAAAAACTATCTAAAATGTTTACAGAATTAAAAAAGTTTGAGGTTAGTACCTAAGTACTTACTCGAATTAAGGAATTTTAAAAATGTTCTTAGTTTAAAAATCTTTGTAGGTGGACAGTCCTTGATTGCCAATGAACTTTTATAAAGACTTTTTGAGGCATTTTTCTAACTCGTTACAAATAATGAAATCTGAGACTTTGGTCCATGTTTACCAAAAAGATGACGGTCTGATTATCTATAAACTTCTGTTTAAAACACATTATTGTATGGGAACATGTCACACTGACAGCTGTTATTAGATAATCAGACCGTTATCTTTTCGGTGAACATGGACCTTAGATTATTGTACTTGAAATATTATTTAGAAAATTTTTGGCCTGGATTCAGAAATTCGAAGACTTGACCACTTCGTAGTGGCTTAAAGCCCTTATGTGTGGTCTGAATATCGTCGCTTTTGTTTTATCTGAGAAGCCACTTCTTCTTCTTTCCCACTTCCAGAGGCGTCTCCCAAGTCCTTCCAGAAGCTTTCATCCAGCGCCATCTGGAACAAACCCTATACTGGTATGCGTCTCAGCTGGGCAAAAGTCTCCACACGGAGGCAAACGCTGATGTACGGCGCCGCCGAAGCGAACCCAGAAAGATATGTCGAGATGACCTGAACGCAAATGATCACGGACATTTCGTTGGAAGGCCTCGCACTAGGTGGACCGATGACCTGGTGAAGGCTGCGGGAATCCGCTGGATGCGAGTCGCACGGGTCCGGTTAAGGCAACGACATCAGCTAAATAAGCAACTCTATTTGTGGTGGTTCAAACTTCGTTTGAAATACTGTTAGAATAAAGTTCTAATTAGCTTGCACTACAAAGTGGTTGTTACTTCAGTCACTGCGGGCCGAATAGTGCGAAATGAGTATTTTCGATCGATTTAAAACTAGAACTTAACTATTTAATAATAATTAATCCATCAGTAGATGTAGTTTAGCATTTGAAATTTTATGTTATATTTTTAATTATAATTATCATTGTCAATAAATGGCTAAACTGCTATGAAAGAAAATTAAGAGGTATGTTTGAAGATTTTTTTGGTGCATTAAAGTTTGTCAAATTATGTTTTGAGTTCCATCAGTGTATGCAAAAAGGACTTCAAAACATAAAGTTTTTTTTTATTTGTCGAAATTATTTACAGTTTTAGAGATACACTGCTTTTAAAAACCGCCTTTTGGATCGTTTTCAAGAAACCTCCGCCTTAAGCAACGGAGGCGACACTTGAGGCAGGCCTATTTCCAGTAATGGACGACTTTTGGCTGAATTAAAGATGATGATGATGAATTATAAACGGAGAAGAATAGCCAAGAAATAGCAAAGTTTTACTTCTTTTTAATTATATAGTTCTTCTTGGTGACTTTCCTTCCGTTTTCCTCATTTCACTAAGATGTTAAATTACTTGAGGATGTGTTATTGTTTCCGGAATCAGTTTGACTGACAGTTCAATTGAAAGTATTGTAAACAGTAAAACAAGTTATGCATTTATACAATACTACTGCATAAATCAATATTATTTAGGTTACTGATACTTGGTTGTCTTGGTATGGGTGCCTCTCTAATACTTAAATTACTTTTCGTAATGATGCACAGCCATTGTGACTCTATTTGCAAGTAGGATGTAAGTGGGTATTTGAAGAGGTCGTGTCTAAATAATAACAGCCGCTCGGGTCGATCGTTAGGTTAAGCCGTGTTTGCCTAGGTTGGTCTCTGGATGGGTGACCACCCTTACACACCGAGCTTCCTCCGTGCCTCGGAATGCACGTTAAGCTGTTGGTTCCGGCTGTCATTTGTCCATCTTTGACAGTCTTTACAGGGAGTCAGCGGCTCAAAAATTCTGACAACCAGTCTTACTAAGTGGTATCGTATTTCCCAATATTAACTGGTGGTCAGATAGGCAGTCGCTCCATGTAAAATACTAATATACAGCTGCATACGGTTAGATTGGAAGCCGAAATCAACATAGTTAGGAAAAGACTACATAGGGAGATGATGCTTAGTGTGGCACAAGATGGCGCTGTGTGTTAATATTCAGCGATATTTTATGTTTATTTTATGATGTTTATTTTATTATTTTATGGGGCATGCGCATGTTATACTAACCTTTGATTTAAGAATCTTATTTTAAAATGTAACAGTATAAACAATTGTTGGTTGCCCTGAAATAAATAAATAAATGTAAGTATTGTAGGTAACTAATACAATAAAATTCAACGCAGTAGATTCAGTTTTGTGTAACATAATATTGCTACGCTTTTCGATCTCTATCCATTTCCCGCGTGACGTGTCATATCCGAGGCGATCGGTTGCGCAAATAGGTACACGATGATCTCGTTCAACACACTTATTTGTACGTAAAACTGGAAAGTTTTTCAATTTATTCGACGAGTATTGGATTGCTAACAAAACAATAGAGCCTTTAAATATTATACTTTAAGAACTATCAGTATGTACAATCCTAAACACAGAAGTGAAAGCTGTCATATCTGTAACTTTGAAACGGCATACGATACGAATGTTGTCATTAACTTTCAAGGTCCAAATTACTATTGAACCCTTTGCTAGCAAGAGACGCAAGCTTCAAGGTTCCTTACGAAACATAAATAAATACAATACATTAGTATTTAGGTCGATACAAACAAAACAAAAGAAGACTATGTACCTATCGATGTTGTAATACTGATATCTTAGGCTTGATATGAAAACAAAAGGTGTGAATGTACAACTGCAACCAACTTATCTGTGCAGGCGGGAAAACACATAACTAAAAGAAAAGGAACCAAGTTTGACATATCGATGCAAATTTTCTTGTAAAGCAACGCCATCTTGAACTGCACATTTAAAGTTGTAGTACATGTATCTATGTATTTAATATTCGTGTGATGGCTCCTAGAGAGAAGCGTCAATGTCAATCATGCCATGATAGTGATGTCATTGATATCTGATGTGTGGGAGATAAGATTATTATGTCAATGCATTTACGGAAAATATTGTCGTGAAATGATTGGAACTTTTTCGCTTATTTTAGTTTCAAAATCAAGAATCTTTTTATCCTGCCTACTTAGCTGATGAAGGATTTCAGAAAGTCTTGATCTTCTAAATCCATTAGGTTACTTAAGAATCATGTTTTTTTTTTGAATTATAATAAAAAACAGCACGACCAGCTCAATTTAGGATCTTACTTTGGGCTGGCCCTCTTCTCATGTTAGTTGAATACTGTCACCATTATATTTAGGTACGATACAGTTTCCATATTTAAGAAATATCTTCCTGCTTTTGTTTCAGTTTCCTTGGGGTCGGAGCTGCAGCGGCGGCGGCGTGTCACATTCTCAACGTTAGGTAACACATTTAATCGGGAGTTGCCACCTATCAGATTAATTCAAAGTTTTAGACAGAAACACCATGACATACTCCAGTACCAAAGTACCTTATAGAACTATTCAGCATTGGTTATTAAAACTCATAGTGAAACGAGTGCCTATAGTATTGCACAGCCTCTCAATGTCACGAAAGTGCCGTGTCATTGACACCACGAGCCATTCACTGGGCATTATCACATAGCTTTCTAAGACAATGACTAATTACTGACATTCCGTCTTTATGAAGATCTAATGGAAGATACATTTACTTGGGTGAGTATTCGGTAGTAAGTGGTACTTTTTTTGTGAGAGGGACGATGATATTGAATGGTTTGGTTTGGATTTATTTCTCACCAGCTGCTTTTGTGCCACGGATTCACCAGCGTTTGGTTAGTAATAATGGGGTTAGTTAATAAGTAGTTATGGGATGATACATTATCTTATAACTTAACTCTGTTCAAGGTCTATCAGCGCGTGAAAGTGTTATCAAAATCCTTTCAGGCTTTTAGGCGTGAAAAGTTTACCTTCAGGCAGACTAACAGAGTTGCTTTTATACTCGTATTTATTTTAGTATGGATTAGGTTTTTGCTGAGGGTATAAATCTTTTATGTTATATGTGAGTACTATTTCGTGAGTTAAATTATTTCTGAAGTCTGAGCACTCTTTTCTCTCTTAATCAAATTAAAAGATCTTTCTCTGATTTTATCCAAGGTACAATTAGATTTAACATTTCTTCTTTGATTGGAATGATTTGATTGGTAGCAATAATTGAAGGGTAAAAGTCGCCAATTCAAATCTTCTCTCACAGCGTTTGCAGAATTTCGAAAAACGGCTTGATTGAGTTTTTATGCCAACTGCTGTTTTTTCGTTTCAGATTGATATAAGTATAAAAAAAACCTGTGATAAAAACCCTGAATAGCACTGGTCGAACAATTTGCTAAGTACTGTAAATCACGTTTTCAGTCTCATGATGTTATTCAGGTAACCCACTCAAGTCACACGCACAAACGTGTTATCCTTATGCAAAATCATGCTGAGAACCGAAGTTGCTACTGATAATGAAAATAAAGCAAACATTGTCATGTCACTGTCACAAATTCATAGAGATCCAATCATCTACACTGAACAGTCAACAGCTGACAGTAGTGACAACTTCAAATTGACAGCTAGGGCCTTTAATGCGTGGCGGCAAGCTAGCGTGTCTTTTTCTTCCATAGAGAAGTATGAAACAAGAAGACATGCTGTACTGACGGCATATGATTAGGATAAGGGCAGAAGAATGATGATGATGATGATGATGACGCTGCCTTAGTAGCGTAGACCACGCGAGCGTTCACTTACACGTTGATCAGATTAGATCTGAACGGAATTATTGGACTCGCTGAGACGAACCGAAGACCGAGAGACGCGAGACTTGTCAGTGACTTCCAAGGCAGACACTACTTCCAGTAATCATCATCTTCCTAGCCTTTTCCCAACTATGTTGGGGTCGGCTTCCAGTCTAACCGAATGCAGCTGAATACCAGTATTTTACATGGAGCGACTGCCTATCTGACCTCCACAACCCACTTAATACTAGGGAATACGATATACCACTCGGTAAGATTGGTTGTTAAACGTTTGGGCCACTGACTACCTGTAACGACTGCCAAAGATGGACAAATGACAGACGGGACCAACAGATTAACGTGCTTTCTGAGGCACGGAGGAAACTCGGTATGTAAGGGTGGTCACCCATCCGCAGACCAACCTAGGCAAACACAGCTTTACTTCCAGCTTCCAGTAATGAAGAAACAAATAAGATGAATGTATAATGCAAGTGTTACCAGTGGTTACATCTGTCCGCAGTTGACTGTACGAGTTGTCTCACCTTTCTACTATACTTGCTATTGTTCAACTCGTGTAGGTATAAGGTACTCCTACTTTGTCTTTGTAAGTCATTTTTTATGTCAACAGTAGGACAGTAGCTGTCGCGATTTGTGACAGTACAATTCGGATTGTAAATGGTTGTTCGATGGTGTCAATGAACTCGACGTTGTGTGATGAAAATCCAGTTCAAGATAGGCGAGTAAGTACAAAACTAGGTGCGGATAGATAATATAGCGATAACAGCAACATGAGTTTGTTCAAGTGAATTAACGTGGGCTATTTAGACCATGTTCTAAGTAAAGTTCTAAGTGAACCCTTTATTTTTTTGTTTCTTAATGACGGTTATGGTCTTATTACCTATTTAGTAGCCTTCAGTGTCTCACACAACAAAAAACATGATTCTTCATGTTCTTGTCTAACATTGACCTGTATCTCTGTGCCTGTATGATGATCTTCTGTAGTTCTGTAATGAATATAAAAAAAGTATTCATTATAGTTATAGCACTGCTCCCAAAACAGTAAAGTAAAACATCGTGAGGTGACCCACATGAACCAAACATTAGAAGACATGTGCCATCTACCAACTCTCACTGGGCTTACATTGTAAATTACGGCCCGTTTACTTTCAAATAGACGAGCCTTTGATTTTCCCACTAAAATTAAAGGCTGAATAAACTTATTCTTATGTTTTATAGCATCGCCTAGCTATCACTGTAATCAAGCCTAACTCCTGGCACAGTAGCTAGTCCTTAAGTGCTGTAGACTTGGAAGTCTGCCAGACATTTAGGCGAGTTGGCACGACCCAGCCACTTTGTATCGAGTAGCCAATGGGGAGTTGACATGTAAGTCTGCTTTCAAGCACGTGCTCCTACCACGTCTCCACGGATCTTTAGTTTTTAGAATATCAGCAGTTTTGTATTGAAGCGGGTAAAGTTGCTTTTAGAAAATATTGAATGAATATTATGGGTATATATTATGGTAGTTCTTCTTTTTAGCCCTTGCCCAGGGTTGTTAAAACTAGTTTGAAGTCATTGCAGTTTTTATGATAGTCTACGGAATTCATTTCAAAACGAATGTAGGTTCTAATTCTAAGTTATGTTTCATTGAAATAATCATTGGTTAATTGAAATAAAGAATGATTTTATGTTGTGGTTTTTGATTTCAAAATCATCAGCTCACATGGAACTACATATTATTATTACTTCATTGATTCTTTTTGTCAAAATAGTTGGTTGGAATTCGTTTGGTATGCGATTAAATTTAATGTAACTGTTAAATAATTTTCATACGCACCGTTTATTCTTAATAAAAAATAAAATCAATTAGTTAATCAGCAGAATTATTGAAGCGATGTAACACGAATTAATGATTCTGTCCCATCGATGATGATGGTACAAAAACTCATGCTAATCATCGACTCGACAGATGATCAATCATTTATTATCTATGGTACATAGCTACTTAATTATGTAAGCATACGTGAATTAATTAAAGTCGTCTCGTTAAGTGACAATGATGATGTCATTTGAAAAAGGGACGAAAACTTTGCCATAAGCACAAAAAGTTTAATAAATAACGGAGAGTACTTAAAGGTTAATTAAATATTAATTACTAGCTTCTGCCAGCGGCTTCGCCCGCGTGAAGTTTCAAATTGTCCAATCCTCATCATATGTGTTAATCCAGGTTGTAAACCATCTGTGTGCAAAATTTCATCCAAATCTGTTCAGTAGTTTTTGCGTGAAAGAGTAACAAACATCCATCCATCCATCTATACATACATACTCACAAACTTTCGCATTTATAATATTAATATATACAACCTTATTTTTTGTTTATACTAAACCCGAAAAGGGGTCATTGTACTCATCATTTTGAACAACTTTTTCTATGGGACGAACCCTGAAATCGCGAAAAAAAAATCAGCTGTTCCCTACATTTATGTTCGCATAACTCGTCAAAATGTAGGGAACAGCAGATTTTTTTTTCGCGATTTCAGGGTTCCTCCCATAGAAAAAGTTGTTCAAAATGATGAGTACAATGACCCCTTTTCGGGTTTAGTATAAACAAAAAATAACCCTGTATATATATATATATATATATATATATAATAATATTTATTTATATCCTTTTTTGTCTGATATAGTAGGAAGGATGGTGTTATCGTAATTTTATGCAAAGTTATATTATTCTTCTGGCTGGCCCGTATTGAACTAGATTCGCCCTTTTCAGTACTAAGCTCATTACTTTTAATTAAAACTCTTGTTCTTCTTGATCGTGTGGTAGTGCCTAACTTGGTGTAAAGTGTTTATGGTCTCTGACTTGACTTAACATCATCACCATCAGCCTAGCCTTTTCCCAACTATGTTGGCTTCCAGTCTAACCGGATGCAGCTGAAGATCGACTGCCTATCTGACCTCCACGATTCAGTTAGTACTGGGTAATACGATACCACTTGGTAAGACTTGACATTACATGCCGTCGAGAAATATCTCTGAGGTAAACCCTACCATAATAACAGCTCATTTCAGATTTTAAGTGTACCCAATTATTTGGAAACACTAAACGGAACTGTAACTGGTACCTACTTATAAAATTGTATACAAAAGTTCCGTTATGATAGTGTCAAAGAAAAATCTACTATTGTCATCGTACCATAACTATACCTAAATATCGATTCAAGTTTTATTCAATAACTGTCGCAATTCCCTTCCGTGTCTGATCCCGCATGACATCAGATCCCCCTCGGTAACAGGATACACAAATTAAGAGTGGAGAGCGCCCTGCAATTTGTCGAGGGGTTACTTCTAACGGCTATGAGAATCGGATATCAAATCGGGACATATCATTATGCCATTGGCGGTGGTTGTTGGATGTTCGTTCGCACACTTACTTGTGAAGAGGAAGATAACTAATAACCTATGTTGCGATTGTGTTTCCAAGCCGTTTAAATAAGTATTTGAAGAGTATTATAGGGTTATAAGAACGAACGGGAAATAATTCGAAAAGTATTAAAGGGATAAAAGAACGAACGGAAAATAATTCGAAAAGTATTATAGGGATAAAAGAACGAACGTGCACTGATTCGAACACTATAATAGCGTTAAAAGAAGGAACGGGCACTGATTCGAAGAGTGATATAGCTTTAAAAGAACGAACGGACACTGATTTGAAGAGTAGGTATACCATGGTTAAATGAAGGAACGGGCACAGATCCAAAGAGTGATATAGCGTTAAAAGAAGGAACGGGCACTAATTTGAAGAGTATAGCATGTTTAAAAGAAGAAACGGGCACTGATTCGAAGAGTGATGTATAGCGTTAAAAGAGGGAACGGGCACTGATTCTAAGAGTGATTCAGCGTTAAAAGAACGAACGGGCACTGATTTGAAGAGTACTACATGGTTAAAAAGAACGAACGGGCGCTGAATTTGTGACATTGTAGTTAGGTACAGTTAAAAAAAAAACGTAGGTACTGTGAAGATGCGGTTACAATCGGCTGAAATCGACTCGACATACTCGTATAATATTTCAGTACCTACATTATCTATCAAGTCTCGTGTGCTTGACTGCACCTTGAAGAAAGAGGCTGTATTTTATTATTCGACAGGCAGAAGTTCGTTTGTCTTGTGTTTTGGTTATCGAAAGTAAAACTTTCCTTCCCCCAGTACACTCTAATTTCTAAACAAACTGTCAGACGATGAGCTTGAAATATCTATTAAAAGTAGACACAAATGCATCCTATTAATAACGTCCAATTCTTTCCTTTGTTCCATCTTAAGAACATAAACAAACACTTGAAAGTTCAGAGCACTCCGATTAATTAATCCACTCGATTTAAAAGCTTGCACTCAAACAACACATAAAGAACGGATGATTAATCGTACATCACATGTACATTTTGAACTTATTCATTGACTAACTATGTCCTGCGGTTTCTTCCGCCATTTTAAATAAATAAATAAATTTCTCTTTTTGCTTGGCTCTTTTTATGCCAGACTTCTCTACCTGTGCTAAGGTTCCCTCCATGGCTTTCCAATTTGGTTTATAATTTGCTTTCTCCGACCAATCCGTTAAGAGTCCAGGTCGTTTACGCCAACGTTTCTTGATCCAGCCTCGGTTATGACGGCCGCCTTCAAGTAACCACTGTGTGACTATCTTCGCCCATGTGTCCGGCTTTATCCTGGAAACACGACCCGTCCAGTTTCATTTTAAGATGGCAAAAATGTAAAACGATTTTTTCAAATCAGACGTTTGTTTTTGTAAATTAGGGTGTCCTTACGAACCGATATTACGAACAAACTCTTCAACTTTATTATATTAGATACCTTTATGTAATAATACCAATGATGTATACTGCCCACGTGGTGGTCGTACTTCTTTGTTTAATACTTGTACTGCATGCAATTAGTTATGTCGACCCACGGGAAGTGATGACCTAAGGATGACATCTGTTAAAATAAGAGTCTGTATATGTGAAGCTTGATGATGGATATGGCCCAAAGTTGGCATATATTCAGATTATTCTAGTACGCTAGCTTGTATTGCATCGTGTGTGTTATGTTAAAGGCCTTTGAAAGAAATCATCATTATCATTTCAGCCGAAAGATGTCTACACTTCTGGACATAGATCTCCCCCATGTGTCGCCACATTGACGGGTCCCGTGCGTCTCGCATCTAGCAGGTCTCCGCAACCTTCACCAGGTCATCGGTCCACGTAGTGGGAGGCCTTCCAACGCATCGTCTTCCGGAAAGAAGAATTCAATGATCTCGCAGGATGCTAAATTAGCAAAATAGTATGTATTCGAGAGACTATCAATGCCGGTGCAGACTATCTGGTGTTTCTGAGCGCCTCGGAGCTATTGCTAGAGTTGCAGAGTTGTTTGTGTGAGTTTGACGCTTCGTAGAATATGGCTTTTCGAGAGAGCGCTGAAAAGAAAACAATGAACTACTTAAGTGCTAAAAGAAGCGGGCCATACGGTAGGAGCACCAGGGTAGACACTGAATGTTGTGAACTTGCGACTCAATTTCGAGAGATAGAGGCAGAGTGGTGCTAAGAAAGACTTCCCTGAACTCGCTACTTACCACCAAGTGAGTATCTTCCTGCAGGGTCTAACCTTCCGTGGGCCACTTGAAAGTCTTCGGACTCAAATAGGAAGACGTAACTCCAACCTCGTAAGTGGGGCTACCGCAATGAAACAGCAGCAGGGTGTGGTTGTGGAGGTGTGTCACAAACTATGCCTCATCTGCTATCTTCTAGCCCAAAATATTTAGCCTCTAATTAAATAAGTATTTTCTCCATATGATCTCTGCGCTGCCACCATAGAGTATATAACCACCGACGACGCGATGGAAGTGGCGAAATTCTGAGCTAAGAAAATTTAAAAATTGTCGTGCCAGCAACACGAAGAGAAATAATGATGAAATTAATATGATAAATATCATAACACATCTACCTTACCTCAATCCTGGATTGCCTTTTTGAATGTACAGTTTTTCAATTATATTTAATAAGCAAGGATTACTGGCAAGTTAGTTTCATCTTGAAGGTGTGTAGAAGAAAATAAATTATAAGAAACATTGGCATACGAGCCTTGTTCTTTCTAAATGACCAAATATGTGTTTCTCTATTTTCGTATTATTGTGTCCTGAAAAAGAGAGGCAAAGCCTACGAAAAACCTTTGCAGTAGCTTTTATAAGTAAAAGTTAAATTGTCCACAAATTCTTTAAACAAATGGAAATCATTGAATATTAATTAATTATTCATTTCCTCTTCGAGTTTCTGATTATGCAAGCTTTCAGTCCTACCGTATTCCTTCTGGCATGCTTGCTTACAAATAAGTATTTTTATTTACTCTGTAGTAATTGCCTTTCCGCTTTTTTACTGGTTGGCTTATAGTAATAATAACCAGGCTATTGATGTAAACATAGCCTTGTAAGAGATAAAAATGTTTGCAGTTAAAATGGCGACCAAAAAGATGGTTTGTTGAACCATAAACCCATTATTTGGTGAGGTCAACCACTTGTGGCATGTCATTGCCACCATGACAACATAACATAATGAACCTCGTTTTAACATCTAAACTCTATGGTCAAAACAAATATTTGAATTACATACTTTTTTGGAATTCGAAGCATCTTTAATTGGTAAGTAGGACTAGGAACTGGTCGCACGGTACATTTTTATAAACTGGCTGATGATAAAAATAAGTTAAAAAAAAACATTTTTTTTTCGCTTTTGCATGGCTGGAAAGAATAAGAATAAAGGAAAAAGTTATGAAATCAGTAAAGCCTGACAACATTTTGACACATGACCGATCGACGGGTTGATGCAAAAAATTTAGTAAGCTTTCAAACATTCGATTTTATTCATGAGAAATATGTCACGGCAGTTGTTTCATACGATAAGGAGGTTAAAGTCGTAAATTGACCGACAAAAGGAATTAATAAACTCTAAACTTACGACTCTCGATTACGATAGTGTCAAGTTACAATTCCAAACATTGCTTATGTGTTGTGTGACGTTTTCGAATGTTTACAAAACAAAGTTTGGGACTCACTATGATTTGTCGGATGCCGACAAACAAAGGGTCAAACAGTTATTATTAATATAAACAAAATGTGTATTTGAACGTACGAACATTAATTCAACATCCGTGTATTTTTACACATAATAAATAACTCGTGTATTTGTTGCTGAACACGTAGAATTTTACATTGACACCTTCACCTTACCAACAGATTTATCACCTTTTTTTTATTTGGGAAAAGCCCGCCATATTCTTCCTAAACCACTGCAACTCCTGAAAGCCAGAATTAACAGTGGGTCACCACTGTTAATTCTGGCTTTCAGGAGTTGCACCAGAAAAGCGCCGTGATAATGATGCTCGACGAAGTCCCAAAGAAACAATTTTACTGTCTTGGATCCCGCAACGAAGTTAATCATAAAAGAATAACGGAGGAGTAGGAAAAACATTATTTCCTAATATTTAGACGCCTATTGTATTTTAATTGATTTTACCGCAGGAAAATTATAATAACAATTAACCGTTATTCATAAAAAAACATTACCTGCCCAAAATAAGTATAAAACTAACTTAATTCAAGTTAAATTACCAGGAAGAACAGTTATTAAAAAACACGATACTTACGTAAACTTTTGTCCAAACTACAGCCCTGGGAAAATAAGAAGGAAGTATCAAATCAAAGAATTGAGAACAAAGAATATGCGGTCATATGGACTGCAGAAATTTACTTGGACGTTGAACTCGCGAAATTTTGCTAAAAATTGGAAGACAAATAAGCATACTACATTTGTACGTAACAAGTCACCTGACTCTGCTCGTTAAAATGCATATTTATGTTTATTGCAACACTTTACGTCTTTATTCCGAACTGTAGCAGACTTTTTAATTGCTCATTAACACCGGAACGGCTTGTTAAGTAATGCTTACTTTAGGTATGTATTTTTACATAACTGCATTGACAGATGTCATAAATAGGTCATAAAATAAAACAAGCAAAGGAATACTTATTATGCTTCAATTCAACCGGCCAGTAATTAGTTTGGGTTTCCCAAAACTGCTTAAAATTCTATTTTAAAAAACGAGTATTCAATTTATTGCAGTAGTACTTTGAAATTTACAGTTACCGAAAAAAAAAGAACTTTGTTTATTTAAGTGTAAAAGCTGAGCTGTAAGAAATTATAGCAATTTTGTCGAAAGCAGCGTAATGCATCTCACTTGGCCCAAAATAATTATTCTGATTACCATCCTTACGGAATCGTTTACGTTGTTCTTTCAGTAATTTGATACTTTCGGCCGTCGTAAACACATTATGAAGATTGACAGATAAACGACTTCAAACATTTCGGAGGTCAAGGGTGTCAAAAAGAAATTTAAATAAAAACTTTTTAGATAGTTTCTTCTGCGTTACTGCTTCTCTATGATTAATTAGGGCCATTAATTACCAAAACAGAGCAATGTCTTTGAAAGTAACACGAGCCTTTGTTTCTTTATCTGAAGCTTCTAAGAAATCGCAGTTAATCTTTTAAATTATTATACGGGTGGGTTGTCCTTTTGTTTTAAAGATGGCCCATATGTTGACAAGTCGGTGTCGTCTGTAACTTAAGCTCATCCAAATGGTTGTAAATAATTCGGACAAAATAAACAAATGTGTGTGGTCGGGTGCGCGGCATCTTTTTTTTGGGTTAATTTTTGTCCCACGCAGATTGAGACCATGCGGGATAATTAGGCTGAATGTTTTTCTTTCAGGCGTTTCGTTTTCAGGTTCGTTAAACATGGGAGTATACATTAATTAACACTGGCAATTATTTAACAAAAACAGCGTTGGTACATGCTGGCGGTTTTGAGTGTCGTTTGTGATTGTTTTCAAAGGAACATTTGCCTTTACCTACCCTAAAATTCTAAGTACTAAGTACCAAGTTCATTCTTATGCCACTGTTCACCCTTATTATCTAAGCAATACGGTTGAAAACCCGTCAGTGAACTTGGTAGTACATATGTGAGGAAAACACTTTCCTAGCTCTTTTTTTCTTATAAAGAATTTGAACATCGTTCTAGTTTGGCTTATTTGAATGTTCCTTATGCTATACAGCTCTGGAACGCGCTAGCCCTCCCTTGGCATTAAAAAAGCTGAAAGCAAATAAAGTGATTAAAGCCTTTAACTACTCGCGGGTGAAGGGTTTAGGTTTGGTATCTGTGTTCTTGCCACTGAAAAAATAAGGATTCCTTTAAATGCTTCCCGTGCGTGCAGTCTTTCTAAATAATGTTTTACTCAATGGATTACAATGTGTGACCTATGCTTATGTTGGTCAGACTTCGTGTGTAAATTTCCAGAAAAAATTGTAATAACTATATAGTATACCAAGATTATTCTGGTAATTCAACACATTTCGGAAAGTCACATTATTTGATGAAATTACGGAAAGTTTCAACTTTAAAGCTATTAAGAAAAAGTGTAGCGAAATTATGTACTGGACTGTTATTAACTTTCTTTATTTTTTCTATACTTAATCATAATAATATATCACACACGGAAAGTACCAAGATATATTATTTTAATTTTATAATTCAACCATCGTGTGGTACTTTCAGTTCAATAATGGAATTTCCAAGTCATACGCACCTAATTGTTACCTCCTTTCTAAATTAGATACTTCAAGATATAAATGTAACATCGGAATACGAGTGTTGAAGTCCCGTTTACAGTTTGATTGATTGTTCCTCACAATCATTAGTCAATCGCAGCTGTCAGCCGATTTTTAGGGCACCCGTTATATTACGAATATTTGGCATTACAGAAATTCTGATCTCATTTCCAAGTAAACTGCCTTGTGTGTAAGTGGACAGCACCATTCTCTCTATTGTACCGTTGTGCGTCGAGGGTCTTGGATAGCAAATCCAGCCTAACTCTGGCCACCACGGAGCATAGAAGCTTCGAGCGGGTTCCACAAGCTTCGCGGAGCTCGTTAACTACTTTACCACAATTCAATTCAATTCAATTCAATACAATTCATTTATTCAATAACAATTTTTACATTGTGTCTGAATGTCTATAACTAAATTATTATTAATATAATCAAAACATCATACGAGTACATGCAATCCAAATTCAAATTATTACAATACACGTAAAAGTTGTAGAAGCCTTTCCTCTTTTTATTTCCTTATCTACCGTAGGACAGAGAAAGAGATGAAAGAGAGATGAGATGTAGATTCTCCCCAACTAAAACTTCCAACTGCCCTGTATCTTTACGCGAATCCCTTACATCAAGGCCTTCCTGCACGAAATAATGGTACTTATTTCCCAACACCTTAAATGTCTAATTAGTCTGTCACTTAGATTATAAAAACATATTTGACCCGTATTTATTCTTTTGTGACGTAAACCATAAATGAGACGATTACGACGCTTTTAAAATTCTCAATACGTCACGCCACGCCGTGGTATAATTTTTAGTGCGTTCTGACGTTACGAGCAAAACAAAAACCATTCGACGTTCGGACGCCGCAGCGTGCACACGTACGCTCCGCTCCCCACCGCCGACTCTCCGCGCACCCCGCGCTCCCCGTCTGTTCGCCGCAGCTTCGCCGCTACGCCGAGCATCGAAGGCCCAGTGCCTGCCGTCCAGTAGTGCGTCGTTAGTTTGTGTCTAATACTTGTATTAGTACACATACTCAACGGTGTCACTCAGTGGCAAAAAAACAGCCTCTTTCGAGGCTATATTTCCTTTATCGTCGAATCGTCCGCGTTTTTGTTGCCCCTTCAGGGAAAAGCCACGGTTTTGTGGTTCTTGACGGGAAACCTAACGGTGTTAACGAAGTCAAGAGGGTGGTGACCCAATCCTACCCGCCAGACCCCTTCAGGGCGAGGCATTCCATTGGCATCGGGAGCTAGGACCTTGGCCTTGGGGGCTTCCCTCGTCAAACCTAGTCTTCGACTTCGTTCACAGCTACACACCTAGTGTCGGTTGGGAGTGTCTACCCCTTCGCACTAGAGCCCCTTGTGGGACTAGGGCCCTGTCGCACAATAAGACTGGCGACAGGTTTACAAGCTTAGGGCACACCTTAGGTACTCACCTCCCTGTTCGCACAAGTTCAGGAGAGGCCACACATCCCCGGGCGCACCTACCCGGGGAGCTAGGTGTTAGGTGATAGGCTTTTAGCTATTTTTCAGGCCCCTCTGGCCAATCAGACAGTAGTGTAGCTGGCGAGTTTGTTTGTGTTTTTCTTCTCGCACAGCATAGCACTAGGAAAAACACTGGGTGGGTTCGTTTTTCGGGGAACTGTCTTCCCGAGGGGTTCACGTTTCGACGTACCTCCTCGGGACTAGGTTTTCTTAGGCATGAGCTTAACTCGAATCTAGTCCCCGCCAACAATGGCGCAGTCCAATAAGTGGGCTGTCTTGTTCGACGCGCTCATTGAAGTCCTCCTCAAGGACAACAATGAAAAATACTCGAAGATTCTCGCTCCCTTCCGCGAGGAAAGCGACCGCCTCAAAGAAGCGGAAACCGTCGTCGATGAGATACCATCGACTATTATGGATTTCAGCGACGCGCTGAATTCCCCCGCCGACCCCGCGTCCGCGTCCCAGGCCTTAATTGAGGCCCCTCCCAGCGAGGAAACTCCCTACCCGATAGAAGAGATGGAAGTAAACATCTCGGATAACGAGGCGACCTCAGCCTCTAATGATTCAGATTGCTCCGAAGCATCATCGCCCACCTCATCCTCCGAGGACGACTACCAAATCGTCGGTAAGGGGAAGAGGAAGAAGGGCAAAGCCCCCGCTAGCAGCTCCGCCAAGAAGCCGGCAACTCAGGGCTCACGCTCCCCCAAATTGGCTGTAGACTCTTCACAGAGCCGTCCGCACAGCCCCTTGGCCTCAGCCACCCCGGCTGCCTCCTCGTCACAATCCGCCACCCCGGCGAATAACGCCCCTAAATCGGTCCGTCCCCCTCCCATCTACATACATGAGAAGGGAAAATGGACAGAATTGTCCAAGTCACTCAACGAGCGTAAAATCAACTACACAAACGCTCGTGCGGTAGAGGTCGGCATTAAGGTACAATGCCCAACCTCAGGTGATTACCGCTCCCTCACAAAGCTCCTCCGGGATAGGAGCATTTTATACCACACCCACGCACTGCAAGAGGACATCCCTGTCCGCGTAGTTGTTAAGAATGTCCCCTTAGAAATCTCCACTCAGGAGATTAAAGACGACTTAGTCGCGCAAAACATCCCAGTTAGGGAAGTGCACCGCATGCACCGTAAGGTTGGCGGTCGCACTAGCTCGGCACCATATAATATGGTGCTCGTAATTTGCGACCGCGTGGATGGGCATCACCCAATCCACAAACTTTCGAAAGTTTGTAGCCTCTCAGGTATCCGGATTGAGAAGCCCGCTAAACTCGGCGAGCTTTCTCAGTGCCATCGCTGCCAACTATATGGCCACGCTCAAAGGAATTGCTTCGGCAAACCTCGCTGCGTCAAGTGCCTGGGCGACCACGGCACCGCTGACTGCCCTCGCCCTAAGGACCGCACACAGTGCACCGAACCCCCCAGCTGCGTTCTATGCGGCGAGTCCGGTCATCCCGCTAACTACCGCGGATGCCCTAAGGCCCCCAAATCGTCGGCCCCCAAACTGGCGAAACGGGCCAACAACAAACAACAGCGAGAGAGCCCATCTCTCACTGCTGACCCCCCTGCCTCACTCCGACCCCAGCGCCCCAGTCCCTGGAATGCGCTTAATCACCAAGCGCACTTCCCGGCTCTGAGGCCTACCACCCAAACTCCTGCTTCACAGGAAATCCCGCCACTGATGGCATTGCCTGCCATGCCTTCACCCCCTATACCCGCATCTCAGAACGCCGCACCGCCAGCGCCCCGCAGAGCGCTCTCAGGCCGCCCTCACCCCCGCGATCCCAGGTGCCCGCCCATGCCAGCCAGCGCGCAACCTATCCCCCCCGCGTGTTTTAATTTTACGGCCACCCCTCCACCTTCAGTGGCAAGACCTCCGTTGCCCCCGAACTTTGACCCCACCGACCCCGTATATGTGTTAGGTAGTACCTTTGCCGTTTTCCATAGCCCGCGTGCTCTACAAATGCGGGATGAAACGATGGCCTGTCGAGGTGACTGGCAACAGCTTTTTCAAGTCTGGGCCAAATACCAAGACATCCAGCAAGACATTAAGAACCTCCCCTACTTGAAATATATATAATGGATAGGTCACCCCACAGTAGGTTCAAACCGACTTCCCTTAGGATAGGGACCTTCAACGCCGAGAGCCTAAATGGCCAACGAGATGAGATCGCCACATTCCTCCGCGATCATCGCCTAGATATCCTTTTAGTTCAAGAGACGTTCTTGAAACCTTACAACCGGGACCCGAAAATTGCCAACTATCGGTTAGTTCGCAATGACAGAACTCGCTGTCACAGAGGAGGTACTCTGATTTACTACAAAGCTAGCTTGTACTGCATCCCCTTAGACCCCCCCTCTCTTTCCAAGTTAGAAGTCTCTGTCTGCAGGCTGGGCATGACAGGACACCAACCCCTCACGATCGTATCGGCTTACATCCCGCCCTCAGGAACCGGCTCCTCGGTCGCGAATAACGATATGAGCGATGACCTCAAAGTTCTTTTCGATCTAAGTGACTCCGTCCTTCTGGCGGGAGATCTTAATGCTAAACACCCCGCGTGGAATAGTAATGTTTCAAACAGCAGAGGTAATGCCCTATATAATCTCTGCTGTTCTCTCAACTTCGATGTCATCGCTCCGATGAGTCCCACCCACTATCCTAATAACCCGGATCACAGACCCGACGTGCTAGATGTCGCGCTTCTGAAGAATGTAAACTTGCGATTACATTCTATAGAGACGATCGACGAGCTTAATTCGGATCACAGACCCGTCGTAATAGAGTTTACCCCGAGAAACGGTCACTCTGACCCTTCTCAGCCCCCTCCCACCAAAGTGATCACGGATTGGAAGAAAGTAAGCGAATTGCTGAAATCCACCGAATCCCCTCACTTGGACAAAATCCCCGACAACATCGCGACTGTAGCTGACACGGAGGCCGCGATCAACTCGTTCACAGAGCACGTACAGTCAGTCCTGAACGTTTGTTCAAGGGAAGTTCCAGCGGATGACCACCGCTGGAAACTCCCGGACGATGTACGTGAACTGCTGACCGAGAAGAACGCGGCCATCCGTGCTTATACCTCTTTTCCCTGTGCGAGTAACAAAGTTTTTATGCGCCGTTTACAACGCAAAGTAAGCAGAAGCATCAAAAAACTTCGTGACGAACAATGGGACAAGATGCTCAGCGAACTCGAACCGACCCACCAGGCATTCTGGGAACTTCAAAGGAAAATGCAATCTTCCTCTAAAGTTGCCTCCATGCCTCCCCTCACGCGCCCTGATAATACCGTCGCATTCGACGACGTCGACAAAGCTGAATGCCTAGCCGACAGTCTTGAAGAGCAATGCTCTCCCAGTACCCAGCCAGTAGACCCAGCCCACCTCGCCGAGGTGGATGCTGAAGTCGAACGCAGGACCTCTCTACCCCCCGTAGAAGACCCCGATAATCCCCTACCCTCAGTCACCCCTGAAGAGGTAGAGGATATAATCAAGGGCCTTAGACATAGGAAAGCCCCCGGCTCAGACGGAATCACCAATAGGGTATTCAAACTCTTCTCCCCAGCCCTTATAGTGCTAATGACCGCTATCTTCAATAGCGCCATGGCCAATAACGTGTTCCCGCAAGCATGGAAACAGGCCACAGTAATAGGCATTCCCAAACCGGGTAAACCCAAATCCTCGCCGAGTAGTTACCGGCCTATTAGTTTGCTCAACGTGTTAGGAAAAATCTATGAGAGACTTATTTATAAGCGACTCAAAGATTTCGCCGAAGCAAAGAGCTTAATTCCGACAGAGCAGTTTGGTTTTAGACCTCAGCACTCTTGCGTTCAACAAGTGCACCGCATAGTCGAGCACATCGGTGCCCGCTTCCAGCGGGGACTGATGACCGGTGCCTTATTCTTCGATATCGCGAAAGCTTTCGACAAGGTCTGGCACAACGGGCTGATATACAAGCTATATCAGCTCGGTGTACCGGATCGTCTCGTACTAATACTACGAGACTTCTTGTCGAACCGCACATTCCAATACCGTATTGATGGTGCACTCTCATCCCCTCATCCGATACGTGCAGGCGTCCCACAGGGATCGGTGATATCCCCACTAGCCTTCACGCTTTACACCAGCGATATCCCTAAGAGTAGATCAGCCCAGCTAGCCTTGTTCGCCGACGACACGGCCATCTACTACTCAGGTAGGAGTCCATCTAACATCTGCCGTATTCTCCAAAATTCCGCCAAAGCATTAGGCGATTGGTTCCGGAAATGGAGAATCGAGGTCAACCCCGATAAGAGTCAGGCGGTTCTGTTCTCTAGCCCCCGCGTAAGATTCCCCCCCTCCCCTAGTCCGATAACCATGTTCGGCAAGCCGATCCCCTGGGAGAAGCATGCCCGATACTTAGGAGTCATTCTCGATAGGCGGTTAAGATTCGGTGAGCACATCAAGACGGTACGTTCGCGTGCCGCCTTCGCTCTCGGTAGGCTCCACTGCTTGCTGAATGCGCGTAGCAAATTGTCACTTAAGTGCAAATTGCGCATTTACATCGCGTGCATTCGGCCCATCATGACGTACGCGTGCCCCGTGTTCGCGCACGCCAAACCCCATCTCCTTCATAGGATGCAGACCCTCCAAAACCGATTTTTACGTAAGGCCACGGGAGCCCCATGGTACGTTAGGAACGAGCAACTGCACGTTGACCTCAAGATCCCCACCATCCAGCAGTGTATGAAGCGACTCACTAAGGGTTTTTTCGATAGGGCCGAAAAACACCCTAACCCGTTAGTCGTTTCAGCAGCTAGTTATGTCCCCTCCGCGATATCTAGGATCCGACGCCCGAGGTCCACCCTCCTCCAGCCCGATGACCCCATCACTCTCTTGCAGGAAAGTCGTAGGGAAACCAGTACTCTCAGAAAGCACACAAGACGACACACATACAAACCCCGAATCCGGTCTCGCCGCCGAGGCACGCCGCGACCCCCCAGTAATATCATTACTCCCCGACCCTTGCTCGACGAGCCAGCCCGCGACGCTGAGCATGTAACGATGATAAACTCCCCAATTAATAATCCGACCCAGCCTGTCCCTTGCTGCCCTCCCGATAATGACGCACTAAGTCGAGGCCCGAACCCCACAGGGGGTGCCCTTAGTGATCGTCATTTAAATGTAAATATTTTTAGTTTGTAAGCCCTGGCTGGGGGCCTTAAAGTAATTTTTGGCCACCCACAGGATAGTTCGGTTAAGTAGTTAAGCAACCTTATCGAGTTGCAACTACGAGTGGTCATTCCTAAAAAAAAAAAAAAAAAAAAAAAAAAATGACGTTACGAGCTGCCACTCCCGAGTTTCGATGTGTTTTATCTTTGTCAATATTCATTGATTTACAAAAACAAAAAATACGTGTCCATTATTTTTCAATAATCTAACTGATGTAGTAAATAGATTTGCAATTTATTGATGGTAGAAACAAGCCTATTCCGAACATACATGGAAGTCACATAACCATACAATTTGTTACTTCAGCAAGGTTAATGTCAGAATCAAAACCTTGACACTTCATACCAACCTTCAAATGTTAGATAATACACATAAAGTACTCAATGTAGTACGGATCTGGTTTTTTCATCGTCACGTTTATTTCCGTTGTATTGTGTAGTCTATGAAAACCTTGATCATATTTAGAACCTTCTTGTCATAGAGTAATGCAACTCACGGTTGCATCAATTTGACAGTTGAATGTGACAAAGTCAAGAAGTTCAGCGTTGATGAACTTTTATAAAGATCAAGGATCGTTCCGATTATGGTTTTATCCTAGTTTTAGAACCTTGAAACTCTATCTATTGTAGCAGTAACTTTTGTTGGTAATAAATAACGCAAGATAAAGTTTAACAACTGTTTATTCGGTAAAGCTAGACAGAACAAAGAGAGCACACAAGCGCCACACGTTAGCGAGAGACACTAAAAATCATCAATACTGCGCTGAATATCGTAGATTAAGTCTTGAGGACAAAAATCATCTTGGATCGACATAGCAAAAACCATAGGATAAATGAATAGCCTCCATTCAAATCCACAAAAGATACTTCACGAGTTCTGACATGATTTATTAGACTTTTACTTATCAAAGTTATTATGCCGTATACTCATAAATACTGTTCTCGCTAGGAACTGTAATGAAGTCTTCTTCTCAGTCCCTAGTGTAGCGAAAACTATACACCTCCTGTCAAGCTAACTTAAACCTTATTGTAACAAATATTTGGCTCTAAATCCTATGTTCCCAAACTATGGTAAGCCTCGAATATGGTCCTCTAGCTAGAGGTTATTGAGATATGTTCAGATTCTTCTCATATGTTCTTTCCACTAAACCTATAAATACGATACAGATCACTATAATTATAACAGAATTGTCAGTCGCAGCATGCTTCCCAAACCAACATAAATTTTATAGTAGAGAAGATAAGGATTATTGTTATTTTGCCAGTGATGCAAAGTTAGTCTAGTCAGCCAGTGCACCATCACTAAATACTTCACTACACTATCAAACGAGACTCCACCAATTAGGACCGGTCAACAGCTAATGATCGTGCAAGTTCGGCAGCCAGTCGGGTGCCATCGCACGTGGTTAGGAAGCGTTTATCTCCGGCCTTCACGGCGCCCGCGCACTAATCTCGCAGCTTCCTGCCCCGGTTGTTACTCTTAATGAATACAACACTTTTTTGCTAATAACAGCGGGTGCCATTCATCTTTGTTGGAGAAGAAAATATTTCAAGTTATTCCAATTAGTTTGCCAATGATGGATTTTATTGTGGCTTTCTTGTTAGGGTTCCGGTGGTTGAGGATTGATCGGCCCTGTTTGATATGCTTTGATGTTTTTAGTTGACCTACTAAGATAACTTTCTCAACCAAACCAAACCAATCAGGCTTGATAAATACCATATAAAAACCATACGATACCAAAAAGATTCTAACAAAGTGGTCTATAAGCTGTTTCGCTCTCTTCCAGGAAGGATGCTTGATCAAAAAATTCGATTTGTTTTATTTTGATGGACCAAAGTGACACTTATTTGAATTTATAGGCATTTTGATCCAATCTTAAACTTCTCTAGCTATAAACGTCTTCAAGAACTAGATACGGAACTCGTCATCACTCCCTTGCCATTATCCCAATTTGAGGTCGGCACAACTCTGCTATCTTCTTCTTCCATACTCCTCTATTATTCGTCATCTCAACAGTCACCTCCTCTCTTCTCCTTCTCTTTCACACAGTTGATACGGAACTCCACAATACAATTTTAAGAAACAGTGTTGCCATACTTTTTCTTGCTCATATCGCTCTAAGAGTATTCGAGTATTCGTATCTAGATTATCTTGGTTTACTGCTTACGACAAGTACAGTAATGTTAATAATAACATGTTTTTGTAAGTTTTGCTAGATGTTATGTCAAATGAAGCTAAAACCGCCCATGGTTTACTGCTAACAACCTTAATAGAAGTCTGGTCTTAATAGGGTGACTGAGTCAAAGTTAATGCGGAAAATGATGAACATGGAGTTGTCCCGTGCGCCGTAGGGAAGAGGTCTAATTCATTTATTGTTTGGGATTTAAACATACCTGGTGAAATGTGGGAGCATTACAAATAATGAGGCACTGATCAGAAAACAAACACTTGCCTTTCAAATTAGTCCTTTATTCTCATTTTGTTTGCACCTTCGATAAACGGTTAATGAAAGTAGATAACAGGATATTTTGCAAATGACGCAATGTTTCCTTGTCAGTGTAATTTCAAGTGGATGACAAACCTCCCATGGGCCATGCGTGGGTACAAACATAACAGATAACAGCTTATTGCGATCACCAATCAAAGCCGAAAGTAGATGACGCAAGTTATAAGTAGTTCAAATTAATTGCATATTACCTCTTTTATCGAAAGGCTCGAACCTCCCCGGAAAATTAAGTACCAGCTGGAAGTTTGCTTACCTTACCTGACCGAAGAAAGAAATCAGTGCTACATATCAATCAACTTATCTGTGCAGGCTGTATGGAAACTGAAAGTGAAAATGATGCATTTAAAAAAAAAGAAACTACATCGGCTTGTGTTTGCCGGCATTGAATGATGCGGCCTAGGGAGTGGTTGTTATACGAATGCCTAGAAGAAACCGATTCATTCGAACTTTGGAAAGATACAGACTAATGATCGGGAAATAGTTCTCTGCCGACAGTGAATTCCACAGACTGGAACGCACGCGCCAAAACAACGTGTCAGCAAAAAGGAATGTCTCGGAAAAAAATCCAAGAAATCTTTATCATGTCGGTGTCAGAATTTAGTACTTAATGGAAAAGTTTTACCAGAATATCAATGTTACAGTTTCCTTACTTACAGGTGTCATAAGTAATCAAGGAACAGGGTACCTTCCAATTACGGATACCAGAGTTCCATGAATTCGATCACGGAAGCCCGCATGACGTTCATTTCTGGGTGTAACATCACCAGGAACTCCCAAAAGTAATAATTTCCTTCTGATTGCTTTGTAAATGATGTTCTCAGAAGTGGGCGTCACCTCTTTCAAGGTGCTTATTTGCTTTTAAAGTTCAAGTTTGATTCAGAATATAATGTGCGGCGGATAAAGTCAGTAGCCCAATTTTAAGACTAATCAACATGCCATCATTTTAAATCGCGTGGTTTGGCAAAAACAAAAGACGATCGCAAAGGTTTCGCTCGTCAGTAGGCCACAATGGTAACACTTGCCAGCAGGCCTAGCATAGTTCAGACTTTTAATAGCACAGGAGGTCGACTTATACTGGTTCTGTTGCCAAAGGTTTGTGGCCCACCATACGCACAGGCGTAGTGGCGAGAATAACACCCATTAAATATACGGTCAATTTTGATCGCGATCTGTGATCAAAATCAAAGATCTCAACACTATACACAAATAATCTCGTGGCTTTGATCGACGATCGCTATCGAGGTTGGCCGGGTAAAGGGTACCAAGTACCTAAGTACTTATTATCGAGTATAACTGTAGTACCCGATTTCAAATACACTAGGCAATGGATAAATGAAGACCTAAATAAAGCGCACTTTTGAATTTCAAAGCTCAGCTCAGCAACCGGAGTAGATATTTCAACTATGAAATAAAACAGAGGCATCCGATTCAAGAAGAGCTCAGGAGCTGAACGCAAGTTTTATAATGCCTGAAAGTATATGATTCACTGCAATAAACAAAGAAGAAAAGTATATGATATTCTTCAGGCTATATGCTAGTATATGCTAGTGTTTTGAAAACTTAATAAAATTAATTTAACTCTAATTATTAATTTATCTCAATGACAAACTTATCTCAAAAATTTGCTTTAACGAGTAAAAACCATACTAAAATACAATCATCATCATTCAGATTTTTTGGCAAATAATTCTACAAGCAAAATATCAGCATCATAGTGTTTTATTTTTTTAGTCCAATCATTAGATTTTTAAATTTGTAAATCGATCGAAACCGCTCATTTCGCACTATCCAGCCAGAAGCTGAGGATTTACCACCACAAATAGAGTTGCTAATTTAGCTCATGAAGTCCCCTTAGATAATACAAGCCGCTCAGGACGATCTCCAGGTTATGCTAAGTTGATCCGTGAATCGGTGACCACCAATTACGTACCGAGTTCCCTTCGTACCTCGGAAACCACGTTGTCGTTTGTCCCGGCTGTCATTTGTAGATCTTTGACAGCTGTTACAGGTAGTCAGTGGAGTGTCCTGCAAGCCTGACCATCAACCGAAGGGTATAGGAAGTGATTACCCAGTACTTCTAGTTTGTGGAGATCAGATTAGGCAATCGCTCCATGAAAAATACTGGTATTCAGCTGCATCCGTTTACACTGAAAGCCGACCCAACAAATAATTAAGATAGTCAGATGAAATGAATTAGGCTAGGAAGATGATGAGTTAGATGGCAATGAGTGTTGGTGAAAACGGACATAAGCCCTAGACCTAATCGTAAATCTACTAAAGTATTATGAACAGGTTTTCATAAATCTCGGTTGCTCAACCGGCTATGCGGGTGTCGCGCAACCTCTTATCATCACTTTCACTGATATGAGCTGAAATTGCGACATTTTCATGTCACTGTGTCGTAATATAGGTAGCAGTAAGGTATGTACATACCATCATAGTACATAGACATTAAGGTTGATTATTTATTAACTTGGAAAATAATACGTTCACGGGATTTTCCTGTATCGAATGTTGTGTGCTTCGAACATTGCGATGTACTTATTTTCTTAATCTGTAAACAGTGCATTTTGAGTTTGTGGTAATACGAAATCCATACTAATGTTATAAAGCAGAGTTTGTTTGTTTGGTTGAACGCGCTAATCTCAATAACTACTGTTTCAAATTGAAAAATTGTTTTTGTGTTGGATAGTCCATTTATTGAGGAAGGCTATAGGCTATAAAACATCACGCTACGACCATTAGGAGCAGAGCAGAAATGAAAAATGTTGCAAAAACGGGACATATTTTTTCCTTTCGTTATTCTCTCTTATGTGACGCAGACGAAGTTGCGAGGGTCAGTTAGTAATGTATAATTTATTAGTATTATCCTACAGTATACTATACAGGGTGAAATTGAATAGATGCGACAAATTTAAATATACCATAATACGTGTTGTCAAGAAAATGTATAAAATATAAAATTAAAAAATTATTGATCAGTGTTACGAAAACCGTTAAAATAATAAAAGTATCAAAAATCTTGCCGACTCATCGCTGTGCTCAATATACCGGTCATTTGCCTAATTTTGCCTTAATTTTTCTTATTTATTTTGCATATTACTGGAATACCGATAATTCGTACTTAAATAAAGATAATAACATCAATGGACTTTTTGAAAACGATAATCGCGTAATTTTTTTTAACGATTTAGATTGTAGAAAAAACAGTTTATAATTACTATGTTACTGTAACTGAAGCTCCAATTTCATTTTGTCGCATTAATTAAAATTCACCCTGTACATCGTTAGGGGATACCTTTATAGTATTTAACCCACTTCCAAAAAGGAGGAGGTTCTCTATTCGACTGTATGTATTTTTTTTTTTTTTTATGTATGTTCACCGATTACTCGAAGACGCCTGAACCGATTTGAAAAATTCTTTTTTTGTTTGAAAGGGTATACTTCCAAGTTGGTCCCATAGCCACCAAATTGGGATCTGATGATGGAATCTTGGCGAAATCGAGGGAACTCTTCAAATTTTATCTGAAAACATGTTGCGATTTTGGTATTTTCTACAACAAGTGAAACATTTGCGTTTGATAAGAACCATTCTACCATCAGATCTGATGATGAAGCCAAGAGTCACGGAACTCCATAATGAGACAATGTACCATAGTCGTGTTTGGGCTTGTTGTAATTGTAACGGTATGCACTTTCCATGTATCAAGCACCTGTGAACCACTAAAAAGTGAAAAATAAAAACTTTTTTGCAAAAAATAAAACCGACTTCAAAAAAAACAAAAAAGTGAAAAATAACTTTAGCTTCTGAAGTCGGTGACAAAATAACTAAAGCAATCAAACAAAGGTCACCGACTTCAGAAGCTAAAGTTATTTTTCACTTTTTTGTTTTTTTTGAAGTCGGTTTTATTTTTTGCAAAAAAGTTTTTTTATAAATGTAGTACGGTCAAGAGACGACGAAAGTTCTACGTAGTTGAGTTTTAAAGTTTCAAATTCATGATCTAATCAATGCACACCCGGTTTCGAAAGGTTGTTCAAGTTTTTGCCCATTATTTTAATCTGGTGTCAATGTGATACCAACAACTGTATCTGCTTTTTTTAGTGATTTGCCAAAAACCTTTGAGAAACAGTTACTTAGAAAGATGGGAAAAGACTGGACACTACTAACCGAATGTGCAAATGTGGTACAACCAGTGGGGGGACTACTATCTGATGTCTACGACACAAGCCTCGTTGTATGATAGTACTAAGCACAACGTAAGATTGGTACTGTAGCATCTGCCATAAGGTTAATTACATTTACATCGTCATTTAAATGAAAATTATTCATATCAGATTTGCTCTCTAAGTAAGCGATTCAGTAGAATATGAATGTCATCAAAACGTCTATGAAATCTAAATATATTAAAATGTAATCAAGACATAATAGTCTGCACTAGGTTCTGCAAATAGAGTTTTTTGGTGACTGTAATCAGAGTTGAATCAAAATATCAAAATTAAAAATAAATTCATAACCATACTTTAATAGTATAAGAGCAAAGGACGCTCTGCCTGTTATCGGCGCCCCAGAGACTATTGATTCCACATCTTCTGAGGATGTTCCATGGAAACCTCCATGAAGCACCGTGTAGCCCCCTGTGCCGAAGGTGCATGGAGGAAGACGAGACAGCAGCCCACGTGCTTCTGTACTGCCCAGTTGCAACATACAGGGCAAAGTACTTCGGTAACCCAGGAACTCCTCGCGAGATTGTCGGCAACATCGGAGCGCTGCTGGCCTTTCTCGGAGAGTTGGGGTGGATCGAGTGAATTTCCCACCCGTAGGTACGCAAAATTTAGGCTCTTTGACGTGGAGTTGCGGACACCAGCGCGTTATACAATAGGTTTGGGTGGATGCTAATTTTCGCTTTCCTGCATCTGCACAATTATTATGTATGTAGTTATCCTGCAGCCTGGATATTTTTCCGCGGAATGAACACCCAGTACTCCTGTTCGCATAACATTAAAATGGCATGGATTACTGTGCAATGTAACCCCTAATTCCATAATTTATCTGTCATAAGACGACTTACGAGTATGCAAGGAATATGACTTTGACCCATTCACAATTAGTGTGAATTCGGCCAGAAGGTGCTTAAGCCTTGAGTTTTTCAAGCAGCCGTAGGTTTTATTGTTTATTTTGGTTTTTATATATATTTTTTTTTCTCTCACTTATATTAAAACTGTATGTTTTGTGTTTTTGTGCTTACACCATAGATAACTATAATATGTCTATACGTGAGGACTTGTAATTGGCTTTCTGGTGACTATGGTTTCCTTTATTTTCCTGTATTTATTAGCAGTAAAAAAAAAAAAAAAATTAGTTAGTACCTTTTCACATCTCAACACTGACGATGAACGGAATTTGGCAACCAGATAGACCACCGACCTCGGTTGCACGTGTTTCCGTGGGATAGTTTTCGACCTAAATACGAGCGAAACCGGGGATACACCTAGTGTAGGACAGTTTTCAGCAGCTCTCAGAATTTCATAACTTTCATCTTTGAAGATAAGTAGGTACGTAATTTTATTGCGACAAATGCTGTGTGAAAAGATATTCGAATACGATAGTGTAGATTTAAAATTTCGAATTTCCGTGTGAATTACGATTGGCGCCATAATATGGAAAGTGTAATTTTCCATATTCATTATTTAGAGAAACGTTTGTAATAAAATGTTTATCGGCAATAAAAGTAATTTAAAATGTTAATTAAAGCTCATAAACTCAGATTAATGTGCAATATGCTTGCTTCCCGTCATTTTCCCCATGACATGAGTTATGACCAGTTTGAGTATTAGTTAACTACATTTTTTTTTTACATAACATACGTGTGTGCTCTACTACTAAAGCCTGAATTCTTGTCGCGCGGTCGCGTACGCTCGATCGTGACGTCAGCGAAAACAAAATACGGCAGTTGGTCGCCGCTGACATCAGCGTCAGTATGATAAAATAAAATAAATTAATATGCTGGACATTAACACACAGCGCCATCTAGAGCCACACTAAGCAAGGCTTGTGTCGTGGACACCAGATAGTTGATATACTACATTTATATACTTTTTTACACATACAGGACTGACCGTGCACGACCCACCGCCAGCGCGACAAGAATTCAGGCCTTACAGTTAGGTATGTAATTTCCGTTTCATTAAAATCTATAATACACTCGAGAGCAATGAATCCGGGTCACTTAAAGAATCCTAAAAATCTCGGAAACTAAAAATGCTAGGTTAATGCAATAAATTGTATTTAATAGACAATGTAATACTCCTTAAATGAAGGTATTAAAACTTCTTAGTTATTGTAAAGTTATATCATAAAAAATCAAATTTGAAAAAGGGCCACTTTCGAAGATGGAACTACGAAATTACAGCATTTGGTTTTGCTTTTGTTTGTAATCTGTCATATATGTGGGTACATAAACCATGTTGATAGTGCTCTATATTCATTATTCAAGCTGAAATTATGTCGCTTACGCCTGAAGAATGCACCAGAATACTTACAATGCTGGAAACCGGCCGGAGTCAGCGCGATACAGCCAGGACTGTCGGTGTGTCGCTGTCAACAGTACAAAGAGTTCTCCGACGTTACGAAGAAACTGGTTCTAACCTACGCAGACCAGGAACGGGCAGAACCAGGTGTACCACAGCACGAGAAGACCGATACTTGGTGAACACCATGCTTCGAAATCGCTTTCTCACAGGAACTGAACTCACAAATCAGTTTCGACGCCTCGGAGGAAGTAACCCAAGTGCATGGACAGTAAGACGTCGGCTTGCTGAATCTAACTTAAAACCCCTTAGACCTGCAAACGGCCCTAAACTGGAGCGTGGGCATCGTATTTCAAGACTAAGATATGCCCAGAGCCACGTAAATTGGAGTATTGAAGATTGGTCAAAAGTTATGTTCTCCGACGAATCAAAATTTATGCTCTACAAGCACGATGGAAGACACAGAGTGTATCGAAGACCAGGGGAAAGATTCAAGCAAGCATGCATCGAAGAAAAAGTAGCCTACGGTGGTGGGTCTGTACTTGTGTGGGCCGGAATTTCTTCTGAAAGTCGCACAGAGCTGGTGATCATAGAAAACGGCTCTTTAACTAGCGTAAGATATGTGGAAGAAATCCTCAATGATCACGTTGGTCCATTTATGGTCAATTTAGGTGAGGATGCTATATTTATGCATGACAATGCCCGACCTCATACAGGTAGGATTGTGAATGACTACCTTCAAGAGATGAACATTACTCGTATGGAGTGGCCAGCGCGCAGCCCGGATATCAACCCGATCGAGCATGCTTGGGACGAGCTAGGCAGATGCGTAAAACAACGAAACCCTCCCCCAATCACGCTTCGTGAGCTCAAAATTGCTCTCACAGAGGAATGGGAGAATATTCCCCAAAATCGTATAAGGAACTTGGTGTACAGCATGCCAAACCGCGTAAACGCAGTAATGGAAGCACGAGGAGGCAATACGAAGTATTAAAATTCAAGAAAATCGTAATAAAGTTCAAAAATTTCATGTTTCCTAATATTTTTGTTTTAAAGAGATATCAGCAGTTTTTTTCTTTATGTAATTTTGTGTTAATAAAATGTATGGTGACTCATATTTTTTTTACTTTCATTTAAGGAGTATTACATAGTCTATTAAATACAATTTATTGCATTAACCTATCATTTTTAGTTTCCGAGATTTTTAACATTCTTTAAGTGACCCGGATTCATTGCTCTCGAGTGTATTTGCCACAGTCGTGCAAGAATCAACAAAAACAAAACACTACAGTTTCAATTTGTCCATCATTTACTAGTCTTATGGAATATCTCGGGTCATTGAACCGCACCCTGTGCATTAAAAACCATTTACGTATAGTGCACTAATTAGCAAACAGCTTTTCGAAAAAAGAATGTAATTCGAATCGCAAGGGTATAATTTATAATCCATCAATTGCACGGCGTTATGCTTCGTTTGAACGACATACACCTTTCACCTGTGGTCAAGCGTAGTAGGCAAGTAGCATTGTACTAAATGGACATTTGCTTGCCTCATTAGTGCCGGCATACTTTCTCAAAGCACTTCCTTTGGTATCATTTGTTTTCATATTTGCTTGATGATGCCAGTTGCCTACTTGTTAAATGTCGGCGGAATTATTTTTGTACGTGTTTGCAATTTTATTGCTTTATACAGATGAAAGTCAATTTCTAAATTTTAATGTTATTGTAAAAGGAGAGCGCTACTTCCTCTCTATCTCCTACTTACTATAGATACACTACTTTTTCTTATTTTAATTAGAACTTACGATTTTGTAAGTATAAGATATTTATTTAATTTGGCCACTTTTTATCGAGCTGATTTGATAATTAAAAGTTGTCGTTTGGAAGTTTTTATTTATGTTTGCAGTCGGTATATTGCGTCACGTGTGAGTAATTAATTTGTGAAACAATAAAGTAAACAACTTTACTTAAGACAATTTTTTTTTTAAATGTTTTTTGTAGGTCTAGGAAATTCTGCCTTATCATTAAAAGGACTAATGTATTCATTTACTTACGCATGAGATAAAAATATTTTAGGTTCATAAACAATTTTCTTTGATGTAACTGTCGATGTTACACATAGATGTTACAAGATAGTACGCAAGTTACGAGCCAGGTGTTATGGAAACCAGAGCAAAAAGTTCCCAGATTACTCCATGTAACTACTGCGTATCATTTGAATTGTAAATATGTTATTATGTGTACTATCGTAACTTTAGAACCAACAATTAGGTATGTGTAATGAAATACTACGCTTTGTTAGTTGGTTTATTTGATTTTCAAGATAAAAGTTTTTCTGAGATAAAAAAACGTATTCGTTTTGTATAAAGGAAATTGGGCACCAATAGTGTCGCTTTTTGACACGTATGGCTATTGGAGTTTAATGTATATTTTTTAATATCATTTTAAAGATTTTTTTACCTAAATTCATTGAAATCATTTGTGGGGTTTCTATTTTAATTTTAATTAGTATCTAGTACCACAAATACGTCATTTGTTGCATAATCGTGAAGCGACTCCTTTTTCAATTATAATCGATCGATTTAACGTTAACATAAATCGAGGAGCAACCAAATATTCTACATTCGTAACTAAAAAGTTTTAAGAGTTGACATTATTATTATTTTTCAATTATGTTACTATTTCTTTCGTTAAAAAGCAAAAAAAAAATAAAACAATTAAGATATAATCTGTAGTGTTACGATTCTGACTCCGTAATCTATTGTTTGGTCACAACACTATTCGATGAAATGTCAAACAAAATGGCGTTTTCGATTTCTTTTGAAATGTAACATAACCTCAACAGGTACTCAACTTATGTTTTTTTTTCAAAAACCCCACAATATTTAATTTTGAATTGAACCTCGTTTTAAAGTATGACAAAAAACCTTTTTTCTGGCAAATTTTCTACTACTTTACTATATCAAAAGTTGCGCAACCAAGTGCCATAGTACGCTGCACATTCTCCTTTAGATTCTAAATTCGATCGTTTTTTAAAGGGTTCCGTACCCAAATCTTAAAATCGGGAACAAGACTCAAGGGTCTCGGGCCTGTTCCCGGTTGCGGGCCTGTTCGAAAGAGATACCGCGGCCCCGGAACGTAAAAGGCGAGGAAGGAACATGGATGGTTTTTAGTCAGTAAGAGTCTGACACTCCCTCCCTCTCCGCCCAGTGTGGGGGGGGTCATTTGATGATTTCCCATCCTTAAAAAAAAAAAAAAAAAAAGGCTCTACTGTCTGTCTGGCACCAGACTGTATCTCATGAACCGTGATAGCCAGACAGTGGAATTTTTTACAAGTGATGTACTTCTGTTGCTGCTATAATAAAAAAAACGTTTTTTTTTATTTATTTCTGCGGATGTGATACTGAATGCATCTACTCTTCCCTTTTGGGACACATCGCGTAAAATTTAGTAATCACTTAAGTAATCACATACTAGATAAAATTCAGAAGAAGGCTTCTAAACGATAATTTCTGCTCTAAATTCAAATTCACGAGCAAAGTCACTCATAGTATAGTTCATACTTTCGTACATAGTTCAGTAAATACCAAAGACGACACGCAATGTATTACATACTCCAATTTGTTGGTACGTACTTACCTAATTATCTAAGCTTTTTGTGCTCTGCCAATTTTAATGGAAAGTAGCACGGTCGAGTAACGCAAGCAAGTTGATTTGCTCAACTAAAAATACATAGTGGTATTAGTAAAATTGAAACGATTAAATTAGTATTTCTGGAACAGTTCATAAAAGGAATGAATATGGATTAGGAAGGAAACCGGTATGTCCTAGAACCAATAAATTCGAAGATATGGTAATAACAATACCAACGCACTGGGCCCGTGTGGTGGATTATAAAGGATGTAAAACACCTCTTAACGAAGCCAAAAGGTACTTGCTTTCCTTCTAGTTACGGAGATATGGGGGGTCAAAGTTACAACTTTTGACGTGACAACGTCTTAAATTAGGTTGCGGCTGGGAGTCACTTATGAAAAAGTGTAACGCCCGGTAACGTTACGATGAGTCACCGAACGAGAGAGAGGCCCGCCGAATGCCTTGCGTCTCTCTCCCACTCAACTATGACGTTGTCACGTAAAATCTTCGCCCGTAAAACCGACTTTACAGGCAACCATTTTTTTTTTGACATGTTTTTTTTTTAATACATTTGTTTTTTGTAAGATTTTGACCTTTACCACCTCGACGACCCCCGTACTATTCAATCAATCCATCAGCACAATGTTTTAAGTGCGTTACATTGAGTTCTACTCATGACAAACATGATTTATAACCTCAAAAAAAAGTTATTTCCCAGCATTAATTTTTGCGTAAAATTACTTAGTTTTATGTACAGAATGCTTGGTTAACGGCTTTGTGATGAGGTGGCTTACACCCTGAATATAGCCCAACATTTAGAGGAGGCCGTGCCCCAGCTGTGGGAACATTAATAGGCTGATGATGATGAATTAGTATTTTTTTTGTCTGAGTTTTCGATTAGCTCTGTGTGGGCTAGAATTCTAGATATGAGATTAAGGCTAAACAAATCATGTACTTATTTGTATTTGTAATTAGAATTTTAGAGTGTTACTTTTTTCTTAACTTCGTGAATGTGACACTTCCAACATTCACATTCATTGTGTCCTCCCATATTTTGGCCAAACTATATAGATATCGGATTGAGGTTAATCAATTTGTACACAAGTATAACTTACTACTTATACTTACCTACTTATTTTTGTTTTGTTGTTAAATATATTTATCTGCTCCTTTTTTTCTCAAAAACTATGACAGCTTACTAATATACTTTGTTAAAAACTTTTACTAACAGGCAAGTGTTATTCAGTTCAAATGCCATCGGTACATTTATAAACTTACTAACAGAATTGAGGAGGTAAGTAATTTAACTAACAAAAGGTCACTCAACTATCCGTACAAAACTTTCTATTGTCAACTGCAAAATTGCATTTTCAACTATCCAATTTTTCATAATAACTTTATATTCTCTATATGTCACCGTAAAATTGTCAAACACGTTGTAATCTCTCTAGCGAGATTGTAAACTGTCGAAATATTGTCAACTGGCATAGGTATCCAATTTCGGTAGATTGTATTCTATCGAAGTGAAACCGTAATATTGTCAAATGACGTAAGTAAATCTCTGCCCCAAGTCCCGATTATGGAATCGGGACTTGGGGCACCCCCACGTTAAGTTATTTAGGTTCCTTTAAACCCTGCAGACAGAAATAGGAGCCCCGCTCAGCGGGGCTCCGTCAACTACGCTTTTTAGGCGAATTTACACTTATAGTCTGTTTTACTCAGGAATGGTGCATTATTTTTTCATGAAAGTGGTACCATGGGGCAAGAGGGACCCCTCCTTCCCTCTCCACCGCGTGATTTGAGTTCGGTCGCATACATTTTACAATATTACGGTTTCACTTCGATAGATAGTAATCTACCGAAAAATAATGTGTTAAATTGTAAGCAGTATGTTCGTTTGTCAATTTCTCAAGAGTTTACAATCTTGCTAGTTATATTACAATCTAACGGTTTTTACAATATTACGCTGACATAGTATACATACTTAATAAATATTTTACATGCAAAAGTGACAATGTCTGTCTATTTAATTCTCTTTTTGCGCCTTGACAGATGATCGGATTTGCATAAAAAGAATCACGAATATCGACCCAGTTGCAGTAATAACACGGAAAAAAAAGAATTACATAAAACGCTGGCAAAACATAACCTCATTCTATTTTAGCACACCTTTATAAGAACACCTGGGTTAGGTACTACGTTACCTTTGTCCCAATAGTTCGTCGCTTACCAAAAGAACCCAACATCAAAGATAGTCAATAAAAACTTTATAACTGCCATAATGCCACAAACTATGGGAAATAAAAGGTGCACGCCAAACGTTAGACACGTTCGTTAACAATCAAGTGATTCTGGGAAGCTTCTTTGTCAACAGTGTGTCCGGGACCTTACGTCCGGTATTCTGGTATTGCCTTCGTCCTGTGTGTGGTCACGAACTGCATGGGATAATAGAATGGATAGTCTAAGAGGTATTTAGCTTTGGCTATAAGTAATTAATTATTTATAGGGTTTTATTGAAGAAAGAATGTAGGATTACAAAAACTGTCATCTTTGTCGTGAATTTATAAGTATTTTGACGTATTGCTGTAGAGGATTCATTTGGTGCGTGGTCTGAAAGCGAATGTAAACCTCAACAAAAATCAAAATCAAAATCAAAGCATTTATTTCAAGTAAGCCAATAACAGGCACTTTTGAATTGTCGAAACAAAATGAACATTTAAAGTAGCTACAGTCCCAGTCACAAGACATAAAAACTGTGAAAGTACTGTAGTTGCCCATTCCCTAACGTAGATCTCTATGGAGAAGAACGGGCAAGAAACTCCATGGACACTCTTTTAAATCAAAATATTGTTACAAAATCTTGGTTACATCATTCATGTTGAGATGGTATATTATGTGAGAACAATGTAGCAAGATGTGCACGTTAAAAGTGTCCATAGCAAAACAAAATAAAATACAACTCAAAAACTAAATAATTAATTCAAATAACCCATGGCGACTAAGAGATGACCAGTCACAACTGACAGCGCCCGT
This sequence comes from Xestia c-nigrum, assembly GCA_916618015.1. Taxonomy (NCBI): domain Eukaryota; kingdom Metazoa; phylum Arthropoda; class Insecta; order Lepidoptera; family Noctuidae; genus Xestia; species Xestia c-nigrum. Next base: position 17,061,892 of record OU745261.1, on the reverse strand, counting down.
TCACGAACATGACGCATGGATCAGCACCATTCAGCTCAACCATTTTGAAGGGAGCTAAATGGTCCGACACACGCGCCACCATCAGCGAGACATTAGAGAGAGCATGACATACTCTCAACCGCCAGGGCACATTCTAGTCAAGAACTGCCGTAGGCTTCCAGTGAATGATAGCTTTCTAGTGCATAGTACTCACACAATATGGGCTATGCGATTATATAATACTAACATTGAATCTATACAATGCAAAGATAGTTAAGTACAATCTTCAGCAGCTCCAACAATACCATTTAATGCTATCAATTTATGCGTCCCTGTCCTTATGGAGCAGGACCAGCATTGAGCCAAGCATCTCTATCAGCGATATAATCGCTCAACTTGTAATACGCTTGCTTACATAGTGTGCGTTTAATGCATGTTTTAAATTTTGTCTCATTCAGTTCAAGAATACTTTGTGGAATTTTATTATAGCATCTCAAACAGTACCCCATGAAAGGTGAGTCTACTTTAGCGAGTCTAAAGCCTGGCTGAACTAATTGGTCCCTATTTCTAGTACTGTAGTTATGTCTGTCACCTCTTTTACCAAAAAGATGCAATTTTTTTCTGACGTACATTATGTTTTCGTAGATGTATTGACAATGTACCGTCATAATGCCAATATCCTTAAACAGCTCTCTTAGAGAATCGTGCCTACGAAGATTATATATGGCTCTAATGGCTCTTTTCTGCAGAATAAATATAGACTCAATATCTGCAGCTCGTCCCCATAGCAAAATACCGTAAGACATTATACTATGGAAGTAACTAAAATAGACCAGTCTAGCGGTATCTACATCAGTAAATTGACGGATTTTTCTAATGGCATATGCTGCTGAGCTTAGCCGCCCCGCAAGAGATGTTAAATGAGAACCCCATTGTAGCCTTGAATCAAGCGTAATCCCCAGGAAAACCGTTTTATCTACGAATTCAAGTTTCTCATTATTCAAAAATATATCACAATCACTACTCTTAACATTCGGTAAAGCAAATCTTATGCATTTGGTTTTTTTTTCATTGAATACCAAATTGTTTGCTGTGAACCAATTTTGGACCTGCAGTAGGGCATTATTCACGTCATCTAAATTTTGTGCCCGTCTATTTATCTTAAAAATCAGGGAAGTGTCATCAGCAAATAACACCATATTTTGAGGTTGGTTTTTCAATAAATAGGGTAGATCATTTATATAGACTAGAAAAAGGAAAGGACCCAATATTGAGCCTTGTGGAACCCCCATTTTTATTTTTAAACCCTGTGAGTTAACACCATTTATCTGAACATATTGTTGTCTATCATTTAAATATGATTTTACCAAACTAAGTGCAAGTTTACCCAGTCCGTAATGCTCAAGTTTCATAAGTAATGTGTCGTGGTTTACGCAATCAAACGCTTTGGAGAGGTCACAAAAAATTCCTATAGCGTCTTGGGACTCTTCCCACGCAGTAAATATGTGCTTTAATAAGGTTACACCGGCGTCAGTTGTACAACGTCCCTTGGTGAAACCATACTGTTGATCATGTAAGATTCTGTTGGTGTTAAAGTGATAGAGCATTTGATCAAGCATTACTTTTTCAAAAACCTTGCTGAAAACTGGCAACACGGAGACAGGTCTATAATTGTTAGTATCTTTACTGTCCCCGGATTTGAAAAGAGGTATGACTTTACTGTATTTCATTAAATCAGGGAAGACTCCTTGGTCCACACATAGATTAAAAATTAAAGCTAAGTATGGGGCTATAGTCTCAAGTATGGATGTACAAACTTTGATAGACATTCCCCATAGATCTTCGGTCAGTTTGATTTTTATTTGCCGGAAAGCTTTAATAACTACCATAGGGTTAATGTGTTTAAATTTAAATTCAGCCAGGCAGCCAGACACATTCGCCTTTAATAAACCCATTGAGACTTCAGGAGAGGAATTAAGAGCCTCCGTAGTTTTTAATGGTATCTCTGTAAAGAAATTTACAAATTCTTGAGCTACTTCCTGATTAGAGCTTTTAGGACCACATGCTGAATCTAATGTGTAGCTAGTGTTGCGTATTTTCTTCCTGTTAGTCTCGTTATTTATGACTTTCCAAACTGTCTTTATTTTATCATCAACATCTTGTTTTTCAATACTTTATTAATGAGGAAACACTGTCTCCCAAGTCACATAGTTTTTGTACCTATTTTCTATTCCTTTCTTCTTTTCTGTATTTAGTGTGTACATAAATCGTTAAATAAAATAAAAAAAAAATAGTTTGGGAGCCACCAGTCAGATAGGTCCCAACCTTATCATCATCATCTGTCCAGCTTTTTCTCAGCTATGCTGGGGTGGAGTTCAAGTCTAACCGGATGCAGCTGAATACCAATATTTTACATGAAGTGACTGCCTATGTAATGTACCCACCTATTTGGGACATAATGACGACTCGAATGGCGTAGTGGTAGTGATGCTGCCTTACGTTCTTAGGGTCCTGGGTTCGAATCCCGGTAGGAGCAGATATTTGTGTGATGAGCATGGACATTTGTTTCCGAGTCATGGATGTTTATATGTATAATAAGTATGTATTTACAAACAAAAAAAAGTATATATGTAGTATATCAACTATCTAGTGTCCACGACACAAGCTTTGCTTAGTGTGGCACTAGGTGGCGCTGTGTGTTAATGTCCAGCGATATTTATTTTTATTTTTTTTATTTATAATCTTCCACATTTCTGTATGTTGTATTTTAATGACTCAGCGAAAACACGACTACTAAGCATAAGGTCTTTGGTTCGATTCCCGGATCACAGGCAAAGTAGCGTTGGGTTTTTGGATTAGGGATTTTTCAGTAGCAGCCACGGATTTTGGCCTTGTTGATGGCAATAGGTATGTTTGGTACACCTCTGTTTGCCTAATCCTTCGGGAATTACAAGCGTGGTGTTATTTATTTTAAGAGGTCCGTAACAATGTTGACACTGAACTAAAATAAAGAATTTAATGCTTAATTTGTAAAAAGAAAATCACGAAGTAATGTTCACCAAAAGCTTAACTTACTCGTTCGACGTACAATGTTCTGAAAATGAGTTGCCAATTTGGCACACATTCTCATTTCGTAAAGCCGCTATTGATTGGCATGATTCAATATTCCTGAGAGCTTAGGCCTAAGCTTCACATAAGCTGCCAGTGATTGCCAATTTGCACAGGATTCTGCCAATGATGCTTTGTTGTGTTGAAAATGACATACGAACATAGGTACGGGGTCGTCCTTTAATCACGTGTGGTTCAATTTGATTAAACACTGTTTTAAGCTTTAGCAATTTACGGGATATCTTCCGTGATTATTTATTATTTTGAGCTTCCGATATTTTGACGCTGTTACAAGCGCCATCTTTGAATAGAATAGAATAAGAATAGAATAGAATAATCATTTATTCGCTATTGCGGGTTGACTGGAGAAAGCGGGTGGATGGAAATACTTGTTAGGAGCAGATAAATCTGTCTACCCGTTTTTTTTGTCTTTTGCTACGCGCACTACTGGAACTCGACACTAAGTCACGGCAAAATACACTCACAGTATCACCAGGTTTAATAAATAATCACGGAAGATATCCCGTAAATTGCTAAAGCTTAAAACAGTGTTTAATCACGTTTGCCTTCCTCGATAAATGGACTATCCAACACAAAAATAATTTTTCAATTTGTGCCAGTAGTTCCTGAGATTAGTGCGTTCAACCAAACAAACAAACAAACTCTTCTACTTTATAATATTAGTATAAAGATATAAAGAAATATATATACAGTATAGATTTGTTCTCAATAAAGAGAGGGCAAGTTATTACTCTATCTAGTATCCCTCCATCGCCACACAGGATCAGTAAATGTTTAAATATAAATGTAAATAGCGCAATCCATCACCCAGGTGCGGCACGTCTGTTTACTAAGTAGTTTGTAATGTAACATGTTGTACAACTACATTACATTACATTACATCTGCATTACACGCTCGTGACGTGAGTCGTACGGCTGACGTTTATAGTGTTTGTTGTTACTTGTGTTTTAGGGTTCCGTAGCTAAATGGCAAAAACGGAACCCTTATAGATTCGTCTGTCTGTCTGTCCGTCCGTATGTCACAGCCACTTTTTTCGGAAACTATAAGAACTATGCTGTTGAAACTTGGTAGGTAGATGTATTCTGTGAACCGCATTAAGATTTTTACACAAAAATAGAAAAAAAAAAACACAATAAATTTTGAGGGTCCTCATACTTAGAACTGAAACTTTTTTTTTTCACTAAACCCATACCTACGTGTGGGGTATCTATGGATAGGTCTTTAAAAATGATATTGAGGTTTCTTATCATTTTTTTCTAAACTGAATAGTTTGCGCGAGAGACCCTTCCAAAGTGGAAAAATGTGTCCCCTGTAACTTTTAAAATACGAGAATGATAAAACTAAACAAATATATGATGTAAATTACCATGTAAATTCCCACCGAAAATTGGTTTTTCAAACGAAGTTTGAACCACCACAAATAGAGTTGCTAATTTAGCTGCTGTAGTCCCCTTAATACATCTTTGCCTATAGAAACAACATATAAAATTGGTTTTTCAAACGAAGTTTTAACCACCACAAATAGAGTTGCTAATTTAGCTCCTGTAGTCCCCTTAATACATCTTTGCCTATAGAAACAACATATAAAATTGGTTTTTCAAACGAAGTTTTGACCACCACAAATAGAGTTGCTAATTTAGCTCCTATAGTCCCCTTAATACATCTTTGCCTATAGAAACAACATATAAAATAAGACAAGTTAAGAAAAAAAGAAGTTACAGTAAAAAAAATAAGTTACAGAATCAAGCGTAACTTTGCGAAATAAAACTAGCGAAACCCTTCGAACAAAAAACACGCGAAATTCTTATGGGAAAAACAATAAACAAAAAAATTGAATGCCTACGGTTATGCTACTTCGGGCACATCCTCCGGCGACCAAAGCCGCACTGACTACACACAGCTATCAGATACAAAGCAAAACGGCTAAAAGTTGGAAGACCAATATACTCGTATATATGGAACGAGTCATTCCAATAAAACATGGAAAATTTCAATATAAGCTAAGAAGAATGGATTCAGCTAGCAGCAGATAGAGAAAAATTTGGAACAGCCGACCAGGAAATCTACCAGCTTAGCGAAACTGACAGCGAAACACATACTACTGACGATGAAACATTTACGCGAATATAATATTTCATCGCAATCACCAGAAAGGAACATGCCTTTCCAATGCTAGAAGAGAACAATCAAACGAAGACCAAATCACCAATGCTCATTCCTATGGATTTTACCTGTCTTTACCACTATTCCTATATTGGCTCTAGGCTGCATAGTCGGTCGATTGTGCCCGACTGGCTGCGGTTGGTCGGGCTTCCTGTCCCATCCCAGAGTATGTCTTTCCTTACAAAATCGTGCCCCCTGGTGTATCCGGTTTGTCCGAGTCAGGCTTGCTCCTGGCTGGGTGTGGTGCTCAATCATCAATCATCATCGAATCAAGCGTTACTTTGCGAAAACCCGTTTTGTAACAATTATTTGCTTCTTGTTGATGTTATGTTGTGATCTGATTGGTGCACACGAACTAAACCTAGACGGATAGCGCTGTCTAGAGGTGGTTTGTGTGAACTTTCAGGTTTGTTTTATAATTTCTTACTGGACCTTTCTGTATACGTCCGTTTCCTTATTTATTTTAAATCGATATGATTCCGTGGACAATAGTGTGTTATGCGTTAACTTTTTAGACCTAAGCTATTTACTAATATTGTTACGTGTAACTGTTTATTGTCCCAAATAAATAAAATAAAATATTTGGTTCGAATCTTCAGGCGCGAAATGCCTTTTGCAGAATCTTTTTCGCGGAAATAAAATTAAATATTTTGCGTAATTAGCATTTTCCTGTTTGGTTATTTCGCAACTTAGGTATTGTGGATAAGTGCAGTAAGTAGGTACTAGGTACTTTTATCCTTATTCTAGAACAAAACATCCTGAAACATCAACATTTTCCTCTAGTTACGAAGATTTTATTAACTTTACCTCGTGTTTCTAGTAAATAAATTAAGATTCTGTTGCCGTACATTGCGACAATGTCTCGCGTCCCATTTATGTACAGTCGTGTACAGATTTATGTAACATATTTATTATTTATAGCTTAGTTTATGTGTATGCTGTCCTTTAGAAAACCTTTATAAGGAAGTTTAAGGATTTAGTATGTATGCGTCGCAGTTTGTGAAATTTAGAATGCCTTTAAGGATTTTGTTGTGAAATTGAGAGCATTTAATAGTTTTAATGTTTTTCTGACTTGTGTGACGGAATTTATGATTTCTTTAGGGTTTATACAGTTGCATAATCACGAGGAATTGCTGTTGCTCATAAAATATTCAACATTACCGTAGTTTTTTTATGCAGGATATTAAAACCAAAAGCCCGCTTATTTAGTACTAGAGAAAACAGGCACTAAAGTTACATTATAATATCAACTATACCTATCAGTAAATAAAACTCTCATTTATTTGGCAGAACTGGAAAGTTCAATGGAAATAAAATAATAACGACGTTTACTAGAAGTAAAGATAGAGATTTCTCAGTAGTAGCCACTGCTGGATTTGCGCCTGATTGATGGCAATAGGCGTGCCCCTTTCGCATGGGCCTTCAACATAACTGGCAAAATGTGGGTGTACTATTAGATATGTCACCGTAAAATTGAGAAACACGTTATATTGTAATCTCTCTAGCGATATTGTAAACTCTCGAAATATTGTCAAACGAACACCCTGCTTACAATAAAACTCATTATTTTTCGTGAAATACATGCGATGGTAGTCAACTAACGCGGTGTGGAGGGAAGGAGGGGTCCCCCTTGCCCAGTGGTACCACTCTCAAGAAAAGATAATGTACCACTACTGAGAAATACAAATTAATATAACCCAACCTAAAAAGTTTAAAACACTTTATATTCCCCTAAAAAGCGTAGGAGCGCCGCTACGCGGGGCCTCTATTTCCGAGTGCAGAGTTTAAAGGAACCTAACTAACCTAACGTGAGGGTGCCCTAAGTCCCGGTTATGGGGGCAGAGATACTTCCGTATGTTCAGTTGACAATATTTCGAGAGTTTACAACCTCGCTAGAGAGATTACAATCTAAGGCGCGGGACAAACACGAGTGGCGTATGGCGAATGGCGGTGGCGCGGGTGCACGGGGGGCGAGGAAGTGGCGCTACCGCCATACGCCACTTGTCTAAGACCCGCGCCTAACGTGTTTGACAAATTTACGGTGACATTATACACCTCTGCTTTACCCTTCGGGTATTACAGGCGTGAATAGGTATGTGAATATAAAGATTCGGTTTTCAAAATTATATATTTTCCAATATCATAAAGGTACGTTCACACAGACACAATCCCCGCAGAACGCTGAGCTCGGAACCGTTAACCGGTACCACCACGGTGCAACAATGGCGTCTATCACGGACTCGCGGTCATCGTAACTCGTAAGGGCCGCGTGTGTTTATTTACGACTTACGAGCTGCACGTGCCACAGCGACCTTCAAGGACGCCCGGTTCTGTCCGACAAGCTACTGAACAGTTGACAGCTTGTTTCTAGGAAAAATACAGTGCTTACAGTTTTTACCATAGTATTTATTTTGTCAAGTCAACGTTGCATGTATTATGTTATATCAACCTATTGAAAGTGAGACGTTGTTTAGATTCGATTAAATGGCTGAAAATACGTCCTACAACATTTAAGCGGAAGCGTTTCTGAAACATAACATCACGCTTGTAATCTCCGAATGGTAAGGCAGAGGTACCTGTGTTTAGTCCAATTTATTTATTTATTATAATTGGGGTTCTGTCGCCATTAGCCTGGCACAAATCGGGTGTTGAGATATTTTTGATGGAGAAAACTAATACAACTTTGCCCGATCGAACCCAGGACCTCAAGCTCAACAGTCGCGGTTTCAACCAATACAGTGTCTAGTGACTAGACGAACGAGGCCAATTTGATAGTCAGTTTGAACATGACTGTGTATGTGTAATAATTATCTGAGAGAGTGCAGAGCAGTGGTGGCGACCCCAACTAACGAATTGTTAAGTCGTGGGTTCGAACCCAGACAGGCGCATTACTTTGTGTAATTTATTCCATCACCACTGCTCTCAAAACGGTTAAGAAAAACATCGTGAGGAAACCGGCATGTCCTAGAACCAAAAATTCGAAGACATGTCATGACATCCACCATCCCGCACTGAGCCCGCGTGGTGGATTATAGCCGTTGTATAGCAGTTGTACAATACAATACAAAAATGATGTGAGATTATTGAAAGTGTGTCAAAGTTGTCCGCTTATTTAAAAAAAAAATATCCACGGGTTTCGGATCACAAGATTATGAATGAAGTGGTAGCGCATAAAAATAACATTGTTATCTTCGTTTTAGCACACAAACGTGCCAAAACGTGATATCATTATCACATTTTATCACTCGTCGTGTTATCAGTGGATAAGTACCTACTTACTAAAAGCTCTACAAACTGCGCAGTAACAAACCCCATTCAAAATGCTTATTCAATGGAAACAAAATTGAACCTTTGTTAACAATTACATACCAACCAATTTTATTAACAACAATTTGTTAATAAAATTGAAGTATCTCTTTGTAATATCAAAGTAATCGACTTTAATTGCTTATGAAAATATATACGGCACATATAACACAATTTTTTAAACTAGTTTGTCTGCCTATTTGTTCCGGCTAATCCGAAGCAGCTGGACCGATTTTAACGAAACTCTTACTGGCAAATAGCTGATGTTATAAGGTCCTTAATCTACCTTTACTTTAGAATATAAATTTTATACAGTTCCGTGCAAGACAAAAGCAAGCCCGACATTGTTAACAAAATCCGATTAAAAAAATCCCTTCGGCAAGCCGCAGGAGGAGGTTTCAAAGAAGGATTCACCCATATTTACATTTGTAAAGTTATATTCTTTTCTTCAGAGTGGTCATTCAGGTGGCCAATTTTTCATTATTTTTGCGATAGAATGGACCGTTTTCGAGATATAAGCAAATTAAGAATTAGAACCAGCTACGACTTCATGACGCGCGCTCGCTACGCACGCATTTTACATTACACACCCATTTTCTGTCACAAATGTCGTCGTCGCTCCACCGGCCTTTGGCCTACGCTCTTCATGCAAGCTAGCAAGACTTTTACGACAATTTATTTTCAAACAACTGCAGTCTGCAAGGCTACATCCGATGACTAATTAGTATAGAAACTTTAAATAGTTAAATCTCGTAAACCGTGGGCTTCCGACTTTTTGAAAATGTGTATCAAGAGTTATACGTATGTGTATAATCTACAAAATAATATGAATTTCGAAATCATTGTCCTGTAATGGAAAGTTTACCCTTTTTAATTCCTCTCCTAAGAGTTTAGCATGGAAACGCCCTTACTTTTTTAGTTATATTTTTTTATTTCGAAAACTATAAGTTTTATCACTAAACTTTAAATGTAACAATTGTAGAGTAAATAATTTGCTTTAAAAAAAAATTGCGACGCTCAAAATGTTTACTGTTTCGGAGATTTTTCTTCGCAAAATTTTTGGAAATTTCTACCCCCTCCCCAATTTAGGGGTTGCATCAAAAAAAATATAATTTAAAGTTGTCCGTTTTCTTACTCAGAATGATAAAAATGAAAAACATTTCAAAAATGTTCCATAGGAAAAAAGTTATGGCCAAAAAACTGATTTTAGAAAAACGTATCGTTGATTCTGCCATAAAAATATCGCCGATACCGATATATCGGCAAACCCGAAGTATCGCCGATATATCGGTATCGGTGTCGGATGCATCCCTAAAACATATATATCCCCGTAGGTGAGAGACCAATAGGTAGATTCTTTTTTTTTTAAAAAAAGGAAATCTACCTGATAGAAATTGATATTTTTATAATAATTTCGAAACGAAGGTTGCCTGCAACAGCTACTCTTATAATAATTCATAACTGACATCATAATCAAGTTTCAAGTTTATTCATAAATCTTAGGATAACTATAAAATTTAATATTAATATTACAAGATACAAAGATGGGCGTGGTTCCTATCTAAACATGGCCGTTTAGCCTAATGGACGTAAAGCCAAATGGCTACGGTCATAAATTAAACGTAATAAACAAATCAAAACAGTGTCGCTTGAATTTATTGAGGGTGCGTTGTTATTACAGTGTTATCTTAATCATAAGGAACTTTGTTAAGGATCTTGCACTTAATATGGCAAAAATGTATTTTAAACAGCTGTTTTAAATAATCAAACCGTAATCTTTTTGATGAACATGGACCTTAGTCCGTCTGTTAGAGTATTGGAAAATAATGGACCGTTGGACACGTATTTTTGTTTGTGTAAACAATGAATATTGACAATGAAAAAACGCATCAAAACTCGGGAGTGGGGCTCGTGACGTCAGTACGCTTTAAAAATGATATCTAGGCGTGACGTATTGAGAAGATTAAGAGCGTCGTATTTTCGACAATTTTGATTTACGTAACAAAATAATGACGGACTTTTCAGATTCTTTTGTCGTCTTTTGGTGACCTCCTTTGCTAAGGCAATTTGTGTGTGCATGAAACTCCAGAAAATACTAAAGTAAATATCTAAAACCAATTTTAAGGTCGGGTTTGCGTGGCTCACTTGGCTTTGATAGTTAGTGTCTTTGGGATTCAACTCGATTCATTTTAGAAAAAATAAAGTCGACAGTTTGTCAAATTGGGACAGAGTGATCAAAGGTGCTATTGGAATGTGAAATAATTATATCATAAAATTATATGAATAAACTGCACGAGGCTGGGAACTTTTTTTTTAAGGCTGTGAAATCATCAAATGACTTCTCCCACTCTGGGCGGAGCGGGAGGGAGTGTCAGACTTTTACTGACTAAAACCCATCCATGTTCTTTCCTCGCCTTTTATGTTCCTCGCCCTTTATGTAGGCTGGGTGGCTGGCACAAGAACGTGGAGCTTGGCACAGGTAAAAAGAGGCTTATGCCTAGCATTGGGTGAAGTCGGGCTGTGGTCAAACAATGATGATTATTGTAACTAGCCTTTTCCCAACTATGTTGGGGTCGGCTTCCAGTCTAACCGGATGCAGCTGAATACCAGTATTTTACATGGAGCGACTGCCTATCTGACCTCCACAACCCAGTTAATACTGGGAAATACGATACCACTTCGTAGGACTGGTGTCAGACTTTTGGGGCCACTGACTACCTGTAACGACTGTCAAAGATGGAATAATGACAGCTGGGACCAACGGCTTTACATGCTTTCTGAGGCACGGCGGAAACTCGATATGTAAGGGACCATCCCCATCCACAGACCAACCTAGGCAAGCATAGCTAAAAAAAAGCCAAAGAAAGCAAAAAAGCTAAACGCGAACGAAGTCGCGGGCAGAAGCTAGTACCTACTACAATAAAATGCCAGTTGTTGTTTCAATACTTACAAATCAAACCAATTAAGCAACTATTGACAATTAATACGTTATCTACTAAGTTTGAATAACGGACAAGTACGAATAACCCTTAACCAACTGTCAAGAAATATGAATAAATTAAAGCAACCTTGGCTGAATAATTTATATTGTTTGTAACCACATTCTTCAATTGACATTATATTAAATTATAATCTGACAGAAGATAAACCTATCAAAAATATATTTAATTTGTCCTTTAGCTTTAGAAACCGATCTCATTATGATATGTCAATATTTCACAATAGATCGTATAGATAATTATAATAATAAACAAATAAATAAATTTAAGTTTATTTCTTTCGCTCGATGTTATATTTTGGCCTACAGTTATTTTGTTAAATGGTAGTCAAGTACATATTTTAGACATCTGTCAAACTGTCTGACAGCTCAATTATCATAATTTAGGTATGAAATATTGATTTTGCTTACAAATCGAAGTTTACACAACAAGGGAGTGGTACTAGTAGTAACAACAGTAAGATCCGTCAAATACAATTAAATAACTTAACCAGAGATGTGAAACACATTCGTAATAATATAACTAAGATGATTACTTTGAAGATTACTGGATAAGAAAAAAACTTTTTTACAAAAAATAAAACCGACTTCAGAAAAAACTAAAAAGTGAAAAATAACTTCAGAAAAAACGCTCCAGAAGTCGGTGACCTTTTTTTGATTGATTTAGTTTTTTTGTCACCGACTTCTGAAGCGTTTTTTCTGAAGTTATTTTTCACTTTTTAGTTTTTTCTGAAGTCGGTTTTATTTTTTGTAAAAAAGTTTTTATTTTTCACTTTTTAGTGGTGCACATGTGCTTACCCCTTCACAGCGGTACCGACGTGATTTTGGGTTATGAACTGGTGTAAACAATAGACAGATATGAGATTTCGGCAATCCCAGTACATTTGCTATCATTTATTGAGGAGTTCCGTTGCATATCCGAAGTTCTTCATCAGATCTTCATCAAATTGAATTGGGATCACTTCGAGAAAGTACAATTCCTAAAACTACCCAAACCGCTTCTAGTGTGCCTATAAAATGTGAAGAATTCTCTCTATTTCTCCAGAATCCCATCATCAGCTACTGATTTGATGATTATAAGACCACACAGGAAGCACCAGCTTTCAAATAAAATAAGAACGATCAAAATCGGTTCACCCAGTAGAAAGTACTGAGGTAACAAATATTTTCAAAATCGGGTGTATTTTACACATGTGCGTACCCCCTCAGAGCATACAGGCGCGATGTTACGTCATAATATAGTATAAACAATGAACCTACAAGCGATGGCAGCAATCATTGCAGATTTGCTGTGTATTTTTGAAGAGTTCCGTTGTATATCTCCGAAGATCAGCATCAGGTCTTCAGCAAACTAAAATGGGACCAAACGGGAAGCACTAGCTTTCAAACAAAAAAAGAACCATCAAAATCGGTTCACCCAGTCGAGAGTACTGAGGTAACAAACACAAAAAAAAAAAAAAAAAAAAAAAAAAAAAAAAAATACAGACGAATTGATAACCTCCTCTTTTTGGAAGTCGGTTGAAAAGCGCTACCAGCCAGGTCGGCAGTGATCTTAGACAACGGGGATGTAGTATCATCCAATTCTAAGGGCCAGTTTCACCGGTTGCGGATAAAGTGTCGGTTAGCCTATTAGGAACTTATCTGCCAGATAAACTAACACTTTTGGTTTCACAGGTGTCGGATAGCGATATCTGGTAGATAAAGTATTAGTTACAACCAGCCTTTAAGTGGTAGATAGTATTAACTATCAGATAACTAACCGACACTTTATCCGGAACCGCAAAAACTGGTCCTAACACTTTTATATCTTAAGTTTAAGTTATTATGCAACAGACAAGAATTCTAATGAAACAAGAACCGTCTAAGAAAGTAAAGCCAAGAATTTTAACTTTGTACAGTTCCGACTTGAAACAATTACTAAACAACAGAATAAAACTCGTAACTTATTACTTTTACTCAGTAATCACTTTGACTCTTTTACAGATCCCCTTCTCGACACAGTCGGTAACAGAAATGAACAAAGAATAAAACCGTAATAACAACTAGCTGTAATAGTAGCTAGCTAGGTAGGTAGGTACATAACAATCTAACATTGTCATACTTAACCCGATCGCTAGCAGTGCCCTAATTTCAATAGACACTGCCTAACAACCTAACCGCGCCCGATATACGAAGAATTCCACTCAACTTATGTATTATGAAAACCACAATAATGATTTTCAAGTCCCAGTTTCGAATGGCCGAGTGTAGTGTAACGGGGCCTTAATGACGTAATAACAGTGGACTCGCCGTCGCGTGTGTAATTGCCCTTACTCGGGTGTTGGGGGCAGACGAATCTTAGATTGATAGAGGTTGGAATGGAAACTTTATTTTGGTTGGGAATGAGGGATTTTCTTTTTCAACTCTTCACTAGTCGCTGGATAGATGGCGCTAGTCTGACTACGTTACTGCAAGGAACAGGACGTCACATAATATCACTTGGACCTAATGATTATATTCGGGAGCTGATGCAAACGAAAGTGTCAGCCAACGAGCGTATGTGACGTGTGCTTTTTCAAGCGTTTTGGCTTTGGCACCCAATAACGTAGTCGGATCACCGCCATCTATCGAGTTAATGGAAACTATTTTTACTTTTAATTTGTCAAAATGAAAACCTCTCATTGCTATAACGGGGAAAGCTTCACTTCTTATTCAACTTTCTGCTAAATAAAAGAACACGGTAACGTCTTCACCATCGTCCATCTTTTTCTCATCCGTCCTTGACACGGCATCATCTTTCATTTCCTTATTGAATCAGTGATGCCACATAACTTGCGCACACCTTTGGAGATGTCTTTGCATCAAGGTATAAATGAATTCGATCAGAGTTACTTGGGCAGCTGGAGCATTTTGTTTGGATTTTTCAGCGTATGGCTCATGTCACTGTTACTTTTAGCCTACATAATCCCACTGCTGAGAAAAAGCCTCTCCATAATACAGATCGTTCGGTCAAGGGCAAAGAGACACTGGTAGATGTTGGCTTAGTAAACCTATCTTTATTTTTCAAGAAATGTAGAATCCTTTCCAACATTTCACTAAAATGAGATCGCAAAGCTTCCTTTTGACTCTCAGCGAAAGAAGCTAAAACTGTTTCACTTTTACCCATGACTGTTCCATGTTTCTCTATTCTAAGTCTGAGCATTTCGCGTGATGATTTTGGGAGCGACACCGGTCGCGACTCGAGACAGTAATTCTATGTAATTGGACCGTCGATTAGTACCATACAACCAAAGCTATATACAACGCCTACACATCATGACACGCGGTGAAATAGAGAACTATTTCAAATGTACCGAATGTGACGTTATTTTGACAGTTTCCTTTGCAAGTGACGCCTCCATGAAGCGTCAAGTTAAGTTGGTTTTTTATTAGTGTAATCTAGTATTGTATTGTGTGAACTAGGAACTATGTAACCGTGTCCTAAATGTAGGTAATGTTACATGCAATCTTTTTCTGTGACCTTTTCTTTGGTAATAAGCAGGCATCGTGTGTACTGCCTTTTATTTCCTTATTATTTTTGTACTGATGCTTGTTAAAGTATTGTTAACAACTGTTTTCTGGGACGTTTGAATAGTTGAACATATGTTTAGGTAAGTGTTAATGAATGAATATTACTTAAACAGGTACTTCCAAGAGGGATTCTTTACTTTTCAAATCAAGGTATCTAGTTGTCAGAGCACGCCACGATAGTGGCGGTAAGTCCCCTCTTTGAGGAGTGGCTGGAGAGGCGCCAAGGGGCGTTCTCACTTTCCGCCTGACGCAGGTCCTCACCGGACACGGATGTTTCGGGAGGTACCTGCACCAAATCGGGCGGGAGGAAACGCCCGGGTGTCTCCACTGCGAGGATCGACCGGAGGACATGGTGGAGCACACGGTGGAAGTCTGCCCTGCGTGGGCGGAGCACCGCCGTGTCCTCGTAGCGGCGATCGGCGGCGGCGACCTCTCGCGTCCGGCCCTGGTTCAATCCATGGTCCGGAGCGAGACGGAATGGGAAGCTGTCACCTCCTTCTGCGAAGCAGTCATGCTAGCGAAGGAGGTGGTGGAACGAGAGAGGGAAAGAGCCTCTCTTCCCGGCCGCCGCGGGAGACGCACCGGGCGTCGGGGACACATGGTGGCTACCGGTCACCGTAGATGCGGGCCTGTAGACGGTTGGCTATGGGATAGCTAGCCGTCCGTCCGTCTAACGACGACAGGCCGTGTCGACGGCGCGTTCGTGTTCCACGCGCGCTTCAAAGAGATGTCAGTATTAGGGGAGGGGCCCGCAAGGGCCGAAGCCTGCCGGGGTTGCGGGCCTGTTCGAAAGAGATACCGCGGCCCCGGAATATAAAGGGCGAGGAAGGAACATGGATGGGTTTTAGTCAGTAAAAAAAAAAAAAGGTATCTAGTTGTGCGAGGCAATTTTTGGCGCATTCTCTATCATGTCATGCAAGCGCCAGAAGATCCGTGTAGCTTTATGACGTTTTCTATTCCATGAAGAGAGAAAATATGTTTTTCTTTTCTGTTTCCAGTTCTACTTTTCAGCCTTTAGTTTGAACAGTCCAGGATGAAGCAGGTACCAGGCTACCAGCATTGCCGAAGAGTTTTGCAAGAAAGTTATGACGTGGTGTGAAAAGGTTTCGGTATCGTGGACAGTATGTGAGAAAGGATGTCTTCACATTCATATCAGAGTTAACAGAAAACACTCTTTAGTCGTTCTCAGGGCATTAACTATTAAGAAAGTGTGGATATCCGGCGATCATGAGCTTGGCTACGGTTGTCGACTTCCCGAGGATATTGTAAAAGGCAACTCAGGAATTAACGGAACAGATGACGAATGTTCATCGTCGCGGAATCAAAGGTTATGCACCTTTAGGTCAAGTTTTGCTAATTAGAATGAGACATTATTTTTCTAGTTATTACCTACTACGAGACGCACGTGCTTACTGCTTCGATTCAATATTTAATAGGTATTTGAAATGGTGTTTTCTGCCCGCTATGGGTAAATCGATTTGAGTGCTGCGGACAGAAATGTACTTCGTGTTATTTTTCTGTCGGTAAAGATGGGTACTAACTTCATATAATTTATCTACTCCAATATTAAAATTGATGCAGCCAATATAGGGTGACTGGCAATTAGTGTACCTAACGATTGATTATAATACTCAGCGATAAAATTTAAAGTAATGATTAGGAAGTCGAAGTCTGGCAACCAGTCTTACCTAGGGGTATCGCATGTAGGTCAGATAGGCACTCGTTCCATGTTAAATACTGGTACTAAGCTGCATACGGTTAGACTGGAATCTGACCCTAACATAAGCATGTGGTTGGGAAATGGCTGGCTAGACAGATGATAATAGTGGTATAGTACATAATTCTTCTTGTTCTAAACATAAGGAAGAGTATTACGTAGATTGCAACCAAAGCCTTATGTCAATTGGTATTCGTATCACTTTTGAGCATCATTCTTCACAACTTAAGTTCTAAGCGCAGTTCTCATTGATCACAGTCCACAGATTTAGTAAGCCTAACATAAGTCACGGGAGAAAGTCCCACTACACTAACTTACACTTTCAAGTTGCCTTTTCGTAATACCATTTCATTTGTCGTAAAGCTTAGTGTAATCTCTTTAAAAAGGTTCTATAGACTATTCTTAAGCGAAAGTGTTGGGATAAGGTTCAAAGACTCCGAACCGGTGTCTATGGAAATATTAAAAAAGGAAACTTTATGGTAATGCAATGTTCGTGTAGTATGTCGTAATGGTAAGCTGGTTGTGATATTTCTAGTGAAATATCCCTCTATGTGTAGTTATTTGCCTATGAAGTGGACTATCTGTTTCAATTGCTTTTAAAAGGTCGAGATTACGCATGCTTCAAAAGTTATCATTTTAAATTTAAAAGCGATTGGGAGACTGCCTTGTCGGTCTGTTTGTTGGTCGCAAGCGCTTCTCTACTGCAGAGGCCCTGCTCCCTAACGTTTCGTCTGTTTATTCGGATCTATCCGTCTCTATCGCGCACGTCTGCAGATGAGTGCGAGTGAGAGAGACGGATGGATGAAGCGTTAGAGAGTAGGGCCTTAGAGGTAAGCTCTTTATTTGCTTTTTCCATACCGAGCTCGAAGCTCGTGGCTAAATAATAACAGCTGCACGGTTGACTTTATAACCCACTATATACCCCGTTTCTAGTTTCCCGCGTGAATCAGAAACACGTTAAGCCATTGATCCTGACACCGTATTCACAAACGTTCGACTCGTTTCCGATTCGACAACTCGTATATCTGTCTTCTTCTGGCATTACGAAAACGACCGAGATAGACATACGACTTTCCGAATCGGAAGCGAGTCGAATGGTTGTGAATAAGGGGCCTGAACTCCTGTCAGCTGTAGATCTTTGACAGTCATTACGGATCACAGGTCAGTCACAGGACAATAGTCTGACAAACAGTCATACCAAGAGGATCGTATTTATACCCAGTACTAATTGGGTCGTGGAGGTCAGATAGGCAGTTGCTCCATAGAAATTACTGGTATTCAGCTGCATCATGAAAAAAAATACTGACGAATTGATAACCTCCTCTTTTTGGAAGTCGGTTGAAAAACACTCGATCGAAAATGGTTTTACGAACAATTAAGGCCCTTTTTTTTAGGATGGGAAATCATCAAATGACTTCTCCCACTCTGGGCGGAGCGGGAGGGAGTGTCAGACTCTTACTGACTAAAACCCATCCATGTTCCTTCCTCGCCCTTTTCGTTCCGGGGCCGCGGTATCTCTTTCGAACAGGCCCGCAACCCCGCACAATTAAGGCCCTTGAATTTTATTTGGCAGTTTGTGTATTTTGTTCCACAGTAATGTTTATACCAGACAAGCTCTAGACGTGAAGACTTGTAATTGGCTGTCTGATTATCTTTCTGTTACTTATCACTATTGCATTTAGCTGTAAGTCTTCCAAAGTCTTAAATATAACTGAAGAAATTTGAAACAAAAAAAAACGTGCCAGTTATATTCGTAGACTACAAAATTTTGGTCTACACGAGATTGTTTTCATAAAATTAAAAACATTTAGTCATTCAGCACGACCGCATTGATAGTGATTGTGGCAAACAATTAATGAGGGCATTTATATTTAGAATACCTCACAATACAATTATTTTACATAGAAAGGCATTTATTTCGGTTACCATGGAGTATGACTAACTGGTTCGGAGAAGTTTTGTGATAACGAAAATTAGTAAATTCATCATTTTCAATCAAGGCATGTCAATAAACATTACCAAGAAGCTTTGACTAGCTTTAACTAGCTATTTTAAGCTTGTAAAGATGACTGCCTCTACGTTTGTTCTAGTGATCGTAATGCGCGACTGCTGAGCATGAGATCCTAGGTTCGATTCCCGGGTTGAACAAAATGTTACTGAGTTTTTCCATCAGAACTCGGTAGCAGCCTCGGAGTTTGGGGATTACACGCGGTTGATGGCAGGACATAATTGGCGAAATGTGGGTGTACCTTTATACAGGGTGGAAACCACCTCATCACAAAGCCGTTAACCAAGCATTCTGTACATCAAAATAAGTAACTTTACGCAAAAAATATTGCTGGGAAACAACTTTTTTTTAAGGTTATAAATCATGTTTTGTAGTAGAACTGAATGTAACGCAGTTAAAACATTGTGCTGATGGATAGATTGAATAGTACGATGGTCGTGGAGGTGTTAAAAGTTAAATTCTTACAAAAAAAACCAGTATTTAAAAAAAACCTGGCAAAAAGTTGTAACTTTGACCCCCCCATATCTCCGTAACTAGAAGGTTCCCAGGTATGGTGTAGAACAAAAAAATATATATTGCAATGGCGGGGAGAACAAGTGCCTTTCGGCTTCGTGAAGAAGTGTTTTACACCCTTAATTATGTCACCGTAAAATTGCCAAACACGTTCCTCCTTCCCTCCCTCTCCTCCACAACGTGCGAAATGCCTTCTATCGTATGCATTTCACAATACTACTGTTTCACTTCGATTGATTACAATCTACCGAAAAATAATGCGATTTATTGTAAGCAGTACGTTCGTTTGACAATATTTCGAGAGTTTACGATCTCTCTAGTTAGTTTACAATCTAACGTGTTTGACAATTTTACGGTGATATATACACCTTTGTATAACCCATGGTGTGATGTTATGCTTTTTTAAATGTTTGGTCAAGACACTGGACACTGACAGACACATGAGTAATAATATGTCTGGGGTCCGAAGCCGTGTCAGCAATTAGTCCGTACCAGTTTAACCAGACATTAAATCAGTAAGTAAATAAATAAATAAATAAATATCACTGAACATTACACACAGTGCCATCTAGTGTCTAAGCAAGGCTTGTATAGCGAACACCAGATGGTTGATAACTACTTATATACTTTTTTGAAAAAGATAAGTAGATTCAAAAGGCGAAAATTACTAGGCGATGGAAATGAAAATTACATGACAATACGATAAAAAATAAACTATTTGTCGCTATTAGTTTTTCTAAGTCAGTAGGCAAACAAGGCACTAAATCTGGAGACAAAAAAACAATACAGGAATGCTCAAGGACGCACGTACGACCGCTGGTAGTGGAATACTTAAATACAATACAATCAAATCATCAATCTTCAATGTGTCCACCATGGATAATTCAATTGCCTTTTGGTGCCCCTTTTTGATTGAAAGATAATTCAATTCAACAATGTATTTTAGGACTTGTGGTTCGTTAGGTATTTCAAAATTAAAAAAGGTAATATTCCTTCTTCGTGGAAAATAAGCAAGTAACGAACGGGAAAATATTACTTTTTCAATACACTTTCTCGAAAACTGGTTCTTTTCGCACTACGATTAGGTTCAAATACGTGTGTATTTCACACACGTGCGTTTTTGCTATTTTTTTCACACGTGTGCGGAAAGCAATATTGCCACAGATAACAATACAAATATACTAAGTCCAAATTGGTTCAATGCATAATAAAAAAAAAATTACCTCTACTATAGAGTTAGTGGTGAATGTTTTTTTTTATTTCGGAAAAGCGGTCTAATTCTTCTTTGTAAACATTTTTTGAATATTCAAATTGTGTGTTATTGTGTGTTATAAATTTAATGTCATAGATAAACATGATTATTTATAACTACTACTTACTTTTATAAACAAATTAACATAATATACATAATTGTGTTTCAAAAATGTATAAATAAACTATTTTTAATATTAGGCTGTATAACGTCTTCATACCTTTGCCTCCTAACCTGGCGAAAGCAAAGCGCGGAAAAAAATTAAATTTAAATCATAGTCTCGTATATTTTATTCATGACACAAATATTTTACATAATTTTATTTTATTTCGTCAAAAGTGTTTTGAAAAACGTCGTTTGATACACGTGGACCTTTGTTATTGCAATTCTCGGCTCAAAAACACCCTCGCCTACGGCTCAGGTGGTAATACCGCCTCGAACGACTATAACAAACTGTCTCCACTTGTAACAAAATGTACTATATCAGTAGTGGATATTACAACTTACAAGTCACTAGCTACGAATTTATCTCTTACACTTGCCTGCTTGCTGAAAATTCTTGTCAAAGTAAATTGCACGGTTTTTAATAATTCAGTAATAATTCCGCATTTAACTATTCAATGTTACTTTGCTTCATAAACCAAACAACAATAAACAAAAGCGAATCACTTATTAGGGACATTTAAAAATTCAAATGGCGAACACATGTGCTCGAATCGAACCAAAGAGTACGGACCACGTGTGGCTGTTTTTGCCGATCTTTTTGCCCCGCATTCCTTTTCCAACCGTTTCGAAAAAAAAAACAACGATTGTCTCTTTGACTCTTTGTAATAGAGATCACGTACCGACCCAAGGACAATTTCGACGTGTTCCTCTGTTTATTAAACGTACTATAATTTTAAGTTTTTATTGCAGACTTGTGTGTTACATTGGTAACGAGTTTGGCGCTTATTTTCAGCCTTTGTTTTTCTTGCGAGAGTCTGGTGTTTACTGGCAAAAAGCTCTTCGAATCTTTAAGCCAATTTTACGATAATATTTTCTTGATAACATGTGGCATGGTATAAACGTTCTTAGGAGAATATAAAGGTCAGAAATGTTTGTTAATAATATTTCAGTTTTAAAAATGTGCTTCTCAAAACTAATATGGCTTAGCAACTGAACAGAAACTCATAAAAAGAACAGCGCTTTTGAAAAAAGAAGCCCGTTATGCATTGAACGTCCAGGTGGATGGTGCACAATACGTCAGGTTTGTGATCTATGTCCAAACATAGACATCACTTAAAAAACATAGCGGGTTCCTCTATTTTAAGGCTAAGAACACACTTCACACCTGCAGCTGTACACTTGTAATAATTAGGTTGAACTAATTCAAAGGGATTGTACGTTGAATCTCTTCTTATCATCTAATAGGTAGGACTTTGGGGAAGTTGAGAACAACGCGCTCAATTTATCCAATTAAAGAGTAAAACTTGTGTAAAAAACTGTTACCTATAAGTAAGTATATTTCATTTTTATTTTAATCGATACTTACCTCTGGAAGAAGCACCCAAGAGATCATACTTTGAATATTGTCCCATAGGTAATTACGGTAGGGACTTAGGACTGATATATACAAAAGCACCCAAATAAATCCGGTAACAAAACAAAGCACAGAGATATTCTTTTACTTTTTTATTTTAATTGTCTGGGAAAGAGTTAAATTCATAATCCAATTAAAACCAATCCCTTCAGGCAAACTAACAATGTAGCATTATCCTAATTAACGTTGTTAAAGGGGTCTGCTGTTGATCTGTCCCCTGGCTACCGGGTGAGTTGAGTAAACACTACAAAGGCCCATCCAATTAGTCAGATAAACAGCGTAAACACAGGAACAAAGTCCTGTATAATTTAAATGATAATGAACCGCTAGAGGATTAAACAATTTAATCTGATTAAAAGCTTCCATATTGCAACAAAGCAAAAAAAACAAAACACACACAATAGTTTATGGACGACTAATTAACGAGAGGCGTGATTAAAAACGAATCCATTTTCTTTTTTTAAACTTCAATACAAACTCCTTTGTTGATTTAATTCTCGAGGCCACAAAAGAAAGTTGCCTTTGCCTGCTTAAAAACATCCTTGACATTGACAGAATTGCAGTAGCTAAGGAATATCCTTCGAGAGTATTACCACTTTAAGTTTGCAGTTCAAGGTGTCGTTGCTTGTCAATATACTTGTCATCGATATAATCATAGTTGGTATTTTTATTTTGGTTCCATGTTTTCCCGCCTGCACAGATAAGTTGGTTGAAGTATACGAACAAAAGCAAGATTAGAGACAGCTCATAATTAACAAGTCAACAGGGCTTGGTTTAACTTGACATTTTAAAGGGTTAACCAGTCATGTCTGCAGGGCAATTGCTGTGACAGACAAACATATAAGCCAGACAGAATAAGACTAAAAGTTCGTTGCGTTTGATTAATTACTGATGGGGGAGCTGATCTTTCTATTTATAAAGCAACAGTATTCTAGAGTTTGCGGATTATGTTACTGAATTAATTTTCAGGCGATAAATCTCGTTCTGATCTAGAAAATCGAGGCCTACTTGCTTAAAAAAGAGTGAAACTTGAAATACTACTGAACGGTTGATGAAAAAAATATCAGCCGTTCAGTAGGTACATTCAACTGGTCAAAAAGTTCTGAACAGCTGATTTATTTTTCGCGGCTTCAGGTCCCGAGTTTGTCAAACTTGGTACATTTTTTTTTAGTTCTTTTTTTTGGCTAATTTGGTTGGAGTGTAGTGTAACATTCTTAAAGTAACACTGATGTTACGTGAGGTGTTTTTTTTGTCTTTTCGTAACAGAATGATGCTTTAAATTATGTTTAGAAATAAACAAATGTGTGTTGAGGGGCAACTGGAATTAACGGGTACCAAAGAATAACAAACAGAATATCTGTAGATATTTACTTAGTTTTTGTTTAGAGACAAGTCCAACTGCACAGTATTTTTACATTAAATGTAAAAATATTGTGCAATATCTTGGTAGATACTTAATTTTTTTTTGTTTATTTTTGTTTTTTTTTTACAACTATAAATAGAACTACCATTTGCTCAGATTTTGTATGTAAAACACAGTTCGGTTTTGTGTTGACCTTACAAGTGTCCAGGTTTCTGAAGATTTATATAACCAACGAGGAAAATTTCAGAGAAGCCCAAGATCGGTGCCTAAACAACCAGTTCTGATACATTTCAGTTTAGTCAGTATCATAATAAAATGACGAAAAACATGAAACGTTGTTGTAAAATTTTCTCTGAACTGAAAAATAACAGAATTGTTTGAAAAACTTTGTTAGACATTGATTTATATAGCCAATACCAGCTCCGCATTCTTGAAAACGTTCTGGAACAGTTTTCTAGAAAAACACTGTGAGGTGAAGAAAACCAGATAAAATTCCACATAGCACATCTGTTTGTCTATAATATTCTATGAATCCATTTTTGCACTTTTAGGCATAACAGTTTTCTAAAAATAACTGCTTTCATTTAACCAGGACCAACAAGCTTAACGTGCTTTATGAAGCACGGAGGAAACTCGGCATGTAACAAAAATGCATTACTTATTGATACTTGCAGTAACACTCATTCCTGACTCACACTTGTCACTTGCAACAAAATGAATAGACAAAATTGATTAAAACATTAACAAGTGGCGCTGTGCAGAATACTGACTAACACAAGATACGCAGTCTAAAAATATGTCTACCCGTGGACCGTCGCAGTCTGCCCTCCCCAACGTTGACTGAACTTTGATATCCAGGACTACGCTACGAAAGCTAAAATTCCCTATCCATTGCTGTCTTTGTATACCTTCATCTAAGTCTCTGGAATAAAACCAGCATTGCAAATGGAACATCATGTTTCGAACATGTCGATTCAATTGTTTTTCGGTATTGGTTCGTATCAGAGTGGCCTAAATGTGTCACGCTGTGACTCAAACCGACTGTCGTGTCGTGTTTGGTATGGTTTTCACAATGCAGATTTACAAATATCTGTTGTATTTCTGCGCTTGCACATGGCATGTGTGTCACACACGATGTTTTCTCTCCGTGGGGACAATATTGTGTTGTGATTTATGGCTTTCTTTTGCAGTTAGCCGAAAATAACACAGTAATTTACGGTATAATGTATATTTCCTTATTCAATTCGACGTCTTCCAGCATTGGAAAAAGTTCTGATATTAACCAACGTGTGTGTATTAGGGATGATACCGATACCGATATATCGGCGATACTTCGGGTTTGCCGATATATCGGTATCGTCGATATTTCTATGGCAGATTCAACGATACTTTTCAAGCTTCGCGCTTTAAAATTGACGTCTTATACCCAACCCTGAAAAAAATGGCGCAGAAGTAGGTACTTTAGTTTCCAAATGAGTTCTGTCGCATCTGAGAGACTATTTTTCACCGCAGGTCTTATTCAAACAGACTTGCGAAGTCGCATTTGCCCGCAAAACTTAAGATTACTTAGTGTTTAAATAAAAAATCTTATAAATGTTAATTTTGATTACTAAAACTATTAATTAATTGTGTTTTATTTATTCTACCTTCCTTTTTGTATTCTCTAAGCGTATCGGTATCAGTATCGCCGATACTTTTATAACAGGTATCGGTATCGGTATCGTATCGGCAAAAAGGCGTATCGAGGCACCCCTAGTGTGTATATGTTAGGTAAACAAATAGGTCGATGATGAGAATAAGAACAACGAATTTAATCAATGAAATGTGTTGCGCCATTCGCAAAAATCGCTATATCTTATGTAAATCTAAACAAATCACTAAAGATACTCATAATCACAATAACAAACACTATGTCCCACGTTCCAATATTTTAAATACATCTGGCAGTTAGCACATAACTCAGCCATAGGTGAGGTCGTTAATGAAGTCACGTCTTACGATACGGCTGTGTTGAGTTTACAGATAGTAATCAAGTGCCAAGTAGTCGACAGGTTTGCAGACCTATAAGTATAGTGATAAATCATAATGTCTTACTGGAGATAAATACTTAATAATATCATGCATAATAGAGATGGGTAATAATGCTACTTAGGATGTCAACTTCTGCCGGGGTTGCGGGGCTGTTCGAAAGAGATACCGCGGCCCAGGAACATAAAGGGCGAGGAAGGAACATGGATGGGTTTTAGTCAGTAAAAGTCTGACACTCCCTCCCGCTCCGCCCAGAGTGGGAGAAGTCATTTGATGATTTCCTATCCTAAAAAAATAAAAAAAAGGATGTCAACTTGGTATTATTGGTTATTGCTGTTACCTTATTCCCTGGTCTTTTTATTTTTTATTATTATCTTGCAATCAGTTTAACAACTACCTATGAGCAGATGATTTGTATGAGGAGCTGACGGGTTAGAGTTTGTTCCTCATCAGGATCAACTCTCTTAGTATTGTATTGTATAAAATCACACTTCACAATCACACTTTGAGTAGAGGAAGACCAAAGAAACGATGGATGGACTGTGTTAAGACGGATATGGTAAGAAAAGAAGTGTCTGATGAGATGACGAAAAATAGAGGAGTATGGAAGAAGAAGACATGTTGCGCCGACTACAAATAAATTGGGATAAGGGCAAGAGAATGATGATTGTATAAAATCACACTACAAGTAATCTAGCTGTAGAATGTTGCGTCTTTAAAGTCTGTTAACACAATCCGGTATGGCCAGTTGTGCGGCCAATTGGTTGGTGTGTCTCTCCAATCTGAAGTTGTATTTTTGTGAACAAAATTTTATTTCTGTTTTGACTGTGTTCATGTTGAGGTGTTCGTGAACTTCCGTATTCTTTATAAACCAAGGAGTATTGGCTAATTGTTTAAGTATGATGTTCTGAGTTCTTTGAATAATGTTGATTTATTCCTTGGTTGGCAATCTAAAATTAATTCAGCCTAAAATTTGGCGACAATCATCAGCTCCTGTAATGTGCAAACTGCAGTACAGATAGGACACGATATCAAGTGTTCCATTGTATGTGGAACAACGTCATATTCACACTCCAGGGCAGATTCATCCAAGAATCGACCCCTGAACAGGTTTTCTTTGCTTCGGCCAACCTATGTCCGCAGTTTCCATAATGACCAGAATCACTTCCATCATGTCTGCCTTAAAACTCATGGACCTAGATGTAACACCAATTTAAGAGACATTAAATATTTGAGGACGGATATACCTTGTTTACTTTATTATTTAATAACGATTTCCAGTGTTATTACCATAGACAAAAATCTTCAAAACGCGCCAAATAAAACCGTTATTCATTTACACAAAGAAAAACAAACTTTCAAAAAAGGAACAAACTAAAAAAACCGTTAAGCATTATCGATTTATTTTCTAATCTCAAATCTGATCGAAGATTCATGAATACTCCTTAGAGTACACTTATTAAAATTTTAAAACATCGCATTGTACCGATCCCCACGCATTTAAAAAAAGATTTATATGCATGAGATCATAATCGTCACTAATTATACTTTGTAAACTTAATAAAATTTAATCAACCGGGACTTTTTTTTTGTTCAATGATCCTGTAGATCGGATGCCTCGATAACAAGGATTTTAATTTTCTTTATTGAATTTGTTGAGGATTTAAGGAAGCGTTAATGTATTTTTTAATTGAATAGGTGTAAGATAATATTTTTTTAATATTGAGGCATCTATAATAGGATCTAGTTAGAAAATAATTCAGTAATTTATTCTTCATCTAAGCTCGTCATAGACTCTTAAGGGGCCGGCGGAGCATGCGTTTTTCATACAAACGTAATACCAAAATAATATAAAAATCAAACATATTCTTAAGGTAGTGTGTGTATATTTCGATTGTATTATAGAATATTTATGTTCCCAAATAATTGATTTGACTTTGATATTCAAATAATATTTCAAATAAAACAAATTAATTTGATTTTGATTTTGATAATGAGGAAAGTTTGTATAGAAACTTTATTTTTCTCATAACTCTTGTTTAAATCGGTGTACATTCAAAATATGTGTTTAGGAACCTACATATTCTGTAATCCAATCAAAATAAATACACACTACCCTAAGAATATGTTTGATTTACAAATTATTTTGGTATTACGTTTATATGAAATTCGCATGCTCCGCAGAAAAGTAAAACTTATTTTTTGTAGTTTCTTTATTTCTAAAAGTCATCGACATTTTATTTTTGGTCAGTGGCAGAGATGTACCTACTCATTAATAAGTTTACACTCACACTTTGCCAGTTATGTTTAAGTCCCAAGAAAAAGGGGGTAGCCCTATTGCCATCATCGGGGCACCTCCAGACTCCGTGGCTGCTATTGAGAAGTTTCTGGGGGAGAAAAACAATAACACTTTGTATGTCTTCTTCAATTAAAAATATTTATCAATATGCTCTCTTTACCAAATACTGATTATTTATTTACATACAGACTCATACAACATGATTCATCTGATTTATTTCTGACGGTTTGCCATTGAACGAATTGGAAACTTCAGACAAAAGTAATAAATCAATCATTTGAGTTATTTGTTTTTGAGAGCTTTTAAATGCTGCAGAAGTTGTTTTGAGTACTGAAATTAATTAGTTATTTTAGTTGGGACTGATTGAGGGCATTTTAAATCATAATACAAACCGATTATCACGTTTCACTTGTTTCTTATGTATGTCATAAACTCATATAATCTAAATATTTATAAGAAAGTCATGTTAGTTACACTACTTATAAATCAATAACCATAGATAATACACTGTCTAATAGCTGTTCTCTTTATGACAGTTGTAAAACAGTTGAAAAAGTGTGTGTCTTTAAACACACAGATGGCAGCACTGTCTAGGAAAATTTTGTTTAACGCCAATGTATGGAAGTTTCAAAACTCTGTCAATAACAGCTGGACCGATTTGGCTGAATATTCGTGGAAAGGTAGCTTAGAACCAGGAGATGGACATAGGATTTAGTGGGTAGGTAGTAGGTCAATTCGAATTCAATATTTATAGTTGACAGGACAACGTCTCTCGGGTCGGCTAGCATAGATAATACACGATAATTATAATACAAGATCGGCTAGTAATTAATATCGGTAGTGCTAGAGGTAACAACGTTGACATTGTTGACCTCAATTTGATATTATAATAATTGATTCAAAAACCGATAATTTACATAAATATAATTGTGTCAGATAACTAAAGATTGAGAACGTCTGACCATTGACCTTGTAACGGGTATTGATAAAAGAACAATGCAATAAACATGACTACGATTACCACATGGCACGAGGCGTCACGTAGGTGTCTGATGAGAAGCCGAGTTCTAGAGAAAAATGGAAGAATAAGACTTGCTGAGGCGTCCCCTAATGAATCGGGACAAGGGCAAGAGAATGATGCAATAAACATTACCAATTTCATAAAGGATATAAGTATTTAATATCCTACCTGACATTAAAATGATAACCAATTTCTTTTCCATCTCCCATCAAATAGAACTCAAATTGCCACTTGGCATTTCAGCGCTCGCCAAGATTTAATAATAAAAATTTCCTTTGCCTGCTTCCATAAAAATCGAAACATAAAATGACATTTATTTATATCGGACCTCCTTTCATTTCCTACTTTCTTTTGCGAATTATGGTAACAATATTACAATGTCTAAAGTATGAATTGGCATAATGCTTTGGAATGCGCACCTACCTCTGGCCTTCTATTAAGACAACAGTATTATACACATTTTATCTTAGCACTCTGCAAATTGAAAACGTTTTGCACCAACCCCAAATAGAATGGAGCAATGCAAACGGCAGGAAGATGATGATGACTCTGCTAAATTTGAATCGAAATTCAAATTCGACTTGACTTTTTTCTGACAGTTGGTTTGCTTTTGGCATCTTTATAAAACGGGAGGGCGCTGTTTGTAAAAAAAAATATTGTCTATGGAAATTGGATTTGAAGAAAATAAGGAGAATCCATTATATTGGACAAACGAATTACCGTACCCAATAATAATAGACCAAAAGTGATACCACATTTTAAGGTTTATTAACGAAACTGTAATAAGAGGGAAAGTGAGAAGGTAGGTATTATATTTTATGTTTGTTACGTACAGAACAAATGTACATGAGCCGTTACAAATTGAATAAGGCTATACTGGACACGGTGGCTTTTAGTTCGAAGTGTGCCTTTTGAAACATGGAGAACCTTTTAAGTTTCTACATAATTACTACGTTATTCTGCTAAATTCCATAGAGTTCAAATTTCCAAAGCAAAATCTTTGGAAATTTGAACTCTATGGAATTTGATCCTAAGGAATAGTAGGTAATGGGTTGTTATCAATCATTTTGTTCCCTTGTTCATCTATCAATTAATGCAAGTCATTAAATGTAACAAAAGTTATGTAAAGAACTAATTGTAACGTTTATCTTAATCTCGACTAAACTAGAGATTTACACTGTCTCGTTGTCTCGTAGGTAAGTGCGATTGGTCCTTATTTAATTTTTCACTTTTTTCGGATGGGTAATCATCAAAAATGACTTCTCCCACTCTGGGCGGAGCGGGAGGGAGTGTTAGACTTTTACTGAATAAAATCCATCCATGTTCCTTTACGTTCCGGGGCCACGGTGTCTCTTTCAAACCGTCCCGAAATTGGTCCTGGGTTCGATTCCCAGGTCGGGCAGTGTATTGGGTTTAGGCTTGCTCCCTATTACACGGGACTTGAAATTTAAGTGGCGAAATGTGGGTGTACACCTCCCCGCTCCCCCCCCACCCCTTCCAGGATTAAGGTGTAATGTTATGTGATATTAATCTGTAACACATATGTTAAACTTGTGTGTTGTGTCCAAAGAAAGTTTTCCAAAAGTATCAAGCTCAAAAACGACGATACCGTTCATTATTCTCACATCTTCTAATTAGAGAAAGTGACGATATCTTCGTAGCAAAACAATAACAAACATTGATTGTGTTCTTTTTTAACTTGCAAGAAAAGGTATTAATAACATTCCATATGATTGATTTGAAGTGATCTCTAAACGAAAGTGGTATTTATCAAACCGCTATTGTTTTGTTGTACATTGAGCACGTGCCAAAAATCTTCATAACAATATGTTTCAAAGGCTTTTATTAATGACAGGATATTTATACTAAGTAAAAAGCTCGATGTTTCTAATAGGAATGGTTACAATGTAACGCTAACCTAGTTTGGCCACACCTACAATTTCAGTCCATTATTTGGGGCACAGTACAAAATAATTACGATCTAGTTTGTTGACCTTTGCGATCGATTGGGACTTGGAATGTTAGTGTAACAGATAAAAGACTAATTGGAGTTGTAAAAGTGAAAATTAAGAACAGTTCTTTGTGGTACGTTGTAGGCCACAATGAACTGATTAACCAGTTGGTTAATCTGTTCATATGGAGTTGGTACAGAGCTGACTACTCAGGAAAACGGGATGATTGGAGGTGGTACAAGTGAAATTCAAGAACACTTCTTTGTGGTATGTGGCAGGTCAAAATGAACCGATTAACCATTTGGTTAATCTGTTAATGAGGAGTTGGTCCAGGGCCGACTACACACAGAAAGTTGGTATCATGAACTACTTTCTCTATGGCACCAGCATCCAGGTATGTGCGAGACAGCTCATTAATTTATTCGCCATTATCTTTCTGTATGTACTGTAGAACCAAAACTTCGCACACCTGTGGCATATTCACGAACCGTATTACGGCCCCCTCACTGAGAGGAGGCTTCTGTTAGTGGGGACGTTAAAGGCTAATAAAGTTGTTATGTTGGCTGATTAGGATGTGATGCGTCAGACTTACTTAGCCATTGTCACACGCGAACACGTGCAGGCGTAGGTATTGATGAATGCACCTCGATTATTTCATTCTCTACAAGCATTCGCGGATATTAAAAACAAAGATTGATAAAAGGAGAAAAGTAAAAGTTAAAAAATGTTTCTATGATCTTCGTGGATGACACGAACTTGTTCAATTCGAGGAGCCATTTCAAGTTCGCCTCCCAGATAAGTAAATTGATATCTTAATAGAGCAGCTACCATTTTGGCATTTTTTGGCTGTTTCTATCGCAAACGTTGTATAAAGTTTAGATTCTGTCTGGCTTCTTCCTTCCCTTTTTTTTTACGATGGGAAATCATCAAATGACTTCTCCCACTCTAGGCGGAGCGGGAGGGAGTGTCAGACTCTTACTGACTAAAACCATCCATGTTCCTTCCTCGCCCTTTATGTTCCGGGGCCGCGGTATCTCTTTCGAACAGGCCCGCAACCCCGGCTGGCTTCTTCCTGGGGTTTTCTTGCAATGTTAAGTAATTTCTTTAAGATTAATTCCGAGAGCCTTCTTCAAGAAATGTGGGGAACGCACTTGACTACTGTGTACCCTGTAATTCGAGGTTACGCACGCTATTTTTTTTCCTGTAAGGCATAGAAAAGCTTCAAAGCTTAGCTTAATTTCTGACTAAAGAAAAGACTTAAAGACGAAATAACATAATTTGGCAACTGCCCCAAGTTCGGTATAAAAAAAGCTGTGTAGTTTTTTTTATACTGAACTTGGGGCAGATCTGGTCAACACATCCCTCATCAGACCACTGCTTAATCATTTTAGTTCATAAACTGTACCTACAGACAAGGGAATGGCAATTTAACTCATTGTAAGTGACTTAATGGATAGAAAGTGATGTGTGGTTAGCCATACTGTTGTCACTTTCAACACTTTGTTTCCGTAAAATGTTCTTAACTGCCTGGGCATTTCGTAATGAGTGAAATACGTGTAAAGTCTCACCTACGTATGTTTTTACAGCTTTCTTCTTCTTGCAAAGATTCATTGTTTCTTATTGCAGCATAGTCTTCAGTGATTATTTTATTCTCTTAGTTTTCTTCTGCTTTCACCAGTAAGTTGTTTGCTGCTGTTGCTTGTTGGAAACCTGCACATTTCGTAACATGAGAAAATTCATCATAGTAAAAATTTCACTAGCTTCGGAGTAACTTGAATTACATATACGATGTTATGACACATCGAATCAAGCCACATTTGAGCTACGATTTTGGCGCTTTTAATAACGTAGCGCAGCGGCGAAGGTTCCACAAAACTCGATTCCTACCGGAATTCCTTTGAAAATTGGCAGTCGGTATTTTATAAACAAATTGTATAATATAAAGTTATGTACTCCGGCTTTCCTCTAACAAAAATTGTCTCCATGCTACTGGCGTAGCGTCCAGCAGTCAGGGACTAATTAATATACAACAGGCCGCGCAGGGCACGAATGGCACGATAATAAGAGCCTTCGTGTAACAGCATCACATTTTACACTCCAGAGAAAAGTCATGTCAATGAATCTCCACCTGTCGATGTTTCCCTTGCTTGTCGTTTGATTCTTAACTTGCATCATATGCTAACGCAACTTAATCTCCAAAATCTCTCGTGTACTTAAATGATTTTGATGACCTTACATTGCGTAAGCATGGCTAACAATTTCGGTTTCTGTGTAGTATTAAATAACAACCATATCTCACACTTAGTATAACAAATACCTGCATGGCTTTCAGAGCTTACGCTTTAATCTGCCATAATCTTAATTTATTAACAGAGGGGACACATCTGTATAAGCAACTGGTATTAGTCAACCGAAGGACAAATCTTACAACTTTATTTGCAACAGTCCCCAAACCTTTTCGTATTGCACTTTGATCTCTATCTCCTTTACTTAAAAGTTGTATATCTTGGATGAGATTATGTTGTTCTTTGGTGAAGTATTTCTGAATGGCACAAAGTTATTCGTCAGTGTTGAAATAAGACGCTGTGGTGGCTAAAGAGGAACCCTTTAGCTTTGGATGCTTCTCGCATAATGATTAATATGTCTCGCAGACATCAATATAAAATGTATGAATATTTTTGGACTGAGTAACTTGCGTCTTAACGTTCAATGTCTTGAAGACCTTCGGTTGCCTTGCCTTATATGATTGTTGGTAGAAATATTAATGATGATTTTTTTTCTGTGTGTTTGAATTTGGAACACTAGTGTTTTTTTTTTAAATAAATTAAGTGCGACAACTTGGAATTCCGTCCAGAGGGCATGCAGTGGTGTGCCTGGGGGCCAACAATACGGCAAGCTCATAAGGCAAGCAGACTATTCAAAAATATCATCACGAAGAGGAGTAGGGCATAAAGGACAAGGCAAGCTTTTAGGTTTAAATGAAAATACCGCCCTTCAGAGCAAGGGACATACTATATTAGCTAGAAAGTATAAAAATAATCTACGTTCTAGCGAAAATGATGGTGGAATCTTAAAATGTTTTGGATTTACTTCGGGTTTAGAAAAGCTTTTGATAATCCTGCTATTCATTGAAATACCATTAAACTTCTAGATTCTAATACATGGTGGTGTATGGTCTCATCAAAACGACGCGGCATTGTATGATTTACAAAAGTGTTACAATTATTTTATGGCTATACTAGCAAATCTCATAAGGTCACCAGATCAACGCATTTCCAATAATAACCACAAACAACTGCTCACCTTCATAAAATAGAGCATTTTGTCATAATTTAAAAATAGACTTTTATCGCTCAAACTCGCTCAACACTTTGTAAAGGTCACAAATTAACATCCCTAATAAAATGTTACAAAATGTAACAAATCCGAACGGTCCACAAAAGGGGATGAAATCTTTATGACACACGAAAAAACCACATTCTGTCGATTTTTAAAACATTTTTATTGTGTTTAATTCACTATAAAAGGGGACTCCGTTCCCAAGGACATAACTTTTGAATTTGGAACTCGCCCCTTTAAAAAGTTCGGATCACGTACGCAGGATGCACTTAATAATTTCACTGCTTTTCCATATTCAACTTTGACTGCATGACGATAGAGTTTAATCTCCTTTGGAAGTCTTCAGCAAACATCAAACTGTCACATGTGACAGAGGTCGAGTTTTCGACAATTTTTTCTAAGAATCAAAATCAAAAGATTATTTGTTTAGAAGCAAGATTAATGTTCGTGAAGGTGTGAAGTTAACAAGTGCCCCTGTTCTAAGAAATACTAATGATTATTTAAATGAACATTTTTCACAGTTCGTACATTGTTTCAATAAACATGTGCATGTAACTTGAAACTGTGTATTTGTGCTTGAAATTGAATGCAGCTGTGCTGAGCTGCTAAACGATAACAAGCTTTAATTAGAGCCTTTAATTTTAGAGCTGGTAATACTTTCTGGAATATGACTTATGAGTGCTTTGACCAAAGAGTAAGTAGAAACATAGAAAGCACCATACATAGTGTTGACCACTATACATATGCGTGCTGTTCGGCGGCTTTGCTTGTTAAGAAAATTTGCATCGTAAGTCCAATTTATACTTTTATTTTAGTGCTGTATTTTCTCGCCTGCACCGATAACTAGATTGAAGTACATAATAAATATCAATATATTCCATCAATTTTAAGATACGAGTACTATCAGTACTTATCAGAAGAAATTTCATAGAAAAAGTGATATCATGCCAGTAAAATGACCTGATAGTCAAGTTTATCACGTGTTTTTCACACTTTCACAACAACTTTGACTTTTGCATGGAGGTTGTATTTTTTTTTTCTCATCTGTCGTTAGAATATTAATTAAAAATAATTACTTAAAGAAAACATGTTTCTTTGGCATAAATGCCACAATATGAAATACTTACCTAAGAAAAAAGAAACTCAAGGCTGCGCTAAATACTTATTATTATCTAGTCCAGCAATTTGATTATCTGGGCATACAAAAGAAGAAGGGTTCTATATTCAAATTTCTTTAAACACCACATTACTATTAGTAATTTAATGATATTTCTATTATTGTCAATCCCAAATTCCTAATCAACCGTTATTCAATAACAATAAGCATTAATTTTAAAATCGATATTCGATAAGCAGGGATGGACCTTTACCCAAAAAAGTGTCGATAGAAAACAGGTAGCCAAAGAAACCCAGCCAAACGATTAGCATCAACGGAGTTTTTATTTACTTTTTTATAATCTATGGATGATTTATGGTTCGTTTTTTTTCTTTTTCGAGGACTCGCGTTGGTAGCCAGTCTCGTATGTCAACACAGATTATTATCAAAAACATTATCTGGTGTCAAAAAGATGGATTCCTTTTGTGACGTGTTGTGTTCAAAGTTAAGATGACGGAGTGGTATTTTAGGATACTTTGCTGTCCCTTCTCAACTTAGATTATTTGAGTTTCTTTTTTCAAAACCTTTTTTCCTAGACTCAACCTGTGAGTACATAGGTATTACGCAGTTGCTCACTTCGGGTCATGTTTGGTACACATGAAGGCCACATTTATCTATACTGTATAAATCTTATATATCTTCATTCATTGAGAAATAACTCCACACCTCACAAACACATTCATATTCCAGCCCCGTATCGCTCAGAATAAATTATAATACAAAATAGGCGATTCAATTATTCTATTGTCATTTATCTCGTCCTGTGTCGACCGTTAAAATTTGATTACATAACATAATCAAGTTAACTTTTATTCTTCGGTAAATAAATTATGTCCAAAGCATTGTCATTATAATAGGATAAAATATAGTTGGCCATAAAAATCATACTGTGAGCCGTTAAGAGTTTTACGACTTAAAATTTAAGGACTGACGTTAAAATGTAATAAAATGTTGCCACCCGCTAAACAGATTAAATGTTGCCCTAACAAAAATTAAGGACAGATGCGCAAAATAAGGAAGAAACATCGTAAAATTTATATTTATATGAGAACTGAAATGGAAATCCGGGTTTTGCTTGTTTATTGTCGGATGTTGGTGATAAGAGCTATATGCGCAGTTTATTTCAGAATATTATAACAGCTTGTTGTATTAGATATGTAGTGAATACAATAGATAGGTATTGGTATCTATTGGAAACCACCATAAAATAATTAGATTTTTTGATAATTCCTGAGGCTTTGCCTGCGTGTGTTCGATAATTTGTCCCACGGGATTAGTATCCAGGTTATAAACTAGGTATCTGTGTGCTAAATTTCATCCAAACCCGTTCAGTAGTTTTTGCGCGAAAGAGTTACAATCACCCACCAATCCTCACAAACTTTCGCATTTCTAAAATTTCTATGAAAAGAAATTAGTAGGATTTATTGCTGATTTATTGTGGAATATACTGTACAAGTGTGTTAGGGTGTGTTATTAATTACTAACATTAATTTATTGAAAAACAAAATCAACACCAACAAACAAATGCAAACATCCCAACGACTTGTAGGCCAGGGAAGTTAAGGTGGGACCTTACACTAATTCATAACTGTTTTCTTTTTATATATTTTGTAGAGCTGTTTATTTAATTACGTAATAAATTAAAATTAAGCAAATCATGAAAGAGCATTGCGCGAAAACGGACATTAAACCTAATAATGCCATTTTTCGCAGCGAAAATTATAACTTGATAAAGAAACTGAAAATAGCTTATAATGAAGGGTCTGTGAGAGCATGTACACAAATTAATCAAAAAAAGTGCAGGCAACGTACTTATATTAAAAAAACACGGTTTCCCATGTTTTCATTCATTACTTACAGGTAATTATATATAACCGTCTGCTGATGAAGAAAAATCATTGTTAGCGTGCTTTTAGTCAAATAAGTCATAAATTTAAAGTTATATTTTAAGTGCATTGTGACATAACAGTAATTGCTGCGTTATCCATTCAGTAAAAAAAAATAACTAAATGAAAAGTGTTTAATTACGTAACAATATTATCACATAAACATTTATTGTTAAAATTAAACAAATTTAATAACAGCATCTTAATTTTTTTAAGATTTTTTATGGAATACTATAAGTGGTCGACCTTATCACTAAGAGCGTTAAGTTCATATTTGAGTGCGCGTGATCCGCTCTGCTCGCCGCCTGTGCGAAAGAGAGAGACAGAGCGTGGGCACAGGTAGGTACCTACCACTGACGAAGGAGTGATTCATGTAAAAGTTTTATTAGGTGTTTAATCCATTAAGGTTTAGTATAAATGGTCTGAAATATAGTACCTAAATATTTATTTGTTTGTGTTTACCTACTGTGTGTTTATAAATAGGGATCTCTGGTCAAAAATAAAACATTTTTTTTTTATTTATAGGTAAAAAAATACCTATAA
This sequence comes from Xestia c-nigrum, assembly GCA_916618015.1. Taxonomy (NCBI): domain Eukaryota; kingdom Metazoa; phylum Arthropoda; class Insecta; order Lepidoptera; family Noctuidae; genus Xestia; species Xestia c-nigrum. The sequence continues at coordinate 17,024,111 of OU745261.1, read as the reverse complement.
GTATTTCAAATAATTTGCTGAACCTATTTCGATTAATTTTAGAATATAATTCGTGCAACGAGTTATGAGCGCTGACCTTGAATGCGCAGAAGCAATTTTTGTGAGAATGAAATAAAGGGTAGGTAGGTATACCCGAATTTGAATGATTCTACGGGTCATACTGAACAACCTTTTCCCAGGAACATGAGTCGAAGTATGAGAAAAAAAAATAAAGTAACTCCCATAAGTATCAAAGTAGCTACCTATCAGATGACCGCACAATTTGTATGGGTGGTTGTTTTTTCCCTCAACATTTCGATCCATGTTGCTTGCGTTTGGTTTGACGCAATATGTTTTTTAAAATCTTGCTACCGACCATAAATTTGATAAAAATATATTTTTGCTCAAATAGGGTAGGGTGGTGGCACCAATTATCGGCCATGTCAACTTTTTTGGACTTTGACTGCTTGTAATTTTTACATTAATAGCTTTTGCTTTCTTGCAGTGTCTTTTTGGGTAAAGGGATACTGAAACTCCATTACTACATTCGCAAAATTATGAATTCTTTGTTATTTTTGATAATATAGATGTTTTTTTCCGAATATGGCGATTTCCCTTAATATCGGCCTATAACACCCTAATATCCGCCGTCTGTGACCCTAATATCGGCCTACCTTTTCTAAAGTGAAGTAAGATGAATAAACTACAAAAAAATTATAACGTTTTATATTTCAACTCAGCTCAGGTACAAATCACTTTTATTAATTATCATCACATTCATTTTTTTTAAATGCACTATTTAAATTTCTATTCACTTTATTTGGTAATTATTTTTATGTATAATAATTTTTTTTGGAGTTCCTTTCATTATTTGTTTTTTAGGAATGTTGAATCATTGCGATCTTTAGTTTATAATAACAGAATTTATTTTAATTTTAAGACTCTGATGTCATTTCCTTCTAATAGAATCTTCTTAGGCCACATCAATTCACCCACGATGGACTGTATACTTTAAGTGGAACCATTGGAGAATATGTCGCATCCAATATTTTTGTTTTCATCTTCTTCAACATCACTAATTAGGTTTTCTTCAGAGCCAGCACAAAGAATTTTCTCCTTTTCCAAACTTGTCTTGCGAAGCTAAATCAATAAGGTCAGTTTCGCGATTTCTGTCCTATAATCAACTCTTCTTTACTACTTTTGTTTCTTTGGCGGGTTTATTTTTTATTCTCATTTCCAGTTTTTGTCTCTCTCTCCGCTTTATTCTCTTCAATTTTTTTTCTTCTTTCCTCACGTTGTTTGTACCCATACTAAGATGGCCGTTTTTACGCACCAATTCCCTTTATATCGGCCGTAATTGATAAAACTCGTTTTGAGGCGCCCGATGTTAGGATCTAGTTATCAAACTGAGCTGTTGTTTCATTTTTAACCTTATTAATGTTACTGCTAACGTATAAAATAGCTAAACATGTGGTTTAACATTTTCATGCATTACCCCAATATCGGCCACCCGGCCGATATAGAGATTTATCAATAATATACACTGGACAGCAAATAAACCGAGCCACCCGCTACCTAGGCACTCTAATTCGATTTTCTCAAAAACTAAAAAACCTACAATTATCAAAGTTGTACCTACAGAAAGTGCGTTTCATGGTGATTAAAAGGAAAGGAAACTCATTGGGTTTAAACAATAGTTCAGTGTTTATTAAGGATTTTACAAAGAAGAGTCGTTTTCCAGTCATGACAATCGTTAGTAATGATAAAGTGAAAAAAAAATAAAGCCAAAAACAAAGATAAAATCAAAAAAAAAATTGATCAATATTCCGTATTCCCTCCCCTTGCTCGGATACCTGCCAGCATCCTTGTATTCATCGACCTTACGAGCCTGACGATAAAATCTTAAGGAATTGTATTCCACTCCTCTTCAATTGCGATTCGCAGCTCTGGAAGCCTTGTTGGAGCAGGTACCCGGGCTCGAACCCGACGTTTCAGCTCATCCCATAAGTGTTCTATCGGATTCAAGTCCGGGCTTCGAGCTGGCCAGTCCATCGTACGAATGCTGACGTCACGTAGAAACTGGGTCACCACATGAGCAACATGAGGCCGTGCATTATCATGCATCAATTGCATATCCTGTCCGATATATCCTGCGTAAGGTACCACATGGTCTGCAAGGATTTCAGTAATGTAGCGATGAGAAGTCAGTCCACGTGTACGGCCCGTCGGTTCGATGAAAACTAACGGTGTATGTGCTATTAACGAGATGCCGCCCCAGACCATTACAGATCCTCCTCCATAAGCAACAGTTTCCTCGATCCAACACTGAGAATAACGTTCTCCAGGGCGACGATATACTCTCTGACGTCGATCACTTCCATGTAGACTCACCCTGTTCTCATCAGTGAAGAGTACATTACTCCACTGCTCTAATGTCCAATCCCTATGCTCTCGAGCAAATTCAAGTCGTGCTCGACGGTGTGCTGCCGTTAATGCTGGGCCTGTTGCAGCTCTTTTTGGGGTCAGATTCCGTTCAGCAAGTCTTCTCCTGACGGTATCTGAACTTATGACCACTTGGCGTTCGTCACGCAGACTTTGTTGGACTTGAACTGCGTTGAGGTGGCGATTTTGCAGAACAGTAAGGTGGATATAACGATCATCTGCTGCTCCAGTCTCTAGGTATCGTCTGTAAACTCGTTGCACCGAAGATCTGCTGATTCGAAGCCTTCGAGCGACTTCACGTTGCGCAATGCCTGCTTGAAGTAATGCTACAGCTTAAGCCGCTTCCTGAGGTGTTGTATCCATTATTAATCGAAAAAAGTAGCAAAAACACGAATTAATTTGCAGTCATTGTAATCACCATGAAACGCACTTTTTGTAGGTATAACTTTGATAGTTGTAAGTTTTATACTTTTTGAGAAAATCGAATCACAGTTCCTAGGTAGCGGGTGGCTCGGTATATTTGCTGACCAGTGTAGATCCCTAATCTCGCCCCCGCTATTATTTAATAAAATAGACAAAAAAATGTAAAAACATGTTATCTAAAAGATACTTTGATTGTTATTCTTCATGAAAAAATAAAAGATAACACCATAGGTATGTTGTTTCCCTCCAAATACTTATCCTCGCAATGCGTCCACTCAGGGATTTGACTCGGCAGTGACACCAAACGACGCACGTCCACACCTGCGCGTGCTCTTTTGCCAGCTGAACGTTCAAATATTGATGCACCCGCATCAAAATATTGGAGGTAATGCGGATGGATATAGAGTCACTTTTTGCATTAAAACTATTATGATTTAAGAGATATTTTTATAGTTATGTTCAATTTTCTCGAAACTGCCGATATTAGGAGGAGGCCGATAATAGGAGACTCCACCCTAGTCAAACGGACTATCATCGGCTTGTCTTTCCTGCCGCACTTTTTTTGCCGCACTTTGAATGCAATGTTCGTTTATGTATGAAGCTCTGCACTTTGAGTGCAACTTAATGTTCTCTTCAGATACTGTTGTAAATTTTCCGTCTTTACGTTTTTCACTTGACGATACAAGCTTTCTTTGTCCCTTCACGCCTATGTTCACAACATCAAAGTTCACAACCACAAATCCCACAACTCGGGAATTCCATTTTCTTACGCTGATCACCGCCGCTTCGAAAACGAATGAAATGAACGCAAGGCAAAAGACCCGCACGCCGCCGCGCGGAGGAGCGGGCGGGCGACGGACGGCGAGGTACGACTTGCGGCCGCGCCGCGCAAACTACCTACAGTTCGAGATCTTTGTAAAAAATGAAAGATTTTGTAAGCAGTTGGAATTTATGCTTAATTCTGTGATGATTATGGGTTTGCAGAGAAAAACAATAGCGCAGTAGTAAACTATTTATTAATACTCGGTGGAGAAAAAAAAATATACAATGGTTCTCTTATTCAACTAAAATCCGCAATGAACAAATGTAGACGTTTACCACAGAGTACATTATACCACAGACATATTACTTATTTCTTTTTTAGTTTATTGGCTAGCTATTACACTTCACACGCCCCCTCAATAAAATAAAAAAATGAAATCAACAATTTCTAAATAACAAATAAACAATGCGCCCCCTTAATGGTAAACTGCTAATAACAACAAAACTAAGCCTCTTAAACACATTTAAAATTCACTTACATTAAACACAAAGAATATCTAAACTCATTAAATTTGGTCACTGGTAAAGATTTTGTAAAGAAATCAGCCAACTGACAGTCTGTTTTAACAAATTTCAACATTACAACATTACTGTCTATTTTCTCCTTAATAAAATTAAATTTAATATCGACATGTTTAACTCTTTTATTATTTTCAGGATTATTTCCAATAATTATCGCTGCCTGATTATCTACAAAAATAGTAATGGGACAAACTGAAATCTCAAAATCTTTTATAATATTTTTAAGCCAACAGGCCTCAACAACTGCAGAACTTAGAGCTATAAGTTCTGCTTCAGAAGAAGACAAACTCACAGTATGTTGCTTCTTAGATGACCATACAATAGGACAATTAAATAATTTGAACACATAACCTGATGTTGACTTTCGATCATTAATATCACTACCCCAGTCGGAATCTACATATCCAAGTAAATCTGTACTTTCATTACTATTGAAAGTCAACTTCAAGTCAAGTGTAGCATTTACATATCTGAGCACTCTTTTTAATGCTTTTAACAATTTTTCATCTGCACAATTCTGAAAACGACTCAAATATGCCACACTAGGACATAAATCAGGTCTAGTACACAAAACCGCATACATTAACGATCCAAGAATTTGTCTACATTGGTTTTCCAATTTAGGATCTGATTTATTTGACTGACACATTTGGAACTTAAATTCCATTGGAGTTGACATAGGTTTTGAATCAATCATATTAAACTTCTCTAGTATCTTTGTCAAATAATGTTTTTGTGACATTTCAATAATACCATTTTGCAAATCTTGCTTAACATGAATTCCCAAATAATTAGTTACATGACCTAGATCTTTCATACAGAAACTATTACTCAAATAAAGTTTTAAATTGTGTACTTCTTTCTCATTTGACCCCATAATCAATATGTCATCAACAAACAATAACAAATAAGTTTTACATTCAGAATTTGCTTTATAATAAAGACAATAATCATTTTCAGATCTAATAAACCCTTTCTTAAGAATTACCTTATCAAACTTTAAGTTCCAACACTTAGGTGATTTCTTTAGTCCATAGATACTTTTATTCAACTTAACAACACTCACATTGTTACCACATCCAGGTGGTAGTTTCATATAGACCTCTTCCTGTATATCTCCATAAAGGAAAGCACTTCGTACATCCATGTGATAAACTGGTAGTTTTTCTTTACTAGCCATAGCCATTAAAATCCTGAAAGTCGCAATTTTAGCTACTGGTGCGTACACATCATAGGCTTCAAAGATATCCTCTTGTTGAAAACCTCGAGCAACAAGACGTGCCTTGTACTGGGTTATGTTTCCTTCACTATCTTGTTTTACTTTATAAACCCATTTACTTTCTACTACCTTTTTGTCTTTAGGTACTTCAATTTCACTTTTCCAAGTATTATTTTCTTTTAGAACTTGTAACTCCTTCTTCATGGCTTCTTTCCACTTGTCACTATCCACACTATTGATAGCTTCATTATATGTTTTAGGCTCATTTAATATGCACATAAAGCTAGTTTCTGTGTCATAATCTTGTAACCATGTTGGTTTTCTTCTTATTCTCTTTTCCGGTAACTCTTTCTTCTCTTCTTTTTCAAATTTTTCATTTTCCTCCGTATCACTAGAAACATCGGTATAATATTCTTCTTCTTCATCATTTATATTTTCTTTTACTTCTTCTTCCTCTTCAAAAAAATCATTTAATATTTCGCTGAACATTTCTTCCTTTTGAGAAGACTCAAAAATAACATCTCTCTTTATTTCTATAGTGCCCGAATCTGGAAAATAAACTTTAAAACCTTTCACATTTTCATCATAGCCCACAAAACGGCCCTTCTTGCTTTTCGAGTCCCACTTTTTCCTTAGATTTTTTGGTATATGCACATACACATTTTGCCCAAACACTCTTAAGTTATCCAAATTTGTATAGGGCTTTTTAAACAATAATTCAAAAGGAGACTTGCCTTTCTCATGACTGTGCCCGGTTCTGTTAAGAATATAGACAGCAGTATTGACTGCTTCGGCCCACAGTTCTTTAGGGAGTCTTGCACTTATCATCATAGCTCTTGCCGCCTCCACCACTGTCCTATTGTCCCTTTCAATTTTACCATTTTGTTCAGGAGTGTATGCTGTTGATGTCTGGTGCCTTATACCTTTTTCCTTAAATAAACCTTTAACTGTAGCATTGATAAATTCAGTTCCATTATCGGTTCTTACAATTTTTACCTTCTCATCAGTATCTTGTTCAGACAAATTTATGAACTCTTTAATCTTCTCAGGAACATCACTTTTATGTTTTAAGAAATATACATATCTGTAGGTAGAATAGTCATCCCTTACCAATAAAAAATATTTAGAGCCTCCTAAGGATTCCACCTCCATAGGGCCACAGACATCCATATGTATTAGCTCACATGGCCTCTTTGACACAGTAGTGCTTCTATTAAATGGTAATCTGTGCATCTTACCTTCAACGCAAGCACTGCATATTTCAGCATCATTCTTGAATTTTATACCATTTTTATTCAAAAATTGCTTCACATACTCATAGTTTTGATGTCCTAAGCGCTCATGCCATATTTTTAGACTATCTTGAGATACTGTTGCAGCAGCAATAGATACGTAACTAGATTTAGGTAAGTAATCAAAGCACATAACATATAACTTCTTCTCCCTGTATCCCATGGCTACAACATTACCTTCCTTATTCTTAATTTCACAATGGTCTTTTTCAAATTCCATTTTATAGTCCCTGTCTATGACACTTCTCACAGAGAAAAGATTAACTGTTAGTTGAGGAACATACAATACATTTTCCATCGTAGTATCAATCCATTCCTCTCCATCAAAAACTTTAAGAATCACTTTTCCTTTACCAATAACTTTTAGTTCCCTGCCATCACCAATTATTACAGACTGGTGGGATTCATACTCTTCAAACTCATTAAAAAGATTTCTTAAGAAACACATGTGTTCGCTGGCACCGGTATCTACCAACCAGCCCTGAGTATTTTCCTTGCACTTCATAATTGTTGAAAATGCATTACTTCTTTTGTTTGACTCATTTTTACCAGCATCACTGCTTTTCTCTTTATTTAGCCGTAGTCTGCAAATTTTAATTGAGTGACCAAACTTTTTACAATAAAAACATTGTAACTTGGCGCGACAATCTTTTTTATAATGGCCCATCTTGCCACAACCAAAACACTTTATCTCACCCAACTTCTTCGTAGCTGTTACCAATGCTACACACTCTGTTTCAGCCTTTACTTCACTATTAGTTACAGTAGACAAATTACGCTCTTCTTCAATCAACAATCTCGCCATTAGTTCTTCTATATTTTGATTCATTGTAGGGACCGATTCCCATGCAGCTATAAAATGGCGATATCTTTCTGGCAATGACATAAGTACTTTGGTAATAATCATTTTGTCGGATATATCATCGCCTAATTGTCGTATATTCGCTCTTATCTCTTCTATTTTTGAGAAAAATAGTGAAATATCCGTATCACACTTCAGTGAATAAAACTTCTGTTGTTCGAGATGTAAAGATGTAGACGACTTCTTCTCGTATATACTAGTTAACTTATTCCACATCTCAGCAGACGTTGTAGCAGTAAGCAAGTGCGTCATAATATTTTGATCAATATGGAAAACAATCCAACCCTGCGCCTTGCTATCCTTACTAACCCACTCTTGGTACTCCGGTTTTTCTTTACCGGGTTTAGGTATGGAACCATTTACGATCTCAAATAGGCCTTTCGCCTGTAGAATAACTCTCATCTGGAATTTCCAGGTACACCATGTCGCACTACCATTTAGTTTGACTCCAGATTGCGGATGCGACAATTCCATTTTCTTCCACTCTTACGACCGGCGATCTCAACAAGCAAATAATGGCGTCTCGAACTTTCGAGAAGCCAACACAGCCAACGAAAATCTCTCGTAGATTATTTTATTCTCGCCGTAATTTTTGCACTCGCGTACTCTGGGCCCATAACCTGTGATGATTATGGGTTTGCAGAGAAAAACAATAGCGCAGTAGTAAACTATTTATTAATACTCGGTGGAGAAAAAAAAATATACAATGGTTCTCTTATTCAACTAAAATCCGCAATGAACAAATGTAGACGTTTACCACAGAGTACATTATACCACAGACATATTACTTATTTCTTTTTTAGTTTATTGGCTAGCTATTACACTTCACAAATTCTGCCAGTTTTCTACTGAAACTATTTAAGAGACTAAAGTTAAACAGAAAAATGGCAGTTAAGTATTTTAATTCCATGTAAAAAATAATATTAAAAAAGCAAGTGAATTAATTGCTTAATTCCTTGATAATTATGAACAATCAACTGACCAAATGCTTAAACTCTTTAAAACATACGGTTATCGATTTTGCTAAAGTCACAATTAACTCTTTTTTTAAAACCCCTAAAAATTAGTAGAAGCAACTAAAAAAAAAGCTTAATTAACGTAACGTTAGTAACTTATTAGGGCAAGGTAAAAGTTTACCTAAGTATATCTCGGTTATTAGATTTGCTTTTATTTCAGTTCAAATTAATCACTTAGAAACAAAATTTCCAGTAAAACTATAAGCCACCTTAATTTTGCAATATACGGTCACAAATAGATGTAATATTATCTAGCCAATCAGCATAAAAAGAACCTCATAAGTCCGGTTATGATTTTGTGCGAACCTTCCCATACAGAACTCCGTAAAGTGATTGGCCTATTGTACCTGATTCGGCAATCCTTTCCGAGCAATACAATCATTATCATCAGCCCATTCAAAAGGACGTTGCCTCGCCATTTTATTTCACACTTGATTGATATTATTTTGGTAATGAAAAACGTCACGAGGACGATTCGTCAATGAACCTTCCGTTCCATGAAGGTACCTACCGATAAATTGCTTTTAAAACATTGATTGCACAGCATTTATATAATGACTGCATGATTCTGCAAATTATAAAGGTAGAATCTCATCAAGTAACATTTAGTAGCTGAATGATTAGCAAAAGTTCTCGATTAATCTTGACGAGCCTGAAACTGACGATGAGAATCTAAGAAAACACGGATAAGAATAGAATAGACTAGTAAGTTTTTATTTCAGACCGGAGTCCATAGTGTTAGTAACAATTTTACTTAAGTTCTAGTGTTAGTAGTAGGTTACAGACACTAAAAATATACAATCAAAATTCAGTAGGTATGTCATTCAGCGCGCCACTCATATGAATAAAAATAGGGACATCTTACACTAAAAACATATTAAATGCAATTCTTTAAAAAATAACACTAAAAAGCAACAACAGCTACTCTCTTCGTGTACCCAACCATTTCGCACTTTCAATAACTAATAGATAAATCATTATTTGCACATTCAATTCACAAAAACCCGGTGGCCAACGGAAACAGTATTGACCTCCAGCGTAGTGATAATTCACCGACAAATATGTCGGGTATCCTACTGGCGCCAACTGCCGCCAACAGCAAGATAAAAACCCCTTTTGTTTTAAATGAACTGAAACACGATAATATTCAGCCTGACTGATGGATTATCGAAAAAAGAGAAATATTTATACACTTGCACAACAGACTGACGCCTTTCACGAATGGCGCCATTTCTTTTTTTTCTTTCGTGAACATATGGCCCACAATAACAACGCATAGACAAAGATCATAGACAATACTTTGCCGATTTCTTTTGTCGTGCGTTTTTTTTAAATCGAACGTGTTAAAATTGACACAGGGAGATTTTTGTCTATTGTTTTGAATTGGTGAATGGTATGATGTTCATTTATCAAAATCTAGAAGCGAGGGGGTGTACAATATTTTTTTCAACACACTTGCTCATAAAGTGGCTCTAATTTCACCGCAATTAGGCACATAATGACACCTATAATCAAACTGTGACTTTTTCATTACTATTATTCACAAGTGAGTTATAGGGTTTTTTTTTTATTTGATTGGTTGAATTGCTTTGTTCTTAAAAAAGTTTCGATACAAAAAAGATCGTGTTCAATAATACAAATAAATTAATGTACCTATTGCTTGCTCTTTTCATGCAACTTCGTATCTACATAGATAATTTAACTTATAAGTTTTTAATAAATACAACTTTCACTCAAATGTAACTTTTGTTTTCTCTGTATTAAATAAAACTTTGAATTCCCCATTTCGTACGTGACTAAAACGCTATCCGCGAAAAACCAAAAAAAAAGAAACCTCATTCTTTTAGTCTATGGCCGATCGCCATTGTTAGATGCGCGCGCATAGGAAAACTGATTAATTATTCCCGCCATTGCGAAAAAAAATTCACAACTCGTTTTCAATGTTGAAATTAGAGTTATTTATTAATTCAAATGTCCACAAGTACTAGCTATGAAGAAAATGATTTATTTTGTACACCGCCCGATATAAATGTGCAGCCCTTAACGTTATGGAATGTTTACTACCTGAAAACTCCAAGGACAAATATCTATTTTAGTATTATTTTATTCTCAAGTGTGTTGAAAAACGTCGTATGATACACGTGTGTGTTGATGATTACCGTCCTCGGCTTTCTTAAGACCCTCGCCTGACGGCTCGGGTCTCAATAGCGCCTCAGCGGTAATGACCAACATTACACACTTGTACCATAATGTACTATTTCTTAACTCATTTATGTGACCTACTGCTTTTGTGCAAAATGAACTTGGTTCACTTCATTCTAAATGTTCGTCACCATCTTGCAAACCGGCTCGATGGTTGCATCATTCATGATTGAAAAGTCTTTCTGCTATTATAGTAACATTAATACACAATTATCTATTGTACTTCCAGTATTTTTTTTAAACATTATAGTGAAATAAAGTGAAATTTGATCAATGTTAAAACAAGTTTTTGCAATGAACCTTGCAAGTGAAAATCGGAACCAAGGATTTGATATGAGCAGGAAAAAAACAAGAGCCAATGTATTTTTATATCGTGTTTATTTCATATTCTGGGAAAATCAAAACAGCTTCGCAATTACACTTATTTATTTGGAAGTAATAGCGTAGGTAAATAAGTAGGTGCGTGCCTTCAATGATTAGGTCATTGAATACCGGTTTTGATCATACCTACTCAAATGGACTCGAACAGAATTAGACGCCCTATGGATATGAAGGTCCGTCTTCATAACGCAATAAATGTTGTACTGTCAATGAAAGACTGTCACCCTGCTAGTTTTTTATAACTTTTTAATAAAAAATGGTGGTATTTTTTTTTTGCGTACGTTTAAACTAGCGTCAATTACTTACAGCATGACGTAAATTAGGCTCGTTTGCTCGTTTCAAGTTATAAAGTGAACAAAATGAATAACAGCGATATGAGCAGGAAGGAAATCCGCTAAAATTGTAAGTCCATTGTATAAAGTAAGTGACCACAATGCAATAAGTACGAGAATGGGTACTTACCCATACACGACAAAACAAATTATAAAATCCATGAAATAAGAGCAATTTTATCAAAGCAAAATGTTTTAATGAATGACGTATCCTGATCGTGCCATAATTGGACATATACAAGGACGAAAACACAGTACATTGGTGTTTTTATGTATTATTTCTTATTTTCCCTTGTGCGTGACGCTTATGAAAAAACCCTAAATTGGTGGCTTATGAAGTACATGCCATGAATTTGCAAATGAGCTTGAATAACAAACAGAAATTGAAAAAAATTGTGGTTAATAAATTTTTGCCACATGGCGTGATATACCTACTGGGTTCAATTTCCAAGTTTGCCAATGCATAATTGAGTTTTTATGGCAAAAGGATCGGTCTTAATGAACCTAATGCTATTGCGATAAAGATGAAAATCGTCAAATTGTAGTAACTTGATGTGCTAGCGTCTTTACTTAAAGTGAAAGCGCCAGGGTAGTTTAACTTTTCAAGGTCAAAATCGTTCCTCGACCGTGGAGGGTTGTATTGTTGTGATTGATGGTTATAATTCTGTAACTACATACGTCTTACAGTCGCGAACGATATTTTCATCAACATACAAGCTAGCACTGGATGAATTTCGAGGGATACTCTGTATCAGATGAAATGTGCCACCCGAAGCGTCGAGGAGACTACATGCAACAATTACATGATCAAAATAAGTCCATGAACAAACTGAAGTAGTACATAAACATAAACATCGTCCACTAACGGATACTAATGAGATTGCGTGATCTTCCGGGTGTACAACAATAGTGTTTTTGTATTATTTCCCATGCGAATAACACATACATTTACTTGTAATCAACAGCACGTTTTATTCACGTGACTATGTTGTCAGGAGCTTCTGTTTTCATTCAAAAAAATTGCGCAACGAAGGTTGAGTGGGTGAAGCGTAACTCGGAAAAGAAAAAGCCATTCTCAAAGTCGCCCCCCTTCCCCCCCCCCCCTTTAGGCGGATTTCGGAAGTATACAGCCTGGAATTGAACGCAGATTTGTTTCTTTTAAAAAATAAAGGAGTTATTATTTTGTTTCCTTTGAGTGAAATTTGCTATCTCCAGTATTTCGAGTACTTTCACTGCAGGTGGCAATGAAAAATTCCACCCTGTATACATATACAATCAAAAATATAGGGGGGTTGTAAATCAGTGGCACATTACAAAGATTGATGCTGTCTGTTATAAATGTATAAATGAAAATCCTTTGAAGCAACAACTCTTTTCTCCTGTGACAAGTTCAGCTTGTTTACACACATCAAAGGATAAAGCAGAGATAGGTACCAAATATGGTCCCGCGTAATAGATGGAAGCCTGTTAAAATCTGCCGGGCCACATGTACGGACGCAGTCATGGCTGAATCTAAATTTCTGAAGGAAAAATTCAATACTTAAGGCGATTACATGAGCCAAACGCGAGTTTTATAATTACTAAAAGTATATGTTTACTGCTATAAACAAGACCAGAAAAATATACGATATTCTTCAGGATATGTGCTAGGATGATACTGTTTTGAAAACATAATACAATTAATTTGGCTCGATAAAAATAAATCACGAACTTATCTCTAAAAATATCTTTCAAACAATAAAAAACATACTATATGCATTCTGATTTTTTGGCAAATAATTCTACAAGCAATATATTAGCATGATACTGTTTTAGTTGCTTTAATCCAATCAATAGTTTTTTGTAAATCGATCGAAACCACTCATTTCGCGCTTTTTGGCCCGCCGTGGCTGACGTAACAGCCACTTTGTAGTGCAAGCTGATTAGAACTTTATTCTAACAGCATTTCAAACGAAGTTTGAACCACCACAAATAGAGTTGCTAATTTAGCTCGTCTAAGCGCCTTAACACTATGTCCGACCAGGCAATCAAACCAAGGACGTCATGCTCAGCAGTTGACTACTAGAGATCAATGAGACAGTCAGTTCAGTCTGTTTATTACTTCTATAATGGCATAACATGTTATACAAGTTATAGATATTAAATAACGATACCTAAGTGTCTGGTTACTGTAACCTTGTGCTAAGGCTACTCGGATGTCTCTCGGCCGTGACAAATGGCAAAATGATCGCCTTTTTGTTATGTTGTACCTACCTAATGTATATCTGTATGAATAATTATATTTCTAGTAGTAAGAGACCACCCAAAAACGTATCTTTACAACTTTATATGTACTGGAAGGTGTAAACTGCTTTAGATTGAGTGAAGGCAGTGAAAAAGCTCATTCTGTGGACAATGTTTTGATGGTTGAGCAAGGGCAAACGTGGAATTTAAACCAATTTTAGAAGATTATAATTTTATTTACTAATTTATTTATTTATCTACTAACAATTTTTTACACTGGATACAGGGACATTATTCATACGAAAAAATAATAACAGCAGAACAATTACTTATAGGTAAACACCACATGCACAATACAATAAATTCGGAAGATAAGCTTACTTAGTAAGTACTAAGCGCCAATATTCAATTAAATTAAACTATAGAGGTGAAAATCGGAATTTGACAAAATTGTTTGTAAAAATAAATTAAATTAATTTTTTTATGAAAATGTCAACATTATCGAATGGCTAAAATGAAATCAAAAAAGATTAAATTACATTGTTGAGTTGAAATTGATAAAATAAATAAAGATCGACATAAAATTACAAATTAATTGACTAAAATTGATAAAATTGAATAAAACTTATAAATTGCTATTAACTATACATTTTAACATGAAAAAGAAAAAACAATTATTAAATATTAAATTAAGAGCAATGGTAAAAACAATAATCTGTCAGCTCAGCCCTAATAATGCAGTCTCTTACGCCTTCCACGTCCAGTTAGTCTCAGTCACATTTTTGAGGTCGAGTTCAACAGTCCAGGTGCAGGTACCTATTAGGAATTAGGTCTGAAAAACCCTGAAAATATTTTCAGGTATTCACAACATTTATTTTAAGATCTCAACCTTAGATGCAATGGATATTTGGCTAAGCATGAGTGAAGGAAGACCAAAGAAACGATGAATGCACATAGTTGTGAAGGATGATATAACAAGAAAAGACTTGTCTGCTGAGATGACGAGCAATAGAGAAGTATGGAAGAAGAAAACATGTTGGGCCGACTCCAAATAAATTGGAATAAGGGCGGGAAAATGATGATGATCAATCATCTCTCATTCCTCATTGATTAATAATGAGAAATCTATACTATAATATTGTGAAGCAGAAGAGTTTGTTTGTTTGTTTGGTTGAACTCGCTTATCTCAGGAACTACTGGTTCGAATTGAAAAAATCTTTTTGTGTTGGATAGTCCATTTATCGAAGAAGGCTTTCACGCTATGGCCAATAGGAGCGGAACATAAATGAAAAATGTTGCAAAAACGAGGAAAATTTATTCCTTTTGTGAGCTTTTTCTCTCATATAATTGTGACGCAGGCGAAGTTGCGTGGGTCAGCTAGTAATATTATAAAGCAGAAGAGTTTGTTTGTTTGTTTGTTTGGTTGAACTCGCTAATCTCAGGAACTACTGGTTCGAATTAAAAAAATATTTTTGTGTTGGATAGTCCATTTATCGAAGAAGGCTTTAGGCTATATAACATCACGCTACAATTATTAGGAGCGGAGCAGGCATGAAAAATGTTGCAAAAACGGGGATTTTTGTTCCTTTTGTTTTTCTCTCTTATGTGACGCAGACGAAGGTGCGTGGGTCAGCTAGTTCAATAATATGACTAGGTTTGATTGATGTTTGTAAAGTCAGCAACACATGCGGAACTATTGTTAAATTTTATTTTATCTTTATTGCAAAGTGTAAAAATAAACAAAGAACATAATATTGTTGTTACGATTTATACAAGTGGCCGTTAAACAAGTAAATGTGTTCTGCATTCTTAGATTACATGTTAAACTGTTGTAAGTTACGTAAACAAAATACATAGTAAGATATTTCATGGTCATTTAGCTCTAGAGATTAATTGTAATCACTTTTTTAACCAAAGAAAAATATAGAATCATCACGTAGTGTACTTTTTCCGCGTTTATATTATTCACTCGAACTTTGAAGAGATCAGCGGCGAATTTCACTGCCTGGTGGTACGCCAAAGAAAGAATTGATCAGCAAAAAACTAAACTTCACCATTTATGCCATGGGTTTAGTTCTAAGTTAGAGTTTAAGTTAATGGAAATAATTTTTACGCTATGTAATTTTTTTTTAGTATTAAACAAAAAACTTCTGTCCTATTAAACAGCATATTGTTAAAGCTCCTGCAGCCTGTGATACAGAATTATCCATTATTATACCTACATTATTAGTTTTTAGATTTCTATTGTATTTTACCTTCTAAGATTCTGAATAAAGATTTTTTTTTATTTTTTATTATTATTATTTGTACATGAATTAGTTTAAAATACAACCACGCGCTGTAGTACTAGAAGGATTGATGGTAAACAATTGATTTGATTCACGCAACCTTGTGCACGTGTGTTTCGTTCTCACGACATCGGCGCACGCGCATTCTAGCCTCATGCACAAGTACCAGACCTACTATGTCTACTTGCTTAGTGTTGTGAATCTCGGAAACTGGATAATGAGCTCTAATAGTAGGTAAAAAAGCTGCAAAGGACTTTTAATAAGTACTAGATGAATACAATGTAAGATGATTCCAAAGCAGTTGGAGGAAAGGTATAGTTAACTAAAGCTTTGTCCATATTCGTAGACGTAACTATAGCTTAATTCGATAACAATAAATAATAGCGGAAGATACATGGGGTGTTTTCAGAATACTCTTGGGCATGAGGTATCATTTTTGGGGTGATGTAGGTACGTGGAGTGTAGGTGTTAATATTATTTTCTTTATATTTATTTATACTTCACACTTTTTTTTTATTTGTATTGTTTATTCGTCTACAATTTATTTTTATCCGTATCTAGCCTGACCGTGGCATCACCTTCACTTTGGGCCCTATCAGAATACCAGCGCTGTGACGTTTTTTTTAATGTTACAGCACCATGCTGAGATAGGAACCTTTTGGCCTCGTACCGGACGAGTTTCGCTTCTTTGATATTTGTTTTTTTCTGTGTAAGTTTTATACTGATAATTTTGATGTGTTTTGTCCTGTGCAGGATAATAAATGCTTTTTCTTTCTTTCTTTCTTTCCTCATGCCCACATGATCTCTATCTTGACGAATGCCGATCGGCATTGTATAGTACCACTAAATAGACCCATGGAATAGGGTGTCAGCCTATTGCCATCAACCGGGCACCAAACTAGACTCTGTCGCTGCTACGAAGAAATTTCTTATGGACAAACCCAGTAACACTTTGCCCGACCCAGAAATCTAACTCAGGACTTCATACAATTATCTTTTTTATGATGTATTTATTTGGACAACCCAGTAGCTATTCTACTTAAAGGGTGTAAAACACCTCATCTGGCACTGTTTCTCATCGTCATTGCCATAACTTTTTTGTTAGACCTGGGAACCTTATAATTACGGAGATATTGGGGGTTAAACTTCCAAATTTACAAGTTTTTTTATACGTTTTATTGTAAAATTTACTTACAACACCTCCACGACCCGGTACTACTCAATCTATCCATCAGCACATTGAGTTCTACCACAAAACATGATTTTTCACCCAAAAAGAAAGTCGTTTCCCAGTAATAATTAGTTAGTAACTTAGTTTGATGTACAGAATGCTTGGTTGACAGATTCGTGATGAGGTTGTTTACACCCTGTATATTGATCACATCAGACCTCGTATTCACAACGCTTCGACTCGATTCCGAATCGGAAAGTCGTATGTCTATCTCGGTTGTTTTCGTGATGCCAAAAGAAGAAGGAAAAACGACTTGTCGAATCGGAAACGAGTCGAACGTTTGTGAATACGGGGTCAAGAGTGTTCACCAGCAATTCCAGTGAAACAAATACACATCGGAGGATTGTACCTAGTGGTAACCAATCGATTTGATTCAGTGTAACCTTGTACAAGTTGTACAGACACGTGATGATCGTTCTCAGTTCTCACGGCTGCGCACGCACAGTTTACGAGTTCCGATTAGTATCGGAACTTCAATAAATTGGTACCATTCGAAGTTGTGTAAACAAACCATCATGTTTTATGATTATGGATGAAGTAATTTCAATTTAAACATAAGAAAGCGGCGCCAAAATAAGACCCTTAAGCGGAGCCTTATAGTTAAGGTGAAAGCGTCTCTCCAAGTTCACAATGTCGACTTTGACCTTGAAAACTTCGTTCCTCCGAAAAAAAAAACAAAAGGGCATGCTGGTTCGGTTTCCTCCCGATGTGAACTCTACTGTCACTGAGTTAACGGCCTGATCTCCAATCTAGGACAAACATCTTGTTGAATATAAAGAAAATAGTTTTTTGGATACCTACTGCTATATGGGTATCAAATTAAAAGGCTCAATAATATGAGGATTTTAAAATGGTACTCGTATATGTATTACCAAAAGAAACTGTAATTTATTTATCTAAGTATACAAGATTACGTGCGGATGATTAGATATAGGTTTGTAAATTTAAAAAACGGGACCTTTTGAATAATTTAGATTAAATTATTACTTCCATTTTGGGTCCCGACTATTGCAGTCAATACTTATTTTCTGTACTTATTAGTAGTTATTGTTGAACTTGTTTTTTCTTTTCAGTTTTTATTTTTCGCAGTCGGGTTTATTAATTATTTTTCCCAGAATGTTTTCTGGAAAACACTCTCTTTTATGAACTGCACATTTAAGCTCCATATTTAGGAAATACATCCAGACTGTTATTTTCTTCTCTAGAGTCGAGCCGAGCAGCTATAAAACAATAAAACTTATAGCATTGAGAAAAAACAGTTGAATCCTTTTATGAGAGTCAAATACACATGAATTATCATCATCTATCTAGCTGTAATTTTTTCAATTTATGTTTTAGTCGGCTTCCAGTCAAAACAAAATCAAAATCAAATCATTTATTTCAAGTAGGCAAGCACTTATGAATTGTCGAATCAAAGATGAACATTAAATGTACGTACAGTCCCAGTTACAACACATACAAACTGTGAAAGTACTGTAGTTGCCCAATCCCTAGCGTAGACTTCTATGGAGAAGAACAGGCAAGAAACTCTTTTAAATCAAAATAGTATGTTACAAAATCTTGGTTATATCATTCGTGTTGAGATGTTATAGTAAGTGAGAACAACGTACACATGTCCATTAAAAGTGTCCATAGTAAAAACAAAATAATTCATTCAAATAAGCCATGGCAACTAAGAGATGACCAGTCACAACTGACAGCGCCCGTTCACGAACATGACGCACCGCATGGACGTATCAGCACCATTCAGCTCAACCATTTTGAAGGGGAACGCGAAGACGATGCGTTGGAAGACCTCCCACTAGGTGGACCGATGACCTGGTGAAGGTTGCGGGAATCCGGTGGATGCGAGTAGCAAGGGACCGGTCAATGTGGCAACACTCGGGGGAGGCCTATGTCCAGCAGTGGACGTCTTTCGGCTGAGATGATGATGATGATGATGATTTTGAAGGGAACTGAATGATGCGACACACCCGCCGAGACATTTAAGTAAGCATGACATACTCACAACCGCCAGGTCACATTCAAGTTAAAAAAAAGACAACGGTTTCCAGTGAATGATAGCTTTCTAGTAAATCATCGTACTCACACAAAATGGGCTATACGATTATTTATAATACTAAAGAGATTGAATATATATGTCACCGTAAAATTGTCAAACACGTTATATTACAATATAACGTGTTTCTCTCTAGCGATATTGTAATATCTCGATTTATTGTCAACTGAACATACGGAAGTATCTCTGCCCCCATAATTGGGACTTGGGGCACCCCCCCGTTAGGTTAGTTAGGTTCCTTTAAACCCTGCACTCGGAAATAGGGGCCGTCGACTACGCTTTTTAGGGGAATATAAGTGTTTCAAGATTAGGTTATATTAATCGATATTTCTCAGGAATGATACAGTATCTTTCCATGAGAGTGGTACCACTGGGCCAGGGGGACCCCTCCTTCCCTCCACACCGCGTAAGTTGACTACCATCGCCTGCATTTCACGAAAAATAATGCGTTTTGTTGTAAGCAGTATGTTCATTTGACAATATTTCGAGATTTTACAATATCGCTTGAGATATTACAATTTATCGTATTTGACAATTTTACGGTGACATATACAATGCAAAAATAGTTGTACAATATTCAGCAGCTCCAACAATACCATTTAATGCTATCAATTTATGCGCCTCTGTCCTTGTGGACAGAGCCTAACCAGGTGCAGTAGAATGCCAGTATTTTACATGGAGCGACGGCCAAGAGACACACAAGCATCACGTCCTTCGATGTCGTCACTAATCCTAAAACCCATCCCACACTAACATAAAACTGCAACAAACACGCAGTACCAATCAAATTGATAGCAGCTTTTAATTGAATTCACTTGTTTTCATGACGAGGCTAAATACAGAATTTCAATTGCTTTGTACAGTCGGAAACAAAAGGTTAATTGTTTTCCTATCTTTTATTTGTAGTTCCGATCAATTAAGGTTTTTGTGTAGGTTTGCTATTCAATTATTGTCGGATTTCCGGCCTATCGTAAAAGATTTTGATTGATGTGTTTCTTAGGTCATATACAGGGTGTTAAACCATCTCATCACAAAGCCTTAAACCAAGCATTCTGTACATCAAACTAAGTAACTTTACACATAAAATATTGCTGGGAAACAACTTTTTTTTTGAGGTTATAAATCATGTTTTGTGGTAGAACTCAATGTAACGCACTTAAAACATTGTTCTGATGGATGGATTGAATATTATATGAATGGATTATTGAGGTGTTAAAAATTAAAGTCTTACAGAAAAAAAAACTTGTCAAAAAGTAACTTTGAAACCCCCATATATCTCCGTAACTAGGAGGTTCCCAGGTATGGCGTAGAACAAAAAAATAATCGCAATGATGGGGAGAACAAGTGTCTTTCGGCTTCGTGATGAGGTATTTTACACCCTTTATATGCCTAATTGCACCTGTAATTGAATGCCATTCATCATCAACAACTTCCATTTTACTGTATCAATTGTTTTAGTTAAAGTACATAAAATAATATTGATACAGTTAAATGGAATTTTTGAGCCAGATCAACTGAAGGATCTATGTTTGAAAGTCTTTACAAGTATTCCTCTTTTTCCCTTTTCCCTGTTTCACCTTTTATCTACAGGGGTCTACAAACTTGATATTCTCTTAATAATTATTAGGTACATGGTTTATACTGCAGACTACTAGCCGAAAATTCACGAAGACAACCGAACAAGATTGTACCAGGATCCAATTTCAGCACTAACTGGCAGTTTTAGGATAATATTGAGTGCATTATGCAAGGAATGCAAGTTAACTAACAAGCATTTAACCGCTCAGTAACTGAGTTTATTATTACCGTATTTAGGTACCTATTCACAATTGTCCTGCATGCTCTTTATTTATTGTTATATGCATGGCACGTGAAACAATTTAACTTTTAATGTTGTAGTAAATACATAGTTAATTGCTTTGATGGATCTTCTACGCAATTACATTGTAAAAGGAAAATGACAATGTAATAATAACTGTAATTTTAACGACATCGTTGTTTACTATTGAAAGAGGACTATGTAGTTGTCTTTATGTACCTTTTTTTATTTTTTTTATGAGCCTGGATTGTCCCACTGCTGTGGCAAAGGCCTCCCCCATAGTCTTCCACTCCTCTCTACGTGCGGCTCTCTCAGTCCAATCTATCGCAATCTTCTAAGTCGTCACGCCTGCGTTTTCTAGGCCTCCCTCGGCGACGCTGCCCGTCTTCTGGCACCCACTGAGTGGCGACTTTGGCCAATCGGTCCTGATGCATTCTACAGACATGGCCCGCCCAATCTCACTTCAACCCAGCAGTCTTATTGCCCACATCAGCGATTCCGGTTTTTGAGCGCATTGCGAATTCGGTCACTGAGCTTGATACCCAATACACTACGCTCCATCGCCCTTTGGCAAACCTTGAGTTTTGACTTATGTGACTCAGTCAGGGACCAAGTTTGAGCACCGTAGGTTAGGATGGGCAGAATGCACATGTCGATCAGTTTGCGCTTCAGGGATAAAGGTAGGTCACCCTTCATCAGCGACTTCATGGACCAGTAGCTCTTCCAGGCGTTCTCGACACGACGGTCAATTTCTCTGTACCTTATGTACCTACTTCGTAAATTTATAATTGATCTGTTTCAATTGTGATTGTTGTCCAGTGCAAATAACAATCGTTTCATAATATTGTCGAAGGAAAGGATGGACTGTGGGAAGGATGTTAACTCACGAATGGAGGTGTCTGATGAAATGACGAGTTATAGAGTAGTATGGAAGAAGTAGATTTATGCTGCGCCGACCTCAAATGCATTGGGATAGGGCAGGAGTATTATGTTGATGATAAAAGCAGATATTTAAAATTATTTCTGCGGACTTTCACTACCTTATAATTTCAGTGTTTATTTATACGTAAACCCAAGTTAGAGTTAGTTGTTAAGTTATCTGTCATTCTTTATATAAGAATTTTCACGAAGTTAAGTCAAGTTTTTTAATTGGTTTTATTTTTTTTATTTGCCAGCTACGTGTGTCATACTACTTTGGAGCTTCAAATACATATTTCGATAAACACAAACCAAACAATACACAAAAGGCATCCTACAAGCACCCATTAGAACAAATAAAGCCATTTATCATTAAACTAAACAGTCGTAATGATCGAACACCTTGACATGAGTCATTGGCTTCCAAATCCATCGCCCACTCCATTCCATCTTCATTCTAACTCCTTATTTCACTTGTTAAAGGCTTGCTGTGCTTGATCAGTTCTATCTTCAGTTTCGATTCAGGGTCACTGGAACACGGATGGGTTTTAGTCAGTAAGAGTCTGACACTCCCTCCCACTCCGCCCAGAGTGGGAGAAGTCATTTGATGATTTCCCATTCCAAAAAGGGTCACTGGAATTTTATGTTTTTCGCACCCGTCCTTGTCACAGCTGTGAGACTCTCCCCTCAATTTTTACAATTATACATGATCAATTGTTTAGAATCAGAATCAGAATGCTTTATTTGTAAACATAGGTCAAATTACAATAATGATGTTACAGACAGGTAGATAGATCCTTTATGTTTTGCCCAGAGGCGTACAGGTAGGTTTGGAAATATTTTTTTAGTTTTTCGTTATCATATTTTAAAATTTGACTGCACGATATTTAGGACCACACAATTTCTCAACCCCCCCCCCCCCTTTAACGTGTGAAGTAATCTATGGATGGCCCTTAACTATTCGTAAATCCTTATGTGGTCTCAGGTTTCAGGATTGACTCTCTTTCTCTTTTTACACAGATTATACCACCGGCCTCCCGCATCAAACTCTTGTCTGCTATTCTGTTCAGGTCATCGGTCCACTTGGCCTGTAGCCTGCTTGTGGCTAAACTACTTCATGCAAATCAATACAACTGAGCAGTCTCACTTTTCTTCTTCTTCTTTGTATCTATCGATGACCAAGATTTACAGCTTTAGCACTTAACAACGATGTTATAGAAGTTTCTAATAGTGCAGGTGCAATCACCTAAAAAAGGAGACAAAGTCATCGTCATTCCGAAATGTGAGTAGCTCCATTCAGTCGCAATGTGACTCAATAGACCATTTGAGTGGTCTTTGCTGCAACCTACCTCATTTGGTTCAAAAAAGTCTTACTGTTCCCTGTATATATGCACCTACCTGTAAAGTCACAACTGACGCAAGTTTGCCTGATCAGTTCGGCCTCTCCATGTATGGTACGTTATACTCCTTAGTCGGTTGTTAAGGCCAATGCATCGCGTTTATTATCAAAATGCAAGTCTTTGTAGGCGTGCCGACGAAATGCGTCAGTGATTGGCTGTGTGGAAGAATAGAATGAGTTGGCTGAATGTTGGTCTCCTGGTCTTAGAAATACAATAGAATATAGTTACGTATTATGTAGAATTTATAAGAATTTGAAGTCTAAGTTTTCTCTTTTAGATCCATTGTCTTGAAAGCCGAGAAATCTTCACAACATTATTTTTTCTACTGATCTTATTTTAATATTAGACGAGCGCGGTCTGTTTTTTTTCATTATTCTCTAGCCATCGTCTTAGTATACTTGTTTCGTATAATTTTCAAAGTTTCATTTATCCGTCTTTTCTTTGGATTAACTCATTTGTAAAGCAATCCATATTTTAAAACTTTAAATCCAATGTTACAGATGAATTTGCTATGGATTCATTTTATGTCCACAGACATGACGGAGGAATGTGGGAAGATAACCGACAAGGTGGACATACGATCTCATTAAAGTGGCCGTAAGAAACTGGATAGCCATGGCATAAAACTGCTAAAAGTGGAGAGATTTGGAAGAGACCTACACTAAGCATTTTGTGACTTACGTGAAATTCGGTTCTATTAATTTGCTCTTTCGGGTCTCCAACTTCAACATTTCAATTATACTTTAACCCCAAACTAAATAAATAACCCAACATCCTAAATACTAAGCAATTTGCAGCCCTAGCTATAAGATTTTTATCTGCCAAACAATGCCAGCTATTCTGCTACTCATTGCCAGTAACAAGCAGCCTCACTACACATATCTTCATATCATTGTCGGCCCACTAGTATTGGCGATACTTAATATTATTGATTGGCAATTAAATCGATCACACATGTGTGCCGATCACGGTCAATGAACTTATGAACATTCCTCGGTGTTATGTTTATTTTCTGTTATGTTTTATGTGATAAGGAACGAGTATTCGCCAGTGCTTAATTGTTTCAATGTTGATAATCTGAATATGTACATTTAAGTAACAACAATTTATTAGTTAACTTATGTTAAAGAAGAACGAGTGAAAAAAGTAGTTATTTTTTCTCGTTTTTCTTTATTCCATTACAATAAAATTCTTTATAAACTGGTACTTCATTAAATTAAGTACAGACGCCAGCACACCAAGCTAGGTACCCGAAATTGGAAAATTTTTCGAAACGACCTTGAACATAATGCTGTAGCGATAAAGTTGAAAATCTGTTAATGTTTGACAGATTACATAGGGTGTAAAACACCTCTTCACAAAGCCGAAAGACACTGTGACGTAGTGGGTGCAGATGATGAAATAATAAACGTTTCTTATGCGACTTGGTAGTTTATTATTGTAGAAATCGTATGATTAAAAAATAAAAAAAAACCCGTGCGTCGGTTTTTTTTTTAGAACTTCTTCATTAAATAGAAACTAGCTGTGCTAGTTAGAGTAAACACTCAATACTCTGATACCAGGAAGAAACTTAGGAAGATGTATATCGTTACATAATTTTGGTAGGACTGATGATAAAAATGGCTGTGCAGTCAATGCGACAAGCCAATTTTAAATTCGAATTTTGAAAGGACTGTTACATTTCTTTCTTTGAGTACAAGTAAGTACTATGGAGGTATTTTAGTCGTCGTGGAGGTTTTACGTCCACGAGACTGTAAATGAAACGACATCGTTCACACGACGACGATCGTTCGTTCGTTCATCGACACTTGTTGTCCTAGTCAT
Organism: Xestia c-nigrum; assembly: GCA_916618015.1. Classification (NCBI taxonomy): domain Eukaryota; kingdom Metazoa; phylum Arthropoda; class Insecta; order Lepidoptera; family Noctuidae; genus Xestia; species Xestia c-nigrum. Next base: position 16,998,857 of record OU745261.1, on the reverse strand, counting down.
TGCGATAATTTTTTTGTTCCACATCATACCTGGGAACCTTATAGTTACGGAGATATTGAGGGTCAAAGTTACAACTTTTTGACAAGTTTTTTTTAAGTACTTAAATTTTTATTGTAATATTCTTACTTTAAATACCTCCACGAACCCCGTACTATTCAATCAATCCATCAGCACTATGTTTTGAGTGCGAAACATTGAGTTAACTATACCACAAAATGTGATTTTTGACCCCAAAAGAAAAGTTGTTTCCCAGCAATAATTTTTGCGTAAAGTTACTTAGTTTGATGTATACAATGCTTGGTTGACGGCTTCGTGATGAGGTGATTTACAGCCTTTATACATAGACCTTCTTCTACCTTTCGTTTTTCTTATGTATTTTTTTTTTTCTTGTATTTTTTTTTTTAAATCTAGGACATTAAAACGTCTTTTGATCAGGTGAAATACTTTTCAAATACAAAAAGGAACACTCATCTGCAAGAGTGAACAAAAGTCATCATCGACTGCCTCACTTGTATGGTATGGCTGGTGTCCGCAACTCCACGTCAAAGCGCGTATTTTGCTTATGGGCCATAATTTTCTCTATAAGTTTGTGTCGGTTGGTTTCCAGTCTAGCCGAACACGAAAAACAAAACTAGTTAACCTTTAGTGTGGTAAAGCAAATACGAGGTTGAATAAATATTAAGTCAGAACTTAGATCCCCAATATCTCCGGAAGGTTCCTATAACTCTAGAACACTAAACATATCTCGCAAAGACTGGGAGAACAAGATTTAGTGCCTTTTGGCATCGTTAAGTGTATTTTACACCCTTTATTATACATTTGTTGGATACAAGACGAATTTTACGCATCTGGTTACAATATCCAACGACGGAATCTTCACTAACATTAAAGTGGAATTTGCATTTATTACTCAATTCCCTTTAACAGCTGGCTGTAATAAACACAGTGGAAACTTACGCAATGGAAGAGGATCAAACTGATACACGCTTGTTTGTTATGTTGCCCTAGTAGGTACCTATTGCTAGATAAGTAGGTAGGAAGCTGCAATAACAGGAAGATTCCTGGTAGGGGAATTATTGAACCTAGGTATTTTCCGCAGTAGGTAAATAGATCGACTGTTTCTTCTTTTAAACTTCACAATAACCATGCGTTCCGATACACGACATAATCACTCACAGCGCTTATAGCAATATTTTGCGTTCCGTTTTAAATTTCTCGATGACAGCTAAGATCTGTCATTAGGTCATTTGACAGCGCTCTCGGTGATATTTCTTTGGGACATGGTCGGTGTAATCGCAAGATGGCGCGTGTCATGACGTCATCTATGACGACTCAAGGAACATCGATATATCGCATATAATCGCGCTCACGGTTACTCGGAACGGGCTTATGGACGCGTTTACAGTCTATCTCGGAACGCACTGTAATATGAGTAAACTTAAAATGTCAATTACGGGATATCTTCCGTGATTGTTCTAGATATCCCGTAAGTGACATTTTAAGTTTAGTTGTTGACCGTGATGGCTTAAGAGGCCGGCAGAGCATGCCGTTTTCATACAAACGTACCAAAATAATATGAAAATCATACATTCATGGTGTTTGAATGATATGAGTATAATCTTTTCAGTTTTCCGTATCTACATATTTGGGACTGGGTCCATCCATACAGCTTCATGTTGTATTAGAAGCCCTTCTACTAGATGGACCGGTAACCTGGTGAAGGTTGCAAGGATCCGATGGAAGCGAGTAGCACGGAAACGGTCAATGTGGGACACTTGGAGGAGGCCTATGTCCAGCTGTGGACGTCTTTCGGGTGAAATGTTGATGATACAACTCCACCATCTACCATCAGAATCTGCTTAGTGAAGCGTTTCTTTGATACTTTTCTTTTTGGGTCTTCTTCATTATTGGATGACTGCCATAACTCAACTAAGGTGGACTTGTTCCCTACTTCTGGGTCAGTCTTATTCACAACCTGCAAAAAAATGAACACACTTTGAATAAGTAAATGAATAACAGAGTGGGACACTCAAATAGGACAGACATCACGTCTGTCAATTAAGGAGATCATTATTATTCTAAATCCAAAATCGGTTATAAAAATGGATAAACAATACTTCTTTTATCGTTTTGTTTTACACGTGCATTAAATCCAGCCAGTACCATCATCTACCACCTACGCATCGATTGTTAGGTCCACAACCTTGAGTAATTGCCTATTGTTGCACTTGTGTTAATGTGGCAACACTGACAATGCTGGCAACACACATAATTGAGTAGGATCTTCATATCCTTCACGCACTGACGTTATGTGGCGTAGGCTTTCAATAGACATTGAAATATTAATTCTTACTAAAACTTGGTAATTGTTGTATCTATGCATGTTTTGTTTTGTCTTTCTACTTATGTTTTACTAGCTCACGGGGCCCGTGGCTTCGCCCACGTGACGTTCGATAATATTGTCCCTCGGGGTCATATTACTGGGATGACAAGTATAAAACATATTTCGTTACTTCTTTCGCTCTTTCAATTGATACCTATAATGAGGAAGTTGTTCAATAAATTTATGTAATCCGTCATTTTGTGGTGGCGGCCATTTTGGACTGATATTTATCAAACATAGCTATATAAAAATTAAAATCGTTTCATCCGTTCGTTCCACAAACACACACACACATAGACTTAAAACTTGTAACAAGCCCGTCGTTTTTGCTTCGGGAGTTAAACAGTATGCTGTGATAATGCAGGTTATAAGCGACCTGTGTTCAATATTTCATCCAAATCCGTTCAGTAATTTTTTGCGTGAAAAAAAAACAGACATGCATTCATCTATTCATTCATCCATCCAATATTAGTAGGGTAGGATTGTGTTTAACATCTCGTTATTTAAACAGACTTCTTAAATTAGACATGAATGGAGGCGAAAATTTTCGAAAGTTCTAGTTATTATTAGAATGAACAGAAATAGAAATACTTAGTTATTGCAAACATTGGATGAATTGGTAATAAGAAGTTATAACTGACTACGGAAATCACTAATTTAATTACATAAGGAAAGTCTTAATTAGAAATCAATTTCCTGTTCTTACTTAAACGACTGTAGTAAAGGTAATTTACAATGTATTCGTTTAAAAACTAAAATTAGCATCGTGACATAACCCAAATCAGATATTCATCAACCTTGCACAAGAATCAGTAATCAATTTATGCAAAAATCAATCAAGAATTCATTAAAAACCGCTAACGTACTAATTTACATAAATAAAAGCAAAATTACATCAACCCATCCGTCCGTTGGGTAGACAGCGCGGCGCCGCACCTGCGTGTGCGCAAGTCCCGCAACTGGTTCCTATTGGCCAATCAGATGATAGTGATGACATTACAGAGATAGGATCAGAAGGTTTGATTGGAGCATGCATCTTGCTGTTAATTAGCTAAAATATAGGTACATTGGTGGCGTGCTTGCCTAGGCTGGTCTGTGGATGGGTGACCACCCATTACATAAGCGTTAAGCTGTTAGTCCTGGCTGTCATTTGTATATCTTTGACAGTCGTTACAGGTAGTCAGTGGCCTAGAAAATTTGACAACCAGTCTTACCAACGGGTATCGTATTGAGGTTAGACAAGCAGTCTCTCTATGTAAAGTACAGATATTCAGCTGGACCCGGTTAGACTGGAAGCCGACCTCAACGAAGTTTGAAAAAGCAAGGCAGATAATGATGATAGGGAAATTGATCATAGTAAAGTATGCTTACTCAAATGTCTCTCTGAAGGTAGTGCGTGTGTTGGATCAACAATCTTGAACAAAACTTTGAAGCTTCCCACTTCTTAGTCACTGCATTATTTTGTAAAAGGTTCTCAGGTAACAAACAGGTCCTAAGACTGTATCATATGAGGCAATCAACAGATCACTGATCTCTCGCATACAATCACTTGGGAAAGCGTTCGGAGAAGAATGATGCAACACAACATGGTCTACACACAATTCCAGATCAGAAGTTACCCAGATTCCCAACGGAGATTCATTCGAGAGATTTGTCACACACGTATTCTCTAATCCTAATCGTTAAGACACGGTATGTCTGCTCGATAAGTTCAAGGGCGCTCAGAGAGCTTTGGTCAGGTCTACGCTTGGAATATCTCTGAGGAATCGAATTCTGAACGGGGTGATCCGGCAGAGAACGTTTACTGATGACAATGACCTTCGCTGGAAGCACGTACATGTCCATGTTGACCGATTATGGTTGACCACACCACCACGGAGACCCACGGAGGTCGACAATGGCCCGTTCTGAAAACATCATACAGGGATCCAGACTTGTTTTATTGCCCCATGATTGTCAAACACGGACCATTCTGGCACACGGTAGTCACAATTCTTTCCTCACCATACAATCTCTTGATAATCTGCAGCATATCAGGTCTTCATCGTAGTAGACACAGTAAAAGTTGTCGACATAGATTATCCAAATACCGATGCTAATCTTTAGTAGATTGCTGAACTTCTGTCCCATCCTGCGTTGTATAGCTGACCGGTTTCCCGCAGGTATTTTCCCTTTAATGTAGTACAAATGTAAATAGAACAAGTGACTAATGTTAAGTGCTTTCTACGTGTTAGTTGGATGCGTAAGAGTTTGAAGAAAATGGTTTCTGATGGATTTTATTGCGCGTTAAGTGGAGCCAGCGACTTCTGAATGCTGTTCAATTGAAGTATTATCGCTGATATTTTGCGTCTAATCTAGATGTAGTACACCAGTCATTCTAGAATCTACATCATAACATCCCTGAAGAGTAAGAGGGTATACCCAAAAGTATACCCTTACTCAAATAAGTACTCTTTTTTATGTTTTTTTATAATTTATTCTTTATCTTTTTTTTTCAACAAAAACACCTTTTACAAATTGATTGCGCACGCAAATAGCCACATAAGTTATAAAACTGTGTCGCAGCTATTAACGCCCACCTCCAAGAGGGAGATGACAGCGTTCTGGTAGAGAGAAAACAATTAAAACAAAATTAATAAGAAACAATTTAAAAAGTAAAATAGTAGTAATAGGTGAGTGTTTAAGTGGTGCATGCGAGTGTTGTATGTGAGTGTAGTGCGTGTCTGTGGGGTGTAAATATAGAGTGTGCTTGTGGAACCTCCCCACACTCTCACACACACACTCTTCGCTACGTGTAATTTTGCATGTCAGAGGAAGAAAGATGTTTAGTATACCGACATTTCGCCAATTATGTTCAATTTCCATCTCATCAGGGGATTAGCAGTGGCGTAGCTATGCGTGGGTGAAGTGTGGCGGAGAGTAGTCGTGACTAAGCATTTTTGGCAGGATAAATTTATTGGGTAGATCTTGGGAACGAAAAAAGGGACCTCGGTGATGCGACTTCGTTCACGTCTATATAAGTTCACGCTACGCCTCTGGGGGTGAGTCTGTTGCCAGCACTGGCCACAAATCTAGATCCGTGGCTGCTACTGAAAAATATAGGTACAAAAGATTTAAAGAATAGAGATAACTAACAAAAGATATAACTTTTATCAGACATGATTGTCACTCAGACAAAGTTCAATGCCGTTCCTTTCATGTCTCCGTCATATTGCAATTTGTGAACATTGATTGATGACTTTATTGCTTCATGATTGATTTCAAGTATTTACATCATGTCACGAGTACTTACTGATATCTAAGTATTCACTTTTTCATGATTGAGGATTATGATCGCATTGATGAAGAAAAGAGGTGACAATTTATTACAACGGCGTATTTCATACCAGCAACTTTTCTTTTAATTGACTTTTAATAAATAAATGTTTTTTCAAGAATAACAGTTGTGAGACAGAAATTCCGCCTGTCATATTTGTGTCTTAAAGCTCTATGTGGTTTGTGGTGTCTTGCAAAATTGGTTTTATACTTACGCACCTGATTTCTGTCAGCTGTCTACACCACGTAAGCCAGATTAAGATTTTGCGATAATTCTCCCTGCCTGAAAATTCACACGTGTCAGCTATGCTACGCGAAATGAATTTGTTGAGAAACCGCCTGAGTTTCTTTTTTGGTGCACATTCGTACGTAGTTTGATATCCTTACTACATAATTAAGGTAGATTTGTGGTAAGTGCTCAAGTCATAAAGTTCGCCTTTGTATGTACAGTTGTTTTATAAACTTGTGCAGAAGGTTTTAGGGCTTTCACAGACTACAGACAAAGCTGTCTTAAAAAATACAGACGAATTGATAACCTCCTCTTTTTGGAAGTCGGTTGAAAAGACTATTGCTAAAGGGAATAAATAGTCTGTCTCGGTCGCACAAGAAGACAACAAGTCTGTCTCAAGAGTATTATCTCTAGTCTGCCATAATAAAGACATAATTTATTATCAACACTCATGTTTGGGTTTTTTAAAAGGGTTTGTTAGGTATATCATTTTACTGGACATTCTACATAATTTCTAAGTTATTAATTATTATACAAGCAAAGATGAATTAAGCAAGTATTCAAATCAATAAGGTAGACTAATTTTATTCTCAATTCAATAATGCATAGCAAATTATTGTTTCCTTTACGTAATATGCATATTTACGTAATACTTTGTTGACCAAGATATCTTCAGTAACATGATACCTTTTATGACATGTTTATAACAAAAACATAAATTACTGATGAATTTATGTGTGTTTTTAGGGTTCCGTACCTCAAAAGGTAAAAACGGAACCCTTATAGGATCACTTTGTTGTCCGTCTGTCTGTCTGTCAAGACCTTTTTTCTCAGGAACGCGTGGAGGTATCAAGCTGAAATTCATATCAAATACTCAAGTCTATGGTCTCTTGGAGCTGTGAAAAAAACAAACTTCTAAGTCAACGCGATCAAAAGATACTCCCGTTTATGCCGCAAATTTTCGACACTCGCAAGGGAATCAAAACCTACAGGGTACTTCCCGTGAACTCAGAATCTTGAAATTTGGTACGAAGCAACGTCTTATAACACAGATAAAGGAAAAATTGCGAAAAGCATAAATTTTTAGTTACATCATATAATAAAAATATTTTTAATAATTTTAAACTTATTACCCCTTTACTCATGAACGCGTAGTGGTATTATATTGAAATTCTTAACAAATACTCAAGTCTATAATATCTTTAAGCTGTAACAAAATCAAACTTCTACGTCAACGCAATCAAAAGATACAGCAATTAAAGCCGCATATTTTGAAACTCGCAACTACTCGCAAGGGAATCAAAACCTAAAGGATACTTCCAGACGACCTGGAATCTTGAAATTTGGCATGAAGCAACGTTATAAAGTACACATATAGGAAAAATTCCGAAAATCTTAAATTTTTAGTTACATCACATAGTATATTTTTTTTAATAATCATAAACTTACTAGCTGACCCAGCAAACGTTGTTCAGCGATTAAAAAAAAAAAACAGATGTTGGCCGATTCTCAGACCTACCCGATATGCACACAAAATTTCATGCAAATCGGTTCAGCCGTTTCGGAGGAGTTTGGAAACAAACACCGCAACACGAGAATTTTATATATTAGACTTGCTGACCCAGCAAACGTTGTTATGCGATTAACAAAAAAAAATAAAAAATAACTTTTACTTATATACCTACAGGTTTGTACGGAACCCTCGGTGCGCGAGTCTGACTCGCACTTGGCCGGTTTTTTTAGTCTTGTCCCCAATTAGCTTCCGTGAGCTTTCACTTTTTTTTTTCTATAAATAATCTATGGCTGCCTTTGTTACCGAACTCTTTGATTGACAGCGATATATTGATGTTCTTCGTCAGTTGAAAATAATCATCCCAATAGACAGCCTTTCTTCTGGAACTAGTTAAAGTACAACATATTGATCAAAGTCAGTAAGTAGGTTTTTTTGTGTTATTTAAGGTCTATGTTCACCAAAAGGTTGACTGATTATCTTAAAACGGCTGTTTAAGACACATTTTTGTATGAGAAAATGTCACAGTGACAGCAGTTTTTAGATAATCAGACCGTTATCTCTTCAGTGAACATGGACCTAATTCACTAGCGGACATCACGCGGTTTCACCCGCGTAGTTCCCGTTCCCCTGCTCTAGCCTATGTTACTCAGGGTTAAGAATTAATCGATCAATTATTATTACCAACAACCTGAATTCCTGACCCTACCCTATAGGTAAAAGAAATAAAATAAAAAAAAACAACTCGATCACTTACCGTTACCCAACTACAATCGAGTAGACAAGTCCTTTGGTACATTTTATTAGAAGATAGTTCAACCACAAGAGGTCGGTTTACCCGTGTCGTGTACTCGTGTTACTTGTGGTCCCACAATGACTAATATGTTTACTCAAGCAAGCTATAGGTACTAACAGAAAGTGTCATAATATTAACCACATAAGTCAAATAACCTATCTCGGTCGCAATATTACTTAGTAAACAGACGTATCTAGTATTCTAGACAATGTGACTTCTGCTTTCATTAACGCTGGGTAATGTTATTGTTAAACTAACTTTGACAGCTTTAAGTTCGTGTTGAAAGATTGTCAGTGGTGTCGATTCTGTTGTGCACAAACTAAACTTAATTTAGTATATTGCTATCTTTTACTAAAAGGCAGTGCGAGAAAAGGACGGCTATAGCTATCAACTAAGTTAGAGATGTCAAACTTGTTTATGCCTAGCACTTCACCATGTCTTTAGTCGACATATTTTTACGTGCACCCTTCATTAGTATGGAAATATGAGTTCTAATTAAATTTGACAGCTCTAAAGTACGTCTGTCTCTTTCTCGATTTATTAGAGAAAAAAAGATAGCAATAGACTAAATTAAGTTTAGTTTGTGCACAACAGAATCGACACCATTGTCTTTGTGATTTCTTGCGCGTTGAGCACTTTTTGAGTAAACAAAAATCATAGAAATCGCGTGACCACTTTTAGTTAGCCACTTTGAATGTGGCAAACGATAGCTGGGCAAAATTGAGATTGGAATCGTTGCCAAACAATAAAGCGGTTCCGTGAAAGACCCAGGCGAAGTTGGACGAAGTAGACATCGCCATGAGAGACTAGACCACAACAGCTAACAGCCGTGAAAATTGCAAGGAATGGAAGCAGCACTAGGGCAATATTGGTTGATACAATAAGAGGTTTTCTTTTTGGGAATTAAAAAAAATAGTACCTATCCATGAATTCGATAGATGGCGTTGATCAGACTACGTTACTGGGTGCCAAAGCCAAAACGCTTGAAAAAACACACTTCACATACGCTCGTTGACTGACACTTTTGTTTGCATAAGCTTCCGAATATAATAATTAGGTCCAAGTTAAATTGTGTGACATTTTCTTGAAAATCCCTCATTATAATATTAACTTAAAATATCAGATTGTCTTCGTAAATATTATTAAATGAGAAAATAGTAAAGATAGTTCTGAGATACTCAAACTTCAATGTTGTTTTGGCATTTGATACGAAAAAACATCAACAAAAAATCTATTGAGTCGCATTTGATTGTGCGTAGTTTTTGCATGATTAATAAATAATAATATCACTATCATTGTTTTGGAAAAAAATATATAAAAGGCTTGTTGCTGCCGCTTATTGCGTTTTTTTTTTGTATTTTGCGTCTTGTTATTGTTATTTCACGTTTGGTTTTTTGCTGTAAACTTAAACTGTTGGACAGCAAACATAATAGAAATACGTGTAGATGGTACAAATGTCATGTTTTCGACCAAGTATATTTTATTATAGATTTTAAGACCTTGGCACACCTTCCTAAATCATTTGTAGCAAATAAAGACTTCAGTTTCAGAAGTATTTATGGCGGTTGAATCGGTGATCTTTCTAATTTTCTGTCTCGATGGTAACTGCTGAGCATGAGGTTCTGGTTCGATTCCAAGGTCGGACAAAGTGTTATTAGGTTTTTCTTTTTTGTTATTGATTTATCAGGGTTTTAAATGAGCAAAAAAAATCGGGCGCAAATCAAAATTTCCACGTTCATTTCGTGGTCCTCGGTTGATGGCATTAGGCTCGCCCCCTATTACATCGGACTTGAACACATTAAATAGCTATATGTGGATGTATTTTTAGGTACATCTCTGTCAAATTAAGGTCCAACACAGTCTCCAATCGCAAAATGAGAAATATTACGCATTTTTTCACTTTTTGTCCGCTTCGATCCGGTTCCGCGTTGATATTAGAAGTGTGGTCACTCCGTTAATAAGTCCGAGAGGCTACGAGAACTCTTTTTTCATTCAACCATGTTGTGCTCTGACAAACAAAACAGCTTAGGCGCGGGAAAAATACAAGAAGCGTATGACGGTGGTGTGGCGCGGACGCAGCGCGGTCGCGGCACCACTTCTTTGATATTTCATACAAAATGTATAAAGATGTGTGGGGCGAGACACACTGAGCCGGCGTGGCGCGGGCGCCCTCAGCGTACCCGCAGCAGTGGCATACACAGTGCAGGAACAAGACGGTGAAAATGCGTGACAATTTAGACTTTAAAGACTAGATAGAATGCGCCCGCGCCTCTCCATTCCGACACCATTAGAGCGCTTGTTTTGCGTTGCGCCGGCGCCACGCCATCACCTCGCCCGCGCCAAGCTACTGCCATACGCTACTTGTATTATTTTGTCCTGCGCCTTAGAGGCTTATTAAACAAGCCTACCTGTTAGAAACAGAATCCCACCTCTATCCAAGATGATCGATCGATCATTCTCGAAGGTCACGGTCATTTGACAACGCGGCACCGAGATCGCATCCATCTTGTTTATATCTCACACAGAAATGCCGCCGAACGTCAGATGAAGATAATGTTAAGAACTTTAAATGTTTTGTAAGGTTTCTTTTTTTTCTGGTTGATGCTTGTTAATGTTCGTTACTTGTAATAGTTGGATGTACAAAAAAGTCTGTTTTCAAGTTGTGTTCTTTTTGTAGCTTTTTAATATTGTAAATTGTTTTTTTCGTCTAAAATTTTCCTTTCTTGATACTAGACTAGCGGACGCCGCGCGGTTTCACCCGCGTAGTTCCCGTACCCGTGGGAGTACAGGTATAAAATGTAGCTTATGTTACTCAAGGTGAATGTAGCTTTCTAATGGTGAAAGAATTTTTGAAATCAGCACTGTAGTTTTCGGGTTTTTCATTACAAACACACACACACACAAAAATTCAAATAAATTTTTCCTCTTTATAATATTAGTGTAGGTGATATTTTTGCCTTTAATTCTTAGTGTTTTGTTGGAAAACCACTAAATTGAAATTTGATTTTACGCATACTGGTTCTTAATTACACCAACTAGTGTATATTACCGTAATCTGTATGTTTTAAATGATTTCAAATGTCAAGACTCGTGACAGTGCCTACTTACTTATGTTAATTACTTTCAAAAGGTGTTAAAAAATTAAGTTAAGTTTATAGTTCGAGGCAATGTGATTATTTTAAATGTCACTGACATGCCTTAAGGTCAAGATATTAAAATATCAATCGCGCAGTCATGTTCAACGTTAATTTTGAAATAACTAGAAGTCTAAAACCTACAATACAACCGCTACCTCTATAAAACAAAGTGATTGTATTTGTAGTTTAATAAACTTTAGCTAGTTAGTTCAATAAAGTTTGCTAAAAATCAGGGCCCCTCAAACAATCAGATGGGCCAGTCACTTGATGACACTTCTTTTTACTGAAACAAAAGACAAGATTTGTTCCAGCCCTAGACTATACTATGAATACAATAGTTGTTCCATGATCCGTGACAAAAACTATCGACTATCGATATCGACAACAAACGTGGAACACAGTGGAACGATTCGGATTTCAGAACGATTCGCGAAAATTCCAAAAGAACAAAAGAGTTTTGTTCGCGATGATACTTCATTTTCATTAAAATGTTTGATGTTGTGCTGACTGAAGAATAGTTGATTAGTTTCGGAGACCATCTGTTGGTGGTATTTTATTTTCCGTTTTCCTTATCCAGATATAATATATTTTGTGGTATTTCTGTGATTTTATTGAAAAAGTTGCCATTTCTTGATCAAAACCATTATCGATCCAACCGTTTCGGAGATTAGCCGGAACAAACTGACATATCGCCAGACGGTAGATAGACGAAAAATTAAAAAAAATGTTTTATGTTGTAAGTATTATTTTCATATGCATTCAGTTAAAAACTGTTATTATGACAATACACACAGATACTTTAATTTTATTTGTTTGTATGTATAGAGGAAAAAATATTATCTACAATTTATTTGAATTCAAGGCATAAAATTAAAACCTTTCACTTTCTCTAAACATAGCGGCAGCAATCATTTAGAGATAATGAACAGAACATTACTCCGTCGCAATTATTTAAAGGAAGTCGATTTTCCAATAATAAGAGCAATTTGTCTGACATTACCATAAACCAACATTAGGTTTATAATAGTAAATAATTTAGATGTACTAATGGTCTCCTGATTGTCAACTATGATAGGGTAATTTCTGAAGTTCGATGTACGATGTAAAGGCGGAAACACATAGACGGTATCGCTTCACTAACTGTTCTTACCGAACAAAAAGTTTATCAAATGGGAATCAATGTGTGAGATCAAAATAGTTACGATATGGGATTCAATGTGTGAAAATCTAAATAGTTACGAAATGGGATTCAATGTATGAAGATCAAAACAGTTACGAAATGGGATTCAATGCATGAAGATCAAAATAGTAACGAAATGGGATTCAATCTATGGAGATCAAAATAGTTACGAAATGGGATTCAATGTATGAAGATCAAAATAGTCACGAAATGGGATTAAATGTATGAAAATCCAAATAGTTACGAAATGGGATTCAATGTATGAAGATCAAAATTGTTACGAAATGGGACTTTAGTGATGCTATTTTGTTTAGTTGTCGAAATGGGAAGGTGGGACGGAGCCTCAAAATCACTCCTAGTCCTTTCTCGACTATGTTGGGGTCGCCTTCCAGTCTAGTTTGTACTGACTGGGTTGTGTAGTTCAGGTAAGCAGTCGCTCCATTTAAAATACTGGTATAACTTGGTATTTAGACTGGAAGACGACCCCAATTTGAGAAAATGCTAGCTAGACATAATATGAATAGCGTACAAACACACACACAGTTATGTTCTCGCCTTTACGCAAAATTCTTCATTCCTTAGCTACTTCAATTTGAATCGAAATTAGTTCGTCTAATGACATGTGTTTTAAGTTTTTTGCAGATGTCATCAAATGTTGAAAACGATTGGTCATTTAGTGTCAGCAATTGAACTTTTTACTCTGAAGATGATTCTTGAAATTACAGCTATGGACGAAAATAAGTTCTGTTAGCCCCTTCGTACACAAGGCTACAAAAATCTTCGGTACTCGACGATTTTAGTCTCCAAGCGACTGCCGCCATACAAATGCATAGTGTCGGCGACACGACTCGTGTACGAACTTCAATGGATTTATATGGCGGCAGTCGCTTGGAGACTAAACTCGTCGAGTATCGAAGATTTTTGTAGCCTTGTGAATGTGTACGAAGAAGGGGCTAAGTGTTTTGGTACACAAAGTGTCACCATTGAGTTAGGTAAAGTCGGTTCGAAATTATTCTCACCACCGTCTATTATGTTTTAGCATTGAAATAAAAATACATATCGGTAGCGTATCTCAAAATCGTCTTCCTGTCCTTGCACTGGCTCCCTATTTTTTATTTCTCCGCTGTTAGCCGTCACGCACGCCTCTCACTCTCTAAAACAAAATACAAATGGAATCAATATTCCATTAGAAATTAAAAATAAGATTCAGATTTAGTTGCGCTTAGATGGTTGCGCTTTGAAATAATATGTTTTTCTTTTGTTTTAAGTGAACTGTTTCATTTAATTGTACTTCTGTGGGTTGTGCTTTGTCTTTTGTGTGCACTAAATAAATGATTTATCTATCTATCTATAAGTAGGTGCGCTCTGAGGAATATCTCCTTATTTTTATTTCATTCTTATTTTGTAATCTTCCATCATCATCATAAATTAGCCCACGAAGTTAGATCAAAGTATGTAAGGGCTCTCGATACCTTTGATGACAGCTGTTATTCTAAAGCTCCATTATTTAAATATCATGCGGGTCACTTACATTACCCTGATACCCCCCTATGACAGACCGTAAATTGAATTTATTAATTCATTTTATAATACAATTCCACGCACACCAGGTGAAGAGAATGTTCCTTGTATGAACCAAGGGGATTTACGTATAGAGTAGTCTAGCCCAGGCCTGGTTTACGATAAACGGATGAGGTGAGGTGACAGAGTTCTGTTGCAGTGCACTTACGTATACTTTAAGCTTAATAGACTGCAATATGCTTTATTATTATGCTGGTGTAATTAATTTTTTTGACGATCTTAGCAGAAGTTTCAGCCTTCAGCCAACTTCTTTTTGTTCTATAACACATCGATTACGAAAATGTATTAAAAAACGCTCTTTGAGTACTCTGATTACGTGCAGAATACAATGGATGCAGTAATTATGAGCGTATTACAAGGCTTTGTGCAACGATTATGATATTATTACGACAGACACGCTGAGATGTTTTCACACTCTCGCTTAGTCTTGTGCCATGGAGTAGTGAACCAATGAAGGTGTCAGGACGAGCTACTGAGCCTGATGTGTGAATTTACTCTGTGATAATGTCACTGAGAAAGTCGCCAAGCTATAGCAGCAATTGAGAGTTTTTAGCCTTGGCAATGGCCGTGATAGTCTAGTGTGTGACCGTCGGACTCTCAAGTCATTGGTCTCGAGTTCGAACCCAAGACGCGCACCTCTGATTTTTCGGGTGTCATGTGCGTATTGTATAAATATCACTTGTTTCGGTGAATGAGGAAACCAGCATGCCTCAGAGATATTTCTCGACGGCATGTACCAATGAGCCAACTTCCAACTTAGAGGTCCTTGTGCGGCATAAAAACACCTGGTTATACAGGATGAAATTTTAATGGTTGTTTTCCCGCGGCAGGACGATTACCCATCAGTAGCACTATCGAAACGCAAAGTTAAACTTAAATTTTTTTTTTATTAAAACTTATTGGGTTTTGTGTTTTATTAAATCAGGAGTAGTGATCAGCTGATTATACGCGAAGTGCAACGACCGCCCGGCTGTTCTGGACACCCCCCGCGCCCGGCCCGCGTTCTGCGTAGATATTACTGTTGGTTCAAGTCGCTTTCGAGTTTTGTTTATCACATTTTTAATCTGCCATTTATTGAGTCTAATTTTATTAATGGATTGTATTACCGATACAAACTCATTTAGCTTCGGGAAAACAACCACTAAAATTTCAGCGTGTATAGGCACTAACCACACGATAAAGAAAGAGTATTGGCATGTTGCGGCATAAAACATGCATGATTATTTTATTACGAGAAGTTTTCCTCATTGCCACAAAGTTCGGAGAGTAAAATTTCTCACCCTGTTTGTGGTGCGTATCGCATTCCATTTGCTCACTACTCTGCGACCCTTCCAAAATACAAGTTTAGGCCGATTAAATATTTATTGACTTGTTTCATTGTACATTTTATATTTTCATTGTATGTCGTAAGATTCTCAAAAGTTGTCTCCGTATGCCAATTTTGTTTGCAGTTTTCCTGTGGTAGTCAGTTCGTGACCACACAGTGACCTCGTTTGCACCCACCCTACGCCATTGTGTACAGTAACTACACCAATAGACTGGCCGCACGCCAATCCAACCACAGCTGATAAAGACAACAGAAGAGAAAAAACCATGAAAAGGAAAATAGACTTCGCGCAAAAAGTTGTTATTGTAAGTGTAGTTTAGTCCATGCTAATACATTGACATTTATTGATGACTAGCTTCTGCCAGCGGCTTCGCCCGCGTGAAGTTTCAAAATTGGCGTTGAGTGAGAATATTATAAACGTAAGAGTAAACAAATATAATAATAACAAATCTCCGAACTGCTAAGCTATCGGGAGTTACACGTGTTATTGTGAGTCAACTATAAAAGATAGACATATGCTGTCTTGGGATATTTTTTTATATAATTTTATGTGGAATATTTCCGTTATACATGATTTCTATGTAGCTTTAACCATTAAGGCTGCACACGCGACGGAAGCTAAAAAAACCAAGTAACTTCTCCCGTTTTCCCAACATTTCCTTTCACTGCTCTGCTCCTATTAATGGTAGCGTGATGAAAAGTATAGATACTATTACCTGCTCAGGAGTATGTAGAATAATTGTACCAAGTTTCGTTAAAATCCGTCGAGTAGTTTTTATTTCTATAAATAACATACAGACAGACAGACAGACAGACAGACAGACAGACAGACAAAAATTTTACTGATTGCATTTTTGGCATCAGTATCGATCACTAATCACCCCCCGATAGTTATTTTGTAAATATATTTCATGTACAGAATTGACCTCTCTACAGATTTATTATAAGTATAGATATTTTAATTATTTTTGTCATTGAATTAACTTTATTTATTTATTAATCAATCAAATGACTGTAAAATTGACAAAAGTATTGTATATTATAGTTTTGTGTCTAATATGGGTCAATGAGCCATATATGTCTATAGCTTAAGGGTCAATGGTCAATTGTCTTTAGAAAAAAAGAGTTTTTTTAAGTTTCTTTTAGAACTTATAATAGTCTTTGGTTCTTCGGTCAAGGACGTAACATACCTAGACCTCGCTTATTATTCCCGAAAGATGCGGCAGAGGTGCCCGAAATTTTCATCATCATCTGCCTAGCCTTTTCCCAACTATGTTGGGGTCGGCTTCCAGTCTAACCGGATGCAGCTGAACACCAGTATTTTACATGGAGTGACTGCCTATCTGACCTCCACAACCCAGTTAATACTGGGTAATACGATACCACTTGGTAAGACTGGTTGTCAGATTTTTGGGCCACTGACTACCTGTAACCATTGTCAAACATCTACAAATGACAGTCGGGACTAACAGCTTAACGTGCTCTCCGAGCCACTGAAGAAACTCGGTATGTAAGGGTGGTCACCCATCCACAGACCAACCTAGGCAACCACCTACAGCCTAGGCTGTCATTATTTAGCTACGAGATCCTCCTTTTTTTCGATCAATTTTGTTTCAATTCATTCCTGTAACAAGTTACATTAAATTCAATATTTAATAACCGCTGACACACGTAGGGTCATACTTTCACAAACCTTTTCATTTGAAAAAAAAAATATTCACCATTTTGTGGTGGCCGCTATCTTGAACTGATTTTCATCAAACAGCTAAGAACACTCCCGACTGATTCACCTGCCGAACAAAAAAATCAAAAACAAAATCGGTTCATCCATTCAGGAGCTACGATGCTACAGACACACACACTCACAGACACGTCAAACTTATAACACCCCGTCGTTTTTGCGTCGGGTGTTAAAAATCCTAAATAAGAGAACAGAAAGCAGGTCTATGAAGACCACTTTGAGGTTATTCAATGTCATTTTTTCATTTCATGTTCATTTTTGACGACTCGAATGGCGTAGTGGTAGTGACGCTGCCTTACGTTCTTAGGGTCCTGGGTTCGAATCCCACTAGGAGCAAATGTTTGTGTGATGAGCATGGACAATTGTTTCCGAGTCATGGATGTTTATATCTATAATAAGTATGTATTTACAAACAAAAAAGTATATATATGTAGTATATCAACTATCTAGTGACCACGACACAAGCTTTGCTTAGTGTGGCGCTAGGTGGCGCTGTGTGTTAACGTCCAGCGATATTTATTTATTATTATTTATTTACACATTGCATCCTCATCACATATTAGAAAAGACAACAAATGTCTACACGTAGATACACGACTTTTTTCTCGTGACTGTATGTTTATCTGTCAGATGCCAACTCCTGAACATAACGGATAACGTGCGAATCACGCGTTGATATTTGAAGACCTTGTTTCAATATCACGATTTTTCGTTTGGTTAGGTAACGTTATGTGGTCTATTTTTTTATATCAATGTAGAGTTATTTTAGTTTGTTTGTAGCTTATCCTATGTAGTAAAAATAGTTATGTAACTGTCTTTTGAAAAAAAAAAAACAATACAGTCGAATTGAGAACCTCCTCTTTTTGGAAGTCGGTTGAAAATAACAACAAGAGACCTCCTGACCTACTGAGACCACAAAGTCTCAGGAGGGTTGTTGTTATTATCAACCGACTTCCAAAAAGAGGAGGTTCTCAATTCAACTGTATTGTTCTTTTTTTTTTGTTTTCCATCGTGATGGATGTTGACGATACTTGAGTCGGTTAAAATGGGACTGGGCGGGCCATATTTGGAGAATCGGTCAGGAAGCCTCAGGACAGATGGGTAACATCGTCACACAGTGGATGCCTGAAGACGGTCTTCGTACCCGCGGCAGGCCCAAGAAACGCTAGCGTGGTGACGATTGGGACTCGTTCCGGACTGATTGGCCAGAAGAGGTAAAACACCGTGAGAGACGGAAAGAAATGATCCGGGAGGCCTTTCCCCAGCAAAGACAGGGACATAATAGGCTAAATAAGTAAAAACTTTTTTGCAAAAAATATAACCGACTTCACACAAAAAAGTGAAAAATAACTTTAGCTTCAGAAGTCGGTGACCTTTGTTTGATTAATTTAGTTTTTTTGTCACCGACTTCATATGTGCTAACCCTTTCACAGCGTAACGGCGTGATTTTTTGTTATGAATTGGTGTAAACAATAGAGAGACATGAGATTTCAGCGATCCCAGTACATTTGCTATCATTTATTGAGGAGTTCCCGTCGCTTATCTTCCGAAGTTCTTCATCAGATCTTTAAATTGAAATGAGATCACTCCAAGAACGTACTCTTCCTAAAACTACCCAAATCGCTTCTGGTGTGCCTATAAAATTTAAGAAATTCCCTCTATTTCTCCAGGATCCCATTAAATGGAACTTAAGACATCTAACTGTCGAAATCTGGGTGTATTGTACACTTCTGCGTACTCCCTCAGAGCATACAAGCGTGATGTTACGTCACTATGTTACATAAACAATAAACAACCAAACGATTGCAGCAATTACTACAGATTTGCCGTTTATTTTTTAAGAGTTCCATTGTATATCTCGGAAGATCAGCATCAGATCTTCAGCAAATTAAAATGGGACCAAACGAGAAGCACCAGCTTTCAAATAAAAATCATCAAAATCGGTTCACCCAGTCGAAAGTTCTGAGGTAACAAACAGAAAAAAAAAAGAAATACAGACTAATTGAGAACCTCCTCTTTTTGGAAGTCGGTTGAAAAAAACAAACGAGATTCTTGTTTGAATATTACTCTAGAACACCTATGTATACCTATAACACAAATTTCTTCTCCATCATACTTCATGAACGTTAATATAAGTACTATCAATGACGCAGTTGGCGCTAGTCGACGTCATTCATTCAGCTGATACGTTCATTGTATTCGAATTGTTCTTAGAAAGTGTTACTTTCCATTTTATTTCACTCACATGGGTTTTCCTTCACGAGTAAAGGTTTTTCCTGAAATTGTTAGCATTAGTACGTGATGGTAAAATGTACGGTTTATTCCGGTATAATTGTAAGACAGTGACGCATGACGGGAAACAGAGGAGAATGGAAGAAAACTTTGGAGACTGCCGATACAAATGAAAACTAAGTAATCCAAAATAAATTTTATTTTAATTGTTTAAGGTTGATTCTAACTAACCGTTCCATGAAAGCATTCGGTGACGATGACGCGAAATCCATGATTTTTGTTCACCCAAAAAGTGCTAAACGCGCCGAAATTTTCACAATCCCAAGTAACATGGCACACAAGGGAACGAAGATGATGAGAATTGTAAGAAGTAGAGGTTCAATGGTGATACATCACCCTGGCCACTAATTAACACTGGCAGCTTGATAATTTCGACATATAAAAAATTGAATAAAGAAAAAAGAGGAGACAATTAAAATGATTTATTGTCATGGGCACAGACTTCATAATACTTATAGGTACGTTACGAATGAACATGTATGAAAATATTGAAAGTTATAAAAATATAGACTTAATATCCTAAAAAGGATTCTTACTTAACAGTATTGCACGTCCTGCACACTACAGTAATACTAACAGAGTTACTTGCAATCGTTTAAGATGTATGGATAATAAGACCACAAGGTCTCAGGAAGGTTAGGCAGTCAAGTTAGAAACAAAATATAACAGCGCACCTGTAAGTAATCTTCGATGCCTTCTCACATTTCGCTAAAAATGTTAACATTCTATTTTATAGAAAGGAAGGCTGCCATCAACCGTGTACAAATCCAACGAAACAGGATGCTGTTGTAATTCTTGATGGAAAAACCTTAAATCTGGCCATCTAGAGAATCGAATCCAAAACTTTTGGTTAGCTAGTTTATATTTATCGAAAATCGATATTCGAACTAGACGTTCTAGAATAAGCGTCGTAGTCAATACTTTTAAGCTTTAAAAATGTGTATAACATAATCAGGTTTCAAATGTCTGTAATTAAATCGTTAGTCTTTAATCATAATAATTCCACCGCAGGCACGCGTCGTTAAAATCATGTCCGCGCGTAAAACTGGTTTAACTGACATTTTTGTAGTGAAAATTCTAGTCAATAAATCGATTCGATACCTTACGATCAATTCGAATGTTACGCCAATCACCGACATCAGTATCAAGACTAGATTCTTAGACACAATTTTAGCTTGTTTAACGAGCTGATGAGACACGATTACTTTCATCTTGGTCATCATCATCATATCGAACCGGGATCACCCACTGTTATGGATAGGTCTCCCGTTTTCGTTTTTTTTTCACACTTCCCAGTTCTGTGCGGCCCCTATTTCCAGGTGTTTCCCGCGAAATTGATGATATCGCTAGTCGCGGCCCAACAAGCTTTAGGACGGGTTTGGTTTCTGTGGCTGAACCTTGACCACCACTCGTTCAAAGCTTTGCTTCGTCGGCCTACTCCGTGGCTAGCCTGCTGCCCTGGCCATATGGTCCATCGTTTAAGATTTTTTAATGATAGAGTAGAAAAAGAGAATCTATTGACATGCATTCAATTGTCTTTTTCCTATGAAGGTAGGTAGAAACCAGAGAACGCAATCTGCTGCGATTTAAAAAATCTGTTTTCACATTATCCATATTCAAACACCTTTTCACACACGCCGTTTGCAAGAGGTACTTAAATCTTGTTTACATTTACATTCATCCCTTAACTTCCGTTTCTCTTTTCAACTATTAAACTGTGAATGATTTACTTTCTCACATGAAAATACAATCGTGTATGTAAATACTTGGGCAATTCAACAAGTTAATCAAACAAACCTGTTGCTCAAAGATTCAAGCCATCACTCAAGGTAGTAAACCCACGCGAAGTGATACCCCCTATCTAGCAGTTTCTGATAACGATACTAATCTAATCTAAACCCGTCAATATAACTCCGATGAAGTGCCAAATACCGTTGTTATTACTTTTTCCTTATCGGGCTCTCTTTGGACTTTCCAAATGACTTTAAGGTAAACACTAAACACATAACATCACGGCTGTAATACCCGAAGGTAACATAGAGGTGTACCGTTTAGCATGCATAGATATAATAAAGAAGCAGATATGCCCGTTAGACGAAAATGTATCGGAACCCTGTGTCTCCACTTTATCCCTACCACACAGCAACTACGACACATGCAGTTCAGTAAAAGCAATAGATACGCAGTCGCGCACACACCCGCATTTCTTAAATCAGAACGTAGTACACAATAAACCTTATGCCATCAAACACATCGTGTATTTACCAAGCACCGTACAACTTACCCACACAAAAACATCGGTACACAAGCACATCACTAACTCATCGTAAGAAGCAGCGGACGCACTACGCGATGTATGTGCTTATTGAACTATCGTTTGGTGATTTTTACATTGCTTGTCCAGTCACTTAGCGACAAACTTAGGTAGTGATTGAGGAACAATGTATTTATTGTAAAATAGTATAGCCATTTGCTTATGACTGGCACAAGAGGTCAGGGTAGAGAGGGGTCTTGTGCCAGTCGCGCGGATACCGACACGCCCCCTTGCCACTTCTCCTGTTCTTTATATTTCTATGGTCCCATGTTATAGGGGGCGAAGCCTTCAACAAGACACGAATCCAGTCTCCAAGACTGATACTGAGTATTTCTTGATAGAAAAACCAAATAACAACCAAACCGACCTGAGAACCCAGGAACTCATGTTCTGCAATCGCGTTGCGACCACTAGACCACAAATGCAGTTGACGATTTAAATTCAGACACTTAAAACTATGTTCTACACAGTCATAGTGGAAGCTAAAAGTATCTACATTGTTCCAGATTCTAGAACGTCATGCTCGATTGACAGATTTGGAGTATCCCAGCCGTAAGAATAAATTAATCGTCAACAGTCACTATTTCCTTGTATGACAAGGATTGTTCCGATTTTCCTATCCAGTATCCTGGTGACAATGATTTCCTTCTTATTCTTAAGTGTAATATCACTGTCAAGAGAAGATGACACAACGCACCGTTTTTTCTCAGAAAATAATTAATTAGTACAAAATAATGCTGACGTTTTCTACAGACGTTTTCGAACTACGGCAATGTTGATGATTCCTTACAGTCGTCATACGTCATCGGGATTCGCCCACAAAGAGATATCAGCATAAAGGGAGGGGCCCGCAAGGGCCGAAGCCTGTCGGGGCTGCGGGCCTGTTCGAAAGAGATACCGCGGCCCCGGAACATAAAGGGCGAGGAAAGAACATGGATGGGTTTTAGTCAGTAAGAGTCTGACACTCCCTCCCGCTCCGACCAGAGTGAGAGAAGTCATTTGATGATTTCCCATCCCAAAAAAAAAAGGGGGTTATTTCCGGAACGAATGATCCAATTCATAAAATTCACTGGTAGAAAGCTACATTATTCGTGGGTGCTTTAGGCTATGAATTATATTTACATAATCCATATAAATCACGTATATCAATAAGCTGTGGGCCAAAATAGCCCCTTTCTGGTGAATGCGGCTGACCTCGTAGAAGATGGCGGGACGATCTGGATAAAACCAACGACTAGTCGTCCACATTAGCCCTGAATAGAAAAAAACTGAAAGTCATGAGGAGAGGCTTTAGCCCAGCAGTGGGATGACGCAGGCTAACAGTACCAGTATGTATATTAGCTGATCTATCACAATTTCAGCGAACGAAGTCGCGGGTGTAGTTCTAGTGAGCTAATTTCTGCCCACGATCCTCAGTAAAAGGAATGACAATTGTTCAATTTTTTTTCTGTGACCATTGCCCTCCTATTAAAATAACCAGCACAAACTCTTACACAATAAAAACAGCAAATCAAAACAATAGCAGCGCGCAATTTGTGCCGCTCCCAAAGGTCGACTCACACTGATAATGAAGACATGACATATTGAGTATCAGCGCTGATAAATAATCGATATAATGAAAACTTATGTCTACAGAGTGGAATTGAAGTCATGGGCATTATTTAAAATTAAGGCACTACTAATGACATAAATCTATTACGAGTTCTATTACGCAAATCAAAAATATTATTAATACAAGTGTAGAAAACCTAAAAATCACACACAACATAAAACTGCTTCACATCCGTAACCTCACTAATCCAGGTCCAGTTGAAAACCAGCGTCGGGCACTTACTAGTTGTGCATTTTGCTGAACTGGGCCTATTTGGCGCAGCCGTGAGGCACACAGTGTCACACTGTTTATTTTTTTCTTTTACTTTTTGTTTCTTTCTTTCTAATAATGTAGTAATTCATATTGCAAAAGATTTAATAATGCAAATAAACACGAAAAGTAATAAACGCAAAATACTAGTAGCACACGATTGACGTACTAGTAATTTGCCTTCTGCAATATAATAATAATAATAATAAATATCGCTGGGCATTACACACAGCGTCATCTAGTGCCACACTAAGCAATGCTTGTGCCGTAGACACGAGACAGTTGATATACTACATAATATACTTTTTATTTGTAAAAACATGCTTACTTACATATAATCAAGACTTACTATATTTTTATAGTGTTCCATACTTGCATTAATAATATTTTTGATTTGCGTAGTACTAAATTACTAATATCATAGTGGTTAAATAATGCCCATGACTTCAATCCCACCCTGTATATTGTCTTGGCATGCCTTCGATTGATCGAAGTCGCATGCCTTGCGATTGCGATGCAGACTCGCTGGCTGTCAAGTAAAGTGTGGTAAGTAATTCGACTGGCCTTATTTGTCGATTTATATTTTCATCAACTCGTCCCAAATGGGCCATCGACATGTGGGACGGGTTGCTGAATTACTCGATTTATATTACTGAGGTATTTTGCCGATAAATTCTTTGTTTTTGAATTGGCATTTTATGTACTTAGTCCTTTGTTTCGTTGTTTCTAAACGGACATTTTTTGTGTAATTTCGCCCACGGTTCTTTATTATTTCGTCCTTTAAATAACATTTAAGCTACTGCAAGTAAACAGTAGTTACTATCCATGCCCTTTCTCAGAAGGGGCTTCATTTAACGTGATATGTGTTCATTAAAAAAAATGCCATGTCTTTTTCAAAAGCTTGATTTTTATACACCTAACAGGAACTGACTATATACCTCAGTATCTGGTATAAATTTGAACTTACAGGTCCACCCGTTCCTAAGAAAATCGGTGGTGACAGACAGACAGAAATACGGACCAGAAAGTGATCTTATAAGGGATCCTTTTTACCTTTTGATGTACGGAACCCAAAAAATACCCAAGTAGGTGTGTGAAATTCTTCCTGTTCACAGGTTTTTAATGAAGTTACTTCATCATCATCTGCCTAGCCTTTTCCCAACTATGTTGGGGTCGGCTTCCAGTCTAACCGGATGCAGCTGAATACCAGTATTTTACATGGGGCGACTGCCCATCTGACCTCCATCACAACCCAGTTTATACTGTTGTAATACGATACCACTTGGTAAGACTGGTTGTCAGTCTTACCAAGGGCCACTGACTACCTGTAACGACTGCCAAAGATGGACAAATGACAGCCGGGACCAACAGCTTAACGTGCTTTCCAAGGCACGGAGGAAACTCGGTATGTAAGGGCGGTCACCCATCCACAGACCAACCTAGGCAAGCACTGCTTAACCTAAAGATTGGCCCGAGCGGCTGTTATTATTTAGCTACGAGCTCCACAGTTATGAAGTTACTTATGAAAAAATGATTAATCGCTTTTTTTTTGTCGACCCGAATAGCGTAGCGGTAGTGAGGCTGCCTTACGTTCTTAGGGTCCTGGGTTCGAATCTCGGTAGGAGCAAATGCTTGCGTGATGAGCATGAACATTTGTTTTCGAGTCATGGATGTTGGTATGTAGGTATAATAAGTATGTATTTACAAACAAAAAAATAAATAAAAGTAGTATATCAACTATCTGGTGTCCACGACACAAGCCTTGCTTATTGTGGCACTAGATGGCGCTGGGTGTTATAAAAAAAACATTTAATTCAGATTTCACAAGATCCATATAAGTACAATCATAGTAATCCACGTACGTACGCCCAGCGATAATTTTATTTATTATTTTTATTTATTGAAATAATATCTTTCATGGCTCACAAAGATGTATACCTCATAGTGCACGTACACCCACAATAATTTCGCCACTAATGTTTAATTCCCATGTCCTAACAGAGGATGAGCTTATTGCCGAGTAGCTATTTGTCAGCAACCTTGTGGTTGCAACCGCGACTCCTGATCATGACTGCTCCGTGACTGCTCTTAAAAAAATCCTGATTCTTTCTTCTTGATCGTGTGGTTAGTAACTAACCTAGTGTCAGAGTATTTATGCTCAAGGGCCTCTAACTTGGCTTTACAACATGCCGTCGAGAAATATCATCAAATTATATCATAATATTATTAATTCCTGATTGCAAAAACCCCTATAATATGTCACTTTGCCCGACCTGACGGAATCGAAACCGAGGATCTGATGCTCAGCAGTAGCGGTTGCGACCACAAGGTTGCTGACAAATAGCTGGTCGGCAATTTGCTGAACTGGGCCTATTTGGCACAGCTGTGAGACACATTTTTTTATGTTTTGTTTTTTTTTGCCTGCTCTGTCCCACTCCTGGGCAAAGGTCTTTCTCCACTCTTACTACTTCTTGCGACCTCCTTCCTGTGTTTAGAATTGCGTAGTTTCATTTTTTTTTTAATTCTTATTTTTGTTTTGTTGTGTAGACTCATAATATGCCAAAAAAATATGTCGTCTTTCTTTCTCTTTCAAAATAGATAATAAAGTCACTTTCTGTCAATAAGTTTACTGTTTACGTAAACAAAAAGAGACAACTCGGGACAAGTCTTTTGCCCCAACGAGTGTAAGCCAACGGCCACACAGAAAAGACGCAAGACCAGGGCGGGGCGCGGACCCGTCGCGAACAGGGCGCCGTCGCGACTTTTTAACGCATATAGAAAAGACACGGACCCGTCGCAGACAGGGCGCCGTCACGACTTTTTATGGCGCGCACTAGAAGCTTTACCGGCATTCAACCGTCCGATTTTGATACGACAACATGTCTTCTTCTGAAGATGAAGATGTATTGGCACTGGTATATCTCGCTAATCTGCAGAGGGTTAGACGTTACTGGGTACATCCGGTATGGCTAAGCAATGGACAGAATAGATTTTTTTAAATAATGGAGGATCTACATTATTATCCTGATCGTTTTTAAGAAGTATACAAGATGACTCCACAATGTTTTTACATTATTATGTCCAAACCTGCCCTCCGCGCCCTTTCCGCTCCCCCGCTTGCGCCCGTGCAGGCCCGCGCCCTGCCCGCGCCTTGTCCTTTCTATATGTTTTCCAATAGGACGCCGTCGTGACGGGCGTCCCGTCTTTTCTGTATGTTTTACGTCGCGACGGCTGTATACATTTTATATGCAAGTAGATTAAACGGGCGCCGCGACTGCGACGGGTCCGTGCCTTGCGTCTGTTCTGTGTGGCCGGTGCCTTATGTGAAAATCTTTCTGAGGTGAATGAACTCGTTCAGGCAACGAACAAATGTTTTACGACTATCGTTTCAAGTTTCCGATAGAAGAAAAACAAATAAAGATAATGTTTCGTGTAAATCTTTAATCTACTATTTACACCAAAAGTTAGAAACAACATGTTATAAACCGCTCTTTTTCAGAATTTTCCTTGTAAATTATATAC
Organism: Xestia c-nigrum; assembly: GCA_916618015.1. NCBI lineage: Eukaryota > Metazoa > Arthropoda > Insecta > Lepidoptera > Noctuidae > Xestia > Xestia c-nigrum. Next base: position 16,971,669 of record OU745261.1, on the reverse strand, counting down.
TAATACTTTTAATTTCACGAGACAAAGACGCAATAGGGAATATGCATGTATTTTTTTATGAATTACACTATTATCAACCCAAGAAAAGCATTAAAAGTTAATTGCAACTACTGCTTGTCGCTTATAAGTAATACTAAACTCCTGCAATTTTGTATGACAGTTCAAACGTCCGTGATTGTCGCGACTATACTTTGACGTCATTTGTCAAAATCTGCCTTGTTTACATCTATTTTTTGGCCTTAATAAAGTAATTTTAGAAATTGTATGTGGTGTATTGAAGCAAAAAATTCGATAACAATATTATAATGAAATCGTAGTGCAACTTTACCTACATTTCAAATAAAAGTTATTTTTTGAGATATGAATTTTGATGTCACTTCCGTGGCATTTTTAATAAATAAAAAGAGTTTTGTATTTCTTGCATATTCCCTATTCTTCTGAGATAATGATGTACCTATCATTTCACAGACACACATCAAAGATTCGGATACAAATTGACATAACAATCAAAACAGCGGTTTCACACGGAGTCAATTACTACTCAAAGACAAAATGACTATTAACTGACATATTGTAATATTCGAATAAACATAATCAGTTTCCAACCTCTCACTAAAAGTATCAATTAATAATTTAAAGAAAGTCAGTTATCTATTCGCGAGACAGGATGTTTACTCAAGATATCTATATTGGTCCACTATTATATTTCCGTTGCTATCCATGTTAAGGTCCCTTCAATGTCGATTCATATACACTCAGTAGCACTAATATGTTGTTTCAAATTAATTATGCAAAATTAAAAAGCCGTTTTAGGGTGAAAGCGTCCCGGGGTTGTGGGCCTGTTCGAAAGAGATACCGCGGCCCCGGAACATAAAGGGCGAGGAAGGAACATGGATGGGTTTTAGTCAGTAAAAGTCTGACACTCCCTCCCGCTCCGCCCAGAGTGGGAGAAGTCATTTGATGATTTCACATCCGAAAAAAAAGGGTGAAAGCGTTAGGGTGGCACGCGAAATTTTAATTTTCTTGTTTTTTTGCAATTTGCAGGGCAGTGCTAAGTTGTATGTTGCTTATGAACTTGGAGGGTTGTATTGATGTTAAATTCATTCTCTGGGACCTCGTCGAGCTTCTTAATACATACTTATAAAGGGTGTAAAACACCTCTTAACGAATACGAGAGGCACTTGGTCTCCTCGTCATTCTGATATTTTTTTTGTTCTACACTATACCTGGGAACCTCCTAGTTACGGAGATATTGGGGGTCAAAGTTGCAAGATTTTGACAACTTTTTTTTTAAATACCATTTTTTATCGCATGATTTTTACTTTCAATATCTCTACGACCCCCGTACTATTCAATCCATCCATCCGCACAATGTTTTGAGTACGTTACATTGAGTTATACCACAAAACATGATTTATAACCTCAAAAAAAAAAGTTGTTTCCCAGCAATAATTTTTGCGTAAAGTTACTTAGTTTGATATACAGAATGCTTGGTTAACGGCTTTGTGATGAGGTGAAATACACCCTGTATACAACGTTTACCATGCCCTTGACTTTCAAAACACCATCCATAAGGCTGAGGCTACACATAGAGCCGCGACGCGACCTGCGACACATGAGCGATTAAAACAAGTAAATGAATGCTCACGTATATGGCTAGGGCTACACAGTACATCAAATATTACTAGCGATCTGTGATTTATTTATGCGATCGGAACAACATTACTGTAATTGCGGCATCGGCTACACCAACATTGCGAAATTGAGTCGAATTTACGAGTATTAGAAAATACGCCGGAATCTCGCATGTAATGTAGCCATATCATATATGTTTTTCTCGTTTCGCTCTTCCAGTCGCATCGCAAATCGCTGCCTAGTGTAGCCTCAGCCTAAGTAGCTTACTCAACACGGAAAATAAGGTGTCTCGGCGCTTTTCTGAGGGTCACCACTGTTGATTCTGGCGCACAGGAGTTACAGTGGTTTGGGCATTAACCACACTATGCTCAAACCACCGTATCTGGGGCTTGCCCCTTAAAAAAAAGACGCACATTCCTTAATGATAAATCACATGTAGCTCGCCCGCTAAGGGCGAGCTCATTGCCATAATCCGGGCACAAATCCATATTCCGTCTCAATCTGTTATTGAGAAGTTCCTTGTCGAAAAACCTAAAAACACATAGCCCGACCCGGACATCGAACCCAGGACTACATGGTTAGCAGTAGTGCATGTGACCATTTAACCAACGAGGCGGTCAATGAATACAATGTGAGAAAAGATTGAAACTTGCTAAGGTAGTTATGTATGCACATGACAGTACATTCGTCGATTGTAATTAATTTGCGAACAATTAGTGTTGAGGTCGTTGATTCACTGAGTTTATTATGTGTTGAATTGGGTTAATGTACTGTTATGTACTGCAGTTATTTTATCATTCGATTCGTTTGGCCTTCATGCGATAATGTTATTGGTGTTTCAAGAATTTTAGGAATGTAAAAGAATGAACTTTAAACGAGATTAAAAACGGCATTGTTAAAACATGTGATGTTACAATACCATTTTATAATTTGTGGTAACTTTATTAGTAAGAGACTGCCTGTTTCTGTGATTGACTGAAACAACGGGTCTTCCGATTCTCTAGCAACGACATCAAAAATCCTGAAATTACTGTTTATTGATGTTACTGTGGTATGAGGACATAAAAGGCGACAGATATACTGGGCCGGCGCGGCAGTCTCGACATACAGGATGTAAACCACCTCATCACAAAGCCGTTAACCAAGCATTATGTACATCAAACTAAGTAGGTTTACGCAAAACTTATTGCTGGGAAACAACGTTTTTTTTTGAGGTTCTAAATCATGTTTTGCGGTAGACCTTGTAAAAAAAATGTAACGCACTAAAGAAATTGTGCTGATGGATGGATTGAATAGTACTCGGGTCGTGGAGGTGCTAAAAGTCAAAATCTTACAAAAAAAAACTTGTATTTAAAAAAAAACTTGTCAAAAAGTGGTGACTTTGACCCCCCTTATCTCCGTAACTAGGAGGTTCCCAGGTATGGTGTAGAACAAAAAAATGATCGCAATGATGGAGAGAACAAGTGCCTTTCGGCTTCGTGAAGAGATGTTTTACACCCTGTATACCAAGGTTTACCCTGGCAAATCTGCGACTGACCACACAGGTTGCGCAGACTCTTTTTTCACATAGATACTGAATCAATCAATTATGTGAAGGAACATTGGATCCTAAAACACAGGCTCCTAAGCCTGGAGCCTGTGTTTAGGAGAAAGAAAGTTCGTATTTCAATACGTCTTCACTGTATAACTTTATTGACTGTGTGTTATGAACCTAATATTTTTTTGCTGTGTACAAATAAATAAATTACAAAAACCGTATTAGTTATTCTACCAAAGATAATGGAACTGCTATGCATATTTGAAATAAACAACATACCTGCTGATAGTTTCTTTGTTTCAGTTTGTTGCACTGCTCTAATCTGCTACAAGGAAGGAAACATAGGCTTTAGATAAAGGATATTTATAAAGTTTAAAAAACAATACATATAATAGAATATAAGTACCTGTACCTGAGAGGGAAAAACTGTATCATTAATAATGAGTTAATTTTAAATGTGCGGGTTCCACATAGTAACATTGTTCATCAGAAGCCTTTATTTTAAATCAGCGTATACCCGCTTGAATTTCGCTAATTGTCTCACGGGTTCGACTATCGGGATAAAAAGTATCCTATGAGTTTAATCTACAGGGTGTAAACCAGCTCATCACAAAGCCGTTAACCAAGTATTCTGTACATCAAACAGTAACTTTACGCAAAAATTATTGCTGGGAAACAACTTTTTTTTTTGAGGTTATGAATCATGTTTTGTGGTAGTAGAACTCAATGTAACGCAATTAAAACATTATGCGGATGGATGGATTGAATAGTACGGTGGTCGTGGAGGTGTTAAAAGTTAAAATCTTACAAAAAAAACTTGTATTTAAAAAAAGCTTGTCAAAAAGTTGTAACTTTGACCCCCCATATCTCCGTAACTAGAAGGTTCCCAGGTATGGTGTAGAACAAAAAAATGATCGCAATGACGGGGAGAACAAGTGCCTTTCAGCTTCGTGAAGAGGTGTTTTACACCCCTTATGTGTATGCCACATTTCATTCAAACACGGTCAGTACCAAGTTTTTTGTGAAAGAGGTTACTCTTTCACAAACAAACATCCATCCTCCAAACTTTCGCATTTATAACATGTGTTGTGTTATAGTAGGAAGTAGAATTGATCACTTTAATTGTACTTCGTCGCTCTTAGGAGTTTTATCCTGAATTTCAACAGCAAATTAGTTCGACACGGTCCTAATTCAGAAAAAAGCAATAGTTCGACTCTCATTGCTTCGACAGAACATAGTTTCGACTAGGATTAGCCCGACAGAACATACTTCGACAAAACACACCTACGAATACCACTACTGCGACAGAACCCTTCTTCGACATGCACTTGTTGCACCGGTGGTTTTTAATCTATGGTGTTTACAAAATCTCTTTCGAAAAAATGTATAGTCTACGTATGTAATGTGGTACAGGAACGCATCTGACATCATGGAACGTAAACATTTTGGGCCGCCATTTTGAAGTAAGTTCACGCTGAAGTTGTGATTTTTTTATTTGATCCAAAGGTTGCGAACTCAATGTGTGTTTACAAAACATATAGCTTCTTGTGGCCTATAGATATTTGATAGCGCATCGTTCATAATATCACGCCTGAATTCACCGTAAGGTGAGGCAGAGGTTCATAGCAATATCCACTTGAAAAAATACTTTCAGGAAAAGGTATTTTTATAATTACAGGTTTTTTTCTTTCAGCCATAAACACGACTGACTAATAACTCTATCGGCGCCACCCATAAGCTTTATGACAACCTATGAACCGGGGTTTCCCATGTTGTCTCAATATTACTTTATGTCCGACTTATTTAATGATAATTTTGAATAACATGCTTTATTTGCGACAGCAATATTCCTCATTTGTCATATAAATTGATATTTTGCTATTAATTAAACAAGTACCTACTAATTTAATGAATTTAAATGATCGATTTGTAGAAGTCTCAATATTGTTAAGTAAATAATTTCAAGTGCAATTGCACTTTTGTACCGAAATCCAGAAATTCCAATATGATAATTCTTTTACTTGATACTTCTCTATTAGTAACCTCCCTTTTTGTCATGATTATCATCATTTACACAGTCAATATTGTTTTTTGTGTCTTCATTCCTCTGCACGTATACATATAACCATCCTCGTTCTTTTACACAATTCTTCCTTCCATATTTCACGATATTTTCCCCATTTCTTAAGTGCCCAAACCATGACACCCGATTTGCACTAAACTTTCCAGTAACTCGCGCCTATTTTCGACTTACTCTTGCATTTCTAATTATATTCATTCACCTAACACCACATTTGCCTTGCTATCATCATCATCACCATCATCATATCACGCACTGCTGGGTCCTATACCTAGCAGTCCCTTTTTTCTGTCACATTTCCCGGTACTGTGCGTTCCTTGATTAGATTTGCTTACTGGTTGAGCTGAATGGTGCTGATCCATGGGTCATGTTCGTGAACGGGCGCTGTCAGTTGTGACTCTTGTCATCTCTTAGTCGCCACGGTTTATTTGAATTAATTATTTAGTTTTTGAGTTGTATTTTATTTTTGTTTTGCTATGGACACTTTTAACGTGCACATTTTGCTACATTATTCTCACATAATATACCATCTCAACATGAATGATGTAACCAAGATTTGGTAACAATATTTTGATTTAAAAGAGTGCCCATGGAGTTTCTTGCCCGTTCTTCTCCATAGAGATCTACGTTAGGGAATGGGCAACGACAGTACTTTCACAGTTTTTATGTCTTGTGACTGGGACTGTAGCTACTTTAAATGTTCATTTTTGTTTCGACAATTCAAAAGTGCCTGTTATTGGCCTACTTGAAATAAATGCTTTGATTTTGATTTAAATTCCTTAAAAAAACATTAAACGCTTCCAGTAAACCCAACACCCACCCACACCCACTTGTCGCTACTTACCTTAAAGTATTGCAAATAATAATTATGCACAAAGTCACAAGCTTAACATAACGCAAATATTTTTCACCAGACATTGCAAATATTTTTGGTACATGTACAAACATTGGCCAAGTCCACTCGCTCCTTACATTTCGAAACCGCGTCAACGCAATACTATGCTTCCTATATAAGTAATACTCGGTAATACTGCCCTAGTTAGAACCTACTTATTAATTATTTAGTAATAGTACTGGTAATCAAAATATTTTTAAGTAAAGTAATAAAAAACTTAAGGAAAACATTGTGTGAACATCGGCTTGACCTAGAATCAAATCTCCTAAGATGAGTGTCCCTGTGGACGTCGCGTCGTAAATTATAGCCCATCTGCTTTGAAAGAGGGAGGCCTGTCACCTGTGTCCCAGCAGTGGGAATATATAGACTGATTATACTTAATAAAAACTTAGGAACTCTATAATTTTTTTTTCTAAGGAACATTGGTGATTTTCTTGGGTCTACAATTATTAAAATTCCAGACGTAAGAGACAGTAACTATCATGTCATTGTGTAAGACCAAGCGACCATCAAAGATGTGTTTAACGGACTTCCTATTTTAGGGATGGTCACCCATCTATACACCGTACTCAGGGGACGTTGCTTAACCTTGAAAATCGACCCTTTAATATTGAGCCACATGCCCTTTACTGTTTGTAGTGTATAACAGGAAAATATTAATGTAAACCATGCCCTTGACTTTCAAAAAACCATTCTTATGTGGTTTATTCAACACGGAAAATAAGGAGGTCGTCCATCTTTGACCACACAAACACATTGCCATGTTTGACGACACAGACATATGGCTTAATGGTTATTGACAATGACAATATTATGAACAGTTTTTTGTAGTTTACATTCCTATAATGCATATATCAATATGTTAACGGCACATAGCTCGACACCGCGCCACAGGCATGGTGCAGAGGTGTGGTGGTACTCTTCTTCAAGAAGGGTGACAATGCCCGGTTGAAGAATTACAGGCCCATCTCACTACCTACAAGGTGTTTTCAAGAGTCATCACGAATCGTCTCGCGCGCAGGGTTGACGATTTCCAGCCACCCGAACAAGCCGGTTTCCGAAAAGGCTTTAGCACCGTGGACCACGTACATACGCTTCGGCAGGTTATACAGAATACCGAAGAGTACAACTTGCCTCCCTGTTTAGCGTTTGTGGACTACGAGAAAGCCTTTGATTCAGTCGAGACTTGGGATGTACCGCAGTCTCTTCAGCTGTGCCAAATTGACTACCGGTACATCGAGGTGTTGAAGTGTTTGTACAAAAACGCCACCATGTCAGTCCGACTTCAAGACCAAGCCTCGAAACCTATCCTTCTGCAGCGAGGTGTAAGCCAGGGAGACGTCATATCTCCGAAGCTGTTCACCGCTGCACTGGGCCGAAAAGTTCTGGAGTGGCGACCGCGAACCGGAAGACGATGCGTTGGAAGACCTCCCACTAGGTGGACCGAAGACCTGGTGTAGGTTGCGGGAATCCGTTGGATGCGAGTTTCACGGGACCGGTCAATGTGGCGACACTTGGGGGAGGCCTATGTCCAGTAGAGGACGTCTTTTGGCTGAAATTATGATGATGATGACATAGCTCGATAGTTTGATTCTGATTATATTAACATTTGTTTGTTACGTCGTCGTGCATAAAATTGTTCCGATGAAATTTAACACACTTTATAAATCTTGAGAAGTGGACCGGTGACCGTGTCTGTTCCTGGAGGATAATTACGACCTATACGCAGGCGAGATCGAAAGAAAATCCAGTATTGAATATAACGGTCTGTAAAAGTTTAAGTTTTTTCGACAAATCAAAAGTGTCTGTTATTGGCCTGCTTGAAATAAATGCTTTGATATTGATTTTTGCTTTTTAAAAAATTGTGTAGATCAAACATAATGAAAGCGGTCTAACTCAGGTCTCAGGTTCTGAATAAACCGTCAAATCCTGGTTATGTTTTCGGCTCAAACTCGAGATAAAAACCAAAACTCGAACCCGTATCCGAGTTTCGATATAGATAGAATTACCTTCTTTAATTTATGTTAACCTTGTACTTATATTACAATTTGTTTGGAAAACTTTAACAAGAACGCTCCATACCTGCGACAAGAAACGCTAATACGAGTACACGGAAAACCTGTCTATATCGCAATTCGAGTGGTCAGGTAAGCGATACATCAGGTCAGGTAAGGAAGAGGGTTACGTTCTCTTTTTAACTATTTTCTTTTTTCTTTCAAGTTTCTAAACTAGGCGTCCGGGTTAGGATTGCCCAGAGTAAACCTTCTAAACTCGTCATGATTTTACAACTCTCAGCAAAATGTACTCAAACTACATACATTTAAGGATTGTACTTAGCTTTCACATATCCTTGACAAACCGACAAACAACAGGTCTAACCGCAAAACTTTAGGCATGCGAAAACAGACTCTCTGTTTAAGGAAAAAACGGTCAGAAATTGCGTGATTTTTATGTAAGTCGTACGTGCTAGGATTAACGTAGTACTGGGAAATTATTATATTTACCTAAAAATTTCTATGGATGGATCAGTCAATGAATATTTCAGGTTTAACCTATACCTACCTACCTTATAATGTTTTACCTATAGGTATGTGGCGTGTGCTATTGTGTGGTATATAATACCTACTTTATTTACTGATGCAAGCTGTACCTAAGTATATACAATTTATATATAAATAATTTTATCTACCCAAATATCATAAACCCTCTCTAATGCGTTCAAAAACCGTAGGCAATGACCAGCATTACCAACCTGCAGAAATAAACGGAACTGTAATGAACTCATAACGCAACTGAAAACAGTTGCGTTATGAGTTTTAAATTTGGAACAGGTGTCAAATTCAAGTGAGTGTGCTATTCTAGTACCAACTACATTAAAACAGATATCGATTAAAAAAAAAAAAAAAACCCAATTCAGTATGATTTTAATTATAAATCGCACGACATTTTGATCTCGAGTGACACAAGAATAGTGACTTTGTTCGTTTGCCTATGATTTAAAAAAAAATGACAGATATCCGAAACGCCGCCATTTCGAGGTGTCATTTGTTCGTTAGCTTTTTATTTCCAGTAATCCAGTTACGAGTAGACAAATTTTCTGATAAGTTCTTTATTTCTGTCGAAAATGAGTGATAGTGACTCAGAAATTGACATGAATACTCCGCCAGATATCGTAAATGCAGCGACGAATGCAACTAATAACCTGTTGGCACAAAAATCACGGCCAAGTAACAATGCAGGTCATTTCCCTATGGTTCCTGAACCTATCATAGAGCCCTTATGATATTTGGGTAGATAAAGTAGTGTATGCAACTATACATAATTAGGCATTACAACACTCGTGTGATGCTATTAAGAAACTCGCCTTCGGCTCGTTTCTTAAACCCACACTCGTGTTGTAATGCCCTTCATTATGCACAGTTGCATAAACTACTATTAAATTACCCCTTGATAAGAGTCGTACGCAAAACGTATTAATAAATATATAATTGTTATCCACTTAATTACTTACTTTGCTACACCATAGCAATGTTTACGTCTGAGTTGTACCGTCATAAATGAAATATATTATAATTAAATACCTTTATAGGTGAGCAAGTCAGGTCGTTGAAACAATGTCACGCGATATTATTGTATAGTTAATATTTTTTATCTCTGACACCCCTAAATTTGAGCCTAACTATTATATTGCAAAATTTCCGTTTAGTTGACACTTACGCAACCGTTTTTATGCAACAGACGAAGAAAGAACCAGCAAGGAAATCAAAGCTAAGAATTCAAACTTTTGACAGTTATAACTTCAAGCACTTACAAAAAATAGAATAAAAATCATATAATAATCATAATATGCATGACATGCCGGAGTAAATGATGCCGTGACATCTGACAAGGGAAATGAAGAAGTAGGTAAACGTGTTGCGCCGACCCAAAATAGTAGGTATGGGATAAGAGAGAGAGGGTAATGGGACAAGAGCATGAAGATGATGACGATGACTCAACTAATCCCTATGACTTGTCTATAGATAAGGGTGTAAGTTTCAGTGAAAATTGACATTTAAAAGGTTACACTTTGCTCAAACAGCTTATTCCCGAAACACGAAGGGAAAGTTTAATGACCATACACAGAGTCAAACGGAAGACCAAAGGAATTTACCAGTCATGTTTTGGTTTCCATATTATAAGAGTGGAGGGAGACCAAAGAAATGGATGGACTGTTTGAAGGGTGATATGGGTAGAAAGGAGGAGACAATTGGGAAAATGGCAAGAGATAAAATGATGTTTTAGTTTCCATATTCGTTCTCCAATAGGCTAGTTTCCACCATCAATATATTGCAAATCTATTTAGCCCGTCAGTTAGAGTATTGGATATTAATAGACACGTATTTTTTATTTTTGCAAATCAATAAATATCGACAAAGATAAAACGCATCAAAACTCGGGAGTCAGAACTCACTAAGAATGATACCAAACCGTGACGTATTGGTAATTTTAAAAGCGTCGTATCTTCGTCAATTTTGGTTTATGTGAGAAAAGAAAAAATACGGGTCAAATATTTTTTGATAATCTAAGAGACGGGCTACATAATTCGTTTGTTTTCAGTTAACAAGTCTATTACTGAAACCAGAAATATTTGAGAAGTTACACCAACATAAATATCTGTAATGGTAATGTGTAGGCCGACAGTAACGAGTTGATGAACACGTCTCCACACCCACAACTCACTTCTGCCTATCCTTTTATCTTCAGGGAAAACCATGTACATTGTCCTTTGTACTAAAACAGTCGCAATTTATGTAGGTATGTATGTAAACATACTATCCCGATGAGTAAGTGTAGAGAGTATACGTGACTTTTACGCTTGAAACGTAGAAAAATCCCTTCGCTTATATCTAAAACTTTTTAATTTAGTTTATGAGCTCTAGGGTGCATTCCGAGATAGGTATGATATAATCACTCACAGCGCTCACAGCAATATTTTGCGTTCCGATTTAGTTTTCACGATTATGACAGCTAACATCTACCATTAGGTCATTTGACAACGCTCACGGTGATATTTCTTTGGGGCATGGTCGGTGTAATCGCAAGATGGCGCGTGTCATGACGTCATCTATGACGACTCAAGGAACATCGATATCGCGCTTGTGATCGCGCTCACGGTAACTCGGAACGGTTTTATGGACGCTCATATCGTTTACAGCCTATCTCGGAACGCGGCCCAAGTCTCATTAAAACGTTTTATTGTTATTCTGTCAATTGACCCAAACATTTGCAAAGTCAAAGAGTAGCTTGCTATAAAAAGCTTGGTTAAAACTTAAATTTTCGTTTTCAGTTTAGACTTTAGAAGTGAAGCTCTCATGTATTTATGTTTTGTTTTCTTTATTTCAGCAAAGGGTTGATTGATTAATTCCTAAGTTTATTTGGTATAAATTAAACTATCAATTAGCTGTTCTAATGCATCCTTACCTACAATCAACCACATGGCACCTACAACGGCACGCGTTTAATTGACAAATTGGACCATCTAGTTAGGTCCATGTTCACCAAAAAGATGACAGTCTGATTATCTAAAACAGCTATTTAACACGCATTTTTGTATGGGAACATGTCACAGTGACTGCTGTTTTTAGATAATCAGACGGTTATCTTTTCGGTGAACATGGACCTTAGTAGTTACCAATAAACAGGTCATTATCTACGTGACATTTCGCAGACACAACCGTTTGAGGAAACAAACGAAATATTTGTGTCATTAATAAAGGGATCAAAACAAAACTACGTAAATCACCTACCTGTTGAGATGACGAAACAATAACTCAGTTTATTTCCTGCATACCGAACGTTCCATCGAGTGAATAACTATTAAGTGTAGCTATTAAATAGGCTTTATGCTGAGTTCACGATTTAGTATTCAAACATGTATGCCTTGTTGGTGATCTAGTGGACGCCGGAGGAACTGCTGAATATGAGATACTAGTTTCGATTCCCATGCTGGGCAAGATTTGACATTCTAGATTTTCTATCTGAAACATAGTAGCAGACACGATGTCTGCTATTTTAATAAATTCGTCACTCCAACACGATTCCATTCTCATCCCATTGTCATTTTGCTTAAAGTTCGTAATCTGCTAAATTCACAATGGTCGGTCAATGGTCTCGTAATAAAATTGTGTTTTAATGGCATTGTCGTATTGTCATTATTATAAAACCCTTAGTACAAATGGTTTTCGAAATCTACTACTAAATGCGAACCTTTATTCATGCCAGATTTCATGTACGAGATTAATATTCTATGACATTTCTTTCAATGGAGTGTCAGTGGTTGTTCATTGAGAAGTCATAATGGCGCCATTATGATAGTAGAATTAACAAACTTGTCAAAATTTGACAGAACTTGATCATTATGAAATCAATGATCGAACACTCTGACACTATTGTAATAGCAGAATCTAGGCCCTGGATTCATGCCCAATTTATGGCTCTAAGCGCACCGCCTATTACATGGAGATATTACTGGCAAAATGTGGTTGTACTGTAAGGTATAGGCGTGTGAATTACTTTTTTTTTCGGATGTGAAATCATCAAATAACAAAAACAACCTTCAGAGTCGACACATAAAATTCAGTTTGCACAACAACGTCAAATATTCCTTACATTATACTGCTAGTCTTTCTGTCCTCACCTTAATTTACAGATTTATAAAGTCGATATTAGTTTAAGTAGAAATAATATAAACTGGAAACAAAGCTTATAGCAGGCTTTAATAGACTTTATGTATGGTCACAATAAACAATCAAGATGTGATGGCAAATAGCCCACGACGACGTATGTAGGAACTAGGTACTGTCAACATGATAATTGTATGGGCGACGGTGAGCGACTAGTTGAAGAGACAGATTGTATTGAGACTCATCATGTTTTGTATATTTGCTGCCAGTTGAGATGACAAAAGTCATTGACCCACCTACATTCGTTAAAGTTCTTAACTTTGAAAACCAAAAATAAGCCTATTCTAGACTTGAATCATAATCTATCGCCGGGGTTGCGGGCCTGTTCGAAAGAGATACCGCGGCCCCGGAACGTAAAAGGCGAGGCAGGAACATGGATGGTTTTTAGTCAGTAAGAGTCTGACATTCCCTCCCGCTCCGCACAGAGTGGGGGGGGGCATTTGATGATTTCCCATCCTTAAAAAAAAAAAAAAAATTCATAATCTATTATGATCTTCAAATTTTTTTCTATTGATAAACGATACATGGGTCATTTGTTTTGTTTCGTACGAAGAGATATTAGGGAAAGGGCAATGCCCGCTTTCGTCATCCTAACTGGCGCCGAACGAACGACGGTCGAACAAGCGGGTATGTCTCCACCGATCACAGTATCAGATCACGTTAGCCACGGATCACGGCGAGTTGTATCCACTGATATCGTTATCCGTTTCCCTCGTTATCGTGTTACCCACTGATCACGATATCCGTGGCGACATGAAAATAAAAACACAATCGAAACTGATCACGATGTACAGAGATAAGAAATAAAATAAAATATGCTATTTGGTTTACAGTGTACCTAATCCACAACTGACATTGAAAAATGTAAACCGAATAGCTTGTTCGACCGTACATACAGGGTTACAAGTTCTGGCTGAATTCAATTGGAAAAGAAGTCGTGCCATCGATACTTCGCAGACGAAGAAGGGTATCTATTGGAAGGGAAGGTAGGCAACGTCATATGGCCTTTTTTGTATTACAAGAATAATAATCATCCAGCCAGCTAGGAAAAGTTGTATTTAGACATATCTAACGCTTTTTTATAGGAATTAAATGAATAAAAAACGGATAGGTTAAGAGCATTTTTTTCTTCGTCCTCTACGATTTAATATTTTCCTTCTAAACAAAATTACGTATGACAGACCACAACGTCCTTACTGCCGTCAATCACAATTTTTTAACACAATAAATAATACACTCACGCCAATACCAGTCAACTCGCAGACTGATTTATCGTCTCAAGTCTACGTTGATAAAATAAAGACAGCGTTTAGCGCCTAGCTCCTGTACTATACCATGGAGCATAGAATGATTTCTACATTCCTTTGCGTTCTGCACACATGAATTAACCATAGTGTTACGTAAGGAAGCCTTGGTTGACCGCAGCTGGACTGAGCCAGGACTTCCACTAAATCCACGTTGAATGAAATAACAACAGCCGCTCGGGTCAATCTTTAGGTTAAGCCGTGCTTGCCTAGGTTGGTCAGTGAATAGGTGACCCATTTAATACCAAGTTTCCTCCGTGCCTCGGAAAGCAGTTGGTCCCGGCTGTCATTTATCGATCTTTGACAGTCGTTACGGGTAGTCAGGTGTCCCGAAAAATCTGAAAACCAGTCTTACTAAGGGGTATCATATTACCAAGTACTAACTGGGCTGTGGAGGTCAAATAGGCAGTCGCTCCTTGTAAAATACTGGTATTCAGCTGCACCTGGTTAGACTGGAGGTCGATCCCAACATAGTAGAGAAAAGGCTAAGCGGATGATGGACGGGTGTGTTTGGATAAAAACGTCTCGAAGTTTAACAATGGCAATTCTGGCAGTATTTAACGCTAGCTACGTCTAACGATCACTAAGTATTTAATTCCATACTTAATCTTTAAGCGGGTATAGATAAGTGTGAGGTTATATCAGTGATTATGTGATTGTAAAGAAGGGCTGGATAAATATAATATATTGATTTTCACTAGCTTAGCTTATATCAGCTACTGAAAATCATTGCATTACGCTTTTGCCGAAATACGCAATGTTTTGAAAGCAACTGCTGTTTTGTTATAGTCCCATTATAAGTAATATGATATGAAGGGGTTTCTTACCTTAGACAGCATGTTCTACAAATTATGTTATTTATTATTTGGGTTTTAAATAAAAATATCTAATAATAAACCGAATATATGCTTTATGTAGATTTCGCGTCTTTCAATAGTTAATTTCAATGGGCGATCTCAGACCAGTTTGCTTCTCGATGATCAAGCAATGACTTTGACTGACCAACTTGAGCAAAAAATACACAATTACGTATTATTACGTCACTACATTAACCTCTTAGGTAATTACTAAAGCATTAGTGTAGACAGACGTGTCTGCATTAATTGATTGATCGGTAAACCTGAATTAATTAGTTTCTAGTGAGGTCTGACATAAAAAAAATAATAGTCTACGGTTTTTTTGTCAAACTACTTGCTAAACCTTTGAGACAATATTATATGACTAGCTTTTGCCCGCGGCTTCGCTCGCGTTAAGAAGTATTATTATTAATTAGGTACAGTTTTTGCGGGATTACTTTTTCCAATCTTTAATTACAGTTCAATCAGTCGAAAATCTCAAAAGATTTTTACAAACTTTCATCTCTTATTTTATACCCTTAGGGGAAAAAAAAAAAAAAAAAAAAAAGGGGGTGGAATTTATCAAAATTCTTTCTTAGGGGATTCCTACGTCATAGTTGCTTTATGCATGGAAAGTCACAGCCCGATCGGTTTAAAATTGACAAAGTTTCATCCCCTATTTTATCCCCTTAGGGGTAGCATTTATCAGAATCCCTTCTAAGGGATGCCTACGTCATAGTAGCTTTATGCATGCAAAGTCTCAGCCCGATCGGTTTAAAATTGACAGAGTTTCATACAAACTTTCATCCCCTATTTTATCCCCTTGGGGGTAGAATTGATCAAAATCCTTTCTTAGCGGATGCCTACGTCATAACATCTACCTGCATGCCAAATTTTAGCCCGATCCGTCCAGTGGTTTGGGCTGTGCGTTGATAGATCACTATGTCAGTCAGTCAGTCAGTCAGTCACCTTTGAGTTATATATATTTAGAAGATAGATACTAGCTGACCCACGCAACTTCGTCTGCGTCACATAAGAGAGAAAAACGAACGGAAAAAAATGGCTATTAAAAGTAAGGGTTGATCGTAGAAAAAGTTTAGGGGTGGACTACCCTTAACATCTAGGGGGATGAAAAATAGATACTGGCCGATTTTCAGACCTACTCAATATGCTCACAAATTTTCATGAGAATCGGTCAAGCCGTTTCGGAGGAGTATGGGAACGAAAATTGTGACACGAGAATTTTATATTTGATATTTATCCATACTAATATTATAAAGCTGAAGAGTTTGTTTGTTTGTTTGAACGCGCTAATCTCAGGAACTACTGGTTGGAATTGAAAAAATCTTTTTGTGTTGGATAGTCCATTTATCGAGGAAGGCTATAGGCTATATATCATCACGCTATGACCAATAGGAGCGGAACATAAATGAAAAATGTTGCAAAAAAGGGGATTTTTTTTTTATTTTAATTTTAATTTAACAAAAGTTAAACAGCATCTGGGGATCTATAATACTGTAATACGTCCGATGTGATCGGTGTCATAAGCTCGTGAGCATGGCAAACAAAAATGATTGTTTATTAAGTTAGTTGCTCAAGGTCATGTAACTGTATAGTGAATGTCAATGATGTTTGTTTACATAAATAGATAAGTACTTCATTTGTTTGTGGTACGGAATGCTTTTTATAATGAACCACACAATTTTTGGAATTTACTCCTTCGAGTTGTTTATTAAACTTGACCATCAACTAATTTGTAGTTTGCGGTTAAAAATATAGAATGTCATTAAAGATGTATTAACTATATTATTCGTCATTTATGCCAAGTGTCAAGTAAATTGCTTTTGTTAATCTTTTAAATAGTCTTTGCATAGTACAACAAGCAGTGCCTATACAGAGGGTGTAAACCACCGCATCACAAAGCCGTTAACCAAGCATACTGTACATCAAACTAAGTAACTTTACGCAAAAAAATATTGCTGGGAAACAACTTTTTTTTTTGAGGTTAAAAATGATGTTTTGTGGTAGAACTCAATGTAACGCACTTAAAACATGGTGCTGATGGATGGATTGAATATTACGGGGGTCGTGGAGGTGTTAAAAGTCAAAATCTTCCAAAAAAAACTTGTATTAAAAAAATCTTGTCAAAAAGTTGTAACTTTGACCCCCATATCTCCGTAACTAGAAGGTTCCCAGGTATGGTGTGGAACAAAAAAATGATCAAGTGCCTTTCGGCTTCGTGAAGAGGTGTTTTACACCCTTTATATGTAGGAATAGCTTCTGGTGTGAACATCAGACTGTCAAGTTCAGCTCTCAAGTTCGAACCCAAGAAACGCCTCTCTGATTTTTGGGATCTTCATGTGTATTGTCACTTGCTCCGGTGAAAGAAAACATTTCTTTACAATACTTTCCTTCACCGAAGCAAGTGATAATAATTATACCTGCATGCCTGGGAGATATTTCTCGACCGCATGTAAAGCCAAGTCAGAGGCCCTTGGACGACATAAAAACTTTGACGCCAGATTATACACTGACTCCAAGATAAGTGATGTTTATTTTGCAAATAGGGTTTTTACAAACTCTTAAAAACCAGTAACTAGACGGTGTATGTCCCTGACTACTCTAAGAAGGAACAGCCGAAACAAACTCAGAGGTCCATAGTCTCTTTTTTAAAGTCCATAATCTTGCTCAACTCACATGAGAACTATGCAGATTAGTGTCTGAGATGGTATATATTGAAGAGAGAGCCACACAGATTTGAACAGACTTGTCCAGCTAGTGCAAGCAATTATCAGTTATCGTGTAGGTCGAGTCTCGACTAAAGAAGAGGATGTATTCCCGTTGTCCCCGTAATCTGTGTCCCCGTCACGGGGATAACAGGACGGCAAATAATTCCTTACCGTTGTCCCCCTTATGTACACGTGGGCCATGGGGACAACGGACAGTTAAAATTTCACGTATCGTTGGCCATCTCAAATTTTGATTTGTTTTTAAACGTGGGTAATTTTCCGCGGCAAGATAGTACCACCATTGATTAAACATTGTTGAGATATCGACTCAGTGTCTAAAACAATTGACTGCGTTCTTTCAAAAAGATAAAAAAGGCAATATCTCACGGAAGTTGTAACACTTTCTTTTCACGTCAAAAGCTCCTTTGTTTAACTATGTAAGTAATTGCAATCTAATTGCAAAAGTTCTACAATGTAGCTAAGTTACTATAGTGTAGCACATTATCTGAATGAATGGGTGCAGTTGAGTGCGAGACTAATTATAGCAATGCTCTGACCTGGCGATAACCTTTGAAAGGAGAGTGGCAAGCTTGAAAACACGGCTGGCGTTTGTACAGCACGTTTTGATTTGATAATCTGTATTGAAACTAAATCACTTTTTAATAGAACTTAGGTCCATGATCACTAAAAAGATGACGGTCTGATTATCTAAAAACAGCTGTTTCAAACACATTTTTGTATGGGAAGATGTCACAGTGACAGCTGTTTTCAACCGACTCCAAAAAGAGGAGGTTCTCAATTCGTCTGTTTTTTTTTTTTTTTTTTTGTGTTTGTTACCTCAGAACTTTCGACTGGGTAAACCGATTTTGATGATTATTTTTTTATTTGAAAGCTGGTGCTTCTCGTTTGGTCCCATTTTAATTTGCTGAAGATCTGATGCTGATCTTCCGAGATATATAATGGAACTCTTCAAAAATAGACGGCAAATCTGCAGTAATTCCTGCAATCGCTTGTAAGTTCATTGTTCATACTACATCATTACGTAAAATCACGCCTGTATGCTCTGCGGGGGTACGCAGATGTGTACAATACTCCCAGATTTCGACAATGTTTGTTGCCTCTGAACTTTCGACTGGGTAAACCGATTTTGTTGATTCTTTTTTTATTTGAAAGCTGGTGCTTTCCGTGTTACAACATCACGCCTGTATGCTCTGAGGGAGTATGCAGAAGTGTACAATACACCCAGATTTCGACAGTTAGATGTGTTAAGTTCCATTTAATGGGATCCTGGAGAAATAAAGGGAATTCCTTAAATTTTATAGGAACTCCAGAAGCGATTTGGATAGTTTTAGGAAGAGTACGTTCTTGGAGTGATCCCATTTCAATTTGGTAAAGATCTGATGAAGAACTTCGGAAGATAGGCGACGGGAACTCCTCAATAAATGATAGCAAATGAACTGGGATCGCTGTAATCTCATGTCTCTCTATTGTTTACACCAGTTCATAACAAAAAATCACGCCGTTACGCTGTGAAAGGGTAAGCAAGATGAACATGGACCGTAGAACAGTTAAAAGCGTCCTTGTTTGACACGTTCTTTATTTTGAACTGTAACTATGATCAAGACATGCTCTACTGCATTTAGCTCTTGATAAGCATTGCGTGGCGTGTGTTTGGAATCTCTGCCCATCTATACTAATATTATAAAGCAGAAGAGTTTGTTTGTTTGTTTGTTTGTTTGGTTGAACGCGCTAATCTCAGGACCTACTGGTTCAAATTGAAAAAATATTTTTGTGTTGGATAGTTAATTTATCAAGGAAGGCTTTAGGCTATATAACATCAAGCTACGACCATTAGGAGCGAAAAAACGGGGACTTTTTTCCTTCCGTTTTTCTCTCTTATGTGACGCAGACGAAGTTGCGCGGGTCAGCTAGTCAGTAATAAATTAAGGGCAAAATTACTTCTACCATTAATTTAGACATTCAAACTCTTAACTTAAAATGTCACTTACGGGATATCTTCCGTGATTATTTTTATTGAGGTTTTAAGTTCAGTTGTGGACCGTTATAGTTTAAAACAGTGATTAAAATTCTTCTCAGTAGCAGCCACACAGTCTGGTTTGTGCCCGGTTGATGGCAATGGGGCCGCCCCTAATTCTAAGGGACTTCATAACTGGCGAAATGTGGGTGTATTAGGTACACATCTGCCTAAACCCTTGGTGATTACGGGCGTGACGTTTTGTTATCTTCTTCTTCGGCTTTACGAAGACGTGACTATTTTCGACTCTGATAGCTCATGATAGCTGTAAAGAAAATTTGGGTCATTAATATCAGCAAATGTTTGTAAAACTCATCAATAGGCGTAACGACAGTATCAAAAACTTGCAAATATATTTAGCTATTCATTATTCTTCAATACATTTAAGAAGCGGTCGGCAACCTTTTGGCAGGCAAGGGCCACAAGGTGACAAAATAATGTAAAGGCGGGCCGCACTTGTAATAATAATTAACCCTACAAGTTCAATGTATATATTATGTATATTTGGTCATATCCCATAGAAAAAGGAAATCTAAAAAAAAAACGAAAAAGCCTTTGAAAAAACGAGTTTTATGAAAAAAAACCACTGCATAAATCAATTACAAATTAAATTTATTGAATTCTTCGATAATTGTGCTTTGTCGGTACCGACTTTGTTTTGGAATTTTGACACTTCTTTGATTACTAAGTTGCGCAAAATTGGCAATAAAAACGAATCTTTGGTAGCTCCTAACTTTTTAGGATTTTTATTTTACTATTCTGTTTCCGCACAGACAAAATTAATAAAAAGACGAAACGATATCATATTTAACTTTGGATGTACAATTTCAAACAGTGGAGTAATTCCCTCCCGAAATTTCACCTAGTGTCAGGCTGGATCCACACTATACGTTCGATCGCGGTTCGTTCGTGCATTTGTTTTTATATTTATAACTTATTTACACTCGAGAGCAATGAATCCGGGTCACTTAAAGAATCCTAAAAATCTCGGAAACTAAAAATGCTAGGTTAATGCAATAAATTGTATTTAATAGACAATGTAATACTCCTTAAATGAAGGTATTAAAACTTCTTAGTTATTGTAAAGTTATATCATAAAAAATCAAATTTGAAAAAGGGCCACTTTCGAAGATGGAACTACGAAATTACAGCATTTGGTTTTGCTTTTGTTTGTAATCTGTCATATATGTGGGTACATAAACCATGTTGATAGTGCTCTATATTCATTATTCAAGCTGAAATTATGTCGCTTACGCCTGAAGAATGCACCAGAATACTTACAATGCTGGAAACCGGCCGGAGTCAGCGCGATACAGCCAGGACTGTCGGTGTGTCGCTGTCAACAGTACAAAGAGTTCTCCGACGTTACGAAGAAACTGGTTCTAACCTACGCAGACCAGGAACGGGCAGAACCAGGTGTACCACAGCACGAGAAGACCGATACTTGGTGAACACCATGCTTCGAAATCGCTTTCTCACAGGAACTGAACTCACAAATCAGTTTCGACGCCTCGGAGGAAGTAACCCAAGTGCATGGACAGTAAGACGTCGGCTTGCTGAATCTAACTTAAAACCCCTTAGACCTGCAAACGGCCCTAAACTGGAGCGTGGGCATCGTATTTCAAGACTAAGATATGCCCAGAGCCACGTAAATTGGAGTATTGAAGATTGGTCAAAAGTTATGTTCTCCGACGAATCAAAATTTATGCTCTACAAGCACGATGGAAGACACAGAGTGTATCGAAGACCAGGGGAAAGATTCAAGCAAGCATGCATCGAAGAAAAAATAGCCTACGGTGGTGGGTCTGTACTTGTGTGGGCCGGAATTTCTTCTGAAAGTCGCACAGAGCTGGTGATCATAGAAAACGGCTCTTTAACTAGCGTAAGATATGTGGAAGAAATCCTCAATGATCACGTTGGTCCATTTATGGTCAATTTAGGTGAGGATGCTATATTTATGCATGACAATGCCCGACCTCATACAGGTAGGATTGTGAATGACTACCTTCAAGAGATGAACATTACTCGTAAGGAGTGGCCAGCGCGCAGCCCGGATATCGACCCGATCGAGCATGCTTGGGACGAGCTAGGCAGATGCGTAAAACAACGAAACCCTCCCCCAATCACGCTTCGTGAGCTCAAAATTGCTCTCACAGAGGAATGGGAGAATATTCCCCAAAATCGTATAAGGAACTTGGTGTACAGCATGCCAAACCGCGTAAACGCAGTAATGGAAGCACGAGGAGGCAATACGAAGCATTAAAATTCAAGAAAATCGTAATAAAGTTCAAAAATTTCATGTTTCCTATTTTTGTTTTAAGGAGAGATCAGCAGTTTTTTTCTTTATGTAATTTTGTGTTAATAAAATGTATGGTGACTCATATTTTTTTACTTTCATTTAAGGAGTATTACATAGTCTATTAAATACAATTTATTGCATTAACCTATCATTTTTAGTTTCCGAGATTTTTAACATTCTTTAAGTGACCCGGATTCATTGCTCTCGAGTGTATTTACAAAACGTTCACGGGCCGCAAGTAAGAGGTCCGCGGGCCGCGGGTTGCCGACCGCTGCTCTAAAGTATTGGAAAATAATGGGCACGTAATTTTTGTTTTTGCAAATCAATGAATATTGACTAAGATAAAACGCATCAAAACTCGGGAGGGACTCGTGACGTCAGAACTTCATAGTCTATTAAATACAATTTATTGCATTAACCTATCATTTTTAGTTTCCGAGATTTTTAACATTCTTTAAGTGACCCGGATTCATTGCTCTCGAGTGTATTTACAAAACGTTCACGGGCCGCAAGTAAGAGGTCCGCGGGCCGCGGGTTGCCGACCGCTGCTCTAAAGTATTGGAAAATAATGGGCACGTAATTTTTGTTTTTGCAAATCAATGAATATTGACTAAGATAAAACGCATCAAAACTCGGGAGGGACTCGTGACGTCAGAACTTGCTAAAATTATGCCAAGGCGTGACGTACCTATTGAGAATTTTAAAATCTTCGTAAATTTTGGTTTACGTAACAAAAGAAAAAATACGGGGTCAAATATTTGTTGATTCTTTAACTTACAGACTAATTGTTATTTTTTTGGCGTCTACCCTATTCTTGAAGGGTTCAACAAAATCTAACACCCTGTATATTTACCTTATTATTAACATTATTGTCTTGGCAACACGTGGACGTATTTATGATTTACAGATTTAATTTAATGATCAATTAATGTAAAGTTAATGTTTAATCAAGACATTATTGTATCCATAGTCATAATAAACTATTAATAATTTCTAAGAATGATTGCATGATACAACTGTGATTATATGAGGAAATACATAAAATAATAAAATAGATTAAAAATCAAAGTCAAAGCATTTGTTTCAAGTAGGCCAGTTACAGGCGCTTTTGAATGTCGAAACAAAGATGAAAATTAAATGTAGCTACAGTCCCAGTCACAAGACATAAAAACTGTGAAAGTACTGTAGTTGCCCATTCCCTAGCGTAGATCTCTATGGAGAAGAACGGGCAAGAAACTCCATGGACACTCTTTGAAATTTTCTTATGTCTAGTTGGTGATCACAACGTGATAGCTTTGTATTAGAAGCCTTCAATTGATTTGGACTCCGGCAAAAAGTTTTAGACGAGACGGTAGATATTCTAAATATTGAAACAGTCAAAACAAAATGTCATTTTAAAACACTATTGCTAAATACTTACTAGTTTATTTTTAAACAATCTTAAATAGATAATATTGTACAAACTAACATTAAAAAAAATGGACTGAATTAAAACCCAAACTGTTGATTAATTAATTTATGAAATGTTTACGATTCTTTTTGATGTCAACGTGGAAGTAAGCAAATTAAAAAACTTTTTTGCAAAAAATATAACCGACTTCACACAAAAAAGTGAAAAATAACTTTCAACTTTCAACCTAAGCAAATAAAGACCAATTCTATTCTATTCTTCTATTCTTCAGAAGTCGGTGACCTTTGTTTGATTGATTTAGTTTTTTTTATCACCGACTTCTGAAGCTAAAGTTATTTTTCACTTTTTTTGTGTGAAGTCGGTTATATTTTTTGCAAAAAAGTTTTTATTTTTCACTTTTTAGTGGTTTATATGTGCTTACCCTTTCACAGCGTAACGGCGTGATTTTATGTTATGAACTACAACAATAGAGAGACATGAGATTTCAGCGATCCCAGTACATTTGCTATCATTTATTGAGAAGTTCCCGTCGCCTATCTTCCGAAGTTCTTCATCAGATCTTTACCAAATTGAAATGGGATCACTCCAAGAACGTACTCTTCCTAAAACTACCCAAATCGCTGCTAGTGTGCCTATACAATTTAAGGAATTCCCTATATTTCTCCAGGATCCCATTAAATGGAACTTAACACATCTAACTGTCGAAATCTGGGTGTATTGTACACTTCTGCGTACTCCCTCAGAGCATACAGGCGTGATGTTACGTCACTATGTTACATAAACAATAAACAACCAAGCGATTGCAGCAATTACTGCAGCTTTGCCGTGTATTTTTGAAGAGTTCCATTTATATCTCCGAAGATCCGCGTCAGATCTTAACCAAATTGAAATGGGACCACACGGAAAGCACCAGCTTTCAAATAAAAAAAGAATCATCAAAATCGGTTCTCCCAGTCGAAAGTTCTGAGGTAACAAAAAAAAAAAAAATACAGACGAATTGATAACCTCCTCTTTTTGGAAGTCGGTTGAAAAGTGTGATTGACTGACGTGTTCTGAAGTTATGTTGACGAATAAAGGATTTCTCGAAAAAACACTGAAGGTATGAATGGAATGAATGAATGAATGAATGGAGCAACCACTAGCCGCTTACAAAATATTCCGTAACACGTATTATGCTGGTTCCTAAGTTCAAATTTCGATCTCTAGGTCAGAAAGGCAGTCGATGACGCATCACGCAACTCGCCCCTGTATAAGGGTCATTTTGTGAGTAACTAGTGACTTTTATGAGACGACGACGATGCTATAGTGATGTCATGTCATATATACGATTGCAATAACAATAAAACATATAAATAAGTAAGTAAGTCGTGTAAGTATATTAATAATCTTAAGATTAGTTTGAAAGCTAAAAACAGTGCTTTGGTGCACAGTTTCGATTCAGTGTCCCTATCGATACTTTGTAAAGATTGAAGCAGTTTTCAAATTAAAGTGTGAGTCATGGTGATCTCTGAGTCTGGTGGAGAGCAGCGGAGGCCCAGTGGTGGCGGCCCCGAATTACAAACAGTAAGTCGTGGGTTCGAACCCAGACAGGCGCATTACTATGTGTAATTTATTTCATCACCGCTGCTCTCAAAACGGTGAAGGAAAACATCGTGAGGAAACCGGCATGTCCTAGAACCAAAAATTCGAAGACATGTGACATCTACCAATCCGCACTGGGCCCGCGTGGTACATTATAGCCCATTCCCTCTCATTGTGAGGAGGCCGTGTCCCAGCAGTGGGAACATTATAGGCTGATGATGATGATGATGGTGATCAGCTTGTCATTGAAATAAATTTAAAGATGAGCCAAGGTAGCCCGCGAAATTCAAATTTTCTTTTTAATTTTGCAATAAAATTTAAAGGTCAGTGTTTGGCTGTATGTCGAACAGTATGTTTTGCGGCTGTAACACGCTTGTATTTACAGAATTATAATCATTAAAATTATCAATACATTCCTTTGACTTCATTTAATAACTTTTTCACGAAATAGCTAGTCACTCAATGGGATTAAAAATGACATAAGAGATAGATAGAGGTATTGATGATATTAATTGTAAACTCTGTAAAAATATATGTATTACAAAACACAACAGTATTTTAAACAACACGCGACCCAGCACTGGCATTTTGAATTTCGCGGGTCACCATAAAATGGATGACGTTCGTTGGCGGCGTAAGGAACGATTTCCTGAAACTGCAGTTATAATAATGCTGCAAATAAATGAGGGTGATCAAACTGAAGATTGAATGAGATTATCAGACAACAACTAGGTATGAACTCTCTTTTAAAATGTTCTTATCAATAATGCCTCATGTTATCTCGTAATTCATCCTTTTAAAAAATATATTTGAGAACATAGATAATCCAATCGAAATAAATACACACTACCTTAAAAATATGTTTGATTTATTTTGGTATTACGTTTGTATGAAAGACGCATGCTACGTCGGCCCCTTCTTCTTTTTAATTTTAATTTTATTTTTTAATTTTTTTTAGGATGGGAAATCATCAAATGACTTCTCCCACTCTGGGCGGAGCGGGAGGGAGTGTCAGACTTTTACTGACTAAAACCCATCCATGTTCCTTCCTTGCCCTTTATGTTCCGGGGCCGCGGTATCTCTTTCGAATAGTCCCGCAGCCCTCCGTCGGCCCCTTTTTTTTTTTTTTTAAGGATGGGAAATCATCAAATGACCCCCCCCACTCTGGGCGGAGCGGGAGGGAGTGTCAGACTCTTACTGACTAAAAACCATCCATGTTCCTTCCTCGCCTTTTATGTTCCGGGGCCGCGGTATCTCTTTCGAACAGGCCCGCAACGTCGGCCCCTTAAGTTTCAATTTCAATCACCAGAACTAAAGGCAAGTACAGGTGATGCATCACGCAAATCGCCCCTGTAAGGGTAAAGTCGTGAACGTCTCGTGAGAGCCGGCAGTGATGGTTGATAACCTATGATGCACAGTTGCACATGAATGAGTCTTCTCATCGATACTTTGTAACATTGATGCACTTTCTGAATAAACCCGTGAGTCATGATCGCGATCAGTTTTGTCATTGGAAAATGTTAAAGTGGAGAGAAAATACAATGTTGTATATTAAGTATCAGTTCTTTTGAACAGCAACGAATTTCACCTAATACGAGAATGATATGAAATTATGAATTATAGTATAAGCAAAATCACAATAGACAACCTACTGGAACACATGGCCTCACTATGAGAGGGAATGGGCTTAAATATCCACAACTAAGGCCCGGTGCGGGTTTGTATATGTCTTAGATTTTTTTCCTTCTTCGCTTTTGACAGCAATGGTGATGAAATAATGAAACAAAACAATGCACCTGCCTATGTTCGAACCCGCGGCCAACCACGTATCCGAACTTGATTCGGGGGAGACAAACATTGAAACAACCATGTGCACTGTGTAAAAAGTAGCTGCAATTACTGTATATTATAATTAACTGACTTTGCAGTGGTTATGATCACGTTATTTTTAGTCAGGTTTCGAGAGGGATATAAATCCTGTTCTTCGCAAATTGGGACCACAGCTCTCATTATATGAATCATGCTTGGTCAATACTGTAGCAAAACTGCAGGAGTTTAGACCTTTATAAGTGAGGCTGTGTGTAACATCAACGGTATTCAATGAAAATCACAATTCATAACTCCATTGATATATCATCATCATCATCATTTCAACCGAAAGACTGCTGGACATAGGCCTCCCTTATGTGTCGCCACATTGACCGGTCCCGTGCGAATCACATCCATTGATGTGTGCATGGTTATTTCTGTGCACATACTGACTTGGCTCGTTCCTTATTGGAAACCAATCCTTCAATCATCTGCCAAATTAGGCATGGTATGTTATGGCTTTTAAGGAATTTGTTATTAAAAGCATTATTAGTTATTCCTATACATAATAATAAATGTGCAGACATTCATGTTTTTCCATTTTCCCTGTTTGTACTAGGTATGTGCTAAATCTATTTGCGTACGTAATGTAGATAAATAATTTATGTCAATACTTACATAACATAAAATATTTACGATGGTCAAACCACCACAGGCAAATAACGAAAAGGCTTAAATGTGATGATAAACTGGATCCTTAACCTTCCATGCATGTTAAAAAATCTTGTAGCATGAATATCTAGGCACCTATAATGGTTGTGAGCGAGTGACTTCCGAAAAGACCCATATCGAACAGAAACGCACTTAATAAAATTGCTCTCCCCATCAGTGCGATATTATATAACGTGTAACGTTAAATTGACCTAATTCTGAGAGAGAAAAATAAAATAGGTTTTATGTGCTGTTTTAGTTTTACTGGCAGGAACTATTATTATCCCGGGAAAATTTAAATTGGACGACAACCATTTGTTTTTGTTTGTTTACCTATTTTGGCGGGTTTGCGCACGTGATGGCTTGACCTTTATTTGAATAAATAGACAGGGCAACATTTTTAATGAAGGCTTTTGAAATGCGACCTATATTAAAAAGTGGTTCAATTTATTCTGCTAGTGATTCTGATCAAACTATTTTCAGGTTTTGCGCATTTAACGTTACACGTTGTATTTTTTTTTTTTAACATACCTGGGATCTTTTAGTGACGAGGATATTGGACGTATAAGTTACAACGTTTTCAAGTTTTTTTGAACACAAGTTTTCAGGATAAGAATGGCTCTTTTTAAACGGTTTTTTGAGTTGTAGAAAGAAAAAAAAAACAAAAAAGTGAAAAATAACTTTAGCTTCTGAAGTCGGTGACCTTTGTTTCATTGCTTTAGTTTTTTTGTCACCGACTTCAGAAGCTAAAGTTATTTTTCACTTTTTTGTTTTTTTTTTGAAGTCGGTTTTATTTTTTGCAAAAAAGTTTTTATTTTTCACTTTTTAGTGGTTCACATGTGCTTGACATACATGAAAAGTGCATACCGTTACAATTACAACAAGCCCAAACACGACTAGGGTACATTGTTTCATTATGGAGTTCCGTGACTCTTGGCTTCATCATCAGATCTGATGGTAGAATGGTTCTTATCAAACGCAAATGCTTCACTTGTTGTAGAAAATACCAAAATCGCAACACGTTTTCATATAAAATTTGAAGAGTTCCCTCGATTTCGCCAAGATTCCATCATCAGATCCCGACTTGGTGGCTATGGGACCATTTGGGAAGAATATCCTTTCCAACAAAAAAAAATAATTCCAAATCGGTTGGCAAGCGACGGAGTTATGCCCGTTAACAAGCCCAAACACGACTAGGGTACATTGTTTCATTATGGAGTTCCGTGACTCTTGGCTTCATCATCAGATCTGATAGTAGAATGGTTCTTATCAAACGCAAATGCTTCACTTGTTGTAGAAAACTTTTTTGCAAAAAATAAAACCGACTTCAAAAATAAAACAAAAAAGTGAAAAATAACTTAAGCTTCTGAAGTCGGTGACCTTTGTTTGATTGCTTTAGTTTTATTGTCACCGACTTCAGAAGCTTAAGTTATTTTTCACTTTTTTGTTTTATTTTTGAAGTCGGTTTTATTTTTTGCAAAAAAGTTTTTATTTTTCACTTTTTAGTGGTTCACATGTGCTTGATAAACATGGAAAGTGCATACCGTTACAATTACAACAAGCCCAAACACGACTAGGACATGACTAGGACACATTGTCTCATTATGGAGTTCCGTGACTCTTGGCTTCATCATCAGATCTGATGGTAGAATGGTTCTTATCGAACGCAAATGCTTCACTTGTTGTATAAAATACCAAAATCGCAACACGTTTTCATATAAAATTTGAAGAGTTCCCTCGATTTCGCCAAGATTCCATCATCAAATCCCAACTTGGTGGCTATGGGACCATTTGGAAAGAATACCCTTTCCAACAAAAAACGAATTTTCCAAATCGGTTGGCAAGCGACGGAGTTATGCCCGAACAAACATAAAAAAAAAAAAAAACATAGAAACATCCGAATTGAGAACCTCCTCCTTTTTTAGAAGTCGGTTAAAAATACCAAAATCGCAACACGTTTTCATATAAAATTTGAAGAGTTAACATACCTAACTGTCGAAATATGGGTATACTGTACACATCTGCGTACCCCCTCAAAGCATACAGGCGTGATGTTATGTTATGATGTTGTGTAAACAATAAACATCCAAGCGATTGCAGCAATCAGGACAGATTTGCTGTCTATTATTGAAGAGTTCCGTTCCATATCTCCGAAGTTCGTGATCAGATCATGACAATATTTCTATGGGACCAACTTGGAAGTATACCCTTTCAAACAAAAAAATAATTTTTCAAATCGGTTCAGGCGTCTTCGAGTAATCGGTGAACATACATAAAAAAAAAAAATACATACAGTCGAATAGAGAACCTCCTCCTTTTTGGAAGTCGGTTAAAGAAAGTATTTGCAGGGGAAAGTGTTGCTTCATACTCCTATAAGTTGGTTGCATGGCAAGGGCGTCAACGTACGGGAAGCGGGTTGTGTTTGTATTTTGTCTACTAGATACGTCAGTCATCAGTTTTATAAATACGTTACCATACCGCCAGTGGTACAGAAGTCGAGGCCCTCAAAACAAACCATCTTTTAAAACAATACCTGCTAAATCATCATAGAATCGTGATCCTTTGGACATAGAACTTTGAACCGTAATTTGTACATTTTTCAGAGATCTAACGCACTCACGATTGACCTCGGGATGCAAGATATATGAACAAATGTTTCTGTACATGATTCGTATATAATTGCATTTACGGTTTGATCAATAATTAAGATAAATGCTTTGTTTGTGCATTTTATTTTAAGGTGCGCTTAGACTGAAATGTCTTGTTATAGGATCACTCGTTCTTTTCACAGTCCAGTTAAGTTGTCTAGTAGTTAAAATACTGGAAATGACAGGGTGTAAACCACCTCATCACGAAGCCGTCAACAAAGCATTCTGTACATCATACTAAGTGACTTTACGCAAAAATTATTGCTGGGAAGCGACTTTTTATTTTGAGGTGAAAATCGTGTTTTGTGATATAACTCAATGTAACGCACTCAAAACAATGGGCTGTGCTGTGTGGATGAATTTAATAGTACGGGGGTCGTGTAGGTGCTTAAATTAAAAATATTACAATAAAAACTTGTATTAAAAAAAAAGATGTCAAAAAGTTGGAACTTTGACCCCCAATATCTCCGTAAAACTAGAAGGTTCCCAGGTTTGGTGTAGACCATAAAAATGATCAGCAATGAAGCGTGAAGAAAAATTTTTGTATAGACTTTTTTGTTTATTTATACCCAAAGAAACGCACAGCAAAATTGTTTGTATAGATTTCCTTACTTTGATTCTTAAAACTAAGAAAATGTATACAAGAAATTTAGCTGCGCTGTTTTGGGTAAAAAATAACGTTGTAAAACAATATGCTGATGGATACATTGAATAGTACGGGGGTCATGGAGGTAATTTAAATTGAATTTTGATCCACAATATCTCCGTAACTAGGGGTTCCCAGGTATGGTCCAGAACAAAAAGACGCTCGCAAAAACTGAAACAACAAGTGACTTTCGGGTTATTTATAGGATTTTTACACCCATTATTACAATAAATAAAAACCTTAGGAACATTTTGCAATCTTTTATTTCAAATAGGTGTGTACATTGTTTATAATTTGCTAAAATAAAGTAAACTTTCTAACTTAAACTAAAAACTTTAAAAAAGCGTCAAAAAACTCCCTCTCAACGTTGTCAACTGGCAATGTCCCCAAGAGACTGGCAGCGTCACCACGCTGAATGGCAACGCTAAGCCTTTGGCCGAGGTAAAAGCCAGCCCTAGGGTCACGGGAAGTGTCAACTAAGCGTTTTGAAATTTCCTTGAAAAGGCTTTGACTCTCGGACCCCACGGTCCTAGAGTAAAACCTTAGGTAAACCGACAACTCACGAGTACCAGTACAGTCTACTTGATCGCAAATCTAAACGCACCTTAAGACATTCGCCACGGGTAAAGCAAAAATCACGTTTATTCTTTAGTTTTTGAATTTGTATGGCGTAACACAATATTACGATGGGTTTCGCAATTCAATCACTGAGCACTAGTACTTTGGTGAGAACCTTATTGAAGTTAGCAACTTACAATCAACCAATTGGTTACCATAATCATTGTGGTCACGATGTGTTCTGACACAACTTGGGTGGCCCAACATGACCCATCTCGGCCAATATAGGCCACGTCCAGTATTGGAAGTATTGCAACATTAATTGATTGATAACCTTTCTATCAGGTCGGCTTATTAATTTCTATGTATATCTAGAGGTGACTAGGAAACTACCGGAGAAAATGTGCATTATTCATTTGCGTGATTGCCATATCAATTGGAAGTCATAAGATAGCCCGTGAAATTCAAATTCAGGTCAGTATCAGACTGTACGTTGTAAAAAACATGATTTGCATTTGTGTAAACAGAAATACAATCATTATAATCATCAATACAACTAAGTTTTTAAATCTTTCCGTATCTCGACGTGTGTCCTCCTTTCGGTTCCATTTTGGTTCCATAATGTTTAACGTGATCAAAATTCAGGATTTAAAAGAATACCTAATTTTTTACGGCATTTTTTCTTTTCACAGACAAACAAAGTAGACTAGTACCTAATGAGTCACAGACCGTCTCCGCAAGAGGTCCTTGACTTTATGTTTAAAAGCCACGAATTAACTTGTAGGCACGTTGTAGTAACAACTGTCTCTTACCTTGTAACTTGTACGGTAACAGTTCTGATGACTCATCTATGTTTTGTTTGTCTAGGTTTTTTAGTTAGAATTATTTTCAGATGTCTTTAAATATGGAACTAGCTATACCTGCTGCTTCACCCGCGTATGCGAACCTGCGCGCATATCCTACTAATATTATAAATGTGAAAGTTTGTCTGTATGGATGTATGGATGTATGGATGTATGGATGTTTGTTACTCTTTCACGCAAAAACTACTGAACGGATTTGGATCAAATTTAGCACACAGATAGTTTATTACCTGGATTAACACATAGGATACTTTTTATCCCGGTAATAAGATCCCGTGGGATAATTTCAAACTTCACGCGGGCGAAGCCGCTGGCAGAAGCTAGTTATATACTAAAACCTTTCTCGAGAACCACCTTATCCAATGATGAAAACAGCATAAAAATCGGTGCAGTCGTTTTTGAGTTTTCATTTGTTCATCGTTCAGTCACGTTACGAACAGACAGACGAGAGAGTGGTTTGTTTTATTATACAGGGTGTAAACCACCTCATCACACTTACGTACATCAAACTAAGTAACTTAACGCAAAAATTATTGCTGGGAAACAACTTTTTGTTTTGAGGTTATAAATCATGTTTTGTGGTAGAACTCAATGTAACGCACTTAAAACTTTGTCCTGGTGGATGGATTGAATAGTACGGGGTTAAATCTTACAAAAAAAACTTGGGTTTAAAAAAAAACTTATCAAAAAGTGGTGACTTTGACCCTCAATATCTCCGTAACTAGAAGGTACCCAGGTATGGTGTAGAACAAAAAAAATATCGCAATGATAGGGAGAACAAGTGCCTTTCGGCTTCGTGAAGAAGTGTTTTACACCCTTTATGTAGTGATATGTGATAGACACCTGAATTGAGAATTTTAGGTCGAGGACATTCATCAAACTCTAATTCAGCATTATTTAAGATCATCTGCCTAGCTTTTTCCGAAACTATGTTGGGGTCGGCTTCCAGTCTAACCGGATGCAACTGAGTACCAGTATTTTATATGAAGCGACTGCATATTTGACCTTCACGACCCTGTAGTTCGATACCCCTTGGTAAGACTGGATGTCAGATTTTCAGGTTCTGACTAGAAGCTGCCTGAGGTTTGGAGGAAGTTCAGTATGAAATGATTGTCACCCATCCACAGACCAACCTCTGCGTGTTTGACGTGTGCGGCAGAAGAGTTTGTTTGTTTGTTTGTTTGGTTGAACGCGCTAATCTCAAAAGTACGTGTTCAAATTGAAAAATTATTTTTGTGTTGGATAGTCCATTTATCGAGGAAGGCTTTAGGCTATATAACATCATGCTATGACTAATAGGAGCGGAGCAGCAATAAAAAATGTTGCAAAATCGGGGGAAATTTTATTCCCTTTGTGAGCTTTTTCTCTCTTATGTGACGCAGACGAAGTTGCATGGGCCAGCTAGTTTTTTTTTTTAAATCTTTATTTATTTACGGGGTTTTTTCTATAAAGAATATGTCACCCCGATGATGGCATACAATTAAATTACATATAATTATGTACCTATACTAAACTAGCCTACCCGCAACCTTATAGCTATAATAATAATACAATAAAGAGTTCTAGCCTCACCGGACAATGGTGAGGCCAGAACGCTATTATAGAAGCCTACATTAAAACTATTTACAAAAGCTTGACTCCTTTGGACGCCCACCCGAGCACATTCCGTCATGACATGATACACATCTTCAATGACTCCACAGACATCACAATTTGGTGAATCGACTTTGCGCATCATAAATGCGAAGCTATTGAGTGGTACGTGACCGGATCGGAGTCTCAAGGCCGTCACAACTTCTTGCCTGCTCATCCTGCCCTCGCTGAACCATGGGCCAGCTAGTTATAAAATAAAGCCCCTCGCCGCGTCTGTCTGTCTGTTTGCGATTAATTCAGAAGCGACTGCACGAATTTTCATGCTGTTTTCACCAATGGATAGGGTGGTTTTCGAGGAAGGTTTTAGTAAGATATCATTTGTATGCGGGTGAAGCAGCGGGTTTCAGCTAGCCATTTACAAAAATACATTTTAAAGATATCTTCTAAAGTTGAATACGTTACCTATACCCCAATTCGGCTGAAAAATGAACATATAGTCATGTTAACCAAGGTTAAAACAACCTTGGAAAACTTAATGGCCCACAATAGTATTTAACTGATTTACAATGAAAGTGCCGCGACTAACAGTGACTATCACGATAGCACTGGGATTTATCTTAATGATATTAAAACGAACTCTGAACATCTAAATATAGAATTAATTAATAACATAAGTAATCATCTATCTATCACTACCTCCCCTACTGATTAATTTACACACACATACAAAATCATTCATAATTTTATAGTCAACATCAGCAAATAAGATATTACACTGATGGCTACAGTCCATTCTCGGTTATTTAACCTCTGACTTACCAACAGTGTAAATCAAAATGATCTTTATTCCTGTAGCGTGGTTGCTGATAAATCCTACTATCCCACTATTATTATAAATGTGAGAGATTGTGAGTATGGATGGGTGTTTGTTACTCTTTCACGAAAAAAGTACTGAACGCATATGAATGAAATTTGACACATAGATAGTTTATAAGTAACCTGAATTAGCATGTAGGTGCACGTTTTATCCCAAGGAGATCCCATGGGACAGTTATCGAACTTCACGTGGGCGAACCCGCAGACAACCACTAAGCGTTCATTATAGTTTTACAGTCACCTTAACATCCGCAAATAAGCCATTACACTGATGGCTACAGTCAATTCACGGTTTTTTAACCTCTGACTTTCACTATTCGCATCGCTGTCAACTTTGCAATGATCTTTATGTCCGCAGCAATGATAGCTGATAGGTCACTGTCGCAGAGAAATCTGTAAAAAAATCAGTGATCTTTATTTATGCAACAATAAGGTTGCCTTTAAATTGCAGCTTACAAAAGCAAAATAAGCTTGAAAGTACTGTACTTCATTATGTACAGGTACACATTAGATGCCCTGAGGTCAGTGTGACTCACCTTTGTTTATGCACGCCAGTGTACTAAGGTTGACAGTGTAAATATTGTTGATGCACGCCAGTGTATTAAGGTAAACCATGACAGTTGATATAAAAGGGGATGTTTCCATATTTCCATTAGTCATTTGTTTGTTTTCAGGGGGTTTTCAGTGCATTACTTAATTATTATGGTGTGTGTAGATGGCGTGTTATCATATCAGTATGTGGGGCAGTTTTAATTACTCATTCGCGATGGACAATCATTAACCGTCATTGCATTTCGCGTTGCTTGTGTTTATACCTTCTTCAAATAACATAAATAATACCCTACCAGAATTATACATTTGGCCACTTTTTTTTCGGATGGGCAATCATCTAATGACTCCTCCCGAAACAGCCGTGTTCGGAGGACCTGGGTCAGGCGAAAGGTGAGGACGCCGTGGTGTCTCTCAAGCCATTCTTCAAAGAGGGGACTTATCGCCACTGTCGTGGCGTGCCCTACAAAGCGCTTTCGTTGGCTTCGTTTAAATCCTTGAAGGTGTAGGCCTGTGCAGTATAGGCAAGAAAGGAGGTGTGACAATATAACCTGCAGAGGGACTCCACACTCACATTGTGTTTGGCACGGCTTGATGATTTGATGATACCGCATTTGGCCAGATTATTTCTACAGCGACAGCCTGGCAAAAGAAAAAACTTTCTATACGAAGCTCAAATTTCTTGCCCTAACAGCTAGGTACTGGCAACAACTTCAATTTCATTCTTATTTTGGCGATAACTATCTAACTGAGAGCCTCACGCCATAATCGGTTTTGCAACTTCAAATCTACAATAAGACAAAATTGTGAAGCAACCATTTTTTCACACGATATCAGATCATCCTTTATTTACAGCAATAGGTACTCTTCAAGATTGGCCTCAAAGATTCTTACTCAATAAACTGTAGCATTTAAATTCAAATATGGAACTGTAGAGCCGCCCATGCATTGCGCAGACGCACACAAGATGGAGTCAACTTACACTTGTCAGCTGCATAATATACACTTCGAGAAAGTGTGACGTCACATGTGACCTTTTATATTTCGTCGCCCACTTGTCTAATGTAAACTGAATATAGCATCCCACTTTTACCATTTTGAACAACATCTTTGCCACTCATAATTAAATCTTATACCGAAACAAATATGGTCTATTTTCTT
Source organism: Xestia c-nigrum (assembly GCA_916618015.1). Taxonomy (NCBI): domain Eukaryota; kingdom Metazoa; phylum Arthropoda; class Insecta; order Lepidoptera; family Noctuidae; genus Xestia; species Xestia c-nigrum. The sequence goes on along the minus strand of OU745261.1, from coordinate 16,935,188 downwards.
GTGATGGATAGAGATAATGTGGGCAAATTTTGGGCAAGCTTTGTCATGCAAATTTATAGCGACACTTTCAAGTCATAAGGTTGGAATTTCTTTAACAGTTGGTGATGCCTGAGTACAGCTTATGTAAGCTCTATTTGATCAGTTAAATGCAATGTGTGAACTTTTCAATTCGCTTATTTGCTATCGGTTTGCATGTCAACAATCAATTAGTATGTTTTGGGTTTTTAAGCTTCGTCCATGTAATACCTATACATTAGAGTTTACTTAGGTGTGGTAATACTGCTCGTTTATGTCACTTATAATATACCATTCCAAACTAGTGTGTCGTCAGCCAGTAAGTGCTTGAGTCAAAGCTTCTTCATGTAGTTGCTTTTGTTATGCTGGTTGATAGGCAGTGTGAGCAACATTGTAATTGTGCTGTAGCATATACACAGAAATTTAGCGAGAATGTCCGTAGAATTTAGTTTTATTTTTTCTCTGTATTTTATAAGTGGATACCTGTAATTGGCTTTCAGACTATTGTACTGTCCTTGATCTGTTTGTATTAGCTGTAAGTCTCCCATGTTATTTAAATAAATAAATAAATAAATAAGAACGTGGTGACATGATTGATGTTTAACAGAATCATCATCCGCCTAGCCTTTTCCCAACTAAGTTGGGGTAAGCTTCGAATCCAGTCTTACCAGAAGCAGCTCAGTACCAGTATTTTACATGGAGCGACTGCCTATCTGACCTCCACAACCCAATTATTACTGGGTAATACAATACTCTTTGGTAAGACTAGTTGTCAGACTTCTGGCTGATTTTAAACAGAATATTTTGTGATCTGAGTCATATAAGTATAAAGTAGGTACTTTACAAAATGATTGGTTTCATTAAGGCTAGTAAACCTGTCTTAAATAACTCTTACTGGGAAGACTATTTAACTAACACAGTTGCAGCCCCACTACCACCGCGCACTATATCAAGTCAGAGTTTAGAGGGTTTAGTTTGAAGGGACGTTAATGGTTTTAGGTGGTGAATTATTTTATAAGGTACACCCTTATAAAATAATTCACCACCTAAAACCAGTAACGTCCCTTCAAATTAACTAAGAAATCAAACGTCTTCATGCATAAACATCCACCCTTTGATAAATCCCAGAAGCTCTAACTAAATCAAGAACGCCGAATCCACTTATAAGTAGTACTTACTAAGACCACCCGCTGACTCACTATTCGTCACGTCACCTCACTAGCATTGAATGACGTGGGAACGTCACTATTTCACGAACCCTTCAGTGAACGAACAATGTGTGTACGTGAACGCACTTACGCGTTAATGGAGGACGGGGTGCATAGCGCGCATAATTTTTACATGACTTGGTGTGCGATGGACTGATAACGTTGTGGAAATGAGTTGAAGAGAGTTTGAGAGCATACGTAGTATAAGGTCTCTTTAAAATAATTAATACAGCGTTCAGTACGTCTAGACAAAAAAATACAAGCAAAAAAAAAAACACTGATTTTGATTTGTTTTGTGATATTTTTTTTGTTCTTCACCAAACCTCCCTTCAAGTTATGGAGATATTGGGGGTCAAAGTTATTACTTTTTGTATTTTTTTTTAATACATGTATAATATTTATTGTAAGATTTTACTTTAAACACCTCCACGTACTATTCAATCCATCTATCAGCACCATGTTTTGAGTGCGTTACATTGAGTTCTTATACCACAAAACATGATGTTTCACCCTAAAAAAAAAGTCGTTTCCCAGCAATAGTTTTTGGGTAATATTACTTAGTTTGATGTACAGAATGCTTGGTTGACGGCTTTGTGATGAGGTTATTTACATCCTGTATTGTGTGTGAATTAAACGTCAAACTGGTACCTACTCCTTTGGGAAATTGCAGATGTTTCTCTCGTCATAGAAACCTCTGATAACAACACTACTATAGTTTCCGCAGTTGATTCGGAATTTGTCCGTACCACTTTGAGTGATTCTGAAAAATGATACAGTAGGACACAACCATTTTCTGTTAGCAATTGTCAATTCTCTTAGTTTACAAGGTTTCTCTCATTTCAGCGACTATCATTGTTCAAATTGAGATGTTTTTTTGGAGGAATAGAATGCAAATGTTCTTAAAAATGGAGTTTGTCCATCAAATGTGTCGATCGACGATCTGGTAGCTCATCTGAAGAAGCCGCAGCTGCCATATTTTAAAATATTAAATATTGTCATGTGGTCTGGTCTCCATGTAATATCCCCATTACTTTTCAATAGGATTACAATTCTAAGGATAATAAAACTTTTTAAAGGCAAGTGACAAAGTTCAAAGCTACCATTGAAGAGACTGGTATTGAAGATCAATCGTTCGTAAGTAAATTCTTTGTGTAGCTGACAATATAGGGGAAAAAGTACCGAAAATATAACTCCCATTAGATCTAATGCAGCGAGGTCCCGTATTTTTTGGAAGATTTTGAACAAAACGGAAAGATTGCAAAAGCTTGACGGTAAAAAATGGTTTTGATCATAGGATAATGTACTTAAGTCACAAAATCTGCAGGAATACCAACATCACGAACAAAATGAGGAACTTCTCTAACGATTCTGACACGGTCTGAAGTAAAAATCGTTTCCAAAGCGTTTACGAGCAGTCAGCCAGTTCGGTACTTGATTTACTTTTACATCATCGCTATTGCTAATAAAATGTGACCTTGTTTAGGCTCTCTGATACAGAGATATTAAACACAACAGTGGAATTATAAAGTCTCCTTAATACCAAATAGAATTAAGCAGCTAAAAACATTGCTTTAGCAACAAGTTAAAAATAGTTTTTTTTTGTTTTTGCGACTCTCGCCCATATTGCAACGTGGTCATAAAGCAACCTTTTCATAACCAAAACGACAGATTCTCGTATAAAACAAAGGACGAACGTCCCATTCCCATTTGATGACTTTAGTGGGACAGCAATGGGCTTACCGTAGCACACCTTTGCCATAACATGGACTTAGGTGTGGCCATGTCATGCAATGTGTGTTCTAATTTCAAAAACATTACCCACCAACCTACTTTCGACGACTATTATGATAATTTTAATTAAAAACGTGTAACGTGTTTGGTGTAATAAGGTACAACATATCAATTAAGAAATATCGTTTTGAAATTCACTAACTTGACTGTTTAACTGGTTTATTATGATAACACTAAGGGCCTGCGCAGACGACGCGACGGACTTATTGTGCGTGACGGACGAAAAGTCTGCGACAAATTTTGCGTGATTAATGTATTTGACTACTTATTTGGCGATCAGTAGGAGCCTTTCCATCAGTAGATCCTTATAGTGGACAAAAACGTAGTGAAACACAATTAAACACGCAGTCGCAGACTTTTGTCCGTCACGCACAATAAGTGCGTCGTCTGCGCAGGCCCTCATACGTATGGTACCTACCTTGCAGCATTTTAGGGCTCACTATACTGAATTAGATATGGTTGTTTAGATTATTGTTGAATGAGGAGCTCGCGGCTAAATAATAACAGCCGCTCGGGTTCATCTTAAGGTTAAGCCGTGTTTGCTTAGGTTGGTACGTGGATGGGTGACCACCCAATAGGTACAAACCGAGTTTCATTGAGAGAGAGAGAGAGAAAAGTATTGTCCTGACTATAATTTGAAGATTTTTGATTGGCCAGAAAGTTGGGCAACCAGTCTTACCAAGGTTTTTCGTATAACTCAGTACTAACTGGGTTGTGGAGGTCAGACAGGCAGTCGCTCCATTTTATAAGACTAGTCAGATGATAATGTTTAGTTTATTGATAGTGATTTTAAACAAGATTGTTTTAAGTATCACGAGGCTAGTATTAAACCACACTGTTGGATCTACAACTCGGCATCGTGAGTCCAAATCCCCATAGTTCAATGATGGTTAGCATACATTTATTCAAGTTGCACAAAATAAATTAATAAAAATGATTTTTAACTACCCATTTGTAACATCGACAAGCAAAGTTTATGAAGAAACCAAACTTATGAACATTCGACAGTTATATATTTACAATACATGTATTTTTATTCGTAAGGCACTCAACAAAAGTATACAGACTAGTTTATCATTTACTAAAGTAAAACAAGTTACCCAACGTAGCAGTCGCCGAGCTAGTTTCCTGATTTTACCAAGAATGCGAACTAAGTTTGGTAAAAAAATGTTAACATTTGAAGGAGCACAATTGTACAACAAAATACCCTCATGTATTAAAAGAGTGCACTCATTCAATGCATTCAAAACTCTTTTAACAAAATATTTGATCACAAATAACACCCTTCCAAACATCTGAATGCATTGGATATAGTAATTCCAATTAGTTTAGTAATTTAGTAAGTAATTTCATAACTGCTACTGTGACGTCTGTGACGAACTTTAATTATAATTTATTGTAAGCATTGTTCTCATGTAAGTGACTTTGTGTCTTTTTTGAGAATAAAGTATCTTTAAACCTAAACCTAAGTGTTGCTTTTTAAAATGAAAATGTAATGAATTTTGCAAACGTCTAATCTTAGCCATTTTATGTTCACTACTAATGCTCAAGAATTTCTATTTTATTATGGCCTCGTTGACTTAAAATTCTACGTATGTTAGTTCAAGTAGGCAATGCCAGTTACGACATTAAGATTAAATATAGCATATTAAACTAAAGCTGTTAATGTTTCCCGTAAGTTGTTCTTGAACTAAACCCAAGTACCGTTCTAACAAGAATATTAAATGTACCCTTACCTACTTATATAACTTAACTACATACTTAAACCATTTACTGCTTACTTACTTAAATTAGAATTCTCGTTATCTCTTTCAAGTTGTCAGCAAAAACACAGTAGGTATTTGTTAATAAAACGTGAAATTTTAAGAGTTGTCATTGAATTTTAGTATTATTATAGAAGGAAGCATGCAAAAAAGTAATAAAATATTTGTCTAGGTTTTTTACGTTGCAAAATAAACCTTGAGAATTCGTGCCTGTTCGTAAACAAATGAATGAGCTATGTCCAAATAATTTTGTATTTTTTTCAGGAAAATCATCGTAGAAAGAAGTATCTTACCAACGAGACTGTTCAAAGAAACACGGACGGAGTATCAAGCTGAAATGAATAAAATAAATAATATATCTTGCAAAACACTTTGTTTTTTACAAAAAAAAAACTACTGGTTTCAAAATACTTACCTGTATTCTAAATAATTACAAAATAAGATACCACAATGCAGTAACCATCCCACTAACACTTTTAAGTAAGTATATTTCAAGAGTTACTAATCTGACGCTCTGTTCCCAACCACTGCAACTCTTGTATTGAGAATTCAGATATAAATTACTAGCTGACCCGCGCAACTTCGGCTGCGTCACATACGTAAGAGAGAAAAATAAAGAAAAATAATCCCCGTTTTTGCAACATTTTTCATTCCTGCTCCGCTCCTAATAGTTGTAGCGTGATGTTATATAGCCTAAAGCCTTCTTCGATAAATGGAATATACAACACAAATCGAATTTTTCAATTCGAACCAGTAGTTCTGGAGATTAGCGCGTTCAACCAAACAAACAAACAAACTCTTCTGCTTTATAATATTATATTATAGTATAGATTGACACACCAGTTCACACCACCACCACCAAGGCTGCCCCATGAGGAGGTGACAAGATGACCAGGAAGTGTACCGCAAGGGATAGTTCAGGGTTGTGCAGGAAAAGAGGTACAGTAATGATTTGGGGGAGGTCTAGCTCCAGCAGTGGGACGGAGTAAGCTAACAAAAACATTGTCCTAGAGAAGTGATTTATAAGTTTTCAAACTTCGAACAGAGGATGACTACTTTCTCGTTTCAAAAAATGAAAAACGATAACGACGACGAATGATGATGACGATGAATTTCATGCCAAACCTTTTGTGAAGTGAAACCATATTTAAACCTAGACATAAATATCTTCCGTCATCATCTGAACAAGTTCCCCCGTCCTATGCTGAGCACGAAACGACTTTATCTAGCTAATCTCCTAGCGAATGTTGTGATAACATCGACGCAAGCGCAGGTTGTGCAATACTCCCATAGAGCACGGAAATGCCACAGACAACACAGAGACGGCAGAAGGTAGTCAAAAAAACTGTGACGCCAAAATTGCGTTGATTGCAAAACTTCTGTCATATACTCATATACCGCCGTCAAACCTGTCAGTTTCTACTCGGCCATTGTCTCGCGATTATAGTATGACCACTTTAAGTTTGCAGTTCATGAATTCAGTTCAAAAATGCATCAATATGTCAAACATACACACACGCCCATCTATTCACACATCTAGTCACATTTATTTTAGATCCTATGTGTTTTCCCGCCTGCACAGATAAGTTGGTTAAAGTGTACAATATTTATTTATTTATTTAAACTTCATGTACAATAGTGGTACATAGGCGGACTTAATGCCACAAGGCATTCTCTACCAGTCAACCATTGGGTCAAATAGACAGCATTGTGATAGAGTACAATAAAAATAAAAATAAATATACCATCTTGTAATCCTAAAATAAACACATAAATAGGTACCTACATACTAATACATAAATAAACATGTAAAATAAACTAATATATATAAAATACATATGAATAGTCCGAAATACGAGAAATCTTTTGATATAATTACAACGACTCTATGAATGACTATATAGTTAACAACTTAGACCGACTTTAAATAAAACTTTTAAGACTTTTCTTGACACTTGAATGTCACTACCAGGAGAGCGCTATTGGTAAAATGAAAACTTAAGTAAAATATCTGAGGAAATTGTATAGAAAAAATAATAATATGGCAGCGTTAGAACTAAGCAGCACCATATTATGGAAACTGTTGATAATGCCCCATAGTAGCCCCATGACGTATCCGTAGTCTGTGTATGCGATATACATATATATGTATATATATAACTCGAATGCATTGTACGGTTTCACCCTTGCAAAATGTTTCCATTTTATTTGTTGTTGCCATTGTGTTAAGCTTAATGTTTTGAATATTAAATTGGATTCTTATCTTTCATCTTTGGGAATTCTGGGAGATTATAATGATTAGGAATCAGTTGCTACCGTATTTGCGTTAACGATACCAATCTGAGGAATATTTTGGAAATCAGTCTCTGGGTTCAGTAAGTGAAAAACACCTTTGGCTGTTTTTCATTGATCTAAAATATTAATGGTGACTTTTAAAAGACTGAACTAAGTCAGTAACTTAGTTCAGTCATTTAATTCGAATTCATAACGACTCATAATAATATTGACTTGTTTGTGACTGTGGGACTAAATCATTAACAGCTGTAATTCTGGACTCCCCTATTATTAATAGGGTCCTGATTCTATTATTATCCCACATTAACCCCATTGAACAATTGAACTGAACCTATTATTTTCGTAACTTTAACAAGACTGATTAGTAACGCCTCATGGTTTCTCAAAAAGTACTTAATTCAATATATTTTACACAATCGAATTTTGACTGAAAACGGACGAACATTTTGACTCAACATTAATAATGGTTACTAAAATGTTACTTTAATCATTTTTCAAATCTTGTTATAGGATTTGTTTGAAGTTTAGAATAAAAATAAAATGAATGAAAGAAATGTCGGTAACTAGTAACTACCTATTCATCTTTACTAACAAATTAATACTCTCCCGGAGGATATCCTGCTGGGACCAAATGATGGATGTATTATGTTTATTTGAATGGTAAAATATTACTTATGGGGTGAGTCACGTATTCGTAAATAGTGTATAATGATTTGAAAGATTTTGGTAGTAACAGACTAAAACAAATTGAGTGGAACAAATATTTGAATTTATTTCTCCTTTCCCAAGGTACAGATCGATAAATAATACAAAGACTTTTGTGGCCAGTCGCTGCCTTCCTAAAATCGGCGAAAGCACCTAACTCTACCATTTCAAATTGAATTTTAACTAATTTGCTAAAACTATAAATTAATTTCCACCTCAATTAATTTTCATTAAATTGAATTGACTCATGCCCTAATCAGACCTTTCAGAACTTTCTCCGTACCGAATTCTAAAAGCAAAAAATACTCTCAATTCACTTTCATTTACCGTACCCCGATTTGTAAGACGGATTCACGAAACAATACACCAACGGGATGCTGACTCCCGCTGCTTTTAACACCCATGTTTCATTCAGCAGTGTTTTAGGGCTCCCAAATCGCAAAACATAACTAATACATACAGTTGTACGATCATTGTTGATATAGTACGTAAGTAAGTACAATCATGTTGCACGACTTTTGCTAACGCTGCTGTACAACATAGTAAATTACCGATGAAGACTGGATCACGGGAATCATCATTTTTATCATCAGCCTATTAATGTTCCCACAGCTGGGACACAGGCCTCGTCTCTATGAGAGGGGCTGTAATCCATATGGGCTATATGCCCCACGCGGGCCCAGTGCGGATTGGTAGATGTCACATATTTTCGTTTATTTTTTTGGTTTAAGGACATGCCGGTTTCCTCACGATGTTTTCCTTCGCTGTTTTGAGAGCAACGGTGATCAAATAAATTACACAAAGTTATGCGCCTGCCTAGGTTTGAATCCATGTTTTACTGTTCGTAGGTAAGTCTGGGCCACCGATGGTCCCACGCTGACCACGGGAATAATTATTGTTAGTACTAGGAATTTCTTCGTTTGTGGTCCCATAAACTCCCTCTGGCTGGGTGTCGTGATGATCTTTTCAACCAGAGCCAGCGGGAACAGCTACGTGAGACTTGAGACATTTATGGAGTTGTGTTCCAACAAAAAATACTGCATGTACAAATACGTATGGGTAATCTTAAATGACGTCCGACAATGATGATTGTTGAAGATAAATGATAACATACGCCGATAAACAATCAATAAGTTTTATAGAAATATAATAGAAATTCTGATTAGGTATTTCTAAAACATACCTACTTCCACATTTTCCTTGTTCAATAAATGTGGAAATGCATTCACTATCAATAATTTCCTTCCTAATTAAAAACTCGATAAAGCGAGTCTAATGAATAATGAAACAATCTTCAATGTAGACCGTTTTAATAATAACACAGCTGCTAGTTCCTATACAATTAAAATTGTAGATAAAACAGGGAAGTTAGTAGGAAGGAATAGTTCTGTATTTTGAAGCGTGTAGCGTGGATCACAAAGGGGTGGTCATATTTAATGGACAGAGGATTATTGTTAAGTAATTGTAAAGTAATAGGATTATTGTAAAGTATTGTTAAGTAAAAGTTGTTAAGTTTGATAAATTGTACCCCACAAGTTATCAAACTTTACAACTTTTTCCATGGAACCACCGTAATCATAAAAAAATAATCCTCTGTCCGAAACACATTCAAATATTTACAAGCAATAGAAGGAACAAGACGAGTTACCTCTGTGCCTCGGAAAGCACGTTAAGCTCTTGGTCCCGGCTGTCATTTGTCCATCTTTGGCAAGCGTCCAAAGTCAGTGGCCCAAAAAGTCTGACAACCAGTCTTACCTAGTGGTATCGTAATATCCAGTATTAACTGGGTTACGTCTTTTTAATCTCTTTAGCTGTTCCATACATTTGGGTCACCGGTCAAGTACCTAGGTATTGCAGTTTTGTATGAGATTTTTTCGACATAACGATGTGAGTTCCATGCATGCAGTGAGTTATTCAGTTTCATCATCATCATCATCTCAGCCGAAAGACGTCCACTGCTGGACATAGGCCTCCCCCAAGTGTCGCCACATTGATCGGTCCCTTGCGACTCGCAGTTTAATGGTCTGAATTACCCCGGACTTACCAATTCTTGATTAGTTTTACCAAGTTTTGATTTTTTTAAGAGTATCGCATTACCCAATGGTAACTGGGTGGAAGTCGGGTAGGCAGTCGCTTCATGTAAAATACTGGTATTCAGCTGAATCAGGTAAAACTGGAAGCCGACCCCAACATAGTTGGAAACACGCCGGGTAGATGATGACAGTCTGTATTAAATATGACAATCCCCCTTACCTGAACTCCCCCTTAAATATGACAACAACCTTCCTGATACATGCTGTATAATTATTAACCACATTAGTAGCCATTCAGACGTGAAGACTGTCGTGATCGTGATATCTAATAATATACACGAAACAATAGGTATGCATGGTAATTAGAAGATCACACCTTCACTTGGATCTTTCCTTGTTTTGTATCTTTGTCATGTGTCGCTAAACATGCATGAGGCTAAGAATTTCTATTGTGATTGAAATATTTTGTTTTAATGTTAATCAGAGTATCATGGGTAGTTTATGTTTCTATTCATGGCTGATGGTTATCTTTGAAAGTCATTTCAATATCATTAGTCAAATGCTGAACATGCTGAACATGCTTAACTAATGTTTCTGGAAAATCAACAACATTATTTCTTTCTCTAACGATAATTATTCATCATCATAATCTCCTGTCGTTATCCTTATTTATTTGGGGTGCGCGCAGAATGATTTTTCTTCCATATTCTCTCATTAGTCTTCAGCTCAGCAGTCACCCCCTTTCTAGCCATATCATTTCCTTTCAAAATTCCTACCTGACAACGTCAAGATCAAGTATTTCGTAGAGATAATGATCCTTTTCCAACTCTTAAAACACAAAAGTTCCGCCTTTCTTTCAAAATCTGAGATGCTTATCACGAGGTAAAAGTCACAAAATATTAGATAAAATGTAGGCTATCAATCCACAGCTTCTCACAATGATATGACATCACAAGAATCAATCATCTCACCAGATACTTATTGACACCAAAATCGCTGATAACACAAAGATTTGATAGTGCAAGGGCAGATAATGAAAAAGAGAAGAATTTTGACAACTGTGATAACGTTTCTTTGAACCGATGATAAGTGCTTTGGAATGCACTGATTCATAAAAACAGAAATGAGAATAAGGACAAAGCATATCTGAACTTGACAACCGTATTTTCAATTTAAAAGATGGACAATTTTTCGATAGTGGTCCTATTGCGTAGACTGAAGTAAACAGTAAGACAATGGCAGGAAAAATAATTGAATAACTTTGTAAACTCCATACTAGCTAACGGGGCTGCCTCAAAGGGTAATCCCCATTAAGGAATAGTGTGAGACTAATGACAACAACAAGTCTAAATGAAGTCTCAGCCTAATAAATGAATCATTGACACGGCAACGAGAACGAATGAACGAAAGACCCAAGCGCAGACGGAAACAATGAAACGAATAGCAATGACAGTTGCAATAATAAAGACCGGTCAACCGCCAATGATAATTGAATGCATGTCACAGTCGATGACATTTCAATCAAGAACTGTCATCTTATTGTATGATCGTTCCTTGTGGTAGAACACGGACAGATTGTAAATTAATAAGCAGATACTACTGTTTTGCATGGTCGATCGCATGCGCAACGACGGAAGGCAAATGTTATTCATTATACATTAATTAATTGTATGGCAATAGTCAGAGTCATTCGACATTGGGAAAATAGTAAAAGTGATAGGTTAATACTCACGATGTAAAATATTCACATGAAAAAGTTAATTTTATTGGAAGATGTTACGTTATTTGATACACTAAAGTGAATTAACATTATTTTCATATCACACCGTATAGAAAGCAGAGTCTTAAGTTATGGGAAAATATTTGATATACCGACTACAGTCATGCACGCGATTGCTAGTTTTGTGTTGCCGCCCGGGATTTTTTTCACAGATCATTAGAGTTATGATTTAACTGTCTGACACGGTTTTGATTTTGAAGGAAATCTTGAATTTCCTCTTTTTCGTTTCAAGAACATTTGGAGCGTGAAGTAGGATTCTTAGCATTCCTCAACACTGAAATATTGTTATTTCTATGCACACTTACTGTATAGGAACTTCGGTGTTTTCATTTGTCTTATTAGCACCAGACAATTCATCAAACTAGCGTATGCCTGCGGTTCGCCTGTGTGAAGTTCGGTAATTGTCCCACAGGATCAAAAGTATCCAATGTGTTAATCCGTTCACTATTTTTTTCGTGAAAGAGTAACAAATATACACCCACCCACCCAGTCTCACAAACTGTCGCATTTATAATATTAGTACGAAGTATGTTATTAGGTTTTAAAGACAATATTCCTTCGGTTCACAAAACAAACCTTTCCAACATATTCCTAATTAACCCTCCTACTAAAACTTTCAAAACCTCAAACAATATTATTTTAACTAATATACGAAAGCCATTAGACATCGCTGTAGGTCTAACAGCGTCAACAGATTTCACGGTGATCGGTCCTACGATTGACAGCCGAGGTGCATCGGGACCTCGAGACACAATAGAAGGCTATTATACGAATGTCCTATTATCTCATAATACGGGTGGGGTTACGCCGGGTTAACTTATAATAGTACGTCTTTAAGATGAATTGATTTGGATTGGGAATGCTGGCAGGGCGGGGCTTGATACTTTTGGGGACATTGACGCCGAATTTGGAAACCGGTGCATTATAAATTGTTGGCTTAGGAAGGAAGTTATTTTATAACATGTCGGTGAAGAAAATATTGCGAGGAAACCGGCATGTCCTTAAACAGAAAAGTCAATGCACCTAAAGCAATGCAAGCAATGCACTTTTGAGTCTAAAACAGATTATAAAAAAATAAAAATAAACTAATTATATCAACCCGAGCGGACGAGAAGATTAGAAGTGAGAACATTGCAGGCTGATTGAGCAAAAGATACCTAAATTAACCGATAATGTCGTACTTCAACCAAATTCCAATGCTGTACTTGAAGACTATAAAATAAAAATAAAATACTTGGCAATAATTCGATGAACATGAATCATTGATAGGTCGACTAACGTGTTGAGGTAGGACACAAACACAAACGATTCTTGATTATTCGAATTGCAATCCAAACAAGACTTATAGCTTGTAATAATAGAAACAAGTATGTCAGAATGTCTTTCTTCACAGCAGCAACAGTTGCAAAGGAAATTGGTAACTCGAACGCTCACAGTCAGTTAGCTAACATCCTGCCAGAACTTGCACATGTTGATATTTTATTGTTAGTAGCTTACGTAACGGATGAAGCTCGGGGTAATGTCACAAGTACTAGTCTATTGATAGGCTCTGACATTTGGATTAAAAAGGACGAGTTCACGAGATGCAATACTGTTCGTAGGTTGAATCGTAAAACTAGATTAGCACATCAGTTTCGCCTTATTCGGCGACTCTGCTTTTGCTGGGAAGAGGGCAACTTGTCTAACTAGTTACTTTTGCCTAGCGTTTTGGATTATACTAAGACTTTCGACTGCATTCATATAATCATTTCGGTAGCACATTTCAATTCAATAAAAAATATTGACACGTTCATATTCTTTAACGTTGATAATCGTATAATTGTCCCTTTTTCTAGATCCTTAGGTTTATCGGATTCATTGTTTAGTTTTAGTATTTAATTTTTGTGTTGTGTCGAATCCTGTCCGGAATTTATCTGGTTTCATGTGACATGAATGTAACCAAAAATTCCCATTTATCCTAAATTAGTTCCACGCATTGTCATTGACGTGCATTCCAGCGTTGGGCATGCATTGGATATTACTACAAATATGTAGTTTTATGGAGTCTTCTAAACTTGGAGCTTCGTTGGAATGGCACCAAATGAATAGATAACTATAAAACGTTGGCGACGAGCTCTTTTATGTCTCGTCAAATCACAGACCGACCGCCTCATACTTTTTTATTCAAGTAAAAATTGTATGACCAACATTGGAACGCACTGGGCGCCAATATTTATTAAAGGTCCTCAATAACGGATACTGGCTCAAATATTTGGACCAACGGGAGAAACTTTCATTCTTTATAATTAGTCATAACGAAATACCAACTCAAGTATTTTTTATTACCACCTAACATTAATATCGATACATATAGTATAGAGAAAGTCGTGTAATTAGAAAACGTTTTGATGAATAAGATGTAAACTTACGTAATTAAATGATAAGTTACTCGTATAAAGTTGCTAGCAAATTAATTATGTCTGGTAACCTGTCAAGTTGACTATCAACGAACTATGGAGTTTCTTGTTGATCAGAAATTACATTGAACTCATTAAGTGGCAATAAATTGTTTTGGTTCATGGACAAAAAACGGCTTCTTCCACTTTGTAAGCAAGTTTTTACTCGACGAAAAATCGTCGATTAGATTTTAAAGATAATTTCGGATAGGACACAAGTAATTTAGTACAAACTGCATTGAAGCACAGGATCCTAGGAACCAAGAAACATTATACTTGTATTAACGATGAAAGGAACCGTCTGCAGGACACATGTTGAAATACTGATAGAAGCTGCCCGATAAACAGCACTTAACGTGAACTGAATCAATGGCCTGATTCATACAACTTTATATCTTTAGTCGAGCTTGCATAGTAGAGGATATTACTGGGAAATGTCATGCGTTATCCGATACTGTATGCCGAATTGATTAATTTTATCCATATTCATCTGGTGAAACTTAAAACTTATTTCCGTGCCTATACAGTTGCTAAAAACTGTAGTGATTAAAGATTGCAACAATATCATCAAAATATCATTAATTAATCAACGCGTCTATCGTTTCGTATGCGCGAAGGTTAATTTTGCATTGTTAACGACAATGAGTAATTCAGATAAAAAGAGATTGTTGCATCTTTTATGATTAATGGAGGATCGAAATAACAGTCACCGGACAATAGTCATCTCCCAAAAAACTATGTAAAACAAATTATTCAACTGTAGTTGTCCCCGACACATCTCAATAAGCATCAAGCGACCATTAAAGGAGCATCCGAATCCGAACTATCAATTCAAAAACTAGAAAAAAACGCTAAAACTATTATTCATTTCTTGTCCAAAGACACCACCCTAAAAGTTTACAATGACATAGATAAAAGTGCAAAAGTAAACAAGAAAGTAAAGGCGTCATTAAAGCGACACGGTGACGATAAAAAATTGAATCCTAGTAGGGGACATCTGACGAAGGTCGGTAGAGCACCCGTGGGAATGATCAGGCCATAGGGAATTTGCATCGACTAGATCCCGTACTACGAGTGCGTTTGACGATGAATAAAATAACTATTGTTGTTCCTTAGAGGATGGTAATGAAACGGAAATATTTGCTATTGTTGTTATTGTTAGTAGTTATTTAGCGGTTAGTGGCGGAACCGGTTTTTTAAATAACTCGGTTTTTAATTAGAAGATAGGTTGGATCGTTTTTAATTTTTATTTCTTAACCGTGGTAATTGGAGATATGGTTGCTTTATGCATTTGAAAGGTCTCAAGGTTATGCAAATATGCATGTCTGTAAACTACAAGGCTAATAAAATGGTTTCTATTTCTAAAAGCACGCAATTTAATAAAATTCTTAAGTATTAAGTAATATTTAATGGTAATTGTCCAAACAATCATAGCATTTTTACGCATGTTACACAGTAAAGAATTCATGAATATTCATATTGTGGTTACCAAAATCTTGTTGCGGTCACAGTACCGCGAAATGTATGAAATAGCCTTGAAAAATATCATAAAAATTGTTTGTAGGTTGCAGTTATGCATTGTCATTCATTTCTGATATTATCGCTTTATATTGTTGTCTTGTGATTAGTTGTGATATATCGCGTACTTGAGTACTCTCAGAAAGTTTTTTATCTTGTCTGTTCATCCATTCATTTTCTAAAAAAGCCGGGTATCACCGCTACATTAAGATGAATTTCAACTATTTCATCTAGTGCGTGTCTTTTTACTTCTTTAATGCTTTTTTTACTGATGTTATTTTCTAGAACGTTGTCGTTTTTACGGTTTCTCATCAACTTAGCTTAACCAAATATTTGCCCGTCATTAAAAACGTTGCCAGCTATTCAGTAATGATTGCAAACAGCGTTAATGAGTGATTGCCAAACAATACAACAGCTCCACCGTATCTAAATGGTACCGATGCAGTGTTAGGCAAATAATGAGCCGTAGTTTTGTAACTATGAGGCGTATGAGTAAACTAGTCTCCGTCCGAGGCTTCACCCGCGTTCATTTGTTTCACCCACTCCTTTTTAATAAATGATAAAGTAAGTTCCAGATATCCCTTTGTACGAACAAAACAAATAAACCATGTTTCATTTTTCATTAGATTTTTTTTTTTAACGTTTTTGCCAGCAGCACTTCTTACTTGCTTCATTAGTAAAATACACCCGTGCGAAGCTGTGGCAAATTTCTAGTATCTTTATAATAACTGATATTCAGATTATAACAGTAAAGTTTCATCTGTCAATGTCAATACGTTTTGAATTTTTGGCGTGGAAGAGTAACAAACATGCATCCATACACACTCACAAACTTACGCGTTTTACTATTAGTAAAGCAAATACGCGAGATTTTGAAACGAGGCGTTAATCGGTATGCACTTCATTAGGTTAAATTATTCCTAATAATGTGGCAATTATACTCAATGGTGGTGATAAATATTTGTTCATTTCGTTAATTTTGTAAGTGCTTAACTGCTGAACGTGGGCGACTTGTAATGTCTCGTAAAAATTTTGTGACTTGACATAATCTTTGTGACCGCTATGTTAACAGAGTAATAGGTATGTAGTAGTAGTTAGTAAATTAAGAGTCCCATCTTATCAAATACTTTAGAGATTATCAACAGAGCTTTTGTATAGGTAGATAGAATTTGATACTCCCTTACATCATTGCTCTGTTCTATGGATACGATGGCGGTCTTATCGCTAAACTCTACTGCTAGTAATCATCTTTCTTCCCTTGTCTCATTATATTTGGGGTCATCGCAACACGTTTTCTTCTTGCATTCTCCCCTGTTAGACCTATCGGCATCATTTACTCCTTTCTCTTTCATATCATTCTTCAAACAGTCCACCCATCTCTTTTCTTTGGCGTTGTTCTTCCTCTCCTCTACTTTAGTGCAAATATGTAAACTAAACTGTTTAGGCGAATAAAGGCAAAAGGACCCGAGGTACTACGGGATTAATATACTTGAGTCCAAATTAACCCAGGACACATGCCGACAACATTAGCGTTAATAAATGAGGTTATGAGAAATGCTAGTGTGCAAACATTCCAAACAGATGGATAGGAACACGTAGCGCGAACAGTTCATGTGGTTCTTAAAGTATTAAGAACCACATGAACTGTTCGCGCTACGTCGTCCCACGCAAATTGTTATAGTCTTGTTAGAGTCAACTGAGACAAATTAATTAATGTGTATTCGTAATTGTTGTTCTGGTATACTGACCTATGTGTGTTCGTGTAATAATTGCTGTAATCGTTAGCGATATATTTGTCTTCGAGTGGAAGTATCATGGTCAATTGGACGTTGTTTTAGATTGCTTATTGGTTTATTCAAGTCCTTGCTGCTTGGGGTTATCCCAAATACTACGTGTCGTCAAATATTTTTAGAATAGCATTGTCATCTTTGGAAGGTCTATTCTTGATTATTAAGTGCCAGTTAAGATCGCAAACAATGGCGGTCATTGCTCTTTCCCTAATATCTCTTCGTACAAACCAAAACAAATGAACCATGTATCGTTCATCATTTAAAAAAAAATTGAAGATCACGATAATTGACGATTCAATTATAGATAGATTTAGAAATATGGCTCTGTAGTGCACTAAAAAATTGAATATGAATTGCAATTAAAATCCTAAATTTGATGTTGTAAACCTTTCAGGTGTAAAAAAGGCATTTGGTAAGTTCCCAACCTGTTTAGCTAAATCGTGCATTCAAAACATAAACGGCCGTTTTTGTTACAAATGCACGATTTAGCTAAACAGCTATATTTCAAATGTTGATAAGGTGTTATAAAATTACGTTATTGCCTTTTCTACAGTAATAATAGACCACATTTTGTATTTTTGATTCTATTTACGAGTTATGACATTTTTTCGATTGGCGGCGCTAGTGGACTGTAAGAGGGCTCTTAAGTCGAAAGAGGTCCTTCTGGAACTAGACCTCCCTTAACTCCCTTTACTTGGTCGACCGGTACTCATAAAATAATTATGATCTAATTAAAACAATCTAAAGGGCCAGATAAGAGGTGAAGGAAGTCTATTGAAGCCTAGTCTCTAGAACCGCTTGCAATACTTACGTGTCTAGATTTTCCAAGTGAAATATCATAATATAACTGGGAAATCGAACAAGGAAGATCTTAGATCTTTGCCAATCATCTACGTTCTAGCAATACTTGCTGAATGTTAATATACTCCTCTTACGTGAGCAGCATTAAATATTTACTTTTTATCAAGCGATCTGAAAATATTATAATATCACTCGACTGAGTTTGCTTGCGGGGAGTTTCACAGAATGATGATGTTTTTAAATTGAGGTTTATGGTGTAGCTATTAGAGAAACTCAAAACAAAATAAAAGATTATGTTTAAGATCAGCACACACACACACCTTAATTGCCTCTTCGTCATCAAAAGGCTAAAATATAAAAGGAAGAAAACTAAATGTTTCATAATTCCAGCCGAAGTTGTCTATTTTTGGTCTTAGGCGTCGTTGATCAGTCTCGTGCTTCTCGCAGAATCCCGAATTACGAAATCACACGTAACTGACATCAATCGAGATGAAGTAAGGAAGAGGGTGAAAAGGTGAAGATACTGAAGAGTTGGTTATGAGAAATATCGATAAGTCCGACTTACCAGCTTACCTCTAAAAAATGAAAAATAACATGGATTATCGAAATCCGCTCTATAGAGCGGATTTCGATAAAATAAAATAATATATTATTTTCTCTGAAGTCTAAAGTTCGAGATGTGGACAGCATCGAAGACTCAGAGTTTTTTTTTAAGAATAATCTTGTTATTGCATTAGCTTCATCATTTTCAATTAAATTATAGATGGATATGGAAGATAGATTACGCATTACTGTATACAAAACTTCCCAATTACATAATAATTCAATTAAAAGTTGTACATTATCTACGGAAATCGCAGTTTAGGGTTCCGCTAGTGCGAGTAATTATATGACTCCATATCCCATTACTTTATGATCATAGATATTTAGCAACAGTAATTAAAACTTCACGGGTAATACAAAAGATCGTTTATCTAGAAGGTAATAATAGATGGCGGAAGTTATTTCCTTTTTATTATAGGATTTTTATGTGCATTCTACGTTTATATTGTTAATTTTATTTCCGAGTTCACGAGATAGAACGTAATGGTTTTTGACCATAAGAAACTTATGGTATTTCGCTGTACAGTGTTACTATTACCACTCATGTTACGTCACTGATTGGTGTATTCCCGCTATCCTCACCGCCTGTGTCTCCACTGGTGGGGACAGCAAGAATTGATAAAAATAATAAAACATTATTCCCATTGTCCCCACTATTCCATTCCCACTCCTGGGGACAGCGGGAATACACTCTGAACCACTCCAAAACGACGCGACGCTTCTGTATGACGCTCATCAACAAGAAACTAGTGAGAGACTTCATTTACCAGGAAATTGTAAAATATTTGTGTCAAACGTTGAGTTTTGCGCCTGAGTCATGTCATAAATCATCCGTTGTTACTTTCTTACCCAACAGCATCAGTTGGTTCACCCCTATGATTTTATCAGCTATCGATATGTTATCTGAAATCTCTGATTCTGTGGAACTGTCAGATGTCAATTGTGGAGTTTAGGGCCGGTTTATATCGGAGAGAGGTAGAACGGTAGAACAGTGTCCAGGTACATCATGCGAACAAACCGTATTAAGACCTCGTATGATAGTAATACTTTAATGTTACTTCAGTGTGTGAGAAGAAGTTATATAATACGCCCAGCTCAATCTTCTTGGGAAGTGATAGAAAATGAAAAAAAAAACGAACAGAATAATAAAAACGTATGTTTTTGCAATTTAAAGCCCGAAGGCAGAATTATCTTTAAAATGTACCTAGTATTGTGGAAAAATATCGAGACAAGGCCTTCCCATAGACCCGGCCGGGGCTGCGGGATTGTTCGAAAGAGATACCGTAGCCCCGGAATATAAAGGGCGAGGAAGGAACATGGGTGGGATTTAGTCAGTAAAAGTCTGACACTCCCTCCCGCTCCGCCCAGACTGGAAGAAGTCATTTGATAATTTCCCATCCGAAAAAAAAGGCCTGCCCATGGAGTGATCTTAAATAGGGCCAAGTTGACATAAAGAATAAATGTCAACTGGTTTTTAATGTTGCGAAGGAGGTGGCGGAACGAGAGAGGGAGAGATCCTCTCTTCCCGGCCGCCGCGGGAGACGCAACGGGCGTCGGGGGCTACGTGGTGGCTACCGGCCACCGTAGATGCGGGCCTGTGGACGGCTGGCTATGGACTAGCTAGCCGTCCGGCCGTCTAACGACGACGACAGGCCGTGTCGACGGCGCGTTCGTGTTCCACGCGCGCCTCAAAGAGATGTCAGCAAAGGAGAGGGGCCCGCAAGGGCCGAAGCCTGCCGGGGTTGCGGGCCTGTTCGAAAGAGATACCGCGGCCCCGGAACGTAAAAGGCGAGGAAGGAACATGGATGGTTTTTAGTCAGTAAGAGTCTGACACTCCCTCCCGCTCCGCCCAGAGTGGGGGGGGTCATTTGATGATTTCCCATCCTTAAAAAAAAAAAAAAAAAAAAAAAACTGGTTTTTTAATGTTGACTTTTGTAAATCTACGTGTTTGTTTGGAGTACATTGCTATGACAAATATTGCAATTTGCTATTGCAATGTACTCCAATTTGAGTTCTCCATTATCAAGTTATAATCAAGAACTTTATTACTGACCTTTTTTAAATACCAGTCCAGCAATTTAACTTAGTTAGATAGTAACAGCACAGTAGATGTAGCTATGCGATGACATTTAGATAGTCCTTAGAAAGATGAAAACTAATTGTGACAAAAATAAACTTTAAAGTTTAATCTTTCTATTGGATCAATTACATTTTAGTTGATCATTTTTTTACTATATCAGCTCCAAATAAGGATCAGACTAAGTAAGCTTTGCTTTTATGGTCTGTCAGTGTACACTAAAGCCCAAAAAGCTAAAATAGACCATTTTTCACATTTATACCAACAGTTCATATTTGCCGAAGGTCAAACTTTTCTATGAAACGTCCCCATAAACGGTAATTTCATAACACCTAACAGAAGCAATACATCGGTAACTTGTACTAACGAGACAGTGACATGTAAACCGTCCCATGCAAGTGAAAGTCCCAGCTGGTACACACTCATTCATCACACAACAACAACCGCGTAGGAGTGTGGTGGGACCACGTGGAAGTTTAACCACAGAAGGCTAGTGATAAGGTTAAAAAGAATGTTGGATTGCTACTACCACAATTTTCAACATAAACTTTTCGGTGGTTTATGTCAATGCAAAACATTTTTGAAGTTTCGTACATCGAGAAGCGGTTAACAGGGGTCCGGTAAAATATGCGACTGAAGGACCTTTCAGTTCATTGACAGATGTTTTCGAGGAAAAGGATATCAAGTTTAGTGTGGACACTTCTGTTTTAAGTTTTCCTTCCTACTAGTTTTCCTTGTTGGACTGTATTATTTCTGACGTCATGCGGCATATCCGGCTCGAAGGACCAATATGAAATCTCATTATTAAATTTAATGACGTCATGAGTGAGAAGTGATAAGTGGCATTAGGTTAAATTGAGGAAAATAATAGTATAATATTGTAAATCATTATGCTCAAACTACATATTTCGTTTTTACTAATTGAATTGCTAATGTCCAATACTTTGTGGTAATGACATTAAAAATTGTCCACAATCGATTAATTCCCCCTTGGATGGAGTTGTCCTTCTGGATCTCATATCAATCGGACCCAAACGTCCATTATGCCATCCATCTGTCCATCTACAGCGTTAGATTCCATTATTCTGTAAACGGGTGTGTTGCAATACGGAACCGTTTACAATTGAGTTTCGGAAATATTTATGATGTTTGGGTAATTTTAGCGCTTTATTGCGTAAACGAATGATTTTAATGCGTTTGTGCTGTAGTCGTTTCTGTCTTCAGAACATTAAAACATTTTGTGGAAATAGAAGCTTTTACCGTGGATAGTCAAATTCCGTAAGGGTTAAGTATGACAAATAATTTTGTGGAACTTCCGCTTTATGCAGAAATTAATTAATCTGTGGATAAGTAGTTCACAGTGACTATGAGGAAAATGAGAAACAAGGGTGGGCGTTATGATGGTTGTCTGTTGATGTAATTTTGGGTTGGGGGCAACTCGTCCACTTCGAAACTGGGACCAGGGAACAGTTGCCCCTTTTTAAAATTGAAACTAAACTATTGTTGATTTTGAAACCCCTTCAACTATTGTGGTGTTCCATAATGCCAAAGGGAGAGAGCGGCCTTGAAAAGTTGGTCATTGTTAGCAATACTGAAGGCAAGAGAGCACGAGGCCGGTGGCCAACACGATGGTCCGACCAAGTAATGCTATGTCCTCAAGCACGGTAGGTGGTGGTTTGACTGGAGTCGATGGAGGCAGATAGTACGTTTAAAGAGGTCCAGTGACCAGGATTCTCAGTAATGTAGGACTGATTGAAGAAGAAGAAGCTAATGTGATAAAAAATCTAAAGGCACCAGTAAAACAAAAGTTAAGGTCGTTCATAAGTAGTCTTAACAAAAAATAATAGAGCGTGCATATTTTGTATATTAAACCCGCTTCGCTGCTTTACGAGTAAACTCATGAGGAATGTTACGAAATTACCTACTTTGTTTAAAATAGCAGTAAGGAATGTAATTTACTTTGTTAATAATCACTGGTTATGTTTACATTGTTGCGTCAAAGCATCACATTTGATCTAGAATATGAATTTGTATAAATTATACTACAGTAATAGTCACCACCATGCTGCACTGCAAACTGGGGAACACCAGCCTAAAATAGCCAACAAACAAACTAGCCATAATGCGTAAGAGAAGCGCTTCCCCGCTCGCGCGTCTCCGTGGCAGTACCAACAGTATTTTGAGTGTTTTTGCAAATAGATGGGAGTCTCCAATGCTGCGACATTGGATGAAACTCCACTGTATATAATTAAACCGTTTTGTTTTGTGTGTGTATGTATGTCTACTAACACTAGTTTTTTAAGGCCATTGTTACTAACACTATGGGCGTTGCCCGAAATAAACGTTATATTATTATTATTATTATTAAAATGGAGTAGGATGGATCGTGATCCATCCTACTCCATTTTAGGCATTTTAGCCATTCTCCTGCCCAGAAACCAATTTATTTGAACTCAGCGTAACATATCTTCTTCTTCCATACGTCACTAATATTCATCATATCAGCAGTCACCTCCTTTCTAGCCATATGATCCTCCACAGTTTCCTCTCTAAATCTTCCATAGTGAATGACTAATCGACCATAGTCTCCAGACACTTCCAGTGCCAGAAGATTAACAGTGCTACCAAGATCGACTTAAGAAGAGTTGACACCGCAAGGTCTGGTTTGAGGTGGCTCGGGAATCAATTCTGGGTAAAACGGGGGAGACCTTTTCTTGAGTAGCAAAAATTTCAAGAATAAGATGAGCCCAAGATGATACTGAAGCCCTGAGACAGATAGACGGGGCTGTGGCAGACCGAGAAGAAGATGGTGGGACGTCTTGGATAGCTTCCTCTGTCATTGGCGAGAAGAAGAACACCATTGTGATAAGTGGAAGGAAAGGGGGAAACCTTTGCCCAGAAGTAGACAATACGGTCTTATTATAAAAAATCCAACCGAGTAACATATCATGGTTAAATATTAAAAGCAAAGACTTATCAAACAAGATCGATCTAAGTGTAATAGAATAAATAAATAAATAAATATCGCTGGACATTATCACACAGCGCCACCTAGTGCCACACTAAGCTAAGCTTGTGTCGTGGACACTAGATAGTTGATATACTACATATATACTTTTTTTGTTTGTAAATACATACTTATTATACATATAAACATCCATGACTCGGAAACAAATGTCGATGCTCTTCACAAAAATAAACTCGTATTTGAAAGTAAAAGCATGCGAGTTGACCCGCCACCGCCAAGCCAACATGTTAACCGTTTGTAATTATCGACGCCATTCATGACACAAACGATGCGCCCGCGCCGCATCCCATCACTCTCACTTTCTGCATTGTAGACACGAGAAGGTTTAGAAGGGATTTGAAGACAATTTTGATTATTCTATGGCTGATCTAGTAATGACAATTTTATACTGTGTCGTGTGTTGTGTGACTGTCAAAAAGAGGATAGGAAGACAGATCGGAAGCGAAAGGTGTTGAATTAAGGGGCCGGCGGAGCATGCGTTTTTCACACCACGTTTTTGAGGACCAAAATAATATGAAAATCAAACGTATTGTTAAGGAAATGTGTATATATTTCGATTGTATTATAGAATAACTATGTTCTCAAATGAATATTTTGAAAGACCAATGATATAAAGACGAGATATGAGGAATTTAAAATTTCTATAGAAAATTTAGTTTTTTCATTACTCTTGTTTAAATCAGTGTTCATTCAAAATATGTATTTGGGAACCTATATATTCTGTAATCCAATCAAAATAAATACACACTATCTTAAGAATATGTTTGATTTACAATTTATTTTGGCATTACGTTTGTATGAAATTCGCATGCTCCGAGGGCTTTTAAGTGTTGTGCCTGGCCTTGGAGAGGCCTATTTCCAGGAGGATTTAATTATTGTTGTTTGATGTTACATCAGCTTCCTCTGGCTCTTACTTAGCTCATGACTAGAAATTTTAACTGAAGAAAAATAAGATTTATAAGACACTGACGAAGCTATGTGTTCAAAAGGGCAGGTTTATAACTTCAATTTTGCTACACACAATCAATAAACAAGAGCAATTAGAGACACTGGGATACCCGTTGTATAGATAACGGTACAGCGGTAAAGACCGGTGATATGACCTCTTTACTTTTTCAGGCTAACTATACCCCTCAAAATCATTATCATCATCATCATCATTTCAGGCGAAATACGTCTACTGCTGGACACAGGCCTCTACCAAGTTTTGCCACATTGACCAGTCCCGTGTGACTCTCATCTAACGGATTCCCGCAACCTTCACCAGGTCATCGGTCCACCTAGTTGGAAGTCTTCCAACGCATCGTCGACGGTCGCCACTCCAGAACTGTTCGTCCCCATCAGCCATAAGTTCTGCGAGCAATGTGCCCTGCGCACTGCCACTTAAGTTTGGCAATTCTTCGGGTTACGTCGGTGACCTTGGTTCTCTTGCGAATGTCTTCATTTCTGATTCGATCACGCAAGGCAACCAAAATCATTCGAAATATATCGCGAGAAAGATACTGATACATTTTAACCTAACTAAGACAAAGCCTGAGGCAACTCGTTAAATTATAACGAATAAGAAAGAAGAACATTAAATAGAAAGTCAGTAACTAGATATATCATTCACCTAACAAAAAAACCCGTAACAAATGTGATAGATGAAGTGTGCTCCCCTAATGGGCATATCCATCAAGATCACAGTTACAGACATTTTTCAATTGAATCCAAGTATGCCATTTTTGGAAATGGCAATTTCTACACAATTTATCAATTAAATTGCAACGGTGAAGGAAACCCACACGGGATTAAAGGAGGTCGGTACTGATGCGTAGCTGTGCTCGGAGATGATAACATTAAAATGAAAGCCACAAAGTAGGTGTATATTATGGATTTGTAATAAATTGTTTTATTGAGCAGGGTGTGTAAAGGATATTAACGTGCATTTTGCCACGAATTCAGTAAATGATTCTAGAGTCTAGAACCATTTACTGACCAAAAATAATTAGCTGTTACATCTTTTTAGCTACGTAATTAGTGGCTTTTGCAAAAAAGCAACTGTTTCTTCGCTGTCTATAATAGCATCATGTACTTACTGACGACTAAATTCATTCGTTTCGAAGTCTCTAAAACCCTGTAGGTATCGAATTCCCTTGGCTCAACAATGCGCAAAAACCACAAATATAGCTAAGGACGAACGGCCAAAATCTGATAACCGCAGAACTTGACGACACAAATTGAACTTCACAAGAGCAGTCAAATGTTTCACCCTACTTATCAATAGAAATCAAAGCTGCTTTAATAGTTCTTAAAACTCGGTTTCTCGTCTATATTCTCTGTGGTCTGTTCGGGCCTACCACGATTGTTTGCGGTGCGCTTTGTTTGCCTCCGCTTGCGTCGTGACGGCTTGGCTCGTGAAAAAGCTGCACTTTCACGATTTGCGGTAGGGCTGTGAATTCCCTAGAGGTATATCGGTTTGTAATCGATTCGGACAAGGACGTTAATCGATGTTCATATCCTAAAGTGAATAGTTGCATACTTACTCGTAAAAAAAACTTAATCCTCTATTAGTAAACGGCCTTTAAAGACACACCGACATTATTTTCCTGATTTATAATACGATGTGAATTAATTATTTTATGTTGCTGTGATCCTATTATTACAGGCGGTAACTTGAATACTTTTATTCGATTATCGCCTCAATAATTTAATTTAATTAATTCCAATCACGATTTACTACTGTACAGAATCGATTTTGTAATTGATTAATTAAATCATTCGATTTGGGGTTAGTACAAGAGCAGCCCTATTCCATAACTAATTGCTACCTCAGCTGGTATTGTTCTTGTTATTATTTCGTTTTTACGCAATTGCGATTACAATCGCGACTGTTAACGCGGTTACACAATGATAGTCGCAAGTCGTGTTGCTACTTTTTTTTCAAACCATGTGAATGAGTTTTCATTGATTCTCTTGTTACGTCTAACAACGTATATTGTACAATGGGGCTCATTATGTTTTTTATGTGTGTTTTAGTAGTTTCAAAATGAATTTTCTCTTGTGTGAATTTTCTTGAGTAATTAGCTGGTAATTATTTAGCTTAATTTGATGAATGACTTTCATTTTTAACTAAAAAAGGTCCAAGAAACACTTTTGGAAAAAAAGCCATCTTCGAATGGCAGTTGAATTGAACTTGACACGACAATTTTTTTTCGAATAACAGATCATAGACTAAGAGCTAGTAAACTATTTAAGTAGGTATTGGAGTTGTACCATTCTTACTAACAATACAATTGGCCAGTGCTGTAACTAATCTTGTATTTTTAGTTCTATGTAGATTGTAGGTATGGTATAACACATTGTTTATAGTTACATTCTAAAACAAAATCTAGATTAAAAAAATATAGCAACACCCTTCACTGAAAAGGTCTGCAAGCCCACAAGTTGTTATTTACCTTGTCTTATTAAACTTATGACTCCGCAACTATTATCTTCTAACCACACTAAATAGACCTTTATCCTATTTATCAAAAGTTAAGAAAATTCTTAATCTTGTCACCCAATCTGAGTGTTGAGAGGTCTTTGTAAACTGGTATATCTAAAATGTCATTGTGAGACACCGGAATCGTATGCGTAAGCGCAGCCGTGCAACTGCCATTTAATTTATTTAAGTTAATTTACAACGTTAAACAATGTTGCCAAATTGCTGTGTTTGATAAAGTAAAATCCGCTAGAGGTTAAAGTTTTAATGAAACCCGAAAAGAAATATGTGAAATAAGTAGAAGAGTTTTTTTTTATAAATGTAAATTGGGGCTTGATTTTTTGGGTACCTATCTCAACTTGCTTTTATGCGAAGAGTAAACATGACAGTTTTCTTTTACAAAATCTGAGTGACCACCATATTTATAGTTTCATATTAAAAAAAAAAAACTAATAAAACTTAAACAGCTTCTATTTTATGTATGGGAAATGTACCAGAAATTTAAAACGTGTTACGCATACTTACCCGAACTTTTTGTCTGCGTTTTTGCTTTACTTGGGTAATTTTTTAACGGTAGAAATACCAGGATTCCCACCAAGAAAGACAACATTATGGCAACACCGACATCTCAATGATTGTGTAGTATATATGAGTAGTCCTTTGTCTCGTGTGTTCTCGTAACATAAATGTAATCATTCTGTTTTACCCCTAGTTGTGCCATTGTTGTACCGACGGATATAAAACCAGATTTGATCTTGGATAACAATTAAGCATACATGAATACATGCAAAATATGTTTACCTACTTACGGAAAGTGTATGTCAGTTAATCTGATGCTAATTGTGGTCCCAAAGTCCTATTGTAAATCTCGAAGTTTGTTTTTAAATCTATATTCACATATTAGATCCTAGAACCTGTTATTAGATCGGTATCTACTTATTTATTCTTAAAGAGTGTTTTTGTTCAACAATATTACAACATTGTCCTTATAAAATAAGAAACCGGTCTGACTACCACCGGTCCGTAGAAATTAAAAAAATAATGTTTATCTACTTAAATATCATAAACGCTCTCTAATGCGTTCAAAAACCATAGGCAATGACCAGCATTAACAACCAGCAGAAACAAACGGAACTGTAATGAACTCATAACCTACTGAAAACAGTAGGTTATGAGTTTAAATTTGGAACAGGTGTCAAATTCAAGTGAGTGTGCTATTCTAGTACCTATCTACATTAAATCAGATATCGATACCAAACCCCAATTAAGTTTGATTTTAATTATAAATCGCACGACATTTTGATCTCGAGTGACACAAGAATAGTGACTTTGTTCGTTTGCCTATGATTAATAAAAAAATTACAGATATATATCCGAAACGCCGCCATTTCGAGCTGTCATTTGTTCGTTAGCTTTTTATTTCCAGTTACGAGTAGACAAATTTTCTGATAAGTTCTTTATTTCTGTCGAAAATGAGTGATAGTGACTCAGAAATTGACATGAACACTCCGCCAGATATCGTAAATGCAGCTACGAATGCAACTAATAACGTGTTGCCACAAAAATCAAGGGCCAAGTAACAAATTAACAATGCTGGTCATTTCCCTATGGTTCCTGAACCCATCATACAGCCCTTATGATATTTGGGTAGATAAAGTAGTGTATGCAACTATACATAATTAGGCATTACAACACTTGTGTTCTAATGCCCTTCATTATGCACAGTCACATAAACTACTATTAGCGTCTTGAAACATCTCGCAGAAGATGACTCTTTAAAAATAATCAAATTTTCACATCAGAAGCAATTGATAAACAAACAGGAAGAAAATAATTATGCTTAATTCATTTTTGCAGTTAAAATAAGATAAGTATTTCTGGTTTCGACTCACTCAATAGTAACTAGACCTCTAACATATTACCCACGATGTTTTTTATTCATTTTAGCATCATTACAACGAGAATTGTCATTGAATTTCGAAAAACCTTTATGAAAGTTAAACATCCGAAAGAATTTCAAACAAACAGACCATTTCTATCGTTATCAGCTCAAAACTGGTTCACAAGACAACCAACCCTGCTGACCCACAAACAAAAATTATCACTATTTACTTCTAGGAAGTACAAATACATAGTAACGAGATAAACCTTTTTAAAAGTTAGCATATTATCTAACTATGTTGTATCATTTAGTTAATTTACTTGTGTTTGTATGTTAACTGCCATCATTTCATGGTTGTTAAGATTTGTAATTAGTTTTGTTACTGTATATAATTACGAGGTATTTGTGCATTTATCTTGTATATGACCCGATTAGTTACTGTAGCTATAATAGGGTTACCATTTCGGAATCTGACAATTCCTGAAATAATAGTAAGTAATCCTGTAGACATACTGTCAATTTTATTCCGATATCTTCCGTGATAATTGATTATTCTGAGCTCACGATATTTCAACGGTGTTGCAAGCGCCATGATAACAATCAATAATTCTAGAAGAAATCGTGTAAATGACAGTATAAGTTTAGTTTTAAAATGTTTAATCCTGAAGAGTTTGACAAAAGTGTACCTTCGGCAGTTATTTTAAGTTCCATTCAACAGGGAGGGAGCCTATTGCCAACATCTGGCCACAAACTCAGTCTCCAAGGTTCTTACTGAGAAATTCCTGATATAAAACCCGATAACACTTTGCCCGAGCTAACCTAGGTATCGAAACGAGGACCTTAGCAATGGACCCTGCTACAACTACACCAACGAGGCAATCAAATCCGGACATTTTTATTTGAAATCTACCTTTTCCAAAACCATTGAAGATTTTTGACGAGCTCCTTTCGTGTGAAAATGAAGAAAACGAATTTCCCCAGATATGAGACCTAGCTAGATCGATTTTTCGCCCCCATAAACGACATGATGGATTTTTCTTCGAAATCATTAGACCTGTTTTGGCGAACGTGATTAAAAAATTGCTCATTTAAAATTATAGGATGTCCAGACAAATCCATACAGATGGTAACTCTAACTGTAGCAGACTTTCCCTTGGACATGATGCTTGATTGGTTCCCGACACGCTTGGTATGGCTCCTTGAGCGTGTAATAGATGACTGATTTACATTAAATACATGGTAATGTGTCTTTGTGTTAGTTTACGCATGCAGAGATGCTATTGATATAACTCATGCTTAGCATCTTTTTGTTTTTTGCTGTTCTTCATAATTATTTGCTCCGTTGCGTCTCAAGGTTCTAGTCACATAAATTTCGCGGTACGAGACACTGAATATAAAAAGAAATAGAAGTACCTACTAAGAAATTATTACATTAAAAATTACTTAATATTACTACAAGGATCGTTTGAGGCATTCATGAAATTGAAATGGGAAAGGGGGCGGTTTTGGAGCTGTTAGAGAGGTGAGAGTTAGATTCTATTCACACCACAGGCCAATAGATCTATCTACGACTCTAAATACGTCACAGATATCATACCTGAATTTCTTAAAGGGACTGTAAGTAGTATGTGAGTGAAAATATTTACGCAATTGAACATGCAGTACCGTAAAAAAGAGGGAAGTTTTGTTTCTATTCACCCCTGGATCCCTATTCCTCCCATTTTACCCGGTATTGTTTCTTTTTTATTATGTTTGCCAGACTTCCATCTGTAGTCCCGCCAAAATGCAAACAAATTACATCACATGGAACGAATAAAAATTTAATGACGCATAAAACCTCCTTATTCAGCTCCTGTACTATAAATGGGCTTATGTGCTCGTTTCAACAGCTAAGATGCACCTACACAAGTATTGATAAATGGGTGAGACGTTTCCGCGTTTATATGCTTGCTAGACATTTTTTTAAACCTACACAGTTCTTCAAAACCATCCTAATTGAAAAATATGATTTGTTGTAGAATTAATCTTTGTCAGATCTTGCAATGGTACGGAGTACTAAATTAAAAAAAAACACGCGGCAGTCTTTGGGGACGGCCGATAGGAGTGAAAACTACGAAACGTTAGGTGGCGGTCACGCGAGCTGCAAAATTTTTGTTCACTCAAAAAGAGCTCAACGTGCCTATACCACACTTTTCACTTCAAAAAGGCTACCAAAAATAATTACAAGCACGAGTTCACGAAGTGATTAAACGAACTTATGATCATCAAAGTGATTAAATCTACTCTTAAAGTAGATAAAATGATAAGATCAATCGTGGTTTAATTTATCATCATCAAATCAGTCGATACACGTCCACTGTTGGGCTTAGGTCTCCCCCAAGCGTCGCCACATCTTAACAACAAGTTGTGTGTGCTTCTCACATCCAGTGGATTCATGTGATCTTCACTAGCTCATCATCATTATCTGCCTGGCCTGTTTCCAACTATGTTGGTTCAGATTCGGTAAGACTGACCGTCTTCAGCATTTTGGATTCAGTTCATTGATAAGACTATTTAACACGAAGTGACTGCCTATCTGATCAACGCCATATCATCGTAGTCTTATTATTGGCTACTAAATCCGACATTCTTACTATTGAATTAACATGTTGGTGCTTGTAACTGTGGCTATGAGATATGAGATCAACGTTAACTGAAATCACATTCCCAGAAATCCAAATTAAACATTTTCCCAGAACATTAATGTGACTTCTATAATTATAGTCTCTTTTACAAAAAACTCATCCTTCGTTCCTGTTAACGCCTCGTAAGTAACTCCTGACGTATCCATAATGAGTAACCTGGAGGCGCCTGTGTGCCCATAGACTGTCACACGGATTAATTTACGTCTGCCCGACCCCTTGAGTCATTGCCTTGAACATATTGTTTCTTAAATTGGGCTGGTTGGCGCTGTGACTCAAATTATAAGTCAGTGTTTGTTCCGTCTCAGCGGCTTCCATACGTGATGCAATTGGATCAACGGGAATGTTTATTTTTAGCGTTTACGGTAGTTTATTTCTGTTGATATTTCATTTAAAATCTTTTAGTGTATACGTAATACACAGTTTGTCTTTTAAAGATATCATTCTGTCGTCACTAACCCGAAATCGGGCGAAGACCTGACTCTCCTCCATAATATACAAATATTATAACACTCCCATCTAACTAACCTAACCTGGAGTCTAACTTAACATAACATAACATAACATCACGCTTGTAAATCCCGAGGGGTAAAGCTGAGGTGTACATAATATAGTACACCTTAATTTTGCCAGTTTTGCTTTGTCTCGTGGCTAAATAATATCAGCCGCTCTGTTCGATCTTTAGATTAAGCCGTGCTTGTCTTGGTTGGTCTGTGGATGGGTGACCACCCTTACATACCGTGTCATTTGTCCATCTTTGACAGTCGTTACAGGTAGTCACTGGCCCAAGAAATCCGACACCTGTCTTACTAAGTGGTATCGTATTTCCCAGTATTAACTGGATTGTGGAGGTCATATAGGCAGTCGCTCCATGAAAAATACTTGTATTCAGCTGCATCCGGTTAGACTGGAAGCCGACCCCAACATAGTTGGGAAAAGGCTAGGCAGATGATGAATAGGGGGCTAGCCTCATTACTTACAGAGAAATGCTTAAAAATTACGGGAGTCTTACATGTACCTCTCATGCCTGGAAACGCCATACTACTCAATTCTCTGCAAGTCTTATCAATGTGCTGCTACCAGCACCCATACTGCATAAATCGTCGCGCCAACTAGCCTGTGGGTGGCCTACCTCGCCTTTGCTGAGTACAACCTGTTATTGCAAAGGTTATTGTTACTGCTAACTCGTGTCATCCTACTGCTGGGCAAAGGATCCAGGGCCAATGTGTACCACTAGTCCTTGGGTCTATCCAGCTCGTCCCGCCACCTCCAGCCAGGTCTACCGCCTCGCCATCTGGCTGTGTCAGGGCTTTACATCGTGGAGAGCAGCGGTGGCCCAGTGGTGGCGGCCCCGACTTACGAACAGTAAGTCATGGGTTAGAACCCAGGCAGGCGCATTACTTTGTGTAATTTATTTCATCACCACTGCTCTCAAAAACGGTGAAGGAAAATGTCGTGAGGAAACCGGCATGTCCTAGAACCAAAAATTCGAAGACATGTGACATCTACTAATACGCACTGGGCCCGCGTGATATATTATAGCCCATACTTACGCAAAATACGCGCTTTGACGTGGAGTTGCGGACACCAGCCCGTTATACAATACAATACAATACAATACATCGTGGTTATTTTTGCCCACAGCTTGTCAAGCACACGGCAGATATGGCCAGCCTGTCCCACTTCAGTTACTTCACCAAAAGTAAAGAATCTACTTTGTTATAATTCTCTGTAATTCTTCTGTATTCTAGCAATTCAACGAATATTTTATTCACGAGAGAACAATTATTGGTAAGAAATAAGAATCAAGAGCACTCACCTAATAAATCGCAGATAGTTTGCGATAATCGCAGCTATTTTAAGACAATTAAAATAGCTGCAGTTTACGTCTGGTTGCATCAGTAGTTAGTCCATCGTTCTACGGTATTTGTGTGCAAGTATGCTACTTCATTTCATTGGAATGAGGTTTACTTGAATGTATTCAGAAATGTATTGCGATTCGTGATTGTGTTGTAATTAATTACGATAGTATGTAGGTATGTACTTATAGGTACATGAAGTTAGCTATTAAGGCGATTACATGAGCTAAACGCGAGTTTTATAATTACTAAAAGTATATGATTCACTGCTATAAACAAGACCAGATATTATATGATATTCTTCAGGATATTTGCTAGCATGATACTGTTTTGTCTGTTTTGAATTTGGCTCGATAAAAAGAAATCACGAAGTTATCTCTAAAAATATCTTTCAAACAATAAAAAACATACTAATATGCATGTGATCATTCTGATTTTTTGGCAAATAATTCTACAAGCAATATATTAGCATAATACTGTTTCAGTTTTTTAATCCAATCAATAGTTTTTTTGTAAATCGATCGAAACCACTCATTTCGCGATATTTGGCCCGCAGTGGCTGACGTAACAACCCACTTTGTAGTGCAAGCTGATTACAACTTTATTCTAACAGCATTTCAAACGAAGTTTGAACCACCACAAATAGAGTTGCTAATTTAGCTCGTCTAAGCGCCTTAAACGTGTTTTCGTGCTCCCATGATGCTGTTCCCTTAGGTTTGCACTCCTCTAAATGCGTGGTCTTCTCAGGCAAATTTTTCACAAGCGGTTAGGACTAGAATATCAAAATGCACCCGTTTGACAAAATCGATCAGCATTTAAATGAGTCGGATCAAAATATCAGAATGTACCTTTGTACGATGCAGGTAAAGTCACGAACTCCAATATGTAAACACTTGACAACTTTTAATAGTTTTTTGTTATACAAGAGTGCAAAGTTGTTTTTTAACCGCGTGCTCAATTTTGATGACCGAGCAAGCGAAAGATTCTAAAATTGAGTCACGAGCGAAGCGAGTGATTCAAACCTTAGAATCTTGAGCGTTAGCGAGGGAATCAAAAGAGCACGAGGTGAAAAATCTTTGCACTCGAGTGCAACACGTAACTTTTCATCCCACCTCAGCGAGGAAATGGATATAGGTACGCAAAAAAAATGCGCATTATTAACAAATTCAGTTAATTCTGTTGGCGTCAAATAAACTTCCTCGTCGCTAGATAATGAGTGGTAATTATAGGACTTTCACTTGTTTTTAAGTTGGATTCCTTGTTTTTAACCTAAGGTGTTAACAATATGACGCGAAAAGAAAATGGCGCGCGCAAAACATACCTATTAAAAAGTACACCAAGAAGGTTCCGAGTCTGAGTTCTTAACAAATTAAAAAAAAAATGTATGATAAATTCGGCACCATAGAGGTAGAAGTAAATAGGTTTAATGATGTTTTGAATTCACATGCTTAGTGCACACGATGTTCTAAATTCAAATTTACTTTACCCTCATGACGATAAAAACGGCTTTTGCACTCAGATATCGAAGTGCAAAAATACTCTTTCCGAGATGGGGGGATGAAAAAGAGTTTTTCTCCTACTGTTCTGATTAAAATGTCATGTTATTAGGAACATAGTATTCTGGAACTCATATTTTAATGAAAAATATCCTATCTCTAAGTTTCAATCGTTATTTCTCGCAAAAAAAATATTTTAAAGTTAGAAAACTGTATTCATATTGGTGCTCGTGACTGTACAACCTAGCCCTATTGAGTTCTTATTCGTAGAGGTATCTGAATATCGCTCACTTTACGGTTGCCGCATCAGTGACTGAGCGAGAGGTTGCTGTGCTACGCGTCCCGGATTCGATCCCCGCACGAAACAAATATTTGTAAGTATGGCCTACAGGTAGTTGTTCCGGGTCTGGCTGATTGTGTATGTGAGTTTAAATTTTTATGAACGGACAGGACGAATTCCTAGTTTGGGCCAAAAGTATAAAAAAACTACTCGTTGAAATCTATCGGTAGCCATCTCTTGCACTTGCTAAAAGGTTCCACAAAGCACTATTATCTTTGACTGAAGTTTCAAGTAATACCGTATCCTCATTCATGTAGACACTCCTCCTTTTTAGAAGTCGATCAAAAACAGAAGTACTCAAAATCAAGCCTACCCCAACATCGTCAGGAAACGGTCTCGGTTCATTGAACACCCATTTTGAAACCTCGCTAACCTTGACTTATATATTAAAGTAACATATTCCGAAACAAGCCAAGCATTAACTAAACTCTACTTAAACTACCGTTATACGTATTAAACCATTAAAGTATCATCGGACGTTAATCTATAATGAGTTTGATGCGGCGTGAAAGCTGCTCTACCATAACCTTACTTAATAAATTACCTGTTAAATAGTAGATGTATACTTACTGTTTTATTGCTTATCTTTAAGTTTATATTAAACGCTTAAGCTTCTGCCCGCGACTTCGTTCGCGTGAAGTGTTGATATCGCAACGAATCGCCTGCTCAACGGAAGCTTTTTTCCCGCTTGCAACATTTCTTATTGCTGTTCCTCTCCTATTGGTCATAGCGTGATGTTATATAGCCTATAGCCTTCCTCGATAAATGGACTATCCAACGCAAAAATAATCAATTCGAGCCGGTAGTTCCTGAGATTAGCGCGTTCAACCAAAGAAAGAAACAAACTCTTCTGCTTTATAATATTATATAGTCTAGATAAGACTCTAAATGACAGCTACAATTTAAAGATCATGGACATCACTGCTTAAGATAACGATAAGGATTGAATTAAGTTGGTACTGTTTTAGTGAGAATCCTAATTTCTTCCTCTTCTTGATGTTCTTTTCTTCTCTTCTGCTCATAGCTAAAAAGAACATCCACTCGGGTCGCTCTTTAGGTTAAGCCGCACTTGCTTAGGTTGCTCCATCGATGGGTGGTCACGAGAGGTTTGAACGTGTTTGATTGAACTTGTTAATCACGGATTGGAATAATGAGAGGATAAGGAAAGATGTAGTAAATAATTGTTAGCCGCCATGTGATACATCGCAACCGCTTCTTCCATGTTTTCCCGCAAATTAATTATCGCGACGTCCTAGATTATCGCGACAGTAGATAGGTTTTTTCAAGTGTGGCCAAGCACTTCGTCATAGATCAAACACGAACTTTTATCGCGACAACGCGAACACGAATCTTCGCCTACAAGTCTGGCCGTAGCAGACGGGCGTTCGTCTTCGCGAAGTGTATCGCGATAGGACGAATTATTTGGCCAGACGTGTCGCGACAACGCAAATCTTCGCGTTATCGCGATAGTGTAGCCCCAGGATAAGGAGCTTCAAGATCTCCAGTGATGTTACGAGTTCCACTTTTGACAACTTCTCTAGAAATAAGGAAGACCTTTGAGGTACACTTCAGTTTCTCTTGTAACATAATCTCTTGATTTATACGGACGAAAGAAGTCGACAGCACCTTTTGTCTACTAGTTCCTTTCTCAATATTTCTTATCTCCGAATTCAACCAATTCAAATTTCCAATTCTATATCCAAAGTGCCACAGAACCAATTAATATGTCATCGACTTATCACTCACGATAAGGGTGAAAGTAAATAAAAGAATCAAACATCCGTTTCCGAGTACATACATTCAACATAAAATGATATTATTATGACATGTTATATGAAATTTATGATATTATTTTCTAACAGATTGATGGGAGAAAGCTTTCATGTCTTTTTTCACTTCCTTTATAGTTATTGAGAATTTTATCTGT
This sequence comes from Xestia c-nigrum, assembly GCA_916618015.1. NCBI lineage: Eukaryota > Metazoa > Arthropoda > Insecta > Lepidoptera > Noctuidae > Xestia > Xestia c-nigrum. Next base: position 16,897,698 of record OU745261.1, on the reverse strand, counting down.
GATTTTAAAAGGGGAGTTAATGGAAGAAAGATATTAAAACTTAATGTGCGGTCCTCCTTTATGGACGGAAATAGACAACGCTTTGTATAGGGACGTGTTTTAAAATACTGGGAAACATAGTATACTGTCATATAAGGAGTTCATGAACGACTTATCGCTAAAATAATAAACTTGCACAAATCCAGCACTTGGTTTTAAGGATTTCGTAGCCTAAAACGTGGGAAAAAAGGAACTTCGAATTTCCTTTTGTATTAAATATAGCCATTTTATTAATTGACTACCAATTTTCACTATATCGTTGACAATGGGGAAGGAAACTGTGAAACTAATGGCGCTAGCATAGCTGGTAACAGTGATCGTCATTCATTAAAAATCTGGTAATGTCATTTTTTATTTCAAAATAGCTTGACCTCTTTGGTCGGATTGAGATCTAGCTATGGTCACGCCATCTACAATTAGCTTTTAAGGCGATTACATGAGCTAAACGCGAGTTTTATAATTACTAAAAGTATATGATTCACTGCTATAAACAAGACCAGAAAAATATACGATATTCTTCAGTATATATGCTAGCATGATACTGTTTTGAAAACATAATACAATTAATTTGGCTCGATAAAAAGAAATCAGAAACTTATCTCTAAAAATATCTTTAAAACAATAAAAAACATACTAATATACATGCGATCATTCTTATTTGTTGACAAATAACTCTACAAGCAATATATTAGCATGATACTGTTTTAGTTTTTTAATCCAATCAATAGTATTTTTTTGTAAATCGATCGAAACCACTCATTTCGCGCTATTTGGCTCGCAGTGGCTGACGTAACAACCACTTTGTAGTGCAAGCTGATTAGAACTTTATTCTAACAGCATTTCAAACGAAGTTTGAACCACCACAAATAAAGTTGCTAATTTAGCTCGTCTAAGCGCCTTAACGGTCTTCCCCATTGGAGAGAATGTGTGCTATGCACCACTAAACAATGGTGTACCAAAACATATTTTTGAAGGGAAAACTTCATTGGCGCGTTGACTTTTTGAGTGAACAACAATCATGGAACTAACTAACGCTTGCTCACTTCTATCGGCAGTCCCCAAGACTGCGATTATTCGAAATTTGAAAAAAAAACATGCGGGTCTTATTTCAAATTTCGAACGTTCTTTTAAATTGTTATTTGCTCCATTTCTGTAGCTAGTTCCAGCGTTGCGTTTGACCTGACCCCGTATTCACAAACGTTCGACTCGTTTCCGATTCGACAACTCAGTCCGGTATATCTGTCTTCTTCTGGCATTACGAAAACGACCGAGATAGACATACGACTTCCCGAATCGGAAGCGAATCGAAGCGTTGTGAATACGGGGGCTGAAGTGGAGAGGTCACAGACCAAGAGACAGGAGGAACCCAGAAGTTGCTGACATCATCAATGAGGCAGGTCAATATTTCTTAAGCCAAGTATAATTAAAAATATATTTAAGCAATGCTATTTCTGTGTTACGCGCGATAAATGTGAGAATTTTTATACTTTTGTCTTTTTAAAACAATGGGCCAATGCAATGAATTATGTAAGTATGTAGATTGGGTATATAGTTACTCAAGTTTACGTAGTTATTTTATGGAGAACGTTTTTGTTTAATGTTGAAACTGATGCAGCTTTAATAATAGCTTAGGAGTTGAATTGTGTAACAGTACCTACAGTTATGATAGTCGGAGTTAAAAAATGACGGTGCAAGAAAATTAAAACGTCGTCTGCACAATGTCTATAAACCATTGCGTATAATATAAACATACAATAACCTGACCCCTAGACCTGTTTTCCTGAAGGGTTACAACCGCTCAAACCACTGTTACTCCTGTGCACAGGAATGAACAGTGGCAACCACCAGAAAAGCGCCGAGACAAGGAAGCTCGACGAATTCTCAGAAAACGAATTTAATTGTCTTGGATCCCGCAACGAAAATAATCAGAAAGTATAGCGGAGGAGTAGAAATAAAAACCGTAATTTCCACTACCCTCCATATCAGCAGGAGACAGAACGAAACAAGGCCAATAGGCACAAAGGGACGATTTCAACTAAGATAGGCTCAGTTGCCTAGAACCACGGATAAATATTAACATTAATGGGTCCGAAATTGTGAGCTGTTATATTAATGGGTCCTAAGTTGTGAGCTGTTATATTTGATTCCTGAAGCGTTTGGCAGAGTTGTACCCTAATAGAATAGTAATGGGCCTACTTGGGTCAGAGAGCGTATTTCCATCAACCAGGCTCAAATCCAGGCTCTGTGGCTATTACTGAGAAATTCCTGATGGAAAAACCCAATAACACTTTGCCCGACCTGGGAATCGAACCCAGTACTTCATGCTCAGCAGTCACGCTTATAACGTTACGTCTTTCTTCAAAAAAAACCATCTCAGACAGACATCAAAAACAGCTGTTTAAAACACATTTTTGTATGGAAACATGTCACAGTGACAGCTGTTTTTAGACAATTAGACCGTAATCTTTTCGGCGAACACGGACCTGTGAACTCTGAGTTGGTTTCCGTTGTTCTTCACAGAGCGGTCTAGTTTAAAAAAAAAATGTCGTGTAAAAGTGTTTGTGAAAACCTACATACAAAATAAACATCATTTATCATTTTTCATTTATCATTTCAAATATAGAAAATAACACATTAGTGTAAAAGTGTATCTTGATCCCACTTCTCCACTAGCTTTCCTACTAAAAATAAGACCAACATTTTCCAACCAATTTTCTCTAAAAGGACCACATTTTATTGATCGGAAATGTTTGACCTTTTCCAAGTGAATGAAAAAGAACTTACCTAATAAAAAACCTCCTTGGGTCATCCTCTATTGTGTTACATTCATTACATAGCCTGGGAAAAATAACTGTTTCATCTTGACATGTTACCAAGTTGAAGATACAACGACACAACGGTTGACCGACTTGCAAAAGAAAAAAAAAACTTTGCCAAAATTTATGTCGGTGGTATGAAGTATGTTTATTTAACTGTTACGGACTTAAGATGACATTACAAGAAAGTAGGTGTCTGATCAGATGACGAGTACCTAATAGAGAAGGATGAAACAAGAAGACATGCTGTGACGAACACAAAGGGGTCATCCACTAATCACGTGAAGCTCGAAAAGGGGGGGAGGGCGTTTGGCAAAAATCACAGCAAATCTAGAGGGGGGAGGAGGGTGTAATTAGATATCACGCGTATTTATTTATCGTCATACGCGCGATTTCTAAACCAAAATACGGCGTGTAGTGTGACCTTGACTTGCCGTTGCCAGGCAACGAAGGTAATCCCCACGAGCTGTTCTAAAAAAATTAAGGTTCTTGCTATGTATTCAAGAAAAAATACATGTGATTTTGTGATTCTGTGCGGGGTGGGAGGTTTGTCTTAACCTTTTGACCACCACAGCTTGCGCGTGCCCTCCACGCCAAGCCACAATTTTGTCACATATTTCATATTTGTGTTGTTTGGCATGCAGGGCACGCGCTTGCTTGTCACGTATATGTGACAATGGCGTCCAAAAGGTTAAACCTCACCACGTATCACCAAGGGGGAGGCGGGAGACATCACGTGATTAAAGGACGGCCCCAAATGAGTTGGGATAGGGCAGGATAATCATGATAAGTATTATGGACATAAAATATGCCCTTTTTATGTATCCACTGCATATGTTAGTAGCGACTAAGTAATGGCCATATTCTTAATTTTGGTCATCTAATAAGTAACTGATATAGCTGATAATGGATACTTGAAGAACTTTTTCAATGATTGTCCTACCACTTATATTTTCTTTGTTTTGTTACGAAAACTCTATTTGGCGATAAAATAATATGTAAGTAACGTATTAAGAAAGTGATGAGAACGATTTAATAACATGACCTAAAACACTGAACTCTGCTTATTTTTCAATAAGTACCAATTTTCCTTATCTATTCTCCATTTGATATACGAATACTTAGTAAGTATATAGTCATTATGAAATTATTGACAGAGTCATTTCTAAATATAAAAGGCCATAATGATTAACTACTTATTGTTTATCAGTAAGATAAAATAGTATCCTCATAGATTAACAAAACAATACAATAATCTATACCAGCGGTCGGCAACCCGCGGCCCGCGGACGTCCTACTTGCGGCCCGTGAATGTTTTGTAAATAAGTTATAAATATCAAAATAAATGCATGAACGAACTGCAATCGGCCGTATAGTGTAGATCCAGCCTTAAGGAGACAACTACTCGACATTTTTTAGAAATTTTGGGAGGGAATAACTCCACACGAAACATGATATCGTTTTTGCTCATTATTAATTTTGTCGGTGCGGAAACAGAATAGTAATATAAAAATCCACCAAAAAGTTAGGAGCTACCAAAGATTCGTTTTTATTGCCAATTTTAACGCAAGTAATAAAAAAAGTGTCAAAATTCCAAAACATAGTCGTTACCGACAAAGCACAATTATCAAAGATTTCAATACACTTTAGTTGTAATTGATTTATGCAGTGGTTTTTTTTCCATAAAACTAGATTTTCCAAAGGCTTTTTCGAATGTTTTTTTCGCTTCTCATTTTTTCTATGGGATTTGACCAAATATATCTAGGTACATTGAGCTTCTAGAGTTTAATATCACAAGTGCGGCCCGCCTTTATTTGTTTTTGTCACCATGTGGCCCTAGCCTGCCAAAAGGTTGCTGACCACTGATCTATACCATTTGTATAGCAAGATAACGTAATCACGAAGGTAAAACAGCTAAGCTGGTATACCACTAAGTGAAAGCAAGGATTGAAAAAACAGGATAGGCAGAAGCGTGCCTCTGTCAGCCCCATTTATTAGGGGGAGCCTATTGCCATCAACCGGGCCCAAATCCAGGCTCCGTGGGTGCTACTGAAAACTTCCTGACAGAAAAACCTAATAACACTTTGCCCTACTCGGGAATTGAACACAGGATCTCAACCTTAGGCTTTGCGCTTGCGACCACTCGACCAACGAAGGTAGGCTCGACCAACAGAACGAAAATTCAGACCACACCAAAGAAAAAGGTCAATATCGCTATTGTACCTGAAATGAACTATCAAGACGTGTTACAATTGTGGTGACTCTAAAGCTATATTTTATCTACCTATCTACAAATTGTAAACATAATGCAGGCAATGACTCAGTTCAATTAGATTAGATGGCCACAGATAGCTAATTATATGGAAATTAGTCAACCGCATTGCACGTGTCGGTACGGATTATATTATGCAAACAGATCATTTAGCTGTGAGCAGATATGGAGCTTAGTAAGACCGGCCGACTGAGAATTAAGTGCACTTGAAATAAAAAAAACTTTTTTAGGACATGATTCTTGAATGGTTTATATTATGCAAACAGATCATTTAGCTGTGGGTAGATTTACTGATATAGAGCTTAAAAAACTTTCTGGAAACATGATTGTTGAACAGATCCCGAAGGATGAGGTCGTTGATGATGCAAATATTGATTTTAAACTGACATAGTCGTTAACATTGTCATTAACAGTGAAAACGGGTTTTTTACCACATTTACTCTTCATGTGTTTTGAGTTCTTGACACCCATTCGCAATATCTTCGGTTTATTCGTGATCATGGTGCGCCTTGGTGGTGACATCAGTGACGTTTTTATAACCTCTTAACTGCAGGACCGGACACACAGTGTGCATGTGTTGTATCACATATTCAGTGACATATAACTGAAAGCGATGAAATGACCAAAAGACACAGTTGAAAACCGCAGAGAGAGAAGAATGGTAGGCTGAGGGGGGAGTCGTTACCGTAGTCGAACAATAGGTATAGGCTAAAAAAAAACTGACATGGTCACTAACACTATCATCAAACACTCAAAAAATTACAATTTATTTTGAGTTCCCGATATTTCGGCAACTCAAAACTAAAGGTAAACTTGGTGGTCTTGATAACTACATTTTAGTTCAGACTATTCGTAATTTAGAAACCTTGTCATTGAAAATGTTATCAGAAACATACCTAGCGTAGATATTTTACTTGTACACGAAGGGCAAGGACAATATGTCTTGTGATAATAAAAATAACAGCACTTATAGTTATGACTGATTAGTAATAAAATACTTACCTGATTAGGGAAAAAACACTTACAGAAATCAGATAACTATTCTGATTGTTGTCTGATAAACATTATCGATTGATTATACCCATATTAGAGATACCAACACGAATTACCAATTAATAAGATAGTCAATAGTCCAGAATGCGCATATTATCAAGCCATAGGACTCATAAACCAGCTGTGTTTAGCCCATTAATTGTTGTGTAGTACGCCCCCTGACGCAATTGTCACGACTTCAAATATTTGATTGTTAAAGCCATTGAACGACTTACAATTAATTTGATTAATGTTATGGGGTAATGTGTTGAAATCGTTTATTATTGCCGGCTAATAATTTGGCTGGAAATATTCTGCTAGTTATAGTTCCCATCATCACCCCTTGGGTTCTGAAATTGTTTGTCACGCCCCGTTGAGGGTGGCGACATTGGACAATATAACACATTTAAGTTCCCACTACTGTTGGCCAAAGGACTCCCCCAATTCCTTCCATGTGCTCTTTACCCGCTAAATGCATCCCTATTTAATGTGAAAACTAGTGCAGATTTTGGTTACTTTGGCAACGCATAAACGGCGTTCGATTAAGACATGCGCAGAGGTCAATTCTTGATAATTGACGTTGTTTTAATACTCAAACATTGAACCTTAGGTGGTACAGCAATCCAGGGTTGCGCGACTGTCCGAAAGAGATACCGTGGCCCCGGAACGTAAAGGGCGAGGAAGGAATTTGGATGGGTTTTAGCTAGTAAAAGTCTGACACTCCCTCCCGCTCCGCCCAGAGTGGGAGAAAAAAAAGGTGGTAAAGCAATATACCAAGGCCGGAATACTTAGTTACATGAAATAGTTCACCAAGAATACGCTGAAACCACCGACGAGGAATAATTTCATGACACCATGACAGATTTTGGTCAGTGTACAACAATTACATGTGTATAATTCCGTGTGTTACATGCAATTATGTACTAAGGAAGTACCTTTTTTTTTTTTGGGATGGGAAATCCTCAAATGACTTCTCCCACTCTGGGCGGAGCGGGAGGGAGTGTCAGACTCTTACTGACTAAAACCCATCCATGTTCCTTCCTCGCCCTTTATGTTCCGGGGCCGCGGTATCTCTTTCGAACAGGCCCGCAACCCCGGCAGGACTAAGGCAGTACCTATCATTGCATTTGGAAAATGTACAAAGCGCAAATAACTTTATAACAAATTTTTTGGCAGTTGCTAACTGCGGGAATTCCCGAAAATACTCAAACGTTCTCCGGAGGACGCGACATATTTTCTGGCTCGTATCTAAGTAGTCAGTATGTAACAAACAGGTAAATATGTATTTAAATGAGTACTTAGCTATTAGTTGATGTAGATCTGAATGAAAATAACGGATACCTTCCGTAACAATTATTATCATCATAATCAGTCCTACCTTATACGAAATTTATTGAGGTCGGCTTTCAGACTGCTTATCTGACCTACAACCCAGTTAATACTGGGTAATACGATACCCCTTGGTAAGACTGGTTGTTACTATCAGGCCACTGACTATCAGTAACGACTGACAAAGATCTACAAATGATAGAGGTAGCCGAGAGGCGGGACCAACGGTATAATGTGCTTTCCGAGGCACGGAGCAAACTCAACAACAACAATTATGATCATCGGCAGACCGTTAATGTCCACACAGCAACATACACGTTCCCTGTTGTCACACAAAGGATACGGGTATGTAGCTGTGAAGAAGTATTCATCACGCTTGGGAGGGAAATTGTTCATCGCAGTATACGCGTTCGCTTGATGTAACCCTTTGTCGTGTGAAGTGTACTGTTTTAATAATAAATAGACTTTTGTACGGGTCTGTTACCAAGGCTTGCGACTATGTGATAAATTAACACCTTTTGCTAGACGAGAGATAATCATCATCTGCCTAGCCTTTTCCCAACTATGTAACCGACTTCCAATCTAACCGGATACAGCTGAATACCAGTATTTTACATGGAGCGACTGCCTATATGACCTCCGCAACCCAGTTGGTATAAGTGTAATACGATATCCCTTAGTAAGACATGGTTGTCAGACTATTTAGGCCACTGACTACCTTTAACGAGGAGAGATGAAAGATGATGATGTGTTTTGGGATGTTTTAGGAGGTAGTCATGTTCATCATATCGTGTTTTATTGCTACTTTGGCTTTCAAAAAGATTAAAGTAAGCTTTTTCGATGGCCTCCGTCAGTTTTTGACTTTTACACCTTTCCATCTACATTATAGTCGATCCATGTCACTCTACACACTTAAATCAATAAATGATTCATCGGTGCATGAAATGAGCCTCCCCGAGCGATTTATCTATACTGAGTCTCTAATACGTCCGGCGCACCCTGGGCAGTCAGCGAGCCCCCTGCTGAATGTTTAATCTTTTCACCACGATGGCAATCCAAAGTCCATCATTTATTCTTCAATAATCATGAATACGATATCAATTGACGACCACGAGATGGCACGGTTGGCGCTGTGGCTGCCGCGCGCGCGTGTTTCGATTCCCGCACGGAACAAATATTTGTATGGCGTACAGGTATAGTTGTTCCGGGTCTGGCTGATTGTGTAAGTTCAAATGTTTGCAAACGCACCCACGGTACAGAAGAAATTCCAAGTGTAGGACGTTTCTTTTAATAGCATCTTCTGACGTGGGTGTGCTGCGAATCACGTTTTCAATAAATTCTCATTAATTGACTTACCAGCTGAAATACTATTATCATGAAGACGTATTAAACTATCAATCTATCATCATTAGTCTATTTGGATTAGCGGCAACTCTTCCATAAATAAATAAAAAACTGGCATAAATGATTGAAGTAAAAGTAAATAAGTAACATGGTTGATTTATGAACATCCGACAATTGGGTTCTTGCTCGCCTGTTGGATAGAGGAACCGACTGACTTATTTTTTTTTTGTTCGAAACAAATGCTCAGTTTGCACCTCCACTACATTTTATTTACAGTTGTTTGCACTATCGCTGGTAGCAGCAAAACGTGTTGTAGGGGTCGAAATGATTTGAGATTGCGGGTCTATGGCCAGCAGTGGACAGCCTGTAGGCTCAGAAAATTGGGTTTCTAGAAATAATATTTTAATTTATACTGGGGTGTAACGTCTGCTCTACGTTGAAGGTACCACGACACTTTCTATGCATTTCCAGCCTAGGGTGCACAAGACGATTGGCAATGAACCCTGTCTCCTTCAGTTATCTTTCTTTGACAAACATAATTACGGGAAAATACTGCTTTTCTCCGATGAAGTCACACATCTGATAGGTATACGATATTTTTCTATGTCATCTCCAATCTCAAGTTCTACTATTTTTGTTTTTAATGTTGATGGTGAGTAGGTAGTTATTGCTTCTGTTTTTTTGCCACAAGGTACTTGAACTATTATAATAGAGCACTTATTAGCCTTCTTAAAATGACAAAAACAACAATTTCACATTATACGCCCACATTGAAACCGCAAGTAACATCAGTAGTAGGCGAAAATAATAAAGAAACAAGAATCAAAACGGCTGTCTCATTCGGATACCGCAAGTATCAAAAATGCGCTCTACAATGTCGTTACAGATTTCTTAACTGTATTTACCGTCTTTGAGATGAGATCGCACGTCATGTGGATCATTTTAGCACAACTTAGGTACGTCGGGAGAATTCGTGTATTCTTCTAACTGATAAGATCAATGTCGGCATTTCAACTAATTAGAGAGATACTAAATACGAATCGAACAACATCATATAGCTAGAATATGGCGTGTTGAAAAAATTCAGGCATTGCCGATGTGGGCAAGAAATCTATGCAAAACTGGGTTTGGGTAGGCCATGCCAGTATATTGCATCTGAAGAGTTGGCTAAGTCGTCACACAGTTTGTGCCAGAATGGCCAGAGTCACGGATGGCCTAGGAATGCTAGCTATTTTGAGGAGTTGTTACCCGTGGTCCCGGTGGGTCGATCCATTATCGGGTCCATGGGTAATTTTTATTATCCGTGGTTCCATAGCATTAGGGTTGGTTTCCTGGACTTCTGAGTATATCGATAGAAAATACAAATCCATAATAGCAGCATATCATATCCCATCGAACACGGGTAATGAGAGATTGCATAATTTGTGTACGGGTTTCTTTGCGGCGTTTGTTGAAATAGGAGTGGAAATCATGTGAGAGACCTTTGCCCAGCAGTGCCGTTCTGAAGTTTCCATACATCATCATGATGATGATGATGATATGGCACTGCTGCTGAAGTTTCCATACGTAGTCTGTTAATCTCTCTTTTAGGTCTATTAAAAACAAAAGAAGGTACCTATTTGGTTACCAACTACTGCTTTCTATATCGGTTAAAAGATAACATTACAGGGAGTTAAATCTCACAAACTTCGCCGGGAAACGTTATGAAACTTTCCTTCTAAAGACAAAAGCTGTTAAAAGTATCGCTTAAACCAATAAATCAATCAAATTCGTCCACAATCATAAAAGCAACATCAAACCAACGAACAGCTGCTGACACAGAATGATTACGAGCTAACATTCCGAAATGAATGACATAACAATTTGATGGAGGATTATGTCTCCTGACCTAAATATTTATTGATTGCTTGAAAACGTAACGTCTCGACCACAACACATATGTCACGACAGCGACTGCAGAAGACGTTGGTGAGAGCAGAGTCATTACGGCTAGGGATTGTGTTAAATGCAATTGTATCCTCGCACCCCGGCTAGAAGTGACGAGGTGGCACTGTGTAGGACAAGTAAAATTCACGTCTGTATTGGACTAGTATTCCAGATGACAGGGAAGAGCGTTGTCACAATTTTACATAATGATTTACATTTTGATGTTGGTGTTGCAATATAATTAATAATTAAAATCTCCAACAGGAACACCGTCTGGTTTTAGTCAGTAAGAGTCTGACAGACCCCTCCACATACTGTGCCTGCACCGACCTCACGGTGAAGGACATTCAATGATGGTTTCCACGCGTAAAATATAGCGATCAGTCTCGCATGCGATTGCAGGTACTCATGTGAAAGAAACAAATCACACGCGCGCTTGTCGCACTGAAAGTCCCGTCGCAAGTCTTATCACCCGGGGCCGTGAACGAGGCCTAAAAGGCGGCTAATACAAAGCTATTGATTAGGATAAATAGGCCATTGTTTTTGTTTACCGTACCGTTCTTCATTGACGTGTTATGGCAGTCTAAAAATACGGCTAAATCAATCGATGGCAAGGTCGTTTATTTTCATTAATGTTGTTTGTACAATCGCAGTCGGGGGTAGTTATTGACGCAAGCAACTATTGGATAATTCCTACACAAAACAAAGATAAGTTAAGGTAGGAACACTCAGCGACACATCAAGCTATACATATCCAGTATAACCTGACCTCACTTTGTATGACTTTCCCGTACAATGATATATCAGCTTATTTTAGTTTAGCATAGCTAGCTTGACTGGTCATCGTGCGTACCTACTTCAACACTTTACCTAGGCCATTTTTCGATCTTCATCGCCGTCGTTTGCACCATCAAAAAATTGAATTATGCTGAACCAAAACTTTAACTATACCTATGTTTTGTGGGAGGATCAATAACGATTTAATTAACAAAGGCAATAAGCCTAGAAACATGCTTCTCAGTGATAAATAAAACATAGAGTAGGTAAGTACCTGTTTTGTTCTTTCTTCGTTGAGAAGAGCGATTTCTGAGTTAAAATCCCGTTCTCATTCAATAATATGGGTACAATCCAAACAAAAATCTCGTGTCACGGTGTTTGTGTTTGTGGTCGCACTCCTCCAAAAGGGCTCAACCGATTTTCATGAATTTATGTTTTGGTAAGTATATAAATAGGTCCGTAAAGTATATTACACACAATTATTTATTGGGCAGAACAATGTTTGCGGGATCAGTTAGTATTAAAATAAAATCACATCCTAAAATTCTTGAACCGCGGGTAATAGCCGGGGTTGTTTAATTCCAGACCCGGTCATCAGTTTAGGGGCCAGCCACAACTCGCAAATCGTAATTCCACCTGGCCTGGGGGCGTTCCACAATGTTGATTACGGTCCCCATTCAAGGCCTTCAATTATATGCCCTTCGACAGATGTGACTGGATTGCCCATTGGCTATTCAGCTGGCTGAATTAAAATCTTATACAAAAATGTATAATACTAGCCGGTTGACATTCGACTCTTACCTCCATAGCGAAAATAAACTTTTTATTTTATTTTATTTAGCCTGTACCGTCCCGCTGCTAAGCACAGGCCAAGAATTACCTTAAGTTTTTTCTACAGGAATTAAAAAAACAATAGACAAGCACGACTTTGGTTTCAAAACTGAAAGATTTGTTCTATTCCAATTTCAAATCAAAACGATATTTTTGAGTTTGAGTATCGTTCTAAAAGACGCATCTCACAGTAACAACAATGAAAATATGTCATCTCTTACTGGCCAGTAATAAAAAAAAACATTCCATTCCCAAACGGGTCACCTAATTAAGAACAATAAGAATTCGAACAAGATTAATTGTGTCGTCCCCTAAACCACTGACCTATACAATCACGAATGGCCCAAAAAAAAATAAAAAAGTGACGAAAGAATAATTCAATTATTCCTTCCTATGCGACCCTTTCTACTTACCCCTTTACGATTATTGGTGTCTTGTACTTGGCTTAATCCAACAACTAGACACTGTTCTCATAGACACAATGGCCTTTTCTCTAGTTTTCTGGTTTGTAAAGATGTATTTTGATTCCCACAGATTTAACTGGTTTTGAAAGAAGTATTTAATTGAATTCATAGATCTTCATGCTGAGAATCAACGGCTCGGCTACTGGTCACTATTTACTGCAGCCATTCGACTATTATGAGTTACAGAATAGATCCGTCACTTCTGACAAAATGTTTCTTATGATAATAGGTACAGGTTCGGTTTCCATTCTTTGTATTTTTCCCAGGATGGTCGTTCAATGCAACTATCACTTCTTGAGTAGCCAGCATTCCTTCACAATTTAAACGGAACATCCTGTCTTAGAAGAGAATTTCCCTCAGAAGGCAATATAATGTCACAGGATGCAAACCAAAGCCATTCTAATTCCAACGCTTCTCTAAACATCGTTAATCGTGACTTAATCGATGCTAGCAAAACTGCAGCTCGATTAACCGCCATAAATCGACAGTTGATTGAAAAATCTTAATCGTGAACATGTAAACGCGAATAAGCACACTAATCCCTTCTAAACAGTGAGTTCATGGTCTTGTCTTTCTACATTATTCACAACAGCTTTATAACTGACATTTAGTTTTGCTAAGGGATTTTAAGCTTTACCTTCTATGGTACGGTATGAGCGTGCATCAGGTGAATCGATTGTATCAATCACGACGTAACTAACCTTATTTGATTCAACGCCAACCTTGCACCTGCTGCTGTCAGCCGAAACATTCTAATCTAAATCACTTTTTTGTCAATATTACTTCGTTTGGTCCGTGTGCCAATGCCAATGTGATAAAAATGGTCCATACAAGCTAAGCAGAAGCATTAGGTATTTTCATTAGGCTAGGAGATAATATCAGATCGTCGTTCTCAGGGTCCACATAGGGAATAGGCCTGAAACCCGGCATGATCAATATCTATAGGTAGGCTGATGATCTAATACTTATGTGTCATTGAAGGCTGTTATGGTTGCTTCAAAGGGTATACGAAGAATTTTGACAATTAAAAAAAAACAAATATCAGGCCTAAAATTCCTCCTTGCACGACACTGTTTGCTACACTCACTTCGCAGTTAGTTATACATCAATATTTACTAAAAGACATAAAACTCCGTTCTGCCGTCAATTATTCTCATTATTTAGGTCATTAGGTACTTGTTTAGGTAAAATAAGACATTGTGTATATCTATTTTGACTAATAAGCCAATGCCATACTCATATTAGTCTTGAGAGCAATTAAAATTTAAATTAATTCGACATCCTAGCCTTCAGTTTATGTGTAACCGTATTAGATATTATTGAAATGTCTAAATGCTGCCTGCTACTCGTATTATTAAAGTATCGACTGCAATAAAGTCACTTTAGTTTAGAAGTTTGATGTCACCAATTTAATTTTACCTTGACAGTGAAATACCCATTACATTTCAAGGGAAATACTCCGTCTTTTCATTTCAGTAGGATCTTAAGAAGGAAGCGCGTCTTTTCTATTCAGGTCTTAGTTTTCTTTTATAATTTTTCTTCTATTTCTGAACTCAAAATACGGTGTTGTCTGATGGTGGTATTCACCTTTTGCTAGATTCGAACTTTCAAGGCCGCAACCTAGTGCCTGAAGAAAAGCAGATTTCGAACACCCCAAATTCCAAACCCAACACTGCTATCTATTGAGGTCAGCTTCCAACTTACCCAAATGCCAAACCTAAATTTCACGGAACAGCTGCCATCCGACCTTCACGTTCCATCTTCACTAGATAACTAGGTTTCCTTCTCAAATTCGTCATCTCCAATGCTTCGGACAAGTACCTAACCGAAAACCGTAACAGTTGATTTCGTACCAAAAAACGGTACCGCCAGTCACGTTCAAGGCCAGAGCATTCACTGACCGAGTTATCGGACCTATTGATAATGTAATGGTTGTTGGACAGATACTACAATGGTCTGTTATATAAAATGGTAAATTGAAAACATAAACCATATGGACAGCCATGAGATAAAATTGAATTTGGTAAAAAATGTGATCGAGTATGTATTGTATGCAAATTCGTTTTACTAGAGACCTTGAGTGGGTAAGTAAGTATAAGCATAACCCCGAAGCAAACAATACTACTTCGATGTGAAAAGGTAGGTACCAAAACCCATAGAAGTTGAACACAAAAACTAGAACACAGCTAGAAAATAAGACTGAGTAATGATGCCGTAGATTCAAAAAGGTACTCTATTGTACCTCGGTGAGAAGCAGAGATTTCAATGAGACATGATAGCAGTAGGTACCTGCCTAGGTCCTAGGTAAGCTTACGTCTATGATTTTCTGCATTTCCCGGTATCTTGAAAATTAAGCTCAAGAAACTCATTGTGATTGTCTTTTACAATTCTAAACCAGTTAGGTCGTAAACCAATAATTTTACGACATGTCCGTTAAAACCTTTATACGGTTTATTCCCCAACATGTTCATATCTGTTCTTTCTAATCCGCTACCTGTCTCATCCCCCGGTTCCCTTTGAGCTTTTTCTATTCCTCTATCTCTATTGTTACTTTTTTTGGATCAAATTACGTGTTTGTGAGGTTGCAGCGAACATTCGACACGGCCGCATTCCGGCTGCTAATTTGGTAGTATTAAATGAAACACCCATGTTATGATGCTATCTCTTTTTAAAGCATGGGATTTTTTGGGGGCAAAAGAGATGGAGAATTTTGTCCTGTGTATCATATTTTTAATGGATCGTAGATCGTAGCGTGCGCTTGATTGTTTGGTGGCTGATACAGTCTTGAATGAATAGGGATAATGAAAGTAATATGTTTTTAGTTTTACAATATCTTGTTGTGGAAAGTTTAAGAAAAAGATATACTTAGCAAAGTAAAGATATACTTAGCAAGAGATAGAAAAAAAGATGCTCAAGTTGAAGTGATGAAAAACAAAAATACATAGATGATATGAACTTCACATAAGGAAATCCCATCTGGATACCTTTCTTCTAGGTTAGTTTTGGTAGACCCTTGACTACCTAAGTAATACCAGACCATGTGCTCTGAACAGAGCAACAGCGTCTTAAATTGGGAGTATGCCCATCTGCCCCCGAATTGAGATTGACGTTCACGACAAATGGGAAGCTTCACATTGTTACCAAACTTATAAATGCCATCCATCCTATCCATCCCGGATGGGAATTAAAAGTTTTATCTGCCCCCAAAATATTGTTATTAGTGCTTTATATATTATGTATTGTATTTAGTTAATTATATTATTTAGTACAAATTGTTTGCTTTGCTGTAGTTTCAGTCTCTTACGTCGCTAACAAGGTGGCATTTGTTATTCCAACAAAGCCTATCGGCCAAGTGATCTGGCACAATTTAGTGCGGAATTCGCTGCAAGTTTCGATCCTAAGCTTATGATTTTGTATTGTCTAGACTTCCTTTATAAATATTGGTACAAGCTAGTTCGTGATTTAGATAAATTCTACCGAAAACAAACTGGAGTAGTTAGGTATCTGACATACAATACTTTAACTGACTCTTCTGGCAATATGTTTCATGGTTTCTGCACTCGACCATCAGTTTCCACGATTTTGCGTACCTATCTTGGATTATGTTATTAATACACCATAACTTATTCATACTACAAACGAGAGTTGACATAACACGTAGATCTTCCATGCCGACTATCCGAAGAGAAGCGCTCGCATGAACAGTTCCTGAAATATCCTGCAGCCTTCCATAGTCGTGATTGTGACACGCATGGGGCATTAATTGGGAAGAAAAGGAATCCAATCAGTCTGATATGTACTTACTTCCTAGTTTTCACTATTGCTACCAATATAGGTACCTATCCATGCCTGCACTTGATATAACTGGTACCTAGCTAATCATACTTGTGGTAGATCATCCCTCAATCGTTTTTTGTTTTACGCACAAAAATCATTTCCCGGTAATTGATTCATAAGTCAAAAAAAGATATCAATTTTTTTATCTCTGTTCATTAGTTACGCTTACGTCACTTTCTTACTTTCGTTAAATTTCGATAATCTTATCATGTCGGTCGTGCATTCCACTTTCGTTTACGGCAAGAAACAATAGGAAGGAGAAACAAAGCTTGTCACGATGTCGAACAAAACGTAAAGATAGCAGCTGTACCATGGCTGTACTGTACTGATTGTGCAAAAGTACATCATGCATGTGCCCGGAGATGTCCTACTTGTAATACAGTTTATCTTTACGATTTGCATAACATACACGCAATTCTGCTCCATATTGAAACAAAAGCTGTTGCAGTTTTGTCACAATTCGCAAAATGTGAACGCACGACAACAATAGCTAATGTGCTGTTTAACATTTCGTAACGTAATGTTCCTTACAACACAAAGTAAGATAACTCGGAGGACGCGAAGCCGAGCTCCGTAACACGCGACCTTTGTGCACCCACTGACATTTCACTGCGTATTGCCTTCCAAATGTTATTTAATCACTTATCGCACCAATTGTCTCGTGAAAAATTGAATTTTTCAATAAAACAATAATGACTCAAGATAGAACAAGGCTAGATACATAAATCATTAGACTCGATCGAGTTTCGCAAGACTCTTGCATGCTCCAAACAGTTACTGCTCTTCAAGAAACAAGGTCACACTCGGAATAAAACGACTGAATATAATAGACAATACATCTCATTTTATTTATATTAGGTACTTCTATAACAATACTTTTAACAGTCTTAAAACGAACGACTTAGTGAGATAGCGGTCCACGCCGTTTCTATCTACAATATGTACAACAGAGTATGCGTCAAGCGCACGTGAGAGAGGTGAAGGCGCGCGGCGCGCAGTGCGGCGCGCTGTGCCGCTGTGAGCACGCGCCGGCCGCGCCCGCGCCGCGCGCCACCGCCTCGAAGAACTGCCGCAGGTCGGAGACCGAGCGCGTGGGCGGCGCCTGCAGGTCGTGCAGCGACGCGGCGCGGCGCGGCGTCGTCTCCGGCGAGCGCTCTATGCGTGCAAGCTGCTCGCTACTCCTCGCCAGTCCTCCCGTAGTCCGCGACAAGGACTCGAACAAAGCGCGACGTTCCCGCACCGGGACGTATTGCGCAATAGCTTCATGTGCATTCGGGGAGCAGGACCTCGCCCGATGCTCCAAAGATGAGGTCTTCCGTCTGGCAGCCTCCATGGCATACCGGCCCCGCTCGGCGCCTCCAGCCGTGCCCTCCCATCTCTTCAAGTAGCGGCGCCCTTGTTCTGATACGGATCGCGCGGCGCGGGGCAGCGTATGATGCTGTATCGCGCCCGCGTTTAATTTACAACAGCTGTCACATTTGATCACCTCTGCTTTCCTTACTGGCGCGTCGACCACGTCAGTGGTCTTCAAAGCGTCGAGGGAGAGGGTAAGGTCTAAGCTGCGATCGGACGATGAGTCGTAGTCGTCGTCTTCGACGACGATGCCCTCGTCCGTGGCGGCGGGGGAGTGATCCCTGCGCGTAAGCTGCGTCTCCGTGGAAGTCAATAACCTTCGACGAGCTCGCGGGGGTGGTTTAGGGGGACAAGAGGGTGTCTCATGCTGAGCAGCCTCTTTCTTTAATTCCCGACTAGCGGTATCCGCGGCGGGCAGCACATCCAGGAACCGGACTTGGGGGAGCGGCGTCTGGCCAAGGATCTCGACGCAGAGCGCACGCACCCATCTCGCGTATTCCGAGGCGTTGCAAGTCTGTAACAATAAACTTAATTGAAACATTCAGCTGCGACGGTTTTCAAATTGTAAAAGTTAGATTTATGACTTAATCTGTTGAAGAAACGTTACTATTTGCATAATGTATTTCATAAGAAGTAATATTCTCCACGTGAATCATAAAAAGAGCAAGCAGGGTAGGGTGACAATAATGGAACATCTGATCGTACTGACTAAACTAGTCACGGTCACATTACATTCATAGTTGTTTTTTTAACCGGGAGAGTATTATAGAGCGGAGTTTTCTTAAAACGTGTTTCCTTTGCGTGTCAACACCTTCGCGCTCTAGCCCTTCTTATGGTAAATACCTACATCAAAAGGTCGCAATGCACAAAGGCCTTTGATTTACGGTTGTTTCGCTTTATTGAGGTCTAATAAAGTGTACGAAACGTGAGAAAGGCGTTATTCGGAGGGGAATAGAACGTCTTGGAAGACGTACGATACCACGTGGTCTATGAAAAAAAGAACAAAATTGTAATAAGAAGTTTTTGGCCAAGTGGGCGAATCAGCTTGGTTATGTGCTTTTCGGAGCAGAAAAAGACTGTTCTACTTTCAAAGATCTTAAAATCAGTGTACTTATAACAACCTTTTATAAAAACCCAATCAAATTCTTCCCATTAGTCGAAATCAAACAGCCAGATCAAGTCAAAACATTTATCTTCTCAGTGCTCAAATAGTGCCTACATCTCAACCATCAGTCATGTAACATTGGTCTGTTGATAATTATTTATGTGGCATTGTCTTATGGACAATGACCGGACTCCAGTAGCTTGTGGTGTACGTGACATGATATAATGTCTAATACAGATACAAAGTTAATCTTGCGAACACGAATCTTTGATTTATTGCATTAAAGACAGGAATGGATAATTTGTGGCTTTTAGTAGCCACTGCAGCGACCATAACTTTGGAAAAGACGGTATGACGTATGTATCACGACAATTACAATGGCGATTAAGTTGAAATGGCGTATTTTTCATAGGAAAAAATCTTCATAGTACTTAGAAGCAGGAAAATATCGACAATTGCCAATAATTGACGTCTTATAAACAGAGCAGAGAACGGGAAAATACTGTGTGCAGTGCAATAACAATTAAGTCATTAAATGCAATTTATAGCTGACGTAACATTTATTATAACAAACATAATAACACACCTGTATTCCCCGAAGGATTTAGAAGAAATCAATTGCCATAATTGACAGATAGTGGGCATAAGTAATCCCAGACTCTAAAACTATAAGTTGAGACTACAAATCTAATCAAGCTTGCGTTTTTGGAGACTCAGAGAAAAGCTGAAAGTAGAACACTCTTAAATGCTCTCTCACTAACACCCCATCTGTAGATGACAACTTTTACACGAGCGTTTCAAAAACTACTTCTAAGGCAACAAAGAATGCAGTTTCACTATCTAGCACATCTTCAGACTTCACAAAAGTCATGACAACATTATACTCTGGTTTTAGTGAAACTAGCTAGCAAGTCAGCACGGAGGTAATTCCAACCACGCACGCTATAATAATACCACAAATACCCGCTATTCTTTTTTTCAATCGATCCACGCTTCCCGGATACAAAATCACTTGCGACGAGGAAATGAAAGCAGTTCTCAGATAATAAGCAAAAGTACGCAAATGTTGCAAAAACTGAATATAATACAGTATTGTACTATGCTGATACAGTAAATGCGTGTAAACTGTCATTTTAGAACGGTGAAATACTATATGCATCTCACATGGCTTCAAGGATCCCGCCAGTTCTTGGACTTAACGTTATAACACCTATTATGTTGGACTGACAAATGACACTCGAGTTTTGCATGAAAATGACGGCTAAATGGTAAATGATGAATTGGCATTTTCAATTGAACAACACACGCAACTAGGGACGATTCTGTGTAGGATTTATCGAAAATCATTAATCACATTGAAAATTCAATGAATAGGCTGCTAATTGGCAAATAAATTGCAAGTCTAAGGTTCAAAATTTATAGATTCAAACTAGCAGTTTTGAAGATATCCTTAGATAAATATTTACGATGAATAGGCCAAATTAAATCGTGTCATCTTAAAGTGAGGTGTAATCTTGTAGTAATCACATGGTCGATTCAAAATATTGGTACTTAGATTTAATACCCAGACATGTCAAATGAAAACTCGTGACTTTTTGCATCAGCACAGTCAATTCGCGTGTTTGGATACTTCGCAACTTTTTGTCGTTCAATCGACCTTCCAAAGGAAGTCTATTTTAATCAGTTAGCCAATGTTTCCTATTTAAGCAAGTTCCGGCTATATTGATTCTGTCATTAGAAATAACTACCGTATTTTGTTGCTTCATCCTACGAACGCACAAACGAAAATGTGACAACTTGCAAGAAGATCAGATTCTAGGCGTTTTTGTTTCAGTAAAGGCTAATTATTTCATGCAACAAATATTTACCTGAAACGTGGCGACGGCAGAGTCGTCTCTAAGCCGGGACAGCTGGAAGGCGTTGGGCAAGGTAGGGGCAGTCCGCAGGTGCAGGTCGCGGAGGGGCAGCCGGGCAGCTGCCCTTCTGGGCAACGTGCCATCCCTCCACGCGAGGAGGCAACCACTACGGACGGCTGCCCGCACCCAAGCCCAGGATTCGGTATCGTCATTGTAATACTGGCGGAGGACGCCTGTGGAAGAAGATACAATTGGTTAATTTTGAAGTTTTAGAAGCAGAACGTAAGTATAAGCACACGAGTGATACAATTTGAAAAACTCAAAATCTTGTATTTGAGATTTGAGTACGCGGGACGTTGGTGTTTCGGGCATTAGTTATTAATTTAATCCTCATCGCTCATTTTTTCATCTTTGATAAAGTTTCTTTATTGTACTAACACGTTAAATATTCATTTATTATGCAGCGTAAACTAATAAACCTTTAAAGTATGATTGTGTCAACTCAAGTATATGTCATAATTCTACGTGTGTAGATCACGTCAAAGAATGAATCATCGATAAGGCTCCCGATCGATTTATTCTGATGCAACTGTTATTTGCAAGGTTAACAAGGATTAAGTATCTAATAGGGCATAAAACAATAAACGCTGGTGGTTGAGCCGGGAAATGACGAGAGGTGGAATTAATACTCGCAAACGTGTAGTTGTTCAAGGAACTTTTGGCACGCGTGTCCAAATTCCGGACTAACGATGCTAACCAATCAGACTAAAGGAACTATTGGAGCGCGTGTCTGAATTCAGGACCAACGATGCTAATCAATCAGACGAATGTGTATCGACTATGCCCCCTGTCAATGTTTTTCCAAAAGATCGTAGCAGTGTGGCATGACCACAAACATGTCACTGGTAGATATTGAAAATGTCCCCCCCTCACCTGCCATCACCGTTTAATCACTGGCATTTCCGGTATAATATTACAACTGGGTGTGTTTAAAAGGATACTAACTGATTCACAATAAGAAGCATTACTTATGCAATGTTCTCATTGTCATCCGTTCATTCTCATCCAGCGAATCTTCGTCTTTAGGAAATTGAAGATTCGCAGCCTCTTCGAAAATAAGAGAACTTCTTCAAATTATTTATACACAAATGCTGTCATCATTTAATATGCAATTGACATTGAACAAAGTCACTACCTTTAACTAAGCTGCAGTTTGGATCTTTGCTGAATACGAAATCTCTTACGTGATAAGAATTATACCTTACAAAGACATACGTCATAATTATTCGAAATTTCATGGGCATAATAATCTACTCAACTGCTTGCATTTCGCAACGTTATGCTTTGAATGAATGCGGTATCAATGCTGGGGCGAAAGTATCATGTTGCAAAGTCAAGTTCATTCGGACATCAGACATGGTATGTCATGGCGTGGTTGCTGCGTTTATTCTTTATCATGTCTTGAAGAATGTCTGTCGTTTAGTTTCTGATTTGAAAGGATACTCTTTCAACTAAGTGGATTAGTCAGAGATGTAATCTTTTGGGACATTTTCGACGTAGTTGCGTTCTTTCCTGTTTTGTTTGAGGTTATACCGCAAATATTAAATTAATTGAGTAAAACAAGCCGGCCATATGTTTATATGTTAACTTTATACCTATTCAAAGAAAACAGCTTGGCCACTTCTCATTTCGCGGTTTCCTCCAATCAAACTAAGAGTCACAGGCCTATTTCTACATAAATTTCCAAGAAAACAGAATTAATGAACTAACAACACATTACTTAAGTAAAGCAAGTAATATTTTAATAAATCTGGTAACGAGAATGAGGTCAGACATTATTGTATTGGACACAATGCTATCACAAATTCAGAGCGGCTCTGGAAAAGGGTGCTGTAACCGCAAATTGTGGCAAGGCGTGTCAACGTACCGGAGCGGTTATTCATAATTTTAACATTGTTACATTCATTACGTTAATATTGAGTGTTATTTCTTTCATTATTATCAATTTCTAGTACCTATATGAGGGTCTACGTGACAGGTTATGAGTAGTCAATGGACCTGGAGGTGAGGAAGTTCCGAGTTTCCGATACAACAATTCAGTGAATAAGCTTCTGAATGTCAGCCATTTAATTAATTCTGCTGACTTTTTCCAAGTCCGGAACAGTTTAACTGGTGAAGACGACAATATACATTTAATTAAGGTGAAATCAGACTGCTGTCCAAGAAAGCCCAAATTTAGGGTAGGCTAGCTACCTACATTTTGGAAGCCCCAACAGATCCCATTTCATAGAGAACATTATCTCTAACAGGCACTCGTTCAATCCATACAAACTACCTAATAGGAAAATTCAATTTATTCCATACGACCCGTGGCGAGTTAGGGACATAGGTCCGGCATGATTGGATTTCCCTTTGAACTCAAAATCTCATGACCCGAAACTCTTCACTAAATTGAGGACGACAGGCGATATAGGATTCTCTGTTACTAAAAGTAATATGAAGTTATGGCTTTTTCTTTCCTTTAAAACAATGTCTAATTTGGAAATCTTTTGACTCGTTATGGGCTATAAATATTGTTTTTTTCATGGCAGATTAGTGGAGTGGATAATTTAAATAATCGATTAAGAATCGTGGATAATTGACCGAAAGTTTGGGAACCGATTGCGATGTCTTTCGATTCCTTCCATTTAAGTAATGCGTGTATGATTGTTCTGATGGGTCTCCTATTGTATTTATAAATTGTATGAATTAATGGATATAGAGAGCGATCAATTCTTTGAAGTTAAGTGGTCAAGCAGAAGCGGGTGGTCCTTAAATCTAAGGTAGGTTAAGCTGCCTTTCTCGAGTCGGTTCGATGACCTATAATAGTTGAGAAGCATCATCCAATTTAGATGCTTGAAGGGAGTAATTTAATTCGCCCTTGACATGTGAGTATGAGTACAGTAACTGGTCGGCTTCTGGCTTAAGCTTTATCAATAACCGTTGGTAGGTAACTGTGGCTACAATAGGATTAGACTTCGACAAATATTTGCGCGGTTGCGAAAATGTGGCCAGTACTATAGGTAGTAGGAAATGTTATTCATTTCTTGATCGATAAAGATCGAAAGATGCGGTAGGTACCTAGCGAGATTATAGGTACATGTATTACACTGAATAAAAAGGTTATCTACAGTTATGGACTTCCCTACATTTCTTCTGGTTTTCGGCTAAGCAGACGTGTGGTAAAAATCTTGTATTCTCTAAGCAGACTGCTTGTTGCAAAACCGCAACTTTTCCATTGACGTAAATAATATAATCTAGTAGGGTATCACATGAGTGTGATAAAAATCGATTGCATTTTATTTATCATTGTGTTAATAAACTCAAAAATGCTATACGATAGGCAGTCTGCTGATTATAGTACGTAACAGTACGTTTCTAGATTCCTGAATTAAGTTAGGCAAAATGATTGTATTGTGGGATAACTTTCTTTTAACCGACGAAAAAATAAAGGAGGAGGTTGTCAATTCGACTCTTAGGAATATATTTTTAAGGACTCAGTTTTATGCTCCTAAATGGGAATACAATCGGGAACCGTCAGTTGTGAAGATATTTATTAAATACTTTTAGTATCTATGAAAAATCATCAAGCAACAAAGTTTGATGGATAGGCATAGTTTTCCGTGAAATCTACCAACTATTGTGATTCGCCGCCGTCGTCGTTAAAACAGCTGATTTTATCTCCTTATAGCACAGCTGATGTTCCTTCCCATTGTTATTTTTTTACGCAAAAACTTCACGGTTCTACCGAAGACTTTGATTATGAAATATGGCGACATTTCCAGGTAGGTAGTATTTGGGGTCATGGGAACCTTATCTGACAATACATGTTTAGGAAGGCTTTTGACTTGTAGGTTGTTTTTCTTTGACAAATTGTCAATACCTAAGTAACACTAGATAATGCCTAAATAAGGTTATTGTACTTAACATAGCTGTTATACCTACGATTATTAGGTATTTGATATACCTACCTAGATTATTTTTCTTTGATTGTCGATGGATTCAAATAATAAGCGACCAGTATTAGCCACCAGCACGGCTCTATCGTTGGCTTCCTTAAATCCTGGAAGTTGCAGGTGGCTGTGCAGGATGGGCAAGAAAGGAGGTGGGGCAAACATTTGGTAGATTAGGGTAGGTTACTGTACGGTCTACCTAATTCACTCGCATTTCATTCAGGAGTTAGAAGCTATAATATCAAATAGATTTACTTCCTATCGATTTCCTTTTAGTTTTCTTGCATAGCTAGTGACCTAGGGTAGGTAGGGATCTAGTGGTAACCTTCCACTGTGACTCAAAGCTATCGATCGCTGCTAGTCTAGTGTCTAGACTGAACTGCACTCTAGACTGTTGACTTAGCATGTTTGCTTAAAGAGACAACAACCTTTCTTTTTCAAGTGTAGAATTTAGTTTCTATTCCATTTAGTAAGGCATGGAGATAGGTACCTACCTACGTAAGCCAAGGAAGTAAAAGACTGATTGATACTTTAGGATTCTTTTTAACGAATCCTGCAATCTTTCAATTACCTAGTTAAAAACACATAGAAAGAATAAGTAGGTACCTACCTACCTAATTGAATGTTACATGATAGGTAATTGATAACTGATTTTACAGTTTTACGCGTCATTTTTTTTCGAGAGAAGAAACATAGGCCTCGATATTATACACTCAAACATGATAAATAGGGACCGACCTTCTTATGTAACGTAGGTAAATAGGATGTTTCTCTTAGCCAATAAGTTTAACTAAGTAGGTAGGTACTTACCCACCTGATCTACCTACAAACGTTTATGTGCACTTTGTGCCAAAGGCACAACTGCACACCTGTGAGTTGCAATGCACGTTAGACCTTGTTAGGACATCGCTAGCTATGACAACATTAGCGTCTTTAGTAGGTACCTACATTTAAATGTTATTGTGAGTAATTGTGAAGTAAATATGTACCTATGTAGTAGGTATGCCAGTGCAAGTAAATAGCACATGCTAACTATTTATCACGATAATTTTTGATTTAGGTACCTATGACTTTATGAGGCATAGTTATGCGGTTGTATCTACCCACTGTGTAGTTTTTTGCTCAAAACCCTACATGTACCTACGTACCTAGGTAGGTACTTACTTCAAGTTATGAATGAAATATTAAAAGACTTTTTAAGTACCTACCTAGACAGGACGTTTCATTTGGTCTCATACCACTTCAAGGCTCATTCAATTATGTAGGTATCACGTCTGATAGGTATTTATTTACAAAATGTGTACCTAACGTGAAATTTAAGTTACTTAGTGCATGTCGGAAAGCGAGATGCACTAACCTAGTAGGTAGGTACTTTAGCATTTGGATGTGCAAGTGGACAGTTAAGATAGTGAGACTGAAAGTTATGTGCAAGTGAGTGTAACATGTGCCCTACAGCTGACGGCTTCTGAGGGAATGGCGAATGTTATAGGTACATACTTATTTTACTTTGTTGCTAAGCAGCCATTAGTTTCTAGTCGCCAGATGTCTGTCTGCCACAAAAAACAGAGCTCAAACTAGGCGGGAGGGAGCCTGTTGTTTATCCAATAGGCTGATATTATTACTTTGTATTTTGTCAAACGGCAGTTTAGATACCTAGCAGGCGAACGTTTATGAATAATTGAATGGGTTTCTAAATCTAGTTGGTTATGAATGAGATTGTTGCAACATTTTTAACCGTAGCACAAAAACTAGTTATACTAGTCGATAATACTGACCTGATATCCTAAAATCAGGATCTACAGGCGTAGGAATAGGTCCAGGAGTTAATTCTGGGCGAAGTTTTCTTAGACCGGCCACCACCCGTGGTGCCGGCGATTGTTCTCCTACAAGCATCGCCTTATCACAACATTGCACATTATAACACTTTCCACCACACTAAAACAATTCATCACTAAAATATCACTATAAACAATCCAGTATTTCGAGTTTTTTTCACAAATTGTTTGTTTACAATAATTCCTTCAATCAAACTCAAAACAATAACTGTCAAATCGTATTTTAAAATTCGAAGTTCGTTACAAATTGCGCGCAGCACATTTTGTTGTTCGTTTTGTGCGACTTGTCGTCTTGTCACTTAGCTACCGACTGGCCGGCCGGCCGGCGTATCAATGAATGGATGAAGTTGATTTGCTGTGCGCCCCACTTCGCTACGCCACTACTACACTACGATATGAGGCGGTGTCGAGGGCGCGGCGGCGAAAACAGCTTCTGCCATCTAGCGGTGAGTAGAAAGCTCAATTAGATTTCAAAAGTAATTATTGCTTTTTCAAATTCCTACATTTTTCACTCCTGAATGCGAAATAGATTTTTTTATGTAAGTATGCATCTAGATTATAGTTTTATTTACTTACTCACATAGAAAAATATTCTTTCGTAAACCGTCATATATTCTTCGAATATCAGGGTTTCAAATTATTAATTATTAAGTGACCATTTTCAAGTTACATAATTACTAGTTATATAATTATGATTGTTGTATGAATAAAGTAGTAAAACCTTTTTAGAAATAATTTTAGTAAATGACAAAACGCACCGCCATCTATTGAGCAATAGTGTGTGACTAAGCGTTTCCGCAAAAATCACATAACTGCTGCCATCTGTGTTAACTTTGTGAGTTTGCAACGTCAGTTTATAGATGGCGGTAAAAAATGAACGCAGGTTGCGCCACCTAGTGAAATTTATACGTACTATGACGAAAGAATACACGTACTTCGATAATGCATAATAATATTACCAGATGGCGTTATTTTTAAAATTGAGAAAAAGTAGTCAGAAAGTGTGTAGAAAACTGTATTTTGTGATTTTCTTAAACATCTCATAGAGGGCTCTAGATGTAGCATTTAGTAAAAATAGTGCAATGAGTGTGTTCAATTCTGAATGGTAAAGGGTATTGTCTTTTAATTCATCTCGGTAGGATATCTTTACTTTGTCAATCTGTTTGTGTAGTACCTAATGGCCATTTTTATAAACAAAAAAATATCAAATTAATTAGACGTTAATGCAATGTGGGTAGCAAGCACTTATACAGACCCCCCCCCCCTACCCCCTGGATACGTGCCTGGTGGGTAGGATAATAATCCAAATAGGAATCAAATGGGTGATCCGCTTCCCCGTTTGTAAAGTTTATGTACCTACCTAAGTCCTAAGTTAACCCGCAAAACGGAAGATTCGCATTGTACTAACTTACCTACTTTTTATTAACTTGACCAATCAGGTCAAGAATATATTTATTTGTAATCTAGGTTTAGTTTTGTTCCGTTTTACGCTTAGGTATTGTTTATAAATACCTTCTTTGATTTTCTGAATGCGTAGTATTAAGCAGTTTTTAGCTTTAAGGTAAGTTTTTGTGCTTAATCAAAGATCATTATGCTTTTTAAAAAAGTATCTTTTCTTAAAAGATATTGTCATAATAAATCATCGCAAAACTCAATAATGAGTTATGTTTTATTTTTAAAGAACAGCGGGATGGAGTTCAGCCAAACACAAAATTCGATACATACATCATTTATTATTGTAATGTTCATCAACTGTTATTGTACAGTATATGGAAGACTGCGCGTGTCAACAAAGTACAATTATATAGGAAGACATCGAGATCAAATACATGGCACATAAATAACATTCAGTACACATAAACATTAAACAAATTTAAAGCAAACTTAAGGCACTTAGGGACTACTCACTACTGACTAAACATAGATAAATTAAAACAAATTAAAGCTTTTTTATGGAAGAAGAGACTATTAATATCACAATAGGCGAGTGACTGGGACACATCACCAAGGACGCCATTTGCTGTCCTCATCCGCCGGTGGTCCCTCGCCATGACGTTCTTTTTTTTCATCGTAAAAAGCCTCGAGTTGGCGACGGGCCGCCTCCTGCTTTTTGTACTCCTGGTACTCAATCAATTTCCTTTTCTTTTTAGGCGGTAAGTTGCTGTAATCCATCGGCAATTCGCAGTGTTCCGGAAGACTGGGTGTCACCTCAACTTTGCTCGGGGGAGTCGCGTCTAATTGATTAGCGCCGGAGCATGCGACTGATTTTTTCGGCGACTGCGCAGCCTCGCTCGCCTTGGCTGGCGATCGAACCTTCCGCAGATCAAGAGTGTCGTGATTCGTGTTGGGTGGTGAGTACTGGTACGAGTACTCGCCTCTGTATGGCTCGTCTCTCTGTAAATATTTAGGTTCGGGCGCCGGCTCCGAGCTCATGTTCACGTCAATGTTGTCGTTGCTACGCTTGTCCATAATGTGTTGCCGTATTTTTTGTAGGATTACATCTTTCGCCTCGGCTGGGACTCTTTTGAAATAAGCCCCATTTCTCTGGCCGTTCATTTGTTCTGGTGGACTGTGAGGGTTGATATTGTCGACCGTTGTGAGCAACCCGGTGGGAGGTACTTTATGGGTAACCCGCGCAGCAGGTCTGTTGTACGCCCATTGTTTCGCGCCGTCGCCTGAGTACACCGAATCTTCCGCGTCTGAAGAAGATCTATCATGATCGCTGTAGTAATGTTGTCTATCGGAGATGACGGAAGACGGCGAAGTCGGAGGGGAAAAGCTTGGTCTTTCTGGAACTTGAATGGTAAGAGGTTGAGCGGTGATCAGTCTTGACAGGTGGCTGATTAAGTTCTGGCTGACGTTCGCGTCTAAGTCTGGTACAGACATAATAAATCTGCATGCCTCAGCCGCACATTGTCCGAAACCCGCTTGAAATTTCTTCGCTTCCAAAACCGGGTCTCTAGGGCTGTGCAACTTTGTGAGATGGTTAACGGTTAACTCAAGGATGTCTGCCTTCTCCAACTTGCTCAGGTTGTCGTCATCGATCTGTGACAAAAGGGAAAAAGTGAGTAGAGTATAGCGCAGGCGCTGCGGCGCAGGCGCAGGTGCGCGCGCGCGTTCTCACGGTACGAAACGTCACATTAATATAACTGTACATGTATGTGAATAAGCAACTCCTGTTTCTTAATGGAACTTGTACTTTTATATTCCAGTTTGGTGTCGGTACGGCTCTTGATAAGTACCCAGTAATAAACAGAAGGACGACCGGTTCGTGATAAAAATAAATGGTGTGTGAATGAATGATGGATTGCATTTTGATGAACAGTAAAAGAAGGATAGTTTTTATGCAAACATTATAGGGCGAGGCTAAAAATAGAGTGTGATAGCTACTATCTTTGGTGGTGTGGTTTTATCTTTTATCTTTGATAGTACTGTGCCTTATTTAGAACACTTGAGCTAAATATAGATTATTCACATACATCATTGAATGACTAGTCATTGTTGAAAAATATGTCTAGATATTACTCATTCACTTCCACTTGAAACGTAAATTCTTTAAAACTCTTCAGATAAACACACAATAGCATTATATAATATAATTTATTAATTTAATTACTAACATGATTAGGATGAAAACTAATTAATATAAAATAAATACATACCTCCAAAGCCCCGACCATAAGATCTTTAAGTTCGTCCAAACAGCGGTTGATGCGCGCGCGCCGTTTTCGTTCCAAAAGAGGTTTCGTGATCTTCTTGTACTTTGCCGTCTTCGACAGCGGGGCCGGGTCCGAAGACATTTTCGTATCTGATAAATAATTCATTAAATTAATCACTTTGTATTTATTGAGCATAAATATTTTGGGAGGTAATTAATTTTAATAGGCTTGAGTGCCGTTATAAATTATCAGGTTTATTTTTTGTTCATAAAATCTACAAGTTACGTTTAAGTATTAAAGGACACGCCAAAAAATATCGAAACACGGAAAAGGATTAAAATTACATAGAATACCAAAGGGCACAAGATACAAATTACAAAAAACGAATGCTCATCTAATCTATAACTACAATAAAACCATAAGCACCAAACTGTTACCTAAAAATATAAACTTCAGCAATACTTACATGAATAATAGGATCTCCGAGTCAACACTTAACACACACTAACTCAATCTGCGACGCAGTCGGGAGCTTGCAAGCACAGAACGCGCGTCTCCACCCGCGCCTCGGCTCCAACTGCCTGAAAAAAGCCTTCTTCCCGCCCCCGCGACCCGCACCCCGCGGCCCTTCCCCGCCCTCCGCCCTGTCCCATTCATACTGCGCAGGAGCACGTGTGGCCCAACGATCGAGTTTCAAGCATGCGTAACATACTTTCCCAGAGAATTCTTCGAGAACACTTTGGTTTTTTGTTGTATGAAATATTTTAATAACTACAGCGTTTTAAGTTCATAAGGTATTTCATGTGGGCTCTGTAAATCAAAGGGCACGTGGCATTCATGTTTTTTTTTCTCGGTAACGTTACAAAGAATGTCGTGTTGGACAAGATTTTGTGTGCTCAGGTAAACTTAAGAGGAATGTTAATCTTGATTTGAATGCAGGACATGAATTTGAATGTACAATTTAATTTATAACGATAAATCTACGTACAGATCTTGTTTTACAAACGATTGCTGGTATCAGGCCTGTTTATTGAATTGGTACCAATTCAAGTAATCCTTGATTCCTACAACATAGGTAAATAAGTGGTCCTATAATAAAGCTATACGTACCACCCACGACCACTTTTCCTGATAGCGGTACCTATTCACAGTTTCAAAATACACTATCTTTTGTCTATAGGAAACATAATGTAAACATCACAATAACATTTATGACCCGTAATGTAATTTTAAAACCGTAGTGTAATTAGTACTACACTGTTAACAGATTTATCATTAATTTTTTATGTTAAATCTTTCCGACATTGGAACTTTGTCGGCGTTTTCTTTAAAAGAAAATGACGTAGACAAAAGGCGGTGTTTAAAAAGGTTCTGGGTAATAAATGGCACGGTCCAATCCCGGTACAAGTTAAATGGAACTTGCGGCATGGATTCGTCCGGTATTCTTTTTTCGGCCTTCGTTTTGGCCAGGTAGAGGCGCGAGCCGAAGCATTCTGCGATTGGTTTTATCTTTTGTCATTCTTAACGTCGTTAAGATTGCCGTTTAAAAACTATATAATTATAGGTTATTCGGGTTTTTAAAGTCCCTTTGAATTTTTAATGCTGGCGTTAAAAAAGTGGGGTTGCCTGCCTTTGGCTTTTTTTTGTTTGTTTTAATTTTATGTTTTGTTAGGATCCGTTTATGGAGGTAAAGATTCTCAATGGTTGGTAATTACGATCAATTAGGATAATGAAGAAAATGCGTTTTTTGTTTTTATTAAAATTGCGCAACCATCTGTTTGGTTTCGGTGAATATTTAAACGAGACTCTGTTTACAAATAAGTGCTTAAATCAACAGGCTCAGTAATTATTTAATCTTCTTCTATACTTATAATAAATCTGTAGAGAGGTCAATTCTGTACATGAAATATATTTACAAAATAACTATCGGGGGGTGATTAGTGATCGATACTGATGCCAAAAATGCAATCAGTAAAATTTTTGTCTGTCTGTCTGTCTGTCTGTCTGTCTGTCTGTCTGTCTGTCTGTATGTTATTTATAGAAAAAAAAACTACTCGACGGATTTTAACGAAACTTGGTACAATTATTCTACATACTCCTGAGCAGGTAATAGTATACTTTTCATCACGCTACCATTAATAGGAGCAGAGCAGTGAAAGGAAATGTTGGGAAAACGGGAGAAGTTACTTGGTTTTTTTAGCTTCCGTCGCGTGTGCAGCCTTAATGGTTAAAGCTACATAGAAATCATGTATAACGGAAATATTCCACATAAAATTATATAAAAAATATCCCAAGACAGCATATGTCTATCTTTTATAGTTGACTCACAATAACACGTGTAACTCCCGATAGCTTAGCAGTTCGGAGATTTGTTATTATTATATTTGTTTACTCTTACGTTTATAATATTCTCACTCAACCCCAATTTTGAAACTTCACGCGGGCGAAGCCGCTGGCAGAAGCTAGTCCATAATAAGACTACAGATCATTATTAAATTCAATCATTCATGATCTGTTTAACCACCTATTCGGAAATATTAAAATCAAATAAGATAAATTCCAATTCCCACTCTAGTTACATTAGACATGGTCAAGACTAGATTAATAGAACAACATAATTATGTATTTCGTACTAAAAGATTTTTGATTTAAATGTAAGTACCTTAGCAATTATTTATGCTTAAATCTCTTTAAAAACCTTAATAATATTAAGGTTTATGCCTATTTCATGAATGCATTGTATTCATGGAATTGGAACAGACATGACGACAGTATCAAAAAATTACAAATCCATTCTGTCTGTCACTTAGATTATTGAAAAATAATGGATACGTATTTTTTTTTCTTACGTATATTTTTTTTTGTAAATCAATGAATATTGACAAAGATAAAACGCATCAAAACTCAGGAGTGCGGGCTCGTTACGTCAGAACTAGTTAAAATTATATCTAGGCGTAACGTATTGGGAATTTTAAAAGCGTCGTATCTTCGTCAATTTAGATTTACGTAACAAAAGAAAAAATACGGGTCATTTTTTTTTAATAATCAACCGGACGGACTAATTAGGTTTTTTTGTTTATTAAGTTAATGTAAATAATTCTAATCTTACTATATTGTCTATCAATCACTACCTACTGTCTGCTGCTTGACGTAAGCTCTTACTAATTAAATCCTTTTAAGTAAACTAATCACTCTAGGTACTGTTATAATCACTAAGATTGGCGCGGTAGACATAGGTACTGGTGGTATACTTGCTACATTCCTAAACGTGTGACAGAAACCGCCATTTATGTTTTACTAGTAGTTTGAAGCCTACTTTGTCTACCCTGTTTCATATCCCGTGGATTTTTTTTAATAATACTCGTACATTGAGAGTTCTTCTTTCTGGAAAGAACACGGCTTTTTTCCAGAAAGAAGAAATCTGTGCAATATTGCAGCTAGATCCAACTTTGATTAGTCATCCAATGAATGAAGCAGTCAGGGCTTTTCCATTAATAAGAAACAAGTTGAGTTGTTTATCTGGGCAACTAGATGGCGCCGGGTGTTTCCTATTTGAATAGCTCTGAAAAAACACTGAAACAGGGATGAGGGAAGGGCCTTAGACTTTTACTACTACCTACTAAAGTTATTACAAAAAAGAACAACTTTAAATACCTGTCAATATTTTTTTTTTTCGAAAGAATCTTATGTTACCCCGTCCATTGAGCTATATATACATATATCTATGACCCCGTCTTTCATTTTTAGATCTTTGACAGTCGTTAGAGCTGTCAGTGACCCAAAGTCTGACAACCAGTATTGCCAAGAGGTATTACCCAGTACTGCAGTGGCTAGGTTCTGAAGTTCAGATAGGCAGTCGCGCATTGTAAAATACAGGTAGGTATTCAGCTGCATCTGATAACACTGAAGACGACCCCAACATAGTTGGGAAAGGCTAGGCAGATGATGATGTTAGTTTAAAATAAGTACTTAGTCCTATTCCAACTGATGATTTATTTAACATAGACTATACAATTCTTTCTAAACCGATCTAACCAAGTTTCGTTTCCCATAACAGTGTTAACAGTACAAGCCGAAAAGTTATACTTTCCCACCAGTGACACTTGTCAACATACCACACATAATGAAGATATGACGTCGTTCTTATCGATACTTCTTGAGCTTATATTTGGTCAGGGATGGCGAACCTATATCCTATGAGTAGATGACTTTCAGAAGATTGCGGGTAAGAGCTGATTGAGGGTCGCGCAGATCGAGAAGAATGGTATAAAAAAGAAGAGGATAAGGTATATTTAGCCGTGGTTGGAAGAAGGCTGTCAGTGATGATAATGATGATTGAAAACCAGTAGCTTTAAGTATTACCCACAGCCTCAATTGACAAGTATTTTTTCTTCTCCGTTATTCTTTTCTGATTAATATCAGTGCAGGATCTAAGACAGTTAAATTGTTTATATGGGATTTCGCCGAGCTTCACTGCCTCAGCGCTTTTCTAGAAGTCCTGTTCATTCAGGCTCTCAGGAGTTGCAGGGGTTTGGGAATAAGAGGTAGGCTTGTCCTAAAATAAAAGCCGTAATTCACCCACTGCTTAGAATAGGCCTTCCTTTTTTGTGTAAAACGAAAGTTACATCATATTCTTCGTCAGTTTTCTGATTCAGATTTCTCTATACTTATCTATCAGATCAATTTGTGCTACGATTAAGAATCATCCGATGTTGTTTTTCTCCGATATCGGAAGCTTGTCACTGACGAAATATTTGTTTGTTTCCGAGATGACACGCAAAAAGGTTTTCTATCCCTATCGTCTAGGGTCTCAAGTCAAATGCTTTCTCGGATTTGTTGAGACTAAACAACACGCATGCTTGTGTCAGTACATCTAGTAAGTCCTCGTGTGGTATTTTATTGAGGAAGGTCCAATGTAGGTAACTGTAGGTAACCAATATATGTAGGTAACCAATATAGGTAACCAATATATGTGTCATAATTATACGAGTATGATGTAACGATTTTCCTATAGTTACATTTGTTGTTTCTATTACGTATTTTTCAGTGGAAGCCTAGAGATCAAATGAAGAAAGTCCATTTTACAGGATTAAAACGTTACATGCAAAATGTGACTGTACTGTTGTACCTTACATCCTCTCTCGGTGTTTTTATCTACACTAATATTTTATATTAAAGATTTGATTTTTTATGAAGATTAGATTTTTTGTTCACAACCGATTTAAAAAATTCTTTCACCATTAGAGATATACATCTTTACCGAGTAACATAGACTACAATTATATTGATATCATGCAAATTAGCCGATCTATCAAAATTTTCGCGGACGATGTCGCGGGCTATGTACGTGCTAGTCATTTATATTTTCTAATGCCATTTTTATCTCAACTCTTTTTATATCTCGTATTGATATGAATTATGCCAAATGCGCCGACCTCTAATAAAGTGAGTTATGGGCAGGACAATGATGATAATTATGACATAATTCAGAGCATAATAACCAAGCCACCCCCGGCCAAACAGATCGTAATCTATATCTATACTAATATTATAAAGCAGAAGAGTTTGCTTGTTTGTTTGATTGTTTGTTGGTTTGTTTATTTGTTTGGTTGAACGCGCTAATCTCAGGAACTACCCTCTCTAATTGAAAAAATATTTTTGTGTTGGATAGTCCATTTATCGAGGAAGGCTTTAGGCTATAGATATATAGATAGTGCTGCCATCTATTTGTTTAAGTACACCAACTTTTCAACCGTTTGACAGCTTTCAACTGTCATAACGAGAACAGCTATTTTAGACTGCGTAGGTACTACGTGACAGCAGTTGCCTTGTGAATAATAGTTTACAAGTTCGAATCCTCAGTCAAGAATTACTTTTTGTATTTATTTGGTTGAACAAAAACGAACAGCGCCATCTAACAGCTTAAGAACACAGTTTTAAAAACGAAAACCAGAGTTGCGCATCTATCTTGTATTATACAGGGTGTCTCATTCAAATTGGTCAGTATGGGAAAGTCTGAAACTATAAGACATACGAAGATCTGTTCTGAGGAACTATGTCATCGATTTTAATAACAAGAAAAACTGCATTCATACATTTTAAAAAACATCTGTACTCCGTTCGGGAATCGAACCCGGTTATTTTGAAATAAAAACCTACACTACTTCTATTTAGATATCGATTGTGTAGGTCTTTAGCAGTAAATGTCTGTATGAAACATGATGTCTAAAATGAATAAAATGCATTGTTTTCACATACTTTAATTTATTTTAGTAGGTGCTCGAAGTGACCACCGCCATTTTCAATACAATATTCAACACGATATTAGATAATATTATCGCAGATAACAAAACTTCCGGAATGGTTTAATGCAATGCCAATGGGGGTGTGGGTATGTAAAGAGGTGTATGTATCAAGTTGCAATATCAGCAAAGAGGTACAAACAACCATAGAGACAATTTTAAATACCTGAACTTGTTTAATATTGTAAACGTGGTCAGTTCAAGCACCTACTAAAATAAATTAAAGTATGTGGAAACAATGCATTTTATTCATTTCTGACATCATGTTTCATACAGACATTTACTGCTTAAGACTTACACAATCGATATCTAAATAGAAATAGTGTAGGTTTTTTTTTCAAAATAGCTGGGTTCGATTCCCGAACGGAGTACAGATGTTTTTTAAAATGTATGAATGCAGTTTTTCTTGTTATTAAAATCGATGACATAGTTCCTCAGAACAGATCTTCGTATGTCTTATAGTTTCAGACTTTCCCATACTGACCGATTTGAATGAGACACCCTGTATAGTGTTATTATCTATGGGTGGTACGCATTTTACACTATCTTACTCTTTCTCTCTCTCACTTACACACATACACACACAACACCACACCTTACACTTCACACTCACACGTCACACACACGCATTTTTATTTTTTTATTTTTTTAGTACTTTTTCATGTAATTCTTTTTTACAATAGTCCTACAATGACATGTATATAAAAACAAAAATTGTCATAAATCTCGGCGAGGGGGCCAGGAGTCCATAGCACAGGGTATCCTAGTTTGAACTCCTGACTCCCACAAATCTTTGTACCTTCAATATTTGTAACACCTTATTGTAACTGTACTCTGTGGGAGCAAAATACATTTTATAATTATTATTTTAGAGACTATTGTAATTATCGTAAATAAATAATAACTTAGATTAAAAGATTAAACACGAAACATGGTAATACCTTGTTTTGTTATACATAATTATTCTTGATGATAACGTCTTCGCAAGTGTATTTGGGTTTTTCTTATCCTGTTAAGTAATCAGGCTCGGTTTAATCATGTAACCGTTCATTCAAAAGCATTTACATAGTAATGATAACTTATTAGTGGAAATGATTGTGACCTTATACAAATTAGATACTAGCCTTTGCTTGCGGCTTCGCTCGTTTACGGCAATTGACCCACAGTGCAGTAACCTATATCACTTGGTCGAAAATGTAGCTGCCTGTTAGTGAAAAAAATTTCAGAATCAATAGGTTCGAAAACGGTGTACGTATAGATAAATATGAATTAAGTATATCCAAATAATTCACACAGCATAGAGAGTCCCTTCAGAGTTCTATTGAGAGAGTTGAACCTTTTGTTTTTCGCGGCCAAACCCCTATGCCACATAGGCTGTGTAGACATAGGTATGTCACATATTGCATATAATACCTAGTCGTCCTTTGTGTCCAAAACTTCAAGGCAGCTGAATTATCACGACCATGCTGAAACTTTTGTGATGTGGTCGTGAAACTATTAATCGTGGACCCACGCAATGTCTATTAGCTATAGCTACCAGAGAGCACGTACCGTGGTCGGCGTAACACAGTCTATTAACAATTTTAACGGTCTCAAACCACGGTGTTCTGCGGTAGACAGGAAACATCCATTAATTGTTACGTTTAACTCATAAGATGTCTATCAAAGAAACATGTTCTATGTAAGTGTTTGGCATCGAGAAGACAATCATATGCGCTATAATATAAAACAATTTTAGCTTAGATATTCTTTTAAAGACTTCTCATCTGACGAAC
Organism: Xestia c-nigrum; assembly: GCA_916618015.1. NCBI lineage: Eukaryota > Metazoa > Arthropoda > Insecta > Lepidoptera > Noctuidae > Xestia > Xestia c-nigrum. Next base: position 16,859,154 of record OU745261.1, on the reverse strand, counting down.
CGAGAAGGTATGATATATTGATCACCACGCATGCTCAAGGCGATTCATCATCATCTACGTAGCCTTTTCCTAACTATACATGTTAGGGATGGCTTCCAGTCTAACCGCGGATGCAGCTGAATACCATTATTTTACATGGAGCTACTGCCTATCCGACCTTCACAACCCCTTTGGGACTGGGTACGATACCCCTTTTTTTTTGGGATGGGAAATCATCAAATGACTTCTCCCACTCTGGGCGGAGCGGGAGGGAGTGACAGACTCTTACTGACTGAAACCTATCCATGTTCCTTCCTCGCCCTTTATGTTCCGGGGCCGCGGTATCTCTTTCGAACAGGCCCGCAACCCCGGCAGGCTTCGGCCCTTGCGGGCTCCTCCCCTTATGCTGACATCTCTTTGGCAACGCGCCGTCGACACGGCCTGACGTCATTAGACAGACGGACGGCTAGCTAGCCCATAGCTAGCCGTCCACAGGCCCGCATCTACGGTGGCCGGTAGCCACCACGTGGCCCCCGACGCCCAGTGCGTCTCCCGCAGCGGCCGGGAAGAGAGGCTCTCTCCCTCTCTCGTGGTTGTTAGAATTTCCACTGAGTGCCTGTTGGCGATTGCGGACCTTTACAGTACTAATCAAGGTTTCAGTGTCAGACTGCCTCGTTGGTCCAGTGGTTGCAAACGCGACCGGTACGTATAAGATTCTGGGTTCGATTCCCAGGTCGGGAGTTATTAGGTTTCTCCATCAAGAAGTTCTCAGTACCAGCCGCGGTTTGGATTTGTGCCCTGTTGATGGCAATAGGCTGGCCCTTAATTATATAACTGGAGAAATGTGCATGTACTAATACGAACACCACTGCCTTACCGTTCGGGGATTATAGCCGTGATCATGGTTTTATGTAATCCAGGTTCCTACTCCGCTGCCGGGGTTGCGGGACTGTTCGAAAGAGATACCGTGGCCCCGGAACGTGGAGGGCAAGGAAGGAACATGGTTGGGTTTTAGTCAGTAAAAGTCTGCCACTCCCTCCGCCCCGCCCAGAGTGTGAGAAGTCTTTTGATGATTTCCCATCCGAAAAACAAGGTTCCCACTCCGCTACAAATTAATATTCTACAGTATTTTTATCAGGGACTCGATTATCTATCATCTAGAGAAGTCCTTTAATCCCAAGTATATCAAACCCCTGCAAAGGTGTTACCAACCAAAAATTCAACACAAGTTAACACCAAACACTGGCTTACCTTGGGCCAACATATAGAATTGTAGACAGTATCACCCATTATATTCTTTTAGAATTGATTATAGAATTATGCAACGTCGTGGCCTTTAACCCATCAATGCCAGTTTTATGTTCCGTCAAGAGATTAGTAGACGCCGAACTGGTGGAGTATAAAATTATATATTTAGGGTGAGGTGGTCAAAGATGAACCACTTATTTTCAAACCCATGCAACTTTTTCTGAAGAAGCTCAAATAAAAAAATAATATAACACAGTAATAGCCTGTTTAACTGACTTTATAAATGCTTTACTCAATACTGTTTATCTGTGTCCACTTTTTGTAATTTGTTGTTTTTTAAAAAAATGGGAAATGGTTCATCAAGTACACCTGAGGGTACTTATTTGACCCGGGGGAGTGTACTGAATGAACCGGGGGGTGTACTAATTAAACCGGGGGGTGTCCTAATTGAATATGCCGTGGCACTAATTGAACCGCCAGCGGTAGGTACTTCTTGAACCGGAGGCAACGTTCACCTAGTAATTTATTTAAAAAAAAAGGTTGCATGGTATCTGGTATGGTAGTGTCTGTTACTGTGAATAAATTATTTTCTATTCTATCTACAAATTGTCAAACTTAAATATTTAGAAGATATACTAATTATATTATTTGAGACGAATTAATGGTGACAGCTCTCGCTGGTAGAAGAAAGTAGAAAATATAAAATACTCAAATTATATTAAACGGTTTATTAAATCAAGTCTTTTAGATAGCAGCCTTACTTACATAGCTTGGTATTAGAATTAGGAACAAAATTAAGATAAACTACTTACAATAAAATTGTAAAAGAGGTATTTTCGCAATAAGTCATTCAGTCTTAAGGATCAGCCTGACAACTAACTGTCAACCTTTTTGAGATTCTAATCATCATTCTTAATTAAACAATACCTACTGATCAAACAATAGGTATAACATTAAACATTAGGTAACAATAGGAACTTCAATAAAATGTTTAAGTCTTAGATATAACAATACTGACATCGACACTATTCTAATCATCATTCTTAATTAAACAATACCTACTGATCAAACAATATAACGTTAAACATTAGGTAACAATAGGAACTTCAATAAAATGTTTAAGTCTTTTAAGATTTAACAGTACTGACATCGACACTATTCTAATCATCATTCTTATTTAAACAACTAGCTGTTGCCCGCGACTTCGTTCGCTTGAAAATATTGATGGGTCATGTGTGAGACTGCATCGTTGTTCGAGTTGTCGCAAGCGCTACTGAGCATGAGGTCCTGGGTTCGATTTGCGGGACGGGCAAAGTGTTATTGTATTATTTGTGCCCGGTTGATGGGATTAAACTAAATGTGCGAAATGTGGGTGTAGGATTAGATACACCTCTACCTAACAGTGGCGCAGGGTGAAAATAGTGTCAGGGGAAGCCGTAGAAAAAAAAGGAAAACTTTTTTTTGTGCTTCTGTTAACTTTTTTCCCCGTGTTAATTTTGACCTCATTTTTACTATCAGCGAACCAAAAACCACGGAAACGACACCCATGATTAAAAATGCAAAAACTTTCGTCGGCGCCATTTTTGAATTCATCTTCATTCATCAAAAGAAGATCAGAAATGCAGAAGAGAAAAAAAAACAGAAATCTACAAAATAAAAAAAAACATCAAATACGATATCGACAATTACTCATTCTATCTCGTTCTACTATACATAATTTATTTATTTATTTATTTTATTTAAACAACACATATAACTATTATTACAGGTTTAGGTACCTAATACAATAAAGCAGTTACATTTAAAGTTAAATTATTTATGTTTTGAATAAATTAATTAATTTGACAAACTAAAGTAATTGCGCAAAATGTGGCCCGAGTGATTTCGCTCAGTGTAAAATTGAAGCAAGTCGGCGGCGCATGCTGCAGCAAGTTGGTGCGAGCGGGCGGCACCCACAGGAGCGGCGGCTGCCATACTTTCTTTTTCTGCTCCTGCCGTAAGTCCATAATCTTCGGCTTACCTAGGTCCCTACAAAACGGTAAGTACTGCCAGCCGCGAAGTCACGTGTACTATTAACTTGCACTGCTGCAAAAGGTCTCTCCTGCTGCTGTTATTCGTGAACGAATGAACAACTACAATGCAAAACTTCATCCCCCCTTTTACCCCTTTGTGGGTTAAAATAAAAAAAAACCAACGACTTTCTAACTTTGATACTTTTTGGTGACTCAAAAAATAAAAACTTTAATTAAAAACAAAATGTTGCTGTTTTTTCACCCCTCACGGGTTGAAATTCTAATAAAGCCGTTGCGTCAGCTTCCAATCATAAGCCCAGATAACAAATTTTGTACTTTTTACGTCGAAAATTAAGGATTTTTCACATATAATTTCATCCCCTTTATAAGCCTTCGGGATGGAGTTATCAAAAACGCTGAAACACGCATAAATTAATTTTCAATCGTCAGCCTAAACACAAAATTAGAAGATACTAACTTTAAAACTGAGGGACTTTCATATAAGCTTCCATCCCCTATTTTATCCCCTTGGGGGTAGAATTGATCAAAATCCTTTCTTAGCGGATGCCTACGTCATAACATCTACCTGCATGCCAAATTTCAGCCCGATCCGTCCAGTGGTTCGGGCTGTGCGTTGATAGATCACTATGTCAGTCAGTCAGTCAGTCACCTTTGAATTATATATATTTAGATACCTACTGATCAAACAATATAACACTAAACATTAGGTAACAATAGGAACTTCAATAAAATGTTTAAGTCTTTTATGATATAACATTATCACAGATAATAACAATACTGTCATCGACACTATAGAAGAAGAAGTAGCTAGAACGACAAGAGCAAGATTTATTAATGATTAAAATCTATCAATGAAAAAACAAACGACGAATCAGTCAATGTGTAAGTTGAAAAGGCTATCATGTTTTAGATTTGTTCAGTTGTACAAAACAATCATTATTTAACTCGACCAAAGAGATAAATAATATATTACTAATTCAATAACGTAAATTAATTAATGAAAAATTAACGGAAAATTTATAGTTTACATGACGTCGAATTGTCCCTTGCATCGTTGGTGCAGGTAAAATGTACATAATATCTTCTCTGTTTACTCCAGCTGTGTCAGGTTCCAGTGGTTCAACAAAAGTTTCATGTAATTTACTTTTTAATTTTAGATACGATACAAAAAAATCGAAAGTGTCTTCTTCAGCGTCAGCCAACTCTAAAATTTTTGCCACGTAATATGCGTTTATCTTTTTTATTTTAAACAAAATTACTACATAATCCCCTACTCGAGGATGACGCGAAAGTGGCGAAAATTCTTCGGTTAATACTACTTCTTCATCATCAGATTCATAAGCGAATTGCTCACCACCAGAACTGGAACCAGTAGAATTAAATTCTTCTTGCTCATCAGAAGACGTAGAGGCTGAAGTTGTAACTTCCTTTTTTATGAAAAGGTCTCGTTTAACTGTTTTTTTAGTAACAGATTTAACATTTTTCTTAACCTTTGGCGTCTTTCGCGCAGCTATTGCATCTTTTTCGGGAGTGTCGGTAGCTATTAGACTTCTCCCTGTCTTCCTTGCATTTATATTAGTTTTTCTCGGAGGAGCTTTCAGTGGCGTTCGAAAAATTTTTGGTGGGATAAAATCTAATTGTTTTTTTGAAGATGGAGAGCGTACTCGCTTTTTGGATACTACATTAACTTCTGCTGTTGATGTGCTAGGGTAAGCCTCGGCCGTAACTGGCAATCTCACAGGACCTTGTTTACATGAAACTTGTTTTTTGATTGATTTTTTTACTTTAGCTGTTGACTTGCTTGGACCAGATATTTTATCTTTAGCCTCAGCCATTACTGGCGATGTCACAGGAGTTGGTTCACAAGAAAATCGTTTTTTGGATGAAACATTTCCTGTAGATGTTGACGTGTTAGATTCAAACAGTTTAGGATTAGCTTCAGCTGCTGCTGGCATGTTCATTTCTTCTTGAGCAATGGGTTTCAACGAACGACAGGTAGAGTCGAGTTTGTTGGATACTACGTTAACTTCTGCTGTTGATGTGCTAGGGTAAGCCTCGGCCGTAACTGGCAATCTCACAGGACCTTGTTTACATGAAACTTGTTTTTTGATTGATTTTTTTACTTTAGCTGTTGACTTGCTTGGACCAAATATTTTATCTTCAGCCTCAGCCATTACTATGGCGATGTCACAGGAGTTCGTTCACAAGAAAATCGTTTTTTGGGTGAAACATTTCCTGTAGATGTTGACGTGTTAGATTCAAACAGTTTAGGACTAGCTTCAACTGCTGTTGACATGTTCATTTCTTCTTGAGCAATGGGTTTCAACGAACGACAGGTAAAGTCGAGTTTGTTGGTTACGGCGTTATTAACTACGGATGCACTCTCACACTGTCGATTCAACGCTGCCAATGTAAGTTGTAATAGAGATTCTACTTGTCTTTTAGTTGAGTCGTTATTATTATTAGGGAGTACTTGTGATGTAGTGGCAACGTTTGATTTGAATGACTGGCTGTCTTTTTTAAGTTCACAGTTTTTAGAGATTTCTTCTGATATGTCTTGGTCATTAATATTCTCACTTATGAGAGACAGTGAAGCGCTTGAGTCACTTTCGTTGTTGTCTGGTGGTGGCAACGGCCTGTCAGTGACACTACTGGGTAAGAAATCTGTTTCGGTAAAAATGTCATCATCAAACGGAAAAATTCCGCATTTTTTGAAAGCATGAATGATGTTTGTTGGTGTCATGGATTTCAGGTATGCGATGCCAACACATTCTGCAACCTCATAAATGGTAAAACTTTGTCCTGGGTGGCGTAACAACCACGAGTCAATGGCAGAATTATAGTATGTCTTAAATGGCCCATTCAGTCCTACATCTAAAGGCTGCATCTTTGAGGTGGTGTGCGGGTGTAAGGTAAGAATTGTAACACCTGACGCCTTAGCCAAATTCAAAGCCTCTATCGAAAGATGGCTCTCGTGGTTGTCCATAATAAGTAGCGAAGGGTTTTCTTTGGACGATGACGTTACTTTGATGAAGTGCTTCATAACATCAACGAATAATTCGCTATTCATCCATCCACTGGGTGCAGCTAAGCCCAGAGTACCGGTAGGTGCCCCATTTAACATATGTGGCTTAAAATGAACCCTAAATGCATTGCTTGGCCCAATGCATTTACGATGCAGCATGTTGTCACCAATACTCCTCGTTCGCCACTTACGACTTTTGAGGCATTTCTACCTTTAGCTGCTAAGATTTTTGGTGGACGTTGGACCGTTGTAGTTGACGTCTCATCCAAATTGTAGACACGGAGTCCATTTCCAAAATCGGGGTGTCGGCTCATAGCTTCTTTAAGATTCTCAAAGAATTTCTTGACATTGTTTTCGTTGAATGCAGTTGCCCTGGCTAGACTACACGCCTCAGCCTTCCGAAGTGAAATGTCTGGATGTCTCTTGCGGAACCCACGCAGCCAATCCCGACCCGCCATTTTATTTGCCTCCCATGTTGAAGGCGTCTTAATGTTGTTTAGCTGGGCCATTTAAAACGCGAGACGACGACATTCTTTAGTTGAGAGACCATAAAATTTGTCGGCACATTCAACTATGTAGTCTTTCAAGCTAAGCTCATGTGCTTCGTCAAAGACTTTTCTCATATCATAATTAGCTTCCAATTCTGTTGACTCATCATTTTTATATTTTAACACGTATCTTCGTAGAGTCGGATATGGTAGCCCATAAAGTTTTGCAGCTTGCCTAAGGCTTGTACCTGTAAGATGGAGGTCTATGGCTTTCTTCATAATTTCAGCAGTATGGCAGCCTTTTTTCCGTCCCTCGCGACCTTTTTTGTCCCGCCCCATGCTAAAACAAACAATTAAAAAACACTTTATAACGAAACACAAGGGACCGAGCAGTTTTTATCGTTACAGAGAGTTACCGTTGTATGTAGGTATTGAAGAAAGAAAAACAACCAAATTCAAAGTTGGTTCACGACTGACAATACGATGATACCTATGTAGTGTGTTTAGTTCGAGACCATAATTTCCAAGAAAACCAAACGTAATGATGCACGTGTTCAAGGCAATTAACAATAACAAAAGCAACTAAAGCAAGACGGTTGTTTACTTTACGACCTCAGGTGCTTCGGGGCCCTCAGAGGTTTAGTCAGCATCTTTTGTAGCCTGATAAGATAACATACACGATAATACAAATAATAAATATTTTCTGAGTCTAATTAAGGCGACTACAGGAGCTAAATTAGCAACTCTATTTGTGGTGGTTCAAACTTCGTTTGAAATACCTACTGTTAGAACGAAGTTCTAATCAGCTTGCACTACAAAGTGGTTGTTACGTCAGTCACTGCGGGCCGAATAGTGCGAAATTAGTGTTTTTTTGCGATTTGCAAAAAATCTATTGATTGGACTAAAAAAATAAAACACTATTATGCTAATATGTTGCTTGTATTTTAGTATGGTTTTTGCTCATTAAAAGAAATTTTTAGAGATAAGTTCGTGTTTTTTTTCTATCGAGCAAAATTAGTTGTATTATGTTTTCAAAACACTATCATGCTAGCATAAATATCCTGAAGAATATCATATATTTTTCTGGTTTTGTTTATTGCAGTGAATCATTATGCTTTTTTGCATTATAAAACTCGCGTTTAGCTAGCGTCCCCTTAAGAACACATTTTTTCGTAATAGAGAATGGCTGGTGTGCTATAGAGTTTATCAATGTGTGATTTTTAAGGTAAACCAACCAAACTGTGCTCACTTCTACTTTATAGGGAGTTTATCGTTATAAAAAATGATATTGCAAAGAGTTTACACATGGCATGGGATGGCAATGCATGGCATATGTTACAAAATGTGATACTATCACCTTAGAGCAACACGGCCCACCGCGCGGTGGCCCGTGTTGCTATAAGCTTATCACAGATCACAAGAAAGTACGAAAAATTCTCCCGGTAGGTATATATATGTGTCTCACTAACGCCTTATGTTATAATGTCATATTAAATAGGTACACCTGCGAGGGGCTTACGGTCTGTAATCTTACCAACATACATATAAAATCATACCTATGTTCAAATAATAGGAAATAGTCACTGCCTCTATGGTCTAACGGTCTGAACCTTGGGCTGGGCAGGCCGTGGTTTAAATTCTCACAGGGCACAGAAATTCGATACCTCCTACCTACCTACTATGAATTTATCTGTGGTACTAATTGAACCATGGTTCATCTTTGACCCCTCTTATCTGATTCAATTTACACCCGCTCCTCGTTTTACACTTTAGGTTATATTACCGGTACTCGTACGCACGTGGCAGCTTTTAAACATTTCTCAAAGATAGCTCAAAACTTAGGTCTAAAACCACAACACATTCATATTTTAGCAACAGGCACTAAACTGAAATTAATAAGAAAACTGTACTTACGTTTTATTTTACTTTTCTCCCCAAAATTACTAAATCACTTGTCACAGGTCTGTCACTAAGCGCAGCGTGCCGACGACTGGAGAGGCGCGCTTGGGTGTTTAAACGCACGCAATTATGTATGTTGCACGGAGCGGCAACGTCGCTAGCCGGAGATATTTGTGTGGTTCATTTAGTACACTGGTTCAACATACACCACCTGACCCTATGTCAGGTATTAAATGTGTGAGAACTGTTTCGATGGTCAATTCTGGATGTGTAAGGTCATCAAGGGTATTTACAGTCACGTTTTATGTTTGGCTTTATTTGACATTTTAACTGGCTAAATGTGGGTTTCCTATTAATTACGCCTCTGTTGTGTTTTATATTTAAGTAGCCGATGCCCGCGGCTTCGCCCGCGTAAAAATATATGCAATAACCTTTCTCTTGAATCACTCTATCTATTAAAAAAACCCGCATCAAAATCCGTTGCGTAGTTTTAAAGATCTAAGCATACATATGGACAGACAGACGCGGCAGGAGACTTTGTTTTACATTATGTAGTGATAGTGATAGTGACTAGCTTCTGCTTCGACCGCGTGAAGCTTGATTATTGTCCCATGAGATCTTACTACCGGGATAAAAAGTATTTTATGTGTTAATCCAGGTTATAAACTATCTGTGTCTAAAATTTCATCCAAATCCGTTTGATAGTTTTAGCGTGAAAGAAGTAACAAAGATCCAGACATTCATAGCACAAACTTTCGCATTTATAATATTAAGTAGGATCTAGTTTTCAGTAGCATTGATTTTTTTTCAGCATATGCATAAAATTATGGATTGTGTGAAGAATGATATGAAAAAGAAAGGAGTAAATGATGCCGTGTCGTCTGACAGCAGAGACAATGGAAGAAATTTTCTGTATGGAGTATTTTTTTTAAGTTTACGTAATTAATTTCGGTTTAAAGAAATTTATTTCTCAAAAGATACTATACATAGTTCACTTAAATATGAGAAACTTTGTATAAGAAAAAAAAAATAATGAAGTAGTAAATTATAAATTAATTGTAAATTTAGCACGTAAATGCACATACGTAAGTATATCCTCTTTTGCAAATCTCGCTTTCAAAATTAGGTTTGCTGTAAGAAAACCCAACTCTGGGTTAAGCTCGCCTTTGTACATAAGCTATATTATTGCAATTAATATGATAATTTTTTTTTGTGCAATAAAGAATAAGTAAGTAAGCATGAAGAAGAAAACGTGTTGTGCCAGCCCCATGTAAAATGGGAGAAGGACAGAAACATATGTCTGTGTTTCAGATGCGTCGAGTTTGTAGCGAAAACGAGAAGCAAGAGATTTCAACATAATAATAATAATATCGCTGGACATTAACACACAGCGCCATCTAGCGCCACACTAAGCAAGGCTTGTGTCGTGGGCATCAGATAGTTGATATACTACAAATACACTTTTTTGTTTGTAAATACATATAAACATCCATGACTCGGAAACAAATGTCCATGCTCATCACACAAACACTTACTCCTACCGGGATTCGAGCCCAGGACGCTAAGAACGTAAGGCAGCCTCACTACCACTACGCCATTCGTGTCGTCCATACACTTAGCAACATTATCATCATCATTCTCTTGTCTTTATTCCAATTTATTTGAAGCGCAGTGTGTTTCTTTTTATTTTTATTGTACTCTATCACAATACTGTCTATTTGACCCAATGGTTGACTGGTAGAGAATGCCTTGTGGCATTAAGTCCGCCTATGTACCTGTTACGGACGACGTCGCTTCAAAGTAAATAATGATTGTATGATGTAAATAATGTTGATTGAATTGAAATTAAGTAGATATAAGGATGATTAAATAAAAACGATTTGAAAGTAGGGAAATCTTCATTGTAATTCGAATAAGGCTCTTTTATTATCCCATAGTAAGTAAGAAATCCAAATATGACGATGTAAAGTGGAGGCGAGCACGATCCGAACAGGTTCGGACAAGTCGAAACCTGTCCGAAGGCCACCACAAACCAACTCAGACAACGCGTTGTGATTGGTCAAAACGAATGAATTGCGCTCGCCTCCCCCCACTACTTGCACCTAGTAAAAATAGTATATAAACGGGACGGTTTGTTGCAAAAATCGTAGTTCAGCAGCAGTGTTCTCTCAAGCAACTCCGAAGCAACAAGCCGATCCTGAAAAGTGCAAGAAATTGTGAATCAAGAATTACTGAAGAAATATATTCAACTTACCATCAAGCCAGGCGTTTTATTCCTACGGAAGAAAAAAAATATATACAGTCCACCTCGACAGTTTGGTCCTACGCTCGCCGGATTTATTTGGATCATCGCTCGCCTGAAAAGTTGAAGACAAGAACATAGTGCAGTGCTCCTGAAAAATGAAGACTAGAAGCATCACGGCCAAGGAAAGTGAGGCGGAATCAGGATACGACAGCCGACGTCCCCGAACATTCGAAGATCCGCCGAGATCGCCGTCAACCGTTGCGCCCGCGATGCCGCGCGCCCAATATGACACGCCCGCCGCCGCCGCGTCAGTGTCCGCACTCCCCGCGACCGCCGCGATGGGTAGAGTTGTGCCGCCGGTCGATGGTGCGTCCGCCGCGCTAACCGCACCCGCTCCACGCCGCGTACCGGCGAGTCGAGCAACCGCGATCGCGAGTGTAACAGTACGTGATGAAGAACTCGCCACTCCAAGCACGTCGTTCCAGCCAAGAATTCAGGACTCTGCCAGGACAATGACGGCAAATATGTCAGTGAGAGACACAGCAAGTACGATAAGATCAAGAAGATCGTACAGCAGTGATGTGGCACGAGTAAAACTAGCAGAATACGAGGCACAGAGAAGAATTGCTGCAATTAGGAACGAGCAATTGGAAATTGAAAAGGCTCTAGTGAACAAACGGTTTGAATACGAAGTGTCGGCAATAGAAGCGGAGGCAGAGGCTCGTGAAGAGGGCTCCGGACATAGGAGTGAAGACAGGGTGGATGAGTGGCTGCAAAGTATTGACCAAGGCCACCCACCAGTCACCGAAGAGAGAACTCAGCCGCCGCACCCCGCCGCCCAACGAACCGCTGCAGAGCCGAACACCTGTGTCGACGCTGTGACGCCCGCCATGCCACGTAGAAGACAACGTTCGACCTCACGTTCGCCCACAAGAGGGGAACGTCGAGTAGGAAGAGGCATCGAACAACTGGCCGACACGCTGGACAAAATGATGCGTGTACGCCCGCCGCCACGACAAGTGACAGAACTACCCTTGTTCACTGGAGCGGCTATGGAATGGTTGCCATTCAAGGCAGCTTATGAAGATTCATCGAGTGTCTACAAATTCACTGCGATGGAAAACCTAGCGAGACTGAGGAACTGCATCAGAGGTCCAGCAAAGGAAGCAGTCTCCGCGCTCCTGTACTCTGCGTCTGACCCACGGACAATTATGAAGACGCTAGAACAATACTATGGAAGGCCGGAGATATTAATGGACCACGTGATGGAAAATGTTAAGAAGTTACCTCGGCTCACTAGTGTGGCAAGTGAACTAAACTCGTTCGCAGTGAAACTACAAAACATAGTGTGTGTGCTAACTAATATGGACAACCGCGGATACTTGTGGAACCCGATGTTAGTGCGTGAAGTCGTGGACAAGCTGAGCCCGCACGTGAAATCAAGATGGTGCGACTACGCTTCTCAAGCAGTGGAAACGTCACGTGAGCCTGAAATTGTATTATTATCTTGGTTCCTGATGAGGGAGGCAGACCGTGCTATGAGGTACGCCTTCACAAACCCGACGCCCACGGCCGCACCAAAGAGAGAACAGAAAAATGTGGTGCAAGCGAGCGCAAAGAGGAAAGCGGGCAGAGAAGTAATTTACGCCACGACTGAAAAAGAAGAGGAAAAGAAACACGTATGTTTATGTTGTGCTGGGGACCATGAAGTGCCTAAGTGCGCCAAGTTTTTAAAGATGAGTGTCGACGACAGATGGGAATGGGCACGAACAGAGAAAGTGTGCTTTAAATGTGTCAATAATCGCCACCGACGAGAGCACTGTCGAGCCAAGCGATGCGGTAAAGAAAAGTGTACCCGCCCACATCACGCGCTGCTCCACAAAGATATGTCGCAACAAGACGTCAAAGAGAAGACAACGGATGTCGAACCCGCAGCAGCAGCAGAGTCCGTGTTGGCTGTCTCAGCAAACGGCGACGCACCGCATCGCGTGCTATTGAAAATGTGCCCCGTCGTTTTGAAAGGACCAGGCGGTCAAGTGAGCACGTTCGCGCTAATGGACGAAGGATCGACGACCTCACTCATCGATGAAGATATAACACGCCGTATCCAAGTGAGGGGACCAGTCTCTACACTCAAAATACAAGGAGTGACCTCACAGCCACACGAAGAAAGCAGTCAAGAAGTCAAATTACAAATTCGTGGTCAAAACGGCGACTTTCATGAATTACGCGCACGAACAATGAAGGATCTCCGACTTCATGGTCAAACAGTGGATAGATCGATGTTAAACAAATATCCACACCTCCGAGACATACAAAATGACGCATTCTTTAATGAAGCCACACCGAAAGTGTTGATAGGTGCGGACAACTGGCACCTGATCGTGACACGAAAACTACGCATGGGCAAGAAGAATGAGCCTGCGGCCTCGTATACCCAGCTGGGATGGGTAATTCATGGGATGGCGCCGCGCTCAGCGTTGACTCAAAAGGAGGGTCAACTAGTGCTTCACATCTACGACGTGTCTGCGAACAAACAGACAGAAGATGTACGGCGCGTAGAAGAAATAGTGAAAGCACACTTCAGAATTGATGCCCTAGGAGTCTCCCTGGCGAAGAAAGTCAGACCAGAAGATCAAAAGGCAATCGACGTGGTCCAACGAACAATGAGGAAGGTTGGTGAACACTTCGAAGTGGGTCTGCCATGGCGAGACGAAGACGCTCCGATGCCTAATAATTATCACTGTGCCGTGAAGAGACTAAAAATGATAGAAAAGAAGATGGACTCCTCTTCAGACTTCGCTGCACAGTATCGCGCTCAAGTAAGAAACCTCCTCGATAAAGGTTACGCTCAAGAGTGCGATGGACAAGAAGAAGGAAACAAGAAGACATGGTATCTGCCGCACTTCCCGGTCGTGAATCCTAACAAGCCGGGGAAGATGCGGCTGGTTTTCGACGCGGCACACCGATACAGCGGAGTATGCCTCAATGATCACTTACTAGAGGGACCTGACCTCTTGAGATCGCTACCAGGAATCCTCTTCAGATTCAGAGAACGTCAGGTAGCCGTGACGGCAGATATTCAAGAGATGTTCCTCCAAGTGAAAATACGACCACAAGACCAAGCAGCTCAAATGTTCCTCTGGCGAGATGAAGAACGTGATAAGCCGCCGAAGAAGTACAAGATGGTATCAATGATCTTCGGGGCTTCGTGCTCGCCATTCATCGCGCACTCGGTGAGAGATGCCAACGCAAGACTGTACGCACAAGCATATCCTAACGCTGTGCATGCAATAACATCAAGCCACTATATGGACGACTACGTCGATAGCTTCACGACAGAAGAAGAAGCTATAAGAACAGCACAAGAGGTCATGAAGATACATGAAAACGCACACTTCAACCTCCGTGGATGGTGCTCTAACAGACCTAATGTGGTGGACAGCGTGGCTAAAGAAAGACAAGTGCTCAACGCCGAAGTGAAGCTTGGTCAGAGACAGGAGAACTCCGATAAGACGCTCGGCTTGCTCTGGCATACAGAACGAGACGAGCTAGGCTTCAACACAGGGCTTAGCCGTCTAGCACCCGAAGTAAGGATGAGAGACAGAGCGCCGACAAAAAGGGAAGCCCTCGGAGCGGTGATAGCCGTCTACGATCCCCTCGGTCTCATCAGTCATTTTACTATCACGGGTAAAATCATACTGCAAAACCTGTGGAGACACGGAGTGGGATGGGATGAAGCGATTCCCGATGAAGACGCACAACATTTTGAAGAGTGGCTCGGAAGTCTGAGCGTGGCCACGAAACTACGAATCCCAAGATACTACGGGAAGAGCTCAGAAGACGAATTAGAGCTTCATGTCTTTTGTGACGCGAGTGAACAGGCGTACGCGGCGACCGCCTACTGGAGAATCCTGAATCCAGATGGAAGAGTGACTGTGAGCCTGGTTGCGGCAAAAGCAAGGGTCGCACCATTAAAACCAGTAACAGTCCCTCGGCTCGAACTCCAGGCGGCAGTGATCGGCGCACGATTGGCGGAAACAATCCTAAGAGAGCATCGAGACAAGCCCAAGAGCGTGACGTACTGGACGGACTCACAAACCGTCCTACGTTGGATAGAAAAAGATGCCATCAAGTACACACCCTTCGTGGCACACCGCTTGGGCGAAATAGCGGAGCTGACCGACGCCAATCGATGGAGATGGGTGCCCACGGAACAAAACGTGGCAGACGACGCAACGCGCCCAAACTACAAACTACAAATGAAACCAGAAGACAGATGGTTCATCGGGCCCGAGTTTCTATACAACGACGAGGACCTCTGGCCAAAAGAGAAAGCCAAGAAAGAAGACCAAGAAGAGGAAGTGACCTATGCGGTCACAGAAAAGGAACGCGCTTCTCATCTGCCCAACATAGGCAGATTCTCCTCATATGAGAAGCTGATACGAACTACAGCGGTACTCTTTCTCTTCAAGGAAAAATGTAAAAGTCGAGCCAGCCAGCTGACGGTCGACCTAATAGAAAGGGCCGAGAAGGCATGGGTTAAACAAGCGCAGCTCGACGACTATGCAGAAGAAATAAGACTGCTGGAAAAAGGAAGACCTGTGCCCAAGTCCAGTAGCCTGTATAAACTGGACCCTTATTTGGAAGACCAGATTCTCAAAGTGAGAGGGAGGATCGGGCACGCTGCTGTTCCAGACACGAAGAAGATGCCGGTCATCCTACACGGCAGGCACCCGTTTACCAGACTGTTGGTGGAAGACGCCCATCGAAAAGCCGGCCATGCAAACAATGAACGCGTGGTCAACGACCTAAGACAGAAATATTGGGTGATCAATCTACGCCCTACCGTAAGAGCCATAGCACAGCGATGCCAGCTGTGCCGCATCAGAAGAGCGACACCAGTGAAACCAGTCACGGGGGACCTACCGATGGAACGACTGATAGAGACGCAGCGACCCTTCACACACTGCGGAGTCGATTACTTTGGGCCAATGACAGTAGTCATAGGAAGAAGACACGAGAAGCGCTGGGGAGCGCTGTTCACCTGCCTCGTGACAAGGGCAGTCCATTTGGAACTAGTGGCAAGTCTGTCCACCGACTCGGCTATAATGGCCATAAGAAGAATGGCAGCACGACGAGGTTGGCCCCGCATAATGTATTCCGACAACGGTACCAACTTCCGAGGGGCAGACACAGAACTACGCACAGCCTATGAAGAATGGGCCAAGGAGTTCGTCCACTTCGGTCTCTCACACCGAATGAAGTGGAAGTTCATACCACCAGGGGCGCCGCATATGGGGGGAGCGTGGGAAAGACTAGTACGCTCTGTTAAAACGGCGCTGGGGGCGACACTGCATCAGCGGGCACTAAAAGAAGAAGTGCTGCTGACCCTGATGATAGAGGCCGAACACTCTGTAAACTCTCGGCCTCTCACTCACGTTTCCGTCGATCCTAAGGATCCGGAGGCGTTAACTCCGAACCACTTCCTCATCGGGACCTCCTCAGGCCTTCCCAAAACTGGGCCTTGCGAGGAGGCCAGCCGAAAACAATGGAGAGCTGCCCAAGCGCTCGCCGACCATTTCTGGCGGCGCTGGGTGACTGAATACCTGCCGACGCTGGTGCCCAGAGGGGCATCCGACGACCAACGACGACCTCTGCACGTTGGCGACCTGGTTGTCGTCATCGACCCTGCCCTGCCACGAGGGACGTGGCCCCGAGGCGTCGTGGAGACTACGTACGTCGGTCCAGACGGCAAGGTGCGATCAGCCGACGTCAGAACTACAGCGGGCATCCTTCGGCGTCCTACGACGAAGCTCGCCGTCCTCTGCGTGGAAGATAAGGCTACGGTAGCCCTGCGCCGGGGGGAGGATGTTACGGACGACGTCGCTTCAAAGTAAATAATGATTGTATGATGTAAATAATGTTGATTGAATTGAAATTAAGTAGATATAAGGATGATTAAATAAAAACGATTTGAAAGTAGGGAAATCTTCATTGTAATTCGAATAAGGCTCTTTTATTATCCCATAGTAAGTAAGAAATCCAAATATGACGATGTAAAGTGGAGGCGAGCACGATCCGAACAGGTTCGGACAAGTCGAAACCTGTCCGAAGGCCACCACAAACCAACTCAGACAACGCGTTGTGATTGGTCAAAACGAATGAATTGCGCTCGCCTCCCCCCACTACTTGCACCTAGTAAAAATAGTATATAAACGGGACGGTTTGTTGCAAAAATCGTAGTTCAGCAGCAGTGTTCTCTCAAGCAACTCCGAAGCAACAAGCCGATCCTGAAAAGTGCAAGAAATTGTGAATCAAGAATTACTGAAGAAATATATTCAACTTACCATCAAGCCAGGCGTTTTATTCCTACGGAAGAAAAAAAATATATACAGTCCACCTCGACAGTACCACTATTGTACATGAAGTTTAAATAAATAAATAAATAAATCTTCTTCTTCCATTCTTTTCTATTTCTCGTCATCTCAGCAGCCACCTTCCTTCTAGCAATATATATGTCACCGTATAATTATCAAACACGTTATATTGTAATATCGCTAGCGATATTGTAAACTCTCGAATTATTGTCAAACGAACATACTGCTTACAATAAAACGCATTATTTTTCGTGAAATGCATGCGATGGTAGTCAACTCACGCGGTGTGGAGGGAAGGAGGGGTCCCCCTTGTCTATTGGTACCACTCTCATGAAAAGATACTGTACCATTCCTGAGAAATATCGATTAATATAACCTAACCTTAAAATCTATACTAATATTATAAAGCAGATGAGTTCGTTTGTTTGTTTGTTTTTTTTGAACGCGCTAATCTCAGGAACTACCGGTTCGAATTTCTTTTTGTGTTGGATAGTCCATTTATCGAGGAAGGCTTTAGGCTATATAACATCACGCTACGATTATTAGGAGCGGAGCAGGAATGAAAAATGTTGCAAAAACGGAGATTTTCTTTCCTTTAGTTTTTCTCTCTTATGTGACGTAGACGAAGTTGCGTGGGTCAGCTAGTACTTTATATTCCCCTAAAACGCGTAGTCGACGGAGCACCGCTTCGCGGGGCCCCTATTTCCGAGTGCAGGGTTTAAAGGAACCCAACTAACCTAACGGGGGGGTGCCCCAAGTTCCGATTATGGGGGCAGAGATACTTCCGTATGTTCAGTTGACAATATTTCGAAAGTTTACAATATCGCTAGAGAGAAACACGTTATATTGTAGTATAACGTGTTTGACAATTTAACGGTGACCTACTGTGTGTATTTCACCTCCGTAAGTAGAAGGTTCCCACGTATAGTGTAGAACAAAAAAATGATCAGAATGACGAGGAGAACAACTGCCTTTCGTATTCGTTAAGACGTGTTTTACACCCTATATATATCATCCTTCATACACTCAATCCATTATTATACATTTTGATTTATATGTCACATACCAGATTAAAATCTCCTACCTACTTGTATTCAAAGTCCACAAACAAACTTCCATTTTTACTGAATAAACTGGATCTAACTAGATCGAACTGTGGGATCGAATGATGATCGAATGATGTTATTTTCAAGAGTTTTATCTGATTAGGTTAAGAGAAAACAATATTTATCCATTATATAATCCTGTTTCTTACTACAGCTGGGTTTTATGCAGATCATGATGTAGATAGATATCGACCAAAGGTTGATATTTTAATCCGTCAATTTTAAGATATTTCAGGCCGTACCTTTCCAGTTCAACCACCGTAGAGTCGGGTATCTAGGAAGAAAGAAGAGAAATTTGTTTCGTTCACCTGTTATTTGGTTGATTCTTTGTCGATAAAATCGTTTCTACGGCGGACATGCTATGCGGGCAGGAATCGGACCAGGAATTTATTATACTTATCTTTTTTCATACTTACTTATGCCGATTCTGGTGCGCAGTTCCTAGGCAACCTCCAAGAGTTGCCATGCGGCTACTGGACCGCTCTGCCCCGCACCCTCCACCAAGAGGGCTAATACTCAAGGCGCCGTACAACAACTTGGGCGAAGAGGTCGCCGATCGACATCACGAAGCAAGAAATTAGTGATCGTTTACATAACGATGGTTCGGCGAATCAAAGTCTCTATGGATAGGTTTAAATCTATGCCTTTTTATAAGCTGTCAATGGCACTAAGAGGTCACTTAGATTACACGTGTCATGATAGTCGTTTTAAATCATAGATTTATCAAAAGATAGCACCTCAACGAGACCAAAAAGCAGAAGAAGGGATATGGTACCATATGAATCGTAGCCAGATCAAACCGATTCAAACCAGAAAGTATCTGTTGAATAGATAGGACATCTGTTGTTGATATATATTAGATATCTCAACCACCTGGTTTGATAGTCTTTGCAACCACCCCAAACCGACTTAATCCAAAAGGGTAGGTAAAGACATAGATATCAAAGACGATAACATAACATAACATGGTGCATATAATTCTATTAGTACATGTAATTTCGAAGGGTTTGCAGAGGTGTGTACGTAATAGTACATTCACATTTCGCACGTTTGGTTTAAGTACCTTGTAATAGAGGAGCAAGTCTTTTATTATTAACCGGTCCATAATCCAGATTTCGTGACTGAAAAAGTCTTGATGAAAACCTTAATAAAATATGCTCAGTAAATATAGTAGCCGCACTTGCTATAACTAGACCATATCATATAGAATTATAATGGCTATTGCGACTTAGGATGGAGCGCCCCGTTCGAGTGTAGCGACTGATTTTAATTAATCATTTGTATTGTAACTAATCCCTAGAAATCCCATACAGAAAACTGCAACCGGAGTTGGTCGCCAAAGACAGTAAGACCTTTCTCATCTTTTGTTTACAACCACACTGATGGTCAGATAGCTGTGGAGATACCTGTGGAGACCTTTATCTATTGGTAATAAGTATTAGCTAAGTAGTTTACATCCACAAAGGTGGCAAAACACATTAATTGAATATTATGTCTGCATCTCCTTTTTGCCTGTAACGACTTCTGGACATAACGACGAAAGTAGAGTGCGTCCCTTCATCGTCATTATACCCGAAATCCAATTTTATGTGGATTGACTGCCCATCTAACCTCCACAACCCAGTTAATACTGGGTAATACGATACCACTTGGTAAGACTGGTTGTCAGACTTTATGGGGCACTGCTTACGACTGCCAAAGATGGATAAATGAAAGCCGGGACCAACTGCTTAACGTGCTTACCGTGGCACGGAGGAAACTCGGTATGTAATGTTTGGTCACCCATCCACAGACCAACCTAGGCAAGGACGGCTTAACCTAAAGTTGGACCCGAGCGGCAGTTATTATTTAGCCCCGAGCTCCTCATATCATATAGACTTGTAACAGACAGAATCAAAAAGATACGTCGCCTTAATCCTAGTTATAATTAATTCGGATACCTAAACCCTCGTATCTAAATCCTATAGTTACCTAATTGCTTCGTTATCATTTCGGCCAGCCCGAAACACGCGCGTGGGTGTCTTTTGTTTATCGTCGGCAGTTCGGCACGCGTGGTCCGTGGGAAATGAGCGCCGATCAGTTCCCACATGAGGACAAATACCTACCGCGTGAGCTGTAGTGATGGGAACGTGGTGACAGATGAATCAGCGGTATCGGTATTTGATTTGGAGCATCGGTATTTTTTAAACCTGCTTAAAGTTTCTTGAAAACATTTATTGTAGTAGTATTGTATGTATATTCACAGTTTAAAATATGGAAAAGTTAGCTTAATTCCCATTAAATAACGTTAGGTGTTGTTCTTAGTCCGCATCGTCTGACAGCTGGGCAAAGGCTTGTCCTTATGACTTCCAGTTCTTTCAATGTGTATTGGTCGTTGGTTTTGTCCAACTCGTCCCGCTATATTCTACGAGGTCTACCCCTTCACTAAATAATGTAGTTATGATTAATTGTAAGTTTAAGTAGCACATTAATCGATACTTCACATTCAACATCATATTCGAATTTCAAACAATCGATAACCTTTCACACGTGCGTCACTAAGTCAAAGTAAGCGAGTGCGTCATTGAGCTGATGGCCCAAAGATGTGTGAAGAGCCCGTAATTGTTTTATTATGGTAAAAAAAAAAAACGTTGAGTCATTCTCCAGAGAATATAATCTGTAGTTCGTTTCATGTTAGGTTAGGACAGTTTCGTTGTCAAGGCCGGGTGCAGATTTAACTTTGGATTTTATGACAATTCTGCTTACCAATGATTCATTTGCGCGTAACATAGCATCACGCCTCTAATCCCCGAAGAGTTAGGCAGAGGTGTATAGCTAATAGTACATCCACATTTCGTCAGATATGTTTTAAATCCCTTATACTTAGGTAACTAGATTCTGACAGCGGCTTCGCCCGTGTGAAGTTTGAAATTATCCCATTGGGACTTATTACCGAGATAAAAAGTATCCTATGTGTTAATCCAGGTTATAAACTATCTGTGTGCTAAATTTGATCCAAATCCGTTCAGTAGTTTTTGCGCGAAAGAGTAACAAACATCCATACATCCATACTCACACACTTTCGCATTTATAATATTAGTAGGATTAGTAGGATAGAGGCGAGGCTATGCCATTACCCGGGTACAAATATAGACCCCACGCTGCTATTGAGAGATTCCTGAGGGAAAAACTCAATAACACTCTAACTAACTCGTGAATTCAACCCAAGACTTCGTGCTCAGCCGTCGCCTTTACCACCACTCGACCAAAGACGCAGACGAGTAACTTTTTGAACGTTACTGTCCTTTTAAAATTATATGCCACTTATTTTTGCATAATTAATAATTATATCAAATCAATCATCAAAAAAATAATGATCACAAAGTTCCCAAGTTCGCCACATGCGAAGTCGTAGCTTGCAAGCACTATTATTTACTTTTATAAATTTAGTCTGAGTGACGTCATATGTTATGTGCAGCTTCGCTTATTGTGACGATGAATCACGGTTATCCTGAGAAGTGAAGATTGTTTAGGGTTAAAGCCCGATAATATAAACAAGCTAGATTGTTTCACACACCTAGTATTTGTTTTGATACGGTAGTTTAAACTGTTGAGCAAAAAAAAGGGCTAGGATCTTGAGCCTAGCCTTTTCGTATGTTAGGGTCGGCTTCCAGTCTAACCGGATGCAGCTGAATATCAGTATTTTCCATGAAGCGACTCCCTATCTGACCTCCCACAACCCAGTTAGTACTGGGTCTACCGGGGCTTCGGGCCTGTTCGAAAGAGATACCGCGGCCCCAGAACGTAAAGGGCGAGGAAGGAACATCGATGGGTTTTAGTCAGTAAAAGTCTGACATTCCCTCCCGCTCCGCCGCATTGTAGCATCACATGCCGCAGAGTGGGCATTTGATGATATTCCATAAAAAAAAAGTTAGTACTGGGTAATAGGATACCGCTTGGTAAGACTGGTTGTAAGACTTTCGGGCAAAGGTCTACAAATGGCAGCTGAGACCGACTGCTTCGAGTGCTTTTAAAAAGTCATGCAAAAACAAAGTTCCAACACCCACACCCACGAGGGGTTAGACAGAGCCACAGAGCCAGTAATGTTCAATTTCTACATAATAGGGGGCATGCCTATAGCCAAAAAGACTCCATGACGGTACTGAGAAATTTTTAATGCAAGTCTCAATAACAATTGGCCTAACCTGGGAATGGAATCCAGCCCGCAAGGGCCGGAGCTTCCCGGGGCAGCGGGAGTGTTCGAAAGAGACACCGTGGCCCGGACCATAAAGGGCGAAGAAGAAGCATGGATGGGTTTTAGTCAGTAAAAGTCTGACACTCCCTCCTGCTCCGCCCAGAGCGGGAGAAGTCATTTGATGATTTCCCACACAAAAAAATAAATAAAGGCAGCCAAAGGAAAAAGTTGCGTACAAGTTTAAGAAAAATACGGGAAGTTTAATGACCACAAAGCTACTCGAAATTAAAACTATATAGAACAAAAAGGCAACATAATAAATTAGTGACGATTGTTTTAGTTCGTACCGCATTATTGAACTTTTTTTTTTTAAACCGTTACTTTTCAACAAAAAAATCACGAGTTATCAGAGGATATTGTGCAGAACAAAAACTTTAAACTACCAATAAAATTTTGCACAGTTTAAGTTATAACAATTCAGTACAGTTAGGTTAGGTTAAAACGTTTTGAATGCAAATGCTTTGGCAGAGGACAGTAAAGGCTTTTGCCGACAGAGCGTTCTTTTTTAAAATTTTAAATGTCCTTCTCGAAGCGTGCGGCGGTTGACATAAATTGGGGCAATAATCGTTAAGTTTAAAGGTTTAACGGCACGTTACTGGTCTTTTGTCTATGCCGCATGCTTCTATCTAAGACCATTACAAAGAAAAACATTGTTTTTGGGGCTCCATAGTATGGGCACTATGTTTCATGTTTGCATATAAACTTCAATTTGTTCTTTCTCGCGTTCTTACATTTCGTGAGGTGATTTTGAGATTATGCTCCAGCTGTTTATAAATCTAAAAATATCCCGAACTTTGCTCTCCTATATCTGAAATCATATCAATGAATTTCTTTATCAATATGATACCTAAATCTAATCCATCATGTAAAAATCGCTTATCATCGTCCGATGCAAAAGAAAACTATCTGCTACCGACGTGCTGTTTTAATTTAAAAGCTTTACGTAAATGAATGACCACTTTCCACCAACCGATTACGGACGGAAGCCGACCTCAATGTCAGCGTTTATCAACGCGCTTATCAACCGCGCGCCGGTGTGCACGCGCCCTAAACAGATAGTTTACTGAACTAGTCCGCAGCGCCCGCGCAGCTAATTGAACGACAGTCTTCCACGGCGGAAGCGATAGCAAAATAATTAACGCAGATAAGTTATGAGAGATTTTTTTCTGTTGAAACTTTTGTTTCATCATGTCGCCAGGACACCAGTGTATCAAATTACCACGAACTGACCAAAAATCGCATTCGATTTTGAACTTAACTTCATTTATTTTATGATTTAAGATCATTTGGAGAATGTGGTAGCTTGATGTGCAAGCGACCGTAGAAACAACTTCACTGTCATTTTACCCAACTGCAAAGAAACCCAAATGGAAGGTAGTTTTTTTTTATTATTTTGCTATAATTTGTAAACTTGAACAATCTAGTTTGGCACCTCATCATCATCTTCCATACGTCAACTCCACCTATATTAACCAGCTTATGCAAAATCCACCTGTGGTCCTCAGGTTATACTCTTATTGGTAGCAATTATTCGGAATTTACCTCCAATTCAAGCAATATTTCAATTTATATTCGTGTCAATTCGCTACCGATCGGTCAGTAAGTTCGGTAGCATGCCCTCAAGCGGTTATTAGTGTGGATGGGTCGTATCACATAAGTAATACGGTCCACAGTGGTACAACAAAAAATATTTAAAAATTACCAGCACTAAATATTACGTACGATATTACCAAGTTATATTGCAGTATTAACAGACAATTTAGTTTTGTTTCAGTTCCCTGATATACAAGTAGAATTAAAATAAGTAAAATTATTAACCATGCAAAAGTCCTGCACCGAATGGCGGTAGGCGGTATTTACTTGCAATAAAACTTTCCTTTGATAAGCATTGATAGGCAAAATAATTCTCTATTTATTACTTTTACTTTTAAAATCCCATGCAAGGCCCCGAGGAAGGAACATAGATGGGTTTTAGTCACTAAAAGGCTGACACTTCCTCCCGCTCCGCCCAGAGTGTGAGACGTCATTTGATGATATCCCATCCTAAAAAAAAAAGGCCCGACGTAGCCCTATTATAATTAAACACCAGGTTAAGCTAACCCGTAATCTTGACACTTTGGGTTGTCACTTAATGACAGTAATTATTTAAAACACTTTTATGGCCGTGATTTTAACGACTCTAAAAATAAAACTCGGTGCCTGAGGCTCCGACTGTTTACGCATAAAAGCTTTTTAAATGAGTAGCGAAAATTTGAGTAGAGGAAGACCAAAGAAACGATGGATGGACTGTGTTAAGACGGATATGGTAAGAAAAGAAGTGTCTGATGAGATGACGAAAAATAGAGGAGTATGGAAAAAAAAGACATGCTGGCGCCGACCCCAAATAAATTGGGATAAGGGCAAGAGAATAATGATGAAATGAGTAGCGAAAGTTTTTCGCGAAAAATGCGTTAATTATTCACGCAGTGTGATCTTAATTACTTAGGGTTGACCCATCACTCGTCCATCGTTTATCGCAAGCGTGAAATAGTAAACGGACATCAAAATATTATATTTCTAGTAACAAGAGCTGCCTTCACTTGCTAGAAATAATGACATCCATCGGGAATTGTTTAAAAAAAACAGAAAGTCCTCCACTAAAACGAAAACTACATACTTTTACAAGCGTTTTCAACAAATAGCAAAATGTTGAATTAATAATTGATGTCAGTTTTCCTATATTCCCGAAAATCATATTTCAAAAGGGAGAAATAAGATATCAATCACAGCACCCAAATCATGCGCAATTTTGAAGCAAACATCATTATTTCATTAAAAAAAACAACAATACGGTTGTCAAACAAGTTAAACGACAGTAAAGAACTAAATCAATCAACTGGTAACTGGTAATTAATCATCGTGTCTGCTGACGGTACCAGTATCGATATAGTTAGGTAGATACCGATTCTTAAGATATCTGTCAAAATTCGCTGCGGCCGGAAGGCGAGCCGTGGGAACCGAGAACGATCGGTTTTCTCAAAAACAACTATATCTATCACAAATAAAGATAACTCTTTCATTTTGATACATTTTTTATTCGATTCGCAAATCGTGAATCGGACGAATGGACATTAGTTTCTTTATTCCGGCTTTTTTTTTTCGATTTTCGAACGTCGTCGTCTACGTTTGTCTGTGCTACTCGATTTAGTGATTCTCGATTAAACTTTTTATGATCTACAAAAGGCGTTCGGGTCACGTACTCCTTTATGATTTTCTTCGTGTGCCAGTATCATGCAAATTTTACGAGAGTTTCTGCTTATGTTGACAACAAATTGACAGCGTTGTTATTGTTGATAATAAATTAAGGTGACCTCCTTTAAATATGGTCTAAAGTGATACAACATTCAATTGAAATGTTCACAATAACTTCGGTTATTTTGTTGCATATGGGATGTAAAGACCAGTCAGTATATTAACCTGGATAACATAACTGAGACGATTCACCCAGTACAAAAATAATGATGTACCTATCTGTATGGATATAGGTACAAATCTAAATAGTAATTGGGTCGGCCTATGACTTAATAGCTAATAGCCTTGATTAACATCTGAGGAGGCTCTCGCTTGGCAGCTGAATCAAGGGCATGATTCAGAGAGCAGTACCCTGGACACGCCATTTATTGTTAAGAGGTTCCTCTCTCAAGAGGAACAGGCGAACAGGGTCCGAGCTACGGTCCCTGTTCCCGATGCTGGTGGATTTTTCAGTTCGTCTGAATTTCCATTTACTCATCTAGCAATTTTTAGGCTCATCTGCATGTGTGTTAAATTGTATGTTTAACAATTAATAATACATACTTTTATAACATTAATATATGATTTTATAACATTTTAAATCCATTAATTTAATTAACGAATGTTTAGTTATTTAATAAGCGATGAAATTCCTCTCAAAGCGACATCAGGGGTCACACAAAATTACGCACAAAACCACTCAATTATAGCGAACGCCATAAAAAACATCATTAACAAAACGTATTATTTTTAAAAGCTCTTTATTGAGATCATTTTGGGAGTCGTAAGTCGTTAAAAATTGATGAACTTTTAACTGACCTCTAATTTAATTTTATGTCGGTAATATTACGGGTTAAGGAGGATTGAAATGGGCGGCACGAGGCATTGATTACAGTGTGTGGCAGCGTTAGGGTTATCCGCTTTTTTAGTAGACAGATTATAACCCTTTGAAAGTTTGAACGGACTCCGACGTCTTTTATTCGTGGTCTCGGACTAATCAAGTTCGGCATAAATCAGTGTTGAGTAAAAATGGGTTTTAAGATTACTTTTAATGGTGACTTTGGTTTTGTAACGTGGTTGAATGGAGCTTATGGATCATGCGATGTTTTTCTCTGTTTTGTGTGAAGAGTGAACCAACTTGTTTTTCTTTTTAAGGTGGAAGCAAGTACAATCTGACAGTGACCTGCTAATTGCAAAAAAAAAAAGTTCGAAAATTTGAATTTCGCGAGCTACACATTAATGAAAGGAGAAAACATTTTTAATCTTCTAAAAGTCTTATAAAGGTTAAAGTTGGAACACTCTTCAAGTAATAACGTTTTCTGTGGACTATAATTCTTCTAGATTCACACAGAAGATAACTAGTAACTTCAATTTCACAATTTTCATCTTGTTTAGGGTTGGGACAGTAGTGAAAGTTGAAATTCACTCCGTGTCTACTCAGGAAAGTCAATCGTAAACTGTTACAACTCTTGCTAATTAATAATAATAATTCATTTATTTCAGATCACAAAAATCCATACCAAGCACGTTACATAAAAATTAACTATTAAAATCATTAAGTAAAAATTAAAACATAAATCACATAACATTAAATGAAAATTGAATTAGTAAGTAAAAATAAAAACATGAATTACACAAAATGAAATTAAAATCAATTAGTAAAATAATATCAAAATTAATAAAGCTTTGATTATTATTCTATTTAGGTGCAGAATTGAACTAGAGAACATTTTTGGCGAAAAATAGCTAAGTGAAATCCCATTTGTCAAGCTAAAATCTCCATAGACTTTTAACATGTTTATGTTCCCGTTGCTTGAGGAGCGACCTCGGC
This sequence comes from Xestia c-nigrum, assembly GCA_916618015.1. Lineage (NCBI taxonomy): Eukaryota > Metazoa > Arthropoda > Insecta > Lepidoptera > Noctuidae > Xestia > Xestia c-nigrum. Next base: position 16,831,416 of record OU745261.1, on the reverse strand, counting down.
GGTCACCAAACCCGCATTCTCAGAATATTTATCCACACGTCCTACCTCCTCTAAACTTGTTACCTAGACTACAATATTCAGATACTAGATAACACACGTGACTTTTAAATAAACAACCGTGTGACCAGAAACTTCATGTAAATTGAGCAATCAACGTCAAAACACGATACATCTTCCCACATGGTGATAAATTGTAATATTATGCACAAGGAGGTCTACGTCCTGTAATGACAATGTTGTCAAAATTACGATCGACAAGAACATCGCCTATTCAAATCTAGTTATACTAGTATACATTAGCCAGTCTCGGTCTATTAAGAAATGAATTGGACGTCGCGTCGTTACCGCAAATGTAACCCTGTCAATTTAAAGAGTCGTTTGTTTCTTAGACGGGTTGCTTTGTAAGTGGTCTTGATAGTTTAGTCGTGTAATACGGTAGGTGGTGAGGGGCGGGTATGCAAATGGCAGAGCTATACTTGGCCACGAAGCAGGCCGCCCGCGACCGTGGGAAAACTATCGCCTGTGGCGAGTTGTGCGCAGGCGCGGATTTGGATTAACGGCTTTTTGATTGGCCATTGTAGGTGATTGATGATTGAACGGAAGTTATGGCGGGAAGTTAATGATAAGTTACTGATGGTGGATACTGACCGTGAAACTGTGGGTATTTTAATTAACTGTAAAATCTAGTTACTAGATAAAAGGGAGATGATTTTATGAAATGATTGTGCAGGACCCAAATGTGTCGACACTTCATACTTAAGTAGCTCTCGAAATATAGGTGGTAGATTTTTGAATCTAATGTAAAACTCAGTTCATTTCAGCATTGAAGATTAGAAGTTTCCAATTTAATTTCACTATGTGTCAATGTCACTCGGTGACTTCAAAGACCTTTTTAGGTCAAAATCTTCTTTTGTCTCTTTTGGCCAATGGAAGTAATTTTTTGCTAATCTATCTGTCTCATTTCACGAAAGTTATTCGCGGCCCAGTTCGTCCCTGCTCGCTCGTGCACGACCCACAGGCGCGTGACGGCGGTCGGCGCGCGCCGCAATCACGACCGTTCTGACGTGCGACTTTTTGACGCAACCGCGCCGCATGCCTAACGTAACACTTACTTTACTTTTGTTCTTTTACTGTAAAATAAATAAATCGAGATAAAAGAAGTTGTCTATAGTTTTGAGTTCAATTAGGGTGTGTTTTGAAACTGCAGGCACGGTGAATTGCGTAATGATTGATCTTTTTGGTCGTTTATTTCTACCTTCATAGAAATTGATTCTTAGAATACCACCCTGTTGTTGTTTTTGTGTGCGTGTCCTACACTGTCCTATCGCAGCTTTTGTTTTCATACAGAGCACGAGCTTTAAATCACAGTCACTCCTTCACCCAGTCTTACCGGATGCAGCTGAATACCAGTATTTTACATAGAGCGACTGCCTGTCTGACCTCAACAACCCAGTCAGTACTAGGTAATGCGGAACCCTTTGGTAAGACTGGTTGTCCGAATTTCAGGCCACTGACTACCTATAACGGCTGTCAATGATCTACAGACAGACGTTTACGGATACTTTTGACGTTTCGATATTCAAAAATTCTAAAATGGACTGTATTCAACTACAACTTTACTCAATTTCTTTGCAATTCAGACCTTTTGTACAATATTTTGTCTGGGCCACTTTTTGTCACCTGCTGCATTTCTGACATGTTCTAGTTGAGTGCACTATCGTTTATGTAAATGTTTGGTTCATCTGTCAAACTTCAGTGCACTTGTGTTGCTCAACGAAGTTGCGCTACTGTTGCGTACAATATCAGGGCTGACATTTTTCCAACAAGCAAAGAGTTTTCTTTCAGATGAAATTAATATTTGCTTCTTGTTCTTTTTTCATAAGCAAGACCATCCCAAATGTCTGGCCATTAAGAAACCACATTAACAGCACTGTCATTCGCTTCATTCATACCCTGAGAGCAGCAGTATCTCAGTGGTGGCTGCCCCGACTTACGTACAGTAAGTAAGTACGACTTAAGTACAGTGTAACGTTCCGTGGGTCTGAAGTGTTCGATCAGAAGGCGTATTACTTTGTGGATTTTACCTCATCGTTCTCAAAGCAGTGAAAGACAACATCGAGAGGAAACCGGCAAATTCTAGAACAAAAATTGGAAGACATATGACATGTACCAACCCGCACTGGGCCCGAGTGGTGATTACAGTCCATTCCGTCTCATAAAGTGGTGGCCGTGTGTCCCAGGCAGTGGGAAACTGGAAATCTGGTATACCCTGAAAATCATGTTGTACGATGAGCATGAAAAGAGAAATCATAGTTCATAATATGTATTATCCTTTGAAGTTAGATCCACTCTGGCATTTGTTCAGAATGGGTCGAACATTAAATTTGCTTTTGGTAAATTTTAACGGCTACAAACACCTTCAAGTTATTTTGTTCCACAAATAGTTTAGTCGGTTTGTCGTATCGTTTATCCTTATGTTTCTTTGGTCAGTAAGATGTTGGCATTGCTGCCCTCTATTTGTTAATGAAAACGAAAGTGCATTGCTGTGCATGTGGTGGGTTGATGAAAAGATAAGCGAATGAAATGTGTATGAATATTATTGCAGGCATATAGAATATTATCTAGATGTTGCAAATAACATATGTCTTGTTTCAGATAGAGCAATAGATCTCAAACTCAAACTCAACTCAAACTCAAATAATTTATTTCAACGAGACCATTACGGCACTTTTGAATGTCGATAAAACGAAAAAATAGAAGCTACAGTCACAGACACAAGACATAATAACTTAAGAAAGTACTGTAGTTGCCCATTCCCTAGCGTAGATCTCTATGGAGAAGAACGGGCAAGAAACTCCATGGACACTCTTTTCAATCAAAAGTGTTGTTACAAAATCTTTCATGTTGAGATTATATAAATATGTGAGAACGATGTAGAAAGACGTGCACAATAAGAATAAGAATAATTTATTTAAAACAATAAGAGCGGCCAGAGTAAAAAAAATAAATCAACAATTTAAAATAAAGCAATTCAAATGATCCATGGCAGCTAAGATCTGAAGTCGCAGACTGCAAGAAGTTATAGTATCCATATCATCATCTCATCATCATCTGCCTAGCCTTTGTCCAACTCTGTTGAGGTTGCCTTCTAGTCTAACGGGTCGCAGCTGAATACTAGTATTTTACATGGAGCGACTGCCTATCTGACCTCCACAACCCATTTAGTACTGGGTAATACGATACTCTTTGATAAGACTGATTGTCAGACTTTTTGGGCCACTGACTACCTGTAACGACTGTCAAATAACAGCCTAGACCAACTGTTAAACGTGCTTACAGAGGCACAGAGGAAACTCGGTATGTAAGAGTGGCCACCTTTCCACTTACCAACCTAGGCAAGCTCGACTTAACCTAAATATTGACCCGAGCGGCTGTTATTATTTAGCCACGACCTCTTTATAGCATTCATATAATATGTACCTATTACCCCCTTGTAGAAGAAGAAGAAGAAGAAGAACAAGAAGAAAATTGTGTTTATTTGGCATTAAAATACCTATAACATTTTACATAATACATAAACAAACAGCAGTATAATGCCAAAAGGGCCTCAGCTCAGCATAATGTCAGATGGCAACACAAGGTGTGCCTTGTAAGCAAAGTCCTCGCTCTCCTTTTTCCAGACACTTCTCTTCTAGACTGCTTCGTTGGTCGAGAGGTGGCAGGAGGAACGGCTAAATATGAGATCGAGGGGTCAATTCCCAAGTTTTGCTTTTCCCATTAGGAATTTAGCAGCCACGGATTCTGAATTTTGAGCTCGGCTTATGGCAGATATGGCTCGCCCCCTATTACCAGGGGACCATTTGTTTCGTCTTGTCCCGTTTCCCGCTCGTAAATATGTATTTGAATGTCTTTGGCCAGCCCAAATCATCAAATCACTTCTCCTCTCGCTCTGGACGGAGAAGGAATGTCAGACTTTTACTGACTAGTACCCATCCATGTTCCTTCTCAGCCCTTTGTTTATCAGGGCTGCCGCATCTATTTCGAACAGTCCCGCAGCCCCGGCAGGTTTTGGCCCTTGCTTCCTCCGACCCCTTCGTTATGCTGACATCTCATTGAGGCGCGCGTGGAATACGAACGAGCCATCGACGCGGCCTGTCGTCATAAGACGGACGGACGGCGAGCTATCTTTGGTCAGCCCTACCCGGACGGAACTCTAAAAAACAAACCATCGCAGCGTCCACCGGAGCAAAGATTTGCGCGTTTTTTACAATAATCAATTAACTCTATTGCTTTGAAGCGAGAGGTCGTCACGATTCTAATTACTTTTTATTTTTAAAATTTTTAAGTGCGAGTGCAATGTTGCGATTTTCGTGCCTGCAGACAATGATGTCAATAATTGAAATGGAGATGCCTTATATCTATAGGCAATAGAAATGTAATGGGTGGGTGTTGAGTATGAAGTTAGGAGTAAAAGCTTCCATGATGGTGTTTAATGCTTTTTTTTTGTCTGTATGTCGAAAGGTGCGAATGCGTTAATGAATGTAGTAAGGGTAGTTAGACTTCGCTTTTTCACATGTGTTCCATGGCTGGGCAAAGTTCTTCCCCATATCTTTTTACTGCACAGATAAAACGGGATACGTATTTTTTCCTGAAGAATTTGTTGGAAGATTGTAACTACATTTTTTTTCCTATGTGTGCTTTTAAAAATTAAGAAAAAGGCCTAACCCTTGGTTATAAAACTATATATTTAGGTTATATCCAGTTTGAATAAATTCTCCGGCCGCATTATGAAATATATTTGTTAGGAACGGTATATTATCTAATAAAGCTAACAAGCAATCGGCCGGCACTAGACAACTAATTTGAGAACGTTGCGAACTTTAGCCCCCTTGCTAAAATACGCGTAATTAGTGTGTGGTACTAAAATTAGTTGATTGAAACTTTACTCGCAACCGCCGAAGATAGGTAATTAATTAGCAAGGAAATAATTAACCACTTTGCATGTATGTGATGTATGGCAGATCTAACAGTTGCTAGAGTTACAGAAATACATACTTAAGTGTGTCAGTATGTAGGTAGTTAGAATTGTGGAAAAATACATACAATCATAGATACGTAAACATATATAAATTAGGGTTTAATTGCAATATCAAAAGTTTCCGATGATAGTATTCAACCTCAGGTTGTAAAAGATCTTTAAAACATTCCAAGAGATAGAAAATATGATATTTTTTTGACAAGAACAAAATTTGATATTAAGAAAATACGTATGTGGAGCAGACTACAATCGTATTTCACAATAGGACTGAAATGAGACAAAACCTGACCGATCGATGACCTGGTGAAGGTTGTGGGAATGTGGCGACACTTGAGGGAGGCATATGTTCAGCAGTGGCCGTCATTCGACTGAAATGATGATGATGATGATGAATGAGACAAAATAACAAATAAATTTGAGCTATGACAAACATCACTTGAAACGTTAACCACGTAAGTGAAAGCCACCACACGTCCGTCGTATGTCATGTGGGCATGACAAATCGACGAGTTTTGAAGAAAATCATCAATTCTCACGATTAGTTTGATAAATACTTAATAATCTATGCATTATTCAGTCCTCCTACACACGCCCACTAGCTAAATACCGTGATGGTACTCTCGAAGATGAGTTTGTGTTTGTAGGCATAACATTATAAACTGTAGATATATGTACTTACATTGATGGGAATGTTGCAATGAATGATAAACATGAAGGTAGATGAAAATTGAATGATGATTTTGCATCTGCCAATGATGAGGATAGCCAGGATAAAATCTACAATCTAGTTAAATTAGTGCTTGCTAGTGACAAACATGTAAAAGTGGACCTAGCAAAAAAAACACAACTAATCATCTGCCAAGTCAACTCTGTTGAGGACGGCTTCTTGTCTAACCAAATGCAGCTAAAAATCAATAATTTACATGGAGCAATTACAACTATTTTCGTGATAAACTATACACAGGAATAACTCATGAAATTAAACATTGAAAAGACAATGATATAAATTAAAAAACTTTTTTGCAAAAAATAAAACCGACTTCAAAAAAAAACAAAAAAGTTAAAAATAACTTTAGCTTCTGAAGTCGGTGACCTTTGTTTGATTGCTTTAGTTTTTTTGTCACCGACTTCAGAAGCTAAAGTTATTTTTAACTTTTTTGTTTTTTTTTGAAGTCGGTTTTATTTTTTGCAAAAAAGTTTTTATTTTTCACTTTTTAGTGTTTCACATGTGCTTGATATATGGAAAGTGCATTCCGTTACAATTAAAACAAGCCCAAACACGACTAGGATACATTGTCTCATTATGGAGTTTCATGACTCTTGGCTTCATCATCAGATCTGATGGTAGAATGGTTCTTATCAAACGCAAATGCTTCACTTGTTGTAGAAAATACCAAAATCGCAACACGTTTTCATATAAAATTTGAAGAGTTCCCTCGATTTCGCCAAGATTCCATCATCAGATCCAGACTTGGCGATTATGGGACCATTTGGGAAAAATACACTTTCCAACAAAAAAAGAAATTTCCAAATCGGTTGGCAAGCGACGGAGTTATGCCCGAACAAACATAAAAAAAAAAAATAGAAACATCCGAATTGAGAACCTCCTCCATTTTTAGAAGTCGGTTAAAAAAGAGCTAAGTATACTATTAAACTATTCTACAATTCACCGGCGTTCCATGGAACGTCCATAATCATAATGTTTGCAATAAAATTTGTATTTTTTTACTACTACGTTCGTGCTAGAGATGTTTCCGTATTCATTGTAATATCTATTACAAAAATCACAATAGAATCTAAGGAAAGTATCAAAATGGACGATCGAAACATCTTAGTATTGGAATCGAAAGGGTCTTACGTAAAACTGGAAGCAGATTCGTAGCAAACCAACGCAATAGAAAAATAACACTTTTACTTTTTTGTTGAGTTACGCTTTCGTTATTTATAGGTAATGGTCTTAGGGTTCTATGGGTTTATGGTTTTACAAAAGATTGTAACGGTATACACAAGAGAAGAATTGGAACTTACATCCCGACAGAAGAGACAAAGAAAATAGTGAAAGTGACTTTTGTTTTGGCATGTAATCCTCAGAAGAATTTGTTTAGAATGTATACCGACGATGCAGATTGGCCGGGAGCATTCAGAATATTTAGCTATTTCAGAAATTCGTAGGTAAATCAGTATTATTCGTGTTGCTGACAAGATCCACTTCAAATTGGCCCAAAAATCAACTCTTCCACAGCGTCGTCATCCAGTATAGCATGAGTTCATGACGTTTTAATAAAGATACGGAACTCAACAACTAAAGCTACATCGCACTTACCATAACCAATGATATAGGAAGTCATCCATTCAATTACTTATTTTGTTTTACGTAATTAAACTGTTGCGATGTAAAGAGACGGACGGGCACGCGATCAAAAGCACTTGTTTTTGTTTCATTCAACGCCTTTACAAATAGTTCTTATCTATGTTAAGGAAGATGTGGTAAGATGAAGCGTTACGTAACTCTTTTGATATTTATGTGTATCTCTTTTATTGATCTTGTGTACAATAACAATCGTTATTTTTTAGCTATTATCGTACTTTGTGATCTGCTACTGAACAAAATATCTTCTATTTATTTGTTTCTACACTATCAAACTTATTTATTTCGTGTTAATGTTTTTTAGTTATTTCCTCATGTTCTTCTTCTTGTCGTTATAAATCTTACTGACTTCTTTCAGAGGAGTCACAGTCTACCTTAACTGTTTATTAAACCTTTTAGTTAGTCTTGTGAATAAGTAGTTTAGAGTCTTCTACACGATCTTTATCACAAGCTTAAACCAAAATTTTATGAAATTACATAATTACGAGTATGTTTTGCATTATGACCAGGGATCCCCAAGAGGTTGCTTTAGGAATTTGAAACTGACATAATTATTATGTTACTAGCTGACGTCACGCGGTATCACCCGCGCAGATCCCGTTCCCTTGGGAGTACGGCGATAAAATATAGCCTATGTTACTTGCTGATAAAGTAGCTATCCATTTTTGAAAGAATTTTTCAAATCGGTCTAGTAGTTTTTATGTTTTTTTGTTATATACAAAAATACTCTCTCAATCTTCCTTATAATATTATAGTTTAGATATAGATTATGATTCAGCTAAAGCGGGCATTTGCCCTCCCAGAACACTAATCAAATTAGGTTTTCTCACTCCCATACCACGAGCAGTTGCATCGTATTGCATCCTACTGCATGTAATTCGTGGTACTACATACTAAAAGTTCTATCTACTGAAATGACGTTTAGTCTAGACATAACTAAGATAAGCTCATCGGTTAGCACACAAGCAACGAATACATATAGCCAAGATTAATCTGAGTCTGCATTATTTCCGTTTGCTCATATAAACTTATGTTTCTAGATGTCGTAATAGCTATCACGCACGTCTTCCTGCATTTGGCGTTAATTATTATCTGTAATTGTTTCCTGCTTAGATACATGCTAAGTTATTTTATTAATATTAAAGATATATTTTTATTAAGGTTAATAGAGCTTATGGGCAAGCTCTTGCTCTGAGTAGGAGGCCTAGTTTAGACGTTCCGATAGATCGAAGGCAATCTTATTAATATAATCTTATTATAATACAAACAGTTATGTATTAGGGCAATCTACAATTTCCTTTATCACCTTTTCACTGAACTGGATCTTAATTTTTTTTTTATTTAGTCTAGGTTACATTTTGTTCGGCTGAGTAATAACTTAATAAGTATTACATAAGAAATTTGATAGACCAATGTTTTTTGTTACGAAAAGTTTGCATGGAAAATAAATGTAAAAATGTCTTGAATTTTATTTTTTTAAAGTAATTTATGGATATCAGTACCAAAGTAGCAAAAAATAATCAGCAACACCTTAAAAAAACTACAAAAACAAATTGAAGTTACCGCAGAAATATCCAATTTGGTAGAATTAAAAAGGGCTTATAAGTTTTATTGGCGTGGGCTTTATAATTATGTCCTTATTTGTACTTGCGTCCTTGTGACCTTTACTGTAAATTAATCTCTTGCAAACCAGTTGCTCGTGTCTGTACTTTCGATATCCATATATCAGTGTTTTTTTTTTTAAATAAAAACAAAACACTCGTCTCGGATAGTACCGTTATGGCGGACAATGGCCAGTGTTAAAATGTTAATGTTTATAGCTCCATTTTAGTGAAGAGGTTGATCGAAGGAGTTGTTAATTAGTGATCCGGTTACACTTCACATCAATTAGTGGAATTTGTTGCTAGTATTTTTCGCATTGTTCATGATCGTTAACCGCACTAAAGCATTCGAAGCCCTGAGTGTCTACAAATCTATGAAGAAATTCACGTTTTCGGATAAATACAAGAATTTGTTGATACAGAAGACGATGCAGAGGATAATCCCAAATCTTCGATCTAAAAAGTACTACGAAAGCTAGCCTTAATTTGCTTCTTGAGTATACTTTTACGAGTATGACACATGGGACTATACTAGGACCTGTTGTGTTTCAATTCCCCTTGCGATATCTGAACGGGATGGTCAACTTTTAATACGTCAATGGGTATTCCGTACTTGTTTAATTAATGATTTTGACTGAATATTTATTTATTATAACAATGTTTTTGTTAATTTAGTCTCACAGTTAGCCTGCCAATCGTGAAGTGGATAATTTTATTGTTAGGGAATTTATCTGGAAAGTGTTATTAGTCGTTTCTACAATTGTGTTTTACTTTGGTTTTCATTTAAAGCCGCCGTCGAAGCAGTTTGTTTTGATCTACTACAAGGAATTTGCCTATCCGCTGCAAACAACGCTTTCAAAATTCTAAAAACATTAATAAACTGATTCTTATACCACATGATTAGATAAAGTCTGCTGACCCAGTTGGCTTACCGTCATTAAGTTATGTTAATTCAACACTAATAAAAAGGTTAAACAGAAGGCGTATATTATGAGAGCCTCGCTTGATTGATAATGACTGGTAACAATGCAATTGTCAGCCACAATCAAGATTGTGTTCCTTTTTGTAACAATTATTGTCAATGATATACGAACATTGATTAGACTACTTTCTACTTTGTAACTACGCTTTGTCTTTAATTATGTTATGCAAATTATCTTCTATTCTTTTTCGAGGAATAGGCATAGGAATCACTGTTTCCTAGGAGAGTTTATTGCGTGTGGTAGGTACTTAGGTACTCTTAGTAAAGCTAATTTGAGTTTTATGAAAGTAAAGTCTTAAGAGGTCTGCGGAGCATGCATAGTTCATACAAACGTAATACCAAAATAATTTGTAAATAAAACGTATTCTTAAAGTAGTGTGTATTTATTTCGATTGGATTACAGAATATCTAGGTTCCCAAATATATATTTTGAATGGACACTGATTTAAACAAGAGTTATGAGAAAAATAAGTTTTCTATGGAAATTTTAAATTCCTCATATCTTGTTTTATATATCATTTTCCTTTCAAAATTTATATTTGGGAACATCGATATTTTGTAACCCAATCGAAATAAATTACACACTACTTTAAGAATAATTTGGATTTACACATTATTTTGGTATTACGTTTGTATGAAATACGCATGCTCCGCCGGCCCCTTAAGAAATGGTTGTAGTAGATGTTTGAACGTCGACTCGTAGAAAGGAGTATGTAAGCATCATAGCAGGTGGTTAGCTATGATTTCTACCTACCCTCATGAGAAAGGGCGTTAGTCTATGTATGTGAAAGAGAATTTCAGTAGAAACATGCGATGAATTTTCACATCAAACAACATTGACTTCCCAACAAAAATACATTTTATTTGCCAGCTTCTGTTCAATTTAGCAGTATAATATACTCACAACAGTAATTCCAGATTCCCAACCATCCCAATACCACCCAATAACTCATCGCACATCAAAATTACGTTCTCCAACGTTTAGTATCAAAAAAAGCTTACTGCCGTAACTAAATCTCAAATTGCGGCGATCCATAGTATTTTCACCGGGCGTTCCCACGCCTGCGCGCACGCAATGGCGTTCCAATTAGACTGTACCGAACTAATTCCTGAGCATGCGCCGCGAATGGGTAGGTGCAGAAGGCTTACTATGGCCTGGGTGAAAAATTTTGTAGTCATTACATATTAGTTGGTTTTTTATCTAGGTTTCAAAGTGCTTTCCAATTTTATTATTAGGCAATTCAATAGGCAATAAGCAACCTTAATCAGACCCATATGATAAGATATTTTTATGCCAATCATTGATTTTTGTGATGAAAAATATGGTTTAAACGACAGATCGTCTGCTTTTTGTAAAATTGTTGAAAACTACCACATGCATTCTTAATCTAATTTTATATTCCCGAACATCGAGACATCCCCCATAGACCCGCCAAGGCTGTAGTTTAATAAACAATAGCTAGTTCCAGCAGTATGTATGAAAGGATGATTGTACCTGCTGACAATCAAATTAGAATTTGAATACTACGGCACATCGCAATTCCCTACACGTCAGTCGGTTTATAAATACACAGTCTTTTTCATATTTGAAAATAATTATATTTCAGATCCTTATCAAATGTTGTTAAAAATACTGGTTATCCATTGTCAGGCTTCTGTGTGTGTCTTATTGCATGCGCGAGCGCCGCTTCTCCGCCCGTAATCGCTCCTTCTAAAGGTCTTGTAACACGAACGGCTTTTTTGGATGCGCTCGATTTGGTCGCAACGATAATTAAATAATACTGTTTGTTTGATTGTGAAGGGGCTTTATTTATCAGTGCTAATTTTATAAATTATTTCCTGCCTGTTTTGTTCAGGTAATTTTTAATTTGGTTAGTGAAATTAGATATATCTTTGTGACTGAACTTAATTTCAATGCTGACCTCAGGACAGAATTAAGTTTTGTCATCTGTCTGTGTATTATATCCTTTGGTATGGTGAAATGGTGACTATTTCTTTGCTATTATTAGGTGTACGTATTAGGTTAGCCCAGCATAGCTATGAATTTGAGTGGAAACTAATTTGGCGTCTTTAAAAGCGATTCAAGGATCTGGCCAGGCATCGGCAGTAGCTCCCTTCTTTTTACTAACATCAATAAACTACAATCCGAAACTCAGAGTCTAGGCAATATTATCAACGGTCTATCAGTCACTGGGACTTCAAAAGTCGAGACGTAGTTCAAATAAGATGATGTTTTCATTGACCAAAAACATATTCACATTTCCGTAGTTGTTATTTTCAGACAGGAAGATGTTAAGATGAACTCTTGCAATAAGAATTTAAAGTTACTTTGACCTACAGTTTTACAGTTAGTCAGTTAGTGATGTGCCTTGTCTAAAGCAAATAGTAATCGAATTAGCTACATAGTGATGTTAGTGGCACAAATTTGAGTAATAAGTAGCACAATAATTATTATTATTACTTACCGTTAATTTCAATCACGATATTTTAGCAGTAGCGTTTACTCGCGTCTCTACCTGTTTTGAGGTCTAATTTTATTCTAGAGGAACGTACTACCGGAAAAAAAATACTGTGTGTCAACCAGTGCCATAGTCTACCTGTGAGCTAAATGTTATCAAAATTTGTCCAGCCATTAACTTGTATAAAGGTGACAGACAGTCAGAGTTCCTTTCGCGTTGATAGCATTATTTGTATGAATATTATTCTTAGTAAGCCATTTGACGATTGTTTACATTCTAAAATAAAATGTAGTGATTCATATATTCGTGGTTTAGTATCACGTTTTATTTTATACGAAGCAATTGAACTGTGCCAAGATTACGTATGTCAAGTGTGGTGATTTTATTTTATGGTCTCTTATCCGATTTCATTTTTTAGAGGAATCGCATATATCTTTCCCCAAATAATTTTTTAATCATTACCAGGAAATGTTCTATTTGTCCCAAATCGTTGTAACATTGTAGGACCTATATTTTCTAAAAAAAAAATAGGGATGGACCCATGATTCCCCCTTGTGTCACACCAAAACAATTTGTGTCCTGATTATGTTGATTTGGAAGCGCTAAGACCATTTGAATCGTCTAGAATAGAAGCTGTTCTTATAAACCGGGTCGTTGGTCTAAAGCGGAATGATTTTATAGATCATGCTCTTGGGCAATAAAATCTGGCACGGTCGTTGAATACCGTGTGAACTACACCGGCTTACAATACAAAGAAATTTACAAGAATTTAATAAAACAGCACTCCATTACAATATTACTGAACATGTGCAATCATGGTTTTACTAACGCAATTTAAACTTAAAAGAAAAATGAATAAGATATGTTTCAGCTTGAGCTCAAAGATTTTTTTCTGAAGCAACTAGAGATTGTAAGGAAATGAGACCTTTAGTTATGAGTTTAACCAGTGCAATATCTAATTAAGATGTGAATTAAAACTCGTGATAAGGAAATGAAGAGGCTGAGTCGTATGTAAGAACTAATTAGTGAGTTGATGAGATGTTGCGGGACTATGAAAAATGTAACGAGTCAAGTGGTTGAAACAAATAATGATAATGAAGTTGAAGAAGATTATAAGCTATATAGAGTTAATTGATGAATAAATAAATAAGGATTAGTTATAGATAGAAAATGAGATGTTGCGGGACTATGAAAAATGTAACGAGTCAAGTTGTTGAAACAAATAATGATAATGAAGTTGAAGAAGATTATAAGCTAGAGTTAATTGATGAATAAATAAATAAGGATTAGTTATAGATAGAAAATGACATATTTATAATAATTCAGGTGCATCACTATCAGTGTTAGTACAAGGTGGCTAACGAAACAAAACAAATATTGTTGCAAACATTGTTTATTTTCTTTTTATCATTCATTTAGCCTACTGTAAACATCCTCTACGATTTCGCTAACCTAACAACTCCTATCAAAGATAAGTATTTATCACAGTACAACTTAGGTGCTAACTACGCTACGTGGTACTTAAACGTACAAGTAAATGCTTTAACCGACGCGGAAGACGTTGAAGTTAGGAATACAAAATAACAGATTACTACTGAACAAAAAAACCTTAATTTATTAAATTAATAAAAAAGTAAAACTTCAACAAGCAAAGCGAGAACAACCCATACTTCGTTAACACACATCAGTTCTAGGAACGTTATTATAAACAAACAACAACTAAATGATTATCACACGTTGTCACACGGTCCAGCATGCGAGGCGGAGGAGCAGCTCCTCGTCACCACGGCCGCCACATCGACTGGGCGGAGTCGGACTCGGAGGCGGGGCTGTGCGGCGGCGAGGGCGGCGAGGGCGGCGCGTACGCACGCTTCGCGAGCGCCGCTTCCGAATCCATCGGCTCTGCTAGCCTCTTCAACCCTCGGTCTGGTAACGATGTCCTCTGGACCATAGCCTGCTGCTGCTGGGGAGGTGCCGGCGCAATGGCCTGCAGAGGCGTCGGCCTCGCCACACCATTCGGCGCTATCGGCTGAGGCTGCACCACTTGAGGGTTCTCCAACCTTCTTATACAGTTACTAAGATGCTGCAGCAGCCTAGCTCCTGCTTGAGGATCCACTGGGCCTTGTCGCTGCATAGCAGTGGCAGCTAACGTGGCGTTCGCAATAAACTGAGACACTTCTGTAGCACACTGAGTAAATCCAGCACGAAAACGTTCTTGGTAGGACATTTCAGGTTTCAGCACTAACTGGCCTCTCCTTTTGAGGCTGTGGAGGTGGCGGACTGTGAGTTCCAGGATGTCGGCTTTTTCCAGTTTGGAGACATTTTCTCCTTCAGCTTGCAGAGCGGTTACCATGAGGTCTTTGAGTTCGTCGAGGCAGCGGTTGATGCGTGCCCTCCTTTTTCTTTCTAGCATGGGTTTCATGACTTTTCTGTATTGGTATGTTCGGGAGACGGGCTCCTCGTCAGGTTGCGCGTGCGCGGGCGGGTGGAAGGCGCCGTGCGGCGGCGACATAGTACGGGCGGGTAGGATCATTGGAGCGCGCGCGACGGTCTGTGAGCGAATGGCGCGCGCGCCTCCTGTCGCTCCGCTTTTATGCGCCCTACACCGATTGTGGCAAAACGCCCGTGATAAAAGTAGGGGTGGCACACGCGGGGTTCTGGGATTTATTTTAAGCTTAGATATATTTAGTGATTTTAAAAACTAGATTTGATTAGATAAAAGGTATTTAACAAATTTAAGCTTATCTGTAAGATTGCTTATTATTCAATTAAATGTCGATCTGACTTGGTATCATTCAAAACCCCATCTATAATCTTCGATAGATTGACTTTGACTTCAATCATAATATTATAATAGCCTCCACAGGAACCTTGGCTTTTTTATATGTAGGTGTTTAAGTTGTCCTCAAAATCCAAAGTTAAAAAATAAGCTTTTCAGTAAACCAAAAGCTCAGAGTACCTAATGGCCTAATACTAGGCCGAAGCCACTATTAGATTATGTATGCGTACCTAAACATCCAGGTAGGTATGTTTAAAAGAGCTAAGTATTTTTTTAGTTCCTCAATAGGCATATTGTTTTCGGTCTCAGTAAAGAATTTTTATTCAGTAGGAATTCAATTCTGGAAAAAAAACCGTTACGTCACTGACAATTTTGGTCAAAAATTGGCGCCATTTATTTCATTACTATTACTTAATATTAAATCAAAGCCGGTAAGTTCAAACAGCTGTGCTTCAAAGCGAGGGTCTCAGCTGATAGCAGCTGCCCACCTGGCTAGCACGAGTTCCCACGCGCACCCTCCTTACGTCACCCTTACGCCACCCTGCGCGTACACACGCCAAGACGCTCCCCCATTCGCGCGCCAAAGAATACGCTCTTACGTCACAAGGTGACTCGTGGCGATGAATTCAATTACTGTCAAGGGATACAATTCTTTATTTAGTAAAAAAGAAAAAAAAGTCTGCATTAAGACCTTATTACAAGTTATCTTGCAATATTTTTCTAATTGTTATGCTCTGGTCAATTGTTGCACAATGATAAAGTACATTGGTTGTTAAAAACCGGACCTGGCATTGATGTGCAAATCGTGGCAGAAAAAAAAGGAAGAAATATTTTTTGAATTTTATTTTTGCGTTAAGGGGCAGCCCTGTGCTGTCAGCGCGGGCGCAGTTCTACGGCGACATGAGGCGCGTTATCGCCTCCGTCGGTCATACAGACAGAGTGACGAATAGAAATTATTACTGTCGCACCGACTTTTTACTGCTTACGTGTGTTATTAATTATTATTTGTACCTCGTGGCCTACTTCGGAAAATGTTGCCGTGACTGCCTGCACGGCTCACGACAAACTGTATTTGAAAACCAGCAATGTGAGTAACATTTTACAAATATTTTTCCTACAAGTATCTAGTTTTTCTTCCAGTCATTTACCGACAAATTCATATTTCATACAGGCATTACTGTTATTTATTATAGTTGACATGATTAATACTTTCTGACAGCCTCAACATTTAACTTCTAACAGATGTTTCTATACTTAGGTAAATATAATTTAATAACGCCATTATTCACTATAATCCTAGAACACGATGTAAAATTATCATTTATCACAAATATCATCCTTGAGGTACAAAAACATCATCCTAATTAGTCAGTCAAAACAATAACATTGACTATC
The DNA here is from genome assembly GCA_916618015.1 of Xestia c-nigrum. Taxonomy (NCBI): domain Eukaryota; kingdom Metazoa; phylum Arthropoda; class Insecta; order Lepidoptera; family Noctuidae; genus Xestia; species Xestia c-nigrum. Next base: position 16,814,794 of record OU745261.1, on the reverse strand, counting down.
ACCTTGCAGAGGTGTGAGTTTGTTCCCAGCACCGCTAGTCGACTCGACACCGACCCATTGTGCGGTCGAAGCCGCCGTGACGCTACTTACTCCAATTCTGTCTTACGCCGCTAGACGGGAAAACGTCCTATGTGTCAACACCGCCTTCGGAATAGGCGAATCGTGCCCCGAGCGCGGGCCACTTGGCGCTTACGACCTGTCGGCGCTGAGGGCCAGCTGACACGCGAGCGGATAACAGCGTAAGCGACGCTTCTCATCGTAGCCAATGAGACGTTCTTCTTCGTAGCGCGCCGTCGTGGGAAAGCCCGTGCCGCGCGCGTTCCCACACACTCGGCCGGCACAAGCCAACCGATAAATTATCATAATTCCATTGTGAGTGAGACGGTACTAAGAAATTTTATACTTCATCAATCGCCGCGTTGAATACATTAGCGCGTGGGCCCCGCTTTGTTGATACGGTGACGCAAGCACAAGGAGCAAGGATACGCCCGACCTACCCGCGGGCTTTATTTTTTCTATCACGTATCTATTTTATGACAAGAGCTATAAATTCCGTGGAGACGACGTAATATGGTGATGATATACACCATAATGTTGGGTTTTTTGTGTGAAAAGTAAACCGAGTATTCCACCCACGTTGTTGAGCTAGATACATAAAACATAGTATGTACAAGGTGCCAGTAACGCTAAGTGAGTAAATATGTGCTGATCATGTAGTATCGATAATAAATATACTAAATACTTACGCGACTACGTAAACTGCCTTTTTGGAATATTCCAAGTCACTAGAAAATACATTGAGACATACACATTTCCAAAATGAAGATTTTACTATTTGCGTAGTCACTTAAATCTAAAAAAGGTGAGAAAGGAATGACTTCTAAGAGAAAACCTATTTTCACATTATCCTTATAGATACGTTTAAAATAATAGCTGACAGCGAAAACCTCTCTGGCATTCCTTTTTTAATTTAAAAACTACGTTCAAGAGCTGTCATGGATTGGTTACATTGACACAACAAATAGTTATAATTAGTTCCATATCGTTGGTAAAATTCGCTCCCACGTAGCTGATTGAGGCTGAAGACTCGTAAACTAATCCCAAAACGTCATTTACCCAAAACATTTGCTGACAATTTAGTGGCAATATAAAGTCATGTCCGCACTCCGTACTCCATACGTCGTAACTCCTGTTGCAGTAAGATTCCCTACATCGTCTGCATTACTGGAAAGGTTAAATCGTGCCACGCCTCACGATTAGATTTGCTCAGTTTTATATTAATATATTGGAGCTTCTGTTTTAAGATAGTATCGTGGACTTAATTCAAGACTTTGAATAGTTCAATGTCGAATAAGGAATTCTGTAAAGAAGTTAGATTAGAACTGTAAATTGGTGATAACTTTCACATTGACGTGACGTTTAGTGATATGAGGAACGTTTTGAGAATGAGTTTTTTTTTTATTTGATGGATCAATGAAAGACGATGTTACCTGAAAAGAGGTGAATAAAGGTGATGTTGAATTGCCCAAACATTGGGAGAGAACAAGTGAGGTTGATGCCAATTTTCTGGACTACATGAATATTTATGTAATTTGAATATTTCTCGTCTTCTGAAATAGAAGGAGACTGTTTTACGGTGTTTTTATAATTAGAAACAACTAGCTTCTGCCAGCGGCTTCGCCCGCGTGAAGTTTGAAATCATCCCACGGGATCTTATTACCGGGATAAAAAGTATCATATGTGTTAATCCAGGTAATAAACTATCTGTGTGCCAAATTTGATCCAAATCCGTTCAGTAGTTTTTGCGTGAAAGAGTAACAAACATACATCCTCACAAACTTTCGCATTTATAATATTAGTAGGATTATAGAGCCTAGACTCGTTAGCTTAAATAGTTTCTTTACATTATGATTATAAAATAACCCGGTGACTGAAAAGTTGTGTGTTATTCGGTTGGCTTTGTGCATGTGACTTAGAGGAATAAGGAAAATGTCGTGAGAAAAGTTTTGAGTATGAATGTGGATGGATATATGAGTAGAGGAAGACCAAAGAAACGATGGACGGGCTGTGTGAAGAATTATATGGTAAAGCAGAATTGTCTGATGAGATAATAAGTAATCAAGTAGTATGGGATAAGGTGTGGAAAGTAGAAATTACAGTATTTTTTTCCTACCCCTCCGCTGTACTTTCTGATTAATTTCGTTGCGGGATCCAAGACAGTTAAATTCATTCTCTGAGACTTCGTCGAGCTTCATTGTCTCAGCGCTTTTCTGTTGGTCGCCACTGTTGATTCTGGCTTTCAGGAGTTACAGTGGTTTGGGCGCATGGGGCGGGCTTGTCCCAAAAAAAAAAAGTATGGGATAAGGTCAGCAGAATAAGGATGAAATGTGAATTCAATGACCATCGCAGAGAAAATGACTTGTCAAAATATTTAACCACACAATTCACAGAAAAAAAAATCAATTAGACAAACTATAATTCCCAGCAATCGTTCTTAAATATTTATTTTCAGTTTCGGGAGTATCGACCTTTTAACACGACTTATTGGAGTAATATCGTCGGGTAATCTATTAAAAATCAACATAGAACTTATTTGTTATTTACTTTGAGCACTTGATATGAGAATATGTTATCGGCCGGTTAGTAGTAAAGTTTCTGAAGTAAACAGGTGTGTACTTAGGGCACTTAGAAGTCACTTTATATGTTACTGTTAATGTCAACTCAAGGAATTTTGTTGAGCCGAAATTACGTCATACTTTAGAACTTTTTTTTTAAATTCAGGGTTAGATTTAATATTTGATTTACTAAAAGCTGTCGTGTGTAGGTGAAAATAAATATTAGGTATGCAATTCTAAGTATTCACATAATATTGAATTTGGTGTTTAATTCGGCGCTTTTGATGCATGCAAAAGCGTTAGCTTTCAGACTGTCTTTCTCTCTCTCTCTTTTAGAAAAGAAATATGGTTTTTTAAAGCTCCTCTATATCGTTGCGTCTTTTCTTAACATTTTGTGGATTAATGTGATCTCCGTTACAGGTAGTCAGTGGCCCCTAAAGTCTGACACCAGTTTTACCGAGTGGTATCGTAATTCCCAGTATTAACTGGGTTGTGGAGGTCGGATAGGCAGTCGCTCCATGTAAAATACTGGTATTCAGCTGCATCCACTTAGACTGGAAGCCGACCCCAACATAGTTGGGAAAAGGCTAAGCAGATGATGATGATGATGATTGTGATCTGCGTTGTTTCTGTATTTTAAGTGCTTTGACCATAGCCTTCTTCCTAGCATGTCGATGGCAGTCTAAGGGACTACGCCCACTTATTAGACGCGTACACGTTGAACGCGCTGAACGCGCGCGTTGATACGACGCTTTTAAAATTGTCAATACGTCACGCCTAGGTATAATATTAGAGAGTTCTGACGTCCCGAGCCCCACTCCCGCGGTTTGATGCGTTTTATCTTCGTAAATATTCATTAGTTTTCAATACTCTAGCTGACGGACGAAATAGTACTAGTTTGGCGGTTTCGGTATCGTCCATCAGGGGCCTAATTCTGCTATTTTAATAAATTCGTCACTCCAACACCATTCCATTCCCATATGCATCCCATTGTCATTTTGCTTAATGTTCGTAATTTGCTAAATTCACAATAGTCGAGCATTGCTCGGTCAATGGTCTCGTAATAAAATTATGTTTTAATGACATTGTCGTATTGCCATGATTATAAAACCCTTAGCACAAATGGTTTTCGAAATCTACTACTAAATGTGAACATTTACATGCCAGATTTCATTTATATCTAGTATATTTTTACACATTTGTAAATATGTATGTACGAGATTACCATTCTATGACATTTCTTTCAATGGAATGTCAGTGGTTGACCATTGGAAAGTCATAATGGCGCCATTATATAAGTAGATTACCAAACTTGTCAAAACTTAACCATTATGAAATCAATGATCGACTATTCTGACACTATTATAATAGCAGATTTGAGGCCCCAGTTGCTGCCGTGTCGACGGCGCGTTCGTGTTCCACGCGCGCCTCAAAGAGATGTCAGCAAAAGGAGAGGGGCCCGCAAGGGCCGAAGCCTGCCGGGGTTGCGGGCCTGTTCGAAAGAGATACCGCGGCCCGGAACGTAAAAGGCGAGGAAGGAACATGGATGGTTTTTAGTCAGTAAGAGTCTGACACTCCCTCCCGCTCCGCCCAGAGTGGGGGGGGGGGGCATTTGATGATTTCCCATCCTTAAAAAAAAAAAGGCCCCAGTTGCTGTAGTGAACTAACAACACGACACGCAGGACACGACATTTAAGTACTCCATCGTCGTGGAACAGCACTTCATTTACACTCCAGGGCAAAGTCATTAATGAATCTTCGCTTCAGCAGGATTTGGCCATAGTGACCCAGTTCTGAAAGTGAAAATATGAACAAGTAAGGTTATAAACGATAGGTTTAACTCTCGACCGAGAAAGTATAAGTAAATGTCAACGGTGTTCCGCGAAACCGGGTCTTCACCGCTATCTAGTGAGTATATAGGTTAGGACTATCACGACTGCAAACTGTCTTAGTCTGAAACTTGCAGAGACAAACAGCTGTCTTGATAAGGCAGTTGGATCAAGACTTGTTCTATTTTGTTTGACATTTATTCTAAGTACCTACTGTTTAATTTGTGGTTTATAATTTTATCTAAGAAGTCAATCGTTGGACATGTTCTAAATAAATAGTAGTTAATTTGTGATTTCAGTTTATCTATGAAGTCAAAATTGCGATTAACATAATTACAAATTTATGAATTTCATACATGAATGTTACTAAGTTTGGATGTGCGTGAGTCTGAAATACAAATACAATTACTATTGTCATCATAATATCTTTTCTTGTCATACTTATGAGTGTATTTTTTCCAACTGACTTTTGAGTACCCTAGGTGTTCTCTATCATTTGGAGAATTAGCAATTGTAAGACGAATTAGAATTTTTGAAACTGATTGTCCGAAGAAAACCGCACAGAAAGAAGAGTGAAAGCACATACTCGTAGAAGGTAATGAGGGAGGCTTTTACCCCGCAGTGAGATAATATATGCCAAAGAAAAATAAAATAATAAATAAGAAAATGCAACATCTACAATGACGTAAAACAGTGCAGTGCGGAAGTGTGCCCAGCATTTTTCATTGCGTACGGCACTAATCGAAATTACTACAGATTACGTATTTTGACACTGTTTATAACTAATTGGTGGCACTGATATAATAATAATATCCACAATAACGCAATACTGAGACGGACAATTGTAAACATTGCGTAATTTCCGTTCGTTGTAAATTCTATGAATTTGCTTGTGAAGAGGCTGGAGAATTATGGGTAAATAATCTCGCTGAAGGACACACTCTGAATAAGAGAAGCATGCAACACATCTGCTCAAGAGGCCTGCGGAGCATGCGAATTTCATACAAACGTAATACCAAAATAATTTGTAGAACAAACATATTGTTAAGGTAGTGTTTTGATTTTATTTTTTATTTTGATTGGATTATAGAATATACAGGGTGAAATTGAATAAATGCGACAAATTTAAATATACAATAATACATGTTGTCAAGAAAATGTATAAAATATAAAATTAAAAAATAATTGATCAGTGTTACGAAAACCGTTAAAATAGTAAAGTATCAAAAATCTTGCCGACTCATCGCAGTGCTCAATATAGCGGTCATTTACCTAATTTTGCCTTAATTTTTCTTATTTGTTTTGCATTTTACTGGAATACCGATAATTCGTACTTAAATAAAGATAATAACATCAATGGACCTTTTGAAAACGATCATCGTGTAATTTTTTTTAACGATTTAAATTGTAGAAAAAACAGTTTATAATTACTATGTTACTGTAACTGAAGCTCCAATTTCATTTTGTCGCATTAATTAAAAGTCACCCAGTATAGGTTCCCAAACACATATTTTGAATTTACACTGATTTAAACAAGAGTTATGGGAAAAATCAATTTTCTATAGAAATTTTAAATTCCTCATATCTCGTCTTTATATCATTGTCCTTTCAAAATATTTATTTGGGAACATAGATATTTTACAATACAATCGAAATATATACACACTACCTTAAGGATAAGTTTGATTTTCATATTATTTTGGTGTTACGTTTGTATGAAAAACGCATGCTCCGCCGGCCCCTTAAAGTGAATGCACTAATTGCAGATGCAATAGAGAAAAAAAAATGTCGTCCTTCATATTCCACAGATTCCTTCTATCTTTTCTTTTGGTCTTACTCTAGTCTTATACCCTCCTTATTTAAACTCAAAACTTTCCTCACGGTTTTTTCTTCATTACATACATACAACGAAGACAATAAAGGAAAATAACCAATGAGTTCTTGTCAATCGATAACTATTAATGACAACAAAAATAAAAACACCTGTTTATCAATTTCCGTTGATCACAGATTAAAATAATTATCAAGTTTCTTTCAGACATAGTTAGCATTTGCTGAATTCGCGCAGTGCATAATTATATAGACCAGTGCAGATTACCTTTGAAAATAGTAAAAAAAAAAAACAAAAAAACATGGTAGGGTGAAAGCCAGTGGAAAAGGAAGAGAATATATTTAACAAAAATGAAAGGAAAAATAATTTGTTTACTGTCGGGAAGTGAGAGGGGAGGCCCTTCCTTTCATTTTTGTTATATTCTCTTTCGTTTTCAATGGGTTTCATCCTACTAATTTTTTTTTCGTTTTCAAAAATTATCTGCACTGAGTCTAATAGGCGCAACTGTAAAATCAAGCACATTGTGCTAAGCTGAGGACAGATTTTGATATATTTTCTTCGTGCGTACTTACATTTACTCGTATGTAAATAGTGTTTCCTGTTTTTATTCGCATGTTTTGTAGTGTAATGAAACGTAACATCCAACAAAACATTAAATAAAAACTGGCCAAGTTGGAGTCGGACTCGCGCATATAAGGTTCCGCACTACCGTAGTAGGGGAACCCGCTTTATTTATTTTTTTAATTTGTTGTTATAGCTGCTCATTCTGTGAGAATTTCGTATATTACGGATCATGAGATATAGCCTGCTGACAGACAGACGGATGGATGGACGGAGGGACCAACACCAGAGGCTGTATTGTATTGTACAAGAAAGAAAGAAAAAGCATTTATTAGCCCACACAGGACAAACACATCAAAATTAACAGTACTTATAAAAATTACACAGAAAAAAAAACAAATATTTATTTAAAAATTAAAAGAATGAAACTCGTCCTGTACGAGGCCAAAAGGCTCCTATCTCAGCATGGTGCTGTAACATTAAAAAAAAACGTCACAGCGCTGGTATTCTGATAGGGCCCAAAGTGAAGGTGATGCCACGGTCAGGCCAGATACGGATAAAAATAAAAATAAAGTGTAGACGAATAAAAAATACAAATAAACAACGGGCTGGTGTCCGCAACTCCACGTCAAAGCGCGTATTTTGCGTATGGGCTACAATCCACCACGCGGCCCAGTGCGGTTTGGTAGATGTCACATGTCTTCAAATTACCAGAGGCTTAGTAATAGGTCCCGCGTTGGTTACTCTTTGGATACGGAACCCTAAACTTTCACAAATATGCTTTACTATAGCTTCAGTTAGTTTGTTGCCCCCATACTTATATTTTTAAGTGCCTGCCTATGCCGTAGTGTTGTCGGCGATGTAGATGGTACAATCAAATATACCACTTACTTAATCGCTGTTTCAGCGGACATGACTCGTTCATGATCCGCTATACTAAATATTGATCATAAATATTGCACGTCCGCACTTAACTTCAGTAAGTAGCATTAGTGATGTCCTGTTTGTTTATCGATATTGCACGAGTTTGATTCGTTTATGTAGGCTTTCCTGTTTTCTGTTTGGCAAAAATAACACGTGGAATTCTGACCCGGCTGTATAGCCATCACACCCTACATGAAAATCACTACTAGGTTATTTTAGTTTTTATTTAAGCCTTCTTTAATTCCTCAGTAATAATTATAGTTTTTTTTACATAATTTCCCTCGCATAACGGGTTATCAGTTAATATAATTGTGTTTAACCTTTTGACCGCCATAGTCACATTTATGTGACCAGCAAGTACGTGCCATGTACACAAATAAGTATGTGGAAATATGGTATGTTTTATTAAATATTAATATTTTTTAAATAATAATTTGTTGTGATTTGGTGTAGAGGACACGCACGTGCAATTATGTTCTGGCGATCAAAAGGTTAACTTGCGCATGGCAGGCGCATGGAGACATTCGGAAGTTTAGATTTATCAATTACTAAGAATGTTTGACAACCAATCCGACACATTATCATCTGCCTAGCCTATTTCAGCTATGTTGGCGTCGGCTACCAGTCTATCCAAATGCAGGTTTCAGGTATTAGTGTTTTATGTGTTGCGGCTGCCTAACTAAAGTAATGGGGTCCATCGCACATGAATTCTCGCTAGAGGCGCTCGTGTTATGTATGGTCTTCCGAAATGTCAGATGTCATAGAGTGACCTTATTTGTTAGTAGGTAGAATGATATTAAAGGTGTCATGCTTGAAATAGGTATCTGAAGTTCACATTATGAAATAAACAAAACTTTTTGCAAAGCTATTGCTACTTTAAAGTGTAAAATAAAATAAAATTGATGACAGGACCTTACTCGACAGTGGTGCCATCTGGTTAGCTCAAATCCGATAGCCCTCATTAGGTGTTACGATATACCTCTGGGTTTCACATGCCATACATACATAACCAATCTGACACGTCATTATCTGCCTAGCCTTTTCCCAACTACGTGGGGGTCGGTTTACAGTCTTACCGGATTAAGCTAGATACCAGTATATTACATGAAGCGACTACCTATCTGACCTACACAACCCAGTTTTTACTGTAATAGGGTACCCCTTGGTAAGTCTGGTTATATCAGACTTTCAGACCACTGACTACCTGTAACCTGTCAAAGATCTATAAATGACAGCCGCTGAGCCGGGTCATAGTTGACGAAGCTTAACGTGCTTTAACCTTTTGGACGCCATTATCAAATATACGTGACAAGCAAGCGCGTGCCCTGTACGCCAAACGACAAAATATTAGATGAAAATGTGGCTTGGCGTTGAGGGCACGCGCGTGCGTTCATGCTCTGGCGGTCAAAAGGTTAAGATGCACTCGGAGGAAACCCAGTATGTAATGAGTGATCCACCCATCCACGGACCAATCTAGGCAAGGACGGCTTAACCTGAAGATCAACCAATCTAACACGTACAACAGCAAAATATGACATCTGCAAAAAATAGAATAAATACTCAAGAAATCATACCTAACACGACTTCAATACAAGTTACACATACACAGTTGCTACATACGACTACGACAGCCCGCCTACCGCCCCACCTGCGCAGGCGCAGCGTCGGACTTGTACAAACAACACGTATGTTGACAGATACCTGTGATTGTTCGTCAGTTCGTCACCCACGCTTGCACTTCACGGGCAAATGACGAGGTTTTTTAACCAATATTTTGTAGCACATTTATGAGAAATGAGGTATGATTTATGAGTGATTGAGACGGGGAAAAACTTGAGAAGTGTAATTTTTTCTGTTACTTTTTCTCATGTTGTGTCAATTACATTAGGAATAATGGAAGTATTTGATAATTTGTATGACGTTGAGCCGTATTTTCTAGTAGAATGCAAGTTTTTGGTAGACTATCAAATAAGCTAGAACTAGATAGGTACTTGTGCGTCGACGGAACGCGATGTAGAACGTAAATAAATCCGAAAAACTGTTACTGAAAGGAAAACGTTCATGACTTCTGTCTGAATGACAAATACTTATTTATTCGATTATTTATTTGGATCAATTTATTATAAAAAAAATACCAATAAATCGGTACTATTATAACAGTATTTACATGAATAAATACAACTATTACAATTAGGAACCGATTATAAATTACTTAGTTAATTTTTCACATAAACTGGCCCCTAGGGAAATTAGATAAATATTTAACGATGACGAAGCATAATTTTGGGAAAGTCTCCGTAGAGTTTTGCGTGATTTCGTGAGTAGTTAATAAATTAAGGTTTTTATCTAATAAAATCATTATGTTGATCAAAGTAATTCGTACGTTATGATAAAAATACATTTTATAAAACAAGTTAAAAATCTATTGATGATATGATATTGGGAATCCCCATTCACTTTACATGATATTTCTTTTAAAATAATGGTTTCAATGATATCCTGAAAAGAGTTTGTCAGCCGACGTTTTGTATTGATTTAATAAAACCAGTTCTACAACACGCTACGAAGGCGAAGGTGTTTTCAACAAATTCGGATAAAATAATAAAAACATAACGTGAATTTTTTAAGTACATTTATCAATTTTACGAGAAGAATAATACTAGGTACATCACATTTGTTTTTGCGGATCATTGCGTGATAATGCTGACTACCCCGCCGGAACGTATATATGTATACTTACTAACTTACAGTATAACAAAAGATTGAATTGATTTTATTGTTTCAATACATATACCAAAATGATGCAGTTTTCATGAATAATCATTATTGTATTATAATAATAATTACTGATTAAACGCCTGCGGTGACTCCGGTTCCTCGTATTTGCGTTGCAATAAAAAATGACCAAGTAGCCTATTTAGTCAATTACCTTAACCTTAGCCAATTTTGTCACACGTTTACCGTGAATTACTACTAACCAGGTGTCTGTTTTGCCAGCGTAGTATTAACGACAGTTACGCAAAGTTCCCAGTTCCCAGCCTGTAACATAAAACTTTAAGTACACACCACTGAACAATATTAATCTCGGTGCGCGTAAATTGTGTCTAAAATTACCACGTTTAGTCGACTTGTCTTCACTTTCATAATCGAATAGTCGATTTTTGGTCGGGACTTTTAACTGGCCAGTGTTGTTTCCAAAAACTTTCAAATTTTTAAGGTGTCGAAAGTTTAAAACCTAGAATGTAGTTTTCCAAAGGCATTCGAAAAAAAACTGGCCAGTAACAAAGATAAAGGGTTTGAAAGTTTTCGTTGTTATGATTGAACACGTTCTAAATTTAAAGGTTTATGCTGTGGGTTTGTGCCTGGATTCCACCAAAGCAGAGACGAGTGGAGCGAAGAAACCGACCAATCACATTAGTTGATATCTACATCGGGTCTCTTGTCTCTCCTGTAATTGGTTGAAGCTTTCACATCTCTCCACTGCGGTTGTCTCTGATTTGTTAGAGTCCGGGCCCAATTTAATTAATTTTAGAATAGAATAGACTTTTATTTGTTCGAAATGTCCATGGCTTTGGCACATCACATGGGCAAAGATTGCAACATGGTGTCACAGTTATTTTTGTGGTTGGTGAGGGCTCTATTCTGCAATTGACATTTGCGGGCTTGAATCTTAATGATGATTACGATAACGACACTTCCCGAGCTTAATTATCACAACAAACTAACAGGGCCCTTCTTAATCAGTTACACAATCTTAAAACATTTCCTTTACAAAACAAGTTACGTATTCTGAGAAAATTAAAAATATCTCTGTTAGTTTGAATATTCATAGTCTCTTCTTGAAGGTATTTTACATAAACGTTTAAAGAGGCGTCTAATTGGTAGCTATAATGTATCCAGCAGTTGATCTAGATGGAAAGAACCTGTATTTTACGTAAAGGGTTTAGAAGAAGATCGTATCGTGGAAAGTGAAGGAGTTGTCACTTTCTATGTGGTTTAGATACAGCTGTTTAACGATACTGGTAAGCTAAAGTTTTTAATTGACTTGATTAAAATTAAGGATAGGCTAAAGGTATCTTTCGTTTTTATGGAGCATATAATACTTTATCAATGGAAATATATGGAGAATAGTCAGACCGATAAATTAAATTGATCGTTGCATTCGCCTGACTGATGAAATAATATTAATTTAGCTGACTGGTTTAACGCTAATTTAAGATGATAGGGTAGATGACAAAAAAAAATCTTATTAGTCCGTCCGCGTCAGATAGGTTATCAAAAAATACTTGACCCGTATTTTTTATTTTGTTACGTAAATCAAAATTGACAAAGTTACGACGCTTTTAAAATTCTCAATACGTCACGCCTAGTTATAATTTTTAAACCGTACTGACGTCATGAGCCCCCACTCCCGTGTTTTGATGCATTTTATCTTTGTCAATATTCATTGATTTACAATAACAAAAAATATACGTACTTATCCATTATTTTGATATTTTTGACGGACTAAATAGATTTGTATTTTTTTGATATTGTCGTCATGACTTTTATGATTGTTTTTTGTTTATTGTGCTTATGCTCGTAGGAGCTCGTGGCTAAATAATAACAGCCGCTCGGGCCGATTTTAAGGTTATGCCGTGCTTATCTAGGTTGGTATCTGGATGGGTGACCGAGTTTCCCCCGTGCCTCGGAAATCACGTTTAGCAGTTGGTCCCGGCTGTCATTTTTCCATCTTTGGCAGTCTTTACAGTAGCCCAAAAAGTCTGACACCAGTCTTACCAAGTGGTATCGTATTACCCAGTATTAACTGGGTTGTGGAGGTCAGATAGGCAGTCGCTCCATCTAAAATACTGGTATTCAGCTGCATCCCTAATATGTTGGGATCGGCTTCCAGTCTAACTTCGTCTCAGTCGACTGGAAGCCGACCCCAATATAGTTGGGAAAAGGCTAGGCAGATGGCTCGTAGTGTTACTCCTAAATTCCTAATTTCGGACCCAACAACACTGACGTCATAATGACGTACACAGTAATACGTGCGAACTACTCATTTTTTGACGTCATACTAATTTTACGTCACTATGGCGTTGGAGTATTTCATGAGTCACTTCTATTTCGAATTTCTTACTACTTACAAATATTGGCTCAAAGGCCCTACTCTCTAACGCTTCGTCCGTAAACTCGGATCTATTACGTCCTTCTCACTCGCACTCATCTGCAGACGTGCGCGAGAGAGACGTATAGATCCGAATATACAGACGAAGCGTTAGGGAGTAGGGCCTCTGTTCCAATGACAAATCTACCGTTTACTGGCTGTCGCTTCCCAATTAATTAAAAATGCAAAAATCGAGTTGCCATGGTAATTACTTCTACAAAATACAGGATACGGGTCTCACGCTATTCGGCGTTCATTCACTTATCACGTCCGTGTGAAATTGGACACGATAGAAAAAACATCACGCTAACCGGTCGCGGGCCCGGCTGGCGGATTTGCTAAAACACGGTAGCCACACAAATTGTTTCGGACCACAGATGAGTGAGTTATTGGAGGGATAAGGGCACATTCTTCTTTTGAGGCGAATGAACGTAGGATTGTGTCAAGACCGTAGCAGGTAGCGTTATGTAGGCTCGACGTACCCCAAAATGGGAAAATGGTGTTAAGTTTATCAATGTATGTTTCAATGTCTTCTATTGAAGATGACTGCAGTGATGCTTTTCGGAGATCTATTGTGAAATCTGATTCAGTATTTTGTGCTGAATCTGGTAATATATATATCATAGTCTTTACTAATTACGCACATCATAATTGTCTGATGCAGAGACAGAAATAGAAATTTCAACATGCTATACTGAATATTGTGCCAGTGCGAATGCACATACTATGGGAATATTGCCCTTTGTGCCAAGCTTGATTTACAATTTGGCAGTAGCTTTGTGTAGTATAGATAAATCAGCACATAGCAGGACGGGTCCTTTCAATTCCATTACTTTTAACTTTGACTATATCAAATCAGCCTCATTTTCACGAGAAAAAAAACCACATTGATTTTGTACATCAGTTTGTCACTTCATTGCTTATTCCTCCATGGTGCTTATTAAACGTCAATGTTTTGATGACAACGAAATTTATGTCCTCGTTTGTTAATGATTGGTACCACTGGTGGAGAATTATCGATACCTACTCGTGCCAATTTTGATTGGAAATATGCGCCAAATTTTAGTTTTGAATGTGTCTGCAATACCCTTGTTAATAGACTAAGTGCCTCTAAAGTTACACCTAAACGACTTTGGCTATATTATGCAACCGTTAGGAGTAAACTATTGAGAGTGAGGCTGGCGGAGAAACATGATTGTTGGCACAAACTAAGAGGTATATACCTAGCAGTGCTCATCCATTGGTGGTTATAGACCTCTGTCTCAGTCAGGCTGTGGATTTTAATAATTAATTGAAAACATCAGAATACTATATATAATATATTTTTCTCTACCACCAGTCAGAGTCCTGTTACAGTAATTTCGCCGTATCTCTTTGGCAACACCGCAACACGTGTATCACTTTTGTTTAATTTAATTCTACACACGCCAAACAACAAATCGATGGTTCTAACACGTGCCGGTTCACCTTACTCGTGGATAACGCTGCCATGACAGTTTTATCTGGGTGAATATTTTGCTGATGTATTCTTGGTAGTGCTGATTGTAAAACATACATTTTTGAATGCGTTCAAGTTTATTTTTTTTTAAAGAGGTAGGAATGAAAGGAATGTTTGGCAGAAATAATTTTCACTCTTTTTTTCCCACCACGTTTTTGTTCATTTATTTTTATAAAACATATGAAAACGGGTATTTATCGCGAATTTACCTTTAATTTAATCCCGACGTTTCGACCGGATTTGTGGTCTGTTCATTTATTGTTAGTTAATATATAGGGTATAAAACACCTCTTAACGAATCCGGAAACCACTTGTTCTCCCCGTCATTGCAATCATTTTTTTGTTCTACACCATACCTGGGAACCTTCTAGTTACGGAGATATGGGGGGTCAAAGTTACAACTTTTTTTTTAATTACAAGTTTTTTTTGTAAGATTTTGACTATGAACACCTCCACGACCCCCGTACTATTCAATCCATCAGTTCTACCAGAAAACGTGATTAATAACCTCAAAAAAAAAAAGTTTCCCCGCAATTTTTTTTGCGTAAAGTTACTTAGTTTGATGTACAGAATGCTTTGTTAACGGCTTTGTGATGAGGTGGTTTACACCCTGTATGTTGTCTCAATGATGGGCGATGTTTGGCTGTTGTGATATACTAATAAACGTGGCGTGAGCTTTATGGTTCCGTGTGTCGACCAGTCCCTACTTATCCCGGGCAGCGAGCACACGTACCCCTAAAGTAGTTCATCTACTTACTGATAATTTGGTGGTTTTATTCTAAACCCTAACTAGTGTTATTAGTCAACACCACATTGGCGACGAGTAAAAGCGCAGTAAGTGAAATTGTAACTCAAATTATATCTGCTTACGGAAAATGGTCAGCAAAAATATTATAATTTTATTGTGTGTTAAAAAAAAAAAGAAAATGACCCTGTGGTCGTGTGGTCGCAATAGCGACTGCTAAGAATGAAATCATTTCTCAGTAGCAGTCACGAAGTTTGAAACTTTACTCGGTTGATATTAGATACACCTCTGCCTTACCCATCATGGTTAACCAGCGTGATGATACCACAAAATTAGTTGCTTTCGGTTGGTAATAGTAATAAGTGTTACTTATTTATCTATGCGCAATCTGCGTCGGCGACTGATGTCATGTTTTTATAGAGGTGTTTGTTAAAAAACCAAAATATAAACTAAACATCATATACCTACTCACATAACAAGTCACTAATATATAACTTGTTCAGTTACAAGTTCGTGGTTTGATTAATTCAATAACGACACGATCCGTTTCTTTATTTGACAAGAAATATAATGATAAATAAGTATAAATAATCAAAACACACCATAAAGCAACCCGACGTATTGTTGACCAAATCCGTTCGCAAATAAAATGTGCCTATTGAAAGAAATTTCAATCAAAACCTAAGAGATTATGAAAACATTTTCTCAAAAAAGTACCTCTTCGACAACTTCGAAGCAATAGAGATAAATGTTACCTGTTGATTATGGGAACATTTTCTCACAAAAGTACCTCTTCGACAAACGTTGAAGCAATAGAGACAAATGTTATCTGTTGATTACGGGAACATTTTCTCACAAAAAGTACCTCTTCGACAAACGTCGAAGCAACAATAGAGATAAATGTTATCTGTTGATTATGGGAACATTTTCTCACAAAAGTACCTCTTCGACAAACGTCGAAGCAATAGAGACAAATGTTATCTGTTGATTATGGGAACATTTTCTCACAAAAAGTACCTTTTCGACGACGTCGAAACTATGATGTGAAAGAAATTTCAATCAAAAATCAAACACCAAGTTCCTCTTCGACCACGTCGAAGCAATGATGGAGATACATGTTATCTATTATTAAAACTAAATAAAAACAAATAAGTTTCATGAAATCCATTACCTAAGGCTATTGATCATTTTGGCTAAATGCATTTTGTGCTGTCATCAAAAAACAAAATAAGAAATAAATACGATGCAATTCAGTACGTTGCATTCGATTAAGTTGTAAATCGAACCCAGGACCCTAAGAACGTAAGGCAGCCTCATTACCGCTACGCCATTCGGGTCGTCAACATTCCCTAGCTCTGACGTCTATTATTCTTAGAGGCCACTTTGCATAGTTAACACTTAACAGGGACTTATAATATAAAGGACCCTTTGTGAAACTATCAAGCTACAGTTATTAATTTATTTAAGTGCCATGTTATCAGCACCCACAGAACTCTTTGTCATTGGCCGGAAACGACCAATACAAGGTTAAAATTTGAGACCTATTGGTTTCTTTTGTTAAAGCCAAAATAATAAGATATGGAGTTTGATTACTTTAAATTCAAAATTTTATTGTAGTTATGTTCTCGTGAAATTATGTAGTTTAAAATAATACAGATTTGTCGAGACAACCTTGAAATTCTCTTACTATAATAAATATGTCGATTTGGCTAAGTAAAGATTACATTGATTCTTGGTGATACAAGAAAATTATGATTGAATTAATCTCCAAAACTGTAAAAAGGCCGTTAAACTAGTTACACGATGGTCAGAATACAAAATGCAACAAATGCCTGCCTTAATAAAATTGACATGTAACCAAAAATCTCACTAACGAGATTAATCTTTGTTGCCGATATGGCCGTAAAGATCACAAAATGACAGTCAGTTGTTGAAACCCTGCAAATAATACAAATCGCATAAAATATGCTAAAAGGTCATAAACAGAATCATTACATAAAGGACCAATAAAAGAAAAATAAAAAATTATCTCTCGTCAAATGACTAGAGTGGAAATGATACTGCCAAAACAGTAAAGTCTAAAACAATGTGCAGCAAGAATCACAAAAGTGATACTATGTAGTTCCAACTTGATTATGAACTTGAAATGAATGCAAATTGCATAAAATGTGGTTTCAATGGCCATAACCAAAAGTACTGCAGAAAAAGGGCTTACAAAAGAAATCACAAAAGTAATATTAGTTCCTGCTCTACAGAGCATTAATGCAAATGGTATAAAATGTGGTTTCAAGGACCATTAACTAACTTTGCAAAACAATAATCCAGACAAATAACAACAGTCAAATCTTTTAGAAAAAAGAAACACCAAAGGTAAAAAACCTACATATTGGGTCATTTTATTTAATTATTGAGTGTATGTGGTTCTCAAGCCAATACCAAAATTCAAAAATATTCAATCAAAATGACTTACTTCACATAACAGATTTGATTACATAAATTCTGAAACCGTTTAGTTTCTGAGATTTTAATATCAGGTATTAAACCACTTGAGAAATTAGGTACATTCAAAGTGATCTTAATATTTCCACTACTAATTTACTTTTACTAATAGAGCCAAAATTTTCACAATAAAAGGAAATAAAGAGTCTAACATTCACTTGACAGTATGTCGGAAAGAAAACTGCTGCTGTTGTCAAATATTATAAAAATATCTGATTAAGTTGGATACACAAACGCACTGTGTTTATTCAAAGTGCAACATAAGTGGACAATTTCAATAAAAAGTAAAATTGACCACTGAAACACAAGTGGTTAGTGGTATTTATTGAAATGTTCAAGTACACAATTGGTTTACGTCTGACATCAACCGAACAACAACCATAACGCAACCAGATAAAGAACCACTGTTACCGAACTGAATTGCCAGTGGCTGTAACCAAATTGTAACCTAACTGTAACGGCAATAAAGATCGTTGGCATTTTAAAAGTGATGCCAATCAGAAGTAAGCGTACTATGAGAAGACAGTAGTTTGTACTGAAAATTGTTGCGAAAGCAACGATTTATACCTTTCGAAAAAAATACTTTTGGCTAGCAAAATATCAAAGCCAAATAAATACACCTTTTGTTAGTTGACAGATTGAATAAATTCAGTATACTTTACAACAAATATCATCGTTTCCTTCGGAAACAAGAGTCAGACCAAAAACAACGATTTTTGAGTAAGCCTCAGCCTAGGTTAATATCCGTCACAAAATGTAAACTTTGAGAGTGACTTAATATGGGGCATCCAATGGCAAGAAAAAAAAAACAAAACAAAGGACAATTAAAATGATTGAATAAGAAGTTTCATTTTAAAGACGCAAAAAAAAAAAGTGTAAACATGAACTTTGGTGACATGTTACTCATGAAAATTAAACATGAACGTAACATGAAACTCATGAAACCGTTTTATTAAAGAGCAACCAAACTCTTAATCTCACTGGATTGAGAAAAAAATAAGGCCTGAATAAAACAGTAGTAGAGCATTGCCGACTAAGACATTGAAGGCTAGACTATGCGCAATGGCTTGGTGTCCGATATGGGCCACCAGACAATCAGAAAACACACAAATCCTTTAGCTGTAACTGTTGAAAGGCGTGAACTTCCTTCAGCTGTTGATAGGAGTAATGCTTTGATTTTTGTATCCACTGCCAGGTGGAGATTATCTTTTTGTGATTATAGACTATTACAGTCGGAACAATGAGATTGAAAAGTAAATCATTCTTTATCTCTACATATACAGGATACGGTAAAGGTATTGAGCAATCTTCTCTTAACTGAAATCCTACAAGGGTATAATCTGAGTTTGACAGACAATTTTGTAGTCTCAAGAGTTCGAGACATTCTGAATTGGAAAAAGGAATAAACAGGTCCATTACCAGCCAAAGAGTTCTTATTCACCAAAGAGCTAAGTTGAAATGTACAACAGGGATATTCTTCATTAAGCAGTTGTGAATCAATCATTGCAAAAATGAAACGATAATCTGTTAAAGTACTTAATGATCTATAATAGTACACCTCCACTACACAGAATAATAAAACACTACCAGGGCTGTTTTACGGGAGACTCTTCGGAGAATAAATAACCATAAACAGATCTCGAAGTTGATACAACCATTCAAAAGTTAAACAGATTTATAATACGAAGATAGAAGAAAATTAACTCGTTGAGAATGGGGATTGGGGAAAATGTACATGTAGACACGATGAACGAAAATATGACGATATTGTTCAAGCAAGACTACCGCCACGTGACGATCATCATGTAATAAACACCCAAAGATGGTTCAAATAAGGGTAATGAAAACTGGGGCCTTATTTTAATAAATTCGTCACTCCAACACGATTCCATTCTCATCCTATTGTCATTTTGCTAAAGTTCGTAATCTGCTAAATTCACAATGGACCACCAGGATGGATGGTCATCACCTTTGTACTATTTTCTGTTCCTTTTTTATTTTCTGTAATAAGTGTGTACCTACATAAATTGTTAAATAAAATAAATAAATAAATAAATGGTCGATCATTGGATAAATGGTCGATCATTGGTCGGTCGTTGGTCTCGTAATAAAGTTGTGTTTGAAAAGACATTTTCGTATTGCCATTATAAAACCGTTAGTACAAATGGTTTTCGAAATCTACCACTAATTGCAAACATTTATTCATGCCAGATTTCATGTACGAGATTAATATTCTATGACATTTCTTTGAATTTGGAGTGTCAGTGGTTGTTCATTGAGAAGTCATAATGACCGCATTATATTTCGATTTATCGATCACAAAACGTTAAAGTTTCGTAACGTATTGTAAAATTAGGCATAATGCAAGAAAGTAAGTTTAATGCTAAATAATATTCAAGTATAGTTCAGGTACTAAAAGTATCTAAAATGTGTTTAAATTCAAAACAAAAACATGTATAGGTATGCCTACAATATTTGGACCTGAATTATGTATACTAAAATAATTAATAAATCTGTTATTGTGTAAATTTTAATATTGTGTACCTATGTTAGCATAACTAGTTTGTACCTTTGTAGTATATGTATTCCAGTTATATGTAAAAACTTAACATTACAGATGTATTAACCTAAACATTTTTGTAAAACATTTAAAAAGAGTAAGTATGGAGTTTCTTCCCCATTCTTCTCCATACAAACTACCTTAGCGAATGGGAAAAGAAAATGAACTCATTTCGTAAAGTGCCTAAGTTTCCTAAATTAAAAATAAACATTTTCATATAAAAAGGAAGAGATGTGATATACTAATAAACGTGGCGTGAGCTTTATGGTTCCGTGTGTCGACCAGTCCCTACTTATCCCGGGCAGCGAGCACACGTACCCCTAAAGTAGTTCATCTACTTACTGATAATTTGGTGGTTTTATTCTAAACCCTAACTAGTGTTATTAGTGAACACCACAGCTGTTTGTCTCCATTCTTCTCTATGGTTCATTTTTTCCGTTCAACCCGATAAAACGATTCCAGATTTTCTCACTAGTGCTTCTCAGCCCATCGGCGACGACTGTTGATTACCAGGATAGCTGTTCCTTCATTCATCAATTCTATTGAATGTGAAGTTCTTTGGAACTGGGGCCATTGCTTCTCACTGTTAGTCTGCGTCATACCACAGCTAATAAAGGCTTCTAGTTGTTTTGATCCAGACCTATGAAGCTCTGGTCGTTTATTCTGTCCAGCTCGTCCCGGTGATATTATAAGAAAGTACAGTTCTCTTCTTCGGACGCACGTTGACATGAATTTTACAATGTATCAAGATTTAGTCAGAAATGTTAAGAAATTAAAATTATATTTTATGGTTATAGTCTTTCACAAACCTGTTTACGCTGACCTTTTCACCAGTTTACATTAATAAATGTTTTATATCGGGTTAAGCTGGGATTAGTTTTGCTTACAACTAATCCAGACTGGCGAGATTCCATTCTATCGGAATTCGCGATTATTTATGGGAGAACAAAATCCAGACAGAAGTTTGATAGAGTTACCAGCATTCTTAAACAAATATGATAAGCTTCGAACAGTAGATCTTCAACTTTTGTCAGTGTCTCTCGTATCGATAATTCCATTTTTTTTACTAATTAAGTTATTTTTAAACAGAACTCTGCTACCTCAAGGTATGCTGGTAGCCTCGGACTGGCCCCTCAAAGTACAGGCCCGGTGGAACTGCAGATAATGCAGAACACGAGGTAAACCATAGTTTTTAGTCCCTCACTCTAAATCGATTTAGAAGCCAAGTGGGCCGCTGCAGGTTCAACTTGGTCCGGTAGGGGTATTCTGATAAAGTTGAGTGCGACTGCGAAGCCTTGTCTCAAACCATGGCCCACCTCCTGACATGCTCTTTGTGCAACTCCACCTGCACTATTAAGGGACCTGTCCGAAGCCACCACCAGCGCCGTTGATGTGGCTGAGTTCTGGTCGAAACAATAAAACAACGATGGGAATCATCGACACGAAGAAGAAGAAGAAGTCCCTCACTGTTCCTAACTGCTCGGGCAATACTCAAGAGTAGTAGTGTGTGATGTACGCCAGCTAGATAGTTTGACGACGACTAAGAAAAGGTGACTGAGATATATTCATTGTGGAAAGCAGCACAAGATTGTGACGTAGCTTGAGAGAAGGCTATGTCAAACAAGGTTCTGTGACTCGATATTGATGAATTGATCCAAGTTGTTTTATGCTTTCACGGTTTAAAAGAACCTCAATCATGGCGCTTACAACAGCGCCAAAATATCGGGAGCTCAAAATAACAGTTATTTGCGGAAGATATCCCGTAAGTGACAATATTAGTTTTGCTCGTGTGCGTACGCGCAGCGGAATGTTGTTGAATTTAAAGATTTTAATTATGCAGATATTTAGTGTATGACGTCGCATAATTGTGTATGGTAAAATAAAATTTGTGCACGCAACCATTGTGGAGAAATTCACCAAAAACTGATTCCGCTGGGCGAACGTTGTCCTGGCGGAACTTTTTTTAATCCATAGACTTTAGAAGAAAAGAGATGTGTCCAAAAATTAGTGTGTATTTGTGTGTAATTGTGTATGTGTGAATAAAACTAGTGCATGCATAAACTTCGGAGAAATTCAAGTTTCCGCTACGCGAACGTTTGGCCATTAGCTAGTTTTCATATAAAGCGCTTACATAGAGAACTGTAGATTTTTACATACGTAGTTTTGAATTTGTTTATATTTGTTTAAAAAACAGATTCAGAAAAAATCGTAGGGCTTAAAAGATAAAAATATAAACGTAAAATACGCTTATTAGGTCTTAGTTCTTAAAGTATGCACTTTGGGGTCTAGATTTTCACGTTTATACAAACCTTGTAAGTGTCTGCAACATGTTGCCAAGTATCAATGATGTTCCGTTAGTAATTAAAGAGTTATAGGACAAATTTACCATGGATAGATCACTGTTTACAAAGCAGTCATATATCACGACGTTCTAAATGAATTGCATGGTAAAATGTATGCCAATAATTAGTGTATTCATTCAACTATTCACATGCAAAATTTCATGTCATTAAATTCAGTAATTAAAGAAAAACAATTATAATACTGACGAAGCATCGAAAACCTACATAACCCGACCAAGTTCGGATGGCTACAAAAAAGCGGCCGTGCCATATATCTAAGAAACGTTCTTAACCTTCCAATATAGTATTTATTAATATGGTACAGTTGCGTACACAAGCGTTAGGAAAAAATAAAACAATTGCATTTCTTGAATGAAAAATATTTTTTTAATAATAACGCCACTATCTACGATAAAAACAAATCTTCAATTAACAAGTACTTTCTATTTAAATATCCGCGTACAAAAATATGTTTAATTACATATGATACTTAATTATGTAATTATAATAACGTCAACAAACGCTAGCAATAGACTTAAATGTGTTTTAACTAAAATAGATTATGAACTAGCTTTTGCCCGCGACTTCGTTCGCGTGGATGACGAAACTTAGGGTAAATATAATATTTCGAGCTTCAATAAAAAATTTTCTACCTACCTACCTACTTTCTGTCATAGTCAAATACATTTAAAAAAGTAGGTGTACAAAAATAAATGACCTATAAATTATATCGAAACAACAATTGTGTTATCACCTATACCAATTCAATACCGGTATTATACTGTAAATTTTGGGATGTTACCTAAATATATTGCACGGCCGCTTTTTTGTAGCCATCCGAACTTGGTCGGGTTATGTAGGTTTTTGATGCTTAGTCAGTATTATAATTGTTTTTCTTTAATTACTGAATTTAATGACATGAAATTTTGCATAAGAATAGTTGAATGAATACACTAATTATTGACATACATATTACCATGCAATTCCTTCAGAACGTGGTGATATTTGACTGATTTGTAAACAGTGATCTGTTCATGGTAAATTTGTCCTATAACTCTTTAATTACCAACGGAACATCATTGATACTTGGCAACATGTTGCAGACACTTACAAGGTTTGTATAAACGTGAAAATCTAGACCCCAAAGTGCATACTTTAAGAACTAAGACCTAATAAGCGTATTTTACGTTTATATTTTTATCTTTTAAGCCCTACGATTTTTTCTAAATCTGTTTTTTTTTTTTTAATATAAACAAATTCAAAGCAACGTATGTAAAAATCTACAGCTCTCTATGTAAGCGCTTTATATGAAAACTAGCTAATGGCCAAACGTTCGCGTAGCGGAAACTTGAATTTCTCCGAAGTTTATGCATACACTAGTTTTATTCATACATACACAATTACACACAAATACACACAAATTTTTGGACACATCTCTTTTCTTCTAAAGTCTATGGATTAAAAAAAGTTCCGCCAGGACAACGTTCGCCCAGCGGAATCAGTTTTTGGTGAATTTCTCCACAATGGTTGCGTGCACAAATTTTATTTTACCATACACAATTATACGACGTCATACACTAAATATCTGCATAATTAAAATCTTTAAATTCAACAACATTCCGCTGCGCGTACGCACACGTTTTGCTCCAAGCTATTTACCTAATGTTTACCATTCGGCTTACTACCTCCGATAGCTGATCTGACCATGAAAGAGTCAAAATAAGTAGTTTTGCAGTCGGATTAAAGTAATCAACTGGAACAATAAAAAAAACTCAATTACGAGTAAGTACTTTTCCAAACAATTCATTTGCAGACAATCGTACATCATGCGTTCATGCTCAATACGGCTTATTAAAACGTGCGTGAAATGTACGTTCTTTTTTTTCTATATAAATAAACAAACCGTAAACACACAAGTACCGTAATAAGAGATTTAATTATAAGCCTCGGTCCATCCGTCCGTCTGTAACAATCATCTCATGTCAAACGCAAAATACCGAAAGCTGCGCGTGCGCTATTATTCTGTTTGATGAGAAAGAGAGAAACTTCAAAAGTAGTTTTGATATGTCCATGCTTTTGTGTTTGGCAGGCATTATGAAGATCGGGAAAAAGTGTTTAATGAACTATATTGTTTCAAAAGTTTATGAAGCGTCTACCTACTGGTCAGTTAGAGAATTGTACATCTATTATAGTACTCTTGGCTGCCTCGTTGCTCTAGTGATCGCCAGCGCGACTTATGGACATAAGGTCCTGGGTTCGGTTACCATGTGCGTGCCGGGGTTGCGGGACTGTTCGAAAGAGATACCGTGGCCCCAGAACGTAAAGGGCGAGGAAGGAACATGGATGGGTTTTAGTCAGTACAAGTCTGACACTCCCTCCCGCTCCGCCCAGAGTGGGAGAAGTTATTTGATGATTAAAAATCCGAAAAAAAAGTGCCTAACATCACATCACCAACATCACGCCTGAAATCCCTGAAGAGTAAACAGAGGTGTACCTTATACATTTTACAAACACATTTCGACAGTCATGTTTTAAGTAAATGGGATCGAGCCTTCAACGAGAAATTCCTGATGGAAAAACCAATAAAACTGCCCGAACTGTGAATCAAACTCAAGACCTAGAACAGGGATGGCGAACCTATGGCACGCGTGCCATGAATGGCACGCGACACAATATTTTGGGCACGTCACCTATCACAAAAACTCATAATGCACTTATAACAGTTCAAGGAATGATCGGAAACACCCAAGTTCATTATGTACCCTGGTGTGACGACATTTGATAAACTGTACTTGTCTCTATTCGATTGGTTGGAAATGGAAGAATTTTGCAGCTAATTGATATGGATCAATATGGATTCAAAAATTCATTGAAATAAGGAAAGAGTTGGAAGTAAAGATTGACAAGTAATATAAGTAAAAATGCTAATAACAAAATTTTGAAAACATGGAATGCGTTACCAGACACATTTAACTGTTTGAAGAAGCTGGCTCGTACTATTCTAACAATATTTTCATCTACCTATGCCTGCGAGTCATTATTTTCAGAGATGAATAACATTAAAAACTTAATGCAGCATGCATTCTGCTAAAAGTAACATCTTCAAACCTAACATAAGTTACTTGTCATCTAATCTGCAACAACAGAAGACATTCATTTTTTTTTGTAGTATATAAAGAGTTTGAGTTATAAATAGTATTTATTATTATTACTATATTGAGATGGCACGTCTATGACCTCATTTAAAATTACTTTAGAAAAATGGCACGTTGATACATAAAGGTTCGCCAACCCTGACCTAGAAGCTTCTAGAGTCCATGTTCACCAAAAAGATGACGGTCTGATTATCTAAAAACAGCTGTTTAAGACACATTTTTGTACGGGAACATTTGTCACAGTTACAGCTGTTTTTGGATAATCATCTTTTCGGTGAACATGGACCTAACTCTTGAGTTTCAGTTTAAGCATCAGTCGCGTTTGAGACCATAGGACAGAATTAATGTCTGTAAAAAGCCTTTGCCTTGCAGAAACAAAAAAAGAACAAGTAAAAACAACAGTGTAATGTAATTGGCGCCCTGAGCGAGTCGACATATCGCTCGTAAAATATAAAGCAACAATAAAATAATAAATAAAAAGCGAATCGCTAACGATCCTTATCGATACAGCACTATTTACGTGGTTAAGGCGCGGTACACATTGTGCATACTAAGGGCATTGTAATGAGCTGGTTATTTTCATACCAAGGATGTTTCCTTGGTATAAGTGTAGCCACAAAACATCCTTACATACCGCGAATACTTATAAGATATAAGAAAAATGGAAATTTTATTTTTCCGCTATTATTCTGGCACTGAAAAGTTACAAGATGTCAGTGGCTGAAAGTCTGACAGCCAGTCTTATCAAGATTTGTACTACCAGTACTAACTAGGTTGTGGAGGTCAGATAGGTAGTCGCTCCATGTAAAATACTGGTATTCAGCTGCATCCGGTTAGACTGGAAGCCGACCCCATTCCCAATAAACTTAGGAAAAGGCTAGGTAGATAATGTTATAGCCTATATCGTTTTTACGAGTATTGCAGTATTTGATTTCTTTCAAGTCTACGGAAGAAGCTCCTGGCAAAATAATAACAGCCGCTCGTGCCGATCTTTAGGTTAAGCCGTGCTTACCGAGATTGGTTTGTGGATGGGTGACCACCCTTACATGTTACCGAGCTTCCTCCGTGTCTCGGAAAGCACGTTAAGTTGTTGGTCCCGGCTGTTATTTATCCATCTTTGGCAGTCGTTACAGGTAGTCAGTGGCCCAAAAATCTGACAACTAGTCTTATCAAGTGGTATCGTATTTCCCAGTATTAACTGGGTTGTGGAGGTCAGATAGGCAGTCGCTCCATGTAAAATACTGGTATTCAGCTGCAACCGGTTGGACTGGAGGCCGACCCCAACATAATTGGGAAAAAGCTAGGCAGATGATGATTTCTTTCTAGTCTAAAGGTTGTCTAAAGATTCTAAACGAAGCCGAAAGACACTTATTCTCGACGTCAATGCAATCAGTTTATTCATTCTAGACCATACCTAGGAACCTTTTAGTTACGGGGATATTGGGGACAAAGTTTCAACATTTTGACTTTCCTTTTTTTTATTTTTTCATGTTAGATTTTTACTTAAAAACATTTTTCATTTACGACCCGCGTACTATTCAATCCGTCCATCAGCACAACGTTTTAAGTGTGTTACATTGACTCCCACTTAAAAACGTGATTACTCACCCAAAAAAAAGGCTTCCTAGCAAAACCACTTAGTTTGATGTACAGAATGCTTGGTTGACGGCTTTGTGAAGAATCTGTTTAAACCCTGTATTAATTACCTTCTCACCTTATTATCTCAATATATTACAACATAACTCTCACACAAATCTGAAGAAAGAAAGAAAATGCATTTATTAGCCCGCACAGGACAAAATACATCAAAATTATCAGTATCTAAAACTTGTTAATAAAAAATTAACAGGTGAAAAAACAAAAAAAAAAGGAACGAAACTTGTCCTGTACGAGACCAAAAGGCTCCTATCTCAGCATGGTGCTGTAACATTAAAAAACGTCACAGCGCTGGTATTCTGATAGGGCCCAAAGTGAAGGTGATGCCACGGTCAGGCCAGATACGAATAAAAATAAAAATAAAGGGTAGACGAATAAACAATACAAATGTACAAATCTGTAACACAAACAATCAACATTTTTCTCTATCGACAAAATGGCGTCACCAACTATCAAAGGAAATTTCTCCGTACATCAGCGCCCTAGAAGAATATAAATTGTGTTGTATATTATTTGTTGCGATACTAATGGTGGGCCCTTTATTGGACAAATTGCCCAGGGCACCAGCACTAACATTTAAATCAGACTTAATGGAGCCCATTTCCATAAGTAATGCGAATGTCGTATGTTGAGAGGTGCGAATGTGTGGATGTGGTACGTGGTACCAATACGAGGAACTAATAAATAGGCTTATTTTGGGTTAGGTCGATCCATCGGTCTCATTTTGGTCCACAGGACTAGATTGAGGTCAAGAGTAGGCCCATTTAATATTAAAAAAAGTAGAATCTTTTTGACTTTTACTCTAAACATAGTTTAGAAATTTCATAAATTATCACCGGCGTTAGATAGTTTCTAATTTTGTTGGCCCCGGCTGTTGGTAATTAAGACAGTTCATAAAAAATAAGATGTCGTTTTATAACATAGTTTATGTTCTACAAAAGTTTAATCCATTTTTCGTGCACCATAGTTTTTTTTAAACGTCCCAATAGCCAAAATACCCCACTATTTGGCCTATGCCTCAGACAGGTAAAAGACAGAAAAATCAATACACATTGAAACATTATTATTGAAAAACATGCACTCTAGTTTATTTCAAGAAAAAACTTATTCGCGTTAAAAACGAAAAGCAGCAAAATAATACCCACTCATTGCTATCATAAATCCATGTAGTAAAATTACAGATTCATAGGTCTGTAGGCATATTCCACGTACAATTGAGTTATCACGTTAATGCGATTTAAATTGGCCCCCGAGCTGTTTGACACCTGTGCCGACCTATGGGAACGATTGGGCGACAAGAAACATCATCTACATGTAGGGGTACCATGAGTTGCGGGCCTCTTCAAAAAAGATACCGTGGCCCCGGAACATAAAAGGCGAGGAAAGAACATGGATGGGTTTTAGTCAGTAAAAGTCTGACACTCCCTCCCGCTCCGCCCAGAGGAGAAGTCATTTGATGATTTCCTATCCGAAAAAAAAGGTGTGCCCAAGGCATTAAGTCCGCCTTTGTACATTAAGTGCATAAAGTTTAAATAAATAAATAAATAAATAAAACATGTACTGGATTTTTGAAGCAGGTTGTTGCGACTAGAAGAGACAGTGCTCCCGTTTGAAAGATTTTCAGGAAAGAAAAAAACTGAAAATGTTCTTAAACGTATTAGTAATACGCACTAAAGTTGTATGAACTTATATATTTCAGACTAAAATACAACTGCAAATTACATTCACCAAAATTAGGACAATATCATAGAAAATATCTTTGATATCACTCTAATTCCAGATTGTGTTTAACTACGTTTTCGAGCTTAAATTTATGTTTCGCGCATTCTTGAAGGTGTGAAAAACTAAGAACTAGATACTATCTTTCCGCAAAAATAATGAGATTCTAATTATGTTGGAAAAACAAAACCCTACTTGGCCCTGTAACTTTCCACTAGCTCTTCGAAGTTTATTTCAACAACATTCAATAATATGTCGTAGAAATTGACACAACAACAACAAATTCAGTAGAACATCGTGATCAAACATGTCTCGAATACGTCCTCTTTATGGTAATCCTACTGTCGTGTGACTTATTGTGGTCAATCCGACTGACCACGCGTATCCGTGCATAATTCCTGGCCAGGCTTATTGCGTTTTTGCATACATCTAGCTATATATACAAACACATAGGTAACTCGAATTAGTGACTTTTTGTGATCTTAATGTGGTCATTACAGATGCTCGATTTTGTCACGGATATCTTCGTGTTTGCGATTTGTGGTAACGAATTGGGTATTGAGTTTGTTACGTTGAACAAGAAAATTACCAAAGTCGTCAGCATGTTTTATTTTATTGCATAAGAATAAGAAGAAATGAAAACACGTCATTTACACTAATATTATAAAGCTGATGAGTTTGTTTGTTAGTTTGTTTGTTTGAACGCTCAGGAACTACTGGTTCGAATTGAAAAAATAATTTTGTATATAATGATGCAGACGAAGTTGCTTGGGTCAGCTAGTATATTATACACTAGCAGACCCACGCAACATCGTCTGCGTCTGCGTCAGAAAAACGAAACCCGTTTTTGCAATATTTTTCATTCCTGCTCCGCTCCTAATGGTCTAAGCGTGATGTTATATAGCTTAAAGTCTTCCTCGATAAACGGACTATCCAACACAAAAGTAATTTTTCAATTCGAGCCGGTAGTTCCTGAGATTAGCGCGTTCAACCAACCAAAGAAACAAACAAACTCTTCTGCTTTATAATATTAGAATAGATATATTAGTATAGATTGCTTTTATTTCATCAACTTGGTAGATAGTATGCTTGCGCCACGAGCGTCGAACACTGCGTTATCGTGCTTCGGGTGACAAATCATAACGATAAGCGTAAGTCCATCGATATGTGGCCGAATTTGAGTTCACTACAGAAACTGATGGACGCTATCGAAAGTGCCAAACTAGTAGCAGGACAATCAAACCTTTGTATTCATCTGCACACCTCTCATAAACTAGTCAGTAATTAGTCCATTCACCAAACTATCACCTTGACCTTAAAAGTTTCAGGAATTATTTTTACTTTTGACTTTTGAATGTGTATCCTGTTTTACAGAAAAAACAAAACAGTCGTTTCGTTAGCCCCACTATCCCACCGCACTATTGGGGTAAACGGTAAAAATTTTCTTTTTTAAACTTTCACGATCAGAACACATTATAAAACATATGAATACGGGTATTTATCGCGATTTATTATAAGAGAATGGTTCGGGAAGCGATTGAGATCAAGAAGTACCCTAATTTCAATCGCGAAGACGGCTTCAAACTCTCTTCAGCTTGGAATCCAGTGATCACTAAATGTACTCGTCAAGTGAAATCGCCTCAATATACGGACACTGTTAGTGTAGTGTGCTGTCCTAGTGTGAACCGGCCCTAATTAACATTTATGAAGATGAGTGAGGGTAGTTGAATAAACGCCTTCACTTTGCTGTCGCTTTACCTCCAATACTTCAGTCTCCCCGCGACCACGGCTGGTGCAATCCAGTCGAAACGTCGGGATTATTATTAAAGGTAAATTCGCGATAAATACCCGTATTCATATGTTTTATAATGGGAACAATTTTGTCAATTCCCGCTGCTTCCACCAGTGGAGACACGGGCGGTGTGGATAGCGGGAATACTCAGTAGAAGGCTTTTCACTTTCCTTTGCTGAAAAGCTACATACATAAAAGATACTCGGTTAAATCTTGTTACTTTCTCCTACTGCCCAGCTAAAGGGGCTCCCTAGTGCTTATCACACATTTAATATTATCGTCGGTTTAACTGCGGTTTAACGATCGTTCAACAGCTTATTTTACGAGGTTTCATTTGTTTCAATGCACTGACGAATGACCATCCATCGTTTGACAATTGTCGTGATTGCAGGATGGTGATGACTAACTATGTAGGGTTGTTACTAACCTCTTTTAAAACATCGTGATCAGTGGGTAACACGATAACGAGGGAGTCGGATAACGGTATCAGTGGATACAACTCGCCGTGATCAGTGGCCAACGTGATCTGATACTGTGATCGGTGGAGACATACCCTTAAATGGGTATTAAATACCATTCATTGTCTATTTACAAACAAAAACTGTATCTATGTTGTATATCAACTATCTGGTGTCCATGACACAAGCCTCGTTGCTTAGTGTGGCACTAGATGGCGCTGTGTGTAATATCGAGTGATATTTATTTATTGGTCCAGACAAGCGCGTTTGCTGTGCATCAGGTCCTAGGTTCGATTCACAGGTCGGGCATGGGGCCCATCAGGAATTTCTCTGTAGCAGCTTTAAAGTTTGAATATGTGTCCAGTTGCTGGCAATAGGCTCGCTCCTTATTACATGGGTCTTTCAATATAACTGGTGAAATGTGGGTGTATTGTTAGGTACACTTCTGGCTACGCCCTTCGGGGTGTCTTATGTTCTAGATATCCCTCCGGGGTTTATAGGCTCTTTGTTTGTGAGGTGACTCCGCATTTCATCGGAAAACCCCCAACAGACTAAGTTATACCCGCAGCAACCGAGTCAAAACTCGGTTCAGAGATAGGTACAGTCACGTGCACAAAAATGTATCATCATCATCATCATTTCAGCCGAAAAAAGTCTACTGCTGCACATAGGCCTCCCCCAAGTGTCGCCACATTGACCAGTCTCGTGCGACTCGCATCCAACGGATTCCCGTAACCTTCACCAGGTCATCGGTCCACCTAGTGGGAGGTCTTCCAACGCAAATATGTATACACTTTCCTAAATTTAAAAACAATTTTCGCGAGAAAAAACGATTGTAACTTAGAGATACGATCGTTTTCATGGAAATATGAGTTCCAAAACACTATGGTCGTAACAACATGCAATTTTTATCAGAACAATAGAAGAAAAACACTTTTAAAAGTTGTTAAGTGTTTACATGTTAGTGCTCGTGACTGTACGAACAGTTTTTGTCACTACTTGCATTGACGAGAATAGGAAAGGCTTAATTATAACAGCTAAACCCTCTTGAGACATGTAAAACTGTGACAGAGAACAAACACTAACTTGAAATATAACGTTACTAACGTTTGGCTCTATCAACAGTAGGTACTTACCTAAAGTACAAACACTACTTATCTACACTACAAGGTAAGCTCTTAGTATGATCTCAAAAAGAACTTAAAAAGGAGGCCATTTAATGTTAGAAACTCATTTTAAAGAAACCGGAACAGTAAATAATGAAGACACGCATGACTGGACGCACGTGACATTTTACGTTTTTCTCATTATTTACTAGGATCATAAAGGATTAAGGAGTTCGTGGCTAAATATTAACACCCGCTCAAGGCCTCGATTCTGCTATTACGATAGTGTCAGAATAGGCGATCATTGAAGTCATAATTATCAAGTTCTGTCAAGTTTTGACAAGTTTGGTAATCTACTAATATAATGGCGTCATTATGACTTTTCAATGAACAACCACTGACACTGCATTGAAAGAAATGTCATAGATAATCTCGTACATGAAATCTGGCATGAATAAATGTTCGCATTTAGTAGTAGATTTCGAAAACCATTTGTACGAATGGTTTTATAATAATGGCAATACGAAAATGCCATTAAACACAATTTTATTACGAGACCATCGACCAAAAAAAAATCAGAATGATCGCGTGCATATTAGTATGTTTTTTTATTTGTTTCAAAGATGTTTTAGAGATAAGTTCGTGATTTTTCTTTATCGAGTCAAATAAATGTTATTATATTTTCAAAACACTATCATGCTAGCATATATCTTGAAGAATATCATATATTTTTGTGGTCTTGTTTATAGAAGTGAATCATATACTTTTAGTAATTATAAAACTCGCGTTTAGCTCATGCAATCGCCTTAATTCGTTGCTCCCAGCTGTTATATTCTTTGACAGTTGTTACCGGTAGTCGGTGGCCGGAAAGTCTAACAATCAATCTTAATAAGGGGTTTTGAAACTCGGAAACTGTTTTGTGGAGGTCAGATAGGCAGTCGCTCCAAGTAAAATACTGGTATTCAGCTGCATCTAGTTAGACTAGAAGCCCCAACATAGTAGGGCAAAACATATGCTGATGATAATGACCGCTTAACTAGGAAAATAATGGATTGAACTTGAGAAGTAGCAGCCCTACAAACGAGGTATAATTCAATGATTTGCAGACGCAATTGAAGCACAACTGTAATTGCAATTAAATTGTTCGCGACATTTGATGTAGACATTGACGGTTGCACGCTAATTTAGCGACTAACAGCCACTTACTGTTTATAAAGTATATTTGGCTTTATCGAGGTCTCTAAAAGCTTCATCATCATCTGCCTAGCCTTTTCCCATCTATATTGGTGTTGGCTTCCAGTCTAACCGAATGCTGCTAAATATCAGTATATTAAATGGAACGGCTGCCTATCTTACCTTCACAACCCAGTTAGTACCGGGTATACGATACCCCTGGGTAAGACTAGTTGTCAGACTTCCCATTCACTGACTACCTGTAACGACAGTCAAAACTCTTCAAACAATTTTCTATTTCTTCTGTCAGCCTCTAAGCTCCATGAAATTAATCATCTTATGTCTTGTCAACTCAGATGATTGTATCTTATTTTTCTTCCTATTAATATTCTATCCAACATAGTCAAACAGCTAGCTAGCATGATGTTTCAGAGTAGTTGTATCGATTCTCGTCGAAACCGTAAGTACCTGTGTGAGATAGACGCAGCAAAGAAAGTTTATGTACTTTCCGAGAATAAAAAAAAAATCAGCTACGTGTCCTAGTTTCCGAGATACGAGGCCCCCCCCTCGTATCTCGGAAACTACGGAGGGGCGAGGGGGGGAGAGAGGGAGTTTTAGACCTATCTACCACCGGAAAGCTGTGCTTATCCCTACGCTACGGGGTCCCCGTCAGGCAAAGTGTAATTGAGTTTTTTCAGCAGGCATTTCTCAGTACCACGGAGTTCCACGGAGTTTGAATTTGTGCTCGCATCAGGCTGGTCCCCACCAGCCTGATGCGAGCATAAATTCAAACTTCCTTATTACTTATTCCATAAGACTTAAATATAACTGGCAAAATGTAGATATACTATTAAATACACTTCTGCTAAACCCTTCGAGACATTGTGTAAACATAAGGAAGACATATAATGAGAAAAATGCGCAGTGTTCTATCATCTGAAAATTCAGCAAATCAAAGTCTGAACGAAATCTATCTTTTCCTGTCTTTAATTCATTAACATTAAGTAAATACATGCGCGGTAGAGTATGTTGAATTAAGTGTAATTTCTACTCAATCAAATATCTGTGCTTAATTTGTACACATAATTGTAGTTACCTATCTATTTAAGATAAGAAAGGGCTTCCTGTATCAATTCACACGATTTATGAACCTAATCTGCATAGTAAAGACAAATTGGATTGCGTTGGGAGGAAATCCGATATATTTCAACAGTTAACCACGTTTACTTTACCAAAACACAAAAAATATCAAAGAACTTTAGCCCTTATTATAATAAAGGTAAGAGGTATGGTATATTTTGTAAGGTGAAGAGTTAAGTTTGTAATAATATTCATTGAAAAACCAATATTACGCTATAAAATCAAAGAGCTCACTAAACTCACATCCATGGGGTTTTACAACGTGCAAGTGAATGAATAGTGATTAAAAATCCAGTTTTAACGGATATGAGATTACCGAAACAGCTGCATTTTTATATTCATAGGAAATAGTTAATATGGCACATTAATTTGAGTAACTTTAAAAAAAAACCTATGGTCAACTCGGGATCGCGTGATGACCACTATTTAGAATATCAATGAAATTACCGTAAGCGTAATTCTAAATGAATATTTATTTATTCAAAATTTTAAACACACAAATTATAAGTGTACGCTTCACATAATGACTTACATATACTCTACCAGTCAAGCTTTTGGTGATGCAGAGAAAAACATAACTTTTTTTTTTTCGAATATTTTAATCAATTGCTGAAAAATTTACTCGCCCACTTCTTAAGACGCGCCTACATTCCGCACTACCATAAATCTTAAGCCAATATATTTTTGACCCCTTCAAAAAAAGCCTGCACCGCTACCAACCCACGCACAGTTAAACCGACGAATCATTTAATCATAAAAAGTCAACACAAAATGGCTCCCATTTTAATTAATAGTCACATATTTACTGCCGATCTCTGCTACCGATGATTTATACCAATGTCGATAGCTGGGTGGTCTTCTAAGAACCTTTATTATAATTATAATAATTAATAATGTACAAACACCTGTTTGAAACTCTGTTAATGATGCTGACTCTGATTGTTTTGAGTGCAGTCAGAAGTTGAGGTAACAGTTCGTTAGTAATTTGTTTTTAATTATTGGTTTATGAGGCTAGATTGGGAAATTAGTAGCTCGATTTTATATAATTTATACCCCAATCTAAGCAACAGATTAAAATGCCATCGGTTCATGTTAAACTGTAAATCATTTCAAATCAAAATACATCTTCTAAGGAATAACAAAAACAGTAGCTGAATTAAGGTACCAATTTCTATCGGTCTGTTCTCAGGCAGTTCTGCCCCGCGGCAAATTCGGCCTGCCACGCCTTCTACAAAACGAGGCATTAAAAATAAGCGTTTGAAATAAGCTTCTTCATCTTAGCGTGTGAATGGCATTTTAAATTGATTCAGCCCAATATTTGGCGGCGAGCTTGGCACTATCAGTAGCGTCTATCAACTCTTGTAATGTACAAACTACAGGCGAGCAGGATACCATATATATCAAGTGTCACATCGATTTCGGAACTGCACCACATTTATACTGCAGGGTAGAGTCATTCTTCCGGGGCTGTGGGACTGTTCGAAAGAGATTCCGTGGCCCCGGAACATAAAGGGCGAGGAAGGATCATGGATGGGTTTTAGTCAGTAAAATTCTGACAGTCCTTCCAGCTCCGCCCAGATTGGGAAAAGTTATTTGATGATTTTTAGTCATTATTATATTTCCATCATATATGTTCAACATTTCCTGGACTTCGGCAAACCTGTATCCGCAGTCTATTTAAAAACTTCTAGGTCAGTCATGGCAACTTGTGTGCAGGTGGGAGATTTGACGAAAAAGTGTTTCCTTGTTTCGGCAGTTTACTGAAAATTTTCAGCATAAAAAGGCAGTTATATGTACAATTTTGGAAACTAGTTATGGCGAAAAACTCATAACTCAGGGCCAATTCATTAATTAAGCATCTACTTTGTCTCTCCGAAATAATACTCTCTCATAATTATTCAGCTTAATGAGCCAAAAAAAACAAAAGAGAAAACAATCGAATTAAAAGCATGTTCCATAATTTATAATTAATTCAACCAAGATAATAAATGGTCTTTGTTTAATTGACCAAAGACACGAGCGTCGACCTTTTAAAACAAGTTTGATCCCATTATGGGGATCAATTTTTTATTGATTATAATGTTTGGTAGGTACCGGATTACGGAGATAATACGACATAATATTTACAGCATTTTTATGTATCTACTTTCAGTTTTTGAAAAACAAATTTCATTCATTTGCCTAGCCTATGTTTGGGTCGGCTTCCAGTTTAACCTGATGCAGCTGAATACCAGTATTTTACATGAAGCGACTGCCTATCTGAACTCCACAACCCAGTTAATACTGGGTAATACGATACAACTTGGTAAGACTGGTTGTCTGACTTTTTGGGCCACTGACTATCGACTGCCAAAGATGGACAAATGACAGCCGGGACCAACAACTTAACGTGCTTTCCGAGGCACGGAGGAAACTCGGTATGTAAGGGTGGTCACCCTTCCATAGTAATTTAAAGAAAATGCGACAGTGGCATTTAACTTTATTTTTAGAATATTTTCTCCGTTTTGTAAATGTTAAATTCAATGTCAACGCAATAGATCACTTGAATATATCATAGTACATAGCAAGTAAACACTATTGCAAATGATTATTTTTAACTCGTCATCATCATCATCATCATCACCAGCCTATTAATGTTCCCACTGCTGGGACACAGGCCTGCTCTCTATGAGAGGGAATGGGCTATAATCCACCACGCGGGCCCAGTGCAGATTGGTAGATGTCACATGTCTTCGAATTTATGGTTCTAGGACATGCCGGCTTCCTTGTATTTTTAACTACATAATTCGACGCTGGAAAGCGATTTTGTCGTATCTCGAAAAACGGATTTATTTTTTATTGCATCATTGAAATAAGAAAAAAATACTGCGTCAGACGGTTTGATCAACGTTTTCCTACGATGTGTTTTTTTTTTATACGTCGTTGACTTTTTCTAAACTTTTTTAACAAAACATACTTAAAAATGCTGTAAATACCATAAAATCAACTATTTTTAAGTTATACATAGATACATCAAAATCGCTATAAGTATTTTTTTTCGCAGTCCACACCTATTTCATTGTGCCTTAAGTTCCAACTACCAAGATACAGCAAAATTGCTGCTTCAAATTGAAATACCAATTGCTGTAACTAGTATAAAACACATTTAGACTAACTTTAGAATGCTATCATTATTGCCATCTGATAAATTTCATTATAAGAAATAAGTGTTCCAAAAATGACCACTCTGATTCAGCTAGTGTACGAGTTACGAATTTTTGAAATAGTTTTTTGGCTCTGGTGTAAAGTTCAACTTTTCGAGATACTACAAGATTGCTTTCTTGCGTCGAATTATCTTTAATTAAGTCACAGCACGCAAGGTACAGAACCGCAAAAAAAAATCCAAAGTCGTTTGGTTTATTTCCGAAAGCCTATTACATTAGACTTTCATTATGAATATGTTTCCAATAATTACCAAATAACTTAAACTAAACACCAACTTCACGGTTTATAATAGAAAGAAAGAAAAAGCATTTATTAGCCCGACAACACAACACATAAAAAAAAAAATAACCACCAACTTAACCCAACTAACCGCCCCCCCCTTAACTTAACCATTAATTTAATACACTCTCACTTATGGAATATCTTCCATGACTTTCAATTATTGTGAGCTCCTGATATTGCTACTGAGGTACCCATTGTTATTGGGAACTTGCAACAGCGCTGAAATATTGCGTCGTCTCCTAACACAGCCAGAAGGCGACCCGGTAGACCTCGCAGGAGATGGCGAGACAGACCCAACGACCATGCACTGGTCCACATTAGCCCTGAATTCAACGATTTGGGAGTCATGGAGAATCCCCTTTTGCACAGCAGTGGTTTGACACAAGCTAACTGTAACAGTAACGGAAGATATCCCGCAGG
This sequence comes from Xestia c-nigrum, assembly GCA_916618015.1. Classification (NCBI taxonomy): domain Eukaryota; kingdom Metazoa; phylum Arthropoda; class Insecta; order Lepidoptera; family Noctuidae; genus Xestia; species Xestia c-nigrum. The sequence continues at coordinate 16,776,133 of OU745261.1, read as the reverse complement.
TGACATTGTAAGTTTAAAACAACAACAATCTGCATAGCTATTTAAACTATGCACAAAACTCCTTAAAACTATTGACCTAACCCTCCAAGCTACCTTCTAAACCCATCGCGTGCTATGACCTCACCACTCCTAAAACATAACTGAAGTCTAAACAAATCACACAATTATCAACAGTAAATGCATTTCATTTAACACACGTAGGTGTTCCAAGACGTACGTATATGTTTTCAGATAACTTGACAACCGACATCCGTTGCCCTGTGGGAAAAGTCGACAGGTGTTGTCACGTATCGCTTTTAAAATATCATAAAACACTTAATTACATACACTCCACAGTCCAAAACGTACCTTCTATCTTCACAAGCTAGGTAGAGTTTCGTGTGTAGTGTGGAGCGAGTTTTGATGATGTGGGTTGTGAAGCAGTCAAGTCAAATGAAAGACTAAGTGCAATGAGGTATCAATACAGTCGTAAAGCAGTATTGAAATGAAGATATGTTCCATGTTTTTTTTTATACACGCAGTGAGTTTTGAATTACAGTATTAATTATGCGTGGTTAGTCATTCTGTACGTAAGTGTAGGCAGCATTTCAAGAAGAAATTAAAGAAGTGCGTTTCTGCAACTTCGTAAACTCATTTAACTTTTTTCATTTAATGGACCATTTTTCTGCCTTGTTTATTTTGTCTTCTGGCTGGTTTTATGCACGGTTGATGGCAATAGGGTCGTCTTCAATATAATATAATTGGCGAAATTTGGGTGTACACCTCTCACTAACTTCGGGGATTACATACAGGCGTGATGTTATGGCCTGTTTTTCAATCGAAGGGTTGAATGTTTTTCATTTTATTTTGCTTATAGTTGACTTTATCTTCTTTATCTTTAGGATATATTATTGTCCCATTTGCTGAACATAGCCGCCACCGCCTTTCACTCTTCTCTCCGTACGGTTTTATCTGGCCAATATCGCACTAACACCTCTAAAGTCGTCATGCCGGCGATTTCTAGGCCTCCCTCTGTGACGACGTCCATCCTCTGGAACATAAAAAAGTTTAAAAAAATCCAAAATCACACAAAAACCTATAGAACTTCATTTTAACTCATACTAGCAGTAAAATTGTTTTTTCCAGCGATAGCCGTAAAACCGTTAAACATTTAAATTTAAATAAATAAATAAAATATTGATATCCTTTCTCCGAGCTTTTGGCGTGTGAAAGAAACCATATAAGATTCACAATATCATGCCCTTACCACTTCCTTAACGGCCTTGAAATCTGTCCGAACTGTAAAAAGTGCACATTCCGTATTGAATTACGTAAAGCCTGATAAATGCTGCAATAAACCTTTTTGGAGATTTTTTACTGGTCACATGCTCATACTTGATGTACTGGCTACTACATAACATAACATCACGCGTTTAATCCGCGAAGGGTTAGGCAGATGAGTACCTGATAGTACACCCACTACCCTGGCTACTATCATTATTATTAATTTAGTAAGAAAAGAAAGACGTCCACTGCTGCACATAGGCCTCCCCCAATTGCGCCACATTGACCCGTGCGACTCGCATCCAACGGATTCCAGCAACCTTCACCAGGTCATCGGTCCACCTAGTGGGAGGTCTTCCAACGCATCGTCTTCTGGTTCGCGGTCGCCACTCTAGATTTTTTCGGCCCCATCGGCCATCCGTTCTGTGAGCAATGTGCCCTGCCCACTGCCACTTAAGTGATCATAATAAATAACAGCATTCATCATCATTTTATCACACTGCTAAATTCGCAGCCATACGTAAATGCTTAGTATTAAACAGCTAAGTTAGTGATGATCATCATAATCATCATGATATCAGCCCGAAATCACCCACTGTTAGGAATAGGCCTCCCCTTTCGTCTGCCACACTAAAGTTTTGTGCATCTCTTATCCAGATGTATCACCCGATTGACGATATCGCTGACCCAACGAGCTTTAGGTCAGCTTTGGTTTCTTTGATCTTGACCACCACTCTGTCAAAGACTTTCTCCATCAGCCACCTCCGCGTCTAGTCAGGGTGCCAATTCTGTAACTTAACGCTAAGCAACACGCCATTGACACTCTATCGACACACTACAGACATCATGCTGCCACTGTTGCCAAAAACTTCAATGGCGTTTCAGCGGTGTCTCAGTAGTGTGTCGATAGTGTGGCAGTTCGATAGACACAACTGTCAAATACACTTAAAACATTTACAGACTACCGTTACTTTGGCCATCATGATGATATTGACAGATTATAGTGGAGCAGAATACCAATGATTACAATAAACTTATATTGTCACTTACGGGATATCTTCCGTGATTATTTAATTAATTTCCATCCACCCGCATACTCCAGTCAACCCGCGATCATGGCGCTTGCAACAGCGTCGAAATATCGGGAGCTCAAAATAACAAATAATCACGAAGATATCCCGTAAGTGACAATATAAGTTTAGTTTTAAACCGTGAAAGCCTAAAACAGTGTTTAATTATTACAATAGTCTTTCTATGGCGTTTCAATGGGACTACAGTCGTAAGTCAATGACCATAAAAAAAAATTAAAGTACCAAATGTCAATGCTTAGCCTATTGAGACACTAATACTGACACACTACCGACACACTATTGACAAGTTGGTTATTTTACAGAATTGGGCCCCTGATGTCCTGCCATGGGTCCACTAAAGTCGCACCGCACGTTCCGGTTCATGATATTAATAATGTTATACGCATCTCATTTCGGTTGATTGTTAAAGTCAAGCTCGAGTTCCAAATCAATTTTCCAGCAAACAAAGGAAAATCAATGCTTGAAACGAAGTGTTTTACAGAAGCACTAATATAGAACTATCAACATCAACACTAACCATTTAACGATCGATCTAACTATTTCAAAACCTACACAAAACTACGCATCATCACTTCTTAAATACGCAGCTTCTTCTATTCGCGTCCTGCTTTCAAATGGCAATGAATTAGTTTTCCAGAAACAAAGGAAAAAGCAATCCTTGAAACGAAGAGTTTTGCCTAAGCTCTAATAAAGGATGTAAAACACTTCTTAACGAAGCCATTGCGATCATTTTTTGTTCTACACTATACCTGGGAACTTTCTAGTTACGGAGTTATTGGATTGACTTGACCAAGAATATATACTGAACTTTGACCAAGTTCCAACTTTTTGACAAGTTTTTTTTATAATACAAGTTTTTACAGTAAAGTTTTTACTTTAACCACCTCTACAACTCCCGTACTATTCAATCCATCCACCAGCACAATGTTTTAGTGCATTACATTGAGTTTTACCACAAAACATGATTTTTCACCCCAAAATAAATAATCATTTTTGCGTAATGTCACTTAGTGCGATGTACAGAATGCTTGGTTGACGGCTCCGTGATGAGGTGGTTTACACTCTGTATAACTCTGCCTTCGCTTACCATTTTACAATCGATCTAACCATCTCAAAACCTACACAAAGCTATTATCACTTCTAAAATATGCAGATTCATCTATTCGATAAAAATCACAGCTGCCATAAAGTCGTTATCTCGTCTTCCTGACTTCATCGTAAAAATAAAGAAACACACTTGAAACGCAGCGATAATATCACACTTCCTACAACCACTAATTAGACTGCACTTGTTAGAAAAACGTTTTAATTAAGTTCACTTTATTTCTTTCATGAGCAAGTTTTTATAGATAGACTTTAATAGATTTAGCAGCTTGAAAAAGCTTCCATCTTCCATTTTTACCCGACTAAAGTGAAACCAAAAAGAAGGGTTATTATTTTAGCCGTCTATGTTTGTATTTACGTATGTTACTCCGTAGTGCCTAAACTACTCAGCCGGTTTTAATGAATAAGGTGTCAATCGATTTGTTATTATGACCCGGGTAACATACGAGTGCATTTTAATGGACTTCAACAATATGAGGTGTCGATTTTACCCAGTAAACCCCGAATTTGAAGCGTGGATTTTTAGCAGTCGGAATTTTAATTGTACCGCACAAATTCTTGTTAGGAATACAAAGTGTTTCCAAAAAGCATGCATTATAGTTGTTTGTGATTAATTTCCTACGTTTACCTATCATCACCTGCCTAGCCTTTTCCCAAATTTATTAGGATCGGCTTCCAGTCTTACCGGATGCTGCCGACTACCAGTATTTTACAATGAGCGACTGCCTATCTGACTAATTTAAGATGATGTAGTTAAGGGGGAAGTATGTACATGGTAGCTTCAGGGATTTGTTTAACTTACTTTCAAAAATACACCACCACCTGCACCATTTTCTCATTACCAGTGAATACACTGATAATGAGAAAATGGTGCAGCCGCAAGAAGAACGAATACCTTCTCTAACAGTATAAAAGAACCTTAACACAGAACTCGATTCAACCAATTAAATGGCTGGTAATCCATACTCGAGACAAGATATGTTCTACATGTTTTTTTTACATTAATAATAATAATAAATAAATATTTCTAGAAGAAGAATTAAGTAGTTCCGACACGGGACTCGATGTATTTGAAGGCCTTCCGCTAGGTGGACCGATGACTTGGTGTTGGCTTCGGGTATGGGCTGGCTGCGAGTCGCACGGGACCAGTCAATGTACTTAGCGACACTTAGGGGAGGCCTATGTCCAGCAATAAACGTCTTTCGGCTGAAATGATGATGAAATAAGTCCAGACACCATCCACGTCAAACATAACAAACGGTTTTACCAAAAATAACCTCGATCGAACATCCCAGCCAGTACATAATATACCTAATACATAAAGTAATTAGGTGTGATATCTTGTGCCACGTGTGCGCGCAGACCGTGAGAACCGCTCCCGAGGGAGCGAGGGACGTCTTACACAAGTAGGGATATTGTTTCTTGAGCACATGCCAGCCACGCGTATGGTTTAGTGTGGATATGATTTATTTTTATTGGTAATGATAAGTTAGTGCAATCTGGGACGGTTTTTCGTTTTATTTTCAACATCATCATCGTTGTTAAAAGCCTTGTTCTCTCTGCTAAGTTCAGGCCTTTTCCGTTTTGTGCCACGCTTTCCTGGTATTTGCTAGTCTCATTCAGATCTTTCCTGCGATCTTCTGTAGGTTATACACCTTTTGGAATTTTTTATTATTTTATTTTACACGCATGTGTGTTCTAGTTCTGAAAAAATAACACTTTGTGACCGGAAGACGATGCGTTGGAAGACCTCCCACTAGGTGGACCGATGACCTGGTGAAGGTTGCGGGAATCCGGTGGATGCGAGTAGCAAGGGACCGGTCAATATGGCGACACTTGGGGGAGGCCTATGTCCAGCAGTGGACGTCTTTCGGCTGAGATGATGATGATGATGAACACTTTGTGACAGCGTTCTCTTTACAGTGTCCTTCTATTTAAGACTTAGTTTATTTGTTTCTATGTTTAACAGTTAATAGAAAGCTTTATTTACCTTTTACAATTTGTAACCATTGTCATAAAGTCCATTTTAAGATTTTTTTCAATTTTCGTGGTTCATTTTATTGAACAAAATTAAAAATTCTTAAAATAGACTTTATGCTAATGGTTACAAATACCATTTTAAGAGTTTCATTTTTTTACGTATTTTTTTTTACGATTCTGCTAAAGCGGCCATTTTAGACCCCCAGATGTTTGAATGTGGACGAGGTGAAAAGAGTATTTGTAAGAATCGGAACATGTGGCGCTGTGTCTTCTGCTTACCCCCGTGGGATAAATGCGTAAGTTTAGGAAAGGCAAAATCAAAACGCATGCCATTGCTGCATAATTTACATAATTTAAAACTGCGCTTCTTCAACTGAAACTAGCTGCCTTAGTTCTAACAAATCACACAAGACGACCGACATTTTTATTCAACTACGGCAAAACGAAAAGGAAGGGCTATTCATTCAAAACCCAGGTATCTGGTACTTTCTATATTTTATTACGGCTTTCACAGAAAATACAGAACAAAATAAAACACTTCAAAATAACAAAAGTAACCGTCTCATCCACAGTATTCTCTCGTTACTCCCGTCTGATTGAATAAGTCCCGCATAAAAGGATGATTCGCCATCTGCCGCGTCTCCGCACTCAATCATAAACATAACACGACACCAATGTATACCTATACATTTTATACATACAATGACATACATATACATTTATACAATGTGTACATACATGCATATAATATGTATTATGAGTAGGTACTCTCTTTCAACGCCTTACTGTTCCCAATTCATGTCTTAAATTAATGTAAACAGGATTAATCAAATGTGCAGTCTGGATTTTTTGTTTGGTCTTAATTTTATTAATTAATTGGTTTTAACAACATATGGGCGCCATAGACATATCTTTGTGCTAAAAGTGTTCTAGTTAGGTGACCTAAAAGTCTGTACATTGACGTGCTTATATTAAAAAAAAAAATCTGAAGAATAGGGATAAAATAAATACCGAAAACCTAGTACGCTTTCAATCTGCGAAATAGGTACATGGATCTATCGCGTCGATGTTGCAAATTATACTTAAACATAAATTTAACCAAATTCCCTTATAAGGTACCTACATCAATAACAGAATAATGAATCTCTTGTATCGACACAAGTGAATTTTCTAAAAACAAAAGTTCAACGTGCAAACTATTCGCAAAAAATAACTTGGAGAAATCCATAAGGCACCAGTTACAAAAACAAGCGTAACGTATTATATTGTAAGTATGCCAAAACAATACAAAAAAAAGCAAATTCAATAACCCAGAATAAATCAAGAAAAAATCAACACGACCGTTTTACGCAAGTTTCCCCAAAATTGAAAAAAAAATCAATTGTGTTACAAACACAGTTTTCCCTAAAAGCTACGAGACGCTACGAAAAAATCCGCTACGCGCGCGTAGGCCATTAACATTCCCATTAGTACGGAATTAAAAACATGTTATACATTCTTCTCAATAAAATGTAATTCGACGTACATTGTACACTACGGTATGAACCGAAAAATTAGTGTCCATACAACAATAATTGTAAAGTCCGAGCCGTGGACCACGTGTCCCGTATAAAGAACTATTATTACCATCAAGTCGTGTAGGTAGCAGCGTGCGCGATCATAATTGTATTAATCATTCAGCGCGACCGGCAGACGTCGATTTTCTTCAACAAAGTGCTCTTGTTTGTTTTTTTCGTAAGGAAGTCGGCCGAAGGTGAACCGTGGGAACGCCGGGCGGGTGCACTTCCCAAAACATCGACGCACGGCAGCGAGTCCGACATGCGCCGGACAGAACGAGATAAAACATCCAACTCCCCAAGCAACAGAAAGAGACGGAGAATGTGACGTGTGCGCGCCAAGCGACAGCTCACAATCGCGTGATCATCTACAAGAAATAATAAAACGGCAATAAAAGAAACACGAGACAACGGTAACGATGGCCCGCGCGCAAGAGCGGGACGGAACTCGGTGGCCGAAGGCCTGCGCGCGCGCCGCTCGAGTTACCGCATTCGAATTTCAAAGATCAATGATCGATGCGATAGGAGCGAGACGCGCGACAAGCGCTCTAATACCGTTGAGTGAGAGGGACACAAATAGTGTACGGTCGTTGGGAAAAAAGGACGGCATTATCAGCTTGGCTCGTGGCGGTTTCAGCACGGGCCAGCTCTCTTTCAACGCTCTGTCGACAGAGGGCGCTGTTTACATTTCAGTGGCCATATTGAAAGGTTTTATGCTATTGTAATCGGCGAGTTTAATAACAAATTGATTTCAATGGCTTTAAAGTGAAATTTGCAAACAGTTAAGAGTTTAGTAAATACAAAGTGGTTTGTCAGTAAACGTCAGTTCCTTTGGAGTTTTTCCATTGGAATAAAAAGGTTTTCCCTGAAGTTTTCATACTGTAATTTTCAGGTCATCGTTTTAAGTCTAGTTTTGAATGCAATTCAAGCTTTTCATCGTTTCAGACACCGTGAAGGAAAAGTGGAAAATTAGCAATTTGACCAAATCTAGTCACGAGCATGGCTAATTAAAATAAGCACCGTTGTAAAAATATAATCAGAATCCACAATTTTGTCGTGAAATCGATATTTTCTGTAACACTTTGTCGCGTGAAAACTGGGTTCAGTCGTAACGAAAGGGCGATGACAGCGCTCGCGTGGGCGTTTCTTAAAACAATTTGTTCCGTTATTTTCACATAGATGGCGCTACGAGTATTATTTTGAAGCGCATACTTCGAAAAAGTTTTTCGAAACTTTTTTAGAAGTAATATGAAGTTATGTATTTGTTATTTTATTTGAAGTATGTATTAAATTAATTGATTTTTATCATGTTGTCGGATGTGGCAGATCCCTTATTTAAAAAATGTTCATTTTTTTTTTCATTTTCGAGTAACAAAATAAAATAGAGATTAAAATTTTAAATGCTTGAAACCTCCCACTTACAGACCAAGTAAATAAAGAGAAAAAAAAACAAATCGTCCAGCAACAGACTGTCAAAGACGTCTCATATTTATGAGACGTCATTCGGTATAATTTAAAGTGAATAAGACAAAATTTTGTATGGTAAAAATAGATCGCTTATACCATTCAAAACTTTTAACTAACTTAAAGAAACAGTTGTTATGATTATAAATCACACCGAGGTAATGGTTTATCAAATAATATCTGGTTTGTTTTACCTCGAGCACGTGATACACGCTATAACAATTGTTTGAAGAAAAATAAGAAACATTATTGTTTAAACTCAGATGATTTTAGTGTTGAATAAAATGGTTGACGAAGGAGATCACAACATAGGTAGAAGACATAATCAGTCTGCATTGATCTCATTTGAGAGACTTCTTTTCAGTGAGTCTCAATTTCCTGCATGGATTTGGCAAAGGTATAGTAGGTACCTACCTTTGCCAAATCCATGCAGGAAATTGAACCCACATTTGTGTGATTATGGATGACATAGCAGTACCTAATGATAAAATGATAAAATGAAAGCAAGAACCTGAACTAAAAAAAATTATTATCAAACTGATTAATTTGCCTTTCCTTTTCTATTTGTGGCTGCATATCTGACAACAACAAACAACGTTAGTACTGGGTAGTAGGATGCCCCTTGGCTCTTGGTTAGACTTTCGAATCACTGGCTGCCTGAAACAATTGACAGTTGGGACGTACGGCCTAATATGCTTTCCGTGGGACGGGGAAAACTCAGTATGTAATGAATACTCGGTGTGTTATTATTGGACTGATTTTTTTTAAATTATTTAACGTGACCCCCTGCCTATGGAAAATTTTCGTCAGTTACCTATGTAACAAAACAGATGTGTCTTACAAAACATTTTTTTTTTAAATTACCTCTGATATATGTCTATTAGGGGGGTTCAGAATGTTGAACTGAATCCGAGGTAACCGTTTTAGCGTCAGTGTATTTCCACCTTCCTTATATTGTGCTCTAACTTTCTAAACATTTGTACACTTAACTCATCACACACTTTACCTATCTAAGTCTCGCGTGCTCTTCGCTACAAAAACAGTGATTTCCGTGCTCAAATTGTCAGTGATCACAAAATGGTTTTAATGTTGATGTTCAACAAAATGAGAGAATCGTTTCGATAAGCAATCGAATTCCCGTGTGTTGATTCTAATTTCCGGTGCTAACCGTGTATTGAGCGTGAGATTTAAATTAAGAACATAAACTAGTTTTTTTTTGTTTTTTTTTTTACTTGTGGCAGGTTGTTGTTGTTTTTTTTTTAATTGTGGTTCTTAACGGTTTTTAATTAACACCAGCTTCTGACCGCGACTTCATCTGCATCTAAAAAACAAAATATGATAATGCACTCGATTATAGATGTAGCTTAGTGGATGAATTTTCGGAATCGGATGAGTAGGGTCAGTAGTTTAAGTTTGGGGACCAAGTTCCTCTGAAAGGTAGGTACTGTGTTCCATAAAATATTTGTAAAGATTAACGGTATTTAGTTTTAATGGTCAGCACACTTAATCAACTTGTAACTTTCTGTTTCCTCTGGCGGAAGCTTGAGGGTAACCCGCCAAATTCAAACTTTCTTACGTTTTTTACAACATGCAGATCAATTAAAGGTTGTATGTTGTCCAATCAATACAACCCCTTTTCCGTTACCAAAAAATATGATTGTTCTCTTATCCTATTGTTCTGATCGAATGTTTTCAGTGAGTAGTATACTAGCTAAAGTTTATCTGTTAGTTTTGATCCAGATTTCAATGTTTCTGTGGTTCAAATCAAAGTACTATTCAAGGTTTCGGTTGGTTGGTGCCTAAACTAAGAGTTTCTATGCCGCCCATGGACTTCTGCCTAGACTTTATATGCCGTTGAGAAAATATCTCTCAAGGCATGGTTTTCTCCTGCCGGGGTTGCGGGCCTGTTCGAAAGAGATACCGCGGCCCCGGAACGTAAAGGGCGAGGAAGGAACATGGATGGGTTTTAGTCAGTAAGAGTCTGACACTCCCTCCCGCTCCGCCCAGAGTGGGAGAAGTCATTTGATGATTTCCAATACCAAAAAAAAAAAAAAAAAAAAAAAGGCATTGTTTTCTCACGATGTTTTCCTTCACCGAAGCAAGTGATAATTATACAAGATACCAGAAACTTGAACTGGTTGTTATATAGATAATTACCAAAGATTTCCACAAACTCAAAAAATAAGATCAACGATATAGATTTTGGAATCGCTTACTCTGACGATGCACCGCGATCGTCGCACGTCTGACGATATCGCATCGCTCGTCCAAACGATAGCACATCGCTGCGTGATGTTAATTTCCGTTTCAGTTGATTTATCATTTATGTGTGTTAATTGATCGTTACGTCCGACTTGGTATTTTTGAGCGTGCCTTCATTAAAATTGGTGTTTGATTGACTTTTACTTTAAGAAATGTTTTATAATACGAGGAGTGTTTTATAATACATAATAAACTCGGATCATTCTTCAGGTTAAGCTGCGCTTGCCTAGGTTGGTCTATGGATGGGTGATTACTCATTACATAGCGAGTTTCCTGCGAACTTCGGAAAGAACCTGAAACTATCTGTCCCGGCTGTAATTTGTTATTTGACTGTCATATATTACAGGTTCGGAACCGAAACTCTGACACCCAGTCTTACCACGGGGTATCGTATTACTCAGTACTAACTGGGTTGTGGAGGTCAGATAGGCATTTGATTCATCTAAAACACTGGAATTCAGCTGCGACCGATTAGACTAGAAGCCGACCTGAACAGTTGGGAAAAGGCTAGGCAGATTAGAAGAGGAGCTTTTACAAAATCGAGGAATTTTCCTTAAGGGATGTTAGAAAAGGGATATTGTAATGAAGTAATAATGATATGAGGTAGACTATTGTATAGGAACGTGATTTGAACAAAAATACTGGCAATTCATTGAATTTTTAAATACAAGACTTCCTCCTACTAAACTGTACAGAAGCTGAGGCATATAAACAAAATGTAACGTTTTAAAAGTCAAATATAATTGTATTTACATAAGAAAGCCTTCTTGATCCACTTATTCAACTTATTCAAATAACCTTAACGCTCTTAATAGAACAGAGCCGAGCAGTTAAACAAACACTTGCCAAAATCCATTCACCGTCGAATAACGGTCGAAATTAGAACGCTCGAACGTCTATTTGAATTCAAAAATAGAAGTTAGGAAGGCGTGCATGCGCGCTTAACGCCCGTGGGCCGAAACAAGCGTTACTATTGGCCAGAGGTGAGCCAATCACGGCCCGACGCTGGCCTAGGCGTGATGAGGTTTTCCGCGCAAATTGTTTTAATGTTTGGGGAAATTGTGCTTAATACGAATCTTATTAGAACTTTTGACATTGCTTTGCTTATGATAAAATGGAGAGTGAAAAATGAATTTGTAGTTAATGGATTTTTAAATGAGTTGCTAACATCGTTCATAAAACTATAATTAATTTCTATAGACACAGGTGAACTTTAATATCAATATTTTCGTAGATAAAAGTATTCTCTTCCAGATTGATAGCCTGCAACTGTGTAGGTATATCATATTATGATGAAAATTAAACTTATCACCTAAACCTATAAAATGTACCTACTTAGTTTCATTTTGGTCCATCAGTTGAAGATTTTTTATTCGATTTTTTAACGCTCCTCTATGTAATTATGAATTGTATAAGGCCAACATTTATTTAAAATCTCATATTTCTAAACTGCCCTACTCAAAACGCAAAAAGCGAATTACCCAAAAAATGTGATGGACCAAATCCTACGTATGCGCACAAAAAATTAACCAAATCTTTATCAAGTTTTGCCCTAATGCCCTCGAAGTGAACAATGGGGTACAAAAATACGAAACCCATGCATATTTGAACAATAACAATGGCACACCTGTTGGATTGCCATATATTCTGGTGATTCTGGTCACATCACCGTTTTTTGCTCACCCTCAATTTTTGTAGTCCGTTTCAATGTTCAGGTATGATTTTTTAAGGTTTGATTCTGATTTTCAAAAGGATTATGAAAGCGGAATGAGTTGAGGAGTGGTGAGTGACAGAAATAGCTTTTTTTTTTGTTAGCCTATACTGTCCCACTGCTGGGCAAAGGCCTCTCCAATTGCTCTTTCCATGTGCTCTTTCCCTGTGCCGCCTCGGACCAATCCTCACGATGCACGTCCAAATCGTCTCGACACCTTTTTCTGGATCGGCCTCGGCGGCGCCGTCCATCTTCCGACAACCATCATGTGGAGACTTTTGCCCAGTGATCATCGTGCATGCGACTGACGTGAACCGCCCAATCCCATTTTAACCTAGCAGCCTTCATGTCCATTATGCTCGTTATGGTACGCAGCGTGATGTTTCGAACCCTATCTTATCTTTTGATACCCAAAATACTGCGTTACATTTCCCTTTGGCAAACTCCAAGGCGGAGCATCCGAGACTTGGTGAGCGACCAGGTCTGAGCACCGTAGGTTAAGACGGGCAGGATGCACATGTCAATGAGTTTGCGCTTCAGGAAGATGGGAAGATCACTAAAAATATTTGCTCCGTGCGGGTATCGAACCCGTGACACACAAACCAGCAGTCAATCTCACCCACTGCGCCAACCGTGCCGACTTGAAAGTCTTTTCGACTTTAATCATTTTAAGATTTCGCTTACTTAATGTTTCCGAAAACGCGCATTAATGACCCATTACCACACCAGGGCTTAAACCTCTGCCGGGGTTGCGGGCCTATTTGAAAGAGATACCGCGGCCCCGGAACATAAAGGGCGAGGAAGGAACATGGATGGGTTTTTCCCGCTCCGCCCAGAGTGGGAGAAGTCATTTGATGATTTCCCACCCAAAAAAAAAAAGGTGTCAAACCTCTCACCTTTACCCGCTGATTAACTAATGTTAAAGATGCTTGATAACGGATGACTTCCTGTATAGTCGCAGAGGTTAGATGGCAATCGTTTCGCATATATATTATTTGAAAATAGCTTTAGTGATTTTAGGCCCCCCGTCTGTTGGAAATTTTCAATACTCCAGAGAAAATCTTAGAACGTTAATCCATGTCATGTATTCTCTATTCAAAAATCCATTTCCCTAAATCTCAAATCTCTTGAAGCTTGATAACGGATGACTTCCTGTATAGTCGCAGAGGTTAGATGGCAATCGTTTCGCATATATATTATTTGAAAATAGCTTTAGTGATCTTGGGCCCCCCGTCTATTGAAAATTTTCAATACTCCAGAGAAAATCTTAGAACGTTAATCCATGTCATTTATTCTCTATTCAAAAATTCATTTCCCCAAATCTCAAATCTCTTGAAGCTTGATAACGGATGACTTCCTATATAGTCGCAGAGGTTAGATGGCAATCGTTTCGCATACTTAAATTATTTCAAAATAGCATTAGTGATCTTATGCGGTTAGGCCCCCGTCTGTTGGAAATTTTCAATACTCCAGAGAAAATCTTTGAACGTTAATCCATGTCATTTATTCTCTATTCAAAAATCCAATTCCCCAAATCTCAAATCTCTATTTGATTCGTTCCGGAGTTGTTTTGAAAATTATCATGTTACTCGGGGTTGGCGCCACGCGTTTTCTTCTTCCATTCTTCCCTGTTAGACGACACGCTATCATTTCTTCCTTTCTTTTTCAAATCATTCCTCACACTTGACACAATTCTTCGTTTTTTCTTAGGTCTCCCTCTCCCTCTTAATCATTGAACATTCATATCTATCACTCTTTTAGTCACATGCGTTTTATCCTTCTTCATTACATGTTTATACTAAGGCAAACGACGACGAGATGTTACGAAAATTATCTATAATACCTATGTAATAAAAAGTTTCATTGAAAATACCAATGATTTTTACTCGGGGCCTCTATTTTATTTACCGACTCCAAGCAAATCATCCTTTAACGACTGACATTATTACCATAATAAAGTTATATTATCATTCATAGTCCTAACTAAAAAACAAAAAAGGAGACTTTCCAAAACCAAAAAGTTGCAAAAATATTAGCAAAAAAACTGGCCGTTAACTGACAGCCATAAACGTGCCATAAAATGAAAGACGAGGTGTGCTCGCACGAAAATTCAAAATTGGAAGGAAAGTGGTTATTTTAAATGCAAGAAGGTTGTTTAAAAAAAGGTTGTGTGTTACACCGTGGGAGAATGGGCAGGTGTGAGCTAGCGGGTACACTTGAGATCGTACGCGTACGATTTTTGCAACCACTATATTGATTTTTAATTAATGCTCCTCGAATTAAGTTTTTTTTTGTATAAATAAAATTGTGCTCGTTTTGGGGTTTCAAGTTTTGATTGGGTAATTTTGTTTTTGATGGGTTATTTTGTGCGACAGGGAATTTTCTTTTCGGACTTTGATATAATTATGTTTATGATTAAATATAAATATTTCCGCATGCTTTAGTTTAATGTACTTAGCTTAGTAATATTTTGATAAGATAGTTCTTGAAACTTAAGTTAAGAGACAGATAACAATTTCTATGACAGTTAGAAAATAAGCCAAACAATTAATAAACTTATTATTAAGAATCAAAGGAGATTGACCAAAAAAGATATATTTTTCTTACTTCACAACCACTCTTCCCCTCTTTTGTCTAGCCCAAAGCATTAAAGAACTACCTACTAATTAGGCCCAATATAAAATAAAGCACAAAATAACAGACTCGACTTTCATAGTCCCGATGATTTGTCACAATATTGTCCTGCACCGGTAGCCATAACGGTTAACCGCTTCGCCATTTAGTTTTTTTTACTACGACAACCTTCTTCGGTCAGGTTTTGCAACTTTTTTTTAAAGCCTACGAGGACAGTATGGACTATTTTTATTCCTTCCATTTTTGTTTTCGTTGTAATGGTAACGGATCGGACTTAAAAATAGTACGTTAGACTTTTTATAACCGTTTAAGGAGCGGTACTGTTTCTTATTTGTTTTGTTCACATGGTTTATTTTTGGACTGTACTGGGAAGATGTATTTTTAGCTTGTGAAAAAATATATACAACGGTCTTGTTGGGGTGGTTGTGTTTGTTTAATTTAATAGGTATGGAAGTGTCAGTTTTAAGCAATTCTTATGATTTGTGGTAAATGTTTTTTTTTTGTTGCTTTAAAAATCACGCAATGCTCTTCAGTGTATTTCATGATAATTTGATTATTGTTCGTCTAAAGTTTGAGTTATTATCAAATCTAATACAATGTCCACCTCGAACTCATTAAAACCCCACCAACATCTTTTTTAATTGCTACTTAGACTAAATAATCAAAACACAACATTATTATCAACGGTCACTCTCATAATTAGAAAACGAATGTTAAACTAAACGTAATAAACGAATAATATTCATGGGCACGTCATGTCACGCACATAAAAGCATTAGGGTCGCGCCACACAGATTCGTCGCGTGACAAGATAAGCGTGCGTGTTTCTATCACTGTAAGCGACGCCTGCGCACCCGACCGCGCCCGACTTCTCCCGAAGACGGCCGAACGCTGTCGTGGGAAAACGTGGCAGGTGTTACCGATCCGTAGCACTTCTTACTGAGTAAACATTCAGCGTATACAAAATTATAACCGCCTCGAAGCGTCTGTGTAAATGGAAAACATATTTTGTGTGCTTAATGATACTGCTTGCTTTTTTGGTGTGGCTCGGTTATCAGACGACAATGTTTTTTGCGATGGTTTTGAGGGCTTTGGGTTTTTATTTTAGTTAAATTTATTGAGGGACCCTTAATTGGTATGGTTAAATGAAGTGTGGTTAAGTGTGCGCGTGACCTTTCTGTTGCCATACTTGCCATTGCGATTGTGAAGCTTCATGGATATAATGGACATATATTAATGTGTCTTTTAATATACAGTTTGTGAAACTGTGTACGTCTTTGGTGAGCACATGAATGTTAATTGCTTTATATGCGTATACGCTTTTTCTGAAGAGGTATAACTGTCACAATGAAGTCTATGGTTTATTTGTTTGTGCGCTTTTTAATGGTAAAAGAAAACACTAAATTGCTTTTAGTGCCGCCTTTTAAGGGTCCATGTTTAATTTGAAATTAATAAATAATTATTAAAGGTCATATATATGTGAGGTGTGTGATTTGTTTTATTTTTACTCAACTGCTCTTCTAAGAGAGTAGTGTCTTTTACAGAAACAGAACTAGCCCCCAATAAAATCGTTCAAAGAATGATCTTGAAAATACAAGAAATATGTTCATCATTTTATTGAGGAAAATTAATATGTGTGCTGAGATTTCCCTGAACAAGCTTTCAGCGGTCACTATCTGTCTTATAAATATGTATTCAAAACAGAAAAAAATCAAGTGACCATACGATAATCTACATCCCTTTTCCTGTCCCATGAGCCATATATGGTTCAGAGCGATTGTTTAACTATTGTCTCTTTTCGTGGACAGTGAATGTGTTAATTAACATTTATAATTTTATTTATATATTAGTGTACAGTTTAAAGTTAACTTTAGAAAAGTGCCCGTATTGCGTGATCCGTCAGGTTTTTTTTCCAATTAGCAAGAAAACGTGTTAAAGTTCTTGCTTGAACATCTATTCAAACAGAAAACCAGAAAATGCCTACAAGTTCGTGCAAAATTCATATTTCTGCTAGAGAAACGAGATTACGTGACATTTAGAGCAATAATCACGCACCATGTAAAAGTGGTACCTAGTACTAAGCCCTTAATTACTCTCAGCAATTACCTACGGCCTACAGGTGTCGTATAATTGGCTAAAGTTATTGTACCTACTTAATTTAAACACGTACTACAGCAGTACATAATTACCTATCATTGATTCTAAGTAGGCGTACATTAATGAGAATTAATATTGGACATACATTGTTGTGTCGGCCATCTTAAGAAGACGGGGAATTCAGATGACTTAAATTGCTGATGTTGACAAAATACGTGAATATATTTTTTAAATGTCGGTAGAACTTAGAACAGTGGTTACTAACCTATGGTCTGCGGACCACCGGTGGTCATGGTCCGCGGGAGCTTAAAATGTGTAATCATTTCGATCGTATTGTATCTTTTACTTCGTAATTGATCTAATTTTCCATTTTTTTTAATGTGTTAGCTAAAGATTACGATTACCTCTCTATTATTGTGTGAAATTATCTACTTACCAAGTTTCAACAGCATAGTTCTTATAGTTTTGGAAAAAAAATGGCTGTGACATACGGACGGACAGACAGACATGACGAATCTATAACATTTTCTCCACCATACTTGAAAACCTTCTAGTTACGGAGATAATGAGGGTCAAACTTTTTGACAAGTTTTTTTTAAAATACCTATAAGTTTTTAATGTAAGATATTTACTTAAACACCTCCACAACCGCCGTGCTAATCAATCCATACATTGGCTCAAAAAAAAAGTCGTTTCCCAGCAATAATTTTGACGTAAAGTTACGTCGTCTGATGTACAGAATGCTTGGTTGACGGGTTAGTGATTAGTAACCCTTGTAGTGTGCACACTATACACTGCTATGAGTGTGCTCACACTGATTAAGCTCTAGAACCTTCTCAAAACAATCCCTAACTAAAGACATTTAAAAGAAACCACAGTCCTCAGTCGATCATTATAACCCAAGAAACAAATTACACAGAAACATCCAACTTACAGTGAAGTGAGATTTTAAAAATACTATATAATGACCTAAATACTGGTCCATTACGAGACACACCCCGTAATATGACCAAGAGTGTTTAAAATTATTGCCTAGGAACGCAAATAGTATAGAAAAATGAACGTCGCAAGGCAATTACTGGATATTTTCTTTTAGCAATAAATGTAATTACTGTCATATTTTAGGGTTCTTTGCGATGAATAATAAATCGATTTTATCGGCTTGGAGTGAAATATTCGACACTCCGTTGTTGTTTGTTCATTTATGGGCCGATATGAAAATTTAAATATAATTGACATTCATTAAAATATTTTTATGATATCTAGAATTGGTCACAATGAGTCATAAAATTGAAGTATGTGAAAGCATTAAATTGGAATGGTCTTATCCTTAAATGGAGTGATCATATTTTAATAGCCATATTAACATTACATTGCTATTATTGTCTTCCTAGTAAAAAAAAACATTATCAAGAACTAACTGACCCACGCAACTTCGCCTGCGTCACATAAGAGAGAAAACGAAAATCACAAAATCATAGAAATTGAATGTTAAGTATAGAAGTAAGTGTGATAACATTCAATTTCCATGTTTCTTCCTAGTTGACATTAATAAAATCGAGTTTTTCTTACAACTTCATTATCTTAGTTAACTTTCACATTTTTTAAAGCATTATTTCTACTTGTTTCAAACTAAATAACTTCACGATATAAACAGCTTTGATACTATCTCTCAACTTATACAAACAGTTTATCATGCTAGTTTTATCATTTATCTTTACTAATATTATTAATGCGAAAGTCTGTTTGTTTGATTGTTAATGTTTCACGCCTAAAACCCTGAAGCGATCATTCTGTAATTTGGCATATACGTTGTTAGTAGGTATTCTCATATCCCGAAAAAAATCATCACCGGTCAATGTGGCGACACTTGGGGGAGGCCTATGTCCAGCAGTGGACATCTTTCGGCTGAAATGATAATCATGATGTGCCTTTTGAATCAAGATTGAATGATTACAAGCAAAGTACGACACGAATTAATTGACAGTTTCTAAATTAACGCAAGCGAAGCCACGGACAAAAGCCCGTGAAGATGAGAAACACAACTACAGTTAAAACGTAGGTGTGTCATTTAATCTCTTTCTACGAATTACTACGATACATTACAACGACACATGAACCAACGTCAAGCTAAAAACACGATCTATCTACTCGATAAGACTTAAGTTCAACATTAATAATTAAGTACACAGTTAACAAGCAAATGGAGATGCATCTATACCAATTATAAAGACGGATTGATGAAGCAGAGCGGCCGATGTTATCGTTAATCACTACGGAACCATTTGAACTAATACGAGTTCGGACTTGCGTAGAAACTGGTGTGGAGTGGGCGTTTCTTATTTTCTAAGAATTCTCGCCTTCGTCTGTGTTATTATGACAAGAGTATTTTTTTAATATTTATTTGGATTGCGTGTCGTGTCTGTGTTTATAGTTTTAATTATGTGACCGGCTGTAATTATGTTTTGCATAGTTTTCTAGAATAATCTCGTAAAAGGTTTTTTTTTTGACATCATACCTATCATTACATTTCCCTTATCCCAACTCATTTGGGGTCAAGATAAGATAAGATAAGATAAGTTTTATTTATTTCTGAGTATATGGTACATTAAGATCTTAAAATTAGTCGGTTTCACATAACACACACACACCACAACACAACACCACACACACCACAACACACAACACCACACACAACACAACATGTCCTCTTCGTCCATACTTCTTTATTACTAGACATCTCAGCACTCATTTCCTTTTTTCACATATCATGTGTAACACAGTTGAAACCTTTTTTTTAACATAACATACTATCATGGCTGTAGTCTCTAAAGCGCCCTTGTGTACCACCCTCATTTGAATTAGAGGCTGAGTCTGCCTTTAACCGGGAACAAATCTAGACTCTGGGCTACTACGACATTCTTGGTAGATACTAAGCCAACCCAGAAATTGAACCCAGGACCTGATCAGTAGTAGCCTTAACGACCACTAGACCAAAGAAACAGTTAAGAAATTGAACACCAAATACTTCAGGAAACAATATTCATTATACCTCTACAGTAACTTTCAATATCATGACCAGTGAGGCCCACGAACAGTAGCTCAAGTACGACAAGTGACGATATGATTACAGCCTCAGGGTCGACCCAGTACATCATTAAGTTTGAGAAACTCGTTCATAATTATAACCGCACTGACAGCAAGTCGCACCCGTGGTACCTAAATGTGACAGAATGGGGATGTCCTCATACTGTCAGACTTGACCTATAATATTGCAGATTTTGTTATATGACGGATCTGTCATAAATGAAGCAAACCTTTTGTCTGTCAAGAAACGATTTTTTTAACATATTTTTTTTTCTTATATATTTCTTATACACGTCAAACAGTAGCCCAAGTACGAGACGCGATGATTACAGCCTCAGGGCTGATCCAACGCGTAATTACGTTTAAGGAACTTATCTGTAATTATAACCACTGCGGAAAAATACTTAACGACTTAAAACGAAATCTGAATTGGGACATTTTCTCAACATCAACTGCATGCTTTGTAAACTTAAGCCGCATTTAAATATTGTGGTTTTCCTTCCTTCAAAAACATTTTTTTCAGAAGGAAATCCTTTTCTATCTTTAGGCAATAATAATCTCAAATTAAACAGTACCCCAAGTATAATGAGACTCGGTGATTAGAGCCTCAGGGCTGACCCGTGTCCGGTCAGCCCTGAGGCTAATTACGTATAAGGAACTGATTGACGTCTATTTTCAACCGACTTCCAAAACGAAGAGGTGGTTAATTCAACTTTATTTCTTTTTCTTCAAAATTTTAGGCAGAGTGGTCAGTAGACGGTTTTTACTGTTTCGTGTCAATTCAAGCCAAGCCACTAATGAAAACTTCCTAACGGGAAAACCAACTTCCCTTTACCCAAGTTGGGAATCGTTTCCAGGGTCCAACGACCACTAGATCAATAAATCAGAATTCTCAATACCATCTTTGTTTTTGTTCACGGGCATATTTAACAAACCTAAGCATTTAAATAAGTACGAATTTCCTTTAAAAACAATTTTTGATTGTTCCTATTCCGAAGAAAACATTTCCCATCCTGAACTAATAATAAGACACGTCAAGTGACTCCAAACAGTAGCTCAAGACGCGATGATTACAGCCTCAGGGCTGACCCAACTCATAATTATGCAGAAGGAACACGTTCATATACTTTACAATATATAATCACTGGAGGAAAATGTCACCTCGCCTAAGGACACGAGTAAATGTTGATCGGGTATCAATTACTGCGATGGTTCAATGTTATTAGGGAGGTATTTTGTAGGGAATATGTAGAAAGGAATTTCTTAGTGGATTTGTGCCCGGTTGACGGCAATAGGCACGCCCTATGTCGCATTGTCGATTTGGGTGTAATTGAGGACCATGATGATGGTGTGGAAAATAGAGTGTGATTATTTCTTAGTGGAATTTGGTGATTTCTTTTTTAATGGTTAACACACATATTCTCTTATTTCACAATGTTTCTTCTATAAATATTTTTTTCAGATGAAATATACAGTTAATTTAACAACCCTAATTTCAGTAGTCAAAGCTGCGTACAAGAAATTATGTTAACTACATCGTCTACATCTACTTTACTTCTTTTCGTTATCATTTACATTGAGTTACTTAGTACAACTTACTTACTACAAATATCTAAAGACTAACAACCTTTCTAACATTCAATTTAACCCCTTGTACCCTTACATCAACTCTAAAACGGTATATCAAAGTAGAATTACCACCTATTTACCGATGACAAAAAAATAACATTATTACAAATTATCGTGACTCGTGAGGGTGGCATCAACGGCCATAGGGCACGGCCCGGAACGGGACACGTACCGGTCCGGAACCGTCGACAGGTACCGGAACAAGTGCGGAAAGGTCAACGGTGAATACCGATGGTTATCGAAAGTGTAGTAAGTGTGGCAACGGCTTCTGTGTGCAGTTGTGAAGTCATTGTTGGGTTAGTGAGTGATTTGTGTTTCGATTTGTTGACAGTCTTTAGTTTTTCACAGTGTCTTGTTTTGTAACATTCTAATTTAGACATAGTTTTGACAACTATATCAGTGTTTTTTTTTTGTATTGACGAATGTAATAGGTTACGTCTGCTGTTCTATGGGAAGTCTAAGCTTATTTTCTTTATGTTATTAATGTTAAAGTAAAAATGTTCCTTGCGAACTAAGTGCATAATGTTGGGTTAAGGCTTTACAAGCATTGCAAAATTCATCGCGTGTCCTTATCATCCCAAATTATAAAGCATGCATTAAACATTACTATTACTTAAATATTTTCTTTTGTATTCATAAATTTTAATTGAGAAATTATAGTTATGTCACACATATAGTTATATTAATTAGATTGATGTGGTTGGCTAGATTTAGTATTAAGCTAATCGCTGCAGTAAGAACGAAACTTAATACTTACTGTAGCGAGTAGCGTTTTTAATTCACTGTATATCATTTAAACTTGAGATAATGACTTCTCGCGGCAGATCATTCTTAGAACAGTAAACCAGTTAGCTTATCAAATAGGGTGGTTCTATTTACAGACGGGTGCAACGTGTCGCATGTCGGGTGAAACTCTGATAAGATGGAAGCAAATCAGCAAGTTGTGTTCGTGTTGAACGCGAGCGACGATAAGAGAAACACGTTTACAGATCACTTGATACGCTAGAGGCAATTAACTGATTACACTGATAACATCGCAAACAATCAGGTTTGGAATCATCTACGTGTATAGGGAGGTTTACGAACACGGTGCAAGAAACTGGAATCTTACTGATTGACGTTTTTATAAATTGTATGAAATTAAAAGTACTTAATTACAGTAAATGACTTCTGAATTTCACGAGGCGATGTTCAAGAATGGGGTTATAACAGCCGCAAAGTATACAGTCACCGACAAAAACCATTTAATGACTTTTCTATAACACGAAATTATTGACGCAATCGATTAACTCGGAGAAATCTTCATCGACACACCCCCGACCCGATACCATCGGCTTCAGTATCATTAAGATAAAATTAATTGGGCTCCACGGCTTCCGCGTCCTCGCCGAGATGAAAAAACTGGGCACACGTGGTCACTACCGTTCATTTACGAACGCGAATTATGCGTAGTACGGCAGGTGGCAGGTGGCGAGAGCATGGGAACCCGGGGTTGAGGCGAGTTCCCACGGCCGCGTCATTCACCACGCCACACCTGCGCCCCTTAACGGGGATGCTACACACACGCCCGCCACGCGAAGGAAAGCGCCGATTAGAAGTGCCACGCGAGTGTGCGCGCGCGCCGTACGCGTCCCCACGCGCGTGGCTCGTATGTGTGCGCGCTGCTCGAGTTACAGGATTTATTCAAGTAAGTGCCCGTAGAAGGGCTGTTTACGTTATGCTCTACGTCGCTCGCACGTATGTGTTTTAACAGGTGGCGTATGTGTGTGTTGGCGTTTGATTTATTCGCTTATGTTAGTTTTATGATAACGACGGTCGTGTTACATTTTCTTTTGCTCCTGTAATTTATTTTTATAGAGTGATCTGTATGATAAGTACCCGCACAGTGCTTTTTTAAAATTTCCAATACAATCAACGGAGGCTGTCACATAAAATCTTCAGCGTGCGACAATCTGACGCTATTGATATCCTGATGGTAGAGAAGAAGCCATTATGTAAATGTCATTTTCCCTTGAAAGTCGTATCCCATTATGCTTTTATAGCAACTTAATAATAGTCTCCGTATACATAGTGGTGGTTTAACAATTTACACCTTAAAGGCTTAAATAAGCCAATACCTATTCAGTGAGGAATTTATCATTAATAACCGTATGCATTTATTCATGAAGCATTCAATAAAAATTTAAGCGTAGGCATGTTGACGGCTTAAAAAAGTGTCAACGTCCTAAATGAGATAGCATCGTTATTTTATTAGCGTCCGTTTTATTAATAACCAATATAGATTTGGGGGCTTATCGTAGTTATGATAGATAGGCATGCATACAAATGGGTGCCCTTCGGTTGACAATGGGGTACACGATTAAAATGAGCGGCCCGCGGATCATGATCGCCCTTACTAATAGGTATGAAAGCGTGTATTGTTGCTGACAATCATGAAATAAAGGAAAGTTGGAGAGTATCTATTGGTTTTAAAAGCTATGTAGGAGCCAATGGTTGTAGGCACCGTACACTATCACTTAGTTGATGTTGGTTAAGTTGTGGAGTACACAGAAAGAACCGCAAGTTATGTTTAAAGTTATATTGAAATGTAGAAGTTACAATAGTGAAAGTGGTAGCGATTCTTTCTCTTGACAAGTGGTTAGTTCCACAGTTGTTGTCTGACTCGCTCTGCCTAGCGTGAAAAGTTACAATTATAGCGTAATATTAGTGACGCACGACATTCAAGTAGGTTGCTGCGTTTGCAACGTAAATGTACGGTTGATGAGACCGTACATGTTGGCAACCCCACAAAGATGTAAGAAAGATTAATGAAAGCTTGTCAAGAGAAGAAACTCTATTACAAAGAAACAAATAATAAATTAAGTTATTCGAAGTTGAATGCGATATTGTCTGCATAACGTGGACGGTCCGGTTGCTGTGCTGCTTGACTCGCCGTGTGAGTGTTTTCTTCTTGCTTCCTGTGTTGTATCGGTTGCAGTTCAATCTCTTCAAGCTGCTTGTTCGTAGTTAAATGGCTCTTAGTCTGGTTTGAGCGACAAGATGGTCCGTATCTCTTTACAAACCACCCCACAGAGACAATGACGATTACTCCCACTATAGTATAAGAGACGGCGTATTGGTGTATGTCATGAGTGGAAATGGTTGATGGGAGCTGGTTTTCTCTTGTTTTTATAATAGCCAATCGCTTGTCGATTTCTTCTAGTTCTGCCGTTTCTGGTAACGTCACGTGCGACATATTGTGTGTTATGTTCACAATGTTATTTACCATCGAGTTAAGTGACGGTATATTCTTGGAAAGATCCATCTTCATATTGCTATTATATTGATTATGCGAGTGAATTGTTAATTCCTTCGATTGCAACAAGCAACCCGGTGCCAAGGTCAGTATTCCGGAAGTCATTGAATGTGTAGTGATGTCATTTTCACATACAATTCGTATAGTGCAAGTTCCGCAACAAATCGCCAGCCAAGTATTCGTTGTGTGTAACGCGATCCACTCCTGCTTACATAGCACCTTTTTTACGTCACAAGGTGAGGTCGTTCGATGACCCAATAGTTTTGCTTCACATGGGGCATTATTGTTTTGCAAGTTGAATATAGGTAGATTCTTGTTGCATATTAAATTGCCTGGTTTAGTCTGACTACACCGCTTCATGTCATCTTCGGATAAGGAGACGTAAGTGCTCTTCTCGAAGTTTACTGCTATGTATTGTGAAGCTAGTTGAACGATGACTGTTCCTGTGCTTGTTTTCATAGGCAACGGAGTGGCTTGGTATAGAGTGAAGTCTTCATCTGAGATCAATGGGACGTGTATCTCGAACAAGAAGTAGTTAGTGGTGACTCGCGCTCTCACGTATAGTAATTTGTAGATGTCTTTGATATCGTCTCTGATGTTTCGGACAGGCAACGAAGAGGTCCTCGGGAGTTTGCCCGCGATTTCAGTCAGTTGCTTGATCAAGTTGACAGGTGTAAGCAGATGGATGTCTATGTGCCCTTTATAGACATCAGTTAGGCTTTCAAACAGCATCTCTTGAACCCTCTCCAAATTGGTAATCAGCAAGTACGCTGTTAGTGAGGCCGAGTTGAAGTAGTTAGTAGCCATCAGTACTTCCATTTCAGACTCCACTTTGGCTAAGTTAGCGTTAGTCTGCGCCATGAAGTCATCTATTAAACCAAACTGTCGCTTGATATTTTGTTCATTCTTCTTCAGCATATTGTTTTGAAGTTCGACGATTGAAGTTTGGTTCTTTACCAGATCAAGTAAATAGTTTTCATTATTTTGGACAGCTTGTATGTCATCGTGGTATTTATCTGCAAACCGTTGATCTAGGATACCAAAGAGGCTGTTAGCGACATATCCTACTCCATCGATCAGTGATCGTTTCTTACGATTACTTAAGTGCTTGTGAGGAGCTAAGAGTATAGTGTTGTAGTAGTTCAGTATTTCCATTTCGTGGGTAAGCTGTTCTAAAGTTGTCTTGCAGTATCTTGGATCGGTTTTTTGGCACAGTTCGTTCAATCCTTTAAGGTAAGCTTCAATTCGACGTACTCCATCCCAGTAAGTTGTCAAATTATAGTACATAAGTAGTGTCCATTCGTCATGAATCACTTGTACGTTTCCTATTGTGTCGTAGTAAATTGGCCGCTCAAGTTCGAAGTTAGTAATTTGAACGCCAGACGTCATGATTTCGCCATATGACCCAGTTATTAACGTACATACAATTAATAACATTGTGAGAAGTGTGGAAAAACATTTGTTTCCCGTTTTAAGCGTGATTGCAGTTTTTTTTTCAGTTTGACCTTGTATGTCGTTCTCGATAGGAAGTGGTGACAGTTTCACGACTGGACGTTTGATGATACCAGATTGAGTTTTAACCGTGGTCACTCGAACGTAGCCGTCGGAACCGGGGTGCAGTTCAAGCACGCGTCCCATGGCCCACTTTCCTGGAGGCAAATTGTTGTCCTTGATCAAAACTATATCGCCTTCTTGGATGTTCTTCTTTGGTTTGTTCCATTTCCCCCTGATCTGGAGCTGTGTTAGGTAATCCGTCGACCAACTCTTCCAAAATTGGTGCAGCATGTGCTCTGTTAGCTGCCACCGTTGACGTAAATTAACGTTTTTTACATCACAGTACGTTGATATTGGTAGTGACATCGTTGGGCTTCCAGTGAGAAAATGACCAGGTGTCAGGTAGTTTTGAAACTCATCGGGATCTTCAGTGAGTGGACAGAGGGGTCTTGAGTTCATTACGCTTCGAGCATTACTAGATCAAGGTTCGCAAGTAAACTTGATCACCGAGAACGCCGCACAGATGCTACGACTACCAAGGAAACGCCTTAATGCAACTATTACGGGAGTTGGAGCTGCACCTGGTAACTGCAAAGGACGACTTCAGCTTACCTGTAAATCGATTCACTCGGACTACGCATTCGAAACTCAGGCACTCATCTTAAGCAAACTAACAAACAACTTACCCAACTCATCGTTTGAAAAGGCTAACTGGCCACACCTGGAAAACTTGAGACTAGCAGATCCGGAATTCAACGTATCTAGTCCGATAGATCTGCTACTTGGGGCAGACGTATATTCCGACATCATCCTTGACGGAGTCTTGAAAGGCAGTCAACAGTCTCCTGTAGCGCAACAGACGCACTTAGGCTGGATCCTATGCGGCAAACTGAAAACATTTAACTGTCACATAACACTGGTCGACCTAAACGAATTAACTAAATTCTGGGAGAACGAAGACATAACTATTAGCAACCAGGACATGCCCAAGGATAATCGATGTGAAGAATACTACACTAAGACAGTACAACGAGACGCAGATAACAAATACATCGTTAAAATGCCTATGAGCTCTGAGATGCAAAATAAATTAGGTAAATCAAAGTCAATGGCTATTTCGCAATTTCTCCAACTAGAAAAACGCCTGGGAAAGAACAACAAACTTGCAACGATGTACCGGGACTTCATCAGAGAATATAAGCAACTACAGCATATGAAATCCGGCTCGAAGGACCATTTAATGTAGGAGCCAATGGTTGTAGGCACCGTACACTATCACTTAGTTGATGTTGGTTAAGTTGTGGAGTACACAGAAAGAACCGCAAGTTATGTTTAAAGTTATATTGAAATGTAGAAGTTACAATAGTGAAAGTGGTAGCGATTCTTTCTCTTGACAAGTGGTTAGTTCCACAGTTGTTGTCTGACTCGCTCTGCCTAGCGTGAAAAGTTACAATTATAGCGTAATATTAGTGACGCACGACATTCAAGTAGGTTGCTGCGTTTGCAACGTAAATGTACGGTTGATGAGACCGTACAAGCTATAAGTACTTAAGTAACGAAATAATTATTTCCTATGGTATGCTAACAGAAATATTTCTCTCAGCGATCTACTTCATTCCTCTTCATCCTTTTTTTTCGTGTGGTTGGTGCCTAACTTGGAGTCAGAGTTTTTATGGCGCCCTTATTCCTCTGACTTACTGCTGGGGTTGCGGGACTGTTCGAAAGAAATACCGTGGCCCCGGAACGTAAAGGGCGAGGAAGGAACATGGATGGGTTTTAGTCAGTAAAAGTCTGACACTCCCTCCCGCTCCGCCCAGAATGGGAGAAGTCATTACATGATTTCCCATCCAAAAAAAAAGGCCTCTGATTTAGCTTTACATGCCGTCGAGAAATATCTTTCAAGCGTGCTGGTTTCCTCTCGGCGACCGAAAAGCAAATTAAAAGATTATTTTTCACTCTTAGATAAGTATAATTTCATGCATTGAGAAGACATTGAGTTACCAAGGCAATAACTTAACGCCTCTAAAAATTAAACAATTCCAAAACTAGTTAAAATATATCTCCGAGTCTTTTCCACTTTTTTTTTCCATCTTTCGCCTCTAACAACAATACTTCACAGCAGTTCGCTAACAATACAATTAACCCATATCTTGCCCGCTGCTCTATTGTCACGACGCACGCAAAGGGATGCATACCGTGCGGCTTGCGCACACGCAGGCCCTGACCACGTGAGCGCTTTATTTACGTTCCTCGAGTTCGTGATAGTATTTTAGTTGTTCGGAAGTGTGGGCGAATTTGTACGGGTACTACTGAGTTCACTGACGGTCTGTCAGTTTTCACACTTATGCCCCAAGTAATAAGATTGAAAAGTGCTCGATGGATCAAATATCTTAAAACGATGGCTATTTCAGACTGAACACGAGAGGCGAAGGACAAGCTGTTGTGTCGAAGAGGCCTATGTTTTTATTAAAATTATTTGTGACTAGCTTCTGCCAGCGGCTTCGCCCGCGTGAAGTTTGATAATTGTCCCATGGGATCTTCTACCGGGATAAAAAGTACCCTATGTGTTAATCCAGGTTATAAACTATCCTTGTGCAAAATTTCATCCAAATCCGTTCAGTAGATTTTGCGTGAAAGAGTAACAAACATACATCCATCCTCACAAACTTTCGCATTTATAATATTAGTAGGAAGTAGGATAGCAATTGCATTCGGTTAAAAATAATACTGTGGTTGGCGAGCTTTCTCAGACACCATTAAAAAGTGCACGACTACATTTAAATGTTTAATTACACATGGCCTTTTGATCGACGTAAGGCTGATTGTAAGGACAAATTAAAAAACAATCTAGCATTTTCCTAGTCATTTCCCCAATATCCCTACTTCAAACACTACAACAACACACCACAAATGACAGCCCGCATAGTCTATGGAATGTCATTGTGACAACACTGACAACGCGTGTCTTGCGCGGGCGCACATATCTATGACAACGTGATTGTTTTATTGACGCCTCTGCCGCTTGAATAATTATAGCCCATAATGGGGTAACGAATAGCATTGTTTTGGTAAATAATAGTTATGACAGGCATAAAGCTATGGAGTGATAAGAATATTCCTATTGTATGGTAAGTGGTGTGAGTGAAAATCTAATTGGAAAGGGTAATTTTCTTTATTGGAAAATCATAGCTGAGAAACTGAATTAATTTATTATTGTACAGTGGATTGTTTTAGTGCATAAGTTCTTCTTTATTCCTTGGGAGTCACACATTTTATCTTTATTATCTTCTACTAAATCGTAAAATAAAAGTTTAGTCTAAAGTCTAAATGATCACTATAGATTTAAAACTATGTATTGAAAAGAGCGTTAAAACAATTTCACTAAAATGATTCTCTATCTGTGTATCTAAAAAGTCTTCAATGCCCATCCAAAAGAAAACCAGCATAAAACTTTAAAAGTGCACTGGAATGTCCCCAATCAAGCACAAATTAATATGAAGCATCACTCTTCACCAAACAAGACAACATAGACCCTTCCTACCACGCAATAACGACCCTAAATCCTTTAAACTAAGTCAACAGTAAGTACCCTGGCGTGTGTTGTCCACACTTCAAACACTCACACACATACTCACACACATACACACAGACACACACACACACATATGTGTGTTATATTATACTATTGTACCCCTGATATACAAAGTTCCATTTTGTAACCCTACCCCAAAGGAGACGCGGCAAAAAGCGACCACTTTTTTTAAAAAGCATCGCTGCACGTGGTCGGGTTGTGGTCGAAGGAGATTTTTTTTCTTTTTAACGAAAGTATTACGTTGTGAAATTCTTCAGTAGAGTGGAGGGTATCGGTTACCCTTTAGGTTTTAGTTGAACTGGATTTTATTTACTTACTTTAGTCTTAGTTACGTATTTTGTTTTTGTTAAGATTGTATTGTTAATCTAATATTTTATCTTTGAATACGGAAAACAAGGAGGATTCAATTATAGAATTGACATTGAGAAAAAATATACGAAATAAGAAAATGTATTTCTTTTCGTTCATTAGATTTTTCCCACAACACTAATTAGTCCAACTGGAAAGAAAACATATTTTCCAATATTCTCGTTGGACTCATATTTATGATTACTGTTAAATCTCATCGGTTCTTATAGGAATATCGTTTTAATGACGCGAAATCAGAAAATTATTAATAAAGGGCCCGTAATATAAAATTAAGGAAAGGCCGTAAAAAATAAGTTACTGGATCACTATATTTTGATAATTAGATAATCATAAAACAAAGTGTATCACATTTTTAGTATCAAAGGTGCATAAAATTTTAGGTTTGAGTAAATAAAATCCTTTTAAACTTGATGTTATTTTACGCAGTAATTTCCGTAATTTACACCCTTATCAAAGCCTGGCTTTTATCAGTAATATTATTTAAAAGTGGCATCAAACGAGTCTAATATAATGTATTAACACATATTTCCCAACTTTTCCTGACAAATATTTTGTGTAGAAATTTGTCGATAGAAATTTTAAACTGTGTGCAAAAGTTTCAAACTGGATCACTGATCAGACACCGTTTCAAGTTTTCACGGTTTATAACTAATTTATGCTATCAATTACGGGATATATAAATATATATATATATTCACCTTTTTGAGCCCTCGGTATTGTGGTTTAGTGTGTTTTCCCATGACTAAAGTGTCGAGTTCCAGTAGTGCGCGTAGCAAAAGGGTAGACCGATTTGTCTGCATCTATCAATTTATGTACTATCCACCCGCTTCTCCAGTCATGCCGCGATCATGGCGCTTGCAACAGCGTCGAAATATCAGAAACTCAAAATAATGAATAATCACGGAAGATATCCCGTAAGTGACAGTATAAATTTCGATCCCTGATATTTAAAGAATATTTAAAACTGTTATCGCATCTGTTTGCAATTTTCAAGTTAAAAGAACCCATTAGAATACCTCATGTACGCAATAACGCACTTTAAGCAGACTACCATGTCGCTTTTATCGATTAAAAATAATTTTATCAACACCAAATAAATATTTAGTTTTATTAACCATTAAATAAGTTTAAATAAAGTTGTTATTGCAGTTTGCTATACTTTTAAGTGATATTCTGATTGTTTTTCTCTTAGTATATTAAAGTGTGGCAATTAAAAAATGGCATTAAATTTTTACATTTCAATTTAAGAACATTCTGTTTCATTTTAATTTCAGTGACGGCACTAAAACATGGACGAGTTTAACGCTAGTCTCGTTAAAAATGTATTTAGTGCAAAACTTTGCACTTTTATTAGTGTTATTAAAACAGGTTAATAATTTTAATAAAATACGATAATTATCGGTATTTAATGTTTGCTTACGAACTCGTGTTATTACAAAAATGAGAATATCTTCAACCGTGCTTGTTATTTTTAATGGCATCTCGATGGCCAACCTATGATGCTGGATTCAGCTTAACCAAATAATCCGGTAGGTGTTCTGCGTGGAAGGTCTTCAGCTCCATCCGTTCTTGAATATAAAACGAGAGTTTTACAGCTAGTTTTAAAAGTATTTAGAATACTCGAACTATGTTGAGAGTTCAAAAAGTTCATTTTACAAAATCTTATTAGACTTTTCAGAAAAGCCTGGTAACTTGGAAAAATCTGATTGTAACGTAAATACCATATAACATCACACCCATTAGCTCTGAAGGGGCAGGCAGAGATGTATAACTGTACACCAACATTTCACCAGTAATAGGGGGTTTGCCCATTGCCATTAACCGGGCACAATTCCAGTATTCATAGCTGCTTCTCCAAAATTCCTGGTGAAGAAACGCAATAAGTTGGTCACAACTTCATACTCAGCGATTGCTATTTCGACCACTAGACCAATGCAACGAAACCTAATCGTACATACCTACTCTTCTTTAAATTGAGCGCTATTATTTTACTTTTATTTTTTCGGATGGGAAATCATCAAATAACTTCTCCCACTCTGGGCGGAGCGGGAGGGAGTGTTAAATTTTTACTGACTAAAACCCATCCATATCCCTTCCTCGCCCTTTATGTTCCGTGGCCACGGTGTCTCTTTCGAACAGTCCCACTGCCCCGGCAGGCTTCAAATTGAGCGCTAGAATACACTTTTCAATTGACAAACATTTTTAAAAACAGGCATAATTAAATATTTATAAACATGTATCAAAAATCACATAACATAATAACCGTTTACATTTTAATGTTTCATACTTGAAATATCTTCTTAACAATATTAAAAAACAACACTATTACAATAAAAAAACAAACAAATCTAAAACAAGAAAATATCAAACAACGGATTCCGTAATAAAACGACACCCATTAAAGTTAAGTTGCGTGATTTTAAAAAGTATCCTATTACAAAATGTTCTTTAAACAATATAATTTGCATATTATATGCATAATATCCGGACAATCGGTTTAAAGATTATATCAAATTATTAATAAAATAATCGGTAGCGTTTCAAACGCGCGATCTGTTATGTAAAATGGGTATTAAAATAGATAACTATCTTGTAGAAAATATTTTTTGGTGTTTCGTATCCAGTAGAATGTGTTGGAACCTGAATTGTATTGTAAATGGTTGAATTATACATTTCGTTGTAATTATGTATGTTTTTCATTAACTGAGATAGTTGTAAGTAACTCACAAAGGAATATTACAACAAAAGGTAAAGAATTGAAGTGGAAAACAACTTTACTTTCGGAAGCCGTGGGCAGAAACGTCAATGAAACAAACAACAGGCAACAGTAATCGAATCCTGAACTCTTTTAAAGTTAATCACTTGTTGCATACTTAATTTTCAAAGTCTTAAGTCAAAATCATCAAACAAAAATTCAACCAAAAAAAAAACTAATATTGAAATAACTTTACGCAAAACAATGTAAGCAGGGGCACAGTTGGCGCCATACTAAATTACAATGATAACTTACGTTTGAAACTAAAACAGTCATGCAAGATAAACATTAATTCAAACTAGAACACGTCATTATCTTAGTGAAGGTCTACGAGATTTGGGTGCTACGAAAGTGCTACGACTTCGTAGCACGCGTAGACGCAAAACATTTTTTTTCAAGCTTTTTATTTTTTTGTTTTGCTGATTAGTTTTCCTTATTTGAAATTTGCTACTGTAAAACTGTTAAGGTTTGTATTGCGGCTCAGTAGTAGTCTATTTAAACATTGACAACATTTTGCTACCAAAAAGTTTGTATTTTCAAAACACCCAAACTTTTTCTATAACTTCTTCGAAGTATAAGTCTGGTTTCTAAACAAGACAATATCGAACGTGCCCATTTAACCGTCACACACAATAAACGCTACCTTTAACGGTCTTTCCATTCACACGGCGCGGACTTGATTCTGTTCAACTGCGTACAGACATGCGATTTGTATGAAACATTGTTGTTTGTACTGAGAACTGTTGAAGTGTTAAAGAACTTGAGTCTGAGACTGTAGACTGTTAAGTATCAAGATCTATAAGTCATACTATTGGGTCTGTAAGAACAAAAATGACACAGGCAACAACAGTTTCATAGTCTCTAAGTTTTCAGAATTTCCTTTAATTTAGTGTTGAACTTAAAACAACTGCTGAAAATTCCATAGTAACATACATAAGACAAAACAGGTTTACTTATTTGTGTACTCGCAGGTTAATAATGCCACTTCACGTGTATTTGATGCCTAAAACAACAGTTGGAAGCAAGCATTCCTTAAGCTTAATTTATCTGAACCTTACTTTAGCTACGAAGGTTTTTAGGACATGAAGGACCGACACAGCCTATATCCTGTATCCGGACACGGAAGTCAGACATATGCTGACCTAGGCAGCCTTAGTATGAGAACTATATGCATACGTCACTAAAACTTTGGCCATTCCAAATTGTAAAAATAGAGTACATCGGTAGTAGAATCTTGTGAGACAATTATCGAACGTTACGCGGGTGAAATGGCCGTTAAAAGCTAGTTTGAAATATGCTTTGAGTTTGAGCTCGTAAGGCAACTGTCAAGCTCGTAAGAAAACTCAAAAATATTATAATACATATAAACATTATTATAATTTAGCCGTCGCTCGCTCAACTGACCGGAGGAAATGATTTATCAGTGCTGTGTACGTGATTTGCGAGCGCGGGCGCATGCGATTTAATCACAGGAAGCAACACCGGCGTGCCGTGATAAATCTGCAGGAACTTATCTATCCGATGGCCAGCTGCGGCCCGTGATTCATAATGCAGCGATACTGCTGTTTATTTTGCTAGGAACCGCCTTAGGTGACGGCTAGCTAGACTAGTATACTACTATTACCTCTCCGAGACACCGGCCTCTTTGTACGTCTTGTTTTATTATCCAACAACAGATTTATAGCTAGAAAACTAATGACAAATTAATTCAATGGCCATTTTAATTCTTTTTTCGCTGCGTGTCTTCAAACTTTCCTTATATGGCACAGTTTATGCAGTCATATATTATGAAAATGGCGCGACATTCACAACCAAGACGAACGAGAATACTGATTTATTCACAGCGCTATCGGACACGAAATCTAAAATAACTACATGTCATTATGGTGAAGAAAAACAAAATATATCAACTCATTTTGAAGAGAGCCCCATATCAGAGCAAGTTAGTCATCAATAAAGCTTTACGAGCACAATCTTCTCGTACTCTGTAACTATTCCAAGTCGCGGCACGTCAAAGCCTCTATTCGTAGAAGTTGTTCGTAAAAACCAGTCTGTAGGCGCGCGCTACCGCTCGCGTGCTGCGCGCGCGTCGCCCCGCTCCCGGCGCACGCGCATGCGCGGCGCGCGCTCGCGGGCCCTACTATATAAACCCCTCGCCCTTCCTGATTCAATCATTCCCTGCTGACGCATCGTGCGCGCATGACGCTCTGTATCTTATTATAGTCGCCCTGTAAATACGTAGTCGTAACTTGTTTAGTCTAAGTTCGTAGTATAACAGTAGTAAATAAATAGTTAACATGTGTTTGGCTAAGGATGACACGCAATCCCCGCAAAAGGAGGTCCCGTCACCTCGCTCGCCTTGGGCGAAGCTTTTAAGCCGTCAGGTAAGTTTCCAGATTCAACCGTCTCTGACTTAATCACTTGCAACAACTTGTCCCTCTCTGAGCCCTCCCTCAACGCACGACTTGTTGTTGAGTAGCATGTTAACTCATTTTGTTTTCTTTGTTTACAGAGCTCCAAGCCCCGGCTTTCCCGCAAGGTGACGACCTCTACGCGGGTTAATCTTAACAAGTGCTGGTCCAAGTTGGGAGAGTTGATCTCCAACTCGGGCCCCCGCACTGACCTACCATCGCAAAAGACTGCATACCCCGAGGAACCTGTTCTTATACCTTTCTCGGATTTCTTCATGCCCTTGGACCCGGTGAAACCGGTGCCGGTCGAGGAGAACGACAACGCTGAGAACCAGAACATCGCGAACAACCGCTTCGAGCTCATCAACGAGGATCTGGAGATCAGCGAGAACCTGGCCAACGAAGTGCGAGAGATCTGCTACTCGGCCACTAAAAACTGCTTCGTATGTAAACTTTGTTATTAGTTACTTTTAAAACTTCGCTTCAGTTCTTCCCTTCGGTTCTAAAATGCAGTGAAAAAAACAAAATCGCGTCTTCCAACAGTTAGTTTTAAACGTGCTCGGTAGCACAGATCCAACGTCTTCCATTAGACTTAGTGATGTGATTGGTGCGACGCCTCTGCCTGTGATGTAGCCATATGTTTGTGATCTCTAGTAGATAGTAGATAGGCGTTGTCCATCCTTTTAATTAGTGTTGTAACAGTAAATTGTCACAAGTTTTGGTAGACAGCTTTAATTGAACTGCACTGTATAATTATCATTGCACCAATCTCTGGCTATCCACTGAACTTCTAATGCGTAACAAGTCTGCTTTTGTTTCTCTGACTTAATCCAACGTCTTCCAGTAGTGTTAAGTTTTTGCCTGTGATACAGAGTTTATATAACGATTGAAAGCTTTAATTAGATGTAAGTAGAGTTTATTATTGTATAAGAAAAGTTTATTAGTGTCTAAGTTCTAGATTTGTTCGCTAAGTGTTCTTGAACATCACTTAATATTGTGTAGGTAACTTTAGATTATTTTTCATGTGATATTTGCAACACTAAGTGAACTTTATTAGTTAATAGACGTATTGATATGAACGTAACATATCAGAAGAATGAAGCTTTAATAGTTTGTAAGAGTTTTAGGTTAAGTAATCACTTGAACTTCCATTTTTTATTTCATTGTGTAATGTTTAGATCATTTCGTTTTTTTTCTAAATTTTCTTTTTATCATTTGTAAGTTTCGCAGAAGTGGGCCGAGCGTGCCAATCTTAATTAATTTAGTTTTAATTTTTGACTTACTAAGTACTCCTTAACTTGATAAGTTTTAGTTAAGTTACTTTTTTATAATTTGTTTGATGAATTCTTCCATTTGTGTCAATTGTTTAAGGTGACTTTTTTTCTCTTATCATTTACTCTTTATCATTATAACTATTTTAAGTAATTAATTTAGATAAGCACTCGTATCTTAGACTGATAATGTTAAGAATTCAAGACTTTCGTTTGATCTCCGATTCTTAATAAACATAAATGTAATAAATTACACATGATTCTTATTTAATTACCCTTTAACCGAAACACATACATCGTAAAACGATGTTTAAATGAACACACATAAAAACAAGTGCGAAACACGTGCTTAACACAGCTATTAATTTTATAAAACCACATATGAAAATAAATAAAGTAATTAAACAAGTTTGATTGCTCACAACACTCACTTAAAATAAAAACTACAACTATACTAAGTTTATTCAACAACAGTTATCGATTACTTTTGAAGATTAATTTGCGCGGGAAGGTAAGCAAAGTTCCCGCGCTTTGCAGCAGAAAAACAATCAATCACGAAGCTAAATCGTACTACGATCAAAGCAGCCTATATACAGAATCAATTGTCTTTTGTTTTTCATTAATGAGCAACGCTGCCACATTATTCTCCCAATTGACTCTTGTCTGACTATATTGACTATAGGTATTGACAATTACTCGTCATATCATCAGACACCTCATTTCTTGACATTTCATCTTTCACACTTTCGTCGTTTAATGAGCAAAGTATGTTTTTTCAAATAATATAAAGTAAAATCTCAGAACACTACAACACATAGTCTTGTTTGTCCGAAATTGTTGAACACAACGATTGCATTTAAACATACCTCTTTGCATGTTTGCATTCTTCGAAACGAAATATCCGTAATAAACAATTTAAAAACTTCAATGTTTTTAAGAAGTTCTTTTAGACAACAGGAACACATGCTTGTGCAACCTAATGAAGAAAGGCAAGGCAATGATGATTTCATAAAGTTTTTGACCAATGTAATTTCACAAATAACTGATAATTGATCATCGCCAATACGACGGTCCGACCAAGTAAAAGAGACTATGTCCTCGAGCAAATTTCAGCAGCTGCAGGTGGTGATGGCAACTTCGGAGTACATGGAGGCAGATTGTCAGTTTAAAGTGACCAAGATCCTCAGAAATAAGGGATCGAACTGGCCTGGTCATACGCAGAATGGGATACCTATCCTTAATATTTTGCTAAATAACTAAACCTCCAAAGGCTATGTTGTGTAAACGTGCAATACTTTACTGGTTCACGTAATTACGGACCGTGTTGTTCGACCCACGTGTTAAGTTTCGAGGCGGGAATGAAAAGGTCAAATTTGTTGTTCACAATCTATGACAGTTTTTAAATTTATGAATCAATTTAACTTAAACACGCTTTCATTACGGTTTGAGATACTTTATGCATTTAAAAGCTTGCGCAAGAGTTCCATATTTGCGCGCGAAACTTTATGATGAGAAACGTCAGTATAGGTTACAATGATACAAATATTAAGTTTTAATAAAAAAAAAATAGAAGATAGTATAAAGGGTGTAAAACACCTCTTAACGAAGCTGAAAGGCACTTGTTCTCCCAGTCATTGCGATCTTTTTTTGTTGTACACCATACCTGGAAACCTTCTAGTTACGGAGATATTGTGGGTCAATGTTCCAACTTTTTAACAAGTTTTTTTTATAAATACAAGTTTTTATTGTAATACTTATACTTAAAAGTTCTCCACGAACCCCGTACTATTCAATCCATCTATCAGCACAATGTTTTGAGTGCGTTACATTGAGCTATACCACAAAATGTGATTGTTCACCCAAAAAAAAGCACTCGTTTCCCAGCAATTATTTTTACGTAAAGTTACTTTACGTTTGATGTACAGAATGCTTGGTTGACGGCTTCGTAATGAGGTGGTTTACACCTTGTATACAGTGGTATACATACACATCTATAACATGATACCTGTAATGTACGAAGGGTTAGGCAGAGATGAACCCAATAGTACACCAACATTTCGCCAGTTTTGTTTAAGTCCAATCATAGGGGCCAGCTTATCGCCATCAACCGGGCATTATAGAAAAAATCCTGACGGAAAACCCAATAACTATTTGCCTGACCAAGTAATCGAAACTAGGACTTCACGCTCAGCTGTCGCAAAACTTACTGGTAGAGAGTTAGTAAACATACGTGTAAAAATTGTAGAGATAATCTTCTAAATTGAATGAATTCGAGACCAATTTTCCAGAAAAACTTTTAAAAAAATATCAAAATACTAGCTTCTGCCAGCGGCTTCGCCCGCGTGAAGTTTCATAATTGACCCATGGGATGTACTACCGGGATAAAAAGTACCCTATGTGTTAATCCAGGTTGTAAACCATCTGTGTGCAAAATTTCATCCAAATCCGTTCAGTAGTTTTTGCGTGAAAGAGTAACAAACATACATCCATCCTCACAAACTTTCGCATTTATAATATTAGTAGGAAGTAGGATTTAAAGAATCTCAAAGCTTTTCTCGTACTGGCTTTAGCCCCAGTCAGTAAGGTTCAAAAATGATCATAAAAATGATTCAACACTCATATCATTTATAACTTACAAACTCCACACGCTAACCTTATCCATTAGTATTGATGCAACATGATACGAGCACCGACTTGTATCAACAGGTCGCGACAAGTCCTGGAGTCAACGCCTACACATCATACCTGCTACCTACAACAAGTAGGTTCTGAAAAAAAAAAGTAACATTGTGAGACGCCTGACACATTCAATATCTTTTTAACCGACTTCTAAAAAAGGAGGAGGTTCTCAATTCGGATGTTTCTATTTTTTTTTTTTTTTTTTTTTTTTATGTTTGTTCGGGCATAACTCCGTCGCTTGCCAACCGATTTGGAAAATTCTTTTTTTGTTGGAAAGGGTATTCTTTCCAAATGGTCCCATAGCCACCAAATCAGGATCTGATGATGGAATCTTGGCGAAATCGAGGGAACTCTTCAAATTTTATATGAAAACGTGTTGCGATTTTGGTATTTTCTACAACAAGTGAAGCATTTGCGTTTGATAAGAACCATTCTAATACCATCAGAACTAATGATGAAGCCAAGAGTCACGGAACTCCATAATGAGACAATGTACCATAGTCATGTTTGGGCTTGTTGTAATTGTAACGGTATGCACTTTCCATGTATCAAGCACATGTGAACCACTAAAAAGTTGAAAATAAAAACTTTTTTGCAAAAAATAAAACCGACTTCAAAAAAAACAAAAAAGTGAAAAATAACTTTAGCTTCTGAAGTCGGTGACAAAAAAACTAAAGCAATCAAACAAAGGTCACCGACTTCAGAAGCTAAAGTTATTTTTCACTTTTTTGTTTTTTTTTGAAGTCGGTTTTATTTTTTGCAAAAAAGTTTTTTATAAATCCAATTATGCCATGAAACTTGTTCTTTGAGCAAAGGCTAGGTAAATTGTAAAAGAAGTATGAAAAAAAGGTTTGAGATTTATATGGAGACTAATAAGGAACACTGATCTAGGGGCATGGCAGTGACCCCGCCAAGATGGTCTAAAAAAGAAAAAGGCGCAGAATTTTCTTTCAAATACACTCTCATTTGAAATCAACCATTACTTATTTGCTGCTGGCCAGTCCACATCGCTACTCATCATCAATCTTATTGAACAATTGACCTAAACTTTTCTCTCCTGCAATAAGCCATTTTATATTAGTCTAGTAATCTTTGAACAAAGTTGAGATTGTCCATCTAGCGAGACTATGGTTATTATGTCCATAAAGTTAAAAGTCAGAGGCTCATGGGCGCCATAAAAATTCAGTCACCAGGTTAGGTAATAGCCACACAATAAAGAAAGAAA
The DNA here is from genome assembly GCA_916618015.1 of Xestia c-nigrum. Lineage (NCBI taxonomy): Eukaryota > Metazoa > Arthropoda > Insecta > Lepidoptera > Noctuidae > Xestia > Xestia c-nigrum. Next base: position 16,735,164 of record OU745261.1, on the reverse strand, counting down.
ATGAAAACATGCAATTTCCCGCACAGAAAACTACAACCGCGACCGTTGAAAATTCACACAAGAAAGGCATCACATTAAAGAACCAATTTCCCTCATTTACCTTCACAGTCCATTCCAATTTCCGTCAAGTGGCTCCTTTATATAACAAGGAGAAAACTAGATATTGTTAGAATTATTCACTACAATTCCTACAGGAATTGTAGTGAATAATTCTAACAATTCACGTTTGTTACAACAAACGTAACTAAAGTAGACTAAACTTAATGAGAAGGGTCAATATCCTGAACGCACCATTGTAAACCTAGTTTATGTTACCTAGTTAAGAACAACTGTACCGTTTAGCATATTAGCCATGTCTTGCTAGACATGCTATGCGTAGCAACCTAAATAATTTAAAAGCTAGATTTTGTCTCTGTGAAAGGCAGTGAGCGCCATAAACCACGTTAGATAACTTCTACGTCAGATGTGTTTTTAGCAAGTATCTTCCATATTTTAGCATTGGAAATTTACAATGACATCACTCAAATTATAAAACAAAGTCCCCTATCGCGTCTGTCTGTTTGTCTGTTCGCGATAAACTGAAAAACTTCTGAATGGATTTTTTTGCGGTTTTCACCAATAGATAGAATGATTCATGAGGAAAGTGTCAAGGTTTTATTTAAATTGATTGAATTATGACTATAATTGTTGGAATTGTCGGATAAAGTCAGGCGACCTTTCTTTCTCTACTCTACTCGTGCGACGCCGAAGCGGTTTGGTAGTAGTATCTAAATAAAAGATTTCCATCCTCCAGATATGAATAAAAAGACGGTTTTTTAAATTACCCCTTTTTTATTTATATTCTGTACAAATGGTGCCTATACCACCACCACCTTAGATAAAATTGTCTTTGATTAAATTAGTCCCATGATCGTTTCTCAGTGGAACATATTTTCTTTTAACCCCAGATAAAACTTAAAATAATGGCCAAAATACATTTCAAAGTAATAACGATGAAGATACCTATCTTTATTGACAGTCATTTAAATCACTAGTTTGGAACTTTGGACGAAACTAGGGTTACCTTCCATCCAGGCGTCTTCGGTTTTTTCGGCCTTGGTTCGGACTTTATAGGGCCTTGTCATTTGTCTGGATAATCGCTCGATCTTTGCCCGGAGATGGACAAAGATCGTCACTCACTGGACGCCTGACGCGTGACGGAGAGAATCGCCGTCGAGTTAGACCGCGGCAAAGGAGGTGTGACGATCTGATCTTGTTTGCGGGGCGAACAACAGATATTGTACAAGATAGAGAGGTTTGGAAGGAAAAAGGGGAGACATTTGCCCAGCAGTGGGACACACTGTCTCAGTTATCATGCAGTAGGGTTTTTCTTCTTTATCTTGTGGTTAGTACCTAACCTGGTGTTAGAGTTTATATGCCGCCCGTGGGCCTCTGACTTGGCTACATGCCGTGAAGAATTATCTCTCGGGCATACTGGTTTCCTCACGATGTTTTCCTTCACCTAAGCAAATGATAAAGGGTGGGAGGTCGAAAAGGGTAAACTATAACTGAATAAGGACAGATTTACAAAGGAATATAGCTGGACGTTTTTTTCATAACTCAGGCTGTTTCTCAGGGTTGCGGGCCTGTTCGAGGTTGCGGGCCTGTTCGAAAGAGATACCGCGGCCCCGGAACGTAAAAGGCGAGGAAGGAACATGGATGGTTTTTAGTCAGTAAGAGTCTGACACTCCCTCCCGCTCCGCCCAGAGTGGGGGGGGGGGTCATTTGATGATTTCCCATCCTTAAAAAAAAAAAAAAAAAAAAGGCTGTTTCTCAGGCCTTTTTAAATTACAAAATGGTTACCCTAGAAGAGACTTATCTCCATGACAACCCTGACTTATTTCCATTCGCCATACTCATAAAAAACAACGACGGTCATCAAGTTTTACAACCAAATAATTATGTTATTTAAAGCCCATTTACTTATCTTTTACATGGGAGTTTTATTTTATTGATGTTCATTAATATTATACTTATTTGGTTGATTTGAGAGGCATTGGTTACAGGTGATAAAATAGAGAAGAAGATTTTTTCGAACTAGAGAATTGTATTAAGTAGGTATTATATATTTCGGAAAAGTGACACTTAAGAACATTTTTTATCTTAAACAAAACTTGTTTGTATTGATATCAGGTATCGACTAATATAATTGTTATAGTTGTGGCCGCAGCTTTGAAAAATATTTAAAATTCGAAAAATGATTTCCCATCCTTAAAAAAAAGGCCGGTCATAAAATTCAAACCTCTTTGAATATTGTGGGCCGCCTTAGCGCATCGTCCAGGGATTTAAAGTAAATCAAAAATCGGTGGGAAATATAAAAATAAAATCATTCGTGAAGGGGAATATCAATTTTTTCTCACCGTCATCTCCCGAACGAGTAAAACAAGCTTGACCACCCCTAAATCTTTGAATAAAACTTGTTGAAAGATTCTGTGCCTAATAACGTTGTTTTAAAACAGGGGTGTCCGACAATAGCACAACAGCTGGGGTGAGCATTCACTCATTCACTCTTTTATTCATTCATTCACTCGGTGGGAAAGGTCAGACACAGTGAGAAAGGTCATGACCTCTATACTGTGTCGACTCGTGGCTCATTTTGCACAATTCAAAGGGTTTAGAAATAATATATTGTTATATTGTTCGTTTTCTTTATATGGGGTCTTATTATTTGATCCATAAAGTGCAATGAATTCTTGTATGACAATTATAATAATTATATCAATGTTATAATATCCTAAGGATTAGGTACTTGACTTACATACATTGAAATGTACAGTAATGCACGGGCGAACCAGCTATTTGGTTTACATTTTACAAAGTAATTTGTGGGTTTAACTGTAAACCAAATAGCTTGTTCGATCATACGAGTACCTACGAGTAGTTCTGTCGTTTATCAAGTGAAACACGATTTGTTGGCGATATTCGTTAGACTCATGTGATTCCTATTTATTTTACACTAGCTTCTGCCAGCGGCTTCGCCCGCGTGAAGTTTGAAATTATCCCACGGGATCTTTTTACCGGGATAAAAAGTATCCTATGTGTTAATCCAGGTAATTAACTATCTGTGTGCTAAATTTGATCCAAATCCGTTCAGTAGTTTTTGCGTGAAAGAGTAACAAACATCCATACATCACATTCGCATTTATAATATTAGTAGGATTAGCAGAGGTCACGCGGTTTCACCCGCGTAGTACCCGTTCCCATGGGAGTACGGAGATAAAATATGTTACTCAGGGTGAATGTAGCTTTCCAATGGTGAAAGAATTTTTGAAATCGGCACAGTAGTTTTTGAGTCTATTCATTACAAACATACACACAGCACACAAAAATACAATTGTTTCCTCTTTATAATATTAATAATATAGTGTAGATAATACAAGCGCAACAATTTATCTATAACTTTACATCGTTTAATATTTCAATATTTACATCGTTTAATCCTACTTCCTACTTAATATTATAAATGCGAAAGTTTGTAAGTATGGATGTATGGATGTTTGTTACTCTTTCACGCAAAAACTACTGAACGGATTTGGATGAAATTTTGCACACAGATGGTTTATAACCTGGATTATCACATAGGATACTTTTTATCCCGGTAGTAAGATCCCATGGGACAATTTTGAAACTTCACGCGGGCGAAGCCGCTGGCAGAAGCTAGTATTTCAATATTAGTATACTGTTGGTATTTATTTGGCGAAATGTTAATTAAATAAATATTAAGATTAAGCATGCGTGACGTGGATTAACAGCGCTGTTCTTAATAACCGCTTTCCATTTTTAACCTCATTTCGGATATCAGATCAAATAAAACCAGAATCAGATAAATTCATGTTAGTATAACACCGTGTGATCTTCACCGCTCATTAGGTATTATGAAATGAAACGAATCTGTTGTTGAAAAAAAAAGTAAAAATAATATGCACTCTAGTTTACAAGGCAATGAAACATGTTTGACCGTGCTGAAAATTGCAATTTTCGATAAAGGAAATGCAACTTTGCCAACATTGTAATAGAGTCTGAAAAAGAAAAAAGTAACAAAACGTTGACTAGTTGTTTCACTTTCAAAGTGAAGGCTCGAGAACATATTCGCAAGAAGTTATAGCAGATTCGTCTCAAAACTAATTTATTGTAGTTTTTCTTGTTTATCTCTCTTAACTTTATATATTTTGCTATATTTATGTATTTATTTTATTATATATTTTAGTATATAATTTCTAGTCTTATTTTCGGTTATTGCACCTACTGTGTATTATCTGTGCATCACCCTAAGGAAGACTGGTAGAAAATGTCTAAGGCATTTAGTCCGCCTTTGTACAGTTTTAATTGTGCATAAAGTTTTAATAAATAAATAAATAAAAACGAACACACAGACGTGTACTCTGAGAACGCTTATTTAAAACATACGCTGTGCGATAAATATTAACTTTCGGCTTTACCAATACCTACTAATTGGTAAAAAGTAATATTGATTATGATCTTCTCTTCGACCAACTGTGCAAAGAAACTTTTAATCAACATCATGATACCGACATCGATATTATAACCGAAATCCAAACTTATCAACCATCTTAATTAGTCCCTTAATTGCAATCCTTTTAAAACAAGAATTTTTCTTAACATAAGTTACAACCGCCATCTTTTCCGAATGACAATTATTCCCAATTAATATTACTTAAAAAAACAATATTACCTACTAAATATTTTTAAAATAAGAAGAATCTTTCGCAATAAAATAAAATGCGTTTTCTTGTACCATCATCACGTTATGCATTATTTTAAATAATTATACAAAAATCTTTAAAAAGGTTTTCGTCATAAAATTTTAAGTTGCATTTAAATGGTATATTTCAGAAATAAATTGGTTCTGCTGGCTAATTTCTTTGTTAATTATTTCGTATTAAAATTGTCGTAAAATTCTTGGTTAGGCCTCATGTACGTTTATCCTGTACTTAAATTGATGTGGCGCCTGCGTTTAAAGTGATAACCAGGGTTTGGCCACGGTTGTAATGAGAAACACTAATTATTACCTCGTACTTAATCATGCGTTTTGTTCTGCCAGAGAATTTTAATTTATGAAGCGCAAAATTGTTTTTATTTTCGGAAATAAATCTTCATAAATAAATATTTAGTTTCAAGTATGAGGACTAGCTACATCTTGCGTTATTAATTAGTTTCTTACTTTAATATTGTGAAAGCTGGCTTCTTAACTTCCAAATTACATAAATCCAGACAAAGGCAGCGTATTTAGAAAGTACACATACAGATCAAAGTGAGAAGAGTGAGAGCATATTTAGACAAAGTTTTACATTTGATTTAAAACCACACAAACCACAATACCCACCTAACGCCTAGATCAGGCAAGTATCACAAACCGCGGCGGGCTAAAGCGGGCCATTTTTTGACTATCCACTATGACGTCATAACGCAGTATTTAGTTATTTATTATTATAAGCCTATATCGTGCCACAGCAGGACAAAGATCTCCCTTCCCTCCTTCCACATTTCTTGATCTTGTGCGATTGTAGGCCAATCCTTTGCGAAAGAGTCTAGCCCATCCCGCCACCTCCTTCTGGGTCTGCCGCGTTGTCGTTTCTTGCTATTTGGTATCCACTGAGTGGTAATTTTTGCCCATTGCTCCTCCGACATGCGGCAGATGTGACCAGCCCAGTTTCACTTCAGCCTAGCAGCTGTCATGCCAACATCAGCTATTTGGGTTTTGGAGCGAAGTATAGAGTTTCTGACGCGGTCTGTAAGTTTGACACCCAGTATGCTTCACTCCGTAGCTCGTTGGCAGACCCCAAGTGCGGACTTCTGACGATTTGTAAGTGACCACGTCTGCGCTCCATAGGTGAGGGTGGGGAGAATGCACATGTCCAGCTTTCGCTTAAGAGGGAGAGGGAGAGATCCCTTCATAAGATCAAAATCAAATCAAATCAAAAATCGTTAATTTCTTAAACAAGTCTTTTACAACAAAAATAGTGATTGGAGCCTCCCTTTAAGCAAGAAATGCCTGTATTGAGAGACTCCGCTCTTTCAAACCAAGTATTTATACTAATTATTATTTTTCTATTATCCTAGATGTTTCATCGACCAGTAGCTCTTCCAGGCGTTCTCGGTGCGTCGAGCAACTTCTTTCTTATCTTGCCTGGAAAGAGACTATCTGGCCGAGGTATATGTACTCATGGACATATTCAAAGTATTTAGTTACTCTACAAAAAAGTAACCATAGAAAATAGACTACGTGTTTGTTCATTAAATGTCTAGAACGAAGTTCTTGAATTGCAACGTTGTTGTTTTAAGGCGCTTAGACATGCTAAATTAGCAACTCTATTTGTGGTGGTTCAAACTTCGTTTGAAATGCTGTTAGAATAAAGTTCTAATCAGCTTGCACTACAAAGTGGTTGTTACGTCAGCAACTGCGGGCCAAATAGCGCGAAATGAGTGGTTTCGATCGATTTAGAAAAAAACTATTGGTTGGATTAAAAAACTGAAACAGTATCATGCTAATATATTGCTTGTAGAATTATTTGCCAAAAAATCAGAATGATCGCATGCATATTAGTATGTTTTTTTTATTGTTTGAAAGATATTTTTAGAGATAAGTTGGTGATTTCTTTTTATCGAGCCAAATTAATTGTATTATGTTTTCACACCAGTATCATGCTAGCATATATCCTGAAGAATATCATATATTTTTCTGGTCTTGTTTATAGCAATGAATCATATACTTTAAGTAATTATAAAACTCGCGTTTAGCTCATGTAATCGCCTTAAACAAATTAGCTTGCTGCGACAGTAACCACGTTAAGCATAAAATGCCTTAACCTGGGCACGCCAAGTATCTACATGGTGCTCTTGCGTTACCCATTGTGATACAAACTAAAGTACGGGGGGTTACCAAGACACCAATATTCTCCTTCACATACCTATTCTTTAAAAACGGACCTACGTGTCACGAATACGTGACATTTGCTAAGGACGAGGGATGTCCATTTAGTTCACATCACAAAGACGGCTAGCGAACAGCGGTTAAGAATGATAAATCGGTCGCCATTCTGTTCGCGATTCGTTCCGATTCGACGGTGCTTACAAAAGTGCGACACCTTAAGTTAGACAGGGGTTGTAAACCTGTTGTGGGGTGCTTTGATAAGTGGTGCGTTTCTGAGTTCTTGAGAAAGATATATTGGATGGCCAAATAAAGAAATTATTACTGTGATTAAACAACTGTATCCATTACAAACTTACAGTTTTTTAAACATACAGTCTTCTTGAATGCTTAAAGGTAAATTCGCTATAAATACCCGTATTCATATGTTTTATAATGTGTTCTTGAATGCTGATACCAAGGTCCTTCAAAAATTAAGGTCTCAAATCTTCATTAAAATTTTACACCACCATATCATAACAGCTTTAAGCAAGTATTCTACTTTGGTTACAATCAACCCTGTCAACTGAAAAATACCACTGATAACTAGTATAAAAATTCCAGTTCAAAAACCATCAACACTTCGCAACGAAAAAGGTTGGCAACTCCCACGCACACCGTCAAAGGTTTTATCGCACGCAGGATACAGTAATAGGGCACCGTGAAATCGCGTGCGTATCGAATCGCTGAAAAATTTCGGTTTTTCGGTTATTTCTTAGAGATTTGTACGGGCTTTCTTCGTCGATTCGATACACTGAACGGGTGTCAGCATTGCAAACACATGTCTTTTGATTCAGGGTTTGTAAGCTATTCATAATTGTGACACGGCTTTTAGATTTTCGCGCGATTTCATGGTTTTCTAGCCGTTACATTGATGTTGACTTACCTTCCGTCACAGCTGCTGCTTATGAATCTTGATTTTGACAGTTTTACAGAACTCTGTAATCCTTATAATAAAGGCAGGTCATTATTTGTGTTAACTATGTATGTTACATGTCACATAAAATTGTATTGGTACGAATTGCATTCTGTATGCTTTGTTGTTAATATGTTTCTTGGGACTTGCGACTGGCGATACGTTGTTGTACTATTAGGTGACTTCTGCCTAGGTCTTCGAGGATTATGAGGCGTGATGTCCTTAAAACAGTTAGAGAAACTATACTAATAACAAACTCAAACTCAAAGCATTTTTTTCAATTAGACCATTACGGCACTTTTGAATGTCAAAAATACAAAGTAAACTCAACGCTACAGTCACAGACACAAGGCATAATAACTTGAGAAAGTACTGTATTTGCCCATTCCCTAGCGTAGATCTCTATGGAGAAGAAAAAGACATTACAACATTTAAAGGAACAAGCAGTGAGACCATTTATAGAGAAGTATAGAAGAAGAAGACATGTTTCATGGACCCCAAATAAATTCAGATAAGGGCAGGAAAAAGATGAAACAGGAAGACCATTTCCTACACATAAGCGGGGTTCTATAAGTAGCGTACTTCGTCAATATTTTTGGGAAGCCCAAATAAGTTTAATGAACCATTTTCATTTTATTACAACTATTGTGTCACCAAACTGGAGGCAAATTGCACAGGACAGAGATAAATAAGCATCTTTAGAGGAAGCCTTTACCCAACATGGGGTTTCTGAAAATACTATTTAAACTAAATTGTAAATTTAAGGTAGTTAATAGGCAGCTTAAAGAAATAAACTAGTTCATGAGTTAAAAATAATAATATTTAAGAAATATAAATATAGTTATTTATAGTAGGATAGATTAGTGCATTAAAAACAGTTTAACTTGTAACTAAATAATGTAAAAGTAGGAAATAAAAGGTATTTTTATTTTATTTATTTATTTTTTATTGTGTCATCAACTACATAATATTGCTAGATCGCAATTAACATCGGCCAATTTCAATTATACGAGTATCTATTCTAGAGCTTTTATTGACTTGTTACGTAATGTAAATACCCAAGATCTCCAGTAAGTCAGTGACGTGTAGTATGTAACGTGACGATAATCACTTATACGTGACGATAGTCATTATCTATATATGCCTATCAACTGTTATCTATACTAATATTATAAAGCAGAAGAGTTTGTTTGTTTGGTTGAACGCGCTAATCTCAGGAACTACCTGGTCGAATTGAAAAATTCTTTTTTTGTTGGATAGTCCATTTATCGAGGGAGGCTATAGGCTACATAACATCACGCTATGACCATTATGAGCGGAGCAGGAATTAAAAATGTTGCAAAAACGGGGTATTTTTTTCCTTTCGTTTTTCTGTCTTAATGTGACGCAGACGAAGTTGCGTGGGTCAGCTAGTGTTACATAAACTCAGGTCAAGTGCCAGAGGTAAGCTGCAAAACATCGAATGAATATCTGTGACATACATACCCTTTGTGGGATGATCAACATCTTTGTCGGATTTCTCAAAGGCCTGGCCTTTTCCCAACTATGTTGAGGTCGCCTTCCAGTCTAACCGGATGCAGTCGAATACCTATCTAACCTCCACAACCCAATTAGTACTGGGTAATACGATACGCCTTGGTAAGACAAGTTGTCAGACTTTTTGAGCCACCTGACTACCTATTACAAAAGGTCTGATAAGCCGCATAAGGATTAAATGTTCGTGTGTGGTTACAGGTAGTCAGTGGCCCTAAAAGTCTGACACCAGTCTTACCAAGTGGTATCGTTTTTCCCAGTATTAACTCGGTTGTGGAGGTCAGATCGGCAGTCGCTCCATGTAAAATACTGGTATTCAGTTGCATCCGGTTAGACTGGAAGCCGACCCCAACATAGTTGGGAAAAAGCTAGGCAGATGATGATGATGATGTGTTCAAGGCACACTGATCGTAACTATTTGCGACCACACTGTGAGGAGACCAGCCTCTTTTTTCATGTTGCATATTCGGTTTGCGTGCTTGTTTATTACATTGCCATCAATGTTTGTAACTAAAGACCACACAGACATTAAGTTTTAATTCTCCAAATAGATGCAGGTTTGGATGCAAGATGCAGTACTCTCTTACACACAAAAATATGCACATGTAGGAAGTGCGAAAATGAACAAAGAGGCTGATCTCACAGTGCACAGTGGTCGCCAAATAGTCACGAACAGTGTGCCTCGAACCACACATGAAAATTTGATCCTTATGCGGCTTATCTTACGTTTTATAATAGATAGAAGTTAAATTAAAAACCAATCATCCTGTATTTGCGGAATTACAACTAAAAACTTAATGTAATATTTAGTTACATAAAATTACTAAATCGATCTTCATCCTACACACGGACAGCGCACAAATAATGCATTTCAAATTCTTGCCTACATATTACATAAGGTCAGATAAGCCGCATAAGGATCAAATGTTCATGTGTGGCACAAGGCAAAGCTCGTGACTATTTGTGACCACTGTGTGAGGATCGCCGCCTCTTTGTCGGCGCCTTTGTGTCATCCGACTGAGATACTCAGTTATTTAGAGCGGTATTGTATGGTTGACAAAAAAGTGAGTTTGTGTTGGTATGGATTTGAGAAAAAATATTTATGTTTTGATTGTGATATTGTTGTAATGTAAGGAAATACTGAAAGTCTATATGTGTATGGATGAAACAAATACAGGGTGTAAATCACCTCATCACGAAGCCGTCAACCGAGTCTTCTGCACATCAAACTAAGTAACTTTATGGAAAAATTATTGCTAGGAAACGTTTTTTTTTTGGGGTGAAAAGTCATGTTTTTAGGTAGAACTCAATGTAACGCACTTAAAACACTGTGCTGATGGGTGGATTGAAAAGTACTGTGGTCGTAGAGGTGTTTATAGTCTTACAGTAAAAACTTGTATTAAAAAAAAAAACTTGTCAAAAAGTTGAAAGTTTGACCCCCAATATCTCCGTAACTAGAAGGTTCCCAGGTATGGTCTAGAACAAAAAAAATATCGCAATGATGGGGAGAACAAGTGCCTTTCGGCTTCGTTATGTTTTACACCCTTTTTTATTTACTGTAGGTACTGGCAGTCCTCTATTGCATTTACAAAAATCAATGTTTATGTAGACAGTATGAAAACATAGCATCACACCTGTAATCCCTTGAAGGGTTAGGCAGAGGTGTCCTGTAAAGTTCATCCATATTTAGCCAGATTTTATGTTTCAGTCCCTTGTAATAGGGACTAGGAAGCCCGCCTATTGTCACCAACAGGGCACAAATTAAGTACCAGTGGCTGCTACTGAAAAAATCCAATAAGAGTCCAGTTCCTCAAGCTGACTAGTTGTGCCTGCGATCACTAAACAAACGAAGCATTCTATTTATTTTATTTTTTTTTTCCACGGACAGCTCTGGATGGAACAAGGCGGAAGAAAAGAAGGGTGGACTTTTTTCTACAATGGGACACAGCACAGACGGCTCATCTATATATCTATCTATCTCTGTATACAGTTAGTTACACTATTTATGACTCAAGAACGGCTGAACCGATTTGGCTGAAAATTGGTGGGGAGGTAGCTTAGAACCAGGAGACGGATATAGGACACTTATATAGATATTTTTTGTACTTTTTAGTAGGTAGTGGGTAGGTTAGGTATTTTTGGTGCTGTAGAGTCTTCACGCAGTCGACATTGCATTACAGTTTTAACTCTGTGAACCTGAGTGCCTTTATTCACAGTAAAAATGTTGTACTTGTTCTAATTTCGTTATTCAGTCATTCGTTAATTTAGTACTAAATGATGCAGCTCATATTACTAAGAAATTGCATAGTTTAAATAATAAACTCCACTTGCTACCACTACTGAACAAGGACACAACTAATGCCGATCACATCAACTGCATTGAATCAAAATGAGACCAAACACCCGTACAGAATCACAAGTCTGTGAACACGAATACCGATACCGACACTTGTCTTGTTAAAATTTACGGCCCCACACAATTCCCATAGAATCAGCCTCATCTAAAACAAATAAGTCTTGCGTGAAATTCAGATAATGTTGTTGGTAAAACTGTTGAAATACCAACATATCTTTTGCAGCTACAAAACTTAACAATCATCAAGTGAAGCCTTACGAACGTTGCGATAAAGATCAAAGTGTCCCCAAATTGAGATTGACAATGGTAGTGATAAGTTTGTATTAGCAGTTCACGCTTCAATATTTCAACAAGGGAAGCCAGCCGAAGTGCCGTATTTAACAAGTCCTCAAGGTTTTTGAGGGTGCCAATGACTGGTTCACGGGTCTTAGGTTTGTTAAGAAGTAACGCTAATATTGATTCATGGTCAAGGCGTGAATTTTCTTAAAGAAACCCGGTGGTTATCGGAATAATTTCGTCAATACAGCTTTTGCTTTCGTCAGGGACAAAAGAGATGAGATAATACAGCATTGAGATATGCTTTTAATATAATAAGGCTTTGCAATGCTTATAGAATGTTAGGATAAGATCAATCCTATTGTTGTCTTGGTCAAACTTACAGTCTGCAGCATGCATACCACTTTAATTTTGAATAGCAACAATCACCATCGGCTAAATCTATTCCCAATTATGTTGGGGTCGACTTCCAGTCTAACCCGATGCAGCTGAATACCAGTACTTTACATGGAAAGACTGTCTATCTGACCTCCACAACCCAGTTAAACTGGGTAATACGATACCCATTGGTTAGACTGGTTGTCAAACCTTCAGGCACTTGGCCTGAAAGGCCATTTTAGGTAGAAAACGACTGTCAATTGTCGTTATCATTTAATTTTAAATAAGAACATTAAATGATTACGATAAAAACAGTTACCTCTAACGCCTACCTAGACAAGCGTATACTCGTAAGTAATAAGTAAAATGACGTAATAATCAAATTGTATTCACTTCATTTGACGTTTAGGCACCTTATTCTTCTTTTCTTCTTCTTCAACCTTTGACCACCTAATGCTGAGTGTAAGTATTTTCCAGATCTCTCCACTTTTTCCGGTTTTGTATCATGGCTATCCAGTTTCATCCGGTTACTTTTTGGCACTTATTAGTATTCAAATGGATTTTCGACCACTTGATTCTAATGTGTGATGTTTCTCTAACTAACACTCAAGGCGTGAATTCAAGGGTCCTCGTAAATCCCCCTGTCCATTTAAAATCAGCACAACTTACATCTTCGCCCTGAAATACGAGAAAGCATGAATTAGAAATAAAAACCGACCCAGATCTACTCGTAATATCCATTAGAAAAAGTGCCAAAAGCCCTTAAAATTCCCAAAAACCATTAGCACTTCAAACAATTGCAGTAAAAAAGCGTCGCTTCCATGGGCAGGCAGTTATCACAAGTGGTTCCCACTGTGTAGACAATAAGCGGCCATGGCTGCCATTGACACGATACTCGCATTAGTGGTGGAGACGCTTGTTTTTCGCAAAGCACCGCTTGTACAGGAAGCTATTACTGAACGCAGATAATTAGGTGCGTTGGGTAACACTTAGGCGCTTCCGATTGGCGTGTAGGGTGACTCTGGAGTTGCGAAAATGTTTGAAGTTATTTTTATGAAGATAGATTGCGAGATTTTGAGTGTTTAAGTAAATGTCACATTTAAAAAATTATGTGTCAAGTACTATTTATTTGATAACTTGTTGTCAAGTTATCAGAATTAAAAATGTACCTATTTTGTTTATTTATTTCTTATTAAACGACATAAAATTGAAATCAATTTGTATCATATATCACCAATGTAATTAAAAAATTAATAATTCAATGGAATCTAATGATATAAAAATGTGTTATTATAGTACAACTTTAAATCAATGTATATTTTGAAACTATTATTGCATGAAATAAAAGGCTTTTTTTTTATTTATTTATTTACTATTTATTTACTGCGTCGTTTATCTAGTGCTCGCAATCGGCGTGACTGCTGAGCATATGATATCAGATTCGATACCACGGAGTTTGAATTTGTGCCCAGCTGATGGCATTAGGCTGGCCTCCTATACACGAAACTTAAAGACATAACTGGCGAATTGTGGGTGTTCTGTATATGGATGTCTGGGTTATACTCGTATGTAAATAGATGCGTGCAATAAATTAAACAGACAATTAACAAGACGTAATTTTCAGTTCATATACGCCACTCTTTGGCATGGAAACAGGCCTTTGCACTGCTGTGCAGAGGGACCGCTGTATAAAATTACAAATTTTAACTTTCCTTGCTATCTCACCAACCAACCAAAAGAGCCAACCAAACATTTTATTAAGTATTCTGACCAATAACATGAAGTTAGAGAAAACGACAAACTTTATCTATAATCTCAAATCTAACCCAAATTCCTGGTCACACGACGAAACAGCAAGCCAAGCGCCTCAGCCGCAATATTTGACGCAATCAACGAAAGGAAATGTGGCGACAACACAGTCCCATTAGCCCAATACACAAATAACACACAAATCACAAACACGTGTCACAAAATACTCTATAAAAACTTAAACCTACGAATTCCAAGTTTCTTCTTCCTTTTTGTAACTTTCGCGGTATTTTTTGTAACTTACGCATATTTTTTGTTACTTACCGATATTTTTTTAATAGTAACAAGTGGTATTTTTATCTGCACGTGTGTGTAACGGCGGCAATTTCGTGCGGTTTTAAATTACTCCGCATTCCAATTTTTTTACCGGAAACTGCAGATTTTTGTGCGTTCACGAAAAAAGTGGCGAAATTTCTGACGACGACGAATTTTATATGATGAGCGTTTCCCGTAATTATATATTTTCTGACGAATTTGATTTTTTGCCAATAAAATGACCTGGTTTCGCAGTCAATAAACATTAAAGTTGTCACAGTTACTTAATAGACAATTTTTATTGTTTATAAGAGAGAGATTGAACACTTTGTTGTAAAAATATTATTGACCAAACCATCAGATGCTTACAGCATCAGTATCTGGCTATAAGGTATATTAATTGGGTCTGATTACTATATCACTGAAAGGCAATCGTACATACAAATATCAATGCATTATCTGTTATGTAATTTGAAGACAGTATATAAAAGGCAGGTGCAACCGTTACCTACAACTGAGAGGTTCAATAAAAACCGTGGCTACTTATCTCCAACAAAACGTGTCCATTCTAAAAGATAGATTTATACAAAAAAATCGCCAAAGAAACCCCAAAAACTCACGTATACTGAAAACGGTTTTTATCAAAAAACTATTTTATCTAAGATTCGGTAACTTAATACTTACCGACTGACCGAAAAAAGGAAAAAAAAATAAAAAAAAAGTTTAATTGTTCTCGCAAAAATTTGGTCGAAATCCTGGCCTCGGGCACAGGAAATGACGAGGCGGCAAAAAGCTCAATAGAAGCCTTCGAAATGTCTTCGATTTGATGGATCGCCGTAACACAATCATTTTACGAGAGAACTTAGAAGAGCCTTAAAGTGCCCCTTAAAAATCAAGAGATATTCTTCACTTTTATTGATGCTGTAAACAGGTATCCTCCTGAACCAACCACACCCCAAAACAAACTCAGCTCTCTTCAATCTAACGTTCAAAATCAAAAGTAAAATCACCGTCACTTACACCATTCTACCGCGACAACTCTTCAGAAGTGCGAAAATTTTCACCAATGAAATTTACACCCTATTTGTTTCTACCAAGGTTGGATCTTCTTCAATTCCTGCCAGGTTATTGTATCAGCACAGTTAAGTAACAAAGCATTTTGAACACGTGTTAGATGGCCACTAGAAGGCATTGGAGCTTGTTTGCGTGTATCCAACAGATAATGGGGAGTCGTTATCGCAAGTAGGACGGATGCTACTGACAATAGGAGTGACCTATGGATAAATTGTTTGTTATAATGTCTGGGCTTTGTATTTTTATTGAGGAAATTGAAGTGTGTAATTGTTTTAGGAGATGTTACAATCAAAAGTCCAGTCAAAAACTTCTATTATGTAGTAAATTATTATTTCATGATCATTAAATATTTTCTAGCTTAAGACCTCTGCCTAAATCCCCCGATCAGATGAATCTGTCGGTCAGCAATGCCCTAGAGTATAAGGCACTTAAAACGCTTATTAAAATCTTTTTAACAATTGTTTTTGAAGACAACCTAAGACATGCGAGGATTTGAGGAGGTATCAACACATGACCTCACAGTGACAATACATGCAACACAATAAAAATGAAACATAATACATGTATAGTACCTATTATATCATCAAAACCTTAGCACACAGCACTGCCACAAAAACGGTAACCATAAACTTATTCTTTAATCTTTAAAAACTTTTGAAGACTGCACAAAAAGGATCTAAAAATTGGGCGTAACTTTTACTGTCATTTCTGCGCTAGCGCATAATAGGTGATGCCTTAGCTCGCGCCGGCCTATTATCTAGTAACAAAAAATATACCCCGCCTCATACAATTCAAAATTCGAAACGAAGCGTAACCTTTGCGAATCTGGGCAATAAATTCCTATTGATTGAATTTCGGACCCATGCTGAGTATAGGGGCTCATTATAGTCCCAATCATTTTCGTAATTTTTTATTGGATATAATTTTTTTAGTTTAATTTTATGACGTCTAATAACGATCTCTTGGTCAAAAACAGTCTTCGTCATCTTTAAGTAGAGCGCGTTGAATTCTTTTGTATTGGCGGTTATTGGTTGCAAATGTTTGGGAAACATTTTCAAGTTGACCTGTCCTAATATTTTTTAAAGAAAGGCGAATGGTAAAAACGATGGTGTGTGGTATCTTCTTAGCCTATCGATAACAAATTAAGTTGTGTCAGCCCAAAATTTAGCGACGAGTTTGGCACTTTCAGTAGCGTCCATCAGCTCCTATGATGTGCAAGCTTCAGGGCAGATAAGACACTAGATCAAGTACATCGTTTGTGGGGCAAAACCACATTTCCACTCCAGGGCAGACTCATCTACGAATTTCCACCTGAATAGTTTTTTCTTGCTTCGGACAACCTGTGTCCGGAGTCAGTTCAAAGACTTCCAGGTCAGCCATCGCAACTCGTGTCCAGGTGGCAGAACACATTTAATTTAAAGTTATAAACAATAACCAAGTACGAGTAGCTTGAGCTTCTGTGTAAATTCAAGTGTATTGTGTGTTATAAAACTTAAGAAGACGGGTATTTCGGTATCTTTTCGTAAACATTGGAAGAACTGAAAATAAATTAGGGAGTGACTCAGCCACAAATTTCTCACGCGAAGGTAATTTATTAAAGATAATAGTGTTTATGTAAATATGTGGAATTCTCACTCTTCTGTTATTGAACACATCGACCGTAAAGTAAACATCTTACAACTGCGCTCACGCACAACTCTTCATATTTACGTTTCGCCAACTTATTGTCAATTTGCTTAGAGTTGGTAAAAATCAGCAGCTTTTACCCGTGATAATAGCGCTGTTTATAGTTCACATGAAATGTTTAATTTTACTGCGATAAAGTTGGGAAGTTTTCATCCCGAAAATGTGTACTTCTCTAGGTATCAAACCACTGCCTCTTTCCCAATTTTTATCTTCATCGAGAAATAGAAAAATCAATCACACTGATCGCTGAACATAGCGACAAGACTTACATCCAGTGTTCCACATTGCCCTTGGATTGAAACAACGGGAAATTACCAAGGGTGGCCTTTGCCCAGCCAGGGATGAAGAATGCTAATAGTATCAGTATTCTATCGCGAAGATAGATCCTTCAAAAGTGCATAGGGCAGAAGTTTATCATCATAGTTCATACAAAAGATGGGATGACGGATGGTAAGGTAAGGCTTAGGTTCAAAAATATAGCCAGTAGAAAGCGAGCCAGGCTCACTTTCTCATTTACAACAACAATAATAACAAAAAGGCGTATTGTCCGACCTTTTGAAGTATTCCGTATCTTCACTAACAATAAAATCAATACACTACTCCCCCCCTCCTTCCCCTACCATTACGTAACACCACTTAAACGACCCGTTCATTCACTCTTAAGGATCTTAGCATCGCCTCATGAATGGGCGTCGCACGCGCAATCGATTTCACAACGGTCACTCAGACCAGTGAATGGCGGAAACTGACCAAAAAGGCTTCGCGGGATTCCGTGAGAACCTCGTGAAATTGCTTCTTCAGTATTCCGTGAATTTGAAGCATGTAATCGACATTTCCTTGTTATTTCCAGTATGGGTTGCATGTAGAAATTATATTATGTAAGGTCCGTGTATCTTTTAGAGAGTGATGGTCAGTTTTTATGAATGAGGATTGAGAGTTGATCGGTAACGGGCATGGATTTTATTGTAGTTTAGAATTTAAGTATATTTTATTATATTCTTGAATAGTTTTTAGGGTTTCCCCTGTGAAGCTAGGACAGTTCTTGCTACAAAATCCACAAAGCTAAGATAATAATTTGTCTGCAAAAATATGAACCCAGAAAGGGATAAAAAACTGTTTCTGAAAGTATAGTGTTTCTGTATGATTTGTAAGAATTTGAGAAAACTACACTTGAAATTCTCTTTGGATGAAAACATCGTGAGGAAACCGGCACGTCCTAGAACCAAAAAAATCGAAGGCATGTGACATCTACCAATCCGCATGACTTGAACAATCTTTTTTAAGACCTGTATTATGTATACCTATGATCCACAATAAATATTATGATTGATTGATTGAAATTCTTTATTTAATCTTCGCTTTTTTTTACTGCGAGCTTATGCAATTAAAAATATAGTTGAAATAAATAAAACATATGCCGACTAGTTAGAAACAAACCTTTGCTTGCAACACCACCCGTATTAAGGTAAAAAATTTGAGCACCATAACGTACCGCAGGGACAAAAAGTGTCCTATGATCTTGCCCAGGGCTATTTAAGTGACAAATCATCCAAATCTGTCAGTCGGCCGCAAAACCGCAAAGCTGTTGCAGACTGCTAGACAGACCGAAAGACGAACAAAGTTACTTTCGTATTTATATTATTAGTACGGATAGTGCAAACCGTATCTATGAAGGAGCATGTAATCGGCCTTTCCTTATTATCTCCTAAGTTTATTTCTTACCATTATGTAAGGCTGAAGTACATTCTATAGTAAACCTTTATGAATGAGTTTAATGTACATTCCGTATAGAGTTGATTAGATACGCACACGTTTGCAGTTCTTTGTAAGTTCTGTACGTCTTTTGTAAAAATATTCATTGATTCCCACTTTATGTCACTTTAATGTTTTTGCGTTTTATTCTGGCGATGCTATTCATCTTGCTTTCAATGTCAAGTTTATATGTTTGACTTCTATGAAAGTCAATTGTAAGGGAGTTGTTCTTCGTAAAGAGTAGATCTTTGACAGTCCTTGCAAGTAGTCAGTAGTGTAACAGTCTGACAACCAGTCTTATCATCCTATTACCCAGTACTTCCTGGGTCATGGAGGTCAGATAGGCAGTCGCTCCACGTACAAATTGCATTCAGCTGCATGCAGTTAGACTTAAAGCCGATAGCAAAGATGAATAAGGAGACGAAAGCAAATTTCAACAAAATTGACATAAGCTTTACGTTTGCTTATGTTAATAATTCGATTATCGTTATTACTGAAAGAATATCAATTTATACTAGGCTTTCATATGAATAAAAGTATCACAAAATATGTCTTCTTTACCATGTACAGTCGCCAGCACGTCAAGCTACCTGAACCTGTAAATTTTTCCAATAAGCCTAATGCTTTAAAGATGAAGTTGAAAATGGATTACAGAAATTTGACAGATTGGATTTGCTGACGTCTGTACTCGTCTGTAAATGGATTTAAAATACCTGAACTCTCGTAAACAACTCGGCTTTACGTAAAAGGAACGAAAGTAATGTGTAACTGATACATTCCTCTTTCCTTACTAGAGCAGGATGGACGAATACATCAAATACCAATCTATTAAATATGTAGATGTTCACATGCTTGTAGATTTTTATAAATAGCGACATTAGCTAGGCTTGTAATACTGGCAATTATTCTAGTGATTTTGTAGTGTAATCTGGGTCAGTATTTGCCCCAAAAACTTTGTCTAAAAAAATGTAGGATGATTTCTGACTATTCATATGTTGACCCTTAGAGAAGATGCTGATATTTTCCCTGTAGTTTAAACGGCTAAAAGAGACAAGAGCTGTGTTTTATAACTGGACTTAACCCAGTTGTAAACGTCCCTTTTTGCGTAATGGCCTTGTTTTGTACTGTCTCCTTTTGTTCTTTTCTCATTAATTTCGATGAGGGATCCACGACAGTTAGATTGCCTCTCTGAGCTGGCAAGCTTTATTGTCTCTACGTTTTTCTGGTGGTCATCACTGTTGATTCTAGGTTTTGGAGTTACAGTGGTTTGGACGACTTTCGAGCCACTGACTACCTGAAACGAATTTCAAGATCTACAAGCATACCATTTGCACAATAATCGGCCACTAAAATTTTTACCCTATCTCCAACAAAAAATAAACACTCCTACTACGAAAATAACTCCCAAAACCTTCCCGTAACCTACACAAACATTTAATAACCCATATCTCGTTTGCCGCCATTTTGGTACCATCACCAAACATCGCCCCCGCACTTGTTTGCAAAGATAACAGAATCCTGAGACCAAAACCAATATGTACTTAGCTCTCAAGGACGACCGTGTTTGGTAATAGATCAACCAGTTTAGGTAGACATTCAGGGTTGGTAGCGTGTTGGTTGGAAATAGAACATGCTTGTAGGTCTTGATAGAATTGTGAGATAGATAAAAATGTTTTTGTTATTTATAAAAATATAGAGGATGGGCACGCGAATTCGGTTTAAAGTGGTTCTGATATAGGAAAGGAGTTTGTCAGATTTTCACAGCATACGATGTCGATTTTGATGTTTGTCAGGTATACATATTTATTTTATTTCTATCTAGTATTAATATTGTCACGCGCTACTTGGCAAAGACCTTTCCCTACATTGGTCTTTCTAGACCTGTCAAACACTACTAACTCAAGTAGACATAGTGGAAATCGAATAACTATTAACTATCAGTTCCTTGGGTGTTTGCGACGAAAAACGCGGCATTAGGAAACTTTTCAATTTAATTTTACTATATTACTAAATTAAGTCAGTTACCCATTCCTTTAATTTATCTTTATCACCAATTCGCCGATCATTTTTTAAATCACAATATCCAATAGAACATTACACATTTAAGTAAACACAAATCCAATTAAGATTACTTTACAAGCCCGTATCCCTAGCTATTTCCCCACATACCGCCGCATTCACAAACAGCACACAACACTAATTACAAAATCGGATCGCTATCGCCCTCATAAGACCGCGCCCTATAATTCAATTAGGCAACCAAACATAAATAGGGTTGTCAAATCTAAGATACCTTCTAAGGGCCCATTCATTGCGCACGTGTGCCCACAATGGCGGGTTAACCCGACAAACGCTGCGGGTCGCCAAGACCGAAGTGAGAAATTTCACAATAGTGTCAAAGTATTGAAGTTCGGCGTGACGGTTGAGGGATAATGCCCCAGTGTGAGGCTTTTTGAGGAGTCTTGATTTGTGCTCTGATTGCCAAACGCTTTGTACGCGGTGAATCTATTTGGGGCACAATAGGGGTTGCTGGATCTTGGCGTGTTTGGCAGTTATGATAGTTCTTGAAAGAGATTCCTTGGAGTTTGATTTTTTTAATATACCGACAATCATTTTGTCACGTTTAATAGTCGCTTCAAAATTTAACTTGTCTAAGGAAAGCCCACGATCATCAATGCGGCTTGCAAGATCTACGTTCAAAATTATACCGAGAACTTGATAACTTGGAAATTTGTGGGTTGCTCTCTCAACAGCACAAAGAAACCTATCTAAAGTACCTCCGTTTCTCACTGTTGGTCGTTACATAATCAACGATTCATTCACTTAACGTAATCAGGTACTTTAAATATTGGTCCCTTAACACCAATATTGGGCGACAACTCTTCACTAACGGGTTAAGACTTATCTTGCGACCTACTCTTACTTCCAACCTTATGACTAACAAAACAGAGTTTAAACTTGATTGTTTGATATGTAAATTAAGATGGCATTCCTAACCTAAGTCAAGTATTGTTTAAGTAAACCGTCAGTCACACAGGATGCAAGGTTGTTAACTGGTTTTATCACTTCCTTCTAGGTATTCAAATGTAGTGTTCGGTCTTATTATAAACAATTATGTGCATATATGATGGGTCTGTGTTATGTGTCGGCGGGAGTTACGAGCTGCTCACAACGACGGCGGGTATTTCTATAAGTTTTGGGTAATGTGACTCCTGAGTAGGTCCTGGGTTCGATTCCTAGGTCGAACAAATTGTACTGTGTCACGGAGTCTTTTATTCTTTTTTTTTGGGACAAGCCCGCCACACACGCCCAAATCACTGTAACTCCTGAAAGCCAGAATCAACAGTGGCGACCAGCAGAAAAGCGGCGAGACAATGAATCACGGAGTCTAGAATTGTGCCTGGTTCATTGAAATAGGCTCGCTCCCTATTACTTGAACTCAAGTAGAAAAATCTTTGTAGAACGAAATACATCGATGATTGCAAACTTATGATTATCCCTGACTCAGCTTACACAAAATAGATTTAGATCCACAATCATCATAATTTAGAAAAGGCAAGTATAAAAATCTTTGTATAACGAAATACATCAATGTCCAAATGTATCTTGATGCAAAACTTATCGAAATCAGTGCTAGGAATTCCCACGATTTAATAACATGTGAAAATCATACCAACAAATTACGGGAGGATAATAGGAAACAATTCTTATGTCAAGTCTAGTAGAAATCAAAATGCATTTTTCTGGTCAAAGATTATGCGGAGCTCAGGTGGTCTTGAATCCGAAAGAATAAGTTTACGTCTTTAGTAAACGTCGCTCTTGCTTCGAAAGTGGCCGTTTTGTCCATCAGTCAGCCATTGCAATTGCATTATACATAAGCAACCATTAATAAAACATCTACAGCTACTTTAAAATACAGACACGTCTCAAAACAATTAATTCTAATTCACGTGCATTCTCAAAAATAACAAAAGACGACTTAAGGATACAAATATACGACATTTTGGTGCAAATCACGCTCGTGCTTCGAAACGACTTTGTTAAGAGCATTTGAGAGCATTTTAAAGTAAGATGGGTAAATAGGGACAATAAATGTTCGGTGGTCGAACCTCCCGCGGTGAGCGTCGCGGACGTGCAAACATTGTCGCCAAAATTCTGTTAAGGTATGGTTTCGATGCTGCGATTTGGTCGTTGAATTATTTTGGGTGCTTGATAAAGATTTTTAAAAACTTCTTACAATCTTTTACTTCTTAAAATCTAGTAGGTAACTATTGACAGAAGTTCAAAATGGTAGTAAGTTTTAGTAAGGATTTCATAACAAGCACTACGAAGGTTAATTTCCTATATAATATCCGCAAAATAAACGAATTAAATCAAACATTACTAATACCTCTTACAACTTATTTTGCATTTTAAATATTCATAAAACAACCCTAATTATGTAGAAGACATAATTTGTAAACTTTACCACCTCATCATCTGCCTAGCCTTTTCCCAACTATGTTGGGGTCGGCTTCCAGTCTAACCGGATGCAGCTAAATACCAGCGACATATGAAGCGACTGCCTATCCTAACTTCCACAACCCAGTTTATACTAAACTTCACCACGTAAAACCAAAAATAAAAACTCCGAAGTCGCACCAGAGAAACACCACCTTAACATTGTCCCGTGACTCACAAGAAAACGCTAACTGTCCCACCGGAGGCATTGTTTCTTTCATTCCTAAGGCAAATATTGGTCGAGGCTTATTCAGGCCGTTTGCAAACATTACCCTACTGGGTGGCAACTAACAAAGACTTTCTTAGAAACTCCGTGACAACACTTCAAATATAGTGATTATACACTAATTGTGAACAAACACCTGGACTTTTATATAGTTTTTAGCGTGAACGACATATTTTGTGTATCGGTTTAAATAGAGCTGTCGCCTCTAATTGATGGTACTCATTGTACTTGAAGTAACAAGTCGCGAACATGAGGAAATTCGTGTTGTTATAAGAAAACATCTGCTGGTAAGGAGTTGGAAATTTATGAAGAGGAACTCTTTGGAACATGTTCGTTAACGTGTCAAAATATTTCTGTGTAACTTACCTTTGTGTTCTTTGATTGTTACATAGTCGCCATCTGTAGTACGCAGAAGTTTACTTCAACTCAAGCCAGCATGAGTCCTTAAACAGCAAAACTTGATAAACAGCTGAAAAAGAGCAATGTGGTCGGGAAAAGTATCATAAATAAGGGACGACAAAATACCGAAACAACGATACTGGGGAAATCAATCGGCTTAACACTTAAGCCAAAGTCGCCGCTCGGGTCGATCTTAAGGTCTTGTCTAGGTTGGTCTGTGGAAGGGTGATCACCCTTACATACCGAGTTTCGTCCGTGCCTCGGAAAGCACGTTAAGCTGTTGGTCCCGGCTATCATTGGGCCATCTTTGGCAGTCAATTCAGGATGTCAGTGGCCCAAAAAGTCTGTCAACCAGTCTTACCAAGTGGTGGGCGGGGTATTACCGAGTATTAACTGGATTGTGGAGGTCAGATAGGCAGTCGCTCCATGTAAAATACTGGTATTCAGCTGCATCCAGTTAGACTGGAAGCCGACCTCACATAGTTGAGAAAAGGCTAGGCAGACATTATATAAAGGCACCAAACTTCGATCAATGATCGAAGGCACCAAAGGCTCTTTAGTGCGACCTCTGAACCTATCCCATCCTACCTAACCTATGAATGTGATTACAAAAAAAATACTTTCTATAATCGTGGTTATGTCTCGTGATTCTGCTAGAAAAGCAAATAATTAATTGGAATGACTTCCGCTACTGAAAAACTCAATCCTGTTCAAAGTTGCAAATACTTAACGCTGTAAGAGTGATTAGATCCAGGTCACTTCATCTGGTCTTAGTTACACAAGATCGTACGATCTGAACAATTCATGAAATTGGGTGGCCTTTTTGCGGTAGAAAGAAGTTAGGCGTTGTTTATTTCCACCCACAATTCAGAAATGCGAACAGTTAAGTGTTTATTTATTTCATAAGAAAACCAAATAGGTATGCTAAACTAAACTTACTTATTTATTTAACCAAAAGTGCCCAATAACAGGCACAGAATACATACATAATATTTGTTACGTTGCGAAGCACAATCAATAAATACCAACCTTTGTTACATTCCACTTTTCATATTTCTATACGCTACAAAGTTTAACAATGACAACGAACGATCTTTTCGGCCAATGTTTGGTTAGGTGCATGTACATTGTCGACTCCGAAATCAATTTACGATAATTGTCATTTATTATGAAATAAATATGATGCTTTATCCCGTGTCCCATTGTGTAGGACTACCTCCAAAAGATTTGGACCATTGATCGCATTTTATTTTGCGAAGAAATTCATTGGTGCGAAAGAATGTGCGCCCGCGCATGGCATTTGACAATAATTATATTAAAAGAGACCATAACTTGGAAGATATTAGGCGGAACGCGAAAGGTTTTGACGAAAGACATGTCAAAGGATGTTTTCTCAGCTTTTAAGCAGCTGTTGAGAATATTTGTATTGATATTAAATGAAGTGAGGTCTGAGATATGTTTGTGAATCCAATTAAGTAAATCGACATCTATTAGCTTGTATAAGTAAGCTGTATGAATGAGAGTAGAGGATGCCCAAAGAAACGTTGGATGCACTGTGTGAAGGTAACATGGCTAGAGATGAGGTCACTGATTTGCTGGGATGACTAGTAATAGGGAACTATGGAAGAAGCTGCTCTCAAAACGGTGAAGGAAAACATCGTGAGGAAACCGGCATGTCCTAGAACCAAAAATTCGAAGACATCTACCTATCCGCACTGGGCCCGCGTGGTAGATTATAGCCCATTCCCTCTCATTGAGAGGAGGCCGTGTCCCAGCAGTGGGAACATTATAGGCTGATGATGATGGAAGAAGACATGCGAGGACCTCAAATTAGTTGGGATTAGGGCAGGAGAATGATTATTAAGTAAGCAGAAGCTTAGAACAGCATTACTTTAGCGCAGTCTATTTCTATGTTTTCTTCAAGTTACCTAAAGTTCAAGTAAGTGTGGAGCAGCGGTAGCCCAGTGGTGGCGGTAAGTCGTAGGTTCAAACCCAGACAGGCGCATTACTTTGTGTAATTTATTTCATCACCAATGCTCTCAAAACGGTGAAGGAAAACATCGTGAGGAAACCGGCATGTCCTAGAATCAAAAATTCGAAGACATGTGATATCTTGCCAATCCGCACTGGGCCCGCGTGGTGGATTATAGCCCATTCCCTCTCATTGAGCGGAGGCCGTGTCCCAGCTGTGGGATCATTATAGGCTGATGATGATGATGATGATAACCTAAAGTTCTCCTAAACAATTGTGTGGCTCAAACACATGCAACATGACTACAATTAAAAAACTTGTCTAACATTACTTTGTTATTTTAACACAATTGAGCAATCGCTTAACAAATGTGTATTTTAAAAAAATAATCTTATGTTTAAAAAACTGAATTAATTTTCCATTTACTTACATACCGTCGCTTAGAATCGAATTCTCTAAAAAAGAAATCAATTTCAGTAAATATAAACATATATCACCATCTATACTATTATCAACTAACGAAATGTCAAAATAATTCAGCATTAATATATTTTATTACTAATTAATTTCCATCTTTAATGGCTCTTAGCTCCATGGTTCATAAAAAGATATATTTGAATGTGACAAAGAATGTTATCTTTTTTGGAATAGTGTGATATTTATCACCATTGGTCTCACAAACACGATAGAATTGGCTTTTAAAGTGAATTTGTCTCGTTTGTGACTACTAAAAGGTCCATTAAATCGCCTTTTGTTGACTATTGATTTGTAGTTGGATGCTAGACAAACCGTGAAAGAAGTACAGGCTGCTTCATTTTTGAGCTGTGTAGATAAACAAAAAACTGAGACAAAACATAAAATTTTTACTTACAAACATGTTAAACACTGGCAGCACAGTACAGTATTATTATTAAGATTAACACAGTTTTAAAATAAATTCTGTGTAATTAAAACTTCAGAAGATTTACATTAGGTGCCTACTAAAGAACCTCCATTTTGCGTAAATATGCAAGAAAAGAAAAAAACTAAGCCTTTGGAGTTGCTGTTTTAACTTCACTAACATAAGTAAAATCACAACGATTTCTCATTTTTTATTTCAATTAAATCCTATCGAAAGTAACACAAAATTTAAAAAAAATGTTCGAATATTTTACAAACACCCTGTACATTTAAAATCGTTTAGCAAAAACTTGAAACGTCTAAACGACAAAAGAACGAATAACATCAATAACTGACTCGTATAATGACTTCTAATTCTCTCGCTTGGTCGAAGCCTTTAACTTGAAGTCTTTCTGCGACTTCCAAATAGCGACTTTAATAAATCCTAACACACCTTTAAACTGTTGACAATGATGAAGAAATTTGGCGACAATGAAGACAAATGTCTTGATATTTAGTTCATTTAAGCGAATAAATTGAAGTCTTTCGTATTGTTGAAATTATAAAAGCGTGCCATATAAAGACATTATGTCTATTGTTAGTAGTTAGTGAGATATGTGCGTATATTTTCATGGAAAGTTAAATCAGGCGTTGATTGAGGTAATACAAACGTTTTTTGTAATGGAATAGTACATTTTGATACAAATGGGGAAAGTTGGTTATTGTAATCGATGAGGAATTAACACACGAGCCGTAGGACAGTTTGTTATTGAGCCGAGAATTGCAACAACAAATGTCCACGAGTATCAAACGACGTTTTTCATTAACTTTTAAAGAAATAAAATAAAATAATGATAATGTTTTTGTAGTGAAATAATATGAAACTATGATTTTAATTTTCTTTTTTTCCGCACTTTTACAATAAAAATTGTATTTTTTTTTTCAATTATACAACACAAATGAATATTAATTTGTTTGTAACGTAAATATTAGTTTTAAATAAGCATGTTTATCTATGATAATCAATTTATAAACACAAACTGAATATTCAAAAAATGTTGACGCCGTAAAGACCCATATTAATTTCACAAATTATAAAAAAAAACTTTCACCTCCGACTATAGGCATTATATATGTATAGTTATCTGTGGCAATTTTCATTCCCGCACACGTGTTAGAAAACTGTCAAAAAACGCATGCGTGTGAAATACATTGAACATGTTGAACCTAATTGTAGTGCGCAAAGAACCGCAGTTTTCGAGGGAGTATTTTGAAAATGTTATATTGTAGGGCACTCTCAATATTCTTGGATTTCAATTCATTTCCTGACATGACTTTATATACTGGTTGGAATTTTTCAATACCACCTGGAGGGAAAGTACTCGAAATACTGGAGATAGGAATCGGAATACGAGACTCAAACCCGGGATGGATCAACTAAAGTCCATTGGGGTTTTTCAGGATTTTTTCAGTCAATCATTCGTAGACAGGGAGTCTGTATTTGTGCACGTTTGATGGTAATAGAGGAGGCTCACCTGTTATTGCACGGAACTTAAACATATCTGGCAAAATGTAGGATATAGGTACTATTAGATACACCTCCACTAAGCCTTCAGGGATAAGAAGCAATCCTGCCGGGGTTGCGGGACTGTTCGAAAGAGATACCGTGGCCCCGGAACATAAAGGGCGAGGAAGGAACATGGATGAGTTTTAGTCAGTAAAAGTCTGACACTCCCTCAAGCTCCGCCTAAAGTGGGAGAAGTTATTTGATGATTTGCCATCAGGAAAAAAGAAATAAGAAGTATGATAAAACGGTATGTTAATAAACTAAAAAGGTTATGTTTTTTTTTGTTTGAACATGCTAATCTCTGGAAATAATCTAATAGCCCAATTCTTTAAGCATTTGGTCGCCCAATTTTTGAGGAAGGTTGTAGGCTATGTAACATCACTCTACGACCCTAAGGAGCCCATAAATATGCTGGTAAAACCGTGAGGCACAGCTTGTCAATTAACAAACTAAACCGGGGTCTTTAAGCTTATCACTTTAAAATTATTGAGTTAATGGAACTTATCTTATGTATAATAAGTATGTATTTACAAACAAAAAAAGTATATATGCACTACATCAACTATCTAGTGTCCACGACACAAGATTTGCTTAGTGTGGCACTAAGTGGCGCTGTGTGTTAATGTCCAGCGATGTTATCTTGTAAAATAAAATAGTTACATTTTTTTCAAAACTGGAATACAACGGTTTTCCTTGCTTTTCAATCTCATATACCATAATTATAACATTATCCTACAAAACCTTGAACAACGTTCAAACAGAACTATCTCGAATCTTCTAATAAGTACCATATAAACAACCACACAACAGAACTCAATACATCACTGTCTGAAAAACAATACATTAATACGACAACAATAAAAAACACGTTCATAATGCCCAATTTGTCCCAAGTCCACGTGTCGCGATGATTCGACCCATTGTTTGGGTCCAAACTCGGATTAAGGCCCGAATACCTCCAGATAACATCTTGGTCCTTTCAAACGAAAGACGTAGATGCTGAGATAAGAACATTGAGCACTTATTGTGTTGGACAAAGCATGGGTGAACTGAAAAAATGAGCCTCTAAGTCTCCAATGGCTGTGTGTCGCCTTTTTTGTCTAACTGTACTTTGTGAACGATTCTCATGAGTTTTCCAAAGTTTGGTGAAATGATGGCGCCTTGATGTTGGCTGAAAAAATGTGCGTGGTCATGCGTACTTGAAGTTGATGAGCACTTTTGTCTGCGACTGTTTTGTTCGTAGTACAATGATGCTCATCAGCACTTTATATGCATTTGTTTTTTTTTTGTCAGTAAAGTGTGCACTTGAGAAAAACAAAGTCAGGCGTTAGACGGTTAAACCAGTTATGTTGGATGGTTATTGATGTTAACAATGACTTTTTTTTGGAAATCAGTTGACCAGTTTCCATGTTAATTTTATAAGATGTCATTTTAAGGAATTCCATACTTCATTCCCGTTAAAGTATCAATATTTAACAGCCGTTTCTAAGCAAATCTCTTGAATTAAACTAACTGTCAATAAACTAAACAGCCACCATCGAAAGTGCCGACATTACACTTCAAGTACAAAGCGGTACAAGCATAGAAACATTTAACAAAAGAACCAATCTTGACCAAACAATTTACATGTCAACTTGTGAGTGTGGCACCGCCTTTAAATACTTGCGGGTTGCGGGTTGTGTGTATCCAGCCTTATTGAACACCTCTAGTGTTGGGGCCAAACGAGGGTTCGCGCTCCAGGCGTGATAGGGCGGGGCACTCCATCCTAGGGCGGAGAACTTCAATCTTCATATTTGAACTCGAAACTACTTCTCAGAATCATCACCAATTTGTGAAATTACTTTCCTATGTGTTAAAAATGCCGACGCAAGCTGCAAACCTCGGATTCAGTCGAGTCATTCAAGAAATAAATATTTTAGATTTATAATCGGCAATGATAAAATTTGACAGCACGCAATTTGTAATATTTTTAAAAGATGGGTTATCTTGCTGAACATTTTTTTCTGCGTCTTAATTTTTGGTTGTAAAACATATCTTCATACAATTTTATGACTTGTGATTCAAATC
Organism: Xestia c-nigrum; assembly: GCA_916618015.1. Taxonomy (NCBI): domain Eukaryota; kingdom Metazoa; phylum Arthropoda; class Insecta; order Lepidoptera; family Noctuidae; genus Xestia; species Xestia c-nigrum. The sequence goes on along the minus strand of OU745261.1, from coordinate 16,704,552 downwards.
TACTAATATATGTCGGATTCAGTCATTAGTACGGACATAAAATTAATCGCAAGCTTCCGTTGCACGAAACCCATCGTCTGCCCGCGTGATTTCCCGAGTCCCGAGTCTAACGGAATAAATCCTGACAATCCGACATACTCGTATATAATAACTAATGGTGCATACAAAACCTAGATACCTACCGATGGTATCTATCGATGGTATAAAATCGTAACGCGTGTTTCTGGCTGGTAGAAAAATGCAGGAAAACAGTGTTAATTAAATCGTCGACTCACATAACAGCACGAAGACAACAACTTTCAGTACTCACTACCTAGTCACACTACTACAGTGAAACCTGGATAAATAGGACATTCAACCTGGATAAATAGGACATTCAAGGAACCTGCAAATTGGTTTCACTTAAGGTGAACGTAGACCTAGCCGTACCGCACGCACCACAGCCGTCGCATTCGAATTCTTCGTATGAAGTTCTATGCAATCTGTGTCTGTATGCAATCTGTGTCGATGGATCTGTGTACGAGATTGCATATAAAAATTTGAATGCGGTCTGAGGCGCGTGCGGTGCAGCCAGGTATACGACACCTTTAAAGAGGTATTCTACTAACCAAGTGTCACAGATATCCAGGCTAAACGTCGGGACCTCATCATGAGTTCCAGCTATGGAGGTTTCTCACTTATCCAGGTCCTACTTGACCAAGTTTCACACATATAACCTAGTAGTGTGACCAGTGAAAACCAGTATTCTACATGGAGCGACTGCCTATTTGACCTCCACAACCCAGTTAATACGGCGAAATACGAAACCACTTGGTAAGACTGGTGTCAGACTTTTTTTGGCACTGACTAACAAGCCTGAAAGATATTTTTCAACGGTATGTAAAACCAAGTCAAAGGCTCATGGGTGGCGTAAAAACTTTGACACCAGGTTAGGCAACATACCACACGAAAAGAAAGAAAGAAAAAGCATTTATTAGCCCGACAGGAAAACACATAAATAAAAATAAAAAATAATAAAATGGTAAAATTGTGATTATAACACTAGTTTAAAGTAAACATAATGAGAGAATAAAAAAAAAATAACGAAATCGTAAGAAAAAACAAACAAAATACTAAACAGAAATTGTCCTGTACAAGACCAGAAGGCTCCTATCTCAGCATGGTGCTGTAACATTTAAAACAAAACGTCACAGCGCTGATATAAAAGTAGACGTTGTTATTTTTTCAACCACCTAAAGAATCTTTAACACAAATCAACATTAATAGCTCCAAATTAATGGTCTCTAACAAACAGGCCAGCCTATTTCGCAGGAAACTTGTTACACCAACCTGATGGGCGTTCTGGGCGGAGAGGGATACTTGGGCGGGGACCTATCACTGACCCACTTATAGCCTCTTATTGCCCATTATAGCCTCTCATACAAATAGCCAGGTGACTCACGCTATTTCAGATAATTAATTTTTGTAGGCGTGGTCCCGAAGCAGCTGAATGTTTTCAATCAGTATTGTTTAACTAGGTTCTCTTGAAGCGGTTTGCTTACTAAGCAATATAGCCTTTATCAGATCTTAAATGATAATATAAAAAACAAATATGATACAAAAAAGATTTTTAATAGAGTATTTGATTTGAAAGTTGAAGAAATAAAATTAATTTTCTATAGCACTCACAATCTCCAACTCAGACGGCGCATTCCAAAAATTAAGTAAGTCACTATACATTGTCACTGTATTTCAGGGTTCGAAATACCAAGATAATACTGCCTTGGTACCTCTGAGAGTGTTGTTAACTTTTCTTAAACTGGTCACCCATCTTGTTCTGTACCTTGCGAAGCAGTGCTTAGCTTTATTTTATTACAAATCAAGGCTCAACAAATAAACCACAGAAAGGTCCTCATTGACCCAATTTAAGTTCCGCAAATATTTAAATCACTAAACCTTTAATACCTATTACAAAAATTACGCCAAGCATCCTCGAGACATCGTCTAAATATTGAAATAGTATTAAAAGCATTATTTTCATACAATATGATCGGAACAAAATAGAATCTCCACACAATGCGATCGTATTTACCGTAACTCATATTATAAATGTGTAAAACCATTTAAATAGCAAAGTATTAATAGATGAATGTTTCTTTGTATGGTGAACCAACTTGGCCGTGATATTCACGCACATTTTATTTGAAGATTTTATTGAAATCGTCTTAGAGACACTCAAAACCAAATTTAAACTCAAACGTTACAAAATTCAAATCTCAACGCACAGTTCAAAAGTGGGAAAACAACACATCCAGCTGAAATTCAATTCTATGTCTCCACATGTAAAATTCAAAATCACCCGGCAAGCCCACTTCAAATTTACTTTTATTGGAAGGGCTTTCAGAGGCAGCTAAAGGTATACGTATTGTCGATAATCAGTGAAGCAAACACTTGTTATTTTAAAAGATCATCCACCCTTAAAGCTTCTCTTTGAGTTTAACAATAAGGTGTATAATGTATTATTTATAGGACACAGTCGGTAGGCACATACGGGGCCATGAATGTGTATTGTCAAGTATAGAAGCCTCGACATTGCTAAATTGTACGTCCACTGTATCATCAATCAGATGGTTTTATTTCTTGACAATTGATCTACAATATTGTTTGGGATGTTATAAGTTAGGTTTAGTTGTCGCTGGTGGAAAGAAGAAAGAAAAAAGAAAAAAGGAATGCGATTTGGAATGGTTTTCTTTCAGGGTTTTTAGGTACAGGTATTGAGGTTGAAGAGCCTTTGGCAAAGGTTATATGAGAATACTAAATTACAAAAATATTTTAAAAAGAATTTATAGGATCCGCACAAGCTGTTATTATAGTAATACAACCATTTACAATATTATTCAAAGAGGTTTCAAATTGGATAAAACTGGACACAAATTTCTACGTCCTTTAAACTGACGACTGTCCAAAACCCAACTGCCTCTATATGCCAAAACAGTTTTTTACCCAAAATCAATTTCAGAGGACAACAAAAACTCCCGTCGCCATTATAAAAATATTAATATACAGAAACTTTTTCGTCCTTCTATTTGTTATTTATTAATGTCGCTGTCACGAAACTTATAAAAAGCTCCGCTCCAAAAAGTGACTCACAAAGCAGACGCTAATCTCTTCGGGGCACGAACGAAGCATGTCAAACCAAAAAAGGGTCCAATTCTAATACTTAGTAACCATTAAATAAATTCAGAACACAAAAAAGTGGAAGAAAAAATTGTCCGTAGCCCCATAGGCAAACCACTTTTAAATATTTGTGCGCATATGGCTTCCGGTTACTTCGAGTGGGTTATGCTAAAAAATGCATTAGACCCTTGATTTTTATATCACGGTGAATTGAATGTCCTATGATATATTTTCCTTTTGAATTGAATAAGCGTGACGTTCGAAGGAGATTAGGTACGGTCCGAATTTCTGAATAGATCCCTAATCCAAATATATGACTGTCCTCTAATTTACAAGGGTTTTTACTAAATCTGTGAAGCTTTCTTGTGTCGTACACAAGGCTTATGTGTGGTATAATTTCACGTTCCACTTTTTACAGGTTTTAAGCTATAAAGTGATATTACAGGATTTATCTGTGTCATGGGTCCCGGAAGATGCCTCAACTTCTTTTTAACCAAGGATTAGACACTTACGGCTGACCTTTTTTATAGTTATGAAATAAATCAAGTTACATGTTACGATGGGCCACATCGTGTCTCTGATTGTGGGGACCATGAAAATATAAAATTGAAAAAAAAAAAAAAATGCCGACATAAGTAGTAAGACACTACAAAGTGGCGTACACCACACACAATCCATTTTTTAATTAATTGTATATTTTCCTACTACTGGGCCCTTCCATCGCTCCCTAAGTACAACAAAAATACCAAATGATGACAGCACATACCTAATGATCACTGCATCATCCAGCTTTTCATAACTTTTATAATCAAGAAACCCATAACAGTTATAATGACTGTTCGTCATTATAACTGGTATGGGTTTATACCTCATATCTGCATGGCAGGTAGCCTCATCAGTGCAGTGTGAAATATCGTACACCTACTCTAACAGCCTACTGCACTTCGTAACACAGTGAAAATTATTGCGTACCACTGCCAAAATAGTAGCACCGTATATAACATGCACTCGCTATGTGTATTCTGTGGAACTGGTGGTTATACTTGCTCTTTCTGAACGTAGAAAAATCGCAGACTTGGCGTTTTTATTTCGAATCGCTTAATAAGAGCTAGTCTTACGTATAACGCGGTTGGCGAAGGCGTCGACATCGATATTTTCAGTACTAGCATCTCAAAATTAAAAAGGACTCTTTGTAATTTCTTTTTTGATAATGTTAACTAATTGAATGCAATTCGCGCTGTCGGAGACACGTTTTTTCTTTGTGTACCTACTGTCTTTACAAACACCGTCTCTAAAATATTTTTGTTTTACTTTATAAGCTCTCTTCTATCTGTTAAAACTTTTAATTGGCCTTACTTTTTTATTCTTAATAGTGTGTTTATTATTAGCTGTAAGTTTTCCTAAAACTTTAAATATAAAATTTAAAAAATATACAAACTTTAGTTTTGCATCCTAATCGAAATTCAGGAGCTTGTCTGTCACAGAAGACAATATAAATTACGATACGCGGTCCATAATCAATAAAGCTGCTATTTTAAATGGTTTAAATTAGAATAAAACGAAAGTATTATAAACAGAATCACCTATAGCGCAACATGTCGCTGTGTGCTTTTATTTCTGTGTGTGAAGGCGCTGTTATAGGGCTAATTACAGACAGGATAATACACCAATTTCCGTAAAAAATAAAAAAAAACTACTCATTTTATAATTGATTCGTGTCGAGAATTCATTCACATAGGTACCTCTTTGAATTTCACCGGGTTGCAAAGCGATACCTAGCATAACTTCTGCCTTGTGCATGATATTATGTTGAAAACCTGAAAAAACTGGGCGTTTCCGCGCAATGATAAAATATTGGCATATTCTTTTCTGTAACTTATGCCTAAAATGGGATAGAAGTGTTCTTGACCGAAGACTACGAATCGACAAACGTAAGGTAGATACGCTATCATGCTTGGTGGAGTGACGATCTTCACAGGGTAGGTTGCTGGTAAGATAAGAGTTGCTGAGAATCAAGTTGAGTGGCGTGCGAATGAGGAGGCCTATGTCCAGCAGCGCCGCGAACCGGAAGACTGCGTTGAAACTTGAAAGACCTCCCACTAGGTGGACCTACGACCTGATGGAGATTGTGGGGAATCTTCAGCTTGAAATCTAAGCGCTACCATCTGAAAAATTTAAGAAAGGATGGCGACATACAAAACAAGGTTTAAATGTCAGCGAAAAACCTGATATTCTACTCGTATATCCTAATCTCACTGACCGTTAAAACTTTTAGACTCAAGTCCAAACATCTTCATCACAGATTAAATCATAGTGACTTTCTTCTCAATAAATATTCATGAAACTGTCTCTAACGACCATACACGATGACCTATCGTGTTGAACTATCGTCGGCCGCGCAATTTACACGAGATTATGATCATTACAGCTACCTGCCGTCGTGACGCGTATTAAGATGCTATCTGCATCAGATAAGCTTCATAGAAGGCGTTATAAATGTATGAGGAAAAAGTAAATTACCTATAAGTTAATTCTGCTTAATCTTGTGAGAAAATTGCAGGGGAAGGAAACTGCGGGATTGTTGGGTAGAGGTTTGCCTCATTAGTTAATTAATTAATTAAGATAACGAGAGAAATTTCTAGTTATATATTGAAGAGACACACATACATATTCTTGATCAATTTAAATAGTTTTTTTTTCAGCAAGTTGTCCTCACTGCGGGCACAAGACTGCTGGGAATCTGGGATAATGCAGGTTAACAGTCAATTGTTTTGATGAATACAAAATGGTTATAGCTAAAAACTAATTCGGTCACTTCCTTCATCACCTTGTCCCATTCGTTGGCAACGATATATTATTATATTATTATCTCCTTTATTCACTTATACACTTCTTCTTCCCACTCTTCTACACTTTTTCTTCTTTTCTTTCTTCTTCTTCTTCTTTCTTTTCTTTTTCTTTTTTTACTTCATACATTTTTAAAAAATTCTTAAAAAACATATAAAAACATTTAAAAATATAAAAAATACGGATCCGCCGGTGTCGGGAGCAGTGGTTAGGGTTGCAGAGACAGGAACCTCCTCACAATGCGAGCCGTATCGAGGAGTATATATTATATTTATTATTATATTGTTTTTTGACGTCACGGCATCATATACTTCTTTCTCCATCATATTATTCATATATTTCATAATAATTCACTCACTTCCATGGCCAATATTTATGAGGTGTGGCTTTAATCTTATCTTTCTCATTAAATCAATCCCTCCCTTACCTTCAACTGCTCAACGGACAGTTTTAAACGAAAGTAGAATTCCAAGGAACTACAGATACTTAAACAAAAAAAGCAACTACTAATACTCAACAAGGTCTAACAAAGCGTCTGGCAGCGGAACTTGAAAGCGCTTTCAGTCTATTGAGAACTCAAGGCATGAAACAGAAACGAGCCCATTCACCATCACGTAGATTCTGCGTCAAAGGATACAAGGACCAAGCGGAACCCATTCAAGAACCGTAAAATGGGTGCTCCTATCCCACATAACACCGTACCACGATATAATGTAATTCCGCCAACCGACAAAGGGTTCTAAAGCTGTAAAAACAATCTTAGTAGACCCCCGAACTTAATCCTTCACAAAGTGTACCGACTTACCGAAAGTATTTTCAAAACAGTAGAAAATCCCTTTCGGTACTAATTTGCCGCCTCAACAACTTCGTTCGTATTTTAAAAACATTCCTTTTAAACGGTTTTTTTTCGAATTTCCTTTTCGCATTGTTGTAGAATTTAAAAAATTAAGATAAATAAAATATGGCGGTAAATCGTTTACCGCCTTTTATGGTTTTTTTTTATCTATTTGTGTTGTAATGTGCTTTTGATAAGGTAAATATTGAACTATAAGGATAACAACATGCTGCAGAATAAGAACGAAAAAATTGGAACAGGTAAGTTTTTCGGCTTCACGTTGACTGAATTTGAGATCCAAAGAGACTAGAAACCTAAGTGATTACAAACTAAAGACGCAACTGACGCTGCCTTATTTTTTCAGAACGCATCCTCATATTTCCTACTTAAGTTCCTTCCATACAAGAACACAGTTATACGCCCACAAGTTTTTTATCAACGCAATATTTATTGCGGAACCGAAGGACTTCAAAATACTTTTTTTCATCCACCTTAACAAAACGCGAAACGTTAGATAGGACCTAAATTCTCGGTGCACAATCGACCACGCCCAGAAAGTGTACTATTATAGTACAGTTCTCTGTTAAAGGTATTTCGCATCTGTTCGCACAAAGAGCTTCCTGTTCGGATTACTACATTGCGATTGGTATCTTGCCTCAGGCCACGGTGCCTTTATACAATTTACTTTATCGGACCGTCAATTTGCAAGTGTGATTTGATTGATGATGTTTTGCTACCGAGATCTTTGTTGTTGGAGCAGTTGTGATTTTGAAATTTATTTATTTTATTTATTTATTTATTACAAAATCCACAGCTCTTTACAAAAAAAAATATACAATATACACAAAAAACAATAAACAACACAAAAAAAAATGAAAAAAAAACCCCAAAAAGAAAAAAAAATGTGTCCATTTAGTCATATTTTTTTATTCATAATTTAAACACTCAAAACGGAACGCTCTAATTGTTAGTTCACCTATATTTGACCCTTTGGAAATTTCAGACGTAATTTATGATATATGTATTATTTATGTATTTTTTTGGATGGTGAATTTCTAAAACTGTTGTTTTTTATGACTACTTGACAGAGATAATGTGAATTTCTGATCAAAAATCTTAAAATTGAGTGGAAAGGGTGTAAATGAATCCTGAACCTCATTTTCCATGGAATGAAAACTAAATAGTAATAAAATTTGCATAACATTTTACTGGTACTGGTGATTTGCGCCTGATTCCATAATTCATCATAAGTGAAGGGATCAACTTCCGTCACATAACGGCGATCATTACCATATTAATTACTTTCACGTTATCAAAATGGTCATCATTTCATAATCTTTTTTCTAATAAACTTAACGCTATTCCGTCTATTAAATAACCTCTTCGCTCTATCAGCCGATAATATAGAAACTAATTAATACCAAAAAAAAATATACTCAAAAGAATTTCCTTCGGAATTTTGACAGTTCCCGTAGCATACCGACCACCCCGATTCGTTCCACACTCGAAATAGATCCTGTCTAAAACTTCGCAGTCTAATTATGAAAAATAAGACATAGTTTACAATTCTCATGTCTTTAGTTAACACGTGCTCTACTTTTTTTTCTTCACAGAATTCCTCTAAAAATTAATATCGGAATAGGTTCGCAAAAACTACTAATTGCTTTTTGTATCGCCGCGTAGGTTTTTGTGTCTGTCTGTCTGTATTTCTCGCAGCAAATGTGGGCTTTGTCAGTGAAAAGTGTCAAATTACGTGGCACGAGATGGGAGATAAATATTAGGGCTGACTCTCTCGAAATACAAATTTAAACATACACTCGTTCAGATATATTGAAGATGAATTAAGACTGAAAGGTTACCAAAAATATATTCGTTTTTCACAACTGAAAACATTTAGGTACCTCCGATACCTCGAATTTATGTATACCTGAAATCCTTAGCAAACTTCAGTTATTCATGAAATTGAAGAGGTCCTGTAATCAAAAATCCATTCTCAACTATTAATAAAACCCCCAAATCCAAAAGATATAAATTCAACTTAAATCATATTTTAATGAACGAAACCCATCAATTTATAATATTAACGATATAATTAAATTAAATTTATTTCACAGCCCTTGCATCCCTAAACCGGCATCGCGCTTTTTGCGCGCATCCATTTTAGTTTTTCGTAAAGATTTTGCTGCAGATAATAAACTGCTCCCAATTTTGGAACGACTCAACAGCCGAACACTGCTCAATAAAAATGTACTATCCAAAATTTTAATTAAGGTTCAAATTAGATTGTGTTAAGGGCTTAGTTGAGCTTTATAGGTTTGAAAAGGTAGTCACGATGCAATAGGCAACTAAACGGAAAGGAGCGGTAGATAAAACGGCGACAAGTTGGAGAAATATTTCCAAAATATTTGTAAGTGAAGCCGGAGGACCGCCCGGGGGCGGGTAGGGCAGGACGCACTAGATACCGGAATTCATCCGCTGAATATGATGAACTTGAAACCGCCTTTTTTTCAATTTTGTGAATAAATATGGCGTGCTTTGAAAAAATTAGCATCTTTTATTACCAACTTATATTTTTTTAACGATGTTTTAAGTTATATCTAAGTTTTTTAGGTATTATTTATGCTGGTTTGTTACTGAAACAAAAACCCATACACAAAATCTTTAAATTTGTGACGATTCAAGGATAGTTCGACGAATGCTACGCCCATGCTGAAAACACTCAGAAAATCTTAAACCTAGCTATAGACAATTACCTTTGCCCACCATTGCGTCATTGGCTCCCCGCAAAGCGACAAAAAAAATAATCACACAAAAACACTCTAATAATAATGATGAGAGAAAACCAACCAACCATCAAATGACGTCTTAAACTTATAACCAAATAATTACAATAACTACGCACTTCCACAAAAAGAAGCTACTATAGCACAAAAAGATATAAAACATGGCAACAAAACCTTAGATTATTACATCAAAAAACCTGGCAACACATAAAAGAAATGTTATTCTTATTTCAAATTAATTCACGCGTGAATTTTGCATTGGTAGTACAAATCAGGCGGGTTATCCTTACTGTCCTTTTGTTAATACATTACTTCTGATTCGCAGTATAGTGACCTTTATCCTCGTTGTCATAAGGCTTATGTAAGAGCCAAAATAACTGTGTAAGAACTGTAAGGTTTATATTGAATTGGCAGTTAGTAGAATGTCTCATTGTAACAGGACACCAAATAAAGATGGTGTCCGCGAGATAAGGAAGGATTTAGGACGAGTGTACCGGCTGTGGCAGATTTACACCGCGTTTCTATAAACTATTATTTGTGAAATTTAATAGTAGTGTTACATATTCGTTGTAAACAGAACGGCTATGTAATATATTTGCAGGGGAAATAGGCAGCATTTTTAAAAAAGATTTTAAGATTTTCGCCATTATGAATTTGAATTCAGTTTACACAAACATTAGTTTACTAAAAGCAAATGTGTGGTGTTTTGGATGACATTTACATTTACATGATTAAGTTTTTTTCTTTAGAAAAATAGTTTAGTTGATATGAAACAAAACCTATGGGAGAAGGAGACTTGCTAAGCCTACCCCAATGAAATTAAATAAATTGGGATAAGGGCGGTAGGATGTTGATGTAATAAAACTTCCAAAAACAAACAACTACATAGTAACAAACACGAAAACTAGAACTTCCAATATCTAAATAGATCCATCGCTATGTAAATGAACCCCAAAAATCTCTGAATCTCCCTTCAAAACACCAACAGCGTGTAAGTATGTCTATAAAACTAAACACACAAACTGCGCCCACGCATTACCTTCACATATTTGCACAATGCAATAATCTCGTCACGCTACACTTGACACCAATAACGTTACCATTCATCAAGGATTACCACCGAGATGTTTATCAATATTCCTCTAACAAATATTTAGAGATACCTTCCTTAAAGCTATGTGTCGAACATCTTACGACAATGACATAATATTTGTATAGCTGATACATAATCTTCGTATTGTGTAACGACTTTTATACACAAGAAAAATTTTGCATGACATTTCATTTTTGCGAAAAAAAAAGATGAAATACAAATGTTTATTTTCTTAATCTAAGGGCCATCTTGAATTTTTATAAAAGAGAATAATATAAATATTATTATGGACTTTAGTATCTTTACCATCGGTGCTTTACTCTGTTATTAAGGTATATTCTGTGGTGGTCTTATGCCCGTTATTTCCACAAATAAGAATATTTTTAATAAACTCTTCAAGGTACCTATCATTTACAATTTCTACAAACATCATAAAATATTTACTACGGACAAGATATCCAAATATTTGTCTTTAATTGGATGTAAAAAGTTAATAATGATATTAACATTTTCGTTTATTGCAGTAACATTGTAGCGGTACAAAAGTAATGTTCAATAAAAACACATGAAACTACTCCCTGTAGAAATACAATTCAATAAAACGAACATTACTCGATGCTTAAAAACAAAGTTTTTTTAAACAAGACCCAATAAGCCGAAACCTACAAAACAAATACAATTAAACAGTATCCAATAAAAACAGGTCCTGTCTCTTTGGTCCAGTTTTAACGCAATCAAACCGAACCCTCAACTCACTGGAGCAGAAATCACTCAGTCCACGGATATCTGATAAGACGTCTCGAACGATAAGTTGTCGACATACAGACTTGTGATCAGATAAGGGCACATCATAAATGATCTCCTTATTGCCTTACCCTCGGTCCTCGGTGTAACCAACACCACAAATTCAGAGATTTGAGATAATTGAAAAAATGGAGCGTGGAGGTCTCATTTGTTTGAGTTTTTGTTGTGTTTGTAACTATTTTTGGATGGTTTGGGATGAAATAAATAGCTGAGATAACTTCCTCTATAAAGGTTAATGTGTTTAATATCTTAAACCACTATAAGGCAATTTTTTCCTACGTTCAGCTAAAAGCAAAATAAGTAGGTACCTATAAGTAGGACTAAAAGTACTGGAGGTCATTAGCATTTGCCCAGTGGTGGGACGGCGCAGGTTAACAGTGAGCATGCACTCACTTTCTGTCATAAAAATCGATTATTAAAAATTATGATATTTTAATTTTATTTATTTTGTTGTGTTTGGGTGGCTAATAATACAAAAAAATAAAACCGACTTCAGAGAAAACAAAAAAGTGAAAAATAACTTTAGCTTTAGAAGTCGGTGACCTTTGTTTGATTGATTTAGTTTTTTAACCGACTTCTAAAAAAGGAGGAGGTTCTCAATTCGGATGTTTCTATTTTTTTTTTTTTTTTATGTTTGTTCGGGCATAACTCCGTTGCTTGCCAACCGATTTGGAAAATTCTTTTTTTGTTGGAAAGGGTATTCTTTCCAAATGGTCCCATAGCCACCAAGTCGGGATCTGATGATGAAATCTTGGCGAAATCGAGGGAACTCTTCAAATTTTATATGAAAACGTGTTGCGTTTTTGGTATTTTCTACAACAAGTGAAGCATTTGCGTTTGATAAGAACCATTCTACCATCAGATCTGATGATGAAGACAAGAGTCACGGAACTCCATAATGAGACAATGTACCATAGTTGTGTTTGGGCTTGTTGCAATTTTAACGGTACGCACTTTCCATGTATCAAGCACATGTGAACCACTAAAAAGTGAAAAATAAAAACTTTTTTGCAAAAAATAAAACAGACTTCAAAAAAAAAACAAAAAAGGTGAAAAATAACTTTAGCTTCTGAAGTCGGTGACAAAAAAACTAGAGCAATCAAACAAAGGTCACCGACTTCAGAAGCTAAAGTTATTTTTCACCTTTTTTGTTTTTTTTTTGAAGTCGGTTTTATTTTTTGCAAAAAAGTTTTTTTGTCACCGACTTCTGAAGCTAAAGTTATTTTTCACTTTTTTGTTTTCTCTGAAGTCGGTTTTATTTTTTGTAAAAAAGTTTTTATTTTTCAATTTTTTAGTGGTTCACATGTACTTACCCCTTCACAGCGTACCGGCGTGATTTTCTTTTATGAACTGGTGTAAACAATAGACAGATATGAGATTTCAGCGATCCCAGTACATTTGCTATCATTTATTGAGGAGTTCCCGTCGCCTATCTTCCGAAGTTCTTCATCAGATCTTTACCAAATTGAAATGGGATCACTCCAAGAATGTAGTCTTCCTAAAACTACCCAAATCGCTTCTGGTGTGCCTATAAAATTTAAGGAATTCCCTCTATTTCTCCAGGATCCCATTAAATGGAACTTAACATATCTAACTGTCGAAATCTGGGTGTATTGTACACTTCTGCGTACTCCCTCAGAACATACAGGCGTGATGTTACGTCACTATGTTACATAATTTGCATTGCAGCAATTACTGCAGTTTTGCTGTGTATTTTTGAAGAGTTCCATTTATATCTCCGAAGATCAGCGTCAGATCTTAACTAAATTTAAATGGAACCACACGGAAAGCACCAGCTTTCCAATAAAAAAATAATCATCAAAATCGGTTTACCCAGTCGAAAGTTCAGAGGCAACAAACATTGTCGAAATCTGGGAGTATAGTACACATCTAGGTACCCCCTCAGAGCATACAGGCGTGATGTTACGTCATGATGTAGTATGAACAATGAACCTACAAGCGATTGCAGCAATTACTGCAGATTTGCCGTCTATTTTTGAAGAGTTCCTTTGTATATCTCGGAAGATCAGCATCAGATCTTCAACAAATTAAAATGGGACCAATCGACAAGCACCAGCTTTCAAACAAAAAAAGAATCATCTAAATCGGTTCACCCAGTCGAAAGTTCTGAGGTAACAAACACAAAAAAATAAAACAAAAATAAAAAAAAATACAGACGAATTGATAACCTCCTCTTTTTGGAAGTCGGTTGAAAATGTATAGTGAGGCAACTAACAAAAAGCAATACTCAAGCCTTTACAGTTAGCAATGAACTATTGTTGCAGAAACTAATCACTAAGCAACATAGTCATTATTTTGCCCTTATCCCAATTTATTTAGAGTAGGCGCAGTATGTGTTCTTCTTCCAAACCTCTCAATTTTTCATCATCTCATCGGACACTTGTCTTCTTTTCTTGCCATATGACTGTGAACACAGTCCACCTATCGTTTCTTCGTTCTTCCTCTTCTCATATACCCCTCCACGTTCATACTCAAAACATTCCTCACGACATTTTCTCTACGACCACGACAATTGATTATCAGTCACACAACTTTTCAGTCACCGGCGCTACTTTTAGACTTCCTCTCAATTACTCATTTCTTACTTTATCCATTCGCGTAACATTCTCATCTCCGCAACATGCAAATGATTTTAATTCATTCCTTTTGTGACCCAACATTCTAATCCATTCAGGAACACTTAACTAAACACAAGATTAATAATATAACTAAGCATAATGTAATAACAAAGAATAGGAATGGGCCAGATCTGGGTTGGGAATTGATTTTGGTGACCTTATCCCAACTTACCTAATAATTATACAACTCGATCACTCATCCCAATCAAAATCCACTCCCCATCAACTTAATCAAAACTAAACAAAAGCTACACGCAATCATGTATTATTAATAGTTCACAAAAATGAAAGCCAAGAAAAGAAACAAAAACAAGAGGGTTGTCCTCCCGGGGGACATACAAAGTAATCAAATTAGAATTAACTAAGTCGAGACTATCTGTCATCGTTGTGCTCACGAAGGCCCCCTGATCCTGGGTGATATATCATGGGGTAGTGACAGGAAGTCAGGGTTATAGCGACAGGATCGGAATCTGGTGTCAAAGACGGTGACACATGGTTCTAAGATGTTCTGAGATAGGTTGTTGTGTCAACTGCGTATTATTTATAGTCAATTTGGGTGGAATTCCTGGAATAATCTGATTGGCGTTGCTTGCGACGACTTGAGGACGTAGGACTTCATTATAGCTTGGTTATGCTAATTACTCCTAAAGGAGTACTGAAGCCGGTACGGTCCTGCAGTTTATAGTGCTTTCATAGATTTGTAGAAAGTTATTATAAACCCAAAATGAGAAGTGTAAATTATGATTTTCCTACTTCTCCGCTGTTCTTTACTGCTTAAATTCGTTACAAGTTTGAACTCACATCGCCTCGCCTCTCACTGCCTTGAGGCAGTTACATTATTTCTCTGGGACTTCGTCGAGCTTCATTGTCTTGGCATTTTTTTGGTGGTCACCACTGCTGATTATGACTTTCAGGAGTTGCAAATAGAGTGGTATTCTTTTTTTATTCCTATATTTGTTTGTCGTGTGCTCTTGTGGCATGTGCCCCATAAACATGATTTCTTTCTTTCTTTCTTTCTGGTGGGCTTGTCCAAAGAACAAAAAAAATGCCCAAAATGAGGCCACAAGGCCTCATTTTGGGCATTTTTTTCTTGTTGTTCTTTTTTGTTGTTCTTTTTTTGTTGTTCTTTAGAGTATTATAAATAATTGTCTGCTGGCAGCTTAGCCGTTGCAGAATCCATTCATCTAAATCTTTCTCTCTCTTTCTCACCATCTAAAAGAGCTTAACGAGGTGGTGAAAACGAACCAAAGTCCAACCAGAAGCTTTAAAGATTAGTGGGATTAAAAGGATGCAACTCGGAGCTTTGTTTTTTGTGAGAATTAGGCTAGGTTAGGGGCTTACACAAATAAAGATCTGGCTAGAGCAGAAAGCACATGACATTTAAATAAAAACGAGTGAATGGAAAGAGAGTGCGTTTCATTCAAGTGTTTATTCATAAATATTGGGTGACGACTGCCTCGTTGTGTGTGGAGGTAAGCACGACTGCGGAACATGAGGTCCTGAGTTTAATTACCGGGTCGGGCAAACTGTTATTACGTTTTTCAATCAAGAATTATTTCATTATTAAGTAGCAGCTACGGACACTGAAAATGCGCCTGGTTGATTGCAATAGACTCACCCCGACTTCAAAATGATTGCGATAGACTCACCCCGACTTCAACATGATTGCAATAGACTCACCCCGACTTCAACATGATTGCGATAGACTAACCCCGACTTCAACATTATTGCAATAGACTCACCCCGACTTCATCATGATTTCAATAGACTCACCCCAACTTCAACATGATTGCAATAGATTCACCCCGTTTCAACATGATTGCGATAGACTCACCCCGACTTCAACATTATTGCAATAGACTCACCCCGACTTCAACATGATTTCAATATACTCACCCGACTTCAACATGATTGCGGTAGACTCACCCCGACTTCAACATGATTTCAATAGACTCACCACGACTTCAACATGATTGCCATAGATTCACCCCGTTTCAACATGATTTCGATAGACTCACCCCGACTTCAACATTATTGCAGTAGACTCACCCCGACTTCAAAATGATTTCAATAGACTCATCCCGATTTTTTTTCCTTAACAAACATTTTTTCCATTTTTGCGCAGATATGTCTAAGCTTATCCATTGGCGATTCATTTATCGCCATCAGAACCTCAACATGCTCATGGAAGTGAAACATATTTTTTGCAGCCAATTTATAATCTTGGAAACACTTAGTAATTCCTTTTGCTATCTCAAATACAACATCATAGGTGTCCTAAAGGTCAATTACGTAAGCAATAAGTGTTGAACTGATATCAGCAGCGCAACAAGGGCCACACCTAAGCCACGTGCAGCTGTAACGCATGGAAATTGAGATCATTATCAATTAACAAGTGAATGGGACAATTGTTTGTAGCTTGGGTTGTTCGAGGAATAAAGACTACTGAATCTGATTTTGTTTAATTAGACGAGAATAGGTCAAATGTAAGACTGCTGTGCATAAATGAGGGTAACATCGGTTTTATGCATTAAAAAAAATTCAATAACTTCGCTTTCGGAAGTCTTTGTTTGTTTCATTGACTTTATCGCCATCGACTTCCAAAAGTAAAAAAATCTTAAAGTTTTTAGTACATTTTTGAAAGTCGGTTCGTTTTTCATGTTACGCTGAAAACCTTACGGTGGACTACTTTTAGAGCCTGTTTACTATGACTTCGAAGATAACATCAAAGATGAGATAAGCCACCAAAGGGCTCATGTCAATCTTGTGAAATGAATGAATGAACATTTAAGAAACAAATGAACAGCTATGAATTGTCATACAAAATGAACACCTTAAAAATAACTGATTTTACTTGTCTTCTGCCTTTCCGTAGTAAGTTACACAAGATCCTAAGGCATATTAAAGGATACGATCCTGAAAATTTCCTGGACACTAATTTTACCAGATCTCTTAAAACTCAAACACAGCAAACTTCTCAAAACTCGGATAACAAATCCACTGTCATCCTACCTCTTGTCTAATGCACGATAAACAAAATGGTTCCAGTTATCCAGTAAGATATATCTCTCTACATCGTGTTATTAAAATCACGAGTTCACGTACTTACTACATGTAACTATTTTGTCACACCCACGACTTTTTGGCCCTTCGGCACGAGTCCACGACATGAGTTCACGACACGAGTTCACAACACGAGTCACGATCAAGGCTCGAGGCCGTTTGAGGTCGCGGGCTTGTATCTATGGTGAATACAAATGCACTTAATTTTCTGTAGAATTGGGGACGCTTTCAGGCACCTGGAAATGTCATAGAAGTGCTCTGTGCCTGTCAGTGTCACTGAACAGATAGCAGCATACCAGTGGATATAAAATGACCGTATTAGCAGAATCATAATATGACTCACATTTAAAAATTTGAAATTCTTAAAATGTACTCGTACTTTATGTTTATGACTATCCATTTTAAGAATTTAAAAATATTGACCCACTGAATCATGAATAAAACAGGAAGCTTTTTTTTTAAGTTTTGTAAGCGTGCATAACTGCACTGTAAGAATATGCTAGGTTCCCATCTTATACGGTGCGTAAACACGTCACATAGAGAGATTCATGGATCCTTCAATATCTTTCTACTTGCACCACCACACAGAATGAACACCCAGAATTTGGAGCCGTACACACGTAACCACATTGTATCTCCTCGCCGTAATCACATCCTACATCCCTAGGTTATATGCTCGTTTTACATCCTCAACGATTACAAGTATTATCCCTATCAGCCCACAACAATAAATAACGTTACATAACGTGCTACAAACAACCCTATTGTCTAAGGTAACAACCATTATCATTACAAAAAATCACGAAGGAATTCATAAACAAAAACAGATGATTGTGCTCGCCACGTGCCGATCGTGACGAGATAACATTGTCCCGCGGTGATTCTCGCTATAATGCATTTACCACAGTGTAACTACTTACGGTGGTTCAACGCGTATACACTGCAGTGCTGCATGCCAGTACAGACATCATTGCAAGCTTCTACAACCTGTCTAATTTCTTTAATAAATGTTAAACCTTATCGCGTTAGGTCCAAGGTTCATTGGGAAAATTTTGTTTCGTTTAGCTTGATGTCCTGGCGTCTATACTTTGGCGTTTGAGTGATAATGTGAGAAAAGCGCTATTAAGAACAAGTTGTCACTGTCTGTTGATTTCGATTAAAGCCACACGCTAAAAAAACCATGTGCATTTGATAGGGTCGGAGAACTATCAAAAGCTTTGATATTTCTCATTTTGCGCTTTGCTACTTGTGCGTTTGCTAAGGTTACGTCGGCATCGGTGAGCGAAGTCCCTGCAAATGAATGAACTGAATTTTGACCAAGGAAAAATACTTCAGCACTAGTGCATTAAACTTATCTACATCATGTCCGATCGCTTGTACGAGCTGCGCCAACACTCTCGTTGACCTACTGTAAGATAGCTGCACTGTGACATCACAATACCCTTTTTATTGAACACTTTATAACTGAGTGATATGAATTTCAGAACAATGGCGTTTTTTGAACGTACGCTAATTATATTTTTGTGCCTACCGATGACAATGGGGTATGATGAATGGGAGTGTAGATTAAGCGTTTTTGTTAAGTTATTGTTTTGATTGAACTAATCTTTTTACTTAGTTTATCTTTTAAATACATACATATGTACAATACAAGTGTTGGTTTGTAACTTTAAAATATTTCCTAAAATACATGAAGACTATAGGCATAGTAATGTAAGCTGTAGAAATAAATAGGTGCTTACGCTTAGCACGCGGTGTAATAACAAAGCTCGTTCTAAAGAACTGTGTTTTAAGTACCTAAATTAAACACAAGATAATAGCAGGAAACGAGACAACATTTATGATCATCTAAAAGCGTCGAAACATAATCACGTGTTTTCTTAACGACGCTCCTGAAATCAAAATATTCTAACACACAATATCTAAAAGCATTATCGTGGCTGGTTGAAAAAATGTGGTAAAAAATGGTGGTGAAGAACCCTGGACCCGGCTATTATCTCTGAACACCGAAGTCATTTTAGCTATAATAAGATAACATTAAGGGAAGACGAGGACAGAGGCCCTCAAAGTTTGGGGAAGCATTTAATTATAATTTAGTAACGAATTGTTTTTTCCACGTTAATCATATATTTTCCAAATAGATTTAGTTTTCCCTCTTGTTTTTATCTATTTCCTAATATAGTATTGTTTTCTAGATATTTTAATAAAATTGATTAACTTCGTGCTCCAGCGTCCTTTATTTCAGTCTACATAAAGAAAACTACTATTCGAATACAAGTTTTCCATCTACTAGAAAAAAAAAACTAGGAACATGACTCCTCTTAAGCTCTGTACTTTTAAAGTTCTATAACCACTTTGAAAATCCCCAAACTTTGAGAAAGAACCCTCAAAAGATCGTGTCAGCGGACCTGTCGCTCTCGACTCTCAGAAACAGGTATTAGTTTTTTCTTTTACGTTTTTGCGCGCGCGCACGTGTGCGCACAGCCCCTTAATTACCGACGCATACCATAAACAGATCTTTACGCTCCCTTAAATAAATCTTCGGGATTTTTTTTCTCTTGTTTTCTTAGGCCCGTAATTTCGGAGCACAGTTTTCGGTTTACCAAACGAATTGGACAACGGAACGGAGCGGTTCTAGAAATGATCGATGATGACTCTTTGTTTTTACAGGTTTATCGGTAAATCGATTTGGTTGTTTATAGAGCTTTACGGGTTGACGGATGTTTGAATGTGATGCGGGGTTGATTTTGTTAGTTCATGAATTTGGGTATTAGTAAGGCGTTTGATGAAGTATAGGTACCTACTTATTTGTTTTTTTTTCTTACTGTATGGTACCATTTACATTAACAGTCCCACTATCTTACCACAAACGAAAATAAATAAATGTTTTGTCCTACGGTCGGAACATTTAATATGTTAGCAGATTACACATACAACCTCAGAGCCTTCGATAAGGGTATATTTTGTGGCCTCCCCTGATTCAAGATAACTTGGTCCTTTCCCTTTCTGGTTTTATTGTAGTGTTAAACGATATTTTATTATCAGGACGATAAAATTCCTCCACGACGACACGACATATTTATCTTTAGAAATCTTTTTTTATTCGACACTTTATCACTATTATTTAGAGGCATGATAAAATGCTAAAATATGTTCCAGGCTCATATTTTATTAAGGTGATTTAAAAGGATTAGGATATTAAAATGAATAAGCCCAATTATGGGGGAATTTAATCCTGATCAGCATACATAACTAGAATTAAGTTTTGGTTTAATTTTAAGGAGTTTTGGGTTAATATTAGAGGCCCTTAACCGTGTCGTGGGGAGCAACACTTTATTTAACTCGTGACTGGCAGCAAGAATGTTATGGAAGTTTATACTAGGAACATAATTATAATGGGTGAAATAGTAAACTTTTAGTTACGGATATTGGGGGTCTAAGTACCAACTTCTTTTTATGTAAGGACACGTTTTTAATGGTATTCATCATCATCATCATTACAGCCGAAATACGTCCCCTGCTGAACATAGGCCTCCCCCAAGTGTAGCCTGTCGCACAGATTCCCGCAACCTTCATCAGGTCATCAGGTTAATGGAGTACCATTAACCCGATGACCGCAGCAAGCAGTAGCTTTACTTAAAATACCTCGTAGTATTTTAAGTACGTTACATTAAGTCTCAATGTGGTTTTTCATCCCAAAAACAAAGTTGTTGTCATCTTAGCATAGTTACTTAGTTGACGGCATCATCAAGGGTCCGTTTACACCCTAAAAAGGGAAAATCGAGAATAAAAACCAGACTTAGATCTAAATTAATACAATTGACGACCGAATGGTGCAGCGGTTGTGAGGCTGCCTTAGGGTCCCGGGTTCAAATCCCGGGTGGGGGCATATGTTTGTGCGATGAGCATGGACATTGGTTCCCGAGTCATGGATGTTAAGTATGTATTTAAAAACCAAAAGTTATTTTTGTGGTATATCAAATATCTGGTGTCCACGACACAAGCGTCGTTGCTTAGTATGGCACTAGATGGCGCTGTGTGTAATATCCAGCGATATTTAATTATTTAATTTGGTATGTCAAAAAATGAAGCTTTGCAGACAATTACTGATTTTAAAAGCCCTTAATGGCACGGTTCCTGCGGATATCTAAATTAGATCTAAACCCAATTTAATTTCGTAGTCCTAAGTGCCAATACTTTACGACATAATCATCGCCAATTAAAAAAGTAAAACGCTCATAAAATTGTATAAATAGTTAACCTAATGATGGCCAATAAGTAAAATTCCCCGTGAATGTTTCGAGCATAATTTTCAAGCTGGACCGCACGGACGGTTCACATTTTACTGCAGTAATTTACTATCATTAAGACAAATCAAGCCGAACGACGCCAATCATCGTAAATTAGGTGTTCCGGGACTGCATTAGCGCAAAAAGGTGTTATACTCGAGGCTTTTAAACTCGTTCGAGTATTAAAAACTCATATAAGCGGACGAAGGGTTAAGTGTATCATTTACACTAAAAATATCGTTTAAGGACACGTAATTGCAGTGGTTTGGTAACAAGAAGGAGCTGTTAGGGAGAAATTGGGAGGCTGAAAGTGCAAATCGTGGCTTGGACACATTTTGTAAGCCAATTATATCTTTATCCGTAATGATTTGGAAATGCGTGTAAATTGTTATGTGCCATTATCACAAGACTGCAGATGTTCTAAGTGCAGATGATTTCAGCGAGGAGATTCACGCTGAATTTTATTATGGAGGCGAAGTTGTTAAAGTACCGATACCTGAGGTGATCAGGCGTGATTGAGCATGACTGAGGCAGTCAGAAATTAGTACCTTGTTAAAAATTATGAAATTATGCTTTCAGGAGCGCACTTGGATTTAGATTGTTCGTTGGAAGTTATCAAGAGTCATGAAAAAGGTACGCTTGGTTTTTTTCTTCGAAACATATACACCGTGACATTTTAGACGTCTTACAAAAGTGGTCCACTCAATGTATCCGACATAAAATACTACTAGACGAGATGACTTCTATTTTACCATTAATTTAGACGATAGGTATAAAGAAAAATAAATTATTCTTTAGAACAATTCAAATTATTTTGATAATCTAAAAGTCGAGTAAAATAACCCTCGTAACAGGGTTTTTCAACTACGTCATGTGTCTTAGTAATGCTTTTTTTTTCAATAAAAAAATCTCAAAAATAGGTACCATTTTTCTTTTTAATCAATATTAAATTAGTATTCATTGGATACATGAAGTAGGCTGCCTTTGTAAGACGACAAAAAATCATGATGTATATGTCACCGTAAAAATTTCAAATACGTTATATTACAATATAACGTGTGTCTCGTAGCGATATTGTAAACTCTCGAATTATTGTCATTACAATATCGCTATTGATATTACAATATAACGTATTTGGCAATTTTACGGGACATATACCTACATATTTTCCTGCATGTTTCTCATGGGAGTAGGAAGATTCTACTAAATACCACCTGCTTTCATCTGCTGATCTTAGAAAATTAAAGATGCTATCTAATCATTTTAGAATTGGGCCTAAATAGCCAAAGGCAGAGAAAAATGGAAAAAGGGAAGGGAGGTCTTTATCTTGCAGTAGGACATAATCAGTCTCAAAATGAAATTATAACATCTAATGGCCGGGATTTTAAGGTTCTAGAGACTTTAACTACTCGTAGCTCGTTTTAATAACATCTAATGTCCGGGATTTTAAGGTTCTACCGAGACTTTAAATAGCTCGTTTTAACAATCAAAACACACCTGTCTTAGTGTTAGCAATCTTAACTGACCAATTTACCTCCATAACCTGACAAATTGTTTCTTTATTGTAGTAATCGTTAACTGTTAACCGATTGATTGCCAGTTATCCGAATTCTGAACGCACGTGAGGGTTAAATTGCCGCCCGTTCACAACAAAGGGGTTAATTTTGTTCCGACACGAACACGAACAACCCTCCATTGACGTGTTAATATCGTAATAAATAACAATATCGAGGTTAAACGGGGTTTGTTATGCTCCATCTTTTAAATGAAGCATCGAAAATTGTTTTCGAAAATCAGTGAAAGGGTTGAAGAATAATTTCTTATAAATTAATCGATCGAATCGGTTTTTTTGTGTAGTTCTCTGATAACCTTTAAGTTAAAAAAAAATGTAAATCAAAAGTGGTTCCCAATCATTCCGACGAGCATAATGATCGTCGTACGTTGGTGATGCGCAACTGTTTATATTCCCCAATACGCTGCTTCTACAAAGCTCCGCCACGCCGATCATAGCTACACCACATCTAGAAATCTAGACGCGTCTACGGCACGATGGCACGTGGTGTCCCCTATTCACTGCTACGCCGCATCTACTAAATGCCAGTGCAGCGATGCGTCTACGGCACGCTGCTACGCCGCGTTCACTGCACACTCAACTGCTACGCCGCATTTACTAAACACTGCTACGATGCGTCTACGACACTATGCTACGCCGCGATCACTACTCACTGCTATGCTGCATCTACAGGACGGTGCTATACTGCAATACGCTGCATCGACATTACACCACTAAGCTGCGACTACGATATGCTGCTACGCCATGTCTAAGCAATGCTTTGACCACGCCTCGTACCTTTTTTATACAATCAGATCTACTCACAGCTGTCATTCATATCCACGAACGGCAGTTCTTGCTACTAAGACATAAATGATATGTATTCTGCAACTTAAAACTTAACTCTTTGAATCATAATGATAATCATAGGATAAGAAAACTTTGAATAATATTCTTTATTGACATGCCTATTTTATGTTTACAGAATATGAACATGCTTAGTCATTTTATCAATCGAAAGGCCGTTTTTCTTTTAGATGTTTTTATATGTGTTCTAGAGTTAATTTATTGCCGCCATAGATGAAAGATCGTTTTCTATAAACCTTTTCAGATGGGCCACCAAAGTAGTTCGATTATCTATTATAATAAAACCTTACAAAGTAGACGTGGTTAATTTAGTAAATTTTGAAAAGAAACACAAGTGAATCGCTTAAGATTCTCTCTGAAGTCGCTACTCGCTAACGACCATAATTATTTCTAATTTTATTGAACGCCGGCTTCGGATAAAAAGAAGGCGCCTTGTACCTGCTACTACTTCAAACCCTGCTAAAATCGAATCTTTTTTAGTAAACACATCGATAGATCACATATCCATTGCCGATTTTGTTCAATAATGCAAGCAACGATCCCTAACGCACCGATCAATGGACTTGAAACAAATGAATGATGACGCTTTCCGCAACTAATGTTGAATTCTTCAATGCATTGCAATTACAAGTTAATGAACCCGCGTTTAGATTGGTATACGATTATTTGTAGTTTTGTTTTGTTTTGCACTGTAAGTATAAACATTAGTGCAAGTCTTCACGATTCGTCCCCTGCAGTGAGTGCGTGTTCGCTGTTCCTGAGTGCAGTTTAAGATTAGTATATGTGATTGAACATTGTTCGAGTACTTTAGGAGTTTTTCAGTGATATTAGCAACGATTTCTACTCAAGATACATTGTGTACAGAAGCCGTAAACCTTTATTCATTAACTAGTTCTTCGCCCGTGACAGCGTCTGCAAACATTGTGATAGATCGGCTATTTTGCACGATATCAATATCATTTATAATCTCTGTTACTCGGTAAAGATGTAGCTTTCTTATTGTGAAAGACATCGGTTAAGTAGTTCTTGAGTGAAATCGTAACAAACAAACAAACAAAAATTCAAATATTTCCTCTTTATAGTATTCGTTTAGATAAACAATATAAAATTGGCTTGGTTTTATTTCGATGAATATAAAAAATGTTTGCAAGATGCTAAAAGATTGTTTTACGGGTTTGTTCACCTGGTTGTGAAACTATTTTCTTCAAACACCCTGATATATCGCAAGTTATCTGAAGCGAATAAAACAACATAAATATCAAGTCTTGATAATAAATATTAAAGTGTCTTGGAAAAGAGAATGGCAGGTTACATTTGTTAAATTGAATGCAACACAAACACTTTAAGAATTTTCTTTCAGACGAAAGACGGTTCACAAGTCCTGTCTTCAAAACTCAAAGATTTTCGAGACACCCTGAATTAGAACCAATTTGATTCACACTCCAAGCTTAATGCTCATTCATGTACTTCTTCGCCACATTAGGTCACCCACAAAACAAGAAAATAATGACCCATTATACCGAAGACGGCTAAGTTAAAACAAAAATACCTGAACGTCCATTCATAAGACAATTTCAAGATACAGCTTTGGCGAACCAAGTTAGGACTAAGTTGGGCAACCAGATAAGATAAATACGGTAAGGTTTATATTTATGCACAAGTTTATATTGTGCAAGCCTTTATACCCTTTTTGGTGATAAAGGAATTTGAATTGTGATGTTTTGAGACCATTCATTTTAGGGCCAATCGTTAATTAAGGGTAACGTATTTTGATTTCATTCTTGTTGAAACCCTATCGGGAAGTTTGGTTGTTAATTGTATATTGTTTTTGAGTGATTGATAATATTATTTTGGAAATGGAATATGGAACAGCATTCCGCTTTTAGTATCAGGCAGGGGTTATTGTTTACAAAGACTTAGGATATGTTTGAGTAATTTTATTGAGTGTAATAAATGCAATAAAATAATAGGTTTCTAGTGGTAATTTATTGCAGCAATGTTAAAAATTAGACCTGCCTGCATCGTTGGTCAGTGGTCGCAAGCACAACTGCATAATGATAGGTATATCTCTGTAAAAGCTAATTCTATCCTGGAAGGGGGCCCTGGTGACCTGTAACTCATTACTCAGGTTTTTCCCAAAAACCTACATCAGGCACCAGTCTCTCGGGCTGCGGGACTTTTCGAAAGAGATACCGCGGCCCCGGAACGTAAAGGGCGAGGAAGGAACAGGGATGGTTTTAGTCAGTAAAAGTCTGACAGTCCCTCCCGCTCCGCCCAGAGTGGGAGGAGTCATTTGATGATTTTCCATCAAAAAAAGGCACCAGTGTCTTACAAATATTGTATACAGCTTATGACATTATTTTGTACACATTAACTTTGTAACGATGTCGTTTCATTTCCAGTCTCGTGGACGTAAAACCTCCACGACGACTAAAAAACCTCCATAGTACTTACTTGTACTCAAAGAAAGAAATGTAACAGTCCTTTCAAAATTCGAATTTAAAATTGGCTTGTCGCATTGACTGCACAGCCATTTTTATCATTAGTCCTACCAAAATCATGTAACGATATACATCTTCCTAAGTTTCTTCCTGGTATCAGAATATTGAGTGTTTACTCTAACTAGCACAGCTAAGTTTCTATTTAATGAAGAAGTTCTAAAAAACCATAGTTATAATGGTATCCACCAGTATATCCATATTGTATATTGGATTTCTACAATAATAAACAACCAAGTCGCACAAGAAACGTTTATTATTTCATCTACTGCACCCGCTACGTCACAACTTTAACGCAATTTTGTGAAAAGAGAAGAAATGATAAATAATAGGTCCTGGGTTCGATTCTCAGGCCGGCAAAGTGTTATTGGGTTTTTTGATCTCAATTTCCGTTTCATCAGGGATCAACAACATCAGGAATATCACGCCTGTATATGTTATATTGTGTAAAGTTATTAGACCGTCATCAGTAGACACAATCACACAAATGATTATACCAAAAAATACGCTCGAATTCTATTAATATTCTCCATCAAGTCAAAGAGACGAATACAAATTAAATATTTGCATCAACACTTCGTGTCTAGGTGTCTATACTATGAATTTTAATTCGATTCCAGATTTGACATTAGCTACTGTCATTTTGTGAAATAATGATACCACATATAATAGTTTAGTGATGAACACAAAAATCGATAATCGAATCGATATTTTGTTATTTTGTTGGGTTTTTGTTAAAGTGTTGTTACGTTTATAGTTTTTTGTGAACTTTGAGTGATTCTATTTGATTTGGTTTTCCATCAAAATGGATCCTCAGCGAAGTACATCACAAAAAGACGTGGATGTTTTCTTGTCCCCAAGAAAAATCGTCCACGAAAAGCTTTCACTGTTACTGAAAAAGTAATGATCTGCAACGCCTACAAATACGTGAAAAATGAAATTTCTGCGCAGTTGGAGGCCTTTGAAGTTGTGAAAGAAAATGAATGTATGAGTGTGTTACAGTGTTACTTTTTAGTGTACAATAAAGTTTATTCTATTCTATTCTATCGGTTGGGAAATATTTAATTTCCTGATATACTTAGTTTACGAGAGTAAAATTATAAACGAGAAGAATCGATCTGGAAATATTCCATTTCCATATCGAATAATTTCGCAACGTCACTATTTAGTACTTGTCATTACGTTGCAACACTGAAATTGTCAAATCTGGAATCGAATTAAAATTCCGAGTATAGTAATAATTTCTCGCGTCATACACTAGGAGATGTTCCTTTTTATCATTTTATACTCATCCTGTTCGTCATTAGTGAGTTTTTTCTCCACAACTTGTAAACTAATAATAATGTGATGCCTTCAATCTGTCTAGTAGGATTTGCTTTTTCTTTTTAACAAGCCCCGTAATGATGGAATTGATTGATACCGCAACAAAGTAAGGAGTACAAGAACGTATAAATTTACAAGATAGCTTGGCTTGTATTTTGAGCTGTAATTATTCAGTCATTTCTCATCTGCTGCATCATTTGTTTGCTGATGGCGTGTATCAATCCTCTTTTCAATCAGTTTAAAAATGTAAGATGCTTATAAATGTTGGTATCATTTTCTTTGAAACTTTGTCCAAAGATTTTTTCTGTATCGAGGATGTGAAATAAGCACCAATCTCGCATAAAAGACAGAATCGAAATTGCAATTACATTTTTTTTATTTTTTTTATTTAGGGACACTTATTATCGCAATGCGTATGCCAAGTCCCATACCTAGCTAGCTACTTATAACTCGTTAACTTAAAATTATTTTTTTGTAATTGTGTAATAGTTAAATACAACATAACGATCTCATTTGCCCCTAACAAAAAACCTCTACAATTACGCTTGTACACTAAATAAAAAGGTAAGCAATAAACAATTTTAAAAAGCACATTTGTCCAACACATTAAAGTCACAGTTTTTCTTCAACTGACTAGTCCCTAGAAAATTCCCAACAAGAATCAAAGAAAATCACCGACAGTTTTTCCACTAATAATGCCATTCAATCAGCGTGTTGGCGATGTTTTCTGCCATTATATAATATTAGAGGATGGTAGGCTGCGCGGGCGACGGTAATCCGCGGGGGTCGGTCTAATGGGCCAGCTTGCGACAACTATTACCTACTTACAATTACGTAGTACGTGCAAGGTAAGGGGTAAGGCATAAGCGGCAAGCGGGTAGAATAAGTATCACGACAGTATCAAAAAACTACAAATGTATTTAGTCCGTCAGTTAGATTATTGAAAAATAATGGACACGTATTTTTTGTTTTTGTAAATCAGTGAATATTGACAAAGATAAAACGCATCAAAACTCGGGAGTGGGGGCTCGTGACGTCAGAATTAAATTGTGGCTAGGCGTGACGTATTAGGAATTTTAAATGCGTCGCATCTTCGTCAATTTTGATTTACGTAACAAAACAAAAATTACGGGTCAAATATTTTCTAATAATCTACCTGGAAGGATTAGTTTTTTTTGTCGTCTATCCTATTGTATTGTAACAACGGGTTGGTGTCCGCAACGTATTTTGCGTATGGGCTATGACCCGCGTGGCCAGTGCGGGTTGGTAGACGTCACATGTCTTTGAAGTTTTGGTTCTAGGACATGCCAGTTTCCTCACGATGTTTACCTTCACCGTTTTTAGAGCAGTGGTGATGAAATAACTAACACAAAGTAATACGCCTGCCTGGCTTCGAACCCACGACGTAAGTCGGGGCCGCCACTACTGGGCAACAAACTTGTAGAAGGTTTAAGATGTTGATTCGGTGGAGAAGCGAATAGTGATAATGGAAAAGTCAAATATGTGTAGTACTAACATAAGCAACCGAATAACTTGATCTGTAGTTGTAGATCCTGTATAAAGTTGTTTTAGAAATACAAATCGCTTCGAAAGCGATTGCTCTTCGACTAGGAACAATAAGATCTACTTTCAGAAAATGATATGTTACTTTACCATTACCTACTAATATTTCAGTCAAAAGAAGTTCTCAGTCAGATCTCCTACGTTCCATTTCAAGGTAAGACTAAACAGAAGACAAGGTGGAATGACGACTTTATGTCGCAATATACGTCAACCGTTCATTTGCTGAATTCTGTGGAACTTCTAAAGTCTTCGGTATCAAGCATCACTATTTTTAGGGTTCCTTAGCCAAATGGCAAAAAACGGAACCCTTATGGATTCGTCATGTCGGTCTGTCTGTCTGTCCGTCCGTCCGTATGTCACAGCCACTCTTTTCCAAAACCATTAGTACTATCCTGTTGTAACTTGGTAAGTACATGTATTCTGTGAACCGCATTGAAAAAAAAATACATTTTTGGGGTTCCCCCATACTTAGAACTGAAACCAAACTCAACATTTTTGTTTATCAAGCCCATACGTTTGGGTCTATGGATAGGTCTTCAAATATGATATTGAGTGAGAATAGTTTGCGCGAGAGACACTTCCAAAGTGGTAAAAACTTCTAAAATAAGAGATTGATAGAACTAAAAAAATATATAGTACATTACCATGTAAACTAGGCATTGGTTTGAACCAGATCTAGTAAGTCGTTTTTTTTAATACGTCATAAATCGTAAACCACAATTTACCTTTCATTCAATGTTACTTGCTGCTACAGAACCCTTCATGGGCGAGTCCGATTCGCACTTGGCCCCTTTTTTTATCAATTGACGGAACTTCTACGCCTATCTAAGTTAGTTATTTTCTAGTGTTTATTAAAGGAATAAAACAGTAATAATTGCCACTAATCTCAGTGAGTTGAACTAACAGGCTGAGTTATGACAATTTATTAAACTAAATTACTAACTGCGTGTGGTCGTGAGTGGGATTTATCTATAACCAACTTGGTACTTGAGTTGGTTTTATCGATCAAATCTAACTCAGGCAAATTGAGACTTGACGGACATACCGGACAAGCAAGCAAAAGCTGCTTCTCATACAGAGAGGAATACGACACAAGCATTGGTCCTCACGCTTGCTCATGGCGGGTGATCACTTTTTAGCCCAGTTTTTCTTACGAAGTTTTCCATCACCAATGTCTGTGATCTCCATGATAAACTTAACAAAGTCACATTAGTATTTTATCCGAAAATTTCTTTGACCTTGAAAAACTCGTTCCTTTATGAACTTGGAGAATAGTATTGATGATTTTGATTATTATTCTATAACTACATACGTCTGACAGTCGCGAACAATATTTTAATCAACACATAACCTAGCACTGGCAAAAAAAATAAAAAAACGTAAGAAAATATGAATTTCGCGAGCTACCTTTGAGCATCCACCTTAACCTGAGGGCCATCACGACATACACCCTTTAGGCGCTCAGTTGCGTGATAACAATCCTTTGATGACGATGAAAAATCTTGATTGGCAAATTAACAGCTACTATAGATAGTACTCTTACATAAGTAGATAGCGGTCATCACCGTTTATCCCAGTCGGGCGGTGTAATGGTCGCTCCGCGACAACTATTAGCCACAATTACATACTACTGCGTGTGCGCACCGTATGTAAGTCATAAGAGGAGAGCGATTTTTTTAATCAAGTCTAAAGAATACTTTTTTCCACGTGGATAAATTCTATTTCTAATGGACTATTTACAAATAGATTTAGATATTTTATTTTATTTGTTAGGGACGAGAAAATAGTTACATATATGCCACGCTTAACTAGAGATTCTTAAATTAGCACCAAACTTAGAAATACATTTATACACAATCTATGCCATATTTATATTATTATACATGACCCACCATTGTCCACGAATTCACAAAAAGAAAGTTAAAATAAAACAGACAAAATAGTACACGGAGCATCGTAAAAGCCTAATAAGAATATACGAATTTGACGATATGAATGTTAATGCAAGAGAAAAATAATTATTGATTCCTGAAACCCTTTTTTTAATTGTACATACCATTAAAATCAATGTAAATTAAGTACGTAAATAAAAAGTAAACAATACTCAGTCCTCAGAAACTGCAGTTTTTTTATCATACATACTCGTATTCTCTACGATATTGACATCAAAGCAAGGCCCTCGATAAACTGCTTAATAAGAATCGCTACCCGCCTTCACCTTGATTCCCATTATTTGTACCAACAACAAATTGCTGGAATTAACCGTCCGTTGCACTTAACTATTTATTTATAGCCCGTTGCTTGTTGTTGCCGCCGGTTGCCGTTTGCGGACAGCTAATGATTGGACTCGAACAATGAGGGCATACCCTAAACTCTTGGCCACGAGTTTAAGTGATCCGATGCGGTAAACTGATCTGAGAGATCTCATCATCTACCTAGCCTTTTCCCAAATATGTTGGGAATACCAGTATTTTACATGGAGCGAGTACCTATCTGATCTATACGTCACCGTAAAATTGTCAAACACGTTATATTGTAATATTGCTCTCTAGCAATATTGTAAACTTTAGAAATATTTTTCGTGCAAATGCATGCGATGGTAGTCAACTCACGCGGTGTGGAGGGAAGGAGGGGTGGGTCCCCTTTGCCCAGTATGCAGGGGTACCTTTTCATGAAAAGATAATGTACCATTCCTGAGAAATACCGATTAATGTAACCTAACCTTAAAACTCGATCTTTATTTTCGAGTTGTTATTTCTGAGTGCAGGGTTTAAAGGAACCTAACGAGGGCGGTGCCCCAGGTCCTGATTATGGGGACCAGATATACTTCCGTATGTCCAGTTGACAATATATCGAGAGTTTACGAGTGACATATACATCCCATCAAATCCCATGCAGTTACGAAACCCTTGAACCTCGTTGTTAAGACTGTCAGGCCACTGTCAAATATCTAAAAATGACAGCCGGAACCAACGGCTTGACGTGCTCTGGCACGGAGGAAACTCGGTATTTAGTGGGTGATCCCCCATCCACAGAGCAACCTAGACATAAGATCAATCTTCTCCTCTAATGTACTCGTCAGATAATGTAAATGTCCGCAGCCTGTCCACTCTCCAGTTGGCTCGGTCTAAAACCTTTACGACAGCGACGAGGAAAAAAAGAATTGTTTTGGATATGTCAGTGCCACCAGTCACAGCGATGCGTCATGCGTGTGAAGGTACAAATAAAGCAAGCGCGTGTCGTGTCGCAAATCGCATCGCTAGTGATCGCGAAGCCATAGACCCGAAGTAAGAATGATGAAGCAATTTAGAAGTTTAAGTCAGAGCAATTAGTTGTTCGGCCTATTGTTGTCGGTTAAATTAGTTGTGGTTACGAATCACGTTTATTCGTATGTGTAGGCTATTTATTTCGCGTTAATAATAAATGATTTCTCTTATAAAATGACGTGCCTTTTTCTACTCCTTTAGTTATCATATTGTGCATAGAAATCATTTTTTGGTACTTACCTAATTTATTTAGAAAAGAAGAGAAGAGATTTAAATGAGTTACACACTTTTATACTTTTTTATAAATAAATTTTGTATAAGGTGGTGAAAACCGCACCAAAACCAACTTTGTAGTTTAGAAGACCGAAACAGCCCCACAAACTAAAACAAAATTTGCCTTTGATTTGTAATATTCACAGATATGTATATAGAAAATAAAATTATTCCTACAATTATACATGTAATGTTACCCATAAAAATACAAATGGTCTGGCGGTGTGTATAAAAGTATATCGAAAGACTCCAATGATCGTTATCATTGGAGTCTTTTGATATACTTTTATAGTGTTGTAAAATATTAGATCGTCAAGTTCTTTGAATAACATTGTAATGAAATTGATTACTATTTTATGTGTTATTCACAAATAAAGAAAATATTCGTTAAGCTAATCCTATCCTACGTTCAAAATTAAAAACAGGTGTTAAATTAACATTTAATGAACATACATTTTATGTCTTAACAAAGTTACCCATTTTATGACACCAAAATAACATTGGTTGGTAAAACAGGAATATCGTACAATTATGTCTTTATAATGACTGAAAGCAGTTCAATAAAATGTAGAATAGGTAAAGACAAAGTTCGGCTTAATTCTTTATAGTGCCGTCAAAACAGAGCGTGTCGAATCAGCAATGAATACTTCAAAGGTATAACGATCCTTTTTACTGAATATCGTTATTAAACTTAATACCCGAGTACAACTCCCAAGCTATTAAGAAATACTCCCGAACTCATCTTTTGGAAGTATTCAAAATAAAACAACATTGTAAGGCTACGTCTCACTGTAGGCGGGTTTCGTAGCCGCGTAGCATTTCGTAGCACTTTGTTCTTGACGCTGAAAGTAGATACAATTTACATTATAGCTGTACCTTTATTGTATTGTATTGTATTGTATAACGGGATGATGTCCGCAATACCACGTCAAGGCGCGTATTTTGCGTGCTTTCTGTACCTTTAATACATGAAACTTTCAGCACGAGACAATAATTGGTGCTACCATCAAATTTCAATAATAATATTAATTTACCAGACACTTTTATAAATCTTTATCACCAGCGTCCTCCAGGCATTAAAATGCAAAGAATCCTTGCATCACTCACAGTTTTTAATTTGTTTTATTTTTGAAACAGAGTCTGTTGTAAAGATAATGGGTTGGTACTCGTATATCTTATTTAAATCAAACTTAAAAACTACTAATCTGACAATTACATAGTAAGGGCCATGCATTTTCTATTGTTGGAGAATCATCTGGGTTAGGTTAGGTTAGAACAGTGACCATTAGCGCGCATTAATTATTCATTACAAAATTTTGGCTGAAAATGAGTAAATATGAAAATTAGGTTAAATGAAAGTTAGGTCAACTAAACGTTACATTAAAACGGCATTATACAAATTGAAAATTATTTGAAATAAACGTTATACTAAATGATATTAGAATAAAAGAAGTTTATATTACATGTAACATTAGATCACATGAAGTTAGGTAATTTGTTTTTATAGCATATGAAAATTATATGATGTGAACGTTATTTCAATTGAAAATATACTATCAGTTATTATAGCATATATATTATACACCCTAAAAGTTAATGGCGAAATGTGGTTGTATTATTAGGTTCACTTCTGTATCACCCTTCAGACATTACAGGCGTTAAGTTGTGTTGTGTTATTTAAAGTACGGTACGAACTACTGGACTGAAAATCTTAAGTCACACTATCTAAGAGCGTTTTTCCTTCGCCCGAAAAAAGCGCTCACAGTCAAACCATAACTCTAACGAGAGTATCCAAAAACGGAGTCTTATTATCACCTTCCACCTCCTTTAATCACGCCCTCCTCATTAGGAGAAGTTTCTTACGTTTACAATAAAAACAAAACTTGATAAGAGCCTTATACCCTTTCTTTCTGTTAATATTAAGATTGTTACAATCAACGAAATTAAAAACGAAACCAGAAAAATAATATAATTGATGAAATCTTTTCTTTTTATTTTAATTAAGATCCCATACCACATGGAATACATTTTACCCTACTCACTAATCAAAAAATATGTTTTACTTTGTCTGTAACATGGGAGTAGATTAAGATTTAAATAGCAAGAAGAAATTCTGGTACGAGTGCCCAAGCACTCCTTTGACACATAATGCACATTATATCCGACCAAGTTAGTATATGAGCATATTTACTGTACCCGTTTTACTTATAATAAAGATTGTTTTTATATTCCATAGATAGAATGAAAAAAACACAAAATTAATATTTATTTAAAAAATTAATCGTCTCATATACAAAAAGTTAGTTACTAACTTTTTTATTATTCCTAAACCTAATAGGATATAAAGGAAACATAAAATACAAATCCAACATTTTATTAATAAAACGCATAACACATTTACATAACAATAACACTAAAACCTATAATATAAATAAAATATCAATACTTCATCCATTATTCATAAAGGTTTGGGTTCACGCAAATCTTCATAATTTTTTATCCAATTTAAAATAAGTTTACCTGTGATTCACTTAATTGTTCGACAACCCCTCAAATTTACCGCCCCCATATACTTTGGTCCCTTCACCAAATTTTATCTTACAACCCACAGCAAATAATTAAATTGTGTTGATCTCTATTTCGATGTAATAGAGTGCATTTGAGTAGGGAAAACTTTTAGGGGTGTTACTAAATATCTTGGTACAAAAATCTCATACAGTGTGGTGATGCAACAAGTGTAGAAGCCAACAAAAGAAGCGATTAGGGGTGATTTATACATTCTTTTATTTTCCACCCCCAAGTTCAGTTCAAGTGATACCGTAACTGAAATTCCCACGCACAGAACAGAGGGGTGCGTTGTGATTTTTTTCTCTTTTTGACAGTTTGAAAATGACGTTTTTCAATCAGAGATGAAGCTTAGTTTTTTGTGAAGCATAAATTAGAATTGAGGTAGCAGTTCTAAGACTTTAAGAAAGATATTATAATAACTAGATTATTTATATTTGTTGTTGTTTTATTTCCAAAAAAAAAAAGCTGAAATATTATTAAAAAAAATTAGCATGACTTTTAAAACATAAGGCACATTTGTGAAAGGCACTGTCTACTAAAATTAGGAAACTATCTTCCTATAAAACTATAGTTCACTCATATCATATTTACAAAGAAACAATAAAGACTTCAACTAAAATAAAACACGAAAAAATTAAGTTAAAAATCTTAAAATACTTGGCATGCATACCACAGATTCTAATTGGATTCTCTACTTACAATTAATTAAAGCTGTTTTCACTAAGTATACCGATAGTAAATAATTATTTATATAAGCATTAATATAATTACTAATACGGTACTTGTATCACACAAAGTTTGCCAAATTGTAAAACAGTTAAAGAATGACTACTACATATACTGAAACATCTTCTTTCTCAAATTGAAATCTTCAAAGACTTGCAAACGTATATCTTACATGCAAAACAGTGCAGTTTAAGAATTTGGCGTTTTATTATTTTAATAATAAATACATCACTAATAATCATAATTTGGTACATCTTATATTTAATTTTAATATGTAGAATAATTACAAGTTTCCACTTATATTATTTACATTTATTCAAAAATTGTAACTAACATCATTATTTTTTTAACATACATGCTACATTTATTTTCTGACTATGCCATACATATTAATCCTTAGCTCAGCCAAATCATATTTCACGGCCCACAAAAATCAATGACAATCTGACCTCACCCTCTAGCGCAACAAGTGGAATCACAAACAGCTAACAATAGGGGATCAAATGCACCCCGGTTCACTACACCATGACGTC
The DNA here is from genome assembly GCA_916618015.1 of Xestia c-nigrum. Classification (NCBI taxonomy): domain Eukaryota; kingdom Metazoa; phylum Arthropoda; class Insecta; order Lepidoptera; family Noctuidae; genus Xestia; species Xestia c-nigrum. The sequence goes on along the minus strand of OU745261.1, from coordinate 16,667,874 downwards.
ACAGTCACTTGTCACGCCGCACAGCACAATGCCTCACTTTTTAAATCACGCAAAGCATCTTCCTTCTATCTATTCTTTCTTTTGTACGTTTTTGCATCTTCAGAACGTGGGAAACTGGACTTGCATGACCTGAAAAAAGTGACAAATTTATGGGCAGGTAAGTATGGGAATATGTTTTATTTCATGGTGGATTCGCTATGTCTTTCAAGCTTCGGTGAATACGCAAAAGGTAAGAAATAGTAGGAAGTTGAGGGGTCTAATTAATTCACGTTCTCGTTTACGATTCAAAGATGTATAATTAACGAGCAATAAAAGCTATTCAAGTCATTTACAAGAATCTAACTCATTCTAATTTGCATCATAAATCTCTTACTCCAATCATCTAAAGCAATCTTTTGATGGCCATCATTATAATGATAACTTCAACCCCTAACAATATCTCCTAATCATCTCAAAACGCTCCTAATAGACATTTAATTATAGAGCTGGTCGAGTTCCACTGACCCCTTTTACACTTGTTTACATCTTCATCCCCTCAACCCCCGCACAAACGCGCTGAGCCATCAAAATGGTATGTTTAATTCCAATACCCCATACGATTTATTATAACAAAGCTGAACGGGAACGACCGACCGCTTGCCATCTGTCGTCGTTCCGAATCTCGAATCGCCGAAAAAAACTCAATGTGCGAGCAACCCTGGGAACCTAGGAACGAGGAGCATTCCCACGAACAACCCCTCAATTTTCAATAACCAAATTAGCCTTTGCGTTACCCTATTTCGGATATGAGGGAGTCGTGAATCTATTCATATCGATAAAAAATATCGCACGTCTCGCTCGCGACCCCTGTTAATGCATATGTTCGTCCTGTTCGAATGCACGTGTTCAAAGATCGTATATTTAAACTGCGAGCGTGTGTGTGCGAGAGCCTTCGGATCGTAGCACCTGCCGGCGCGCGCGCACCCTATTGGCTGAGCAACCACTATCACCGCTACACTGATTTCTTTTAAACTTAATTTTTTTGTAATACTCTCTTCGGACATGTTAAGAAAAAATCCTACATGTTTGGACCGGTACGAGCCGAATATTTTGTGTGTAGGTGGTATCCTACTTTAATAATTCTTTTTGTAAACAAAATGCTAATGAACTTTGACTTGGATGACTCAAATTCCTGATCTAAGATAGGGTTACGTGTAAGAATTACAAATGGAAACACTTTAATTTATTGCACCCTATTCTTGTGGGCGATAATATTATCATAGAGCATTATATTAATGATAGGATAAACAAAAATGCATTAATTAATAACCGAGGTTACCCTAAATCGTATCGTTATTAGGGTCTCGTGACGTGCGCGTGAGCAGCACGTGAACTGGCCGCGCGAGGGTCCGTCCCCCTGACTTAGTGACCTCGGTAAAGGGATAACAATCGCATTGTCGCCACTGGGGCCCTAGAGCCCTGGGGCCGGGGGGCAATCAACATGTGTTGTGTTTGCCCACACTTGGGCGTGTGGACGGCACGTGACCGATTTTCCCATGAAACCCCTTCACACACTTGTTTGATATGATAATAAGAATCAAATAGACACATATGAATGTTAACTAACAAGTGCTCGATAAGAAATTCATAGACGTGAAAACAAAGCTACCTTTTCGATGAGATTTAATAATCTTAGTTGTTTGCTTATCACTTGTCTTAGATGAATCTTTAAGTTCAACATGCCATATTCCATTCCAATAGCATTCAAGCCAAAAACTATCTCTTCAGTTGACTTGTGTTCGGTAATAAACAAGGTGCCAGTAATTTACTCATCCCCAAAAATATTATGTCCAAAAAACTTGTTTCAACTTTACCAAAATTATGAAGACCTGTCACGAAATACGAAATGCATATCGGGGTATCAAATAAACCACTTGACTCACCCACACATTCAAAGGGCGCTTTTCACGTACGCGGGGCCTTTTGTGCCGGGGGCGGCGCGCACCGTATAAAAGCCCGACCGGCCCGTACAGCCCCACATTCCCGCCTGTGATCTCACTAGCGACACACGCTCTCTCTACTATTACTATTTATCTATCAAATCTTTCAACATGTCTTATTACGCTAACAACGAGTACATCATCGCGACAAACAACTCGATCAACGAGAACAGATACAACAGTGAAAAGATGAAGAACAGCGGCATCAAGGCGCTTCTCAGGCCTTTGATGAAGCTCATCAAGAAGTCGACGAAGCGCGCTCCCGCCAAAACTTGCGACACGTGCTTCGAGGAGGAGCAAAACTCGAGCAACGAGATGCTGGAGCGAAAAATCTGCGAGGAGATGGAGGCGTGCCAGCCTGGTGCCGCCTTCCTTGTATACAACGATAACGACACGTGCGACCTTGTGCCAGTGACCCCCGACAACTTCTACGTACCGGTTCACTTCGCGAGGACCGACGCCGGCACCTTCTTCTGGACCACCGTCTCCAAGACCGAGGTTGACTTCGCAGCGGCGCACTGCTACACAGAGTGCCAAACCGCGGAGCAGCAGTTCCCAGTCCTGCAAGACCGCTGGGTGCAAGCCTAAACTGCAACTCAAAACTTGACAACAATCAGTGTCTTCCGTGAAACCAGTGCTTGCTCCGTTGGTTTCCGCAACCGTCTGTGATGTTAGCTTTAACTTAGTTCAAGGTGCCATATAGGGATAAGTTAGAATAGGCCTGCTCAATACTCGTGATAACTCCTCGAAAGCTTTAATTGTATTTTCGATAGTGTTTGTGATATTTTTTGAAAATATTTTGTATTGTATAATAAATTAATGTTAGGAAATTAGTGAGCTTTAGCATTGTGATCTTCCTTATCGAGCTTTAATTGATTTAGGGATAATTTATTGACGTTTACTCGTGTTATATGATAATATACGAATTGAAATGAATTTGCTATCTTTTACTACGACTACAACCCACAAACCCTTACACACAAATATTTACAACACAACAAACACAAATACACACAAGAAATTTCAATACAGTAGCAAAGCAAAACCGCAAGGTCCAGTGCTAATAAGACGAGACAGAATCGATAAAACCTACTTGGAGCTTTCTTGGTTTGTATTTCGAACCAAAAAGTGGTCGGACGAGGTCGGCTCGCGCCGAGTCGCCCGCGCCTCGGCCCGAGCCACCACTCCTGCCTCGCCATACTCGGAGAGCAACATTTCGAGCGCACGCGCACGTGCAAGCCCGAGGCAAAGCTACCGGACTTTTAATGGTCGCTTTTTTAAGACGCCGCGCTTAAGTCTCTTGTTTTAAACTGTTATTTATTTTATACAATTAGGCACGTACTGTTGGTGGTGTTACGTAAATGCTGGTCATAAATTTTAATGGTTCTCTAGGCCGGAAATATATTTATGTCGCTTATGCTAATGTATAGTTAGTTGAGATAAATTACTTGATTCTGGTATTTGTCGGTATAGGGTGTATAGATTGACGTTTATCAGTTTTGTAACAGTTCTGAAATATTTGCATTGGAATTGATATCGGCAATTCGTCATGCATCGTAATGAATTAGGTAAATACAACCAAAGGCAGTTTGTCAATATAATTTTATCGCTTATCTAATAACTAACATGAGAAAACACACTTGTACAATTAGCTAAACACACTAAACCCACTAATAAAACAAAAACAAGCACAAAATGAAAAACAATGAAGTAGAAAATCTAAAAATAAAATCCTATTAGACGTCTATGATTTTTTTTGCGATCATTAACGACCGCGCCAAGACAAGCCACGTCTCGATGCAGCGTCACTAATAAACACCCACATCGCACATGCATTATACATCGCATCAACATAACCACTTTCATTATTCATGTAAAAACCTTCAATTTAACCAGCACCATACATAGTAGTCAAGACGATAATAACAGACTCTCCAAACAAAACCACGTATAAGCATCTCTCCGCAGAAAAAACACGAGAATAAAAAGATATAGTTAAAAGTCAACTCACCCCGGAGACAAGTTTCAACCTGTTGCAAAATCGAACCTCCAACAAGTTCGAACAAGTCTTGGAAAAGTAAAAAATCGCCCTATTTAAATTCAGAACGCATTGTGCAATCAAATAATAGAGATAAAGAAATAGGATGAACAATTGATTGGGCACAATAAGAAGAAAATTATTTATGTAGAAAGCACGTGCAATGTTGAAAGAACTGCGACTTTGCATTTACTATGGTGGCCATTCATTATTGTTAGTTAACTTTGCCATTGTTATCAGTAAATGAAAAGTGTGATAAAAGAAGCTACTATGCAGATTTATTGTTATCAGATCAAATGCAAATACACAAACAAAATCTCAGTTTAGGAGTTCAAATAAATAGGTAAAAGGAAATTTAAATTTTCACATGCACAAATTGAATCAAAACATGTTAGTCGGAAACATACCACTAAATTAAATTGAATTAAATCATGCAAATAATGTCGCGGAAAAAACACACCTAGATATATATGTATTGGAGAAACTTGAAGATGCAGATACTTGTTAAAATAACTGTACACAATTAACATACATCTAATTAACAAACTATTAATAAGGCAAAATCTACATAACCTTACATAAGTGTTAGTAAATATAAGAGAGAGAGGGTTAGTGAGATCAATACAAGTTAGCTCCCTTAATTTACAGCAAGCAATAACACAATAATATGTTACGTAAGTACGAAAGAAAACCGCAAAGAAAAATCAATGGTAAAAACCAAACAATACAAAATTTGTAAGGAATTCAAGAAACCCATGCTATTATTAGCTTTATATCAACACACACAAGCATTAATCTCCGAAAATCAGTATCAAAGCATGTTAGTAAGAATCAAAGCAAATTAAAACATAAGAATATTGAAAATTACAGTTATTCACACTGGAAAAACGATTAGTGGATTCCTTTTTTATCACCCAATCAACATTCAAAAACTAGTTTGAAAAACAACACAAGTCTTGGAAAGTTTCAGAATAAAAACAATTCAGGATTTTCCGAATCTTCCAGATTTAAATGACGCGAGTAAGAAATACGGAGGTGATGTCATCCGGCACTGCAAGCAGGCAGGCGCCACTACATTTGAAAACCCGCTCACTAGTCGGGATAACCCTAAATGGCTATAGGGAAAGTCTACCTTCCATAACATGCAAAATCAAAGACTTATGTTACGTAGACCGTGGAAAATTATATAAAAGTAAGAGAAACCCAGATCATTGCTACAAAACTTTTCATTTCTTAATACATAAAACAACACCCAGGAAGATAAACGTAATAAAATCATTAATGTCGAAGCATACCTTTACTATCCATAAGGACAACACGCTATCTTGCAATTAAAAGACCTTTTCATCTCTTAAAGCCCGTTCAGTATCAATAACAACCCAACTGATACAATTTGCATCTCAAACTCTGCATTATTCTGTTCACGTCGCGCTAAACGACTTAAACCAGATATGCTAATTGCTACTATTGATTAAAAAGTGCCCATCGTGAGGTACCGCTAGCCCAGTCGTCATAATTACCAGAACAGACCACTACAAGATCTATAATACGCGGGTAGAGATAGCGGAGTGGTCCGGTGTAATAATACCATACGTAGCGCTCGAGCGACGGATCCGTGAGAAATTTCGGCAGATGTACAATTCCTTGACGCGGTACGACGAGTGAACGCTTATCTTTTTTTTTTCTTTTTCAAGTTTAATAATACGGCGTTCTGTATCGACGTTTCGAGGCTCGTTCGTGACTCATCGACGCATTGTTACCTCATGCACGTGTTCGATGCGTCGGACGCTCGGGTTAGAAAGGATTTTTTGCAACCCTTATTTCGAATTCCGCAACTCTTGCAAAATTTGGGTTAACTTTTTTTTCGTTCTAATTTCGAATGCGGAATTTTTCTTGTACACGTGCATGGCCATTGTTACTTTTAGAAGAAATTGGCGATTTCTTATGTACCCACGTGCAGAGATTTAGGATTGAAGGGTACGGTCATTCTGTAATTGAATCGGGCTGGGTAGCGTGTTATTAGTCCGTAATCATTATGATCTATAGCTAATTGAAGATTGTGCTTGGCGGGAGAGTTAATTAGTTTCCAATTACAATTAAATTGCTGTTAGGGTGCTGCCGATGTTATTAAGGCGATAAAGGTAATTAGAACGGAATATAAAACCGAGACTATCATCTGGATATTACGGGAATTATTTCAGGGAACTTTTTTGACACAATAGTAATAACTCGAGAAATCTGCCTGTTCAAGACATTGGTTAGTAGTTGCATAGTGCTTTAATGCATTGCATGCAAAATTCATTAGAAAATAAGGAGAAGCTATGCATAGTATTGTATTGTATAACGGGCTGGTGTTCGTAACTTGACGTGTCAAAGCGCGTATATTGCGTATGGATAGTAATTAAACCAACGTGCATTTTTTTCTGATACCCAGAATTTCCATTTTCAAAATTAGTTAAGAACGTGCAATAAGTCGAAACAAAAACTACCGCAAAGACAACACTAGCATACAGCCTTCGTTCTCCAAAGCCAAGTCACATGATAAAGCGTAGAACAGAAACGTGAAACACCTAAAACACCTGTGTAACTGAGCCGGGTCTACACCGGCGGTGATATCATCCAGTGGCTGTTTGTTCAGATGATGGCACACACTACATAGTGAACGTGTCAACAACTACTTGCGTCAACGATGAGCTGGCTCGAGCTTCATTAAGGAGAGGTTTGAGGCAGTACACGGAAGCGGCTTTAAGGCATTCGATGCCAAAAAATTCAGTTCAAGTAGGGTTGGTTTGAGATTACAGGCAGGACAGGTACACGGTAGTGACAGTATAGGATCCAGAAAATATTTCAGGTTCTAGTTTTCCGAAATATACTGAGTTTCTTTCTTAAAAGTTTGTTGCTTTATTCTTTCTTTTAATCAAAACAAAACACAGACAGCATATAGCATTATGCTTTTACTAAAATCTAATATAACATGCACACATGCATGACACACTTTTCAAAAATCGACTACAGAAACCCACGCATACAGGCAGTTAGTAAAAAGCTTATGTACCTACACTCTGTCTTAAAAAAAGAAAATTACCGTGAACTCGAAAAAAAATAACCTTCCATTTTCAAAACTTTAAGAAAAATGCGTTCTGGAACTGTCACTCATTTTAACAAAAAAGGTGACATGATGAGCTTTACAAGGCTTCGCGCAGTTATACTTTAATGGTTAAATTAAGGCAAAGACAACATGCAATAGAACTTACTGTGGGTCATGTTTTAATTAAAGAGAATGGTTGGTAAACCCTCTTGTTGAGAGTAATTGCGTTGATGATGACAAATATTGACTCCTAACCTTTTAAGCAAGGAAAGTACTAGTGATAGTTGAGAACAAGTTAAGCTTACAGCAATGATTGAGGAATACATGATGCAGTATTACTAACAACGTACCTACTTAAAAATGTTGCTAAAAATGTTCTAATGTTATCATAGAGTGCACAATCTTAAGCATCTTTTAACATTAAATTACCTACTATTCATTTACATTTTGAAAATCTACAGTCACGCACACCAATAACCACTTCGCAACTCAAAAAAGTAATTAATTAATCCTGTTGTATTGATTGCAATTTCATGATAATTACAAACACAGTATTTTAGAACCTTCATTGTTATAAAAAAGGGTGTATCACAATCGCAACCGTCATTAGACAAGAAAAGAATTTAGATAAGTGTATTAAACATTACTATAATTGGTGTTCATGACTTTACAAAATTTATTTTGGAGTTATTAACTATTTTGATACGGTTGTTTTTAACAATTAAGTAGATAGACATATTGCAAAAGGCAATTCCTTTAAGTACGGTTGAACAAGCTATTTGCTCACAAATTACTTTGTGAAATGTAAACGGGTATTAATTAGTAGGTACAAGTACTTTCTCATTAGTCATGAGAAAGTACTCGTCTCTACTAATTAATTTCGGTAAACTTACTCGCCTTAACAGTAGCAAACTCAGTGAGTCATTGAAGCACTTATGAACGACACACGCCATTAATTGCACAACTGATACAATTCATTATCTGCTCGACTTCAAATACTTTGCTCATTGCTTACATACATAATTTTGTATGAGTCACGTTGAGTGCGATCCGCCTTTTTATTAGGAGTTTTGGTTGCGAGATGTTATATCCGTAATCTAAAGTCCTGTACAGGCATTGAGCAAACATGATGATCAAACAAGCAGTGATCATCGGCTCGCTTGCTCAAAATTCTTTGTAGAATTTGCTTTTGGTCTGCATAATATGAAAGTGGAACTCTCATGGCTTTTCCTTACATGATTATCCTAGATACTATCCTGACTGGCAGTATGGAAGTTTTTTATTGTTTTTCACTTTCTTAAGATCTAGTTTAAAAATATCTACCATTTGATCACGGCTTAAAAAAGTTGGTTTCATATTCTGGTATGCATATATGTGATAATGTGAATTTTCAAATACTAGGTTATACAATTCATTTACACGTAACTGTTATTTAGCTCTGTGTCTTAGAGTCCCCAAATGCACTAGCTTCAGAAGACTATATTGATCACAAAACACATCGGTTTTCAACTTTAGCACTTTGAACACTACCACTCATTTCACTCACATCACACATTTCACTCCACATAACTTTAACTTTTTGAGAAGCACTAAATTCACATCACCAGACCGCCTCAATCACAGACAAGACACCGTTACTTCCTGGTCGAGGACACCCAAATAACTGAACATGAAATTGTACCGTACATTTTATATACAGGAATCACCCTCCAAAATTGCAATATTTCCCACGGAATGAATGCACTCTGACCTGAAGACATTGTCTGCGAATCTATTGTCTTGCAAATACTTCCGAATTCCGACACCCCTGTCTGTTTTGAAAGGGAATCTGGCCGGGTTAGTTCACTGATGACGCGATAGATGGCTCTGATTTGAGAGCGGTAATTGTCTATGGTAAAACTGGTATCTTTTTAAAATTACAATTTGAATGTGCAATGTAAAAAAATGATTTTCGTAGCTTTTTCGGGAAACTGGTTACAAAACAGTACATTGCAAATGAAAAAAATAATCTTAAGTTTTTTCTTAAGAAATGCTTCATGTTGTAATTAGTTAAGTTTTAAGTCTTTCTCTAAAACTATTACTGCAAATGAGTCCTCTATAATAAATAAATAAAATATTGCGCATCACAGAACCATATCATTCCATTAACCAACAGAAAAAAATACTCGGTAAAAACACATGTGTGTGCACATCAAAAACAAATTGAAGTCACACCTAGGTAAAGCACAAACAGCTCGATAAAATTATGATATCATGAGTAAAGTATGTGCAAGTACAACAACAGCGCGGCACGGGCGGCGCACGCGCTGACATTTACTTAACAATTAGTGTGACAATACCCTAATAGCGTATTGTTTCGTTGTTGCTGTACAAGGTGATCTATCACGGTATTGTGATAAATGTAATTGTTGTTAGAGTGTTGTTGATGTTGTTATCTGATCGTTTGGGTGGTCATTTTGATGGACACCACTTATTCTGCTAAATGATTAAAACGAAATAGTGACTAAAGTTCTAATTGCTGCAGATCATTTTTCTTGGGTGGGAGGAACTCCTATATTTCAATGATACTCAAAGAAGACACTTAGGAGACGTCGTCATTCTCCCCTTGTTTTTAAAAAAAAAAACCAGAGCTGAATGAAAAGCCATTTTCCTTGGGTTTTCTTTAAGATATCAATTTTCCAACCAAAAAAATAAAAAAAAACCTGACGCTTCACAGTCCGTAAAGGAAAATTGAGCAAAGACAAATTTTAATCACAATTCTACCTACTTTAGGTTGCCCACTGTCCACGCTCTACTAATCATCAAACAGTTCAACAAATAGAACATCGACATAAAGCAACTCAATAATTTTGTTAATTGGCAATCATGACACGGTTTCACATGGCAATGTATGTAGACGCCCGGTGTTCACTCGAGCTCGACCCGTGGGAACAACGACAGTTGCGCGCGCACAACCACCTGCCCCCCGCCTTAAAAAACATACTATTCCGAAATTCAAATTCGGAATCGCTCGACCTTGGTGTTTTGAACTTTTTTTTGTGTTATGTGCTCTGTAATTTGATTTTAAAACTTGAGGTTGTTTTAGTTTGTCTATGGGTGATTGAAAAACAGTAGCTGTGAATAGATTGAATTAAGTATTACGCATTTTGCAGCAGAATAAGTAAGAAAAAATATCTGAAAATGTTTCATGGGATTTCTCCTTATTTGATTGCTTCAATGCTTGCTTATATTTTTCATTGCTAGCTAGAGGTAAATTAAAAAAAAAACTGAAGAAGTAGCTGGTTACAGCAACAAATCCGCAATTTCTAATTACCAGCCTGACAGACTACCTAACAATCTCATCATCAAAAGCAACAAACATCCTTATCAGATCACCTAAAAAAAGCCGGTAAACGACGTCGCATTATACCGGTTTCTTATCTCTATTTACGGGAGAGCATCATCCTATAGATCCGCTAAGTCCGAGTGAGTTTTTTGTGCACGCGTCACCGTTGATCACGCGTAAGTGCAGCCAGCGCGCGCGCCATATGTCGCGTGGATCGTGGGAACGGATCCTCGCGTAAAACGCAATGTGTGCTAGTCTCAACTGTCGTCACCCGGCGTCGACCCACGCGTTCCAAACACGAATTTGAAAACAGGGACATAGAGCTCAATTTCCAAGTGTATTTTGATTTCTTTCTTGAGGAATGGGATATGCCAAATTCAACTTTAGATACACGAAGCTTGAATAACAATTTGAATGGATTTGGTAATCTGATGTAAGAAACTTTTTATGCACATGCCCCTTATTGATTGAATGTGTATTATGATTACTCACAAGGCAACTACGCGTGATAACTTTATTTGGATGATTGTTTGTTTCTATTTATACCATTCATCTAGAACATTGCATATGACCATTTGGTGAGATAATGTGAACGTTTTTTAAACGAGTTCACTTTTCCTGGAAAGGAACTCATGAATAAACGTTACGATCACAAAACCTAATAATTCGCATATCCATACATTGAACAAGTTATTCTAGTACCTACTCGAATAAAAATAATTCAGAAAAAAAAACATAACATACCGTTCTTATTCGCTTGTCACACAAAATATCGCCATAATAATAGAGAAAAAAAAGATCCAGGGGAAGACGCGCGCAACTGGCGCGAGCGATCGTGGGAACGCGAGCAGTTTTCAAATATAGAACGCCTTAGAAAAGGTGCAATTCCTTTTTGTTCGAGTTTTTATATTAATAGTGGTCTTGCAACGCGAATGGATTTTGAAATTGGAACCCGTATGTTTAGGGGTATTTGGAATGTGTTTAGCAAAAAAAAGACGCGTCTCTTGATTGATTTGGGCATCACTTCAGTGATGACGTGAAAATATTGTTAAGTACTTGACATAAAATGTATTTAGTAGCATCCAAAAAGGCAACATGTTTGCAGATAACTATGAGTTAGCTGTAGCAAAACTAGAAAGAAAGAAAGAAAAAATATTTATTTGGCACATGCCTTATGGGCACACAATAAATTAAAAAATAAAGTAAAAACAAAAAGTAAAAATAAATCTTAACAGTAAAAACTAAAAACAAAACCGAAAAAAAAGAGTCTCACGGCTGCGCCTAATAGGCCCAGTTCAGCAAACTGCCGAACAGCTAGTGCCGAACTAAAAACTGCAAGTAATCTGTCATCCTCGATTAAAGTTTAGATTTAACAAAATAGGTTCCTTTTTTCATTTTCCACGTCTCTGAAAAATCATCGCAAAACTATTCGTAACCATCCAATTTACATCCGATGAATCGAATAAATACTATTAAATCCCTCTTGGCAACATTTTAATTTAATTAGACTGAAAAAGTTTTTCCAAATTTCGCATGTCTCGGAAAACCTATTTTTTTAGTAAGTAAGTACATTATTTATATTAAACCGCGAACGTTTCCAAACAAAAAGTATCCAATAAGATTCCCAAGCAATAAGACGTCAATCAATTCACTTTTCAAACGACTCACACTTAACCCTAGAAATGGCGCGCATCTGCCGGCACAATAGCGTACCCCCACATTATGCCGGCACGTATTTTTTCTTGACCTCGATCGGCCTTTATGCCCAAGGGGCGAACCGTGGGAACGATCTTGCACAATCCCTTTCCTTGGCCATATGCGACAGAAAAAAGTGCAATTATTTATTCCCCCTCGAAGAAAAGGGGAGTTGTGAGAACGTGACCTAACAATGCGCTTCCTGGCTTACGATACATTCTGTTCATAAAAAGGACATGTGATTCTAGTTCTTAATACTTAATACAAACGTGCGAAGTTGCGATAACACACGTACACATTTTGATGTTTAACAAATAGTCTCAAATAGTTACTTTGAAATCGCTTTTTGACCGAATTACTACTCTATTTCTTGAACAATTCAGATCGATTTTCACTGTACAAAATAGTTTCTTATGTTGTTTTCTCCATAATTTATGGATGGTTTCTTCAGTATGGAGTAATGTAAGCTGTGTGTATACTGAATAGCATTACGCGTGACCTTTAGATAGTCGATTGTATGAAAATGATAATCGATCTCGCTCCGTTAGTTATTCGATTCTTTTGTGATTTTCTCGCGCACACGCATAGGAAGCGTATTGTTGTTATTTTCACATCAGCTTCTGTGCGTTGGTTTTTTTTTAAATTATTTTATTAAAATAAATTATGGTTGGATAGTACCGATGTAAAATCATGAAGGAGCGAGTTCGTGCGTTAATTAAAGTGTGATTGTGGCGGTGATAGCGTGTATACACGTAGATAAGGGTACCGTATTGTGGCTGCAGTGTAAGGTGACGCTATCGTAGGCGCTAGTAGCGCGGTATAGTAATGACTCCCACAAGCTACTTATAAGGCAGGACGTGAACCGTTGGCTAATCTCAACAAATGAACGTCTCCTCTTACGTACTAGAATTTATCTGATTTTCTCTTAAGGGCGTTGTACTAAGAAGTTTTTGGTCATTTGTATTGCACGCACATCATCAATTAGTAGACACTTACACGTTCAAAATGTTACTTACCTTAACATGTTTAATACCTTTGACGTTTATAGAATGCATGTCCCGCCAAAAAGAGGTCTTCAAAACATAATTTCTGAGGCCGTTCGTAAAATTATGTCATGTTCTAAACGCCTTAAATAATAAAAATCAAAAATTGCTAATTCATTTGATCATAATTAAAATTTTCTTTCATGTTGTGCAAGAAAAGTTATAGAAATACAGCATTACAACTGTAAAATCAGCGAAATAGCCAACATTTCGTAAACGCAAAGATAAATTATGATAAAGACCGGAAGCAATTCATGAAACATACCAAGATAAACTAAAATGAAAGACAAAACATATAGGTACTCGTAAGCAAGAGAACAATGTAGCATCAAATTAACGTACCTACTTTGAATAGCTTCCGCTGATAGCGGCGCCTGGGACGACGCACGCGCACAGCAAGGTCGTAAAATACAAAGTACAAGCGAATTGTTATTGTGACTGTATTGGTACTGTATTCAAATTAACTTCTTTAATTAGCTCAGCATTTAGCCTGGAATCGCAGAAAAGTTAGTCAGAGATATTATTATCAAACAGTAGCTACCTACGCAGCTACTAATTTGTGACGTAATAATTGTTTTATTCAAAAAGATCATGCATAATTACGCACCAGTGTGAGGAACAAGGCTGACAGTGATGGTGATGATGATGATGAAAATTCAAATTATTAAAAAAAAAGAAGTTAATGTCAAAAGAATTGGGTCCGGGAGACGAAAAACCACATGTATACACAATAAATTTCGCTGGACATTAATACACAGCGCCACCAAGTGCCACACAAAGCAAAGCTTGTGTCGTGGACACTAGATAGTTGATAATTATACTGCATATACCTATACTTTTTTGTTTGTAAATATATACTAATTATACATATAAACATCCATGACTCGGAAAGAAATGTCCGTGTTCATCACACAAACATTTGCTCCTACCGGGATTCGAACCCAGGACCCTAAGAACTTAAGGCAGCGTCACTACCACTACGCCAATCGGGTCGCCAGATAAGACTGAATCCGGGTTTGCTGTTTCTAAATACCTATCACCCATCATCATTGTTCTTCGCCCTTTATCGCGATTTATTTGCAAGTCAGCTCAACATGTCTACTTTTTTCTAAACAACACTCATTAAATCATCACATGTCTTGAAAGGCTTTTACTTCTAAACTTGTCAGTTCTTATAAAAACAAGAAAAGAACACGAAAACTACAACGTTACATCATCATTATCATTATGATTTCAGCCGAAAGACGTCCACTGCTGGTCATAGGACTCCCCCAAGTGTCGCCACATTAACAAACAAAAAAATATTAAAATTAAAAATAAATCAAATTAAATAAATAATGAAATAAAAAATAAAATAAATTTAATAAAATTCCTAAAAAATCTTCCGCATTCCTCTTATATAAAACTATCTACACTGCAGTTTAAGACATCCGTGTCTGAATTAACTTAATGATATTCCATGAAATAGCCGGCATGCGTTGCAGTATTCATGACGTTACCGTCGGAGTCGCACGCGCACGGCCGGGGTCAAACAGCACGAGCGCTTATGCGTGCGCGCACATCTTAGGTGATTGCTATCTCCTTTACATAATCATGACACTTAAATTACAGTTACTCACATAAAACCTTGGGATTATCCACTAACGGGGAATGGGTACTAAAATTATTATTAATGCTGTGTGAGGCGAGCGGGAAAAGACACGTTTATAAAAGGATCATTTTCTATTAATTTTTCATGTGAAGTTTTTGCTCGGCTCGATCTAGATTTTAATTTATTTTTCGTTTCTTGATTTTGCTATCCTATTGCGTATTGTATATCACTTGATTAAGTGAAACAAAACGTTGTGAGAAAAATGCCTGCCTGCCTGAGCATCACGCAAAGACAAGCCCCATATTATTGTTTAATTGCTCATCAACCGTTATCTTTACAATCCTTAACATTACTTTTCTTTTACTTTACCTTTTTTTTTTCTTAATACTTTTTTTTTTTTTGCTTGATGGCATCACGTAAAGTCAAGTCCCATATTATTGTTTATAGGCTCATGGGCGGCATAAAAACTCTGACATCAGGTTAGACACTAACCACACGATAAAGAAACATCCCATTGCTCATCAGCCTTATCTTTAAAATCCTTAACTTTTCTTGAATCCTCCATGCAACACGATGTACAATCATTTATCCCCAAGATCGCTAGCCATCTCTTTTTCTTAACAGTTTTGCACTCTATAACTCTCCTTATATGAGTTATGATAGACATTCTATGAAATAAGGCTCGATTTTCTGCTTATGGCAGCGGAGTGTCATGCGCGGCGCTTGCGCACACGCGCGGTGTCGCAGTCGCAAGTCGCAGGGTCGCACGCGAACAATGTCACGAGTCACGAGAACACACGCGACTCGCGCGTTGCACGGGTTAACTTTTAGCGTTGTTGGATTGTTGCTGTACTTATGTGGCGTATGCCTTAAGTGCACATTCTTAGTGCTTGGAAAAGTTGAGTTATTTATGGTTCATGTTTTTTTTTATATTTAGGGGTCTAAGTACTGCAGACCTACAGTCTTACTTATCGTTGTGGGTTAAAAATGGATGTGGGTTCTAAATGTATGCAACCGTTCTAACGGTTGCATACATTTAGATTCGATTTTCAAAATATAATGCTTTGTGATTATAAAACTGTCGTGATCATGAAGATATTTTACGAACCAAAATTGTGATTATAAAACTGTCGTGATCATGAAGATATTTTACGAACCAAAATTGGAACATCATTGTCTATCATTTTGGACCACACTTGTTTCACGTACTTTCCGTACAACAATAGAATTAGTTTTAGAGGAAGTGATAAATCACCCGTATAGTCTGGTTTCGTTACATAAATCACCAATAGAGATAACTGATAAGTAAATTAGAACTAATCTATCGTTCCGTTTGCATTAACATCAAAGGACAATGTTGTTGTTGCTATCCAGAATTACCAGTAAAACCAAGGATTATTACAATTAAAAATCAACCTTCCATAAAAGGTATTAAAGTATAAAAACAATACCGACAATTTTAAAGCGACCAGTGTCTCTAGTAATGGCCTTCCGTGTTTAAAAGCGGCTCTTGTTAAACCTGCCAATTTGTTTAAGGAAACCGTGGTCAGTTTAAACTAACAGCACAAGAAATGTGCCCATAAAAGGAGAAACTGGTGCTCTCAGATAAGCACGGCAACAAAACACGAGAAAGTTGGGAACAACGACATTCTAGCACTGGACTACATAAGCTTACAACGATTGCCTTACTGTACTTGCCACTATACTTGCTACTATACTGGCTACTGGGATTTCTCCTCCGCCCACACTTGACAAGCCTCTAAATTTGCACAATCACCTCGATTAATTATTGTTTGAAATGCTGACAGGTAGCCTGATAATCTAGACTGGACAACACGGCTCCTGGTTGCGCAACCTCATCGGTTGATCACCTTTCTGTGCGTTCTGGTCAGATTGCATATCATATGAGTTCTCATGTCCTTTCACTTTCATGCGTGTCTCTTTGATAAGCTGTCCCATCTAGTGACTGATTGAAGTGTCGACTGACTAAATACGAGCACACTCTGTCAATATGCACTCTTGACTTTCTTCGTGCAAACGGTATCGTTACTTCACCATTATCGCTTAAAAGTCAGTCTAGACCAACGAACTTTCAGTGAAAGAAGAGGCATTTTCTCCACTTTCATTGCTTTAAACTCTTCAAATAGCATTTTGCAATTGGAACGTGCTGTGCGGGCACTTTATTTCATTGGCACGAGTGTCCGGAGTCGAATCACGCGCAGCGGGCGGGGAGGCGCGCGGGGGGCGTCTGGCTCGAGCCCGACCGTGGGAACGATCTGCCTTTAACGTGTCGCACGTGCTCGAGACGCTACTACCGTCGCCGCGAGAGGAAACGAGACGCACAGAGCAACGCCCACGGACAAGACAAGGACGCCGTAAGATTCTACATTCAAATGAAAGCAAAAAAAATAATACGACAATAAAATAACGAGAACCAACAATAATTTGTGAGCGTTCGAAATTCAAAGCGTGAAAGGGACAGAGGCGAGTATTATTTATTCGAAAGTAAGAACAAAATTGTAATGGAGACGTTGATTTATCAGCGAGGTGTTGCCGGCCAGACTCGTCGCTACTGTATTTAAGAGCCGTTTGTTATTTTGCAATTGCGGCCGACGCGAGAGCCATGATTACAATGAAATAAATTGGTGGCGAGTCGTTTATTAGCTGTCTGTTAGAGTGATAACTTGCGGCTATTTTAAAACGGTCGTTACAGAGAATTATTGAATAATAACAGCCTTTTTGCTTGATTTAACATGACGTAAACAAGGAAGGTTATAAAAAATACCTCCTTGGTCGACCTTTGGCACGCCATGTGTTTTAGCATGTGGCGTGAATCTCGGCGAAAGGTATCGGCTGGTCGAGGTCAGGTTACAGGCCAAACGGCCACATTTGGCGGCCACACTGGCTCTTGGGCTGGCCAAATGCTGCAAAAACCTAGTCATTGAGGTCCGACGCTCATTGAGCCGTAAAGCCGCTCCTGGAAATCCTGACCTTACGAGATTTATGAGTAGTATAAAACAACATGCGGCAAGACTTGAAGACACAGATGACAGGCAATGTATGGAAGACATGCTGCGTTGACCCGTTATGAATTGGAACGTGGTTGGCAGAAGGACTATGATGATGAGAAAGATGGCCAGTGACCGACAACTAAGCGGAGTTGTCAACCTAAATGTAATTTAATAAGAAACAACTGTTAAAAATCGCAATAGTAAGAGGCACTACCTACGTGCTGAGCTCCAAAAGAAAACCTACACGGTCTAAGTTATAACGCAAACCAAAGCGTGTTAAAAACAAAACCACCCCGAAGTAAACAAAGTATAAAGTGATGTAACATAAGATGTTTTTGTTAAAATCACTGAAACATGAGCGCCCCATCCGGTCGCCAACCCGATTTAATAGACTGACCTACACGGTTGACAATCTCTGGTGTACAAAAACTGACCACATGCCACACATGCGAAATAAAACCTTAAGAAATTAAAGATAGAGTTGGAATTTGACAAGTGGGTTCTGAGGAGGGTATTACTAAACCCGAAGGATGAGCAATTTTTATTGTTAATTCAACTATAACATTCAATGGCTTGAACGTAACCAAATTGCGAACATCCGGGGTGCCTATTGATGCACCGGCAATTCTATATACTAACATCTATTCGGGAAGATGAACAGCATAACAAGAAAATTACATCGTCTTTTGTTAAGCCAGTACGGAGATGTAGTTTGAAGTAATATGTAATATGATATTGTATTGTATTGTGATGAATTGTCTGTCTCATTGCTCTGGTGGTCGCAAGCGCGACTGTCCTCGGTTTGATTCCCAGGTCGGACAAAGTGATATAGGGGTCTTTCCATCAGGAATTTCTTAATAGCAGCCACGGGGTCCTGATCTGTGCCTGTTTGATGGCAATAGGCACGCCCTCTGTTACATGGGACTTAAACATAACTGGCAGAATGTGGATGTAAAGTACACCTCTGCTTACGTCTTCTGGGTTTACAGGCGTTATGATATGAGTTGGTGATTCTTATCTTTGAGAAGATCATGACTGTCTGCTTTTAATAACTGTTAATTAAACTACTTAGTACTATTTAGTTGAAACAATGCAACTACTTTAGAAACAGACGTCAATGCAAATCATTCATTAGTCTAGTTTGCGTGTTGAAGCGAATGAACTGTGTTCAAATACTACATTTAATTGAAATGTTAATTTCTGAACGTATCTACTAAGTATGCCTATATAAATTATTGTCATTATTGCATCGTAGACTAGTACAACAAAATAAAATTAAGTGTTCCCCAATTCTCATCATCATCATCTGATGATGCACAGGCCTCCTCTTATAATCCACCACGCGCGATCAGTGCAGGTTGGT
Source organism: Xestia c-nigrum (assembly GCA_916618015.1). NCBI lineage: Eukaryota > Metazoa > Arthropoda > Insecta > Lepidoptera > Noctuidae > Xestia > Xestia c-nigrum. The sequence continues at coordinate 16,648,741 of OU745261.1, read as the reverse complement.
AGATGTCATATTATGTCATCGAATTTTGTGGTTCTACGACTTATCGGTTTCCTCACTATGTTTTCCTTCACCATTTCGAGAGCAGTGGTGATGAAATAAATCACAAAAATAATACGCCTGTCTGGGTTCGACCCCGACATACTGTTCGTAAGTTGGGGCTACCACCACTGGACCACCGCTGCCCCATCAATCAAATTCTACTTGAAGTATTTTCTAAAATAAATCGTATCCAAATGGGGCTGCACACCGTGGAACTAATGGCGCTAGCATAGCTGGTTCCAAGCATCGTCATTGGTTAAAAATCAAGGAATGTCATTTCATATTTTAAAATACCTTGACCTCATTGGTCAGATTGAGACCAGCTATGGTGGCGCCATCTACAATTAGCTTTTAACTGTCTTCCCCATTGTTGACATTAGATACTATCACTGTTTTTGACTAAAACATGGTTTGGATTAACATCAGTAAGACCGAACTATTTAGGGTGTAAAACACCTGTTCACGAAGCCGAAAGGCACTTGTTCTCCCCATCATTGCGATATTTTTTTGGTTCTACACCATACCTGGGAGCCTTCTAGTTACGGAGATATGGAGGGTCAAAGTTACAACTTTTTTGACAAGTTTTTTTTTAAATACAAGTTTATTTTGTAAGATTTTTACTTTTAACACCTCCACAACCCCCATACTATCCAATCCATCCATCAGTACAATGTTTTAAGTGCGTTACATTGACTTCTACCACAAAACATGATATATAACCTCAAAAAAAAAAGTTGTTTCCCAGCAATAATTTTGCGTAAAGTTACTTAGTTTGATGTAAATTGGTTAACGGCTTTGTGATGAGGTGGTTTACACCCTGTATACTCCGTTGGTGGACGTAATGTTATGTCACAACATAACAAAGCTTACAACAATTTCAACCACCACCACCTTATTATAAGTAAATAATTAAATCCTTTCGTCTTTTCTTACATCACTATCATTTAGAAGACTAGGTTTTCCCCATTGACCACCAAAGTCACTTATTCTTAGATACCCCAAATGTCAAACCACAGTTTACCTTAAAATCTGGGTTTTTAATTAACCGACTTCCAAAAAGGAGGAGGTTCTCTATTCGACTGTATGTATTTTTTTTTTTTTATGTATGTTCACCGATTACTCGAAGACGCCTGAACCGATTTGAAAAATTCTTTTTTTGTTTGAAAGGGTATACTTCCAAGTTGGTCCCATAGCCACCAAATTGGGATCTGATGATGGAATCTTGGCGAAATCGAGGGAACTCTTCAAATTTTATCTGAAAACGTGTTGCGATTTTGGTATTTTCTACAACAAGTGAAGCATTTGCGTTTGATAAGAACCATTCTACCATCAGATCTGATGATGAAGCCAAGAGTCACGGTACTCCATAATGAGACAATGTACCATAGTCGTGTTTGGGCTTGTTGTAATTGTAACGGTATGCACTTTCCATGTATCAAGCACCTGTGAACCACAAAAAAGTGAAAAATAACTTTAGCTTCTGAAGTCGGTGACCTTTGTTTGATTGCTTTAGTTATTTTGTCACCGACTTCAGAAGCTAAAGTTATTTTTCACTTTTTTGTTTTTTTTTAAGTCGGTTTTATTTTTTTATAGACTATGGTTCAATAACCCCATCAATAATAATGAGGAAAAACGTGAAAAACCATAGAACATCCAAGAACCATCGTCTGCCTAGCCTTTTCTTAACTACGTTAGGGGATGCTACTGAATACCGGTATTTTAAACAGAGCGACAGCCTATCTGACCTCCATAACCCAGTTAATACTGGGTCATACGATACCACTTGGTAAGACTGGTGTCAGAGTTTTTGGGCCACTGACTACCTGTAACGACTGTCAAAGATGGAAAAATGACAGCAGGGACCAACAACTGAACGTGCTTGCCGAGTAACTCTTTATGTAAGTATGTACTCGGTGGGTTAAGGGTGGTCACCCATCTACAGACCAACCAAGGCAAGCAGGGCTTAACCTTATTATCGACCCCGAGCGGCTGATACTACTTAGCCACGAACTCCTCAAAACTCAGACTTCAGAAACTAAATATGCAAAAACAACTACAACAACTTAGCTCAAACTCTGATTCAGCCGATCATTGATTATGCTGACGCCTGCTATTTGGATGCCACTGAAGAGTTGTTGAATAAACTAGAGCGTTTACAAAATCTTGGCATTCGTTTTGTGTTTGGTCTGAGAAAATATGACCATGTCTCTCACTTCCGCAAGGAACTGAAGTGGCTTCCTATCCGTCTTCGCAGAAACACTCGGATTTTATGTGTCCTCTACAACATTCTTCATAACCCTACATATCCAAGTTACCTACGCGATCGTTTTTCTTTTACCCGTCCTCCTGATGCTCTGTGCAGATCCCACCTCAGACATCATCTTAATTTCCCATCTCATAAAACTGAATTATATTCTTACTCCTTCTCCGTTCACGCAGTACGTTTGTGGAACTCGCTTCCGCCTAACATTCGTGACTCTAAAACTCCATTTATTTTCAAAAAGCAAGTCAAGGAGCACTACCTGTCCTCTATACTGTAATATTCTATATAATTATCTTAATATATATAAATCTCGTGTCACAATGTTTGTCCTCAATGGACTCCTAAACCACTTAACCGATTATAATTAAATTCGCACACCATGTGCAGTTCGATCCAACTTGAGAGATAGGATAGTTTAAATCTCAATTTACGCAGACGAAGTTGCGCGAGTCAGCTAGTATATTATAGGTATATATTTACAATATCATTATTTATTTTTACGTGTTTGTATAGTTGTATTTACGTTTATTTTATATAGCTATATTTTTCTTTAAGGGTTCTAAATTTAATTTTTTATGTTTTGCCTTTTCTACACACTGTGTCTACATTTCTTAGCCAACTTTCCTCTCGCAGGTCTGCTGGAAGAGATTTCTTATGAAATAAGCAGTACCTTTGTGCTCTACTATCGTTAATGTAATGTCCTATGAAGTATTTTGTGTGTACATAAATAAATAAATAAATAAATAAATAAACAATGACAACTATGTATGAGACTTTCTGGAACCGATCCTATAATTTACATCGTCTTTTTAACTTGACATATAAAAGCTTATAAGTTACATTAACCAGACATTCCGTGGGACACATGTGGGGCACCCACAGCCCAAATAATAACCACTCAGCGGGATCCCAGTACAGTTACCCATCGCATGACTACATTTAAATTTGAAACCCACTTTACTAAATACTTGGTCCAAATCATGCCATAAAATACCAATATTGTAACCGAAGATTTGGACCTCCTTATCCCAAAGTGTACCACTCAATATGTAATTTGACCAATCAGGTCGTCATTATATGATTATACCATAATGCACCGACCAACCCTCTGGTGCATTACCATTGGAACGAAATTAAGCGATCAAAATACTTAATGGTATTAAGAGCTTTCACTACCGCGGGCCGCAAGGTTAATGTTATTAAAATGTCGTTAGTTTCCATCATATATTATTTCAAGTTTTTTTTATTGTGGTTCGATACTTTGTTGTTGTAGTATGCAAATTGTAGCGGCGCCAAAAGGGTCAAGTTCCTCTTCAACGTCGGAACTCATATTTAGTGACACGTGTGAGATCCAAAACGTTACGAAATAATCGCATAACATCCGTGTTTAATAAAAAAATAATCAACATATAAATAAGTAAATTAACATAATATAATAATCAATTAATTAACATTAATTTGCAAGTCAAAATGGCAGCATATCTGTATCTAAATCTGCTTTTTTATTGCGTCTAAGTAATAAAGCGTAGCTCGTAGCAATCGATTACCGCGAAAATGAGGCTACGAACATTATTTAATTGCGTCCCAATATTGCGCTTTTTTCACTGCTACGGTGCTACGCGCGCTACGCTACTACGATATCTATCCCTCGTGCCGTCTCGTTCTAGCGCGCCGGCGTAGGCGCAGTGACGCACGTGCAGTGCACGCGAGTCGTGGCTCTCGCTCACTCCCGCACACTTCCTGCGCGCGCCTCCAGCCCGAGCTTGACTGTGGGAAAAGACGGCAGGTGTTATGCGGGATCGTGAACAACCACGCATTACCATTCACATTATTCAACAATAAATAATAATAATAAGAAGCCGTGGAACGAGTGGCGAGCACGCGCAACGTCCTCGCCGCGCCTCACATACTAATGGGTGACGCGTGTGTGTGTGTGCGTGATCTTAAGTAGTGTGAGTGTCTTATGAGATGATGTTACTCTTACTTGGTAGTGGACGTACGTTTTTTTTACGGACGCTTCATGTGGGCGGGCGCACGTCACGGATTTAACTTTGGATTAACTTTCGTTAATTGTTTTGGGATACGTTTTTTATGTTTCAACTAATTGATTTTTATGTGGACAAAGCACAATCTTTCGAGTAGTTTGACGTACTATTTTTTACAGACGCAATATGCATAACAGTGCTGCTAAATGAATAAAAGTTTATAGGTGCTAACTAAATAGAATAGAGGAATATGTAATTTTTTTCAAATGATTTCCATAATGAGAACCACTTCATAAATAAACTATACATTTTGATAACCCATAATTCATTAATACCGTATTGCTTTCGTAAACAAAGTTGCATATTATAACCAATGCGAAGAACAGTAACTTACAAAAAGCCAAGCAAGAAACAATTATCTCCCAATAATAATCCGTATTTCAATATATATAATTGTAATTCATTCATGTATCGGGTCCACGGTAATTGCTCTGCGTTTGCGCCTGTCCGAGTGAACGGTCCAACGGTTACTAGCGCAGAAAGCGTCTCCATTCATGCGCCTGCGCAAGTGGGCAATACACACGTTACCTATTCGGTCAGATCTTGATAGGTAAATTGCTCAATTAATGTACTTATAAGGTTTTGAACGAATTAAAATGCAGTCCAACCTTTTAATCTTGTACAGTCAGTTGTTATTTTGTGTTGGACGACATATTCCGTGTTTTTTGTCTTTTTGTTGAATTTTAATAGTAGGGTTGGTGAATTTTTATGTATCTGACATGCTTAATAATATGTTTGCGTGCAAAATACTTGAAGTTTAATTCTCATGACATATTTCACGAAGGGGCTGCGATATTTTTTTCTTTTTGTCGTAAAAGCTATGGTCATTGGCCATATGTGGATTTTCTGCTATAATAAAATCCTTATAGGGTTAATAATTGCCATCATCCATTAAAAAATCATCTTAATCTCTTATAGATCATAACCGTGATGTCATATTTAAAAACTCGTATTCAATTAAAACATTAATCACTGTCGCACTTAATTGAATTTCTGTGACATTTAATTAAATGAAACATTCAATTTTCGTGCAGGTTGCTCTCTTGCAATTAACGCAGTTTCAAATTGGTTATTGGTTTTCAATCTTTGTGTACCGAGACCAATATATTGGCAGTTATTATTTTTTTAACGTCCTTATTTCGTAGTCAATAAGGGTGATTACCGTAGGCAAGTTTTTGCAAAAAAAAATGGTGGTAATTAAGAATATAATGCGAAATTCCATTGGATATCTGCGCAGGCGCAGTTCGTGACAAGAAATAAGACTAAGATCACACGATCACTCATGCGTCGACAGCTTCACATAATTGAATATTTAATTCGTTGTGTATGAGACTGAATTATTTAATGGCACGTTCGGCTAACGGTTAAATATTTAGTGAATAATAATACAATTGATTAGGTACCTAGGTGCGTCTTTTATTTTTGTCGTAAAATTATGAATGAACGTTAACAAACGCCACGTAAGGCTGCAATACTGCGGGGTTGCGGGCCTGTTCGAAAGAGATACCGCGGCCCCGGAACATAAAGGGCGAGGAAGGAACATGGATGGGTTTTAGTCAGTAAAAGTCTGACACTCCCTCCCGCTCCGCCCAGAGTAGGAGAAGTCATTGATGATTTTCCATCCTAAAAAAAAAAAAAAGGCTGCTATACTGTCAAGGGTGTGATGGTACATGGAAATATATGGTAAGCTAAAGGAACCTACAGAGACCTACAAGCTTAACAGTCCCTACGAAGCCCTATAAGCCCTACAGCCCTAGCCTACCATATACCTAGTATGTGATAAATAAATACATAAATAAGAACAGGATGTCTGCACCATGCGACCTAAGGTTACAGACGGATAGTAGACAGGAATACCAGGTTCGGGAAGGGTAAACTCACTGCCAATCCCGCAGACTCACGGGACTGATCCGAAGATGGCTAAAGGTGTCTTGGCTACAGCGAGGGGTAATGATACAAAAATATAAAATTAAAATCTGATTTTTTTACACAATGTTCTGCTTATACGAGTATACTACTTTTTCTTAACACACACTATTATAGTAATTCTATGTGTCCTATGCGTGTAAGATGCAACCAAATCAATATTATAACTGGGCCGCGCGTGAGCCAGGCCGAGTGCCGAGTCAATGTCCAAATGTAACATTGAACAAAAATGCTTTTCCGAAAATCACATAGGTGATAGAGATACTATAATTGAAGATGAAACATTTGAGTGACAAGAAAGTCTATGGATGTTTAGCGAAATCATACTTACATTGTGTTATAAATGCGATGTGAGTATTTACGTATGGATATTTATTACACTTTCACGCAAAAACTACTGCACGGATTTGGATGATATTTGGCACACTTGGGCGAAACCGCGTGCATTAGATAGTGTACCTGCATATATTTCCCTCTTCCTATTCAATTTTTACATACCCTTTTTTTTTGGAAATCATGTTATGGAACTCTTATGGAGCTGGGCAGGGCACCTAGCAAGACGCGGCGATGGCAGGTGGCGAAAAGCTGTCAACGAGAGCTGTCCGAGGAATGGAAAGAGAAGTGTTGTTCGTCCAGCGGTGAGATAGGCAGACCATATTGTTGCTATTGCAGGAATATCCTGGATGAGGTTGGCACAAGAAGGTGGAGCTTTGCACATACAAGACAGGCCTTAGTATACCCAATAGGCATGGCGACAGTAGTAAAAATTACAAATATCCTCGTATTTAGCCCGTCAGTTAGATTACTGAAAAATAATGAACAAGTATTTTTTGTTTTTGGTAAATCAATGAATATTGACAAAACGCACCAAAACTCGGGAGTGGAGACTCGTGACGTCAGAACTAGCTAAAAATTCTACCCACGTGCGTGACGTATTGGGAATTTTAAAAGCGTCGTATCTTCGTCAATTTTGATTTACATAACAAAAGAAAAAATACGGGTCAAATATTTTTTAATTATCTACCTGACGACCAATCAGTATGTTTGGTCGTCTACCCAATAGTGGGTGAAGTCGGACAGTATGTGCATCATGCTGATTTAATTAACCAGTTCCTGGTCTACCTCGCGAAGTCTGCTAAAATAAACTTTAAGGGTCACCCAGTATCTTCAATTAGTTCCCACATCCATGTCTATAGGACGTCCGGTCCCATTTAAAAGGGCGTTAAAGTACAATTGCACAATTTGTTTACACAGAAGTTTATATGATTCATACAGAGTAAGTATGTTGATGGTCTCAAACGAATTTAATGAACACCAAAGTGGGACTTGATGCGTTTGTAAACTTAAGTTTCATCTGATGTATACTTTAGGCTGAGGCTACACTAGGCAGCGATTTACGATGCGACTGGAACAGCTAAACGAGAAAAACATGGTATGGCTACATTACAAGCGAGATTCTATTACAAGAGAGTATTTTCTTCAATTTCGCTATGTTGGTGTAGGCGATGCCGTGATTACAGTAATGTTGTTCCAATCGCTTATAGAAATCAACGATCGCTAGTAATATTTGATGTGTAGTGTAGCCATATACGTGAGCATTCATTTACTTGTTTCAATCGCTCATGTGTCGCAGGTCGCGTCGCGGCCTAATGTAGCCTCAGCCTTATTGTGTGAAATGCGTCCATTGATTCGTGGTTATGTTTGAATACTTATCACGTAAAGGGAATGGAACAACACTATTTGGCTAGAAAACTCGAATTTAAGGGGTATAAAAATGCCTCATTTACACCCATTATATTCGAGTTTTCGAGGACAAGTATCTATTGCTTTTTACGAAGCCCTTACGCTAAAAAAAATAAAAAAAAAATAAAAAAAAAAAAAAAAAAAAAAAAAAACTAAAAAAAAAAAATTGAATTTTGTTTTTTGTTTGTTCTAAACCATACCTTCTAATTACGAAGATAACGTTCCAACTTTAACACAATTTTGTTTTTTTTTAATACAAGTTTTTAATGTATAAGTTTAGCACATTGTTTCGAGTGCGTTATATTGAGTCATACCGTATAACGTGCTTTTTTAACCGACTTCTAAAAAAAGAGGAGGTTCTCAATTCGGATGTTTCTATTTTTTTTTTTTTTTTTTTTATGTTTGTTCGGGCATAACTCCGTCGCTTGCCAACCGATTTGGAAAATTCTTATTTTGTTGGAAAGGGTATTCTTTCCAAATGGTCCCATAGCCACCAAGTCGGGATCTGATGATGGAATCTTGGCGAAATCGAGGGAACTCTTCAAATTTTATATGAAAACGTGTTGCGATTTTGGTATTTTCTACAACAAGTGAAGCATTTGCGTTTGATAAGAACCATTCTACCACCAGATCTGATGATGAAGCCCAAGAGTCACGGAACTCCATAATGAGACAATGTACCATAGTCGTGTTTGGGCTTGTTGCAATTGTAACGGTATGCACTTTCCAGATATCAAGCACATGTGAACCACTAAAAAGTGAAAAATAAAAACTTTTTTGCAAAAAATAAAACCGACTTCAAAAAAAACAAAAAAGTGAAAAATAACTTTAGCTTCTGAAGTCGGTGACAAAGACTAGAGCAATCAAACAAAGGTCACCGACTTCAGAAGCTAAAGTTATTTTTCACTTTTTTGTTTTTTTTTTAAGTCGGTTTTATTTTTTTATCCAATATGAAAGTCGTTTCCCAGTATGATATTTTTTTAGTACTTTGTTTGATGTAGTACATAAATTTTGGTTGCCGACTTCGTGTAGGGTCTGTTTGCACCATGTATACCTATTCAGCCTGTTTGATAAATCTCAGCTAACCCTACGATTACCTTAAGGGTGTACAACACCTATCGAAGCCGAAAGGCACTTGTTCTCCCCTCCATTGTAATCATTTTTAGTTCTATACCATACCTGGGAACCTTCTAGTTACGAAGTTATTTATTAAGGTGTAAGTCACCACTTTTTGACGAGTTTTTTTTTATACAAATATTTTTACTTTAAACACTTCCTGTTTTTAGTGCGTTACATTGAGTTCTACAACAAAACATGATATTTCACCCCAAAAAAAACTTGTTTTCCCGCAATAATTTTACGTAAAGTTACTTAGTTTGATGCACAGAATGCTTTGTTGACGGCTTCGTGATGACGTTGTTTACACCCTGTATAATCACCAACAATGCTTACGACATCGACACCGGGACAATGAACCACTTCAAAAACCTGCATCTAATCACAGCAGTGCGCAGGGACCGTTGTATAAAATAAGTAAAACACAACAAATTAAGATAGACTACTGATTTTCTTAACAAAAAAAAACATGCGGGGAAGTGAAACTGTGTGTATGTCTGTGTGTGTGTGGTGTGTTTTTTTTAAGTGCAACGAAAAGCGTACATGACGGTCACGCGAGTTCCATGAGTTTTATTCACTCAAAAAGTGCTCAACGCCCCTAAAGAATTTTTCAGTTTAAAAAATCTCAGACTGCCCAATGGAACCGTACCTTAACTAACTACATTGAAAGGAGAATCGCAATAAGTTTGGCGACATGTTGATGGATGACAGTCGCCCGATATCATCTCTTGATTATGTTATAATTAACGAGAAACGGTGAAAATAACGTTTCAATTTAACGTTACGAGAACGATTTGATCACATAAATCTTGTTGAGTGTGATAAAAACGTTGGTCATGTTATGTAAGGATTGAGGAACTAATTTACTTTTGTAATTGAGTGATGTTTAGTGATTTGGGTATGATTTTTAGAAGGGTTTTAAAACTTGCAGTGAGTCTCGTAGTATCTTCATTAAAAATACCGAAATGAAAATGCTTCTAGGTTTTAAAAACAATTGGATAGACTATACTACTGGGTAAAACGATACCCTTTGAATTGGTTATTAGACTTTTGGGCCACTGACGGTAGTTACAGGTATGTAACGGCTGTCAAAGACAGACAGGGCCCACGCCCGGCCAGCTAGTTGGTGGTGGTGGTGACCCATCCATGGTTCAATCTAGGCAAGCACGGCTTAACCTAAGGATTGACCCGAGCAGCTGATATTATTTTGCAAGATCTCCTCTTTCCTATATCATAATACTACCTGACCCGCACAACTTCGTCTGCGAGTGTGGGTTAGTTTTTTTAAATAAAAATTATCCTATGTTACTTCTAATACCTCCAAGAATATGTGTACAAAGTTTCATGATGATCGGTTGAGTAGTATTGGCGTGAAAGCGTAACAAACAAGATTACACACTGTTTTAGGCTTTCACGGTTTAAAACTAAACTACAACTCAACTCAACAACAACTCAACTCAACAAACAACACACTCAACAACAAACACAACTCAACAAACACAACTCAACAACACACACTCAACCACCAACAACACCAACCACTCACTCACTCAACTGTATAAATAATCACGGAAGATATCCCGTAAGTGACAATATAAGTTTAAACAAACTTACATTCACATTAATATAAGAGTAGGGATAGGGATTATACCTATTGCTAGTTAATTCAAGATACCTAAATGACGTAGTGGTAGTGTGGCTGCCTTACGTTCTTAGGGTCCTTGGTTCGAATCCCGGTAAGAGGAAATGTTTGTGTGATGAGCATGGACATTTTTGTTTCCGAGTCATGGATGTTTATATGTATAATAAGCATGTATTTACAAACAAAAAAGTATATATGTAGTACATCAACTATCTGGTGTCCACGACACAAGCCTTGCTTAGTGTGGCACTAGATGGCGCTGTGTGTTTATGTCCAGCGATATATACGAAAGCCTCCTATCAACATCATTTTCGAGTCCTTTTTCCAATTCATTTGGGGTGGTCGTACCAGGCCCCTTATTCACAACCATTCGACTCGCTTCCGATTCGGAAAGTCGTATGTCTATCTCGGTCGTTTTCGTAATGCCAGAAGAAGACAGATATACGAGTTGTCGAATCGGAAACGAGTCGAACGTTTGTGAATACGGGGTCAGGTCTCCTTTTTCCATATTTCTCTATTATTCGTCATCTCACCAGACACTTATATACATACCCGCATGTGATAATAAATACCACTCATCAAAAAACTAAATTAATATCAAAAGGAAATTATACGATTATAAACCATTGCATATCTTAATAAAATGTACCGTTAGCCGCTTAGAAACTTGTCTTAAGACCTGATATCAAAGGAATTATAAAATGCTATTAACTGTAAACTCAAATAATTTATTCTGCTGTAGCTTAGTACTTGGTAATTGCATTCATTTATCTGCACATGCATTTAGCTGTAATTAATTTTCAGACACGTAAATCGTTGATACTTTTTAAAACCAATTACAGCTGGTTTTGATTTGTTTTTCTTTAAATTATTTAAGCTCTAGGTAATAACCTTTTTTCTAAGAAATAAAATGTGCATGCAAACTCGCAGTTTTTATAGTTCTGCCAAATTAAATTTGTTATGGGCAATCCCATAAAACAATGCATTAATTGTACATATGTATGTCACCGTAAAATTGTCAAACACGTTATATTACAATATAACGTGTTTTTTCTCGCGATATTGTGATGTCTCGAGTTATTGTCAACTGAACATACGGAAGTATCTCTGCCCCCATAATCGGGACTTGGGGCACCCCCCCGTTAGGTTAGTTAGGTTCCTTTAAACCCTGCACTCGGAAATAGGGGCCCCTCCGTCGACTTCGCTTTTTAGGGGGAATATAAAGTGTTTTAAGGTTATGTTATATTAATCGGTATTTCTCAGGAATGGTGCATTATCTTTTCATGAGAGTTGTGCCACTGGGCAAAGGGGACCCCTCCTTCCCTCCACACCGCGTAAATTGACTACCATCGCATGCATTTCACGAAAAATAATGCGTTATGTTATAAGCAGTATGTTCATTTGACAATAATTCGAGACTTTACAATATCGCTAGAGATATTACAATGTAACAATATTTAACAATTTTACGGTGACATGTATACTAAGAAATGTTGTACACAGAAGCTGTTGGTGAATCTATGTTAACTAATCCTACTAATACGAGTATTATAAATGCGGAAGTTTGTGAGTATGTACGAGTATGTATGCATGGATGTTTGTTACTCTTTCACACAAAAACTACTAAATGGATTTGGATGAAATTTTGCACACAGATGGTTTAAAACCTGGATTAACACATACGATACTTTTTATCCCGGTAGTAAGATCCCATTGGAAAATTATCAAGCTTCACGCGGGCGAACCCGCTGGCAGAACCTAGTAAACAATAATTAATTAATTTAACTTGTTAAGGAAGTAACTGGTACTGTATTGTTGCACTTTTTGTAACTCTACCTAAGAAGAACTCTCAGCTAGGTATTAATAAACAAAAACTCACAAGATTGACCTTTAAAATTAAATACACCATTACAAAAACGCGGTCATAATTTAATAGAACATGGTATAAAGGTGATATCCCATTAAATTAATAAAGTACCACAAAAAACCTTCGGAGCGCGGCCTTAAATTACTTGAACAGAAAATAACGTCATTAAAGATCTCATTACCTTACCTGTTTCATGTAACTATTTATTTTTCTATCCTCGAGCGGAAATGAGCGGAGCTGAGCGAGCAATCAAAGCGAATAGATTGGCGGCGGTAATAACCGTTTCGCAAATACTCGTTATTGGCGCTATTGAGCCTTTGTAATGGTCTATTATTTTTATGGCCCAATGTTCGAGCGGTTAATTTATTAAGGATTTAATTAGAGCCTTTGTGGCTCAGGACTTATTGATTATTAAAAAATATATAACAATACAGTGTATTCCGCAAAACTACACCAATTGATAACTATATTTTTTCGCGTGTGATAGAAACATCGGAAAGAGAAACCAAGTGTTACATTCTTTGGTGGACTACTAAGTGAAAATCGCAATTTCAAGATGAAAAGTTTATCTAACAATTTCATCCAGCGATAAATTACAAAAATAAACTGTTACTAAAACGACAACTGACGGAAATTACTTTAATACAATCTTGTTGAGTAGCGACGCGTGAGAGAAATAGTCGGGGCGACACCCGGTAACCGTCGCGACGAATGTTGCCGACGCAACGTCACGTTGGCGTCGCGTCTTTGGGGGCCTTAATCTGGTGCCTGCCACTTGTGTCAACTGTCTGCAGACGAGACACAGGCTGACAGACACGCCTTTAGTAGAAACCGTGGTTTCTCCACAAATGGTTTACATTTTCGTCCTAATCTGGCACTGCTAAGTTTGCTAAACGGTTCCAAACCAGATATTTCCGTGATATTTAATTGTATTATGTAATAATGCACGTGGTTCTTATTTTTAGGTTTTCCTCATCATGATTATACCGACTGCCAGATAGAGATAGGTAATAAGATAATGTCTCCTAAAATAACTTCTCGTTTAGCGGAACTTATAACAGAACCGATACCAGCAACTTGCGCAGGCGCCACTCACTGCCAACTACAGCGAGACTATCTGAAAGTGACAGGTTGCTAATTTAATACCTAAAAGTACATGCACTTCTTGATATCCAGCTGGGCTGATTGGTAAAACCGTGCAGTGATAGCACAGATTACCAGTAATCTGTGGTGATAGGCTCGTGCTGAACTGATTACCTATTTAGCAATCGACTGCCAATATAAGAATTTTAAGAAAATGCTGTTTTCTTCCATCACCCTGATTGATAATGCCAGTCAATTATATCATCCTTGTATTCATAATCTTAATGTTTTCCATTTATTTGGTGAGCATTTTTGAAATCATCTAAATTAGTAACTTCAAAATAAAATGCAATTAGGTAAAAAGCAACGTCTTTTCGATTCAGTTAATAAAATAGTTCATGTGGTCGGTCCTATTATAAAACTGTATAAAAAACTGTCAGTATCATAATATTGCTTGTGTGTGACGTAAATATTGTAAGTACCTATACCTAATCACTGTCAAACGGTAGAGTGCTCCGGAGACAATTAGCAATTATTGCCACGTTTAACGTCAATGCTAATTACAATTAGCATTGACGATCGAATCACGAGTTTAAATCAAAAGAATGAGAGAAAAATGATAATGTCAAGGAAGAAAATAATATACTTGGAAAAGGGAAGATATGTGACATCCACAAACTCACTCTGAGCCCGCGCGGTAAGCTGTTGCCAACTATTCTCTCAGTGAGGTCTCCCTCAGGCTGCAGTTGGACCGTCACAGGCTGATTACGCTAAATGCATGCGCTCTCTCTTTCCCTCTTCTTCGACCTTTAGCCACCCAATACTGAGTGTATGTCTCTTCCATTTCTCTCCTTTTTAGGTGGTTTTGTGTCATGGCTTTCTTCCGGCGATATTAAAATCAAATATTGAAGAAAAAGTGCATTGTAGGTACTGATCAAATGCAGTTCCTAAAGGCGACGTGCAAACATTCTAGAAGAACAAAATACGTGAGTACAAACTACAAAAGTATCACATTAACAGCCGATGACGTCAAACGGTTAATCGCACAAACCGCAGCACGAGGCGGAAAACCAGCAAATAAATACAATATACATAATGTATGTATATAGCAAAGGTTATGTGAACTCCCCGAGAATGTCAAGATTTGTTAGAAAAACCGCAGACTTCGCGATTATCTTGCGGCTTGTCTTAGAAGACGTTTGGTGAAAAAAAGTGTTGAAATTTCATCGAGTGGGGAGGTTCCGTAGATTGGAATCTACTAAGGTTGAAGGAAACCTGATGTGCTTGAGTGGCTGAAATTCCAACTCTGGTCAATTCTACTCGGAATATGATTACGTTGGGCAAAAATCAATTACACATAGCCCAACATGGGCTTTATAAAACGTCGAGAAAAGGCGCAAGGTTCGGGTTGGTCTATTCATATGGAGTAGAACGGTCAAGAAACTCCGTGGATACTCTTTTCAAATTATTTCTAGAGTCGTTGCTTAGTTCACCAACACGTAAAACAAGATTACAAGAACAGTTCACAAGGCAAAAAAAACTGTAAGCCCAAATTTATATTTTGTGTGCAATTTTAATACGTATAAGGAGTTGTTGTTGATTAAATGCGATACTCTTTATTGTGGGTCGATTTGTTCAAAATTAACAACATTCATGTATCCGATCCTTGAGTTGTGCATATCAAATAAAAACATAGTCTCTCAAATATTGTAGAACCCTAAAAACAAAGCAAGAATCCTACTGACCCAAACTGCCAATGTTAATATCGGTACCGGTTTCGATTTTGCCACAAATATTTTTTACCCAATAAAAACGGTACAAAAACAAATCCCCAACAATACCAGTATACTGAACCCTAAATATGACCGGTAGTCATTAAAGAGATTACACAGATAGGTGTTTGGTTAGCCCGCGAGCGGTAGCGGACGAGCCGTCCCGCGTCCCGCGTCCCGCGTCCCGCATCCCGCTTCCGTGATTGTACACAATTAATACCGGATCGTAAATACGTCAGACGATAACCGGTACCGGTAACGATATTAATCGAAGATAAAGGGGAAGCGTCTTATTGTTTTGTGAAGTAATCAAATTGTAAGCAATTGTAGTACTAGTAGGATGGAGGGTCTGGTGTTGTTTAGAATAGATTCGTATGATCACTGTTTTAGGCTTTCACGGTTTAAAACTAAACTTATATTGTCGCTTACGGGATATCTTCCGTGATTATTTATTAAGTTGAGCTCCCGATATTACCCGCGATCATAGCGCTTGCAACAGCGTCGAAATATCGGGAGCTCAACTTAATAAATAATCACGGAAGATATCCCGTAAGCGACAATATAAGTTTAGATTCGTATGATACCTACGAATTTCTGGTTTCCTCTACAAATACTATGAATAAAACTGCTTTTCTCGTCTCCGAGTTCAACTGATTTTGAAACGAATTTTACCATCAATTATTTAGAGAATTTATTCCCAATGATTTCAATAAGTCTATTGTGCATAAATAGAAAATAAAGACCTACTAAACTTAATTATGTAAAGAAATCTCGATATTTTATCCAGTTGGTACGAAGCCGAGGACGCCGAGTACCTAAAATATAAATAAACAAACCTTGTGCATTCAGGGGAAACAGGTTTTATTTCTCAAATTATTATTGTTTGTCTTTTCCTCGACTTTGTCCTCTAAAATATCTCAAATCAGATTGAATTTCTATTAATTAATTCTAATTTTACATTTACCTACAGCTGAGCAGACATCTACAAAGTAACTTCACCACAAACATTAATTTGGAAGAGTTTGAATTATAAGGAAAATCAGGCAACTAATGCAGACAATAATTATAATGTTATACGATTATATAGCAACGTTACAAGATTATATTCGTGATAATATCTAATTAATTCCTTACAATCGTGGGTACCAGCTTGCAGTACCGAAAACAAAAAAAGAATCTAGATAAGCCACTACTAGATATATTAAGTCGGATGTTATTTAGTAGTCTTATGATTCTTGATGTCTTATGATTGTCTTGTCTTTTGATTGTTATTATGTAACAAATGCTGTTTTAAGACGATCAAAATGCTTAATTTTTGTCCCGGCTTTTGGGCTCAATCTATGTTACATAATTAGCCTATAATGTACCTATTGCTGGGACGCAGATCTCCTCTAAACGAGAGGGAATTGGCTATAATCCAACACACGGGTTCCGTGTGCGTTGGAAAATATCACATATCTACGATTTTTTGGTTCTAGGACGTGCCGGTTTCCTCACAATGTTTTTGAGAGCAGTAGGTAGTGATGAATTAAATAACACAAAGTAATGCCTGCCTACCTGGGTAGCCACTGAGCCACGCTGCTCTCTCTCTATCTACAATCTATGTATTTACAAATAATGGTGTACCAAGAACTTTTATATCGACGACCCGAATGGCGCAAAGGTAGTGAAGCTACCTTACTTTTTTAGGGTCCCGGGTTCGAATCCCAGTAAGAGCAAATGTTTGTGTGATGAGCATGGACATTTGTTTCCGATTCATGGATCTATGTATTTACAAACAAAAAGTATAGATGTAGTATATCAACTGTCTGGTGACCACGGCCCTGCTACGTGTGTCACTAGATGGCGCTGTGTGTCATGCCCAGCGATATTTATTTATTTAGTTATATAAAAATGAATCCTCAGGTAAACAACGTCTTGGACTAAAACAGCCATTACTTACTCACGCCATGATGCGATGGTATACTGATTTTGGTACACTACTGGTACCGATCATCTTATTAATCAACTGATTTCAATAAGCCCACATCCTGTTAAGGTCTGGCAAGCAAATAAAATAACAACAACAAATAGGTATTTCACCAACAAATACAAAAAACAATATCCAAAATAATGTGACCGTGGAGGTTTCGATATTCGGCGAGATTAATCCCCAAGTGAATGAATCCATCGCAAACTTGAGAACTATTTATATTCGATTTAAATATTCAAACTTCTTGTAAGCCTTTTCACTCTTTGACCTCTCTCGTGTGTTGTTTTTATAACGTTTTCTTAGAATTATTTGTTTTTTTTTTCTTAGAATCTGTTATACGCATTCATTGGCGAAGCCATTAAAAAAACACGAACATTTAAGTAGTTCTACAATTCCATAAATTCTTTCAATTGACACGAAACGTAATGTTTTGACGACGACATTCTTGAGCTCTATAAATTAACAACAATATATGTAAAGTTTTATTTGGAATCACGCTAAAAGCACCTAATAAGATGCACATTAACGCCGTGTAGCTGTCCATGGTAATGACCTCTAAAGAAACCATTAAATCGCGGTGACACCACAAAGACCCAAATGAAAAGGCCGAAAGAGTATAAAACCAAAATCAACCGTAAAATTTAAACTAGACACCACAATAAAATATGACTTTTAAAATCGTAAACATCGTTTCCTATTGAAAAGGATCTGCCGAGAGGCTCTCTGGAGGCTCTTGAGCGGCTTACATAAAGCCTTTTCAAGTATTTTATTATTTCTAGCGCGTCCTTCACTATTATGAGCATTAGACCCTAAACTACGGCCGTTTGTCGGCAACCCAGCAACCAGCGCGTGCACGGTTTTGCACACTTAACACGAAAAGGGGTTTTATCTTTCCCGGAATCTCGGTAACGCCTCGTCAGACCGAAAACATAAAGGCGCCCTTTCATTGATATTTTCACGTATCTTTCGAGCAAACTATTATTTTACGGCGAAACTTACAAAGTATTCTTTGGACAAAGCTCTGCAGAACACAACAAATCCTTCCACAACAAGCAAACCCGCAATTGTAAGTAAAGACGGAAATTATGCGCTTCCGTGAGTTGTAATGCAAGCAATTATTGATTTCCAAATAAATCCGGTAGTCTGTTGCCTTTGAAACTGTACAGAATAAAGAATAAGTTAATTTTACGCGGAAAATCTGTATGTTATTATATTGTGCGATACACAATGAACATAAAGGAATTACGAGAAGGAAAATACATCTTACATTTTATACAAAGTGTCCGTGCAAATGCATGGATCATACGCCCACTAGTTATCGGGACTCGTATCACGTCGAGAGTCTCGAGAGGCGTTCCTATTTTCGGCATGTCATTAGCAGTCGTATTCAAGTGTCCTGTCTTCTGACACTTGACGGTTTTAATACAAAAGCCAGACATTTCACGTCGTTTGTTCCAACACCTCCCTGACTAATCTAGAGGGTAGTTAGAAAAAGTTGGCGCCGCATTGTGTTATCTCGGCCCCCTGGGTGCAGTAACTGTCTCAAGTGTCCGTTCCTTTGTTTATTTCTAAAATGCACTTGCCTCTGTACCTGTTCTGTCATCCATTGTCGGGTTTTTGTTTAATTCTGAGGAAAATTAGCCACGAACACGTGTTAGTAAGCCTATTGTCTCGTTCGAGAGGTTTTAAAGGCGCCGACGAGAATAACTTTAAGGAAAGAAACTAGATTTTATTACCCACTATAATTTTATGGTTGAAGTACGGTTAGGTACCTACAATGATAACAGGATTCAGTTTAGCAAAAAATACATTTCTAGGGGCATCCTAAAAGTGCAGTTATGTTTGAATGCGGGGATTCGAAAGGTATTTCAACTTGATGCCAAATTTACCGAAAACATGCTGTCAAGAATGCGGTTACCACTGGCAACATCGTTTGCAGTGACGCCTCTCAACATCTCCTGACCGTTAATACCACACATCAACGTCTGCATCTGCGAGACTCCGACGCGACAATCATTACGAACATTAAGCTCTTAAGCTTTATGGCTTCAAGTGGCAAGTGAAAAAATCAGAACTTATCGCTCTTGACATGCAAAAAATGCTGTGCACATGTAAGTCATTAGTTAGGGGCGACGTGTCGGCTCAAATATTTGGCGATGGTTGCAAATCCAGGCGCCACCGGCGAGCCACCGACACAAGAATTCCTTTTACAAAAGCCGCCACCGTTTTCAAGGAACGGCAGCTAAAACAATATTTGCTGAGACGCTGCGTGAACACAAATGACCGTTGGATTAGGTATCGAGAAGTGCTCATGCGCTAAACTCGATATGTTTATGTTGAATTGTTGACTATTGAAGCGGTTTTATGGTTTTATGTCAAGGTTCTTAACGTTTTTACGGCTCCCATAAAATTGTATGCAGTTATGGCAAAGTACACTTAAGTTGCTTTTGTGACGATAATGTAGAAACAGTTAAAATATTTCGCACTAAAACTTAAAAATAATTCTTTGATCAAAGAAATAGATCTCTAATATATGTAGAACATCAGATATACAGAATAAAAATAGAAACTAAAATATTCTGACTAGTGACACGTTCCTAGTACCTAGCTTGATTGCACCACTTTGTATATATTTGCTAATCCGATAGCAATCGGGAAGATATCTGATTGATACCGACCAATTATAGCCTTATCCGGGTTCGTAGTATGACTCATACTTATCGATGGCATTTAATCAATCAGTAATGTTTTAGATCAAATGTACTCGGAACAACGCCTAGGGGCTTATTTACGTCGAATTACTCAATATATAAACGACTGAAAAGTTGTGTGGTTATCGGTTATCGTGGTATGGACATGTGATGCGGAGGAATGAAGAAAATGCTGATTAAGAATGTTGATGCTACAAGAGATCAAAGAAACGATGGATGGGCTGTCTAAAAGATCCTATGACCAGAAAGTAGGTGACTGCTGAGATGAAGAGAAATATGGAAGCAGAAGACATGCTGCGCCGAGCCCAAATATTGTGCTAAGTGGTGCAGATGAATTAAATATTTTGCTAAGTGGTGCAGATAAATTAAATATTTTGCTAAATGGTGCAGATGAATTAAATATTTTGCTAAGAGGTGCAGATGAATTAAATATTATGCTAAGTGTTGCAGATGAATTAAATATTGTGCTAAGTGGTGCAGATGAATTAACATAAGCGCAGGGAAAATTTTGATTTCAATGTAGTAGCATTATATGTGTAGAATATAATCAGCCTATTCCTTCCCTTTGGAGTCTCAGTCTAGGCTGATTACTGCACGTGGTGGATGTCTCAAAATGACTTTGAATTTTCGGTCCTAGGTCATGCCAGTTTCCTCGCGATGATTTCCTTCACCATTTTAAGAGTTGTTTACCAATATGTTAGTTCTAAGATATTCGGTGTTATTTCCAGAACAGGTTTTTGTTAGTTTTTATTATTATATTTTTTCCTCGACTTTTATTTCGCAAGAGCCACCACCGAATGTTTATTAAGCCAATTTTTCCTGTTCCTTTTAGGTGTCAAATACAAAAACAAAACACTCATCTTTAACAATACATACCTGAGATTTACATCTTCAACATCCAAAGGAGCTTCTTAGGACGCAAGAGATCTTGAATTTAAGAGGATAATTACTGAGAACAATGAGTTAAAGTGTAAGTACTCAAAGGAGCATTGTTGCTTATTATACTATATTCTAAAACTAGTAAACAACATCCTTGAAACCATTGTTATGTATTAAGAACTTCCGATACTTCTAATATGTAAATTACCTATTGAATACAATTACGTGTAATTTACACGAGTGGACATGAACAGGGAAATCCCTAATCAAGAGCACTTAAACGAGGTAAACATATCGCCACCTCCCAAAACAATGACATCAACAAATAATATGAACGTCACAATCATGACATTTCGACTTTCAACCAAAATGACGTTTACATGACACATGCAAACGTCATAAATGAAAGGAACTATGACACAAGTGTAAGAAAGGATTTCTGGTGAATCAGAGCACGTCAGCGGTGACTGTGGAACCGTGAGGTCGCAGTGATTAGGCCGCGTCATTCGACCACGGTCGATCTCGTCACCCCAGAGAACCGGTTCTCGATTCTCGCGAACATAAACATCAGATCCGCGATATAAACACGTTACTTGTAAAGCCGGTTCGCGGGCTTCGGTATAAACCTGATTAGAATTTGCGAAATGACGATGACGACTGAGATGTGATAGTTATATCTCATTCCGATGACGAACCGATTATTTTTTAATCGGATCTGTAAAAACCGGAAGGGAATGTCCGCAGGCCGGGTAATTAATTTCGCGGATACGGAATGATTGCTTACGAATCTTATTTCGAAGAACAAGGATCTACAATGGCGGATTTTAGAACGATGGTGTCATAAGATTTGATTTATTATGAGCCAGTGTAGTGTAGCTTATTATAATGACATTAACAAATTCCACTTGGGTGACTAAAATGCAGTAAAAGGTTAATCTTTTGTCAGTTGTGAAATTAATTCTACATTTTGATAAATCCGTAATAGAGCAAGATCTAACCTCAAGTGACAGTAGAAGGAGTGAAGGAGGCGGATACCCGATGGGGCCGAAAAGTTTTGGAGTATACTCTGGGAATACCTCCCACTAGGTAGACCGATGATTTGGTGAAAGTTGCTGAGATCCGCTGGATGTGAGTCGCACGGGACCGATCAATGTAGCGGCAATTAATTGGGGGAGGCTTTATGTCCAGAAGTGGACGTCTTTCGGCTGAAATGATGATGTTGTTGCTCTCAACATACCAGGGCCGCCAGACCTTATTTATTTTCTTATTATTAAAATGTGTGGCATCACGTTGTGTTATGTGCTGTGAACGTTTGAAAACTTACCTGCTAACTTGTGTCGACGGCCAAGTTTCCAATATCAGTAGGTAGCTAAAGTGTGGTTAAAAAATAGTAACTTTTCTTAAAGCCTGAGTGCGGTTTTTAATGTTGTATAGAGGATTGCTAACAATTAATTACTAACACTGCCAGATGCTTGCTGTCGACGGTTCTGCCAGACGCTTTAAAGCTTGGAAAAACAGTACACTGAGGGCACTTTATAGATTAATTGCAAGACATCTCAATACGAATGTTGCAATATCTTAATTATTTTAAAGTACTCTACTCAATAAAATTAAAAGACTTTAAAATAAGATCTCGTAGCCGTAGCAATAGTCGTAGCCCCGTAGCAACCCCGCCCGTAGTCATCAGAGATGTAACCCTCTTTTGTTGTATTGGAAAAGCAACTTGCAAAATATATTTTTTTCTGTCAACCATCTTATGTTTAAGTGAACTAATTATGTAAAAAATATAATGATTATTGAAATAATCAAAATTATGCCAAAAGTCATGATGCAGATGGCATAATTTCTGCAACCTCACCGTGAAGGTTCGCAAAAAACATTTTTACGTAAAACTATCTTCTATATCAATTGAAAGTAACTTGTCATGTGTCTGCATGATCGTGTTGTTATTCTGAACACGCAACAGAGTCGATTTTTTACCATAATTTAAAGATTTTATTTCGTATTGCTGGTTAGCAATAAAATAGGAATATACCAGAATTAAAAAGTATGCCCCGATGACTCAGTAAAATATTTCTTATGTAAACTTAATAAGTATGAAAACCCGTGTATACCACATAGGGTAATGGGGCACCCGATGTAACTGGAAAGTCCACTCACCGTGATAGCG
Source organism: Xestia c-nigrum (assembly GCA_916618015.1). NCBI lineage: Eukaryota > Metazoa > Arthropoda > Insecta > Lepidoptera > Noctuidae > Xestia > Xestia c-nigrum. Next base: position 16,625,513 of record OU745261.1, on the reverse strand, counting down.
ATATTAGAAAAGAAAAGCAATGATTCATGGACAAAACCAACAACCAGAGGTCCATATTACCCTTGGATTAAAGCAACTGGAAGTCATATTAACAGTATCAGTAATGATTTATGAATGTATATATCACCGTAAAATTGTCAAACATACTACAACATATTACAATATAACGTGTTTTTTCTCGCGATATTGTAATGTCTCGAATTATTGTCAACTGAACATACGGAAGTATCTCTGCCCCCATAATCGGGACTTGGGGCACCCCCCCGTTAGGTTAGTTACGTTCATTTAAACCCTGCACTCGGAAATAGGGGCCCCGCGAACCGGGGTTCCGTCGACTACGCTTTTTAGGGGGAATATAAAGTGTTTTAAGGTTATGTTATATTAATCGGTATTTCTCAGGAATGGTGCATTATCTTTTCATGAGAGTTGTGCCACTGGGCAAGGGGGACCCCTCCTTCCCTCCACACCGCGTAAGTTGACTACCATCGCATGCATTTCACGAAAAATTATGCGTTTTGTTGTAAGCAGTACGTTCATTTGACAATAATTCGAGACTTTACAATATCGCTAGAGATATTACAATATAACGTATTTGACAATTTTACGGTGACATATATTTTTTCAACAGTGTTTTTATTAGCCAACTTCCCCAACTCGACCTGCGGTAAACGCGCTTAGAAGCCGACAAAAATAAGAATTTCCTCGAATCTAAATACTATCCAATATATAAGACTAAAAGTATCTCTTAGGACTCAAATCACCCGGGGCTGCGGGACTGTTCGAAAGAGATACCGCGGCCCCAGAACGTAAAGGGCGAGGAAGGAACATGGATGGATTTTAGTCAGTAAAAGTCTGACACTTCCTCCGCTCCACCCAGACTAGGAGAAGTTATTTGATGATTTACTACCCGAATAAAAAAATCACAGACATGAAAGTCGTAAGTTTTGTTCAGTCTGACATATTGGTGAAGACTATGAAGGAAAACATCCTGAAGAAATCTGAAAATTATAAAACATGCATGACGTCAGCTAACTCGCACTGCTCCCGCGTAGTACCAGTGAGCTAAAACCCCCACAATTTCCCGGAGACGAGGCCTATATCCCAGCAGTGGGAATGTCTTTTAAATTTTGCTTGTATTAAGTGTTATTTAGAGAGGTTTTACGTCGTTGAGACTCTCTATGATCCTAGTAAGTAAAAGATCTTATAAAGACTTCCTTATTAAAGTTGTCAAAAAACGAGTGACTAACTGACTGACCGCATCTAGACCATGAAAATACTAAATTATGGTAAACCACCCTATTCTTATTCTTATTCTCATTCTTTATTGCTCACAAAAAAAACAACAAATATACATATTACTTGCAATAATATAGCTTATGTACAAAGGCGAGCTTAACCCAGAGTTGGGTTTTCTTACAGCAAACCTAATTTTGAAAGCGACATAAGCAAAAGAGGATATACTTACGTATCCATCTGTGTGAGTAAGAGGAAGGAAAGCAGCTAAGTACACTGAGTAATAAAGGATGGTCGGCATCGGTGACGAAGAAGGTAGTTCAGCTGCTCACTGCATATTAAGTAAGTTAATTTGTCAAAGGTGTATTACTCATGAACTCACATTGTGTTATTTCCGCGTAAAAGTTAATTTCTTTAATATATTAAGTGAATCACGATGACCGCGCGACATCACAATGCATACGCTTATAAAACCTAAATAAAATGTGATGAATCATGCTGACTTCTGTACTTAGATTTCTTCAAAATAACGCGAATCAAGTAAAAATGTAAAAAGTAGGTGTTTCCTCATGCGCGGGGGCAATGCGGCAAGTCGGCAACGTTCGGTTCGGCACGTGCGACGTACTCGTGTCACAAGTCAGGCGCATGCGTCATTGGTAGGGTTGTCAACTGTTGTTGAGTCATTATGCGGCGCGCGCGCCACTGTTGTTATGTCTAGTCATGTTTTGAAATTATTTTTCTAATGTCTGTGTTTATGTGAACGTTATGTGATGAATGAGGTTGTAAGTAAAACATTTCTTCAACTGGTCGCCGAGAAGTGTTCTAGATCATTTTAATCACATCTATTCAGTTAAAATTCTGTCTTGAGTGCTTTGTGTTTCACACACTTTGCATCGCACTGAACCAAATTAATATTTTTTTCTATTGTCAATAACTATTTATATAAAATTTGCACGCCGAAATTAGTGGCAGAATAAGAGAAATATACTTTTATTTTTAAGACCCTCCTGTACCTTATTTACGCAAATAAATGATTCTGATTTGATTTGATTTGAACCTACTATCACACTAAAACTTAAAACTAGTATTTATATTTCTCACCTTACGGTAAGCGATGATCCTGTCGATTTCACTTTATATATTCTTTGCAAAAGTGAAAGGAATAAAACTATTCTGCGTTTGACATACATAAAACTCAATATACCCAATAAATGCCTATAATATAGTACATCCACATTTCGCTGGATATGTTCAAGTCCCATATAAAAGGGGCGATCCTATTGACAGCAACCGGGTACAGGTTCAGACTGTGGCTGCTACTGAAAAATTCCTGATGACCTCTTGAACTCCGCGTCCACTAGACCAATGCTAGCTTCTGCCAGCGGCTTGGCATAAAGTTTGATAATTGTCCCATGAGATCTTACTACCTATTCTATGTGTTAATCCAGGCTAAAAACTATCTATGTGCAAAGTTTCATCCAAATCCGTTCAGTAGTTTCGAGTGAAAGAGTAAAAAACATCCATACACACTAACTTTCGCATTTGAAAGTAGTAGGAAGTAGCATAAGGAAGTCTAAAATTATCTCAATACTTATTGATGACCGTTACAATCTTTAAAATAGTCACAGACACCGTTAAAATTAAGAATTTTCTTTTTAGACCATTTAAACAATCGTAACGCAATTCAGATTCTTATCCTATGATGATTCGGCTAAAGTTGCCATTTTAGACCCCCAGAACTCAAAGCTACAATTCACAAAGCAGACAACCCTACAACTATCGGCGCATATTAGAGCAGAGCAGTTAAGAACGCGTGTCAACTACACACGTCTGCTGTGGCACGTACGATACGCCAGCGACCGCACAAACCACGCAGTATTGCTGTTTACAGGATAAACCTCCACTAAACACCCAACACTGACTACGTGACTATTTTCGCGTACCAACAACCTAAATAATTATGCTACAACAAGCAAATTAAACCCGTATTTTGTTCGCATTATTTCTGAAATAGACGATGTTATATGTTAATAACTACCGGATGTTTATTGGTACACGTAACAGAGAAAACCTATTTCATTGCGGTGTTTCTTGGACTTGGTATGTTTGCTGAATTCCTGGCTAAACCTATTGCTTGTTATATTTCATCATCATCATCATCATCTTTTCAGCCAAAAGATGTCACAACTGGACATAGGCCTCCCCCAAGTGTCGCCGGTCCCGTGCGTCTCTTGCCGGTTCTTCTCGAACCGACCAACGCGAACCGTGCACCTTTTTCGAAGTTTTGTAAGTGCCCATCTAGGCCTATGTGAAATAAAATGTTTTGATTTTGACTCGCATCCAACGGATTCCCGCAACAAGTCAGTCCTTTTTTATTTGCTCATATACATAAGTTAATAATCATAGTATTTATCTATTTAGTAATTCGTTGGTATAATAGAAGCAAGCGCTACTGCCAAGTATGAGGTCCTGGGTTCGATTTCCAGCTCAGGCAAAGTGATGTTGGATTTTTCCATTAAAAATTTCACAACAGCAACCATAGAGTCTGGATATGGAGGCTCGTCCCTACTACATCAAACTCAAACTCAAATCATTTATTTCAACTAGACCATTACGGTACTTTTGAATGTCGATAAAACGAAAAAAAAGAAGCTACAGTCATAGACACAAGACATAATAACTTGAGAAAGTACTGTAGTTGCTCATTCCTTAGCGTAGATCTCTATGGAGAAGAACGGGCAAGAAACTCCATGGACACTCTTTTCAATCAAAAATGTTGTTACAAAATCTTGGTTACATCTTTCATGTTTACATGGGACTTAAACATAAATATAGCAAAATGTGGGTGGACTATTAATTTGGTACCTACAACTCTGCTTCACCCCTCGGGGATTTACAGGCGTGCCGTTATATTATTTTAATTACTTATATTAATTACTCATACTTGGAAAGTAGGTCTGAAGTTGCCTTAGGAGCGGATTGAAAGTAACACTTTTCAGCCCTAGGGAGAATCGCTTTCAGCTGACAGCTGTCAAATTATTTAAAAAAAAACCTCGTTATATTTTTACATTTCTATTGAACCATGTTCCGACTTCTATACAGCCTCTGAATTACAGCGCGATGTAAAATTGATATAACATAAAAGTTCAGTATTAGGTAATTAAAGAATATAATATTTTTTTAAACTTAGTTATACGAGTAATTTAGTTAGAAATATTTCTTTGAAATAACATAGATTTGGGCAGAATATTTACTATTTTTTCAGTGACACCCCGTCTCGGGACTAAATAAGTTACTTTCACCCCTAGGGTAATTATGTAGGTACTATTATTTGTTTATCGGCTGGTGTGTATGATCAGAAGTATGAAAGTGGACGACTCGAAAGGAGTATCTAAGGATCGTTAGTGGCATCGTTTTAAAGTTTCTACCTATTCCGATAGGAAAATGGCGTGAAATTTTGTTGTTATGTTGTTTGTTTAGAATTATGGAGGTGTAATTATGACAAGACTATTTTTACTTTTGACGTGACTACATGACATGGCAATTAATTTAGAAAACACGTCTAAGCCTGTCCATATAAACTTAGTGTTAACATTTTCCTCCAGGCATAATAATACATTCGAACTCAAAGGCACGTGTTTCACAGCGTGTGATTCCTATCGATCATGCGCGTGCGCTTACAATGTGTATAGTACAGTGGAGCGCACGTCTTAGTGGTTACAAATAAATTGAAACTTCGTTCCATGCTAGGCCAGGTCAAGGTCAAAGGGCACAATGGTGTTTGCTCGACTGTACAGAACCATATACAATTGATAAGCAGCAATTTTTAAAGTGTTTTTCTACTATTAATTGTTTTTTGTTCCGAATATAGTTGTTGGATGTGTGACGCACGGGTCCGGTCAATGTGTGGAAGGCCTATGTCCAGCAGTGGCCGTCTTGGTGATAATGATTATAACAGTATTTGGGAGCCACTTCAGAAATAGGTATTATCTCAATGTCGGAAACTTGATTCCCTCAGAAAACCTCTCTAGAATATTACTTAGTGCTTGCAATATTAGTTCTTGTGACTATACAAGTAACAATGCAGTTCTTATCGCTTCCGTTGTTAACAATGCTTTACTGAGGTCATTCATATTCACAATTTAACGTCGTGTTAGTAGCACGCGATCGAATGACCTTGAGATATGTCAGATATGATTGTTATCAGTTACGACATCGTTGGCATGATTGGTTGTAGGTAGGTTAATGTTTTTTTGTTGCTGTCTCTTCGGCTAGTTGAAACGATGAGGAAAATAGTGATTAATTAAGTGTACGATTGATAAAGAAGTGCTGACACTTCCTTTTCAATGTAACACCTAACTAGTGTTTATTAATAAAGTTTGCGGATGCACGGGTAGATGATTTCCATGCCATCTTGCGCAAACGGGTGCGCCGCCTTGCGCTGCAGAGTCCGCGCCAGCCCTCACAGCAATCTAGCAATATTTAGTGACAGACTGGACAGTCGGTTTCATAAGTTTTGGAGCAATCTACATTTATTTACTTATTTTATTGTACTTATTCGGGAAAATAAACAGATATACATTAAAATCTTAAACTAAGTAATAAATAAACAAGGTTTATAAATGTATATATATACCTAACCTACGACATTTTCCACAACATATTAATAGTTATATCTAACAGTAAGCTTAAATACTAACGTAAGCTAAGTAAGTTCTGTATTTTTACTAACATTGTGATTTAATTTAATTTTGTGAACGTGGGTAATTATGATTGTACTTATATGGATCTTGTGATAACTGAATTAAATGAATTTATTAATAAATCTATTATTTATTTATGACTTACAACAGAATTGACCTAAGCCTTTCTCGAGCAGCAGTTCTCGCTGATTAGGTTCCAGGACTGTCCCTTAGTCCAAGGCTCCAAGCTCTTTGGGCAGTGTTGTGCTCGTAGTTATAACATTCTTGTTACATTCTATGTTCTTTTACACTCTAGTTTGACGGCCTCTTTTGTCTAAGGTTAGAAAACAAAAATGCTAAGCAATAGGCTCTGGGTTCGATTCCCGGATGACGCAAAGCGTTGTTGGGTTTTACATCAGGAATTTCTCTGTAGCAGCCACGGAGTCGGAATTTGTGCCCGATTGATGGTGGATGGCCGATCTGGCCGAAAAGTTCTTGGGTGGCGACCGCGAACCGGAAGACGATGCGTTGGAAGACCTCCCGCTAGGTGGACCGATTACCCGGTGAAGGTTGCAGAAATACGTTGGATGCAAGTCGCAAGCGACCGGTCAATGTGGCGACACTTGGGGGAGGCCTATGTCCAGCAGTGGACGGGTGGTCTTTCAGATTATGATGATGATGGTAATAGGGTCGCTCCCTATTACATGGGACTTAAACATAACTGGCGAAATGTGGGTGTATCTACTTGTTAGGTTACACCTCTGCTAACCCTTTGGGGATTAGAAGGCGTGACGTTCTATTATGTTAAAATTCTTGTTAACTATTCAAAACGAATTTAGTTAAACTAACCTCGTGAATTCTTCTTGGAAGATGATTATTTCTTAATATAGTTTATTTCATCATAATTATATGAATGAAGTGAGAGGCTGAATACTAATACGGGCGTTCTCTTCGCAGAATATTGGCCCATCAGGTCATCGTTCATTGGTCGCGGGCTATCCCGGCAACCTTTCGATGACTCATCCTTATATGCGAACTAATCTATACTAATAACTATCTGGTGTCCACGACACAAGCCTTGCTTAGTGTGGCACTAGATGGCGCTGTGTGTTAATGTCCAGCGATATTTATTGATTTATTTATTTAATATTATAAAGCAGAAGAGTTTGTTTGTTTGGTTGAACGCGCTAATCTCAGGAACTACCGGCTCGAATTGAAAAATTATTTATGTGTTGGATAGTCCATTTATCGAGGAAGGCTTTATACACGCTACGATTATCAAGAGCGGAGCAGAAATGATAAATGTTGCAAAATCGGGGATTTTTTTTCCTTTCGTTTTCCTCTCTTATGTCACGCAGACCGAAGTTGCGTGGTGACCCACTAGCTAGATGGCTAGTATACAAGAAGAAACACAAGAAGTAGCTTCGTTTGCCTATCATCTTAAAGTTTGAGCGGATTTATAAATTCGGCACACAGGTAAACTGTAACTTGAGATAGGTCATAATAATATACTTATACATAGTTGTTGCCACTAAAAATTGCAATGTTGGTCATTGATCCAACTACATTTATTTTTAAAAAATGGACAATAATCCGAAAATAAGCCTGTTCAAGTCTTGAATCGCCATCCATCGTAACCATCAACATTGTTTCTACATAAACGATACATAAATAAATAAAATATTCCAACTCCCACACGGGCGTCGCCGCGGGAAAAATAGTAGTCTGTTTTAAACTAAAAAGGCCGTATATCCGTGAGCAAAGGCACGCAGGCACAGTATACGACATCAGTTAGCGCCTCGTGGAAAAACCGGCGCCTGCGCCGACCGCGACCGTGACATGTAGACCTGAAAATATACGTGTGTTGAATGATGCAATATGTTATATCTACTGATGTTGATATACTTATATCATGTTATGTGTGTTATATCATGTTTATGTACGGTCGAGCAAGCTATTTGATTTAAATTTTACAACGTAATTTATGGTTTAAACTGTTTTTAAACCAAATAGCTTGTTCGATCGTACAACGTGGTTACAATAGCATTAAATCAATCAAATCAAATCAAATCAAATCAAATCATAATAACGTAGACCCAAAATAACAATTAGAATTTTCTCGAAATAACTAGGTGGTACTGTCCAGAATGTTAGAAACTAAAATAGAATAATAGGTCATAACTACAACCCGCGTGTCACTAAAATAACTACCGCATTATAAGCCACTGTTATCAGATAGCTATATTTAAATAATTATAATTAATTATCTACCAGTAATTACGTGCGCGTGCTTCCTAACAAACAATAAACAAAGAGTTGCGGTATAAATAGGAAAATTCCTATTATTATAATCAAGTGCAAGATAATTGTGATACGAACATGACTCCAGCCATTAACCTGAATACATTATCAGTATGACAACATTGCAAATAGATATTTAATGTCTTCATCCATTAAGTGTAATTAAGAAAAAGGAAAATTTAGCAAAATCGCTTTTTGGTCGTTAATTGTAAATATTCCTTTGACCTAAGTGGGGAAACAGGAAAAGAATAAATACTTTATACATGAGTTTGTAAACGTGAGTTGATTTTGAGAATTAATTTGATGCTCAAAGTAGGTACCTAGATACTTATGACACATTGAGCAGGGATATTGATACTCGTGTCTACAGGATGGTCCAAATAGCAACATCATAAAGAAAATGGATTTCTCACACCCCGGGGTATCCGAAAATAACAAACACCTTTATCAAAAATCCATAGTTAAATACCATTATAACCTGAATAGTAGGTATATACTTACACAATACATAATAACAATAATTTTGTTAGTTTAAGTAACTTAAGACTATGTTAGTAACACTTCACTTGCACGATGTTTTGTGTAGAATATCATGTATGTTTCGCGGTTTTTGATAGTTTTCGAGTTACAGATTCATGAAAATTGTATGGAAACCGCTTTATATAAATTCTATCTTTTATTTTTTCACGACTTTTTCACATTATTTAACGTTAAGTAAGGTTTGCCAAAGGGCGATGGAGCGTAGTGTATTGGGTATCAAGCTCAGTGACCGAATTCACAATACCACAATACGCTCAAAAACAGGAATCGCTGATGTGGGCAATAAGACTGCTAGGTTGAAGTGGGATTGGGCGGGCCATGTCTGTAGAATGCATCAGGACCGATGGGCCAAAGTCGCCACTCAGTGGGTGCCAGAAGGTGGGCAGCGTCGCCGAGGGAGGCCTAGAAAACGCTGGCGTGACGACTTAGAAGCGTTTGCGATAGATTGGCCTGAGAGAGCCGCACGTAGGGAGGAGTGGAAGACTATGGGGGAGGCCTTTGCCCAGCAGTGGGACAATACAGGCTAATAAAAAAAAAAAAAAAAAAAAAAAAAAAAAGGCATTTCTTAATCTAGAGTAAAAAATACATAGGAGTAGTCAAGTAGAAGGTAAGGGGTAGTTATATATGTCACCGTAAAATTGTCAAATACGTTATATTGTAATATCTCTAGCGATATTGTAAAGTCTCGAATTATTGTCAAATGAAAAAACTGCTTACAACAAAACGCATTATGTTTCGTGAAATGCATGCGATGGTAGTCAACTTACGTGGTGTGGAGGGAAGGAGGGGTCCCCCTTGCCCAGTAGCACAACTCTCATGAAAAGATAATGCACCATTCCTGAGAAATACCGATTAATATAACATAACCTTAAAACACTTTATATTCCCCCTAAAAAGCGTAGTCGACGGAGCCCCGCTTCGCGGGGCCCCTATTTCCGAGTGCAGGGTTTAAAGGAGCCCAACTAACGTAAGGGGGGGTACCCCAAGTCCCGATTATGGGGGCAGAGATACTTCCGTATGTTCAGTTGACAATAATTCGAGACATTACAATATCGCGAGAAAAAACACGTTATATTGTAATATAACGTGTTTGACAATTTTACGGTGACATATAGATTTCTTGGCTTTGCTGTCTTTGACGATACTTCTCTTTATTCTTTTTTATTGCATTGCGTAAGTAATTACTTAAAATCAATTCATTACTTAAACTTGACTATAGATACGGAGGTAGTCTTCGCAGTGTTTAGGGAATGAGGAAAGTATTCGTCAGCAAACAATACGGAGAAGCATTTCTTTTGCGTAGGCTATTTTGCATGCTAGCGGGAATTCTGTCACACCATGAATGAGTAAACTGAAATCAAATTAGCAGGAAATAAGGATGACTTTTATTTGGTACTAGCTGGCCCACGCAACTTCGTCTGCGTCACATAAGAGAGAAAGAGCTCACAAAGGGAATACAATTTCCCCCGTTTTTGCAACATTTCTTATTGCTGCTCCGCTCCTATTGGTCATAGCGTAATTTTATATAGCCTATATTCTTTCTCGATTAATGGACTATCCAACACAAGAATAATTTTTCAATTCGAGCCGGTAGTTCCTGAGATTAGCGCGTTCAACCAAACAAACAAACAAACTCTTCTGCTTTATAATATTAGTATAGATTTATTTACCAAAGATGGTTGTAAACTTATAGTACAACTCTACCACTACTACCTATATACTACTAGTGACGTACTTACATACACTGGATGGATATATTTACAAAACCGCACGGGTTAGGTAATGTAAACCGCCGCCGAAACCGCACCGTTATCAACCCACGATATTATGTTGATATTCTGTAATATCCATTAGGTTTATAACACATAATTTTGAGAAAATACGTGTTAAAATTTTCCACTTCCATTTGGTGGGTGTCTTTTGAAGTAAAAACCCAAAATCATATGTTTTAATGTATCATGTATTTAGTGGTCGATTCCTAAAATAACGTTAAATATTAATTGTAAAATACATACATATATCTCGGAATAGAAACAATATGGAAAATATTCCATATTATAGATATTATTATACAAGCTGTTGCCCGCGACTTTCGTTAGCATGAAATTATAAACGAAAATATTACGTTTTCGTTTTGATTCAGTTGTTGTTACAAAATATCAAGGGTTTTTTTTTCACGGAACTCGAATTGTTTTTCCAAAATGAAAGAATCCTTATAACATCAGCTATCTGCCAGTAAAGTCCCGTCTAAATCAGTCCAGCCGTTTCGGAAATTAGCTGGAACAAACAGACAAGCAGACAAAAATATGTGTTTTTGTTCTAGGTGCCGTATATATTTTCATATGCATTTCGTAAGAAGCTGTATTTTTCATTAAACAAAGAGAAATTTTAATTTTATTTCTATCGATATAGATATAAAATAGAAGGTGTGTGTATGGCAGGCTTATATCTAGTGCTGAGGTAAGTAGATTGATTGCGTGATAAGAAACACTTATCTACATTTGGGAAAGCCCATGAGTAGAACAATTACATAAAGATAAGCACTTTATTTGGCTCAACAACAATCTCAGTCCCTATCTATCATGGGGGTTTAGGTTTCCGCACATTGTGCGTGAGCCATGGTGGCCGATTACTCCAACCAGCCCAGCTCCCTCCAGAAGCAGATTAAACTTCCCGGTCTCCTCAGGACATCTGCAAGTGATCCTGGCGTTCCCAGGGTCTCCTCGCGAATCTTGATAACGCCTGTGCACTCCAGGAGCACATTCGCTACCGTCTCCTCCGCCTCCATGCACGCTCTGCGCAGGGGACTGTCAGTGATACCTAGGGTGTGGAAGTGTTTGTTCAGCGAGCAGTGACCAGTGATGATCCCCGCCACCAGACGTATCTCTGTCCAGGTGCAGAAGGCGCCTCAGGACTCAATCTCAGTCCCTTTAATTTTCCATTTTACACAGATAAAATAAAAACTCAAATGAGCTGCCAAAACAGATGCTTTGCAGGAAAAGTGTCGAATACCTAACAACATGTTTCCTGCCATAATCTTTATACCTGCATTCATGAATTTATTTAACAGACAAAGTATGTGTGTATTTCCGGTGTAATGAACAACTCTTTATCAAGTCACATTATCATCATTTTATCAAAGAAAGACAAGGCTGTGAAGATTATAAGTAAGAAGACATAACTACGTAATTTTTTCGTCATTTATTTTGGCACGTGTAATAGCTTATGATTTTATTGATAACTGACTAGCCGAGATAAGAGAAAAATTAACAATCTACCTTGTCATCATCTGCCTGGGTCGGCTTCCAGTCTAACGGGATGCAGCTGAATACCAGTATTTAACACGGAGCGACTGCCTATCTGACCTCCACAACCCAACTAGTACTGGGTATACGTTACCCCTGGGTAAGGCTGGTTGTCAGACCTTTATGAGCCACAGACTACCTGTAATGATTGTCAAAGATCTACAAATGACAGCCTTATTTTTTTTTTTGGGATGGGAAATCATCAAATGACTTCTCCCACTCTGGGCGGAGCGGGAGAGTGTGTCAGACTTTTACTGACTAAACCCATCCATGTTCCTTCCTCGCCCTTTACGTTCCAGGGCCACGGTATATCTTTCGAACAGTCCCGCAACCCCGGCAGGCACAAATGACAGCCTAACCCAAAGATTGACTCGAGTAGCCGTTACTATGTATTTACAACAATCTACCTCGTGACAAGATCATTTCCTAACTAACAACGTAATTACATTATGTATTTATTCTATTGTTTCAATATGTCATACCGCGTGCGTCACTATGTACATGTACATAATGATCCTACTACACAATTTAACGCAGTACCTAACTTAGTTCCCTAGACATGACACATCGAACGTACGATTTCTTGTGATTTACATAAAATACTGATGAAATAATTGTTTCGGAAGTTATCAGAATGATCTAAACCTCTCAAAAGTGAGTCAGCCATTGATCAGGTGGTTTTTTATTCAAGGATGGTGTGAAGGTGACCCTGCGAGGAAATGTGTGTCATTGATGTTGATATTTACATATGGGAGAGGCGGTGAATCATCGCTATCATTGTTTATTTTTTTACTACGTTGCAATTGCAAATAGTAGCTGTTTTGACATACTTGAATTGTTTGGACAAATACTTGGAAAATTGACTAAAATTGGATCTATTCATCGTGATATTTACGATGAATAGTCCCAATTTTAGTTAATTAGTCCTTCTAATTAATTATCTGAAATTGGGACTATTCATCGTTACCATCATCATTTGCCTAACCTTTTCCCAACTGTTTCCCAAAATGTCAATTCGGTAAGTATCGTTTGATTTTCTGAGTAATAAGAGCGTCCTGTTTCCAAAGCAGGATATTCTACAAACAGACCTTTTAAGGCACAATCAATTTGCTTCATCACCTTTTACTGAGAACATCTTCACTAAATATAACACGCAATCAAATATCCTGTTATTCATACTTATATAGCCTTTTTATTTCCCAATTTATACATAATATAAACGCATCAATAACGTCGTTGCAATAAATGACATGCAATTTACTTGCATCCGGCCACCTACGCTTGTTCCTTATAATATCGAAAGTACTAACGGACTTTGATGAAATCAATGTGGACGTTACCTAATTTCGGCCATGTCCTTTTTGAGCAACTAAGATATTTTGTTACGATCACGAAATGGATACTAAGAAGGCTTGTGTGTTGAGAATTTTATTAGTATTACATTGCAATTTTACAACTTTGCAAGTACTTAGTTGAGGGTAGGGAGAAAAACGAACCTCAACTAAGTACTTGCAAAGTTGTTTTCTCCCTACCACAAGTCATCATCATCAGCCTATAATGTTCCCACTGCTGGGACACGGCCTCCTCTCTATGAGAGGGAATGGGCTATAATCTACCACGCGGGCCCAGTGCGGATTGGTAGATGTCACATGTCTTCGAATTTTTGGTTCTAGGAGATGCCGGTTTCCTCACGATGTTTTCCTTCACCGTTTTGAGAGCAGCGGTGATGAAATAAAATACACAAAGTAATGCGCCTGTCTGGGTTCGAACCCATGACTTACTGTACGTAAATCGGGGCCGCCACCACTGAGCCACCGCTGCTCTCCACAAGTAACTTTATGGAAATTCTACTATAGACTTTAGGGATTTTAAGTCTTTTTATAACAAGGCTTGCTTTACTACAAAAAAAATACACTCATCCAAACAATAGTAGAAAACAATACTCTATAAAACTTAAAGTTACCAACTAATAGTAAAGTTCAAAGTATTTCGGTTAAAAACAAAGCAAATTAAATCCATACTTAAGCACCAAAACAAAAAAAAACAGCAAAGCCTCTCTCTCCCCATTTCTAATGCTGTTATCGGCATTTTTTTTTCTCTGGCGGCATGCACGAAAAGGCCAATGCACGAATGCACCCACCGTTATTACTGACGACAGGTAGCAAGCATGGATTGGGTGCAACACTATTGTGCATATCTTCGAACAGGTTGAAAACTCAGTATAGGTTGTTTGTTTCATTATGAACCCTTATCAGGCCGTAATCCGAAGATAATGAAAGTGTTAATGCTTGTGCCAGACAATAATAGATGTTTTTATATGAATAGTAGTGTCTATTCTAGGTATTGTTAATCGGCAGTGTCTAGACACTGCCGATTGCCGTCTCAGATGTTTTCAGGATTTCGTAGACATTGCATACTGCTGATTTTTTTCTTCTTATCAATAACATAGCACTAGTTAGTAAAGTATAACCAATAGGTTTACCTGCTCATTAATTAACGTAACTTTCCACGCTCTAATGTAACTAGTTATTAATATGTTTTATTAATGGCCATACCCATCATGTCGTGGCTATGGAGCGTGCCACAGTTCCTCAACGATTAGTACAAATTAACATTTTTCCGTCACCTCGAACTAACTAGCGGAATATTTCGATATCGTCAATCAACAACAAGATACAACGCTTTCTTAATAACTTTTGTAATACATACAATATTAGCCACTAATGGACACAAATTGCTCAAGTAGGTACTTAGCAACAGTTCCGAGTAAAAAATGGAATTAGATTGCGTGAGTCATCTATTAAAGCATAAAAGATATAATATGATCTTTAAATAATTCGCGGCCGTTACTGATAAAAACAAAACCCACGCCAACGAGATAAGAGACGGTATCAATTATTATGTAAATGATATCTTCAGAAGCATGATGTAGTTCATAAAATATGCAAATGTCATAACCTACACAGTGAACGTTCATATAGAGAGGAACATAAACATTTGGAGTGTTGCAGTGGGTGTAGTTCGGAGAAAGCACGCACTCACGCGGCGCGATCGGCGATAATGAACGCGTGTCGATACCGGACGGTGGACGATATCTCATCGGCGTCAGGCGTAGGCCGCCGCGCGCCGCCCACTCGCCTGCGCGCGCGCCGCTCTGACTAATACCCACCTACGTCCCGCGGAGTCGCGCAGCGCTACCGACCACCGCGCCATGCGCCGGCGCCACCACACACATCAACATCAACACACATTACACATCAGTACACAACACCCGTTGAGAAACCTTCTCAATCTACCTCCATGTCATTACCCAAGATACTCTCATTTAGGGCGATATAGCGTATCGCGGCTGTAATTCTGTCTGTCAATAATTATTACGGCGCGTAATCCGTGATTGATGAACGCCAACAGTAGCCGAGAGCCGATCAGAATATAATTGACGCCGCCATTGTACCCCGCCTGATTGATCGCTTTACACCGGCATTACGTTGCGAGTTGCGACATTACGTGCATAAATCTGATCTTAATTAGACGCAGCTTTAATTAAATGTGTGCTGATGAAATATAAGCTCTGTTTATGCAGCAATAACATTTTGATTAATTGCTGATGCAACAATCGGAGCAATTGGAGATGACAAAATACTGTGCTACGCTGACCCGTAGCAGTAGCTACGCGCTACGAGACCCTTGAACAAATTGAAATACTACGAGATTTGAGGTCGTTTTGCAAAAATAGAACCGTATACAATACATGCTTCTGTATTAGAAAATCATATTCCGACCATCAAGCTACTGTTATGAACGTATCGGTCCATTTTATAAATCTTACTACGGAGTCACGGACATATCAACATTGTACCTAGCATGGCAGTTAGTGTCTGTATATGGCAAGTTCTAAACAGTTTCCTAGCAGAGTCGGTAGCGGCTAGCATAGAATCCGTCCGCAACACCGGCAATTACCGGGGCCAGGCGTCGCGGCGTGCGCCCGCGCCGACGATTGTTTACGGCGCGCACGCGCGGCGCGGCGCGTGTCCCCCCGCGCCCCGCGCCCCGGCGGCAGCTGCTCTGCACAGGTGGCGCGTGTGGGAACTCGACGGCTCTGTGCGTTCCCACGATCGCGCGCCCTCCGCACGCTATATAAGCCCCCGCCAGGCGGACGTACGGCATTCCGCGTTCAACGCTCAGCGCAAACGCACAGCTCCACTCGCTACACACAAATGTCTAACATGTCTTACGAGATCGCGTACTCGCTCGCAGACGACGGCCCGCAGCCAGTCTCGCGTACTTATCAATATCGCAAAGTGATGAAGCCGATGCTTGAGCGCAAAAGACGCGCTCGCATCAACCGCTGCCTCGACGAACTCAAGGAGTTGATGGTCAGCGCTCTTCAGTCTGAAGGAGAAAATGTTGCAAAATTGGAGAAAGCCGATATTTTGGAATTGACCGTTCGCCATCTTCACAAGCTCCGCCGCCAGCGCCGCCTGTCGCTCAACCCCACCGTGGATGCTGACCGCTTCCGTGCTGGATTCACTCATGCTGCCAACGAAGTGTCTCGCTGCTTGGCTTCCATCCCTGGTGTGGATGTGAGGCTGGGGACTCAGCTCATGACGCACCTGGGGCACAGACTCAACGACATGCAGCGCGCCGCGGCCTCAGCCGACACTCCTCCGGCGAGCCCGCCCAGTCCCGCGCTGTCCACCGCCTCCTCGACCTCCGGCTACGTGACCCCCTCGCCGCCTGCTTCGCCCGTGCACATGCACACGGCGACCCCCCTGGACTGCTCCACCACCTCGTTCAGCAAGACCCCTGCCGTTTGGCGACCATGGTAGACAGTGACCCGGAGCTGGCGGACCCGGCTCCGCGGTCACATCTGTTCCAGCACCGCCGGAGTCGCACGCGCCCCTTGTGTCCGCTAACGTACATAAGTTTAGTGAATCGTGTGGAAGATATCAAGATAACTTTAGATCTCACAATCAGTTAGCATAAGTTAAAATCATAGATCGTAAGTCCAAACTTGAAAGCTTTAATAAAAAATTAGGTTGTAAGTGTACTTGTGATATTAAAGAGTAAATATTATTGTATAAGAAATGTTGTATCGAACATGATCGAGTTCGTATTGTTATATGTTTTATCGTTGCAAAGAATTCACAGAATTGTGAAAAAATACTTGAAAAGAGTAAGTTAATAAAAAATACTATTATCTACCCTATTTCTGCATTTCATTACACTGACCTACGAAACCCTGAATCTATTGAAAAGTAATTAAAGTAATTACATATTCATTGATTTGTTTATAAATAGATTCTACTGGAATCTACCAAAGTATAAATGAAACAACAAATCAGACAGTGATAAATACAAAGAGGTTAAGGGCACGACTCGGACCTCTGACACGCTGGTCCGCAGCGCGTGCTCGGTAACTTTCCTGTTTACAATGTTCGTACACAACTACATCGCACATCTTTGATATATACTTAGTAACTTAGTATCAGCAGCTCAGTACTTTCCACAAGACAGTAAAGGCTAGTCGCTGTTGGCTCCACATGGAGAGCCTTGTAAACAAACTGTCTATTAAGACGTCCGCTACCACAATTAAGATAGATGTTCCAGAGTTGTAATTGAGATGAAAAAAATATACAGATACATAATATCTTTTTTCTGCAAGTACAGAGAAAACTACGTCTGGTATCATACGTCCAAGGTACGAGACTCATTATCCAGTGTTTTTATTCCTCATTCAATGTAGATATCGATGAATACATTTAAACCCGGTTGCCGATCAAGGTAAGGTAGAAAATTTATAAAAACATTTACATTGACACGTACCTACTCTTGTCGTTAATTAGAGGAAAAATTAAAAATATTGTAGAAAATACAATAGAAATATTAATCATTCCAAAAACTACCCGAAACTGCCCGAAAGTAATAAATAACCAATGTTCGCATTAAACCTCATTATAAAATCCTCTCCTCACCTCGTTACTGTCATTAGGTAAATCGATTGACTCCAGCTAAACACATCCCATAACAAAATTGTCCGTAACTGTGACTTAAAACAGAATGAGACAGGCAGCGCCATCTCTTATGATCTACGGGAAGTTTTGGTTTGTTTCACTTGGCGACATCTGACGGCAAGCTTTGGAACTCGAGAAAGCTTTAACACTGTGAATGTTGTACGACCTTACGAAGCTTTTAATCTTGTAGAAGCTAAGTTCTAAAAATCCGCCAGTAGAATAATGCTATTACGCTACCATAGAAAAATCAATGTCAGAACAAAAGATCTTGCTGACATCATTACAATATTTTTAAAGTAAAATTCATTACTACTAGTACAGTAAAACGGGGCTATTTGGAGTTTTGGGGGCTACTTGGTCTCATATAAACCAAAATGTTGTATGGGTATTTCCATCAGAATTTTTCAGTAGCCTCCAATCAAAGTGTTTCTAGACATTGTAAAATAATTTTACCATTACACCAACCGACAGTTATCGATTTTTTTGTTCGATTTGTGGGTGATCCTAAATAGCTCCCAAAACCCAAATAGCCCCGTTTTACGGCTTGTAAATCAATAAACGACTTTCTTTCAGGAAATGAAATAATCCACGAAAAACAATTTGGCTTCCAAAAAAATAAAAGTACTTCACAATTACTGTCATTGTTCACTGATGAAATTTGTAATTATCTGGAGGAAAAAAAACATGTTCTGGTTGTTATGGTTGATTTTAGCAAAGCATTTGATGTGCTTGATTACAAAACGCTTTTTGAAAAAATGCAGCAGAATGGTATTCAGGGCCCACTGCTGAAATGGTTCCAAAACTATCATTCAAACAGATTCAACACAGTAAATATAGCAGGGCAACTAAGCGACGAAATACCAACCTTATGCGGAACGGCGCAAGGTTCAATTTTAGGGCCCACAGAATACCTTATCTACGTAAACGACATGTGTAAAATATTTCAGAATGGCTCTGTATACCAGTTTGCTGATGATACATGTTTAATTGTAGCAAACCGAAACCTTGAAACTGCAGAAAACCTGATGCAAAAAGAATTTAACACTCTATGTAAGTGGGCACACGATGTCGGATTATCACTTAACTATCAGAAAACTAAACTATTACATATTCACTCACCATACATTAAAGTAAATAGCATACCGAAAGTCGTGGCCCACAATCATGAGTGCATGCACCAGTGTCCACCAGTGTGTAATTGTAACCAACTTGAAGTAGTAAAGGAACACTTTTATCTAGGTCTTAAAATTGATAACAAATTTAATTGGGGTCCCCATGTTGATTATGTTTGTAACAAACTCAGGTCAATACTGGCAAAATTAAGCATACTGAGGCATAAATTACCATATAGAACCAAAAGACTAATTTATTTGGCACTAGCAGATTCAATTATAGGATATGGTATAGCTAGCTATGGCAGAACATATAAAACATTCTTACAAAAAATATATGACATACAAATTAGGATGTTAAAAATTATAGTTCCTTACAAAATAAAGCTTGAATTTAAAGACAACTATCAACAATTATTTGAATATTGTAAAATAATAAATGTCTTCGACAAAGTAAAACTAGCTATAATATCACAATATGCTAACGAAATTGATAAATTAAGTAAAAAAATAAGACCCAATAACTTAAGATGTCTAGAGTACCTACCATTATATAATCTGCCGAAATGTAACAATGAATATGGAAGAAGGACCTGGAGGTACTTGTTACCTAACCTATTGAATAAACTCCCTAAGCAACTAATTCATAAATTAAAATCAAAGACAAATTTCCAAAGAAAACGACTAATAAAATATTACCTTACAGTAGATCAATTCAAAGTTCCTCCAGATCTTTCACAAACAAAATAATAAGTTAATCATTTTAGTTATATCAACATTTATTATAACGTAAACAAGCGAGACGCCTCACTCGCACATAATCTTTCATAATTAAGATTAAGCGATGTGTGCTTAACCAAAATAATGTGCTTTTTCTTTGAAATAAATAGTTTAAAATTTAAAATTTAAATTTAAAAAAAAAAAATACGGTAGTTGTTTTGAACTATTTTAAATAGCGTTGAATAATGCTGAAACTTGGACCCAGAGATACTGAATAATTACAACATAACACCATGGAATTACCAAGGTGTATGTAGACGTTACCATAGTTTATTGTACGATTCCCTTGAAAATAGGAGCCGAACTTATTTTTTAGTAATTACTTGGTACCTATAAATCCATACTAAATCTACACTTCTACACTAATATTATAAAGAGGAAAACTTTGTTTGTTTGTTTGTTTGGTTGTAATGAATAGGCTTAAAAACTACTGGACCGTTTTTAAAAATTCTTCCACCATTCGAAAGCTACATTATCCACGAGTAACATAGGATATATTTTATCCCCGTACTCCCACGGGAACGGGAATTACGCGTGTGAAACCGCGTGACGTCCGCTAGTAATATTATAAAGAGGTAATTTGAATGTAATCACCGGAACTAATAATCAAATTCTAAAAATCTGTCACTGGCAGAAAGCTACATTATTCGTGGATGCTATAATGGACGGAATCGTGGGCAAAGTGCTAGTCCTATCCTATCCTATCCTATTAGTATAGATATTATAAATGTGAATGTAAGTTTGTTTGTTACGCTTTCACGCGAATACTACTCGACCGATCATCATGAAACTTTGCACACATATTCTTGGAGGTATTAGAAGTGTCATAGGATACATTTGTTTTTATTAAAAAAAAACTAACCCTCACTCGCAGACGAAGTTGCGCGGGTCAGCTAGTAATAATAATAATAAGCCTATACTATTATTAACGTGATTGTAAGTTTGTTTGTTACGCTTTCACGCGAAAACTACCTAACGGATTTTGATGAAATTTTGCACACAGATAGTTTATAACCTGGATTAAAACATATGATACTTTTTATCCCTGTAGTAAGATCCCATGGGACAATAATCAAACTTCACGCGGGCGAAGCCGCTGACAGAAGCTAGTAATATTATAAATGTGAATGTAAGTTTGTTTGTTACACTTTCACGCGAAAACTACTCAACCGATCATCATGAAACTTTGTACGCATATTTTTGGAGGCATTAGAAGTAACATAGGATACTTTTTATTAAAAAAAAAATTGTAACAGGATTCGCGTAAGAAGTCGCGGGCAGAAGCTAGTAGTTTATAAAAATGACATAGATATTTCGTACCATCGGCAACGGAATCTTTCTCATACAAAAGAACCGGACACCAGACATACAAATACAACACAAGAGCAAAGCCAACCGCAATTTTTTAACATAGTTACTTGGTACCATCTCGGCAACAAAATCTCTCTCATACAAAAGAACCAGACACCAGACATACAAATACAACACAAGAGCAAAGTCAACCGCAATTTTTGAACATAGTAACTTGGTACCATCTCGGCAACAAAATCTCTCTCATACAAAAGAACCAGACACCAGACATGCAAATACAACACAAGAGCAAAGTCAACCGCAATTCTTCATCAATTGATCTGATTCAATTTATCGTCTAATTACTCAGCTAGCCACTTTACTCGTCAGACGGTTTCATGCACTGATAACGGATAAACTTATTTGTTCACCACTTCTTCCTATTGCATCACTATCTTTAAACACAATGATAACAACTGTCAAACCACTGATTAAATCGGAATTAACGTCTTAATGAAAATCCCACAAAATTGGATCAAGTTGACAAGGTTTATTATCTGTTATACTTCGCTCCGGAAGTTCTTAACATTCCTTTCAAATGTTTCCCATTTGATATTAATTGTGAAGTGTCTTCGTTACGTAATCATTTTTTATTTGTTATCAGCGCAATATTTTATCTATAGAGAAGCTCGTGGCTAAATAATATCAGCATAATATCATTCGGGTCACGGGTCGATCTTTAGGTTAAGCCGTGCTTGCCTAGGTCGGTCTGTGGATGGGTGACCACCCTTACATACCGAATTTCTTCCGTGCCTCGGAAAGCACGTTAAGCTGTTGGTCCCGGCTGTCATTTGTTCATCTTTGACTGTAACGGACGACGAGCCCTTCACAAAATGTAACCCTAGTATAAGTAGTTTTTAGGAAAATAACGGGGACCTCTATGTCTGTCTACCCCCGAACTATTATATACTAAAAGGCCTTAAGCCTTACGCAATGATTTGCGATGTTGCATCAGCTTTTGTGGAGGGGATATTGGTCAAGTCAGTACTTGTCCAAAGGGAGATATTACGCAATAAGTTAAACTATTGCATCAGCTAATGGGAAAGTCCATTTTCACGGGCTATGATTGATTAAAGGTCCCAGAAAGACGCAATAGTGCCCCCACAACTTGCAATGGCGTAATAATCTATGTAAGGGGAACCGATTATTTAATCGATAATCGAGTCAAATAAGAACAAATAGAAACAAGTAATAACTTCATTCAACCAGTGAATCAAGGAGAAGTCTTCAAGAAGTCAAGGAAGAGCTCCATATCAGACAGATTGTCAAAGATATAAAGTAGATTCATAGTTCTTATCAGTTACCTAGTGTCGTAACAAAGTTAATAAGTAAATGAGTCCCACGTTCCCCACGTCGTAATACGTTATGTACATTCCTTATGTAACAGGAACATTTAACAGTGTAAACTCTTGTGCCCCGCTTCAAATATAAGCTATTTTCGATCTCTAATATACAATAAAAGTGTTAAAGTATCCACCTCTTTAATTCAATACAGTCCACCCCAACAATTGGTCCATTCGAGACGGATAAGCAGTGAAGTCCCAACATTTGGTCCTTCAGATCCAGTTAAATAGCGAAAAGTGCCGGTATAATACATAGCGCGTAATAAAGTGTTATAAGCGGGCACATAAAACTGTAAGTACTGAACGAAATTAACTTTATATATATCGTGCGTAAATAAAGTTCCGTGATAGGAAAAGTGATATTCTGTGTGCCAAAATCGCGATCATAAGTGCGCGGTAAAAAAGGGTAAGCAGAATAACAGGATTCATAAGCGATATTCTGTGTATTAAATCGCAATCATAGTGCGCGTTAATAAAGGGGTAAGCAGAATAGTGGGACTCATAAGTAAATATTAAAAAGTAAATTGACTCGATTCGCGTTGTGGAATGAAATACTAACGGATATATTGTTATAAAACATATAAAAGTGACCGTGTTGTGAATAAATAGTTACGCGTCATATACAAGCGCGCGTTATATAACATAGCGCACGCCCGTTGATAACGTATTGCCGCCGTGACTAGATATAGTGCCGTATGGTACATAGGGCCGTCGTAAGTTATAGTGCCGTCACAAGTATATAGTGCCGTCGCGGTAAATAGAGGACTAGTCGTGATATAATAACAGCGTTGAAGTGCAGCTAAGTGAACGTCGTAGTGGACGAATCTGGTGAAGTCCAAAACCACAGGATAGGACTGTCGCGCATCTTTCTCCCCGCTTAAAGTCAACCTGTAGCGTACCATCTCGGACAATGGTGGTCACCCGAAGCCAGGGTGATGCTGCAGAAGCTGAGGACCGGAGGCGGGCCCTGCAGGAGAGGGCAGACGAGCATAGAGAGGCAGTTCTACGCCAGGAAGCGGAACGGATTCGAAGAGAGAGACTACGGAGGATTTCAATAAACCCACCCTTGTCACCGGCAGTGACAAGTGAGCAAAATATTATATCTTCACGACCAACTACCGCGCCCCTTACGACAGCAGACACGACCTTAGCAGGACCATCGTCAGGACTTCTTCTGAGTGAAGAACATGGACAAAGGACGAGGTCACCCACCCGATCGGTGAGGTCACATAGGTCACAGAGGTCACAGAGGTCACAGAGGTCAACCAACAGTATTACAACGCGCATAAGGCTAGCCGAGTTGGAAGCAGCAGAGAAGCTTGCAGCCATCGCCCGGAAGAAGTCTCTCGACCTGGAAGAGGACCTGGTCAAGAAAAGATTAGCCGCCCAAGTATCTGTCCTAGAGGATGAACAGGACAGCCTGCAGGATGAGCCCCTCATCACTCAGGAGGAAAGCCATCACAGTAAAGTGGATGAATGGCTTCAAACGAACCCCCTCAGATCACGGGGGGAGGGGGACCAAGGCCCCCCCCGGGAGGACCCAAGACATATTAAATTCGACTTGCCACGGGGAAGGTCGCCGGCATCGACAAAGCACAGGAACAGCATCGATAACTTGGCAACGACCTTAGAAAGGATGGCAAGACCCCGATTACGGCATACGGATTTACCGGTGTTCTCCGGTAGTGTGAACGAGTGGCTGCCGTTTAGGGCGGCCGTGAACGACACTACCAACATGTACAGTATATCGCCTGCTGAGAACATACAGCGATTAAGGAGCTGTCTCAAGGGAGAGGCAAGGGAGGCGGTTTCCGGCCTCCTACATACTGCCACTGATCCAGAGGCCATCATGAGGACACTCGAGCAATGCTTCGGACGACCAGAGGCACTCATCGCGCGCGCCATCGAAGATATGAAGAAGATGACGAAGCCCATGGCATCAGCCTCGGACTTAAACAACTTCGCCATCAAGGTGCAAAACGCGGTATGCGTGATCAAAGCAGTCGACCGAGGAGGATACCTACACAACCCAGTACTGACTGGCGAAGTGCTGGACAAGTTGAGCCAACATATGAAGTCGAAATGGTGCGACTTCGCCTTCGAGAACGACGACAAAACGGAGCCGGAGATAGTTATGCTGTCTCGTTTCCTGATGCGGGAAGCGGATAGGGCGTTACGATACGCCTACGCCCCGCCCACTGGCGCCGCGCCCGCCAACCAGAAGAAGGAAACCAGACAACCAGTGACAGCAAAGAAGAGAGCTACCCCCGTCTACACAGCCGTCGAGAGCCAAGAAGAAAAAGGTCGGTGTCCTAACTGTAAACAAGATCACGTATTACATAAGTGTCCCAAATACAAGGAGATGAGCGTCAAGAAGCGATGGGAGTATGTCAGAGCCAACGGCATATGTTTTAGATGTGTCGAAAGTAAACATGGGCGATATAGATGTAAGGCGAAGCCGTGCGGCTTAGGCCAATGCCGCCGGCCTCATCACGCCTCCCTCCACGAAGAGAGGGAAGGCACCAAGGAAGAAGTGACGACCGTGAAGGTTACCGCAGAGCCCAGCAAGGAAGAAGCGGTGCTGTCGGTGGCGACCAAGTTCGCGGCCGACCAGAAGAAGGTACTGTTGAAGATGTGCCCCATCATAGTCACCGGGTCACGGGGGGAGGTAATGACGTACGCATTGTTCGATGAAGGAGCGACCGTCACCCTCATTGATCAAGACCTGGCGACCAGAATAGGAGCTGAAGGGACCCCACGCCCGCTACACATACGCGGCGTGAACATGTCTTCGGAAGTGCAGGAGAGCAGAGCGGTACGGGTGCAGGTTAGGAGCATCCGGAAAGACGGTCAGTCACACGAGCTTCGAGCAAGGACCATCAAGGACTTGAGGCTCCACCAACAATCCATCCCAGACAACCTGCTGAATCACAAGCACCTGCGAGACCTGCCCAGAGAGGAGGTTTGTTACGAACAAGCTCGTCCAGGACTCTTGGTGGGCACAGACCATTGGGAGTGCATAGTGACCAGGGAACTACGAGTCGGTGGCCGCGATCAGCCAGCCGCCTCACGAACGGAGTTGGGATGGGTGGTGCACGGAACAGCACCACGAAGCGTTATCACGCAAAAAGAAGACATACTGCACGTCATCGAGACCGGGAGAGGAGACGAGCAACTGCACGATCTAGTCGAAGCACACTTCAAAATAGAAGCCTTGGGCGTCGCCAAGAGACCCCGCGTGAACGAAGCGGACCAGCGGGCGACGACCATCGTGAAAAGGACGATCAAGAAGATCGACGAAGGCTACGAGGTGGGGCTGCCGTGGCGGACTGACAACGTGGTCATGCCACCAAGCTACGGAGCAGCGCTGAGACGACTGAAGAAGATCGAACAGAAAATGGATGCGTCACCGGACTTTGCCGTGCAGTACGCCACACAGGTCAAGAACCTGTTGGACAAAGGATACGCGATGCCATGCGACGGAACAGAAAAGGACAGCCCCGTCTGCTGGTACCTGCCTCACTTCGCCGTACAGAACCCAAACAAGCCTGGGAAACAGCGATTAGTCTTCGACGCGGCGGCAACGAGCTATGGAAAATGTCTCAACGACGAGCTACTGGAAGGTCCAGACCTACTGCAGTCCCTGCCGGGCATAGTATTCCGGTTCCGAGAGCAGGCAGTGGCAGTCACCGCAGACATACAGGAGATGTTCCTGCGGGTGAGAATAAGGCAGCAAGACCAACCAGCTCAGCAGTTCCTGTGGAGAGACCAAAACAGGACGTCGGCCCCGCGTCACTACAAGATGAGAAGCATGATCTTCGGAGCAGCCAGTTCCCCGTATATGGCTCATTACGTCCGGGATTACAACGCGGAGCTTCACGGCAGAGAGTATCCCAGGGCCTTTTTTTTTTTTTTTTTTTTTTTTAAGGATGGGAAATCATCAAATGACCCCCCCCACTCTGGGCGGAGCGGGAGGGAGTGTCAGACTCTTACTGACTAAAAACCATCCATGTTCCTTCCTCGCCTTTTACGTTCCGGGGCCGCGGTATCTCTTTCGAACAGGCCCGCAACCCCGGCAGGCTTCGGCCCTTGCGGGCCCCTCTCTTTTTGCTGACACTCTTTGAGGCGCGCGTGGAACACGAACGCGCCGTCGACACGGCCTGTCGTCGTCGTTAGACGGCCGGACGGCCAGCTATTGCCCATAGCCAGCCGTCCACAGGCCCGCATCTACGGTGGCCGGTAGCCACCACGTGGCCCCCGACGCCCGTTGCGTCTCCCGCGGCGGCCGGGAAGAGAGGATCTCTCCCTCTCTCGTTCCGCCACCTCCTTCGCTAGCATGACTGCTTCGCAGAAGGAGGCGACGGCTTCCCATTCCGTCTCGCTCCGGACCATGGATTGAACCAGGGCCGGACGCGAGAGGTCGCCGCCGCCGATCGCCGCCACGAGGACACGGCGGAGCTCCGCCCACGCAGGGCAGACTTCCACCGTGTGCTCCACCGTGTCCTCCGGTCGATCCTCGCAGTGGAGACACCCGGGCGATTCCTCCCGCCCGATTCGGTGCAGGTACCTCCCGAAACATCCGTGTCCGGTGAGGACCTGCGTCAGGCGGAAGGTGAGGACGCCGTGGCGCCTCTCCAGCCACTCCTCAAAGAGGGGACTTACCGCCACTATCGTGGCGTGCCCTGTATCCCAGGGCCTTAGAGGCCATAACCAAGAACCATTACATGGACGACTTGGTGGCAAGTTACAGCGATCCAGAGGAGGCGTGGAAGACAGTTGATGAGACTAGAAAGGTGCACGCGACCGCCGGCTTCACGCTACGAGGTTGGAGCTCCAGCGACGCGACGGTTTTGCGCGACGTGCCCCAGACACTCCACGCCACCGCCCCGACACAACTAGGAGGGGAGCAACCTGAGAGCAAGATACTCGGGCTGTACTGGAACGCAGAACGAGACGAACTCGGGTTTAATACATCCATGAACCGAGTGCCGTCCGAAGTAAGAGAACGAACTCGTGCTCCCACCAAGAGGGAGGCACTGAGCGCAGTGATGTCCATCTACGACCCGCTAGGACTGCTGAGTCACTTCACAGTACGAGCGAAGATAGTACTCCAGAGCCTGTGGCGCCTACAAACAACGTGGGACACGCCCATTCCGGAGGAAGAGAACGAGCTCTTCGCGGCCTGGCTAGGTCAATTAGAGGAAGTAAACAGACTGCGGCTACCCAGGTGCTACCTTAAGAAGAAAACACAGCGCATCGAACTGCACGTGCTGTGCGACGCAAGCGAACAAGCGTACGCGACGGTAGCATACTGGAGAGCAACAAACAAGGATGGGACCATCGACGTCGTGCTGGTCGCGGCCAAGGCAAAAGTAGCACCGCGGCGAGCCCAGACAATACCACGTCTGGAGCTGCAGGCAGCGGTGATAGGAGCCCGACTCGCCGACACCATCAAGAAGGAACACCGTATCGAGGTCAACAGTACGACTTATTGGTCGGACTCCTCTACGGTGATCCACTGGATCCATCACGACATGAAGAGGTACACGCCGTTCGTCGCGCACAGACTCGGAGAAATCGCCGAGCTCACCAGCAAAGAAGAATGGTGCTGGGTGCCCACGGAGCACAACGTGGCGGACGACGCTACCCGACTCACCAACGCGCCGATCTGCGCAACCGACCGCTGGTTCCGCGGGCCGGGTTTCCTCCGTCTATTGGAGGAGGACTGGCCCGGGACGCCGGCGTCGGAAGAAAACGAAGAATAGGTCCTGCACATTGCGCCGGCCCCTGAACGAGACAGCTGGCTGCCCGATCCTGCCCGCTTCTCCAAGTACGAGACGCTGGTACGCGCTGCTGCGCGCGTGCTCGCATTTATTGATGCGTGCCGCCGCGTCTCGCCTCGACTCGAACATCGGCACATTGAACGCGCCGAAAGGGAGCTCCTGCTGAAAGCACAGCAGGACAGCTTCCCCGAAGAGTTGAAGAGAATCCAGTCTGCTCGCCCCGTCCCCAGGACGAGTCGGCTGTACAGACTGGACCCCGTATTGGAAGACGGCCTATTACGCGTGCGAGGACGAATTGAAGCCTCTAGCGCGCCTGTGGAGGCCAAGCGACCTATCATTTTGGATGGTCGCCACCGAGTGAGTAAGTTAATTGTAATGCGCGAGCATTGCGCCGCTGGGCATGCCAACAGGGAACGAGTTACCAACGACTTACGGCAGCGCTATTGGATCATCCACTTGCGACCCACGGTGCGAGCCATTGAAAAGGCCTGCGCGTACTGCCGGAGACTGCGAGCAACGCCGCAGCCGCCGGCCACGGGAGACCTGCCACGCGCCCGCCTGGACCCCTTCCATCGCCCGTTCACCAACTGTGGTGTGGACTATTTCGGGCCCATGATGGTCAAGGTGGGCCGGCGCCGAGAGAAGCGATGGGGCGCACTGTTTACGTGCCTCACCTCCCGCGCCGTGCATCTCGAGCTCGTCGCATCATTATCAACAGACTCAGCCATTATGGCGCTGAGAAGGATGGCTGCGCGCCGCGGCTGGCCGCGGCTCATGTATTCCGATAACGGAACTAATTTCAGAGGAGCAGATCAAGAACTGCGAGCGGCCTATGCGGAGTGGGCACCGGCACTGCAAGAAGAGGGACTACTGCACCGAATGGAGTGGCGGTTCATCCCTCCCGGCGCACCCAATCAGGGCGGTGCGTGGGAACGGCTGGTACGCTCCGTAAAGACTGCCCTCGCTGCAACTCTGCGCGAAAGGGCGCCTGCTGAAGAGGTGCTGCTGACTCTGCTTACCGAAGCGGAGTTCGCCATCAACGCACGCCCTCTGACTCACGTTAGCGTGAACCCCACCGATCCGGAGGCCCTCACCCCCAACCACTTTTTGTTGGGATCCTCCACGGGCCTACCCTCAACAGGGCCTTGTGACGAGGCCGACCGACGTGCTTGGCGGGCCAGCCAGGCCCTTGCCGATCACTTTTGGCGACGCTGGCTGCGGGAGTATCTCCCTACACTGGTACCCCGCGGCGAGCCGCAGAGCAAACGCCAACCGCCGGAGATCGGCGACGTCGTCATCATCGCCGACAGCACCCTGCCACGAAACGTGTGGCCACTGGGAGTCGTCGAGAACATCTACCCGGGACCTGACGGCGGCATCAGAGTAGTCGACGTGAGAACAAGGACCGGCGTCTTCAAGCGTCCGGTCAGCAAGCTCGTCGTTCTACAAAAGGAAGAGAAGGCTGCGCAGGCTACGCCGGGGGGAGAGATGTAACGGACGACGAGCCCTTCACAAAATGTAACCCTAGTATAAGTAGTTTTTAGGAAAATAACGGGGACCTCTATGTCTGTCTACCCCCGAACTATTATATACTAAAAGGCCTTAAGCCTTACGCAATGATTTGCGATGTTGCATCAGCTTTTGTGGAGGGGATATTGGTCAAGTCAGTACTTGTCCAAAGGGAGATATTACGCAATAAGTTAAACTATTGCATCAGCTAATGGGAAAGTCCATTTTCACGGGCTATGATTGATTAAAGGTCCCAGAAAGACGCAATAGTGCCCCCACAACTTGCAATGGCGTAATAATCTATGTAAGGGGAACCGATTATTTAATCGATAATCGAGTCAAATAAGAACAAATAGAAACAAGTAATAACTTCATTCAACCAGTGAATCAAGGAGAAGTCTTCAAGAAGTCAAGGAAGAGCTCCATATCAGACAGATTGTCAAAGATATAAAGTAGATTCATAGTTCTTATCAGTTACCTAGTGTCGTAACAAAGTTAATAAGTAAATGAGTCCCACGTTCCCCACGTCGTAATACGTTATGTACATTCCTTATATAACAGGAACATTTAACAGTGTAAACTCTTGTGCCCCGCTTCAAATATAAGCTATTTTCGATCTCTAATATACAATAAAAGTGTTAAAGTATCCACCTCTTTAATTCAATACAGTCCACCCCAACATTGACACTCGTTACAGGTAGTCAGTGGCCCAAAAAGTCTGACACCAGTCTCACCAAGTGGTATCGTATTTCCCAGTATTAACTGGGTTGTGGACGTCAGATATGCAGTCGCTCCATGTAAAATACTGGCATTCAGCTGCATCCGGTTAGACTGGAAGCCGACCCCAACATAGTTGGGAAGAGGCTAGGCAGATCATGATGATGCAATATTTTATCTATGAATACCCGTTAATGTTATATAAAGACAATTATGGCAAAAGCGACTCTTTTGATATCTTCAACAAAACCAATTTGCTTGCAATGCAAATCTACCTCAGTCGCACGAGACCGGTCAATGTGGTAATGTGGCCTGGGTGAGGCCTATGTCCAGCAGTGGAAGTCTTGCGGCTGAAATGATGATGATGATGATAATGCATACCCAAAACACTCCTGACATCGTTATTCGGCTGCCTGAAGTAGATGAACCTGTAGACGCCTGTATTCCTCACTCCGCTGCCCACCAGGAAGCTCAGGGTGATGGTCCGGGGCTGACAGTCAGAGGCGGAGGCCCCGCCGGGCAGACTGACCTTCGCCAAGTACAGCATTGATCTCTTTTCCGGTTGGTTTTAGCTTCTCTTTTTGCTAGCTTCCACATTTAGATTGTGCTATGCTTCCACAATGCTGACCAATCCGAACTGGGCTCGCGTGGTGGACTATACCCATTCTTTCTCATAGAAATGAGGCCTCCACATTTATTGAGCGAACCAGCAGTATGTGGAATTCACTGTTGGCTTCCCTGTTTTCCGAGTGACCCGAGACCCTAGGCCGCGTCATTGCTTCACATCAGGTGACTTGCGAAGACCTGGTGAAGGTTGCGGGAATCCACTGGATGCGAGACGCACTAGACCGGTCAATGTAGCAACGCTTGCGACGAGGCCGAATGACGTCCAGCAGTGGCCGTCTTTCGGCTGAAATTATGGTAATGATGTGGCGAGTTGCGGCCATACGCAATCCTATCCTATGTATGTATATTTACAACAACAAAAAAGTATCTATGTAGTATATTAACTATCTGGTGTCCACGACACAAACGTGTGGGGCACTAGATGGCGGTGTGTGCAATGACCTTTTTTTTTTTCTTAGGATGGGAAATCATCAAATGACTTCTCCCACTTTGGGCGGAGCGGGAGGGAGTGTCAGACTCTTACTGACTAAAACCCATCCATGTTCCTTCTTCGCCCTTTATGTTCCGGGGCCGCGGTATCTCTTTCGAACAGGCCCGCAACCCCGGCAGGCTTCGGCCCTTGCGGGCCCCTTCCCTTATGCTGACATCTCTTTGAGGCGCGCGTGGAACACGAACGCGCCGTCGACACGGCCTGCCGTCGTCGTTAGACGGACGGACGGCTAGCTAGCCCATAGCCAGCCGTCCACAGGCCCGCATCTACGGTGGCCGGTAGCCACCACGTGGCCCCCGACGCCCGGTGCGTCTCCCGCGGCGGCCGGGAAGAGACGATCTCTCCCTCTCTCGTTCCGCCACCTCCTTCGCTAGCGTGACTGCTTCGCAGAAGGAGGTGACGGCTTCCCATTCCGTCTCGCTCCGGACCATGGAGTGAACCAGGGCCGGACGCGAGAGGTCGCCGCCGCCGATCGCCGCTACGAGGACACGTCGGTGCTCCGCCCACGCAGGGCAGACTTCCACCGTGTGCTCCACCGTGTCCTCCGGTCGATCCTCGCAGTGGAGACACTCCCGTGTGCAATGACCTGCGATATTTATTTATTATTTAGCATAAAAAGGGCAGGGAGGAATTTTATTATTTATTTATTCCCTAAATCCACACTTAACATTCCGGACTTCGGAAAGTAACAATCAACAACACTTTATGTACTGTATTTATATGTTCATCATTACTAACTGCCTACGAAATGTGAGAGTCTCAGGTCCTAGAGGCTATCAGTTAATTGACTTCGTGAGTTGTGCTGAGAGAGTGACCTGAGAAAGGGTTATCACAATATCAGCTCTCGTAGGAATTTACCTAGCAACCTAATCAATCATCACTTACGTAAAACCGTGATTGGGTTAATAGTCAACACGTTACCAGTTCATGATAGGTTTTTCTTTGTTGTGTATCTAGTACGTCATCAGTCTATAGCGTTCCCACAACTGGGACACAGGCCTCGTGTCTGTGCGAGGGAGTGGGCCATGGGTATTAAATAGGCATTTATCCGTAGACAAGCCGTGTCCCGATGGAAGAATTAGCAGAAATACCTAATGAGTTCCCATACAAGGTACCATAAACAATATAGGTAACTCCTTTGGATGTATTCTCAAAAATCTTTCGTTAGTCTTTCAAACTCTTGGGGAAAAGTCATGCTTCTAGACCAGTCATTAAACGTAGTGATTATAGAATAGAATAGAATAGAATAGAATAGAATACTCTTTATTATGTACACCATAAAAATATAAATACAAACATTTTAAACACTTTACAAGGGGTGACACAATGGGCGGTCTTATCGCTAAAAGCGATCTTTTAAAGACAACCAGCCAGACTCTGTGCCAGTCATTCTCAACCTGCGTAGAACCCAACGGTGTAGGCTGTCCGTTGTCTAGTGAAGGAATGAAGGTCTCAATTCGTCGAAAGGGTATACTTCCCAGGTGGTCCCATAATCATCAAGTCGGGATCTGATGATGGGATCCTGGAGAAATTGAGAGAACTCTTCAAATTTTAAAGGGACACTTGATGTGATTTGGGTAGATTTTCGATGAGTACTTTCTTAAAATTAGGTATCCCATTTCAATTTGGTGAAGATCTGATGAAGAATTTCGGAGATAGGCAACGGAACTCCTTAAATGCAAATGGACTCGGAATGCTTATATTTTATTAATAAGAGTAGGGTGTAAAAAGACTCTTAACAAAGCCGAAAGGCACTTGTTCTCGCCGTCTATGCAATCACTTTTTGTTCTAAACCATACCTGGGAAGTGGGAATCTTATAGTTACGGCGATATATCACCCAACATAAAAGTAATTTCTCATCAAAAATGTATACTTAGGGTTACTTAGTTTGAACACCCTGTAGGTCCTATACGCTTCTGGCCATGGAATGTTTAAATAAAGGGTAATTGTCAGTTTTATACGTATAAAGCTCAAGGCTGGTCAGGCTGAGAATTGTAAATAAACCTAAGTTCAGCGAATCATCTCAAAAGTTCAATTTAAATGGCACTTATTCAAAAAATAAAACTTAGAATATTGTCTTGTTTTAGTATGGATCAGAAAAACGCCCACGGGCGTTTTCCTCACCTCTCAACCAAATTTCGCATGCACTTAGTAAATCAGTACGCAAAGTCCACAAGAGCACTCTATTCAACACATACCTAAATAATTATCATGAAAGGATTTACCTTCGAATCAAATCAATAAAATTAAGCTATCTCACTCCACGAAAAACAAGTCTGACTACACAAAATTTTCCTTCAAAATCTGTCATCATGATCATTATGACTGTATGTACGTAGCCACGCTGTTTCGCGCGTGCTTCGTGATTCATGACCGCCTGGTACCCCACGTGAGAACCATATCGTAACGATACCATCGGTAGACGAACTGATAAGCCTTATCAATCATTTATTTGATAACTGTTGCATAAGCCTAATCAGCATATAATGTTCCACATGGATGGCACAGACCCACCACGTGGGCCCAGTACGGATTGACAGATGTAACATAACGCTGTTTTAAGCTATCAGGGTTCGCAACTAAACTTAAAATGTCACTTACTCACGAAATCAACCCGCAACCAGTGCGCTTGCAACGGCGTCGAAATATCGGTTTCTCAAAATTAATAATAATCACAGAATATATCCCACAGTGATATTTAAGTTCAGATGTAACATTACTTCGAATGTTCAGGGCAAGATCATGCGGGTGTCCCTGATTGTTTGAAGAACAGTTCGGATAAAATAAATTACACAAAGTAAAACGCCCTTTACCATTGGACACTGGCCAAACGCCCAGGGCCCCACGATCCAAAGGGGCCCCATGTTCCTATCAGTGTCATGCTAGTGGTTATCAAAAGAATGAAGAAAGTTCTTCTGTCGAGGCGGGGTGCAAAAAAATACCAGGTCCCCAATATTCTCAGGTGTAAAGGACCACGATAGCTGTTTCGATTAGCAGCTGATTGGGAAGTTACACGTCGATAACTGATGTTACTTCCCAAAAGCCAAAGCTTGTTCCTTCCTTTAATTGTGTTGTTGCTGCTGAGGTATGCGATAGCTAATAATAAGTCTGACGGATCGGATGTGGCATTCGATTGACGCCGAATGCTAATCCTTATCAGAATTCTATAACGAAAATTACTGATACAATCCTTACCCCTTACGTCACATCTCTGGCGAACCATCTGGGTGCATAGAGCGACAAGTTACCATACCTATTCCCCACCCATCATAATCATAATTTGAGTCGAAAGACGTCCACTGCTAGACATAGGCCTCCCTCAAGTATCACCACATTGACCAGTCCCGTGTTTCTCGCCTCCAGTGGATCCCCGCAACCTTCACCAGGTCATCGGTCCAACTATTGGGAGGCCAACGCAACGTCTTCCGGTTCGCGTTCGCCGCCCCAGAACGGCCGCATCGGCCATCCTTTATGTGGGCAATATGCCCTTACCACTGCCACTTAAGTTTGGCAATTCTTCAGGTTGCGTCGGTATCTTATGGTTTTCTTGCTTGGATGTCTTCATTTCTGATTCGATCCACGCAAGGAAACTCATAGTCCTCTCCATTGCCCTTTTTTTTTTTTTTAAGGATGGGAAATCATCATATGACCCCCCCCACTCTGGGCGGAGCGGGAGGGAGTGTCCGACTCTTACTGACTAAAAACCATCCATGTTCCTTCCTCGCCTTTTACGTTCCGGGGCCGCGGTATCTCTTTCGAACAGGCCCGCAACCCCGGCAGCTCTCCATTGCCCTTTGGATGACTTTAATTGTGAGCAACCAGCGCGACAGCACATTGATATTTAAATTGAGAAAGTTTAGCGTTGAACACATTTAGTTATTTCTAATGCAAACAGACAGGCCACTTTTTAAGTTTTCCTAAACCACAGCTAGACATATTCTCCTCGTCCTCCTCCTATACACCTCGCTTATTGTACGCCATCAAAGTCGATCTTTCGCCGTCTGTTTTGTCACAGCCACCTTGCAAAGATCGTTATGCGAATTACCTCGATAAACCATAACAGCATAAAGATCACAGTTTTTTCTTTCTTTATTTGCATGGTGTTTTTCTTAGAAGGCTGTGAGAACCTGTGCGTGCACAAAAATGCACGGTTAAATGCCCATAGACGAAGGTTCGCGTACCTTGAAGGAACACCTTGACTGGTTATGATATTGAAAGTTAGAGCAAGAAACGGTCTACCTTTTTTCTGTTGAGTGTAAATCTTAAGGCAACATGTACATAGCTTTTACTGGAAAAAGTGTAAGGCTTCCAACGTGGAACTGCTATATCTTAGCTTTCCGTTGCGGCCAAACATCAGCCCAATCGAGGTTCGACCAC
Source organism: Xestia c-nigrum (assembly GCA_916618015.1). NCBI lineage: Eukaryota > Metazoa > Arthropoda > Insecta > Lepidoptera > Noctuidae > Xestia > Xestia c-nigrum. Next base: position 16,589,349 of record OU745261.1, on the reverse strand, counting down.
CAGGCACCTGCATTGAAACGAAGAATGACTGCAGTAGATAATTAAGCTAAGTCTATTATTTAAGAAACAAAAAATATCGCTTTTCGGTTCTATAGATCTTATAAGTACATTTTTGAACCGTGCGGGAATCAAACCCACGATAAGGTGTTTTGACCTGAAATGCACCATCATTACTGCTTCAATTGTGAACTGTACTATCAAGAAGAAAACATCCGGGACACAGTATCAACATATACCATTCTATTCGCTTAATCATACCCAGGAATAAAAAAGAAAAAAAGAATACAAAGTACTGTATTCGTACTGTCGCCAAGAAAAAACAAGAACAAGACCGAATACCGATAGCAGTCTATAATTAGATGCACGTCATTAAAACAAGAGCCCAACACGTAATGCACAAATGGAAAGTTTATTCCTCAGATAAGGCGACGTAAATAAGGATATAAATCATGGCGGCGCAAGTCTCATTCGAACAGCACATGATTTTATCGATACTGATCGATATTAGCTCGGTAGACAACACAGATAAGTTTGTAGAGGATTTAATGATTTCCGTGGATCGGTTTGAAAAACAACGTGTTGCTTGTATGGCCCGTAATCTAACAAACTTTGTGCTGTACTATTTAGCGCGCTATTTTATTGTAATAAAAAACCGTCCAAGTGCGAGTCGGAACTCACACATGAAGGGTTCCGAATCATCTTAGTAATGGAGCCCCCTTTAATTTAAAAAACCTTAAAACTAAACAATAAGAAAGTAAAAAAAAACCTTAAAACAGAAAACAAAAGAGAAAATATTGTGTGTCTGTGTGGCTGCACCGGATAGGCCCAGTTCAGTAAACTGCTGAGCAGCTAACGCTCGCACGCTGGTTTTCAATTGGACCTGAGATGGTGACGTCACGGACATAAAACCGTGTTGTGGTGTGAGTAGTCAGATATTCAGTTGGTTCATGGAAAAAAGTCCTGGTACCTATTCATCGGCTTCATATAAACTGGTAGCCGACCCCAACATACTTAGTTTTAAAAGACTAGACCGATAAGATAATGACTAATGGATTTAAGTGCAATGCTACGCTGGTTGTAAATATGACCTTATGCTTGCGGAGAGTTTTTTTTTTTTTAAATTTACGTGAAAAATCGCATCATCATCATCGTTTCAGCCGAAAGACGTCCACTGCTGGACATCAGCTTCCGTGCCTATTCGGAGGAAATTGCCGCCAAGGTAGACCACGGCGAAGGTGGTGTGACGATCCGATCTTGTTTGCGGGGCGAACATGGACAGATATTTCACAGGATAGAAAGGTGTGGAAGAAGAAATGGAAGGCCATTGCCCAGCAGTGAGACAAAGAAATAGGCTAACAAAAAAAATGCATAATGACTACAGGCCAAACCAAAAAGGAAAGAAAGAAGGGAAGGAGGACCTGAAATCATACCAACATTGTGATAATTATTCTGTAACGACTTTTTTTTCATTTCCGATCGTTTCGAGTTCTTCAATGAAATCATATCTATTACCTTTTAAAATAGTAATAGGTAGTCGCCTCAATACTCACAAGGCTTTTTTTTAAAACGTTTATAAGTTGTGCTCACTTCGCACAATGCTGGCTACTTTAGGGATGGGATCATTACAAATACAGTGTCTACATACTTATATAGACATCATACCATCAGACGATGGAAGCCTACGTGTTGCACATCTCGTATGCACGTAACCTAAAGTAATATAATAATATACGCTCGTACCTTCTAAAGTACAAAATACAAACCACTAACTACGCAAACGATTCATTTACTCATATAATAACGTATTATAATCGTCAGATGACAACAATAAAAGGAATTTCAGGGAAATATATCAAATTCCTCATTTATTGGCTTGGCGACGAAACAATGGCATATCAATATGACGTCCACATTGCTTGCTACGCATTATCCTGTAATGCATATTGCTGCGTATTACGGGATGATAGAAAACCCTCTCATTAGGCTAAATATAAAAGATTTACGTCACACAAGCAGATAAAGAGGAAACGACAAATTGTATGTTTTGATTTATTGTTACTACTAGCTGACCCGCGCAACTTCGTCTGCGTCACGTAAGAGAAAGAGAGGGTTACAGAGAGTGGGTCGTAAGCACCTATAATACAATTTTCAAAGAGCACATCACACACATCCTTCCGCATAATGAAAATGCGCGCCCGGTACATGATCATTATTTTGCTGCGGAGTTATTTAAAACGGTGTATTTTAGGAGATAAGTATGCATTGAAATCAATATACGTGCAAGACGAAACGCGTCTATCAATTCTGTTAATATTGTTGATAGCAAAATTTGAAGTAGATTGGATCAAGGAATCACGTTTTCCCATACAAACTTTGCCACCTCTTTTCACCCCCCTATGGGTATAATTTCAGAAAATCCTTTCTTATCGTATGTCTACGTCATATAATAAATTCACCCTCCAGGTTTCAGGTTTCTACAATATGCGGTTTAGGCTGTGCGTTGATCCGATCCATCAGACAGTCCTTCAGGACAAAGCATTTTTTATTTGTAGATAGTAGGATTTGTACTCGTTTGTACTTGTGACTTTTCCGACTTTATGTCTGATGTACATTCGTATAGTCTACATTTTCTTCGTAGTATTATTTTATTTGTAAATACAGGGTGGAAACGATTAATGGGGCAGAAAGGGGAACTTCCTTAACCGTTGAGTATTAGAAACAGGATCGATTGGCATCAAAAAATGTTTTGTGTAAAATAGCAATTTTCTTGCTAACTGTACTTTTTTTAAAATCTGAATGGGGATCAAAATTTCACGAAAACTTACGGATGGTTTCCTAAGACCATTTTCATGTAGCCCATTTTCATGTAACTGCAGCGGTTAAGGTTTATCATTATTGGCATCAAAAAAAATGTTTTATGTAAAAATGGAAATTTTCTTGCTAACTGCACTTTATTTTTTAATTAAATCTGTGAATGGGGATCACAATTTAGCGTAAAACTTATGGATTGTTTCTAAGACCATTTTCATGTAGCTGTAGCTCCTCTTACTGCCCCCTTTTACCGTTTCCACCCTGTACTACCAACTACTTATACCGATTTTCTTGAGTCCCGCTATTTTGGGCGTATTCACTTCAAAAATCAAATTTCAAGAAAATTGTGAAATTATATTTACCTGTATTAGATTTGAAGTATTTACAGCAACTTTTAAAGTTTTACACTTAATTGGATTTTGTTCTATAGGTGTATTTTAAACACGAAACCCTCTTGTTTACGTCTCTGGATAAAATTTTATAAAAAAGCTGAAACAGGTATTTCTTTATTTTTGAAAATAAGTATTTACTCTGAGTTTCATGATTCTAGAACAATCTAAAAAAATTTTTTCATACAAACTTTACCCCCCCCCCCCTTTTCACCCCCGTTGTCCAACATTTTCCATAATTTCTATAGCCTAAATGTTATTCTGAGTATACTTAAATAGATTAGTGAAGTTTTCATCAAAATCCGTCCAGCAGTTTTGACGTGATGCGCGGTCAAACAAACAAACAAACAGACAAACAAACAAACAAACACGAATTTTAAAAATGGTTTTAATATGTTCAGTTACTTATTTTAAGTCACCCTGATCGGTTAATTTTTTTAAATCTTCAATGTACAGATTTTTTGGTCTCAACGATTTTATTATACAGGGTTAATTTTCAATAACCGTCCAAACTTTCAGAGAGGGTTTAGAATCGATAATATTTTCGATATAATTAAATAAAAACCCAAGACAAACATTTTTTTTTTAATAAGATTTCACCCCGGCCATCACTAAAAAGTGCACGTGTGGACATTGCAACCAGATTTATTGTATATCCATAGGTAGCAGGTAGCACACACATACATTTGGCGGTACATGCACGCACACAAGTGCGTTGATTCCCGCTAGGTTTATAATTTAGATTTTTTTTAGGAAATTTTCAAATGAATGCTATTATTTTAATTTAGTTTTTTCGGCAATAATATTTAAAATGCACTTTTGGTTTGATATCTAGATCTTAATTTTAAATTTTGGCTGGTCATTGAAAACTAACCCTGTATGTATAGATAAGATATAGACAAGGTGTTTTTGAGTTTTTGCGTAGTAACTGTGAATTTGCCTTATTGTTTTTTGTAATATTTCTGTAGTATACTATGTAATTACTTTTTCCTAGAATAATTATATGGCTAAACAACTTGTAGATAAAACATTCAATCGTGGACAGAACCTAACTTTCGTGGCCGCAGACACAACAGTACACACAACTTTTAGTACATTGTGTCGGGGTTTATAATTTTTTAAATTTAATTTTACTTGTCTATACTCAACCACCTGCACTCGTGTTTTGAATTAGTTTTCCAAAACGTAGCGATAAGAAAGATTATACTAAAATAGATTATCTCATTAGTTTACAATGCCTTAATTTGTTGTTACTACACGGCCTTATCTTTTGATAATAATGGGTAGGTACCTACCTAAGACTGAACACGAGCGGCAATCAAATCTATAGTTAGATTAGTATAATTCCAGTCCTGAAGTAATGCGTAGGCATTACTTCAGGACTGGAATTATACTAATCTACACAGACTCACAACACAACACAGTCTACCTGTCAATAGGTTCTTATGATAGCGAATATAGCGATAACTATTGACAATGTGTTTTTCGCAGCGGTGGCCCAGTGGTGGCGGGGACTTACAAAATAATAGTCGATTTACTTCATCTCTACTGGAGGAAAACATTGCGAGGAAAGCGCCATGTCCTAGAACGAAAAACTTCGAAGACATTTGTGATATCTACCAATTCGCACTGGGCCAGCGTGGTGGATTGTAACTATTCTCTCTCATAAAGAGGAGGCCTTTGTCCCAGCAGTGGGAACAATAATAGCAGATGATGATAATGATGTGTTTTTGTTTAAAGTAATCATAGGTATAGAGAAAGTTTTTGTGCCTAAAAAAACCCATTTAGGCATAAACAATTGTATTTATTTTTACCTATTTGTACCTCATCATTATTAGCCTTACCCACTTTTTCTAACAATGTTGGGCTTGGTTTCCAGTCTAACTGGAGGCAGCTGAATACCAGTATTTTGAATAATAATATACAGTGTGAGACTGACTATCTTACCTCCACAAAACAGTTACATTACCTACTACCCTTTGGAAAGACATTCTCAGATTTTCGGGCCACGGACTACATGTAACGACCGTCGAAGATCTACAAATGACAGCCAGTACTATGGAACTGCTTAACGTGCTTTCCAATTTCGAAAACGCGGAGGAAACTCGGTATGTAATGGTCCTCCAGTATTTTATACCTACCTGTTACCGTAAAAAGTGCAGACGGCACATAAAAATATGCATGTATCATAATGATAAGTCGATATTTGTAACACACCTGTTTTTGGAGCAAAGTTCCAAGATAATATTTCCGTTCTGCGTGATACTTATCCGATATCTCCTCTCACGCCTTTGTCACGACCAATAAATTCGCCTTTTTTTATCAGACGTAACTCTGGAGGCTTGCCTATGTTGTTGTCTGTACAAGATATCATGCACTCACGCACCATAATCCCATATTGGCACAATTTTTTAGCAGTTGATAGTAGATAATGATAAGTTTTGATAACAATCGGTCTTATTACACACACACTTCAATTGAACGTGATTATATTAAAATCCGTGCTTAGCTAATGTTAGGGAAGCAATTAACGTTAACAATACTAATTATTATTTACAACACTGTGTCAGACCACGTGGCACACCAATGTGTTGGGTCAAAACATTAATTTATCATTCTTGATTTGTTCTCACGAATATACCTACCTACCTAATTATTATTTTTCTCTTAGTGGATTCTGCGAAGTCGTGCGTCAAATGTCAGCCGCCTCTTTGCCGAGGATAATTTGTAATCGCATGCAAAGTGCAGCGATTTGCATTCTAGCAACAATTGTGTTTAATTAGACCACTGAGTCATAGTTAACTTGTATGATAAACGTTCATTTTCGTCTTTGTGGTACAATTCCACTACGTAGGCGCGTAACTGCATTGGTTTAGTTTTTTCTGTGGTTTTTCAGTGTTTCGTAGCACAGCTACGGAGTTCGTAGCGTTCACGAGCTTGGGTCACAGATTAAACTTGGGTTACGGCCAATTCGTAGCAAGTTACAAAAAAAACCTTAGGATTAGTAGGTATGTAGTCAGATATTAGTAGAATATGTTACCAACAGAGAAAGGGTATTATTATTTACCTTAATATTAACCGCGTTCTTTCATTTAAAGATCTCGTTAAGATTGTGGACTACACTGAATAAAATCTCATTCTCAGTCAAAGAATTAATAAAACATAAATAGATAGGTTCCGTAATAGACGTATTGCTAACAAACTGTATAATTTGCGAGTGAGAATAAGAAGTTAGAGCTAGATATAGCAGCCGATCACAGTTTATTGAATAAACACTTGACTTATTAAACATTTTTATGAACTTCGCCACCAGTCTTAAAAATTCCATCCCTTTGTTATCATGGCATCTTGTCTGTAACAAATACTTATGATAAATGTTTAGGAAAATTTTAACTTGTTTACGTAAACACAACTACAACAGATAATTTTTGTGTGCCCTTATGTCAATAAACATTTGAATAAATAACAAAACCAACATTTTTTGAATACTTTATTTGTTCCGCGTTTAGTGAACTTGTGCGCATTGAGATTTGCTTTGTCCTACTGAATAAACATTAATGTTTATCAGAGCAATTATGAAAAAAAAAACAAATACCTAAGAAGAGTATGTATGTCTTATAATTGCGCAATTATATAAACGGGTTATTGCCACGCAATAAATAATAGAATGACAGCAGGAATAATAAATGTTTCGCAATTTTGTTGCAACTGACTAATATCGTTTCTAGAATTTGTAAACATAAAAAACGTGTTGGCGACGCAAGGTATACTCATTCATCCTCTACGTAAGGTTCCTACGTGTACAAGATTATAAATATTATTAAGTACCAATAACTAACCGTTTCTCTATTATCACCAAAATAATTAAGTACCATTATCACAAAAAGCAACAAAAAGTTGACGTACATTGATTACAACTTGCGTCCTCACGTTTCTTTTACGCCGCAGACCTTAAATCAAGTTATTTATCGTTATATAACCAGCTAGCAACACAACGGCACGCGAAAACCAGAAAAATCTGATGAACTCGTGGTACCTACTGTTAATTTATCCATCGGAGATCAATAGGTGGCCTAGCGACGGAGATAACCACACATTTTTGAACTTATCTTCGTAAATTCAAATTGAATAGCGCCTGACCTTGGTATCTAAATAAACCCTAAGTTATCACTTCTTATCTGCATAGATAGGGGTAAGGGACTCAAGCTCGTAAAAAATTGGGGGTTAATTAAACTTTCCATATTGTGTTTATCAATAAGGTTGTAATTCGCTTGTAGATGTGGAGTGAGATTCTAAGTGTTGTCGTCAGTTGTTTGCCGTGGAATCTTCCCGCGCTGTCGATAACCCGCGTTATCACAGAGGCGGCGCCCGCGCACGAGACCGCGCCTGTTCGTGCGGTTATTTATAATTTATCATGAAGAGGATGACACAATTGTGGCAAACACTAGTCCATTGGCGGGCCACGTGCTGGGTAATGCATGTATCAGCGTGTCTAAGTGATTTACGGTGGAGAGCACGAGTGATTTGGTATGTATAGGAATTTTAAGAGTTGACACCTGATTTTTATTTAAAATGATGACTTAGTGACTGCATTATCTCCAGCTTCACGAATGCTTTGGTTCACGAGTGCCTCGGTTCACTTCATATTGTTACAGCAGTAACAATAAAAACCAGAGATTGAGAACCGAAGTAACTAAAGTAAATTGCGAAGCCTTAGTCCAGGGAGACCTCATCAAAGTAAGATGTTTCGGTAAGATTTCTATTGTAAGTTGTGCTCCAACCGTTCTTAGGTTGCGGAGAAAGTAAGCACACTCAAGGCACCCATAGAATAGTCTTAAGGCGCGTTAAAACCCGTCCATGTTCCTTCCTCGCCGTTTATGTTCCAAGGGCCACGGTGTCTCTTTCGAACAGTCCGTCAATATAAGGCCAGCGCACACCTGGACCAGCAAAACAGAGCATTTTATCTTTAGCCAACGTAAAATCATACGTAGCTAGTAGTAACAATATACAGATTCCAATCTTTAGAGACCGACCCTAAGGCATCAAAGGGGAATTCCCTTCGATGATTTTACATTGCGTTGCTAGTTCAGGTGTGCGCCGGTCACTCCATTGACAGGAGAACTTTGACAAGACTGCTTGAGCTCTTCTAGCAACCAGCAGAACAACTCCCAAAATATTTAGCAATGTTGCATCACAGCCAGGGGCTAAAAACATAAGGTCACATACTGGTCGTCCCCGCGTCAAGTTGATATTTTACTTACGAATAAATCTCTCACGTCTACAAACAAAACTGTTATAAATATTTCCAAGTTTAATGAGTAAGTTGCAAACAGCTGCATAAAGTGCAGGTCACACCGCCAGCTTGGACTAGGACTGAGCGGGTGAGCATCGCCTTTTCATACTTTGTTTCACCTACCCGAAAGTGCCGAAGAATAAAAAAACAATTTTTCAAAAAATAAAACCGTATTCAAAAAAAAAGTGAAAAGTAACTTTAGCTTCAGTAACAATCACTTTCGAAATCTGGGTGTATTTTACACATCTGCGTACCCCCTCAGAGCATACAGGCGTGATGTTACGTCATGATATAGTATAAACAATGAACCTACAAGCGATTGCAGCAATGACTGCAGATTTGCTGTGTATTTTTGAAGAGTTCCGTTATCTCCGAAGATCAGCATCAGGTCTTCAGCAAATTAAAATGGGACCACACGGGAAGCACCAGCTTTCAATCAAAAAGAACCATCGAAATTGGTTAATCCAGTCGAAAGTTCTGAGGTAACAAACGCAAAAAAAAAAAAAAAAAAAAAAATACAGACGAATTGAGAACCTCCTCTTTTTGGAAGTCATTTGAAAAAGGAACGATGCTCGCCCGGCTCGCTTGCTTGCTATCTGGCGGTATTGCAAGCGGTGAAGCATTATGGTGCCCTACTTATATTTTATCGGCGCAGTATTATTATCCATAAAGATATTGCATAATCTAAATGCTATTTTAAGAATGTCTTATTCTGGCACATTCGACAACAATCACTTCGCCAAGTGTTTGCGATATCCGATTGCAAATATCGGCTTATATCTAGTAAACCCATAGCCTTATCGCGATTGCCTAGACCCAGACATTGAAATAGTTCAAAATGTGATAATGATAACTGTTTTGTTCGTCAGTAGTAGTAGCAGTTCGAGCCTAGACAGGCGCATTACTTTCATCACTACTGCTCTCAAAACGATGAAGGAAAACATCGTGAACAAACGGGCATGTCCAAGAACCAAAAAATTCGAAGACATGTTCACCAATCCACACTGGGCCCGCATGGTGGATTATACCCCAATGCCTCTCATATAAAGGAGTCCTGTGTCCCAGCAGTGGGAACATTAATAGGCTGGTGATGATGATACAAGCAATCGCAAGCGAGACTGCTGGACAATTTGATTACCAATTAGGGCAAAGTATTATTGTTTTTTTTTTCCATCTGGAATCTTTGCAGCCCCAGAGTATTATGCCCCGGTTCATGACAATAGGCTCAGCCCTTATTATACGGAGAACTGGCGAAATATGGTTGTACTATTAGGTAAACTTTTTCCTGATTTACAAGCGTGATTCTATGTATGTTATTATCTACTAAACGTCACTTCTAATGATAAGGATTACATATTAATGATAATGTTCCATTATCGTAAATCATGTGACATTAAAATCTAAACATAGCCTTATCTACAACTATGTAAAATTCGTAACTTTTATAGGCCAATGTTTAATTACGAAGATAGTATACAGATTTACGTCTCTCCGTTAATCGTAACTAAACTATCTCGTGTATATTACGACAGTACCAGTCAATGGGGTCAGCGAGGAAATAAAACAAACTTAACATAATTATATGCCGGTTATATTCCGCTCATTTATAACACTTTGTATCTAGCTTTGTTGATCATATGGTGAGCAGAAGTCTGTAGTTTCAGGAGCTCTTCTTTAATGAGACGTGTTATTTCCGACTTGGCTTTGGCGACTGCTAGTTCTTGGGAACTTTCTATAGCGAGGTATAGCTTGCGCTCGCCTTCGGGAGGTGTCTTGCCCGGCGGGACGTAGGTCCCTCGCACTGTGATACCGGCCTCTGAATACTCGCTGATCAACGCTAGCGCCTCCTGTAAACAACAAAGAAACAGTTATATTAAATTGAACTTGCCGAGATATCAGATATATGAGAGAATGATGAAATAGTTTTATCTGGATGTAACTAAAAACAAATCCATTAAAATCCGTTGTAGACAAAAAACTACGCAGTACAAATGGCAGGGTAACGTATTTGGGCTATTTATCAAAACAATAATATAAAAGTGGCTTTTTACCTCTTCTAATACTAATTTAATGACAGTGGTGAAAACATTTTCCATGGTACGCCCTTTGCCGTCTAAGCAGCTTGACACACATAAAAATGAAAGCACCAATAATAGCTAATTTGAGCAACATCTTGACAACTAATCGTAGCGAGGTAAGAAATTGCACTGAACTGAGTACATACAATGCGCAATAAAATGTACTTGTACCTATATACAAGGGTTATCGTGTTTGAGGTCAAACCGACCCCTAAGTAAATAAACAAAGTAAGAAAACGAGGTTATTTACTCTTAATAAAAAATCTATCCAAGGAGTCTTAGGTCGCCTTTAGTTTTATCTTGAAAAAAAAATGAGTAGCAAAAAAAACCGTCTTCTGTTTTGGTAAGCGTGTAGTGGCCCAATCGATCGACGCATGATTGGCAGATGATTTCTTTTGGATGAATAAGAGCGCTGATTAAAATTAGTTCTTGTTATTTATAGTATGTTTTATCTGAATTATTATGTTCATTAATAATAAAAATGCCTTGAATTTGCAACAACATCCCATTTGTCTACGCCTCAAATAATAAGTGTCGGTACAGTTGGTCGAAATTCAGTGGTAGCGCTTGGACCTTGACCTGGCCTACCGCGGAACGGAGTTTCATAAATTTATAGTACGTAGTTTGAAAAGTAAGTTCATTCGCCCCACCCTTGCTCGAGCCAGCCCGCAATACTTTGCGAAATACTTTGGGAATGAACTTACTTTTCAAACTACGTACTATTATATTAGTAAGCAAGTAGTTTTAAATCAGCACCTAAATAATGATCTCACTCAGATACAGCATGTCCCTTTGCTGTCCTCCCCAGCGACGCCCTAAGCCGAGGTTCGTACCCCACAAGGGCTGATTTTTGCCCCTGACTTGCTTGGATTTGCACTAAAGTATGGGTACTTTAGTGCAAAGCCTTCAGGGGCAAAAATCTGCCCACAGGATAGTCCAATTAAGCAGAAGCCACCCTCATAGGTTGACATGTGAGATGTCATTAAAAAACGATGTTCACTGACGTGCGGTCTACCGTACAACGCGTCATCAATATCGAGTATCAAATGACGTACACGACTAATTAAAACTTTGAACAGTTAATTATCACAATAGCTCTGTAGGTTATTGACGTTATCAACAGAAATTAACGTCAAATATTGCATCATTAAGTTAGGTGTCTAAATTAATAAAAATATTACATCTGATTAAAAGAGAATAACCTATATTGACTCAATTAATACGAATATTACAACAAATAAAATAGAATTTCATTTATGACCGATTATTTTCGCAATCGAAATGACACGTCATCAATACTGCATTATTCACTTTTCAAATAGATTTGACATGTCTGTTACGGAGGCACGATCGCGTTCACGTAAACTTAGTTGATAAGCAGTGATAAGATTTTTTAGGACGTAATGTTAAGTCCAACCTGTGATTAAATCTTTCTAGCGTTCCCGGGCCCCCGACCTATCTCTATGTACAGCACTGTGACGTAAGAGTGTAGGCCACACCTACCTGATGACGCGCGGACAAGTTTACTTTTTGTAAATTCATTACCAAATATGGTGACGGAGCAGTGCTGTGCAATGCTATTGGTCAAGATCGGGAGCTCGTGAAATACAATTGTGGCCAGCGCCGTGTCCCGCGAAGGTTCATGAAGTAAATTCGTCGCCAACGCCGTGTCACGCGGGGGTGAAGGGCATGAGCGGGGGTGCGGATCGATGTCATAGGTCGATATGGAAATGCACCCGCTCCCTCGCCTCATGCCCCTCTCACCAGTTTAAAAGCCCTGGACACGAGGGATGAACGAGTCTTGTTCCCGCAAAACTTAGCCCGCTTTAGTGGTCGTAATGTCTGGCCAGTGCGTCGCGTAAAACAATTGTATATATTTTCTGTATTAAGTGTGATATTCTTGTTAAATTAGCTTAGTTACATCAGTCAGATTGACATAGAAAAGTACGTAGTGTAAAGTAAATAAAGTTTAAAGGTTCACGTAATATTGTTAATTCTGGCTCCGATATGTGTGATAATCATGTGTTAGCGTCATAGTAATATTCAAAAATACAAGTGTGTTTATGTGGAATCTGCGTATAATTTCACCTCCTCCTGACTCAACACCCCCGGCACGTACTCTGCACAAACTTCTGTGTTATAAACGCACCTCGCACCTCAAATCTCTAAGTAGCACTCACCACCAGCCGCGTTATCAAAGGCATATTGCTACAAACACAATAAAATACAGTCCACACAACATAGCTCTGAAGCTTCGAAGAAGGGTGCGCTAACTGCCCACCATAGGGAGGTTACCGTCAGAGGTTTCCCTACAATGTCTGTGATACATCGATTTACTACGCAAGCAATGGTCAGCTGAGTCACAAAGACGCGCAACCTATTACCGTATACATACAGGTCATCATTCTAGGTCGCTTTCGTTATGCAAAAAAAGAGAGACATTTACTTTTAGGGGCCTTCCATAAATAACGTCACACGTTAAGGGGGGAGGGAGGGGGTACAGGAATTGTGACATTGTGTGGCAAGGGGGGGGAGGGGTTCTAAATTGTATGACGCGACATTTCAAAATCTTTATAATCTTACTGTTAAAACCTGAATTTTCAACTCTTAACGAAAAACTCAATTCCGGAACTGCTTATTAAATTCAATAATTTGTAGATGTCAAATTGGAAAATATGTGACGTTACGCTAGCCCAGGGGGGTCTTACAAATGTGACCAGCTGTGACAAGGACGAGGGAGGGGTCAGAGAATCATGAAATTCGTGTGACGTAATTTATGGTAGGCCCCTTATTCTTGATGCAGTTATAAAGAGGGTAGCTGATACCGACCCGAACCACTTTTACCCGTGTTATGCCATGAGCCTAACTTGAACTTGGCTCAAACGGAAAAAAAGAAACACATTGAGCTTTATTGACGTGTTTGAAGGTTTCACCCCTGAATAGAAAGAAAATTGTGTTGATTAATAAACGTCACTGAAAATTCAAGGACCGCTAAACATTTGAGCAGCTCCTAAACTTTAAATTAATTTTGAATGAACAAACGTCATTTTTGAGTATCTGTTAAATATAAGAGCTACTTAAATTTTAAATGACGTCAAATAAGAAGCTTCAATAAGTTGACATATGTTGTGAGGTCTTCAAAACGGTCTACTAAGGCAAGTACGCCATGTCTCTTCAAACAAATGTTTTGAGCGCTTCCAGTGCTTTTCTAATCTTGAACGGGAAATAAGACAGAATCGTTACTATACCTTGCTAGTAACCCTCCAGCGAGCCTGTTGCGGGAAGTCGTTGATCTCCAGCTCCGTCTCGTACTTGCGGAACACCTCTTCAGCCGGCTCGGACGCGCTCTCGTCGCGCGGTTGGTAGTTCAGCCGCGTGTTCAGCTTCGCCGCCAACTGCTCTGCTACGGTTTTAGCCTGGTGGGGTGAGAGAGTATGAAGGCTGGTAGTCTTTTTAACATTCTTAATGCTCTGAAGCATAAGGGAGCGTTGAAGTATTACGTTAAGAATTTTGGGACGGGGAGATCTTGTAGAACGTTACGAGGGGGTGTTTTTACAACGCGTTACGTAACATTGTTTTTTTTTAACTCTTCAGAATAACAACGGTATTTTAACGACTTTCCGGTACTTTACGCCACATAATTGTGAATTTTAGGTATATAAGAGGAAGTCTGAAAGACGTGCCGGTGACTGAAAAGTTGTGTGGTAATCGATTGTCGTGGTATGGGCATGTGATGCGGAGGAATGAAAAAGATGTCGTGAGAAAAGTTTGTAGTATGAATGTGGATGGGTATTTGAGTAGAGCAAGACCAAAGAAGCGATGGATGGACTGTGTTAAGAATGATATGGTAAGAAAAGCAGTGTCTGATGAGATGACGAAAAATAAAGAAGTATAGAAGAAGAAGAAGACATGCTGTGCAGACCCCGAATGATTTGGGATAAGGGCAAGAGAATGAATTGTGAATTTTAGGTGAAAATGGTCACTTCGTAGTTACGTAATGTTTTACTAGGGGGGAGAGTGGTACCGAAAAACGTTACGGCGCGTTACATGGGGGGTCTAAAATCTTACACGTTACGTAATACTTGAACGCTCCCTAAACGCACGCGCGTGCCCTCCACGCCAAGTCACAATTTCACTCCAAATACCTACGAAAAGAATAGGGATTCCAAACCTACATAATTGTTTATTGCTTGTCACGTATATGTGACATTGGCATTAAAAGGACAAAACAGTTGTTTGATGTTAGACGTCGTGTAAATTGTAACAAAAGGAAGGGTTTAAAATCATAAACCTTGATGTAAGTTGAGAACCGTGCACAACATCGTTAATAAATTAATCTGTGATTTTGAAAGACATATTCAGTTTAGTGCGTTTGTTGCACAGGTTGCACTAGAGTAGACACTCAATTGCACAATTCTTGGCAATCAAAAGTATTAACTATGACGTCTTGACAAGATACTAAGCAAGTATTAACCAGTAATTTCAATATTGATTAAGAATTGCCATGAATTGTGCAATTTAGGTGTCGATATACGATTAGGTTTTAAGAGTGCGTAAAGAAGCATCAAATTCGTATTTTGTGTTAATTATTCCTACGACTAAGTAGCTCATGACCACCAAGTTACGAGCTACTCACGATCTACAAAGAAAACGAAGCGAAGATATTGTTTACAGCATTCACCGCGAAGCGACTTGCAGAACGACGGAACGAAACACGTATCGCAAGTTATGTCGCAAGCTGAATCGTGTGATGCCATAAGGCCCTGTTCCCACTACGTCTTGACGACAGATTAAGTTTTTATCAAGAGACAGAGAAGAAAAGAGGAAAGCTACAGTCCATAAAACCAGATGGAGACCGACCAAGCCTGGAAGTTTAAATCTACGTTTTCTTACAATAGTAAGGTCATGACTAATTAAGGGTATAGACAAATGGCAATTAGATATATTACAACATTGAAACTAGTCTTCTAGCTTACGTCAACCTAATGCATTTTTGAGTTCTTTACCATCGCAAGGAACAAACTACTGATACTATACAGTATATGCTTGCTTAAGCTTAATTGTATAGTTTTAAGTGTCATGTGTATTTAAATGGAGGTGTTCAACTATGACGATTACTGTCGTCCACGACATTTGCCACCTAAAAACTAACGATAAATGAATCGTCACGACATAGAGGGAACGGGGCCTAAATGGGGTTCCATCACGTTTCCGTCCCATCCCCTAGTAGTGTAGTAGTGTAGTAGTGTAGTAGTGTAGTAGTGTAGTAGTGTAGTAGTGTAGTAGTGTAGTAGTGTAGTAGTGTAGTAGTGTAGTAGTGTAGTAGTGTAGTAGTGTAGTAGTGTAGTAGTGTAGTAGTGTAGTAGTGTAGTAGTGTAGTAGTGTAGTAGTGTAGTAGTGTAGTAGTGTAGTAGTGTAGTAGTGTAGTAGTGTAGTACTGACCGTGATGAGTGTGTGCGCGGAGGGGGCGCCCTTGAGGATGGCCTCAGCGGCTTGCTGCGTGGCGCCCTTGTGCTCGGCGCCGAGCCCCTTGGCGATGTTGATGCGCGACGCGAGGCGCTTCGCCAGCTCCAGCTTACCGTCCGCGCCCGCGCCCGGCCCTCCAGCCGCGCCCGCCACCCCGCCCGCTGTTACACCAGGCTACAACAAACACAACTTAATGACATGTTCGATTCCTAAATTCCAAACAAAAAAAAAGTATGTGTGTAGTAACTAATATAAAATAAAATAAAAAATTACGTAATTACAAATGTTGAATGCATGCTTGAATGCATGCTAATTTAAAATGAGAAGGGCAATCGAAGGAGAAATTGCAATGCTTGTAAAAGGCCGCTAAGTCATAAGTACTACCATACCATAACACCACATTGTACACTTGGTTCGCAATAAATGTTTTGACTTTTGACTTTTGAGTATATCAACTATTTAGTATCCACGACACAAGCCTCGTTGTTTAATGTAGCACTGGATGGTTCTGTGTGTTATGTCCTGTAGATATTGTTTTTTTTTTTTTTTTGTATTCCTATATCGATGTAAGTGTTATCGGATTATCTGTCAAGATTTTTTTCAGTGAAAGCCCGGAGACAGGATTTGAGCCCGGTTAATGGCATTAGGCCCTCTTCTTATGCAAATCTAATTGATGTACGGTGTTAGATTTACTAATGGTTGAATATGAATACGGTGTGCTTAAAACACACAAGAATTTGAATAAAATCTAATCTTGAGGGAAACCCTATTTGTCAGGTAACAAAAGGTTCAAACATAGAATCAGACAATCTTAATAATCCGTTTAATACTAATAAGCCAGTAAGCTCACAGTTTACAAAGAAGACTTCACACTCTTATGTCGTAGCACTAAGATTGCTTTTCGCAGTTCAAGTGTGTCTAATGACGTGCGCAAGCGTCTATGCCCTTATAGACGCTTATCCATATGGATAAAAGTTTGCACGCATACAATATTACTAAGAAAGAGTCGTGAGAACAAGACTACAATAGATAAATATTGATTAAAGTGAGAATGGTATTTGTAAAATAACTGATTGAATGAAAAATATTTTCAGTGATGATCTTAAAGTTTACAAATATCTCTATTTTATTATAGTCTATTGATATAAAGTGCAATACGTGTTGTTTTTATACATACACTTAGTATTTGATTATGCGCCTGGATTTTTAGCACTAGCAGTTCTTACGAAAAACGAAGTTTTAAGTTTTATTCAGACTTGTATAATAATGGAAAAAGACCTAAACCCAATTTTACTTTAATCCTGTTTTTGTACTATAAAATATGTAATGGTTTCGATCCGATTCACAATATAATCGAATTGCATCGTAGTTATTCTTTTTTTTTCAGTGTTCAGAAACTAACCGAGGTTTGCGTCAATTGAGTCTTCAACTTATTAAGACTTTTTGGAACCAACATAACACTTAACTAGACATAAAACAGCTTAAAAAATGGTACATCAATATTGCAGAATGCATTTATAAAATTTCTCAAGTTTTTCAACAGGTTTGTTTAAACCATCAATGAATTGCTAATCTATCCAGTTCCAATATTCGAACTGACAGAGTTCGAATATTGGAAAATAATGGACACGTATTTGTTGTTTTTGTAAATCAACGAATATTGACAAAGATGAAATGCATCAAAACTCGGGAGTCAGAAGCTCGTGACGTCAGAACGCACTAAAAATTGACATATTGAGAATTTTAAAAGCGTCGTATCTTCGTCCATTTTGGTTTACGTAACAAAAGAGAAAATACAGGTCAAATATTTTTTTACAACATAACTGAAGGATTTTTTTTGTCATTTTCCTTATTCTTTGGGATATTTCAGGGTACGGTCTAGTATTGGACATACAATCAGCTATCAGTTTATGATGATAAAACCATCTTACCTTGATTTCTTTAACAATCTTCTTGGCAGCGAGCATGACCTCTATCTGTTGGTCAAGGTCGCCCTCCACATCTTCGTCATCCGAATCCTGAAGACCCAGAGCTGCTTTCTGGTACTTCTTCTTCTCAGTAGCCGCTTGAGCTTCCGATTCGTCAAATTTGAAACCTGGAAGTAATAGTTATGTTTATAGACAATTTTGTTTGTTGCAGCTTTCCAGTTTATGATGAAGAAAAACCATATTGCCGCCCAGGGTACAGGCATCGTCTTACATTAAGTTTGGGATAAAAAGGATTTATGTTAACAAGAACAGAAGCTATAAAAGAAGATCTATTAAAAGAGACGCAACATCCTTCGAAAGCTATCCCACTCTTGAGCAAAGGTGAGAGAGAAGCTTTTGCCATGCCTTTTGTTTTTATTGCCAATGAAGACATCCAAATACTGGGCATCTCACCTGGCGGCACAAGGCGGCAAAACGGCAAAGTATCGGGGAGGATCTTATGGCCCACTAATGTCACTGGTCACTGATGACGTATGTTTAATGCCGCATGCACTCGAATTCTTTTTTCAAGCCAGCCGAGAAACACAGAAGCTTGCCGACGTTAGCTTACTGTTTGCATGCCTTCCGCGGTATACCGCAACTTCCCGCGGTAATCTCAAATCAACGAAATGTGAGTCCTAAGGTTATGATAATAAGTTTCAAAACCATTCCCGCTTAAAAAGTTTGACAGTAACATCCAAAGGCAAAGAATCTAGAAACCTTTCCCACTGAATCCTCCACCGGTGTGCACTTTCTTGCCCTCCTTCTCCTGCGCGTCCTTGTACTTGTCCCACAGCGCCCTCAGCTCGGGCGGAGGCGCGGCGCCGGCGAGCTCGAAGGCGCGCGTGACGTCACCGGCGTAACGTCCCTGTTCCGGCGTCAGGAACGTCCACGCGTAGCCTTTGTTGCCCGCACGACCGGTGCGCCCACATCTGCACAGAAAAGAGATGATAAGTTAAGAAAAAAAACCTTTTTTGGTTTATAAATGTGCTAAATTAAACCAAGAAGGTTGATTTACGTCTAGGCCTCATGACGCAACGCTAATGGGGACTATCGCGCATGAATTCGCCGCTAGGGGCGCTCGTGTAGAGTAAGGTCTTCCGAAATGTCAGATGTCATAGATTGTTCACGTAATCCGCTTTTTTATCACGTATTTTTACTAATATTTATAATATTCGCAATTGCGAATTCCTGATTAATAAGGACTAGAAGATTTGGTACTTTAAAGTATCAAACAGAGTGAATGACAGGACCTTACTCACCAGTGGCGCCATCTGGTGAACTCAAAAACGATAGCCCCCATTGCGACCAGCGAATTTGTGCCACCGAAACCGTAAAGTTTCTATAAGACTTATTTTGAACCGTAGTGCGATAAACAGTAACAGGTTTAGTTTGTAAGAAAAGTATAGTCAAAGTTGCATCCAGCAGCGGCCGCCGAGCAATCTCCATATTTTGTGTGATTCCGCAACCGCTCTCCTAAGACCGATTCACCATTGGACTATTCGTCGACAGGATGATTAATTTATTTCCGTTTCCCCGGCACTCTTTCACCTACGGACATTTCGCCGACAGCCCTTTCCAGCTACAAATGTTTGACTGCCACGACGTTAAACCTATAACTCTTTTACATGTACAGTCTAATGGTGAATCGATCTCAGGAGAACGGTTGGGTGGGTTGCGGGCTGTTCGAAAGAGATACCGCGGCCCCGGAACATAAAGGGCGAGGAAGGAACATGAATGGGTTTTACTCAGTAAGAGTCTGACACTCCCTCCCGCTCCGCCAAGAGCGGGAGAAGTCATTTGATGATTTCCCATACAAAAAAAAAGCAAAAAAAAACCTGGTTCACTCACCTATGAACATAGTCCTCATAATGGTTAGGACAGTCGTAGTTGACGACCAGCACCAGTTGCTTGACATCCAGACCTCGCGCCGCGACGCTGGTAGCCACCAGTAGCTTCACCTTGCCCGATTTGAAGTCCACGATAGTAGAGTCCCTGTCGAATTGATCAATCCCTGTAACAGGCCACCATTAATATATTCGTCACTAGACAAGATGGATTTGTGCCGCAAGTATAAGCGTACTGCTTCACTTTTTAAGTAGGTTTTATTTTGAGGTTTTAGAGAATAAATTACTTGTTTTAATCGTAGTTTCTTTAACTTGTAATTGATTTTTAATTTGAAACTTGATGGGTAAAATGGACACCAACGCTAAAACGGTTACACCTATTCAGTATTCATTCTGAAATCACAAACTAAAAATAATTGTCGGTAATTAAAAAACCGGCCAACTGCGGCCAAGTGGGAGCCTTCTTTAGTTTTGAATTTTATTATTAAATAAAAAAATATTATTAGATAAAGCGGCAACAGAAATATATCATCTGTAAATATTTCAACTGTCTGGCTATCACGGTTCATGAGATACAGCCTGGTGACAGACAGACAGATAGATGGACAGTGGAGTGTTAATGATAGGCTCCCGTTTTTACACCGTCTTTGGATACAGAACCTTTTTTTTTTTGGGATGGGAAATCATCAAATGACTTCTCCCACTCTGGGCGGAGCGGGAGGGAGTATCAGACTTTTACTAACTAAAACCCATCCATGGTCCTTCCTCGCCCTTTATGTTCCGGGGCCGCGGTATCTCTTTCGAACAGACCCGCAACCCCGGCAGGCCCCTTATGCTGACATCTCTTTGAGGCGCGCGTGGAACACGAACGCGCCGTCGACACAGCCTGTCGTCGTTAGACGGACCGACGGCTAGCTAGCCCATAGCCAACCGTCCACAGGCCCGCAATTACGGTGGCCGGTAGCCACCACGTGGCCCCCGACGCCCGGTGCCGGCGGTCTCCCGCGGCTGGATACAGAACCTTAGAAAATCAGCTGATTGCTACAAAACTGTAATACCTACCATTTATGTAGCAGCTTTTTTTTTAATTGTATGAATCATTTACTGAATACGTGGTAACCATTTCAGTTTCAGTGTCCCTTTGGCCCTGTCCCTCTATGTCGTGACGACAGATAATCGTGTACTGGACGACACGATAACTGTCGTCCATGACTTTTTTAAACTAAAAACCAACGTTAAATAAATCGTCACGTCATAGTAGGAACGGGGCCTTTCACGCTGTATATTCGAAAAGTGACTAAGCTGACAGTTACTGTTTTGGAAATTACCATAGTCAATAACCCTGACTTTTCTGTTGTGCAGTCGGGTAATGAGAATATACAGAGAATAAACTTATAATTGCAGTAAGCTTATAATTGACAACAGTTTAAGTATTTTTATTTTATAATCGAGGTCTCCCCACATCCGCTTTGGTCGCTGAAATGAAAATAGTCCGTTAGTAGATTTTTATAATCAAGTGCTCAGTCAGTTGTTACTCGAATTTCACTTTTCTTTACTGTAATATTTTAAATCAAATAAAATTTTAAAACAATTAAAAATTTTCTTTTAGCTAGGAGAAATCAGGACAATTGAATATTTTAAAGTGTTCCTTTTCTCATGAAGAAAAATATTTTAATAAAATCACGTAGACAGAGGCAACCTGCAAAAGAAAATATAAGAGCTTGTAGTGTTTTTTGATCTATTTTTTGTTTAATATTCTAAATGATCCGATGATCTGATGTTTAGGTACTGAAACTTTACTTGAAAAACTTTAATTAGACAATGAATTAAATTTATGATGTGAAATCTATGGTTTATTTACCCTGAAGAACACAGAAACGAAACATTGGTCCTCCGAGCCGGATAGCGTAACGGAGATTGGTCAGTGCAAGTTAGAACGTTTTTAAATGATACCTTTCTCACCATGGTCTAGCGCATTTCGATATAACAAGCTTACATATGCGCTTGGAGTCAATATATTAGCCACTTACTGCAATATCCTCATATCAAGAACAAAAATAAGAAAAATAAAACATGACGAAATCTCACCTCCATGCAAGCTCATGCATGAGTAGGAGGCCTTCATGAGGTCTTTGAGTAGACTGTCGGCGTTCTCCTGCTTATCTACGAAGACTATGATGCTTCCCAGCTGGCTGTACAGCCCCAGTAGTTCTAGGAGCTTGAAGAACTTCGCGTCTTCTTCGAGAATAGCCACATGTTGTTCTACGTCTTTGCAAACTACGCTTCTACCGCCGACCTGGGGAAATAAAGTGCACGTTATCTACACAGTTCTAGGTCATGACTTTCTTGTCTTTGTGCTTATACAGGGTGTAAATAGACTCATCACGAAGCCGTCAACAATTCTGTACTTCAAACTAAGTAACTTAGCGCAAAAATTATTGCTGGGAAACTACTTTTTTTTTGAGGTGAAATATCATGTTTTGTGGTAGAACTCAATGTAATGCACTCAAAACATTGTGGTGATGGATAGATTGAATAGTACGGTGCTCGTGGATGTGCTTAAGGTCAAAAACATTTACTTGTAATAATAAAAGAACTTGTCAAAAAGGTGGAACTTTGACCCCCAACATCTCCGTAACTAGAAGGTTCCCAGGTATGGTGTAGAACAAAAAAATATCGCAACGATGGGGAGCAAAAATGCCTTTCGGGTCCGTTTAGAGGTTTTTACACCCTTTCTATACAGTATGTCAGTGGAAGCTTTGCTAAACTGAGAAACCCAGCATTTTCGGAACCCAGATAATGCAAAACCAAGTTCATAAAATCGCTATGTGCGTCTCAGCAATGCTATGCACCAAAAAGTGTTTTACCTGAACTTCTATCGGTTTCTGTAATATCCTTCTGGCGAGGGCTTCCATTTGTCGAGGGAAAGTGGCGCTGAACATGACGGTCTGTCTGTCTGGCCTGACGTTGTCAATAATCTTCATAACCTGAACCGAAACAAGTAAAATGTAGTTGATTTATACATCTTCTAGAACACAGTTTAATACGGCTGGCGTATGTGGCGTAACACAACATAGAGTTCCAAAGGTTGACAGTGTAGCGGACTGGAGCTTACCAGTTAGATTATCAAAAAATATTTGATTTTCTTAATCAAAATTGACGAAGATACGATGACGCTTTTAAAATTCTAAATACGTCACGCCTAAGTATATTTTTTACGTACTGACGTCATGAGCCCCAGTCCCGAAATTTGATGGGTTTTATCTGTCATTCATTGATTTACAAAAACAAAAAAGACATGTCCATTATTTTCCAATACTCTAACTGACATACTAAATACATTTGTAATTTTTTGATACTGTCATCATGCCTATTGTCAACAGGCCGAAAACTTCTTGCAATTCATCAAAGAGTTGTTCTAGTTACCTGAGGCTCAAAGTTGTTCTAGTTACCTGAGGCTCAAAGTTGTTCTAGTTACCTGAGGCTCAAAGTTGTTCTAGTTACCTGAGGCTCAAAGTTGTTCTAGTTACCTGAGGCTCAAAGTTGTTCTAGTTACCTGAGGCTCAAAGTTGTTCTAGTTACCTGAGGCTCAAAGTTGTTCTAGTTACCTGAGGCTCAAAGTTGTTCTAGTTACCTGAGGCTCAAAGTTGTTCTAGTTACCTGAGGCTCAAAGTTGTTCTAGTTACCTGAGGCTCAAAGCCCATGTCAAACATCCGATCAGCTTCATCCAGCACTATGTAGGTGACACGTCGCAGATTGGTGACGCGACCCGAGTTGGCCGCTAACATGTCAATCATACGGCCTGGAGTACAGACTATCATTTCTGCACCGCGTTTTAATTCCGCAATCTGTTGAGAAATTAACATAAGACGTCACATTTATTTTTCCTTCCACTATACAGGCTTTGCTAAGGGCTGGTAGATATGCAGCTTGCTACCTTCTAGCAAAGGTAGCAAGCTAGCCAATACTGGCAGGTACAGTGGAAGAATGCGTGGAAAACTCACGCATTACCACGGATGGAATATCATTGAGAAGTTTTAATCCACCAAATTCTGACAGTACACATGAAGTAATTGGCCGAATAACACGACATAATGTTACGACTATCTACCCGTCGCGAAATAGGAATAAATGTACGACCATTTCTGTTCGTGCTATTCCAACTAATATTTTTAAAATAAATGTAAGATTTTAATTAGTTTAAGACAAGTAATCACTTTCATTAAAAATTGCAAATATTATCCTAATTTTGTGTATTATAAGAATAAGATATGGTATATTGTTGCCTGCTTGTTGCAAGAACTGGCGAACTCAACTAAAGACGCCAAACTCGTAGCCAGGTTCAAGGCAAATCCAACGTCGATTGCCATTGACAAAAAGAGATTTGAGAATAAAATAAATCTTGGTAAGGTTATGAAGCTTACCTGTTCAGAAATCCCAGTGCCACCGTATACACAAACGACTCTCAATCCCAAAGACTTGGCGAACTTCTTGATATCCTTGCCTATCTGCATGCAGAGTTCCCTAGTAGGGGTCATTATCAGGGCTATGGGGCCATCCGTGTCTTCCAATGGTGTCTGGTCCAGGACATGACGGAACATCGGCAGGATAAATGCTAGGGTCTTGCCTGAACCGGTTTTTGCTATGCCGATTAGGTCTCTGAAAGAAAATGGATGGTTAGAATGGTGTAGTTTGTTTTTTTTTATGATTTTTTAGCAAGCTGCTTGGCGATAGATATGGTGGGGGCGGATGAAGTTGATCATAATAAGTTCCGAGAAGTGAAAAGCCATAGCCTCGTACAGTAGGGCCAAGATCACATTTGATACTTCATGAAAATACAACAATGTAACCTTGTAACGGCTGGAATAAACTATTATTGATTTATTCGAAGTTAGAACTGCACAATTGCGTAACATTTTTCAATAACAATTACATATTTATTGTAAGAATGGCAAAAATAGGTAACCTATACTAAGAACTGACAGTTGTCAAATGTGATCTATTAAAATGGCCCTACAGTAGGCTACGAGTGCTACGAAAAGCGTACGTGACGCTCACGCGAGTTCCAAGATTTTTACTGCCTCAAAAAATGCTCAACACGCCTAAAGAAGTTCCACTTCAAAAAATGCAGCTTACCTCCCAGACATAATGGCAGGAATGGCCTGAGCTTGTATAGGCGTAGGTTTCTCAAAGTTGAGCTTCCTCAATATATCCATCTCTTTCTTGCTAATGCCGCAATGGGCCCAGGATCTGATGGGTTTGGGACATCCTTTCCCTTTCACTCGGATACCTTCTAGCTCTGTTCTGTATGCTTCCACTTCTTCGGGTGTCATTCTGGCTAGCTCATTGACCTGAAAGAAAATGAATTATATGTAAAACACAGAAAAAAAATACAATACCATGGACATTTTATTTTATTGCTGTCTAGGATAAATTGAAGTAAACTTTAATATTTTTTGGAATGTATTGGATTGGAAGTGGGGCAACTTATGAAGGGGATACTCCCATGTTAAAAAACTAGACATATTTATGTAAGGTATACAAATAGCAAATGGTTTTTGCAAATTATATGGCTAGCTAAATAGGCTGACGACAACAAAGTAGCAGACTTCGTTAATGAAGCTACAAGCATTAAAGCATTTATATTTTACTTTGTCCCTCACTAGAAATGTCTCCTGTATCGTGGGTGTGTTTACAAACTTTGAAACTCACATACGCAAACAGTTAGACCTGGAGCAACTATCTGTAAGCCATACAAATATTTATTCCGTGAGGGAATCTAAGCCGCGACACGCGGCTCAATAGTCAATCACTCAGCTACTGCGCCAACAGTGCCGTGTATCATACCAAACCTTACCTCAGTATAGAAATTTTTCCTATAAGACATGTAGTCCAAACTGGCGTGGTCAACTTTAGCCAAGTCCTTCCTTTGCTTCGAAGCGAGGTTCGCAGCGGCGTCCTTGATATCTTCTGTTTCTTCTTCCGACGAATATTCCAAACCGTCCTGATTCTGTTCTATCAGTTCACCTGGGAAAGGAAAACAAAGTGTAAGCCATTTTTAGCGTTCCGTACAAAATGGGTAAAAACTGGACCCTACAGGTTTTAGCACCCGACAATAAGAATATGATTCAAATATGGGGTCTAAGTATTGCTATTTAGATATAAAAAAAAAAAAGTACTTTACATTAAGTAATAAAATAAAATATTCAAAATCGTTGCACGTGGAATTCGACAAGAAATGCACAAATTGCTAAGGAAGTCTTGAGACAGTGGCCAGTGTAGTATTTGTCATCAAAATTCATGCTTCATACATAAGTAGACTCCAGCACACAAAGCTACCCAAAACTGTCAAATTGTCCCAATCAACCTTTATCCTAGTGTTTTAGCGATAAAGTTAAGAATAGAATTACCTTTATTCTTTTGCTCAGTGACTTTCTTCTTAGCCGTGCCTGTTAGCACAACAACAGTGCCTCCAGTCGTGGTTGGCACATTTATAATACCCCGCGCCTGGTCCATTTGATTCACTTTGCGTACTTCCTGGAAATGAGTAACGTTTAAATTTAAAAATTGTACAAACAAACAAATAATCCTCCTTTTAGCTTCGCTGTAGTTGGGTAAAAAGGAGAGATAGTTGATTTTAAAATATCTCATCCAAATCATTGTAAACTAAATAGAACATTCAAGGTTTAATAAAAACAACACAAGTAACTTGGTGATGATCTACGGTAATATATTGTCGTGTTAAGTATTTTGGTGTTCATAAATAACTAATATTATAAAGCAGAAGAGTTTGTTTGTTTGGTTGAACGCGCTACTTTCAGGAACTACCAGCTCGAATTGAATAAATATTTTTGTGTTGGATAGTCCGTTTATCGAGGAAGGCTATATAACATCAAGCTACGATTATTAGGAGCGGGGCAGGAATGAAAAATGTTGCAAAAACGGAGATTATTTTTCCTTTCGTTTTTCTCTCATAAGTGACGCAGACGAAGTTGCGTGGGTCAGCTAGGTATACAATATAATGAAAAACATCAATAACAACTATGCTAAAGAAAATTATTACCATACAAAGTGGTTAAGTAAATAATAAAATAATCAACCTTTAAATTTCACTGACCTGTTGCACTTCTTGCATGTAAGCATCCAGAGGATCTATTTCATCTTCTTCTACCTTCTTGTCTTCCACTATTGGCTTCTCTTTGGGTTCCACACCCTGGTCTTCACCTGCTTTATGGTTGTAAGCAAAAAAGTAATGTTAGTATTCTGTACATGGGCTGTAGTTTTTAGAAACAATGCTTTACACCAGCATACTGAGCTGAGCAGAATATGTTGAACTAAGGCATAAAAATAAGTCAACTCGTTGTGTGTTCATTTATTCAAATTAGGCAAATAATCAGCTACTCTTACTAAATGATAGAAACTATACAAAAAGATGCTGGTGGCATACATAACCTTCTCCATTTTAGAAGACGGTTAAATTACCAGTAACCTGGCCGCATATCATAACCACATTAGAAACAGGTTTCTTCAAAGAAAAACTCGTCAAAATGACAGATTTCTTTTTCACATTAATTTGTCATTTTTCGATTCTTTATCCACAAAACCCATTTCCACAGGGTGGATATATGGTCCTTGTGTTTTTCAATAGAGTGGCAGAACAACTCCCAAACCAGACACTGCAGTACTTATAACAAATTTATTGAGGTCACATTTCGTGTGAAACTAGTTGATAGATACCTTCATCACCAGAATCGTCTTCCAATGACCATTTCTTGGCTGGCAGCTGTATATTGCTCACAAGGCTGCCTTTCTGTACCTCTTTCTTGGCAGACTCCAGCTCTTTACGTTTACGCTCGGCGCGCCAACGTTCGATACGGTCGCGACGCTTCTGCATCTCGGCTTCCAAACGACTTTGTTCTTCTTCCTGGAGGGTAGAAACGGTGATGTTTACATAATTGAGAGCAGGAGTGGCCCAGTGTGGGCGGCCCCGATTTACGAACAGTAAGTCGTGGGTTTGAAACCAGACAGGCGCATTACTTTATGCATTTTATTTCACCACCACTGCTATCAAAACGGTGAAGGAAAACATCGTGAGGACAACGACATGTCCTAGAAACAAAAAATTCGAAGACATGTGAAATCTACCAATCCGCATTGGGCCCATGTGGTGGATTACAGGCCATTCCCTCTGATAGAGAGGAGGCCTGTGTCCCAGCAGTGGGAACATTAATAGGCTGATGATGATGATGATGATGATGACGTAATTGTGTTACTTCAGGTATCTGAGTAACACTATTATGTCATCGCCAGCTGTGTCGGTCAAGGTGTAAAATTACAAATAGGTAGAAAAGTTTGCGAATTCTTCAACATGAACAATATCAACATTCTTTTGTCATTTTATTTACTAATAATGTTTTGCAGAGCCTCATCTAAGATTCAACAAACACTATGTGTTTAAATGATAAGGAATTTTAGGTTTCAGATAATTTTAAACAAAATTCCAAATACAAAACTGTTATTTGTATAAAATTTCCATTCAAAATAATTGGCAATGTGTTTGAAACTAGCCTCTTTACTATTCTATAGTGCGTGCGAGAGCTCCGAGGAATCGTTGGCTTACTTAAATCATTGGTGGTTTTATTTCAAGTAGGTACATTATATCCTCATTAATGATTAGAATCGATTGAGTGATTTCATCATTTAAAATTCCGTGTGAACTAAATTTGAAACTAATGAAACAGTAACTTACCTTATCTACAGTTCCTGGATCATATTCAGCATCAGATTTGAGAGCATTCTCCTTAGACTTGGATCTCTCATCTTTTTCTTTATCTGGTGACTTCTTCCTGGACGACTTCCCAGAGCCATTTCTCTTATCATCCCTTTTATCACTGTAAGAAACATTTCACAATATTTTGAAGCATTATAACAAAAAAGTATTAAAAGTGCTAGTTGAGATCTACAACTACTACTTCTGTCTGCAGAAAATGCCATTTTGAAAAGAAAAACAGAATGTTTGAAACTCTGGTTGAAACTCAGACTGCATATTTAAATATAGAATAATGTTCCACATAATTATGTATTCTCAACCATTGTTGTGTCCTTCCTGACCTTTAATTAAATAAATGGGTTTGTTTACATACCTTTTCCTGTCTCGGTCCCTGTCGCGATCCCTATCACGCTCACGGTCCCTATCACGCTCGTTACGATCTCTACTACGATCCCTGCTACGTTCCCTCTTTGACTCTCTCTCCCTGCTACGGCTGCGCTTCCTCTTCGTAGATTTAGAGGCCCTATCTCTCGACCTAGACCTGGACCTTCTCCTCTTGCGATCGGGCGTTGCCGACCGACTATGAGACCGCCTACGATCGCGGTCTCTATCGCGATCACGCCTGTAAACATTTGAATCATGAACACACTTTGCCAAACATCGTTCAATAACCCACATTGTAAAGGTAAACTAAACACTTACCCGCCTCTCACCATTTTGTTACACTAATATCATTAAACACTACAAATTAAGCTCAGTTTGTTTTGTCATAAACCAATAATAAATCTTTCTTTTCGCATTCGCAATAAAAATCCGTGACACGCGTTGACGCGATGTTTGACAATTGTAGTGATGCCCAGTAAGTAAACTGATAGCTTATCCTCTATGCCTCACTCAACCCACGCTCTCAAAACCACCGAGAGAACATTGTCTTTTGTTGAATAATCAACTCTTTAGTTTTTAACTAAATGATTTGTTTTTTAAAATAAACCTACCTAAAGATTCACTACGAAACGCGACATTGGTAGTTAGAGTAACTTTAAGACCACACATTATACTTATGAAAAAATATACTAGTCCAGCCTGACTAAGTACAACACCCAGTGATAACAGTTGAATGTATTGGTACAATAAATTGTGAAAGTCGGCAACTCATCAATGACTCCTCTCCCACTCTGGGCGGAGTGACAGGGAGTGTCAAACTTTTACTGACTAAAACCCATCCATGTTCCTTCCTTGCCCTTTATGTTCCGGGGCCACTGTATCTCCTTTGAATTGTCAGCCTTGGGAGCTCAGTGCCTTTTTTTTATTTTTTTTTCGGATGAGAAATCATCAAATGACTTCTCCCACTCTGGGTGAAGTGAAAGGGAGTGTCAGACCTTGAACGACTAAAAACCATCCATGTTCCTTCCTCGCCTTTTAAGTTCTAGCCTGGATCTTCCAGGGCCGTAGTATCTCTATCGAACAGTCCCGAAGCCCCGGAGGAACTCAGTACTCTAACATCTATTTGCCATCTAGTAGAAAATAAACAATTAAATTAAACGAAAAGTAAAAGCACCACCCAATTTCAAATAATTTAGTAGAGTAACTGAACGAGTTAATTTAGTAATATTTATAAACGGACAACTCTTCGAACGTCAAAAAAGGCAACACAAACAATGTCAAAATACCCTAACCTCAAATAAATAGTGATTACTGATCGTAGCCGCCTTATTGATTGCTTACACCGATATTAACCATTTACGACAGAATCTCTGCACCACCGATCACATCCTCATAATCAAACGTTCTTAAATATTTTGCTACTTGCTAAGCTAACCGGCAGTCATGGCAGATGATGGTGAAAACGTAAGTATTCTCTGTAACAACTATTATTTTAGTCTATTTACTGTAAAACACTAATGAAAAACCTAATAATAATTAACTAACACCGTAAGCTGGGAAATGCTACTTATGAAGTAAATTGTAGGTTACCGTAAATCATAAAATTTGCAGGTCTCTGTGATGACAGTGAAGGAGCCTCTGGATCTGATAAGACTCAGCTTGGATGAGAGAATATACGTAAAAATGCGTAATGAGCGCGAGCTAAGAGGAAAGCTACATGTAAGTACCAAGAATTGCAATGACCAGTAGTCAATTCCAAATAATCTAATGTGTGGAGACCCCTAGAAGGACATTTACTGACCCTATTGGTTATGTTCTTCAGAAAAATCAGCTGCAGAGTTCTCGCAACCGGTGTGCTTTTATGACCAGAGAGCCTAAAAATGTGGATAATAATGTACCTAAATTACATCACTATGTGTAAAATGGCCACAAAATGACAATTCATAATATTAACTGCATCTGGAAGATTCATAAATATTAGTATCCTATTATGATCCTGCTATGGCAGCTGTTTTAAGCCACTAGATGTATAAATGTGGACAAGGAGAAAAGAGTATGTAAGGTTTATAGTAGGTAGTGTCCAGTAGTTTCTGCCTAACTCCATAGGAAAAAAGGAATAAGTTAAAATATGTATTTATGTGTCAAATTAGTCATAATTATACCTTGTTAATCTTTTTAATTCACACATCCATGAAGTATTAGCTTAATCCTTATCATGACATCATTCAATATAAATCTATCTGTTTCAAAAAAAGGTAAACATGGTTTTTTGTTACGAAAATAAAATACCATCAAAAGTGAACAATAAATCTATTATTGAAGAGAATCTGCCTCCCGTTCCTGTACATAGAAGTGAAGTCATTTAATTTTGAACCTCTAGTCTCTACTATTAATTATTCCAACACAAGCATTTTCTATTATAATGTAATTTTGTTTAATGCTAGCTTACTAGCATAACATACTATGAAAAGAACATTAATTCCATCACTTTTATTTTAAATGTTCTTGTTTATTTCAGGCCTATGACCAACATTTGAACATGGTACTAGGAGATGCAGAAGAAACTATAACAACTGTTGAAATTGATGAAGAAACTTACGAAGAAGTCTACAGAACAACTAAAAGAAACATTCCCATGTTATTTGTGAGAGGTGATGGTGTCATACTTGTATCTCCCCCTGTCAGAGTTGGTGTCTAAAATAAGATTAATTTAAGTTTAAATAAAAGCTACTTTTACATATAATTGTTTATTTCTTTCGACCCAAAAGTTTAATAACAGCTTCATTCTTGAATGAGCGATTCTTAGGCACCAATAACTCCTCCTCATCCATTGGCTCAATAATTTTACCAGCTTTAGTAATGATGCTTGGACGAATCAACTTCTTATGTGCCTTCTCAGGTATAAAAGTATTACCTAAAGGCGCTCTGACAGATGCTTCATAGTCTTTAACACTTTCAAAGGGAAATGGGACATCTTTTACTTTATGAATTGCAAGTTTCGGATCTTTAAACTCTTTGATTATTATGTCGCCTTTGTTTTCATCGCGACGCGGGATTTTGGGCGGAGCTTTGAGAATAAATCTGTTTCTTTTACGTTTCTGAGGCTTTACACCTTTGCCACCCCATGCTCCCCAACCTGGTAAAGTAAGATTAATGTCCTCAGGTTTATCTTTATTAGCTTCATCTTCTTTCTCTTGTCTGAAACTAGCTACTACATCATCTTCTTCAAAAACTTCCTCTATGTTTACTCTAGGCACTACTTGATCATCATCCAACTGGTCATATTCATTTTCACCTTGTGAAATAGCACTGTTCAAGTATTTCGGCTTCACTGCTATAAATCTGTTAGGATCAATGTTAGAGTCTCCAGATTCTTGTATAGGTGTTTTTGCTGCATTCAGTACTTTAGATATGGTCTGATCTTTGTCTTCATTTTCAGAATCCTTAATTGTTTTAGATGTTGTTTCAAATAGCTTTTCATCAATCACAGCCTTGACTTTCTTGTTTTTGAGTTTAAGATATTGTAAATTATCTCTGTCTTGTGTATCTTTGATTTTTTGAGTTTCCCTTTTATTTGCCCGGCCTGCCTTTTCCAATCTTTCAATGTTTCGCCTTATTTCTCCCAGCTTCTTTTCTACTCTTTGTGCTACACTGGTTTCATGACTTTCAAAAGCTGATAATACATCTTCTGTAGGTTTAGATTCAGTATCATAAATAGCTTCTACCTCCCAATTTGAAGTGGCAACTGGTTTATGAACTTTTGGTTTAGCAACTGTTTTCTTTGACTTTTTGAATGACAGATTGTTTAGAACTTGATTAACTTCTTTTTCTATTTGTTGAGTTTCTGTTTGACGAGTTTTTCGTTTATTTGTAGGCTGGACTACATCAGTAATAGGTGCTGGTTGTACTACTACAGTTTCTTCATCACTACTTTCGTCATCTTGATTTTCTCTTTGAGACAATTTGCCGATACTTGCTTTCAAAACATTTAGTTCATTATTTTTAGTAACGTCTTCATCATCCATGTTTTCATCTTTTGAGTCACTATCACTGTCATCTTTCCGTTTGTTCATTTTATTTTGTATGAATTTCTTATAACCAAAGTCAAATTCAGCATTCACATTGGACTTGTCTGATCTTTGCATCATCCAGGGGTTCAAGGGATCTTGTGATAATGAGATGTTAGGTGTTGCTTCATCATCTGCCTCATCATCTGAGCTTTGAGTGTCTTGTACCTTTTTCGTAAGCCCTCTTCCAACAGCCAGTTGGTCAGCTAGTTGCTGTCTCACCTGAAACATAATAAAGATAAGTTATTCTCTACTGTTGTGATACACAGTATACCACATGGTTATTGGAACCCTTCAGGGGTTACAGGCATAATGTTATGCAGTTATTGGGAATTAATTTCATGTTATTTGAAGACAATATTCAACTTCATTTATAATACAGGACAGGTCAGCATATGTTTTTTTTAGGAATATTCAACATTAAAAAGATCAGTATTCAGTAGAATGAAACTTTGTCTTTTATTACCTCTTTATCATACTTGGCCCTAATCAACTTGTTCTTGGCCCATTTCCCTGTGCTCTTATGTCTCAGAGTGTGCCTCTCTAGAGCTCGAGCCTTTTCTATTGATTCTAACTTCTTCAAAGCTTCCTCTGGGTCTTTCTTTTGTAACTCTTCAAATTCTTTCAGTTCTTGTTTTAGTTTTTCCTTCTTCAGTACACTAGAATAGAACAAAATAATTAAATAACATATCTGCAAACATAAATAGTAAAAACGAGCATAGCCAGCTTAAACCATTCCTACTAAAATGGGACACATGCAGATCCCCCATTTAAAAGAGATCTTTCGGCGACTAGTTAACACTTTGTGAGATCCGAGGGTTGGCTCTTTTTTTGGCCAAAGAAATGGCATTGCCATTTGTGTCCTTTTTTAATTAAGTATTTTTATTGAATATTATGTAAACTAACTTGTAAAGTTTGTTACTTATTTCTCTGTAAATAAAAACATAATGTACAGTTTCACACTTACCGATGATACTTCTTGCTCTTTATTTTGCTTTGCCTCTTAGCTTTAGCTGCCTTATAAGACTGCTGTGCCCTCATTTTAGCTAGATGCTGTCGGTGCTCAACCATCTCTTCATAAGTCATTGGGAAAAGTGGCTCTTCCTCCTCTTCATCCTCCAACATTGGAGCGGGATCTAATTCATCTAGTTCTTTCTCCAAATCTGACTTTAACTTAAGTTTAGTTAAGAAATCCCCTGTTGGTTCAAGTTTAGAAGAAACATGCTTTATTGGGAACGCCACATAATCTACAGTCCTGGCCCTTGCTACTACTGGGTCCCATCTTCCAACTTTCTTTTTGGTTTCCTCGTAACCTGTTGCTCTCTTGATCCTCTCAGCCTGAGGCTTCTCTAACGGCTTGCTCAGAACTCTAGACTCTCTTTGTGTCTTTTTTAATTTCTTACTTATCTGTACGTGGTTTGCAGTATCTTCTAATATCTTGGCGACGTTGTTGAGGTTTAGTCTGTTAGTTTTCTTTATGAGGTTGAACTCTGAACTAAGATTTGTGGGTTCATTTCGTGTAGGCTCTGTTATGTGTTGAGTTTTATCTAACTTCGATATAGCACTCACTAAACGGTCGTGTTCTGTGGCCACTAATTCTGCTTCTTCAATATCCTCCATTGTTGAAGGGTGGTATACAGAGTATTACTTGATAAACAATTATTATTAAATTATATATTTTACACCAGCACTAATAAAACCTAACGTGACATAACCTACAAAACATCTGTTCGGGAACGTCAAGTTTTGTTTGAAGTCAGCTGTCAAAAGCAAATGTCAGTTCGTTTCTTTTTTTTCTCCGTAAACTCATAAAAAATCACTTGGGTAATCGACTAAAGGCACTCGAAACAAATTTTCGACCTCATAGTAAACCTGTCTAGAGTAAAGATGCGTAAGCTATGGCTAAGACGAAATGATTGCCTGCCGGGATGTGGGGCGAAATTCGCACGTCCCGATTCTGACAACTAATTTCTAGGAATGTGTTAATTCAACCCCAAACGGCTCAAACACATAATAACCAATTAAATTATTGTATTTGCGCCGTTTGAGGTTTTCAGCCTGCACCTCCAGCAGCCGCCCCAGCGCAGCACACAAATAATTGTATTGAACTGAAGAGACACTAAAATTGGTTAGGTAGGTATCATTTAGTGTTCTAATATGATTTTGGTGATAGTATTAGGTAATATTTATGTAACAAAATACGATATTTATTAACGACACTAAATTAAATTACTAAATAGTGTGCTCGTCAATAAAACATCAAATCAATAATTTAATAGCGCCAATCCTGGGCGCCGTTTTGGATTTTCCTTTCGACCTCAGTTTTGCAATGAGCGTCTCCAAAAACCATAAAAACGACACCCAAGACTAAAAAACCTAAAAATTTCCTGAGCGTCATCTTAGATTTTCATTTTGTCCTTATTTTTATAACCAGCGACACTCACTGAATTCCTATATTCATTCGTCATGAAATTCTAATTCAAAATCTACTTTATCACTTGCGCTTGATGTAGCATTGTTTTTTGGGACTAAGACCGGTTAACCGGTTCTTGATAATGTTATATAATACTAGCTGACCCGCGCAACTTCATCTGCGAGTGAGGGTTAGTTTTTTTTAAATAAAAAGTATCCTATGTTACTTCTAATAGGTACCTCCAAGAATATGTGTACAAAGTTTCATGGTGATCGGTTTAGTAGTTTTCGCGTGAAAGCGTAACAAACAAACTTACATTCACATTTATAATATTAGAAGGGAAGTAGGGATGTACTTGTATTAAAAATTAGTGACTTTTGGCAAAGTCCGTCACAGCGGACAAAAAAAGCATTGTCTGCTGTGACGGACAAATATGTATGGATGCAAAAAAAACATAGCAAATGCATACAATATAGAGATTTACGAGTAAACATCATCAAAAATATTAAATTCTAACCCCCACAGTAAAAAAATACAATAATAAGACTTAAAACATAAAATCTAAAACCAAATATTATACCTAGCCAAGAAAATGAAATTGCCTCCTTGTTGAATGTTATTCATCTAAATTTATTAGTACTAACATTTAAAATGTATATTTTGTAGTAACTTATTTTAGGGCAAAGAAATAGTAATGGACAGGGGGGGAGCGATTCCATCGACAGGCGAATTTTATAAGATTTGTTTTTCATCTTTAACGTGATCTGTCCCATCCCATCGCTCATTCAGCATTACCTTAGTTAGAATATTTTTGGTTTGGCTACGCCTTTTCAGGTAGATCTTTTAGGTTGTGCTCAGGCCCTGTTAGGTGGTGGTTTGTTGTATTGTATTGTATTGTACAACGGGCTGGTGTCCGCAACTCCACGTCAAAGCGCGTATTTTGCGTATGAGCTATAATCCACCACCGTGCCCAGTGCGGGTTGGTAGATGTCAGATGTCTTCGAATTTTTGGTTCTAGAACATACCTACCGGTTTCCTCACGATGTTTTCCTTCACCGTTTTTGAGAGCAGTGGTGATGAAATAAATTACACAACGTAATGCGTCTGCCTGGGTTCGAACCCAAAACTTACTGTTCGTAAGTCGGAGCCGCCACCACTGGTCCACCGCTGCTCTGTGGTGGTTTGTTATTTTATAAACTAAATAGGTATTAAAAGTCGATCAAAGGTAAAATGAAAACGGTAATTTAATTTTCATTCAGTCAGTTAGATAATAAAAAAAAAAACAAGTTAATCAACTTGATGATAGGAAATTAAAATATCAAACAATTAAACACAGAAAAAGGAAAACCATAAAGGTAATTCCTTACAATGGTATTATTTCGAAGTTACGACCTACTTATCTAGATTTGTACTTATACAAAACTGGTCAACTATTAACTAGGTAGGTACCTTGGATTATAAATGAAGGTAAAATACAGGGTGTAAACCACCTCATCACGAAGCCGTCAAGCATTCTATAGATTTAAACTATGTACTTAACTTTATGCAAAAATTATTGCTTGGAAGCAACTTTTTTTTTGGGGTGAAATATCACGTTTTGTGGTAAAACTCAATGTAACGCACTTAAAACATTGTGCTGATGGGTGGATTGGATATTACAGGGTCCGTGGAGGTATTTAAAGTAAAATTATTACCATAAAACTTGTAATGTCAAAAAGTGGTAACTTTGACCCCCAAGTATCTCCGTAACTAGAAGGTTCCCAGGTATGTTGTAGAACAAGAGAGCAAGTGCCTGTCGGCATCGTTCCGAGGTGTTTTACACCCTTATAAAATATTTTACATCAGCATTAAGGCCCGGTTTCCATCAAACCGGACAGGATTGGAGACGAAAGATGAGCTGCGAAGCTGGCAGGTTATTTCCACTAAAGCGGAGAGAAGATGTGTAGCGGAGATGAGCTGTGAGTAAATCGAATGACGCATTCGGGTGTGTGAGGCGCGGGGAGAAGGCACCGGGGAATGGAACATGGAACGCATGAGCGCAGGTGCCTCCACCGTCCCGCACCGCCGCACGGCCACCTTACTACACACATCTCCGCTTGCCACGGCGGCACAAAATTATATAGACAGATGAAACATCTCTTCTCTCCGCTTGATCCATTTCCACCGAAGCTAAGCCGGGAGATGTGGAAATAACTAAATCTGATTGGTTATTCAAAACACATCTCTTGTCTCCGCTCCTCTCCGCTTTGATGGAAACCGGGCCTAAAATGTCTTACAGGCATCAAAATAGATTAATTCAAAACAGCGTGAGATTCGTCCGATGAGGGCGTAGACGGTGGAACGTTTTCGTCGTTTGGATGAAGAGGCATGCGAGCTTGCAGATTTTTTCCTGCTTGTTGCCGATTGCGGTATAATTTTGCTTCGTCTGTGCACTTTATTGTAATACTGTTTCTGTAAAAAGAAAAAAAAGAACAATCAATATTATCGCATGACATTTAAGGCGAATGCTCCAGGGTAGCCTGCGAAATTGAAATTTTCTTACGTTTTTTGCAATTTACAGGCCAGTGCTAGGTTGTATGTTGTTTAAAATATTGTTCGCGACTGCATGACGTATGTAGTTACAGAATTCCAAGTCCATAAAGGTCTAGGAACTATTTAGACCTTGGAAAAACAGTTTTACAGTCGCGAACAACCTAGCACACTGGCCTGCAAATTGCAAAAATCGTAAGAAAATTTCAATTTCGCCGGCTAACCTGGAGCATCAGTCTTAACCCTACAACGGCGCGATTGCTTTGGTATTTTTTTTCACTTCCGGTGGCAAGATCTCGTTAGTGAAAGAAAAGGAGAAGGGGAAAAAAGTAAGCAGCGACTAGGTTTTGATTTAAATAATTACCTCACCAAACTCTTTGGAACACCACATCTTGTTGAAACTGTCTTCACAATATCATCAATAAGTTGGGGATCTAAAATTTTCTTCGGAGGTCTATTTAAAAACGCCGGGGACTGCTTGCCTGTTAGCGAGTGCGTCGCCAACACCCTTAAACAAAACAAACACTTTAGAATCTTGTAAGTACAATACGTAGTGTATAAAAATGTTATTGATTTCGATTTTTTAATTACCTTCGCGGGAAGATAGCTTGCAGCAATTGCCTTGTAGCAGTAGTATGCGAGTTCCAGTCAATTTCATTCAGCAGTCTTGCAGGCACTTTAGCGTTGCCAGTCCCAATCGGTACCTGAAAGGACATTGTGGTTAGTACATAATTTGCTCTTTTCGTGATAAAATAACGATGTAATCGTGCGACCAACTGCAAGATTCCTTTGGAATATTGCGACTAGAAATAAAAAAAAAATATAGCAGCGAACATGCACTGGTGCCCTTTTGTTGGATGATGATTAACCAACAATAGCTAATTCAATAACGAGTCTTGAAGGTCACTCTGCACTATAAATCGTTATGAATCTGGAGCTGCACTGTGTACACATTATACTTGATAGTGTATTTTAAAAATGATAGAAATAATGATTACCACATCAACATCATTCGCAATCTCGACGTTATTAGTCGTTTGTGCTGACATCCTGCGAACGCGTAGCGTGTTTGGATTCGGATTGAATTTTTCTTCAGTTTTAACAATCGAACTATTCACTTGTTGCTCCCCACCGTTATCTTCTACTACTTCTCCAGCACCAGCTTCTTCAGCAAATTCTGCTACTACTACTTGACGTTCATACGCGGTATTATTTGCATCTATCCATGACTCATTCGGTGCGCGTGTGACATATAATACTTCCTCATTATGCTCTGATTCTGACATCGACATCGAAACATTCGAGTTCGCATTGGCTTGGGATACCAAAAACTGGAATTGTCCGTGAAGATCTTCGAGGACTGCTTCCATCTCTTCGATTTTAGAAGCAGGTGGTAGTAAAAACTTATCCTCTGTTTGTGTTCCTTGGTCGAAACATAATGCTATGTTTTCCTGAGCACTGCTGCAAGGCAGTGGTGTGCTGCTAATGATAGATCGCTGTCTTGAATTGTTTCCATTCGACGAACCACGTGCTTGTTTGCCAATTGATTCTTTACGATTGTACTGAGGAGTATACTTCGGTGTAGAATTGTTGGAGTTGCGAGTTTTGCTTCGTTCAATTTTAACAGTATGCTGAAAACATAGTTACCATCTTTAGTGATAAAATAGGAGATAGGAATAGAGTCGCGTTATAGATGAATAGGAATCGAGACCTACCTCTGAATCGCTATCGCTCTCGCTTTTGTAATTTTGTGCAACCACCACATGAGGCAAAGGGCTACGACTGTGACTGCCCGTTTGTTGTTGTTCAAACTGGAAATCAATAACATTGTTAGAAATGTACAAAGTTTCGGTGATAGCCAAGTCTTCAAAAGTGTATTGAAAAACGTCGTTTAATACACGTGGACATTTGTTATTGCAGTTCTCGGCTCAACATTTTATGCTTAATTTTTTAATAAGCAAATGGTTACTAAACATCATTCATCCAAACGTAAAATCCTTGTAGACAGAAAAGAGGTGGCTCTTGGGTGGCTCTTATGCAGGTCCTGCCTCATAACATAAGTAATAAGTACCTACTACCTACACAAACGGGTTTCACAATTAGCATTGTTCTCTACCTGCAGTTTTACTTTGCGTGACCAACACCGGAAAACACCACGCTAAACACCATAAAATACGAAAGAACAAAAAGCTTTGGGGATGTTACGTCAGTCGGGCGGACAATCACCAACTTAACGGTACCTACCTAGTCTTTGTTTTGAAAATTGTACGTAAAATATTGAGAAATGCATTGTCATTATGAAATATCACCACATATTTGTCTTTATCCTTGTCCTCTCTTGGTGATATGCATATTTTAGCCCAGACTGAGCTGATCAGTCTACATTTTCTCAAATTTGGTGAATATACCTACCTACGAATTTACTTATATGATGAGTGGAAAGGCGATTTCTCCAATTCCCAGCTTAGCTTAGTGAAACACACCGACGGATAGATGTAGCAATGACTAAGGATTACATTACCTACTAGTGTAAACAGGGTTTCTACTTACCAGATTCTTCGATTTCATTTCCTTTATAGTCCGCATACAAAGATCCAAGACATTCTGAACCTGGTTATCTTTGCGCTCCAGGATGTCCCTCTGTTCCTTAACATATCTTTTGCTCTCTGTAATTCAAGAAGTCGCCTTTTAAGAATTGGGCCGGAAAGGCATCGAGTGGTTGGTTACTCACACGTTATAGACTAGACCCAAGACATTTGCACTGTTTCAACCGGGACCGATAAAAAAAATGTGAGAACTGAATAAAGGACTTTATGTCGACGTTTTAAGGATGATATTGGATTTGTTCACAAAAGTTACCGTTACGATATTCATGCATGAAAATATTTGTGGTCAAAAGAACTGTAGGAAATAAAAGAGAGCTAAAACAAGACTCACCTGATATCTGTAAAATCTTTGCTCGTCGAGTATTCTCATGTTTTACTCGCAAAAAAATCAAATTCCCAGGATGCAGATCTGTTTCGTCGTACGTCAAAGTGTCAACGTTCACAACACCATAGGAAGGGAACACTTTTCTCTCGTCCACCCATTCTACGAGAAGCCAAACCCTTGAAGCCATAGCACACAGATTTACCGTACGTAGGTAACGATGTTCTAAATGCAACTGAATCTTCCTGGGTATATTCCACAGCACTCAGGTAAAAAATCACGGCAATACAAAGCGTAGATTTGCCCTCGTTCGTAGACCCTTCCCAATGCAAGCAAAAAAAATGCTAATAGAATGAATAGAAACTTGCATTAGACAAGGGACATTGTCAATCGAGTTTATTCTCTGTTAAACCGTTACTTCGAATTCGAAATTAATTTTCAGTCTGGTTCTTATTTAGAGATCTCCAGTTACCTACATATTTTCAATAAAAAGCTAACAATGTACCATACTAATTTCGAACACAACTTGCAAAACTATGAAGTACAAAAAAACTGATTGATTATAAAA
Source organism: Xestia c-nigrum (assembly GCA_916618015.1). Taxonomy (NCBI): domain Eukaryota; kingdom Metazoa; phylum Arthropoda; class Insecta; order Lepidoptera; family Noctuidae; genus Xestia; species Xestia c-nigrum. The sequence goes on along the minus strand of OU745261.1, from coordinate 16,547,839 downwards.
AAAAATGTAGGTAATGTTAAACTCTTATATAAGTCACCCAGATTAACAAGATTTACCCTCAAAGTGGTCTAAAGGTACTGTGTCCGTAACTTAACTACAATCAGTCTTTTTGATCACCTTTTTTATTGTATTTAGGTGTTCTAAGAGTCTAACACTTAAATACAAGAAAAATTGTGATATTTATTTTGAGCACTTCCCTAGAGAAACAATCAAACTTTCTCGAGCACATTTTTTTTTAAAATTTAACTTTATAAAAAAAAATATTTGCCCTAGAAAGTTTAATAATTTCTCTTCTCTTTCTCGGGACTAGGTTGATTTGGAAAAATTTAACTTATTAAGTAGCTTGATATGCTGGCGTCTGTAGGTACATACTTATTTAGATAGGTAAGTATTTGAATATCCAGTGTTATGCAAAATATCTACAAAGCTATGGAATGGGTGGGTAGGTACTTGCTAACTAAATGTAATTTTTGTTAACACACAAAGTGCTCAAGAGAGAGATGACCTACTTCGAATGATTTAAACTTATTTCGCAAGTGCTGCTAGGTCAGCAGGAGCCTCTATTATACTGTTTTTACAGATTTTTTGGATCGCGGCGCACTTACAGGTTTAGTATTTTGTGTCGGCGCGCCAGCTAGTCGAAATGGGATGGGTAGGGTGGGTGGGAAGTTGAGTTTTAATAAAATATATATGTAATTATGGGTCGTAGCGTAGCACACGTATCAAATCGAGCCGTTCAGTATTATTTGTATGAAACTCCCTACTGCAACGCACTCTAATCGGAATCGTAACGTAATCGCCTCGCCTCGGGACAAGCTAACGAACCGCGGTGCGGTGCGTGGTAGACTTGCAGTTCTCGCGCTTACGGTTCTCCGTACCCTAGCTTACGGCTCTCGGTACGTACCGTAGCTTACGGCTCTTCGTACCCTAGCTTACGCCCTCACGGCTCTTCGTACCCTAGCTTACGCCCTCACGGCTCTCCGTACCCTAGCTTACGGCTCTCCGTACCATAGTTTACGTCTCTTCGTCCACGCCCCTTCCACGGTCTTTATCAAGTGCTATATATGGCAATGATAGCCAACTCACGTACTGTGAACCGAGACTTAACCGTACGCTACAATTAACGTTCGGATTCAAGCGGTCGGCGAGCCGTAAGCGCGGCGTCGTCGTCGCCTAACTCAGCCTAACTGTAGTCGTGTCGACGTACCGGAGCTTCTGATCCGCTTACGTTACGTGGACGCCTGTTTGACGCCAACGGGAAAAGCGAGTCGGTGACGACTTCAAGAGTTGATAAGTGTGCTACTACCTTATATTGGCACTCAAGAAAGATCAAATCTGAGCGTGAATTTAGTTTTATGGCTGCTGTCGGGAGAGGAGAGGTACATGGAAAGGATCTTGGATTGATGCAAATTTTTCGACATCGACTTCGGCAGGGTACTATCACACCTTTCGAAAGTAACTCGGTGATTTTCGAAAGGTGTTTAAAAGAGACATTAATACTGTGACACAACAAGCTCATTAGATCGTAAACTAAATTCATTTCGATAAAATAAAATGCCAAAAAAAAGTTAAGAGCTACAAAAAATCCGTTTTTGTTGCAACGCAACTTTGGGCGTATATTAATTAATAATTATAATTAAGTATCGAAGAATTCAATAAAAAGTAATTAATTTAAGCAGTAGCAGTGGTTTTATTAGAATTAGATTTTCCAAAGGTTTTTCGTCTTTTCTACGGGATAATTATACGGGACCTAATTATATTTGGGCTTCTAGGATTAATATCACAAGCACGGCCCGCCTTTAGTTTATTTTTAAAGATTGCCGACCGCTGCGCTGGTAAATTGATTGTTTTATCAAGTCAAATAAGGCATAAGTAACAAAAATATTTTTAGGAAAGTTTTTGGATGATTAAAAAAAATTGCATTAGAATTATAAATAATTCATTTATTGTTTAAGAATAACAGTACAAGAAAGTCAACACCCTCTCCTCCTTTTTCCAGGCTTGAGACTGGCACCGGCGATGTTCCGATGGCGGAGTTATTGGCATCTACTTCGATTTAATGACAGCAGAAACGAGTTCTGAAAAAAAAAACATTTTACATTACATTACCTACATAACATCACGCCAGTAATCCTTGAAGAGTTAGGCAGTGGTGTACCTAACATGTCCACCCATACCTATTTCGCCAGATCTTGAAGTCCCTTGTCCTCCGTGGCTTTCATTGAGAAATTCCTGATGGAAAAACCCAATTACAATTTGTCGGCCCTGGGAATCGAACCCGGAACTCATGCTCAGCAGTCGCGCTTGCGATCAGAAGACCCACGAGCCAGTCCAAACAAATACAGGAACATTGGAAATACGTATCAGGAATAAATTATGGTAACCAAATATAGTAAGTAATAAAAGAGCTGCCATAATTTTACTTTATTAATAAGAAAGCGTCATGAATATTTTTTAAACTCAAACACTCAAAAACTCAAACTCAAATCATTTATTTCAATTAGAACATTAGGGCACTTTTGAATGTCAAAAATACAAAACTAAATCAAAGCTACATTACAGTCACAAGGCATAATAACTTGAGAAAGTACTGTAGTTGCCCATTCCCTAGCGTAGATCTCTGTGGAGAAGAACGGGCAAGAAACTCCATGGACAAACAACTACTACAATAGATTGAATGATAAAAAACACAACTAATTCTTATTTGAATATAAAAAACTCACCTTATTCCTATGATGGTGTATCCAATTTATACAACAATTTATAAAAAAAATACAAATGTTAAATTTGATTAGAGTCCGACTATGGCAGGATGTTCACTCTATGTTTGCGCTTCTTTTTATTATTTTCCCCAAATACGGGCCTTGCTTTAATCAGCGCATAATTGTTGCTATGCTAGTTCTGTAAGAAAGGTAAAAAATATTTGTAAAGTCGGGCAAAACTAATGATTTATCTTTACATAGTATAAAACAACGTCGCTCCCGCAGTTTGCAGAATTTAATGCAGTTTTCAGCAATAGAATGATATGTAATTATGTTCTGATTCAAGAGAAAGGTATAATATTTAAATGCGAGCAAGGCCACGGTGAATCGCTAATTAAAAGTTAAAAAAAACATGACTAATTGTTTTTTTTTTTAAACTCACCTTATTCCCATAGTAAATCCAATTAATGCAACAATTAATAAAATGTAAAAAATTCATCAGAGTCCGACTAGCGTGATGTTCTCCCTATTGATCCCATATTTGCGCTTCTTTATTTATTTTTTTCCCTAGTGCGGAAAATCTTGCTTTCATCACCGCATATGGTGTTAATACTGGTTCTGAAAGAAAGGTAAAAATGACTTGTAAAGTAAATAGTAGCAGCAATAGAGTAATTCAAGAGGAAGGTTTATAACTATGTGTTATGTCAATGCACCCGTGCGAAGCCAGGGCAGGGTGGTCTAAAATGGCCGCTTTAGCAGAATCGTTAATGAACCACGTGAAAAAAAAATTTTTGAACGTGATTCATTTACGATTCTGCTAAATCGGCCATTTTAGATCCTCAGATCGCTAGTTGAATTATAAAACAACACAACTTATTCTTATTTAAATAAATAAAAATTCTTACCTTGCTCTTACAGTATATCTTAATGATAAATTTATTGATAATGTAAAAATTTATTCAAGAAAATACAAATTACAAAATTCATCCGAGTCCCACTCTGGCAGGATGTTCTCCCTATTCATGCTATGTGTGCAGTTCTTTTTATTGTTTTCCCTACTACTTAACATTTTGCTTTCATCAGCGCATTTTGTTGTAACAGTGGTTCTGCAAGAAAGGTAGAAAATCATTTGTCAAGTTAAGTTAATAGTAATAAATCAAATCAAATAATTTAAGGTACAGATCATAAAATCGAATTTGTTAGTTGATACATACACATGTCATCTTAAACACTATTTGTGTAAGTAAGTAGGTACATAATACAATTGAATTTTTTTCGGTAATAAGAATAAAAATTACAAATACATAAAATTGTGTCAAAATCACCATTCACCATGCCAAAAAAAAGTAAAAAAGAACTGCAGCCCAGTGCGTACGACTTAACGTTTTTACCTCAAAGCGTGACATTGAATTAAAAAAAAAAAACAAAATACTTAGGTATTTAAAAAAATAAACTCACCTTATTCCTATAATATATCCAATTAATGCATGCAAATATATTTTAAAATACAAAAGTTAAAATTCATCAGAGTCTGACTCTGGCGGGATGTTCTCCCTATTGACTCTTTGTTTGCGCTTGTTTTTATTATTTTCCCTAGTACGGAACATCTTGCTTTCATCAGCGCATTTTGTTGTAATACTGGTTCTGTAAGAAAAATTGAAAAATATTTGTAAACTCCGTCAAAACTACTTAGTAATACTTTAAAGAAAGGAAAATAAAGTCATTAGATACCTGACGACGTTTTCCGGTACGCAGCAGCGCTCAACCACGGTTTGCACAATGTCGTTGACCAAAGCCGCATCTAGCTTCTTCTTTGCAGGCTTATTCGGAAATGCTGGAGATGGTTTGCCGGTGAGGGAGTGTGTAGCCAAAACTCTGGGAAAATAAATGCGGTATTAGGTGAGGTCCATGTTTAGGTTAACAAGAGTATTCCATGCATAAAACGTGAATAGGTACCTGCGTGAAAATACTGTCGTTAACAATTTCCTTGTAGCACTGGTGTAAGAATTCCAATTGACATGCCTAAATATTCTCGACGGTATTAGAGCATTCCCGTCTCCAATTGGCACCTGCAAAAATAACGAATAATTGGTATTTTACAAACGACTTTTCAAATGAAATGCTGCAATAAGTAACTATTTGTATGTATTATACCAATTCATCAGCATTTGCAATAACATTTCTGTTACTCAATACATTTGGAGTGTTATTATAGCCATTGTATTGGCCAACTTTATGTTTTGGTTTAACGTTTTTGGGAGTCTCAGGTTCAGTAAATGTTTCATCCATCCATGAATCAGACGCATTACTGTCGTCCATCGTCTGAAAAGAAAATAACACAGTGTTATCATCAATGTTCTCATTTTTGAATTAGTAATTAAGATTAGTATTAGAAACTTAGTTTACCATTTCGTGAGAGTTTGGTTTATAGGAATCATCATCATCGTCATCGAAATCGTTATCATTGTCAGAAACACGTTGGTCCATCGTTTGCGATGCATTGTTTTGACTCGGTTGCTGAGAATTTGATTTGATTTGTTCTCGCAGCGATTTAACCTCCTCACAAAGTTCGGAGATAGTCAACTCCATTGATTGTATCATTGGTAGCGGATATTTTTCCTCGGTTTGCGTCCCAACATCACGAGTTTTCACTTTCATCTCAATAACGTTGTTTCTGTTATCTTTTTTAGCTGATTGAGTGACTTTCATTGCTGAAAAATTTGAAACAGGGCCTGACGTGACAGTGAAATGCTTAATTGGTTTCCTTTTAAATATTTTAGAACGTTTGTTACTGGATTCTTCAGGGTGGTACGCATGATTAGGGCGAGCACGTGTCAATTCTTGATCAGGAGTCTTTTTTTTCGGGGTGTCCTGAAAAACGGCAACTTATAGATTGTTTTCAAATGGTAGTTATTTTGTATTTATGGGCTGGAAATTTCCTATATGCGAACTCAGATGTAAGTAGATGTATTGAAGATTTGAAAGTCTTACCGTAGTAGCAATATCGGATTTCCTCGTTGTATTTTTTGCTACAGCATACATAGGATTAACAGTCTCAACTTTTGTCGAAGATGCAACTGGTTCTTTCTAAAAATATAGTTTAAGTTAGAAATATTAATTAGGAATGTATCTTCGTTTACAATTAGCTTTAACAACTTACCGATACGTTCGATGCTATAAAACAGCTTAAGAATAAATTTGCAGTTTCTATAGATTCCTTACGGTCATCTGCAAAGAAAAAAAGAAGGTTTATTATGTAGTACTAGGTATCGTTTTTTTGCTGATCGGAATCTGATTGAAAAATAAAACAAACTTACAGTTTTCCGTTTGACGAAAGTTACTTTGCAGATCCAAAAGAGCTTGCGCAGCATCATAGTCTTTGTTGGCAAAGCTCATACCAACAGTCGACATTCTTCAAACTTTTCGTACTGAAAATAATACGCCATAGGTATAACAATATACAAATCTGCAAGTGTTCAAGTCATTTATAAGTACTTACTTACTACAATTACAAGTGTGTGTGTGTGGTATACTTTTGTTTTGCTGAATTCATTATTATTATTATTATACTGCAACTAGAATCCTACTACTGAGAAATCAAACTGTAATTTAATTCGGGGTTCACAAGTTAAAATCAACTCTTCATCCTATTGTTGAAGTTGGTTAAAATGTACCTACTCTATTTTACCCTAGCCGTAATAACGAATCAATTGACACCTTATTTATCAAAATTGGATAAGTAGTTTAGGCGATACGGAGGAACATATCTACGTAAATGCAAACACACATATATTTACATAGACTGTTAAAATCAAAACCAGTCGGGTTGAAAGCAGTAAGACGAAGGTACAGTGATATCATAGAACACGTAGCTGACCCACGAAATTTCGTCTGCGTAACATAAGAGATAAAAACGAATGGAAAAATGATCCCCGTTTTAGCAACATTTTTCCACCAAACCAGTAGTTCCTGAGATTAGCGCGTTCAACCAAACAAACCAACTCTTTTGCTTTATAATATTAGTATAGATGTAAATAAAACTAAACATTAAACAAACATACTCACGCGCTATTTGGTTCAGTCCACAGCAGTTCACTAACACAGCAATTAGAACAAAACAACACTGATTGCCTAGCACTAAGAGCAACAACCACACTCAACATGAAACTAAGAAATACTGACTTAAATTTGGCAATTATCCTATTTATGTAACTTCTTGTTTCAATAGGTCATAAAATAAAATACCACGCTGGTGAAGTTCCAATCAGGTACCCAGTAAAAGTTAATCTCTTTACATTTCTCCCGAACTTATTACTTATTGTCTACAACTATGTTCCAGGTTTAGTACCTGTGAAGCTTAGCTTTTGTCAGACACATGGTTTTTTGAGTTGTTAATCGCAGGAACAATGACAGTAAGTACCTACCTAATTTAAAAAAATATTCGAGCCTTTTATTGCCTACCTCCCAGTTGAGACGCTTTTAATAGGATTATCAATGACGATTGGCGTTCAACTACCATTACTTGTTGGAGCCATGACCTAAGTACCTATGTAGGTACCTACTTACATGAATAAACACTAACCTAGATATCGGGAAGTATTAACAGTTTATTAGTGGAAGGTATCTATATGAATGAAAATAATCTCTTAAGCTTATCAGCGGAACTATAGTATATTTTATAACGAGGGACTAAACGATGCCATTATATACCCGAGGTGGTTTGACTCCCGAGCTTGCGAGGGAGGCAACGAAAGCGAGGGTATATTAGATTGGCGTTTAGTCTCGAGGTGCAAACTGTACTTTTCACTTCGAGTGCGAGAAAAGTAGTCATTTAAAACCGAAAAAATGTACACTCGACTAAACTTCTGAACTGAGCAGTCAGATTTTCTTCTATCAGGTCAGTCACAGATTAACAATTTAAAACACAACACAAACTCTCAACATTCTCGCAATGAAGATGATCCACACTCCACAGATAATTAATTACCGTATAGTACCTGCCTACATTACTGCAGCGGCTAGCAACAGAGGCATTCCACATACTTTTTCAAAATCAACGATGCACACAGACAACCTGCATAAATTTTCCCGCGTTGAAGAGTTCATTTGTTTTTTTTTCATTATACCGCTTTCTATTTGCAAGCCAATTCGAAATTTAAATAAAACCTTGGACAAGTTACTCTTTTGTGACCATGTTTCACAGTAAAAGATCGTTCTATTTTTAAATTACTTTTTACTCCCTAGGGAATAAACGGTCACTTTAATCCCGCTTCGTATGGCTATAATGGCGTACTTTTAGAGCATGAGAAGTGAAAAATTATATTCTGATAAACATTACCTTATCAATGATCAAACCTGGAATATTCAAACAGGCTTGTAAATGAATAAATTTCGGGCTTCAGTAAATGGGAAATATACATTTTCAGTTTCATTAACCCGTACCAACAAGGTGCATCTTTCGAAATAAGCAAATCAACGCACTTTGTTTATTCATTTATACCTAATACCTATCAAGTATTTGCATAATTATGACTGTTTTTGAAAATAAAAAGTATTCGTGCATGTATCGAACATATTTTCTTTTAATGATATTTTATAACATGATTCAAATTTCAAATTCAAATATTAATATATTTGAATTTGAAATTTGAATCATGTCTGTATCTGACTGGAATATGATAAAAAATATCTGAAATTGACCTAATGATAATTTAGAAATGTAGGTATAAGTACTCTGTTTGTAGAATTTACACCCGACTCGAAGTTAGACGAAACCCCGGAGAAACTATTAGTTGTCTTGGATGCCGCAACGAAATTAACCAAAAAAAATAATAGCGGAAAAGTTGGAAAAACATGTTTTCCCTCCATATCAGGGTGTAAACAGACTTCACGAAACTATAGTAACCCCAACGCAAAAAATATTGCTAGGAAAATATACCTACATTTTTTTAATGCATTAACTTTACTTTAAACACGTCCATGACCCCCCCACTAAGTTTTACCGTAAAACGTGAATTTTCGCGAAAAGTCATTTCCCACTGACTTTTTGTGACAAGTCAAGGCGACTACAGGAGCTAAACGCGAGTTTTATAATGCCTGAAAGTATTTGATTCACTCAGATTCACTGCAATAAACAAAACCAGAAAAATATATGATATTCTTCAGGATATATGCTAGTATGATAGTGTTTTGAAAACACAATACAATTATTTTTATTTGATGGAAAAAAAAGTAAAAACTATACTAAAATGCATGCGATCATTCTGATTTTCAACCGACTTCCAAAAAGAGGAGGTTATCAATTCGTCTATATGTTTTTTTTTTGTGTTTGTTATCTCAGAACTTTCGACTGGGTGAACCGATTTTGATGATTCTTTTTTCATTTGAAAGCTGGTGCTTGTCGTTTGGTCCCATTTTAATTTGCTGAAGATCTGATGCTGATCTTCCGAGATATACAATGGAACTCTTCAAAAATAGACGGTAAATCTGCAGTAATTGCTGCAATCGCTTGTAGGTTCATTGTTCATACTACATCATGACGTAACATCACGCCTGTATGCTCTGAGGGGGTACGCAGATGTGTACAATACTCCCAGATTTCGACAATGTTTGTTGCCTCTGAACTTTCGACTGGGTAAATCGATTTTTATGATTCTTTTTTTACTTGAAAGCTGGTGTTTTCAGTGTGGTTTCATTTCAATTTGGTTAAGATCTGACGCTGATCTTCGGTGATATAAATGGAACTCTTCAAAAATACACGGCAAAACTGCAGTAATTGCTGCAATCGCTTGATTGTTTATTGTTTATGTAACATAGTGACGTAACATCACGCCTGTATGCTCTGAGGGAGTACGCAGAAGTGTACAATACACCCAGATTTCGACAGTTAGATGTGTTAAGTTCCATTTAATGGGATCCTGGGGAAATAGAGGGAATTCCTTAAATTTTATAGGCACACCAGAAGCGATTTGGGTAGTTTTAAGAAGAGTACGTTCTTGGCGTGATCCCATTTCAATTTAGTAAAGATCTGATGAAGAACTTCGGAAGATAGGCGACGGGAACTCCTTAATAAATGATAGCAAATGTACTGGGATCGCTGAAATCTCATGTCTCTCTATTGTTGACACCAGTTCATAACAAAAATCACGCCGTTACGCTGTGAGAGGGTAAGCACATATGAACCACTAAAAAGTGAAAAATAAAAACTTTTTTGCAAAAAATATAACCGACTTCACACAAAAAAGTGGTAAATAACTGTCGGTGATTAATAAACTAAATCAATCAAACAAAGGTCACCGACTTCTGAATCTAAAGTTATTTACCACTTTTTTGTGTGAAGTCGGTTATATTTTTTGCAAAAAAGTTTTTTTATCAAATAATTCTACAAGCCACATATGAGCATCATAGTGTTTGATTTTTTTAGCCCAATCAATTGATTTTTTAGAACTACTTATTTCGCACTAATTCGGCCTGCAGTGAGTGACGTAACAACCACTTTGTAGTGCCGTTGCTTGATTTTATTTAGTTTTTTTTTGTCACCGACTTCTGAAGATAAAGTTATTTTACACCTTTTCGTGTTTTTGAAGTCGGTCTTATTCTGTGCAAAAAAGATTTTTGTTTTTCACGTTTTAGTGGTTCCGATGTGCTTACCCCTTCGCAGCTTACCGGCATGATGTTATGTTATGAACTGGTGTAAACAATAGACAGATATGAGAATTCAGCAATCCCAGAACATTTGCTCTCATTTATTTAGGAGTTCTGTTGCCTATCTCCGAAGTTCTTCATTAGATCTTCACTAAATTTAGTAAAGAAAGTACTCTTTCCAAAACTACCCAAATCGCTTCTGCTGATGTGCCTATACAATTTGAACAGTTCTCTCTATTTCTCCGGGATGCCACCAATAGATCCGGACTTGATGATTATGGGACCACCTGGGAAGTATACCCTTTCAAACACTTAAAAAAACATATCGGTCCAACCAGCTTCGAGTCATCGGGGAACATGGAATTGAGAACCTCCTCTTTTTTCAAGTCGGTTAATAACGACGATATGGTAGGTGATTTAAATATCCGTTTAGCGTTTAAAAGATTCGGCCGAATATCGTTAATTGCTCCTAAGAATTGAATAATTCCATTACTTTGTCATGGATCCCATCATCAAAACCTAACCCAACTTTTATAAAACTATCGCTTGATGTACAGATGCAATGTATTGATGACGTATTGGAAAGGTCCAATAAAATAAAAACAATACATGTCACGGTAATAGGCTTATCCCCAATAAATGGAACTTAACATGGGTGCGTAAGTTCCATTTAGTATTTACAGTTAGGTAACTGTCGTAATCTGGGTGAATTGTACACATCTGCGTACCCCCTCAGAGCACACAGGTTGCCACACTGCAGATTTGCCGTCTATTTTTGAAGAGTTATACTTAGGTCCAAAGATCAGCATCAGATCTTGACCAAATGAAATGGGACCACACGGGAAGCACCAGCTTTCAAGTAAAAAAGAGGATCATCAAAATCGGTTCACCAGTCGGAAGCTACGAGGTACCGTAGAGGCGGGTTAATTTGATTCTAGGGCATAACATTTAACCGGTGGCCCAAATCGAGAAAATGTTTGAACTGCCCGCCGTGTCACAAATACACAAGCGAACGTCACAGTTCCTTCGGTATCTAATAGATGGCGATATATAGACGCGTACTTGCGGAACTGTTTTACTGACTCAACTTCGCCTCGGTACATGTTGGCGCCATTTAAGGTTTTGAAAGTAACATCGGCGTATTTTTCTGCTGCAATTTGTAATGCTGTATTTTGGTCAGTTTTTTACTTGGAACTTGGAATGGTATTTAGTTTCTTAGGCATGTATGTAAGTGTATGGCATTTGTTTTTTTAAAGGCGATTTACATAAATATAGGCGTTTAGGACATAAATATTACAGATTTAAAAAATTTGGTGTCAGTCGGTTTACGGACGATAGTTTAGCGTGGCAACGTCATCATAACCAAACATTGATGAAATTATTGCATACGAAAACGCTTCGATCGTAACGTTACAATGAGCGTAACGGGACACTTTTTCATGCGTGCAGCCGGCGTTCATCGATTTATTACACGTTGTCACGTCAAAAATCGGTATACATTGACCGCCTTTTCGGGTAAATTGGGCCAACCTGTGAAGTTTATTTGTGAAGAACTGTACATAATTGATTACCTACCTTGTTACAGAAATATAATAAAGAGCGACATTCGATATGTCGGCTACACCCAGGCAGATTTATTAAAAAATCTGGCAATCAACTCAAAAGTGCTCAAGGAGCCGATTGAATGACTTTTTTATGAAACCCGATCGAATTACTTTTTCATGAAAAATAGTAGGTAATTAAGAAAAAAAATTGTCCCGACATCGTAATAACTAAACCGTGTAGCCGGTTGAGACAGAGACAACAAATTGACGACTGTGTAGTGTATTGTGGCGACAGACATGCCCGTACAACTACCCGCGGGCATAAGGCATATCCGTCTAGTGAATTCCCCGCTATAAGTGGGATGCTCCAAGGTAACCCGCGAAATTCAAATCTTACGTTTTTGGCAATTCGCAGGGCAGTGCAAGACGTATTAAGTTACCGAATTATAATGATGCAATTGATGATTTTGACCCTCCAAGTTCATAAGAGTAAAAAAAGGACTTTGACCGTGAAAAATTCGTTCATCGACTCTTATTATGTTTATTAACATTAAACTTAGCATTGCCTTGGAAATTGCGAAAAACGTAAGAAGATTTGAATTTCGCGGGCCTGACGTTTAAGGTGACTTAAGGACATAATACACAATATGACTATATATAGTGGTAACCATTCAATCAATAAGTGGTTTGAAATAATCATTGAAACTCGACTATTCTCACGACATTTTAATCGACTATCAATCGGTATTAATTTTATTGCTATCTGTTGTTGCACGACGACTTCGCCTGTCAAACAAAAATTGTGTGATAGTGTTGAATTGGAGGATTGTCGCAGTTGTTTTGATACGCATTATGCAATAAAAATTGCGATAGTCGTGTGTAGTTATTATTGAGACACACAGCAAACAATGTCTCACGACACGGATGTCGTAATATCGGTTCCGCGTTCCCGTATCAATGAATTTTATTGCAAATATTATAATTTAGTTGAAACATTTTATTGTGTCACTCTGTCGGAGAGTAAATTGTGTTCCGCGAAAGAAAAACCTGATTATGTGTATTTCAACGTCACGTTCAACCTGAATCCAGCAGATGGAAGTTTTAATCCGAAGGAATTAGCAGGAAGGATACAGGTAAATACATATGACGCAGTTTCACAAATGTCAACTATTATTGTTCTTGAAAGAAATGTAAATGTAACAAAGGATCTATTGAATAATTAATTCGTACCGTCATCATCATTTTTAGTACATACTACATCCTATTAGGATCTAGTTGATATCGAGATTTTATTATTACCTTTAACATGGTGACCTGTGAGAACATGAAAGATTGGGTGTGTGAGTGAGTGACTGGAAAACGTCTTCATTAATATTATTTAAATATTTAGATACATTTACATAAACTGCCTCCAAACTCAATGAATGACCTCATTTCCTAGAGAAACTTACTCATTTAGATAGATTAAAAAATATGTGTGAATTTGTGTAGGTACATAAAGTCATTTTGGTTTATGGAAATGGAATTAATTTTGTCACTTATTTAATTTTCGAATTATTGTTAAATTGTAAACACCTGCAGTGCGTGTATTCATCATATTTTGTTGAGATAATGTCGTGATTATAGATGAATCATTGTTGCTAATTAGTAATGCTATTATCTGATTGATATGCAGTAGTTTTTGTACCTATTATGCCTATTACTGGAATACTGGCAATCTTATCTCTTCATTTAATTCATACTTCCATTTGTTTTTTTTTTTAATGCTAAAATTATTTTTCTCTCTATCCATCTGTTGCCATTTCACTCCTTAACTGCGAAACAAGCTTTGATGAAAATTGGCTCATGGGAGTCTGTATCCCAGCAGTACCTTGGGATCTTATTTCACCTACCTGGTGAAGCAGCCGTCAAAAGCAAATTCTCATTCTAAACACTCATGAATTTTTAGTTTACTGCTAGATAAGGCTTATCAGAATTGTGATAGTCTAATTTGAAAGTCCATCTATTTATTTATTTTTATAAACGTTGTAGTAATTGTGAGTTCAAAACTTTTAAACAATTATCAAAACAGATAACTGTTGTTCTTTCTCCAGACCAGTGGTTTCCAACCTTTCTTAGACCAGGGACCATTTTGGTGTCTTTATTGTTAGCTGGGACCATAAGGTCCTAGATAAACATGGTCACCGAAATGATTATTTATAAGGGTTGAGTATTTAACTCACACAATGCAAAAAATTGGAAAATGGTATGAAAACCTTTAGAATTAAGATAGTGATGGATACTAGTACTAGTAGACTGCCACATTGCAACCGTAGTGAAAAGCCCATCCCTTGTTTTGGGTTTCTTATCCATAGGGTGCGTATGGGGCCCTATTACTAAGGCTCTGCTGTCTGTTCATCAGTCCAAATACCATTTTTTTTGATTAATTACGAAAAATTAGATTTTTGTTTTGGCAACATTCTATACTAAAACATTAGTCAAATGTGTGTTCTAAAACTATTAATGACTAGTGGATGTCACATGGTTTCACCCATGCAGACAATAATATAAATCTTTTCTCTTTATAATATTAGTAGGTGTCTTTTTTAAACTATCAGAACACATTAAAAACCTTAAGAAGACTGGTATTTATCGCGAATTTACCTTTAACTTAATCCCGACGTTTCGACCGGCGGTTTGCACGGCTGGTGCAATCCGGTCTTCTTAAGGTTTATAATATTAGTAGGTACCTATACCTGGATGATTTTTTACTATTTATAAAAAAAAAGTAATTAAAGATTTAAAAATAATAAATGTCTAAAAATACAATCGTAACAACAAAATTTAACTAATGTATCATGATTGTGTTGACACCACACAATATGTTTGTTAATTTATGCAGAATTAGTAATAAGATAAACAATAAATAAATTATGCTTTTGATTTTCAAACAGCTTGGCTTGCATACCTTGAAGGCCAGCAAAAAAAAGTATTTATCATTTGATCGTCAAGATCATTTCAGACTTACATTCATTGTTAATTAATATTGCGCACTCAAATCTTATAATGAGGTAAAATAAAAAATCTTCCCAACTAACAATTAAATTTTCAAATTCTTTTTCTGGCAGAAAGCTACATTATTTGTGAGTGCCATAAATTATATTATATCACTAGCTGACCCACGCAACTTCGTCTGCGTCACACAAGAGAGAAAAACGAAAGGAAAAAAAAGAACCCCCGTTTTTGCAACATTTTTCATTCTTGCTCCGCTCCTGATGGTCTTAGCGTGAAATTATACCCTAAAGCCTTCCTGGATAAATGGACTATCTAACACAAAAATATTTGTTCAATTTGAACCAGTAGTTCCTGAGATTAGCGCGTTCAACCAAACAAACAAACTCTGCTGCTTTATAATATTAAGTATAGAAAGTACAGATTAATATTAGCTGAGCAATCGTAATTTTTGCGGACGAAGTCGCGAGCGAAGTGCTAGTGAAAAATAAAACTAAAACACAGTGAACACAACATAGAATGATATTGAGAAGATGAAATTGTTATAAACTGAAAATATTGTGTATGTAATGTGACTGTATGTATTTGTGTGGTTTCAATATGAGTCTGTGATACTCGAATTAAAATGTTTCTTTTTTTATTGTGAAAATCAGCTAAAGGGGTACAAAAAAAGAGTAACGGGAAATAATCATAGAGTAGCAAAGGAATGATTATTATTGGGAAAGACTAAAGAAAGCGGTTTTTTTGTTTTCGAAAAGAGCCATAAGTACTTTTGTTTCAAACTTATTTTTCTTCAAAAATAACACCTGAGTTATGTTATCCAGCAATAAATTAAACTGATGAGGATTAACTTGTAAGACATACCAAGCATGACAACCATGGAGTTTAGGTGTCAAAATTGTGAGACATAAATTATGTAGAAATTATTTATTTATAAAGAAATCAGTCTCAGCATAATGCAGTGCAGTATTCTGCAAACAGCTTGTGCTGTTATGCATCCTAACAGCTGTTTACTAGAATGTTGTTTAGACGTCGTTTTTCGGGGCTGTCAGCATTCGCAAGGTCAGATGACGTGAGTCAGTTTAAGACACGACATGCTAGCCAAGTGTTTGCAATCTATGTCGTAATGTTAAGGAAATGAAGACTAACGGACATCGAAATATATGTGGGTTACTCCTTGACTAAACCAAACCAATCTCGTGGTCAGATTTCTACGGCGCATTTTATCTCGATATCTAGTTCGCAAAAATCACGGTTATCAGTCTTTAATTTTCGCTAAGAGTGGTTGGTTTTCTCTTTACAATCATTTTACAAAGATACGTTTCGGTCCCCGAAAGCCTCTAGCGATTTATCGGGCAGTGTTTGCTAATTCCCAAAGGTACGCCCTACATAACCTAGAAGGAGTCATCCAGTGCGCATGCTCCAACCACGTCAGATATCGCATACCTATCTTGTGTTTGAGAAGGTGTATTGTGGTAGGTTAAGGCAACTTAGTAAACGATGCCAAATGCTAGTTATTGCACACATTCTTAAAAAAATACAAGGGCTTGCTGTTCTATACTCTCGATTTTTAGTTTTCCAAATAGAGCAACATCATTTATGCTTTTTTGGATCACCATCAAAATCTGCCCAAAGTTTCAAAGGCTACAATCATTTCGCCAGCTGCGCTTGTACGTAAATCTCAGAAGGCTCACATTGTCAAAAGCCTCACTCAGATCCACAAGTCAATGTAAGGTTGCTTTGTTGCATACACAAATCTGAAGTCTTTCGTTTGCCATGGATACAGAAAACGCCCTTACATTTACCGTTTGTGAACGTAACTTCGACGTTGTGAGCCTTCTGAACTTTACACCAGAACAGCAGAATTTAGTCTTGAGTCTTGCAATATACATCTTATTAATACGACGTATATTTGGAATTCTCAATTTATTATAGACTAGCGGACGTCACGCGGTTTCACACGCGTAATTCCCGTTCCCGTGGGAGTACGGGGATAAAATATATCCTATGTTACTCGTGGATAATGTAGCTTTCGAATGGTGGAAGAATTTTTAAAAACGGTCCAGTAGTTTTTAAGCCTATTCATTACAACCAAACAAACAAACAAACAAAGTTTTCCTTTTTATAATATTAGTGTAGATATAGGTACAACCAAACAAACAAAGTTTTCCTCTTTATAATATTAGTGTAGAAAAGAAGAATCTTATCATAAATGCTCAAAGATTTTGGCTCTATTTGAATAAGAGCACGTCTGGACTTTTAAAGAGAGTGACCATTGCGTTTGCTTCGGTATTTCTTCTCAGAATAATAAAGCATAGGAAACACCAACCTTATCTAAAGGAAATATTTTAGAAGTACTACAACCGAAAGTCGAACTACGTTTTAAAGTGTTTGGAAATACCAATTTACAGAATAAAATTATTTTTATTATTTCTTTTATGAAGTATGTTTGGGTGCCCCAAACCCTCTCTTATTGATGCAATCTCCTTACATTACCCATTATTAAGAAGACACCCAACATTACCAGTATTCAGTGCTTAATGCTCACGCTCCAATCACGTCAGTAGTCAGATATCGCCTATCTATGTTTAATAAATTTTACTGTGCTAGGTCAAGGCAGCCTAGTATAATGCAAGATCAAGACTCAATAAATTTTCAGTCTTTAAAAATACTAGAGAATTGTCATCTCCGTACTCGTTTTCGTGGCCAAGAGTATGCTGTTCGATACTCTTGTTTTTAGTTTTACAAATATTGCAGCATCATCGACGACGAGATGAATGGCACCATCCAAATATTTCCAAACAAGACCCTCCACAATATTTGGTGACATTCTGAGTGCCGTAACTACCAAAGTTTGACATGCTAACTGTTTCAAAGAAAGTTTAAGTGTTTTCGCACCCGAGTTGCCATCGCGTGGTGTATCCGCGCGCCTCTCACAAGGAATACCAAGGCAGGGGTCAACTCACTCCTCCCCTTAACCTGAGACAAGGTTTGTTACAAGCAAACCGTCACTGCTCGGGTGATTATGGAGAATATAAAGGTGTCCCCGCACCGCAGTCAGAAGTAACGATGCACGATGAAAGACACCGTGGCTTTAGGCAGTAGTAGTCCAATTGAACCTACCGCCCAACGCACTACAGAGGATATCCAAAAGGAATTCCGCTCGTAAAAAAGGGGTTTTCTGCTCTTCCTTACAATGCATGTATTCAAAAGACAAATTCATTCAAATTTTCTCAAATTTACATTTATGTGTGGACCTGAAAAAAGCCTTTGACACTGAGCCTTCGGATCTTTACTTACACAAGCACAGCTGGGCGAACACTTCCTCCTAATTAATTCCATAAAATAGTTTAACAGTTCTGATTATTTCTTACAATACCAGATTAAAATATGATGAAGGGAAGGGGAGTTACAAAATACATGAGTTATCTCAGTCATTATCAATTTATCTAAAACATATCCATTCATCTATCCTTTTACTATCATAAAATATTCCAAAGATTTGGCTTTGAAACCAAACCAATCCATATTGCCCAATAAGATAGGAAGAGCTCTCTAGTTAGACCATCATTCATCTGGCAAAGTGTAAGCCGACATCGATTGATTCTCAGATTTACTCCTAAAGCAACTGTTAAGAATACCTGCAGAGGCAGTAGATTGTATAATACTTCGTTGACAAAAATGGTGTTAGAAAGTTCAGGTCATTTAATTTCCGGGTACAATTCGTCACTGTGTCGCGTATGGATGCGACAAATCCAAAACGATATTGGTTGTAGTGGCAGAGGTCAGCGGTGCGCGGTTTGTTTGGGGGCCGCCCGCCGGGTGCAGTGGGCGCACAACCCGGATCTCGCGGTGCCCCGCTTCCCCTTCACTCAGCGGGCTCGTGCGTGGAGGTGTGCATGCGCTTGCGCCACATGATACGCTAGTCAATAGTCTTGCCGCGAAGCACGCCGCGCTCGCACACGCGCGTGATGCCATGCGACGCGCTCACGCATTAATACAATATTATGTACGCGATCGAGAACTCCCAGGTGAGCGCGACTCTCATATCCTCCGTTAGGACACCTGTTGCACCCGCCTAGCGCATCAGGCTTGTCCTGCGTTTAAGGATCTTGTTTCCTCGCGAGTTTCACAGTGAGCCGCGACTTTGCGTACATTACATTGTAATGATGTTCATTCACGATCGGCCGATATAGCGATCCCGGAAGTAGAGCCGGTTCGTTAACGTCATTTAGGTATGCTAATTATTGTATACAGTGCTCAAACATAGACGAAATGCCTAGGATTACTTTTTGCGATGATTTGTTGTGCTTGTGGGTGAGTGAGAATTATTGAGTTTTTTGTGGATTGTACGTCAGTGCTTGTTGCGAGAAAATGAAAATGTTTTTTGTTGATAATGCACATCAGCATTTGGATCTATTGCAGTGAACATAATTAGTGCGGGTAGCATGCCATCATATCGATTGTATGGATGTGATAGTGGTCGTCCGTCATCAGACGCTTTGCAGCATCACGTTGCAATGTTGTTGTTTTTGTAGCAGTTTGTGAAAGCAATGTTTAATTAATGTCCATGTCTTCATCTGTCGTCGTCTGTACGAAGTGTCGCAGGTCCGGCACTGCTCGGATATCATGGCAAACTTTCACTTCGCCTCCGAGTGCACTGGTGATTTATATTCTTTCGTTATCTAAGAAATCTGATCACGGATTTGAATTGTATAAGTGTGAGGACGTTTCTGAGAATTTTGGCTGTGCTTGACCTAACTCCATTGAAGTTTTTTGCTGCTGTTTTTGTTCTAATCGGATGTATTAAGTGTTTGTCTGTTGAATGTCAGTTATCGACACTGGCTATAGCATCGACACTTTCAGGATATCTTTGATCTGTTTTCCTTTCTGTTAGCTTTCCATAGATATCTACTACACGCGAAGGTTACGTTAAACACTCACGGATGTTTCGCAAGTAAACAAACTGAATACAAAAGACGTCACTTTCATTTTATTTTAATACAATGTTAGAGATTTTTCTTGAGAATTAAAAAACCGAGACACGTGGGAAATAGGGAAACACTAAGATAGTTTATAATCTTATTAAATATACGGTCAGCTTAAATTGATGAAAATGAATGCGAATGAAAAGGCTCCAAAGACTATAAAAATATTTAATTATTTTCCAAAGTTCATCTAAGGTTTCTTGCCAAAGTCAAATGATTTGGTTGATAAAAAAAGTGGCGTGGCACAGGCAACCTTCTAATGTTACTTGAAACGTATTAGTATCCGGTATGATTATGCTCTGATGTAATGAATGACAATAGGTAGGCAGACTAAGCGAGCGAGTGAAACGGTACGAGGCCCATTTGCGGTTTCTGATGATAAAGTGCCCGAATTCGTGTAAAGACGAACTCCGTCGACATCCAACGAATTTATTGATGTGACGTATCATAATGCTAATTTGTGGTCAGATTGCTTTTAAACCAGAAGGCTTATTAAAATATCCTGTGAAATATTGATCAATGTGTGTTTTACGTTATGTTTCTAATTTATGAATTGCTTATCATTTTTATCAAATTAATATAGCTATGTTTATTTGCCTTTTGACATATTATCGGGTCCTCAATTCAGATCATTATTAGCATCCTCTTTCTCAAGGAAGTTATTATTAACTAGACTACGGATTTTACGTGCGGATTTTTTATCAATACTTGATGAAATGAAGAATGTCGGTAGCTTGCGGCCTATTTGTCAAATCTACTGCAGCAACCGCATCACTCTCCTTCTAAGCGTATTTATTCTATGTGTAGACAACCTGACTACATTTTATTTAGATTAGTGGAGGGAATGTAGTTATGGTCGGAATTTTGAAGCTTGAAAATTATAGCAAGAACTTTGCTTGCTCCACCACTACTTGAAATTCCGAATGCTCGTAATCGCGGAGGAGGTTTTCATTAAAATTAATATAAGATTCATCAACAACCTTCGCCAAACCGTTGCTGGCAAATTACTATCTCTAAAAAGCTGTCTCTACTATAATTTACCGACGGCAAAGTGCCTACCTTGTAGTCTTTTGGAATACCCAGTTCTTAAATTGAAATTCGAAATCGTCGCATTTAATTAATTCGTAGTTAGTCGGTCTTTACATCTGATAAGATCTTCTGACGTCATATTCCGTTTTCAACTAATCTTGTCATTATTGTTGTGAGGACAAGTCACAACATCAAACTACGTCACGAATTAATTGCAAGCTCGTGAATGTCAATTAAGAACCTTATAAAAACTACTGGCTACTTATGACAGTTTGTTTTATAGACAACAGGTCTATGAATTCAATTATTTATCAGAAAAGTAATGATTAAGACTTAATCAATTGACTTTTGTACCTCACGTACGTATGATTGTGGACCCAACGCTTCTCTCTCAGAAGAGAGAGAGACAATACTGTTGTTATGGCAACCGAATGTTTGAGTCGAGTGCAGTTTGTGTGGTACGCGTGTGTGTGTATATGTTGTATAAAGTATGTCGCGTGCCCGCATCCTGTTCGTCGCTGACGCCACATCGCACGAGGTGGCGTGCGCCGACGTCGCCCGAATGCTCCCACCCTATTGGCCGCTGTTATCTCTTCAACAAACCACCGATAGAATTTCTCCTCTACAAACGGAACTTATTGTACTCACTCACCCAGACTTTACTTATCGGCGTATAGATATGTCTACATGTAAATTAACATAGCGCTTATAGGATAGGAATGAGCCACCATTTCTTAGGAATACAAATCAGTAGGTTAGTCGTCGTCAGGGAATTGTTTCGGAAATCCAAATCAGACTTCGTAGTTCAATAAAATTTCTTCATACCACTTCGTATACTGGCTATCTAATTACGGTTTTCTGTTAATCAGTGCAGTGGCATACAGATACAGGTCTATTAGTGATACCGAAAGCTAATCAGTAAACAAGATAGTTGCCGTTTAAATATTGTAAACATATTTTAATAGCATCTAAATTTCTAATCTTGCGCAGTACGATAACCTTTGCAAATTTACGATATAAAGACCTTCCTACGTAATTAGTAGTTCCTTGAATTGCGTCTAAACGAGATAAATGGTCTTGTACTGACGTCAATACTATCAATGGAATCATTCTTGGGACGTCAATGTATGAAGAGTTAAGTTCGCGAGCAAAGTTCGAATGCAACGTTACAAGGTCCGAAAAACAAATAAGTAATCATAACAAGTCGATATAGACAGGTAAGGAGCGAAAACAAATGGATTGTAAACGAGGCCACAAGCAGATAGACAAGTGACGTAACAAACCAAAAGTAAGCCTGTGAGAAAATGTACCTAACAGCTATGCGAATGCTAATTGAAAAAAATCGCAATCACGAGTAAACTGATTACGTCATGACTTTAGTTGGGGTCTATTACTTCACACTCAATCTGGACCTGTCTTGAATCAAGAATTCAAGAAATTAGCATACCTAGCAAAATTTTCTTCCAAGCTTGTAGTATAGTATTTAAGCAGTTGTGTATGTTAGCAGCTGGTGAACCAAAAGCGGACATTTTTACAACATTTACAGTGATCTAATGCAATGAGACCTTCTAAATCAATTATCTTAGATATCTACAAATCTAAAAGAACACTAATGAATTGAATGATTCGGTTAATTTACACGACCTCCATGGCTGAAGTGGGTCGCGATTCGCGATGATTGTTTTTTTCTTTTAACGCAGTTGTTATTTATTTATTATGTTATGGATTCGCTGGTGTTTTGTTAGAAGTCTAGCGTGTTTCCTTCCAGATTCTAAAAGTTGAATCTGAAAAAACGTAAACAACCTAGTTCGTCCAACGTAAACGAGCGTGGCGAACGCGCCGCTCGGCGGGATAATCCGATGGGTTTTTTTGTTGTCTAAAATTGCTGCTACTGTTACGTGGAAATTAATTAGACTTTGCTGCCTATGAGATCATAAAAACTTTGGATTTCCGAGATCTTGTCGATCCTTAAAAGTCCTTTCAAGCTCTTTTTGGGTTAAGTCCGCGTATTTATGCATACCGAGTCCAAGATAGCATAATGCGTGAAAAGATTGGAGTAGATAACGCTTTATTAATAACTTGTTTGTGAAATGAGATACACAATAATCATTATGACCCCAAACACGTACCATCGTACGATCCATTGACGTAACACGCACTATCGTAGGAAGCATTTAGGACATTTATTATATCACAGACATAATGAACTTATTCATTGACGAAGGACGGTGCATTGATAAAACTGGCAACCTGATTCTTTTTTCCGTCCAATTTGATTGGAATGACCTGAAATACCCTGCGAATCCGAAAATTTTCAAAACTGATTTTTTTTAGTTCGAAATCAACAAATAATTGCAGAAGACCGTTAAGTGTTGTGTTCCGATACAAAAAGAACCGATGCTGCAGATCATACAATTAAAGCTAAGTGCTTATTAAAAAATAGCCAAGCCAAATAAATGAATGAAGATACACCAAAAATTTTCCAAAACATTCGCCTCATCATAATCAACATAGTTCAATATCGTTCTCTAACCGCCAACTGTAACTTGGCTCGATTTTTTTAGAAAGTCGCATCCGGCTTCGCGCTGTAGGCGGGGCGCTTCCGTACTGTGCCCAGCCCGGATGTAGGCTCCCGAGACCTACTAAACTTTATCGTCTTGGTCTTACACGACTTACGTTTACCACCGATTTTCTAACAGGAACTTGCCAGTTGCCGTGCACTACAAAATTCTGCGGCGCGTTTCCATTATTAGTTTTTGTTTTGAATCTTTTCGTGGTGTCGTGAATGTCGTGATGTGATAGATGTTTCAGTATTACGTTCTGGAAATTTAGCTTGTTTTTGCTTATAATTATCTATATCTACCTCAATGTTTACAATCCTTGATTGTTTTTTTATCACTCTCATTTTTGGAAATATATATCCAGCGTCAGCAAGGCTGGTTTTTTTTGGCGATTAATTATAAGTTATCGTTTTTAGTAAAAGTAATGATCACAGATAATAATAAAGCAATTACCTTAATATCCTGTTTGTTATTTTATACGCCTACATCAAACCAAAATCTAGATTTGTATTTTAGTTTCTCAGCCAACTAGGTCTCGAGGCGGATCTTGCGGGTATGACTAACCGCTATTTTGTACACTATTAAGTAAATTTTCTAACTGTAAGCGTGTCCAGTGCGCGGTAGTAGATGACGGTGGGTTATTTTTGAGTTTTTAATTCAGAAATATTTTTGTCAATCCAAGAATAATGTATTCCAACCGGTACGGTCGTCCGTTGCGCACACGCTAAAGGTCAATGATCATCTGTAGATCCGCTTCGGCGCCCTCGTGACCCTGTGCTGAGCCGGTGTCGGTCGCCGTAATATCAAATTTGCTTATTGATCGATAATCATCACTCACACGCACACTTTACATTTTTGGATTTTCTTAGACATCGTTGTCACGCAGGCTTATTGAAATTGCAAATCTTATATCGTCTCACTAGAGCGATTTTTATTTTTAGGATGCTTTAATGGAAAGATCATACAAAGCTGCGGGGATTAACGGATTAGATCCGTGTAAAGCTAACTGCTCACCTTGCAACGCTAATCTTAGAAAATTCTAACTGCATTCTCGTCACATCCGGTATTAATGCAAGTCATAGTCATATCATATGTGAAAGGGATTATTACAATCGTTTGGTACTTATTATCTATGTTTAAAGTTTTCATGCTGACAGTTTAGAATCTAAATGCAAATATGATGTAGGAATTGAACTTTAGTATATCTAATCAAGAGACTGTAATTAAAACCACAATATTACCATTAAATTATAAAGCCAAAAATTACAATCGAATTTAAATGTATAATTTGACGGTACAATTCATTGAAAAAACGAACAACCTGCTTACATAATTAGGCATAGACTGTTCATCATTCCTCAATTTTTGTTGAGCAAAAAAGGTTAGTATCAATGTTAAAATAGTCGTTATTGTTTCAGAAATATGTGGAGTCATCAGTGGGATGGGCTGGCGAGAAAGGCGAAGATTCCAGCTATGACTCGGAGTGTGAGGACGAGAGTGCGCATCGCGCGGCCTCGAGGACTCCTTCCGACACTCTTGCCGCGGAGTTCGCTGAATATGTTACTCTTACACCACCACAACCCAATCAGGTAAGATCCCATCTGAGCATAGCATAAGCCTTGTAATGTTTCCATTGCATATGTAGACCCACGGTAACAGGTCGCCCCTCTTTGAGTGCGGGCTGGTGGATGAGACACGTCCTCGACTTATTGGTTTTAGGACACCCCGTTTCCTCACGAGGTTTTCCTTCACTGTTCTACTGAGCAATTCATTTATATGCACCGCATGCCTGGGCAGTTGGACTGGGTATTTGAACATACAAAGTGTCTAACAGCTAACAACTGTTTCCTGTGTATCTCCCTTTGCGGATCTACTCGAGGCACAATGGCCTTATTGTATCTGTATGATTGCGATGTAGAGGTTAAAAGGACATTTGCAAGAAGTCTATAGTCAGGTCAGGGAGATTCATCAACAGAGACGATTTTTCAGTCTCCGTGTTAGTCAAAAATTAAATGGAGTTCCTGATTTTCAATCGGCTATCATCTTTTTTTTTGAGCGGAAGTAAAGTGTTATACTTCCCGAAGTTTTCTGCATTACTCCATAGTCCATCATGGTGTGTTTAAATAAAACTGGTTACTGTAACTTATCCCAATTTCTGCTGTTTATTCTAGGCGAAGATTGAGTTTGCCCTGAAGTTGGGTTACTCGGAGCGGTTGGCGCGGACGGCTATTCAGCGGTTGGGTCCTGACCCTCCGTGCAACGAGTTGTTGGCTGAGCTGATCAAGTTGGCAGCTAAGCAACCGCCGCGAGCGTTGTCTCCAACTCCCCCGGCCGAACCTGACCCGCCGCCCGACCGCGCCCCGCTTAGACACATCGTTATAGATGGCAGCAATGTCGCTATGAGGTATGTAACTGATAATCCTAGCTTTAGCCGTCTTTGACCAGACGTAGGTATAAGATTTCTGAAGTGGAATCTTTACCTTTTTTTGTTTTGTAAAGGTTTCAGATTTATCAACTTTTTGCAGCAATTCGTCAGGAGACTGGCCAATTTATCAATACTATCAGCAACTTGGCACCGTCAGTGTAATTTTAATCTTACTTTCTCAAAAGAGCTTAGAAAAATGCTGGGATCTTTAAGTTTTATTTCAGCAATCAAATAAATATTTTGTTTATTATCATAATCATAATAAGTCGAAGATAAACAATTCAGTTCGACATCGTACGAGTTCCCAGATATCAATCACTCCGAGAGTTCCGGTTGATAACTCGTATTGTCACAATCTTATCTAAACGATACTGTGTTGTTATTACCTAGTATAATTCTAACCTAATTATATAAGTTCAAGTCGTGGCGCACTACCTAATGTTCTCTCTTTTGTCCCCAGCCATGGCAACAAGGAGGTATTCTCGTGCCGCGGCATCGAGATCTGCGTGGACTGGTTCCGCGCCCGCGGACACCGCGAGATCACCGCCTTCGTGCCCAAGTGGCGCAAGGAGGCGTCGCGCCCGCACAACCCTATCGCCGACCGCGACGTACTGGAGCGGCTGGAGCGCGACCGTGTGCTCGTGTACACGCCCAGCCGACTGCTGGGCGGCAAGCGGCTCGTGTGCTACGACGACCGGTACATCCTGCGCCTAGCCGCCGAGACCGACGGCATCGTCGTGTCCAACGACAACTACCGCGACCTCGCCGTCGAGAACCCCGACTTCCGAAAAGTAGTCGAGGAGCGACTGCTCATGTTCTCGTTCGTGAACGACCGGTTCATGCCACCCGACGACCCTCTCGGTCGCTCCGGTCCCACGCTGGACGCGTTCCTGCGCGCGCCGCCATACCGCGCGGAGCCGCCGCCCGCATGCCCGTACGGCCGCAAGTGCACGTACGGCAACAAGTGCAAGTTCAACCACCCCGAGCGCGCCGGCCGCCCGCACAAGTCCGTCGCGGAGAAGCTGTCGGAGCGCGCCGCCGCCACCACGCTGCGTCGCACGCACCTGTACACCGTGAGCCTACCGCCCGGCGGCCGCCCCGCCGACATCAAGCGCCAGCTGGCGCGCGCGCAGTCCGCGCAGCCGCGTCTGGCAGACACCACGCTCGCCACGCACTTCGCGGTCGCACAGGTGGCCGGCCCGTCGCACCCGCCGCCGCAGTCCCTGATGGGCGCCTGTGCGCCGCCGCCCGTGAACACTCACCGCAAGCTAGCGCGCCAGCTGACGCTGAACCCGGCGTGCGACCCGCGCCTGCAGCCGCACGCGCACACGCTGGCGGCACGTGTAGCGAGCGCGCCGGGCGCGGGCGCAGCAGGCGCGGCGGGTGCGGCCGCCATGCTGGCGCCGCTGATGTCGCCGTGCGCGTCCGACGGCGCGCTGCAGCACTGGGACGCGCGGCGCCGCATGCACTACCACCTGGCCGGCATCTTCCCCGAGTCGCAGGTGGCGGAAGCCATGGCGGCGTACCCGGAGGAGACGGACGCGCAGAAGATGTGCGCCATCATCCTGGCGCGCTACCGGCCCAGCGAGGCCCGCGTGCCGCACTGAGGGGCCGGAGCGCGAGTCCGCGTCTCACTGCCGGCTTTTGATAAAAAAAAACCGGACCAGTAGATCTCCGCTAACTCTGATGATGGTTGATAGATTCGGAACAGATTCCAGCTAGGCGATGGTTGGTTGAAGAAATGTATACGGAACACCGTGTAGTAGGCCCGCGCGCGCTGGACAAGTAAGCGCGACGCTCGCACGTATCACTGATAAATAGGCATTTATATTTTGTACATATTCTACGATTTCTGTCATATGCTTCTGAGAAGCGTATGCTGATATTTAATAAATATTAAATAGTTTCTAGAATGTACAAAAACATTTTCATATGTACAGTTAATTATGACTTGTTGCTTGACTAGTATGGCAATGTTTGCTTTCTTGTTTTCATTCCTGTATTTTCCAGTGAATAATTTCACAATTTTACTTTTTGTGTGAATGTAAAATTATTACATGTAGTGACATGATTTTAAGACAATTAATTATTGATATAAATAGCTAAATATGTGATCATATAAATCATTATTGGTACCATGTACCAATTATTATTTTTATACTAATATAGTAAAGTTAAAATGTTATGCTATTGAGCATTATTGTTTACAAAAATAAACTTGTTAAAGTTGATTTTATATTTAATTAAAAACGTATTTTACCATGATTTGTTTTTTGTATGAATGTTGTAGATTATTATTGCACCATGGTTATGGCTACATTCATTTATTGACTATTTGAGGGTACATCAAAAAACTTTTCATGTTATTATTTTTTTTTGTTTACTAAGTATGTTTAGATGTAAGCAATGGCCAGCTATAATTGACTAATTTAGTCATTATTGTAGGTGTAACATTGAACCAATCTGTTGTTTGATTTTTTATTAAATTGAACTGTTAAAAAACTTAAATGCAATGCATAAATTGAAAATGTAAGATACATATATCTACTCTTGTGCGATACTTCATACAATGATAGCTGTTATATTTGGATATATTCATTTTATGAAGTATGGCATGATATTATTAGTATAATTAGTTAATCGAGTTTTACCTGTAAAATCTTTTAACTGCCATGCTTGATAATGGCAAAGTTTTACATAAGAAACTCAATTTACATTAAATTATAATATATTGATGAATTTCCTGTAATTAAATAACTGGCAGTGAAAAGGTTCAAAGGTAAAATTTGTATAGTAAGTAATATGAAATGTAATGGGATAGCTTCAGTTAGACGTCCTAAACATTTACGATTACTGTTCACATTCTTTGTGGAATGTTTAACATAACATTATGTCTATTGTGACATTATAGTAGTATAATATTTGTGAAATAAAGAATTTTTCTCATTAGTAAACCTGTTTATTTCTTTTTAATCCTGTCCGGATTGTTGGAAAACTTCTTCACTAATATTCTCATGAAAGCTTTGCTGTTCTTAAGGTCAGGCTTGTCAGAAAATTCTATGAAGTCTTGACCTATGAATGTTCTTGTTGGTTTTATGAGTATTTCTGGAACAGTTGGCACAAACACTCTACTTTTCTTATTAGTTCTATATAAGAATTCAAATGTGGGTACATCACTAAGATCTCCTGGTTCTTTTGTGTCCATGTTTTCGTCTACATCCATTTTTTCTACTACACTTTCATTTGCTTTTTTCTGTTGATTTTTTTGTTCTGGTCTAGGATGATTCTTAGCTAAATCAACTATTTCCTTCTTAATATCTAATAGGCTGTTACATTTTATTCCTAAACAACTAGTTGCAACGCCAAAATTGACTGCAGATACTTTTCTTAGTTCACTCAAACACAGTACATGTACACCCTTAGCTTTGCTCATTTCTATGATAGGTTGAACAATCAGTCTTGGGTTAACTTTAGCTTCAATGATGATTGCAGAACATTCTCCTTTTTGTATTGCTTCACTACATTCTTTTATACCAAGTAGAAGCCCATCCACTTTTCTGGAAATAAAATGTTCAAACATTTGATTAATAAGGATATCAAAAGTATGGATAATGGTCATACATGCAAACACATATGATAAGAAGTATGAACATGGATGAACCAATAAAGTTCGTGAGGATCATAATAAGTGTTCTGTACTTTTTGCCTATATTCATGGAAAAAGGTGATTTTATCAAAAGTATTAGTTTTTTTTTAAAGCTAAGATTAATAAATTTTAGTAAAAATGTTGTTTTACTTTAACTTCGGTGGTTTTGGACGTTCTTCTTTGGGGATATCTTTCAGATCTTTCCAATGTGGTTTCTTGAACACAGGAATAATGATTTTGTGTTTGTTCAATGCTGATTCTAACCTCTTTGCCTCGTCTTCTGTAATCTCTGGCCTGTAATATATTCTCCATTTTATTTATAACAGCGATAAGGTGTAGTAAACTGAAGGTAATAATGATTTGATGGCCTATGCTTACCAAAACACCGGATCAGGTCGACATAAGACGTTCTTTATAGTTCGCTTTAGTTTACCTTTACTGATAGTATTTTTTTTCTTCTGTAGAGTAGCGGCTGCTTTAGCGTCACCCATTTTTATTTTTATTTAGATAATGTAAAAAACGTACCACAATATTTATTTCGTCAACAAAAATCCTAGCCTAAAATTGTGAACGTCAATGTGAATTTGACTTACCCTGCGTTCCGAATTGCGATAAAAGTGATAATATCGCGAATCCGACCAACGCGCAATGTCACAATTATTACTCAGCAGCCTCATATTTTGTGACTACTAAATTCGGTCGGATTCGCGATATTTTCACTTTTTTTGCAATTCGGAACATAGGGATAGGTTGATAGGTCATAGGTGTTGTCACTTGTCAGTGTCAAAGGCTGCGTTCCGTATTAGAAAATAATCACTCACAGCGCACACATCAATATTTTGCGTTCCGATTTAGATTTCACGATTCCGACAACTAGGAGCTGTCATCAGGTGACAACGCTCAATAATAATGGTCGGCGTAATCGCAAGATGGCGCATGTTATGACGTCATCTATGACGATTCAAGGGACATCAATTTCGAGCTCACAGTAATTCGGAACGGTTTTTGGACGTTCGAATTGATTACAGCATAGTTCGGAACGCGGCCTAAGTAAAATTTAAGAGTTCACAAACCATAGTTCACCCACCTTGACTGTTCAGAAATTCAGATAATCAATCCCAACTAATTTGGGGTCGGCGCAGCATGTCTGCTTCTTCTTTCTCTATTGGTCGTCATCTCATGGGAGACTCGCCCTTTCTATCCAGTTCATCCACCTTGACTGTTCAGAAATTCAGATAATCAACTCAAATCATTACACAAGTAGGACTTTCGAAAATGTCATAATGCCCTTATCCCAATGTACCTATTTGGGCTTGGCGCGCTGCCTGTCTGCTTCTTCCATACCTACTTCTCTGTTGGTCGTCATTATCATGGGACACTCCCTTTCTATCCATATCATCACTACATATTGTAAAACAGTTTCCCGCTGCGTCTGTCTGTCTCTATGTATGCTTAGATCTTTAAAATACGCAACGGACTTTGACGCGGCGAAGGCACGGGCATCGGCTAGTTATAATTATGTTAGCAACTTAGCTAGCTTCGCCTGACGAATAGGTGGATATTCTGAAGTACCTAATTAGTAGTCTCGGTGAAATTTTCTGACCTATAATATAGTTCCTTTCCAATTATGCCTTGTATCATTGTATAGATCAGACTGTGAGCCACAAAAGTGAGGAATGAAAGGCATTTGCATTTCGCACTTATAAAGAGTTTACAGTACACTCGACCTGCAGTAGGTGAAAAGTGAGCTTTCACCTGAATAAGAACGTTATTATGCGTCACGGAGACCACACTGTAATGCTTCCAGCGTTAATATAGGTACGTAACAAGTTCAGTATTACACAGCTTTAAGCAGTTTAAAGGATTTTTGTGGACTTTAACTAAGCTATATTCTGAATTGAACACCACAAGTGTACCCCTTACATTTTAAGAAAGAACACGTGAGCTACTTTAATGTAATCAGTTATTCTGTGGCTTCAAATAACAAGGATATAATGCCATTTGCTGCACAAAGTGGAATTTGTGTAATGTTAATCAGCTTGTTACACGCAATCGTATAATAGCTCTTATAAAGCCCACATGATCACTATGGGTGAACATTATATGATGCTAAGTTAAAGCAAACTGCTCTATATTAGCTCACATATTACCCATAATCTCCGCGAGATCTGAATACTTGTACTATCGTTGACAATTAATCTATTAGTGCCGTTAAATAAGACCTCGAAGACTTCTTACATGCATCTGTAGCTGACTTGTGTAACACAAGAACCACACGTAACAGCCGTTACTGATTCGTGTACCACGAGTGGACACTTAAACAGCTCATGCCGTTTGATTGTGGTTAATACGGTACACATTGCTTGTCTGCCATTTTTTAGATTCTAACCTATGTGTACAATATAATAACAATTTGTTTTTGTTTAGTCAACGAAAATAACAACAGAATTTGAATAGAAAATGTAATGATTTTATACGTAAACAGCTTATTGTCAAATTACAAAGGAAAAATAAAAAAAAACTTAATTTTTACATAATAATATCATGGCATCAACCTATTTTACACTATAATTTTCAAGTACAGTAAACAGTAATATTTTGAGAGCGCGTGAAAATTTTTGTCTATAATTATATAGTTTTTGACGATAAACTCTCTTTCCCATTCGAATTTCATGGACATGGAGAAAACACAAAGTTTTACCGATAAAATATATTTGCCTATATTTCCCGCAAACACTTTACAAAATGGTTCACACAAAACATATCAAAATAATAAGTAGTAGGGTGAAAATTATTCACAATTTTGCCACTTGTGAATTGTCAGCTCCATAAAAGAGTTACTAATATCCTGGAGTGTATTTTGTGCTGAAAAATAGATAATAAGTACTCTATTATTCCGCCCTTGTGGTGTATAAAAGGTAACACACACCCTGATAATCAGTCATTATTCAGCTCTTGGGGCGACTGTTACCTTTAATAATGCTCAAATAACGCTGATATAGTGCAACCAGCTACATTATTCAGCTAACAGCTGATTAATTTGTGCCCAAATCAGAGTTATATCAGCTGAGTAGGCGCCTCTAACGCACTTATTCAGCTGAAGATTCTATTGTGAACAGTGATTCAGCTACTATTCAGCGCTTCTGTGCTACTTGGGTAAGTATTGCTCTTAGAACGGTGAAGGAAAATATGGCAGAGAATCTAGCATGTCCTACTAGAACCAAAGATAATTATGTATCTGGCATCTGTACCAACCGGTACTGGGTGGATTTACTCTTAGAAGATCCGAGGCCTCCGACGGACCCTACAGTGTGAACATTTTAGGCTGACTTTTCTTGGTAGGGTTGTTGACTAAACCC
Organism: Xestia c-nigrum; assembly: GCA_916618015.1. Classification (NCBI taxonomy): domain Eukaryota; kingdom Metazoa; phylum Arthropoda; class Insecta; order Lepidoptera; family Noctuidae; genus Xestia; species Xestia c-nigrum. The sequence goes on along the minus strand of OU745261.1, from coordinate 16,514,950 downwards.
TGGAACACCCACACCGCTCGTTGATATTATGGATTTTTCTTCTTTCTCAGTAGGCTCCATACACATGCGACCTCTTCTTGTAATTTACTAGTCCTTTCAATTATTTTACTCCTGACAGCAGAAACCCAACAGCAACCTTACCATTACGAGGATAAAGTTCACAGTGATTTTGAAAGTGATGACGAGAGACGAGTCGTCAGTGCCAGACTGCCAGCATCGCCAGCAACATTACAAGGGTTTTGAAAGTGATGTCGAATCAAAATTAAAATAACTGAAAATACTTATTGTTAGTGAGTCATCAGGAAAACGTTATCAAAATTACTTAATCATCTTCTGTTGCTGACTCACTTCCTTTGTGATAAAAAACGAATAGATTATAGTATGACTTATTTTGTTTTTTTTTTTATATTCACTCTTTTGTAGTTATTTGCCTACTGAATAGGTTAAAGGAAAAAACACAAATAAATCATGAAGACTCAGCTCTAATTAGAAATTAATAAAAATAACTGAATTGAAATTAATTGAATATCCGAAGTTCTTGTCCATTCTACCTAAAACTTTTACCTAGGTACCTACTTCTTCAACTAGCCCTTCCTGTAAAATAACGAAAAGAAAGACCAGTCAATTGTTTTACAAACTTTTATGGCATTCGGCAAGACAACTGAGGGTTGGAATACAAAAGAATATAAATCTCCGCTTAGAAACTTACTAGGAAGTACGTTGCAAAAAAGGATGCGTTTTTTGTGCGCCCCGGGGCCGTTGGCGAAAACTATTGTTCATTTCGGGTGGGGGAAGTAATAATTGCAGTAAGGGTGCGTTGTAATGAAACTTTTACCTGAGGGGCCCGTGCAATGCGTTGAACGATCTAGTCATATAGCACGGCTCGAGGTATTCGCATCTTTGAGTGAGTGACCGTGATGTCTTCTTCAAGGCAGGGTGATTGCAACTGGTTGCTTGTAGAGTGGAAGAGTGGTGGTCGGGATGTGGTGTACATCAGGTCGGTGGTGAGCCCCTTGAATAAGGAGCTTCGGTCCGGCGATGTGATGATAGTGAACCGGCGCGGAGAGCAGGAAACGGCGACGTTAGTTGCGCGCGCGCGTGAGTAATTGAGTTTTGTATTGTTGCTACCCTTGCGCAGGTAATTCCTAACCGTTTGTACGAAGTAGGTAATAGTGAAATTGGTTGGCTTTTGTTTTTGAAATTATCTTTGCCCTACATAATTGTACGAAGGTACGTATATGTAAATAAGAATATTGTGATTTATTTATTCTAGAATTAATATTCAAGCAGAATTTACTAGAATCGATACCAACAAGAGTAATAGAAGTGAGAACTTCGATCTATTATTGATGGAAGAGTGAGAATAAACTTCGCAAAAATGTAGCGTATCTATTGTTATTCTGAGTCGTATGCGCACAAGTTAATTATCAAGTGAATAGTCGAGAGATGCTTACAGAAATTTAATGCCAACCACGTGTTATTAAATTTTCAAAATTGCATACCAAACTGAACCTTATGTAGACGTAGGTACGTTAAATACAACATTGCGAAAACGAAACCAAATTGCAAATTCGCAATGCAACGTATTCCCAGATCGTTCCACCATGAAAGTATTAGCTTTGATTCCTGAATCGACTAAACGAGACTTTAGTCAGGGGATGTTGCAAAAGTTACCTTTTGTACCTACTTATTTGCCCTATAACGACACAACACTTTGAATTAATATGGTATGTCGCCAACAGTCTATAAATAATTAGGGAAGTAGGTATAATTGGGTGAATGTAATAGAGTAGGTAGGAACTTGTTGGTACCTATTACGTTAAATTCTCTTTAGAGTTTTGTCTCGATTCACCCTTGCGTGTCTAGTAATCACCCACACACACACGCACACACAAGGGGCATCTTGTACCTGAAAACCGCGCGTTCAGCGGCCAGACTAGAAATTCCAACTTAATATTTAAGCATTCCTTTAAGTGTTACTTAGCAATTGATAAAACGATCATAAGTCATAGAGTAAGTAGGTATATCGAATCAAACAGAATAAAGTTAGAGTAAAGATAAGCATTCATTTACGATTTCTTCGCGGCACAGGAGAACGTGATATGCTAGATACGATGGTAAAGAAACCAGAAAGGGAAGAGGAAGCAGGTCCCAGTATGAAGAATGAAGAGGAGGCTGAAGACTTCTCCTCGAGCGCATCATCTTGGGTGCCCAGCGATGACCACGGTGCACAGTCTGGAGATTCTGCTGAGGTAGGTTTTAATGGTGAATGCAGTTGCGCGTTTTATGTAGCTCCTTACTTACAGTAAATACGGCACAGGCTTCAATTACTTCAATAAAACTATTAGCTGTATTGATGAACCTTTTTAATACTCTGGATACCCGTTCTATTTCTGTGTCAGGAAGAGGAATGTTACTCCTGAAATTAAACTGATTGTCACTTTATCAAGTGCCATCGCATTACGGCTAAAGTAGAAATCATCATCATGAAATATGCTCTAAGGGTTCGTTTTGCATTGTGTACTTATTTGTTAATCGTGAACGCTACCTGGTGTTCAACTTTGTGCTCATTTATCCTACATTTTACTATTTCGATTCCGCAGGTAAACGTGACAATTTAAAAATAAATTCTCTAAATTACAGGTAGAGAACAAAAAACTCAAATTAGAAAAATGCAAACGTCAATATACCAATAGAAGGTCTAGCAAAAAGATCATCACACCTTCGCATAGGGCTACTCCAGTGATACCGAAAATGATGCAGCAATCGAACATTAAAACAATGATGAACCGCAAAAGAACTCACAATGATAGTCTAGATTTGTCCAGAAACATTTCTATCAACAAATCTTTACCAGATTCAACTAGAAGGAATACTCTTCAAAATGGTACAGGCAATCAATATGTGAAAATCGATGTGCGTGAAATTATGAAAATAAAGAACACTTTTAAGGTTTTATTCAAAATGCTGGATGAGTTAAAGCGGGCAGGATCTTCGGGACTCAAGCAAAGCTCAAGGGGCAATGTCCTTTACCCGCTCAAAGTTGAAGATATGAACCAAACTCCTTACAATCACACTGTTGAAGAAGTTAAGGAAGATGAAGAAGAAAACAGTGAGAATGAGGAATTCAATCGTTCAGATGATAATGTACTCATAACCAATAAGTACAACAATGTGGCTGTAAAGACCCAGCATAAACGAGCGGAGAAAGATGAATGGGTATGTACCTTCTTGTGTTTGTGTGTTTTAACAACAACCCAAGGGATTTATGTAAAGAACCGTTAGGTTGTAACAAAGGGTACAAAAAGTTGAATGACAACTGGCAACCAAGTTTTGAAGCAACGAATATTATTTTATAGGAGTATGGTTGTTTTAGATTTTTATTTACTTTCAGAACAACCGTATAATGTTATTGTAGGTACTTACTTGTTGAAACAGGGTTAGGCATGCTGCATAAAATACATATTTTTTATTACCTTTAAAGCATTTTGTAAAATCGTGGTAGAAATAAAGATGATGATGCTGATTTCAGGTGCCGATTGGAAGTGGGAAGACATTAATACATAAAGACCAATTCAAGAGAGTGAATTGGAAATCGTACACCATTGCTACGAGAACATTACTCCTTGCTGTGTTTCCAAGAAGGTGAGATTAGTTGTTCAATTTATTTCATAGTTAGGGAAACTTATTGGGACTTCTGTCCGCCTGACACAAATGAGCATTCCCGTTCGTTGGTTATGTTGACGTCCATTAGTTGTCGGATGGCCGATGGGGCCGAAAAGTTCTGTAGTGGCGACCGCGAACCGGAAGACGATGCGTTGGAAGATCTCCCACTAGGTGGACCGATGACCTGGTGAAGGTTGCGGGAATCCGGTGAATGCGAGTAGCAAGGGACCGGTCAATGTGGCGACACTTGGGGGAGGCCTATGTCCAGCTATGGACGTCTTTCGGCTGAGATGATGATGATGATTAGTTGTCGTAAATTGTTTTCCATAATGGCTTGTCCCTCGTTTGCTCGTGCTGTGTGCCTTTATAGAGAGACAATTAAAGCTTCTAAAACTTAATCTAGAATAGACACAAATATTATTAGAAGCAAGTATTTACATTGAAAACCATTGAATTTATTTTTACTGTTAACTTCGCTTGATCTCATCCCACGTAAAATGCTCACACCTGTTGAATCAAATATGTGACTTCTTAACTATAAATTGTTAACGTAGTCTTATTTCCACAGGATACTGGCAACTCATTCATTGACCGGAAAGAGGTCACCAGCCTTTCAAGACAAGCCAGCCAAAATGTGCTTAGACCCAAAGATAATATCGGACGTTATTATGGAAATCATGGACAGATTCAATGTGCGAGAAAATCTTGTTAGGTAAGTCGGTACAGAACATTCCGTTACCTACATTCAAATTGGGGGACAAGAGAACAACAAGAATGAGAAGTTGAAACTGTTTGTTCCCATTTGCAAAAACTTCACAATTATGATATTTTTTCAGATGAAATAAAAGATTTTATTTAAGAGAAGCAGCCCACTAATGGGTCTCGAATTCTAGATACGCATATTTTTTTCGGATTCGTATGCGTATTTTACTTCTATTATCTCTTGCGTCGGGTTCGGTGAAGGAAAACATCATGAGAAAACCAAACCGGCGTGCTTAGAAGATATTTATCGACGGCATGTAAAACCATGTCAGAGGCCCACTGGTAGCATAAAAACTAGGACACTAGGTTAGGCACTAAATAAACGAAAAGGCAATGTTTCGCCAGTGACATACCCAGTTTTCAGTTCAGGTTTCAGTTTCTAGAATATTCTAGAGAAACATCGTCAACAAATCGCTATGTGAAGTGAAGAAAATTGCATTTACAGTTGCTCGGATGCATCTTCTAGTAAAAAAATAATTATTTTATTGGTGAGATTTTTTTAATAGGGAATGAACTATTTGTGGAAAAAGTTACAACTTTCACAACTGTTTTTTTTGGGTTTCTGGAAGATTGCCAGTTCATGAATTTAGTATTGGATTGTCCTCTGAAATAAACTTATGGTCCAAGAGATATGGTAAACATGAGCTGAACATTTTTTTTAAGTACCTACTAATTTTGTTAATTATATTAATAACTTGGGTTATGCACAGCTGTTGACTACAAATAAGCAAAATCTTTATTCGGTTTCCCAGATTGCCTCGACATCTGGAAATGTTTTCAGAAGATTCAGGCATTTATTCTTAATTTCTTTACAGGAGCATTATCACAACCAAATGTGCCGACGAGTGCAAAATGTGGAAAACTCGCGTCAATAAGAAGAAACCTAAGAATAATAATGAGAACATACCACCTCCACGGCCTCCATCCAACAATAACTTGGAAGACCAAAAAGTTTAACCAGCTACCATAATATTCTGAGACCCAACTTGCATTGCATATCACTGAATGCATCATTATGTCACTTTCATCTTCAATCGATTGACAGAAATAGAACCATACGTTCGAAATTTAAATATACATATTTAGTCATTTGTGATGCAAGTAGGCCTTAATGATAATGACCAATGATTTATTTGGCTGTGATTTGCCTCTATTTATAAGAATATTTTCTTGTTTATACTGTTTTTACTACTAATCAATTGAGTATACGGTGACCAGGATTATTAATGTAAAATAATTTTAATAAACAGATGAAAATGTAATAAAATATTTATTTGTTAACTCCACATTGTTCGTCGAATAATAGTTGTAAAATAAATTAAGTTTCCCTTCATTGACTAGAATATTACAATTTATAAATTACTTTCTTATATAAAAATGTAAAAGCATTTAGTATTTTACACATTAAGTAGATTAATAATTCATACATCATACCTTTTAACAAAAGGCTGGCCAAGTTCATAATTGACATACATTTTGCAGTAAAGTAAAAATACACGTACTGATTAAAGAAACTGTAGTGAAAACACCACACCACCTCCCCACTTTTTTGATCAGCATTTACAAAACAAATGCACAAACACCACACCATACTTTTGAACGCCATTGACACATACATATGTACACTCGAGAGCAATGAATCCGGGTCACTTAAAGAATGTTAAAAATCTCGGAAACTAAAAATGATAGGTTAATGCAATAAATTGTATTTAATAGACTATGTAATACTCCTTAAATGAAAGTAAAAAAAATATGAGTCACCATACATTTTATTAACACAAAATTACATAAAGAAAAAAACTGCTGATCTCTCCTTAAAACAAAAATAGGAAACATGAAATTTTTGAACTTTATTACGATTTTCTTGAATTTTAATACTTCGTATTGCCTCCTCGTGCTTCCATTACTGCGTTTACGCGGTTTGGCATGCTGTACACCAAGTTCCTTATACGATTTTGGGGAATATTCTCCCATTCCTCTGTGAGAGCAATTTTGAGCTCACGAAGCGTGATTGGGGGAGGGTTTCGTTGTTTTACGCATCTGCCTAGCTCGTCCCAAGCATGCTCGATCGGGTTGATATCCGGGCTGCGCGCTGGCCACTCCATACGAGTAATGTTCATCTCTTGAAGGTAGTCATTCACAATCCTACCTGTATGAGGTCGGGCATTGTCATGCATAAATATAGCATCCTCACCTAAATTGACCATAAATGGACCAACGTGATCATTGAGGATTTCTTCCACATATCTTACGCTAGTTAAAGAGCCGTTTTCTATTATCACCAGCTCTGTGCGACTTTCAGAAGAAATTCCGGCCCACACAAGTACAGACCCACCACCGTAGGCTACTTTTTCTTCGATGCATGCTTGCTTGAATCTTTCCCCTGGTCTTCGATACACTCTGTGTCTTCCATCGTGTTTGTAGAGCATAAATTTTGATTCGTCGGAGAACATAACTTTTGACCAATCTTCAATACTCCAATTTACGTGGCTCTGGGCATATCTTAGTCTTGAAATACGATGCCCACGCTCCAGTTTAGGGCCGTTTGCAGGTCTAAGGGGTTTTAAGTTAGATTCAGCAAGCCGACGTCTTACTGTCCATGCACTTGGGTTACTTCCTCCGAGGCGTCGAAACTGATTTGTGAGTTCAGTTCCTGTGAGAAAGCGATTTCGAAGCATGGTGTTCACCAAGTATCGGTCTTCTCGTGCTGTGGTACACCTGGTTCTGCCCGTTCCTGGTCTGCGTAGGTTAGAACCAGTTTCTTCGTAACGTCGGAGAACTCTTTGTACTGTTGACAGCGACACACCGACAGTCCTGGCTGTATCGCGCTGACTCCGGCCGGTTTCCAGCATTGTAAGTATTCTGGTGCATTCTTCAGGCGTAAGCGACATAATTTCAGCTTGAATAATGAATATAGAGCACTATCAACATGGTTTATGTACCCACATATATGACAGATTACAAACAAAAGCAAAACCAAATGCTGTAATTTCGTAGTTCCATCTTCGAAAGTGGCCCTTTTTCAAATTTGATTTTTTATGATATAACTTTACAATAACTAAGAAGTTTTAATACCTTCATTTAAGGAGTATTACATTGTCTATTAAATACAATTTATTGCATTAACCTAGCATTTTTAGTTTCCGAGATTTTTAGGATTCTTTAAGTGACCCGGATTCATTGCTCTCGAGTGTATGGTTGCTGTCCGTTAAGATCAATAGCGGTCAATGACTCACCTACGACACAACCTTACTTACAGCTTTACTAAAGTTCTTAACTTTAAAAATAAAAAATGAGCCTGTTCAAGTCTTGAATCGTCATCTATCGTGATCTTCAACATATTTTTCTATGACAAACGATACCTGGTTCATTGCTTTGGTTCACACGAAGAGATTTTAGGGAAAGGGCAATGACCGATATTGACATCGTAACTGCCAGCAAGCAAGCGCGTGCCCTGTACGCCAACGACACAAATATGTGACAAAAATGCGCGGTACATTATTGCCTCCTCTACCCTGCTCGCGAAGTTGTACGATGTTAGACGAATTTAGCACGCGATGGAGAAAACCGTTAAAAGCTAATTGTAGATGGCGCTACCATAGCTGGTCACAACCTGATCAATGAGGTCAAGGTATTTTAAAATATGAAATGACATTCCTTGATTTTCAACCAATGACGATGCTTGGAACCAGCTATGCTAGCGCCATTAGTTCCGGTGTGCATCCCCATTGCACTCAGGCGTTCAAAGGCTAATGCCCTTGTTGGAATATACCAAGCGGTGATAACACAATGTCTGTGTTAGTACTTGCTGTGATGGCCCTCATCAGCATCATATCATCAGGGGTGAACTGCCAGCCGCTTAGCTGACCCAGGCTCTGCAGTTTGGGACAGCATTCGATGAGCAAGTCCACTGTGCTGGATGTGAGACGTGGAGCGTTGGGGAACCAAATGCCTTCGAGGTTCTCGAACTTGTGTCGGCGAATCATGCTGGAATGGGAGAAGTTGTTGTGTCAATACTAGATGGTATGGAAAATTGCTTTTTTATAGGTAATTTTACTTTGATGTTACAACTTATTTCGTGTTGATTTTTTTTGTAAATCCTTGACATGAAAAGAAAGTAGTAAAAAAACGCTATGAAAGTAGGTATACAAATACCTGTTTTTTTAATTGTCTGACTGTCTGTCTGTTCCGGGTAATCTCCGAAACCGCTGGACCGATTGTTGACGGACTTTGACCGGCAGATAGCACATGTTTTACGGAGTAATTTGACTATTATTTTAGAACAAGGATTAATGTTCCGTGTGTATAATTAAAACCCATGAAATCGCTAACAAAATTGTTAAAACAGGTAAGTAATACTTTTAGCTAGTCTTTAAAATAAAACGAGAAACCAACACAGTAGGTACTTACCGCGAAATATCATTGTCATCTAGCTTAATTTCATCTCCAATGATTAACTTCTTTAACTTAGGACTGCCAGTCATTAGGTACTTGAGACACGACGTCGAAAGATTCCCGTGAATAATTTCAATATGCTCCAGATTGTTGAAAGGTATCTCTTCTTCATGCGTAGCCGTCTGTATCTGGTAAATCTCTATGCTTTCCAGGTTTCTGCAAGTTTCGGCTACCCTAGTGAAGTTGAATGACCCAGAAGCTCCCGAAAGCATTAATGTTCCTACTCGATGCCCAACTTTATCTAACAGCTGGTGGAGCTCGTGGCATTGGAATTTATTCAGCTTTATTTTAGTAACGTAGGTTAACTCTTTGATTTGTTGCAAAACTCCTTGGTCCGGGTCCTCGAGGTATATAGTCTCTATCATCGGACACAGAGCAACAATCGCCTTCATCGTTCGCATATTTGTCTGCATATCGTGCATGTACGCCAGTTTCGTTTTGAAATCAGGATCTGTCCTGTATATGGAGTAAACAGCTTTACCAACAAACGAGTAACTGCCAAGATTAGTGAGGTTTGGCAGCCGCCGTATTAATAAAGCGACGTCTGTGTGATCAATGTTCTCCTCGCCATACATTCCGATATTCACCACGGTCAGACTTTGAGTCAACTGCGGATTCCCAGACAACATCGCCTCTATACCAATCTCTGTAATGTCCGTTTCACCAGAAATGTCCAATAACTTCAACACTTTATTATATTTACCGATATATTTGAGCACTTCATCGTTAGCGATGTAAGGAATATTTAAGCAAGTTAAATTAGGCAGGTTTTTAAGCAGCTGGTACATAATTGGGAGATGGTCCTCCTTAACCCACACGCCTTTCAAATTGAGAGCAGTCAAGTGGTGGCCTTGCTCCATAATGAGCTCAAGGACTTTCCTATAATAGGGAAGAGGGAAGATCCCCGTCGCTAAGCTTTTGACGTTTTCTTTGAGCAGCAGTTTCATTGTGTAGTATCTAACTGATGGTTCCAGGTACTCTGAAGTAAGTATTAAGTTAACGAGATCTTGGAATATGTCGTTGGTGGCTCCCATGCTTTCGTAGTAAGATGAGACCATCGCGAACTCCAGCGCGGCATCTTCTTCGGAAGAGACGCGAGTGAGGGCGTGGATCAACTGTCTCGCGACTAACGAGAGTGTAATCTCCTGTAGTGGCGGCACGGGTATCTTGGGCGACATGTTAGCACAAAACTACGAACGGTCAACTACTATAAAATATCACTTTCACTATAACACGGCACTATGTCGCACTAATTGAGCATCGCAGTATCAGCGCTGCGACTTTCAGTTTTGGGAACTGGGAAGAGAAAGAAGTGAAAAATGGTTGTGCTATTTAGCTCACGCATGCGCGGTGCGCGGCTGGCAATGCGCCAGCGCACGTTTATAATTCAAACTCAGACAACTCGCGCCGTATTTTTAGAACTTTTATAAAAGGTGTTTACGGCTAGTGGCGTATGCAATTGTTATTATAAACTGGATTCGTAACATAAAAATTGAGATCTACGGAACGATATACGCGCGAGAGTTATTATTAATGATAGATTTTTATGTTTGACTTTAACTGCAATTTTAATGGTCCTGTGTTTTGCGTTCATTTATTTATTGGTGTGAATAAAGAAGCGGAAATAGTTTAAAAAATGTAAACATGATTTTTTACTGCTGTTATTGAAACTCTTTGGCATGTCAAACGTTCAAATGTATTGTGTTTTAATTTTAAACGGTTGTGTCATAAACATTGAAGTACTAGATTTGTTACTCTCTGTGGTACTGCGATGTGTGAGACATTGCGTTTTATTAGCATTGTATCTGATATAATAATTTTCAGAGCAACTAACAGCTGAAAACAATACGGTATATAAGATAATGTATGCACATTGGAATACATTCTATATTCCTGTCAACAAGAAAAGGGTCTAAATAAGAAATATAATACTTAATTAAATAAATTTATTTCATTTCAGGATGACAACTTACAACAGTGTGATAATGAATCTGAGTTAATATTTATTGATCTTATTATAATGTTAACACGTAACGAATTCTTAAAATTGGCAAACACATCACACATTTTGATATCGAATTACCAACTAATTAACTATAATTATGATTGAAGTTTGACTACTATGCTGTTACTGCTATTCTACTTATACTGCAGACAGACAAAAATTGTGGCGTTATGCTTAGCTACATGCCAAATTATAGGTGTCTCGGATGTTGAATGCAGAATGGTTCGAGGGCCTGCTTCAACCATTGAAACTGATTGCGATCTGCGGGTCTAAAATGGCCGCTTTAGCAGAACAATAATATAAATCAGGTTAAAAAAAAAAACTTAAACTGGACTTTATAGTCTTAACCATTGTTAACTTTTGAAGGTGTAACAGACTTGATACACATTTAAATTATTTTACTGGCAACACTGAGTTGGAAGTTCCGTTGGTTTAGTGGGGAACAGTTAGTAGCGGCCACGCATAAAACCTATATAAATAGCTGGTAACAATACAAACAAGTTTTGCATTTGGCAAATGTTCTAAAGTGTCCCGTTTCCGAGATATGAGCTATCAAAGTTAAATGTCCATTCACTGATGGAATCTTCAGCACAACTTTGATTTGAGCGGACACGCATAAAACGTGTATCAATCGACATCTGGCATCAATACAAACTAGTTTTGTACGAAACAAAACATTCTAAAGTGTCACGTTTCCGAGATATAAGCTATCAAAGTTAAAATGGACATGAACGGAAACCGCTTTTGAGCGCGGTTTGTGTAAATTATAATCATCACATTCAGTTTTATTGGTGAAATTGACTTGAACCATTTCTTTGAAAAGTATCGTATATATATTGCTTGTATTACAAGCAAAACTGTAGCATTAATTACTTGAAAGAATAACATATGGCTTAAGGGTCAAGTCATACTTGTAGCTAAGATGACCTAAATTGAAAATTTATATGAGCGCCTCAAATGCCTACACGTTCAGAATTTTGTACTTACCTAAAAAGGTTTAAATTTTTCACACAGTAAGGTTCACATTCGTCTGTTTCTTTGAAAAATTAATCTACCAGTATGACTTAACCCAAAGGCGCACCCTCACCAAAAGGATTCACCTGTAATGTAACAATCCCAGATTCTATTTTGTACAAAAACGATGATGATGGCGCGTGTGTCGGACCATTTAGCTCCCTTCAAAAGGGTTGAGCTGAATGGTGCTGATCCATGCGTCATGTTCGTGAACGGGCGCTGTCAGTTGTGACTGGTCATCTCTTAGTTAATAGTTACCATGGCTTATTTGAAAGAATTATTTTACTATGGACACTTTTAACGTGCACATCTTGCTACATTTTTCTCACATAATTTACCATCTCAACATGAATGATGTAACCAAGATTTTGTAACAATAATTTGATTTAAAAGAGTGTCCATGGAGTTTCTTGCCCGTTCTTCTCCATAGAGATCTACGTTAGGGAATGGGCAACTACAGTACTTTCACAGTTTTTATGTCTTGTGACTGGGACTGTAGCTACATTTAATTTTCATCTTTGTTTCGACAATTCAAAAGTGCCTGTTATTGGCCTACTTGAAATAAATGCTTTGATTTTGAAACAAGTGAATCTAAGCCAGGGGGTATCCAGCATCTTGCCGGGGTTGCGGGCCTGTTCGATAGAGCTACCGTGGCCCCGGAACATAAAGGGCGAGAAAGGAACATGGATGGGTTTTAGTCAGTAAAAGTCTGACACTCCCTCCCGTTCCGCCAAGAGTGGGAGAAGTTATTTGATGATTTCCCACATCCTAAAAAAAAAGAAGGGGTATCCAGCATAATTTTATAAAGGGCCAAGTTAAGTATTTTTTTTTCCTATTTTATGTTTAGAAACAAATTTTTTTTTCTCTTATGTTATTACTTATTTTTGTGAATGCCAACAAAGTAAAACCTAAGTATACCTAAATGCACACAGAGCCTGTTGGTGAACCTATTAATAAACTAGCCGACCCACGCAACTTCGTCTGCGTCACATAAGAGAGAAAAACTAAACGAAAAAAAATCCCCGTTTTTGCAACATGTTTCATTCCTGCTCCGCTCCTAATAATCGTAGCGTGATGTTATATAGCCTAAAACCTTCCTCGATAAATGGACTATCCAACACAAAAAGATTTTTTCAGTTGGAGCCGGTACTTCCTGAGATTAGCGCGTTCAACCAAACAAACAAACTAACAAACTCTTCTGCTTTATAATGCTAATAATAATATAGATAAATAACCGTAGCGGGCCAAAAGAAATGCAAAGTAACCTCTAAATTCAGCAAGCGACGGTCGAATTAACTAGTTCGTTCATTCAACGCTCATCACTACTATGCGGGTCGCTAGGTGGCCCAGGAGCCGTATGCCGTATGTTGGAAGTGCCTGATGGCGTACCATGACATCTTACAGCAGGATTGTTTTAATCTTATTCCAGAGTGAGTAAGAGATGGCGCTATACGTCTTCTATAGCTCCGTCTCTTTCCCACGCTGGAATGACATTAAAACAAGCCTGCTTTTAGACGTCACGGTAACCCCCCAGATCTATATTGTTACATTAAAGGCGAATGCTCACGGTGTGGTAGCGCCTTAAGAAGACCGCGGAGCATGTTTAGTTCATACAAACGTAATTCCATTATTTTGAAAATCAGACATATTCTTAAGGTAGTGTGTATTTATTTTGATTGGATTACAGAATATCTATGTTCCGAAATATATATTTTGAATGGACACTGATTTAAACAAGAGTTATGACAAAAATAAGTTTTCTACAGAAATTTTTAAGTCTGTTCAAAATATATATTTGTGTGTGTGTGTGTTTGTTCGGCACCTTAAGACGTCATGATAGCCCCCTAGATCTTAATTGTTACATTACAGGCGACTGCTCAGGGTGTGGCGCCGTAACGTACTCTAACATAAACCTATACAATCCTACCTCTCCTTACGTAGGCACAGGTAAGTTCTTAGCTACGAGCAGTAAGATCTGTTCGGTACTGAAGCACCAATTGGCGATTTCCTTGGAGACGGTACACCAGAACTCCCCGTGGTGGGGCTCAGCGGCCTTGCAGCGAGTTTTCACGTCTTCCTGCTGTTGCTCGTTGCCGTGGAGGAGCTCGAATTTGTAGAAGAAAGCCCAAGCGTCACCGAGGTCCGGGTCGATTTTTACCTGTGGGTCATGGTTTTTGATGTTAGGTCGAGTCTTGGATACGATTATCAGGTCGGGGAAAGTAATAAATAATAATAAATATCGCTGGACAGTACACACAGCGCCATCTAGGCTTGTGTCGTGGACACCAGATAGTTTATATGTATACTTTTTGTTTGTAAATACATACTTATCATCCATGACTCGGAAACAAATGTCCATGCTCATCACAAAAACATCTCCTACCGGGATGCGAACCCAGAACCCTAAGAACGTAAGGTAGCCTCACTACCGTTACGTCATTCTGGTCGTCAAAACGAATCAGGAGGGAATGCAAAGAGGCGAGGCCCCTCTAATGGTCCAAGAGTGGGATCATTCAGGCTAACGAAAATCAACAAGTTTTATAATCTTTACAGGCATTTACTTTATCTTCTTTCATTTTTTTTTCAATCATCAATAAATCGAAGTGACATGTTTACATCACTTTTTAAAAACCTATAGATACTCGTATATACTATATATACTGTGTGTCCGGACACGGACTAACGATATTCTAAATACTTAAATATAAACTATTTTAAAGTACAATTACACTCTAGGATTGGGTCCAATACACTTACTCGCTATGTGGCAGCCATTTTGTTTTTTTCAATCATCAATAAATCGAAGTGACATGTTTACATCACTTTTTAAACACCTATACATACTCGTATATACTATATATACTGTGTGTCCGGACACGGACTGGCGATATTCTAAATACTTAAATATAAACTATTTTAAATTACAATTACACTCCAGGCTTGGGTCCAATACACTTACTCGCTATGTGGCAGTCATTTTGTTTTTTTACTAGATCGACAGATTTTGAGCTAAGCTACAATACAACATAAAATTCACAACTGCATGTTTAATACTTTAAGAGTTATTGTTGTTTGAACATATCTTCAACCCAGGTGGCCCAGAGAGCCGTAGTGTGTCTACAACTTGGAGGTGGCACTTTGAGCAACTGCTTTAGATATTTCAATCGTCTTTTAAATTACAAAAAAACATTAAATAAAATTCAATGTGAATGTTACGTGTTTTAAATAATTTAATGTTAAGGGTTCCGACAAAGGCCTTTTGTGCTTGCGCATACGCTAGGTTCAAACAACAATAACTCTTAAACTATTAAACATACAGTTCTAAATTGCAAGTTGTATTGTAGCTTAGCTCAAAATCTGTCGATCTAGTAAAACAATGAAAAAGTTGTCTGGGGTGTTTTTGTAGTAATAGGGAATATGCAAGAAATACAAAACTCTTTTTATTTATTATAAATGCCTTGTATTAGCGCTTATAAACATTATGGTACAGTTGTTTAAGTTTCTAAAACGTCACTTATTTTACAAATTATTGTTATAAGTAGCATGTTTTTGGTAAAACGGAACGCACTCTCAAAACACGTCGTCCTCGATAACGGCGGTAGTGACATCAAAATTCATATGTCAAAAAATAACTTTTATTTGTAATCTAGGTAAAATTTCACTACGATTTTATTATATCAAAAATATCGCAATTCTTGCTTGAATAAAGCACATACAATTAGTAAAATTACTATATTAAGGCCAAAACAATAGATGAAAACAAGGTAGATTTTGATAAATGACGTCAAAGTATGGTTGCGACAATCACGGACGTTTGAACTGTCATATAAAATTGCAGAAGTTTAGTATTATTTTTAAGCGACAAGCAGTAGTTGAAATTAACTTTTAATACTTTTCTTGGGTTGATAATAGTGTAATTAATTGATTTAAGTGAAGAAAAAAATACATGCATATTCCCTATTAACAATTATTGGTTGAACCGCACAATGTTTCGTTTTTCTTCGACTTTAATTTTTTTTCTTCAAAAGTTATGGAATTGTTAAAACATTCATTTGTTATGCAGAGGGTACACAATATTATTGCCTTTCGAATAAGCTTATTTTTATCTCAGTATGATTAAAACTTTGAGAGATATGTTTTTTTTTTGTATTCGCATAGAGCATATTTCAACAAATAAACAAAATGGCTGCCACATAGCGAGTAAGTGTATTGGTCCCAAGCCTAGGGTGTAATTGTACTTTAAAATAGTTTATAAAGGATGTAAAACACCTTTTAACGGAGTCGAAAGACACTTGTTTTCCCCGTCATTCCGATATTTTTTTTGTTCTACACCATACCCGGGAATCTTCTAGTTAAGGTAATATTGGGGGTCAAAGTTACAACTTTTCGACAAGTTTTTTTTTAAATACAAGTTTTCATTGTAAGATTTTTCCTTAAAATACCTCCACAAACCCCGTACTATCCAATTCATCAATCAGAACAATGTTTTGAGTGTGTAAGTTTGAAATGTTTCACTACATAAATGTAATAGTGTACTCATTATGAAGAGCCAAATAAAATAAATAAATCACACTTGTACTCCCCGAAGGATTAGGTATAGTGAACCCACACCAGGTGAGGTGGTATACATACCCACATTTCAACACTTATGTTTCAATCGCATATGTAACAGGGGTTGATCCTATTGCCATCAATCGGGCACACATCTAGACTCCGTGGCTGCTACTGAGAAATTCCTGATGTCAAAACCCAATAGCACTTCGCCCGACTTGGGAAAAGAACCCCCCTCACCCCCATGCCCCTCCTCGTGGTTAGTAGCCGCGCTTACGTCTACGACGACTAGACCAAGGCAGACAGTCAAGGGACATTGGGCTTATCCATCGTAGAAGCCCGAAGTCTGGATCTGTGTCTATGGAAATTACTCCGAAGGTTTTTTCATTACTCATACTCGAAAGTAGGTCTGAAGTTGCCTGAGGAGCGGGCTGAAAGTCATACTTTTCAGCCCTAGGGAAAATCGCTTTCAACTGACAGCTGTCACATTATTTAAAAAAAAACCGGCCAAGTGCGAGTCAGACTCGCGCACCGAGGGTTCCGTACAAACCTGTAGGAAAAAAAATATACTATGTGATGTAACTAAAAATTTAAGATTTTCGGAATTTTTCCTATATGTGTACTTTATAACGTTGCTTCATGCCAAATTTCAAGATTCCAGGTCGTCTGGAAGTATCCTTTAGGTTTTGATTCCCTTGCGAGTAGTTGCGAGTTTCGAAATATGCGGCTTTAATTGCTGTATCTTTTGATTGCGTTGACGTAGAAGTTTGATTTTTTTACAGCTTAAAGATATTATAGACTTGAGTATTTGTTAAGAATTTCAATATAATACCACTACGCGTTCATGAGTACAGGGGTAATAAGTTTAAAATTATTAAAAATATTTTTATTATATGATGTAACTAAAAATTTATGCTTTTCGCAATTTTTCCTTTATCTGTGTTATAAGACGTTGCTTCGTACCAAATTTCAAGATTCTGAGTTCACGGGAAGTACCCTGTAGGTTTTGATTCCCTTGCGAGTGTCGAAAATTTGCGGCATAAACGGGAGTATCTTTTGAGCGCGTTGACTTAGAAGTTTGATTTTTTCACAGCTCCAAGAGACCATAGACTTGAGTATTTGATATGAATTTCAGCTTGATACCTCCACGCGTTCCTGAGAAAAAAGGTCTTGACAGACAGACAGACGGACGGACAACAAAGTGATCCTATAAGGGTTCCGTTTTTACCTTTTGAGGTACGGAACCCTAAAAACTAGTTCTATTTTCATACTATTGAACCAAGTTCCGACTATACAAGCTACTACTTCTATACAGCCTGTAAATTACAGCGCGATGTAAAATTGAAATAACATAAAATTTAGTATTAATTAAAGTATAATATAGAGGTGAGGTACTATGCACATATTTGTTTTCCACTAACCTTAACATCGCAAACCGCGGCTCGGAACCCACTTGGGTCACATCTCGCGGACAAACAATTATTGATCTCACGCTGGCTTCGGAAAGCGCGGCAAAACTCATATCCGACTGGCACGTATCCAACGAGCCTTCCTGCTCTGACCATAGAAGAATCCGCTTCTCACTAGTGGCCAGTATAAAAAAACCCGAACCCAGACGCAACCCACGCCGTACCAACGCACCCGGCTACAAACGACTACTGGCCTCCCTGCTAACGCAGCACCAAGCGCCCCTAAATCTAACGGACCCTAAACAACTCGAAGCCACTGTAACAAAACTCTCGGAATCTATTATCGAAGCCTATCACGCCTGCTGCAAACTAAAAGACCCAAACACCAAGACAAAGGGCAACTCCTGGTGGAACTCGGAACTTAGTAAGCTCAGGCAAAACATGCGCAAACAATTCAACAAAGCAAAAAACTCCAGGCTACCAGAAGACTGGGATCTATACAAGTCAGGTACGCCAGCAGGGCGGCCTGGCGAAGGTTCTGCGAAGAGATTGAATCGAACAGCGAGGCCGCACGCGTAAGAAAAATCCTGTCTACCGATCAGGATCGCGCCCTCGGGTCGCTGAAAACCCCAAACAACACATTCACCAAGTCGGATCACGAGACAAGTAGGGTTCTCCTGGAAACCCACTTTCCAGACTGTGACCTCTGCGAAGACAGAACCTGGGCAACTGAACCAACGCACACACCAAACGACCAAGACTGGGACAGAGCCCGCACTATAGTAACAGCAGAAAGAATAAAATGGGCAATAAGAACTTTCAAACCATATAAATCTGCAGGCTTAGATGAAATCTTCCCCGCCCTCCTACAATGGGGACTGGACGTCTTAACGCCATGGCTGACCATCATCTATCAAGCCTGCATAGCACAGAGATATATACCACTTGCATGGCGAGAGGTGAAAGTAATTTTCATCCCCAAACCAGGCAAATCAGACTACACACAACCCAAGGCGTACAGGCCAATAAGCCTAACATCCTTCCTACTGAAAACTCTTGAGAGACTCTGCGACCGACACATTCGGGACGGACCTCTTAGAGAAAGACCACTTCACAAACAGCAACACGCGTACTCCACAGGAAAATCAACAGAATCCGCGCTGCATAATGTGATCTCCAGGATCGAATGTGCAGTGGAACACAAATGCTCGTCACTGGCCGTCTTCATCGACATAGAAGGCGCCTTTGACAAAACCATCTTCTATAGCATCAACGCAGCCCTCGAGAAACACGGGGTGGACCCAACCCTGCGAGGTTGGATCACAAATATGCTCCGACTGAGGGCGGTTCAAGTTACAGTAAACGACACCACTAGGGCCATAGTGGCGAAGGGCTGCCCCCAAGGTGGTGTCCTCTCGCCACTACTGTGGAACCTCGTAGTAGATAGCCTCATCAACCGCCTCAATAGCAGAGGCTACTACACGGTGGGCTATGCCGACGACCTGACTATAATAATAAATGGGACACATGAAAACACACTATGCAACCTCATGCGTCAGGCTCTAAGGATAGTAGAAGAATGGTGCAACGAACACAAGCTAGCAGTGAATCCCACCAAAACCGAACTTGTCCTCTTCACAAGAAAAAGGAAGCTGGCAACGTTGCACCTACCAAGTTTCTTTGGGGCAACCCTAAGCCTATCGACTGAGACCAAATACCTGGGTATCTATTTGGACAAACAGCTAAACTGGGCAAAACACACGGATTACATCACCACAAAAGCTAGTATATCCCTCTGGCAATGTAAGAGACTCCTTGGGAGAAACTGGGGCCTAAGCCCCAAAATCACCTACTGGCTATACACCACAGTTATCCGACCAATTATCACATATGGGTCTTTGGTATGGTGGCCCAGGACCAACCTAAGCACGACCCAAAAGGACCTTGAGAAACTACAAAGATTTGCCTGCGTGGCAATCACCGGCAGCATGAGAACATCACCAACTGCTGCCCTACAGGTGATGCTGGGGCTACCACCCCTACACCTCGTCGTGAGAGAGGAGGCGGCCGCAGCGATTTTCAGACTCGAATTAGCCGGCACCCTAAGCAACGACTCCAGAATAAAACACACGCGTATCAAAGGAGATTCAATCAGAGATCAGCCGATGATGGCATCACCTATCGACAGATCTCTGAAAACTCACTGCTTCAAAAAACACTACAACATAGTGCTCGTAGAGGAGTTGTGCGACTACTCAGGCACGAAAGAGCTAAGAATCTACACTGATGGATCCAAAACCAAAGATGGGACAGGCGTCGGGGTGTTCTCCGACGACCTCAACATTAAAATATCAAGATCTCTCGGAAGGCTCAACTCTGTCTACCAAGCAGAGTGCGTAGGCATCATCCAAGCAGCACACGCCATAGAGGCCAGGGAGGTTACGGACACCAACATTCGTATACTCTCCGACAGTGCCTCAGTCCTTCAATCCCTAAAGAGTAACCAGATCACGTCGAAACTAGTACTAGAGTGCCACAGGGCCCTAGAAAGAATCACGGTGCTGAACCACAACACGGTAACGCTGCAATGGATAAGAGGACACAGTGGATCACTCGGCAATGATGCGGCTGATGAACTTGCCAGAAGAGGATCCAGCACAAAACCCTACGGACCCGAACCCATTGTGCCCATTCCCTTCAAGCAGCTGAGGAACTGGTTAAAGGATCACACCCGATTACAAGCAGAGAAATGGTGGGCCTTGGCACCAGGTTGTAGGCAATCCAAGGAAGCTATGCCATCCTTGGATCCAAAGCTGACCAGGCGCCTTTTGCACCTGGACAGAGATAGCCTGCGTCTGGTGGCAGGGACCATCACTGGTCACTGCTCGCTGAACAAACACTTCCACACCCTAGGTATCACCGACAGTCCCCTGTGCAGAGCGTGCATGGAGGCGGAGGAGACGGTAGCGCATGTTCTCCTGGAGTGCACAGGCGTTACCAAGATTCGCGAGGAGACCCTGGGAACGCCAGGATCACTTGCAGATATCCTGAGGAGACCGGGAAGTTTAATCTGCTTCTGGAGGGAGGTGGGCTGGTTGGAGTAATCGGCCACCATGGCTCACGCACAATGGTCCACTTCAAGGACTAAGTGCGGAAACCTAAACCCCATGATAGATAGAAGTATAATATATACCTAGTTATTAAATAACTTAGTTATAATTTATTTATTTATTTATTCATGTACACACAAAATACATAAAAGGACAATATATTAACATAGAAGAGCACAAAGGTACTGCTTGTTTCAAAAGAAATTTCTTCCAGCAGACCTGCGAGAGGAAAGCTTTTTAGTTACAAATATTTCTTTAAAATAACAAATATTTGGGCTAAATATTTACATTTTTTTCAGTGACGCGATAGTGAAAATAAAGGCTGAATAGCCGGCCACAGGACAAAAAACCAAATAGGCGGGAAAGCGGTAATCCGATCTTCATTTTTTATTCGAGTGGTTTCGTGTTTTTGTTTTTATTTTCCTTGTATTCGTAATGAAAAGCACAGTGTTTACCTCGGGTTAAAGACTTATTTAGTCCCTCGAGCTATTAGCGCCCGCGCTATGCTTGGGCGCCAAACCCCCTCTCGGGACTAAATAAGATACTTTCACCCCTAGGATAACAATGTACTATTAAAAAGCTATATAAACATGTCACTCCGATTTTGTGATGATTGAAAAAAAAATGAAGTAAATGCCTGAAAAGATCCTAAAACATGTTGTTTTTCGTTAGCCTGAATGATCCCACACTTGGACTAAGGTTCTCTCCTGATTAGTAGAAGATTACACAAATAAACTCAACTTACCGTCCTGTTGAACCACTCTCGACACTTGTTGAGTTTCCTCTCCGTCCAGAACAGCTGCGACACCGCCAATAACACGTGTGCGTCGTGCTCGCATTTCTTTAGTGCGTCCACCTGTGCAAAAAATATATTATTATGTAGTGTTCGTAATCATAAGTAAGGCTATAAGAGACCATAATATACAGTTATCCACTAAAGTTGGATACTAAGCCATAACCCCAAACTTCATATTTTTATGATTATTTTTATTTTGATCCACTAATTTTATTTTATTACTAACTACTATATACTAAAACCTTCCTCTTCAATCACTCTATCTATTAAAAAAACCCGCAACAAAATCATTTTTAAAGATCTAAACATACATAGGGACAGACAGACGCGGCGGGAGACTTTGTTCTATAATAGTGATATAAATGCTTTTTGAGGATTTTTGTTAGAGAGGATGTATGGACGATAGTTCCTATTTCACGCAAAAATGGTTTTAACAGATTTGGTTGAAACGAGACCATTCACGGTTCATACAAAGTTCGGTCCAAAAACAAAACAGCCGCTAAGAAAAAAAACGTGTGACCCATGTTGGGAAGGTCAGTACGAGAATTTTTTGCTACGGCGCCTTTAGCTGATTTTTTGGGTTGAAAAACCTCTCAGCTCAAAAAGTAAAAGCGCGCAGCAATCGTTTTGTTACCGCGACCCCCCGCACCATTCTGCCCTCTAAAATGTCTAGTGGAGAAAAGAGTTACTTTGCTCCCGCTTATAGAGGAACAAAACGTCACTTTTAGATTAGATGGATGAATAAAACTTACGCTTTTTGTCTTCCTCTGCGGCCGCGACTCCATAAATATGGCCTCTGCCCACAAGCGTCCAGCGCTGGGGCACTCTTGCAGCGCTTTAGCCATCACTGCGTTAGCGATTTCAGCGCTGCCGTTCCGCCTTTCCAGTCTTACGCTCTCTAACCTGTTATAACAAATCAAGTTGCAATAACTGTGCTCCCTCTAACTGCTAAGGATTTTAGTAAAAAATAATGGATATCGTGTATAAAATCACGTACACCGAAGGGGTTTGGGAGTATAAAATCAATATAAATTCTTACCATAATTCTGCATTCTTAGGGTTCCGTAGCCTGGCTTTTTCCAATACTGATCTGGCTTTGGTGACATTCTTCAGTTTTTCTTCTAATCTTGCAAGCAGTATCCACATTGGTACACTTGTTGCACATTTCTTGAGCTGAAACAAGCAAACTAATAAGAACATGGCCAATAGAAGGTATACTGTCCATTTATTAACGAGTCAAAATTAACTTAATTTTAGTTTTATGTTAACAGCAATTTCATCTGTTCTACTAATAGTGCAACACAAACATGGTAAAATGAGCATACCAATCACATTTAGTATCATCAAACAATTCCAGAAATTGTTGGTTGGACTCAATTTTTTATTTACTAGCTTACATTTGCGGCTTCGCCCGCGTGAATATCGGTAATTTGTCCCGCGGAATCATACTACCGGGATAAAAAGTCCTTTATATTCCGGGCCAAATTTCATTCAAATCCGTTCAGTAGTTTTCGCGTGAAAGAGTAAGAATTAAACATCAATTCATTTTTTATTTAAATACGAAAGTGTGTGAGTATGGATAGCCATACTCGCACACTTTCGTGTTTAAATAACAAAAAAACTGGTTGTCTGTAAAGTCGGTTTACTGACGATAGTTGAACGTGACAACGTCTTAAGAAAATACTGATGGAATGGTAGCATTTTTTGACACCACATTCACTTTTCACTGCACTTGATACTCGATCAAAACATGTAAATGTACTATAGTATAGCAGCTGTCCACGCAGACGCATCGCTCACTCAAGTAGGAGTGAGACGAATGTCGAACGCTGCCGAACACAAAGGCCGATTGTGCTTCTTTGTCACTCGTTCCGCGCTCTCGCTTGCACTTCAAGCCTTACACGGAACGCCTCAGAGCGATCAGCGAGGTAACGCCGCATGAGTCATGTTTTTTCGTGCGTGCAGCCGGCTCTATCGAATTATAAGACGTTGTCACGTCAAAATCATAGTAAGATAGTAAGACACTATTGCCGATTTGATTATTTAATTTAGTGATCAAGCAAAAAAAAACGTTTACACTTTAAACTTTGAGTACTGATAACATCTTAAGGTGATCAGCCCCCGACATTAGTTTCTGCACAACGCAACGCAAGTCAGCCGGAAATCTCAGTCATAGATATAGTTTTGGTAAAATGAAAAGAAAACATAATAATTAAATTGTAGCTCTTACCCCTTGCGAGTAGGTATTCCGTGCCTCCTCATCCTTGCCCATCTGCTCCTCAATCTGCCCTTTCATCATGTGAACTTTGGCGTAATCTGCGAACACCTTGATAGCTTCCTCGAGCAATTTCAGCGCTACGTCCAGGTTGTTTAGAGCCCATTCTAGCTTGGCAGACTTTATCATCACCTGTATAGAAAAAAAAGTGATTTTCATTCTTTTTCTCTGGTCATAGTTTCATGGTCTTAACGAAGGGCCTTTGGAGATAAAAGTGCAGAACTTATTGCAGGAAAAAAACTATTAACTATTTGCTAAAGAGATGAAAAAAAAAATTGTCCGTCAGTTATAAAGGGTGTAAAACACCTCTTGACGAATGCGAAAGGCACTTGTTCTCCTCGTCATTCTGATCATTTTTTTGTTCTACACTATACCTGGGAACCTTCTAGTTACGGAGATATTGGGGGTCTAAGTTGCAAGATTTTGACAAGTTTTTTTTTAAATACCACTTTTTATCGCATGATTTTTACTTTAAATATCTCTACGACCCCCGTACTATTCAATCCATCCATCCGCACAATGTTTTGAGTGTGTTACATTGAGTTATACCACAAAACATGATTTATAACCTCAAAAAAAAAAAAGTTGTTTCTCAGCAATATTTGGTTAACGGCTTTGTGATGAGGTGAAATACACCCTGTATTATAAATTCGATTGTTACGAAAACCAAAATTGACGAAGATACGACGCTTTTAAAATTCTAGATACGTCACACCGTGGTACCTATAATTTTTTGTGCGTTCTGACATCACGAGTGTTTTATGTGTTTTATCTTTGACAACATTCAATGATTTACAAAACCAAAACAATACGTGTTTATTATTTTAAATTACTCTAACTGAAGGACTAAGGTCCATGTTCACCAAAAAGATGACGGCCTGATTATCTAAAACAGCTGTTTAAAACACATTTTTGTATGGGTACATGTCACAGTGACAGCTGTTTTTAGATAATCAGACCGTTATCTTTTAACCAAATACCTAAATATATTTGTAATTTTTCATGGTGAAAACTAGCCTAATCTGAGTTAGAGTGAACTATTTGTTTAATGATTCATGGTTTTGTTTGGTGGTGGCGCGCGTGGAACACCCTGGCGCCGTCGACACGGCCTGTCGTCATTAGACGGACGAACGGCTAGCTAGCCCATAGCTAGCCGTCCACAGGCCCGGCCCACTTTAGCTCTGAATCGAAACAACTGTAAGTCATGTAGGAAATTGTCCAGCAGTGGGATGAGGCAAGATAATAATATCAGTAAAAGTATTCATTGTATTTAATTAATCTCTTGTTACCGTCGGTGTTCCAGCTTTATTAGAACCCAACGGTTTGGCACGCGACGATGGCAAGAGACCGGACGGTATGTCTTTGTTTCCATGGAAGATGGGTAGGCCTCTAGTGTGGGACGCTACATGTGTCGATACTCTTGCGCCTTCCCATCTTCCTAGTTCATCGTGCTGTGCAGGGGCTGCCGCTGCGGCTGCGGAGAACCTCAAGCGGCGTAAATATAGTAACCTTATTGGTAACTATATTTTCGAGCCGTTTGGGGTTGAAACTCTAGGACCGTGGGGTCCGAGTGCTCACAGCCTTTTTAAGGAAATTTCAAAACGCTTAGTTGACACTTCCCGTGACCCTAGGGCTGGCTTTTACCTTGGTCAAAGGCTTAGCGTTGCCATTCAGCGTGGTACCGCTGCCAGTCTCTTGGGGACATTACCAGTTGACAGCGTAGAGGAGGAGTTTTTTGACGCCATTTTTTAAGATTTTAGTTTAAGTTAGTTAGTTTAGTTCATTTTAGCAAATTGTAAATTTTTTAATTAATGAATTAATATTATATTGAAGTACTTCAAAAGGTACGTAATGTTTTTTCCTTACCCGTGGTGTAGGAGCGGAAGCTCTCGCTTTAGACAGCAGTCGTCTCGCTCTATCGTACTCTTTGTTTTCGCTCTCAAGCTTGACGGCCGCCAACCAAATCTCTTCAGAGTTCGGGTTCGCTTGGAAGGCCAGTGATAGGATCCCTCGAGCTGCTGGGACGTCACCTACGAAAAAAAAGGAAGATTTTATTTACTACATCACTAAAAATCTTCGATTAATAGCAATATTGTTACAAAACTGTAAACTGTACATGAGTATTTATTATTTGCCTTGTCTTTCCACTGCAGTTTCTCTTTTTCGATTAGTCTTGAGCTTGATTTAATATAAACCTATTTGGAAATTAAATAAAAAACATGGCTTTTCTAAGGATGATCATAAATGCTTTTCTGATTTAAGAATAAAAAAAAACAACATGAACTTCAACGCATATATGGGGATGTCACCGTAAAATTGTCAAATACGTTATATTGTAATATCTCCAGCGATATTGTAAAGTCTCGAATTATTGTCAAATGAACATACTGCTTACAACAAAACGCATTATTTTTCGTGAAATGCATGCGATGGTAGTCAACTTACGCGGTGTGGAGGGAAGGAGGGGTTCCCCTTGCCCAGTGGCACAACTCTCATGAAAAGATAATGCACCATTCCTGAGAAATACCGATTAATATAACATAACCTTAAAACACTTTATATTCCCCCTAAAAAGCGTAGTCGACGGAGCCCCGCTTCGCGGGGCCCCTATTTCAGAGTGCAGGGTTTAAAGGAACCTTAGTAACCTAACGGGGGGTGCCCCAAGTCCCGATTATGGGGGCAGAGATACTTCCGTATGTTCAGTTGACAATAATTCGAGACATTACAATATCGCGAGAAAAAACACGTTATCTACACTCTACACTAATATTATAAAGAGGAAAACTTTGTTTGTTTGTTTGTTTGGTTGTAATGAATAGGCTTAAAAACTACTGGACCGTTTTTAAAAATTCTTCCACCATTCGAAAGCTACATTATCCACGAGTAACATAGGATATATTTTATCCCCGTACTCCCACGGGAACGGGAATTACGCGTGTGAAACCGCGTGACGTCCGCTAGTATTGTAATATAACGTGTTTGACAATTTACGGTGACAGGGATACTTCTTGCCGTTTCCCACTATTTGCTCTGCTTTTTAACCATGGCCTACAATTTCAAACTTAGAACATAAATCATCATCATCATTTCAGCTGAAAGTCATCCACTGCTAGACATAGGCCTCAAGTGTCACGACATTGACTGGTCCCGAAACATTAACATTAAACCAGTAATTACATACCTGCCAACCACTTAGACTTGGCTCCCATCAACCAGAGCACCTCAGATTTGGGACAATGAGCCACAGCTCTCTGCAGCAACGCTTCCAAGCTGGCGCGAGTTCCGTGTTGCTTTTCTAAGTATGCCGCGCGCAGCGATATTGATTTCTTAGACGGGAACACGGATAGAGCGTACCCGTAGACTGCGCGGGCGCACTCGTAGGCGCCTTCGTTTGCACACTGTTGGAGAAATAAATAAATAAATATCGCTGGACATTAACACACAGCGTCACCTAGTGCCACACTAAGCAAAGCTTGTGTCGTGGACACTAGATAGTTGATATACGAAAGAATAAGTATACGTACGTAGTCTCGTATTTTGAACTTTTTGTATGTATTTTAATATGTATTAGTTTATTTCATCTTATCTGTAATATATGTGTATTAGTATGTCTACTATTTATGTATTTTGATTTGTTAACAAAATTGTATTTTTCTCATTGATTTTTGTACTCTATCACAATGCTGTCTTATTTGACTCAATGGTTGACTGGTAGAGAATGCCTTGTAGCATTAAGTCCGCCTATGTACCACTCCGTGTGAAATAAAAGGTATTTTTTATTTTATTTTATGTACCACTCCTGTACATGAAGTTTAAATAAATATATTGCAGACGAAATGTAGACTGATATTAGTTGGAAGACTATAAGAGGTCAGGGAAGAGTTGAGATGGATGCTCCAGAGTATAAAGGGGTCATAAACTTCGAGGAAGGACTTTTTCAAGGTCATAATCGTTCCTTGACCTTTGTGAACTTGAAGAGATGTATTAATAATTTTGATGATAATAATTTTGTAACTACATAAGTCTTACAGTCGCGAACAATATTTTAATCAACATACAACCTAGCAAAAAAAACGTAAGAAAAATTGAATTTCGCGGGATATTTTGACGCTTTCACATTAAGTCAACGAATTTTATGTACAACTAAAAAGTAACCTTATTTCTTGAATGTTAAAAGTCATCGACAATTATTAATACATTCTTGTAGAACATTTGGGACAAAACAAGTGATGATAAAATAGATACTTACAGCTTCAGCGTCTTCCATCCATGTGTGTTTTTGATCTTCTGGTTCAATGCCGTGACCGATCACCGCACGTATAATGGCCTGGTAAAAGAATAAAATGATGACATTAATGTATCTGTCACCGCAAAATTGTCAAACACGTTATATAGTAATCTCTCTTGCGAGATTGTAAACTCTCGAAATATTATCAAATGAACACACTGCTTACAATATAACGCATTATTTTTCGGTAGATTGTAATCTATCGAAGTGAAACTGTAATGTTGTGAAATGCATGTGACGGAAGTATCTCTGCCGCCATAACTGGGACTTGGGGCACCCCCACGTTAGGTTAGTTAGGTTCCTTTAAACCCTGCTGACAGACATAGGGGGCCCCGGGCCGTAGCGGGGCTCTGTCGATTTTCCGTAGATTTTTTTTAGGGGAATATAAAGTGTTTTGAGGTTAAGTATATTAATCGGTATATCTCAGGAATGGTACATTATCTTCTCATGAGAGTGGTACCATAGGGCAAGGGTGACCCCTCCTTCCCTCCTCTTCCTGCACACCGCGCGAGTTGACATCCATCGCATACATTTTACAATATTACGGTTTCACTTCGATCTACCGAAAAATAATGTGTTACATTGTAAGCAGTATGTTCGTTTGACAATCTTTCTAGTTACATTACAATTCAACGTGTTTGACAATTTTACGGTGACATATTGATTTTTTACAACAGATTTGAGAAAAGATCAAGGATTCAAGAAAAACATGAAATAGCTTATAAAATATTTGAAATATTATTTGGTTGTTGTTCAAAATGAATTAGTTGAAATTGCAACTACACGCAAAAAACAAGAAACATCAAAAGAACTACGGGTTGCGAGATTACAAAAAGTATTTAATTAAGCACGCAGATTCACGCATCAATAACTCTTCCTTTGCAAATCAGGAACCTAACAAAATCCAACAAATACTTTACTTCGACGTGCATTCAATCACGCTATTCCATATCTTACCTGACAAGTATGAACAGCACCTGACTTCTCAGCTTCCATGGCTTCTTTGAACCAGTGCTCACGATTGATCTCGACGCCGTTCGCGCTCAGTGATGTGATCGCACGGTCTATGATCTTCTCTACCATGTGCGTATTGCCTGGAGAAGAGAAATTAAACATTATCGAGAGGACACTGGTCTTCTTTCTTTATCGTGTGGTAAGTGCCTAACTAGCATGACCACCGTAGACACGACAGAGAGTCGACAAATCTTTTGTTCATTTGTCATTTGGTCGATTCAATGACAGATGAACAAAAGATTTGTCGAGTCTCTCTCGTTCCTCTGGTGGTCATGATGTTTCTAAGCGGACTGGTGTCAGATTTTTAATGCCGCCCATGGGCATCTGACTTGACTTTACATCCCATCGAGAAATATCTCTGGGGAATGCTGGTTTTTTCACGATGTTTTCTTTCACCGAACCGAATGATAATATTATGAATCCGAAAAATCAGAAGTGCGTGACTTGGGATCGAGTTCCGGGCCTATGACTTGGCAGTGGTCTTGAAAAGTGGTGAAGGTTGGACTTTTAGAGGCTGAAGGTTGGACTTTTAGAGGCCAATGATGTTCAAAAAGATGTGCAGATTCTAAGCCTAATTTGAATTGTTACCTTAGACAACAAAACAACTTCAAACCACACCACAAAACGATCGTTTAGCAAGATAGGTGGTAAAATGTGACCCCTCGTTTGGGAAACTTCAATTTTATTAGAAATTTCGAGATAATCCTTGGATCTATCTAACATTTAAAAAATACTCACCATGAGCCTCTTCAAGCTTAGCGGCCGTCACCCAAATCTGCCTATCAGTAGGTATATTCTCACGAGCCTTATTGAGCACTTTCCTGGCGTTCTCGTAAGTCTCCAGTCGAGCCAGCGCGAGCCACAGCTCTACACTAGTGGGACAACATTCGACAGCTCTTGAGAGTAAGATGCGGGCGTCCTCAGGGTTTTCGAGCTCAACGGCTGCTTTCCATAGGCGGACTGAGTTGGGGATGTGTTCGAGAGCTTTGCGGTAGACTCGGCGTTTTGCCTGTTATAGAGGAAATTAATTAGGTTAGATATAATTTTGTTAGTATTGGAATAAATACTTAACTTAGTCTGAAAGTGGCGCCGGTGACTGAAAAGTTGTGTGGTAATCGTTTGTCTTGGAATTAATGAAATTGTCGTAAGGAAAGTTGTTTTTTGATTTATTTTTATTCAAATGGAAGAAGACATGCTGCGCCGACCCCAAATGAATTGGTATAAGGGCAAGGGAATGATGATAGAGATGAACTTTAGAAAATTATCTGCGTTTGATGATCCTCAGAGGAGTCTAAATTTTGCAGTTTTTTTTTCAAACCTACTGAAGGCACTTTTTCAACGGTGCTGGCTTTACAACTGCATCTTTGCACCTTTCTGAATGTGTCGAGTAGTTCAGTATTAGTAATTACAAGCATAGCATACAGTATTACAGTTGATATACTAAAGCCGCAAATTGAAGATAGGTATGAGAATATACCTCCTCAATAACTCTGCTCTCTCTTCTCAAGTACTCAAATAGACAGATAGATAACGACAATACCAACAAATAATTCGATCGCAATAACGATGCTTGCGGGAGTCGCAAGTCTCTACATACAAGAGGCGATTTTGTTGAGAGCATCGGTGGCCCAGGCGGCCCCGACTTACGATCAGTAAGTCGTGGGTTCGAACCCAGGCAGGCACATTACTTTGTGTAATTTATTTCATCGCCACTGCTCTCAAAAACGGTGAAGGAAAACATCGTGAGGAAACCAAAAATTCGAAGACATGTGACATCTACCAATCCGCACTGGGCCCGCGTGGTAGATTATAGCCCATACGCAAAATACACGCTTTACGTGGAGTTGCGGACACCAGGACCTTAATACAATACAATACAACAGGCGATTCTCGCAGGCATCGTTATAGCAACCGAATTTTTTAGCGATCGAAAGTTAACGACAATTTCGATATCTATGTCGAGACTGCCGGCCCTGACCCTGTATTCACAACGCTTCGACTCGATTTCGATTCGGGAAGTCGTATGTCTATCTCGCTCGTATTTGTTATGCCAAAAAAGGATAGACATCCGACTTGTCAAATCGAAATTCATTCAAAGCGTTTGTGAATACCTACAGGGGCAGGTCTTTGTGCATAAGAGAGGTGAAAATCCACTCCAAAACATACCTTAGTCTCCTGCTCCAAGTCCGCAGCTTTCACCCATATCCGCACACTATGCGGCAAGTTTCTAGCGGCGTGCGCTATGACCGCTCGCGCCGTGTCGCTCGGCTGAAGACGCGCCGCCTCTAGCCAGAGCTCCTCACTGCTCGGGTTCACTTCGCAGCCCTTCATTATCAGGTTACGGGCTGATTGGACCTTGCCTGGAGAAGGTGGGAAGGATAAATTAAACTGAGCATCGAAACAATGCATTTTTCAGCAAATATTGTAAAATTTAGGGGCAATGCAGACGACAAAAATTTTTGGACAAAAATTCTGCGGCAAATTTTGCGTGATGATTTGTGACTAATTTTTTGTCCACTATAAGGCAATCAGTAGGATCCTTGCGATCAGTACCGTAAAATGGGGGGAATAGGGATCCTGGGGTGAATAGAAACAAAACTTTAGAAGGGATTTTATCGCTGAACTTATATTGTATATGGCCAACAAGGTACCTTTATAATTAAGTATAATTTAGTTAAAACAATAGCGTACTTGTTGGTACCATATCATGTGAATTCAACTTTAAAATCCATTCCAAAGTTTTGTTTCTATTCACCCCTGGATCCCTATTCCCCCCATGTCACGGTAGATCCTTATCGTGGACAAAAAAGTAGACAGACAAAAAGTCTGTCGTTTGGGATGCCCCATATTATAAAGCAGCTGTTGCCCGAGAATTTTGTTAGCGTGAAATTATTAAAATAATCCGATCGAATAGTGATCAAAATATCGGATTATGGTAACAATTTCAAGGGTTTCAAATTTTTATGTATGGAACCGTAATTATTTTTCTATGATAAAAGTAGCCTAAGAACGTCAGCTATAGAGTTATGCCCAGATTAAACAGCCAGGTGCCTACTATTATCAGACTGCACCATCATTTTTTATGTAATTTTGGTCCTTAATTTATATGAGACCTCATGTAAATCTGTATGTTGTCCCAAAAAGAAGATAAATCACTACGATTCTCTCGCCTAGAGATGACTTCTTAAAAAAATTTAAATCCCAAAGGCAATAGTTAAATAAAATAAAAACAATACAAGTCTGTAACTGTTGACTAGAAGCCAACCCCAACATAGTTGGGAAAAGGGCGAGACAAACAAACAAACCTGTAACTTCCTCCAACCTGGCACTAGCGATCCAAGCCGGTGGGTGATTAGGATTGGTCTCTCTCACAGACTTCAACAGCAGCCGGGCCTTCTTTATATCGTTGATGTCGCCGCCGTACGTCGGTATCATGGACTGCAAGTCTGTCAGATAGCCCTTAGGGTCTACGACTGTCTGTCCTGTCACCGAGTCGGATACTTGAGATAGTTTTACTGTCATTAGAGTGTTTCTGGCTTGACCAATCTTTCTTAAATCCAAGTCACCTGTAAATAAGACATTAAGTTAATTATGCGACTGTCATGTACATGATTGTAGTTTGTTAGTATGGATCAAAATCAAAAAATCAAAATCAAAGCATTTATTTCAAGTAGGCCAGTTACAGGCACTTTTGAATTGTCGAAACAAAAATGAACATTTAAAGTAGCTACAGTCCCAGTCACAAGACATAAAAACTGTGAAAGTACTGTAGTTGCCCATTCCCTAGCGTAGATCTCTATGGAGAAGAACGGGCAAGAAACTCCATGGACACTCTTTTAAATCAAAATATTGTTACAAAATCTTGGTTACATCATTCATGTTGAGATGGTATATTATGTGAGAACAATGTAGCAAGATGTGCACGTTAAAAGTGTCCATAGCAAAACAAAAATAAAATACAACTCAAAAACTAAATAATTAATTCAAATAAACCATGGCGACTAAGAGATGACCAGTCACAACTGACAGCGCCCGTTCACGAACATGACGCATGGATCAGCACCATTCAGCTCAACCATTTTGAAGGGAGCTAAATGGTCCAACACACGCGCCACCATCAGCGAGACATTTGAGAGAGCATGACATACTCTCAGCCGCCAGGGCACATTCTAGTCAAGAACTGCCGTAGGCTTTCAGTGAATGATAGCTTTCTAGTACATAGTACTCACACAATATGGGCTATGCGATTATATAATACTAACATTGAATCTATACAATGCAAAGATAGTTGTACAATCTTCAGCAGCTCCAACAATACCATTTAATGCTATCAATTTTTGCGCCCCTGTCCTTGTGGAGCAGGACCAGCATTGAGCCAAGCATTTTTATCAGCGATATAATCGCTCAACTTGTAATATGCTTGCTTACATAGTGTGCGTTTAATGCATGTTTTAAATTTCGTCTCATTCAGTTCAAGAATACTTTGTGGAATTTTATTATAGCATCTCAAACAGTACCCCATGAAAGATGAGTCTACTTTAGCGAGTCTAAAGCCTGGCTGAACTAATTGGTCCCTATTTCTAGTACTGTAGTTATGTCTGTCACCTCTTTTACCAAAGAGATGCAAATTTTTTCTTCGGATATATGTATAGACTATTGAGGGTACTTGGTTCTCTTGTTGACAATAAGATGAATGACATAATAGCGACAATGAAATAAAACGATTTTGTCTATTTAATTGAATTCGCTTTTGCAAGAATCCTTAGGTTAGGTTATAGATGAAAGAATCTAGTGTGAAGCAAGCAAGATTTTGCTTGAAAATACATTCTGAATATTCATCCTTTGCTAGAAGTCTTTAAACTGTAGTGATGCTTGATAGTCGGGTTCTGTACAGCACAATACAGTAAATATCTCTGGAACCCTAAATATAACGTCTATATTGCACGGTTAGAGGGCATACAGAAAAAGTTCTTAGGGTACATTCAATTTCGATCCAAAATATATCTACCAAATTATTTTAAACGATGCAAAAAGTTTCATATTCTTCCTTTGTATGAACGAAGAAAAATCTCAGACTTGGCCTTTCTATTTAAAATTGCAAATGGAACCAGTGATGTCCCTGAGTTGCTAAGCAAGATTGGGCTGCGAGTACCATGTTTGTTTCTGCGGAAATCTCGTTTGTTGCACATACCAACAACCAGTACTAATTATAGACAAAACTCGTACATGATTAGGGCAAGCTGTGAGTACAATGCGACTTGTCAGGAGGTTGAGATCGACATCTTTCATACAACTGTGTCGAAATTGAAAAAGGCCCTCTGCAGCCACTTCTTTGATAACCCATAATGTATAAAGATGTCAATTTGTGTTCTTTTTTTACATTTATTTGTGTACTAATTCTTCCTTACCACTGTCTTTTAGTTAGATTATTTTTGTTTTTTTTTTTAACTATTATAAAGCTATTTGTGAAAGCTTGTAATTGGCCATATTTTTGTTGGTAACGAAACTATTGTATCTGCCTAGCTGTAAGTTTTCCGAAAATAATAAAATAAAATAAAATATTTAAAAAAACTTACCAGAAGGAGTCAACATTCCTGGAGTCATAACCCCAGGCATCATAGAGGCCAAGCCAGATCCTGGGTCAATAGATGATGAAGACTCCCCACCTAGATTCCTGGATAGCACACTGTCAGGCAATGGGGTGAATTTTTCGGCCCGAGGGTTTCGTTGCTTCCTGTTACGAGCATCCCCCACTTCAGGTATGGCTGACCATTCATCCTCAGATACTGATTTTAATTCACGTTTTAAGTCTGAGAACTGTTGCTGGATTTTCGGTCTGTAAACATAATTTGAGTTAGTTATAAAACTTATTTTTGTCAAACACAGTCTACAACAATGACTATTTTAATGTAGGTAACTTGATTGAGAAAAAAAAAGCAATGTTCCCTCAATCCTAGAATATGGTCATGACTTTTGTACTTAGAGACACAAAAGTACAGATACAAAAGTTATGACAATATTCTAGGATTCAGTGAACATTGCTTTTTCAAACAATTCAATTCAAACAATTCTGTACATAGTAAAGTTCTAGTTCTATAGAATATCTGAAAAGACATTGTATTTTCCTGATAATTTATTGATATTATGTATGGGTATTTATACAGAAGTTATGACAATATTCTGAGATTGATTGAATATTGGTTTTGAATTTGGCTAAGTTTAAGTACTTGTTTCTGTACATAGTAAAGTTCTAAGGAGGCTTAATTTAAATTACAGACCTCTCTTGACGGTATCTCTCCAAGTCTTCTTTAAGGCGTTTCTCTCTGTACTCTTTCCTTTTTTCATCCATTCTCTTGTCAATTGATTCATAAATGGCATCTGCTTCTGCATCATCTTTATCATAGGGATCCTGAAAAAGTAATAATAAGATTAATTTCAGGCCATTTGGAGGCTAAGTGCATGGAAGTTAATAAACTGATGGTAAAACTACCCGAAATGCTTCAATAATTGGTTGACTTTGAAAGATTGCTTTTAGCAATAAGGCACATCGCGATACCATTAGTAAACTGTTATTTATATAGCGTCATACATCCCATACTATGAAATAAGCAACATTTTTACAGTTTTTGATGAAAATAGGATGAAGAATCAATCTACCTAGATAAGGTTCATATCCAGGAAAACTTATTTTCTCTATTATTGCCAAAAGTAGCACATTTAAATAAAAACACAGATACAGTCAAAATTGACTTAAACACACCATTATCAAGAAATAAGATCATTGTAAACAAACCTTAGAGAACAATGAACCACTGTATCCTGAGAACTCATCATAATTGGAGTCATTCAAATCTTCATCATCATCTTCTTCCTCAGTTTTCTTGCGTTTTGCCGCCGGTGGCGCATGTCGATCATCACTAAAAGACAAAATAAGTAAGTATGTGGACAATTTAATCAACTTCTCACTTATAAATTTATGAAATCTGGACGTAGTTTGTTTATTACTAAGAAGTCAGTTTATAATGCTCGGGTTATGTAATAGATTTGTTTACTATTTCAAAATGTGTTGAAATAAGGAATTTAACGCAGTACTTACGACACATCATTTGCATCTCTTGCAGGACCGATATCAGAACGTGTGGTGAATCCAGTGGCACTGTAACGAAAATTAAACGATTACTCAAACATCCATCTATTCAAAATCTTGTGATATTATATTGGTAAACAACATTATCTTACCCTCGACCAACACCAGCAACATAACCTAAGGGTGCTGGAATCCCAAGGAAATGTTTTTTGTTTTTGTTTACAAACGCCTGCGGGGGTACCGACATGTTGGGTTTATGCACACTAATTCAATCCACTGAAAATGCGTGTTTACTGAGCAGGAATCAATATAAATTCGTTTTCTGCTGAATATTGGCACTTTTTTTGCTTTTCTATATCAACAATTCAATGTTTGACATATTAACATATTTTTGTCAATTGTTGACTTTGACTTTTCCTTCCAGTGTTACCAGCATTCCAACAAATTCATTTTATAATTTTGCTGCACTGAACTCTAAAGCACGACCCACACATTTCCTCTTATAACCGATGTTTTCCGAAATTACCATTCACCCCTACACTGTAAAAGTCTATCTACGTCATGTCTACGTCTATGTGTGTCTATGATTGTATTTGTTGCCTAGCAACGGAAAGTTGTATTTGAAAAGAAGAAAATAATCGAAGAAGGATTCGGCAAATTATTATTTCATAACTTTTCTATTCTTAAAAATAATAGCTGGCTTAATAACAAACAGTTCTAATCATGGCGCAGAGTTTAATTGGGAGGGCACAAGAACTAGGGTCGAATGATAACAGCATATCCACAAAAGAATTTCTACAATTTGAAAAGAGTTGTGAAGCTTACAAGGACGACGATGAAGAAATTAAAATGATTTTTAATGAAATCAAGAAGCTGTCTGCTGCCAGCAAGCCAGAGAAGATGTTAAGTGAAGATATTGATGATGTAGATTTGATTCTCAAAAGGGCAGAAGATATTGCACAGGCTACCCAAAATTTGCTGAAAAGTAGCCCTGTATCGTCTGTTATGAAAGCTAGTAGTCCAAATAAAAGTGAATCTGGTGCTATTCCCCAAATTAAAGTGACTAAACCTAGCGAGAATGAAAAGGATATGTTGGAGCACAAGGAATACAGTAATAATGCTAGGGTAACTAAGTTTTTTTAATCTTTTTATTTAGACTAGGTACTAAGATAATATTATAAAGCTGAAGAGCTTGTTTGGTTGACTGCGCTAATCTTAGGAACTACTTGGTTGGAATTGTTTTTTTTATTGTGTTTTGAGATTTTATCGAGGAGAGTTAGTATATCAACACCCTACAACCAATAGGAGCAGAGCATACATGAAAAATGTTAGCAAAAACGGGAAAAATTCCTTTTGTTAGCTTTGTCTCTTTTAGGAGACACAGACGAAGTTGCATGGGTCAGCTAGTGCTAGGTAAAATGGTAGTTTTTCCAAAAAAACTTGTATTTAAATAAAAAACTTGTCAAAAGTTGTAACTTTGACCCCCCATATCTCCGTAACTAGAAGGTTCCCAGGTATGATGTAGAACAAAAAAATGATCACAATGATGGGGAGAACAAGTGCCTTTCGGCTTCGTGAAGAGGTGTTTTACACCCTTTAGGTAGGTAGAAATAATGAACAACAAAACTTTTTATGAGTTTTTTACTTTTTTAAATAGTGCTGCTGAACAGCCATGCATTTCTTGCATTCAGCCTTTTTTATTACAGGTGAATAAGTCTTACATATAAAAGAGACTATTCAACTTAAGTATTGTTTGTACATTCATGAGTAGAAATGCTTTAAATACTTTAAATAAATAATTTATGCATACTTAGTATGCAAATAAAGTTACTTATTCTAATTTGGACACTTCGCTAGCTAAGACCCTTAAACCAGCTAAGTTCTCCCTTGCTACGGGCTCAATGTATGAAGCCGGTAGTACAAAACCGAAACGTCCCGTGTCACTCAGTTCAATAGTGTAGGTGTACTTGATGTGTAAAGACTTGGCCCAGTCATCGGAGCCACCAGCAGCTGGGTAGAGGAGACCGCTAGATGATCCCACTTTGTATTCTGAACCTCCTGTCTTCCGGATTGCCTGTAAGAAAATAAAAATAGATTGAAAGAATTTTCTTTTTCCTCAATTATCCTGCAATTATATCTGAGGGATGGATTAAACAAAATAGGGATTACAACTGACTGAGTTTATCGAAAAATATTGGTTACATGTTTTTTGTAGAAGTGTGATCTCAACTGGAATAGGTAATATCCCAATTAGGTCCAATTGTTACAGATTCTTAAGAGCTGTGATGATAACATTATGGAACAGTGTAACTTGAAGCGTACACCTCAAATACTTGTTCTTGGCTTACCTGAGCCATCCGTTCGCCCACAGTTTGAAGGTCCTTGTGGTCGGGGGGCAATGCATTGTCATAACCCCATGGGTACAGCAAGTACTGCCCGTAACTATGGTATGTCAGGTAGGCAGAGAATTTCGTTGTTATGTTTCTGAAGAATTCCTGTAGGAAACAAACATACTATTTAGAAAGCTGTTACTCCAAAAAAAAAATTGTTTTGTCAAAATGTTGATGTCAGTACTGTCAGTGGAAACACGTCTTTATACTTTAGAGTGTATAAAATTGCATTTTCATGATGCATATTTTAAAAACCATGAGGGTGTGGTTGTCCTTATGGAGCTACAATTCAATTGTGTGTTAGAATTTACCGTCGTTTGCTTTCATGCAAAGTTTGAAAAAAAAAAGTGAAAGCTTTTCTTAGATATCCATTTCACGTAGTCCGCCGAATACCGACGATCCTAAACTCCGAAGTGATAGCTACTTACAGAGATTGCTTTAGATTCTGGTTCAGAGAACGGTCCGCTACCACGGTAAATGTCGCTGCATGGGTAACTCGAAGCTCCTTTTCCTCCCCAGTGGTATCTATGAACAGAAAAATCATTTTCGGATAACGCCAAAAACTTTTGATAAAAGGCCTCGATTTTGGAGAGTAAATGCAATATCTCAATTCTCCTAAACGACAACCTCGAGTCAACAACTGTTGTCTGAACTGTTGAGAAATGCTACATTGATTATGTAGGACAGTACTTAATAGAAAGAAACGGAACCCCATCTTATCCCATTTTCTAATGGAATGTAATGATAATGACACTTTTAGATAGAACTGAAAAATCTTTAATGCGTTTCTCGCACGCTGTTGTTCGTGACAAAGCAAAATAGTTTCCTACACAGCTTAACTTTTCTCATTAAGTATATTAAAGTAGGCACTCGCGCTAGTTCATAGTTGCCCTTGGCCCGAGTTCATAGAGCCTTGGCCCGGCACGTTATCCGATCGATTCTGATCAATCACTCAGCTTATCGCACTACTCTACAAATGGACATGGGCCTCTTTCATGTTGCGCCATGTTTGTCGGTTTATCCGCCTTCTGGGTCCATTCACCCTTTTATGTCATCGATCCATCTGGATTGGGTGCTGTCCCAAGTTGTACATGTCAATTTGAAGACAAGCTTCCTCTTTCCTACTATTTTGATGTGCCCGGCAGGTTCCCTAATGATCTCATTGCATAGTGGAATGTTATAAATTACAGATATCTGTGTATTGTTGGTCTTTACACTAGGACCTGTTAGTAGCTTAGTAGCAAAAATGATTACCCGAAATTCCTGTTAAGATCCGCGCCTGTGCAAGTGCTGGGACCATATCCGTATTTCCTGTTCTTCCTCCATAGACGGTCCGACCTATGTGTATACTCATAACCGTCAGGGTTTACCACGGGCAAGAAATACCTGAAAGCAGATTAAAAACGTGAAAGAAACAACTTTAGCAGTCCTTCAGGAGCATCGAAAAATGAATAACTCTTTAATCTTTCTTGGTTTCTGCATACTAAATTACTGAATTCTTCATATATTCTTACCAATCAATGTTCTTGATATCATCAGATTCGACATCAAAGTTTTCAGCGAATTGGTTTATGAAGTAACTAACAACAGCCGGGCTAATCCACTCGCGTGCATGTATGCCACCGTCAATAAATACTGCTTTGTTGCCTTGTTTTCCGTCTGAAATGCGTAAAACCTGAGAAAAAAGAGTGTTGTATTTATTTATTTTCTGTTACAAATGGTAAGGTTCCGGGGTTTCCCCAATAGATAAACCCAAGATTCGAACTCGGAAGTGTTGATCACGTAGTGTAGTAGTCTATTATTGATTAACATGTAGGGAGGAGACCAAAACAGACTTGGGTTTTTGCACATAGTCAAGCACCTCGAGTGTTCCACCACTTTTCTAGACAAACCGATATAAACTATCGCAGATTCGTTCCTCTGCGGATATGGTTGGATGTAATGAAGTACCTATTGTAGTAATGAATAATTCCGCGAATTAGTGTGATTGATGTTTCGTCATGCTAACAATAAGGTGAAAAGTGATAAATACTCATGAATTTTTGATTATAATTCAATCAGTGTTACGAATGCTAAAAGCAACCTGAAATTATAATTGAATAACTTAAGACTTTTTTTTAATTCCAGGAAGCATTTATTGTAGAACGACCGATTTACCTTAAGTTCGCGACCTTCGTAAGATTTCCCTATAGTATTAACACTGACGATAGAAGGATATGTTTTGGCCAAGTAGTCCATAAATCCATGAATATCTTCCAGTCTATGGTACTGCTTCCATGTCATACGGTGACCTGAAATGAGATACTACGTTAAA
Organism: Xestia c-nigrum; assembly: GCA_916618015.1. Taxonomy (NCBI): domain Eukaryota; kingdom Metazoa; phylum Arthropoda; class Insecta; order Lepidoptera; family Noctuidae; genus Xestia; species Xestia c-nigrum. The sequence goes on along the minus strand of OU745261.1, from coordinate 16,473,814 downwards.
ATGGATATAAATCATCATTTCATTTATCCGCCATCCATAAAATGTGTTTAATCACACGGATCTCCCAATTTGCGAGTATATTCTCTTGCTTCCGGATTAGTGACGAAAGGAAAATTTCGAACTTTGGACTGTTAGCAACTTTACAGAAAAATCTTAAAAATGTTAATGAACACAATCCAGATCCAAAAGGTTAGAGACACGTCATGTGAGAATTCAAAAACAATTGTATTAAAACAAAGATAGTGCATAACAACAATGATTCGGTGCCTAACAACAACAACGAACCCCAATTTGCATTTGGCCAATACTCCATGGGAAGGTTGAGAGAATTGTACCCCATGTAGGCACTTATGAAACCTAGTCGGCGATGAGATTCCCTGTAACGCCAAAAATTGTAAGCTCTTGCTGGAACAAAATTACATCGGCCCTTGGAATATTGTTAATCGATCTTCATAAGCTTAAAACAAATTCATAAACTATACGAACCTCTTCGGTCTTGCAATTCCAATTCGTTCTCATCTAACGGTGGGTTTTCTTCGTTGATTCTTTGCTGCAGATCTTCAATCATGACATAGTATGCAATATCCTTCTTCTTTAACGCATCTGTTACGTTTTCAAGGGCCTTTGGTTTGACGAGGATATCGATTGCTGTGTGATTGCCTCCCCATGACGCGATGACTGAAAAATAATTCATTTTGATTGATAACCCATTCTCACTTACCGGAAATACAAAGCTTTTCAGATCTAGTTTAAATTAAATTATCAACTTACGTTTTTCCGACGCCAGTTTGTTAATGAGACGTTGAGCGCTTGTTTTCATTGTGGATACCTTCCAAACTTGGCAACCAGTGTAGTCGATCCTCTCTTCTATATCCGCGTTCTTAGGTTTATTGATTTCAAGTGCTTCGGGCGCTTTTTCTTCATCAGTTGCAACTACTGTAGCAACTGGCTCTATTTTAGAGTCAGTTTCATTTTGAGCTAGTTCATGATACGGTTGTTTAACCGAGCTACGAGTAGGCCATTCTGAAAGAAGTCATTACTGTGAGTAGGTCACTCATATCAGCGATAATTACGATTACGTCTGCATTTTTGCGTCTAAGTGATTTACAATCGTGACTTATTATGTATCATCAATTTGTCTTACGTGTGATTCAATCCTAATGAGTGGTAAAACTGCATTAATGTCGTTTTTTGCTGTCCATACACACATTTTAGATATAATTGTGTGTTTAGATGACCAGATTACATACGCTTTGTTTAATTCATGGCCTTATTTTTTCACAGCGACATAGTTGTGTGTGAGCATTGTTCTAAAACAATATGCGAGGTATACAACTGTACATTTTCATTCTAAATGTTTGTGTATAAAATGAATTAATTAATTTAGAATATAACAAGGTCAATTTGAGCTTTTATAACTGAAACGTGTGGTTTTACCAACTAAGCGTATAACCTAAGTCAATATTTTGTGCAATAATTGCAGGCAATATACAACAAAAAATACAAGCATATCAAGTCTGATGATTTACAGAGAAAATATTAAACAGTTTTCCTCTTACAACGAGTGTGCATTAAGAATACATAAATAAAAGAAATACGATCAACCTTTATTAAAGTGCGTACATAAAAGTTAATGAGCGATTTCTACATTGATTTACTGCGGATACGAATACGCGATCACATTCACACATTGTGTTAAGTTTTGAAGTATCGATAGCGACACAGAGCGAATTGATAATGGAATAGATTAGAATGCAAGGCTCGTATCTCCCGTGACATGTTTTAATGACTTTCTCTGGCCACGGCTTGTTTTCCATTCGCGTCTGGCCGGTCTTGGCTAATATATTTGCCGGTCTAACGGTGCTGCGTGTCGAACTTGTAAAGAACTTGCCGTTCGTCCAAGGGTTTCCGCGGCGGCGTTCGATATTTGATTTTGCTCACGCATTTCGAAGGCGACATCGTATATGGAATAGAGATGACGAGAACCTTAGAGAATTTAAACAAAGAATGCGTTCGAATTGGTATTCACTGGATTCATGCGTTTTTTTGAACTTTAAAAAATATTAGAAAAAATACGAGAAAGAAAACTGATAACGAGAAAAAGGCTCTGTAGGGACTGAAAAAATATAATAGATTGTCAGATAGAATATTGTGAAGAACAAACCTAAAAATAGACATGAAAACAATGTTCTTCAGCCTAAACACATTTTCGTACCAAACAAAAGCAATCAATAATCTGAACGCTGGCATTGTGTAATGCACCGTTAATATTTTAAAGGAAGTAATATTTTTTATTCGGAAATCTCTATTTTTTTTTCTCGTCAATTAAAATACCTTTTAAAATAAGTAAACAATTCCATACCTTGTCCTGGCTGTAGTTTGTTGATGAACGGCGTACATAGAACCGAGGATGTGACGAACAGGAGCACGACTATCTTCGTCAAGGACCCCATGGCTACTGGCGGTGCGGACGCTCTGCCGCAGGTGATCACACTGATGCGCTCGCGCACATCGATTGCCTCTTTTAAGCTCCGATAAACAAGCTGTCGGTATTTACTGTGGTATTGATAGCTCGGGATACGAAATTAACTTGATGAGATTTTATCATATTGACGGTGATAATGCAATTGTGTAGACCTAGATTTTTGTAGTTAAGTATTACTGTTATACAATTGCTTGTGAAATACCTTAATGTTATTGATCTCAAAGTTCAGAGCCTTTGTTTTGTTTGTCATAATTATTATGGAGAGCTCTCGAAGTTATTTTTAGGAATTCCTTAGTTGTTTACCGCTAGGTAAATTAACAATTCCATAAGACATTTTTATTTACTTACCAATAATGTCAAGTTACCATGGATTTCTGTGAAAGGAAATATAGGTACCTAAAATAATTACTTACTTAAGATATGAAATCCTTGATTTCAGGTCCTTAAGCCTGAAGCAATGACTAACAACATAATTAAGATCTCACTACAGAGCTCCATAAAATGAGGAACTTAAAGGGCTCTCCCTTTTACGGCCAAAAGCTTTTACATTTATTTTTAACCGAGCATATTTAAATTATGATTACGCCCATTAGATTCGGATCAATGTTTGCAAAAGGCGTCACATCTCCTATAGGTACAGTATTCGTTTGGAACCAGCCTGACAGCTTTTCTCTTGACCTGCGCGGGCGTCATGCCCGGTCGTTGCCACCAAGTTGCAGTTATTTAACTTTGATGACAAACTTTGTTTACTGTAAACACGTTTTTAACGATTTATTTATCTAGGTAATGTTCTTTTCACGGTTTATGACCGTTTCGGTTCTTGGCTTATCTTGATGGGCCCAACACTTAGACTTGAGTACCTATAAACTCTGCATCTAGTTCTAAGTTTATATAAATATAGTATGGAAACTCTTAAGAGTTTCATCTTATATCACGTTTAATATACTTACCATAACTTTACTTTAAGAAAGCTGAGACATTATGTACTTGTATTTGTAATAATCTTAAAATGTGTTTCTAGGCTAACCAGTATGCTAAACAAAATGCTAAGGAAAACACTGAAACACGTCGTAAGCCGAAGTTAAGGCCTTTCTCCGCCGGCGTCATCGATTCAAAGAAACGAGAGACGCATAAGATTGTCAAGTCAGTGACTAATTCACCTAAAAAAATAATTAATTGTAGACACGAAAACTTGATTGAAGAATTAAAAGACACAACGGAAAGAGCAAAAGGTTTGGAATTAACGAATGTAAAGTTAAACGATGACAATAAAGCTTTGAGAAAGAAGCTGAACGAAGTTACTGAAGAGAAACATGTCGTAGATTTAAAATTAGCAGAATGCGAAAAGTTTGTAGGTAGACTAAGTAAGGAATACGAACATAAGAGTACAGAATTAAAGGCTGTTACGGATAATGAAAATAGAATACTAGCGGAACTACAAAAGGAACGAAATGACAGGAAGAATTTGACTTTACAACATGAGAAGGATTTGGTTGTTGTACATGATTTACAAAGGCAAGTCAAAGAAATGGAGATGATTTTGAGAAGGAAGCATCCTGATTCTGTATCAGCTCTGATAGGTGAGTATTTACATAAAATCTGTGATTTTATTTTGAGTAAATGATCATAATTTAAATACTAAAACATTTGCAGTAGCTTCAAAATCGTCAACAGTGGAAGACAATAAGAAAAAGTTGTTAGAAGAACGCATTGCTAGACTGGAACAAGAGCTCAAAGACAAAGAAGATCATTTTCAAGGAATATTGATGACGTTACAAGAGAAGTTTGGCGACATGAAGCAGAAGTACGAAAGTCACATTATAGATGTAGAGAGGCAGTTGATGGATGACCGAAAGGTGAACACTGAGTTGAAACACAAGTTGAATACAGCTCATAGAACTGATGCAGCCACTCAAACAATACCTAAGAACAAACATACTGTATCGACACAAACATTTATAAAGCCAGACAGAGCGTCGTCAGCTGTAAGCCGATTGTCACAAAATTCAGCCTTATTTTTGAATAGGTTGAAAGAAGATAGTTACTTAGTAGCCACCATAAAAGGTATGCAATCTGAGCTGACAGTGAAACAACGAACTATTGCCAAGATTAACAGAGAAACAGAAGAACTGAGAAAAAACTTGCGCAATCTCCAAAAGGAAAAAGAAGGTAAGGAAACAAAGAATTAATTCCAACATTTGTGTTTGTATTACGTGTTAAGCTTGAGGTTTCTTTTAGTTGTTGACAAACAAAGGACATTAAATTCCATTTCACTTTTACATTTCGTGAAACTTCTTTGGTTTAATTTACATACAATAAATTACCAACTCTTCAACTGCTTGCTTGCTTACGTGTGCATTTCACGTGACAACATTGGCATATAAAACATTAGCTGTAGGTATCAAAATTTGTGAAACGGTACTTTACATCTGTATACTCGGTATTTGGTGAAATTGTTTAGAAGTCTACAAAAAACAAGTATGACGTAGATAAAGGTAATATTTTCCATGCGAATGCATCATTCAATCTCATTCCAAGTATATTCAACACAATGTAAATCGTTTTATGAATAAATGAAACGAAATTTCCTTACGGTGTGCTATGATCGTTGTTAGGTAAGCGAGTTAAATCTGGAAAAATCTTACTCTTTTTTTTTTTTTATAAATTTATTTAATACAGCATAAACCGTTAACACAAAAATCCTTTTACTCGGTCTTCTCACAGAACCACAAACATTCTAAGATTATCGTCTAATCCAGGGCTGGTCTCCCGGTATAGGGGAAACGGATCGAGCTACAGTCCGACTAACTATAAACTACTATAAATGGGACATTAAACAATTTATGTTTTCTAGGGCGAATATCTTATGATAGGTGTCGGCTCAGCACGCTTTCCTTCCGTTTAACTAAATCAATTCAAAACCCACTTCAAACTAATCTTAGATTTACGTAGCTTTCCAGTTATTAACAAATATATTTATTGTAGTGTTACTAAACTTAAATCCACACACAAATAAGAAAACAGCCAACAGATCGAAGTCTACAGAGAATATATTGGCAAGGATGAACACGGAAATGGAAGCCGAACTAGCGGAAATAAGGAAGCAAAAGGAAGTGCTAATGCAAGAACGGAACACGTTACTCGATTCACTCAAGCGTACGAACGAGGAATTCATATTGCTGAAGAAAAAGAGGATTCAAGATGTAAGTAGCTGTTGGCCTATAAAACAAAATATGTCAGTGTTCTGTTTCAGTAGCGAAAAACGCAAAATAATAACTATGTCAAGTTGTTAAAGTAGTTTTCGACAATTCCCAGTCAACCAGGTGTAGTTTTATTCAAATAATTTTAACTGCAGGTTTTCGTTCGCTTAGAAATTCCGACGTATGACTTTATGACGACTTTTTGGATGATAGTAGTCTATAAATCAATTTTTAGTAGCAACTTTATCGGAATTCATGATTGTAAAACCATAGTTCACCGAATGTACCACCTTCTGAAATTGCGTTTTGTAATTACTCCGCCACTGAAACTTTTGTTTTTGTTCCATGAAACTTTTCGGTTTGTAGATAATAATTTAAATGATTTTGCATGTATTTGTCATATTTGTGTCTCATTGCTTGGTTACCCGTAAAATTAAGTGCAAGAATCGATGCTTGTAGTGATGACAGTCAAGCTAAATTAGATCCCGAACAGTTTTCGTCAGTTTTTTGTAGATAGGTATATGAATGGTATGTCGTAGACTCTGCGTTAAGGTTTAGATGTTTTAGCCCTTTAGCTGGCTAACGTTTGCAGTCTTAATCTTTTCTTTGGCTGATGTCTGAACCGTCTTAAATTAGATTGTCATCAACACGATAAGCGGAAGAAGGAAATTACCTTCTTGAGTTAAGTACGAGATTGGTGTGATGATGACTCCAGGTGCCTTCTGGTTTCGGGGCTGCGGGACTGTTCGAAAGAGATACCGTGGCCCCGGAACGTAAAGGGCGAGGAAGGAACATGGATGGGTTTTAGTCAGTAAAAGTCTGACACTCCCTCCCGCTCCGCCCAGAGTGGGAGAAGCCATTTGATGTTTTCTCATCCGAAAAAAAAAATAAGGTGCTCTCTGGTTTTATATTCAGAGGTTCAATATTTTATTACTTGAATCCGGTGCAAAATAAGGAGTGTTTATTGCGTTTTTTTGGGTCACTAAATGAACATTCATTGCACATCAATGCCTACGAGTTTATCGGATACATTATTACGAAAAAAATGGAAAATAGTCACATTATGAAATCCGGACGTTTTGCTCGTTAAAAATGGTTATTTATACTCGCGTATAGTAAATAATTTCAACAATATAATGCTATATTAACATAATGAGAACGTGTAACTATGAAAAAAAAAAATTTCACCGCATTCTTTCTGCTTGGTTGGTTAGTGCGTAACTGATGTGAATGATATTGAAATGTCACAAGAATAAAAGTTAAACGTAGCGTCGGGGGCCACGTGGTGGCTACCGGCCACCACGGGCCTGTGGACGGTTAGCTATGGGCTAGCTAGCCGTCCGTCCGTCTAATGACGACAGGCCGTGTCGAAGGCGCGTTCGTATTCCACGCGCGCCCCTATGAGATTTCAGCATAAAGGAAGGGGCCCGCAAGGGCTTAAGCCTGTCGGGGTTGCGGGCCTGTTCGAAAGATTAGTCAGTAAAAGTCCGACACTGCCTTCCGCTCCGCCCAGAGTGGGAGAAGTTATATGATGATGTCTCATCCTAAAAAAAAAGTTATCTAAAAAAATATAGCTAGGCAAGACAATCGTTTCATATTATTACAATAATGGTTTGTAAGGAGAAAGGGGAGACTTTTGTTCAGCAGTGGGAAACTCAGACAGGTCAACAAAAAAAATGACGATAATTTCAAGTTTGCTTTCGAAACTACAGGCCAGAAGTCGCCAGAGATGAAACAAAAACAAAAATGTATGGTTGTTAAACTATTATCATCCACACATCAGTATTTGTGACAGAGATACAAACGCTCTACAAAGTAGAGTGTCTTTGTACAGCGTTAGCGTAGCGAAGTTAGACCACTACATAGAGTCCATAGATAGTAACTCCATAGAATCGAACGTCAGTGAACTCGGTACTACATATTTAGTAGCAATTTAAACTATGTGATTAGGTACTAACTTATTGTTTATGTATTTCCCAGCTCCACACCCTACAACAGGCACACGAGAAAGAGCTTATGCAGATGAACATGCATGTCTACCCGCAGCAGGAAGAGATCAAACTCCTCAACAGAACGGTGGAGATCCTTCAGGATCGCTTGCGAACTGCCGAAGACAAGGTGATGAGGTACCAGGCAGGCATGAAAGATGACGTGCTTGCAGGCGGTGACAATAAATGTACTAGTAGTAAAAGTAAAAGGGACCGTTAAGTTTGATGAGATACAGTGTACAAGGCTCTTTTGGCGCTTGAATGACACTGACAGAGGGCGCTCTGTTTGTAATCATTTGTGAAATTGTGGTTATTATTATTATTATTCTGTACGTTCAAGCGTTTATGCCATACTTATTAATGGAATGCTAATAAAAGCTCACAACTTAAGATCCATTAATATAAAATTTATTCAGTTGTAAACGTCCCTTTGTGCCTATTGGCCTTATTTTGTTCTGTCTCCTGTTACGAAGAGCAATGGAAATTGTTTTTTCTTTTTCTTTTCTGATTAATTTTGTTGAGAGATCCAAGACAGTAAAATGGTTTCTCTGGGACTCCGTTGAGTTCATTCTCTTGGTGTTTTTTTTGTGGTCGCCACTGTTAATTCTGGTGTTCGGAGTTAAAGTGATTTGGGAAGTTTGGCGGGCTTATCCCAATATAAATTTTGTCTGTGAATATTGTATTAAAAAAAAACAACATGGCGACTTTAGTTCCCACTATAGCCACGCTACAAAAGATCCATGTAAATCCACTGTTTGTAGCATAACTGAGTGAAATTAACGGGCGCGTACCTTCATTTGTTTTGGTTGATTTGTAATTAAAGAGAAAACTGGGTCGTTTCCACGCCCTTTTTACTAGGTATTTATTATTGAGTTACGTGAAGTTTGAACGATGTCAAGCGAAGCGCAAATTTTTTATTTAATGAACTAGATACTTGTATAATTATTTAGAATAGTTTTGAACTGGCACAAAAAGTCAATTGTCACAAATTAGAAAATTTTACACTTATGTTTAGGTTATGTTGGCTTTAGTTTAGACTATTTACAATAATACTTAATCAACTATACCAGAATGATCAAAGAAAGAGTGAGAGAACAAATAAAATAAGTTTTTAATTGTGCGAGTAAGATCGGTCGATCACCTAAATCGTGGGCCGTTTGCATCTGAACTCGTCATGCATGGTCGACGCGGGCGCAACGATTACCAGATGATAGGTATGCCCGCGGTAAAGTTGTTGGCCGAAACGAAGTTAGAACGCATCAATTAATAAAAATTATTGGGAATGAGAAAAAGAGAATGTATTGTTTCTGCGTATGATTGCTTAAGATATCATATTTTTATACTTATTATATTACAGTATATATTATATTATATTGCAGTTCGCGGCTCCATAATACCCTCCCCCACGGCTCGTGTGTAAATAACACCTTGGCTGCAATTACTAACTTTCCCCACTTGTATCAAAATGTACTATTGTCAAACGCACATGGCTAACTACGCCATGTGCACATTTGCTTGGTAGAGAAAAAGGGCTATATGTATTATGTATTTGATGATTTAAATTTCATGCTGCATAATGTCAAAAGCATTATTTTTTACATAAGTTGAAATAAAATTATTCGTTGCATTTATATTATCTAAGTAGATTTATATTACTTAGGGTTAGGTATCTAAATATGTTAGAAGATCGGTAGACAAACTGATGTGCCTTGTCTGTGTCCTTAGTCTAATGAAATGTTGCTAAAATATTGTATTTCTTAAAAAATAGCACACTATTAATATAAAGTAAATAATCTATAGGTATATTTTACAATATCGTGGTAGGACATTCTTTGAATGCGAGTGTTTCTGGAAGCTCTTAAAAAGGTGACGTATTGCCTGTTGACCTTTTTAATTAGGTAAGTATAGTCGTCCTCTTAATTGATTACCACTCAAAGTTTGAATGTCATTTGCACGGCATAAAATTTAAGAAAAGAGTGCCTTACTTAGGAAAGTTTTGGTATATATTTACTGGGATTTTGCCAAACATGTAAACGCTATTTCGAGGTCAACTATACATTAACCGCTTCATACTGAATTCATACAACATTTGTATACGAGTGCAGCGATCAATATTATTCTATAAAGTACTAGCTGACCCACGCCACGAAAGGAGAAAACAATCCCCGTTTTTGCAACATTTTTCGTTCCTGCTCCGCTCCTAATGGTCATAGCGTGATGTTATATAGCCTATAGCCTTCCTCGATAAATGGACTATCCAAGGCAAAAATATTTTTTCGATTCGAGCCGGTAGCTCCTGAGATTATTAGACAAACAAACTAACAAACAAACAAACTCTATAGATTTGAATTGCCATGCAAGTGGCATGCACGCAAGTTAGAAGGAGCTTTGACAATAGGTTGCTCCTTGTAGTAGGTATGAGCAATTGAGCATTGGATATAAAGAGCTCCTCGTGATGCTCATTTATCTCCAAGGCACCCTGGACCCTACTGAAACTTACTTCCTTAGGTTGGAACTGTAAGCGCCAGGGAAAACCGCGAAAGAAAAATTTTCTTACGTCTTTTTCAATTTAAACGTCAATGGCAGACTGTCTGTTGAACAAAATATGTTTTGCAACAGTAACAAATATGGCTTACTGAGTTACAATTTATAATTAAAATCATCAATTAAACGCTATTGACTGACTACTCCATGAAAGGAACAGGTCAGCAAGGCAGCTCTTGCGTGCAAGCTACTTGTATAGTGGAAAAAAATATATTTTGGAAACTAAGTACAGTCGGCAAAAGAGTTAGGTGTGCAGGCTAGCAATCTTCTTACTACTATTATAAATGAAAAAGTTTGCGAGATCCTCGCAAACTTTTGGTTTTTGATTTTGATTTTGGTTATTCTTTCACACAGACAGTGAAGTAGTCACTCACTCATCACTCATTTCAGTCGAAAGACGTCCACTGCTGGACATAGGCCTCCCCCAAGTGTCGCCACATTGACCGGTCCCTTGCGACTCGCATCCAACGGATTCCCGCAACCTTCACCAGGTCATCGGTCCACCTAGTGGGAGGCCTTCCAACGCATCGTCTTCCGGTTCCCGGTCGTCACTCCAGAACTTTTCGGCCCTATGGCCATCCTTTCTGCGAGCAATGTGCCCTGCCCACTGCCACTTCAGTTTGGCAATTCTTCGGGCTACGTAGGTGACCTTAGTTCTGTTGCGGTTGTCTTCATTTCTGATTCGATCACGTAAGGAAACTCCGAGCATAGCCCTCTCCATTGCCCTTTGGGTAACTTTAAGCCCTTTGATAAGGCCCATGGTGAGCGACCACGTTTCGGTCTCGTATGTAATCAATGGCAACGCACACTGGTCATAGACTTTCATCTTGTGACACTGCGGTAAGTTCGATTAGAAGATACCCCGCAGCTTCCCGAAAGCTGCCCAGCCGAGTCGGATTCGAGGATTGACCTCTTTCTCGAAGTTAGACCTACCTAACTGGACTGTTTGTCCTAGGTAAATCTAATCGCTAACCGTCTAATCGTCTACAATTTTAAGTGTCGAGACTCCGGTCTTGATAGGAATGAGTGTGACATGGGCATTCAACATGACTTTCGTCTTGTCCATGTTCATTTTTAGACCCACTCTTTCGGAAGCTTTACTGAGGCCATCTTACGGACGTAACGAATTTATATAAAATTGCAGATTGATTATAAACCCTTTCGCATTTTTCATAGTAGTAAGAAGATTGCTAGCCTGCATACCTAACTGTTTTGCTGACTGTACTACTGTGTATTACTGAATGATTAAACAGAATCTTCAGTATTAAACAAAAATGTGAAAAATTTCATGAAACCGTCGCGTTTAAAATAAAACGTGAATAAAATGTTTCAGAAACATCTTATAACTTTAGGTACCTAATTTAATCAAAGTCAAAGAGTCAAAATTATTTATTTGCAAATAAATGTGGTATACAAGATCGTAAAATAATAAGTAGTGCAATGACACATTTCGCCATAAAATTGGCATGCAAACATTAAAAGTACTTATAATGATGATTTGTTTGAAAGAATGTCAAGGTTTTCATTATACGTAGTTAATACACTGGGACCATGTTATTAGTCATAAGAAATCTAGCTTCTAGTACCTACCTAGACAAGTGTCTACCTACCTACTTAAGATTATTGTGATCGTCGGTTGTTGACTAGCAGAATTAGATAACGCACAGTAGCATAATTATTTTATTATTGTACCTAATACTAAGTATACTCGAAACTGTGAGGTTCCTAAGAGTAACAAAAAAATTCTAGTCATATTTTCGTGAGTGTTTATAAAGCTTTTAACCCACCGATACAGAGCGAGTCATAACTGTGGTGCCTTCGTAATTGTAAAATTAATAAATAAGTATATTTGTGTAAAATCCTGTTTTATTTTAAGTATTTTTCGTTAAAACCCGTCCAGTATCTCCTTAAGTCCTCATTTTCGTTACAGATAAGAGTCTTTCGTTTTGTTATTTGATGCAAGCAGTGGGTAGGTACATACAAGATCCCTGCATGAACGCCAGACCTACGTCATTTTATAAAAACTGAAACTTTTCTGTAGAAATACCTCAGCAGTCACTCGATCTCCCTCTATTACGTCTAATAATAATTGCCAAGAGCCTCGACCAACACCTGAGGAGGCTCTCGTTAGGCAGCTGGATCAAGGGCTTGATTCAGAAAGCGGTACTCTTGGACACGGCCCGTATTGTTAGGAGGTTCTTCTCTCTGGAGCCCTGACCGCCGGTAGCTTGGACCCTGTTCCCGATACCGGTGGGCTACAATTTTTTTATATTTTTAAATGTTTTTTATATATATTTTATAATAATATTTAAAAATGTAAAAGGTTTGTATATAATTGAATAAAGTAAATAATAATAAAAATAATAAATATCGCTGGACATTAACGCACAGCGCCACCTAGTGCCACACTAAGCAAAGCTTGTGTCGTGGACACTAGATAGTTGATATAATACATATATATTTTTTTGTTTGTAAATACCTACATACTTATTATACATATAAACATCCATGACTCGGAAACAAATGTCAATGCTCATCACACAAACATTTGCTCCTACCGGGAATCGAACCCAGGACCCTAAGAACGTAAGGCAGCGTCACTACCACTACGCCATTCGGGTCGTCCAAATAAAAAAATGTTTTGCCTACTTTTTACTCGACGAATCGAAATGGAACAACTATCTCCCCACAGATTAGATATTAATCGTATCTCCCTACCATATTATTGCCAGCACATGTAATTAGTGTTGCTATTTAAAAATAAGGAGTCGATAAAGAAAGTGTTAATTTAACCTTAGCATGCAATACTCACATTTCACTAGAGTGTCTTAAGTGCGGTTTCTCTTGAGGCATAAGTAATTAGATTAGCAGGTAGGCGTAGGTTTTCCAGCGTGAGATTTGCTTGAACAAATGGCAGTGTTGCCATTGGTGATTCTAGCTTTCAGGAGTTTTCAGTGGTTTGGGAATAGTGTGGCGGGAGTGCCAAAATGACAGCGTTTCTTCCAAGAATAAACAAAAGCTGCTATAAAATAAATAAATAAAACTAGCCCATGCATGTTATATTTTATTAAGAGTAGAAATTTTCCATAATAGCTTCTTACTAACACAATGGTGCCGATTCTCTTGTCTCAGATTTCTCTAAACTAGACTAAAAATCACTGAAATTTAGTTTATTACTGTCAAACTTTTTCATTCTGAAATTGACTAAAATGACAAAACTTAAATAAATTATAGTTTATCAGCACTAAGCTATTCAATTTAGTGAAAATGGCAATTTTGCTATTCGGTAATTACTTAACGTTTTTCATCTAAAATTTTGATTGTCAAACTAAATTAGACTATTTTTAGTCGAGGTGTGGAATACAATTAGTTGTCCTGAACTAAATTACAAAGAACATTTCTCTCGTTTTTCTTGAAAGTTTGGATGTTTTTGACTTCATTATGTAAGCTTATGTGATTGCAGCCGTTGTTGATTCGGCAGAAAGGTAAAGGAGATCACCCAAATTGGGCTATTTTCAAAAGTGCCGGCCGGCCAAGCAAAATAAACTTATTATTTAGATAAAGCATAACATAATAAACATTTTTTTATTATTACCTACGCCTAAGTCGTAACTCAATTCACCGAGAAGTTATTCAACCACAAAATATCTGAGGTCACCCAGACTCGGGTAGTATATCTTTGCCGGCCAATTAAATTAAACGCAATATTTAAATAGGTAGAGCTTATGGATAGAAACATTTTTTTTCATGCTACTCAAGTTTTAAATAAGTGATAATGATTACTATATTAAAAAACGCTACTGGTCGATGATCAAAGAAATTCTGCCGATATCCTTGAAGCTCAAACACATTGATGTGTTTATCCTGCCCATCCTAACCTACGGTGCTAAGACCTAGTCACTCAACTTATTGCAAAAATAATGCTTTGGGGTCTACCAAAAAGGGACACACTACGCCAGTGTGTAATGTCCAGCAATAGTTATTTATTCATTATAAAAAAAACATAAGATCTGATGTTTGTGTTATCTTTCGGTACTTGGTCTTCTTTACCTACTTTCTTTCTGTGTCTTGACAGTTGGTTATTATAGTGTTTTGACAAAGAACAGACACAAGCACAGTTTCTTGCCAGATCTCCCATTTCCTCTGGGGTTACTAAAAACCATACATTTTTTACCTTGTTCAGGCGGCACTTCCCAGGTAGTATCATGATCATCAAGCCAGGATCTGATGATGGGATCCTGAAGAAATAGTGAGAACTCTTAAAATTTTATAAGCACACTTGTAGCGATTTGGGTAGTTTTTGGAAGAGTACTTTCTCGCGAGTGGTCCCATTTAAGTTTGGTGAAGATCTGACGAAAACGTTTAGAGATAGGCAACCAGAACACCTCAATAAATGATAGCAAATGGGCTTGGATTGCTGAAATCTCATATAGGTATGTCTATTGTTTACACCAGTTCATAACATAACATCATGACGGTATACCTACGCATGTGAACCACTAAAAATAAAAACTTCTTTGCAATAAATAAAATGCGCCTTGCAACAACCTAACATATTATTTGAAGCACTAAGGACTGACCGCATTTTTTAAATTAATGATAAAATGATTTAGTAAAATAAAATTGTAACAGCTATATAGTTCTTCTCCTTTATAATGCGAGTATAAGTCTAGTATAAATGCGAGAAAGTTCTGCTATGCTCCATTTGATGAAACTTAGCACTACAGTCAAATGCTCGGTATGAGTATGTCTGGTGTCGAATCAACGCTTATTGAAAAATATTTGGCTTCAATAATTTAATTAACAATTTTTAAAACCTTACTTCCTAATATTTCAACAAATCCCCTTTTCCAACACTACCATATTTGGCCAAATGCGAGTGTGCGTACGCGCAGCGGAATGTTGTTGAATTTAAAGATTTTAATTATGCAGATATTTAGTGTATGACGTCGTATAATTGTGTATGATAACAAAAAAATAGTGCACGCAACCATTGTGGAGAAATTCACCAAAAACTGATTCCGCTGGGCGAACGTTGTCCTGGCGGAACTTTTTTGAATCCATAGACTTTAGAAGAAAAGAGATGTGTCCAAAAATTAGTGTGTATTTGTGTGTAATTGTTTGTGTATGAATAAAACTAGTGCATGCATAAACTTCGGAGAAATTCAAGTTTCCGCTACGCGAACGTTTGGCCATTAGCTAGTTTTCATATAAAGCGCTTACATAGAGAGCTGTAGATTTTTACATACGTTGTTTTGAATTTATTTATATTTGTTTAAAAAACAGATTTAGTAAAAATCGTAGGGCTTAAAAGATAAAAATATAAACGTAAAATACGCTTATTAGGTCTTAGTTCTTAAAGTATGCACTTTGGGGTCTAGATTTTCTCGTTTATTCAAACCTTGTAAGTGTCTGCAACATGTTGCCAAGTATCAATGATGTTCCGTTAGTAACTAAAGAGTTATAGGACAAATTTACCATAAACAGATCACTGTTTACAAAGCAGTCAAATATCACGACGTTCTGAAGGAATTGCATGGTAATATGTATGTCAATAATTAGTGTATTATGTAGTGCCATATTATGATAACATGCAAGTTATTTGCATATTATTGTTGTTCATATTGTACCAACATGAGAATTAGACTGCCAGCTTTTCCGTTAAAAAGAATATAGATTTATTATTTCATCAAGCCACTTGCTACTTAACTGTTGGTTACCTGCCCAGTAATTGAAGAACACCCTGTGGTTGAAGTCTGAATGTCTGAAACCCTTTCGACCCCCAGAGCGGGCATCATGATATCCAAACTCAATAAAAAAACATTTTATTGACGTGACAACGTCTTAAATTAGGTTGCGGCTGGGAGTCACTTATGAAAAAGTGTAACGCCCGGTAACGTTACGATGAGTCACCGAACGAGAGAGAGGCCCGCCGAATGCCTTGCGTCTCTCTCCCACTCAACTATGACGTTGTCACGTAAAATCTTCGCCCGTAAAACCGACTTTACAGGCAACCATTTTTTTTTAGTTCTTTTGTTGATCATCTAGAAAAAAATAAATGAGTAGCCTATAATAGGTCGCTCATCGTAGGTAGGCACTGTCGCTTTAGTCATGGTCATGCTCAGTATTCGCGCTTGCGATTCATTATAGGTAAGCTCGCAAGCGCGACTTTTGAGCGTGAGTTCCTGGGTAACCAAGTACGAGCTAGGAAGGTTACATGGAAGTATTATAACTAAATGAGGTGTATTATCAGATACCTACGCCTCTGGCTAACCCTTCAGGGATTGTTATTCTAAGAGCTCTATGATAGGTAAATCCGGCCTGTACCTATTGTATAGAATCTATAGGTACAATAGGTACAGGCCGGATTTGGAAAAGAAAGGTCTATCTATAGATAGACCCTTTTCCACAAGACAAACTTTGACTTACATTCACATAATATGTAAGCCCGCGATTACCTACCCACTTGTGGACTTTACTCCTTTTATCTGGCAACTTTTTTGCTTATACATAGATTATTTTTGCGGGTAGAAGAGTCTAGTCTACCCACTTAACACACGTACTGAAGTATTATCATATTTCTATGCAAATTAATGATGACGTAGTAGTACCTACTAAATATAAACCAATAGGTTATCTCTTCTTTATCTATCTTCAAACACTATGTTAGTACTTTTACGGAAATATGACTAAAGTGGATTGTAATTCCAAAGGTATCGAGAAAAATCTTTTTTGATTGGATTAGCGTTGCTAGAATGATAGCCTTTTGTTTCTAGTTACATTTTGACAACAATAACGCATTTTTTTACGATCACTGACCATTCGAGATCGCCTTTTCTTATTGTTTGAACCTTTTACCTAAATACTTCGAATATGCATTCGATAGACGTCTTAGGGTCAATTTATACTAGTGCAGAGTCGAAGCGCATCGAAGCGTCTATCCAAAACTGAACATAACATATTTAACCTTAACTCCACAGCGTAACGCACACATTACTTCTGAGATTTTAAAAAGACGCGCGCATTCTTCGAAATTCGCGAGTCTGCGCGTGAACAACGCTGATTGGTGCGCGTGCATTCTCGCGGATCCATGCGCCCACTAGCGAACCTACTCGTCGTCAGTCGGAAATTGGCCATTGCCCATTACTACACGTAAAAGAGTGAATCAATCTATATTTATTCACTCTTTTACGTGTAGTACGGATAATGAGGTGTTTTTAGGGCCAGCTTCCACGGAAAAACAATAGCTGGCGCTGTGCAAAACTCATTGTAAAAACTTTTATTGGCTAAATGGAGCTGGCGTTCAATGCCTTTTAAAAATAAAATGGTGGCTAGTACCTATGTGTGCTATTCTCCACATCAGCTTCGGAACTAGAAGAAATGCTCCAAGATCTGAGCACAGCAAGTCTTGAGGTTGGACTTTCAATGAACAGATCCAAGACCCAAATTATGACCAACAGTACGAAACGTAGGGTCGTGGTAGACGGGCATACATTGCAATATGTCGCCGAGTATACCTATTTGGGCCAGATAGTGTCGTTCAAAAACAGGCAAGACAAAGAAGTCGAAAGACGAGTCCAAAATGCTTGGAAGACCTTCTGGGCCGTTAAGGAACATGAAGGGAAGCCTAGGCTGCCACAAACACTAAAAAGAAAACTCGTCGACATGTCCATCCTGCCAGTCCTAACCTACGGTGCACAAAGTTGGTCACATACTGAGCAACAGAAGTCCAAACTCAAGATTTGCCAGCGAGAAATGGAGCGCAGCATAATAGGTGTAAAGAGAACAGATCGCGTAAGAAACACCACCCTGCGTTCCATAACTCAAGTAGCAGATGTTGGGGAAAAAACAGCTAGGCTGAAATGGGAGTGGGCGGGCCACGTGGCACGGATGCACCCGGAGAATGGGCAAAATCGTCACACAATGGACGCCTGAGGAAGGACAGCGCCGGCCAGGTAGACCTCGACATAGGTGGCGTGACGATCTGATCACGTTTGCAGGGCCAACATGGCCGGAGATCGCACAAGACAGAGAGGTATGGAAGAAGAAAGGGGAGGCCTTTGCCCAGCAGTGAGACACGACGTAGGCCAGCAGAAAAAAAGTATGTGATATAATGTGTAATGTATGTGTGTGCTATAATTAATGATTAAACGAACTTACCGTGGTACGTGAAGTTCTATCATAATTATACGAAGTGCTTAGTCTGAAAAGATTAGTACATTAGAATATTATTGAACACAATGTAGTATCGCATAGATATCACCACTTCAACACTATAGTTTAGAGAAATTGTTGCCATGAAGTTTGAAGCTCGTTTACTTGCTACCGGACGGTCGCTAGCTCTTCATTTAGTTTAGAAAATAACACATACGATATTTCCCTAACAACTTGGGGGACCTAGGGAGGGTGGGTGTTAGTACTAATCTTTTCAGACTAAGCACTTCGTATAATTATGATAGAACTTCACGTACCACGGTAAGTTCGTTTAATCATTAATTATACTCGTGCTTAGTCTTCAAGATTAGTACATTATTGAACACAATGTAGATGTTGAGAGAGGTCAGGAAATATCGTTAAGTTTAAATAATAAAAAAATGATTACCTATATTATAACACTATTTTATTCATTTGCCTTAACAAAAAATCATGTATTTCTTAACAGCTTATTATTTTCCAAGTGACTAATAACTTAAAAGTCGACTAAATGTTTGCAACAAATAAAATAACTTGCCAGCGATTAAATATTTTCGCGACTATTATATTATGTAAGGTTCAAAGTTAAGGGTGTTATAAAAACTAAAAACTAGCAGCTGCGTTTAGGTAGCAAATAAACTATACCAGTCAATTGAAATATTAGGCGAGGAGTCATATATAATGACTTGGCGACTAATAATGTTAGTAGGGTGGCAAAGATAATATATTACCAACTATTTCGTGCCGTCTAAAATCCCACTTTCAGGCTCCGCTTTGCGGGCAGCTCTAAATGTTAAAACGAGTACAATAAAAAGGAATAAGAGTTAATTATTAATATTTTTTTATCATAATTTCATGAAAACGGCGGAAGGCGCGATGGTTGGATACGAGTGTAGTGCGGGGTGGCGGGTTAGTTTTACGATGCGGGAACGTTTTCCCCTTTCACGTTTCCTTGTTGTGGCGAGTGATATGGTCGCCCAATGGTCAAACCAAATCTCTGAAGACTTATTCCCAGAGACACACAACATTGAACTCGAAGAATGGACAGAAGGATATTGTTGGGCAAAGCAGAACATTAAAGTAAAGACTTTAGCATCGTATTATACAAACAATGTATATGTCACCGTAAAATTGTCAAACACGTTATATTACAATATAACGTGTTTTTTCTCGCGATATTGTAATGTCTCGAATTATTGTCAACTGAACATTCGGAAGTATCTCTGCCCCCATAATCGGGACTTGGGGCACCCCCCCGTTAGGTTAGTTAGGTTCCTTTAAACCCTGCACTCGGAAATAGGGGCCCCGCGAAGCGGGGCTCCGTCGACTGCGCTTTTTAGGGGGAATTTAAAGTGTTTTAAGGTTATGTTATATTAATCGGTATTTCTCAGGAATGGTGCATTATCTTTTCTAAAAATAAATAAAAGTAATTACTCTTTTTATGTTTTTAATTTATTCACCTACAATTTTGTATTAATATGATTTTTTTAAAATAAATAAAAGTAATTACTCTTTTTATGTTTTTAATTTATTCACCTATAATTTTGAAAATAAAAGCCGCAAAAAAAATTTTATTCATGCCATTTTAGAGTTTATTTAAAGCTATTAAAAGTCACACAATATATGTATAATATAAGCTAGTTTATATTTATTCTTCATACAAACTATTTTAAATAGAATCTGATTTGTATTATTTATGAATGCCCATTTTCTATTTTATTTTCATCATTAAGTTTTCGCTTAGATATTAATTCAGTTCCCAAAAGAAAAACTTGATGCTAGTTTAAATTAAAACGGAGCTTATAACTGATATATTAATATGCTACCTTTTACTTATAACGATACTCCTTATTAGCTGCCAACCCATTATAAATGGTACCCATTCTATTTTTTTTTAAAACCTATACCTATTCATTTTACTTAGTTGCTGCATTAAATACATGCCTTTCTTAACATAACTTATTGACATTTTAAATAATGTAATCATAACTTTCAATACAAACGTATTTTAATCAGTAAGGACATTGGAACAGATTGTTCTTGCCAATGACATGTTATCCTCATTGTGGATAATAGGCCTATTATAGAATTTAGCAAAGGTAGTGGAATTGTCGCGCCACCCTGCTGTTTGCCGTATTAAATCTATATTAACTCCTAGTTTATTAGCCTTGGAAGTCGCCGCATGGCGAGTGCTATGAGAGGAGAAAACAGACACGTCTATTCCACTATCTTTTAATGTACATTTGACCCATCTACTGAGTGTTTGCGAAGAAACACTTTTGTACGGTTTACGGTTACTGACGAAAAGTTCGTTAGACTTGCGTATATCTTTAGTTTTGTCTATATAAGTGATTAGGATGCTTGCAGGACAAATGCCAGGTCTCTCACTAAAGAAGGGTAAGTATAGTGTCGGTTGTTTTGAACCGACTTTAGAGGTTTTAATCAAATCTGTTATTCTTATAATAATGTGATTATTTAAAACGACTATCTGGTCAGTTTTAATTTTAGACAGCGTTTGTATTCTATGAGCTGTCACAAGTGCAAGCAGAGTAACACACTTTTCAACCGACTTCCAAAAAGAGGAGGTTATCAATTCGCCTGTACCTATTTTTTTTTTTTTTTTTTTTTTTTTTTGTGTTTGTTACCTCATTACTCTCGACTGGGTGAACCGATTTTGATGGTTCTTTTTTTGTTTGAAAGCTGGTGCTTCCCGTTTGGTCCCATTTTAGTTTGCTGAAGACCTGATGCTGATCTTCGGAGATATACAACGGAACTCTTCAAAAATACACAGCAAATCTGCAGTGATTGCTGCCATCGCTTGTAGGTTCATAGTTTATACTATATTATGACGTAACATCACGCCTGTATGCTCTGAGGGGGTACGCACATGTGTAAAATACACCCGATTTCGAAAATATTTGTTACCTCCGTACTTTCTACTGGGTGAACCGATTTTGATCGTTTTTCAACCGACTTCCAAAAAGAGGAGGTTATCAATTCGTCTGTATTTTTTTTTTTTTTTTTTTTTTTTTTTTTTTTTTTTTTTGTGTTTGTTACCTCAGAACTTCCGACTGGGTGAACCGATTTTAATGATTCTTTTTTTGTTTGAAAGCTGGTGCTTGTCGATTGGTCCCATTTTAATTTGTTGAAGATCTGATGCTGATCTTCCGAGATATACAATGGAACTCTTCAAAAATAGACGGCAAATCTGCAGTAATTGCTGCAATCGCTTGTAGGTTTATTGTTCATACTATATCATGACGTAACATCACGCCTGTATGCTCTGAGGGGGTACCTAGATGTGTACAAAACTCCCAGATTTCGACAATGTTTGTTGCCTCTGAACTTTCGACTGGGTTAACCGATTTTGATGATTAGTTTTTTATTTGAAAGCTGGTGCTTTCCGTGTGGTTCCATTTTAATTTGGTTAAGATCGGACGCTGATCTTCGGAGATATAAATGGAACTCTTCAAAAATACACGGCAAAGCTGCAGTAATTGCTGCAATCGCTTGGTTGTTTATTGTTTATGTAACATAGTGACGTAACATTACGCCTGTTTACTCTGAGGGAGTGCGCAGAAGTGTACAATACACCCAGATTTCGACAGTTAGATATGTTAAGTTCTATTTAATGGGATTCTGGAGAAATAGGCACACCAGAAGCGATTTGGGTAGTTTTAGGAAGAGTACGTTCTTGGTGTGATCCCATTTCAATTTGGTAAAGATCTGATGAAGAACTTCGGAAGATAGGCGACGGGAACTCCTCAATAAATGATAGCAAATGTATTGGGATCGCTGAAATCTCATATTGTCTATTGTTTACACCAGTTCATAAAAGAAAATCACGCCGGTACGCTGTGAAGGGGTAAGTACATGTGAACCACTAAAAAATGAAAAATAAAAACTTTTTTACAAAAAATAAAACCGACTTCAGAGAAAACAAAAAAGTGAAAAATAACTTTAGCTTCAGAAGTCGGTGACAAAAAAACTAAATCAATCAAACAAAGGTCACCGACTTCTGAAGCTAAAGTTATTTTTCACTTTTTTGTTTTCTCTGAAGTCGGTTTTATTTTATTTTATTTGAAAGCTGGTGCTTCCTGTGTGGTCTTATAATCATCAAATCAGTAGCTGATGATGGGATTCTGGAGAAATAGAGAGAATTCTTCACATTTTATAGGCACACTAGAAGCGGTTTGGGTAGTTTTAGGAATTATACTTTCTCGAAGTGATCCCAATTCAATTTGATGAAGATCTGATGAAGAACTTCGGAGATATGCAACGGAACTCCTCAATAAATGATAGCAAATGTACTGGGATTGCCGAAATCTCATATCTGTCTATTGTTTACAACAGTTCATAACCTAAAATCACGCCGATACGCTGTGAAGGGGTAAGCACATGTGAACCACTAAAAAGTGAAAAATAAAAACTTTTTTACAAAAAATAAAACCGACTTCAAAGAAAACAAAAAAGTGAAAAATAACTTCAGAAAAAACGCTTCAGAAGTCGGTGACAAAAAAACTAAATCAATCAAAAAAAGGTCACCGACTTCTGAAGCGTTTTTTCTGAAGTTATTTTTCACTTTTTTGTTTTCTTTGAAGTCGGTTTTATTTTTTGTAAAAAAGTTTTTTTTGAAAGCTGTTCAAGGGAAAGTGTTTCATTGGGATACAATGATTCCAGGTAGTCTAGAACCACATTAGCATCCCAAGTAACATTGTAGCGCGGTAGCGGAGGTCTTAGCCTATAAACACCTTTGCAAAATCTCGTTATTCTGTCGTCATCTGAGATGTTTCCTACAATGAGGGAGAGGGCACATCGGTGGGTATTTATGGTTCCGTATTGACCACCCTCGTTAAATATTTTTGTCAAAAATTCTATAATCATAGGGATAGATGCTTCATACATGTTAATATTATTTTGATTGCAGAAAACAAACCATCGTTTGAGGCAAACGTCATACTGTTTAAGAGTATTGTCTGCTATTGAGGCCAGTACGATGTCTAAGGCGGAAGTAGGTACTAGTCGCTGCAGCATCGCCGTCCGGACAATACTCCGGCAACCAGGGTAGTGTGCTGGATGTTGCGGTGGCTGCAATTGGGAATAATGACATCACTGTAATTTAACTGAACTAGGCTTGAAGAAAGTAGTCGCATAAAAAGTGGATACCACGCTTGCGTGGGCCAATAGGGGACGACAACGATACCTTTTGCTTTATCGGATATGATTTTACGCAAAGTTTTAAGCACAATTGCTATTGGAGGGAACGCATAAAATGAATGTTTAGACCAATCTAATGTGAAGGCATCGATGGCGTAAGCATCTGGGTTTCTGTGTTGTGACACAAATAAATGACATTTTTTATTATTGCGGGTAGCGAATAAATCAATTTGCGGAACTGTAAAATTGTTTATAATTTTTTGAAACCCAGTTTCTGAAACTTCCCACTCAGTGTCGGGATGTAATCGCCTAGATTCCCTATCAGCGTTAACATTTTCTGAAGATTTTATATAGGAAGCAACTACAAATATTTTTCGGGTTTCGCACCACTGCCATATCTTTTGTGACCTTGGTTAGGTGTGGGTATTGAATACCCTCCATTCGGTTGATATAACTGACGGCAGTGGTATTATCAACCCTTAGCAGTATTTGACAGTTGTAAAAATCTTTTGCGAATATTTTTAGAGCGAAATACGCAGCTAAAAGCTCGAGGAGGTTTATGTGCAATAGAGCTTCACTATCTGACCATTTACCGCTAGCTCTTTGTTCATTGCAGGCTGCTCCCCACCCAGTCGTTGAGGCGTCAGAATATATTTCCAGCATATAATTATCAATTCTAATTTTGTGGACCGCATGATCAATGACATTTAACCACCAGTTTATGTCTGGTAACAGTGACCTAGGTAAAGTTATATATCTCTCGTAATATTGATTACCTTGTAAACTAAGGAACTTGCATCGTTCAAATTGTTTCGTGTAAAGCCATCCATATTCAATGGCAGGGCAGGCAGAAACTAACAAACCTAGGTATAAGTTGGGCGAATTTTCGAATTTTACAACGTTTTTGTTTCTTGATGTTCAACAGTTCTGATTTGATTCGGTCTCTTTTGTCTGAGGGTTAACTTAATTGCCATTTGTGTGTGTCTATTATATACCCTAAGTACTTGCAAGACTTTGATGGTATTGTAACACTTTTTTCAAGGTTAATAATAAAACCTAATGATTTTAACAATCCACCCGTAGTACCTCCTGATATTTTGCAAACATTCTTGGTAGGTAGGTATATCCAGCTAAAAATAGGTCATCTAAATAAATTGACGATAAGTAGCCACAAGATCGTAACAATTGAATAACCGGTTTCATAAGCTTTGTAAAGATGTAAGGAGCTGTACAAATCCCGAAGGGAAGTACATGAAACTCATACATTTTATCATCTATACAGAATCGTAGGTATTTCCTTGACTCTGGGTGGATTTTAATGAGAAAATACGCATCTTTTAAATCCAAAGTGGCTGTATAACAATCCTTCATAATAAGTTTAAGCGCTGTGCGAATATCTTCTAATTTAAAATGTTGTGTCGTAATAAATTTATTGAGATGTTTTAAATTCAATATGAAACGCATCTTGCCATTAGGTTTTGGTACAAGGAATACACGAGATATATACTGCCCAGAGCAGGGTTCGCACTCGGAAATGGCACCGATAGTTAACAACTTATCAATGGATTTAACAATGTGTATTCTTTCGCAATCTGAAAATTTATTTGGAGTCGGCAGAGCAGATTGGTGAACGGGATGGTCAAATTTAATTGTATACCCATTTACCCATGACAAGATAGAACGATCTCGGGTTATTAAGGACCAAAACTCATGAAAGTGGGCAAGTCTGCCAGCATAGCGTACCGTATTTATTGTCGGCGGGTGTGCTTCGGTCGCTGCCTGTAGGTGTGCGACGAGGTGCCGAGGTGGTATAAAGCGTAAAATTACGTCTTGTTTCTGATTCTGAATGTTGGATGTCGCAAAATATGCGACCTACCTCCATAAGATCCTTAAATTAGGTCATTGTTTTTGTCCTCGGTAAGGAGCTGATCGGATATTATTTTGCCGAGGGCGGAAAGTCCTGCTGCCATTTGCTTCTGGCGTGATTCGATAGCCCTGTCTCTTTTAACCACTTGTTCGGTTAAAGCCGCCTTTATTTCTAAATTAAGTTGCGGTGCGTCTATACTTGTGCAGTTATTTGGCACCAAGAATTTCTTGATCAGGTCTTTGCGAATTTCCTTGTCCAAGCCAGACGTAGCAATGTGAGCAAATCTGCTAGCTACTTCTTTGTTTATGTCAGGACCGTACTCTTGGGTAATCGACGGGTCAACTCCCAAAATTTCTAGTAATTCTGTACTTATCGGAGGATCTTCCAGATCATTTGGAGCCATCACATTATCAGCTGGCGGATGTGTATCCTTATCTTGAATCAAGGATGGATTGATATTTCCCGCAGGGGGTAGTGCGGCATCGACTTGAACAGCACGTACAGGACACGTGGTTTCTTCTTCCAAGTCTAGACAAAGGGAGCAATAGGTTAATTCCGTGACGACGATGATGGTAGGTACGTTTAAGAAATATGAAATTATTTCAAAAAGTATGATTAAATGCGGCGAGATAATCCCTCAGATTAATCTGTTGCATTAAAATCAAGCTCGGCTATTTAGGGCCGTTCAATCAGTGCGGCGAATAGCCCTTCAGGCCACTCTGGTGCATACAATCGATTAAGGTTATGAATAACCATTTGACTAATGCGGCGAGATAGCCCCGCAGGCTACTCTGATGCATTTACTGAGCCAGAGGCATTTTTCTACCGTTTGATAAAAAATAATTGCGGCGAAACAGTCCCACAGACTGCTCTGATGCAATAATAATAAACGGTAGGTATCTGTCATTTATTTAGGCAGGAGGTAGGTACTTACTGTTTGCGATTTGATGATTTTCCGGCGATGGTGATCTTGATGCACTCGAAGATCGGCTCGAAGACGACGATGATGAACTTGTCGGAATACAGTTACTTCTTGGATGTCGTGATCGTTTTACTTCTTTTTCCAGTTTACGTAACTTGTTAACTATATATTCTAACAGATTTTTACTTGCACGTTTCGGCATGATTGCCTAATGCCTACTGAATTTTAGTGTGATATTCCAGGAGTGAAGTGAAGTGGATGAGCACTAAAAAGCGAATGAAGAGCTAGCGACCGTCCGGTAGCAAGTAAACGAGGATTGGTGGGGGTAGAAAAAAAAAAAAAAAAGCTATTGTTGACTTCATGGCAACAATTTCTCTAAACTATAGTGTTGAAGTGGTGATATCTATGCGATACTACGATACTACATTGTGTTCAATAATATTCTAATGTACTAATCTTGAAGACTAAGCACGAGTATAATTGTGTTTTTCTTGCTTGCTTGTCAGAAATCGCAAGTGGAGCGTTATAGTATTCTCCTTGATATAATATGTGTATTTGTGCAACAAAAACACAAATCGAACGACATTTCAGTAAAAACATATTAAATACTTTACCTATCAAAAATAATTTTATCTGAACCATTCAGAATATATTTTTTATAAAACAAAGACGATTTCTAATACTGATTATAGTTAAAAAAAGTAATACTGTTTGGGTGTCTTTCTTCGTTCGATTTGAGTTATGTTACACAATACAATACAATATTATTCAGATTCACACAAGCAAGCAAGAAAAGAACAAATAAAGCACCCACAGTAATTTACTAGCCAGTATTTTTAAAAGACAATGAATGCCAGCTTCGTATATAAAAAAGTTACAATGAATCTTGCACAGCGCCATCTATCGATTTTCTGTGGAAGCTGGCCCTGAAAACACCTCATATCGATATTTTTACGTAACATTTCATTCGCCCTACAGATAAGAAAATTCAATATGTATTTACACTAAAAAGGCATTTCATTTTAACGATTGAATTTAATATTGTTGGAAGTATATATTTAATTATTCTGATAAAAAAATATTAGTTCTTTATCCCTTTTGGCTTAAAATGTTTGTATATTTTGTTATACACAAATAATACGCCAAAGATGATGCAAGTTATATATGTTTATTAACATTACTATATACATTCATTGTAATTTGAAAATAGAAACATTTCATTTTGAAACTCACATAAATTTATTAAAAACGTGACAATTATTAAAACATTAGGCTTGGTGTTACACATTATTGCTACCAACGGGCTCGACATTTCACACTCGGCATATAAATAAAATAAATGCCACCAAACATTTAATCCTCGCAACACAAGTCATTGCATTACTCCATATTGGGTCTCTAATAAGTATCACAATAAATTCACTTATTATAAATAAATTATAAAATCGTCAACTGTCTAGTCTTAATATTTCAGTGTAAAAACAATGTCAAAAACGATTCACTATTAATTCTGATCACGTGGTCCATTGTGCATACAAACGCAAACTATGCTGTACCAAATGTTTCCTTAGTCTCTTAACACGATAGACACAATCATCACCAATTCATTGTCAATGGAAATGACACATATTAGTCTATTTATTATGTCTTCTAATGAAAGTACATCAATTTTTAAAGAATACACTTTATATGCTAATAAATAAGCATCTCACATGTTTTGAAATGAGTGATTAGGACACCGAACCAGCGTTTCTTCTCATATTGGACATCAATGATCACTCACAATAATTCATCGATAACAATTTCGAGTCAACGAAATGGCCGTAGGGCTAAATAGATACGAGAGCGTTTCACAAGTCACTAGTTGATATTATAGTAGCGTGTTCTGTATGTGAAGCGCGCGCTCCTGCGCTAGTCGGCGTCGCCGTTGGTGACGGTGAGGGGCTCCTCGTCTTCGTTATAGTCCAGCGACAGCACGGACGCGCGCCTCCTCTTGCCGACGGGCGGCTCGCTGCAGTCGCTGCCTGAGTACGTGCGCTTCTCAGCGGGCGAGGGCGGCCGATTGCCGTTCACCGTGGCGTGAGTGGCGCGCAGTTCCTGCTGCAGGAACAGCACTGTGCTCTGCATGCCCTCCACATCCTCGTCCAGCTCTTGAAGGAACTCGTCCAATTCTGGAATCAGAAGTTACAGTGTTAACTTTATCGAAATCTGTTCAGCTAATGATATTTAGGTGAAAGGGTAGACCGCGAAATTCAAATTTTGCAATTTGCAGGTCAGTTTTAGGATGTATGTTGATGAAAAATTAGCAACATGCAAAAAACGTCGGATTTTTTTTTTGGCTACCCTGGCGCTTCCATCTTAGGGGTTTGGAATCATACACACCTGATTGTGACTTTTTAACTTCTTCACTAAAACTCTTCTGCAGTGCCAGATCACCTTCTAACTTCGCTATCCGACCGCTCGAAGTCATGCGTCCAAGGTCTTCATTCTCTTGGTGTAACAGCCTACACTTTGCCATAAGTTTCTTGCCGGTGTTTGAGTCTGGCGTAAACTTCCACGCCGATAATTCGTTCTGAGTTTCTTCTAATCTCGCTTTAGTTGAAGTTAGTTCTTGTTTTAGTCTTAAAATTAGTACATTAACAGCTGGATCTAAGAGCGTCGGCCGTCCGTTGAGACTGGCGTGGGAAGACTTTAATTCCGTAATTTGACTCTGAAATGGAGAATATTTTTTTGTTATGAATGTTGATCTTACAGGTAATCTTACTGCATTCTTGTAAGATTGCTGTAAGGCAGTGTAAGTGGACGTCTACAAAGTGGGTACTCACTACATAATCTTGTATTTCTTGCTCCTTGGCTGCAAGCCGTCTAACTAACACCTTCTCTCTATGTTGTGACTCAGCATACTGCTGTTTTATCCTATCTTCTACCTCTTTCGCCTTTTCCAGGCTTCCTGCACACATCAATTATACAAATTAATTACTAGTCTTTGACTAACATTACATGGGGCATTGGGATTTAACATTCGATTTTCTTGTGCCTGCAAGCATACAGCATTGTTTGGACATCATTATAATGTCACTAACTTATTTTAGCTAATATTGTAAACCCACTTTAAATGCATAACATTTTGTTTGCCATGAGATATTTTTATACTACACGCTGACAAGATAAAAGGTTATCTCAAGTGTAACAATTCTGTGGACATAATGATATGCATTTTGTTTGGTTTATTTGTTTTAAAATTATTACAAGATTATAATCGACAACACCTTAACTAAATTATACAAACAAGAAGAACAATATAAAAAAATGTCCTAATCAGGTTTGTTTTAGCTAACAATTTACTAGAAACAGTAAATCTGCATAATTATGACCTATTGTATTATTAAAATGACATGAGACCAGACAACATTCAAGAAATGGCAAGTTTCTTGAAAAAATGCTACTATTTCTAGCTGTCTTTTAAGATTATCTTCTTTCTTCATTTAGGACTAGGAAAGAAGAAAGAACTTCAAAATAAGTAAACCTGGTAAATATTCCGTTTTAGTGTTATTTGTAGGATTATAGAATTAAATCACATTAGAAATTAAGAGAACTAACAAATTTAATATATTTTGAAACTTTTACATTTCTTCACAAAAATACTGTGATTCTATTTGCAAATTCCATGTGCCTTCTTTAGCGAGAAATGATTATAAAAAAGTTGACTTTACTTTTTGAATATTTATTTTGTTACATTGGTAAGGGAGGTTCAAGGGTTTTAATTCTTTTGCATGGAACCCAAATTTTTATTCTTAAATAAAAGTAGCCTTATATCATTTTAGCTGCAGATGAATGTCCCGTGAAAATCGATCTGGCTGTTTCGGAGATCACCCGGAACATCCAGACACAAAAAATGAAAAAAAAAAAAAAATGTCTTTGTTAAGTGCCATAATTAAAAAAAAAAATTGAATTCTGTAAAAAGCTGTTATTTTGATAGTACAAACAGACACTTAAATTTTATTTATTTGTTTAGATAACAACTTTGTATCATTGACCTTTCAGAAGCGTATTGTCAACAAATAGTTGAGAGTAAAGACTAGGTATTTAATTAATTCTTAAATTGGTGCTTGGTGCACAAAGCCTACCCTAGCCAGCATAGGCCTTTTAGAAAAGTCATTGTGATGACTCTCTTTTTTCTGTTTCAGTGATCTTTTTCAATTTTATGGAGAAATTAGATTATAAAATGAGAAGATGAACTAATCTTTGAATTTGATAACATTCATTCTGTCTCAGAGAGATATTACTTATACTAGCTGACCGGCGCAACTTCGTCTGCGTCTCATAATTTGAGATTTAAACTATCCTATCTCTCAAGTTGGATCGAACTGCACATGGTGTGCGAATTTTATTATAATCGGTTAAGTGGTTTAGGAGTCCATTGAGGACAAACATTGTGACACGAGATTTACATATTAAGATTTATTTTGAAAATGTATATTTAATCAAGTCATCTTCTGTTTAGGCTTTTCAAAAGCTTTTCTATGGTACTATGCTACATAACTTGGTAAACAATGCTTTATAGAGTGGATGACAGCGATATTTATTTATTATTTATATTATCTAAAAATATTTTACCAATTTTTCTTTTGTCACATAAACCAAAATTAATGATAATACGACGCTTTTAAAATTCTCAATACGTCACGCCTTGGTATAATTTTAAGTGCGTTCTTACGTCACGAGCCTCCAATCCCGGGTTTTTATGCGTTTTATCTTTGTCAATATACACTCATTTACAAAAACAAAAAAATACATACGTCTATTATTTTCTACTCTGACTGATTAAATAGATTTGCAATATTTGAATACTGTTGTCATGCCTATACCTATTATTACTTAGATATTTCTAAACAATATACTTGGACAAACTTTTGCAAAATTTGAAACTAAATCAACATCAATTAAGTTGGAAACATCAAAATATAAAAAAAAAGTAATTAGAATTTAATTAATTTAAATCCCATTTGTTTACTTATAATATAATAAATTAATTGACATCTTGGGAAATACCCATTCACAAAAATAACAATTCCCTATTGCTATTACCTACTTTTTTTAATCAAAATAATCAATATGTTACTTCTCTATTTCTATTTTTGTTTGTTATCAGTAACACTATGAAACACCTAAATAAATACCTAAATCAACATGCACTCTCATATTTTCAATGGTGCAATACAATTTAGGCAGTCATTAGGTGACCATATTCTTACTGAAAATACGTAGACATAACTCATTTTATTTTACATTCTAAACCATTTAAACACCTTTGCTACTACTACACAATAATTA
Source organism: Xestia c-nigrum (assembly GCA_916618015.1). Classification (NCBI taxonomy): domain Eukaryota; kingdom Metazoa; phylum Arthropoda; class Insecta; order Lepidoptera; family Noctuidae; genus Xestia; species Xestia c-nigrum. The sequence goes on along the minus strand of OU745261.1, from coordinate 16,442,124 downwards.
TGTAAATAGTTTCATGTTAAATTATATTTACAGAAATAAAAATGAAATTGAGATGTTAGTAATAATCATTGATACAGACAGCTATGAACATGGTTCAAGTACATATTTATGAGTTACATGCAATGACTCAAGCCAAGTAGCAATGGAGAATATTAGATAGAAGCTGGCAAGAGAAGTTATATACTCAGTTAATTATGACCATTTTTTTCGGATTTGGATGGGGAATCACTAAAATACCCTTTCCACTCTGGGCGGAGTGGAAGGGAATGTCAGACTAAAACCCATACAAAATCCTTCTCGCTTAGCCCTTTGTGTTGCGGGGCCATGTTATCTCTTTCAAACAGTCCCGCAGCCCCGGGTTTATTATGACCAAAGACTACATGATTACATTATAATGGTAAAGGCAGGCTAAAGACAATTATTTTCAAGCTTAATAGAAGATGTTAACTATTATCATTAATTCACTTTAAGCTTGTATTTTTATGTCTGTATGCCTGTTTGGTTTGTCCATATACTAGGTACCTAAATAAAATAATATTTATTTGATACATTTTTTGCTATCAAACCCTTTAACAAAGACAGCAAATGATTGATCAAATAATTTATCAATGAATAGATAGCAGAAACATAAACAGATTGTGTTAAAAATATAAACAAGTTCCATTTAACAATTAACAATAATTGAAGACAGAAGGTAAATAAAGCATGTACAAAACAAAATCTTAACTATACAGCAAAAGAAGTGATGAAAACATAATTACTTTTTCACGTGAGCAAAGACCGGACAACTCGGCAACATTCTCAGTTACCGAGGGTAGCGGAACACCACTGAACATGGACACAGCTCCAGGATCATCTGGAGACATCACATGGCCTTGCGCCGATATATGCACTTCCACTTAACACTCCACTGGCACCTCTCTTACACAGCAAAACACCATTTCTGCGTCTTCACCTTTTAGAACTTAAAACACCTAAATACACCCCGTACCACAATTCGTTTTATAACTAAACAATTTTCAGTATCACAGTAACATTTCAATATGTCATAACAGTATCACTAGTTAATTTAGTTAAAGTATTGTCGATATAGAGATAACATAACAACTCGCGGGTCGAGCGCCGTAACGTCGCCGACCTGGCGCTACAAGCCGATGTAACTTTCTTAAATACCTTCCAACTGTTTGTTCAAAGTTTCGAGATGGTCAATGTACAAGTCCTGGGTTTTCCACGCGGCGCGGAGCGACTCAGCCGCGGCGGCCTCGAGCTGGTGCGGGGTCAATAACACGCGGGCTAAGCTCGACCCTCCGCCACCTGCTCCGCCATCGGACGACGCCTCGCCATGCCGCTCTGTCTCCTCGGACATTTCACTCTTACTACAACTTTAGAAGTCTCTTTTCAACTGCAAGCAAATAATCACATTTAAATCCTACAAAGAGATTAATTTGCATTTCTCCGCCGTTATCAGAAACCTGTAGTAACGTTACTTGTGGTTATCAAGAGACTAGGCTACTTACAGGTGATTAGTGTACTGATAGAGACCTAATTTAACTAGAAATCACTAATATTTACAATTACTATCACACACTAAAACTATCTCTAATATTTTACGAGGTCATCAAACGAAACACGACAAGACAGACGCCATTTTATCACATACCATCACAGTGTGACCAACTCGCCAACACGCAACGAATGCAACATTAATATTTTAGAGACGTAAATATAAAAAAAAAGATAAAATTCTTATTTTCTTATTAACACGTAATTAACATTTATTATTGTGTTGAGGGCTGTTTATTTTAATGACGGTGAACATAAAAATAAAACGTTTTTCTTTTGACAGCTGTATTTACTTTACTTGGCAACATAAATAGTGGTGACCAAGAAGTCAAAAGCAGTTTACAGCAGTTTACGGTTTTTGATTGGCAATTATTTTCATTTTTTCTCTTTATTGTTTCACTGCAGCATAGCACGAAGACACTGTATTTTTTTGTAGCTGAATAAAACGGAGTACTATGCACTCAACATGTCAACGGACGAGAATGGACCATTTTAATACCATAAAACTCGTGTGAGCAGCCTAAGTCTGGGTACGCCACTAACTTCAGTTTTGGGTCATGCATGCTACCTGTTGGTGCAATTTATGATTTTAAAGTAAAGTTATGGTAAAGTTATGTTTATATTTTTACCCTGACTTGTTGATGGTCCGCTGTAGGTCTTATAAAACCAGGAGTTTGCTTGGGAGCTAACTCCTAATAGAAAGATCGCTTATTAGTCGCTCTCGTAAGAAATCATCGTGTGACCATAGTTTTAAGTTTGTAAATTTAATCAAATTTAAAAGTCATAAAAAACATGAAATTAAATTGAAAGGAATGAGAATGTGACTAGTGACGAAATTAATCAAATCTCTTCACCACTTTAGTTTTAGGGTTGAACCACATTTACCAGCACGGAATTGCATTTTTTCTATGCTCTTTTTCAGAACCACAGACGTATAAAGAGTAGTTCAGAACCGATCAACGTTCCGTTATTTGGTTTCTTAGCTGTAGAGCTAAGAAACAGTCCCACAAAGTACTTTTATATAATAGACAGTAGTGTCTATTATATAAAAGTACTTTGTGGGACTGTCAGACTGCATGATAGCGCCGATCAATTTGTAACCTAAAGGATAGAAGCGTCCGTTCTTGAATGCACTTTTTCCAACTACCTTTGGGAGAGGAATATAATTGCAAAATGTTGTGCCTTTTCAAGTACCCTAAGTCGTGACTGAATCATCAGTCGATGAAATGCTTAAGGATCATTGCATAGACTTCAGATAACTAGGGATCGTTAAGTAGTTGTTTGGATGGAGTTTCTGCCATTTCCTATAATTATGTTCCTCTCTAAAGACGAAAACCCACTCTAATATATATATTTCGATCAACATCATGCTCAGGACAGATAGTAGACTTGAAATCCTTAGAAGAAAACAAGAATAAAACAGCACCACTTTAATTTTCAATTTAATATTTTATTACTTATACAATTAATTTAACAATTAACATCTAATTAATGTTTAACATTAATTTAGTTGAAATTTCTTATATTACACTATCAAGAATCATAGAACAGATCATTTATTTATATCACAATATGTACAATGGAATGTTTTTTTTCGTGGGGGGAGAGGGGGGAAGCGAGATTGCGAAATGTCAATAAGGTCTCCACACTTCTTGGTTTCCCGCTCCATAGAGGCCGTGTTTCACTTCGTCATTGGCTTCGCAGTTCTGGACCATGCCACTGGATTCGCCGGCCCCTTGTAGCTCCGTGGTAATAGATATACCTCCGTCTATATCACTTATTTTAATTTCGCTCGGGAAACATTGTTCAAGGTTGTGTTTGTCGCCCGAGCTGTGCAGATGAACATGTATTTGGTTTTGATTGACTGTTGAGTAGAGGTTCGGCAGTATCATCTGCGGGTTGGGGTTGATGTACGGCGCGTGGGATTGTAGGCAGGAGGGATTGTTGTTTATATTGGTGTACTGATAGTTGTTGTAATTGTAGGTGTTGCTGCTGGGCCAGGAGTTGTAGTAGTTCGGGTCGTATCGCTGCGCCGGCATGGCGGGGGGTGAGTTGAGCTCGGTGAGCGCGGAGCCTGTGCCGCTGGGACTGCCCTTCACGAAGCCGGTCGTGCTCGGTTGGAAGCCGCTGTAGTCGGAGTGGCTCAGCGGGATTTCAGGTAGCACTGCGGAAAAAATAAAGTTTTCATTAATAAAAATCCCTGTTTTGTACGATGTGGTGGGAGGTCGTCTTTACTATGGTTAAGATAAATATAAAAAAAAAACATAGTTGAACATGAGCCTTTCAGTCGGAACCAACCATGACCCGCAACTTGACGGAAACAAAATTTCAAGGGTCTCATGGAATGTGGTTGCTAACATGTTTCCTGATGAAGATAAACACATCACGTCAGGGACCACATAGGAAAATGTAATTAATAAATACCGGCAATCATATCCTGCGCTCTCGTTTAGATCAAATCATGAGGTGTGACGGCTCTATTTTATAGAATAATAATTGTATTAAGGATGATAGGTATGTGGTGGTCCGGTCCCTATCATGTGGTCAACCGCTCCATTACGTCTGACCACGGCTTGAATGGAGGAAGTCCGTTTATCAGCATTTACCAGTGTGTGAAACTATTTGTAATGGTTTTAGAGAAACCTCATTATAAAATGAAGTTATGCTGAAAAAAAAACCTAATGATCCCTCGATTTTCCTGTGGGCTAGGCAGTAGGCAACTACAAAACGTAGTCTTCATTTTCCACCCCTTTCCATTTTTAAATTCAAATACAGAGTGGCTGGTCGATAGGAACTGGTAAGTGCATGTTGTGGACTTAGCAAGTTAATAATAGAGCAGTCTGTCAAACATTTTTAGCCGAAGTTCTTTTGTATAGCTATGAAAATGCCGTCTTACACCGTATACGCTTTACTTGCTACTCCTTTTGCTATTCAAAGGATAGCTAAGTACCATTAAATGACTTTTTATTCAGATACTTTCTGTCCTGCAGTTAGGGTCTTGGACTTCCTAACTAACCCCGTGATGGATGCCTTTTGGATTACTTGGCATTTTTACGATTGGTCATTGAAGTGGTCTAGTAAAAGAGTTTTCGTTGTAGACATATCTTGTTTTTGGTAGCATCTCTTGTATTAAGGGGCCGGCGGAGCATGCGTATTTCATACAAACGTAATACCAAAATAATTTGTACATCAAACATATTCTTAATCTAGTGTGTATTTATTTCGATTCGATTACAGAATATCTATGTTCCCAAATATATATTAATAGTGCTTTATCTATGGTAGCATCTGTATAGAACAGTGGTTCCCAACCTTTCTTAGACCAGGGACCACTTTGGTATGTTCATTGTTAACAGGGACCATATGGTCCTAGATAAACATGGACACCGACAGGATCATAACTAGGGGAGTGAATCTTTAACTCACACTATACGAAAATTGGATAATGTGATGAGAACCTTTAAAATTAAGATAGTGATGGATACAAAAGCGATCGAATTGTGCTCGAAAAATTAAAAAAATATATTGAATTTTGCCTCTGATAGGTTCAATTAGGTTGGGTTGAGCTTGCATCTTCTGTGCAAGTTAAAAAGTACGAATAACATTTTACTCTTTCGCGGACCATAGTTAAGGCTCCTGCGGACCACAGGTTGGGAACCAGTGGTATAGAATAATACCCTGTTCTTCTGTTGTTACATTTATTCATGTTTTTCCGTGACGGGTTCAAAATAAAACGTGACAAAAATAGACTGAGTCATTTATTTATTAGTTAACAATGAATAAATTAAGAGTAACTGAGACATACACATTGCTATGACTGACGTCCTCTCTAGTCTCTATATGTGAGTACACGTAGGTAAATAATGTAGGTAATAATAAGTGAGTGTGTAGTTATATGAATGGTCACGACATAAGCACTATTGCAATCTTCTAATCTAATACGATATTGCTCTTGGAGTGTCAAAGGTTAATCTATAATAATATAGAGATAGATGCTATGGACTAGTGAAAGATATGAACATTTATCTATGTACATCAACCTGAATAAAGGGTGTAAATAGACTCTCTTTATAGTAACCAAAAATTATTGCTTGGAGATGATTTTTCTGGGATGAAGAATCAAGTTTTATGGTAAGTAATGGTTTTAATGTAACGCACTCAAAACATTGTGCTGGTTGGTGTGCCGAATGGCGTGGTGGTCGTAGACGTGAAAGTAAAGTTCTTACATTAAACCAATGTATTTAAAAAAAACGTTGGCACTTTGACCCCCAATATCTCCGTAACTAGAAGGTTCAGGTATGGTGTAGAACAAAAAAATGATCGCAGTCTTTTTACACCCTTTATAGTTCCACATTAATTTGCCGGTTGGACTGTACCTCTACAGTCCAACCGTAAAACATAAACCATATCGTTTCTTCGGGAAATTATATATATGAGGGATGGTGATGGTTAATAGAGAAGTATGAACGAAGAAGATCTGCTCTCAAGGGCTACTGCTAGCCTGGGGTCTTGGGTCGATTCCCGGGTTGGGATTACTGTGGAATATACATAGATGTGGGTGCTAAATTCTACTTTAAATAAAAGGGGTTTCTGCGACTTTGCCCTCATAAAAACTATAGAAAGATGTGGACCAGACTGGAGAAGACAGACTAGGTACAGAGACAACTGGAGGAAAACTGGACTGGCCTTCGGTAAAGAGGAGATTCGCGCAAATTAAATATATAATTACTTAAACAATGCACAAAAAATTGAAAATGAGAATTTTTTATTCAATTTTAATGTAAAATTAAAATATAATTTTACAAAATTTTATAAATTGTGATTATTTTGGGGCTGTTTTTAACCGACTTCTAAAAAAGGAAGAGGTTCTCAATTCGGATGTTACTATATATTTTTTTAAGTTTGTTCGCGCATAACTCCGTTATGCTTGCCAACGGATTTGAAAAAATATTTTTTTGTCGCAAAGGGTTTACTTTCCAAATGGTCCCATAGTAGTCACCAAGTCGGGATCTGATGATGGAATCTTAGCGAAATCGAGGGAACTCTTCAAATTTCATAGCATAATTATTTTGTAATTTACCTGCAGGTATGTGTATGGTGGGGTCAGGCTTGTAGTACGGTGGCTGCAGCGGCGCGTACGCAGGGTACATGGACGCGGTCGACGGATAGCCCGTGTTCCACTCGCTGGCTCCTAGGATGTTCCCACTCGTTTCTGTAATAGATAATATTATAGTGTTGTTAATTTTGTAGAAAGGTTACCGAAATAAGGAAATTAGGTCTATGTTCACCAAAAAGATGACGGTCTGAATATCTAAAAACAGCTTTTTAAATCACATTTTTGTATGGGAACATGTCATAGTAAATAGAAGCTTCCTCGCCGAACTTTTGATTGTTTTCGGCATTATTTTAAACAAAATCAATGTAAATATGATACACGCAAAACACAAGATCAAGATGACTCAAGTACGAAACGTGTAAATTTCTTAATCCTTATTTACCATATTAAGACTTCTGAAAATAATCCGTGGATTTCTTTCATTGGCCAAGCTCTAGTCTCGTAATTATTCGTGACGCAAATATTTTTCATTTTAGTTCTTCAAAAGTGTATTGAAAAACGTCATTGATACACGTGGACCCTCGCCTACAGCTCGTGTGTTAATACCGCCTCGAACTACAATAACAAACTTTCTCCACTTGTATCAAAATGCGATTAAATCAACATTGAGCATGCTTTGTTAGTCATCCCTATTAAGGGACGAGTGACTGTGCGTGGTCTAGCGTTTGACCATTTTTTTCGGTTTGTTCCTATTACTAACGAACTTTAAGTTTTTCCTTTTTGTTTTATCAATAAATATGACTGCGTTATAGGTAGATACACGATGTCGCTCCATGGTACCAGAAAATATTTTCCAATTTCGGTGAAAAATAAGTTTAAGGAAAACCAAATTAGGTATTTGAAAAGGCAGGATATTTTCATTGAATTCCAATTTAGGTACAGCGAGGCTGTTTGTTTCATAACGTAAACGATAAGCATATAAGGGGTCTGATAGAAGTTTTGAGTGTAAATAGCCTACAGATTTAAAGGAAATAACACCACGGAATTGTACCATACATTGCGTAAAATCCCAGTTTAGTTTCAGAATCTAAACAAAAATGTAGGCCCAGTGGCTGTTTATAGAAACAGCTATTCTTTCAATATTCGAGATTTTTTTCCTTTAAGGAAACCAACCGTCAGATCGACCAACACCTCTCTCTTGATCTCCTGTGGCGGAGGAAAACGTTGAAGTACCTAGGTATAATTGAAGATTGAACTAAAGTTGACTTAGAATTAATTTAGCACTTTTCTTCTTTCAGACAATAGAGAAATATGGACGTCTTCTTCCTCTTTAATCATGCTGTGCCGTCCCTTTTTTAGTACTTTTTTAGTAATAAACTTCATGTACAATAGTGGTACATAGGCGGACTTAATGCTTAATGCTTTCTGCTATTGCTTCCATTTTAAACCCCCAGAAAGGAGTCTCTGACGTGTATTGACTAAAGCTCACCCGTGTTCCTTCTTAGCTCTGTGTTTCCATAATGATCCAGAAGAAAGCTACTTATATGTATTAGATGGAACACCCATTTATAATACACTTGCTTCGTCTGAAGATGGCATCTAATACAAGTTATATTCACCCCATGTATAACTGTGGAGTCACCAGCGCATAGTCACTAAAGTTAACTGCGTTTACAGAAAATCCTGATGACATGGTTTGCAGAATCTCTTCATCGATACCCGTGATTTCTGCAGAACATTAATAGTTTCGGAAAAATCTTGCCGTATTTCCGTCATTACTATTTCCTGAACCTTGACGAGTTTTATCAAAGTGTACCTAAGCCAAGCAATTCCCAGAAACGAGTTTGAACGTACTTCTTTTATTCTTCTTTAATCTTCTTGTTCTCTGGAGTCGATGAAGACAACTTTTAAAATCCTAGTTTATAAGAAATATGCAGCATCATTTCCATACATCTTATCCACGCATGTAAGGTAGACAGTCCATATTTAAACGCATCTTCATTCTCAATTCTCGCAGTTACTTTTGTTACATCGTTCATCTGTCTAGGAGTTGCTCCACAAACAGTGCACGAAGCACTCGATGGAGTCTGCGCGAACACTTGAGAAACTTTCCCGTCGATCATAGTCATAAACAGCTCATGTCTTACTTCTATAATATTGCCTTCTATTGCTGCAGGCGTTCACGTTTGAGTTAATTCATTAATTTTTGCTTCAAGATCACTTACAACAGTGGTAGTTTTTTCAGGAGTCTCTTTTGCTAATTCCAGAGAAATGGGTATAGGAAGGTACCTACACCATATGAACTTCGTAAAATGTTTTGAAGAATGACTTTTTTCTCCTCTTTTTCTGTATATCTTATAATACTCACAATCGAAGCTTCATAATTTTCACTCATTGATGGTAAACCTTGTACGTAAGCGTAATGCACATGCCCCATTCAGTACTCCTGGAGTAATTCCATGTTTTTACGTTTTTTCGTACTCTCCGAACACGCGTCATATGGTTTTGTTGGGCTACCACTATCTCCAGATGTATCGATGGATGTACGAATTTAATGGAAGTTAAAACTCACCATCTAACCAATTTAAGTTTTGGCTTTCGAAACGATCTTGTTTTCTTTGAGCTTTCACCCATTTTTTATTACAAATCATAATCAAATTTCTTTGTACACTTTGCATAACTGTATTCACATCTGTTGTTGATAAATGGAAAGTGTCCAATAAATATTTTTCAATATCTGAAGCACTTTTCCCGCTTATTATCTGAGCACATATATTGCGTCGAAAATAAACGCATTCACTCATTTTTAATTTTATTATTTTTGTTTACAGTTACTCAAAGAAAATATTCGGACACACTGATGAACATGCTAAAAACCCGAGTATATTTATAGAACCCTAGTTTCAGTAACTTGTGCAAAACCAATGAGAAAATTGATAAGACCAGTTCTCACTCCAATACTGATTATAATTACCACAATAGATAATAACAATGCAACATGATTTTTTATGATACGTGTGGTTAAAATGTTCACCGCAAAAAAATATCATGAGAAAATATTTTTCGGTCGACATTTCGGCTTCTAGCTCGAAATGGCGCAGTAATGACGCAGGTTTTTTTATTTCCCTGTAACACTGAATAAGTAAGGTATCTTAAAATGTCATTAACTCGAAATCGGGAGCCATCGGTAACAACGAAACCACTTGAAAATTAGAAAGACGTAAAATTTAATTATGACGTATAAAAATTAAATAAAAAAACAGAAAAAAAAATATCTCCTAAAACAAAACGTAGTCGTAAACTACAGATCTTGAGCTTGAGCTGACTATGCTTTTTAGGGGAATATAAAGGTTAGGTTATATTAATCGGTATTTCTCAGGAATGGTAAATATATGAATGGTTTCTCACGAAAAATAAATTCGTTTTATTGTAAGCAGTATGTTCGTTTGACAATATTTCGAGAGTTTACAATATAACGTGTTTGAAAATTTTACGGTGACATATATATAAGTATAGATTAGTAAAGATATGGGGAGAACCCTAGACCTTCCTCAAGTCACAGATATTATAATACTTCGTCTCAAGTGAAAGGTTCAATATTGCAACTTGCACTTGACACTAGCAGCCGGACCCATTAACCGAGCGGTGTTGCAGAGATTTGCAACATTTTATACCGATTAGTCATATTGAAAGTGAAACGAAATTAATATTCATGCAAGGGGCTATTTGATTTATTTAATGATAGGCGTAGGCGTTATGTGGCGCTTGTAAATGTTATAAGTACAGTTTGATGTGTTGTGCTTTAATATTTAAGGGTAATTTTTTTTTTTTAAACATGTATGTAAGTATTCAAGTTTTCCCAAGTTTTCAACCCTATGATAGTTTCTGGAAATGTTTGAAAATAACATCAAATTGTATCATAATCGTGATATAAATATGTATATAGTTTGATAGAGACTTGAATAGATCGCTAAGAAAATATTAAAACCCAATAAAATTACGCCATAGTAATACCTGCGATATATTATTTAATGTATGTCACGCGTACGGAACTAGTGGCAAACGGCTTGGGATTGCCGGCTGATTCATCAGTGGATGGAACTCAATGAAAGTGAGGCCAGCGCCCAAACAATGCGAATTGGCGCACCCAAGGTTGGTGACACCTGCCTTTGGCTTCGTATTTGGGTTGAATTTATGTTTTGTTTATGGATCAGTAATGGAGCCACGTTGTTTTTATGAATTGCGACTTAAATATTGACCACTTTGTAGAAAAACTGAACGTCGTGGCAACTTTTACATTGGTTGATCACATTTTTGAAAACTTTAGGCAAGTTGAGCACTTTTTGGGTGAAATAAAATCATGGAAGTCGCGTGACCGTCACCTAACGCTAGCACTCGTAGCCGATCAACTACAGCGTAGCTCCGGAGGCGTGAACGGAGCACAACCCGTAGCAGATATAGATTACTTAGTTTTCACTTGTATCAGTAATCCCCAAAGACTGCCCCCCTTTTTTTTATCATTTTAAAATTCTCGTTGGAAAAACCCAATAACATTTCTTTTCCGATCTGGGAATCGAACTTAGGAGATCATGATCAGTTGTCGCACTTGCGACGACTAGAGCAACGAGGCAAGGCACAAACGAGAGGCATGGCGACCTGTCCAAAAGTATCGCAGCTGATTGATGACCAGCGCCCCAGCACCGTATAATCTGTGTTATGCTCACTCAAATGTCCCGCTGATGGTGGCGAGTGTGTCTGGTCATGTAGTCAGCAGCATTAGGCTTATACTTGGCACTTAAAAGTGCTATAAAACAACAAAGAGCGCTTAAGACAGCCCACAGCTGTATAACAGATTTAAGTGGCATTATAATGCTACAAGTTTATGCAATTCAGCGGCAATAGGCGTTATCTTATAATTTAAAATGATATTGTAAACCCTAAAGCACTGAAACAGCTGAAAACTGTATACTTAGTTCCCTTCAAAATGGTTGAGTTAAATGGTGCTGATACATGCGTCATGTTCGTGACCGGCGGTGTCGGTTGGGACTGGTCAGCTCTTGGTTGCCACGGCTTTTTTTTTTAAATTAATTATTTTTATTTTTGAATTGTTTTTATTTGGTTTTACTATGGACACTTTTATCGTGCACATCTTGCGACATTGTTCTCACATAATGCACCATCTCAACATGAATGATGTTACCAAGATTTTGTAACAACATTATGATTTAAAAGAGTGTCCATGGAGTTTTTTGCCCGTTCTTCTCCATAGGGATCTACGCTAGGGAATGGGCAACTACAGTACCTTCACAGTTTTTATGTCTTGTGACTGGAACTATAGCTACCTACATTTAATTTTCATCTTTGTTTCGACAATTCAAAAGCGCCTGTAACTGGCCTACCTACTTGAAATAAATGCTTTGATTTTTATTTTGACTTTGAAACATTCCCACGGCTGAGACAGGTCTCCTGTCTGTGAGCCTGTACAGTAATCCACCAAATGGGCCGATAACATCAAGCATAAAAGTATACGAAGTCAACGTCACGTCAAAGTTGCCCAATATATTCTAGTAAAACACTTCTCAGGGTAATTCCGTTTTATTCATAAAAATGTTTCCAATTTTTTTCTCAGATTTATTCTGACACATGCATATATATGAGTAAGTACATCGAAATCCTGGTGAAAGTGCATTATTTGTAAATGATTGTGACCTTGGCATGTTGCCAAGTGGCCATGATGCGTTGAATGTTTCGTTCTGGTATGAACTTATGGCTCACTGTACCTTTTTGGTGTGGTTGATACCTAGGGATTTCTATTATAAATTGGTGATGATATAGACTCAGTTTTGTTATGGTAGTTAATTACAATAGAACTTTAAATTATTTCTTGATTTATTAGAGAACAACTAAAATGATAACACATTAAATGTTCGGGGTTGGGGTGAGATTGAGATAAACTAAGATTAAAGATTAAAAAGATGATATATTTCAGTAATAAAGGTTAACTAATCAAACTAATGAGGTGAATAGGATGAGATTGAGTCGCGCCCGATATGCTGTCCGAAAGCGTACTGATTATTTTACTTAGGTAATACATAAAATATTCAAGGCATATTGCGCGGTGTCGCGATTACGCTGACATGTTCATTTGTTCGGTGATTGACCCGAACATGCTCCCGAGGGAGAAATAGATGAGGTTAGTAAGTATGTAAGGTTAAATGGGTGGCGAAATTAATATTAACAAGGTGAAAACAATGTTCCTATAATATACAATTATGTAGTAATGTAGGGTCAATTATGTTAAAAGATGAGATGAAGGTAACATTACAAATTAAACAGAATCGTTACAGTGTAAATCAGGAAGAGAAAATACACGAAAGATTGGTGAAGAACCTCTATCTTCCTTTTTTTGTAAGCACTCACTAGATAGACCTAGTCTCTTAGGATCACTTCTCACTGATTTACGACTAGATTGCCCATTTTCCCTAATTTCACTACACTCAATCACGACACTTTCTGGAACGGTGTGTGGCGACGCCGTCGCCGCCGAGGCTGTCGACCGCTCTGCTGTAGAAGTGGAACGATTTCCTTTACGTTGCCTTTGCCACCAACGTTTAAAACAGTAAGCTGCCACCAATAGCAAGATTCCCAATATAGTGAGATATATAGCAGCATACTGATGGACGTCGTGGTAGGAGATATTGGTGCTCAAAGGTTCACTCTGCTTCATGATCTCAAGACTTCTTTTAATAGCTTCAAATTGCATGAGATTATCTGAGTTATTGGGATTTAGCTCATATGAGATTTCTGGCATGGTGATATTTATCATGTGATTGATTGGTGATATTTCTGGTGAGATAATCTTTGTTGTCGTGCTAATTTTACTAGACAATCTTTTGTTTGAATACACCATAAAGTCTTCTGTTTTTACTAAACAGCCTTCCCCAACACGCAACAGACCAGCACCTGATAACCTAACTGCCTGAACTTGATTTTCACACAGCAGTTTGACGTTACATTCATTGCAGCATACAAAATAATATTTGTTTTCAGATGTTAACTCCCTCCAGTCATTCTTGCACGAAGTAGTTTTAGTTTTACAAGTTCTTGTTCCTAGGATCGTCTCACAAAGGCTATGATCATCTTTCATGTGGTGAATAGGCCTTCTGATATGACACAGAATAGTCACAGGATTTTGTAATACACATGACTGCAGATCCGTGTCCGTGACAGTCAAATACGAATCTTTTCTCATGCTGATGGCTGCCAATTCGGAGATAGTTTTGACCTTCATCATTATGTTATTCTTTGCAATACGTGGAACCGGGATAAGATTGAATACCTCGTAAAGATCTCTTTCAATCAGGGGTATTTTGATTTCTATAATTAGATATTTGCCAGAGTACTTGGCTCTTGCATTTAGCAAGCTGTAAAGATCTTTAAGGTTAAAGTTGTCGACAGGAACTACCAAGTCTCCTGATATTTGTGCTGAAATTATGCTTAGCTCTGATCTGAGCTGCTTCGGAGATATCAAATGAAAATCTAATTTTCCACTATAAATGTCAGTTACTGTATCTAAAATTGAGTCCTGGATTCGTCGAAGGGTATACAGCAAGTTGTTGGCAGTGAAAGCCGAGGTTATGAAGTCTGTGATCATAGTTACATTTTGCACTTGCTGCGCGAGGTTTTTATACGAATCTTGGAGATAATTAAGCTTTTGATTTATTATTTTGTGATGTTTATTTATAGTGTTCTCCATCCTTTTCATGACATTAAATTCAGCTTCTACGACCGACGTTTGGTTTTTCCAGAGGTTGTATAGATGGTTTTCATTATGCTTTAAAAGGTCAATATCCTTCACATATTTTTCTGCAAATCGTTGGTCCAACACTCCGAATAAACTATTTGCAACGTAGCCTACTCCGTCTAGCAAGCCGCGTCTTCGACGTTTCTTATTAGTCATAAATGAATCATTCGTTATGAGAATATTGTCGTAATGTTTTATTTCTTCGAACTCGTGCTCGAGCTGTAACATGACGCCGTCGCAAGGTGTTTGTGTTCTAATCGTAGAGCATAAGGTTTCAAGATACCTGATATATTTTAATAAAGCCGCCGTTCCCTCTTGATAAGGTTTTGTGTCATAATAGACTATTAAATGCCAATCATCTCTAATTAGATGCATATTAGATATTTTGTCAAAGTAGACACTATTGTTTGTCAGCATGGTGAAGTTGTAGGATGCTTGAGCAGTGTTTAATAGTGACAGTAAAAATAACGTCAAAGATAAAACCATAGCTGAGAATGACATAGGACGTTTTTTCCTCGTAGTTGGTGATTTATTATCAACTTTTGGGATATTTGGATCCTGTTCATTTTTATTTGTTGGCAGTAAGGACAGTTTTACAATTGGGCGTTTCAAGAGCCCGTTTTTTGTTTTAAGTGTGACGACCCTTACGTGTCCGTCGCTTCCAGGATGCAGCGTTACTACGCGACCTAGACTCCATTTTCCTGGTGGTAGGTTGTCGTCCTTTATAACAACGATGTCGTTAAGATTGAGATCTTTTTGACGCTGCCGCCATTTGGCTCTCATAGAAAGCTGCGTGAGATAGTCAGTCTTCCACTTAGCCCATATATCTTGGTAGATTTTTTGCGTCAGGTGCCATCGTGTTCTAAGATCGTGCTCTGTTTCGAAAATCGTTAAGATGGGGCCGCTTGCTAAAAAGTGAGCCGGGGTCAAAAATTCCAGATCTTCAGGATCTTCAGTCAGAGGGCACAGTGGTCTGGAGTTCAAACATGCCTCGAGTTGGGATAATAGGGTAGTATATTCCTCGTAGGTTAATGTTTGCTCTCCCACAACACGCTTGAGATGATGTTTGAGGCTCTTCACTGCAGCTTCCCAGAGTCCGCCAGCAGATGGCCATGATGGGGCGTTAAAGTGCCACTCAATATTCATTTCTGAGATTGTCGAGGTTACTTCTTGTTCAGACAAGATGTTGGAGATTTCGGCAAACTCTTGTTTTAAGATATTATTGGCTCCTATGAAGTTAGTTCCCTGGTCACTATAGATGTGCCCAGGAACTCCTCTTCTAGCCGACATTCGTCTTAGCGCGGCAAGAAATGCTGACGCTGTGAGATCTGAGACGATTTCTAAGTGTAAGGCTTTAGTTACCATACACACAAAAACTGCGACATATCCTTTACAGGTTTTAATGCCACGACCTTTGTTCGCCTTAATAAAGATGTGCCCTGTATAATCTATTCCAGTGTGATAAAAAGGTCGGTTAGGAATCAATCGTGCAGGAGGTAAGTCACCCATGATTTGATGTTGTGGTATGGGATTATTTCTTTTACATTTGACACACATTCTTAATCGTTTCATTGTGACTCTGTTTCCTCCAAGAATCCAGTATTTCCGTCTTATAAATCCAGTAGTCATTTTTACTCCACCGTGAAATACAAGTTTGTGGGATTCATCTATGATAAGATCTGCTAGTTTCGACTGATTCGGTATTATGATGGGATGCTTCATTTCAGGATCAAGATTCGAATGTTTAAGTCTGCCCCCGACACGGAGTACTTGATTGGAGTCTAGTACGGGATTGAGATTAAGAATCTGACTTTTCTTATTTAGTGGGTCATTGTTTTTCAGCTGCGATATTTCTTCGTGGAAATATTCGTTTTGGACGTGCTTAATTAACATTTCTCTTGCTGTCTTTATATTTTGCAGAGTAAGGAAACCTGTGCGTTGTTTCTTGTAAACAACGATGTCGATAAATTTGTTGACGTAAGCTAATACTCGAGTAACTTTCCTTAAGGTGCTATATTTTGTTAATAGCTGATAAATTATCGAGTTTTCGGGATTAACAATAACCGTGTTTACTTTCTCCTTTTTTCTGAGTTCTTGACTAGTAATACATGTATCAATCGGCATCTTATGAGATTCTTTAGGGTTATATTGTGATAACCAGTCGGGCCCTTGCCACCACAGCGAGTGATTGGCCAATTGAGCAGCAGGTAAACTGCGGCTTGCGCAATCTGCGGGGTTTTCCTTGGATTTTATGTATCTCCAGTTTTCTTTAGGTATTATCTCTGTAATACTCCTCACTCGATTTGCAACAAAGGGTTTCCATTTCTCCGGTTCGCCACTTAACCAACCTAGTGCTGCCGTTGAGTCAATCCAACCATAAACATGCACCTTGTAGCTCATGAGTGCTAAGATGATTTTTCGCATAAGCTTTGACAACAGGAGAGCGCCGCAAAGTTCCAAGCGCGGGATGGATTGTGGTTTTTTCAGCGGTATTACTTTTGACTTCCCTGCAATAAGGGTTACGTGGGTTTCATTTTCTCTTTTTATTTTGCAATACACGACGCAAGCGTATGCTTTTGTGCTTGCGTCGCAAAAGCCGTGGAGTTCAATGGTATCTTCTTCCTGGGTTTGAATCCAACGTGGAATTTTAAATCGAGATATATGCGATAGATCGGCTTTAATAGTATTCCACTCTAACGCAATTTCTCTAGGGACAGGGTGGTCCCAACCCTGGTCTGATTTCCATAATTCTTGGAACATGATCTTAAGCTTTATTGTGACTGGTGCTAGCCAGCCCAAAGGGTCGAATATTTTTGATATTTGAGATAGGAATTGTCTTTTGGTAAGGATGTCTTGCGAGGTAAATTCTATGGGGCGAAAGATAAATTGATCATTTTTTGGTTCCCACCGAAGACCTAAAGTTTTGGTTGACTCCGGTTGCTTAAAGTCAAAGTCTTCCTTTGGTAGTGCATCAGAACTATCTGATATTTCCGGTAAGTTTGATCGCCATTTTCTGAGATTAAACCCTCCCGATTTGAGAAGGCTGATCATTTCTGCTTTGAGCTGTTTAGCTGCACTCGCTGAATGCTCTCCATGCATGAGATCATCCATGTAAAACGAGTGTTCTAAGACGTCACAAGCGCAACTATGTGAATAGTTTGTCCTTTCATCGTTGGCCAGTTGCTTCAGGGTCATCATTGCCAAAAAAGGTGCGGCTTTTGTGCCATAGGTAACCGTCGCTAACTGGTATTCTTTTAAAGGTTGAGATTGGTGGCTACGCCAGATAATTTTCTGATATTTTTGATCATCGGGATGCAGCCAGATTTTGCGAAACATCTTTTCTATATCTGCTGTAAAAGCGTATCTAAATTGTCTCCATTTTAAGATAAGGCTTTGAAGATCTTGTTGTAAATTGGGTCCTCGGCACATAAGATCATTGAGGCTGTATCCGCTCGAGGTTTTTGCCGAGGCATTAAAGACAACTCGCAATTTGGTAGTTGCTGACTCAGATCGTTGGACGCAATGGTGCGATAAGTAGCAGTCCGGATGTATGTGTGGCGCAACTGGTGTCATATGACCGAGCTCTAGGTATTCAGAAATAAACATTTTATAGTCACGTGCCACAGCTGGTTGTTTACTTAATTTCCGCTCTATTTGGAAAAATTGGGCAATCGATTTTGTTTTCGACTCACCAATATTTTCCTCAAAGTTTTCTTTGAATGGCATTTTAACCACGTAGCTTCCATCTTCCCGTCTAGAGGTCGAAGATTGGTAAAAATCGATGCATTTTTGATCTTCTTCTGAAATCGCTGGAGGTTCATGTATGTCCTCTACTTCCCAAAATTGCTGAATCTCTTCGATATTATTTAGGATCACATTGCAATGGTACGTTTTGTAGTTGCCGCTTAAGATCCATCCCAACTGAGTTTGTTGGGCAATGGGCAACATACCTTCAGATCGACATATACCGTCCATAAGGATAGTGGAATAGATATCTGCTCCAAATAAGATATCGATTGGCCTACTTTTGTAAAATTCGGGGTCTGCTAGAGTTATTTGGTTAAGAGTAGGCCAGTCTGGCTTGGGTAAAGTACAGCTGGGTAAGTTATTTATCAGTTTGTTCATTATATATACGTCCGTTTTAAAAGTAAAACCGCTAACTAACGACGAACATTTGATGGTAATCCTGCCCTTACAGTTGTTTTCCTTATTTCCTATTCCAGAGATATAACCGTTGCATTTCTGTCGCGGTAGTCTTAACAACTGAGCTGCGCTTTCCCTAATAATGGATGTCTGTGACCCTTGATCTAAAAGAACTCTCATTTTTTGGTAAGAACCGTCCGTTGCTTGCACATTAATGATTGCTGTGGCAAGCAATATTTCTGCGGGTTCTTTAAGAAGCGATGCCACTGTGTTACTTTCTTGCTGTTGAGATAGCGATTTCGTAACCGTGGCTGCATTTGACCCAGACCGATGTGACGTAAATGCTTCATGCAAAATGGTATTGTGTTCTTTGTTGCATTCCTTGCATCTTATTTCGGAAAAGCATTTTTTGCCTTCGTGATAATGTAAGCAATTAATACAAAGGTGTAAGTTAGCAATAGCATTTTTACGTTCATTAGGTTGTAATTCCAACAATTTTTGACATGCATGAATACGATGATCATTGCAGTTGCAAATAGGGCATTGCTTGCGATTGTTAATTTTGCCTTTGGACTTTGACGATTGTGAAACTTGGTTTGTTGAGTAATTTGGTTTGGGATTGTTATAGTTTCGGTTATAACTGGAACCTTTTGAAATTGATGGTTTGTTATTGTTGTAGGATTGAGATGAGGATGCTTTCTGTGTGGAATTTTCCAGCTTTTTACGTGAAGTTTCCAGCATCATAAATTTAGTTTCCAAAAAATTAAGGAAATCCTCTAAGACCGGCAACTCTCGCGGGGATTTTAAAGATTGTAGATAATCCTCATATGTATCCGAGTCCAGTTTTTGGGACAATATACATACGAGGAAAGGGTCCCAGGAAGTCACATTGACTCCCAGATTCTTGATAGCATTCACGCTCTCGTACGTAGTGTCGTGAATGCGTTTTATATGATTTGCTGACTGTTGCTGGTTTATGGGGATATTCATTATATTGTTAAGATGAGAGGTGAAGATCAGTCGTTTATTATTATAACGATGATTAAGGATATTCCAGCACACAAGATAATTGTCAGAGCTTATTTGGAGATGTTGAATTAATTTTTCAGGCTCACCTTTGACCTTACTCTTTAAAAACTGCATCTTTTGCGCATTCGACAAAGAGGGGTTATTATGCACTGCTTCGGTAAAAAGATCTTTGAACGAAATCCACTTATTGTAGTTTCCCTCAAAGGTAGTAATTTCCATTTTAGGAGTAGATTTTTCAATATGCGCGACGGACCACATTTTCTTGTTGATGTCTTTCTTGATTTTGTTATAATGTTTCTCATAATGGGTAAATTGTTCTTCGTACTCGGGGTTTGATCCGCCACACTCGTTGTCCAGCTCCCAATGAAGCGAGTCAATAGCTGCCCAACGAGATTGTAGCGTCTTCAGGAGGTCTTCGAACTCCCATTTTTCCGTGACGAGATCAAGGTCGATATTTAATGAGGTTCTCATGAAAGCCTTAAAATTGGTAGCTTGCTTTTTGAATAGTACTGCGGCTTTACTCTCTTCAAGAGCAGGATCAGGGTTTTTAGAAGCAGCGGGGGCTGCGAGGTCTGAGGTTTGAGATGCCGCAGTAGGTTTGAACGTAGGAGGTTTTAATTCAGGGGTTTGCGGTCTGTTTGCGAGAGGGTTATAGTTCTGAATAGTAGTTTTGATGTTCTTATATTTATCAGTCATTTGATCGTATTGATTAGTACTGAAATATGTATGAGATTTATCCCCAAAAGATAGCAAAGTCATGTGGTTATTATGGAACTCCGTAAAATATTGTTCCAAGGTAGACAATCGACGACGTAGGTAGTCCGGGGTCTTGCGCTCTGCACCATCCTTCTTGAAATTGGTGAAGAGCCCGTTTATGGCTTCGATCAGTTGATGTTGGGTTGATAAAATGTCTTCCATGTTCGACATTATAAGGATAAAACGGAGACCTTACTTGTTCTGAAGGCTTCTTTGAAGATCAATGTTCTTGCGATGGCTGCAAGAACAAACCTGGAGTAGCAGCGAGATGAGGTGACACGATGCTTTCGTAAAACCAGGTTCAATCAGGATCAGTAGGATGATGTTGGAAGGAAAATCCACTTAGTTCTGTTTCCAAGCGAGACACTCACACAGTACAGTTAGTAGGCACACGCGTAATGGTCCCGCTATCCGGCTCGAAGGACCAATGTTCGGGGTTGGGGTGAGATTGAGATAAACTAAGATTAAAGATTAAAAAGATGATATATTTCAGTAATAAAGGTTAACTAATCAAACTAATGAGGTGAATAGGATGAGATTGAGTCGCGCCCGATATGCTGTCCGAAAGCGTACTGATTATTTTACTTAGGTAATACATAAAATATTCAAGGCATATTGCGCGGTGTCGCGATTACGCTGACATGTTCATTTGTTCGGTGATTGACCCGAACATTAAATAAGTAACAATTATAACATTTCCTTTAATAACTGCTTACAACTTTGTAAACAAACTGAATTATAAATTACAATTATTTTATTTTTTTATAATAAAACCCAACTACGACTAATCATCATGAATAATAAAACACACGCACAAGCTAAAAAGAACCGAACATAAACACACGATGATGCACAACTTAGAGGGTGTTTCCAAAACGTGCGTCGTTTACTTTATTATTCCTCAGAGCGAGTGTTGCTGACTCAGTAACATAGTAAGTACTCGCTTGAGTACTAGGTACTGATAAAAACAAATCATTATTATGTTAATTCGTATGTTAGCTTTGTCCGCATGCATTATTGTACAAGACTCACATCACGTACACACGTTATTTAAATTCGCGACTACAATTTTGGCGCTTTCGAAGTAATCATAATGCTGTCTTTGTCACCATTAAAGAACACTGATTTTTATCTTTAAGTTTTGAAGCGTCTGGTTTTTGTTTAGCCAGACGTCGCCGCGTCGCCGTCGCGACGATTGTTTAATGTTCGATTGTACAAAAAGTTTTAATTATTGTTTATGTTAATTTTGTTGTTGTATTTGGCGTAATTACAAGGAAAAAAAGTAAATGAACATTTTTAATGGAAATATGTTGTTATGTTTAATTCTGAATGCCTATTGGCTTTCATATAAGTAGGTATTGTATACTTATAATATAGGCCCAATAACAAATGTGTAACATTGATATTTCGATCTAAAACGTATTTAATCCTGCCTAATAAACGGTGTACCTATATGTCACCGTAAAATTGTCAAACACGTTATATTGTAATCTCTCTAGCGATATTGTAAACTTTTGAAATATTGTCAACTGAACATACGGAAGTATCTCTGCTCCCATAATCGGGATTTGGGGCACCCCGCCGTTAGGTTAGTTAGGTTCCTTTAAACCCTGCACTCAGAAATAGGGGCCCCGCGAAGCAGGGCTCCGTCGACTACGCTTTTTAGGGGAATATAAAGTGTTTTAAGGTTAGGTTATATTAATCGGTATTTCTCAGGAATGGTATATTATATTTTCATGAGAGTGGTACTACTGGGCAAGGGGGACCCCTTCCCTCCACACCGCGTGAGTTGACTACCATCGCATGCATTTCACGAAAAATAATGTGTTTTATTGTAAGCAGTGTGTTCGTTTGACAATATTTCGAGAGTTCACAATATCGCTAGAGAGATTACAATCTGACGTGTTTGACAATTTTACGGTGACATATATGTACTGCGGACAACGGACATTAGCAGACGTCTTGGTATACACGTTTGATAATGAGTCAGCGTAGGTCATGATTTATGAGGCTTGTCAAAGTGTTATCGTATGTAAGGGCATCAAGGGATATAAAGCCTTAGAATATACTTTTTGGAGGTATTCCAAGAACTTTTTAAAGTTTCATTTTGCGCGTCACTGTTGGTTGGAATGAACAGGAAAAGGAATTTATTCGACTAATGTAAAACTGCACCTACCTATAATGACCGCCTACCTATAAGTATTTAGGTACCTATGGTGTAACTAATAGTAAACTAACATGAATGCAAGTAAAACCATTCATATTTTAACAAGGAGGTATTAAAATCAATTGTTGTGGTGTCTGCACAGTTTCCGCTATTATTATTGTCCTATTCACACATTGTAGACAGCAGCGAACCAAGTAAATTAATTAACAATTCAACTCTTTGTTGGTGCCACAAACCACAAGTGCCTAACACATAGTAATTACATAACCTAACGGGCATGTATTGGAGAGTATATCTACATAGAGTAAGTATTAGTTGAACTATACATTTGTGTACAATTTAGGATTACTTATAAGTTGGAAAGTTAAAATTCGAGTGGTATTTTTCATCAATGCAAAATATTTTGGTAAATTAAATTAAAACTTCAATTTAATTTAATTATTTTCTTTTATTAATGAATGAAACTCTTCTCAATATTTAACAAACCAGTGGTCAATTAATCTTAAATGACTAATACACACCCAGTTTCCACAAAAGACTTGTAAATTAATTCCAATTATTAAATAAAACTGTCGTAACTAGAACTTAGTTATCCATTGACGCACACCAGTGACCCTGGTAAAACCCAATACTCATAAATCTTCCTTTCTATTCTATTATTACAATAATAAACGGTTTAAGTTAGAAAATAAGGGAATTTATAGGATGTTTATTATGTAATTATGGTAATGTATTCTCTGTATTAGTACATACAGTAATTGATAGTAAACTATTATTACGTATTCGTTGTAGTTTATCAACTATCTGGTGTCCACGACAAAAGTCTCGTCGTTGCTTAGTGTGGCACTAGATGGCTCTGTATGATATGTCCAGCGACATTAAAAATATTGTTTTTTTCTAGCCATTTTTTTCCATTAATATGATGATTTCTTTGGTAGGCTTGGTGTTTTCCCTTCGATCTAAAAAATGACCTTTAACATGGACAAGTATAAGTACTTGTCCATGTTAAAGGTCATTTTTATTTCCCGTAAAAAAAACGAAATAATCAAGTAGGTATTTTTTTCTCAATTCTCCAGCCGATATAAAAGTCATCCTGTAGCTGCGACATTCATATTGCTCAAAAAAGTTGAATGTCGATTTATTTATGATTCATATTCTAATCATATTAATCAAAACTATGAGTAAATTGTTGCCAAATATTGCTTTACAGATCATCACGCCTGGTATCGTCGATAGGTAAGCCAGAGTTACACCCCATTTTTTCCAGACGTTTTAATTCCATATTATATTACGGGTCGAGCATATTGATATAAAACCGTGAATCTAGACTCCGCGCTGTTAGTGTTAAAATCCAGATGGAAAATCTCAATAGTACTTTGCCCAACCCGGGAATTATATTCAAGACCTCAAACTCAGCAGAAGCTCTCTGTGGTCGAAAAAATATTCTACACAATAATTGTGTTTGTTTAACAATTGTGTAAATACTAGCTTCTGCCCGCGGCTTCGTTCTTAAGGTTCTTACTTTGTACACCAAAACCTTCCTCGAGAACCACTCTATCCATTGTTGAAAACCGCATAAAAATCGGTGCAGTATTTTTGAGTCGCGAATTAACAGACAGACGCAGCGGAGGCATTTGTACACACAACATTTTACATACCTACAAACAGGAAAAAAAACCATTGTAACCAATACAGTTATCATAAATAAATACATAACCCGCCCCGCGTCATAGGTGATCATCACCATCATCACACTTTAAATGACTTACTATTCAACAAACAATGTACGTTAGTGATTTACGTCAATAGTGTGACATCTGCGCCTGAGTCACTGGGCGCTACTACTACTGCTCATGGCAAACGTCTTTGATAATTATTAATTCACAGAAAATTATTGTGAGGCGAGGCATTGACCCATTTTTCTTAGTGGGAATTTCGTGAGTGGTTTCTTTCGTTTGTGTTGGTGAAAGGGTTTTATACATGGTGAATTTTAATTAATGCGACAAAATGAAATTGGAGCTTCAGTTACAGTAACATAGTAATTATAAACTGTTTTTTCTAGAATCTAAATCGTTAAAAAAAATTACGCGATTATCGTTTTCAAAAGGTCCATTGATGTTATTATTTTTATTTAAGTACGAATTTTCGGTATTCCAGTAATATGCAAAATAAATAAGAAAAATTAAGGCAAAATTAGGTAAATTACCGCTATATTGCCCACTGCGATGAGTCGGCAAGATTTTTGATACTTTTATTATTTTAACGGTTTTCGTAACACTGTTCAATTATTTTTTAATTTTATATTTTATACATTTTCTTGACAACACGTTTTATTGTATATTTAAATTGGTCGCATCTATTCAATTTCACCCTGTATGTGAAACGACTTGACTGATATAGAGATTTTTATGGTTCCGTAGCCGAAGGATAACATACGGGACCCTATTAGTAAGCCTTCGTTGTCTGTCTGTCTGGTGGGCTATATCTCATGATCCGTTATAAGTGGACTTTTGAAATTTTCTAAGAATTTGTATTTCTGTAGGCGCTTTATACAAAAAAAGGGCTTTAAAAACTGGCTAAGTGCGAGTCGGATTCGCGCACGAAGGATTCCCATACCGTCGTCGTAGTGCCCTACGCCCTTAGCCATTTTTTTTAATAGTTTTGATAACGCAATCTTTGGATAATATACGTATTAACAATGAAAATAGTTACCTAGGCGTAGTAAAACCAGACTATTTTCATTTTGTCTATTTTGAACTGTTGCGGCTACTGCTAGATATTGCCCAGCATGCTGATCAAACATAAAAACAATTATGTTCTCAAACATGAACGTTAAACTGTCCAATTCTTCCCAACACCTTTTTGATCGTGACTCACCTTAGGCCGTAATACATATTACATAGTTACTTACGCCTTATACGGCGAGATGAAGTAAATAGTTGGTATTCCCCAGACCTCAAGGCAGTATCGATGACCTTGGTCTCTCGTAGATAAAAATACGCGCAACACTTTGATCAGGGGCATTAGTTCTACATTTGAAAATGTTCTATTTCTTGCTTGTCATTGTTTCTGCGTAATTTTGTACGTCATTGTTGGGATACCACGAAAGATTTTGATAATTAATACTCAGTTAGTTATTGAATTCCATAATTATGTATTACAAAGATGGTGTTATAAAATAAAAGATCAGTATGGACCCTGTCGGGCACAGCCATATTAGAAAAGTGGATACCTATAGCCCTCTTCCTCTCAGTAACAGTTACAAGTATTTCCCTGGTATATAGATACCAGACTATAGAGTCTAGGTAAAGTAATTACTTGAAATTTAAAAGTAATCACTTGAAGTTTAAAAGTAATTACTTGTGCAACAAGTATTTTATGCATTAGACAAGAATTTGAACGAAGTAAGAACCGTAAAAAAGCAAAGCTAAGAATTATAACTTTTCACGGTGCCAACTTCAAGCATTTATACTACAGAACAAAAAACAAAATAGTATCCTGAGTAATACTTATTACTTACTTATTTTTTAACTTGACTATAAATCCTACAAGTATCTTAGATAACGAAACAAATCAATAACTACGACGATGTTTACGATGATTAAATAACTACATTGCTTCTATACATAGCTCATAGCTGTGACCACTGTGGTTAGACATACAACAAACTGTGAAGGGGCTTGAAAATTTTAAAAAAAAAACATTCATTTAAGCTAGTACGCACTGTAGCATCACTGAAATTAAAGACACATGAGATTTTCTAACATAATATCTCCGGACGCTAGGCGCAATGCAATGTTAGGAGTTAAGGACGCGTACCTTCAACAAGGAATTGTTAGAAGCAGGGAGAGATGTCACCCAATCATAAACATATGAAAGAAAGAATGAAAGAAAAAATGTTTATTCTTCGCAAAGTTATGACGTGCATACAATATTAATAAGGTAAACATAAAACCCATTAATACAAACACAAACATTTAAACTAAAACCGAAAATTAACACAGCAACATTAACATAATTGTAAGACTAAGCGGACAAAAAATAACAAATTGCACGCCGTGGGTGCGACAAATAGGTGAGTAATATAAGAGAGTGCCTTCAAAAATCATTAAAAGCTGTTATGTCTAACACAAAACATTCCTCTAGTCCGTCCACTCAAGCTCATTTTAACCAGATTAAAACAACAAGCGCATATATGCAGTAATTACAGTCACTAGTTTATTAATCAAAAGTGTATTCGATAATGATTTTCCCTAGCCGACGCCACTCGCACCCGACCAGGCCGCACTGTACGAATCCACTTCATTTTGTGGTACAACCTGAAACACTCCTAATTTTGCTCGCTCGGACATGAAATTAAAATCGGTTTAATGTATAAATGTGATATGCACTTAATTAATATTTAATTAGGTGTCTAAATAAAAGCGCTCTGTGTTGCCCGCTGCGGTAACGATAGTGTTGCCATGTAAAATTATGTACTGATAAATAGCGTTTTGTTACTTATGTCGCGTTTGGGTTGGTTTGTGAATTGGTTATCAAGAGATGATTGATGGTACCTATAGGCTATTTATTGCCTTAAATAGCGTTATGTGTTTTCCCAAAAACTGCAATTTTTTTTGGTAGATGGGTATCTAAATTCGAAAGAAAAGTTTGGTCACCAACAAACAAAATACCCAAACTTTGTTTTGAAGACAAATATTTTTCTTATAAACCCTTAACATTTACCAACTCCATAACAGGGTAGTTATGAAAGCTAGCTGTTAACATAGGCACGGACAGGGAGCCTAGGCCTGCCGGTGACGTGGGATAATTACCGGCCGTCCCCTGCTGCACCCCCACTTCACCCCTCCACATCCCCTCCTGCGACACCCACGGTAATGTCACATTAACACTTCCACCTCGGGCGAACGCGTGCAAACTGTCAAAACATCGCGTCCTGTTTAACGAATATGAAATAAATGAAAATAGCGATTAAAATTGGCCATTTGTAGTGAATATCAGAGTTGAAAGGCGGGGTAATTGAGATTTTGTAATGGTTTTTAGAAGTATTAAAGCGATACTCGAATTCATGTTCACTTTATAGCTACTCATTTTAGCAATAGCAGAAGTTTGGAAGACTGACAGAAAGAAGTTCAAGAGCAAATCGACTCTCCAAAGAAAAAAAAGTAATCATCTAATATTTTTTTTAAAACGTTGGCCCGCACTAAGAATGTAACTTGTTTCGTTGTGCGTTTACAAGCATTTAAACTCACAAACACATTTAACCGATCTAATCAAATCCAAGATCTGGCCATTGCATTTAATGCTTTATTAGGTTAGCCACTGAATCGGAATCATCATCATCATCCACAGTCCAACTTCACCTACTGCTGGGTATAGCTTAGACCTTTCTTTGTTTGTGCCAAGCTGCATGCTCTTGTGCCAGTCTCATCTAGGATATTATTCTGAATCGGCAACCCAATTTAAATCAAAAGAACAGTTTTTTTGGTGCTCTGATTCAATATCACCAAACATTTTTCATCAGATCGAGCCCGGTGGCTATGTTTGTCAATTCGTTGTCTCTAAGAACATATACAGGGTGCTAGGTATACCGACGGACGTTAAAATAGTTACCAATTATTCTGTAATCTTTCTGAACCCAGAAAAAACAGTTGTTCCATACCGTGTGGGTTTTGCAGTTTCGTAGGTAACAGCTGTTTTTTTTAATAAACAACGTAAAATTTCGTTTTAGTGTCGGTCTCCCTTCCACTTTTAATATGCCAAGATTTAAACGTACTAACGTATCATCATGATCAGCTTATTAATGTTCCCACTGCTGGGACACAGGCCTCTCTATGAGTGGGTGTACTAACGTAGGTATACTAGACAGGTAAGTATTTGCTATATTGTTTTTAACACATATCCACACATACCACCGCCAAGTGACGGTTGTCGTATGCAAACACGTCTGGGAGCCAATCAAGGGCCTTGATTAGGGGCGGAGGGGGTGTAATTAGGCTCCTTTGATCGCGCCGCGCCTGTTCTTGTTTAACGTATGATTAGACGTTTAATCGATGTAGTATGCGGTGTGAGCTATGGCATAATGTGATGTTCCGGTCTTGGGGTTTCGACAAGGAAATGGTGGTAACCTAATTCGCTAACAAGATCTTGGTTGAAATTCGATTTTGTCAGGTCTGAGATCTTTTTGTACCCTAATAAGCTTCCGTTTGGCCGCAGCTCGCTTGATGTGATGCGGCTTTGGGTGGAGTACACTTGTCTAAAAGAAAGCGGTTCGCTCGAACTTCGAAGAGATCCAGATTATTATATTAAGGTCCTTGTTCACCGAAAAGATAACGGTCTGATTATCTAAAACAGCTGTTTAAGACAGAATGAGTTTTGGTTGTTTTTTAGATAATAAGACTGTCTTCTTTTTGGTGAACGTGGACCCAAGATCGTTTGAAAAATCGGTTGTTGTTTGAACCGACGAAAGAGTCTGCGACCAAGTATTGCAGATATCAAGAAAACAATTGCTTTTCCGTCCAATTCTTCTTCACAAAAATATATTTAATTAAAAAAAAGTAAAATAGGAAGGATTTCCATGGGGTTTCTTCTTCTGGCCTTTTTCATTCAATAATTTACTAGCCGGTTTCGGTAGGAAGCTATCTCTGTCTATTTGTCATTTTGCTGTCTGGCCGGTTAGAAACATGACGTTACAGAAAATATTTCTGTGAATCAAGTGACATGTAGGAGACGCGGATAGGGTTTTATTGTTTATAGAAACACCGATAAGTAGCTACGGCAGTCGGCATGTTAACTAACAGTTATATGTTAGTAAGTTAGAGAAAAAATATAAATGAACTAACCAAACCTCCAAAAATATACAAAACTCTTTCACTTACATAAATAATCCCATCGTTAAGAAAAACCTTACAAGTATCAAAATAAAACCAAAACAAAACACATACTTGGATGAAGCTTTATAAATCTCATTATAGTCCCATAAGAATATTCTCACCCCTCACTAGATGTTTTGTTTTTATTGGTGATCGCTTACATCGTAAGTTGGCGTAATTCGATACATCCTGTGCATGACGGCCGGCGTTGGATGCTGCACCATGCGAAAGGGTCGAACAGACGATGTTCCCAAAGAAAAAATGAGGAACATGCTTATTGTTTACCATTTTTAGCTTTGCAGTTCAGTATCAGCAATTGGAAAGGTAGAAAGAAGATTAACTTTATGGTAACTGTTGAGATTTTGCCGTTGAAAATAATATACATAACTTAGCTATGCAGAAGGGGGCAAGCCATTAAGAGGCCGGCGGAGCATGCATATTTCATACAAACGTAATACCAAAATAATTTGTAAATCAAACATTTTCTTAAGGTAGTCTGTATTTATTTCGATTGGATTACAGAATATCTATGTTCCCAAACATATATTATGAAAAGACAATGATACAAAGACGAGATATGAGGAGTTTAAAATTTCTGTATAGAAAACTTATTTTTCTCATAACTCTTGTTTAAATCAGCGTCCAATCAAAATTTATATTTGGGAACCTAGGTTATATTCTATAATATAATCGAAATAAATACACACTACCTTAGGAATATTAATAATAATACTAATAATAATACTTTATTGATACAAATCCTTACACACAAATATCTAGCGAAGTTCACAAATAGTTAAGGCGTACAAAAGATGAAACCCTGACTCCTAAACTAGGAAAACCTGTGACTTACAAATTACTTTGTAAATATGTTTGATTTACAAATTATTTTGGTATTACGTTTGTAGGTATGAAGTACGCATGCTCCGCAGGCCTCTTAATGGGGCACAAATCCAGACCCCGTGGCAGCTACTGAGAACTTCCTGATGGAAAAACCCAATACCACTTTGCCGCCCACTTGCCCGACCAGGGAGTCAAACCCAACCCAGGACCTCATGCTCAGTAGTCGCGCTTAAAAATTATGCAGACAGACATATTGTTATTGAGGTTTAAGATTTAAGATCATTTATTCTCATAAGAATTACACTATTCACTTACATGAGAATATTAATACTAAACACTTAAAAATAACAAAAAGTTGGGGTACTTATTACAAGAAATTTGACGTCGATTTTATAAATGTTTTGAAGGTAGATTACAAATCATTGCGGGCAAAATGTAGACAAGTATACGTAACACAGATAAACGGTGACTGGATGTGGCTCGGCACTATGTTAGGGAATGTAATTCTTTTACTACAAAATGTTTAAGTAACTTTTTAAAAGTGGTTTTGGGGGGTCTTTGAGGTCTCTCGGTAATTGATTAAATATTTTAGATCCTTCGTACACGATAGTTTTCCTTCCTTAGTTTGTGCGGGTGGGGTGTAGTTTTAAAAAGTCTTATTCACGTGTCAGTTTCATTATTATTACTCTCTCTCAAAGTGTGGTTCACTAATTACCATCACCTTCCTAGCCTTTTCCCAACTATGGTGGGGTCGGCTTCCAGTCTGCAGCAGAATACCCTAATTTACTTGGAGCGACTGCCTATCTGACCTCCAAAACTTAGTTAGTACTGGGTACTACGCTACCCGTTGGTGAGACTGGTTGTGTGACTTTTTGGGCCACTGACTACCTGTAACTACTCTCAAAGATTTACAAATGACAGCAACTGCTATACGTGCTTTCCGAGAGGCGCGGAGGAAACTCTGTAGGTAATGAGTGGTATCATCCACATAGACCAGCACGGCTTAACCTGCAGATTGACCCTAACGGCTGATATTATTTAACTACGAGCTCATAATTATGTTCACTAATGACCATTGCCAAAAAAAACACTCCTCACTGCTTCCTGTGGTAGAATAAATAAAACTTTCTTTCCTGAACTTGGTTACCTTATATGCCACGTGGTTTTTAATGGAAAAGGTATGATTTTGATAACATTTCATTAAATGTTTCCTTCTATATCAGGTTGACCTATGGTTTTCAATATTAATGTGGTTTTCCCCCACCTGTGCGGTTTTTTCGTCACCACAAGTTCATATGTATTTAGTGCGAAAAGTATATAAAATATTGTTGCATTTATATGTATCGAACATGACGTCAATTGCCAGAACATTTTGAATAAAGGGTGTAAATAATCTTTTAACGAAGTCCGAAGACACTGGTTCTCCCCGTCATTGCGATCATTTTTTTTTGTTCTACATCATACCTGGAAACCTACTAGTTGCGGAGATATTGGGAGTCAAAGTTCCACCTTTTTTTAATACATGTTTTTAATGTAACACTTTTCTTTAAACACCTCTACGACCCCCGTACTATTCTATCCATCCATCAGCGCAATGTTTTGAATGCGTTACATTGAGTTGTACCACAAAACATGATTTTCCAGCCCCAAAAAAAGTCGTATCCCAGCAATAAACTTTTCGTAAAATCGCTTTGTTTGATGTAAAGAATGCTTAGTTGACGGGATTCGTGATGAGGTTATTTACAACCTATATGGTCGTTGTTTACACCCTATATGTATAGTGTAAAACGCATTTTATAGGTAGAGCTAGCCCTATTGCTCTAGGTACTAATCAAAATATATTAAAGGCCCTTAAAACTAGTTAAAAAACAGAAAATCATTGTCAATACAATGTCTGTAGGTACCCAAACAATGATAATTTGACAAATTCATCCCTCAACGCAACGTCATCGGGAACGAAATGGCAACGGCATTGACAATAATTATTAGCCGGATGACGGAAATCCGGTCTAAACTTACGTCGCACAGCCGGACAACGGATATCCGGCTTCATTTATTCATCTTACACAAACAGCATTTCTTGTATAGAGGTTGAAAATGGTCGATTTAGCTACATTTTCCGGAAAACGCTTAGCGGTCCCTACTCGTAGGTATATTTGGTTTTAAGTCAAGGTTGTAAAACTTTGAAAAAAAGTGCTGAAATGTCTGTTTGGTCTTTATCTTTATCTACATAGCAGTAGTTTACGACTCAAATTAAGCATGTATGTCTCACAGATCTAAATACATAACATCATCAATATAAAGGGTGCAAAACACCTCTTCACGAAGCCGAAAGGCACTTGTTCTCCCCATCATTTCGACCATTTTTTTGTTCTACACCATACCTGGGAACCTGAGGTGTAATTTTATAACTCAAGAACGGGCTCACCTATCCAAACCAAATGTTTAGGCTTTGTTCGGACTTAGTAGATGGTTTATGTGAAGTTTGCACAAAATCGGTCGAGATTTTCTACACGCAGACGAAGGTGCGCGGGTCAGCTAGTGCCTTATAATATTATGTCCGACGGGAAATAGAGGGTACCTTAAAGTACACCCACATTTCACCAGTTATGTTTCAGTGTCATGTAATAGGGGGCGACCCTATTGCCGTCATCCGGGCTGAAATCCAGACAAATAGTTATAAAAGTCGTCGCATCTCATTTTCTTTTTATTGCTGTCGTATAAAAAGGTGGTCCTTTACCATTAGATAAATTAAACGTCTTGTTTCTGATCATTACCTATTCCGTTATGTACCTACAGTTTTACGTTTTAATTTTGTACCTGGATTACCTTAATCCTTGGGGAATAAGTTATTCTAGGTACAAAAATAAATAAGATAGAAGAGAAATAAGAGAGAATAAGACAGAGAGAGAGAGCAGAGTTATAAGTTTTCACAATTGGTCGTGAAAACTGGTAAATTTTCCAGTTGTCTTTTTTCCAGACTATTACAAAACACATGCAGTATCTTATGTAAATAGTAAATGAACTCAGCGGTATTACAACTGTCGAAAGAAAAAGTCGCCAAAAAAATTACTAGGCCTCAAATTACACTTACTATTATGTAATAATAATCCACAAAAAAATAGTAATAGTACATAATAGTAAAAAGTCGTGTAAATAAGTACAAACGGTAACATTGTCCGGTTCAATGCGTTCG
Source organism: Xestia c-nigrum (assembly GCA_916618015.1). Lineage (NCBI taxonomy): Eukaryota > Metazoa > Arthropoda > Insecta > Lepidoptera > Noctuidae > Xestia > Xestia c-nigrum. The sequence goes on along the minus strand of OU745261.1, from coordinate 16,408,695 downwards.
GTTCTTAAGACACGTCCACTGTGGGTAATGTAAGTTGCTCAGATTAGATGCGTGGCCACTAAACACGAGGGATTTGCTTTCTGTCTAATATTTTAAGTCATCATCTGCCCAGCGTTTTCCCAACTAGGTTTGGGTCGGCTTTCAGTCTAACCGAATGCAGCTAAATACTAGTATTTTACATGGAGCGACTGCCTATCTGTCCTCCACAACCCAGTTAATACTGGGCACGATACCACTTGGTAAGACTGGTTCTCAGACTTTTTTGGGCCACTTACTTCCTGTAACGACTGTCAAAGATAGACATAAGACAGCCAGGACCAACAGCTTAACGTGCTTTCCGAGGCACGGAGGAAACTCGGTATGTTAGGGGGGTCACTCTTCCACAGACCAACCTAGGCAAGCACGGCTTCACCTAAGGATCGGCCCGAGCGGCTGTTATTATTTAGCCAATCTTTTAAGTAGTTTTTAAATTTTACCAATAAAACCGAAAGTGCACATTAAAATAGCGTTCAGTTGTAAATATCAATCATTTCTATGAAATATTGACATACACAACTCTAGAACGCGGTTCAGATGTACGCGGTTAGTTTCTTTGGTGAAAATCAATTTCTAGTCTACTTTCTCACATCCAAATTGTTGAGCTGCTGATGTGTCTACATCAAGTGTTACTAATAACACTTCGTTTTGTGTAGATGAAACTAAATAATGTGAATGATGATGGTACTCGTAAAAATAACAATCGAACTATGTTGTCGTCCAAACCAGAATGAATTTCGCTTTATGGTTTGGATAACAAAGCCCATAGGGTCTTATTGCTCCAAATGAGCCTCCTCTCCTCTCCTATTGTTTCCAATGATGACCGGAGGGTCATCATTGGAAACAATTCATGCTGCATTTGCGTCACGTGTCCGCTATCCTATTCTTGTGCAAACTCGCCGTCGTAGTGGCTCCACCGAAGGTATTGTTACACGGAATGGATCCGGCCGATTGACGACCGTTGATACAGCCGGCCGGGCGCGTAACATTATCCCTCGAACACGCGATACGCGGGCTAGCGTTACCTATCTCGCGCACACACAACAATCTACCTCTAGGTACATGTCATCGGCGCGGGCGCACACCCAGACACACTTATCGATATCTTTATTGACTTATTAAAGGCCGTTTCTTAACGACCATTTGTGAAACTGCACCATATAAACTCTATCATAAATATAATGCCCAATCATCTTGCAAATTACCTGACTGGGATACTTTCCACTAACTTCTCTTCAACTAAACGTATCTAACCAAGCTTGTACAAAAGGAAAATTACACTAAAATTAGCAGTTTGTAGTCGTCCGCGGCCAGTCTACTAGTGTGCTGGAAGCTTTGTGCATTGCCCGTGCTCTTTCAGCGAGATAATCAAATCATTACCGCCTCACGACACAACAGGCACTTATTTAGAGCTAAACCTAAATAAAATAAAGTGTCCCTGTATCCGTTAACTCGTTCGATACCAAATTATATGATCCACTTTTAAATTGTAGTCGAAACTTGGAACATCATGTCGTAAGCCGAAACGCAAATTGCCGACACGATTTTTACAATATTTTTTAGTAACAAACTCAAACACATTACCGACAGAAGGCAGCCGGGCACTGCAGGCAGCACGTAGAACAATAATTGATTGTATTGAGCCGGCCGACACCTCAAAAATGTATCGGTAAGTATAAGGAGCGAATATTAATTTTGCGTCTCATTCTTGCTTATAAACTTGAATATGAAGAAGGGAGAAAGGAGTCGTGTACGATGCTATCCGATATGCGTTTTCCTCTGAAGGATACGACTATACGAGTACGTGATTCGGTGTGTTTTTTTCGTGGGTGGAATTATTTGTAAGGTTTCGTTATGTGTTGCTCATTACTGTACAAGCGCGTATCCTGCCGGCGACCGCAAATGCGAGACATTACGGATCAGAGGAGCCACCTGAGCCGAGCGAGATGCAGGCGATGCTTCTGCACTTAATGCTTCATACGTGCTACGTGCACCGACACTATCGGGCTCACGTTTTGTAAAACAAAAGGTTTATCGACTTACAGGTGCTAAAACGTTGCACGAGTTGATAGAAAAGTTGTGGAAGACACTTGAAAGTTTCACGTAAAGTTTGGATAAAGAATATAGTAGTAGCTATGTTCAATTATTATGAAGTAAACATTCGAAAAGCTTCAAAGCAATGCCAAAAGTATCAAATTATTTTCCGAAAAGAAAGTTTTCTTAAAATTTTGTGTTTGATTCTTTTTTTAAATCCTAGCATTCTTGCCAGATTAATACGTCCTTATATAAATTCAATAACAGCCATCAGAAATCTTAGTAAGTGAACTTATTCAAATGGTGTTTCGGTGACTGCGGTGGAGTTAGGGGCGGCCGCTACCACCGAACCGCAGACCGAACAATAAATACTTATCTGATAGCCCGTACTAGACGAACGAACAAATGAATTAATCAAATCAATGTAAAGTAGGTGAAGGATATGTGGGGATCAGGAATTTGCTGGTGCATGGAGCATGTAATTTTATGATTTTTGAGCACAAACGCGTTGAGCACAATAGTTTAACGAGCACAAAAGTGCAAGTTAAACTTAGTTTAGTACTTACGAAAGTACTAAACTAAGTTTAACTTGCACTTTTGAATAAGATTTCAGAATCTCGTGAATATGAAGCCTTGCCTTTTCTTTTCATTGGGATGTAGAAACACCATTCGTGTTGATTCTTTGTTAAATGCAAATGTGAAGCGTAAGAAATTTGTGCAAGAACTCAAGAAAGCACCTTCACGTGCAACACAAAGAATGAGTGACTGATGATTCAAAATTGTTGTCAGATCATTTCAATGACTTTTTGATCAGAAAATTAACTTCTGAAAAAATCTAAAAATAACAGACGTTTGTGCTCAGTCTGCATTTTAAGCTAGTGTTGTGCGCATCGAAACATGTTTTAGGGTTAATTTGAAAGCAACTAAAATATCAGACGAATCTTTGTGGTTTACGCTTTTACAGTGCACTTTAGTACATTTAAAATGCGCGAATATTGCCACATCGGAAAATAGTGTCTGTAATGAGTTGGGGGACATGCGAAGTTAGATGAATAATACAAACGTTGAAACGTCTGTCGGCAAAATGTCGATAAAATCATTCGGTAGTTAACTGTTTAGAAGTTTTGTGTTTGCTTTTTGTGCGCCCAAGGGAAGAGTTGGGTAGTGGATGGGCTGCTGATGTCGATGTTTTTATTAATTTATATATTTATTCATCGACTTATTTACAACTGTTTTGTTGTATATGTCGAACAAATGGTTGCTGAGGGCATGCAACAGCTTCTAGAATTAATCTGTTTTGTAAAACTGAAAAGCTTAATAAACACCGATTAAGTTTGAGCAAGTGAGCCACAAAGGCGGAAAACGTGTCTCGTAATTAATTTTGTTTGATATTTTGACTGAAATGATTGTGAGCCCACATCAACAAGTTCAACTAGGTACCGATAAAAAAATCATGTAAGAATTTACATGGCTTTAAAAAGGCAATTATAAAATTGACGTATCGATAATACTCGGCACGTCGCAGGTTAACTGTCCAGTCGATCCAGGAGCTGTGGTTTTGCGGCCGGACTTAATTCTACCCGCGCCGCTCCGCCCACCATACATTTTAATAGTTTTAATGCCCCAAGAAGCTATCTTCAGTAGCCGATTACACCGAATTGCCATCCATAGACAACGTCCAATAGATCCAATAAGTTTTTTGTAACGGCTAGTTATAAAATACTAGAAATGAAGACGTTACGGCGTACGTGATTCATTTCCGAAGGTCGGAAATCGTGTGAGGTCAACAGGACGTCGTTTCTAAATAATTTCGATGGACGCAAGTTGCCGGAATAGGGTTAAGATGCGGGTGGGTCAGCTTTTCGTTTTATTGCTCAATTTCGTAGATCTCAAGGTGTTTGAAATCAAAATGTTTCATATCCGGTGTGATGGTTTGCAGCTGGATTTTCCTTATGCTTTTTTTAAACTTCTACTTCAAAAAATTGATCCAATTCAGTGTTGCATTTGATATGTTTATAGCTTTAAAACCTTATAAAAGCTTACTATTTTCTGCCTCAGTAAAAATGCAATATTTAAAAATAACATACTATTTTCAGAAGCCTATAAGTAGTAATATTGGCGCAAAGTGGGCCAGGTGTGAGGTGATGAGGTGGCAATACACTGCGATAGAGCGCGTGTAGCGTGTGCCTGTGCACCGACGGTCGGTGCGTAGGAGGCTAATCCGTTGCCGCTTATTACATCCCACAGTAGCACACCGATTGAAACCGCAGCCTGCGGCCCCTGATTTCTGCAGCCCCATCGATCTATAGTTTCGTTATCAAATTTTCACACGGACCCTCGCCCGGCAGTCCAGCACCAAGATTGACTTTATTTGAGTAAGTGTAACCGCAGCCGTACCCGCCAACACCGGCTAACACTCGATAACCGACGCTGTTGACTCCGCTTTACGATACATAGCCGTCCCGATACCATTTTTCAATTGTTTCTCTAGTGAATTAAAGGTATTGGAGTGTGAAACAGTGAAAAGTATCGTTATAATGCGATAGGTTGTCGGTCGGTAGCCAATCACGGCGCCCGAGATATTGATCATCGAAATTGATCAATCAAATCGAAAATATCTACCGGAAATAAGGCGCGATGTTATATTACGTTGTTCTTAGAATTGAATGTTTTCAAAAATAGATTTTGTATTTTATAACAATTTTAGTAAAAGTGTGAAAAGTGGGGATTTTGTGGTTGGATGATATTTGCGTTGATTCCGAAGTCTTCCTACAATTTTAGACAATGTATCGGTTGTGGGTAATTATTGGGCCACGCCGGGAGCCGTTGAAATTGATAGTATTTGACGTAGAAGTGATTACACGGTGTGCCATCGGCTGTAGCAGCCGTCAGTGAATGGACCGCCACTCTGATTACTTTGGATTCAAATAGTGATAGACAAGCGCACATTGTAGCACAATGCCACTCATAGACAGGTTATTGAACTAAAACTGTTCACAAGACAACTTTAAGAACTTTTAGTTGGCTACGAAAACTGTCGTAGACATTCGTAGCGTTCTACGTTTAATCGCTACGAACTTGAAGATGTATAGGAATATCCAATAATTACAATTGGACGTGACTTTTTCCAGTTAGAACTGACTGATTACACATTGACTTGTCGATGTTTTTTTACTTTCTTAACACAGTTATTTTTATAATAGTCAAATCGGTACGAAAAGATTCTGACAGAAAATTTATGTGCTATTGAGGTATCTGTCAATGTCAGTCATCTGCAAAATTGCCGAGAATATCAACCATAAATCTGCAGGAAAATAAAACCGATGGAGGTCCGAATTTATTTCTAGTTCTCTATTCAAAATTCAAAACCGATCTACCACTTCGCTAGTCTATGGCGCACGATGCTAAGCCGCCATCGTAATGACATTGTGCCAGCGCGTCCGTTTTTTCTCCTCATCGCATTTGATGTTATTGTTATTATTTTTCTCTCGTAGCCCATCTAGAGGTCGACGACATTTAGTTTTAGCTTCTGCTAGGTGGATAGTGAAAAGCTGTATTTCTATATACCTCAAAAATGTAGGATTGTGAAAATTTGGTATGTGATGGATTGTGAAAAGTTGGAATGTGATGGATTGTTAAGAGTTTTCTGGGGGGATTGTAGCCTGGTGAAATACAGATTGATAAAAGATGTCAGTTGATCAGTTTATTTTATTTTGATTTCAATATAGTCGTGTCTGATTAAAATAATCTTAATTTCATTGACAGACAACGCACGGCCTATAACATTGCATCGCATGTTATAGGAAGCATGCAGTTTTGCTCAAGAGTTCCGTTTCTAAAGATTAACAATAACTAAGGATTTTCGAAAGATCATCCCCTAAACGAGTTTTAGTGTACGAAAGTTTATAAGGAAGTTCAACATTTTGCCGCTGGGAAATTTCGTTCGGCAACTTCGGCTCGTATCCCTAAGGATATATTAATGGTTTAAAAACGAATGAAAGGATCCAGAAATTTCATATAAATTATCGGGAAACGGAAGTTGATTAAATTACCAATTTATTTGTAGCCCTAGTAGGGTTATTCCATTTTCCTGAATACGTCTGTAGGACTGATAACATTTCGTTGCATGTAATAAATTAATGGTATTGAGAGTTAAAATAATAAATACTCCCTATAAGGCCATCCATTTACGTCATTGATGTAAAATATCACACAGTCGTTACGTAAGGAAAAATAAATAATTGGTAATATGGGTCGGTTAAAACTAATAACCTAACAGTACTTTTTACCTACTTAATCAGTTCAGTTTTCATTTTGGTGAACCCCCATGTATGTTTTTCCGTTTAATTTGAATGTCGAACGTGATTTAATCTGATTTGCTGTTTTTTTATTTTTGTCGACCAATCATAACAGCTCACATCATGATAGGTATTTAATATTTGATTTGCGAATACCGGGTTAGTCTCAACTGTTTTTTAAATAATTATGTCAAATTAAAAGTCTTAAATAATAAAATCAGTTTTAAAGGAGACATATTTTGTTCGGCGATCAGCCACCCACATAAATTGTAGCATTTTATAATGAAACTTACATGGATTTGTTTCTTATAACCTCTAGATTCCAGTGGTTAAATTAGCGAAGCATTGTCTAAACGGAATAAATGTGAAAAACCTGCATAAACATTTACGAAAACCGAAATAAACAGTAAAAGTAAATGTCAAAATAATGAAGTTGTCTGTCAATCACTAAAAACGTGGGTTTATAACGTTCCGTGCCACGTTGATTGTTTAAACCATCTATGCGATTTTAGTGTAAGCTCACAGTTTAAAAATATTTATTTTATATTCTTTCTGATTTGATAATAATTATAGCAGATATGATTACCAACGGGTAGGTACCGTACTTTTTTTAGTAAACAGAAAAAAACGTCCCTATTCACGTAAGTGTTTGCTGTCAAATGACATTCACCACAACAGGAATGATTTGACTCTCAAAACAATATCATAACATAGCTTATTTATTATGATTTTAAGATTCCGTTTTAATTTCTACGAAATATTTCGTATAATACCATAGTAAAATGGTTACTTTTTTTTGGTGTTATTATGAATAGATAATAAATGCAACGACCAGGTGGGCCCAAAAAAATATTTCTTTTTTATGTTCCATGAATTGGGACGCCACCATAACGTATATAGTTCCAATTTCAAACTTGCGTTGTTTGGCTCGCGCAAGCTTGCAAGGTGTTCATAGCATCAGTGCGCATAATTGGCCGGTTCCGATTGTCCGGGAGCCGGCACGCAGCCCCCCATCACTGGCCGTCTACGTCATCATCCCATAACCGCATTGTTTGCCCCTGTCTGCATTGGACTGTTTTTAATATGAATTTTGAAATAATTTTGAGTAAGTCTTTTATTGAATCCTGAAAATCGAACCTCTTAGAGAATGTCTTAGGGGTCGAAATTTATTTTCTACTGTTTGTATGGTATTAAAAATGAAATGATAATAAGGAACTCGCGTTTAAAATTATTGGTCCTTTCGAACTTCGAATGCTGGCTGTTGTACAAAATATTACTTTTATAAATGGTTCAATCATACTCTGTGAATGATAAATAAACTTCCTTAAAAGTTAAGAAGGACGGTGCGGTTAGAAAAGGATACTAGGGAAATACTAATAGAGAAGTATGAAAGAAGGCGACATACTTAGACGATCCCTAATAAATTGGAATATGGGCAGGAGATAGAACACTTATGACGACCTTTATTGCGTCAATGAAGCATTTGCTCGATTACAGTAAAAGAAATTCCAACCCGAAATTGAGAACACAAGGAAGCTATGTACTCGTAACCACGTAGATATTGTTAAATTATAGCCGTGAATCACAACGCAATTGAACTAGACTATTACGAAGATATTTCTTGGACAGGAAACAAACCATTACCGATGCAATATCGATCGTTTTATTTAAGTACAATTTTGTTCCATTCAACAACTTGTAATTTATAAGCTATAAGTCTAAGCAATTTTACAGGTCTGATGACGGGAACGGAATGTAGTCGGTGAAGGATGAAAAAAATTTATAAAGATTTTCTTTAACAGTTTATTTTTATACTGCGCTACAGAAGGCGCCAAACTCGTGTTCACCAAGTTCTGAGATGACTCAATTTATACTGCTGCCGACATGCTGAGAAGAAGAAGTAAACAAAAGGCTAAATAAAATCAACCAGTAATTTTGAGAATCGCCAAAATGAGATGACAAATGGTCAAATCCTCCATCATAATAATCCGGCTCGAAGGACCAAAAAGTGAAGGCTCATAATTAACTGTAATACAGATGCACGAAGCAATCCAACAGTTAGCAACAAGCATTAGAGTTGACATGGGCTGTCGGCGGCGCAGACGGCTAATAACGTGCGTAATGGCGGATCGTCATTAGCGGCGCGCGCGCAGATTGCCGGCAGCGCTGATGAAACCCGCTGGGATTGCCTTGTAAACGCCTTGAGTATGAACGTGCACTTAGAACTGGTAGATTGGGCAGTTTCAGTGCTTTTGTAGTTTTCTTATTAGCTTTTAGTTCAGTCTTTACATTTTGGTATTTTTGGTACCTGCCGCGCAAAAACAACAGGCAGTTCCAACAAAAAAAAAAAAACGACTCTTTTGGTAATTGTTTAAAATAATCTTCTTCCTATAACACTACTCACGCGAATTTACAAATATTGAATAAGTAATATTGAACAAGAAATATTGAATAAGAAATATTGAAAAAAGAATCATGAGTATCATGATTCAAGTCTGGTTTTATTTTCTGTAGAATTCTTACTTAATTGCAGAAGCATGCAATAAATGGTGCTTGATCAAACAGAAAATGCTGCCTTCCTGATTGCCTTTTGTTTTTAATTTCACGGAGTCCGTCAAGAAGCAATTTGTGGTAGTTTTTAATTGTCCATAAATTGGTAACTAAACCAAGACTAAGCGATAACTTCTAGACAATCAAGTCGTAACAATTATAGAACATCGAACATTGAAAAATAAAAACCGCCCGATAGATCACAAGGACCATTTTTTTAGAATACTGGTAGGTACGTGCATTTATGCTAATCGATCATCATTTACGTTACCTGATTGTTCATTGTTCTGATTGTATAATTTATTTACTGCTGCTTTCAAAAAGGTAAAAGAAAACATCGTGAGGATACCAGGGCGACATCAACGAATCCGCACTGGTCCTGTGTGGTGTGGTGGCCTGTAACTTAGAATTGTTCTAAACAGAAAAAAAAATATGAACAAAGAATATATTCCTTTTTCAAATGTACCTAGTCTACTAGAAACATCAGTCCGTTCGCAACTGCTCGTCGGTAAATAAGGCGGCAGTCAGTTAGAGGGTCGTGATTGTGAGCCGCGCATAATGAGCGCGGATATTAATAAATTTAACGCAGCCACTCCGGGACACTTTACAGTTATTTAGGCCATAATTACGTCGGAAAATTACCTATCTGTCTGCTGTTATTGTTACATGATTTACTGGAGTGTTTTTAGTCAGTTTAGAAGTTGTTTAGTGAAGAAAAGAAGAATCTATGCAGTATATTGTTAGGTGTTTGCTGAAGCAGATTTACCTACAAATAGAAAACTCGGAATAAATTGATGAAGGTTTTTTCAAACTCTGTTTGTTTATAAAAACCTCATTTAATTTAATGTAAAAACCGGAATCCTAAAAAAAAACAATTCTACAGGAATTGGTCCTTTGACATGAATAAGATTTGGTTTAAAAGTCGTTCGTGACATGAAAGTAGCATGTCACAAAAATAATGGTGTTTACTAATAGAAAATAATATCGAACGGTTTGTTTCTGAGTTATACGATTTTTAGGATTCAGATCAAAATGATAAATAAAACTTTTACCACAGTAAACTAAATTAGTAACACAACCATGACCATTCGAATTTGTGTCAACAGGAAGTGTCCAAATACCTATTTCGCGATATTGGTTTTATATCAGACTTTTAAGGAAAATAGTATTTATTTAGCCAAGTAATATATGTGGTTAACCCATTGAGCTCAAAGGTTAAAACATTTGATTTTGCGTCTCTGCGTAATCTAGGTAACTGTATATTAAATAACCAATCTAGGATAAGTAAATCTAGGTTTAGTTTATTAGGATCTTAGATAATTGTCAAGTTATATAAAAACCACGAACCAACGTGTTATTTAAACAACGTTAAATTAAAAAGTTATTTTGTGAAGCTTTTGTAAGACCCCTAAGCCTTAGCTTCAAATCGTCATCGGCACCACACCACATCATCATCATCGGCATCGTTCCCACTGCTGGGACAGGCCTCCTCTCTATGAGAGGGAACGGGCTATTTATTCCACCACGCGGGCCCAGTGCGGATAGGTAGATGTCACATGTCTGCGAATTTTTGGTTCTAGGACATGCCGGTTTCCTCACGATGTATTCCTTCACCGTTTTGAGAGCAGCGGTGAAGTAATAAATTACACAAAGTAATGTGCCTGCCTGGGTTCGAACCCACGACTTACTGAACGCAAGTCGGGGCCGCCACCACTGGGCCACCGCTGCTCTCACAGGCAGGCTTTAGCTTCAAATAAAGGTATATAATTAATACTCGCAATTATTGCGTTTGTTAAAGAAACATCAACGACGCTAGACTACAGTTTTTAAGATTCCATGAGGTTTAACCGCCTGAAAAAAACTTATTGCCTAAAGAAAGTATAAAAAGTTTGACTAACCGTCTATGTACATACCTCCCGCGGGTAGGTTGGCGTTAGTCTTGTACTCTCGTTCCTCGTGGGAGAGGGACCGGAGGCTCCTCACAGGGGAGCTCTTGTAATCCATCTCCCGAAGAGCTAGGGATGCGTCGCACGTGATCAGAGACCGCTGCAGACCGAAGGACCGTATTTGGTGCGGAGACGCGTTTGTACCTGTGAGGTAGTAGGGGTTTAGTTTTATGAAATAGATGTAATGCAAAAAATGCTATAATATGTCGGACTGGACCTATTTATATCGATGGAACCAATTCCGACGCGAGAGCTTGAATAAAACCAGGCGTAAGACAGAACAGAACATCAACGTACTTCTTTCATGGAACATCATCTACAAAAGCATCTAATGAATTATTTCAAAGAAACAATACAAGAACAAACACAACTCTAATATACTCCCCACATTTACGATAAATTCCTCCACCTCTGTCACGCACTACAGTTAATATTTAATTTAATTTTCTAAACAAGCCAAATAACTACAAGTTTCCGGCGACCGATATTCAATTAAACGTCAAAGTGTCAATCACCTTATTACAGAAAAAGGTGGTCCTTTTTTTCAATCGTGGCCAAAATTGGCGGTCCTTCTGTCGGTCCTCTAAAAGGTACCGCCCTAATTATTTTGGACTTGTGTTAGAAAAAAATACATAGATAATTAGTTTATGAGTACCTATACACAATGTAAGATGGTAGTATACCGTAATTATCTATTGAATCGACGCAAACAAATGCAGTCCGTTAATTATTATTTGTTGTTTTTACAATAATAGGGTAGTGATGTGCTGTGGTATTAGTTGTCGATGTTTGCTTAGAATAATTTTATTTTTCTTCACCTATACTGATAAATATTTTTACACTTGTCAAGTCATTTGTCTAAAGTTTTTTGTGATGTAAAATCAATCAATAATGACTGTCTGAAACTACACAAATGCAATTTTGTTATTGAAAATGCAGTTGTTGACTGCATTAAGAGTAAATATAAATGCTAAAACAGTTGTTAGTTTACCAAAGTTCCCACCTCAAATTGAAATCTTCCAAGCGCAACACTATTATTATTTGCACTACACTATTTAAGCATCATTCGCAGTTTCGACCGCTACAAATAAATTGCATTTTATCGATAGTCGATAGTCCGTGTAATGTGGGAGTACAGCGCAATTAGCGAGGGTCACTGCGAAGCGGCTTACGTCCCACCTACAAATTAAGTCTATTTAGTCAAACTTTTAAGTCCCCCAGCAGGGCCAGCATACGATATCTTCCTTTCTTGTGCCCCGGAGTTCGGGGCTTATTCGTTAAGTACTAGCCTTTTGTGCCCTTTCTACTCTTTGTTTGATATTGTGTAAGGATTTTTGGTGTTCGTGCAGTTTGATAAAGATCTGCTTTTAATGAAGTAGTGAGTGTGCCTTGAATGTTGACGAGTTTAATTTAGGTTAATTAAGACGACACACGTGAACAGAGATGGGTAGTTGATCATCCTGAAATGTTTTTGTCCGAAATCCTGAATAAGAATTTTCTCCGTCTATTTTCGTTTGTTGGTAATACTTGGCTGTAGTTTTTGTTTTAGTGAGAGGTGGAAAACTTTGTCCACTAATCAGTAGAATTATTCTCCACATTTGTCTACATATCATTTGTTATTTACCGTATTCGCTTTCGGTTGCTTTGTAATTTTGACCGTCGTTCGAAGAGAACTTTCAATATTCATCATGATCTTTTTTATAATATTTTAAACTGATAATATAATATTAAAGGAGAAAGAAATATTGTCCCTGAGCCAGCTTTACGTCATGTCGGCAGCAGGCACAAAGGTCCCAGCAGTTGTGAAGTGCGTGAGTGCAACTTATTACTGATATAATTTCACTATTGTTTGCCGCCGGCTCCGACGCTCCATATGGCGTAACGTGTTTTTTTTTTCATATATTTTTCCTCCAATTTCGTCAATAGTTCGAAGCTTCGAACTCCTTTTGAGCAACTCCTTAGTTTCGCGTGACTGACAGGCGGAAGACGATGTTTATGATATTAATTAGATATTGCTTAAATGTGGGGTGAAATTGATGGGGGATATCAGTTTTGTTTTTAAGGTGAAGCTTAAGCTGGTGGTTGGAGATGTATAAAGGAAATTGTAAATATTAATATTATGTGGCTTTATAGTAATTGATTACGGTCTATTTTTTGGTCCTTATGTTCTTAAGATGACAATTTGACAATGTTTTTAATATGTGTTCATAAACTTAATATAAATTGCTTTAAAAGTATGATAAATTGATAACCCACTTACACAAAAACCCCAATTACCTACGACAAAATATAACCTTCACAATACAAAAATGTTAACAACAATAAAGTAGGTAAAAAAACACATGACAATCGTGGTATCAGCGCCAACTCCCGTGGGAAGAAAAGAGTTTATCTACTAATTGCGATATCGCGGTCGCGCCACCCGCCACTATCATATATATGAAAACTACATGATAATAATAGAAACGGTTCACATTATTATTTATATTATATTAATTGTTCATGCTCGCGGTTTTCGTAGCGCTACGTCGAATAATAACAAATTGCGCGGAGCTCAGGACACGCGCGATCGAATTATGTTTTCATATTAGTTTTTTAATTAATTGGTAACTTGTAATTTTGTAAATGTATTTTATTTGTTGTTTGTTCCCGATATGACCGCATTGTTTGTATTTGTGAATGTGATGGTTTTCAGAAAATAATGTTGTTTATTAATTAATTTCTATTTAAAAATAGAAGAGTCTATTATAGTTACCTACTTAATTAAATAACTGTATCTGCTATAATACCGAATGAATGTATAACAGAACCTAACACCTACACATCATTCTCGAACGATCGTCAGTATTCAGAACACCTTTGGTTATGTGGTTACGCCCTAAAGATAGAGGCAGTCCAGTCTATGAGACGACGCAAATCATTGATGAAGCATCTCCCCGTCTGATATCGTAGCAGCAGTCAATGAGAATACCAATACCCAACCATAAGCCAGTTAAGTTGCGGATAAAAGCAACAGGTTGAGGAAATAGTTGGTCCTACGAGACGCATTCATAGACTAGACTTCTTGTCTTTGTCGAAATATGTGCAAAGGTGCATGAGCTGACTGTAGAAACCTAGACCATGAGATATTTTGTCAACGGCAAAGGTAGCATGCCGCATGCCGTAACCTCGACCCTTTCCGATTTTTGAAGCAGTTGTGGATCGTGATCTTTTGTTTTCTGATGACGAGTAGGAACAACGACGAGTAGGAACGGTGACGAGTAGGAACTGTGACGAGTAGGAACAGTGACGGGCAGAAACAGTGACGAGTAGGAACAGCGACGAGCAGAAACAGTGACGAGTAGGAACAGCGACGAGTAGGAATAGCGACGAGCAGAAACAGTGACGAGTAGGAACAGCGACGAGTAGGAACAGCGACGAGCAGAAACAGTGACGAGTAGGAACAGCGACGAGTAGGAACAGCGACGAGTAGGAATAGCGACGAGCAGAAACAGTGACGAGTAGGAACTGTGACGAGTAGGAGCAGTGACGAGTAGGAACAGTAACGAGTAGGAACGGTGACGAGTAGGAACAGTAACGAGTCTCGGGCATAAATTCCCCTGTGTGAGGAGTTGCACTTTCTTTTGTATTTAAGTTTTTTGGTGAGTGGTGGAGGAGCAGCTGGTGGCCAATTAGTAAAGCTTACTAGTATGTGCACTTGTATTGATTGGGTTAACTTACTAGTTTTAGAGCGGGGCTCCCGGGGACCATCGACCGTGACTTTGATGGCTTTTTGGTAGGTGGTTACTTGAGGTGGGTTCGTTGATATCGTGATAGTTAATGAGAAGCTCTTCCCTGGAACAAAACAAACATTTCATAAATAAAGAGAGAAATATTTCAATAGGTACATACAGGATATAGCAGAGCAAACTGTGTTTGCAAATTATTAATTTAAAACTACTTATTATAAATAAACTAAATGACATCTAAAAACTCCTCAACACTGTCAGCTGGTAATGTGCCCAAGAGGCTGGCGAACACTTAGCCTCTGGCCAAGGTAAATGCCAGCCGTTGATTCAGTATCACAACATTAAGCTCATTCACACCAGATCAGCATCGCCTCAACTTGAGCGTCTCACCATTCTTTCTTTCGTGAAACTCCATACTGCAACGCACGCTAAACACTATAATGGCATCGCTTTGGATCTGAGGCCCTACTCCCTAACGTTTCGTACATTCGCACGGATCTATCCGCGTCTCTCACACGTACTCGTCTGCAGACGTGCGCGAGAAACGCGGATAGATCCGTCTGTATTAGCTAGTAAAAATCAACCGAGGTAATGTCGACCGGATGCAGTGCAGTATCTTGTGTACGACTGTCTCGTTGGTCTAGTAGTTGCAAGCTCGACTGTTGAGCATGAGGCTGTGGGTTCGATTCCCGGGTGGGGCAAAGTGTTATTGGGTTTTTCTATCAGGAATTCTTCAGTAGCTGCGACAGAGCCTGGTTTTGTGCCCGATTAATGGCAATAAAACCAACCCGCACTGGGCCAGCGTGGTGAATTATAGCCCATTTCCTTTCATAGAGAGGAGACCTGTGTCCCAGCTGTGGGAACATTAATCGACTGATGATGTTGAATGGCAATAGGCTTAACCCTGAGGGGTTGATGAGTAACATGGGACTTAAACATAACTTGCGAAATGGGGGTGTACTTGTTAGGTTCACCCCACTGCCTCACCCTTCGATGGTTACAAGGCGTGATGTTTAGTTTCTTGTGTAATGTTGGAATATGATCTAACCGTGGAGCCTTCTGATCAAGGAACTAATTAAAATCTAATGTCACTGGTAAAAATTTCGACCCATCAATTAAAATTAAACTGTAAGCCAATTCCTTTGTGGTCATTATTGTGTAACTAAACTATAGGGTTGGGTCTGTGGGTACATTCTCTATAATTATGTTTTTTATTATTATATCATTACCCCAACACAATAGCTTCATGTGTGTATGTTATAATGTAGTAAATTAAAACACCGATTTAACAGACCACTAATTTACACATTCAAATACAATCAACCTTTTCAATGCGCGAACTAGGTTCAATCAAATTAATCAATTTATTAGTTCAAATATTCATCATAATTTATAACTATTTACACCGATGACCTGGTGAAGGTTGCGGGAATCCGGTGGATGCGAGTAGCAAGGGACCGGTCAATGTGGCGACACTTGGGGGAGGCCTATGTCCAGCAGTGGACGTCTTTCGGCTGAGATGATGATGATGATAACTATGTTAAGTGTAAAAGCGTCTGTCAATAGTGTATATTATGTGGGAATGCATCTCTTTCATAAGACAACATCATCTGCCTAGCCTTTTCCAACTATGTTGGAGTCGGCTTCCAGTCTAACCGGATGCAGCTTGATACCAGCGTCCTACATGGAGCGACTGCCTATCTGACCTCCATAACCCAGTTAATACTGGGAAATACGATACCACTAGGTAAGACTGGTGTCAGACTTTTTGGGTCACTGACTACCTGTAACGACTGTCAAAGATGGACAAATGACAGCCGGGGCCAACAGTTTAACGTGCATTCCGAGGCACGGAGGAAACTCGATATGTAAGGGTGGTCACCCATCCACAGACCAACCTTGGCAAGCATGGCTTATTATAAAGAACGACCCGAGTGGCTGTTATTATTTAGCCACGAGTCCTCTTTCAAAACACAACAAAATAATAAAATAAAAATAAAAAGTCACTGTTTATGCTGTTGCTGTTCTATTGCTGTGTGTTTTAAAATTTCGAGTGCTCAGAAGATATTCCGTAAGTGTTACTGTATAAGTTTAATTAAGAGATATAGGAAAATTAAAGCAGTCAAGTAAACATCTTCTTTGATGTCGATGTCGGTATTTTTTTTTCTCCAAGTACCAGACATTATTTATTTCCGAACATACATAACTCAGAGCTTGAAATTATTTTTCCGATCTCAATTCTCAACTAAATTGAGAGCTTAAATTCATTTCTTTAGTATAGTCCTTCACCCACGTGTAACATAGTTAAGTGTAGCTTTAGTACTACACCTAACAGTCTGCACTGGTGTGCACACACGTGCGGTAGTGTGGGATACGTACTAATGTGGATAGCGTATGGTGGAAAATGGCGAGCTTTTTGGGCGCCCGATTTGCGGTCACCAGTAATGAATGCACCGATAAATACCGAATAAAATTACAGTTAAAATGAGTGGATTAACATGTCTAATGCAGATAATTCGTGTGTAGAGCACTCGATTCGGAATAAATGACTGATTCCAACGTGCTTTGCCTGCTAGATTAGGTTCGTTTTCATTCTGGGTTTTGTTTGTATTTGATGTAGTTTGGTTATAAAATGTGGTGCAAGGACGTTTAGTTGGAACGTTGTGCTGGCTTTTATATGTATATGTCACCGTAAAATTGTCAAACACGTTATATTACAATATAACGTGTTTTTTCTCGCGATATTGTAATGTCTCGAATTATTGTCAACTGAACATACGGAAGTATCTCTGCCCCCATAATCGGGACGTGGGGCACCCCCCCGTTAGGTTAGTTAGGTTCCTTTAAACCCTGCACTCGGAAATAGGGGCTCTCCACACCGCGTAAGTTGACTACCATCGCATGCATTTCACGAAAAATAATGCGTTTTGTTGTAAGCGGTATGTTCATTTGACAATAATTCGAGACTTTACAATATCGCTAGAGATATTACAATATAACGTATTTGACAATTTTACGGTGACATATATCTGTCATTCCTTAGAAAGCAAGTCGACAACTAAATCAAACAAAACATAGAACATCTTTCAATGTTTTGAATTATTTTATTATTATACCTACTATCATTTAAAAAAAATCAGTTAAGCATCTAAATTAGTTTTTTTTATTGACTGAACCTTCAAAGTACTGGGTTCCGTAAGAAGCACAACTCCAACAGTGATATGGAACAAACTAAGATTTACACTTAAAGTACTTACGGGATTATATCCGTGATTTTCGTTTTGTTTTCACGGATATAATCCCGTAAGTACTTTAAGTGTAGTGAAAAACCGTGAAAGTCTAAAACAGTAAACTAAGGTTTCTTTGGAATGTGGGACAAAACTTCAGGACGAACGTAGAATAAATCGTCGTCAGTCGTATCGAGAGGTTGAAAAAACGAAAAAACAAGTGAAGAGTGAGAAAAACAGTAGAAAAGTTGCAACGTTTATTAGGTCGGGTCAGTTTGTTACACCCTTATCAAATGTCAGTGGTTAGGTATTTAAATACATGTTCTAATTATTAACGTTAGGTATTGAATTATTTATTCCCACATTTCATGCTTCTTTATGATAAGCGAATTCAGTTTGCTGCTTCCTGTTTTTGTGACAAGTTAAGACATGTTTGTACATTCTGTTAATTGTATTTGAATAAAAATTACGAAAACAATGTCCTTTTTGTAGCTGTATATACTCGTAGCTATTAAATATGAAATCATGTACAGAAACGTTAATCCACAGAATTTAACTGAAATCTCACATTTACGATTTGACCGAAATATAAAATTAAAGTTAATCCTGAGTGAAAAGAAAATTATGATGCTTGCACTGGTGTTTCAATATTTGTTACACCATATTAAATAGTGAAAGAGATTTCGGAATTTCTTGTCAGAGTCATACACCAAATTTTAAGATCAAAGTCCGAAGTGCGAATAGAATAATTGGGAGTTTCTTAGTCAGATAGGTAATTAAAGATTCTTTGTATAGATGGACCGATTATGACTTTGGCCGACTAGTCATTTGCAAAAAGAGCCGACTAATCAGATGACTAGTCGGCCAAGCCCGTCATTACTTTCGGTGGAGTTCAGTTTGGTCCAATCTCAAGATGACATTTCTTTGGAAACATCTTTCACATCATTCTAAACTTTGTCGAGGCGAAGCAGGTAAGCAGAATAATTTTCGCAAAGCCTCACTCAATACGGAAACAAATCATCATAAAACATTGGTCGCTAAACTTTAAAGGCGTGTCTCGAACGATGTGAAATATTGCTTCTAAAGTTGCCATTAAACTTAATACACTCTACATGATCACTCATCAACAGTTTAGGACCTAACACAATACGAGTGAAGCCGTAAAACATAACATTGTATCGACCATCTCCTGGAGGTGTTGAGAGAGGCGCGTGAAATATTCAATTATTGTGCCCAGGCGCAGGTGGGCGAGGGGTGCGGGAGGGGACCCGCCGCCATCTTGATTTACGATCGAGCGTAAATCCTGAGTGACATTTGTGAGTGAAGACGACTCGCAAACCGTCGCCTCTTATGTATTCGACTATGACACGATATTCAGGAAAATATTTTGCGGTTGCTTTCTATTGCTGTTTCCAATGGCTCATAGTTCCATAGTCCAGGTTTGGAGCTGCAATGGAAAGCGGGTAACGGCTATTTGTCGTTTCAGCGCTTAAGTTTGATCGTGAGTTCTCAATATTGTATGGAACGCCCAGCGAGCATAAATATGAAACGTTATGTGCCCGTCGAGACATGTGAACATCTCTTGTCAAAGCTCTCACAGCTTTGGGAAGAACTTGAGTTATATGACCGTTTACTTTTACAATTTGTCACTTGAAAAGCGCGTTGTTCGTTGGACTGGCGTTCGAATGGGTTGTATTCTAACTGTTGCTTTCTAGCCTGCCCTGGCACTGTAATAACGCACTGTAGTTCTTTACCATCAAAATCTTCATTGTTTTTCTTATCTTCATCTTTGAAGCTGATTATTAAGCCCGATTCACGTGTCCGTGTTTCATTATTAACTGTAAAGCTTTTCATGTCCTACTCAATCACACTAAGGGGTATCGTATAACCCAATTACTGAATTGTGGAGGTCAGATAGGCAGTCAATTCATGTAAAATACTGGTCTTCAGTTGCATCCGGTTAGACTGGGAGCCCACCCCAACATACCTAGTTGAGAGAGGATTAGGCAGATGATGATGATGCCTCAATCACAACACGAGGACACTGAAGTCACAATGAAGCTATAATGATCATCTTAATCATTAAAACAACAACATAAAATCTCGTTCAAATAAAACAGGCTGACTAGGAACTCCTTACACACACTCTTTAGCTATAAATACGTTGTAACTCAACACCATTAGTGTGTGAACTACCATCAGTTGTGACGGGCTCATCACAACAGGGCATCGCTAATGTGACGAGATCAGAGGCGACAGGCGCAGACTGGCTCAGTGGCGTGATTCCGAACATTTACGTTTCTTTTTGTTGGGGTATCATGATCTTGAATTTTTGAGTATGTGATCTTGGGTATTTATGAACATTTATAACGTCGGAGCACCAAGAGCTAATGAAAGTAAGGGTGATAAGGTTACATCGAAACTCGCACTGTACTGTATATTTATCATTTGCTTCGGTGAAAGAAAACATCGTGAGGAATATAAAGCCAAGGTACTAATCACGCGAAAAAGAAGATCTCAAACTATTTCAGACCGAAGTTAATCTTGATATACCTATTCTGAAGATTATTTTTCTTAGATTCTTCATTAGTACAACCATTCTCTCGTTTTTGACCGTTGATTGGTAGGAGCATTCATTGAGAGGGTAATCTATGTTGAAGTTGTAACAAACTGAAATAAAATTAAAGAATTGGCAGGTAATTCAAGTATACTGTATAGAGAAGTCTTTAGAGTTCCAATTCTTTAATTTCGCAGGAATTTGCTGGTGCTGCTTGTTGCTCATTCGACGATGGCAACTCGATCTCAAATGCAAAATAAAATCCTGTTCTTGGCTTATTTTCACTGACGTACAATCGACGTATTTTGCAAAGACATTTAGCAGCCATCTAATAACTTGCCAAACTACATAATTACACAACAAAAAATGATCAAAATATTACACCACATTTAGACATTTCGAAATCAGTAATTTGATCGTAATGTGCTATGTCGAAAGAGAGAGTCCCTCGCACTTGACAAATTGAACAGATAATTAGGGACGAGCATAAACGGCATGACCAGAATGTGACCAAATCATTTTGTGAGGCGGTCATCACTGTATTACGGTTGGAAATTATGTTTTTTTGTTTGTCTCTGGTTTCCGTCTTGAATGTCTTGCTTGTGTAAGGAATATGTTGGCTGATTTTGTATCTATACTAAAATTGTAAAGAGTTAAAGTATGGTTTGTAAGTTTGTACCTATGTAGGGGATTATCTCCGGAACTATTGACCCCTTTTTTTAAATTCCTTCACTGGCAGAAAACTACGATATTCGTGGGCTTATTAGCCGAGCTATCAATAGTTTTGCGGACAAAGGCGCGGGCGAATTGCTTATGTTTTACACTTTGTCTTTGAGAGTAAAGGATTAGATTCTTACTGTTACTCTGCTGTTTTTTTATATAGACAGCGTTAGTGGGAATAGTGAGGTAGATTTTTAAAACTATTTATCGATAATATTCTGTATCCATTTGTTAATGGTAATGGTTATATGTTGACTCATTGTTACCAAGAAATAAGGTAGATATTTTAATGCAAACTGAAATACATCTTCTGTATATACAGGATAAATCAATAGGAAATGATATAAGTTTATTAAGCTTCTAAAAATTACGGTTCTAAGAAACTGACAATTTAAAATAGGGGGCTTGAGGAAACCCAAACTTATTGTAACGCCTACAGTTCAATACTAAGAAACAAAAACTAGACTTATTAAAATGAGTAATAAATTATAACATAGCTAGGTCAGGTCTTGACCTATTTAGGGGTTATAGGCAAAGAGTAAGCTATAGTTATTGTATCTGTCTATGAATGGAATCATTTATCTGTTTAAAATGGGATTATGGGATACACTCAAATCTACATAAATCCTCTAGAACTTTTGAGTTCTATGAGATTGGACAAATCGTGATAAGAAGATTCTATTTTTTAAATCTTATTTATGAATCAACCTCTTTCAGGAGTAGCTTGTTTTCATACATGTATCAACATCATTAATTGCCTAGCCTTTCCCAATAAAGCTCGGGTTGATTTCTGGTCCAACTAGATGCTGCTGAATATCAGTATTTTACATGGAGCGACTGCCTATCTGATCTCGAAAACCCAGTTAGTACTGGGTAATACTATACCCCTCGATAAGATTGGTTGTCAGACTTTCGGGCGTCGTCGTGACAACTGTACTAAACTAAAATTCTACTAAATACAGGGTGTAAGCCACCTCATCACGAAGCGGTCAACCAGGGGTTATGTACATCAAACTAAGTAATTTTACGCAAAAAATGATTGCAGGGAAACATGTTTTTGGGGTGAAAATCATATGTTTCGTAGAATTCAATGTAACGCTCTCAAAACATTCAGCTTACGGATAGATTGAATATGTTAGATGATTATGTTATGTTAATGTGTTAAAAAAATGCTAACAACAAAATCTTGTATTTGAAGAAAAACTTGTCAAAAAGTTGTAACTTTGACCCCCAATATCTCCGTAACTAGAATGTTCACAGGTATGGTGTAGAACAAAAAAACTATCGCAATGAAGGGGAGAACAAGCGCCTTTCAGCTTCGTTAACAGATCTTTTACACCCTTTATAAGACAGCCAAGACCATGCTTTCTTAATTACGAACTTTCAGCACTTGTGCAAACATACAACTAATGTTTCACCTACCAAGGAAGGTGTAGGTACAAAATGATGTAGGTATATCCTACACACCTATACGTATAAGACAGCACCGTGCCGACCAGTCACATCACTGATGGTGTGTTAAAACGATCTCCGTGATTTTACTGCCCCGTCCATATTGTGGGTGCATGTGGGCCGTGATGGCGGCGCGATGCGCTTGCGCATACAACACAATGGAGCACTAAAGTGCCAACGTCGTTTATAGCCGCCTGTGGTTTGGAAATTAAAATCCAACTTGCTGATCCGACTCTGTCGTGGCATTCAAGTGTTTGGAGTTGAGGGAAATTGTTGGATCATGACGGTATTCATTATTTTTATTATTTCAAAGAAAATATGTACTGTTCGAAAAAATATCATTAATGAGTTGCAAGTGGTATGAAATATAGAACCACCTCCTTATGGTTGGTTTTTTATCTAAATTTCGACTAATATAAAATATTAGTACGTTGGCCATGAATAAATAATATAAATAACCACAAAATTTCTATATGGGGGTTCAGAATGATGCACTGTTTTTTTTTAATAAATTAATATTAATTAATTTATTTATAAATTATAAAAAAAAAATATTTTACTGTATACGTGGTTACAGATTTAGTTTCGGTGTCTCTTTTCCACCCAATCTGTACACAGTTTGTAAACAGACTTCAAAAAGCCGTCAAAAAAGCTTCTATGCAAACATTTTTGGTGGGAAACGACTTTTTTTGGGGTTAAAAATCACGCTTTTAAACGGCAGAACTCAATGTAACTAAATTAAAACATAGTGCTAATATATTGAATAGTACGGGGATCGTAAAGGTGTTTAAAGTAAAAATCATACATTAAAAACATTTAAAAACCAACTTGTGACTAGAAGGTTCGCAAGTATGATCGCTATTACGGGGAGAATAAGAGCCTTTCGGGTTTGTTAAGAGTTTTTCTACACCCTTCATGTAATTTGAATATTGAAAGCCTGATGGACCCCATCCTCTTGTTTCTCGTTTAAGTTTGAGGATTATTATTGATAGGAAACAACATGGACTGCTTCGTTGGTCTAGTGGTTGTGTTAGCGCGACTGCTGAGCATCAGGTTCGATTCCCGAGTCGGGTAAAGTGTTATTGGGTCTTTTCATCGGGATTTTTTCAGTAGCAGCCACAGAGCCTAGATTTGTGCCGACATTGCCAGCAACCGGGCCATTAGCCATTGGTTTAATTATATATGTGGACTGCTTTTATTTTATTATGAAAGATGGTTTTATTCCATTTATAATTCAGTTGGTGTTGTATGTAAATTGTATACATATAACATTTCCACATACAACGTATTTACCCACACATTTTCGCAGAAGTAACATTTACATAGATGACGCTCAATTCGGCGAGTTGTGTCACTTCGGGTAATGCTTAGTCAGCTTTATATTGGTAAAGTCTTGACTAAGCACGTTACAAACTGTTTTATACCTTATCACCCTATGATAAAGTCGCAATTAAATTATAAATATTATGACCTACATGATGAGAGCAGCTGTGACCCAGTGGTGGTGGCCCCGACTTACGAACAGTAAGTCGTGGGTTCGAACCCAGGCAGGCGCATCGCTTTGTGTAATTTATTTCATCACCGCTGCTCTCAAAACGGTGAAGGAAAACATAGTGAGGAAACCGGCATGTCCTAGAACCAAAAATTCGAAGACATGTGACATCTACCAGTCCACACTGGGCCCGCGTGGTAGATTATAGCCCATTCCCGCTCATTGAGAGGAGGCCGTATCCCAGCAGTGGGGACATTATAGGCTGATGATGATGATGATGATGATCTGGAATAGTTTTAGTAGGTAGCATCCCTTTTACATAAATATTGCAGCAGACATAAGTCTCCTAGCATTTAATGGGACATTATCAGTGGATCTTTTAATTCACCGCACATCTGACATGCAGAAGATAAAATAATGTTCTACCCAATTCAATAAGCGATCATCCGCTTTCATGATGTCATCGTCGACAAACCCGCCACACTATTCCCAAACCACTGTAACTCCTGAAAGCCAGAAGCAACAGTGGCGACCACCAGAAAAACGCTGAGACAATGAAGCTCGACGAAGTCCCAGAGAATGAATTTGTCTTGGATCCCGCAACGAAATTAATCAGAAAGTATAGCGGAGGAGTAGGAAATCAAAAAACCGTAATTTCCACCGAAAGGACTGGTTCGTGATGGGAGAATAGAATAGAAGAGGAAGAGAAACCTTTGTGGGACATAAGAGGCATAGTATTTATAGACAAGCACTACGCCCGTGACTTCGTCCGCGAAAATTATGATAGCTCGGCTAATTTTATGTGATGCATGTAGCTTTCTAATGGTGACAGATTTTTTTTAATCGGTCGAGCATTTTTTGAGTTAAGGAAATCGTAACAAACACGCAAAAATAATATTTAAATCTTTCCTCTTTATAATATTAGCATAGACAGATAGTTCTGAGGAATTAAAGCATAATTTTTTTGCCTGCCATTAATATGCCAGTGCTGGACAAAGTCCTTCCCCATAACTTTCTTGGACTGTTTTGATGCGCTACTTCCTACTCACCTTTGGGGCGACGGGCAACGGAAAAAAATATTAGTAATTAAGAGAGAAACACCATACGAACGTGTCAGTCACTCTTTGGATATACTTAATATTGTGATATTTTTTATTAGAACGCAGTTGAATTGTGCTAATAAGTACCTAAATGGTACTTCCCGTAGTTTTCCTCTCTTGAACGTTCTATACATTTATAATCCAAGACGTTTGACGTCATTTGTGTTTATTTATTTTTCCATACTTTGAAGAAGTTTTACATTCCCATGCAGTATAAAATCCCTTACAGATACTTGGGGTGTGTCCATTGAGAAAAAAATAACTGTTTCTAACATGAAACGGAATATATAGTTGATTACTTTTATCTACAAAAGTGGTAGCGAGATGTTCAGAATATCAGCGCTGTGACGTTTTTAAATGTTACAGCACAAATTCTGTTTTGTGTTTTGTTTGTTTTTTCTTATGATTTCGTTATTTTTTGTTTTTTATTCTCTCATTATGTTTACTTTAAACTAGTGTTATAATCACAATTTTACCATTTTTTTTATGTGTTGTCCTGTCGGGCTAATAAATGCTTTTTCTTTTATTTTTTTTATTTTTCTAGACGCGTATATGTCCGAGGTGGCGCAGGAGAAGGGTACCTGGAAGGATATTAGGGAGCCCTTTGCTCAGCAATGGGATAACGTACAAGACTATTGAAAACAAAATAAAGAAGGTCACGCTTGTATATTTCCGAGAGATTAGGTAAAGTAACCATATTTTAACCACATTTCGCTAATAATGTTATGTTACAGGGCCCGCAACACATGGTGCCGCAGCTGATGCAGCACCACCACGCTGTAATAGGGAACGACCCATTGCCATCAACCGGGCAATAAACAAAGCTCTGTTTTTTAATCATTTATAAACTGCTCCAACCAAACAAAAACTATTAGATTAACTAGTGTTTTTTTCGACGGATTCCCTTTATTGACTCACGCATATACGATAATTACTTCGCTAAAACATTTTCATATTTCTCACGCAAAAAAATAAATCAATATGCTTAGCTATGTCAATACTTACATTATGTCATAACTAATACCCAAACAAAGATTTTAAGTAAGTATGAAAAAATGGTGTTTTCCCGTTTATTTTCGAGATAATTGAATTTTCATGCAAACTGTAAATAAATTGTCAGTTCATAGACACGGCAAGTTAACGACAAACACGGGTTTTCACATTCGTGATTTAGAAAATGCGCGTTCCCTCACCGCAAACGATTATTTTGTTCATGAAGGGGACTCGTGGAATGGGGCCTTAATAGCGTGATCGTTTAGTTTTCTTTTATTTGATTTTATCTGTGTACAGTTTTGCGGAAATACGGATTCTTTTTTTGCTGTAAGAATTAACCGGAGAAAAGATATTTAGTAAGTTTAACATTTCCATCTAGTAAATTCCTTAATGTTTTGAACACTATTGTCACATATACGTGACAAGCAAGCGCGTGCTCTGTGCGAACGACATAAATATGTGACAAAATGGTAGGTAAATTGGCTTGGCGTTGCACGCGCTTTTGTTTATGCTCTGGCGTTCTAAGGTTAAAAACATAAAGGAGGTGTGTCATCGGTGTTGTACATTAAAAAAAAACCAGTTATATAAATTGAATATTTACCTGTTTTTAGTTGATTTGTTAGTGTCTATCGGTTTCCTCACGATATTTTCCTTCATTCTTGAGAAAGTGTGAACAACAGTATCATTCTGAAATACAGCCTTGACTGCCTAAGGAGTTAGGCAAAATACTAAAATATTCGACTCCGTTCACCATAAAAGGATTCATTAATTTAGTGACTGGTAGCAAACCAATTAGTTCTCAGGGTTGAACGAGCGTTTATAACACAAAAATAAATTATTATTCTACAATAGTTAGGCAAGTAGGTACTTTAAAGAAATTGTTCAAGAAACTGGATTTTTGGGATTGGAAAACTGATTAAAGAACATTCCGAAATTTCTTCTAGTCATGATAAAACGAAAACGCAGCTGGCTTGTTTGGAAACATTCATGATAGATTATGTAGTACTTAATCATCTACTACGTACAGTGATAAGTATATTATTGTAGAGTAGAAAGAAGGATACTAAAACCTATTATCAAGCATTAGCAAAAAGGGCTTCTCGTCTTCCATTTACGTCATAATCCTTAAAAAACACCGTGATTCGAGCCATAATATCGAATCCTTAAAACTGACATCCTTAAAACGTTTCTCAATCAGGCTTTTTTTTTAAACCACGGACTTCCTTGTATATACCACATGACCACAAGTAGGTTTAGTAACCTATAAACAAACAGGTGTTATGTTATGATCACTAGTTATCACGCCATCATTGTTGATACACAAGAGTTCGTCACCCCTGATAGGTGTAAGGCTGTGCGCATACTGTGACAAGATTGTATTTAGACAGATTATCAAAACAATGACCGCATGAATGAATACTAGCATACAAACAGTCAAACAAACAACAACACTACAGGTAAACAGTCTTTTACAGCCATACAGTTATCAAAATGTTTTGAAAAACCTATAACCCAAAAGGAATATCGTTTTTGAGCTCACCATGTCACCATAAGGCGCCACTGTCGAGTAAAGTTTTTTTATATTTTATAACTAACAAATTAAATTACTATATGAGTTAACTACTACTTGCTACTTAAAATATTCAAGTCAAAATGAATTAAGAATGGCTTAAAATATAAAAAATGTGAACACTGGGACACACTATTCCCAAACCACTGTATCTCCTGAAACCCAGAATCAACAGTGGCGACACTAGAAAAGCGCCGAGACAATAAAGCTCGACGAAGTCCCAAATAATGAATTTAACTGTCTTGGATCCCGTAACGAAAGTAATCAGATAGTATAGCGGAGGAGTAGAAAAAAATCGTAATTTCCGCTTCTCTCAACAACACTGTGACATCTGACATTTCTGAAGACCTTCAAATTCGGAACTTCTAGAAAATTGACTTCAGCGGCGAATTCATGCGCGGTTGTGTTACCCACTTTATATTACAACCCGAAGGATTTTGAAGGAATTTCCTAATCCATTGTTGCATGTGTTCGAAAATTCGTTTGCTCGACTGCGTAAATAACGCAATGAATGTTGTTGAATGGCTAAAATAAAAGGCGCTGCCATACAATTCGTGTGTTCGCATTTATAAAGGATAAAATATTAATAAAAATCATGTCTACTCACTATAACACAGCGCAATGTAAATAATTAAGAGAGACCACCGCGAGATAATTACTGATTCCAATAATAGGTGTTAGCAGCCTGACGTGATTTAACAAACAGAACAAAACGTGCTATGAATGAGAACCGGTCTGCGCGCGCGCAGCACTAGTGTCGTCATCGTTATAACGAATCAACGAGTGCGTCATTTCAATTTTCCAACTTTTTCAATGACGTCGGGTTTCTTTTGTTTGATCGATAATAGGGAAATTACTTTGTCCCAGTTTTTAAGGCGATTTAGATATCAAGGACTTGGGACACTGTCTCATTGTCAGCGATTGGCGGGAATCGAGTAGAACTAAAACCAAGAAAAATGTTTTCGGTGCGGGCGGCGCCGGTGTAAATAGTCAGTGATCAACTTCCAATACACAGCTGGGTGTAATAGAATAAGAAATAAACTCATTTATTTTCGATTCATTTTCCTTAGGGAAAGTGATCTAGTTTGATGATCTAAGAAAAAATAAAAAAAAAGTTATTTCTCGTCACATTTTCCTTGGAAAAAAAAAACAAAAACACAGTACACATAAACAAGTTTTTGCATGGTCAGTTTTTTTGTTGGGTCCTCCTTTTAGGTAGATAGTACCTGTATTAGTAGGGCCCACTCTTCTGGAGTAAGACGCAAAATATATCTAAGATCTAGAAGAACAAATAAGAAAAAAGATTTTTCGAGCCATTTAGGGAAAGTGGTGCAATTTGAAGAAGTATTGTGCTAATTCTGTTAACCCCTAGATATTTTTTTTACAACAATTTTTCTACAGCAAGTCGCTTCCTCCTCGTCAATGGGCCTTACTTTAAGTTCAAGTAAAGGTCACGGTTTATCGTGTACGAAGTGATTTCGTAATGTTTTTTTCTGTTACCGCTCAATGTTAGTGAATGATAGTATAGTTATTATTACGCACGCTGCGCTTGCGTTCATCTAAAGTTTTTCCTTATCGTGACACATATCGTTGCGTAAATCAATTACTGTCAGTGTTAGATAATAGATATTATTAATGGTTTAGTGAGATCGGAAGAGATTCTATGTTACTTTTTCCTCTTTGCTACGCCGCTGTAGGTCAATCATTATATTTTGGGACGAAGGAAGCATATTGTTTGGGACGACCATTACCACCATGATTATTTTATCTACACTAATATTATAAAGCTTTGAAGAAGAGTTTGTTTGTTTGTTTGAACAGGCAAATCTCAGGAACTACTGGTTCGAATTGAAAATTTGTTTTGTTTTGGATAGTCCATTTATAGAGAAAGTCTTTAGGATATATAACATCACGCTACGACCAATAGGAGCCGAGCATAAATCAAAAACTTTGCAAAAACGGGAGAAAATTTATTCCGCTTGGTGAAGCAGACGAAGTTGCGTGGGTCAGCTAGTGTTGGATAAAAGTCAGTGGGCCAAACGAAGTAAGAATAAATACAAATTAACTGTAGGACTAACTTTAACCCTCCCCGACCCTTGCTCGAGCCAGCCCGCGATGCTGAGCCTGCAGTAATAAAACAGTCCCTAAATAATGACAATCAGATCCAGCCTGTCCCTTTGCTGCCCCCAGCGACGCCCTAAGCCGAGGTCCGTACCCCACAGGGGGTGCCCTTAGTGCGCTTTCGCTTAGTTTGTAGTCATTTTTGCCCTGGCTGGAGGCCCTAAATTCAAGGCATCCACAGGACTTGCCCAGTTAAGCAGAAGCCAGTCTTCTCAGACTGGATTGCGAGATGCCCTACACAAAAAAAGGACTAACTTTAACTTAATATTTATAATAGAGTCGCTGACACATTGATGTTAAATTAGCACGACCTTGACTGAGTTCCTACTAAGGCCAGCCTCACCTATTCATATTTTTTTTATTGATTATCTGGCCTCTTAGCAACTGATGATTATTTTATCGAGAACTCGCCACTGGCTTGCAAATATTTCGGTGAAGTAAAAGAACTAGCGATCATAAGCACAGTCACTATTGTCGATTAAATAGTTTATGTCTACAACTAGAAAGAGTGTGAGAGTTTTTTGCTACATTGCTGTAACATGCTAGGTAATTTTTTGTTTGTCATCAATTTGAATAGAAGAAGAAATTATAAGGGAGAAGTTATACAAAGTGGATAGGACGCGCCCGGGTCGCTGTAGATAAAATGTATGTTTAAAGATACAGTAGGTATATACTGCGTGTATTATAAATGTGTGATTTATACAAGGATGTGGCACAAACTATCTAACTAAACAATTTTCATTTTCAATTCAATCGCAAAAAAAATCAACCGTTCCATACAAATGACGACCCGAATGGCGTAGTGGTAGTGAGGCTGCCTTACGTTCTTAGGATCCTAGGTTCGAATCCCGGTAGGAGCAAATGTTTGTGTGATGAGCATGGACATTTGTTTCCGAGTCATGGATGTATCTATATGTATAATAAGTATGTATTTACAAACAAAAAAGGTATATATGTAGTATATCAACTATCCACGACACAAGCCTAGCTTAGTGTGGCACTAGATGTCCTTGTGTGTTAATGGGTTAGGTAATAAATTTTTGTATGGGACAGCTGCTTTTTTTTTTTTTGTAATTACGATGTAAGTCCCGTGGAGAACGAGGATTTTGATATCAGAGATTTATGGTCTGTACCATGCACATTATAATTTACACGTATACCATACACGTCTCATACACGGTTTATTTCAACAAATCCTACTGACCTAACACTTGACACTGACAATAAAATCAGTAATCCATTTATTAGACAGGCGGTGTTCGCAAATCATGGCGGTCGGCCGCGCTGAGCGCCGGATTAACCAATTATTGTGCGCCCCTGCTTATATGTAGTTATACGCGTAGTAATACCGACCGGTAACTGGTACATAGTATTACTAAGTTTACATAGAGCTACTGACTAATGATTTGAGTCTCAATATTTGGACAGGGCGAAGACTATGTCAAGATTCCAAGTAATAACTAGTGTTATAATCTCAATTTTACCATTTTATTATTATTTTTTTTATTTATGTGCTGTCCTGTCGGGCTAATAAATGCTTTTTCTTTTCTTTCATTCTTTCTTTCTTAATCATTTTTGAAGCATGATTTATTTACGACTAGCATTTAAATTGCGATGGCCCTTCTAATTTGCATGATATCATCATAATTTATAATAGCCTATGTAGTAGTGAAAGATTTTTTCAATCAGTCGAGTAGTTTAAGAGTTAAATCGTAACAAACAAATAAACAAAAACTCAAATATTTCCTCTTTATAATAAGTGTAGATGCATTTTTTAACCAACTGTGTTAGCCTTTCAGGTTGGTTTAGTGTTTGCAAACTCGCCTGAGTCATGAGTAAATGTTATTGTTTTTACCCGACTAACCCAGAAGGAGTATGTTGTTTTCATCAATACCGAACTCTTTTGGGATAACATGCGTCGTGTTCTTATGTTTTAACCAATTATTATGCACCCCTGTTAATTTGCAGATTGACAACCTGAATGGTGCAGCGGTAGTGAGGCAGCGGGGGTAGAGGGGTTCGATTCCGGGTAGGAACAAATGTTTGTGGGATGACCATGGACATTTGCTTCCAAGTCATCGATGTCTATATGTATATAATAAGTATGTATTTACAAACAAAAAGTATCTATCTGGTGTCGACGACACAAGCCTCGATGCTAAGTGTGGCACTAGATGGCGCTGTGTGTAATGTCTAGCGATATTTATTGATTGAATTGAATTGATTACTAAATAAGTCATCAATTTTGCCGCAAGGATCAATAGGAGACTCCTTAGACTTTTTTCTATTTGCTTTGTGCCAGGTCAGTTATCCGTCAAGTCAACTAGGCTCAATAAGAGGTTTCAAATGATATATTTACAGCGGTTATTGAACTCTAATAACTAGTTTAACTGGTATAAGCTAAATTTTGTAAACAAAAATGTTTTTTGGCGTCTTTTCGTCGATCCTCATATTTATAAATAAATCATCCAAAACTAGTTTTCCTTAAATTATAGCCCACGTGTAAGCATCGCATCGGATCAGCATCAGTTCAAATCAAGCCGTTCACTATTCTTTCTAAGAAACTCCACTTGAAAATGAATACTTACTATAAGTACCGTTACAGCATCGCCACACTACGTAAGTCATTTTCTGGCGGTTTTGACATTTCGATTTTTGATGCCGTTGGCTAGAGAATCGGAAGACGCTTTGCCAATCATAGAAAAACGCAACGTCTTTATCTAATTCTAAGTGAACACAAATTATAAAGTTTTATTACCTATACCATTATTAAGATAATATAATTTTAAATACGTTTTTATATACATACCAATAATATAAAATATGGTATGTGATTATTTTTGCAATTTTACCTCAAATTGCCTGAAACACAGGATTACCTAGTTCAGGCTCAAAACATTGTGTGAACTTGACATAGATTTAAGAAAAACAAATTAAAGGTATAATTATGCAGTTTTGTCTTTTTCACTCTCCTGTAAAGTTGCTATTTTTGAACGTGTTAGAACTTCAACGAAGATAGTAAAAAATGCCGCGAGGTGATGATGAACCGTTGAAGTACTTATATCTGTGCTATGACCTTTATCCTTAGAGTAAGCATTTGGAACAAAGAAAAGATTAAAATACCTCTAAAAACCGTAATAAAAATATGAGATTACCATAACTGAATTCTATTAAAGACTTGCTAGGAAACACCCAAATCAATATTACCATATTTGTACGTTATCAAAACATACATTACAAGAAAAAAAAACACTCAGTACATATTTAATGTACTTACTCAGATTTTTTTTCTTAATTACGTGCTAACAATGACGTATATGGGTTTCATGACGGTTTTTCTGTAGATACTCAAATATTTGAAGCCTATAAATATGTCTACTTGACCTTTTGGAACATTTTTTAGAAACTGGATATACCAACATAGCATGAAGAGTTTCCTCGTGAATAGGGCATTGAAAACCGGGCATTTTTTGGTTGAAGGACTAGACTAGGCGAGTGGATTCATAAAAAGGGGATCCACCTTTTTGGAAAGACAGCATTTGACCAACTTTCCAAAAAAGTGGTAAATGATTTTTGATTTTCATTTTCATTTGTAGGCTGGATGCAGTGGGTGGGGGGGGGGGGGGCAGGTGCGTTCTGTGACGTGACTTGGAAGAGACTTACCTTACCTTATCCATCAGGGTTATCCAAGTTTACCCACGACAAGTTATTTCCCTGTTAATCAATTTGCTTCAAACATTTTTTAAAATCTGTTTTTGTGATCCCTCTTTTAAGTTCAAAAACAAAATGAAACGAATGTATACAACGAAATAAAGAAATGAATAAAAAAAAAATCGCTGGACATTAACACACTTCGCCACCTAGTGCCACACTAAGCAAAGCTTGTGTCGTGGACACTAGATAGTTGATATACTACATACTATACTTTTTTGTTTGTAAATACAAACTTGCTTCCAAACTTGTATATTTATTTCCGCATAATGTAGTGCGTGCTGTGCTTTTCTATAAGTGATGAGGCGCTTAGACTTAAGTTTGTGATGTACAAATGATATTGTAACAGTGTACTCATTGTTGAGAAACCATACAATAAATAAATAAATGAAAAATGAAAATCCAAATAAAAAAAATAAAAATAGAAATCAAAATGTGGAAGTGCCCCTTTGGACGAGGCAAACAGTTGAACAAGGCTCTAACGTTACATTTTGTAGATTTGGCAAACATCATTGAGTCAATAACTTTTTATCAGTCTTAGGCTGTAGTAGATAAAAAACCTTTTTTGCGGTCGATTTGATATAAATTTGAATTCTGTGAATACAATGATGGTTCAGAAGGTATGGTATGATAAATGAATAATTGTAAAAAAATATCTTGTACACACGACTTCGTTAAACATTGTTATCCGTACTAATATGTGACGTAATAACTCTTGCGTAATGAATAGATTCTATAAGAAGTCCTATTTGATAAGAGCGGTATTTCCAATCATTATAAATGCAGGCACTTGTTGGGTTTTGCCGTGGAAATCGTTTAGTTCGATTTTTCTCGAATAAATTAGGTAAAGCTCGCAATTGACTTTTGAATTGAATGGGCAAACATTAGTTTTGATTTGTGCTTGTACATAAATGTTCGTTCGTAGAATTCGAATCTCGTGTAGGAGTGAATCTATTATGGCTGTCCGTAAATATATACTTTAAGGTGTCAATAAAAAGTGGCTGTTGGTGTTTGAAATTAAATTTCAGAATATTGAAAACCAGCTTCTTCTTATTTTTTTTTTGAGTACAAGCAACTGTTTATTTCAGAAGTGAAAACTTCTTTAGGCGCGTTAAGCACTTTGTAGGTGAACAAAAATAATGGAACTCGGGTGAAGTCACCTAACGCTTCGTAGCACTCGTAGCCGATCTGCTACGGCGTAGCACCACTTAGGCGTGCGCGGGGCACAACCTGCTAAATCAAGTAATCCAAATCTCACGGTGTATAATTACATTGTGGTTATATTTTTACTTATAAGCATTAATTATACAATTGTTTAAGAAATATAGTGTTATTTGCTAAACAATTGTATAATTAGTGCACGCAAACTACGTACACTTTTTGAATATCTACTTTTTTAATAAATTATTCTTGTTCTATTCCTATCTATGGATTACTTAGTTTTCACTTCTCTCCCCAAAGACTGCCATCCATGCAATCCTTTTGGAGTTAAAGCAGCATGTATTTTTCTTCCATACTTCTCAATTACTCGTCACCTTCTTTCATGTCATTTCTTGCCACATCAGTCTTCACACAGTCCACCCATCGTTTCTCTAGTCTTCCTCTATTCTTACCCATTCACATTCATACTCAAAAATAACACATTACAACAAAGATATGAAGAAAAACTCACCTCTCCCACTCCTACCGACGAACCTCAAATCATTGAACTTGGCAACTCTATTCTTCATCACCGCAGAGTTGTTCCTCAGCTCCGCGGAGCAGTTCTCGTCGTTTCCGGCCCTGACGGTGACCAGGGTACCGTCGAGGACCTCCCCGAGGGCCACCACCTTGAAGCCCCCAGGAAGCGTCTTGTTGGAGCGCCAGTGTTGGGGCAGCATTGAACACATATAGTCTGGACTGCCCGTTCTTACTGTCGACAAAGGAATTTGGATTAGAAAAAATAGTTGTGTGCCAGAACTGCCAGATCGGATCTACAGCGTGTATTCTCGTCATTTCAGCCGAAAGAAGTCCACTGCTGGACATAGGCCTCCCCAGTTTAGCCACATTGACAGCGGATTCCCGCAACCTTCACTGGGTCATCGGTCCACCTAGTGGAAG
Organism: Xestia c-nigrum; assembly: GCA_916618015.1. Lineage (NCBI taxonomy): Eukaryota > Metazoa > Arthropoda > Insecta > Lepidoptera > Noctuidae > Xestia > Xestia c-nigrum. The sequence goes on along the minus strand of OU745261.1, from coordinate 16,373,060 downwards.
GCCTGCGTATATCCTTCTAATATTATAAATGCGAAAGTTTGTGAAGATGTTTGTTACAAAAATAAAGACCGGATTTGTATGAAATTTGGCACACACATACACACATCAAAAGTGTCTAGGGATCAACATATATTTTTGCAATAACTTTTCTCCTGATTGATATTAATTAAAATTTTCTTTAAGGATTCATCAAATAAAGTGTTTTCGTTTGTCACAGTAACGATAAACCAAGTCACCTTTGCATTAATAAAGAAATTTGCCATTTTCCTAATAAAGGGATTTTTGACATTTGAACCACTAACACAAAAGTTCAAAAAAAAGACTGAAATAACAGTTTTCTTTAAAATTTTATTGGGTAACTTAAACAATTAATAATCCGTGTTTCTACCGCGAACACTAACAACACAAGAACATCGGTTTGGCATACTCAAAATGAGTTCATCCAAATCACGCTGTGGAATGGCCGCCCATGTTCGTTGCAACAACAAAAAAAGGTCTTCTTGCGACTGGATACCCTCCATATTCGGCAGAGCTCTTCTCTGTAGCATATCCCATGCATGCTCAATCGGATTCAAGTCTGGCGACTGAGCAGGCCAGGGCAGGACATTGATGTTAGCTGCGGCGAGAGTCTGTCTTACAACTCTTGCGGTGTGCGGTCGTGCATTATCATGCATTAACTGAAATAAGGGACCGATTTGCACTTGTAGAGGAACGATGACGTCTGATACAATCGTCTCAGCATAAATTTGAGCGTTGAGGTTGCCTCTGATCCAAATCAACTCAGTTCTTCCGCCGATCCAAATACCCGCCCATACCATGATGGTTCCACCACTATAAGGATGGACTTCCTGGCAGGATTTTAATCGCTGTTGGCGTCCAGGGGTTCTCCAGTGTCGTATACGTCTTGTATCCGGTCTCATACCAAAACGAGACTCATCAGAAAAGCACACGAAACGCCATTGTTCTTCTGCCCAATTTCTGTGTTCAAGAGCCCATTGATATCGAATCCTACGATTGTGCATTACTATAGGTGGTACCCGTAGCGGTCTTCGGGAATGAAGGTTCACTTCATGCAAGCGGTTTCTGACTGTTTGGTCGCTAATTAAGTTCCCTGAAGAGTGATGAAGCCTCACGGCTAACATCATGGCGGTTATTGTTGGAGCTCTTCGAGTTAAGATTTGAATGTATCGGTCTTGTCTCCGTGTGGTGCAGCGATACCGTCCTCCATGGCGCTCAGCCACGGTACCAGTGCTTCGGTAACGTGTCCAAAGTCGACTGATAACACTCTGACTTGTATTCAGAGCTAAAGCCACAGTACGTTGCCGGGAACCAGCTTCTATCATTCCCACGGCTCTGAGCATTTCTTCCCTGCTTAAATGACGTCGCCGCTCCATAATAACGTTGGTTTTAATCAGTAGTAGGGAAACAGTAGCACTAATAATGTCTTCAATGCGTTGTATGTTTTTATAGGGAAAATATTGACAGCTGATTTTCAAATTATGAAATGCACCAAAAAGGATCCATATAAATTTATAAAATCATAAATTTATTACAAAGCCACATCTCAATCTCAAGAAATCCGCATAAAAATGCTTGATCCCTAGACACTTTTGATGTGTGTAGTTTATAACCTAGATTAAACACATATGATACTTGTTTGTTTTTAGTCGTGGTAGTACTATCCCCTGGGAATATCACGGGCTGAAACCAGTCAGAAATATGTAGCTTGCCAGAAACAGCTAAACATTTTAAAGCGTTAAAAATGAGCCCTTGGAGTAAGTTAATAATAATAATAATATAATACCGCTGGACATTAACACACCGCGCCATCTAGTGCCACACTAGGCAAGGCTTGTGTCGTGGACACCAGATAGTTGATATACTATATAGGTAATTATTTACTCTTTTGTTTGTAAATACATACTTATTATACATATAAACATCCAGTTGTTGATGGCCTGTAGTAAAAAGTTCTGATACACATGTGGATCTGTTACCTATCAAATCCAGTTCTGGTGACAGACGAGGATCGTTTTCATGTTATGGGTTCTGATTAATACTAGAAAGATGGACAGCAAAAACATTAAGCAGAAAACATCATATTCATCATCACAGCCAATTAGCAGCCCTATTTCGATTATAAAACCTCTTCTAATTGAACACCAGCAAACTTAAACCTCGAGTTTAACTTAATTGAACCTGACTTTAATAGTACGTGTCTTTTCCGAGTAATAAACTCACTCTTAAACAATATTAAGTGTCCCGATATAAAAACAAAACTGATTAGCTTCATTGTGGCCTGTTTGCTGTTTCATCTTCTTGGTAGGAATGATAGGAATAACCCAGCCGTGAGCCATGGTGATATATCTGCGTGCTTTATACTAATGTTAAATAAAAAGAGAGTTCTAAGTATATAACGCTTCGGCTTTTCTGAGTATTACATTCAATGTAACTTAGCACAAAAAACGAATAGATACGTTACTCGAACAAGGAGATTCTAGTGAATTGTAGTGTGTAATAATATACATGTACGTCACCGATTATAACGTATTGACGTAGCATTCTGTTTAATGACGGTATAGTAATGATATCGCTGTTCGACTAATCTGGAAGACGTATAATGTAATACAACTGATTAACGCCTCTTTTACGACCTCAGCCAATGCTATTTGCGACGCGACAAGACACGCGCGATCGTCAAGTGTTTCTTTCGTGTGAATACAGTAGTGATACGTTGCGTAAACAACGGAATACAACTGACTAACGCCTCTTATACGACCACATGCGATGCTATATGCGCCGCGACACGACACGCGCGATCGTCTATTGTTCCTATCGTGTGAGTACAGTCGGGACGCGTTGTGTAGACTGATGACTGCTCCTTCATTTGTTTTACCGCACTGTAGCAACACGCGCATCGCTTGCGTGCGTAAGTTGTGGCCGAGCCGTAATTGACTGAACATCCTCATCGGTCGCACATCGGTTACAACGAAATGATAAATACCGGATAAACAACTAATAAGCCAGAATTAATATAAACTCAGTTATCACACGGCTTGCCGGCTGCTAATAAATTGTAACGCTGCAGTAAAAAATATTCGATTGAACAAGGAAAACCGTTATTTACAATGAGTTAACAACTAAATGTAATGACTACGTAAAAGCGGGGCTGAGTTTTAATATTGTATAATTTACAATGCGGTTTTAATCGTTAACTTTGGCCTATGAATATTTTTTGTAAAGTCATAGTGTTGAAAAGATTTACGACTAACTTATTAGAGTCAAATAAAAACAGTAAAAACAGTTTTGACTAGTCAAAATAAAACAGACACCGATGTTACGCACCATCTTTGTTTTCATAGAGCGAAAGTCTTGACTCAGTCTACGCAATACTTTAGAGCCGATTTCGATGATGATTCGACGTTTCGAATCAATTCGTAACGTTTTCGAATCGAGTAAATAGGTGTAATTATGATGAATGATATCTCGATGACAGGAGCGTCAGTAATGATTGATTCATTCTTTCATTTCAGCATAAAATCGCTCTAATCACTTTTTTTTTATTAGTGCTCATTTTGTTTTAATCACTTTTCTCCGCTAAACTTAAGATTGGTGGCCACAAAACTTACTCAGTTAATTATTTTCTTAATTGGTTTTGCGAAATCTGTAGAGGAGGAAGATACGGCAATGAATCGGCTAGAATCGACACTCACACTAGCGGCAAAGGACTTTGGATCTGAGCACTAGGCTCGCTCTATATCTATACTAATATTATAAATAAAGCAGAAGAGTTTGTTTGTTCGGGTGAACGCCCTAATCTCAGGAACAATAGGCTCGAATTGAAAAATCCTATTGCGTAGGATAGTCCATTTATCGAGGAATGCTATAGGCTATATTACATCACGCTATGATCAATAGGAGCGGCGCAGCAATAAGAAATGTTGCAAGCGGGATATTCACGCGAACGAAGTCGCGGGCAGAAGCTAGTAACACATTACAATAACTAGCAAACTGTCACTGTACTATTAGGTACTCCTCTACCTCTGCTTAACTCTTCGGGGGTAACAAGGCGTGATAACGGTGATGTTAGGACAATCAGGCTGAAACAAGTAACAGCCCTGTGTCAGGATATCACTATGAAAAAAATGTGATGGTACAAACACTATCAAAGAACCTTAAAGTCAATCTTGTCTAAAAAATACCGAAAATGAAGAAACTGCGTTAAACGAAGAAACGGCGTTAAATGAAGAAACTGTGTTAAATGAAGAAACTGCGTTAAATGAAGAAACTACGTCCAATGAAGAAAACGCGTTAAATGAAGAAGCTGCGTTAAATAACGAATTTCATCTATACATCCTAAAACAACACTAATAATAATATAGGATGCGGTCACACCGCGTCGTCTGCTTCACGGACTATCCATATTTATCTCAAAAAATCACCGAGTAACGGCTCAAGGAATCATAAAAACATTAGTAGTGTAAATGTGGTTTCACTATTTACGGAAACTGATGGTATATAGGAATTATGGAGCCGCAAACTGCGGGTTATGTGCGGTCGGACAGGGGTTACTGGAGAGACTGCGCTTGAGTTTCGATGATTTGACTTCGTTTAACCCTTGAGAGTATTATGATGAACATCGAGTCTTTGTTTTCGCGAAGACCACAGAACGTTACGATGGTGATGGATCAAGCGAGCTTTATTGTAGATTTTTTTTTATTAAAAGAGCTTATCAACCATCAAACATCGTTGATGGAACATGTTACATGTTAATACTAGTATTTTACTTGGAGTGAAGGTCGGTTTGACCTCCACAACCCAGGATTACTGGATTACTGGATAATATGATACCCCTTGGTAAGACTGGTCGCCAGGCATTTGACTTTCATCTGCTGTTTGTTGTTTGCGTTTTTCCAGCCAGTATCAGGTTTTTGATTGTTCTGTCTTAGATTTTTTTAGAAAAAATATCGATATTAAACTTGCTTGATCCATTAGGTCTGTTTTTTTGTTTTTGATAAAACAAAACATCGAGAAAACAGGAGTCATAAAATACCAGTTTCATAATAAAATTAAGTTGTTAACATTATACAGCTTATAAAACTGGAATGCTACTCTATATCAAAAAGCAATAAATAATAAATTTATAATTACCTTGTCATAATCAAATTACTAGCTTTCACAAACGAGAACAATTAACACGAAAATACGGCATTTTTAGCTATTTCATTTAAAAGTAATTAACAAATATTGTGATATCCGTCAATATAATGCGCGGAAAAGATGGCGATATTATTATTATTATTTTAATAATCAAATAACAATGTTTTCCGTTTGAAGCTTAGATCATTAAAATTTAACAACTGAGTTAGATTAATACACCACAGCCAATACGCAGTTATTAATCAGGCTTAATGAATTTACAATTTTTAAATAGTTTTAATGCTTAAAACTATAACATAGTTGATAAGTTTTTCTGTTACTAACCATTTACCTACATTGTTATTTTGTGTACTAACATAGTTGATAAGATTTCTGTTACTAACCTCTGCTACGGACTTTAGTTGTCTGAACATAAACTATTTTTATTTTTTTATTTATTTTTATTTTAAAGTAAGCTCCTGCACAAGATCGCGATCAGAAATTGCTTCAGTCTAAAGAAATAAATGGATTATGTAAATTATATTTATTTTTATTAGAGATTGATAGCAAAAATACTAGATAGACCGTGATATTTAAGGAAACAGACGAAGATAGTTTGTATTTTCTTTGCAAGATTGGTTAATTTCATAACTATACGTACTTAACTAGCTTAAGAACGCCGTTTCGCCTGCGTGAATTTCACGGGATCATACTATCTGTAAAAATCCAGGTTATAAACTACCTGCGTGCGAAATATCATCCAAATCCATTCAGCAGTTTTCGCGTGAAGAGTTACAAACATCGATCCATCCTCACAATCTTTCGCATTCATAATATTAGTAGGAGGGGGGTTAAAGTAATTTCCCTGCTAACTATTCAAGGAATACTTACAGGCTTGATGTTGTGTTATTTAACAAATACACAATAAAAACATCGTATATATGAAACTAAAAAAAAGGCAAGGAGTGTTGTCAGAGCCACTCATGATGGCAATTAACACCCTGAACAGTTTATGCAAATAAGTACTCCGAGCGGGTTCCCCGACTCAGTGACACGCACTCGTGTTGGCAAATACTTGAACTGAGTCCGAACAACATTATGTAAATCATACAATTCTTGGGTTTTTTTATAAGGTGCTGTAGAATGATGATGATATCAATATTGCGAAATATGTATCAAACAAATTGGAATAGTCATTTATTTAAATTAGGTTGATAAATTAGCACTTTTTGAACGTTAATGTTTTCAAGAGACACTTCCTAGTATTTTAACTGGGAAGAAGAGAAGGAGAAGTGGTGTAACAAACTCCCCAGAAACACATCTCTCTGTTTGGTTTCAAGAAACATAGCAATCCTTGATACACACTCTATAATTGTAAGTAACCAATTATACTGTAGACAGAGTAAACGGAAATGTATAGGTTATTCCGTTTTAGGATATAAGACCCAAATAGCTTGGCAATCGAAACCAAATCCTCGAAAATAAAAACGGAAGAGATTCATTTATGCATTGCGAAGAGGGTAAACCAAGGATTAATCAAAATGAAAAGAAACTACAGTTTCTTAAATTGCAAATGGACTTGCCCTTGATCAAGTCTGATGGAAAGCAATGGACGAGGTCTATGATAGAACGAGCGTGCCCAGAAGATGCCTGTTCACTCTTGCTTTGGAGGCAGACTGGTTAAATATGGGAGGGAATTACCTGTGGATATTCAAACTACCCGGTATAAATGAAATCCCTCTGCAAATATCAATTTGTTGGTAAATACTAGAAAATACGCGCGACATACGTCAGAGATTGAGCCGGTTTAGACATTCTTGACACGATATTTAGACTGGAAAAACTAGTTTTATAATTGTTAAGTGTTTTAATAACACTATTAGCAGCGTTCGGGTGCTAGACAGTGCTTGTTTTATTTTATTTTTCATTCCAGTATCTCTCCTGTATCCTAAACAAACTAGCGATTTTATTAATTATCACTATCTTGTCCTAATTTAACCCAATGTGTGGCATTAACTCCGTCTATGTACAGTCGAACCAGCTATTTGGTTTACAGTTTAACCCACAATTTACATTGCAAAGTGTAAACCAAATAGCTTGTTCGATACTACAGATTTTACTTGAAGTTTATACACATAAATAAATGCTGGAATCTTTCCTTAGATGCCATTCTTGTGAATCATGTAGAAGAATTTACACCCAGCCAGTACTTGCCCTCAGATGATATCTAGTATCTAGTAGATAAATACAAAAATAATGTTTACTGATTAATTTATGGACAAGACCAAGTAAATAATCTCTGTCTGTACTATTAACAATATTGTATTCAATGGCTTTGATTTCTTCGCCAAAAACCAAACAACTCATTTGTCCTTATTTCACAAGTTAGAGATCTAAGAAAAAAAAAACAGATTGAGTTGCACTCATGAGACGACCCTTCATGATCATAAGATCTTATTTCGAGTTGATTGTCACAAGTTTTGGCTGCACAATTATGTAGGTAAAGCCAAAATACTAAAATCCATTGCTACTCTAGTTCCACAACAGCTCTCATCCCGAACTCATTAGGCATCATTGAAAGTGTACAATAGCGAACCGGTTCGTTACAACGAGTGCGTCGTACGTGTGTCCAGCCCTTATATCTAATTGCACTAAAGCTTCGGTAATATTGCATTAGTAAATCAAATCATCATTAGAATAAATTACTTTTGGAAATATTAGTACTACATATTTTAGTTAGTTACATTTCGCGCCAATCGAGTGGTGTGGAATAGTTATTTTGATGAAATATGTAAATGTTTGTTTGATGCAATTGCCTGTACTATATTTCAAAACCTAGGAGTGAATTCTCATTGGAAACTTCTACGGTTTTAAAGAAATAAAGACTGTTTTTTTCTGTGGAAATTAGACGAAGGGGAAAGATTAGATTTTTTGTTCGTTTATTACGATTTAACTCAAGAACTGCTCAAGCTATTTTAAAAAATCTTTCACCATTTGAAAATTACATTATTATTACCGAGTAACATAGGCTATAAATTATATTATATTTATATTATAATTGTGATAGCTCGTCTTTACATGATAGATATCATCATGTAATTTTGCAGAGCTAACACCATTTTCGCCTGCAAAGGGCTATTTTCGTATAAGATCGTTCACAATGTTTGTGTAAATGGGTTTATTATTTAAACAGTTATCGAATCTAATGACAGGTACCATCGATTGCTTATATGATTGCTTGTTGAAATTATATATAACTGAACACATCATACTTGAAATCATTTTTATCATTACATCTAATGAATGTTTTGGCAGGACCGGATCCATTATTCAATAATGCCGCCCACGAAATCAGTTTCTTATTGAAAAAATTGTAGGTGGAAATCGTTCTGTTTGATTTAAACTGTCTAAATAAATACTACACTCAACAACTTCTCGGAACTCTTTTCAAATCTGACGTTTATTTGCGATTTTGCTACCGTTTTCGAAAATAAAACGAAAACTTTTTGTTTCCGGTGAAACATTTATAAAACTGTTATTTACTGTTCTTATAAGACGTCAATTTAAATATCTAAATGGGTAATATTCAACATCTTTGCGGTAACTTACTGTTTGAACAAATCTTTTGTAATTTATTTAATACCTTTCTACATTTGGTTAACTGTGTGTTTTGATTCCGGAATTAACTTTGGCATTTCCTTTAGTTACGCAATTGTCTTATTAAATATGTACAGGCTTATTGCAATATTATAATAATAGCGCATTACACCATAACTGCTACCTTCGTTTAAAAAATGCCTCGATAGGTCTACAATTAAGAAACATGCAATTAGCAAACGCGATATTTACTACCATTAAAATTCCAATAAACTTTGCATAACAATAATAAGTGAAATTGATAATTATTATTTATTGAATTAATACTGCATAGATTTGAGTTTGAACATTAATTAAATAAATCTCTCACTCAAACTTTCTCTTACGTTCGCGTTGATGTCTTTTACTTGAGCACCATTTTATCCAATTTTTAATCATTTCTTATGCAATTTCATATTTTTGGCTCTATCTTTGTTATATTTAGGATTTTGTTGAAGACAAATATTTTCAGCAATTTTAACCGTTAAATTACTTTAATTATCAACTTCAACAACATAGTTCAACCATCCTCATACCGAAGTCATGAGTATGTACCTATATGGGCGAATCAACCAAAACTTGTTTAAATCCCTAAAGGAACCTAATGGTTTCTTAGTAATAATATTCAAGATAAACAACTTTTGACCTTACATCACAACCGGAAAGAGCGGAATTCTATCGACTTATTCATCAGGGTATTGCTACAAAGTTCACAAATCTGTTGCATATAGGTCAATAGAAAAGTAAGATGGCCATCGTCAGCTGATGATGATAGGTCATTACCAACTTTTTTTTAGCACTGATTATGGAATTTTATGATATTTTACCTAGGTCAGGGTACTCCGCGAGGGTCTCGTCCACGATAGACTGCAGCCACCAGGGCTCCAGCTCGGCCATCTCTCGCCGCCGTCGGCCTCGGGACTCATACGGCAAATGCATCCTTCACACCATTACACTCACTCGCCGCACCGCCACGGTCGGCGTCTCCCAACTGTCCCACTGACGCAGCAATCGACGCCGAACACTACGATACTATCAAACTCTAATGCGGCAAGTAAGGGCTCGTTTGAACACTCGAATTCCAACACTTCCGCACTCTTCACGACCTTCGAACGTCTTCGTTCTGGCAAACGTCCAAAAAGTTTTTATTTTACACCTTGTATGACAACAATACTCCGTGTTCCTTACTGCAAGTAGGCCCTCGTACGTGAGTCGTGAGTGAGTATTTCGTTAGCGTTGACACGATAATTTACTATGATTAGGAAATCTTTGGATACTAATACTTTGTCAGTCTCGTCGTAACGTTTAGAGTCTAATGTTAATAATAAACTAAAACTTCGTGTTATAAACAAATGCGTCCGTTGTTTTACACACAAATCGTCCGCGTATGTCGCACTGTAATAATAATTTTGAGTATTATTTCCTTAATCCAACGACGCTCATTGTATACAAGCGAATCATTTCTTGAATTTAACTTTCGTCATTTTATGTGAGTCACAACACTAGTTCGGGGTCCACTGGGAACTATTTGATACATGAACAGTTCCGGCAAAGTTCTAGGAACACCTGTAAGTCACTATCGCGCGGCGTGTTATGTCAACATCAGCTGAGAGTCGATATATTTATGATAATGTGGCTGGCCGGTCGAGTGGCGCGGGTTTTTGTGTTGGGTATAGCCACGTCCGACGCGCGTCAGACGTCGCTCGTCAGGTATCGCGTGGTGAGTCAGCGCGCGGAGGCTGGCGCGTGTTCGCTGGTCGCGCGACTCTCTACTACTGAGCGGCCGCCATTCTGTCACTCGCTGCTTCCATTCTCTGCGGTCAATCTGCGGTTTAGCCACGCTTCATTTGTCGGGAAAATGTGCGTTGTTCTTCTCCCGCTCGCACTTGTACCTCGCTCTGTTTGCGCGACAGAGACCCGTGCAAGTTTTGTACCATTAAACATTTTTGTTTAGTTCCATTGTTGAAAGGGAAATATTATGAGCTTTTTCATTTTAAAGCGTGGTTGCGTATCTCCCTCTTTCGGTTCGCTAGCTGCGGTTACAATGGAGAGAGACGTCTATAACAGTAGATCTCATCTTAATTTCACGAAAGTTTATAAAAATAAAATGCAAAAAAATAGGTTTTAGGTTTTATTTAATCTGTAAAACGTGCTCTATTGTGAAATTTGATTACATAGCAACAATCACATTAGAACGTAACGCCGCTCCGAATTAATGGAACTAATGAGGTTTGATGGCTGCCAAATTGTATGTAAGTTGACACGTTTGTACTAATAAACTATTTACTCATTAACATATTGGCTTAATTTGTTGGTTCGTTGCGTTTTGATAAGTTTAGTGTTACATGTTGTGGGTGTGTTTTTTCAGTGTGTTGGTGGTCTTGAGATAGTGCGGTGGGCGTGTGCGCGGCTGGGCGGGGCGGCTCCGCCTACTGTCGCGAAGACGGAGCTCGCGGCCGGAAAAATTGGACGCGCCGCGCTGCCGTCGTGTCGCGGTCGTGTCGCTGTCGCGTCGCGCGTGCGGACTCCGTGCACTTGTTGCGCTGACTTGTGTGGTGCGCTCCCAGTCTTACGGGACCTTTTCAGGTTTTCGTACATCGTATGGCCGGTTATTTTACTTATACCTAGTGCAACTTTGCTATAAATTTATTAATGCTATGAATATATGAAACCTCATATAATAAAAAGAACAGAAACCACTAATAGAAATCCTTGAACATATTATGATTAATCAAATTACAAAATAAAACAAAACATATAAATGATAAAATCCCAATATGACTCACTTTCGCGGATACATAATGAATATTAAATACGAAAAGCAATATATACGAGCTTAATTTATCACTTTACAATATAATTTCAAACGACACATATATATACATATTCATACATATACATTGGTTCTATCAAACCGGTGCACTTTGACTTAACCAGACCTGTTTGTGAACTAAAAATAGGAAAAAAAAAATATAAGTGCGAGTCAGACTCATGCTTCGAGGGTTCCGCACAAACTTATAAGTTGATAGTATGTCCATCACGGAAATTGATAGACAAATTCAATTTTGCAGTTTATTAATACTCTCCTTAAAAATCGATTGATAAACGTCAAAACCTTCATTTCTCTAACTGCAAATGTATACTCGCCCTTTCTTTGCCTTGAAAATAAATTATGGACGATTTTCATTTTATTAAAAAATGTGTGTTGTAAGACCTTGTTTCTTACAAATTTTAATGTAAATAATATGTACCCGGTAGGCTTTGATTTATTTGCGAATGAGCTAAACATAAATGGAAATTTTTATTACAATTAAAAAATATTACTCTGTTTAGGAATATTTAGAAGACAAGTCAATAGAATCTGAAAGTTGTATGTTGGAGTAATTGACATCACTGACTGTGAATAAATAATTTGCACGCCATGTTATGGCAGGATATGCTGGAATAAACATAATGTAACACCTTATGTACCATGTTCTAGCAAATAAATGTTTTGATTTGTTTTGATTTACATTGACTAAGAAGCTAGGTTTTCATACTGCGTGCTGCTAGCACGTTTCCTTGAAAAAAGTGTTTTGATAGACAGACAGATGAACGACGAAGGGATCAAATTATAAGGGTCCCGTTTTTTTCTTTTGAGATACGGAACTTTAAAGACATTAGCAATTTCTGCCTCTAATGCGAATTGAAATGGTAATTGATAATATTGTTTGTTTATAATGTTATTTGCACGCACAGTGATCTATGTAGGAAGTTTAAATTTAATTTCAAATATTTTAAATTAGAATAGGTACCTTACAGTAGAACCTTACATAGCCGGTATGAACTAAGTAGATGATAATGAGGTATCTACCTAAATTAACTTAGTACCGAGTCAAATCGACGACCCGAATAGCGTAGTGGTAGTGAGACTGCCTTAAGTTCTTAGGGTCCTGGGTTCGAATCCCGGTAGGAGCGAATGTTTGTGTGATGAGCATGGTCATTGATTTCCGAGTCATGGATGTTTATATATTTACAAACAAAAAGTGATATAAATGTAGTTTATCAACTATTTGGTGTCCACGACACAATCCTTGCTTAGTGTGGCACTAGATGGCGCTGTGTGTTAATGTCCAGCGATTATTATTTATTTAACCTTACATTTCCCTAGAATTTTCATTGTATGTGTTGTAGTTTATAGTAAAACCTTCCTTATTTAACCTCGTCAAAGGTAGAATTTACAAAAATCATTCATTAGTGGAAATCTACGACACAAAAAAAAACATTGGTTTTGGCTCAGCGAATTTTTTTTTTGTTTTGTTCAAATAACTTTTCCCGCTCTGGGCGGAGCGGGAGGGAGTGTCAGACTTTTACTGACTAAAATCCATCCATGTTCCTTCCTCGCCCTTTATGTTCCGGGGCCGCGGTATCTCTTTCGAACAGTCCCGCAACCCCGGCATTCAGTAGCAACCTGGATTTGAGAAGTTGATACCCCCCCGTGGGATTGGAGAGCACGAGTTCGAGTTTTACTTGTTGAAACTATATGTTTTCCGCTCATTGTTTGAAATCACAATTACGTGTTCCAAATAGTTCGTTTCCTCTACTTTAATAATAATAAAAGGAATTTTAGATAACTCTTTTATTTATTTAGTAATAATCATTCTCCCGAAACTCACGAAAACCTTTCATGATTTGGAACATATGGTACTCTCATAATGCTCAGCTGTTGATACAGGATCGGCAAATAGAAAGTCAAACGAACTTACCTGTAAGTGACGTTCGATGACTATTAAACGATGTGATTCGCCCGAGAGATTACACTAATTACTTGTAGTAGCACGGATATGTGCCGCCATCTTACACTATTTTAGAGCAACAAAGAAACAATTCCCCGCGCCCTCTCGTGGCTATTTCATACACGTTTCCCCTTTGGCCATCGTTAGCCACTATTTCGTGCAAGTCAGGGGAGGATCTAGAATTATCTTGATCAGGGTCAGGGAGGGAGTGTAATCTCTCGGGCGAATCACATCGTTTAATAGTCATCGAACGTCACTTACAGGTAAGTTCGTTTGACTTTCTATTAAACTTCAGTGATTCGCCCTTCGAGATTACACTAATTACTTGTAGATGTTTAGAGTCTCACGAAATAGTAAAGAGGGAATTATATTATTTAGGAAAAAATATAAATTCAAATATATAACTTACAAGTATAATCAAATCACGAGGTTTGAAAATCACATAGGTTCATACATGTAACAGGTACGAAATAATCATAATCATTCGTTGATTGAGGCCATCCTACAAAGAGACCGGGCAAAGGCATCTGAAGTGTCTGCAGCTACATCTCTATTGTAAAATTTTGCAAAAGTTTCTGATCTGCCGGTCCAACCAGCAGTTTTTTTAATATTATCTATGCTAACCCCGAGCCTATGGGCAGCAGACGTAGCTGCATGTCTCGTGCTGTGGGCGCTAAAGACAGATGTATCTATACCGCTTTCACTCAGGATGGCCTTAATCCAACGGCTTAAAGATTGAGAGCTTACATTATTGAAAGGCTTCTTGAAACTAATTAATAAAGAGTTACAATCAGGTTTTCTCTTGTCTGCCGATACAATTAAATATTGTTCTAAAGTTCTAGCAGGACAAATGGATGGTTTTTCGTTAAAATAAGGAAGTATCAATATTGGTGGGGAACGATTCACGTTTGAGGTTTTGATTAAATCCGTGATGTTAATTACAAACTTTTCGTTGTTATATTTTTTAATATTAGACAACTTAATCAACGATAATGTTTGCACCCGGTGGGCAGTTACCAAAGCTAAAAGTGTGGTCAATTTTTTTGATAGTTTTTCAAAAGAAAGACTTTCATTAGGGTACCAATTACTCAAGTAATCTAAAACAGTAGTGGGGTCCCAAGTAAAATTATATTTTGGAATTGGAGTTCGCAACTTAAAGACTCCCTTCATAAACCTCGTGACCTGTGGGTCATTCATAGTCACGGAGTTTAAAAGAAGCGATAGTGCTGCTTTAGCACAATTAATTGAGCCATACTTTTGACCCTGGTTAAAAAGGGTAACTAAAAAATCTAACACATTGGCAACTGAGGCTTGAAATAAATTTAAGTTTTTATCCTGGCAGTAGGTAAACCATCGTTTAAAACAAGTATTATATTGTTTTAAAGTACTACCAGCTAAAGACGCCAACATCACATCCGCAGCATCTGAAGGGGAGCCCTGCATCAAAAATGCTTGCCTGACAATACTCCGGCAACCAGGGTAAGGCTCATTTGAAACTTGTGTTCCGCACTGTAAGGAGATGATAATAATGTTTTATTGGGTGTAAATTCAATTGGACTAGTAGATAGCAACTTTCTAAAGAGGGGATACCATGGCTGTGTTGGCCAGAGAGGGACCACAACAATACCTTCAGCCTTATCTAGCATAATTTTCTGTAATACTTTTAAAATTAGGCAAAATGGAGGAAATGCGTAGAAAAAATAAGTGGACCATTTTAAGGTGAAAGCATCTACCCTAAATGCTTCTGGATCATTATGCCAAGATACAAATTTGGAACATTTCTTATTTAATCGACTCGCAAATAAATCAATTTCAGGCCGATTGAATTTTTCACATATAACTTGGAAAGCATCGTCAGCGAGCTCCCATTCAACATCAGCATGTATGCGGCGGGATTCCGCGTCTGCGATATAGTTATCCTTAGAACTAATATAAGAAGCGAAGACAAACAAACGTCGCTCTTCGCACCACTGCCAAATGTCGCGACTTACAGAACTAAGATGGGGGAACTGTATGCCACCCATCCTATTGATATAACAGATTGCAGTGGAGTTGTCAATTCGTAAAAGTATTTCACAGTTACGATAATCATTGGCAAATATCTTCAACCCAAAAAATGCTGCTTTTAGTTCTAGACAATTAATGTGCTGAGTTAACTCTTCGCTAGACCATTGTCCGCTGGCCGTCTGGCCTGCGCAGCTGACACCCCAACCGGTACGCGACGCATCCGAGTAAATTTCCAGCTTATAATCGCTGGAGCGAATAGGACTGGCGCAATTGTCAATATTACTAAGCCACCAGTCAAAGTCTTCGCGTAAAGAAACAGGTAAATTAATATATTGATTGTAATCATCTTTTTGTTTTAAGTTGAGATACTTAGTTCTCTCGAATTTTTTTGTGTATAGCCAGCCGTACTGCATTGCTGGGCAAATTGATATCAGCAATCCTATCAAATGAGCAAAATTACGTAACTTACATCTTTTTAAGTTAGAGAAGTGTAAAAGTTCATCCTTGATTCTAAGTTTCTTTTCTACTGGAATGCTAATCGTAAGATTCTCGGAATTGAAAACGAAACCTAGAAATGTTGCAGTTCGGCTAGGTATATTAACACTCTTCTTCAGGTTTATTGTAAAACCTAATGATTGAAGAAGTTTTTGTGTAATTTCAAAATTATGTTTACAATCCATATGAGTATTACCAAATAACAAAATATCATCTAAATAAATGACGGACAATAAGCCTTGATTACGCAGGAATTGCATTACTGGACGCATGATTTTTGTAAATACATACGGTGCTATATTAAGACCAAATGGTAAAACTTGAAATTCATACAGCTTTCCCAACCAACTAAATCGCAGAAACTTTCTAGAGTCGCTGTGAACATTGATAGCGAAATATGCATCTTTAAGGTCAATAGAACACATGTAACTATGTTTCGACATGAGTCTCATAGCAGTTCTGTAATCTTCAAGTTTAAAATGTGGTGCAATAATAAACCTATTTAAGGATTTTAAATTTAAAATAAATCTATTTGTCCCACTACTTTTCTTAACTAGGAAAATATTTGATAAAAATTGACCATCACATGGTTCACACACACTTATAGCACCAATACTAAGCAGGTTATTAATTTCTTTAGCCATGAGTAGTTCATCCACACAAGACTTAGGACTATTTTGTGGATAAGATTTAGGCTGGGATATATCGTTTGAAATCGGAATTTGCAAACCGTTAACCCAATTTAGTACAACAGGATCATTTGTGATTTGCAACCAATTATGGTGAAAAAACTTTAATTTACCCGCCTGAGTGTTGGTATTATCCACATCGGCTAGCGGCGTGGAGTCTGGTTGTATTGTCGTGGAGCACGGCGATCCGTCGCACGGCGTATTGGCGGTTGCTTGCGCCCACCAGCCGTCGCGGTCTGTCTCGGTGGCAAGCGACGAGGCTGCGACTGCGGCGGTGGCGGGCCCCTCCAGTTTAAAGCCCTCGACATATGTTCCTTTGGTTGGTGGAGGTGTTTGTGAGGCAATTTTGGCTTGGCAGCTGAAGGTTTTAACTCGGTACCTGCTCGTATTATCGCTTTCATTGATTTGAAATGATCTTGGAGATCGTTACCAAATAATAAATGATCACGTTTAAGATCCTTTACATTATCCTTAATTTCTTTGTTAAGGCAGGACAGCAAAAAGTTTCTTCTAGTTTGTGTCTCACTATAATGAGTGTGACATAAAAGTCTGCCGGCATCACTGAGGGATTTTAATGTCTGACATTTAGTTTCTTCATCACTACAGCCAGTTTGTAAGACAGCAGTGACTGTGTTGGCTATACAGGTAATAATAGAAGACAACACCTTCTGCTTGTCAGCCAATATGTTGTCTCTCTTCAAAGCTCCTTCGTTGACCGCTGCTCTAATTACATTATTAATTTACAACCCTTAATCCTGAAGATTAAGGGTTGGAGCCTGAGCTAATTTTAAATTATATGGTACAGTATAATTCTTCAAAATATCCTTTTTTGTTTCGTCTTTTAAGCCATTGACGAGAATATCAGACCACCTGTTAGCAATGTCTTTATGGACATTTTCACAAAACTTCTCTTCCTGTGCGGGTTCTTCTCCAAGTAAACACAAAATGCTCTAACTCTTGGATATTTTCTATAGCTTGTTCTGGGGGCGGGGCATCCGCGGAAATGGGTGTGGAGGTAGCCTCGGGTACAACAGCACAAGCGCATTCAAGCGCGGACGCTAACGTTGCAGTCGGCGCGGACTTCAATTCATCGGGAGACTTAGGATGTGGAGTTGAATCAGATTGAATGATAGCTTCTGGGGCTCCTGAAAACAACAGACCGATAGATGTGAATAAATTCGTGATACAAACTCACGGTTTGTACTCTAGAATTGAACATCCATTGACAGTAGGTAGAAATTCATGACATAATCTTCCAGACTATGTTCTAGAATCCATTTACAAATCCTTGATACAAACTCACGGTTTGTACTCTAGAATTGAGTTGCTAACAACCTTTTTGTTATCTTACCCGCAACATTGTAAATAAAAAATCATGACATAATTTCTCGAATTATGTTCTTAAATTATGGTGCTACCTATTATACAGCGATCGACCTTACAGGTTGAACTGAAGTACATTGTAGGTCGGTATTAGCCTTACAGACTAAACTCATATGCACTAAGGACCAAATAAATAAAAATGAGTACATCATTCAAAGAAAATGTTCTGAAAGTAGGTCAAGGTCACATGGTCCGGCAGCGGCGTCGCCGGCTATTGAGGTTTTTACTATTCGAAATTTAAAATGTTACCGACCTTCGTTATGCGGAGCCTCCTGCAATGATTCTTCTGGGTAATAATCACGATCAGAATACTGGTTCTGTTCAAAATCCGAACCCGAACTACTAGTACTGTGGTGTCTTCGTTGTTTACGACGAACACGAGACATCTTTTTCTCTAATTTTCTCATTTTCCGAGCTAAATACTCCTCCTCGTCGTAGCGTTTTCGTTTTCCCATCACTGAAATATCACTAAAAAGTCCAAACACAAGCTAAACTCAAATTAATTGCAAATTAATTGACGACTAGAAAAGTTAACGTGCGCGATGGCAGCCACACAAAACGTGTATGGAATAGCCACGAGAGGGCGCGGGGAATTGTTTCTTTGTTGCTCTAAAATAGTGTAAGATGGCGGCACATATCCGTGCTACTACAAGTAATTAGTGTAATCTCGAAGGGCGAATCACTGAAGTTTAATAATATAATTCCTTCTAACCCACCATTGTAACACGTGTCTAACATACCAATACTTACAAGAATAGCTCATAAAATGACTAATTAACTCATTGCCCAGACACAAAGGAACCACGTGACGTAATGACATAACAGCCGCGTCATCCGCGCCCCGATAACCGCAACGTTGTCGATGTTTGCGGCGGCAAGAAGGCCACCGCATTGGCCGCAACCGCTGCGGTGCGCGGTGGCCACGCAGCGAGATTCAAACTATACACTTATTGCTCTTGAACTTCAGTGGTCGCATCTATAGTCCATTTTTTAAATGAAAACTTCTTTAAGCGCGTTGGGCACTCTTTGAGTGAACAAAATATCATGGAACTCATGACCGTCACTTCTGTTGGCAGTCCCCAAATATATTTCATCACCGGAAATCATCAAATGACCTCCCGCTCTGGGCGGAGTGGAAGCGAGTGTCCTATTTTACTGACTAAAACCTGTTTCCTCTTAGCCCTTTGAGTCCTAGGGCCGCGGTATCTCTTTCAAACAGTCCTGCAGCCCTGGTAGGCATCGGCTCTTGCGGACCACTTCCTGTGTGTTGACATCCCTTTGAGGCGCGCGTGGAACACGAACGCGCCATCGACTCTGCCTGTCGTCATTAGACGGACGGACGGCGAGCTAGCCTTCTTGTACTAAGTTGGTTAGTGGTGGCTGTATACTTACTGAATTTAGCCTTTTGTTTGACACTGTCTGCACGTGTAAAAAGACAGACAGAAGGTTCTGAACAGTAACAGTTTTACATCCGTGGTACATCGCGCGAATCTGAGGGCCAACATATTGCAGTGGACTGCCAACGCCCTCCTTTCCCTCTCTAGGTCTTCATCGTCCTATAGCCGATCCGTAAGCATGTGACCCAAATATTTTATTTTAGACACCCACTGATCTTCACTGGCGGCACATTGGAGGGAGCCTTGTTCCCTGCTCTGTATATCATGAGAACACTCTTACCCGCATTGTATTTGAGTCCATGTGACAGGGCATATGATTCACAAATGAACAGCAGTCTCCTGACGGGCCCAGCAGAACCATGTCGTCCGCATAACTAATATTGTCGATAATTCTTCCATCTATTGAGCATCCGACCATGGATCCGCTGAGCCTGCCAATCAGCTGGTTAACAAACAAGTAATAATAAAATGATTATTATTATTATTACTGAATAAGAAGTTAACAGTACTTATCATCTGCATTACCATTCCTAACTATTCTATGTATGTTTTGGTCGGCCTAAAGTTACTAAAAGCAGTTGAATCTCAGTGTTTTACATGAAACGTCTTGAATGATAAGTTCTAAAACTCCAATACTGAGATAAGCATTAGCTATGTTATCATCATAGTCCTGCTCTTGCTCTATGTAACTTGGAGTAGGGTTTTATGGCGCTGATTACTGTCACGAATTCTCCTATCACCAATTGTTGAAATAGCGGTGAATGAAAAAACTTCTCGATGCTGTTAACCAAGCATTCTGTACATCAAACTAAGTAACTCAACGCAAAAACTATTGCTGGGAAACAACTTTTGTTTTGGGTCACTCAAAACATGGTCCTGATTGATCTATGAATAGAACGGCAGTCGTGGAGGTTTAAAATAAAGTAATAACATAAAAAAAAATGAACTTGTGATATAGTTGGAACTTTGACCATCAATATCTAAATAACTAGAAGGTTGGAACCTGACCCCTTATTCACAACCATTCGACTCGCTTCCGATTCGGATAGTCGTGTTTCTATCTCGCTCGTTTTCGTAATGCCAGAAGAAGACAGATATACGAATTGTCGAATCGGAAACGAGTCGAACGTTTGTGAATACGGGGTCTGGTATTGTCTAGAAACACAAAAATATTTCATTGATGGGAAGAACAAGTGCCATTCAGTTACGTTAAGGGTACTTTTGCACCCATTATTTCATCACCCTGGTGACCTATAACCCTGTAATTGGTGGAGTATTGCGGGCTTGCGGTAACAAAGAGTGGTGACCGCAGTAGCCGCGATGCCGTATACCGCGAATCAATTAGCTGTTCGCGGACCGCAGCGGTGCCGAGTCGGGCCGAGAGAAGCCGAATGATATCGACTAGTAAAAAAAAATGTATTTATTTATTCAAACTTCATGTACAAGAGCGGTACATAGGCGGACTTAATGCACCAAGGAATTTTCTACAAGTCCACCGTTGAGTCAAATAGGACAGCATTATGTGTGAGTGTGACAGAGTACTATAAAAATAAAATGAAAACCATTTAATTTTTTTTTACCATTTCTTTTAGTTTTTGTTTTGTATATTATTCAATTGTTACAGAAAGTCAGACCACCAGTCTTACCAAGGGTTCCAGTACTAACTGGGTTGTGGAGGTCAGATAGGCAGTCGCTCCATGCAAATTACTCGTATTCACCTGCATCCTACGATTATTTAGTGAACAATGAAAATAACACTGCTTATTTTTCATTATTTATTTAAAAACAGTACGTGTTAACAAATCACTTAATTTGCATGCAGTTAGTTAACTATAAAACCCTTAACTTAGTAATTACAGCTAACAAACATAACTTATATACTAATTACTTATATTGCTTAAAATTAAGTATATACATATCTTTCGTACCTATATAACAAATAGTAAATATGCCAATAAAGGATAGCAATTCTTTCACTGTTTCATACCAATTTTATTGTCAAACTTACGGAAACCTTTGGTGTAAGATAACTGGTGCCGCCGATGCGTTCCTACATTTTACAAAAACTGTGTATATAATGAAAACTGCAATAACAGCAATAACAACCATTGTAGTTGCCGAATAATAGCTTCCATATTTCACAATGTGTGGCTGGTTTTCAGCTTGTTCAATCTGATAATCCAATCGATCTAATCTATCAGAAGCCGATTTTAAAGATTCTAAGTCGACATCGTTTAATGTTACCGGAGTAAAGACTTGAGAACTGCTGTTCTCCAGTTTAAAGTTACAACAATCATCTTCGATTATATTAAAGTTAATGTTTAACTGACTTGGTAAAGTCTTCTTATAAGAAGAAGATGGTTTAAACTGCAAACTTTGGAAGAACGCAATGCAATCTTCTTCCAGTGTTAAAATTCCTGTTCCTTGCACTGTGTAGTCTTTATATTGACCGGCGCATTTAATACTTAATTTATTTGGTTTAGATTGTACGTAAATATAACTACCATTATTTAGTTTTTGCCACAAGTTAATATTGCCATAAATAACTCTAGAATCACACATGTCAGGAAGTGAATAAGGTACTTCAGTTAAAAGCTTAGTTTCGCATGTAGGACTTGTAATCGTAGACATGATTGAAGGCAATGGGCAGATATACTCGCCATTAACTTCCTGACAATCACTTACACTATCTAATAATGCATAATTTAGCTTATCATCTGTTAGCGCCATGTACAATTTAGTAGGATGAATAAGAACATATGTTTCCACATTATTCGATACACGTGGTGTTGGTAACGGTAAATTCTTATAGATATTATATTTAACAGAACTAATGAGAGGTATCTTCATAATAAACACAATTTTATTGTTATAAATATAAGAAGTTAGTTTAGAGACGTCGATAATACTATGAATGTTCTGTAACGTCAGCGGGGTGACGGGAAGTCTCGTATCTCCTTGATTTATTTGGGTTTTTAAAAGTTCTTCATATAAATTCGTAGGAGTTAAAACATAGGGATGTAAAATATTAGTTTTCGCAAACAAAATAGAATTTAAAACCGAATCCAAAATATTAGAAACAGACATCAGCGAACTTTCGATCAGATTGAAAATTGAATCAATTCTTGCCGCATTTCTTAAGTTATCAATATCTTTTTGATTATTTGATAACATTTCATTAAGTTTTCCTAATTGTTCATTTAGTCTTTTTTCATTTGCGTTTAATTTGGTAATAGTATCGTTAAAGGCATTGATGGTTGATTTAACAACGTGTATGTTTTCCTTCATGTAGTGATATATTTCATTTTCATTTTCTTTTACAGCAGCAAAAGCTTCATCGTACTTTTTAGCATCGTCAGAGTCTAACGTGCCAAATAAAAAGTTAAGGGCTTTTCCGCCAAAATTGATTAAACCCCTCCTGTACCGTTTTGTTTGTTTGTGTGTCTCGCTAACCGAAATAAGATGAGATAGCGAATCGTACTTAAGATAATTAGCGCTTATTAAAATTTCTAAAGGATTAACTGTATCATTACAATCTATGTGTAATGTTGAGTGACGCTGAAATCGGTTACAAGTCACAGAAACATCTGAAAGGGACTTTTCAATTTTATGCAAATACGGTTCTATAGGTATAAATTCTATATGAGTGATTACGCTCAAGTAATCATTGTAAAAATGAGCAACAGACGTTGGATCGAAATACATTCCAGGGCTGTGTACTATAGGTTCAATAGGTTCAGAGAAGCTTGATTTGATGCACAATAAAATGAAGAAGACACTCACGAAAACTTTAGATACCATTTTCGAAGCCGAAGTGTAAAAAGTGGTGATAAGTGGTGCAGCGATGTCGTCTGCTTCGGGTTCCGGGTGAGGGAGTACCTTGAGGTCACGTTGCGTTGTCCAAGAAGAGGTTTCGTCGAAGGTCTGCTTGAGTTGCTAATGATGATGGCGATTCAACTGTCAGAAGAGCTTCGGATATGATGACGCAGGAAATTGATGCGGGCTTACAATCAAGGAGGAGGCTGGCAGTCGATCAGGGTGAAGCAGTAGGCCTGTCAGGTCGAGATGCAGGCTCAGGCAGCGAAGACTTGGCGTCGATCAGAAGTGTAGCAGGATAACTACTAAGATCCACTTCAAACACCGAAATTCTGGGTCCTTAAAACACTTTCTATGCTACGTGCACAAGAAATGTTTCCAGTAATAAAAAGTAGTTCTTATGTCAAAACAAGTGAGGAGACTGTGTTGCTTCCAATCATGAACAGCTTTATATAGGATTCATTGTTACATCAGAAATTATTGTTTACTGATTATTTAATTATTAATTAAATTACGTATCAATTGTGGTTAACCAATGTAGAGCTTTGATGCTATGACGACATGGCCTTTGTCATTGAGCTAGGATTAGAAAAACAATCGTCGCCTCCCAGGAATAGTGGGAATGTCTCAACAAGTACTTTCTCAACAAGTACTTGTTAAACATGTAAAAGACACATTCTACAAAAATCTGTTGCTAATATAAATAAAAAGGAAGTGTAGAGAAAAGGAAAAAGAGCTAAACTATCATCATCTGCCTAGCCATTTCCCAGCTATGTTCGGGTCGGCTTCCAGTCTAACCAGGTGCAGCTGAATACCAGTATTTTACATGGAGCGACTGCCTATCTGACCTCCACAACCCAGTTAATACTGGGTAACACGATACCACTTGGTAAGACTAAACTATAAAAGATGTAAATACACCTTTAACGAAACCAAAAGGCACTAGTTTTCCCCATCATTAAGATCATTTTTTTGTTCTAGACCCCACCTGGGAACCTTCTAGTTACGTAGATATTGGGGGTTAAAGTCCCAAATTTTTGAAAAAAAAATGTTTTAAATATGACCTCCGTACTATTCAATGCATTATCAGCAGTATGTCGTGATTTTTGACACCAAAAATAGTAATGTCCCAGCAATCATTTTTGCGTAGAAGATGTACAAAATGCTTGGTTGACGGCTTCGTCGTGAAGGTACTGTTTACCTAGAAGAACACCAAAAAACACCTATAAAGAACATAATGAAATTCATAATACAATTCAACCCCCGACGCAAAAACGACGGGGTGTTGTAAGTTTGACGCGTCGGTGTGTCTGTGAAATCGTAGCGCCCGAAGGTATGAATGAACCGATTTGGTTTTTGTTTTATTTTGTTGGAAAGGCCCGAGTATTTTTAGCTAAGTTTGATAAAAATCAGTCCAAGATGACCGCCGCCACAAAACGGCGGATTACATATTTATTCAACAACTCTCTATCATAATATACACTATTATAAATTAAAAATCCAAGATGGCCGCCGTCACCTCCTTCTGCGAAGCAGTCATGTTAGCAAAGGAGGTGGCGGTACGCGAGAGGGAGAGAACCTCTCGCCCCAGCCGCCGCGGGAGACCCACCGGGCGTCGGGGGCACGTGGTGGCTACCGGCCACCGTAGACGCGGGCCTGTGGATGGTTAGCTCTGGGCTAGCTAGCCGTCCGTCCGTCTCACGACGACAGGCCGTGTTGACGGCGCGTTTGTGTTCCACGCGCGCAAGGGCCTAAGCCTGTCGCGGCTGCGGGACTGTTTGAAAGAGATACCACGGCCCCGAAACGTAAAGGGCGAGGAAGGAACTTGGATGGGTTATAGTCAGTAAAAGTCTGAGACTCCCTCCCGCTCCGTCCAGAGTGGGAGAAGTTATTTAATGACTTCCCATCCCAAAAAAAAGGCAGTCAACGTTATTACGTTACTTTTAATTTAATAATAGAATTATTGGTTATTCCATAAAAACTTATTATGCAGTCGGGTACAAATGGGGAAAACCCCAGATTGTCCCGATCCGATTAATACTAGGTTAGTACTTAACCTGAACTACTGAATGGGACTTAACCGTAATAGCCCAGCTAGGTTTATGTGAAATAAAATATTCTGATTTTGGTTTTGAGTGGTTAGTATAACATTAGGTATATATCAACTCTGCTGGGGCTGCGGCACTGTTAGAAAGACATACCGTGGCCCCGGAACATAAAGGGCGAGGAAGGAACATGGATGGGTTTTAGTCAGTAAAAGTCTGACACTCCCGCTCCACCCAGTGAGAGCAGTCATTTGCTGAAATGCCATCCGAAAAAAAGGTGTATAGGTGACTGGTGATACTTAAGCACGTGACTGTGCTCATGATTACAAACAACTTTTACTAACGAAGTCGAAAGGCACTTGTTCTCCCCATGATTGCGATAATTTTTTTATGGATTTTTATGAACTGCCTCGTTGGTGTAGCGGGTGAGATCTACCGCTGAGCTGAGGTCGGTTTGAATCCCAGGTCGAGGAAAATCTAGTATGACGTCGGCCTTAAATTAAAGGTGAATCCGCGATAAATACTCGCTTTCATATGTTTTATAATAAATCTAGTATGGTTTTTCCATCTGAAATTTCTTAGTACCTCGTAACCTCACGAATCACGATAGCCACGGTTACTCACAATAATTAAATATTATGTGTCGAAACCAAACAATTCTCAGCCTTACGGGTAATATCATGAGAAAACCCAAACATTATCAAAAAGCTAAAGGAATTGTTTATAATTTTGTTTACGTAGCGCCCAGTGACGACAAATTTAATAAAGACGTGGCTAGATTGTGTTCATTGTTACGTCAATTAAAAGTTTTAACAACAATAACATAATGTTTTAATTTAAAACATTATGTTATTATTGTTATGGCATGTATGTCTATCCTGAAAGATGTCACGTACTACCTATTTGCAGAGCCTGAAAAGATGACGTTGACGCGTGATTTCTGACGCGCGTAGCTGTGTATGTAGGAGCCGACTTATCGCGCACAGATTAATCACACTCGCGCAACTACGCGCAACATGCATGTCATTCATGTTCTCTTTGATATTTCTCTCACTCTCCTTAAATAAACATTTATATGCATCACTCTTTTAGTCAAATGTAATTCACACCTCCTCATTGCATGCTCATATCAATTTGAGGTGGTTTACACCCTGTATATGTTTCGTTCAAGTTATGTTTTGTTTTTTTGTGTTTGTTTTATAATGTTTCAGTAATCTTCTGTTTTATGTCAACTTCATACTTTTATCTATGTTTAAATGTTTGATCTTTTTGATTTTGAATTGACTTTAAATTTAGTTCTTGTCTAAATTGTATGCATTATATAATTAATGTTATATCTAAGCCAGAGAGGTGATCTGTACCACAGGACCTTCCAACATCAGACACCGTTCTCCATCTAAGATGAACATAATTTTAAGCGCCTGTAATTCGAGATGTCGAGAAAAATAAAGATTGTATTATTTATGATTTATCAAGCAACCGATTTCTTTTTAAATTTTCTGTAAATGGCAGTGTTCAACCATGAACATACCATAGCTACACGCGCCAACAATAGCATCACAACGTCAGCATTAAGAGCTGTTGTACAAGTTGAAACAAGTAACAGGCGCCTGGATAGTTTATGTTACTTTATAAAAGTGTGATTTATAATTATAATAACATTCTTTAAATTATAATATGCAACTATTGTCTGTTGTTAAAAAAATGTTCCTGATTGTTCCTATTATATTAAAAACTGTATTCCTAATAATTTGTGTTAATTATTACAATGTGATTTATATGAATAACAAAACTCTCTACGTTTCTTTATATTGGATGTTTTTTTAATATCTAAAAAAGCTCTGCCGATAGCATGCTGGCTACAACTATGTACAGCCAATCCCTGTTAGATAAAACTAAGACACGCGCTGCTGCTGCAGACGCTGTGAGTCACACTCGCTAGTAGACCTGCAGTAGATCAGCAGCACCTGGCGCTCACATCCTACAGAGACGCGTGCCTCGCTATGCCCTCCACCCCACGCCGCTGCTGCAGATGCGGTGAGTCATGAGTGTGACGCGGGGCGGAAGGCTTGGCGGGATACGCATCTAAGTTTTATCCAACAGGGATTGTCTGGACCTAGTTCTAGCCGGAATGATATCGGATAGACCTAGTTTTATCCAACAGGGAATGGCCGATCCTAGTTGTAGCCGGCATGATGAAGGATAGACCTAGTTTTACCCGAAAACAATCGGCTCGTACTAGGTTTAACCAAGAGTAAGTGGCTACACCTAGTTCTAACCGGCTAAAACTAGGTGCAGCCGCACTTCGGGTATTAGCCGTAACATATATACCACAAAAATTGTATATAATTAAGTTCATTATTGTAATAAACTAGTGATCAAGCTGGAGTCGAGTGTGATTTATCTCCTTACTTCCTCTTACTGTGGCCAAGACACCATCATCGGTCCTATGAGTCTGTGGGATCGGCAGTAAGAAAACCATTTCCTGTGTACATTGCACGACGTCCACAAAACCCTCTACCTACCCAAATTCCGTCTGTCACCGTAGGTCTCCTTGTGACAGACTTCCCTCTCGTATAACCAACGTAACCTACGTTTGGTGTGGTTTGTATGGTAGGCTAGGGCGTTACGATAACTTTTACTAGGGTGTTAGGTAGGTAATTACTATAGGGCTAGGATAACTAGAGTGCTAGGTAGTTACTGTAGGGCTAGGTTTGGCGTCAGTTGGGCTTTAGGTACTGATCCAGGCTCAATTGTCTCAACGTAGTCACGTCGTACGCACTTGATTTAAGGTGGCCAACGATACGTGTACATAAGGGGGACAACGGTAAGGAATTATTTGACGTCCTGTTATCCCCGTGACGGGGACACAGATTACGGGGACAACGGGAATACATCGGAATAAAGACCGTACTAAGCTGTAAGTCCCGATGTGTACAGGCAACATTATAAAACTAGAACTCTAATTACGGTGTGGGAGTTTCACCTCGAACATACGTCGCTGGTTCATATCCGGCTCGAAGGACCAATGTGGGAGTTTCACCTCGGTGTAAGCTCGGAGGCTACCTTCGTTTGTGGACTGTATTTTAACTGGTTTGACACGATTGAAACCACTTGCTTTATTAAACACTTTATTTATCACTGACGTGCATACACCACGTTTTAAAGCTAACCGAAGACAAGAGAAAAAACAAAAGACATTTTATTTACCAAAGACAAAACTTTGTGTTGCCATAAACATACGGCACTAATCATTCAAGTGCGACTGCTGTGAATGAGATCTTGGATTTATTCAGTACTAATTTACACGCTGGTTATGAAACTAGTAAGTACATTACCGGGCGCAACAAGATAACTTAAAACTAATAAATATTGCAGTGTCAGCGTTATCTACTTATTATCTAATATCACGTAGATCACTTGGAGTTTGGTCCTCTCCAATTTGTATTGTATACAAATTGGAGAGGACCAAACATACAGAGTGGAATTTTTCAATGCCACAGACACATGGAATTTATAACAAAACTGCTGGAATAAGAACCTCTCCTCTGCAGCTCCGACTCCAGTATATAGACGTGATGTGGTTTCATCGTATCGATTCTGGAATTGTTGAATTTAAACATCGATTATCTCAATGAAACGATATTTGCTCAAGATCGCTGTGACATCAGATTATTAAACTTTGAATCATTCAAACTCAATTCCGGTTTTGTATAGTTTTAAAGGGTATCCCCAAACGGAGGATTTCCCAACGACAATACGTCTACAGATACCAAGATAATGTAGTTTTTTTACCCGACTACCGCAAAGCCAAAAGGAAGGGTTATGATTTTAGCAGTCTAATGTTATGTATGCATGTATGTAATTCAAAGTTCTGTATGTTATTCCAACGCATATGTCTCGTCACACAAACCACATTCCGTCACAACTTACCGCACAAATGTTTGACGACGTGTTCCGCAACCTGAGACAACACAAAAACTATCGGTGAAAGTGATATATTCTGATAGAGATTTTTCCTCATACGTATTATAAAAGACGAAAAGTAAAAAGGTATCTGAGCTACCTATCAAGGTTATGTCAACAGCGTAAGCGAAGCTGTGGAAGCAGCGGTCGTGGCTCAGTGGTTATGGCCCCGACTTATGAGATACATGGTCCTGGATTTGAAGTTTGAGCCCAGGTAACTTTGTGAGTCGTCGCAAGCGTGACTGTCTATGAGGTCCTGGGTTCGATTTCCGGGTCGGACAAAAGTGTTATTGGGATTTTCCATCTGGAATCTATCAGTAGCAGCCACGGATCCCTATTATATTGGACTTATGAAACAGAACTGGGGAATAGCTCATTGCTATATACCTACTAACAGCCGCTCGGGCCGATCTTTTTGCCTAGGTTGGTCTGTGGATGGGAGACCACCCTTACATACCGAGTAACCTCCGTGCCTCGCAAAGCACGTTAAGCTGTTGGTCCCGGCTGTTATTTGTCCATCTTTGACAGTCATTACAGGCAGTCAGTGGCTCAAAATGTCTGACAACCAGTTTTAGCAAGTGGTATCGTATTCCCCAGTATTAACTGGCTTGTGGAGGTCAGATAGGCAGTCGCTCCATGTAAAATACTGGTATTCAGCTGCACCCGGTTAGACTGGAAGCGGACCCTAACATAGTTGTGAAAAGACTAGGCAGATGATGATGATGAAATAAAATTGGGGAAATGTAGGTACACCGCTTACTATCCCTTCAGGTATTACAGCAGGGCTAGCATGGGCAGGGGAAAACATTTTTGTCCACCGGTTATTTCCACTGACAAGGGACAAAATTATTTTATCCACCTGCCAAAGCACGGCATCAGGGGGAAAGAGAATTATGTCACTTTTTGACATTAGACGTGGATGCTCACCCCCCGTCTATAGCATGGCGACTAGTGGAAGAGAAAAAATACAGATATTTTGACATGACAAAGGGAGAAATTTGTCCTCATCTTTAGATGGTTGTTAAATATATCTCTTTGAAAAATTATTAAAAAATGAATTCGCGTCTAAGAAATCAAAAAGGAAGGCATTTTGTTTTAAAAACTTCCCAAATGTGATGGGATGCAGTGTGGTTCCATGATTTTCAGAGATAAAATTTTTTTGGACGTGTACAACAAATGGCGCGATGTCTGATTTTTCATAAAGATAACTTTATAAAAAATCAGACATGGCCATCAGACATATCCCAATTTGAGCGGGAACTCAAGAAGCTGGAGCAACAGGTAATACAGTTAATCAATACTGTTAAAGTGTAGTTACTGTTAAGCAAGTTTCCCGTGCTACCGAGTTTTTCGATTTGAGGTTAAATACTCAGAGACATTGATACTCGTAACAAAACAAAATAAATATCCAGCACAGATGTAATAAAACGAAAAAAGTACTTTGGTTTACGACGATTTTCGCGATAATTTCGGAGACAAGCGTTCCCCTGTTTTGTACCCCGTGAATAGTTTATCCACTTATCCACCCATGTCGCCATGCTCGGAGGGTGGACAAAATTGACAGAGGGGAATAATATTTTGTGATCTCCCCGTGGATAAAATGTCTCCGGCCATCCTAGCCCTGCAGACGTGATGTAGAGTTATGTATGTTAATTTTTTCACATCTGCTCTCAACACGGTGAAGGATAACATTGTGAGAAACCAGTCACCTCCTTGAACCAGTGCAGGGTTGCACTGGGCCAGCGTGACCTTGCTCACAGAGAAAAAGGGAATACGTATGTGTTATACATCGTTAATATTTAAGGTGGAAGAAAAAACAGACAAAAAAGTAGTATAGATTTCTACCTAATCTTACATTCTAGCAAAACCACGGATTACTCTTTGGGGAAAACACAGCGGAACAGTTTATAGCAACATGTCTGTGGTCGCCGACCTATTATTTAAGTATGGAATTTTTCTCAAGTGTGTTAGAAGTGGAACATTTCCACCAATTTTCATCTTGAATCGTAAGTACATCATTATTTTTGAGAGGAAATGAGCTGTTCTGTATCAACCAAGCTTCAATATCATCATTCTTTTGCCCTTATCCCAATTTATTTGGGGTCGGCGCAGCATGTCTTCTTCTTCAATATATTTTTGTTATTTAGTAACTTATCGGTCTGTCCATAGTATAAGCCCGCTTGTCCAGGTAGCATTCGTGTGTACAAAACCGGAAATTTATGGTATCAAAATTTTTGTATGAAAATAGTCCCCAACTTTATAGGGGGGAGGATATTGGAGAACAGGGTGGAATGTTCTCATTCTCCATTGAAAACGACCTCCAACCAGACGCGTGTAGATGGGGTCTTATATTTAATCAAATGTTTCGTCTTCCTTTCGTTTTTGGCATACATGGTACTGCCGCTAGTACTTTTTGTACCATGTCATTTTAGTACCTTTGTAGTGCCGCTACAGCTCTTTTAAATCTCTTTGCTACCAAGCGACCCCAGTGTGAGTTGGTAGATGACATGACACACACACACATTATGTTTTTGAATGTCTATAGGTACGATGATGTCTTCTTTTGATTGATATAAAATGTAGCTCACAAAATATACTGACGTTTGTATTTACCATGATATTAGCAGGTATGTATTGTACATATTGTTATTGTTTTTACAATGTAATGCTATGATATGGGTTTTTTAAGCCATTTAGACCTTAATTGCGTGCTAAATAACCAACATTGCGCTGAAGTGTTAAGTAAGGCAAAACGGTGGCTAATGTGGCTATTAACTGCTTTTATGGAAAATCCGAAGCCTAAATAGTTCATAGACATGCTTTCGGTCACGTCTGACAGTCTTATCTGTTTTTTAGGGTTCCGTAGTCAACTAGGAACCCTTATAGTTTCGCTATGTCTGTCTGTCCGTCCGTCTGTCCGTCCTCGCTTAATCTCTGTGACCGTTAGCAATAAAAAGCTGAAATGTGATACCAATATGTGTATCAATCTCGCCGACAAAGTGGTAAAATAAAAATTGGAAAAAATGTTTATTAGGCTTGAAATAAAAAAAAAATCACTTCCTACTTTACCCATAGGGGGGGGGGGGGGCTATGGGTAAAGTAGGAAGTGATTTTTTTTTAATTTCAAGCCTAACGTGGGATATATTGTTGGAAAGGTATTTAAAAATCAATAGGGCTTTATTAAAACAATTTTTTGATAATGTCAATAATTTCGGAAATAATCGCTCTAACTTTTGAACCATAATTTTAGAAAATATGAAAAAAATCTGAAAAGAAGAACTTTATAACTTTCTAGGAAAATCATTTTGAACTTGGATGGAAACAACAGTTTTTGTACAAAAAGTTGTACAAAATAATTTCTAAACTCATAAGTGGGAACACTTATTGTGACGGACGGGAAACTACGGAACCCTACACTGAGCGTGGCCCGACACGCTCTTGGCCGGTTTTTTTTTGTGATTATTTATTGAAACAGCTGGTCAATAGTACCTACACAGCCAGTATTAGTTAAAAACAGTTAAACAAAAGCTAAACTCAGAGGGGGTAGACAGCCGGGGTTGCGGGCCTGTCGAAAGAGATGCAACTGTATTCAGACAAATTAAAGTATATTATAATATGATACTAATATTAATATTAGTTGATGTTCACAAGTTGTAGTCGAGAGTCTTTTGGATTACCTGAGGGCAAATTCTACAGCAACCGTAATAATCGAAATACTGGGTATTTACTGAACGTGGTCTTCAGTAAATAACATATCAAACAGCTTTTCTGTGCCTCGACATGGAATTGTTTTGATGTGAAAACTTCTAAAAACAAAGTGGGGCAGTATCGTAACCGTTCGCTGTTCAGAGGGCGCTTTGAGAACTTTTTGGATGAACAAAGATCATGCTGGAACTCGCGTGACCTTACGTTTCGTAGCACTCGTAACCGATCTGCTACGGCGTAGCACCACTTAGGCGTACGCGGAGCACAACACGTAGCAGATTTAGATTACTTAGTTTTCTCCATCTGCACCTTAAATACTGACCCCGCATGCTCTTTTTTATTTGTTACTTTGACATATATCCAAACTTGGCTAAACTTGTGTTAAATGAAAAAATACCATCCAGATTTTCACCTCATCCTCCTACGTAACCCACGCTTCAGCGGGATGCTTCAAGAATCTATTTTCGGTACGAGTTTACCTTCACTGAAAGTTTTTGCGCTCAGCGATTGTGGCTATGCGTGACAGTCATGCCAGAAAACTTAGGGCTCTGGTGAAACAGGTGCGTAGGTATTGTAGGTAAAATACACAAACACATAAAATGTTTCCCCATCCGATTGAGGAAGAAAAAAGTGTGATATTTTTCCCGTAAACCACACGATTGATGCACATTCATTGACGTTGACGAATAGGAAAGAAGAACATTGTATTCGTAATTAAACACAGGTACAATGCCAGAAAAAAACCGGATACCTAATATATTGTTTATTCATTTATTCTTGCATTATTCATGAACTAGTTGATTCACGGGACGATTCAAATATTGAGAGTAGGTATCCTACAACCCACAAATAATTTGTCTATTCACTACAAGCGATTGGATGCAGTTTTCATTCGTATATCTTTGAGAGGGATCGCGTGTTATCAAGTATATTGGAAGTCAGGGTAGGCAGTAGCTCGATGTCAAATACTTGTAGTTAGCTTAATTCGCTTAAACTCGATGTCATTTTCAACATAGTTGAGCAAAAGGTCGGCAGATAATGATTGGGTTAACACATAGTCTATGCTTTTCAATGTGGAAGACATAGATCGCAAGCGGTAGCTATCCAAATTATTAGCGCAGCCTCGTTTTAGGTGGTAGCAGTAATTGTAAAGTACCAGGGTATTTTGAAGACCTATCAATAATTCAGCTGTTATGTTGTTGAACTTAATTGCTGAGATATTTCTCAACACATTAAAAAACACGTATTTGTACAAAATTTAATTGTGTATCGTACCTACTTAATGGCTTTCAAA
Source organism: Xestia c-nigrum (assembly GCA_916618015.1). NCBI lineage: Eukaryota > Metazoa > Arthropoda > Insecta > Lepidoptera > Noctuidae > Xestia > Xestia c-nigrum. The sequence goes on along the minus strand of OU745261.1, from coordinate 16,338,713 downwards.
ACTCTGGCTATTTTAAGACACAACTAATCTGTGACACAACTAAGTACAAAATGACAAAGCTTCTTAATTTTCTAAAAAATTTATTGTATTCGCTTTCGCTGACAGATACTGCGTAGCTATAACACTGGATCCGTAATAGTTAAATTCAAGAGTAAAAACATATTGTATTGAAATTAGTTTGTCGAGAAGACATCACATCGTACTCGGGTTGTATATAATTGTACAAGTCCAATATAACATTAAAAATTGTTCAAATAATACTTAAAACCAGCACCTAATGCTACGTTCTGGAAGTCTGTCAGCCAATCAGCCACTCAAAGGGACGGTTATTTATGAGTAGGTAGAAGATTGTATAGATGGGCATATGGTTCCTTACGATTACGGTGCAGGAAGTGACAATTAATAGTCTGTGGGTCTAACAAGCACGATTGTTTGTCAACAAGAGGAGTATTACTACGACCTAGGTTTTGGTATGAGCTACGTCAAGTAGGTAGTCTGTCTACGGTTGATGTGGTATGTTGGAATTTGGAAGACGTGCAAGCGACATCCAAAATGTATGAAGCTGGTCAACACATAGTTTTTTTCTATGTTACTTTAGGTTAAGGTACCCGTTGAGACCTTTGTACCTACAGAATAGAATTCAGGATGAATAAAGTAATTACAGGGATGCACTCAAGTGTTAATTTTCTTGCTCATGAGGATTTGTTGATTTCTGTTAACTCTTGGGTAGGTGAGGCAATATTGGGGTTCCAGCGCGCCTTCAATGAGAACGTGCGTGATATGGCTTATCACGCCCGCCGAGAAAGGTGATCCTCCAGGTGATAACACATGTTAAGTATATGTCACCGTAAAATTGTCAAAAACGTTATATTACAATATAACGTGTTTCTCTCTAGCGATATTGTAATATCTCGAATTATTGTCAACTGAACATACGGAAGTATCTCTGCCCCCATAATCGGGACTTGGGGCACCCCCCCAGGTTCCTTTAAACCCTGCACTCGGAAATAGGGGCCCCGCGAAGCGGGGCTCCGTCGACTACGCTTTTTAGGGGGAATGTAAAGTGTTTTAAGGTTATGTTATATTAATCGGTATTTCTCAGGAATGGTGCATTATCTTTTCATGAGAGTTGTGTCACTGGGCAAGGGGGACCCCTCCTTCCCTCCACACCGCGTAGGTTGACTACCATCGCATGCATTTCACGAAAAATAATGCGTTTTGTTGTAAGCAGTATCTTCATTTGACAATATTTCGAGTTTTTACAATATCGCTAGAGATATTACAATATAACGTATTTGACAATTTTACGGTGACATATACATATAAGGACATAGTTTAGTTGGTTTCGGCTGTTTCTTCTCAGAGTAGTCAGGTACGAAACACCGGCCCCATCTAATTTATAAAAAGAGGACGTGTAAAAGGGTTTTTGAAAAAGCTATTTGTAAAATAAATATCATTTATCATGTCAATAACTATGACTTTTGAATATTTTGCTTTCAAATGTGCCTAGATTTCCATGGTCCACCCACTTTAGTATCTCCGGAGCCCCGTGGAGCATGGTAGGAGTAGGAACAGTGGGTTTACAGTCCCTTCAAGTCCCACATAACGCTTCGCTCTGACTAGATGGAGGGTATCACTGTCAATGATGATCTTCACAATCCGAAGGAAAAAACGGTTAGGCATTATCAGGCTGCGGGACTGTTCGAAAGAGATACCGTGGCCTCGGAACAGAAAGGGCGAGGAAGGAACATGGATGGGTTTTAGTTAGTACAAGAATCTGACACTTCCTCCCGCTCCGCCCAGAGTGGGAGAAGTTATTTGATGATTCCCATCCGAAAAAAGGCATTTTCCAACACACAACAACAACAAACAACAAGTTGTTATTGTGTAATGTTGGGCAGCCATTGTAAAAGTTGTTATAGGAGCATTTATTTAGCAAGATTATTAAAATTAATATTTACCTAACATTGACAATGAATCGTTGTCAGTCAATGCTTTGTGTGAATCATTCATTTACTTATAAGGAGTTGCGTGCTACTTCTTCATTATTTTTTTTTATCCTGACTCATATCAAACAATACCTATAATAATACGCTTTCCTACTATACCTAAGGATATTTTATTGTTTTCCGTTAATTAAAACTTGTCATGCGGTTTCTGATACCCTCAAAAAACCAAGAGTTGAAAATGGGAAATTATTAGTGCGGTTAAATAATTTAATAAATAAAATAATTATATGTATAAATAAACTGTTACGGTCTGTTACGAGTTCAAGTTAAAACCATTATATAAATTATGGTAATTCATTAATTATAATAATATTGGAAACCACAGGACAGCAATTTCTTTGTCAATTCTGTATGACGTACCTTAGTATCTGAGTACGTACGAGTACTTATAGGTCCTTCACGTCACGTACACACAACAGTTGCCACTAGCAACTAAATAATACTAACGCTGTTGCTGCTGTAACGGGAAAAGTGCTTGTCTTGTCTTGTAAGGTCAGCCCTAATTGCCACATTGTGGTAGGTACAGAGCAATGTTTAATTTCAGAAGATTTTGGGACACTTCAATAATTATTCAAGGATAATCGTCTAAACGCCTTATACATTCAATCACTACGTTCACACAACCAGGGACCATTTTGGTTACCCATTGAAAGGGTTTTTGATAGGGTTTTGACAAAGTGTTGTTTTAAAAACCATTTCATATTGGTTACCATTTTTTACGAAAACCCTCATCAATGGATAACCTCTTCCAAACCCTTTCGATATGATTACCTGTATATTCGAAAACCCGTTCTTGGTGGGTTATACTTTTTAATGGTAAGTCGTTTTGAACGGGTTACCCCTTCAACGACTGTAAAGCCGTTGAAGGGGTTACCCATTCGGACTACCAGTAATGTAATTTTATCTCTCACGTCTTTTCTTTAAAGTACTAAACTGCATACATTCGGCAGGAATGCGTCAAGTCGTAACACGCAGTCTAGACCCTAGCGATGAGTAGCGACTCCTTACACATGCGATTATAGTTATTATTGCAGAGTTTTTAAAGTTCAATGTTTTTTGTTCCTGGAAAAGTCGGGATTGTTTCCTACATGATACAATCTTGTCTTTTTTACTGAATCATAAATAGTCCGATAGCGCTGGGCTATTTTGATGCCAAAGTTTCAAAAATTTTAAAGTTGCTTATTTCTTGCCTGTGGCTACAGTCGTACCTGTGAAGCTAATTATTGCGTTTTATGTCACATCTGACTATTGCATTTTCAGTATCTCGATGATTTGTGGTTGATTGATTATTTTTATTCGAAAGAAAAAACTGGCAAAATTAATTTAAAGTTTAAAATAATTGTGATATCTTATCTAGGATAGCCTGCAAACCCCGTTTGTAACATTTTCGACAGCGAGGGACTAAATAAGTAAACACTGTGCTTTTCTTTGCGAATACAAGAAACATAAAAATAAAATGATGAGTCAATCGAAAAACAAATCGAGTTCGGACTGCCGCTTTTCCGCCTATGTTTTTTTTTTTCTGTGGCCAGTCCGCTATTCAGGAATTCTGGGATATTCACCCTAATCGTATCAGTTAGGTACTACTACGTCATTATAACGAAATCAACTATCATTTTCTTTTCCTCTAACAGTGACCGAAAAGATAAATAGCCAAATTTCTCCCTAACTAAAGTACCTAAAATGACACAAATTAATATAGTAGGTTAGGCAAATGGTCCGGAAACTATATGCGAAAAACAAAACAACTTTGATATTTTTGAAACCTCAAAACCTAGCGCTATCGGACTAAAATATCATTCGATCGTCTCACTCATTATTTAGTGCCCGAAGGGAAAGGATAGGAGCTGACTCAAACCGTAAGATTTAAAAAACCGAGGCGACATGAACATATATATTTAAAAAAGACGTGTGGCACTCGGGGACTGCCGCGGTAAAGCTATTGCATAGCATTTTTTATCAACTTATGCAATTATAATTATTCATTACCACGCGCGGTCGGCGCGCAGCCAGCGCGCGGACGCCGCAAAAACGACGGGGTGTTATAAGTTTGACGTGTCTGTGTATGTGTGTGTGGAACATTCATTATAAAATTCATAATTTCATAGAGATGGGAAGCCGAGCCTGAACATTCAGTCTGCGTTTTGTCCTCGAGCCGGCAACAAGCGGAAAATAAAATACATAAATAATTATAATTGCATAAGTTGATAAAAATGGTTACAAAGAAGGTCTTACATCAAATGTATATGTCACCGTAAAATTGTCAAATACGTTATATTGTAATATCTCTAGCGATATTGTAAAGTCTCGAATTATTGTCAAATGAACATACTGCTTACAACAAAACGCATTATTTTTCGTGAAATGCATGCGATGTTAGTCAACTTACGCGGTGTGGAGGGAAGGAGGGGCCCCCTTGCCCAGTGGCACAACTCTCATGAAAACATAATGCACCATTCCTGAGAAATACCGATTAATATAATATAACCATAAAACACTTTATATTCCCCCTAAAAAGCGTAGTCGACGGAGCTCCGCTTCGCGGGGCCCCTATTTCCGAGTGCAGGGTTTAAAGGAACCTAACTAACCTAACGGGGGGGTGCCCCAAGTTCCGACTATGGGGGCAGAGATACTTCCGTATGTTCAGTTGACAATAATTCGAGACATTACAATATCGCGAGAAAAAACACGTTATATTGTAATATAACGTGTTTGACAATTTTACGGTGACATATACAACCTACAACTCCTAGTTACGGCAATATATTAAAAAGAAAACTAGCTTGTCATTGTTATTATCTGACATAGGGTGTTAGGTTATTTTCGTTACGTTATTTTCGATACGGAATTTCTGGATTTGGTCTCCACGCTCAAGGCCCGCGATAGAACTTATGCAATAGCTTAAAAACTTAGCTCCGTAGCATTCGCCGTTAGAAGAATTCGTGATTTAACTGATTTAGAGACAGCCCGTTAAGTTTATTTCCATAGCATGATGTCGTACGGTATTCTCTTGTGGGGCAATGCCACCGATATTCAAGCAAAAAAAGGCAATTCGTTCTACTTATAAACTAAGTCCCAGACTGGGGAGGTCGGCACGCAGCACCCAGTCGTAACCGATATTCCACAAGGGCGGCCCCAGAACCCGGGCGTCTCTTCTGGCCCGGTTCGATGCACGAACCTCCCGAAACAGTCGTGTCTGGTGAGGACTTGCGTCAGGCGAAAGGTGAGGGCGCCGTGTCGCCTCTCAAGCCACTCCTCAAAGAGGGGACTTATCGCCACTATTGTGGCGTGCCCTGCACGGGGTTTGCGACAGTCGCTCTCTCCATGTCGCCATGAGATCACGACGGAGTCTGTCCGCCGAGCGGGGCGAGGACTATTGCCTCCAGATCCCACGGCGGAAATTCGGCAAGGCCTCGCCTCGCCGCAGATTGTGCGGTATCCACGAACTAGATTTACGAACTTAAGACCTGTTTGGAGAATGAATGTCATCCATGGTCTAACGACGAAGACAGAAGGCAGATGCAAGAAGTCCTCAACAGTTTGCAGCAGCTATATTATTATTAGGCTTATTTCACGCACCTTGATGAGAACTCAAGAGCTGCCTAAAGTATGACTGTCATCGAAGGTCAGCAATGGAGACGGAAGGCTACTACTACTACACATGAGGTATCTACGCAAGAGTTTACTGAAGCTTTTTCATGTTTGGGCTCATTTTTTGCACCTTAATGAGAATTTTAAACCTAACAAGAGTAAGTTTCATCCAAGGTCCGACGGTAAAGAGGGAAAGCAGTTACAAGTGGTCCTGAAGAGTTCACAGCATCTTCATCGTGGTTGGACTCATTTCATGGTCCTTGATGAGAATTTTAGACCTAGCTGGAGTATGATTTTCAGCGGAGTATGTTTTTTTTTACAAAAACAGTGAACATTGATTCCTTTTGAGAGCTAAAGCGGTTAAAGTTAAAACAGCACGGAATTGTTCCTCTTAAAACGAGTCCGCGATAGCATTTCATGTCTATCTTTGAAGGTTGACTCACACTGTCTAACCCTCTCTATCTTATGAGACGCAGACGAAGTTGCGCGGGTTAGCTAGTAACTTAATAAAACCTTTGTTAATTGATTTCGTTTATTTGTCACTGACTTCTGAAGCTTAAGTAATTTTTCCTTTTTTTGTGTTTTTTGCAGTCGGTTTAGTTTTTGCAAAAAAAAAAACATTTTTCTCTTTTTAGTGGTTCACCCTTCACAGCGTACTGGCGTGATGTTATGTTATGAACTGGTGTAAACAATAGATAGACATGAGATTTCAGCAATCCCAGTCCATTTGCAATTATTTATTGAGGAGTTCCGTTGCCTATCTCCGAAGTTCATCATCAGATCTTCACCAAATTGAAGTGGGACCACTCTGAAAAAGTACTCTTTCGAAAACTACCCAAATCGCTTTATGTGTGCCTATAAAATTTGAAGATTTCGCACTATTTCTCCAGGATTCCATCATCAAATCCAGACTTGATGATTATGGGACCACCTGTAAAGTATACCCTTTTAAACAAAATAAAAATAATCCAAATCGGTTCAGATATCTTCGAGTAATCGGGGAACATACATAACAAAAATAACAAAAAAATTAAAAGGTTCCCACGAATTGAGAACCTCCTCTTTTTTTAAGTCGGTTAAAAAAGAAATCACCGTCCTATCAAACCGAGTAAGAAACACTTTATGAACGATTCTACATGATTCCAAACTTCCAAGGTCAACAATACCTTTTCCTCAACTTCAACGTAATTTAAAATTATTTGATTTAAAACCCTTTGGTTACCCCGACAAAACCCTTTCAAGGGGTTATCTTCTTCAATTGGAAACCATACAGGAGCCGGTAACATCTTATACTAGTTAACTTATTGAGAGGGTTACCCTAACGTTAGTGTTTTGAAAGGGCTACCACTACCAAGAGGTAACCCTTTCCGTGACTGAAGCCGCACAACATGTAACCCTTTCGAAAGAATTAACTTATATTCGGGGTTGTACGGTCCCTGCACACAACACACATCCGAACCTTATTATACTTACTTTTATTGTTAGCCTAGCTGTGTCATCCCATCCCACAGCTAGGCAAATGCCTCCTTCAATGACCACTAAATCTTTCGATCCAGGGCCAATGTGGACAACTGGTCGTTGGATCAACCCAGCTCGTCTCGCCATTCGATCCTTATAGTACTAAATTGCCAATAAAAAAAAAACTAACAGTAGAGCGACACGTTGCCAACGGCAGATAAACTGCAGCCGACGACGCGTCGACAGTATTCGTCGACACACATTTACGCGGTATGCTAAAACTGCAAGCGTCGCCACCTATCAACGGCAGTCGTCGATGCTTCGGCGGGTGCCGCTGACGACACAACTGCAAACGTCGACGCAATGTTGACGGCCGTTAACCTGTGGCGACGGCTGCAGTTTATCTGCTGGTGGCAAAGTGTCGTTTGTATGTAAGAACCCTAGACGTACACTTACACCGATTGTAAACAGTTGACTTTTGTAAGTAGATTACGACTTTTTACGTGTCTGTTACAAAATAACTCCAAATACACAGGAACACGAAATGCACAATAATCGCTCTTTTGTATCGTCCCTATGATTTGCAAAAATGTTGTATACCCCTTTCCCTGTCATTAGGGAGGCGAGCCGTCTTGCACCGCCCATTGGCCAGTTAATCGGTTTAAGTTGTTAATGAACTCGGACGAGACTAATCTCATTGACGGAAAAACATTGCAGCGGGAAGCTGTAATGAACTCTGATTTATGAAATATTATGTTTGTTTGTAAGTAATGTGCTTAGGGGATGAGAACGTTTGTGTAAGATTACCTACGGATTTTAATAGTAGTGGGTTTTGTTTGTTGTTAATAGGATTTCATTATCACTAATTGAACAATGTGAATTATAATGATAAACAAATAACAACAACACTATAATAACAACAACACAACACCACAACACAACAACACTATAATATATTTAACATATTGACTCCAAAATACTGTATTTTTATTTCGGATGGGAAATCATCATAATTGATCCTTCCCGATCTGGACGGAGCGGAAGGGAGTGTCAGACTTTTACTGACTAAAACCCATTCATAATCCTTCTTAGCCCTTTGTGTTTCAGGGCCACGGTGTCTGCTTCGAATAGTCCCGCAGCCCCGGCAGGAGTCCCGCAGCCTCCAAAATAATGCCTTGGAATTGGAAGAAATTTTGCAATTCCTCTTTAGTAGCTAAGTAACTTTGCTAAGTCCGATTGAATAGGAGCAAACCTTACACAATAAAACGTTCAGAAAGGTATAAAGGATCGGCCCACTCTTACCTATGTGTAATTATAAGGTTCCAACTAAGCAGGCTCTACTTTGTTTATTTTTTCTCACCAACACTCTTCTCAAAACAACAACAACATAATTTTAACATCCAGCAACCCGCACTAGGCTAGCGTGATCAGCCATGCCCTCGCACTAAAGAGGTCCGGTGTTGAAGCGGGGTCCGGAGGGCCGTTGTCCCAGAAGTTAGCGTTATAAACTGAGTGTTTTAAAAAAGTATGGAAATACAGATACCGTACGTAACCTAAAGCCTACCTAAAGTTTTAAATGACACATAGATACCGACCCATACACACCACACTACCTACATAAATCCATTTAAAGTTTTAGGTACTAGTTATAGAGATGTCTTCTAGTTTCTACGTGTTATATTGTTTTGACGGAATATGTTAGGTACCTATAGCATCCTTTCGGAATCACCGGAATTAAATCAAGATCCACGATCTAAAAATGTAAAGAAATGAAAGAAGTGAAGAGAACCATTAGGTACATTATATTATTAGTCTTTGTTCCAACCTCAACCTTTTCTCATATGAGACTGTGCAACGCCATCTATCGGACTGGAAGTTGTTGCGTCAGTCTGGTTTTAGCGCCATCTAATTACCGATTGTCAATACTATGTAGCAAGGTATTACGCCAGGAAACTTCCTTTCTAAAAGTTTCCGCTGTATAAAGTTAGATGTCAGCATTAAAATTATTAAAAGAAACTTGCAGATGGCGTGGAGGAGTTCTTGTGAAAAGTTTTGAATTGGATAGAAAACTGCAACTTGACCACACATTGCATTCGCTTTCGCTCACAAAGTTCTTAGTGGATTTTTTTTGCAACATTATCTAACTTTTAACTTACTTATTCCTTTTTTTTTTAATAAGTACCTATTAACTTGTCTATGAAAGCTGTCTGTGTTGAGAAAAATAGAAATAAGTACCTACTGACTTTAACTTTTCAGAACGAACAACAATGATAAACATTTAGTATTTTTTCAATAAGGTAGGTAAGTATCTTTGGGAAAGTAATTTCTGAAAATTTATGAAAGTTCATTAGTTCCACAAAAGATGATATAAGTAACATTTTGTTCCAGTGTGCAGTGAGGTAAGGATACCTAATTCTACTGAAAGTTTCCCTAACCACAAATTGTTAAGTGTGTTTTTGTATAACTATGTACTTACTTGTGTACGGTTCTACTGTGCCTACGGGGGTGTCTCTAGGGGTTGTATCAAGGAAACTGCACAAATGTCTATTACGTATGTATTGTGACGTCACAAGTTATACAGATAGGTGAACCTGCCCGTCGTGTCCGGAGGTAAGGGAGTGACTGGCTAAGCGGCGGGCCGCATGGCCGAACTGCTGACCTAAGCTCTACTACAATGTCGCTACAGTATTCCCCCCCTTTTTGAAAAAAATGAAATCACAAATCAACCCCGAAATGAAACTGAACTACCTTGAAAACTAAATTACATTTCATGTTGCAACGTTATCTATGTTACCTCGGACTCGATCGAGCTTGAAACAAAACACGGTGTGCAATTACAATTCGAAGAACAGTAGGGTCTGCTGAATACATAATATTAAACATAAAGTAGGTATGTTGTTGTATTACATTTCTGAGAGTTACATTTTATTAGATTTTATGTGTTAAGTACCTTTTACATCAAATAAATTTTTAAGTATACATATCTTGTTTTATTTTCCTGAAAACCACATTACAATTACAAAATTACATTCCCTTAGTTTCATTACACACAATTACATTCTGAAAATTGAACATTGTTAAAATTAGAACTAAGTTTTACTTACAAATAATAAAATTATGAGTGACGTGACAATTGATGAATTCACCATAGTTGACAAAATAACATTGTCCTTCAAGAATTTCTATATTTATCCAATCACTATTGTAGGTTCGTCCAATTTGCTCTGTGTTTTTGTAGCTATTTTCCGTATGCGTTTCATCAAAACTTTATCAATCCTTGCGTTGAACTTTCTGTATACGAAATATACTACCATAAGTAGTAAGATAATTGCCACCATTATGACGAATATGTAGACGTAATTGAGTCTTGACTCAATTCCTGACATATTAACGTTTGCTTGTGCCGATACTTCGGCTTTGTTTTCTGATTTACTTGATGGGTTTCCCATTTTTCTACGTGCAAACTTTAAAGTTGTCTTAACAATACAACGAAAATTGTACAAATAAATTGCTAAACTGTAAATACCAAAAAAAATGAACTTAGGTAACCTAATAAAAATGCTTAGGTGGTACGATCATGCGGCCACTACGTGTGGTATAAGGCTTCGCCTTTGTTAAACCTCGCGTAGCGGATCCGCTCCGCTCGTCAGCGACTTCTCCGAATTTGTCGTTAAATGTTACTTTTATATTACCTGATTTTTTTGACGTGTCATCTTGAGTATACTTACTACTTGTTGCTTTCGAGTCGGTGTCCTTGATCATTGAGCTATCACTGTTCAAAAGATAAGCAGGTTTAAGTCTATCTATTGAGATTCTACTCTGCCTATTTGGTAACTGAAGTAAAAAAACTTTGTCGTTCCTATCTAAGACTTTATAGGGTCCCTCGTATGGAGGTTGCAACGATTGTTTAACTAGGTCACTGCGAATGAAAACATGCGAACAAGTTTTGAGATCTGGGTGAACAAAAATAGTGTGATTACTATTATTATTGTTCGGTCTTGGTCTCATGTTTCTAATAGTTTCTCTGAGCTTCATTGTAAAATCGTAAGTATCGTCAATTGGTTTATCTGTGGGATCGTAAAAATCTCCTGGTAACCTCAAAGTTTGTCCGTAAGTTAACTCTGCTGCGCTAATACCTGTGTCGGCGCGTGTGGCTGTTCGAATACCTAACATTACTGTTGCTAGTTCGTCAATCCAGCCTCCGTGGTCCAGTTTTGCCATAAGTGCGGCCTTGAGGGTTCGGTGAAACCGTTCGACGGCCCCGTTGGCTTGTGGATGATACGGAGTGGTCCTTATCTTGTCTACACCTAACATTTTAACTAAACTCTTGAATAAATTGCTCTCAAATTGTCTTCCTTGATCGGTTGTAATCCTAATTGGACAACCGAAACGTGAGATCCAAACCTCATATATAGCTTTACTTACCGTTTCAGCACAAATTTCCTTAATGGGATGCGCTTCCGGCCATCCGGTGTGTCTGTCAACGATGGTAAGCAAGTATCTGTAGCCATCTTGCGTAGTGGGTAGTGGTCCTACAATATCCACGTGTATGTGGTCGAAGCGTGAAGCCTGTGGAAATTTTCCTAACTCCGAAAGAGTATGTCTATGTACCTTTGATTTTTGACATTGAATACATGTTTTCGTCCAAATACCTACATCCTTGTTCATACCTTCCCAAATGAAACGTTCTTTCATAAGATTGCGTGTTGTCCGTACTCCGGGATGACTCATATTATGAACACTATTGAAAGCGATACGTCGAAATTGATCAGGTAGGTACGGTCTGATCTTGTCAGCTGATATTTCACAATATACTGCAATGTTAGTTCCTGGGAAAATCATTTTTTTAAATATAAGTTTGCTATTAACCTTTTTCACAAGATTTTCTAAAATCGGGTCAGTTTCTTGAGCTTTTGCTAACTCTGTATAATCTATCGTAGTGGGACACGAAATTGTCTCTATACGCGACAGCGCGTCAGCTACGACATTGTCGGTTCCATTGACATGCCGTATGTCTGTCGTGAACTCGCTTATGTACAGTAACTGTCGTATACGTCGTGGAGTTTCTTTGTTATTTAGAAGTTTTGTAAAAGCAAAAACTAACGGCTTGTGGTCTGTATACAAAATTATATTTCTACCTTCTATAAGATTCCTGAAATACCTGACTGACTCGTAAATTGCCAAAAGTTCCCTATCATAGGTACTGTATTTTTCTTGAATTAAACTTAGTTTCTTTGAAAAATAAGCTATAGGTTGCCACGTGTTATTTTTGTGTTGTTGCAAAACGCCAGCTATCCGGTTGCAAGAGGCGTCAGCCATGATAGCTAGTTGTGCGTCAGCTAACGGAAATGCTAAACGAGCAGCGTTCTGTAGGCTTCGCTTACATTGCTCGAATGCTTCGTCAGCTTCTGGGTTCCACTGAATGCTTGTTTTGTCCCTACGTTTGCTCGTTGGCAACAATTTATTTAATGGAATTTGATATGTGATACCTTCTGGAATGTGTGCACGATAAAAGTTAATCATACCTAAAAATCTTCGTAATTCATCTACTGTTTTAGGTTTGGGGTAGTTACTGATTGCTTCTACTTTTTCAGGCATAGGTTGTATTCCGTGTGTACTTACCTCGAAACCGAGAAAATTAATTTTCTTTTTTCCAAATTCGCTTTTACCTAAATTGATAGTGAGTCCCAATCTGTTAAAACGTTCGAATACTTGCTCTAAATGTTGTCTGTGCTCGACCTCGTCTGAGCTTGCTATAATGATGTCATCAATGTAACAAAATACAAAATCAAGTCCTTTAAGTACCGTGTGATCCATGAAACGCTGAAAACTTTGAGCTGCGTTACGTAGGCCAAAACTTAACCTTGGGAATTCGTATAAACCAAAAGGGGTAATAATTGCGGTTTTTTCTATGTCCTCGGAAGCTACGCTGATGCAATGGTATGCCCTATTGACATCTATGTGCGAAAGTATTTTTTTGTTTGCTAACAAATAGGTAAAATCGTGAATTCTTGGAATAGGATACCTATCTGGTTTGGTAATAGAATTAAGAGCTCTATAGTCTCCACATGGACGCGGCTGGCCATCTTTCTTTGGTACGACATGGAGAGGGCTTGACCATGGGCTATTTGATGGTCTACATATGCCCATCTCTTGCATGATTCTGAATTCCTCTTTAACTTTCGCGTATCGGTCCGGAGGCAAAGGCCTCGGGCGAGAGTGGACAGGAGGGCCAGACGTTTCTATGTGGTGTACTACTGAATGTTTAGGCGTGTCCTTGAACGAAACTGGGCGAGTAATATCTGGATACTTCTGTATTACGTCATAAAATGGGTGATGTTCATCAATTGTCTTGATCGAGTGATCATATATATGCTTAACAACTAAACCTCTAGTTTTTAATTGAGTAGTATTATCTATTAATCGACGTTTATCTAAATCGACCAGTAACTTGAAGTGTTTTATGAAATCAGCGCCCAAAATTGGTTGCCGTACATCTGCAACAATAAATGTCCATTTAAATGAACGTCGTAATCTTAAATTTAAAGTTAGCGTTTTCACTCCAAAAGTTTTGATTTGAGTTCCGTTTGCTGCGAATAAACTAAAAGAATGTTCTGAATTGATATCGCGTATTTTACGACACTTAGGAAGCACTGAAACGTTAGCGCCTGTATCAACTAGAAAGTTTAGTCCTGTGTTTGAACAACTTACTGAAAGGCGGTTATTCGACGTGTCTATGGATCCGTCCGCCGTCGTCTCCATGACATCTAGTTTCCCTGTTGCTGCTGTTTGTGCTGCTGCCTCTTCCAAGCGCAAGGTTCTACGCACTTCTGCGCGTCTCCCCCGAACTTGAAGTGGTAGAAACAGAGCCAATCTGCACACGCGGGAGATCTCCTTGTCCTGTAACCTGACGGTGTAGCCGCACGGCTACGGTTACGTCGTACTGGTTGCTGTTGGTCACGCCCACGACTACGCGATCGAGAGCGGAATCCCTGGTTACGCATGGACTTGATTTCCTGATGAATCTGAGCTATTTCTCGTCGAATGTCGTCTACGGGAAAATCTCTACCTTCGTTACTCTGGGAAACTTCCGAAACGAAGACTGATTTGGTGTTCTCCATAACCTTGTCTGCCACTGCTGCTAGAGAGTTAAGGTTCTTGGTGTCGGCGACTGCGAGTACAGCACGCACTGAAGGAGGTAAGTGACCCTGCCAGAGTATAGATAACGTTTCATCTTTGATCTTGTCTCGCGCTAACTCGCGCATGCGTAGTAACAGCTGTGAGGGTTTCTGATCCCCTAGTTCTAATTCACTGATGAGCTTCTGTACTTGGCGATTTTCACTCTCTTCATAAATGTATAGCAAGCGTTCTTTAAGTGCGTCGCATTTACCTGTAGCGGGAGGTGTAAGAAGTAAATCCGATATGTGCTGAACTACATCCGGTCCAAGCTTGTGTATCATGATGTTGAACTTTGCTTCATCTCCTAAGCGTTGTGATGCCAGAATGTTCTCCGTGTACTGGAACCAGATTCTTGGGCGTTTCGGCCAAAAGTCTGAGATCCTGGTAGTCAGTGATACTGAGTTGACGTTCTCTACACCAGCGCCACCGCTAGAGCTTCCAGCACCTTCGGCATTATCACCACCGGCCATGGTAAGTAACTATTTTTGAGTCCAGTAACTAAAGTTTATTTATTTTCACAGTGCAGTACACGAGGGCACGTTAATGTAATGTGATACGGGACGGGCAGGCCACGTGAGTCACTCCGAGCGCGCGTTATCGGGTGCAAAAGTTACGATGTAAGAAAAAATACTAAGTGTTCGCTGTAGAAAATAATATTGTTCACTAATGTTCAATTCACTAAAACTGCGTGTTCACTGTTCAATCGTCGGAAAGTCACCACTGTACGGTTCTGCTGTGCCTACGGGGGTGTCTCTAGGGGTTGTATCAAGGAAACTGCACAAATGTCTATTACGTATGTATTGTGACGTCACAAGTTATACAGATAGGTGAACCTGCCCGTCGTGTCCGGAGGTAAGGGAGTGACTGGCTAAGCGGCGGGCCGCATGGCCGAACTGCTGACCTAAGCTCTACTACAATGTCGCTACACTTGGAAAAAGCGATGTAGGTATGTTTTAATACCGTAATGCATCAGGTATCTATTCTATATCTATAGTAGGGATTTCATGATATCATTCATCATCATCATTTCAGCTGCAAGACGTCCACAGCTGGACAAAGGCCTCTTCATTGACAGGTCCCGTGCGACTCGTATTCCCGCAACCTTTACTAGGTCATTGGTCCACCTAGTGGGCGGTTTATTCCAATTCAACGTCTTCCGGTTCGTCGTCGCCACTCCCGAACTTTTTGGCCCCATCGGCCATCCGTTCTGCGAACAATGTGCCCTGCTCACTGCCACTTAAGTTTTTGCCAAACTTAAGTGACAGTGAGCAATAAATCTTCAGGCTACGTCAGTAACCTTGGTTCTCTTGCGGATGTCTTCATTTCTGATTCGATCACGCAAGGAAACTCCGAGCAAAGCCCTCTCCATTGCCCTTTGGGTGACTTTAAGCCTTCTTATTTATAAGGCCCATTGTAAGCGACCATGCAACACAAACTGGTCATAGACTTTTGTCTTAAGACACTACGGTAAGTTGGAGGAGAAGATACCGCGCAACCTCTCGATCGCTGCCGACGATTGACCTCGCAAAATATGATTAGGTAGTTACCACCAAATGGATGACTAATGGATGGGTCTACCTACCTACTATTACGTAGTACAATCAGCAAAACAGTTGGGTATGCAGGCTAGCAATCTTCTTACTTCTATTATGAATGGAAAAGGGTTATAATCAATCTGTTTGCAATTTCATCCAAATCCTTTCAGTAGTTTCTGCGTGAGAGAATAACAAAAATCGATCTTTACAGACTTTTACATTTATAATAGTCGTCAGAAGATTGCTAGCCTGCATACCTACCTAACTCTTTTGCTGACTGTACTTACATCTCTGCCTAACCTTTGTTATGTTATGTTGAATGACCTGAAATTACTCGCAAAGAAATTCTCACGATAAGGCAATCTGCCTCTTCTTTTCTCTGTATGACAACATTCATTGCGACGGACAGCTACTTAGCAACAGGCTAAGATTATTTTATCACTATTGGTGTCACAAGACCATTAAAAAAACTTGTCACACCTGTGAACCGAAAGCCAAATAAGAAGGCTTACCCCGCCTACATTTTGATCAAAAGAAATACCCATAAATACATAATAGGATTCTGTGTAAGTAAATATTTGGATAGTGAGTCTCATAACATTTGAAAGGCCATGTCTTTGGGCCCTGCGCGGTCACGCCCTCTATCGACACAATAAAAGAGCCATCTTCTTCTTCTTAGGTCGAACCTTCACCAAAACTGCAAATTGTTATTTCCACACGATAAAGTTTTCTAAAAGTTCTTCTTTAATGCTTAAATGAATGAAATGGTTTGTTGCGTAAACTATTAATCTTGTCTGTGGAAGGCAGATGTTGTAAAAAGTCATGTTTTATTTTGGATTTTACGATTTTTATTCGGTGTTCTGCTTTTGTAAGGTTTGGTGTTTTTTCAAGGAAACTAACAATTCAATCATCATTGTAGAATAAGGTTCTTAGTGAAATAGTAAAAATAATTTAAAACAATAACATTTGTATCAGCAACACCCTGCATTTAACGTTGCAAAACTGAATTTACATTCAGTTTAAGCTTCAATTAGATATTTTTATTAACCATTTACGTAAGTCACAGATCAGTCTTCTTGTATTGTACAACGGGCTGGTGTCCGGAACTCCACGTCAAAGCGCGTATTTTGCGTATGGGGATCACGCGGGCCCAGTGCGGGTTGGTAGATGTCACATCTCCGAATTTTTGCTTCCAGGACATACCTGTTTCCTCTCAATGGTTTCCTTCACCGTTTTGAGAGCAGTGGTTATAATTACACGAATTAATACGCCTGCCTGGGTTTGAACCCAATACTTACTATCCGTAAATCGGGGCCGCCACCACTGGGCCCCCGCTGCTCTCTAGAGATCACAGTCTTAACAAATCATCAAATAATCATGCAATGTCTTTAAATGATCTTCACCAACAAAATGAAAAGCATGAAACAAATTGGATGTTGCAAATACATTAGGGGTCGATAGGAGTGAGCAAAATTACACGACGCGTTTCGCCAAATACTGTTTCTTTCAGTTTCTCACCAAAAGAATCCTGCGTCACAGATTCGGTTTATCATCACACACTCATTGTGCGCTATTCTATCATCACTCGCCATTTATTATCACTACATGAATGGCTTGTCGCTTCGCGCCCAAACAAAGCTTTCTGAGGTATCACACCACCACCATACCGAGATCTGTCGATTTCTATTACGAATATCTCTTTTACTTCAGCAGCTCGAACGTTGGGAAGGGCGAGGCAGGTCTTGTTAATCTGGTGAGCGTATTATAATGCGTTTAATGGCCTGTAATGAATGGCATAACATCTATAAAGCGACAATGCAGCCACTCGAACATGCCCTTTTATAATAATAAGTGATTTATAGCAGATCACCGCGAAAACTGTGATTGTTTTGCACGTGTTTATAACGATACGCCTTCGGGACGAAAGTAAAGTGACAGCAGAGAATAGTGGCTGATATATTTATCTGTTAGATGTTGAATGAAGAGATGGTTCTACGGCTTTGTATTGAGATGTACCGATTTTTTTTCTAGGCGTATGAAAGTGAATTAAGTTACCTTTATCTTTGTCCTCATCTCCCGCTACCATCATCATCGAACTCTTGCCCTTATAGGTTAGGGGAAAAAGTAGATTTGTTCTTCTATTAGTGATCAAATAAGTGCGCTCACTTTCTGGCTAGACAGTGTCATGCCTTTTTTCACACAATCCATCATATTGGCGGCATAGTTTCTTTGGATTCTCTCTCTACTTGACTGAGAATCCCACACAGTCTATCTACTTTATTATTCTGTGTTTGTTTCATTAACACGTTCGCGCGCGGTGCTCACTTTTTCGAAACCTGTGATAGAGCACTGTTTTCCCCCATACATTTTTTTTAGACGTTTATAAACGTTCTTTAGTACCTCTATTTATTTAAGTAATTAACTATGATTATAACGACATTATACGTCGACGTATGGTGACGTTCCGCATCATACAATCATTTTTATTTTTTTAAGTTAAACACAACGTCTCGATACGTCGACGTGCAGTTACGTTCTGACACATTTTATCTTTTATTTTATCTTAAAGACGTATGAAATTATACAAAACGTATCTGTACGTCGACGTAAAGAAACGTCCTGCTTCATTTTATTTTACATTACTTGATATATTATTCGCAACGTGTCATTACGCCGATGCATGGACACGTTTTTCAATTTTGTCTCATCTATTCTATTATATTACACGAAACGTTGATTGAAATACATTAAAACAAACACTTTCTTACGTAGGTATGTATTTATTGTTATTAAAATAAAGAAACAGATCCAAAAATACAAAGCAAAAGCTAAGAAAACTTTCCGTCCGGAACGTTATCCTGTCCCACCAAAAGACATAATCATAATATTTGAGCATTTCATGTCGATTTGTATCTCTGAAATTAGTTGTTTTTTCTAGTTGGTCTTCTTTTTGTAACAGAGTGCTTGCCCATAAGCATTTCAGCTATTGTTTTTTCCCATGCCAATTCCGGTCGGGGCGAGGCTTCTACGAATGGATCACCTTCAGGGCTCGCAGAATCTGATATCTACATCTGGTTATGCCCAAAAAACATGGTTGTGATGGATCCTTGCTTGTTTTTTAATACTTTTCTTTCTTCTCGCTCGCTTGGTTTTGTTCAGCTAAAACAACGGTATTTCTATAATTGGAACTAAAAAAAAACTACTCTTGTTGCTCAAAAATGAAAATCATTATTGTATTCTACATACTATATACACACACTATTATAATTCAGTAAAAAATATGTAATAACTTACGATTTAAAAGTTTCGTAACTCGGGAGCTCACTTCACTGTGCACGTGCGTCGCGTAACGGTGCACAGCCCAACTGACAGTATGGCGGCGCATACTCCAGTTGACGACTATGGACGTTCTGCGTTTGCGAGTAGGTGTCTTTGTATGTGTGAGAAGCACCCACAAAACCCTTAAAATGTCGATGCTGTGTGACACTACGAAATCTATATTTTGATATGTTGTGGCACTATGACGTCACTATAGGAGCATTATATGAGAAACGGACGTTTCCTTACGTACTGACTGAAAGGGAAACATAAAATTTGACGTATCGATACGTTGTGCGACATCGTATCTCGATTTTTTTACGTATCCATACGTTCTGCACGCGAATGTGTTAAAGGAAAAGTATTGGACATTAAACATTAATCCATCAATGCTGTCTTGATTTATTAATGTATAAAATAATTGTTTTGCAGTCGCATTCGAGGAACTGTGAAGTTCTGTGTGTTGTGCTATGTCTTTTTGTGCACTAAATAAATGTATCTATCTATCTAAAACTTTTACTTAAATCTTGTTAATAATCGTCGTCTCCATCCTATAAGAATAATATAATTTAACGATGTGCAACTCTGATCCCCAAAATACAGACCAACTTTAGTTTGGGGATCACCGTGATAACTATGTACTTGATTAATTTTTGACGTGACGACAACGTCTAATAAATTGATGAACGGCGGCGGCTGCACGCACGAAAAAGTGTCCCGTTACGCTCATTGTAACGTTACGATCGGAGTGTATGTCTGCAATCATTTCATCAATGTTTTGTTATGACGTTGTCACGTTAAACTATCGTCGGTAAACCGACTAACAGGCAACTATTTTTTTTTTGTATTTTTTATTATCACACTGAAAATTGTAGAAATCAAATGATGTCAATGAGGTCAATACACAGTTTACTCTATTTCTCATTTGGTTCCTCAGAGAATTCATAGGGTTAATTACCGATATTGAATCAAAAATACTACCAATAAAATATAATGTGCTAAATAAAATTCTTCTATTTTCTACGTGAAGGAATAATAAATAAATAAAAATAAAAAAGACTCATATTATGTCTTACTAATTAATACAAAAATAAACTTATTTCTAAGTTTCTGCTAGTATAAATGCTAGCAGAAAATTAGAAATAAGTTTAAAGTTATGCCTTAAAGTTATGGCTTATATTTAAATTATTTACTATTTATGTAGGAACCCCTCGTTTTCGAAGGTGAAGGCCTCCTCTAGAGATTTCCAAGTTTCTTTACTCTTCGCTGTCTCCATCCACTGATTGCCGGCCGCTTATACAATATCGTCAGTCCAGCGTGCAGCTGGTCTGCTTCTCTGAAGGAATGCTACTACATAATAAAAATAATTGTGTTATTCATAAAAAAATCTTTACAAAAACAGTTGAATATAGTCGGCATACAAGTCTACTTCAAATAAAATCCATTCTTTTAGCCCCAGCTTACCATAAGAAGATTAGCAAAGCAAAACATTGCACCCTACGACATATGTATCTTGCAATAAAAAAAAAACAGCAATAGAAAACTGCTCTTTTTACTTCACTAGATAAAGATCCTGGCCAAACGGTCTCCACAAAGCGAGACAGATGTCCAAATTTTTATCTCACTTCTAAAAAGGTGCGGATAAAAAGTTTATATTCAAACTCCTACGCAAAGTAGACAATAGGGGGTTAAATGTGACGTGAAATGTACAGAAGGTATAATCCACTTATACCAGGCATTATCGGAGGCATGTCGCCTTTAAGAAATGCGAAAAAAGCGCTTTTTTGCGCTGCAGCGAGCGGTACGTATTGTGATTGATTTGTTAAAAGAGTGACGCCGCAGGGTTTCCGTTGTGGGCAAACAAGAGGATGATGGGTGACGCTCTTGATTTTGATGAGGATGTAGTGCGTCCGATAGATGGCGTTTGGCGTAGTGGGACGAAAGTTTTGGAGCGGTGCGGTGTTCGTTTTTTAGGGTTGACTTTTTCAAGTTTTTTTTAGCGTAGTTAGGCTGTGAGGTTTGTAGTTTTGAGGTGGTTTTTAGTGGTGATATCGAGGCATAGTAAAATTAGATGTTGCAAAAGTATTATTATTTATTTGAAAAAATAACCGGCAGAGACTTTTCAGGTAGTTATAATACTTTCTACCTACAACTTACACAAATTTTGATGAAATATAAGTAACACTAACTTGCCGGCACTATTTACCTACAGGTATGAGATAAGTACTTACTTTTTCATTTGCCGTTCCCACTAGCGGAATCAGCTTTATATTACTTTGAGTCCAAAGTTTGAATTATTTTTTTTCCAATAAACTCAAGATTGTTGTCTTTTATCCTAAAAAATATTGAAAGAAGCGATTTTAAAATAAATATTTTAAAAAATGTCGGCTCGATATCATATCTAATACGACTGATCCCATTTTCTTCAAATTGATTGACTTTCACTTATGTTCTTACCAAATGTTGAGCGTTAGACAGAATTCATAAAAAAGAGTCATCATCATCATCATAAGCCTATTTATGTCCCACTGCTGGGACAAAGGCCTCCTCTCTTTGAGGGAATGGACTATAATCCACCACGGGGGCCCAGTGCGGATTGGTAGATATCACATGTCTTCTAATTTTTGGTTCTAGGACATGCCGGTTTCTTCACGATGTTGTTCTTGACCGATTTTGAGAGCAAGTAATGCCCCTGCCTCGGTTCGAACCCACGACTGTTCGTGAGTCGGGGCCGCCACCACTGGGTCACATAATTATGCTTTCAAAAAAGAATACCTAGTCCGCAAAAGCTGATTTGTTAAGAGTAAAATCAACTTCTCACGTCTTTCAGAAGACTGGAGTGTTAAAACGCCAAAACACTAAAAAATCCCTTAAAGTTATGATCGGGTTAAAAACTCATGGAATGTCAAACAAGTCATACAAAGAGAAATAAAAGTCCTGCCAGTAAAAATAAAATATTTCTTTTAATAAAATCTCGGATAGATGTCACATAAATTACAAGCAACTGAGACTGATCCTATTTTTGTCAAACTGATCCCATGTTTGACTATATTCATTTATTAGTAGGTACCCACGGTAATCCAGTCGGCACTGAATAGAATGTCAGGCACTAGAGCGGCCCGCAAAGGCCGGACGACCGCAGAGTCAGTGGCCAACCCTATTCAAACCGCCTACAATAGTTTTTGTCACCTTGGCTGGGCAGGGAAGAGACAGAAGTTTAAGTTGGTGCATCATTTTTTGTTAGGTTAGTTATTTAATCATCCCTGTGACGTTTTCCAACTATATTGGGGTCGGCTTAGGTCCATGTTCACCAAGAAGATAACAGTCTCATTATCTTAAAACAGCTGTCAATTTGACATGTTCCCATACAAAACTGTGTTTTAAACAGCTGTTTTTAGATAATCATCCGTATTTTTTTTGGTGAACATGGACCTTAGAGTTGCTGCTCGTGGAGGGAGCGAGTGCCTATCTGCCCTCCACAACCCTGATAGTACTAGGTAATACGATACCCCAGGTTGCCAGACTTTTGGGCCACTGACTACCTGTAACAACTGTCAAAGATATCGAAATGACAGCCGGGTGTAACGGCTTAACATGCTTTCCGAGTCACGTGTTTCTGTTGTTTCTGTATGTTGCTACAAAAATGATGAAAAGTTTTGTAAAATAGTATCGTATAATCTCAAGTCTTTGCAAGACGCTCATCGTAAAGTACGACACAAGTATACCTTTACAAAAATTATTATTTCCTGCTGAAAATAAACAGCCTATTTTAGAAGACAAAATTACACTGACGCAGAAGGATAGGTCAAATGTTGTTGCTATAGAAATACAAAATTTTATGAAAGCCACTTTTGTTTTTCAATTTCGCGCAACACTGTGATTGGCAAAGCCATGTCAAAATATCTAGTTCTTTTTTTGCTACCACTGTTGCCGATACGAAATGGTATATATGTCACCGTAAAATTGTCAAATACGTTATATTGTAATATCTCTAGAGATATTGTAAAAACTCGAAATATTGTCAAATGAACATACTGCTTACAACAAAACGCATTATTTTTCGTGAAATGCATGCGATCGTAGTCAACTCAAGCGGTGTGGAGGGAAGGAGGGGTAGGCCCTTGCCCAGTGGTACAACTCTCATGAAAAGATATTGTACCATTCCTGAGAAATACCGATTATTTTAACCTAACCTCAAAACACTTTATATTCCCCTAAAAAGTGTAGTAGACGGAGCCCCGCTTCGCGGGGCCCCTATTTCCGAGTGCAGGGTTTAAAGGAACCTAACTAACCTAACGGGGGGGTGCCGATTATGGGGGCAGAGATACTTCCGTATGTTCAGTTGACAATAATTCGAGATATTACAATATCGCTAGAGAGAAATACGTTATATTGTAATATAACGTGTTTGACAATTTTACGGTGACATATACATAATTCATATTGTTCCATATGTACCTCATTTTTCGTCATCGTTGCGTGCTTATAGGATCAGTGGAATTGATACGGACAAATTACGAACCGGCCATGCATACGGATACCGACAGATTTTTCATATTTGTCAGTGGACGGTTTCTGGAGCTGTCTACAATACCAATCCGAGTGCCACCCGAACTTCAACTTCTGTCTCCTATCTGCACCATGTCCGTTCCCTTTTCGTTAATATCTTGTTCAACTTTGATTTATGTCATGAAGCAGTCGTTACGTGTGTACGAATATCATTGTGCACTTTGAATAGCCTTCTAAAATCGTGCGAACATATCTTTGGACGTTTTTCTAAAGAATTTCACGGTACTCCACTGAATGTAAATAAAGATTGTGGCCATTTATGGGCAATTTAGAGTGTATTCTGTGATTAATGACGTGTTTTACTTGTTGTTCGACGTTTTGCTTTTATGTTTGATTGATGATTGTGTGGCTACTTGAGTCTGCTGGTCATTTTAGCGACGATAATGATGTCTTATATATCGCCTGTTGGCAAACTTGTATCTGTAGTAGGTAAAATATCTACCATAGCATACAAATAGTAAGCTCCGATGGCCTGGAATATGAATCAGGTTTGAGAATGACAAATACGAAAATTATATTTAAAAAATCAAATTATCATTAAAGTAATTATAATCAAATCAATCATAGATCATCAATACATAAAAAGAAGATGAAGTTTAAGTTTTACAAACCACCAAAGGCCGTTTTCTCCAACTTACTTACGTATAACTGTCAGTTAATATTTTTTATTTTTTTTTTATTTATTCAAAATCTGTATAAATATAACACATAAAAAGTCTGCCAAACTGCAAAACAGTTTGTCGGCAGTTGTTCTCGTTTCACAATATTATTTTATCAAATTTCGATTTATTATTTAAAGTAAAGAAAGAAACACATTTTACACCCAAGAAAAAATTAAATTATGCTATTGTCCATACGTACAAAATTACAAAATTAGCTATGGACACAATGACAGGTAGTGTTTTTTAAGTACATTTTTGAGTTGCTGTTTAGATTTAACATGCGATATCAGATGTGGGGGTAGCTCATTCACTAATGACGGTACCACATATTTTCTTGTGCGCTTCCCAAAGTATGTTGGTATATGCCTAAGTCTCGTAAATATCGATGTTTCTATAAACGAAGTTAGCTTGAAATATCCTATCCGCGTCACCTACCTGTTACGTGATTCATAAAAAATCAAACAAAGCTTGTCTGTGAAATTGTTTCAAACCGTCCGTAAGCTAAATGTCAAACACGCAGAGATAGCAACCTACCGATAACTGTTAGTAAGCTATTGAAAATGTCCGTATTTAAATGACGATAACCCAGGGACTGGTATCAGATCTGCAGCGAAAGAAAGTTAGAGAATACGAATCCAGCTCGAACTCACTACAGAAATTAGTTTAAAAGAGTATTTAGCAATAAAATAACGTTTCATACTCAAAACCCGTTAGAAAAACGATAGGAAAGTGTAGCCAATTGACAGTTAACTAGTTGGTTAACCGTCAGTTCAGCGACAAGTCGTTAGTCAGTTACTGTGAGCGCTGCCGGTGTGCGAGCGAGTTTATAACTTTCAACTCAACGTTGTGTGTCAAATGTGGTTTCAGCTTGGCAGGTTTTGGAAATAGTGGTTCGGATTTCATAGTGAGTGGTTGTGTGGTGAAGGTCTTAATGCTCGTGGTGATTATCTTGTTGGTCTAGTGTTCAGGAGGAGCACTGTTCTCTTGAGCAAGAGGTCCTGGGTTCACTTCCCAAGTCTAGCAGAGTGTTATTTGGTTTTTACAACATGATTTTTCAGTTCCAGGCATTTTTTTCTTTTTTCAGATGGTATATCATCAAATGACCCAATGAGGAGTGTCAGACTTTTACTGACTAAAAACCATCCATGTCCCTTCCTCGCCCTTTATGTTCCGGGGTCGCGGTATCTTTTTCGAACAGTTCCGCAGCCCCGGAACAGTCCCGCAGCCCCAGTTCAGTTCCAGCCTGGACTCAAGATTCGTGCCTAATTGATGGTAAACGGCTCGCTTGCTATTCATAATCTGCCTAGCCTTTTCCCAACTATGTTTTTGTCGGCTTCCAGTCTAACCGGATGCAGCTGAATACCTGTATTTTACATGGAGCGACTGCCTTTCTGACCACCACAGCCCAAATAGTACTTGGTAATACGATACCCCTTTGTAAGAATGCTATTTTAACGGACTAAAACATAACTGCGCTGTATCGAACTGAAGGCTTTCATGCCGGCATTCAAAAGAAAACTGTTTCCCTGAACTGCAAGAATGCGTAGTATCCGCAACGGAATTCTGAAGACTGTAGCAAATAGGATCTCTTCAACGATATGGGTGTCATTTGAGAAGAGGGTAATTTGAATGTTTCAATTTTTATTTTATTTTATTTTTATTTGAATGTTTTATTTTCATCTTATTTCAATTCTGATTTCAATGGTTTTTTCTTCTCTGTATTGATCACGTACATAATTAATCAATAATTAAATTAAATTAATTAATAATTAAATTAAATAATATATAATAAAATTTAATTGATTAACTAATTTTAATTTAATTAATTTTGTAACTAGTGAAATGTGGTTGCAGACAACACTATTCAACATTCCAGTGAATACAGACGTTATGTTGTATTGTTACCATTGATATATAAAAAACCATTGTTACCTAAAAAGATCACAGCGAGTGACAGAGAGATTGACACGAATTTGTATTTAATCGGGATGTGATTTTTCCAATAGCTTCGGTTAATTAACGAACAGACGGAAAACCTTTATCCAGCTTACTTTGCCGTTACAGAGCCACCACAGCTTAAAACAGATGACTTTCCATAACGATGGGAATATCGTGGAAACGTTCTTTTTTCTTTAGAGTTTTTATGCCGCCCATGGTCCTCTGTTTTGGCTTTACATGGCGTCTACAAATATCTCTCTGGTTTCCTAAACGTTGAAAGCATTAAAGTCTGTCTGTCTGTCTGTGTTATACCTCCTAGGGTCAGTTGGACGTACGTCCTGTGCCTACTTACTTATACAGGGTTACTGGTGATTCGACGTATTCCTTGCAGGACGTTATAGTAGGGTTATAATGCAAGAAATTAAGCCACCAAATGTTCTACCGAAATTTAGAGGTTTTTGAGTTAGGTCGATTTTTATTTTTTTATGAAAAATCTCAGATTAAATCATTTAATGCCAATTTAAAAACGACGTACAGCGCGAATGTACTGAAATTTAAAATATTAATAATATTATAAGGATTTCTTATAAAAAAATAAAAATCGACCTTACATATAAACCACTGACTTTCGGTAGAACATTTGGTAGCATAATTTATTGCATCATAACGCTATAACGTCGAATTACCAGTAACCTATGTGTAGTGTTATGGCCTGATAGATACCGCTTCAGTATTACTATACTGAAGTAGCTTATCTGTCATAGCGGAGTGTCTTGTCTTGAGCTGCAGTGGTAATTTGTCCGTATTGGTCCGACCGGTGGTTGGACTGCCTCGTTGGTCTGGACGCAAGCGCGACTACTGAGCTTGAAGTCATGGGTACGACCCAGCTCCCAAGTTGGGCAAATTGTTATAGGGTTTTTCCATTAGAAATTTCTCAGTAGCAGCTACTGAGTCTGAATTTTTGCCTAGTTAATGGTAATAGGGTTTCCCGCTGTAACTCGGGATTGTGATTATGATTACATCTCTGCCTAACCCATAGGGGATTGCAGGCTTAATGTGTGTGATTAAACCGAAGCTCTGTTAATCATAAATCAAGAAGATACATTATTCTCTTTAACATTACATTACTTATTATAAAACATTACAACAATCCGATTCCACATTAAGAACAACAAAAACAAAAGAACGGCAAACAAATCCCATACAAATCTGCACCCGCCAATAAACTCGCGTCTAAGTTAACGTTAGGAATATCAGTTTTCCGACTTTACCCAATAAAGGGTAACCCCTGATCCGTCGAATAAACAGAAAAAAAAGTACTGGGGTATAACGAGTAAATCACAGTAAGCCCCAATACGCGGGGCGACGCCACGGGGTAAGCCTTGTAACCCCTCTAAGTTCACCTAGGCGATATCCCGGCCCGGAATAAACGAGACGCGAGATTTCTCGCGTGTTTGCTGGGAACCTTTGATGCCGTAAAGTTCTTGTGGATTGGCGTTTTTAGAATGTGGATAAGTTTTTAGGACTGACTGACCAATTCATAACCCATAAGTGACACAGGCCTCCTCTCTATGAGAGGGAATGGGCTATAATCCACCACGCAGGCCCATTGCGGATTGGTAGATGTCTTCGAAGTTTTTGGTTCTTCACCGTTTTGAGAGCAGTGGTGATGAAGTAAATTACACAAAGTAATGCGCCTGTCATTGAGAGGAGGCCGTGTCCTAGCAGTGGGAACATTATAGGCTGATGATGATGATGTGACGATGATGCGCCTGTCTGCCACATAAGTATGAGATAGGAATAGAAGATGTGCCCAACTACGTCTTATTTTGGCAAAACTTCTTCTCTCTTCTTCCGTACTTCTTTATTACTCATCATCTCAGCAGTCACCGCCTCTCTTGCCATACCATCCTTCACACAGTCCAGCCATCGATTTTTCACGCATAATTTAGAAAATTGTTTTTAATAAACATCAAACATTACCTATCCGAAGGAGAGTTTGTCAAGCAGTTTTTGTTTAAGGACGAAACTGATGATGACTTTATTTTAATAGATAATCAAGATAATCAATGATATTTACGTTGTGAATAACCCATGCAAAATTAATAGTTAGCCACTTAAAACTCAATTAAAACCTCACGCAGTATTAACCCTTACACGCTTCTAACTATTCCAAGACAGTAAATAATATTTTCTTTTTTTGAATCTATTTATTTTGGTTCATTTTAACATAAAAGTGATATAAAAGACAAAAGTTGTGTTTATTTGAGTGTTTTTGAGGAGGGGACAAGTGTGTCCCTATATGCGTTAAGGTATACATTTTATATTGTATCGCAAAAAAATAGTGGAACGCTTCTACTGAAAAACAATACACATTTTTTATATAAAACAGAAATTATTTAATGTAGTAACTTATTAATAAACAAAATATAATATTTAATGGTATAACACAAATGAAAATTACACGTAGAGCATTTATTAGCGATTCTCAACAAGACTTTTTGCACACTGTCTGCATCTTTTTCTATTACATACTTTTGCCATGACATGTGAAGATCCTGAATGTAGATAGGCAATGATATCCTATTACAAAGTCTATGCCTAGAAAAGCTTTGGCCATTTCATTAGTCATGCTAAAAGATCGGTTTTGTTCAGCATAAAGTATGGATTCACGAACAATTATCTCATCTACCAAGTTTTCGAAGCCTGAAACTTGTTGTGTGCTTTTTTTTCCAGAGATCAGTTTCATATCAGTCATGCGGGTACCTACAATCTAAAATGTTCATCATCATCATCATTATCGTCATCTACTGTCCGACTTCATCCACTGCTGGGTATTGTCCTCTCTTTGTTTGTGCCAAGCTCCACGCTCTTGTGCCAAGCTCCACGCTCTTGTGCCAAGCTCCACGCTTTTGTGCAAGCCTCATCCAGGATATACCCGCAATGGCAACAATGCCGTCTGCCCATCTCGCCGCTGGACGACCAACACACACTTCTCTGTCCATTCCATGTTCACTTCACCGAAATTATAACCTTGAATCTCACGGAAATTGTGCGGTGAATATGTTTTTTTTCGCCAGTTGAAAGAAAGGACAGTAATGTTAGGTTGATTTTTTATTGCCGATTATTATATTCTCTTCTAGAGGCGCTGAGCATGGCTCAATGTCAACCGTTGACATATTCACATTCATAGCTTGCGCTAAAACAGTTTGGTCCTCTTCAACTATCCTTGTCATCGCTGTAGTCAGCCGTAATGACTTCGTAAATTTAATCTTTCCGCAGAAAAAACTCTCTATGTCGATTTGAAGACATAGTCTGCAATAAAATATATGAAAATAAGAATGATAAACTGAATAAAAGCAAAGCAAACGATATCATTCGTTGGAAGCAAAAGTCTCCTTTGATGCATATAGGGACACCCGCGTCCCTTTACATTTTTTTACATAATATGCACTAATTTTACTTTGAAAACTAAAAATATGTAATAAAACGATATTAGTACTCACCAGTGAATATAACTCAGAGGAAAAGCGGTCGTGAAATATCGATAAATCACAATAAAATATTTTTTAATATTGACGTCTAGCGAAAATCTTTTTCAAATTTCGCGCCGGCTATTTTTTTGACAGAAAGTGTATTTTTGTTGTGTTGATAGCGCTCAAACTTGAAAATAACCTTTACAATTTTCAAAATTGAATCTATAAAAAGTTTTGCTTATGCAGTATTATTGTTAATGGTAAAAAATATACGGGGACAAATGTGTCCCATATGCGTGAAAGGGTTAATAATGCATCAGCAATTTTATTACCAACTCGTATATTCCAAGAAAAAATCCAGATCAAATTAGCAATAAAATGTCGGCGGCGTATCGGTTATCGGCGTCTATTATCTCAAATGACATTGTGTTACAATATCGGCGTGATTGTGCGAGTGTGGCGCGCGTGACCGCCTCGCCCGCACTGACCCCAAAGCCCAACTACTTTCTCTACGCCCTTTACACAAATTGATTTTAAATGGCGATTTATTTCCGCCTCATATCGCCGATCCCATCTTCCTATGAGTTTTACTGCCGGCTTACGCAGGGTTAAGGAAGTCCAAGTTATAAAACGGTTTATTTCTTTTTCAGGACCGTACCTACCCCTAATTATGCCGGATTAACCCGCGAATGTACCCTCATTATTCGCAGAAACATAAGCCGTTTCCAAACTCTATCACGATCGAGCCTAACTTCCAACAAAGGCGTGGAATTACACAGAAACGAACGACGTAAACGAGTTACTGAACTAAAAGTCTAACGGTGCCGCAGTTTTTTATCGCGTATTCTATACATAACGGTGTTTGTAATAAAAGTTTAACTCTATTGCAGAATTTTCACCCTTTTGCAAATTTGTGCAAATTACTTTATGAGCGCTTTCAATGTTGAGTTGCGAGTTTTTTTGTCGTTTATGACTGCAGCGAGGTGGAACGGCCAACAGTCGAAGTCACCCGGCCGCGTTCAGATGCCTTTCTGATTTTACGAGCACCTTACCCGAATGTGTCGTACCCTAAACCGTCGGCTAATAGAAATAAATAGTAACCCTTCGGTGGCGGCGCGTTTGCCGCCGAAAGGTTTACTTTTATTGCCGTCGACTTTCTTTCTTACCACCCCTTCATAATTGTCAGGGTTGAGTGAAAAAAGTAGAAATCGCAGTTTTTGCGAAAAAACTTCTTTGTTTAATTTTAGCAAATTGCGTTTTTTAGCAATTGCCATAACAGTTTCATTTCAAGGTTTAGAAATAAAAAGGCGATATAAATAAATATTGTTTAAAACAATGTGCGAATCCTTTCATTAGCTTTTTTTGCGAAGAGTTGCAAATAAAATTAGTAACGGGAAAATGGCAGCTTTCTTTTTGTGAAGAAATTTACAAATCGCGAATACTGCTCAACAATGAACCAAATTCGAAGATTCACCAACCAAATATGTCGGCGACGACGGCGACAATCTTATCACTTAAACAGCAATCCAACTTTCAAATCTGGAACAACCTAATGATATCCCAACCCCAAAAAAGCGCAAATAAATCTACAGACACAGCAGGGACGTTAACTAGAACGGCGATACCAAAGCAAACTATTATGCGTGAGCATTTTTTTCTTTAATGGTTGCTCCTAGATTGAGACATTTTGCGACCGCAAGAGCCTAGCAGTGGGGGGTTGACTTGCGGAGTTGCGTCCGACTGTCGGGATTTTTTCGTATTCCGACAATTTCGAGGAAGTTGTCAACGTGATAAAGTGTTGTCACCGTGATGTGTCGAGGTAGGGGACGTAATAAAGATATCATGCAAGTGTCGAGAAAGTTTCTCACAGTAGGTCGTAGTTGGAAGTTAGTCAACAAGTGTACGCACCTGAGTTGAGTTTGTGATGTACATTCTGGGAGTCCGTACATAGAATTTTTATTTTTAAGTAAAAAGTTTTTATTTTGGAACATATACATTTGGCAGAATTACAAAATTTAATAAGTAATTAACCTGTTGAACCTTAAATAGTTGAAAAAAAATGAATACTTGTAAATATATGTAGTTTAATAAAAAATATCATTATTTTTATGATCTGCAAGTTTAGAATTTAAAATACTCGTAGTTATTTTGTCGTTTTAAAAATCTCGAACAAAACTATCGACGATACATTTTTTGCTTGAACGTTCACATTTATTTACACTTAGGCATTTCTGAAACAATTTAATGAGTGTATCTACAATTTTCTGTTAAAGTAATGAGATTTAAATTTTATGTCTATTGATCCGACCAACGTTTCTGAATGGGATTCTAAAACAGGGTCGGCATCTTTTAAAACCTAATTAAAAAGAAAGCAATGTAAATTACAGAATTTGGTTTTCAAATCCAACATTAGAGGCACTAACAATAAACTTTTATGTTCAACTTTTTGCTTCCATTCATAAATACATCGAAAGTGAAGTTTTTACCTTATAATCACGACTCAATAAAATAAAATTTTATGCGACTCGGAAAACATAGATCGCGGTAGCTCCGCCCATAATATCCCGAAAACAAAAATTTAAAAAATAAAATAACCGTTTTCGGAATACATTGCTGCACAACTTGGACGTAGTTTTATAAAAATCTTTAAGAAACAGTTGACAGCCAGCAATGGAATGTAAAACAAACCTGTGAACACCATTATTTCTAATGTTTCCCCATTATTTAAAGACCACCTTCGAGCTATTTGGAGCTACATTTAAAAGCATTAAAACGGCGACTGTTCAGATGAATAGTGTAAACAATTGTGTATAATTAAGTGAATCGCTACGCCGATTACCGAAATAATCGGCGACTAAATGCACTCCGAAATTAGTGAGACTGACTGAACGGATGTGTTCACATGACGCCTCTTTTATAGGATAGTTTCACTTTGGGTTTCAATACCTTGAGAATTGAAACTTGAATGGGACAAATACAGGTAAGTATATATTAGTATTGTTGTTATTTTTGATGGCAAAATAAGGATGGTGACGGCCAAGGTAAAGAAATAATAAGGAACTACACTACGTCTTAAAGTAGGTAGCATGTATCAGGTTTCAAATAATGCACTTGCACTGAAGTAAAACTTTGACAGAAAAGCCATGTAGTAGATGGAGACGAATGATTTTAGTGTTTTCTAAAACGTAATGAAACGTAGAGCTCTATAATTGCTGGTAAGATGTCAATAGCGGTGATTGACTAACCACTGTTCAAGTCTTGAATCGTCATTTTTCGTCTGATCTTCAACATTTTTTCTTATGAAATCGATACATGGTTGTTTCGGTTCGCATGAAGTGATATTAAGGAAGGGGTAATGATCGCAATTGATGAACTAAAACGCAACAACTATAGCACTTGTGTACAAATCATAGTTTCAATTTCAACGCATGGATGTGCAAAGAATACGAAAGCGGCGAATAAGGGAATAGTGTATTAATCAGACTAACAAAGTCTGCCAATTCTGCCCTAAAAAATCTCTAACACCATTATAACATATAAACTACGCTTAACCCATAATAAGTCTAGCAACACACGGTGCGACAGAGCGACGCGACGCGTTCGGAAAGTAGCGAACAATCGTAAAATTTTATCGTCTCTAATGGGCGCATGGCACTGATTTGTAGCCTTGCCGACAACGCCCTCTACTCTCAAATGAAACCTCAATGTATTGTTTTTGAAACGACTGGGGTGATCTATTTTCGGAAGGACAGGTACATTGTTAATTCGGGTACCTACACGAGTCCACGTGTAGCGTTCAATTTAAAATGATGTTACACCTACACGTGTGTCGTGGACGTAATTGACAATGTGCTGTTATTGACAGTAAACTCAAAGCGTCCTGATTTTCAGTTTTACACAGTGAAATATGTCAGAGACCCGATTTTCATTTCTGTAGCGGAAAGTCGAAATAAAGCTGAAGTATGATGAACTGGCAAAAGTACACTTGAAAGAATTTAATGTTTTGTGAATTTGTCATTGCATGTTACAGTAAGTTTCTTTTATTTCATGTTTTTTAGTTTGCTGTCTAAAGCTAGTTTGTTAACTCCAATGAAAATATTGTACAAAAATAATCCCACGAGTAAGGTGGACGGGCTCGTTCCGAATGTTTTTGTCACACAAATATACAATTAACGTAATATTTATAGTTAAAAGATCATTTTGTTGAAATGGAGCCAAATTTCCGGGGCGAGCTTTCAACGGAATTTACAAAAAGCGCCATAAATTGGCAAATAATCCCCCGCATAACGCAACCTTTGTTTGGCCACACGTGCTTTTAATATCTGGCGAGCATCGCATTCGCATCGCGATCGCAACAAAAGCCGGATTTAGTCTTTGTGCACCCAACCTAGAGTAAACACTTGTAAAAACTTCCAAATATGAAAAAATTACGAATATAGTTGTTAATAAATTTTATTAAACATATACAAAGGTTGGTGCAATTGTGAAGGCGACAATCGGCCGCGTCGAATTTGTCATGTAACTGCATCCTTTGTTTAGGCGATGAATGCCGTGTGAGAAGGAAGAGCTTCCGGTGCAGTCGCACCGGGATCGATGCCCCCGGCCATATCTTGCCATCGATATCAACCATTGTTGTTTTTTTTATCTCAAATTGATAGCTACGTATATTCATTGACGTTCTCAACTTACAAAGTTCGAAGTATTTCACTTCAAAATTCCGAACTAACAAAAAAATACTCAACTGAACGAAATTGTTCAATCGTTATATTTTAAAATCATCGCACGTAATTGGCTGGAGGATGAAAACTATTTTTGTTACTTCATCCACAAAATATTCGGTTTAATTACCATAGCTTTAATAGAGTTCTGAATAATAAATCCAGTTGGAACAAAATAAAAGGGATCACAGATTGGTAAATGTGTTATATTTTTGCATTTCATACTCAGTACATTTGTGATGAATTTCTATAATAACTTGTTCTATAAAAATTGCAATGACACATATAATTTTGCCAGTCATTTCTGTACAATTCAGAACTATAGATTGACCCTATTTTATAAAATTTCTCAACTTAATCCATTCTTCAGTGAAACATAGTTTCATCTACATTCATTTTCCCGGAAAAATCGGAATAGTCAACCGTCAATCCATAGGCTTAGAAACATGAGTCAACTCACTGCGCATTCAACGTTATAAAGACTGGCTACTAACAAACAATCCGGTCGACATTAAAAAAAAAAAGAACATTTTTAAAACAAGAAAAAATTCCAGCCATGTGTCGATCGACGCACATCGGTGGCGTGTGTATGATATGAAAAAAAAAAGAAAAGCCCGCGGTCGGAACAATCGAAGCTAAGTTATAAAATATGTATCCTAGGGCTGGCTTTTGAAACTTGCTCCCGTACTATTTTGACCACGATCGGGAATTCCGACAAGAGAATCAAATCGTAACGTTGTTAGTTGTTTTTTTTTTCAGTGATTTTTTTTTCGGCACTGGAACTGAACAATAGTCGGTCGAAAAATGAGATATAGCCGGCTAAATAAAAAACTCGTAGGGAATATGTGAATCGGGTTATTTATGAAAGCTTTTCAGTAAAATAGAAAATACCTACTGGTAATTCTGTTTGTGTTGTGTTTTCAGGAAATAGGCATTATGGCAGGTTTCTATTACTTGCTCACTGTTGTTCACGTGGAATGGAAAATTGGTTCGGTTTTTTAATGTACTACACAACTAACAAAGAGTAAAGCAGTTTTTTTTTGTATCCTATTGGATTTTCAACAAACATACTCGTATCATTTCTTTAAACTCTATAAATCTTATTTAGAATCAAGGTAAATTACCATAACATTAATGATAACCATAAATAAAGTAAAACAAATACTTCCGCACACGGTAGTTGAAAGGCGACATCAATAAGACGACATGCGACGATCTTGATGAGACGCATTCCCTTATCGGCGTGCGATCGCGACAAAAAAGTCGCACTTATGTGCCGGTCATTAATTAAGTGGTCTGGACATGTGCTTTGTACGATATTGTTGTGGATGTTTGAGGTAACGTCTGCGCCTTCATTTTTTTTGTGACGTAATGAGTTCGAATTTTGAATAGTTTGGATAATGTTTTTTTTTCTTGTGGGGACTGATAGATAGACGGTGTTGTGAAATGTAAAGTTTTTATTTGTTGTTGTCAGATTTTTTGACATTTGTTTGAAAATCTCTGAAAAACTCTTTTTTGATTTTCAGATGTTTGGCATCGAAATCGATAACTAGCAAATCGATGGTTTTCCTTTACTTCTGTAAAGGAAAACCATCGATTTTGAGAGGAAAGACGACTATAGTAGGGCCAATTTAATAGATCACATTTGACAATTGTGCCAGTTCTAAGTAAAGGTTACCTTTTTCATAATTATTACATTTTGATACAAGTGGAGAAAGTTTGAGTCAGAGGTGTATGTTTTTTTGAATTATGCACTGAACCAATTTGGACTAAAGTATAGTGCATTTTTCATGATTTTTCTGCACATGTGTAAAAAAAGCGTGAAAATTGCACGTGTTTGAAATACACAGAATAAGTTTTCGAGGAAGTGTATTGAAAATAATGTAATCGTAATTTAAAAATGTAAAGGAATTGTGAAATTCTAACTTCGAAAAAATCATTAACATTTTATTCCAGCCGTTCCAAGGTTTGTAACGTTCGTTATGTTGTTGTATTTTGATGAAGTGTTAAATGTGATCCATTATATTGGCCCCACAGTACATAAACTTACCTATTTAGACAAATGTATGGAGCAACTGCACGACTACGAGATTTTGTATTTAAAACAAAAACACTAAGAAAATAAATATGATATTATATTTATTCTCAGATTTTCAGAAATGACACCTACCACTGCTTGTCTCTGCATCACCTTAAAGTTGACTGGTAGAAAATGCCTACGGCATTAAGTCCGCCTCTGTACTTTTGTGCTTGAAGTGTTAAATAAAAAAATAAATAAGCAAACAGATTTCAACAGAACTTTAACTTTTGAATGTATTTATGTAACAAAAATAAAATCAATACACATGACGCCTCCCTCATATAGCAAACATTAATGAATACAAACAGTCGCAGGGCTGTCAAAAGTAATAAATTAATAAGTTGCCGGCTGCCGTCGCGTCGCCGTTCCGTCCAACATTTATAACTGGCCCGACCAATACTAACGTCATTTTTAACCGTCAGCGCTAATTTGCCATTGTTTTCCCTCTGACGCCACCTTTTTTGCTAAAAACCATAAAATAGATAAAGTTTTTGTCGTTTGGGGCATCCTTAATTGATTATAAACGTTAAGGTGGTGTTTGATGATGAATCCTAGTGTTTGGGGCTGTATTGGGTGTTATTTATCTTAACACATTTTTAGAGTTTTTAGCAAGTCATTTATTTTATGATTTTTTGGGGAGTGGAGTGATTTTTGTTTATTTCATAAACTTGGAATATTATGTCTATTCTTTTAGAATATTTTTTTTAAGGTTAGGTTACCTTTAGTGTATTAAGAGTATTAATGAACTATGTATTTGCGTCCATTTTCTCGTCAATCTAAACCTTAACTTAAGGGGCCGGCGGCGCATGCGTTTTTCATACAAACGTAATAGTTACCAAAATAATATGAAAATCAAACATATTCTTAAGGTAGTGTATATTTCGATTGTATTATAGAATATCTATCATCCCAAATCAATGCTTTGAAAGTACAATGACATAAAGACGAAATATGAGGAATTTAGAATTTCTATAGAAAACGTATTTTTCTCATAACTCTTGTTTTAAATCAGTGTACATTCAAAATATGTGTTTGGGAACTTATATATTTTGTAATACAATCGAAATAAATACACACTACCTTAAGAATATGTATGATTTACAAATTATTTTGGTATTACGTTTTTATGAAATCCGAATGCTCCGCAGGCCTCTTAAAGGTATTAAAATTTGTTATATAATACTTAGTTATTTTAAGAAACATCATAACCTCATCACCAGGATTAGCAGCGTTGTAGCTATCCAATAGTATATCCTATATCCAACCTTTGCCAGTTTTGTTTAAGTCCCATGTAAAAGTGGCGCGCCTATTACCATCAACCGGGCACTAATCTAGAGTCCGTGGCTGCTACTGAGAAATTCCTGATAGAAAAATCTAATAACACTTTGCCCGACCCGAGATTACAACCCAAGACCTTAGCAGTCGCCCACTACGACCACACGACCAATGAGCCAGGAAACAACAACACATTCGTAAACTAATACAATAGCTTCTACATATCGAAAGCGCCAAACACAATCACAAAACCATTCCACGTTCAAAGTTCAACCCCCAAAACATCTCAATACATCGAGCTCACCAACATATCGGAAGCTACTATTCCCTCGGCTGGTATTTGCATAACGCCTCGGCAATAAGTTAGGCGCACCTCCGCGCTGGACGCATGAAGGCGACAGAGGCGCAGCCGGGTTGCTCTGCTCGCTTGCTATAAAGCACAGTGCAATAAAGAGAATGGATGCCGCCCATCCGCCGCCACCGGCCGCCGGCAGGATTACCCGAATCGCCACTATTTATCGCTCGAGCCGTGCGCCCAGGTGCCATCAATCTATTTAATGATCGGGTCAGCACATACTCTTAGTCTTTTTACCGCTCCGCCCCGCTCGCTCGCCAAAACGAAGACGCGAACTCCTAGGCTGGGAGATGGACGTTTGATGAGGGGCTTTTGTGTCGATCGCCAGCGTTAAAAGGGTTTTGGACGCACTATCACAGTATTATAAGGGTTTTGCTTGCTTTTTAGAGTAACGGGAGCGGTTGGGGGCGTAGGTGATGTACAAACGGCCGTCTGGCAATAAGGTTATGAGGCATCGGAAAACTTTGTTAGAACACTGGCTATTATTACAAGCAAGCAAGTCTCGACTTTATTCTAAAACATACTAGGTGCATACAAGGAAAAAATATGTAGAAAATTAACTGCTAATCCATTCTTTCCAAACTCATATTTGAATGACTCCTAAAATCAAATCTGATTAACCTTAATAACTTTTTTGTAAAGACACCCACGACACACAACCCTAAACGAAGTACAAGCAAACAGAAGCGTTTATTACATCACCTATTACCAACTCAATAGTTCCCATCACGCACAAAAGTCACTAGCATTTAATCCTCGAATAAATCAGAGTTATTCTGAAGAGCCCTAAGTACGGTGGACCACAATCAAAAGTGGGCATTGAATGGTCGCAGCACACGTCCGCTTGGACCTGGGTCGTACATCTGCCGGGATCGTGCGCGAAGCAATGGCTGTAAGGATTTGACGGGTCTTTACTCACTGAGGTCCGCTTTGTTTAAACGATCTTTGTGAGTGGACCCGATTTATGTCCATAATAAAGGCGTTGAAGGATGTTTGGCTTGATGTCTGCTGGGAATTTCAGCTGGATCTTGGTGTGTGGGTAATTTGTGTTGCTCTATTAACTTGGTTTCTGTATAATATTTCTGCTTGAAACCGAAGCAACACCTAGATGTAGTAAGTATACATACAGTGATTAAGATAATTACGTTTAAGTTTAATAAATTATGTTTAACGTATACCTGAAATCTTTAGAAATAGATCTCGGATGGATAGATTTAGGTTTTTATCTTCAAAGTACAAACTTGAGAATAGAGTAACTTATGCTAATTAGTTCGTCGTACATAAGTACTATTTATCGTTGTTCAGCTCAAAATATTATCAATCTCTTAATTTTTTCCAGTTTCAAATTAAAAAAACTGAGACGACGGACACAGTGATTTAAAATAAAGAGATTCTCTCAAACATAACCCACCAGAAATTTTCCTACAAAACAAACATACTTAACAGCTCACATTCAGCAATAAAAGTGTCTGCATCAGTAGTCAGTGGTGATATGATTAGCCGTGATGGCGGCACTACCCTACCTCAATAAGCCGGGGCTTGTCTACGAATCGTAAACTCGCTTACTTCACCTGAACAAACTGCCTCCCGGTGAGGGTGGAGGGCGCTGGTCCGTTGTTGTGCGGTACGGGATTTTGAAAACACGTCAACCAAATACTGTCAACCTACACCAAGCCCGAGACGTGAAGAGCAACGAGAGTGAGCCTAGTGGGAACCTTGTAGGCTGATAACTTCATCATCATCATCACCATTTCAGCCGAAAGACGTCCACTGCTGGACATAGGCCTCCCCCACGTGTCGCCACATTGACCGGTCCCGTGCGATTACCGGATTCCTGCCACCAAAAAATCAAAATCAAAATATTTTATTTCACATAGGCCTGGATGGTCACTTATAAAACGTCGAAAAAGGTGCACGGTTCGCGTTGGTCGATTCCATGGAGAAGAACCTGCAAGAAACTCCATGGTTACTCTTTTCAAATCATTTGGTATCACAATATTATTATGTTTCATTACAGCATTAGTACTAAAGTATGGGGGGACAGCGTAGGCCCGACAATAGGTCGTTGCTTGCTATACAAGAAATGTAAAACAAAAGGAATATTTAACAAATGTTAAACAGCATCCGGGAATCTAAAAGGCCTTCAATGATGACCAGGTGAAGGTGAAACATTTTTCACCTTCACCAGGTCATCGGTCCAACCAGTGAGGTCTTACTGTAAGCTAATAATTATGTGGGTTACTGACGAGAAATAAAAATATCCAATTGTGATTAGTGAGCAGTGCACCGTTATTTATTTATGAAATTAAATCATTACAAAGAACACGTGGTTAAAATAAAATGAGCCCAAAATTATAGAGACTCTATTTGTGGTGATTCAAACTTCGTCTGAAATACTGTTAGAATAAAGTTCTAATCAGATTGCACTACAAAGTGGCTGTTACGTCAGTCACTGCGGGCCGAATAGTGCAAAATCAGTGGTTTCGATTTAGTGAGATATTTTCGGAATTTAAATAGCTTCTTTGATAAAACAAGTAGGTAGTCCTTGAATTGTGAGATGCGTTCTAACTTATTTTGAGTTTCTGAGTGAGTATGAAAAACCAGTTAAAATGTAATAACAACACAATAAACATTTGACATCAGCAGCAGTTCTCACATTTAGCGGCGAATTAATTAAAGTTTTAATAAATCATTAAAAAACTAAATTTTATTAACAAACATATTAAAATTCAGAACAGCACCCCGTGCCATGGACACACACTGTAAGGCGGGCAGGTCGTGGGCGGGCGCGGCACAGTTCCGGTCAAGTCGCGGGCGGCTCTCGGCTTCCGGCCGTCCAATTTGGCCACATTCAGCCCAATAGTGGGGGCAAGACGTTTGATACCTCCCCCAGCGACTTGCGATTCTTGACGCCGTTTTATATAAGTTTTAAGTTAGTATTTTTGTGTTTTTTAGCTGATTTTCGGTGCAACGGAAACTTGTTCAAACTGACAGTAAGTTGATCTACTGTCACGTACGGCTAGTCCCTTTGTTAAAAATATTGTTTTGATTTATAAAGGTAAACAGAACACAACTAATAATCATTAATTTGAATCATCATCATTATAATCAGCCTATTAATGTTCACAGGCCTCCACTCTGTGGGGGGGGGGGGGAATGGGCTATCCACCACGTGGGCCCAGTGTGGATTGGTAGATGTCACATATCTTCGATTTTTTCCTATAAAATAATATAACTTTCCTCTCGCAGGTCTGCTGGAAGAGTCTTCTTATGAAATAAGCAGTACCTTTGTGCTTTTCTATCTTAACATAATGTCCTATTAAGTATTTTGTGTGTACATTAATAAATAACATCGATGAATAGTTTATATTGCAAAGGGGAGGACTCAAATGCAACTATTATGATTGAAACCTTACAGGAATCGGTAAATATATTATATCCAGGTGAGTAGGACGAAGGTATCAATAGTTGTTTGCAAACTGGTGTCAAAGGGTTCTTGGGTAAACTAAACTTAATTGGCATAGCTCACTTGAAGCCGATTCTAGCACCTTTAGGCCAGGGAAGTTAAGGTGGGACCTTACACTAATTCATAACTGTTTTCTTTTTATATATTTTGTAGAGCTGTTTATTTAATTACGTAATAAATTAAAATTAAGCAAATCATGTAAGAGCATTGCGCGAAAACGGACATTAAACCTAATAATGCCAGTTTTCGCAGCGAAAATTATAACTTGATAAAGAAACTGAAAATAGCTTATAATGTAAAAGTCAAATATCTCAAGCCAGCTTTGTTGACACTTGAGACATATGGGACGTGGACTGCAATCATTGTACCGATAGTCGTTACACTAAATGGACGAATTAGGAGGCTTTCATTGCGCGGCTGCTGGGTCAAGGGCTTGATTCAGCAAGAAAGAGGCATCACGACAGTGTCAAAAAATTGCAAATCTATTTAGTCCGTCAGTTAGATTATTGGAAAATAATGGACACGTTTTTTTGTTCTTGTAAATCAATGAATATTGACAAAAATAAAACGCATCAGAACTCGGGAGTGGGGGCTCGTGACGTTATAACTCGCTAAAATTATACGTAGGCGTCACGTATTGAGAATTTTGAGAGCGTCGTATCTTCACCAATTTTGGTTTATATAACACTAGCTGACCCGCGCAACTTCGTCTGCGTCACATAAGAGAGAAAAACGAAAGGATAAAAAGTCCCCATTTTTGCAACATGTTTCATTCCTGCTCCGCTCCTCATGGTCGTAGCGTGATGTTATATAGCCTAAAGCCTTCCTCGATAAATGGTCTATCCAACACAAATATAATTTTTGAATTTGAACCAGAAGGTCCTGAGATTAGCGCGTTCAACCAAACAAACAAACTCTTCTGCTTTAAAATATTAGTATAGAAAAGAAAAAATCGGTACAAATATTTCTTGATAACTGACGGATTAATTTTTTTTTTCTCGTCTCCTCCATTCCTCTCTCTGGAGCCGGACCTTGTTCTTGATGCCGATGGGCAATCTATTTTTTATATTTAAAAGGTCTCGTATACTTTTGTGTTTAAAAATATTCAAAATGTAATTGATTAAAGAAATTATGAATGAAGGAAATGAGAAAATTATACAGCTTTCTTAAGTTTTCCGAAATGCACAAATTAGGGTTTTAGAGCAGCCCCTGCCGGGGTTGCGGGTCTGTTCGAAAGAGATACCGCGGCCCCGGAACATAAAAGGCGAGGAAGGAACATGAATGGGTTTTAGTCAGTAAAAGTGTGACACTCCCTCCCGCGCCGCCCAGAGCGGGAGAAGTTATTTGATGATTTCCCATCCTAAAAAAAGAAGGGTTTTAGAGCAACATTTTGTCCAAAAACTTTTCCCCAAACAAAACAAATAGGGCCAAACGAAGATAAATTAATCACTTTTTCGACGAACCGTCTCCTACAGTAACGAAACGACTGATACTCCTAATTATAAGATGAGCTCAAGTTAATCCTTAGTCAAGCCTTGTCCGAGTCCGGCCTCGTTCGGCTTTCTCCGGCAAGCTTCGGACTTACGCTGTACGCAATTAAACGGATCTCGGGCCGAAACTAAACAGAGGGATGGACGCCTTTGGCTTGGTCACCGTGCTGTGTACTTTGGTACTTAATTTAGGTGGCCGGGTAGGCAGGGAATTTGGGAAGCAAATTAGAAGTATGAGGTGGGGCTAGGTCTGTTGTGGTTTGGGTTGGCCAGAATTCTAGAACACAACCGGGAATATTGACTTGTAGTCGAGTGCAATTAGCCACAGAATAATCAAAAAGTCAAACGAAGTTTATACTCATGAACGTGGTTTTCTTCTACATATATTTTTAAGACAAGTTATCTGTGGAAAAGTATTAAAAATAAATCTTAGGCAAATAACACGGCATTTTAGACATAATTGAAGAAAAGATGAATTTTTCAAAAGGAAACATCATGAATTATACCGATAATCATCATCATCATCATCATCTCAGCCGAAAGACGTCCACTGGACATAGGCCTCCCCAAAGTGTTGCCACATTGACCGGTCCCTTGCGACTCGCATCCACCGGATTCCCGCAACCTTCACTAGTTGGACCGGTGACAATGCCAAACGCCAAATATAAATTCGTCGAATTTTATGTTAAACAAAAACGAAACAAAGCAAAGGTCTCCCACTTCTAGGAACTTCTTCTTCGTTCCACCTTTTTGTCTAATTGCACTCGACCGAATTATCCAACTTGTTATCATCAATTCCAATTGGATTCGTATCGACGGATTTCAACGTCTCGATTTTTTTTGGAATATATTATTTACGAATGAATGAAATTAATTGTCACGATGACGGCTTACGTAAACATTCTCAGGAAACATTTTTTACGGAATTAAAAAGCAGTTAGCATCAATTAAAAGTCTTTACATCCGTGTGCATCCCACTCCTTGTTTCGTACATCTAGTGAAGAGACCGAACGGCTGCGGCGAGTTTTCCGGCTAGCATTATTATTGCAAATTTCTGTCGGCAGGTACTCACCGCATAATATCAAAACAAAGGCACTGTCCCGTGAAATCCACACTAGGTGGTTGGCAACAGCTCATTAAGGAGTCAGAAGGGTAAAAAGTCTGGTCCCTCGGACGCATCGGCCTTTTTGTAAAAAGAGGCTTAATTAGGGCCTCATGCGGCTACCCTACAACCCCTGTAACTTTTAATAAATGTTCGAAGAGCGCCATTTACATAGCCTACGTAGATGTACCTATATGTAGGTAGAGATTATACGACGCCACCTACATTTGGGGATACTTTGTCCGGACCAACGAAAATATTCGATAAAACTTTCCTGAATTAAATATAATTCGGATGATTTTAAAATTATACTCGTTTTAAGCATATACGGTCTCATTAAATTCTAAAAACAAACTCATGTCCCTACTTTTTGAATTGTCCTCAATTTTAGGGTCGATTCTTGACAAAGCAAACGAAGAAATTCACATCACTATTAGTGACCGATGACCGT
Source organism: Xestia c-nigrum (assembly GCA_916618015.1). Classification (NCBI taxonomy): domain Eukaryota; kingdom Metazoa; phylum Arthropoda; class Insecta; order Lepidoptera; family Noctuidae; genus Xestia; species Xestia c-nigrum. Next base: position 16,294,041 of record OU745261.1, on the reverse strand, counting down.
AAAATCTACATACACGGATAACGTCACTTCAAAGGTGAGAGTCTAAACAAATTATGTCAGAATTAAGGGGAAGTTGTAATATAGGTATTACTCGCGTACTTCCCATGTACGCGCGTGTGCCAAACGAGTCCTCGTGGGAAGGTATTAAATATCTCGAATCAGTGCACACCGCGTACTCAATGAAGTACTGATCGGACCTCCGATAGTGTTGTTCCACGATCACACCAATATCCATAGAGCTACCTCCCCCTTCGCTTGCGAAATTATTCTAGAGAATATCAGGGGTGATATGATAGTTTTTGCGGGTCACAATAAAATGGTTGTATCATACTAATAAAGCGATGCGCCCTTATCAAGGCATCTGTCCTCGTACAATGACGGATCATCCCGTAATGCGGACGGGAAAAAACACGGAGCTTTTGTATCTATTTTTTGCAGTCTGTATTCCGGGTCATTGTTGCGTTGTTTAATTTTATGGGATATTTTAAGCAAATGATACGGTTTTATCGTATATCTACACTGATGGAGAGATATGCGGTATGAATAAGCGGGGTCTGTTTGAGTTTGTAGATGTGTCGGCGTTGATAGTGCGTTTAGTTAGTTTTGGACTGTTTGTGGAAACGAGAAAGTTTTATAAGATATGCAGTGATGCTGTTTTAAAAAACACCACTCAGCCTTAGAATTGAATTAAAACAACATGATTAAAATCACGGTGTTTACATTTACCCTGGATCGAAGGAACTGAACGTCATGGGGGAGGCCTTTGCTGAGCAGTGGTTTGGCAGTAACAGTAACTGCAAAACAATCAATATGATCAAAGTCGCTGAAGCAGACATTGTTTCATAAACGTTCATGTTCCTGAAGACGAGTCCCTGCATTGAAATTTTACAAGTAGATTTCAGACTAAATCATAGGTGTCTGAGCTGAAATCAATCTATTGTAAACATACCCAATTGTCTTGTTATAACGCTTTTCAGTCTCACACATCATCACCATTCTCATCGATGTTGCAATTGCTTACTTTAAAAATCCCCTGTAAAAAACAGCCCATTAACCTTCAAAATCATCAAAGAACAGCCAGTCTCTTAAAGGATTCCTCCATAAAATCCAGTACTAAAATGCCTACGTCATATGTTTGCGTGAATAGGAATTGTTTATGAGCGTCCCAGCGAAGGCGGGACAATAATGAGAGCTATAAAGGCGATGCCACATCGGCGGCGTATCGACGATCTGCGTCTCGATGGAGGTTATTTACATAGCAATAAGGACAGATACCGTCGCCTCTATACCCCGGCACCTTATCTCTGTTATTGCCTGTGTGCACACGGCTTATGGTCGGGAGGAAAATGAACTGGGGCGTCAGGAAATAAGGTGTTTTTAAACAAGATCTATCTGATTTACTCTCTTTGAAAGGGAGATTGCAGTCGTTGTGGAAAGGTTTTCACTGGTGCAGTGATTTTAATCTTGGCTGGCTTTTCTTTGTTTCTTCTTGTCGGTTACACAATCTAGTGTCATGTGTATATTACAGAGATAATAAACATTACTCGAATTGAAAAATGTTACCAAACCAGAAAATGCTTTCAAATCTTGAAAAACCTGTTAGATTGAAGTCCGTCCGGAAAATGTTTGTATTTCTTTTTACTTTTATAAAAAGAAAGAATACGGTAGGTACGAATAAGAATGTTTAGTCTACTTACTTTTCAGCATCAGTATAGAACCTCAGAAAGCATATTAAGCCATTGTTCGTCCTGGCTGACATTTGTAGATCTCTGGCAGTCGTTACAGGTAGTCAGTGGCCCTAAAGTCTGACAATTGGTCTTACCAAAGGGTATCGTATTACCGAGATATTTGCATCCAGTTAGTTGGGATGGCTAGGCAGATGATGATGATGACTTGAACTTAACATTTACCAAAAATCTGTTTTAATTTGCTTTTAATCGATTTCAAAATCAATATACAAACACCTAATTTTTAATAACAAACCCCCTGCAAATAAAGATTTGTCGCACAACAGAGAATTGACAACTGCCAGGGGTGAATCCAAATATACAAATATTAAAATGAAAATTTATGAGGTGTGACTGCTAGGGACGTCCGACCATCGACCGGAGCGAACCGATTTGTATGGAAATCTTACTGAGCTGGTGTCACAGTCATCCGGAGGTACAATTTGATGGCATAATTTGGTACAAGGAACGTAAAACGTCCAGATTTATGTATGTTTGTATGTTTGCCTTTATTGAATGGTGTGGAGAGGCGGTTTATGGGCGCTTTCTTGCTCTGTTTATTGTGTTTTGTTATTGTGTAGGTTTGTGTTTGGTTTGTGGGTGTTTTAAGATTACAATTTACATACAGGTTGTAAAAGGACTCATCACTAAGCCTTCAACCAATCCTGTAGGTACCCACAGGATTGGTTGAAGGCCTAGTGATGAGTACATCATACTATGTTACACTGCACAAAAATGGTTTTTGGGAAGAGACTATTTTTGGTGAAAAAAAAACACGTTACGGAAGCAATTAGAGATGCATCCGATACCGATACCGATACCGATATATCGGCGATACTTCGGGTTTGCCGATATATCGGTATCGGCGATATTTTTATGGTACATTCACTTTTCAAATTAATTTCGCATTTCGCGCTTTAAAAATGACGTCTTATACCCAAACTTGAAAAAAATGGCGCGGAAGTACTTTAATTTCCAAATGAGATCTATCGCTTCTGAGATACTATTTTCCACCGCAGGTTTTATTCAAACAGACTTGCGAAATCGCCTTTGCCTGCAAAACTTAAGAACACTTTGTTTTTTAAATAAAAATCTCATAAATATTAATATTGATTACTAAAACTGTTATTGCTACTGTTTTGAATTCAATAAGCGTATCGGTATCGGAATCAGTATCGCCGATATTTTATAACAGAATCGGTTTCGGTATCGTATCGGCTAAAAGGCGTATCGAGGCATCCCTAGTTAGCAATGTTATAATCATTGTGTGGTTATGGAAATGTTAAAAGATATCTCCGCAACTATTTATGTGTAAGGTGCCCAAATTCAAACATTTCCACGCGGTTAAAGTCGCGAGTAACAGCTAGTATTTCAATAAATTCGACGATTCTGTATTTATTCGTCTAACCGTATGCTCTGAGAGCTGCAGATGTACCATAAGACCAAGCCGCGTTGTTCTGTAAATATACTGCTGGGCTTCAACTGCTGTGACGTAGTATATTGCAAACAGTAGCTCAATATCAACGGTTTGTGAAGCAGCTTACAATCTTTTTTATTTGTTCTTTCGCAGGTCTACCTTCTGGTAGGAATGTCCATTACCCATGTACTTAAATAAGGTGGGTGGACCATTGAAGGCCAACTACACCCGAATCTTATGTTCGTCAGTAGCACTTGCGATCACCGGCGGCAGTAAATGTTTATATTAGGACAATAACTGTCATGTGGTTCTTGTTTTAAAAAGTCGTAGTTATTGACATGTAAGGACATATTTATTTATTTAAACTTCATGTTATATGAGAGTAGTACTATAGGCAGACTTAATGACACAACGCATTCTCTACCAGTCAACCTTTATACAAACATCCATTATTTTTACATATACCTTCTAAATAATAAATAATTAATTATTTATTTCAGATTCATTCTAAAATTACATCCATATTTGTTAGTAAAATTGCGACACCAGCACCTTAATATGTGTTATTTCCTGTGTTGTCTTCTGATTGTACTTAACCAGTTGAATAAGTACAAATATTATTTTGTGTTACACGGTAGCAGTGTAACACAAAATGATGTAACTCATTGGGAAAAAAATTATCGATTAGTAAGTAACACTGTAACTCAAAGCCGCATTTTTTCTCTTTGACACAATAAAAAATATTCTGTTTGTCCGTATCCTTTTACTACCTAGACCGCTTTTTTTGTACCTAACCTAGGGTCAGAATTTTTATGCCACCTATTGACTTCTGGCTTGATTTTACGTGTCGTCAAGAAATACCTCTCAGACATGCCGATTTGGTTGCCTTACGATGGTTTTCCTTACCGAAACATGTGATTTTATAAAAAGCACATGAATCCTAAAAAGCAGTAGTGCGTGTCTTGGGTTCGAACTCGACAGTGGGACTTAAAACATCTTCATTTAGGTTACAGAATTAAGTGTTACATGTTGAATTGGTAACAGAAGCAAATATGTAACACTTATAAATGTGTTTTCAATGTGTTAACCCAAAACACTTATAAAAGTGTAACCGTATCATATCTGTAACAGATATAAAAGGTTTAACAGTGTTAATAAGTGTTTAACCGGTAAACTCAGCGTTGCCATTGGATAACGGAAATCTAGTCGCAGTCTGTTGTAAAACTGATTATTTCAGTTACACATATTAACACATATAAAAGGTTACAGTTTGATTCGGTAACATTATTGCATCTGTTACATCTAAAAGTGTTTTCTCTTGAAACTGTTTTAAAAACACACTTCAACGGTTACAGTTTGACTCCCTGCTCGAGACCGATAGATGACTTGGCAATGCGACTGTCACACCACTATGCCGGCTGAAAGGATTTCGATGATATTTGGCGCTCATGTAGACCATGACCTGGTTTAAGTCTTCAGTTGTTTTTGTGATTTCCTGTAGAATAACAATTTCTGACCTCAATACCTGCAAAAGTTTCCCATACGTCTATAATACCTTTATATTATGGGCTTCTCTTATGGCATTAATAATTATAAAGATCAAGTGAGGGTAGTTGAATAAACGCCTTCACTTTGCTGTCGCGGTACCTCCAATACTCCAGTCTCCCCGCGACCACGGCTGGTGCATTCCGGTCGAATCGTCGGGCTTAAATTAAAGGTACATTCGCGATAAATACCCGTCTTCCTATGTTTTATTATGGATAAGATAATGTTTCCATTTTCTTGTAATATATTCCTTATTAACAAATATCGATGTATGTGTAATCTCCCTATGCTAATGTATTCATAGGGGACGAAAGTTCAATGATCTTTCTTTTGAGTGAGTGTTAAATAGTTTTGGTTACAAGCGGTAGATGGCATGAGTTGTAAAATAAATCCGTTAGTGTTTTTTTTTCTTCATAACTTTTTTGTAAAGATCTTTTTTTATTAGTCTTTTTTTTACATAATATGTAGTGATAGTGATAATGATATTCGATATTTAGTTTTAATCCCGTTTTAGTGTTTGGGGAGCTCGTGGAATAAAAAGAGCAACTAGGGTCAATCTTTAGGTTAAGCTGTGCTTGCTTAGGTTGATCTGTGGATGGGGGACCTCCCATTACATACCGAGATTCCTCCGTGCCTTGAAAAGCAAGTTTAGCCGTTGGTAAGTTGTCATATGTAAATCTGTTATGTAGTCGTTAGGTAGTCAGTCAGTGGACCAAAAAGTCTGACAACCACTCTTACCAAAAGGTATCGTATTACCCAGTACTAACTGGGTTGTGAAGGTCAGATAGGCAGTCGCTCCATATAAAATACTGGTATTCAGCTGTATCCGGTTAAACTGAAAGCCAATCCCACTATATTTGGGAAAAGGCTAGGCTTAACGATGATTTAGTTTACGTCTCCTTGAATTACTGTTTAGTATTTTTTCCTTGTGCATAGCCGATTCGATTTGCCATTTGATTAATATTCCCATCTATAAATGTACCAGGTAACCATATTAATCAGAACCAGTTGACCTACTCCACATTCATCCACTGTGGTCGTATCAAAGCCGCTGAGCCGTCATATCGCTTCGGCTCGTTGCAATGGAATCGGTTGAGCCAGGTTTTTTACGCACCCATAACTGAACCACCTATGGCCAACGCGTACGGCCGATAGACAAATTTTAGTGCGACATTTTTTTCCAGTCGCTACTGTTATGAATTTTCTTTTGTAATAAATCAAAAACAAACTGGGGTAAATGTTGAAAAGCGTTTTTCACTTTTAGAGTGGCTATGGAGGCCTAAAATACTTTCAAATCAATCCGGGGTCAAATAGCTACTGCTATTTTGTCGCGAAATTTTATATGATTTTTATAGAAGTTTTGAGGCGTAATCTAATGTCCAAGATTGAGCATATAAAACTACTTGTTCTAATCCAATAAACTATTAATATATTTGAAGTTGAATAATCTTTTAAATAGAAAAATGTGATTTAAGTGACATGCATTAAATTGACAAATAAATGCTATTCAAAAGCGTATAGTAGAATAGTAATAGCCCCAAATATATTTGGGAAAAGGCTACACAGACTAATGATGCTAAAAATAATTATGTACAGTCTCAATAAATATCAACAATTATTTAAATAAGGACTACATCACCCGGATCGAAAAGTTTATATACAGTCGTTATGAATTCAGAGTGGCCCAATAAGTCTGACAACCAGTCTTGCCTACTACGAGTAACTGGGTTGTGGAGGTCAGATAGGCAGTCGCTCCATGTAGAATACTGCTACTCAACTACATGATCTGGTTAGACTAGAAGCCGATCACAACGTAGTTGGGAAAAGGCTAGATGCTGAAGGTAGATGATGAGATTGCCTCTGTATTTTCTTAGTTGTCGTAAGCGTAGCTGTAAGTTGTAGATTCCTTAGTTAGATATCAGTGTCGGTAAAAGTTAAAGGGATTACAGGAGCTAGTTTAGCAACTCTATTTGAGATGGTTCAAACTTCGTTTGAAATACTGTTAGAATAAGGCTCTAATCAGCTTGCACTACAAAGTGGTTGTTACGTCAGTCACTGCGGGTTGAATAGTGCGAAATGAGTGGTTTCGATCGATTTACAAAAAATCTATTGATTGGACGAAAAATCATAAAATACTAGATTGCCAATATTTTGCTTGTTGAATTATTTTCCAAAAAATCAGTCTGATCGCAAGTATTTTAGCATATTTCGAAAATTAATTGTATTATTTATTTATTTATTTAACAATTTATGTACACACTAAATATAGAGAAGAAGAAAGGAACAGAAAATAGTACAAAGGTGATGCTTATTTCTAAAGAAATCTCTTCCAGCATACCTGCGAAAGGAGATACTAAAAAAGAGATGTAGACATAGTGTGTAAAAGAAGGAGAGAAAATGGAATACGTACAGCATAAAACTAATTATCATTATTATTATTTTATTATGTTTTCAAAACACTACCATACTAGCATAATATCTTGAAGAATATCATATATTTTTTTAGTTTTGTTTATTGAAGTGAATCATACAGGGTGTATTTCACCTCATCACAAAGCCGTTAACCAAGCATTCTGTACATCAAACTAAGTAACTTTACGCAAAAAATATTGCAGGGAAACAATTTTTTTTTTTGAGGTTATAAATCATGTTTTGTGGTGTAACTCAATGTAACACACTCAAAACATTGTGCTGATGGATGGATTGAATAGTACGGGGGTCGTAGAGATATTTAAAGTAAAAATTATGCGATAAAAAGTGCTATTAAAAAAAAAGCATATCAAAATCTTGCAACTTTGACCCCCAATATCTCCGTAACTAGAAGGTTCCCAGGTATAGTGTAGAACAAAAAAATGATCAGAATGACGAGTAGAACAAGTGCCTTTCGTATTCGTTAAGAGGTGTTTTACACCCTTTATACTTTCAGGCATTATAAAACTCGCGTTTAGCTCATGTAGTCGCCTTAAAAAGGATGTCTTTATGGCTGGACAAAGGTTTTTCTCGAGCTATCTACTCTCTTCTTTTCCTCGTTCATCATGTAGATGATGGCAGGCCAGTCACTTTTTACTGTTCAAGATTCTTATCATATGGTTTAGTCTAAAGACATCCTCAGGCATATTCTTGTTCTTAGAAACCCAGCTTACTACTCGCCACACCATAGTATATCGTACCCGTTCTTGGAGGCACTTAAAAGCAACACTAGTACTTATAACCAATTGCACGAAAATCACTTGTCAGTGTCAATTGTAGGATCTTAACTGACAGACGCTGCATACTGATGTCTGTTTCAGAATCAGGCATTCAGATTAGTTCTCTACATTACTCACTACCCATCAAGCTTAGCTAGTAAATGCGTATTTAATATTTAAATAACCCATCAGTATATAGTCCCGGTCAAAATCAAAGCCGTTCGAAGCTGCATGCAGCTCGAATGCAAATGTTGGGTGGGGTGTACTGTGAACGCGCAGTTGGCTGCATTGTGCCCCCCCGCACTCCCGTTTCACCCCCGCACAGACCCGACATATCCCGCGAGAGTTTGTTTTTCGGGGCAAATAGCTATAGGCTTGATAATGGCCTCGCGGGCTGCGGTATGATGTGGAGGCTGCTCTACTTTATACTGACAAGGAGAGGACGTCTATCCTAGACGTGGCTACTGACAACTCATATACGACTAGTAGAGAAGTAGATATGGACCAAGAAGCAATGCTACGTCGACCCCAAGTAAATGTTATGACGGCAGAAGAATGATGAATGATGAGGTATAGGACGAACTACACGGGCGTTGGAGTCGATTTTCTACGAGCTTGCAAATATTAGCAGATTTCGGTCAAAAGATGATTTATTAACTGGACAGTTCTTACAAATTATGTAAATATTAAAAAAATGGAATTGCGTTTATTTTACTTTTCTACTAAATATTTCAAAGTTTTTCATAAATGACTCGGCGATCGCCATTATCTCTTTAGACGATGTTCTTCTTTCATAGTAGCAAAACTATGCAAACCAAAATAAAAACGTAAAAACAATAGCAAAATCATTGCAACTGCAAAAGTTTTGCAATGTTGAGCCGACGCGAGACGAAAACAGAAACTCAAAGTGGAGCACCATCCAAACCATTTCAACTGTATCGGAGTGGCGGATGGGTTTTGATTTTTGTAGTTTCGTATTATTTGCGTATTTATCCGCCCGCCGCCCACCGATACATTTATTTGCTTCCACCTCCCCATACCCTGCCTACCGCCGTTCGATTGATCGCGATATCATTGCGATAATAGCAGCAGTGGAATCGGCGCGCGGTTCCGTCACGCAGCCCCGTAGAAATATGGCGGACGGCTGCGCCCGATCAACCGTGATCGTAACTAATTATTGCAGGAATGGGTGATGTATAAAAGACGAGAGAAGTTTACGGTGTACATTCAAGTATACATTTCTGATGGTTTCAAGGTTTCTGCTGTATAATGGTCGTAATGACTTCTAAATTGATTGAAAGTGGCTCAAATACTTTAAAAGTTACAAGTGAAATTCATAACTTAGAAAGTTAGAAGTAATGCCAAAAAGTCATAGTTGACTCAACAATCATAAATTACCGAATTGTTTAAAAAAAAAACATAAATAGTCCGCGATGCAATATCATGTCTATCTTTAAAGGTTGACTCACACTCTCTCTAACCAGAGATATGGCCATTTTCTATATCTTATTTACGTATAACTGCCAGTTAAAATGCCTACTCTCGTAGCTATCGGTGTTTCTATAAACGAAGTTAGTCCTATCCGTGTCACCTTTTTGTCACTTTATTCATAGAAAAATCAAAAAAACTTTTCTGTGACGTTTAGATAACACCCTACCGATAATGTATAAATAAAATGGTAAATTGGTCATTCCGAAATCTAATGACACATCGCAAAAGTCTTCTCGGAATGTCATTCTCACGAACAAACTAAGTACATTTCAGAATTAGCATCACTTATTGATGTTGTCCGTGGTCGGTATTTATCATTTTATAAAATTCATCTTATGTTCAACCAGGGACTCAAACTGTACCCGTAATAATATGTTTTTAAAACTGTTTTCAAAACAGTTTCAACAGAAAAACACTTTAAGATGTAACGGATACAATAATGTTACCGAATCAAACTGTAACCTTTTATTGTTGAGTGTTAATAAGTGTTAATATGTGTAACTAAAATAATCAGTTTCACAACAGTCTGCGACTAGATTTTGACTATCCAATGGCAACGCTGAGTTTACCTGTTAAACACTTATTAACACTGTTAAACCTTTTATATCTGTTACAGATATGATACGGTTACACTTTTATAAGTGTTTTGGGTTAACACATTGAAAACACATTTATAAGTGTTACATATTTGATTCTGTTACCAATTGAATGAAGGTGTTTTTAAGTCCCTGTGTGCAACTCACCGTAGCAACTGCAATAAAGATCTGTCAAAACAAACTTTTTATGAAGTGCAAAATGCCATTTGGTATTAATGAATCATAGTAAAACTTCTTCCCGAGTTCCCGGTGAAACGTCGACAAACAAGATATGCAAACGATACCATCAAAAAGCCGTGACGTATGCAAATTAGACCGAGCAGCATAAAAGTTCTAAACGACGATACGGTTAAACTTTTAACCAAATAATGTCGAACAAAAAATAAAGAATATTTGTCATGTGAGCGCATACGCATGGGCTGGTTATCAATTTAAAAGTCGGCATTATCCGCATAATGCTGCAAGGGGCTGATATAAAACATTTCAATTTGGTGATCCGGTTACCCGGCCCCCGTTTCAAATCTGCATTGTGGGACTCCATACAGTAGTAGTTCTGGGTACAGTCGCGCTATAAGCTTTTTCGATTGCTGATATTTCTGTTTGTTCATTTTCGTTAAAAATGCACGCGGCAAAGTAGCGTGGAAAGTTGGATATCTTATTTCATTTTCTGTTTGTTGTTTTAAAATGCTTCTCTGTGTATTTTTTTGCTTGCTTTTTACGATGTTAATTTGCTTTCCTTTGTACGTAAATAATTTCGCTCGGATCGGAGGCATGATTTTGTCAACCAGTAGGTTGATAATGGATGCTGAAGTTTTATTGATTTCTGTATATTATTATGTTTTTTTTCTTTGTACGTATTATTTTGCAATTCGTAATTGAACAGCTACTGAAAGGTATTAAAGTGCACATATGGATAAAGATGTCAAACTTCTGAAAAACATCAAAACCGTTATTGATAACAAAACCTAAATACCAAAAAACTCTATGATCTGAATAAAATCAATGAAATCCCAGAAAAGTGACCAAAAATTCACATGCCACTCGTAAAACTTCAAATCTTCAACAAAATCACCAACAATATAATACCCTAACCTATTACAACACCGTAACACTTTAGCACACGAGCGTCCCCACAGTGGGTACCCCAAAACGCAGTGTATGCTTGGTTAGGCCCGCGCCTCCCGCGGCCGGCGGGTTTACAAGAAAGGGGTAGTTAGCCGCTATTGTCTCGGGCCCTCCTGCCCCAATACCACTGCTCTACCGCTACAGAACCGGATAAGTGACATTTTTTGACTGTCAAAATAAGTATATAATTAGGTTCTTTAAGTAGTTTTGTGGCTGGAATTGGATATAGCGTTTAGTGTGAGTCTTTAAGAAAGTGTTCGGTTACGAGTAGTAAGTTTTTCGATTGTGGCGCTTTTTTCCAGTTTGAAAGAAAAAAAAACATTAAACCAGAATTGTGCCCTAGTAAAAAGATGCTGTATAGTATTATTAACATTGATCTTTTAACTAAAACTCAATCAGGGCGTTTACTGTATTGAACCGAAAATTGATGGCCACTTTTCGGTTTGTGCAGAATAATATTAAAACAAATAAGATATAATTTGTGCGTTATTTTCTTAGGTGCTAAAAGAACATGTCAACTGAAACTTGTATTTCTAAAGGCAAGCTGACTAACAAACACTCCATATATTAGGCATCAATAATTTAATTGATAAATATTGGATGGACTGCAATAACTGGATTCATCTGGTTAATCTTGATATATCATTCCAAGGTGTCGTCCTTGGAATGACACAATCAATAAATCCAATTACGTCACCATTCCAGCATGAGCCGAGGGAGTCAAAAACTGGTTAAAAAAACTGAATAAAAATGACCTACTTAGCGTCAAAATCCGGGGACAGTTTTTACCAAATAACAAAACTCTCAAAACGCCAAAGTCAAAACACAAAACCGGGAAATAACTTGTTTTACCAGCAGTTATTATTACACGGCGGTACCCAGTTCTGCTGTACAAGAGTAGGGGAGTGTGCGATGTGCGCGGTACCCCATTCTCCCCACAAAGACGACACGGAAAACACTTAGCCTTGTTGACACTACACTTTACACTGATTCTACTTCAGCCTCGACACTTTGATTCTACGATTGTCAATGCGATGTGTTTGAGACTGCAACGGTGCGTTTTGTAATTAAAAATAGCTTTAATGAACAGCTTCATTATTTAGATATTTTAATGCGTTCAGTTTTTTAAACTAAAGTATGTACATATATCAAAAGTGGTATCCTTTCTCTCCACAAAGACGACTCGGAAAACACTTAGGGCCAGTTTCACCGGTTGCGGATAAAGTGTCGGTTAGCCTATTAGGAACTTATCTGCCAGATAAACTAACACTTTTGGTTTCACAGGTGTCGGATAGCGATATCTGGTGGATATAGTATTAGTTATAACCAGCCTTTAAGTGGCAGATAGTATTAACTATCAGCTGATAACTAACCGACACTTTATCCGGAACCGGTGAAACTGGCCTTTAGCCTTTTTGACACTACACTTTACACTGATTCTACTTCAGGCTCACTTGCCGGGGTTGCGGGACTGTTCGAAGGAGATACCGTGGCCCCGGAACATAAAGGGCGAGGAAGGAACATGGATGGGTTTTAGTCAGTAAAAGTCTGACACCCCTCCCGCTCCGCCCAGAGTAGGAGAAGTTATTTAATTATTTGATCGTAAAAAAGGCTCGATGACTTGTCAATGCGATTTGAGAGAGATGAAGAGCTTGGTTATTGAGACATTTAAACAAAAGTTTGTTAAATTTCAGTTCATAGTGAAACTAAAGTATGTATTTCAAAGGTATACCTACTCAATAAATTAATTATAAATAGAATAGTCACGTTCAGAAAGTATGAATTAGTCTGAACAATCAGTATTTATTCCAATTTAATTTTTAAATATTATCGATCTGATAGCTTTTTATCAGCGTAAGTCTTTTACTTTTAGTGTGTTTTGTAAATTATTTATTCGTATATTATTTTTCTGGTATTGTATTTTTAATTTAATCAAGTAACTTAAATGGTGTCCTATTTTTACAGATGGCCTGACACAAAAGTGTATTTTGTAATCACCGTTCCTTTAGAATAAACTCATTGACGATTCTTACAAAAACTCTTCTTCTTCTTCTTATTATATCAAAAATATATGAACTCAAACTGTCAGCGTTGACTGACATGTTAATAACAAGAAAACATGACCCAATTGTTAATAATACCTTCAGATACATAAATTATTATATACAGTATAAAATCGATTCACTCATTACTCCATTTCGCAACATAACAAAAAACATCCGTTGATAAATTATACCCATTATCGTTAATCTGCAAACAAATTACAAAAACGTTACAATAAAACTTTAAAGTTCACGACAAACAGTAGCGCGAGTGTAATGAATGGCCGCAGCATTATAACCGGACTGCAAATCTAGTTTGGAAGGGGAGTGTGGCAAGTACGGTGAGCCTCCATGGCCAGACGTTCACCACACTCCGGCGTGTACTATTCCCGCTTAACATATTATCAAAACACCCTAAGATCACTAGAAAACACAACGCAACTTCAACCTTTTCAATCGAGAATAAAGTCAATTTTGCATTACCAAAAATTTTCTCTATACGCTGGATTCAGACCAGGGCTTTCACCAGATCGCTATAACGTGTTCTTTGTTGCTTTAGCCACGTCCCTCTCACACAATGGCATACTTATTAGGGATTTAGTCCAGATATTAGTTGGGGATGTCGGCATTGTTTGGATTTTAATAGAATTCGGCTTCACCCCGGGCGGTTGGGTATACTTACACGTTTGTTGTTCGTCGTAGACTACATGTGCTACCTTGACGCATGTGTTCAGAATTGATTCGCAAAAGTTATTGCTTCGTTGTTGGTCTTGATGTGTTCAATTTCGTTTGTTTCTTGAAATGAACTTTAAGCTTGATTGAATGGAAATCAATTTAGGGGCAGACTCAAAGGTGAATGTAGAATTTTAAATCTGAGGCCAGAGTTTGCCTTGATCCAATTTACATTTCTTTATTGTTTCCAAAATTAGTAGTAGTTAAATTATTGTTTTTAGTTTTGGAGTATTCGTTTTTAATTTTGTTTAGTATTTATAGAGAAGTACGACCCCGTTAAAATACTAGGACGAATAATAGAACCGGACAGGTAATAATGGAAGGGAATGAGATTTCCAGGAGATCTAAAAATATGGCTGTGTATCGAAATGGTCATAATGGGCTGTGTAGACTGTTTTGTTCATAATAATGTTGTTTTAACGGAATCTTTGTTGATTTTGATAACGTTCGATCTTCAAAATATTAGTGTTGTGTTTACTGTATACGTTTTGATCATGATTTATAGCTGTGACAATTAAATCAAAACATTTTACTGCGTCGACTGTCGAATTTATTTCTTTCTCCAAAGAATGGAATATATGAGCAGTTGCTAACGTTTCCTTCCAGTCACTGTTTACTAACTGCGGATATTTATAGTTGGATGCACACCACAGAAAGGAAGCTGAATGATGCTTTCGACTGTATGCCCCCCGTGTGTAGTGCTGGATCGATAGATGCCCCTCATCGCGCCCCTTATTGAAAATTATAACAATGGAACACCGCGTGCTCTCCGCGCCCTCTTAACACTCACTGATTTCGGCAACGCACTGTGGATGTGCCACCAAATAAAATATTGAATATGAACTTTAATAAACTCATATCTGGCCCTAAATAACTCTGAAATGGAACCAAGGAACCTATATGCACACATAGACACCAAAATAGCGTTCTAGTGGAAAGGAACAATCGTAATGGTTATTAGAATCTGATGTGTGTGTAGATAGGATCTTTACGATCGTATTCTCTCAGCTCTTTCGTTTTATATTCCGAAACGAATTTGGCGAGATAATAAGGAAAACCAGTGAGGGTGTCTTTGAGAAACCTAAGTATGATTGAACTTTCTCCTCAAACAAACGTGTTCTATTGTAATCGAGGAATTAAAACAAGCCTTAACGTTACTGATCATAAAAGGTTGATTTCAATTCGATCAGTATTCGAATTTAGAATTTGGTGGCACTGAGAAGGTGAAGCAAAACAAATGAAAGAGAGAAAATCGCAGGAGTGACAACGTAAAAAAACATGCAAAAATATTCATCAGCCGCATCCATACGCAGATGTATCGAATGGACGTGTTAATATATCGGTCGAATCAAGCTCGGAGGGCGGAGGTCGGGATGCAGGGATTATAATGAGGCGCAGCCCCACTAAGTATTTTCGACATGCTCCGCCGTCACCCGACAAACATTCGTAAGGCCGGGGGTTAACGAGTGCAGCGCGTCGAAAATTACACGCGCTACCGGCGAGCTTTAATGTCCACGTCATAGGTCATTCCGGGATGAGCGTAAAAAGTCTGTAGACGACTGTACTACGTTTGAGCCCGGAGGAAAATTTGGTTTGGACTTTGGGATATACGAATTCAAAAGTGTTTTCTTGTTGCTTTTGTTTCTTTGACTGTTGCGTATGTTATGTGGGCAGGCATTATTTCTCTTTTTGCTATTCTCAAGCTGAGTTCGTATATCAATTCAAATTCTGTAGTCATTTGCATTTTACCCTACTTAAGTGCTTTTATATTATATTGAATAGTGTGTACCTACTTAGTGTAGAACGTATATTCCCTCGATAATAATATTTTATATTTTTCATTAAACTCCAGATATTTCTGGAATGAAACAGGTATTAAAAGAGAAAACTGCTTTCAAAGTGCTGTTCGTGAAAAAACGGAGATATAAAACAAAACCAAATGAACTAAAGCCAACATTTCTAACTAATACGACGCTACGATGCTATTGATGTTCGAAATATGCTTTTTACGATTGTGATTGGAAAAATATCGCTGGAAATATTTCTTATTTCATTAAACAGGGTAAACTGGAAATTTTATATGAATATCCACATTCCACATAATTGTACTGTGCAATGCATGTCCTACTACAAAAAAAGGAAAAAAAAAATTCAACAAAGGCATTCGATAGAACAGATGAAACACAGATTCATCACAGATGATTTTCATTGATTTGTCCACCGAGTAGTTGCTGGAAGTTAACCAATAACAAGATTCGGCATCCGAGGCACGCGCAACGTTTTTTAGGACAAACATCGTCCCAGTTTCACTCCATTCGAAGAATTGACACATCCAGAGAGAACAGTGTTGACAAAATACTGGAACTAATGGGTATTATGGTGTCGCGTGGATGCCATAAAGGGCCCACAATGCGGCCAGTTCGAGATGTCATTAGCCAAAGAAATCTGCCTTTGTACTCAGGGTCCTGGAAACGTCAACCATTGTCCAGTTTCCATAGCATTGTTTTTATTTTGTTCTTTGTATAATTGTTAGGAAGTTAAATGTAGTTAAGTCTATTGTGTCCTTTGTCTTCGATTTTCACGGAGCTACGTGTCGCCCTTTGCTCGTAGTTGCTTTGAATCTGTCTAAATCGCTGTTTATTAGTGACGATGGGACCTGCCCGCCTGTCCGGATGATTGAGGTGTCCGTTTATTAGTCATCTCTGTTGGAGTGTATTACGTCCTACGGTGCGATAATGTGTTCGTGTTTGTTAAGTATTTAGGAGAAGGGACAGGTTGGTGTGCGATTGGTTACTGAGATTGATACGATGAGGCTGTTTTAGGGTTTGTCTGAGCAAAACAATTTTTGGTTTGGGTTGTGCCATCTACCAATCCGCACTGGGCCCGCGTGGTAGATTATAGCCCATTCCCTCTCATTGAGAGGAGGCCGTGTCCCAGAAGTGGGAACATTATAGGCTGATGATGATGATGATGATGATTGATAGATCACAGTTGACACTGACAATAAAATAATTTCCGAGACAAAATTTCATTAACTGAATTTAGCACACTAAACCGTGGAGAAATAGAAAAAATCACACAGCATATTTCTTGAAAATCATAAGAGCATAATTTGGCCTTGCAAGTTATGACGAAGAAACAATAGCTATAAAAATGGGTCATGTTTTTACTCCAACCTAAGCTTGGGACTGTGTTGCCAATTTAACAAAAGCAAAACAAAATAGGGTAACACCAGTGGCCGTCCAAAGACAATATTATTTATGACAACAGAAGCTGTTTGACAATAAAATTACGAGCAAAAAAAAATGTGACGAAACGCAAAATTGTGATGTTCCGCGTTTTGTCTGAGAATTAGGTAATTCACCATTTTTACGTTAAAAGTTGGATGAAAGTAAAAAAGGGTACGTGAATAAAAAACTCTTTGTAGCTTTGTTAATGTTGATGATTATTGTCATTTTACAAAAGGTATTGATGCAATTATTGGGGTCTTAGATGTTACTAGATCAATCAGTCTACTTACTCAAACCAATCTATCTTTAACAATGTCTATAGCAACAACTTTAAACCAAAGAAAGTCTGTATCAAAACATTTACAACTACTCCAAGATCCCAAAACATCTTCAAAACTCTCTTCCTCATTTAAAACAATGTTATAATCAAAACTGAACCCTACTCCCGCTACACAAAACCCGACTTCATAAATCAGACTAACGGAATCTTTCACTCATTACTCAAAACTGTATTTGTTTACTTTTACGATAACTGTTGTTAACGGGAAACATTGTATCTTGACGTCACTAGATCACATACCGTTACTCATAAAAGCGGTATAACGGTGTGCTGAACCATTTTCGAGCAACCCTTTGAATACATAATTACACAAGGAACCGTAACTCTATCAAGTCGGTTACACAAAGAGTAATGTTACTTAACCTTGAGGAAGAAAGCACAAAAGACTTTCTCCGTGAAAGGGTTTTGTCACTTCCTTGTGAGCGTGACCAATGGTGCCAACCATTGTTGGGTCCTGTTACTTCAAATTGTACCACAGTTACTTTATTTGGGAGTTTATTGAAAGTGATCGAACGGTCTTTTGATTTGAAAGGAAGAAAGTTTGAAAAAAGAATCGAGGAAGTTTTAGTACCGTCGTATAGTCGGGGCATCTTAATAATGTCGCAATCAAGATTTTTATTGAAAGAGCACTAAAGCTGCTTTAAGGCGCTTTTCGATCGATTTACAAAAAAACTATTGATTGGATTAAAAAACTGAAACAGTATCATGCTAATATATTGTTTATAGAATTATTTGCCAAAAAATCTGAATGATCGCATGAATATTAGTATGTTTTTTATTGTTTGAAAGTTATTTTTAGAGATAAGTTCGTGATTTCTTTTTATCGAGCCAAATTAATTGTATTATGTTTTCAAAACAGTATCATGCTAGCATATATCCTGAAGAATATCATATATTTTTCTGGTCTTGTTTATAGCAGTGAATCATATACTTTTAGTACTTATAAAACTCGCGTTTAGCTCATGTAATCGCCTTAAGTTATCCGGAAGAATTAATGATGGTACAATAATAAATATGCGTAAATAACTACATGTTACGAAATGTTATTTTAAAGTTTTAATAGAATAGCAGTTCGCGGGCACAACCTCTTTGCACAAATCATCATCATCTTGCTCTTAATTTCCTTATCACAATTCATGAAGATTGTAGGGGTAGCAACACGTCATTTTCTTCCAAACTTCTCTATTATTCGTCATCTCATCAGACATATCCTTTCTTTCCTCTTTCTTTCTTCGCACAAATCCATCTCCAAAATTAAAATCAGTACCACTAAACTGATCCTACGCAACTAACTTCGTAATGACAGCATAACGTAGATCTGTGATGTCTATGTTTGACACAGCGATTATCTAGGATTACGGTCTGACTGTACTGAGTCTATCTGATGATATTACAATTGGTGGACGCGCTAAAGATTTATAAGTAGCTAATGTTAGCAGTTGTTGCATTGTTTTTGGGACTTTATTATTATTGAGGTTTTTTCTTTACGGTATATTTTAGCCAAAAGCCATGAAGTCAATCCAGAAAGAAAAAAAATAAGTCATGATTATTTCTCATTCATCATTATTCTAGTCAGTTGAGCTCTTAATAAAGAGGATTTTTTTTGAGACTTCGTTAGACCTTAAGTTTGATTTCATAAATCTTAGTAAATTATTTCGTAGGCATCTATCATGGTGACATACGTAGACGCTCAATAATATCATCAACAATTGTCTTGCCCGTGTTCTTTGTCAGTAACCTGTTATAGGCAATAGTTTCACCCTATATGAGGAATATCGTGATTCAAAGACCATGGATTCAGCTATTGTCATTAGGTTTATTCGTATTTAAAAAAAGAACTATTAAAAAATAGGTAAGTATTCCATTGAAAAGTGCATGCGGTCAAAACGTATGGAACAGCAGATTTTTGTTTGACCTGCAACTAAAAACGACTAAACCCTTATGTTAGACCTAAATGATTCAAAAGTTTAGCAATAAAGAACTTCGTATATTTAAAAGCCGAATGTTCATCTAGTAGTTGTAGATGGAGACATGTTTTTTTATTGATTTACTAGCTGACCCACGGAACTTCGTCTGCGTCACATAAGAGAGAAAAAGGAACGGAAAAAAATGGCTATTAAAAATTAAGGTTTGATCGTAGAAGGGTGAAAATTTTGGATTGTATGTATTTTTGTATGTTGTATCATAAAAAAATAAAAACTAAAAATTTCGTCTAAAAATAAAAAAAATAAAAATTGGGGTGGACTACCCTTAACATTTAGGGGGATGAAAAATAAATGTTGGCCGATTCTCAGATCTACTCAATATGCTCATAAAATTTTATGAGAATCGGTCAAGCCGTTTCGGAGGAGTATGGGAACGAAAATTGTGACACGAGAATTTTATGTATACGAAAATAAATACGGTCAATAATAACCGTAGTGTATTTGTATGTTACCTACATACAAAGATGGGAATGCCTTGACTCCTAGAATAACGCATAGAACATGAGTTTGTAATGAGCTCCAGCATAATGCAGACGCCTCTGAGGTTCAGTTTGACGTCGCGATTAGCCAGGATTACCACAGTACGGCTGCAGTACATTATCTTGATGACATTACGTTTCATCCTGGGCATCCACAAACAGGACTAATAGATTAGTGTTGTGATACAGTAATGTGTTTCTAGAAAATCTAGATACGTTGTAGCTGCTTAATATGAGATTGTAATTGGTAAAATATTGGTCCATAAGCTGATGTTTTTTGTATACGTACTTCTATGGGGTTCTACGGCAAAACGATTTATCTACATACAGAAGAGAAGAAAGGAACAGAAGAAATACTCAAACGCTTGTTTATAAAGAGAACTAGCATACCTCCAATATGGATAGAAAATATGCAAATGGTAATTTTCTTGAATGGCCCAGCCAGTGGGACAGTCATCTTCTGCCAAGCCTTTTCCCAACCATGTTGAGGTCGGCTTCCAGTCAAGCCGGATGCTGCTGAATACCAGTATTTTATATGGAGCGACTGCATATATGACCCCCACAACCCAGTAGACACTGGGTATTACCACTTGGTAAGACTGGTTGTCAGACTTTTTGGGCCACTGAATACCTGTAACGACCTTCTTTCCGAGGCGCAAAGGAAACTCTGTATGTAAAAGTGGTCATCCATCCACAGACCAACCAAGACAAGCACAGCTTAACCTAAAGATCGACCCGAGCGGCTGTTTTTATTTAGCCACGAGCTCCTCTTAACCATTAGCACAACAAAACAAACAAACACACAAAATAGGCTAATAAAAAATAGAGGTATTTTGAAACCTATCTCTATAAATAATTAACATACTACCTATTGAAAAAATTATTTATTTATTTGTATATTTATTTATTCATGTACACACAAAATACATAAAAGGACAATATATTAACATAGAAGAGCACAAAGGTACTGCTTATTTCAAAAGAAATTTCTTCCAGCAGTCCTGCGAGAGGAAAGTGTGATAAGAAATGTAGACACAGTGTGTAGAAAAGTCCAACAAGAAAATTTAAATTAAAACTTAAAACAAAACTATGACTATTTAATATAAACTATTTTATATAATTCATGTTCCATGTAACGTTTGTGATGAGAAAATAAACATATATATTATGATTATTATTATAAACGTATAACATACAAATACATACACATATTATTAAAAAAAAACAAAGTAAACTACTATTGTAAATATTTACCTATAACATACATACATTTATATGTAGAATATTACTGTATAGAGGAGAGGTAATGCTCTTTGACTTGTTTTTAAAGAGAAATAAAGTTTTGGAATCCAAGCCAAAATTATGAAGCTTAATAATTCACAGTCATAAAACAATACCTGACCCTAACTTAATACCGTTTAATTAACCCCTCATCCTTCGAAATCTTTACCCAAACACTTTTCTCAAATCCTCTTCAAATCTTAATCACTAGCCTCTTAATAAAAATCATTAACAGTGAGATAACGCTGAAGACTTATCCGGAACAAGGGGAAGTCATGTCCCAGATCCTAAGAACAGATTGACTTGCGTTAAACGCGTAAGCTGTTGAGTAAGACAAAGTCGTGCTTAATCCTCACCGTCTATGCACCATCTCCGCTATTTGGGGAAGGATTTGGGATAGATTAAAGGCCCCTATTCACCGTGCGACTGAATTCTTTTTGTAGCCTTAATCTTGTTGTGAACTGAGATGGCTTACAAAGAAATGTGTCATGCAATGAAACAACTTGTTAATGATGTTGTTTTGTTTTCATGTTTGATTGTTGGTTAAGCTTTTGATATGGATCGGCTTACGATAGACTGCCTTTCTTTATTTCAATGTTTTAAACATGAATAACAACAACATGAATAACATCACGCTCGTAATCCATGAAGGGGTTTTGCTAATAGTACGTTTGAACAAGCAATTTGGTTTACAGTTCAACCCACAAATTACATTGTATAATGTTAATCGAATTTCTTGTTTGAACGTATGACCGCATTTTGCTCTAGTTGTGTTTATTTAATTCCCATCTAATAGGGGACAGGACTATTGCCATTACAGGGCACGAATCCAGACTTCGTGGCTGGTACTGACAAATTCTTGATGGACAAACCCAATAACACTTTGATCGACCCGGGATTCGAACTCTCCTTCTTCTTATCATCAGCATTATTTATTAGACATATGCCAAATAAGTCAATTTTAGACTGAATTAGAAAGCTGAAGTTTTATCATTATATCCGAACAAAGACTCGAACAGTCGAAAATCGCTAATTAAGTTAATTAAGAGTAATGACGAATTTAAATTAACTTTGATCAGATATGTCAACAATGAAAATCGTATTCGTATTATTTACACGTGGTTTTTAAACGGGTACAATTGGCCATGAAGATTGGTATGCAAGCAAAGCAGTGAAAAACAAGGCATTACTTAGTCAGTGAGGACACATGAACAAAATGAAATAACATACGATTTCTCTCCTCATCCGATTTCAATCATGACAATAATTGAGTCCCGCACAGTCTTGGTTTCCCTTTTGCAAGTTTTAACAAGGGGAAACTGCTGTTTCATAAATTTGGACGATATTAATACAGGACGTGCTTATACGTTCTTTGCTAATATACTCGTAGCATTATGAACTTTGATTACACAAACGACTAGTAGGTGAAAGCAATTTTCAACATTGGCCATACATTGTGCTTAAAGTTATGTTCATCAATATAAACACTGCTCAGGATAAGTACCTATCACCTCAATATTGCAATAATTTCTTTAGAAACAGACATCGTATCGTCATCTCCTCATCTTGGGATCAGATATTAAGCAGCAGGCACGGTGAGGCAATGAGGTGATTCGTTGACCTTGACCGTTGTCCTCAAAAAATTCTAATGAATGCATATTCCAGAGCTCGCAGGAGTATCGCACTGATATGCCTGTAACTGTATAAGGCCTGAATTACACTCACGCTGCCGCTCGGTCGCGACGGTCGGTTATTATCATCATCAGACAGACGGTCGTCGGTCGCGTACGAGTAAATATTGTGTTCTTTATAGCTCCATACTGCAACGCTGACGTCAGCGGCACCCTACAGCCGTATTTTGTTCCCGTTGACGTCACAACCGACCACGCGTCCGACCGACAACGCGACAAGAATTCAGGCTTAACAAGTAGTCTCCGCCCAGTCCTCGAGCGCGCCGGTCCAACAGGCCCCGAGTGGTCCGCGTTGGGCGCTGAAGCAGCTGGACCGGGAGCTCCTCCTGGAAGCCTCGATCGTGCAGGCCTGGGTGACATCACCGGACAGGCCTGCCGACGTTAACACTGAGGCAGAGTGGTTCCAGGGGGCCATGTCCGACATATGTGACGTGGCAATGCCCCGAGTCCGGCCAGGAAGCGCCCGACGCCAGGTGTACTGGTGGTCGCGCGAAATAACGTCTCTGAGGGAGGCGTGTGTCGAAGCGCGGCGCCTGTACGCCAGGCATCGCAGACTCCGCATCCGCCCGCCGGATGCGGAAGCCATTGAGGCGGAGCTGTACGAGGGATACAGAGCGGCGAAGACCGCCCTCCGGGAGGCTGTCCTGCGGGCCAGGGAACTGGCCCGCTCGGAGATGCTGGAGACTCTCGACAGAGATCCGTGGGGGCGCCCTTACAAGATGGTGCGGAATAAACTCCGCACCTGGGCCCCCCCGCTGACGCAGAGTCTCCGGCCCGACCTCGTGGAGGACGTGGTGAGCGCTCTGTTCCCCTCGCGGGGGGAACATCCGCCCCCGCCTATGGCTCCGCCACCTGCGGTGTCGGACCCAAGCGACGACGACGACACTCCGGAAGTGACTGGGGTAGACCTGAGAGTGGCGGTAGGTAGGCTCAAGGCCAAAAATACCGCCCCGGGACCCGATGGCTTGCCTGGCAAAGCCTGGGTCCTGGCCTCGGATGCGGAGGCTCTCGGGCCCCGACTGAAAGGGTTCTTAAGCGCATGTTTGGAGAGAGGCCAGTTCCCGCTTCGTTGGAAGACGGGGAAACTGGTCCTCATCCAGAAGCCGGGGCGCCCTGCGGACTCTCCGTCCGCATTTCGGCCCATTGTGTTGCTCGACGAGGTGGGCAAGCTCTTTGAGAGAGTCATTGCAAACCGCCTCGCCGAGCACCTTGAGGGGATGGGGCCGAATCTTGCGGAGAACCAGTTTGGTTTCCGCAAGGGGCGCTCTACAGTGGACGCCATCATGCGCGTGAGAGCCCTCACGACGGGGGATGCGATATCCCGGGGCGGGGTTGTTTTGGCGGTGTCTCTCGACATCGCCAACGCCTTCAACTCCCTGCCCTGGAGCTGCATCATGGAGGCACTCCGGTATCACCGGGTGCCGACCTACCTCCGTCGTGTGGTCGGGGACTATTTGACGGACAGGGCCGTCATCTACCCCAGTCGCTGCGGAGATTGGAACCGGCGAGAGATGTCGTGCGGTGTCCCACAGGGATCGGTTCTGGGACCGCCCCTGTGGAACATCGGTTACGACTGGGTGCTGCGTGCGGACCTCCCCAGTGGTGTCAGCGTCGTCTGCTACGCAGACGACACCCTGGTGCTGGCACATGGGAGGTCGCACGAGGCGGCGGCCGAAAATATGACACGCGGGGTTGCGATAGTCGTAGAGAGGATCCGGCAACTGGGTCTCGAGGTGGCGCTGCACAAGTCCGAGGCCATGTGCTTTCATGG
Source organism: Xestia c-nigrum (assembly GCA_916618015.1). Lineage (NCBI taxonomy): Eukaryota > Metazoa > Arthropoda > Insecta > Lepidoptera > Noctuidae > Xestia > Xestia c-nigrum. The sequence continues at coordinate 16,269,401 of OU745261.1, read as the reverse complement.
GCCTCGGAATGCGCCACCGTCGGGATCTACACTGACGGTAGGAGGGGTATCCATCGGCGTCGAGTCGACGTTGAAGTACCTAGGACTCGTCCTCGACAGCCGGTGGAACTTCGTGGAGCATTTCCGACGTTTGGCCCCCAGGCTGGAACGGACAGGGGCTGCCTTCAGGCGGCTCCTGCCCAACCTTGGGGGGCCGAACGCCTCCTGCCGCAGGCTCTACGCGGGAGTCGTGCGGTCCATGGCCCTCTACGGGGCCCCAGTGTGGGCGCGTTCGTTGAAGCGGCGAGCCGCTCACCATTTGAACGCGCCCCAAAAAGTGGTGGCCGTGAAGATGGTCCGTGGGTACCGCACGATCTCTCGCGAGGCGGCGGGCCTGCTTGCCGGATTGCCGCCGTGGGATCTGGAGGCGATAGTCCTCGCGCGCCTGCATGAGTGGCGCGCGGAGGTACTACGCCGGGGGGAGACTCCGCTGCCGCGGCAAATTGCCGCTCAGCGGACTGACCTCCGGCGCGATCTCATGGCGACATGGAGAGAGCGACTGTCGCAACCCCGTGCAGGGCACGCCACGATAGTGGCGGTAAGTCCCCTCTTTGAGGAGTGGCTGGAGAGGCGCCACGGCGTCCTCACCTTCCGCCTGACGCAGGTCCTCACCGGACACGGATGTTTCGGGAGGTACCTGCACCGAATCGGGCGGGAGGAATCGCCCGGGTGTCTCCACTGCGAGGATCGACCGGAGGACACGGTGGAGCACACGGTGGAAGTCTGCCCTGCGTGGGCGGAGCTCCGCCGTGTCCTCGTGGCGGCGATCGGCGGCGGCGACCTCTCGCGTCCGGCCCTGGTTCAATCCATGGTCCGGAGCGAGACGGAATGGGAAGCCGTCGCCTCCTTCTGCGAAGCAGTCATGCTAGCGAAGGAGGTGGCGGAACGAGAGAGGGAGAGATCCTCTCTTCCCGGCCGCCGCGGGAGACGCAACGGGCGTCGGGGGCCACGTGGTGGCTACCGGCCACCGTAGATGCGGGCCTGTGGACGGCTGGCTATGGGCAATAGCTGGCCGTCCGGCCGTCTAACGACGACGACAGGCCGTGTCGACGGCGCGTTCGTGTTCCACGCGCGCCTCAAAGAGTGTCAGCAAAAAGAGAGGGGCCCGCAAGGGCCGAAGCCTGCCGGGGTTGCGGGCCTGTTCGAAAGAGATACCGCGGCCCCGGAACGTAAAAGGCGAGGAAGGAACATGGATGGTTTTTAGTCAGTAAGAGTCTGACACTCCCTCCCGCTCCGCCCAGAGTGGGGGGGGTCATTTGATGATTTCCCATCCTTAAAAAAAAAAAAAAAAAAGGCTTAACAAGTAGTTACTAGTAAGTACTTATTTCTTTCGCTCACAGTACTGCACAGTGCACAAAAATGTATCAACCTACTCGTTATCCAAGTTAAGCTCGCCACGGTTAACCGTTTCAAAAAACTGTCGCTGATTCCGTATTGATCTGCAGCCGGGTCACGGTATGAGTGTTAATTCATATATAGCTCGTTAATTTTCCTTAACACCCTCTTTGAACCCCGTACCCACGTACTAATGAATTTCAATTTGTTCGCCGCGGACGTGTGTGGAAAAAATCGTTGCAGTTGGGTATTAGGCGGAATATTTTGCTTTTTTTTTTTTGTCCGACCGTCGACTGTTTTAGCTCACTAGGTGTTTATTTGACTAATTCGTTCGCTAGCTCCATTCGTTGCTCTTTTGAGTTGTGCGCTGCTGTGTTTTGTTTTTGGGCGAAATGTGTTTCGCTTTGGACATGGAAAATTACGTGGTTCACTAGTCATCGTGTGTTACGGGGAAATGTTTTGTACTCCTGCAATAGAGTGGTTTATTAAATTTACTGTATATGTATTTTGTGTATACTAAATGGATTTACCTAAACATAATAGACATTAACGGGAAACACAATATAATTAAGAAGACTGAGATGAGTCTGACAAAGCATTTTGTACAACAAACTAAGTAACTTTACGCAAAAAAATATTGCTGGGAGGTTTTTTTTGGTGATTTTCCAATCATGCAATGTGGTAGAACTCAATGTGACATTGTGGTGGTGGATGGAATGAATAACACGGGGATCGTCATCATCATCATCATCATTTCAGCCGACACGGGGGTCGTGAAGGTGTTATAAGTAGAAAACTATGTTACAAAAACTTAGAACTTTGACCCCCAAAAAATATCGCAATGACGGGGAGAGCAAGTGTCTTTTGGCTTAGTTAAGAGTATTTTTACACCCTAATTCTGGTTATTATTCAGGGTCTCCGATGAAACAAATAACCTTGAAACAGATCAAGAAAATCTCACGGCCATCCCAAAAACAAACCTAAGCATAAATAAAGATGAATGAAAAAAAACTGTCTCCCAAATTCCCATCCCTTACTTTTATTCATGCAAAAATAGTTTTCACACTCCGTGCGTGTTTCCCGTCAGTTACTTGAGTGAATACGCAAATAAAACTGAATTCTATTACCACAAATGCGACGAAACTCGAGGAACCGCGAGCAGCCGCGAGGAGCCGCGAGGACCTCATTCATATTCAGAACACACCTGTTACCTACTAAATTGAATAATATAAGGTGAAAGGAAAGTTATCATAATGCGAGTGGTAAGAAGTGGCGGCGTACGTGCGTTGGAAAATGGTGGAGTGTTGTGACTTGTGTAAAAGAGAATTTTTATGTTGAAATGTAATTAATAGGTACGTGACTTAAAAATCTGGGAAACGAATGTATAAGAATGGTAAAGCATTTTTTTATGTTATCACTTATTTTTGAGAAAGCTGTTTAAGGCGACTACAGGAGCTAAATGCGAGCTTTATAATGCCTAAAAGTATATGATTCACTGCAATAAATAAAACTAGAAAACATTATGATATTCTTCAGGATATATATACTAGTATGATAATGTTTTGTAAACATAATACAATTAATTATACTCGATAAAAAAATCACAAACTTATCTCTAAATCTTTTTAACGATTAAAAACCTAACAAAAATACGAGTACATGCGATATTTCTGATTTTTTGGCAACGTGATGAGACATAATGTTATTCAAAAATCTCGTTAAATATTCTTTTACTTTCTTAAACAATCATGTGAGCCCCAAAACTAGTATACAAGCTTTTGGGAACTTGTTACCGTCATCATACGGCCCTTGTTCCATGCACCTTATTTCTTTCTATTATCTCAAATCAACCACCACGCTATCATTTAGTCACCTTTCTTAGACTTGAAACTATGTTTTCATACCAACAAACTTACTTGCTTTTTAAGTTTAACCTGAACCATATAAATACAATCAAAACCTATTGGATTTATTTAGAGGCAGTCTTACTGTAAAGTGTTTGGGTGACATCCCGCTCGCTTGTCAACCGAGGTGGTCGTGGATGATACACGCAAAAAAAAAACATATTATGTCACCAATATGATATACGTTAGCCTGAAAGTCGCTCCATGTAAAATGCTGGCCTTCAGCTACATTCGGATTAGACTTGGAAGGTGACCTCAACGTGGTTAAGGAAAAGCTAGGCAGATAACGATGATAAGGGCCAGTTTCACCGGTTCCGGATAAAGTTTCGGTTAGTTATCTGATAGTTAATACTATCTACCGCTTAAAGGCTGGTTATAACTAATACTTTATCTACCAGATATCGCTATCCGACACCTGTGAAACCAAAAGTGTTAGTTTATCTGGCAGATAAGTTCCTAATAGGCTAACCGACACTTTATCCGCAACCGGTGAAACTGACCCTTAATCTCAAAGCTTATTATACCAGTTGTGCGATTATAATCCCATCTTTCTCTCGTATTCAATCCGTAAAGAAATAATTATAAAAGTCACGTGCTCAGAACAAAAAAGAAATGTTATTATGGGAAATGCATTGTAATATATAAATAGACCGAGAGAAAGCAAGACTGATATAAAAATACGTCGCTATTTAATATTCCCAGAAAGTAGCGTAAAATTCGCCAGTCGTTAATTGTTTACAAAAACATGGACACTAAAAAACGATGTTACAGATCTACTTTTTTTTTGTAAAAAAGTTAATGACTCCGTTACACAATAATCATTTCTAACTGCATTTCTTTACTGCGAACGACCATTGTCTAAGTACCGTTCCGACTTTTTTGCAACAATTTCTTCCAGTGTGCCCCATTTAAGTTGCATAATATTAACATATTTATAACTGTAGAAAGGCTCTTGTAAAAAAATGCATTACTTTTGAGCAATTCTGGGCTCTACTTTTTACCGATTTGGGCCAATTGCTTTGGGACTTTGGCCTAAGTAAATAAAGACATTTTTATATGGCACAGTAAAAATTTTGCATTAAAAAGGTTCACCGTTAGTCGAGCGCAAACACGTTGGATTTTATTTAAACTTGTTTTAAAAGTAAATTAAGGTTTAAAGCGTACCCAATTACCGCAGTGCTATGGGATAAATGTTACGTTGTAAATCGGTATAAGTTCTGTATTTTCGATAAGTTTAATTTCGGAACTTAAAATATCATTTAATAAATTAACGTCATCGAATTAAACCTTCATTACGTCGCAATTTCTATAAGTGTGTTAATTTTCTTGTAAAATACGAGAAAAAATATATTTCGGGAAAATATTTTTAAGGAATAATTGACATGTTGCTTTAAATATCCATCGCAGATTTCAGATCATTCAGGAAAAAAAACTCAGTAATGTGACGCTACGCAACTGAATATTTTTCAAACTATCTAAATGTAATTAAAATGTAAACGTCCCTTTGTGCTTATTGGCCTTGTTTTGTTCTGTCTCCTGCTGATATGGAGGGAGGTGGAAATTATGCTTTTCCTACTCCTCCGATATTCTTTTATGATTAACTTCGTTCCGGGATCCAAGACAGTTAAATTGTTGGTATGGGACTTCGTCGAGCTTCATTGTCTTGACACTTTTCTGGTGGTCGCCACTGTTGATTCTGGCTTTCAGAAGTGGCACTGGTTTGGGAACAGTGTGGCGGACTTAGTACCAAAAAACAATCAAAATCCAAAACTTAAAAACTCAGTAAACAAAATGATTTATTATTTCTTTCAGTATTAACCACCCACCTCCCGCATACCACATGAACATTCAAAACTTAAAACATTCTAACCCTCAAACGCTCACGAACTCCGAAACGAGCCAACCCTCTTTCCTCAATCGTAAATCATAACAAACATCTTGGTAACCCTTCGGCCGCCCTGCTAACCCGTCGGCCAGTTCGCCGGCACCCAAGTGCTGTTAATTGGCAACCGGTTGGGGAAATTGGTCCGCTGTACTTGCTTCCGTGAGTTAATGACTAGCCGCCCAGTAGATGGACGCCGAAACCCATTTAGGCGTGTGCAATTTGCGTATGTGCAACGGGTTAGACGGGTCGGATTTGGTGACGGCGCGGTAGTTATAGGGTTATGAACTGTGGGCTCTGAGATCGTTGAAATTGAGGTTTATGTGAGAATTGAGTTGTTAAGATTTTAGTGGTAGTTGCGTTGTTAAATTAAAGGGGAGGTTAATGTGGTGGAAGAGTTTAGTTGAGTGATATTTTGTTTTGATTTGAAAATACTCGAAGCATCACAAAACGCATGTAATTTGCAAAGAAACTATGTCTTTGCTTATTTCATGCGTCACCTTCATTTCACTAGTTACGTCATAGTCCCATTTAATGGGCAAGCCTATTGCCATCAACTGGGCACAAATCCAAACTCCAAGAAATCCGATAACAATTTGCCTGACCCTGGAATTGAACCCAGATCTCATGCTCAACAGTCACGATTGCGATCACTAGACCGCACTAGACGCACTTTTATTTTGTTACTAACATAATTAGTTCAGTACTACAAAATCTTACCATTTTTTCAGCTTTCAGGCTTTTCACTACTGTTAATGACGACCAGGTATCACAGCTTAACGTGATTTTCAAGACACGGCCGGGTCACCATTCCATGGACAGACCTCAACAGGCGTTGCTTCACTTTGAAGAACTAGCCGTTCTTAATTAGTTATAAACCTTTCACAACACAACTAGAATGGAATCATTAAATACGTATCTCAATAATACATTCCCCGTTTCTTCAGTGGGTCTACGAGAGTGACACGCGTAGGCGTTCGTAGCAAGCCCTGGCGTAGCACAGACCTACGGTACTGCTACGAAAGGCTACGCGCTCTACGATTTCTCAAATAATACCTACTACAAGGTGCTATCAATATTTTAAATCAAAATATGTAGGTACATCCAAAAACCTGTTTCTTTCTCCTAAAACAACATTTCTCTACAACTTAATTGCCACACAACTTCTAAAAAAACCCATTTCTACCTAAGAAAGTGCCTAATAAAAATAATTGTTTTAGAGAAAATTATTGTAACACCACAAAGGTAAGTTTCTAACAAAACCAGTAGCATTTGTGAGGCTGGGAGAATATTTTTAAAACTCCGTTTAGTTACGGGTATTATACAAACAATATTTTGGGTCATTTTATGATTTTTTATTACGTTTGTCCTTTTATGTTTGCCGACCGTCGGCTTGTTACTTGCCGACTTTCTTTGAACATAACTCTTGGTTATAGTAAGATCGTGTTTTGTTTTGAACGAGGTCATAAACCCACAGATGTGGTGTTTTTAGATAGGTAGGTAATACTGCTACTTTTAAATTTATCTATCACAGCGTTTGTGTATAAAGTTTATTTTTCATCTGAAGCTAAAACAAAGTGAATACTTATAGATAATTGATAATTTAACGACCTGAATGGCGTAGCGAGGCTGCCTTACGTTAATAGGGTCCTGGGTTCGAATCCCGGTAGGAGCAAATGTTTGTGTGATGAGCATGGACATTTGTTTCCGAGTCATGGATGTTTATATATATAATAAGTATGTATTTACAAACAAAAAAGTATATAAGTAGTATATCAACTACCTGGTGTCCACGACACAAGCCTTGCTTAGTGTGGCACGAGATGGTGCTGTGTGTTAATGTCCAGCTGGAAGCCGAAAACAACATAGTTGGGAAAAGGCTAGGCAGATGATGATGACTTATTGGTATAACAAAGCTGTATCATCATCAAAACTCATCAACAAAGCTGTATCATCATCAATCTTAATTTCTTTAGGGTTGGCACAGCATGCTTATTTTTTCCATACTTTTCTCTATTACTCGTTATTTCATCACACACCTTTTTTCTTGCCATACAAGACAACAAGGGGTCTAAAATCGCCAATTTAGCAGAATCGTAAAAAATCACGTTAAAAAAAATCTTGTTATGGTCTTTGTAACTATTACAAGTCCCTTTTAAGAATTTTAAAATTTTGTTCTATAAAATGAACCACTAAAATTAAAATTCTTAAAATGTCTTCTTCTCGTGACTTTATGTCAATGATTACAAAAACCATTTTAAGAATTTAATTTTATTAACATGATTCATTTACGATTCCGCTAAAGCTTTAAAGGTTTTATAAATACACTAGCGGACGTCACACGGTTTCACCCGTGCAGTTCCCGTTCCCGTGAGAGTTCGGGGATAAAATATAGCTTATGTTACTCGCTGATAATGCAGCTATCTATTGCTGAAAGAATTTTTCAAATCTGTCCAGTAGTTTTTAAGTTTTTCGTTACATACAAAAGTACAAATCATTCCTCCTTATGATATTGTTATAGATAACATATTGTCAATGTTTATTTATATTTATCACATTATGTTATTTTTAAGTACCATGTAGCAGGGCCAATATAGGAAGTATGCCTATTTCATGGAAATAGGCATACTTCCTATATTGGCCCTGCTTGCGACCGTTAGCAGTCAGAACATAAGGGTGTTAAGAACCTTTTAACGAAACCAGAAGGCACTTGTTCTCCCCGTCATTGCGTTTTTTTTTTGTTTCACACCATATCTGGGAACCTTCTAGTTACTAAGATATTGGCGGTCGAATCAAACTCTTTCAACCGACTTCCAAAAAGAGGAGATTCTCAATTCGTCCGTATTTTTTTTTTTTGTTTTTTTTACCTCAGAACTTTCGACTGGGTGAACCGATTTTGATGGTTCTTTTTTTGTTTGAAAGCTAGTGCTTCCCGTTTGGTCCCATTTACTGAAGAACTGATGCTGATCTTCGGAGATATAACGGAACTCTTCAAAAATACACAGCAAATCTGCAGTGATTGCTACAATCACTTGTAGATTCATTGTTTATACTAAATCATGACGTAACATCACGCTTATATGCTCTGAGGGGGTACGCACATGTGTAACATACACCCAGAATTCGAAAATGTTTGTTACCTCAGAACTTTCGACTGGGTAAACCGATTTGGATGGTTCTTTTTTTATTTGAAAGCTGGTGCTTCCGGTGTGGTCTCATAATCATCAAATCAGTATCTGATGATGGGATTCTGGAGAAATAGAGACAATTCTTCACATTTCATAGGCACACTAGAAGCGATTTGGATAGTTTAAGGAACTGTACTTTCTCGAAGTGATCCCATTTCAATTTGATGAAAATCTGATCAAGAACTTCGGAGATATGCAACGGAACTCCTCAATAAATGATAGCAATTGTACTGGGGTTGCTGAAATCTCATATCTGTCTATTGTTTACACCAGTTTATAACCTAAAATCACGCCGGTTACGCTGTGAAGGGGTAAGCACATGTGAACCACTAAAAAGTGAAAAATAAAAACTTTTTTACAAAAAATAAAACCGCCTTCAGAGAAAACAAAAAAGTGAAAAATAACTTCAGAAAAAACGCTTCAGAAGTCGGTGACAAAAAAACTAAATCAATCAAACAAAGGTCACCGACTTCTGAAGCGTTTTTTCTGAAGTTATTTTTCACTTTTTTGTTTTCTCTGAAGTCGTTTTTTTTAAAAACAAGAAACTGCTGTATTTATTTTGAACACCTCCACGAACCCCGTACTATTCAATCCATCAATCAACACAATGTTTTGAGGGCGTTGTATTGAGTTCTAACTTCCACAACAAAACATAAGATTATTCACCCCAAAAAAATAACCCTTTTCCCAGCAATTATTTTTGCGTAAAAGTTACTTAGTTTGATGTACATGTCACCGTAAAATTGTCAAATACGTTATATTGTAATATCTCTAGCGTTATTGTAAAGTCTCGAATTATTGTCAAATGAACATACTGCTTACAAAAAAATGCATTATTTTTCGGGAAATGCATGCGATGGTAGTCAACTTACGCGGTGTGGAGGGAAGGAGGGGTCCCCCTTGCCCAGTGACACAACTCTCATGAAAAGATAATGCACCATTCCTGAGAAATACCGATTAATATAACATAACCTTAAAACACTTTATATTCCCCCTAAAAAGCGTAGTCGACGGAGCCCCGCTTCGAGGTGCCGCTATTTCCGAGTGCAGGGTTTAAAGGAACCTAACTAACCTAATGGGGGGGTGCCCCAAGTCCCGATTATGGGGGCAGAGATACTTCCGTATGTTCAGTTGACAATAATTCGAGATATTACAATATCACTAGAGAGAAACACTTTATATTGTAATATAACGTGTTTGACAATTTTACGGTGACATATATAATGTTTGGTAGACGTATTCATGATGAGGTGGTTGGAATCTAAAGTTTTTCCTATGACAGCAATATCCAATGGCTTAGAAAATAGGACGTATAACGTGTAGAATTTTTAACTAGGTATGTTAAAAGTCAGGATTTAAACAGATGATGCTTTTAAAGTCAGACAACAATGGATTAAAAAATCCAGTAATGTAAACGAGAATGATATTGCTTTTGAAATGTTCAGTATTTTCTGTTTTTTTTTGGACTCAAATTGTCTTCAAAATGCAATAATACATGCATCAGATATTGTAGCTTCAATGCTGTTAACAAGGACTAATTAATACTTAACTTAATATTAAATTTTAATATAGGGTAATCAATTATTTAAATTCAGGTTACGAAATATAATGTCAATAAATTGGTCGCAGCAAAGCCGAAATTCATGCTATCATTAAGTTTTGCAATATTAATTATGTTACGGGTCGATTTTTTCAGTTTTAATGACATGAGAAATATTACGAAAATATACCTACGAGTATAAAATATTTCAATGAACCTGGGGTCAGTTGAGAGTAACACTTACGTAATTAATGGTACTCAAAATCTGCGTGACGTACTCAGCTAAAATATAAACTTAATTATCATCCCTACTATCCCTACTAATCCTATCCTATCCTATCCTATCCCTACTAATATTATAAATGTGAATATAAGTTTATTTGTTACGCTTTCACGCGAAAACTACTGAACGAATTTGGGTGAAATATTGCACACAGATAGTATATAACCTGGATTAAAACATAGGATACTTTTTATCCCAGTAGTAAGATCCCCTGGGACAATAATCAAACTTCACGCGGGCGAAGCCGCTGGCAGAAGCTAGTAATATTAGGATAGATTTTATTTTTTGTTTGTTTGTTACGATTAAAGTCAAGAACTGCTGAACCGAATTTAAAAACTTTTTCACCATTAGAAAGCTAATTTTTTTCCAAGTGACATGGGTTATAAATGTTATTGATATCATGCAAATTGGCCGAGTTATCACAATTTTTGCGGAAGAAGTCGCATGCCAAGTGCTAGTTGCATTATAAGTTAGTGAACAGGCTCGTACAGGCGCGTGGAGCTTGGTACAAACAAATAGAGCCCTATCCCAGCAGTTGATGAAATGGTACTGATGATGATGAAGATGATGATGATGAAAATTCCATAAATATTTCTTTAAGACATCAGACGGCCTCGTAGCCCGAGTGGTCACTAGAATGAGGTCCTGAGTTCGATTTTATGGTATGGCTAAGTGTTATTTTGTTTTTCCGTCACGAAATTTTCAGAGCAGTCACGAAGTCTGGATTCGTTGATAGCAATAGGCTAGCCCCGAAATGTGGTACCTATTAGTACACCTCTGCTTAACCCTACGCAGATTACTGGCGTGATGTTATGATGTTACATCAGACCACAATTCTAGTTTTCAAACTCGCAAGCCTTCATAGATTAGTAAGTGGATTTTAAGAATCAAGGTACAAAAACTCGTATAGTTTAGAGAGAAATAAAATAAATAAATGAATAAATATCGCTGGACATTAACACGCAGCGCCATCTATTGCCACACTAGGCAAGGCTTGTGTCGTGGACACCAGATAGTTGATATACTACATAAATATCTCTTTTGTTTGTAAATACACATTTATTATACATATAAACATCCATGACTCTGAAAAAGATGTTCATGCTCATCACACAAACATTTGCTCCTACCGTGATTCGAGCCCAGGACCCTAAGAACGTAAGGCAGCCTCATTACCACTACGCCATTCGGGTCGTCCGAAATAAGTCCTTACAAGTTTTAATAGCCAATGCAGTACCTAGGCCACTAAAGTTTCATTAACACGGAAGTAGTGTAGAAAAATGGCCATCTAAACTATACGTTATGTAGCAAATATTTGCAGTTTCAAAGCTCAACACTGCAATTTTGAAGCAAGCATTTTCCGAATAGTAACGTATCGTCAGTGTTGGAAGTTTTATTTCCCGAATTATTAGCCTTGAGTATTTTGATGTTGTAACGTGACATTTTACGCTAGTTTGAAAGTATTCGGTGGATGTTGTGCTCTTCGATGTTTATACTATCAGCAAGCAAACGAAAATGTTTTGTTTTTCAGCCAGTATTGTCATACAAAACACATACGAGTAATATCATGCATGTAACCTTCGGACGGTAAGTCAGGGGTGTACCGTGTCCGGGGTTGCGGGACTGTTCGAAAGAGATACCGTGGCCCCAGAACGTAAATGGCGAGGAAGGAACATAGACGGGTTTTAGTCAGTAAAAGTCCCTCCCGCTCCGCCCAGAGTGGGAGAAGTCATTTGATGATTTCCCATCCGAAAAAAAAAGAAAAATAGGGGTGTACCATGTGGCACTTACTTATGTTAAATTCTCATGTAATAGGGTCGACCCTATTGCCATCAACCGGGCACGAATCTAGACTCCATGGCTGCTGCAGTGAAATTCGCTATGAAAAAACCCAATAACACTTCACTCGACTTGGGAATTACATGCTCGGCAGGCGCGCTTGCGGCCACTGTCTAGTAGGTCTCGGAGGTCTCTACGAGACAGTCATACAAAGAGAAGGCGGAAAATGATAAGAGATTTTCGACATATTGCCAAATCGATGTAATTCTGTCTGTGTGCAAACTCTTCACAGATAGGTATAGTAATCGCGTTAAGTATTGGACCAACTGTTCACAGAATACGGAATCATGATATCCAATTAACCCTCTCGATCAATTTCAGAACAGCTACGAGGAAATCCTTCATACATGTAAATGTGAAATGTTTCCATCAATTTATTTATCCGATTCATTAGTCGATCGAAGTGTTTCGGCGAGATTTATTTTTTTCCCCATCTCGGACGGAAAGAGAGGAATAAATATTAATAATAAAGGAGGGTTTGCCTTCAAAATTACGTAGAGAAGGCAAAGCGTGTTGACGACTCCTAATTTGACGTAATTTGCATAGATTATGCCGGTTCGTTGAGTGCCAATCTTTTTAAGTGGCTTCTTCTACTCATTTTGTGTTCCTGCCGCGGCCCAATAAGGAATTTATTATATCCAAGTGCTTTCTTTGCGAATATTTTATGTGTTTCATGAGGTAATGTTCGCGTCCCCCGCCTGTTTTTTTAAAAACAACACATTACTTCTTGCATTTAAATATATTTTTACGATTTTCATCGAGATTCCTCCGTATTCTCCTCTGGCTACAGCTGGCTTGAGTTATGTTTTATGTATATTATATCTACATTCTACACGTCTTGATGACAAAGTGACACGGTCTACAAGTAACTCACTTCCAAATGAACTTATAAACATTTCAGGGATCCAGTTTATTTCTCCTAACTGCCACCGCGTCAACGCGCGGTCTGGACACCCGCGCCGATTCGAGTCGCCGCGGACGCTGCCTTCATACATTCCGCAAATATAACCTAATCCAACCCTGCCCCCACTCTGTAAGCCAACATTATCTCATGTTATTTTTCGATATTACCCCGTTACAGCGGCCGGGGGCGCGTAAATCAAATTTATAGCCTTTTATACAGGCATTAAAATTTTATCAGCGAGATTTCTTTCTGAATTGTCCAGTATGGTTCTGTCGCCCCTTCTGACTTTCAAGTGGGATGACAAGGGATTTGTCTGTTATATTTTTGGGGATTTTTGCGAAGTTTATTATTGATTCTAATCGGGGGAATTGGTTGTTAAGACTGGAAGTTAAGTTTGATTGCGTATGATTTAACTTTTGTAAAATTACTATAATTAGTCATTCCATTATGGAATTAGTATGGTAGATGGTCGCAGTTGATGGCGCTACACGTCAATCCGAAACCCACGATTTTTAAATCAGTTGAATTAGCATTCCCTTCACAGCACTTCCAAAAAACACTCAATTCCAATAAAACATTACTTACATTCTAATGGGTGCTAAGTGATATCTGTACGATAAATCCATCGACATTTAGGACACCTCCATTTAGAATTTTTGCCGGGTCGAGCCCGCGGCGATCTTCCGCCGAGCGGGTTGAAACGGGTTAAAACAATAAAAGCAGGTGCGATTGGTGCGATGTCGATCTTATCGATATGTGCTGTCGCTCGCTAGCCGGCGGCAGCGGCAGGTTAAGCCGCGGTTCCTGCATTGCGACACGGTGGAATTAAAACGTTTTTTATTTTTACGTAACGTAGGCCGTTTCGCTTTTATCCTTAAGGGTAAGTAGCGAGCTGTTGTGCCGAAAGCGAGTCTTTTTTGGCGATTTCAGGATTGCTTGTATAGTTTTCAGCGATTTCCATTCACTTCGACGTTCTCAAAAGTGCCTCTGACGTTGCTATAATGTGGCTATTACCCAAACAGTTAAGTATAAAATTGATTTATTGATGTTGCAAGAAGTTAATATGTATGAAGGATCGAATGAAAAGATCACTACTAATTGATTGCAATCAATTTCTAGTGTGTGTTTTCATTTGATTGAATAATTAAACTTGGATAAACATGAAAAAAGCATATCAAAATAGCGGTATTATTTTTATTGATCAAGGCTGATTCCAGGATACTTGCTACATGCACGTGTATCTAGACATTTACTGGAAAATATTTTCAGCCCCTCTTAAACAGTAGTTGTCAAAAACGATATCTACTTTTCTATGAAACGCTTGTTGTATCGGAAAGGGATTTTACTTGGAAAATACTTTGAAAAAGTCCCGACCTCGATAAATTGATCACCTCAAACGACCGTTACCTGTAAAAATATTCCGCTGGAAAGGAAGGAATGCAAAGTCTTTCATTTTCAGCAGAATATTTTCACCAACTCGCCATCACAGATAGAGTTCTCAAATAAAGGAAGAATAAAAGAAAAGCAGATATAGACACACATGTTGGTGCATCACACACAAGAAAAAAACTAAAAAGTTTACCTTACAAAGGAAGCCGTGCCAGAGACAATAAAAAGTTTAAAAAGAAAACCGAGCTAAAGGCACTCATCAGACTCTTCGTCAATATTCCTCTGATATAGGAATATGTAGATAGGAATCTACAAACAAACACAACAGCTATAAAACAAACATAAACAGACACACATAGACAAAACTCATACTGTAATCACTTGCGCATTGAAACCATACGTCCATTGGCTCAAACGAAATTTCAAATTCAGAATACATATATTCCCTGACGCGCCCGTCTGGCCACAAGTTTTTAATACGGCCAAATAGGTTGGTTCAAGTACACTGTATGGAAAATGGTTGGACCAAAAAGTAAGTCATAACGTAATGAGTGCGCGAATCAAAGGTTTGTGCAATGAGCTGCTTCTATTCACTGATGTATGCGACAGCGTTGGATATGATGCTGAAAAATTATGACTTTTGTTTTTCATTCATTTTGTTTTAGTTTTACAGGCGTTTTTGGAATTTATCTTGAAAGAAGGAGGTGGTTGAAAACGATTGAGTGCAAAAACCTGGGATATAAGACACAAGACAAGAGAGGCCTAAACTCAATAGTAAATTCTAGCTGTTGATGATGAAGATGAGGGTATCAATACAAGAACGCACGATGATAATAAAATAAGTAACTGAACATATTAAAACCATTTTTAAAATTCGTGTTTGTTTGTTTGTTTGTTTGTTTGTTTGACCGCGCATCACGTAAAAACTGCTGGACGGATTTTGATGAAAACTTCATTAATCTATTTAAATAAACTCAGAATAACACTTAGGCTATAGAAATTATGGAAAATTTAGGAAAAAGGGGGGGAAATGTTTTTATGAAAAAAAATTTTTTGATTGTTCTAGATTCATGAAACTCAGAGTAAATACTTATTATTAAAAATAAAGAAATACCTGTTTCAGTATTTAAAAAAAAAACCATCCAGAGACGTCAAAAAGAGGGTTTTGTGTTTAATATTATTTAACTTCATACATCTATAGAATAAAATTCATTGAAGTAGAAACCTTTAAAAGAAAAAAAAAAAAAAAAAACTTCAAATCTAATACAAGTAAATGTAATTTCTCAATTTTCTTGAAATTTCATTTTTGAAGTGAATACGCCCAAAATACCGGAACTCAAGAAAATCGGCATTCCTCGGTATAAGTAGTTGGTAATACAGGGTGGAAACGGTAAACTGGGCAGTAAGGGGAGCTGCAGATACAAAAAAGTGGTCTTAGGTAACAATCCGTAATTTTTTCACGAATTCGCAGATTTAATAAAAAAATAAAGTACAGTTAGCAAGAAAATTGCCATTTTACTTAAAACAATTTTTTTGATGCCAATCGATCTTCTTTCCGACACTAATCAAGAAGTTCTTCCAAACCAACCCAGTTAGAGTACTCAAAAAGTCAGAAATCGCAAAAAAAATACTTTCAGCGGGGCAGTATAAGGGAAATAGTTAGCCAGAAAATTGCTATTTTACACAAAACATTTTTTGATGCCAATCATTATTTTTTATTTTACATAAGACATAGAGCCGGAAAAGTTACAAATACATTACAAACGAGTACAAATCCTACTATCTACAAATAAAAAATGCTTTGTCCTGAAGGACTATCTGATGGATCAACGCACAGCCTAAACCGCAGATTGTAGAAACCTGAAACTTGGAGGGTGTATTTTCTGTATAACGTAGGCATACGATAAGAAAGAATTTTGAAATTATAACCCTTTTTTTTTTTTTTTTTTTTAAAGGGGGTGAAAAGGGGGGGCAAAGATTGTATGGGAAAATGTGATTCCTTGGTCCAATCTAAGTACTTCAAACTTTGCAATCAACAATATTAACAGAATTGATGGACGCGTTTCATATTGCATTGAAATTCATCCCCTAACGGGATTAAAATGATGTGCACTTTGGACGTAGAGTTTGAAATTTTAAATGGTAAGCAGTTGTAAGAGGTCCGCAACGGTTTACAGGAGCTATGTCGTGTTGCAGCTCATTTAATGCACCTTGATCAGAGACCTAGCTGGAGTATGACTGTCATCGAGTGTCTAAGTATGAAGACGTAAAGCTGTCAAAAGAAGCCTTTAAAGCTGTTTTTGTAAACATGGTAATTTATTATTATGCAAATAAATACGTTGTTAATCACAAGTATTTGATTTTGAACAAAATTGCCCTTGGCTACGTAAACTGACTTCAATGCATATCTTAGGAGATACACCGTTTTAAATAACTTCGCAGCAAAATAATGATCATGTACCGGGCGCGCATTTTCATTATGCGGAAGGATGTGTGTGATGTGCTCTTTGAAAATTGTATTATGGGTGCTTACGACCCACTCTCTGTAACCCTCTCTTTCTCTTATGTGACGCAGACGAAGTTGCGCGGGTCAGCTAGTTTTAAATAAAACATCAAAATATTCGTAAAAACATGGTCATATCCAACCCTTTAGGTATCCAAACGTTGTTTGAGGAGTGGCGCGACCGCGGCTGCCTGCAATCAGCTAACTAGATCAGTAGCAGCAAACACAATTGATAGCGCCCACTCGCCCACTCGCCCACTCGCCCACTCGCCCACTCGCCCACTCGCCCACTCGCCCTCTCGCCCAGTCGCCCATACGCATCTACGTACTAATGCCTGAATGCCCTTACACCTTTGTGATGACATTTGTACTTTTATACGACGGTTTATTGTTTTGATTGTCCTTAGTTTGCTGTTTAAAATTGTGACTATATGTGATTTTTCGCAATTAAATAAAAAAAAAATCGTGACAAGAAATATATGAAATCCTTAAAAACAATCTATTATATTATAATATACTAGTCGAGGAGGCAACTAGTCTGTACGTATAAACAGTATGAAAATACTAATTACTCAAAAATCCGTACTTTTTACAATCATTATTCTCCTTTTTCCAATTTGTTTTGTCATGTCTTCTTCTTCCATACTGCTCTATATGTATAGCTTTTCAGTATTAAAGTACATCCATTTTATTCTGTTTGCTGACTTGTATTTCCCAGTACTAACTGGGTTGTGGAGGTCAGATAGGCAGTCGCTCCATGTAAAATTCTCGTATTCAGCTGCATCCGGTTAGACTGGAGGCCGACCCCACCATAGTTGGCTTGACAAAAATCTTTTTGGCTCGTTGCTAATCCGACCGTAAATTAGCAGCATTGAGATTTCTTCAGGATCGTATAGTCGGTAGCAACCTATCTATCTCTGCTTTCTTTTCTTAAATTATTGAAGGAAATATTTCGATTGAATAACTTGCAAATCTATGTGAAACATAATGTGAAATAAATCTATGCTGATAGTTTCGTATAAATATGTATTATTTGCAATAGCCGTCGTTTATCTATCACAGTTTTTTCAGCAACATTGAATGCGCACCTTATACCGCCCGGTTTATAACGTTGAACACGGACGCCTGTAAGCCTATAACTGACTTTGAAGCTAGCCCTAGCTTCAGGATTCCTTTTTTCTCACTTTCCAACACTTACTGTGCCATCAAAAGCCGAGCACACGGCCACTGGATTGTGATTGAAAATTAACGAAGTCAGTACCAACACTACATACATAAAAAATGGTTAAAACTGTGTCCTGAAATTGTCGGGCTGTATCTAGGATATTATTTATTTTGTAGGTTCGAGGGCTGAATCTAGAAAGTTCTAAAGTTAGCATGTTGGTAGGTTGAATCTTAAATGAGCCCAAAAATGGCGTAGCCAATCTAGCGGAGATTTAATTAATATTGTATTAGTGATCTGAAGAAGCGCGGGGCATTTTTTGAGCATTTGAAGCTTTTGGGTTTGGATCGAAACCTGTCAAGTGTGAATATGATTGAAAACGGGATATGCTATTTGTCTGAGTTCCTGATATTTCGCCAAAAAGAACTCAAATCAAATAGTAAACATGGTAAATATCAGTTTACCCCTTTTTCAATGTTCATGGTAATGTTGGTGACCATAACACTTAAAAAAAGCCCTCCGGCAAGCCGCAGGAAGAGGTAGATTTCGGAGAAGGTGCTGGAGCGTCCGACTATTGAAAATTTGTATAATGAGTTGTACTGTGTACAATCTACAAAAAAAAAATATGATTTCAAAATCGTTGTCCTGTAATGGAAAGTTTACCCTTTTTAAATCCTCTCATAAGAGGTTAGCATGGAAACGCCCTCAAATTTTTTGTTATAATTTTTTATTTCGAAAACTATAAGTAAACAAACAATTTGCTTTCAAAAAAAAAATGCGACGCTCAAAATGTTTACTGTTTCGTAGATATGATTGTTTTTCTCAAATATTTTGGAAATTTCAACCCCCCAAAAAACTGATTTTAGAAAAACCGCGCCCCAGTCTCCCCCCCATGGACGAATTCCGCCCATTCACGAACTTAGCCTAAGTTTTGACCTTTTCGAATTTTTTGGCCAAGTTTGAAAGCAATCTAAATATATATAATTCAAAGGTGACTGACTGACTGACTGACTGACATAGTGATCTATCAACGCACAGCCCAAACCACTGGACGGATCGGGCTGAAATTTGGCATGCAGGTAGATGTTATGACGTAGGTATCCGCTAAGAAAGGATTTTGATCAATTCTACCCCCAAGGGGATAAAATAGGGGATGGAAGCTTATTTGAAAGTCCGTCAGTTTTAAAGTTAGGATCTTCTAATTTTGTGTTTAGGCTGACGATTGAAAATTAATTTATGCGTGATTCAGCGTTTTTGATAACTCCACCCCGAAGGCTTATAAAGGGGATGAAATTGTATGTGAAAAATCCTTAATTTTCGAAGTAAAAAGTAAAAAATTTGTTATCTGGGCTTATGATTGGAAGCTGACGCAACGGCTTTATTAGAATTTCAACCCTTGAGGGGTGAAAAAAGAGCAACATTTTGTTTTTAATTAAAGTTTTTATTTTTTGAGTCACCAAAAAGTATCAAAGTTAGTAAATCGTTAGTTTTTTTTAATTTCAACCCGCAAAGTGGTAAAAGGGGGGATGAAGTTTTGCATTGTAGTTGTTCATTCGTTCAAGAATAACAGCAGCAGGAGAGACTTTTTGCAGCAGTGCAAGTTAATAGTATAGGCCGTACACATGTAAATAGCACACGTGACTTCGCGGCTGGCAGTACTTACCGTTTTGTAGGGACCTAGGTAAGCCGAAGATGGACTTACGGCAGGAGCACAAAAAGAAAGTATGGCAGCTGCCGCTCCTGTGGATGCCACCCGCTCGCACCACTCAATATGGTGTCACAACGGATTGATTGCTTCAATTGTACACTGAGCGAATTCACACGGGCCGCATTTTGCGCAATTACTTTAGTTTGTCAAATTAATTAATTTATTCAAAATATAAATAATTTAACTTTAAATATAACTGCTCAATTGTATTAGGTACCTAACTAAACCTGTAATAATAGTTGTATGTGTTGTTTAAATCAATAAATAAAATAAATAAATTATGTATAGTACAACGAGATAGAATGAGTAATTGTCGATATCGTATTTGATACCAACTAGATTTTTTTATTTTGTAGATTTCTGTTTTTTTTCTCTTCTGCATTTCTGATCTTACTTTTGATGAATGAAGATGAAATCAAAAATGGCGCTGACGGAAGTTTTTGGATTTTTAATCATGGGTGTCGTTTCCGTGGTTTTTGGTGTCGCTCATAGTGAAAATGAGGTCAAAATTATCACGGGGAAAAAAGTTTATAGAAGCAAAAAAAACAGTTTTCCTTTTTTTTCTACGGCTTCCCCTGACACTATTTTCACCCTGCGCCAGTGTTAGGTAGAGGTGTATCTAATCCTACACCCACATTTCGCACATTTAGCTTAATCCCATCAACCGGGCACAAATAATACAATAACACTTCGCCCGTCCCGCAAATCGAACCCAGGACCTCATGCTCAGTAGCGCTTGCGACAACTCGAACAACGATGCAGTCTGACACATGATCCATCAATATTTTCACGCGAACGAAGTCGCGGGCAACAGCTAGTCGGTTCATAATATTGCGACCTGTAGAGTGTGGCTAAATTTTGCTTGTCACCCATATACATCCGTATACATATATATTATATCTCCGTAGGTGAGAGACCAATAGGTAGACTTTTTAAAAAAAAAAGGAAATCTACCTAAAAGTATTTATAACTTTTACTTTTGTTATTGGTTTGTTACTGTAGAGACCAATGAAGAAGATCAAAAGAAAACCTCATGAGGAATTCTGGAATTTTAACAGCTGAGCTAGCGTGATTCGTTTCTTCTTTGTATAAGGGAAATTATGGGGCATAGGCGAGAAGCCTATGCCTGGCTATAATTTCCCATGGAAAAAACAAGGTAATTTAATTTGACTTCATTAAAATCATCTCAGCATAAGTGTGCTGATTTGTTTCATCTGCTTCCTGCGTCATTTTAATGTGCGAGTGTTTATAAGAGTTCACGGTTAAAACAACAATAACATGTGCCATGCACATTGAGTTCGTTCATAAACTGCATTTCCATGTAAATGTTTGAAAGGTGAATGATTTCGCATTGGTTGTTTTGGATGATTATGGGTTTGAGTTGGATTACTTGGTTGCAAAGTCATATCTGTGTAAATCAGACAAAGGAAACTAGGAGTGTTTAGTTTTCCTGTTAAGTGTAAATTGACAGATGAATGAGTGTTCAAAAATTAAATTTTGTTCTTGTATTGTGCGTTTTTTTATGCTGTGGATGACGTGTTTATTAACAGAAAAAATACTTTCGTCTGCGTTATTAATTTGAATACAAGATGAAGCAAATAAATCAATTTATTTTAGGATTTGGGTTTCTGTTCCAAGTAATGAAAATCAGTGTTAATTTGTCAGAATCTTTCTTTTATCTCGTTACCTCTAGATACATATATACATTTCGATTATACATTGCCAACTGGCAGACATTCATTGTACATATCGTCCGTTTAATAAATACCTTTTTAAACTATTTACAATTATACATTTGTCTTTCTTATCCATTAAAGTAATCAGTCGTTTCTCGAAGAATATTAAAATTTCATTTATACATTTACAAATCAATTTACATTTATATTTACGAGATAATTATTATATAGATAAGCTTGAACACATCTGCAATAAAAGTAACAAATAATCTATCAACATTTACTTTACTAATCTAAACTCTAGTGATCTAAAATAAATCTAACAATAAATATCTGATATAAATCAAGGGATTTGTAATACCTATATTATGTACAAGCTCATGGGGTTATCACATTTCAACAGATCCATCATCACGAGGGATACTTTACTAAGAACTCTAGCTCTAGCACTATAATGTCAATATGGCCGCCACACTGATTTGTGCGTTGGTATTGTGCCGTTTGAGATTTTGGTGGACGTAGGACTAGTAGACAGCACTCTCGTGGTGCGTTGTGAAGGGGCCTTCAGTTCATTCCTGACCCGTGGCCTGTCGGCCACCGTAGAGTCCGCAGCCTGGACCCTCTTCATCTCTTGGAGCTCAACATTCGCTGGTCGCGTTGGGTGGAAAGCGGACTTGACGACTTCAATTGGTTCCTCATCTGATTCATCTGTGATCGTTGCATCATGCATCGAATTGACTTCTGACTTAGAATCCGCTTTGGATCTATCAGGGCTAGCGTTTATTATGCTCCTTGGGCTACCACTCTGTCTACTGCTAGCAGGTGATAGTCGAGCGCTTGATGTGTCCATTGAAGACACGTTGCTTTGTAAGTGTCTCAACGCTTCGTATGGGTTGATGCCATTCTTCAGTGATAGCTCCGGTGGTAACGATTTCATGGCCAGGTCTGCAGGATGTGGAGCGAAAGGAAGAAGACTATTCGGTGGTAAGAAAGCGCCAGGGGGAGGGATCAGTCCTCCCGTCGGCAGACTCGCCATCGCTGGTCCGAATGGGAATAGTTCTGCCCCTGGTAACGTTACTGGAGGCGTTGGTATTGAGCCAGGACCACCTGTTGACAAAGCAAAAAAATCATTAGTGATCATGTAATTTCTTTTAGTTTTTTTTTGTCGTATAAGGATGCTGTTGATTTTGATAGAAAATATATTGAAATATATCGAGCTACCGTTGGCTGATTTGCTAACATGACGTAATATGAGAGACGAGCCCCTGGGGATGGCCCGCGGCGCTCGGGCACTCCGTCTATTCCCTGAACAACGGGGGTGCATAATCGTACTAAGGATAATGTACAATCTGTAGGCGTTTAAAGGCGGCATCACCGAAAGGGATGTTTTTTTAGTGGGATATCGGGAGGGTGAGGGTGCAATATTTATTTATCCGAACTCCGAACACGACGTAGTTCTTTGCAACACAGACACGGCATTCCATAATTCGGCACGATACGACTCTTTCTGTACAGAGAGTATCTGCCGGCGCATTATTGATGCAGGGCACGCGTGTAGGTGTTGCAACGGACACGTGTGCACTCCACAAAGCCGAGAGCATCGCGATAAGGAAGTACACCTATCTCCGCACACGGCGGAAAAAGAGAGCTCGAAATGTGAAATTTTCATTAGCAGCTGTGTTCAAAAAGTTCTTCCCGGGGAAGCTTTGATTCTCGATAGCGTGTAAGAGAAGCTGGCGCATAAAAAGGACACGACGGAGGCGCAGATTGGGCCACAAAGAGCTCGGAGGTGGTGCTACGTTCGTTTCTCTTTTGCACTTTTTCTGTTTGCAGCAGTGGCAGTGCGCAGACCACTTTAAAAGGCAACGGGGTGGGAGGGGTCGTAACTAGGGGGTAATTTGGCGAGGTGGGGGCCAATATCGGCATCGCGCCTGATTGAGGTGATTCCCGATCGTTGAATTTGATTCTGTTTTGCTTTGGCCGTTATTTTTAATTAGCATTTATTGGGTTAACCGGGTCCGGTCCCTGGTGTGTAGAACATTGTGTGAACAGCTCGTGTACGAACAGAATTCACTTTTAATTTACGTGATGTAATTCTCTGTGCGCTATGATCGATACGCTTCGCTGGGGAAGTTCATATAATCCGAAGTCTTCCTTTATTTCCAACATGTTCTGATGCAAAAAGCGCAAATCAATGACACATTTTCAAAGTACGTCTCACGTTTGTGAGCGCGCTGCTCTGTAGGTTTAATAAAAGTCTGTAGGTGTTTGAGTACATCGCTCCTCGCGTTTCAGCGTCGGAAACAAAAAGTGGCTGGTGGCGCGGTCGCCTACATTGGAATAAAATTGACTCCACACTCTCTCGAACGTGAAGGCAATGCTTTTTTGTACGTTTAGTAGCACCCCCCCCTTCTCCCCCGGTGCGGACTTCAGCGGGTGGTTTTGCTTCGGTCGAGCCGGTGTTGTTTTGCAGAGTTCAAGAGTCGCTTCTTTTATTTGAGCCGCTTTTGCGTTGTACAGCCTTGAGGGGCGGTACTGTTTCCAGCAACATGTTTTTGAGTGCTGTTTGCTAAATCGGGAATTTTTAAATTAACAAATACCGTTATTGTACGCCGATCGGAAGTTTAAGAGGTACTCGAGTGTTGCGATTTTGTAATACAATTCGTTTGCTCAGGCGTTTTATGCGAGTTTTTCAATAAACATTTTTAGTTACTATTTCATAGAAACATGTCTTCCTTTTATTTTGAACCAACAACGGTAGCTTCCATCAAACTCATATCACGTGTAACAAAGTTTTTGAACCAAAAACAAATTGAAAAACCTAGCTAGATGTGACAAAAAAATACGATACCTTTTACAAGCGAAGCGGTCTGGTCTCGCATTTGCGGCGGTCTGAAGTAGTCTACCCACGCATAGTTGAGGTAGGCCGCATCCAGCCAGCCGGGGTTCAACAGGAACGGGCTGAATGCACCCGGGTGACCATAGCCGTAATCTGCAACAAAGGAAAAAAAACGTTGTAATATCTTGTTTGTTGAGCGAGTAAAAACAGAGTAAGAATATCAAAGAGGTTAGATTAATTTTGTTTCTTGTTTTCTCTTGAATTGGGACGCCAAACATAGTTTACGAGTCTAGTCAGACCTATTGATCTGTTCATGGCACAACCGGAACCCGCAGTCGCCGCCACGACAATGTAAGTCATAGTACGGATCCAAGGAATGGCTTATTAAGTAGATATGTGCGCGGCGAGGTCACTAACGTCTTCAGCCACGTCCGCAAGTACTAAAGTCACAAAGGGTGGCCGTAAAGGCGGCGACACACGGGCCGCGCTCTGTTTACCGCCCGGCGACTATAACAAGGGCTCTGTATACAAAACGAGCCAGTTTACTACTGCAGTTAGCCGGCTCCTCTGTGCCATACGTTTTTACGACCCTCCAACGTCACGTTGCCTTTCGCCTTTCATAGCGAAACGCTCTTTTTATTTGTTTAATCGATACACTACTGAAGACAGCGGCCATCGTCTATTTTCGGGCTTTTTACTACATTTTTAATCCAATCTTGAGACATCCCAATTGATGCGATCAGGTGTAACGTTTTTATTACCGGATTAAACTGTTTACGAGCACTTTGTCTACTTTGTTTTGAACTTTGTATACGCGGTGCTTCTTAGCGACTCTTATAAGAAGTTTGTTGTTGCGAGTTTTGTTTGAGTAGCCTAATTATATCTTAAGCTAAACAATGCACGTGATTGAGCGTATTTTGTTTAACGTAGATGACGTTTTTATCGCGTACTAAAATGTTGAGGAAACAATTAGTTTGCGTGTGTAAAGCGTACCCCTTTTCGCGGGGAGATTAGCGAGTGCTTCGTGAGAGCGTTTCCCAGATCGCGGGCATTTTAAATTAAGAACTTGATGGATGGCCCGTCGCGCTGTCACGCGCCGATCCGAGCTGAGGAGCGCTCCGACATCATGGAACAATAATAAGTTAAATGTGGAACTCGGAAACGGGCCGCTCCATTTGTTAATGCCAGTATTCAATTAAATTCAGTTCCCCGACCCTTTGCATATGCGGGGCTCTGAATATTAACGCGGTAAAGAGAGCATTTCTAATGTTGAGAAGTGGTATATGATTACTGAGTGCTTGAATTAATATTAATTCGGGTAAGTGGGGACTTTAACCGACACAGACTTTGTTCGGAGTACATTTAAAGCTAATTTGATACGCTAGATATTTTCAGTGGGATTGTTAAGAGGCATTGTACGTTTTTTTCACTTAAAGATGTTTCCCAATAAAGTCAATTACATCAGAATTTGACATTGATCGGTGATATGAAAGTGATCCAGGAACTTCCCAAATATCTTAAAAAGTATTTGTAGTGAAATTTTTAGATTCTTGATTCTCTGGTCTACCATAGATTTTCGCATACCAACCGTCACCAAACTCCGATACAATATAACAGAAATGTGCCGTTCAATTTCCGTCGACATACAAATATTCGAACCGGAATTCCAAACAAAAATACTGCACTCGCACTGTGAAAGTGTTGTGAATCTATAAAGTTATTTCTGCGTTCGTTAATCACCGCCGACCTAAAAATGTACAATGGTTAAGAATGTGGCTCGGATCAAAACGCATGGAGGCCGAATCGTACCACTCCAGACGAATAAACCATACGACATGTAAGTGTCAGAATGAGCGTTAAATATCTCGAGATGAGATGCGAGCCGGTTGTCACTCGTAAATTAATGTTAAGGAGTCTCTTGAATAAATGGAATCAGAGTTATGGCTCATAATTTGGAGGGTGGCGACGATGCTCCATAACTAACACCGCATTTATACGTCTTTGTTTAATTGTCTGGTTTATGGCGATTTAGTGCTATCAGCTCGTGATATGGATGTGGAAATCGTGGAGGGAAACACGCGATTTGATGAGGAAGTTGAGATTGAAGTTTGATTACTTTGTGACGGTCTTATAAGAAAGCTTCTGATGGGTGCTGCCAGAAGAGGTACCTTTCTATATAACATACAGTAAAGGCCTCAACCAATAATTCCTAGAACGTAATATCGATTGGTAGGTACTTCAGTATACTGCGGGTAAGGAAGGAAATATACTGCCAAACTTCTCAAGAATAGTTTGAATGACTTTTAGTTAAATTTTCCATAAGTCGTTTCGGTAATGTTGGTAAGGTCCTGGCAGCCGGGTGGTTATGAGGGTCACTGCTATGGATGCGGTGTTTTAGCAGCTAGCAGAGACATAAAATCCATATTTTAGAGGCACCGGCCTCGGGGTGCAGGCGGGGAGATCAAACGGTACTTTACGACGCGGCCCGAGATTGTTTACATCTGTTACGGCCACCGCCGTTCCGACGAACCGGCGAACTTGGTAACCGCTGGTTCACCAACCATTATACCAATGTTCCATGCTCACTAGATTCTAGAATACGCCTGAATTATTCTAAAATTGTATTCTAAATAAACAGCTATCCCGGTTCACATTAGGAATCAGTTTTAGAAATATAATATTCTCGGTTCGCAATTTTATTTACCATCGTCAATAGAATATTCGCGCATACATTATTCGACATGTGGGTTTTAATTGTCTAAACAGATGTATCTTTATTGAACTTTGGACTAGTTTTGGTAATATTTCGTTTATTTAAAAAAAACAGAAGATTTGTTATGTAGACGTCAAAACATTCCAGATCGTAATCCGCAACAGTTTTCAGATAACCTTACGCAAAAAAAAATAGTGATGCGAAATATGTAACTTTTATATCCGCATTAAAACCGAAAACTAAATATACCCAGCGCTAAACCACGTCAAAAACTATTTATTTACTTTAATAATGTGTCTAAATGTTAGTTATTTTACTAACTACATGTTAATTAGAACGTACGGTCATTAAGGCAGCTCCATTGATCGCTTTATGAACTCGTGTTCTTTGAAGTTTATGGTCCAAGGATGTTAGTTTTTCCGCATACTGTCGTTTTTATGATTGGTCGAAGTTTGGGCGCAACTGTTTGTTTATACAGACGTCTCGGTGTACGTTGTAACATCTAAAATAGATTTGTGGTGTGAAAACATTATGATAACAGTTTAATTTGTTGATTGCTTCGTCTGTGTTGTTGAATGGTTATGATTTCCTTCGCTTTATTGTGATTGATGGCGTCTGTCGCTGATTTAGCGGTTGAGTTTTTTTTGACAACTCAATTGTTAGAGATGTGATGATTTGATTTTATTGGTATTGATTGGACGTCTTTACAATCGTTTGCTTGGGTAATTTAAAAGATAGGACAGATTCGTTTTGAGTCTTCGACAACGCTAAATAGGTTGATTTAAACATTTCTGGATTATATTTAGTTGTACTTATAATTTTTAAACGTTTCGTAACTTTTTGCATTTATGTCTGTTCAAAATCTTAACTCAAACTCAAAATGTTAATTGCTATATCAATGTGAATATTCAGATGGTAAATAAAAAGTGAGAGAAACAATTATGAACCCTGTCGTTCTTATTTCTGCCTTCTCGTTCTACTTGCTTGTTAATTTTAGAATTCCGAGCCAATAATCGTAAGATTATAACGCATAATTCAAGTACCTACTTGATATTCTGCTAATTTTACATCACGGTACAAACGAATCTACATGAACATTGACCTTCGCAATCCTCATATTAATTGACTTGTATATTTAGACATTTACTCCGCACACGAAAGTATAAAAGCGTGTTCTTGTAAACACCAATAACCATTTATAAGTCCCACGTCAAAACACGACGCTCCTTAATGTTAACTCCTTACTCACATAAAAGCAGACAATCGGTGTTATTTCGAGAGAGAATCTGTCTTAGCCGTAATTCTTGGCGTAGTGAGGAGATTAAACTGAGGAGGCAATTAATGTCTCAATGATTGACTGACTCTGTTTCGTCCACACAGATGTTAATTCGGTTGGCCGAATTTTTCCCCGCACTATTTTTATTAAAAAAAAAAATGTTGAAGAATAGAACTAAAAGCATATTTTTCGTGTTGAAAAATAAAAAAAATATTAGATTTGAAATGTTTCAGAAAATAAAACCCGTTTGAATGTGGTTGAATGTTGCGGCGCCGCAAAATCGACCTCGGGTCTGTGGACTGGCGGAGAGCCAGCTCCCGACTCGCGCACGCGCATCCAAATAACGTTTTATAAAGATTTATCATTTTTTTATTGTTTTTGCATGATATTGGACGAATGGTTGTTAATGTCAATCTGTGCTGAAGAAGCTAGAATATAGGTCGATAGGTTTGCTAATTTGGGATGCCGTAAAAAATTACGTTAATATTTTTTTTTTTTCAATTTTCAAATAAACCTATCAAACATTTATAATAAGTAGGTACGAACATTTTAATCCAGAAGATAGAGAACTTATACAGGAAACTAAACTAAACTAAACGAAAAAGTTTGAAAGTAACTTTAAAGTAGTAAGAACTTACTTTGCTTGGTTCGGGGCTCTCTGGGGCCGTCGACGGTGACTTTGATGGCTTTCATGTACGTGGCCACCTGATGAGGGAACGAGCTGATGGTGATGGTCAGCGAGAAGGACTTCCCTCGACCGCTGCGACCCACGAACCTCAGGTCGTTAAACTTTGCGACCTGGTTCTTCATCACCGCCGTACAGTTCCTCAATTCCGCCATGGAATTCTCATCATTGCCAGCCTTTATCGTGACCAGAGTGCCATCCTGCACGTCGTCCAAAGCCACCACTTTGAAAGCCACCGGCAGCGACTTGTTGGACCTCCAGTGTCCGGGCAGCACGGAGCACAGCACCGCCGGGGAGCCGGTCTGCACCAGCTCGCCGTGGCTCTGCCGGTAGTACTCATGGATATGAGCATAAACGTCCGCCATGCTGGGGGCCGGAGGGCTCGCGTGCGGGAGGTGCATCGACTTCAGTCTACCCTCTACGAACACCGCACCGACTCTCGACACGCCACTGAAGTCCTCTGTCACGCCACTGTAGTCTCTAAACACTTTGGAAAAAGTTTCAAAACACGCGATCGGTTTACAAACTCGCGGGAAGTGAGCGTCGCGTGCGCGGAGCGCTCGGAAAGTTGTGCGAAGTACGGGCGCGAGACTCCGTGTGAGCCGCGAGTGCCGCGACCGCGAGCTGCGAGCAGCGTCTACACCACTTGTTGGGCGCGGACGGCAAGACGCCGGGCGGGGGACTCGGAAAAATAAACGGCGGCCGGGTGACTCGCCGACACCGCAAGCCGAAGACGCACGACGCGCACCGAAGTCGTGGCGAAGGGACGCGTGCTCGCGAGAACTCAGTTTCAACTGATGACTGTGATACGACGCGACTTTTTCCGATGGTCAATATTTTGCGTTCGCGCGGTCGCCGCCCCCACCCGGGTGGCGGCCCCTACGTCTCGTAAAAAGCGGGAAGGAGACGAAGGGTGCGGGTGATGCGGTGTCGCGGCGGGAACGAGCGGGACGGCCGCGGTTGGTGTCTGCGTTTTTATAAAAATGCTCGTTGGAGTGGGACGCCGGCGCTGCCCGCCGCCTAGTGGGAGAGGGATGGGTGGATTTTTTTGAATCACCGCGGTGACGTATCGCGAGGCGGCGGTAATTAGGCCGCGGGGCGGCGGGAAACCGCGGCCGGCGCGAAAACCTATCAACGAGCTCATGAAAAATTATGATTTTCATGTTTGGAGTCGGCGCCGCTCGCGGGGTGGCACTTCATTTTTGCTAAAGCACGCGAGGAATTTTGATGACAGGGGTTTTGACTGACACTTTTAATCACGCCTGATATTTGGTGGAGTTATTTTTGTAACAGAAATTACTGTAAAATTCGGTGGCCGAGCTTTATTTTGTTAATAAACTTAAGGCATAGTTATATCTAATTTTTTTCGCCAGGTATAATATTTGAAGTGTTTTTCATAACTTTATTTCCAAAGTTCAGTGGCGGATGACATAGCATACCTTCTAAAAATTAAGAATTACTTCTATATCCTTATAGCAATACAATACAACCAAGCATCTAATACAATACAAGCTAACAAAAAAAACAAAATTAAAGAAATTAAAACAGAAGTCAAAAATTCGCGTAACTACAAAGAGTTGATACGGGCCGCGTCCGCGTGCGGTTAGCCGCTGTGTTGCGGTGTGAGAGAGAGACCGCGGCGTGCGAGCGAGACGGCACTCGAGGGGGCGGGGCCAGGGCGGGCCGGCCGGAAAACTTGTGCGGAACTTTCCGGAGTTTCCCGCGCTTTCCGCGAAGCGACGCGCGGGAATGCACGCGTTGACGGAGTTGCAGGATTTGAAATTAAATAAAGATATATGTTTGAGAAGTGTTTTTTTGTGAATTTATTTGTGGTTTGTCTTCGTAGTAGTGTTCCCTTTGTGGTTGCAGTGTTAGTTTTGTAAGATAACTGCCTTCTTGACTTATTTGACCGGAAGTTTAAGATATTGTAATATTTGTAATGTTAAATAAAACATAGTTAAATTGTGTGCAATACGTGCTAAATTAGGTTCTCTTAAACATACACAACAACTATTCAGGGTTACGGTTGGAATGGTTGTGCTTAACAACCATTCCAAGAAAAGCGCTTATTGTATATCCTTTATCAGGTGTTAAAAACTCAATTTGCCGAAATACACTCAGTTGATAAAGGAACCACAGGGGTAAATAACACTAAACTACGAACCGAATTTTAAATATTTATTAGGTTATGCCAAACTCTTCTTATCAAAGTTATAAAAATTTACTGCTTTTATCTAAAACGAGGTAGACCCAAAACAGTCCTATTGTTTTACGAAAACTTATGGTTTTTATGGGAGGCGGTGTCTTTGGCGGCCCGTCTATTGTACCAATATATGGCGAAGATTCTATTGTCTATGCTCCTGCCGTAAAGTTTGTACTTTATGGTTTGAAGTTTGCGAATAAAACAATTTGCAAGGTATCGTAAAGTAGGTATTCTCGTATATTTTTTATTGCTGTGCACATTTGTGGGTAGTTCGGTTTTCTCTATGGTTAGTAACGGTTTTGTTATGTAGGCAGAACATAAAATCATATGGTTTTATGATTGGGATAGTGGTAAAGAGTTCTGTAATTATTTTATTACTTTTTCAACCATTTTTGGGCGGCAATATGGCTTTTGTTGATTTTTATATTTGCGGGTTATTAAATAATTTAATTTTGTTTTACTGGTGGTTGACTTTCAGAAAGTATATTTATATAAGTTTATGAGGGATAACCATAAAGTTATATCTGACTAAGGTCCATGTTCACCGAAAAGATAACCGTCTGATTATCTAAAAACAGCTGTCACTGTGACATGTTCCCATACAAAAATGCGTTTTAAACATCTGTTTTAGTTAACCAGACTGTCATCTTTTTGGTGAACATAGCTCTAACTCGGGTTCCATCTATCTGGCAGAATCTTGTTGCTCCGAAATTCATTTAGCATAACACACTTGGCATAATTTTCTTTAAACGAATATATTAAAGGCATATTTTTTTTTAAATATACTTATTGTTTGGGTGAATGTGTGTATGACCGAATTTCGAATGGCATACTTTTAGATGGCAGTTTTTTATTTGGCATAATTACCTTTGGCATTGTTCAAATTTCGCATAATTTCGTTTAGAATAATGTTTATTTAGAACGACGATTATTTGATATAATTTCACTTGGCATACTATGAAGATTGCAGAATTTCATTTGGAATAATTTTATTTGGCAGTATTGCCATTTTTTAATGCCACAAAATAGCATTTTAACCTTAATTTAAAATTAAAATATTATCTTAAAAAGTCAATATGTTGTGCTAGAAAAGTTAGTGACAGAAACGAATCGCTCTAAAACCGACTCCACGTAGTCTTGTCTGCCCTACCCCTAGAGTGTAATTTAAAATCGCGTAGGCGCGGAGGGGCGAGGCGGGCCGCGAGCTGAGGAGCAGGTGGTTTTAACACTCGCCGCCGCGGCTGAGGCTGGCCGGCTTAGCCGGCCAGCAAGCCGAAGCTGCGGTGGTGAGCGTTGAAACACATCTGCGACGAGAAACTCGCGTGGGACCGCCGGGGCCCCGCAGCGCCGGAGCCGTGACAGAAACCATGCCTGCTGCATGTTGCATTCTCGTTTGCTGCATGCTTGCTGCATGCTTGCTGCATGCTTGCTGCATGCTTACTGCATGCTTACTGCATGCTTACTGCATGCTTACTGCATGCTCATTGCATGCTCATTGCATGCATGGTATATGCGGGTTTGCATGTTTGCTGCATGCTTGCTGCACGTTTGATGCATGCTTGCTGCAGGCTTGCTGCATGCTTGCTGTATGCTTACTGCATGCATGGTGTATGCAGGCTTGCATGTTTGCTGCATGCTTGCTGCATGCATGGTGTATGTTTGTTTGCATGTCTGCCTGCTTCTTACAGGAAAATAAAAACAACATGATCTCAATCTACTGTTTTAATAAAAGAAAAAAAGAAAATTATGTTTATTTAGCCGTTAAACCCAAAATATTATGATTTTCACCTGCAGGCCACGAGTGCCATACGCTCGAAAAACATAAAGAAACACATAATATCGTCGAAAGATTTTGCACTAGTACCAACTAAGTAAAATTATTGTATATTTTATTAAATTAATAACACTGCGGCGAAAAAAAATGTTCAATAAATTTTATAATTATTACGGTAAGAAATATAAAATTAAACTAACTATGAATTTTCTGTACCTATTGAAAATAGTCTTTCCATAATTATGCATAAGAAGTGTATGCGAAAAGATGATTCAAACTATAAACTTCCTGAGATGTGATAGTTCTGCCATTCAATGACTATTGATATGAAATTTATGCCAATAGATGATTCTAACCCTAAACTTTCTGCGATAGGATGGTTCAACGTTTAATGTTTATGCATATGAAATTTATGCAAAACGATGATACTGACCTCCAACTATCTGCGACAAGATGGTTCGACTTTTAATTTTTATGCATATGAAATTTATGCCTTTAGATGATTCTGACTTACAAAATTATGAGTTTGAATGTATGATAAATGCGTGTCTGCCAAACGATTTTCTGCGAAATGAAGTTTATGCTATCCGCTGTTATGCAAAGTAATAATATGGCATAAAAAGTTCTGCTATAAAGGGTGGACCCCTCTAACTCACTCAAAAATGTAGTGAGGATAATTTTTAGTAAGAACGAGCGCAAAAAAAAAGCAAATCCTTCTCTTCTGCATTCAAATTCTCTTTCACCAGCTTTAAGAGTGGAGGAAGACCAAAGAAGCGATGGATGATGGATGGTGAAGAATGATATTGCTAGAAAGGAGGTTACTGCTGAGATGAAGAGGATAATAGAGAAGAACGGGAGAAGAACACATGCTGCCTTTGGGGTCGACAAATAAATTAGGATAAGGACATTAGAATGATTTTGTCCAGTGACGTCACAGATGGTGATGGATGATAATGACAGTGATGACAGTTTGACAGTGTCATTCTATAACGAATTTTACGTGAAGGCGATTACATAAGCTAAACGCGAGTTTTATAATGACTGAAAATATATGATTCACTGCTATAAGCAAAATCAGATAAATATATGATATTCTTCAGGTTAATGCTAGCATGATAGTATTTTGAAAACATAATACACTAGCTTCTGCCAGCGGCTTCGCCCGCGTGATGTTTGAAATTGTCCCACGGGATCTTACTACCGGGATAAAAAGTATCCTATGTGTTAATCCAGGTTATAAACCATCTGTGTGCAAAATTTCATCCAAATCCGTTCAGTAGTTTTTGCGTGAAAGAGTAACAAACATCCATACATCCATACAAACAAACTTTCGCATTTATAATATTAGTAGGATTTAATTTGACTCGATTAAAAAAAATCGCGAAGTTATCTCTAAAAATTTCTTTCAACCAAAAAAAAACATACTAATATAGGTACCAACATGCGATCATTTTGATGTTTTGGCAAATAATTCTACAAGCTATATTTATTAGCATTATAGTGTTTTAGTTTTTTAGTCCAATCAATAGATTTTTTGTAAATCGTTCGAAACCACTTATTACGCACTATTTGGACTGCAGTGACTGACGTAACAACCACTTTGTAGTGCAAACTGATTAGAACTTTATCCTAACAGCATTTCAAACGAAGTTTGAACCACCACAAATATAGTTGCTAATTTAGCTCATCTAGTCGCCTTAGCCTCTCCGTTTCTTCAGCTTTGAGACTCGATGCTAATTTTATTATAATAAGCATAGCATATAAGGAGGCATTACAGGTATTTATCGGTCCTCAACATTAACATTATGCGTCCATTTCATTAGATTTAGAAGTCAGACATGTTTTTGTAACCCTTATTTTGTAAAGTTGTGCTATATAGCAGTGCTAGTTAATATAACATAATCTCTGCGTTGACAGCTGGTAGTCAGTGACTAGACTGCTTGATTTCAATAAATTCGGGATAAAAGCAAGAGAATATCATGTTGCAACTATTCTTGTTATCTGAACTTTCAAATGAACAGTAACAGTTGAGTTTGCACTAGAGCTTCCAAATGGAATAATACTACTACTACAGACTGTTACCTACTTTATGCTTGAATGATAGATAGTGGTGTCGATTCTGTTGTGCATAAACTAAACTTGATTTAGGCTATTGCTGTCTTTTCTTTCTAATAAAACGAGAAAGAGACGGACGTAATTTAGAGCTGTCAAATTTAATTGGAACTAATATTTCCATACAAATGAAGGGTGCACGTAAAAACATGTCAACTAAAAACACGGTGAAGCGCAAGGCATAAACTAGTTTGACAACTCTAACTTAGTTCATAGCTGTAGCCGTCCTTTTCTCGTACTGCCTTTTAGTAAAATATAGCAATAGCCTTATTTAAGTTTAGTTTGTGCACAACAGAATCGACACCAGTTTGTAGCTAAAGTTAAAAGATTATGCAGTTGGTAAAAATGATAGGTAGCACAAATGTCGTCTTCTTGGCCTGCTTTAGGAGTTGGTATGTACTAATGCGTTTGTTTAGTTTAGTACCAAGATACTTCACAAGTCAATACGGCAACCTCAGTTCAAAAAACCGTCAGGCGTTATTTAAAAACACATCCATTTTATTTTCCTCAACCATGAAGGTGTCAAATACACAGACAAAAAACGTCAGTCTTCAAGAATGAACTATAAAAAGCCGATTGTAGAGCATAATCAAGTTTGAAAACAACATCTCAATAAAGGAACGTCATAAAATTTAGAAAGTTCAAATACTGGGGCTGATGACACCGCTGTTCTCACAGGGAAGTCAAAGACACTCACTCAAATTACTGCAATAAAAATAATATTGTAGCAAAACATTGGGAGCTTTGAAGTCCGCGCCGGTAGCTACCGCGCGGTTTTGTGCAAGCGCACTAAGTCCCACAAACAATGCGTATGCGCACAATACAACCTCGGCTTCTAAGACTCCCTTTTATGTTGGGCCAAACATTGGCATTGGGGCATTGTGGGCTCTATTGTTACCCATTTACCGACTTTTGGGTTGTTACATTCAAGGGGATGCTGACAGCAAGCCGCTCGGTAACTCGCAGAAAAAAATGTTCTCAATCTCTGTGTTCGTGAATAGATGCATCGGCGGCTGAATAATAAGTTAATTGAGTTGTACTATTTAACGTTGGGAGATTATTGTAGTTTTTTTCTTAAGTTAATTAGATAGATGTTAAACTCTAGTTATTTACTTTTTTAGCAAAATAAGGTGCTGAAAAGGCTGCTCGTGTTTATGCTGGTAGGTAAGATATTATAAGTGTAAAAGTTGAGGTTGGATTGAAAGAGTAGAGTTTCACGCACAAAACTACTAACCTGGCCCCTTATTCACAACCATTCGACTCGCTTCCGATTCGGATAGTCATATGTCTATCTCGGTCGTTTTCGTAATGCCAGAAGAAGACAGATATACGACTTTCCGAATCGGAAGCGAGTCGAATGGTTGTGAATAAGGGGCCGGATTTGGATAAAGATTGGCACACAGATAGTTCATAACCTGGATAACCTGGTGGTACAAGGATAAAAAGTGTCCTATGTGTTAACATAGGACACTTCCCAATAAAAAAAACCCAACAACTTTTTGCTAGACCCGGGAATCAAACCCAGGCTCTTATGCTCAGCAATGGCGTTTGGGCCGCAAGCGCCATTGCTCGACTGATTGCTCGACCAAAGAGACTAAAAGTAAATAACTAATAAAATCTAGCTTTCAG
This sequence comes from Xestia c-nigrum, assembly GCA_916618015.1. Classification (NCBI taxonomy): domain Eukaryota; kingdom Metazoa; phylum Arthropoda; class Insecta; order Lepidoptera; family Noctuidae; genus Xestia; species Xestia c-nigrum. The sequence continues at coordinate 16,232,818 of OU745261.1, read as the reverse complement.
AGTACCGATGTGCCGCTGCAAAGTTTTTGTTAGTCAAAAGTAAGTCAAAGAAATAAAACCAACGATTACCTGAAATCAGAAACGAACATTTAATTTAAACCATCGCATCTTGGAACATATGTTCGAAGCGTGAGTTACAACATAATCGTTGAACGGAAGTAGGCACGGCGACCGCTGGGTTAAGGGTTCAATTCCGAACAATAACGATCGCCTAATTGCCTACAAATGTTTCTTTTGCTTGAAGGGTTAAATACTTTTAAACGGTGTTGTAACTTGTGAGACAGTTGCGGAGTATTTAAATTAGGTTACGCCTTTCTTTAATTTTATTTTAATTGAGTTTGTGACGGATGGCCGGTGGGGCCAAACAGTTCTGCATAGTTATTCACAAACGCTCGAATTCGATTCGGAAAGTCGTATGTCTATCTCGCACGCTTTCGTAATGTCAAATAAAAACAGACATACGACTTGTCGAATCGGAATCGAATCAAGTGTTTGTAAATAACTACGCTGAAATGGCGATCGCGAAACAGAAGAGGTTGCGTTGGAAGACCTCCGGCTCCCACTAGGTAGACCGATGACCTGGTGAAGGTTGTGGGAATCCGTTGGATGCGAGTTCCACGGGATCGGTCATTGTGGTGACACTTGGGGGAGGCCTATGTCTAGCAGTAGACGTCTTTCGGTTGAAATGATGATGATGAATGATATCAGGTCTTGTGTATGTTTTATACTGGTCACATGTTGGGACCAACTTGTTGGTTTAGATGTGTCAGTACGCAAAAAGTTGGTGTCAAGCTGTCTGGGAGAAAGAAACGATGCTTCAGTTTTTGTGGTGTCAAACTTCGAATTTTGGTTTTAATGACGCGTTTGAGTGACATTTAACTGCACGAATGTTGAGTGTGTTGTGTTTATCGTTTTTACAAAATTTCAATATGCAGATGTGAGTGGTAACATTGGTAGAAACGCTCTGACGGCCATTTTCAAAAACTTACCAATAGATATCAATAGGTTGCTATATCTGTCTGTTTTTATACGTTGGTTTTTATTTATATTTTAATTTAGAACACAAATAAAAGTTAATTAGTTTATAAAAAGAAATATTAGTTTTAAGTAATCATCTTTATCTATGATATTGAATTTATAAACACAATTTGAATATTCAAAAAATGTTTACGCTGTAAAGTACGCATTTTGCCGAAATAAAAAATAAAAATCACTTCTGACTATAGGTATTGAACCAATTTGGAGTAAGTAGTTATTTGTGGCATAAATACACTGCATTTTGAACCTTATCGTAGTGCAAAAAGAAGCAGTTTTCGAGGAAGCGTAAGTTGAATAAGCTTTTTTTTCCATTAATCAAGTCACAGGTAAGGTAACGCGGATAGGATATTTCATGATAACTTTGTCTATACAAAATAGAAATATATCTGTATTTCTATTTTGTATATTAACTGACAGTATACGTAAGTCTTGTAAATTATAGAAAACGGCCTTACTAGGACATTAACCAATTTTACCGGTGAGGTTTTTGGAACCGGGATCACTCGACATATAATAATATGTCGAGTGATCCCGGTTCGAGATCCTCGGCTCGAGCAAAATGTTTTTGGGTCTTTTTAATTAGGAATTTCCCAGTAGCAGCCACAAAGTCTGGATTTGTGCTGATCTGGCCCGAAAATGTGGGTGTACTATTGTGGTGGCTGAAGTTACTGGTCCTTATATTATGGCACAGACATTTTCTTAGTTTAAGTTGTACAGATTTCGTATCTCTATCTTGTCACTTTAAGTCCAATTTTAGGTACAATTATTGTACCTATTGAGCCGATAAATATTGTTTATGTCTCTGACATTTCTCCTACATTTGTGATATTTAAAATTGGAGGGATCTTAGGACTTAGGTACCCGTTTTTAATGGCTGGCTATTTAGTTTCAGAATCTGGTTACTGTGTACTGTCACTCTTCACTATTGTAAGTGAAGTATCAGCTTCCTTTACATGAAGTAGGAATGGGTATCTAAGTCAAAAAAATAAAAAAATATAAGTAAAATGCCCAATAATTAAGTCCAAATCCATTCCACTCCGAAATACATTAAAATAATTACTCAAAAAAATGTCCAAACACAATATTTACCCAACCTTTGAAAGCTCAAGAGGTGTCACAAAATGGACGTTGCACATACACAAAGGCCCAAAATCAATTTAGTACTTGAATCGGTCCTGCTGTGCCGTTGAGTTATGTTTAGCTACTGGCCCGCAATGTTACTAAACGATGAGGAGTGAATGGTCCTTGAGAACTCGCGTATGAAGACTAAACGCAGCTCCGTAATTGGCCACTTAAATTTTAAGGGAAACCGTCCCGGTTCTGTAGAGTTAGGAAAGTATAGATAGGGTTGAATATTTATTGAGATGATATTTAAAGGTGTCCGAGAAATATTTTTCAACCGACTTCCAAAAAGAGGAGGTTATCAATTCGTCTGTATATTATTTTTTTTTTTTTTTTTTTTTTTTTTTTTTTTGTGTTTGTTACCTCAGTACTCTCGACTGGGTGAACCGATTTTGATGGTTCTTTTTTTGTTTGAAAGCTGGTGCTTCCCGTTTGGTCCCATTTTAGTTTGCTGAAGATCTGATGCTGATCTTCGGAGATATACAACGGAACTCTTCAAAAATACACAGCAAATCTGCAGTGATTTCGGCCATTGCTTGTAGGTTCATTGTTTATACTATATCATGACATAACATCACGCCTGTATGCTCTAAGGGGGTACGCACATGTGTAAAATACACCCGATTTCGAAAATATTTGTTACCTCAGTACTTTCTACTGGGTGAACCGATTTTGATCGTTCTTATTTTATTTGAAAGCTGGTGCTTCCTGTGTGGTCTCATAATCATCAAATCAGTAGCTGATGATGGGATTCTGGAGAAATAGAGAGAGTTCTTCACATTTTATAGGCACACTAGAAGCGGTTTGGGTAGTTTTAGGAATTGTACTTTCTCGAAGTGATCCCAATTCAATTTGATGAAGATCTGATGAAGAACTTTGGAGATATGCAACGGAACTCCTCAATAAATGATAGCAAATGTACTGGGATTGCCGAAATCTCATATCTGTCTATTGTTTACACTAGTTCATAACCTAAAATCACGCCGGTACGCTGTGAAGGGGTAAGCACATGTGAACCACTAAAAAGTGAAAAATAAAAACTTTTTTACAAAAAATAAAACCGACTTCAGAGAAAACAAAAAAGTGAAAAATAACTTCAGAAAAAACGCTTCAGAAGTCGGTGACAAAAAAACTAAATCAATCAAACAAAGGTCACCGACTTCTGAAGCGTTTTTTCTGAAGTTATTTTTCACTTTTTTGTTTTCTCTGAAGTCGGTTTTATTTTTTGTAAAAAAGTTTTTGTTCTAACGACCCGAATGGCGCAGCGACAGTGAGGCTGCCTTACGTTCTTAGGGTCCCGGGTTCGAATCCTGATAGGAGAAAATGTTTGTCTGATGAGCATGGTCATTAATAATTGTTTCCGAGTCATGAATGTATTTACAAACAAAAAGTATATATGTAGTATATCAACTGTCTGGTGACCACGACACAAGCTTTGCTTAGTGTGTGTGTGCACTAGATGGCGCTCTGTGTAATGTCCAGCGATATTTATTTATTATTTTATAATATCCTGCTTGTGCTTCCCGAAGGGGAAGGCCTAGGTGTACCTTATAGTACACCTATATTCCACCAGTTATGTTTAAGTCCGATGTAATAGCGGGAGAGCCTATTGCCATCAACATGGCGCAAATTCAGTCTCCGTGGCTGCTGTTGCTGAGTATGAGGTTCGATTCCTAGGTCGGGGAGAGTGTTAATGGGGTTTTCCATTACGATTTTCTCAGTAGCACCTGGGAGTCTTTATACATTTTCAAAGATTGCATTGAAAAATTAGTCATTTATGACATTGGATTATTATTAAGCCTCGATTAAGTTTTTTTTTTTTAATGATTAATCATAATATTTTAACAGCAATGATCATTTTGCATATAGTGTTATTGCTAACTAATGCGAGTTATCATAGTATATTTGTATGACTATAATAAAGCCAACCATTCTAAGAAGTGAGTAGTCAGGCTTTTTAACCATTAGGATACCTAATTTTAATCACGAAAGAAAAAAAAACTTATATACTAATATATTTCACAGAAAGAATGAACAATCAATTATTCGTAGTTGACCCAATGTCATTACAAAAAAAAAATCTTAAAACTACTAATAACTTCCTTTGCCTATTCCCATAGATTCCTAGCTCTACAACCATATCGCCCAACTAGCGGCAAGTATTGCGCAAATAAAGTAAATCCGGTAAGCGCCCGCGGCGATGTGTCGAGTCCTTTACATTACAGCACAGGTGAAGGGGCCCAACAATAGGCGTAGGAAGTGAACGCCGAGACCATTTTGTTGCAAAAAGGAAGTAGCTTATTACGCCAAATTATGGATTCGCTAATCCGATGATTTTGTAATTATTTTCTTGTGCAACGTTGTTTTTTATTACTTTTTTTTGTTTGGCGCAAAGATGTGAGTATAAAAAAATACTACATAACTTTTTTTTTTTTTTTTTGTGTAGGGCATCTCGCAGTTCAGTCTGAGAAGACTGGCTTCTGATTAACCGGGCAAGTCTTGTGGATGCCTTGAATTTAAGGCCTCCAGCCAGGGCAAACATGACTATAAACTAAGCGACAGCGCACTAAGGGCACCCCCTGTGGGGTACGGACCTCGGCTTAGGGCGTCGCTGGGGGCAGCAAAGGGACAGGCTGGATCTGGTTGTCATTATTTAGGGACTGTTTTATTACTACAGGCTCAGCATCGCGGGCTGGCTCGAGCAAGGGTCAGGGAGGGTACTACATAACTAAACGTTAGTAGTTATTTATAGTTATGAAGAGCTTTCTGAGTGTTTAAGGTGGAAGCGTCAAAATATCCCGCGAAATTCAAAGTTTCTTACGTTTTTTTTTGCAATTTGCAGGCCAGTGCTTGGTTGTATGTTGATTAAAATATTGTTCGCGACTGTAAGACGTATTTTGTTATAGAATTATAGTCATCAAAATTATCAATACAACCCTCCAAGTTCATGAGAGTCGATTGAATTACTTTTTCACGAAATAGACGCGTTGTACCAGCCATTTACAGAGACAAACAACGGATCAACATCTCTATCAAATTTGAAGTTAACACAAATTATGAATTGGCATATTATGTGCCATTAGGTACATGTTAAATAATGCAGTTTTTTAAATCTACTGTAAAGTTGCTATTTTTACTTACAGGTGTTATAACTTCAACGACGTTAAGTTAATCCTGTGAAAAGTATTTCTAGAAATGCTGTCATTTGGTTGGGTTCTGTGGTTTAAAACGTGTGGTAAGCTAACTACAATTTGTCGTAAGTAAGACGGTCAGTTGTACTCAAACATCTTAAGTTTAGAACCACAGAATAAGGACGTTGAACGTTCTAAACTTAAGATCATAATAGACTTGAAATATGAGTAACGAACTCTCATTTAAATATTCAAATACCGATCCTTAATGAAAGGAATAAAAATAGAACGAAAATCATTGTCCAATGAAGTGCCTCGCATAACGCATACCTATCGAGTAAAAAATGTGACATCATAAATCCAAATAATCAGAAGTATGCGTTGTATGTGCGAAATTCCATAGTAACATGGTTGGGGAGGCCGGGGCAGAGTGGAACTCATTACTGGCACGTGACACGGCCTCACCGCGCCCACTCTCCCCCGACACTGTTATATTTCGCCAATGAGTTATTGAGTGCGCTGAAAGCTCATGTGTTAACCCGGTGGTATTAATGCTTGACTTTGATGGAAACATTAAAAATGTTTGTTGGATACACCGATTTTAGATTTTTGTTTGTTTTGTCAATAAGTGAGGGTTTTAGGTGGCTTATGCATTATGGACTTCTCATATGACTAGGTAGATTATTTTATGCAGTCTAATTTGCAATATTTGTTATTTGTGTTTATTTAAACGAATAAACATGTCGAAATTGTTACAAGAGCTCAATATAAAGTAGCAAAATACTTTTGTTATTTCATAACAACCATACAAAAACAGAACCTTTCAGAATTTGATATCATAATAGTCTACCAACAATTTTATAGCACGCCACTTCAACGGCAGTCATTGTTAATTGCATTTGATTGATGACGCAATACAAAACGTCAAATTACCCTACAAATGTGGCCCGGACTGCGACAAAACCCGACGTTTTTCGTTCACACCCGCTGTATTTTTCTAATTGAATCATGTGTGATTTATTATTGGTCTGATGATGTATCATTCTTTCAACGCCAGCCGCGGCTCACCCCATGGGCTTGCGGGCCAAATTATTGCTACAAATGTTCGCATCCGCGCTTTTTAACTGCTGCGTCGCTCCCCGACCTCCCCTCTGTACGATTTTTATTAAAGTGAGTAATCGATTTTTTTGGCGTTTTATTGAACGAGACACGTTGTTATAACGTTAAATAGATCCGTTGAGACTGAGATTTGTGATTGTTTTTTTTTTTTTTGTAAAGCTCCTGTGATTTTCGGCGTTATTTTTAGAGAAAAATCTACCCATTTCTGTGGAAGTTTGGTAAAAATATGTAATCTAATATTAAACGTTACCATGGTATCGCTTCGTTCAGTAATATCAGTTTGTTAATTGTATGTTACTTTTTTTTTTTTTTTTTTTTTAATCTTTATTTTTAGAAAAGGCTTTAATCGCGAAGCGATTATGTCAGCCTCGTAGTTTTACATATTACATAGAATTTAGATAATAACTAGGATCTTAACTTAATTAATTTAACAATCAAGTGATACAACTTAATAGCTAATTTGGATGTAGGTTTAGACAATATCGTATTACATATTCCAACATCCCTTAAACTAAGTCCTGCTTTTGATTCAAAAGCTCTCCGTTCTTCTCCAACCCGAGCACACTCCACCAAAGCGTGGTAGGTGTCTTCCCTCATGTTGCAAATCAGACAATTTGGGGTGTCGACAACCTTCATAAGATGCCCGAACGCATTCAGTGGAATGTGCCCGGATCGCAGACGCATGCTTGTTACTAACAATCGTCTGTTCATCTGTACTTCGGAGAACCAAGGGATCCTTGGAGGTTCAGATTGAATTGTCCGGTACCATATACCCTTCTCTTCAGATCTTTTGTTAAAGTAAGTCTTCCACATATTGTTGCAAATTAATTTGACATCTCTTAATATATCTGTGAAGAAGGGCAGATGACTGACAGATATTCCTTCGTCGGTTCCTATTTTTGCTAACCTATCCACTTGTTCGTTTCCCATCAAACCAACGTGCGATGGAATCCATTGGAATTTAACAGTTTTGCCACTTTCCGTCAATCTTAAATATAATTCTAACACGGAATAAGCTACGGGCAGACCTCGTAAACCCGAGGTGCACCGAGCTATATGCTGCAAAGCGCTTTTTGAATCACAAAGTATCAACAACTTAGAATAATTGCATGACATGAAGTACGATAAACCTTCCAAAATGGCGTACAATTCCGCCGCCATTATTGACACTTTGCAGTTCAATGTAAAACTTGCTCCTGTATTAGATTGAGGATCAAAAAAGGCAGCTCCTGTTCCATTATCATCCTTGGACCCATCACTGTAAATTCGATAGAATCCGTCATAGTCTCGTGTGATAGTTTCTGCCGATTTCCTTAAAAGTGCTACAGAAGTATGGGACCTTTTAGGTCCAGGTAAATCATTAATATTTAAGCTAATGTGTGACTTTATATCAATATTTGTCATCCATGTTGACAGTGAGAACATTTCTAGAACTTTAGAACTATGAAAAGTTTGATTGAACAACTCACTATACACGATAGTTAGCAACGGTTTTTTCTTATTGCGCCAATATGATTTTTCCTCGCATATCGATGTTAATTTTGATATCATTGAAATGGTGTCACCGTCAACAATAGACTTAGCTTTTAAGAAAAATTTTGCAGCTAAATATTTCCGTCGAATAAACAATGGTGGCAGACTTAACTCCGATTCCATCGCGTGGATTGGGCAACTTTTTAAAAAACCGCCAACTACTCTCATGGCTTGGTTCTGGATTTTGTCTAATTTAGAAATATTGGTCTTAGCGGTTAGACTACGCAAGTTTTTTGTTCGATAATAGTATCGAATAAAAAACTTGCGTAGTCTAACCGACTGCGAATTATTGCAATGTATAGGCGTCTTAAATGCAATGGATGAACTCCCCATGACGAACCTGCCAATACCTTAATAACGTTTAAAAATCTCATACATCTTTCACAGGTTTCATTGATTTGTTTGCGCCATCTTAATGATGAATCTAGCCAGAGACCTAAATATTTAACAACCGGAACTGTTTCCAAACTAACATTGTTGATATAGACGTTTGCCTGCAATAATGTCTTTCCTCTAGAAAATAAGCATATTTTACTTTTCGTGGGAGATAGTTCCAGACCCAATACTCCCAGCAAATTTGTCATATTATCTACGGCCTCCTGAAGAGTTGTGGTCATAAATCTAATGTCTTGTCCAGAAATATAGAGGACGAAATCATCGGCGTATTGGGATACATAAACATTAATAATGTTTTTGCAAATATCACTAGTAACTACGTTAAATAATATTGGAGACATAGGGTCTCCCTGGGCCAAACCCTTACATGTCCATCTTGTAATCGAAACATTACTCCCTACTTGTGCCACAGTTAAATGTCTTTCTCTTAAGTATTCCCATATATATTTACAAATAGAAGCCCCCACCCCCATCTCGTCAAGTTTAGATACTACTTTCGATATATTGACATTATTGTATGCGTTGTCTATATCAACGAAACATCCTAATGTCTTTTGATTATTGGTGAAACTAATTTGAATCTGTGCAACTAATCGTACAAGATTGTCGAGGCATGACTGTGATCTCCTAAATCCCACTGTTTTCTGAGAAAAAAGACTATTATTTTCAAAAAACCATTCAAGACGTCTCGTTATAATATTGTGCAAGGTTTTACAAAGACAAGATATAAGTGATAAAGGTCTCAAGGACGTTATGTTGCTTGGATCACGCCCAGGTTTCGGCACGGGCACTACTTTAACATTCCTCCACTGTATTGGTACCTCACCTTCAGACAAACATTTGTTAAATAGATCAACTATTAGTTGTTTGCTGGGAAAATTATAAATCATTGAATAAGAAATGTCGTCTTCCCCTGGAGCGGTATCCTTCATCTTTAATACATTAAAGAGCTCCTGCTCTGAAATCTGTGCCTCCAACTGAAAATTAGTTGAACTAAAGACAGGACTTGGTGGTGGAACGTAATCTGGCGTCAATTGACGTAAGAACTCACCAGCCCTCTCTGCATCCAAACAAATTCTACTGGTACGATATCCTTTGAGCCATCGCATTTTATTCCACAGTTCGCTACTAGATACCTGCTCACTCATACTGTCACAGAATTGATGAAAGGATTCTGCACTAGCTTTACGCATTAGTCTCTGTGCTGTAGCAACCTTTTGTTTAAGAATAATAAAATTTGAGGGGATAGGGTTCCTCCTCATCTGAGTTAATGCCAATCTACGCTCCGCAACTGCCTTAGACAATTCGGGGGACCAATATGATCTTGGAATAAACTTACTCGTGGGATCTTCACATATCTTAATGTTTGGAATTGATGCCTGTGACGCAAAATTAATTAAATCTATAAGATCATCATACGTTTGTTGGGTTGTTGGGTTACCTGTTAAACTAGTATCATTTATTTTACTTAGAATTATTTCCTTATATTTCTGCCAATCACCCTTTTTAAAATTACGTTTCGTTTTCATAAGGTTATTACATGTTATTTCTGTGGTTATAAGAACCATTAAGTGATCACTACCTAAATTTTCGTGTAAAACATTCCACTTGAACCGGAGTGCTATATCTGATGACGCAAACGTGACGTCAGGCGAACTTTCTTGAAGCTGATTTAATACTAACTTAAGTCTGGTGGGGTCTCCAGTATTAAGAGAAACATACTGCCAATCATCAGCTGCATCGTGGATTTGTAAACCCCTGCGATCGCTTTTGTATGACCAATTTGTATGATGCCCGTTGAAATCTCCCCCTATAAAAGTTTTATTTGACCATTTAGAAAATAGCATTTTCCAATCTTCGTCTGTAGTGTGAATATTAGGAGGACAGTACACCGCAACAATATTTTCTAAGAAACTACAGTTAAATATTTTAACGTGAAGAACTTGAATGTTTCGATTACGTAAGCTAAAATTAGTGATCTGTGCCTTGATGGAATTATGGACTACAATTGCAATCCCGCCGTATGAATCGTCCCGGTCCTGTCTAAAAATGCAATAACTACCAATTTTCAGGTGACTGTCTGGTTCAAGCCAGGTCTCTGATATAATGCAAATGTGAATTTTACTTATCAATAAAAGATTCTCAAAAGCTTTAATTTTAGGTCTTAGGCTTTGTGCGTTCCACTGTAACAACTTTAATTTAACAATTTTATTAATAGAGTCCATTACGTACTAAGTCCGAAAATAAATTCTAAACACTTATTCAAAATAGGCCACTCAGACATACGATCTACTACAACTATTATTAACCATTCAATACAAAACTTAATCACATTATTAAACTTTTCCTTAAAACTCAGATCTCGCATAAAAATAATATCTTTCAAACGTGTAATTAACTCGTCCAGATGTACTTGCCGGTCACTGTTTACGTTGTCACCGAGATCGTTATCAGTATCAGCTGATTGCTTTGGAATGCAGTCCGGCGAGTCCCGCTGTCCCCACCAATCCGTTTTATCGATGCTTTGCGAATGTAATTGCTTATTTTTGTTACGTTCTTGCGGTGATTTCGGTCGTTTCTGCGTAAACAAAGGCGGGAATTGACTCGGAGTATATATATGTTTATTTCCCGTATCTTGCAATAAACTACTAAAGCTGTTGTTGGTGTCGGTCTTCAGCTTATCGTTGTCTCTCACTGTCTGTACACTAATTGGTGGCTTGGGTGAGGGTCTAACATACATATTGCAGGCTACGTGATATGTACAGTTGTATTCTGACATAAGCTCCCTTACGCGCTTCTCCCGAGCATATATTGGACAACTTCTATTCAACGCCATGTGGTCACCCCGACAGTTCACGCATTTAAATGTTGTTGTTTCACAGTTATTGTGTTCTTCTGTGCACTTAGGACATATAGTTTTTTTGGACGTACATCTTGTTTTTGTGTGACCAAACTTCCAACATTTGGAACACTGTGTTACCGGGAAAACATAAGGTTCAACTTTAGCACGTAAACAATCCACATATATAAATCCTGGCATGTGTGAACCTCTAAAGCCCACCTTGGCTACCTCACTAGGCACCCACTGTCCTTCTGAAGTTCGTCTTTGTAGTCTTTTTAATGTTGCAATTTCAATATCATTAGGGCACGTGATCGCTTTTAATGCCTCTTCGTCAGACAGCCCAAGGTCCACATCCCGTATAATACCGTAGGAAATGTTTACGTCCATTGCACTATACACTTTCCACGCTTTGGTTTGGAATTCCTGACATTCTAAAAATTTGCCCGCACATTCCTCAGTCGAAACCTCAATTTTTAACTTATATGGGTTAATATATTTTATATGGTTTATATCCGTCAAACCCATACTGTTAAACAATTTTGCGATAGCAAACTGTTTCGGTAATTTTTCTTTGCTCCAAATAAAAACCTCTTTCTTGATTTGTTTCAGTTTTTTTCCTCTATTACCCTCAACTTTAGTCCAGCTTTGTTCATCCTCTTCTCTTCCTCGTTTTACTGATTTATCTACTACTACATCTTCCTCCATAATTTGTACTTCACAACAGTTCGAGTCTTTAATATTATCCAACGAACCAATTATATTTTCTTCATCCTCTATCTGTGCAATCCACCCATCGAGCTGCCTCCCTTCCGTGTCAGTCTGATCCAAGTTAGATTTTTCTGGTCCGCGATCATCTGTAGCCATTATTAGGTATAATCCTGCATGACTAATGAGCGCGTCGAAATAATTAATTTGTTATTCTACACCGTAATCGATAGTCGCGTGCGTGCGATCTACACGAGTGCCGTGACAGAACTGTGTATGTTATTGTTTTGTGAGTTTTAAATAATTATTTTGTTTTATAAGTATTATTTAATTTTAATTTTTGGCTGTGTTACTGTGTACGACTGACATTTTAACTTCTAACTTTAAGTATTTTTATTTTCTAATTCCTCTCGTTTTGTTTATCTAATTATTCGGTTTCATGTTAATTTTAATTTTTATCATGTAAGAACATTGATATATAAAAATGTAAGAATTAGATTTTGCTGTGCCCTGACAGGGTCTACAACGGTTCTTAGCTCTAAGCCTTTTGTTAACACCATGTTTTACCTTGTGGAATGCAAATACAATGAATAGGTATGAATACTTACATGCATGGCAAATACAAAACTACATATCAACGAGGCTTGCACTTTTCCAAGATGTTTTCATCTTCTCAACTTGCGAGACAGCAAGGTTACAACAGTTCACGACGCACGTAAGAAATTAGGTAACACTTGGAGCAAATCGTGGAACTGCAAAATTTTGAAGTATAGGTTGTATACGGTGAGAGAGAACATTTTTTTTTCTCACAATGTATCTTTAAGACCAACCTTTGTGGTTCTACCATCAGGTATACAAAATGCATGGTAAATGTGTGCGTTACATTTGGTAGGCAGGCATTTCATCGATTCATTGAACAGTGTTTCTATTGAAACTTAGGTAACATCATTTAAACCCATTTCTTCACCTAAACAATAGCACCTGACACAGCATCCGGGTACTCTCATCTCGGCCTCATCAGCTAAGAGATGCGCTTCCAGCCACCGCGCACATTGTTGGTGCTGCCATATTGTCGCGAGCCCAGAAACATGATGCTCTTGTAAGAATAGCGTGAACACATGGCGGAGGGTTGAAAATAGTGTGGAGTATATAGGAGAATGGTATGTAGGTACTGTTATGTACCATGTAGTTGATAACTCAAAGATTGACGATTTTTTCTGTTTCGAGAATGAAAGAAGGCAAATTGGTTTTTTTTTTTTAAAAAGGAAGTCTTTTAAAAAAGGAAGAGGTTGTGTATTCGGCCGTCATTTTTCTTTGTTTTTTTTTAATGTGTGTTCAACGATTTACCTAATCATTTTTGCATTTGACAGAGAAAGCTCGTGCGGTGGGCCATATCTATACTTAATATTATAAAGCTGAAGAGTTTTTGTTTGTTTGTTTGAACGCGCGTTTGTTTAATCTCAGGAACTAGTTTGATAGTCCATTTATCGAGGAAGGTATATAATATCATGCTACGACCAAAAGGAGCGGAGCATAATTATGTTTTTTTCTTTTGTAAAAAGGGTGAAATTGATTCCTTAAGTGAGCATTTTCTTTCTTATGTGACTCAGACGAAGTTGCTTGGGTCAGCTAGTAAAATACACACAAAAAGACTATGTCAAGAAAGAAGTAACATGTCATCAGACATAAAAATAAATAAATAAATATCGCTGGACATTCACACACAGCGCCACCTAGTGCCACACTAAGCAAAGCTTGTGTCGTGGACACTAGACAGTTGATATACTACATATATACTTTTTTTGTTTGTAAATACATACTTATTATACATATAAACATCCATGACTCGGAAACAAATAATGTCCATGCTCATCACACAAACATTTGCTCCTACCGGGATTCGAACCCAGGACCCTAAGACATGATAATATTCTTTTATTAATTTCACAACTAAAAAGAGAAGTTGCAAAAAGGAAAAGTTTTTACAAACTGTAGTATTTTTGTTCTTTCAACATACTCAATGAGGAAAATGTCGTGAGAGAATGTGGACAGGCATAGGAGTAGGTGAAGACTAAAAAAACGAGGTATTGAACATGATTACAAATAGAGAAGGGTTCATTCATTACATCGATAGATAGTTTTAAAGAATCATTCCCTCTGCTAGCCCATCAAAATGTAAGTACTAGGCTAGCAGAAGTTCAAGGAGTAGTTTTTTTTATATCGATCAATGGACTGTGTGAAGGATGATCATTATTATTATAGCAAGAAGAGAGGTGTCTGATGAAATGACGAGTAATAGGCTGGTTTTATAGTCACGCCGCTAGACGCGCCGTTGGACAGAATTTGAAACGCGACTACCTACTACTCCAATACAAATTCTGCCCAACGGCGCGTCTAGCGGCGTGACTATAAAACCAGCCATAGAGAAATATGGAAAGAAGAAATGCTGCGCCGGCCAAATGAATTAGTAGCTATAGATATGGGCAAGAGAATAATGATGAGTGGTACTAATAACTTTTGTTTACTGTTCCTATTTGAGTTACATTTATCTCCACAAATATTTAGACATCATCTCAATTCAATTTAAACAACGTCCCGGGTGCCACATTCTATTTAAATTAACAAAAAAAAACTGTTTAAACAAATAATAATAATGACACAATCATTTGTTTTTTTTTTCTATAAATAAATCCTCCGGTCGGGGCGGGTGCGGCTCCCCAGGGTTGTCACAATGCCCGCGCAGTTTCCACACCGCTGGCCACCAACAAAACTGGGAGAGGAGCACGCGGACTAGTTGACACCCCTAATGTCACTGGCTCCGTGTGTGTGGTGTTGGGTACTGTGAGGTTCGTATCCTTCAAGCTGGTTGGCTAGGGTTGGTGCTACTCATTTTTCCGAGGAAACTTTTTGGTGAAATGGTAAACCAGAAAAAAAGCTGGCCACCTGAAGAATCATTTTTGCGAAGAAACTTTTTGGTGAAATCTCTATCACTGGTCACCTGAAGATTGTTCGACAAAAAAGTGATGGTAAGAGTTTGATCTAAGAGTTTGAAAACTACAAAATTGTGTCGTTACTTATCTTGGATACTAATTGACCATTATCCATACCTTACCGAGAAAAATCCGAAGTTAACAACATCGACATGAGAGGGAGGAACATTATAGAGGAAATATTTTACATGTACGATATTTTAAAAAGAGCAATCTTGGAGTTTCTGGCCAGTTCTTCTCCGTTGAAAATGTCGAATATTTACAGTGAACCTATTTTTTGACCTATTCTTTTGCAAAAAGTCTAAAATAACTTAACTTCCAGAAGTCAGTGACTTGGATTTTTTTCATTGACCTTCATGCCACCGACTTCGACAGTGTTTTTGTTTTTAGGATGTCGATTTTTTTGCAGAAAGTTTTATTATTTTTCCCCTTATTAGTTGTGCCACACAAATTCTTGTTATTACTAATTTTAACATTGTAACAAGAAGTAATAAAAACAGTTCAATCGACCTTACTATTTTTGAAGTCGGTCAAAAATAATTTGAATTTGTATAATATATTAAAGTACTTCTTGGTAAACAAGGTCCACGAAAGAAGACCAATAGACATCAAAACTCCTAAAAAAATCCAGTACAAAATACCTCAATCCTCTAACACAGCCACACTAAAAACCCAATCTACATCGCTAATCAAATCTGACACCACAACACGTAATACCCTCGCGCCAACCCTGCGACCCTGGTGTAATGTGGGCAAGCGCGCCGCGACGCCCCGTCGACTCATTGTGCGTCCGCTCCCTATGACGTCACGCCTTTGAATGCGACTTTTGTTTTGCTCAGCCCTTAATTATCTTGATTAGGAGCGTCGAATTTAAGAGTAACGCACAAAAGGCGAATTACGTCAAAAAATCTGAACACAATTTGAATTTAATTTAGCGCAGTTCAAATGTCTCATTATGGTAAACTAGCTGACCCACGCAACTTCGTCTGCGTCACATAAATGAGAGAAAAAGCTCACAAAAGGAATACATTTTCCCCGTTTTTGCAACATTTTTCATTTATGTTCCGCTCCTATTGGTCCTAGCGTAATGATAATATAACCTTCCTCGATAAATGGACTATCCAACACAAAAAGATTTTTTCAATTCCAACCAGTAGTTCCTGAGATTAGCGCGTTCAAACAAACAAACAAACAAACAAACTCTTCAGCTTTATAATATATTATAAAAAAAATCGAATTAGTCCGTCAGATAAATTTTCAAAAAATATTGGACACAAATTTTATCTTTTTCACGTTACCGATAATAATGAAGACGATACAGCGCGTTAAAAACTTATGTGACGTCACATTTGAGTACATTTTTACTCGAAAGTGACGTAACAAGCCCCACTTTGCGGCTTTAACGCGTTTTATTTGGTTGTCTTCTTCAGGAGACACGCGAAGAAAAATACTCAATAACAATGACTGATCATTTCTTTGGTTGGAGTATCGGGATGTTGACTGATTTACAAAAATATGATTCGGTTTAGTCCATCAGTTAGATTTTCGAAAATTTTTGGATACGTGTTTTTTGTTTCATCAAATTAACAAAAAACGACAATAAACAAATTTACTTGTTCAGGACTTAAACCTATTACAATGATTGTACCTTTAATTAGAGTAATTAAGTTACAAGATACAAGACAAGTGCAACTGGCGTTAAACTAGGAGGACTCCTGAGTCCTGTGCTATAAACAGGAGTTACTGCCGTCACCACCATGATCGAGCTGTCATCACAAGTGTGGTGCGGTGAAGTATTACAATATCATTATTTTGTTTATTACTATCGTTCGAGTGTGTGAGAACATATTGGGTCTTCATTAATATATTCGGTACGAAATTCAGTTACGCGAACTCCGCTCGCTAATGCAATCACAAGATTTTTATTATCTTATGAGATTATGGAGTATTAAGACGTCAGTGCTGTCAGCTCTTGGAAACAGTTTTCAGTCTACTTCTATTCGAGTCAATGGTACTCTTCACACCAGTTGACCAGTAAATGGTCAATCAGCAGGCAGCGTTACGTCATGAGGTCTTCAAAAGTGCACTTATGCATTTAGGACAGTTCAGGGTGGGTCTTCTTTTGTACAGCATCGGATTTTGCTGTGGAATTTTGAAACTGTGGTAGATCTGGAAGGCGATTTTGATGAGATGATTGCGTTGAAGTTCGAGTTTATGAGCACAATGCCTCGGATGAAAGCATTCTTGCTTTCATCCGAGGCTATCCCTATGTCACGTTAACCAAACGGTATTATTGTTAGGCTTTGATGGAAACATTGAGGGTGAATTTTACCAACGCGATAAGCCCATTTGAGCTGTGTTCAAGAACCGTCAATTTGTTGTTAAGGAATATTGGCGCCAGATCGGTATCACCTCACCTTACTTTTACACGCCGATCTAAAAAAGCCATCCGAGATAAAAAATATAAATAAATAAATGTCGCTGGACATTAACACACAGCGCCACCTAGTGCCACACTAAGCAAAGCTTGTGTCGTGTCACCAGGTAGTTGATATACTACATATGTACACTTTTGTTTGTAAATACATATCTACTTATTATACATGTAAACATCCATGACTCGGAAACAAATTTATAAGTAGATATCGACGCTTGAAAGGCAAAGTTTACCAAGCGACATATTGGCCGATATTGAGTTATATATATCATTGAAATCAGAAAAAAAATCTGCGTCGATTGGTCCTACTCTCATACCGCTAGGAAGACTTTTGTTGTCGCTTGGTAACTTGAAAAAAATCACTTGCACAGAGTTTTCGGCGCCCTAAGCGACTAAAATTTTACCGATTTTTGAATAACTTTCACTTGGTCGATTCGGTATTTTAACTTTTTGAATTTAGTCATTTTTGCCTTGATTCGTATTAATGTGTTTAAACATTTAGTATTTTTTGCCTTACGGTGACTAGGGTATGACCATTGCTTAAGATTTTTTACCTGATTGAATTTTTGTTTATTTTTCATTTAAGACTTTTTAACACAACTTAATTATGGACTTATTTTCATTTAGTATTTTTTTTCTAAATGCAATGTGATTTAAAACGTAATACAGTAGTATTTTACCTGCCTAAAAATAATATATTTTGTCATTTGGTATAATTTTACCTGCCTAAAAACGATATATTTTGTCGTTTGGTAATATTTTACCTGCCGTTTTACCTACTTTTTTTGTTAGTTAGATAACTATTTCTGATATGAAATTTGTATAAAAATGAGCTTACCCCTATTGAAATTACTTTATTTTGTCGCATAGTTAAGTTGTAAAGTTGATTTTGAAGGTCTGTTGGTACAGAAATATTGATTAGTCTTCACCGAACTGTCGTTTAGGTAACCCGCGTGGTCACGCGCATCGCACTAAGGACGTCGCGTATCTCCCTCGGTAAGTGTTTAAGTTAAAGTTTTTATAAGTGTTCTTTGTTTATTTAACACGCATTTAATAAATGGATTTACCTATATTTATTGTTTTAGGTACATAATGAATCGAAAAAAGCGAATTCATAATATAATAAAGCAAGCTATGTCAAACGCGGGTATGGATAGCAGGGATATGACCTTGGTAATGTACCTGTTTAGATAAATACTAAATCATTTATTCTTCAATTGTAATTATCAGAAGTAACTCATAATAAATATAATTTCTAGGTGCCAAGACATCGGGAATATACTCGCACTTTCGAAGACAAAAATCTGCAACGATTGGAACAAGTTCGCAAAAGACTTCTGTTTAATGAACCGGTAAGTTTTTAATTATTACAACATACCTACACATAAACAGGTGTTTTAATACCATTCACGTTTGCTCCAAATATGTTTTTACGCTATTGTAAATACGTACAATAGCGTAAAAACATATTTGGAGTTCAAGAAAATTTATAACACTTAGGTTAATGCTCTAGCAAACTAACTTAAAAGTATGTAGAGTAAGAGAAAAATGTTTCTCTTGCTCTACATACTTTTAGGTTAAGTTGCTTTAGTGACAGACGAACTAAACACATTTACTATTTTATTTTCAGGATGAGACACTTATAGATGAAGGCCCTTCAATGTCGTCCTATGCAAGTACTTCTGAGACTCTAACTGCTGGCAATAACATGGAGATGACTGGCCAAATAAATGATGATCAACAGCACCACAACTATAATGAAGCATTGATGGATGACATTGTTAGTGGCCCGTCAGGGCCAACCTTAGAATTTGTACCAGCACATCTGTCTGAGGAACAGAGTATACTCCCATTAGATGATTATTCTGTAGTTCAAATTGGCATACCAGAAAAAGAACCAGATTTAAAAGAACTTACAAATATTGAGGTTGAATTGGTTATACCGGAAACGCCCTCTACGAGCAACACCCAACAAGTAAGTGCCAATTCTACAAACTCTACCATAGTGGGATGCTCTCAATCTGGTGGATCTAAATTTATAAAGCCTCAAAAAGGTCGTAAACGTGAGTGCAAAACTGATAAAATGTACATCGATTATTTATCAGATGAAGATTACTCAACCTTCATCAATTGTGATGAAGGTGAAATTTCGAATGAATGGTCAGGTTCTACTTCTTCTTCCAATGAAGATGAAGTTCTAAAAACAGCAAATAAAAAGAAATCTAAAACGTCTAAAAAAAGATCTAAAAAGCAGAATGCAAGTTTGGATGACATGAATGAAGAAATAGTTGGAGAAAAGGGCTTGAGAAAGAGAAAAATAAATTTGAGAAAGGAACGGACACAAAAAATTAAATCTGGCCAAGAGTATGTGCGAAAAGATGGCAAAACCATCAAATCTAAAACTATTCAACCTAATCCGTGCATTGGAAAAAAATGTGGAAATAACTGTGAAAATATTGATCCTGAAAAAAGACAAAAGGTATTTGATCATTTTTGGGGACTCACGGGAGATCGCCGGAAAGACTGGTTAGTTAGTATAACTCAGAAAGAAGAGATAAAACGTAAGCGAGTTGATTCGGGAAAACGCTCGGCATGCTTCAAGTACCATATAAATGAAGGAGAGGGGAGGAGACCAGTGTGTTTGCAATTTTTATCAGCAACGCTGAATATATCGTCGAAAACAATCTATTATACTATCAAGAACTCTAGTTGGGGCTGCGCTAAAGAAGATTTACGTGGCAAACACGTACCGCCTAATAAAACCAAACCAGCTACAATAGAATCTGTAATAAATTTCATCACTAGTTTACCTGCTGTACCGTCGCATTATTGCCGACATGATTCCACTAGAGTCTACTTAACACATGAATACAAAAATGTTGCTAATCTTTACAGCACTTACAAAAAACGATGTCAAGATAATGGCGTAGATTTTGTTAGTGAGAGAGTGTTTCGTAGAATATTTTCCAGCGATTTCAATATAGGGTTCCACGTACCCAAGAAAGATAAATGTTTAAAATGCTTAAAATTCGAACAAACAGATATGACAGATCCAGCAAAGGCTAAAGAAAAAGCTGAACATGAAACTGAGAAAACTGAAAGTTATAACAGGTTTTTTACTCATAAGAATATTCACAAAACTGACCCTAATACTCTTTGTGTAAGTTTTGATTTAGAGAAAGTTTTAAACACCCCACATGGTGAATCAATGCTTTTATATTACTCGCGCAAATTGGCTGTATATAATTTGTGCTTTTACGAAAACGGGACGCGCAAAGTTTTTTGCTATTACTGGGATGAAAGTGACGGCAAAAGAGGTGCCAACGAAATAGCTAGTATTCTGCACAGATACATACTATCGGTTGACGAAAGGGGTACAATTAAGAACTTACTTTTGTATTGTGACTGCTGCCCTGGGCAAAACCGGAATCGGACGGTGCTGGCAATGATACACTCGACATTACGGGAATGTAAAAATTTAGAAAACATTCAGATAAATTATTTACTGACTGGTCATACGTATATGCCGGTGGATAGTGTTCATGCTGTAATTGAAGGTAATCTACATAAGAGTATTATTTATGCACCATCTCAATGGTATACTGTTTTCGCCACAGCTCGAAAAGACCCATTTCCCTACGAGGTAGAAAAACAAACCTTTGAAGATTTTTATAGGTGGGATTCTATTTCTGAAAAGTACTTCAAAGGTAATCTTACGGGCAAAATTAGTAAAATCAGAATAGCAACATTCAAAAAAAGTAATCTTTCAAATATTTCCGTCAAGTATTCCATGGACAAATCTGCTAAGTCGAGCGTTGTTGAAATCCAAACTAAGACTAGGGTACCTCTTATGTCGTGTTACCATTCACGTCTGCCGATAGCAAAGGCAAAATATAATGACCTTGTTAAACTTTGTAATGACAAAGTTATTCCTGCTCAATTCCAAAAAGAATTCACTGAGATGCCTTTTTCTGACTCCGCAAAAGATGCTTTGCCTGAATCAGACATCGATGACGTAGAGCCTGATAATGCTTAAATATTTGGTAAAAGCTTGCTTATTGCAGCTAATTCCTGTTCATTATTTTTAATATTTTATTTTTTAATATTTTTTTGTGATACGTTCACTGGGATATTTTCATATGTTTTTTTTTATCCTTTCCTTATTAATTTAAGGACTAACTATGCAAATTAAAGTAAACCTAAGTATTTGTAATTTTTAAAGTCGTTAGATTGATCTCAATTTATAATAATTAAGTTCGTAGTCGTTCGTATCTACCTCGCTCGTTAATTCTTCTTTTGAACTTAGTTCAAATTGGATAATAAATATTTGATTGTGATAATAAAGTTCATAGTATTAATATTTCTTATGTGCCATTACATTATTTCTTGTTAAAATTTTATCTTGTTGTAGTTTTAGAATATTTTTTGATTTGATATAATGTGATTTATTATGTTCCTTGAAAAGAGTCTCTGAAAAAGAAAACTGTTATTAGTATTTTAGTTCTAAGTAATAACAATGTAAGACTGCTGGAAAAGACTGACCTGGAACTTAAACAATTGATGTAAATGGGTTGATTTAGAGGTGTAAATAAAAAATGTATAAATATACCTATTTATTCATTTCTTATTTATACTAAATTTAAATCGACAAAAATTATGGGTTTCTGGTAACCCAGAAATCTATATTTTTTTGTAACCACTTAGTTGAAATAGTATTTTATCCAACCAACCTGCCTGTACTGATTTTGAATTTACTGCCTACCTACTTGTACTGATTTTGAATTTATTAATAAATACCTACCTATAATATAAAATGTCTTATTTATTTTAGTTTACTGTTACATACTGGAGATTTAAACTCTCCTTTGTATTCAACCTCAGCCCACATTATTAATAAGATTAGCTATCACCGCTGCTAAAGATTTAACTGCAATACTCATAATATAGATAGAGTTATAAACGTCTTAAACAAAGGGGTTAGTCTCTGACCTAAAATCTGAACCTAAGCCACCATCACGCACTAGATGAGGATGGTGCAGTATGGTCTAATTATTAGAGCATACTCCACCATGCTAGTCTATTTTGGGGGTTGCAATTATGCTCTGATTATTAGAGCCTACTCCACCACGCAAAATACCCCAAAATCAAAGCCCCATTTTGATGAAGAACGAATTAGTAATTCGCCCCTCATCAAAATGTGGCTTTGATTTTGTGTACTAAAACCTTAATTCATTGTTACTTGTTTAAAAAAATCCTACACCAACCTTATTTAATTTGTACTATGGTTTAAATTGGCTGGCAGCGAAGTTTATTATTTTCCATTTAGATCATTTTATCTATATTTCAAACATTCGTTACTTCTGGATGTGTCATTCTGCTTCAAATACAATTACAAATTAATGGAGTTTAGTTAATTTCACTTGTTTTACAAACAAATTTTGTTGTCGGTAAGTAATTTTTACCTGTTTGTGATTTTGATGAAATTTTTACTTACCGACACTATCTCGAAATATATTGAGAAAATTCATAATCTTTAAATGCCAGTTTACTAAGGCTTTAAAGTAGATTCGAAATTCGTTGGAATCAAGTATGACTAATGACTAATAGGCGATTTTTAACGATTTTTTTTCAAAAAAAAAAAACTTTAAACTGCTCTGGTGTAAAGTTGCAAATATGTCGCTTGGTAAATTTTGCCTTTCAAGCGTCGATATGTATTTACAAACAAAAGTGTATATATGCTCATCACACAAACATTTGGTTCGTACCGGGATTCGAACCCAGGACCTTAAGAACGTAAGGCAGCCTCACCACCACTACGCCATTCGGGTCGTCTGAATGACTTCGTGACTGAGATGACTTCGATACGGTGCTTGTTAATGTGTGTTGCAGTTTGGAGTGTCAAATAAGCATTCCGGAGATCTCGCGTTGAGCTGATGATGCCATGGTTCCGTCGAGTGCATATAATTGTGCGTTGACCTTTAATCGGATGTGGATGCCTTATACATTTGCTTTTACTTCAAAGCATCATTTTGTAGGTGTGTCTTCGATACGCGAAAGAAGTGGTTTTGTTAATTTTTTGGTTGTTATTAAGTTAATTGAATTTGATGTTGTGAAGCCTAGACTGGCAAGGAATGGGACGATCATTGACAACTGAAGTATTAAAGTGTTTTACAATCATGCCATAGATGTGTTGTGGTAAGTAGAGAGAAGATTATGGGATGGATGAGGTACAACAATGTCTTGCAAGAAAAACAGATCTTAACGCGATAAGCAATCACTTTAATTGTGGTTTGTGGTAAGTATGGAGACTGTTTGGAAGATCAGAAAAGAAGAGTTAGCTGTTCTTATGCTAACGCTATAGGGCTACATAGGAAGTAGGTTTCAACTACTTTAGTTTATGCGTTTTGACTATTTTTCTTAACATCAAGTGGTGATCAAAAATCAAAATCCAAATATTTTATTTCACATAGGCCTGGATGGGCACTTATAAAACGTCGAAAAAGGTGCACGGTTCACGTCGGTCGATTCCATGGAGAAGAACCGGCAAGAAACTCCATGGTTACTCCATGTGCACATAGACCAGACTTTCCAAATGTCAACCGCATTCCCATGTTATGCGCCCAACTGCTTATCAACGAAGTTCTGACGTCTCACAAATAGCGGGATATCCCGCCATTTTCATGGGATTGTTGGCGCAGGATCGATTTCAGATGAAAAAGAGAAGGGTGGTTTTTGCCCTGGTGGGACAATACGGCATAGCCTATAATGTTCCCATAGTTACATGCCTTCGACCAATGCGAACCGTGCACCTTTTTCGACGTTTTATAAGTGTCCGTTCACTCCTATGAGAAGTAAAATATTTTGATTTTGTTTATTTTTTATTTCGATTTTTTGGTTCTAGGACCATGTCGGTTTCTTTACGATGTTTACCTTCAGCGTTTTGAGACCAGTGGTGATGAAATAAATTACGCAAATAATGCTCCTGCCTGGGATCGAAGCTACGACTTTACTATAGTAAGTCGGGGCCGCCATTGTTGAACCACCGCTGCTCTCCACGGCCTAATTATAATGAAAACGGTGCTTTAAAACTAATGTCACATGAAATCAGTTTCAAACTATGAAATAAAGTATAACTACTATACGTTCAACCCCTTAAAAGACCCTTTCTTAACCCCTATAGGTACTAAAATAAAAATAAATAGCTCCAATTGGTATCGTACAATTATGTTTTAACCGACACCGAATGGTTCATGGCAAAGGGTAATGGTTCGTGACCATGCCACCACGCTCAGCTGATCACAGCCCAATTAATTGGTAACATATAAGAAACTATGTGGTAAGTATATAACTTTTAAGGGGCCGGCGGAGCATGCGTTTTTCATACAAACGTAATACCAAAATAATATGAAAATAAAACATAGAATATGTTTGATTTTTATAAGGTAGTGGGTATATATTTCGATTGTCATATTTATTTATTTATTTACTTGCTCTTATGCACATCACACATTTTACAATAATAATAATAATATTACTGTCGGTTTTAGTACATGAACCCTGTCAGGGCACTGCAAAGCACATGCTGATTTGCTGTTGATTTTTGATTGTTAAATTAATATAATAAATACATCGAGTCAAAACTTATTAATAATACAATTAAACAATATAATACATGTCATTTAAAATATGTCTAAAAGTCGTCTTGATGTCCGGTTAACAGTTATTATTATGACCTAATGTGTTATTAGGTCATAATAATAACTGAGTCAGATTGAATAGAACAAAAATAACAATAACAATAATAGGGAATAGGTAATAATTACAGTCATGTCATATTCATATCGTAAGTGATTAAATTGAATCGAATTAATGAATTATGGTGAGTACAGTACAGAATAAAAAATAAAAATACAATGTCACTTAAATAAACAGTAATTATGTCTTGACCAGACCGGATCTTGCAGTAAAAATAAAAAATAAGTTATAATCGTAATCGTAAATTATGTAGGTACACCTATAAAGTTTTATCCTTCATGTATTGGTCTACCGTGTAATAACATTTCTCTATTAAAAGCGATTTTAGTTTATTAAAGAATGCATTTGAATTGTTCTCATCTTTTAAATGTTTTGGTAGATTATTATAAATCGTTGCTATTCTATAGTTAGGGCTACTTTTCATAATTCTTAGTTTTGGTGTCGGTGTAATCAACTTGTTTTTATTTCTTCGGTTATAGTTTTGGTTTGCTTCTATGTTTGATGTAAAGTAATTTCTGTGCTTTTGGACGAACGTAGCTATTTGCAATATATAAAGGGAGGGTAACGTTAATATTTTATTTTTTATGAAATGTGGTTTACAACTTTCCCATGGCTTAATGTTCATAAGGATGCGTATACACTTCTTTTGCATGATGAATATGTCATTAAAGTTTGTACTTTCGCCCCATAATATTATGCCATAGATAAACCATGCATAAGCATAAGCATAGTATGCTGAGAGCGCGGTCTCATAGTTAGTGTTGCTTTTTAATTTGCTTAATGCGTATATGAATTTGGATAATTTAGTCTTTAGGTTTTCGATATGTTTTTTCCATGTTAGATTATTGTCCAGTGTTAAGCCAAGAAGCGTTAGTTCGTCCCTTTCTGGGATATTTAATGAATTACTTAGGTTATTTATGTTTAGCGGCGTTCGTTGATGTGTTCTGAATTGCAGTAAGTTACTTTTTTTAGTATTTATTTGTAGATTATGTTTCTCTAGCCATGATTTAACTATTTTATATGTGTTTTCAATGTTGGTCAAAGCTTCGGTGCTCTCAGTGCTTCTGAACAATAGCGATACGTCGTCCGCGAATAAAACGCACTTCGAGCCAATTGTTTTAGGTAGGTCGTTTATGTATATAATAAATAGTATACACCCCAACACACTGCCTTGTGGAATGGAGTGGTTTATAGTCTTTGTCCGTGATTTTATGTTTTGTACTTCGTTTACTTCTTTGTTGTGGTATTCTATTTCGACATATTGTTTTCTATCTTTCAAGTGAGATTTAAGCCATTTATAAGCCGTACCCCTAATTCCTATGCCATATAATTTTTGTAGTAAAATGTCATGGGAAACCTTATCATATGCTTTAGTCATATCTAGGAACAAACCTATAGCATATTGTTTGTCATTGATGTAGTTATATATTTGTTGCACGTAGTTATATACCGCGAGTGTGGTCGATCTTTTTTGCCTAAAGCCAAACTGATTTACGTCTAAGAGACTGAATTTTTCTAAAAAGTTGGTAATTCTAGTGGACATTTTTTTTTTCGAATATTTTTGATATAACTGATAGAAGGGCTATTGGTCGGTAGGAACTGGGATCTTGGGGCTTGCCACCTTTTTTAAATATTGGTCGCAGTTTAGCTTCTTTTAATTTATCCGGAAATATACCTTCGTCAAGGGATTTATTTATTAGTTTCGTTAAAAGTGGTGTCAATTCATTAATACATTCTTTAATTAGAAAAGATGGTATTTCATCCACTCCGGCACTACGTTTGTTTTTCATTTTGCGTATTATATTATAGATTTCAAGCTCCGTGGCGGGTTGGACAAAAAGAGAATTTATTGAAGAGGTAAGAATTGGGCATGTATTCGTCGTGTTGTTAGGTAACCGTTCACCGACCGAGGCAAAGAAGTCGTTAAAGATATTAGCAACTGTTGTTGGTGAACTTGTAGTTTTGTTGTCATTATAAAGCAGGGTAACATTTTTAGTGTGGCATTTTGAATCTGGTTTACGGTAATTTTTAATAATATTCCACATGGTCTTGGATTTATTTTGTGACCGCTTCATTTCCTTAATATGATTACATTTTTTCGATAGTTTTATACACTTCTTCAAGATTTTTTCATACGTTTTATAGTGTGTTTTTAAAAGTTCATTATTGGTATTTTCTATAAAAAATTTTAGTAATCTTTTGTGCTCACATGATTTCTTTAAACCTACAGTTAAATATGGTTTCCTTTTATTAATTTTTATTTTTACGCGTTTTTTAGGTATATTTTCATTTAGTAACTTATGCATCTTATTATGAAATTCTGTGTACATTTCGTTGACATTTTGATTTTTGCATAGTATTTCATTCCAATCCGTTTGTCTAAGGCTAAGTTTAAACTGTGATATTGATTTTTCATTAAATAGTCTTTTCGTCACGAAGTAAGTAGGAATATGTTGTTCTAGTCCCGGTGAATGTTGCGAATAGTTGAGGCTTTTATGGTCAGAAATACCAGTGTTGTCAATGGTTAATTTATATTGCCTTTGATTGGTAAATATTAAGTCTATGCATGATGACGTAGTCAGTGTCTGTCTGGTTGGTTCGTTGACGATTTGGTGCAGGTTGTGTTCTAACATTATGTTTTGTAGCCGTTGGTAGTCTTTGTTTTTAGATGATTTGTCAATATTAAAGTCGCCAGTAATAATTATATGTTTTTTATGAATTTTGGGTTGCACTTTTTTTAATATTTCTAAAATAACAGCAAAAAATTGTTCAATATCGCGATCCGGTCTGTAAATATTAATAATAATTGTGTTTGCTGATATGATTTCTACAGCGCAACACTCAATTACACATTCAATTGACAAGTTAGTACAGTCTTCTAGGTGCACGTATTCTATCCCGTTACGTAGGAGGATGGCTACTCCCCCTCCTCGATGGTCACGTCGATGGTAGGCAGAAGCAAATGTGTACCCGCTTATTTGGATGATATCCTTTTGGTTTTCGTGTATCCATGTCTCCGTCAGACATATTGATTGGTAGTTCTTATCTTCTATGAAATCCTCGAGTATGTGTGTTTTATTATTTATACTTTGTATGTTTTGGATCAGTATTTTAAAGACGAAAGGGCTCAAGTCTGGTCTGGTTAATAGTGGGTGATACTAGGGTGTGTCTCGTTATGTTTAGATTGTCATAATTCTGTGTTGACGTCATTCCTGCGCTATAGTCATAATATTAGTATTGGTATTACCGTTCTGTTGTACTGTAGACCGTCTTTCTCTTTGTTGTCTTCTTTTCTGTAATGATTCTTTATCAAAAAATCCCGAAACACATAAGCCTAAACTTTTTAAGTATCCCGCATTTTCTAGGATATATTTAGTCATCCTTTTACTAATTAGTTTCACCCGTAGTGGCCGTCGGTGTCCATTTCGTCCTATCCGATTAATATCTTCAATATAGCCAGTGAGGTTGACATTCAATGTATCTTGAAACGCAAATATAACCCTATCTTCAAGGTCATTTTCTGTTTCATTATAATATTCATTCAGGCCGTGAATTACAATTTAATTATTTAATTATTATTTTAGAGGTATCGTTTGTGGAAGTGTCGCTCATGTTCAGATGTATGTTTTTGTTCTTTAGCTCGACTATTTCTGTTTTAAGTTTATCGTTTTCGATCTCAAGTTTCTCTATTGTTTCGTTTATGTGAATAATATTGGTATTAATTTTTGTTTGTTCAAGAGAAAGTTTTTCTGTTTTCTGACTTATTTCTTGTTGTAGTTTTAGTACTGCTATATTAATTTCGGATTGGATTGTACTTTTGATTTTTGACAAGATAGATCTTTGTTGTACTTCCAATTTTCTATCTAATAATTTAGCAATATTTTCTAACGTAATTGTCTCTGTCGGTAATATTATAGGTGGTATGATTGTTGCTGTGTCTATATTTGTCGGTGGTGTGTCATATTTTCCTGTATCTCCCAATATACTTTGGTCGTCTTGGATCTGGTCGTCAATGGACATTGTTGTGTCGTCAAGTCTCGGTGGGGATTGTCTCTTTACAGGTGTGTCGTCATTTCTAATCTGCTTTTTAGTAATTTTACACGATGGGCAGCACCATGAGTTAATTAATTTATGTTTATTTTCTACATAATACGATGACGTCATGTTGATGCAACGGTAGTGGTGAAGTTTTTGGCAAGTACTACATCTTAGCAATTCTCCGCGAGCTATCGGGTGTTTACATCCAGCACAATTCATTTTTGTGGGTATATGATCAAAAACTCTCCAAACGACTCACCTCAGCGGGCTTCGTGCGAGTTGTCGTAGGTCAGGGACACAGTTCGTTAGGTTGATTTTTTAAAATGTTTTCACTTGTATCTTTTTGTTGGCTCAGTGTATCACTTTGCACTTTTGACCACTCGTTAGGTTATTCAATTCTCTGCACTTTGATGTATAGAACAATAGTAAATAGTTATTTTGGACCTTGTTTTTGATTAAAAATCGAAGAGCAATTCGTAACACGTCTTTGTAACTCAACAGCGCACAGCACACATATATACTGTATGTGTGCAGTTTTTAAAGATAATTTGGTTCAATGTCCAAATCACTGTGTATCAGAGACATCGATGCGCTGTAGAACCACAATCAAGTGTTGAGTGAGACCTTTCTTTCGTCATTTAAATATTAACCTACTTAAATTAAATCAAGTCCGCGCTCGAACTCTGGAATCGGTGGCCTGTTTAAATTATTGGTGGTTTTATTTCGGGTAATGAAGGTGGATGGTGGGTAGATGTTCTTTTATAATATTAAGGATCTCTATATTTTACTGTCATATGGACATGCAAATAGAAGGTAACATATTAAGATATCTGCAGTGCAAGTATGTAGGACTAATAAGTAATTATAATAACAAATTAGTTTAATACGATAAAGCTGCAAACGATCCTCAACAATTTTTATGATCACAAAACTTCAGCTAACACCAACTGCAAAAAAAAGTCTTCAACATGACACCACAGTCCATACTAAATATACGATCAACAAAACAAAAAGTCAACCGTCAGCTGCGAAGCATTAGGCCTTGTATCACATTATTTAGCAGTCGTAATAATAAAAAGCCAATAAAGTCATAAAGTCCGCATCTCCTGCGGCTTACCTAATGGCGGCGTTTACTTTAACCGTTCTAAAATGGTTCTAAACAAATAAAACGTTCCGGAACTGTGAAATATAACTGTAACAGGTGGATTATCTGTTTTTTTTACTCTGTGTCAGTTGGCCAAGCAGCCTTAAGTAATTATCAACGTTTAACATCCAACCTGCTGTTATGTGTCAATTTATTAAACGAAGGTAATGTTTTTTGTTTATATTTTATTAATTAAATCGTTAAGGGGCCGGTGGAGCATGCGCTTTTATGCAAACGTAATACCAAAATAATATAAAAAATCAAACATAATTTTAAGGTAGCGTGTATTGTATTTCGATTGGGTTACAGAATATCTATGTTCCCAAATAAATATTTTGAAAGGACAGTGATATAAGGCGAGATATGAGGAATTTAAAATTTCTATAGAAATTTTATTATTCTCATAACTGTTGTTTAAATCAGTGTCCATTCTAAATATGTGTTTAGGAACCTATATTTTCTGTAATCTAATCGAAACAAATACACACTACCTTAAGAATATGCTTAATTTACAAATTATTTTGGTATTACGTTTGTATGAAAAAAGCATGCTCCGCAGGCTTCTTAAATTGGCTGTTTTTTCTTGGGAGATGGATGACTTAACTTTGTTTCAAGAAAGTAATAAAAAAACATAATAAAAAAACATAAAATACTTATTTTACATGGGCACATTACTACCGTAATTACCTACGTACCTACCGTACTGCTGGTAGGTAGGTATTACTGACGTTGCTCTAAAAGCCGCTAAGCTAAAGTGAAACGGCTGTCCTGGAATGTCTTTCGTATGCCCGATGAGCTATGGGGCAAAATATCCTCGATGTGGAGCCTTGACACAGCCAAAAGGCGACGCGGTAGATCTCGCAGCAGATGGCAGGACGAGCTGAAGAGAACTAACGACCAGAGATCCACATTTGCCTTGGATCGAAGGGAGAGCCCAGCAGTGGGATGACACAGACTAAAATTACCATAGGTGTATTTTTAAGCGGTTACCGTAATCTTTTCAGTGTCTTTTGCGGACGCAATCAACGTCTGAAACAAAAAACAGTCTCAAGTTTTTACACAAAAAAACGTTTTAAGAAAATATCCTCAGCAACTACAAAATTTGTCTTTGCAGCTTCCCTATACCGCAGTTGAGACTTTTTCCTATAAAAGCAACATTGTTTTTAGAAGTAGGTATATAAGGTATATGAGAAGACAGTGAGGTTGCGGAATATCGTTCACGTGGATCGGAAGCGGTGTCGCGGGAAGCCGATACCGCCGCCGTACATTCATGATAGTCGAAGAGACAGTGTGGATTTCTGAATTGGGTAAGGCATTTTTAGGCTTAGCATATTGCCCGAGACTTTGTCCGCAAAAATTGTGATAGCTCGGTTAATATTTACTTGATATAAATATAATTTAGCTTGTAACACTCACAAATAATGTAACTTTCAACCAGTGAAAGGATTTTTAGATTTGAATGATTAGTTTTTCAGATTATCGGTTATCTTACAACCATGCAAAATCTTTGACCTCTATATAATACATTTAAGTATAGATAGGAAAACCACATTATTAATTCAAGCACTCAGGTACTGCAGATTTTTTGAGCATTTTCTTTGCGGATTTCTTTTAAAGGAGAGATGAAAAAGAAACAAAGAGTCTGTTTCTAGTCAACCATACAATAATCCCGAACAATAACTATTCCAGAGGTAAAATTTCAACGTCATCTTCAAACTGGAATACATTAGCAACGGCGATGACAACGTTTACGTAGTTTCAGAGCTTAGTGGAAATTATGGGTTGAATAAGGGGAATTTGTAACTATATATTAATTACCCACTAACCAGAATGTCAAATAGAGAAGTGGTTCAAAAATTTATAGCTGTGATTAGTTAGAAAAAACAACCATTCCTCCACAACCCGGTTAGTACTGGGTATACATTTACCGATACCAATCCCATAGTATAGGTTACTGACTCAAAAAAAATATCATGTGGCTTAAGTAAGTCCTCAAGCACCTTACTCCTAACCTATATATCTGCTAAGTCAGCTCCCGATCCTATCAGTGGCGTCAATTGCCCGTGCCAAATGCCACTTCCCGATCTTCACCCCCCAATCTTCGCCCCCTCACCCCCAACGTCGTCTAAAGACGTCTTATCTCAGAGTTGAGGAAAAAACGGACGTGATTGAATGTTTCCGCCGATTTCATGAAACAGATAATCTTTGTGTGAAAACACAATCCTGCAATGATGATTGGAATACTGATGGGGTGGCATTTTTTGGAAACCGTATTTTATTTTGACAATATTGGTAAAGGGAAAGGGGGTAAGGAAGGTAGACAAATATTTTAGGACAGAATTACCAAGTAGAACTTGGTCTTTGAGGCCAGAGTGTTGAAATTTGTCTACCGAATACAAATCTAAGCTTATGAAGACTAAACAGCGAAGGCTTTGAGAGACTGATTACGTGAAAATAATTATATTTACGGTAACATTTTTAGTATTTCGCTTTTGAGTAAGCTTTAAAGTTCCGTCATAATAGGCATATTTTCAAAAATTGTTACGAAAATTCATACTCGTGTTAATGGTTCCAGCAACAGTTATTTTCAGCATTATACACCTACAACTTTTCCGAATGCTAAAAAGTTCTACAATCACATTGTTAATGAAATAATGACTAATGTGTATTTTTCTCTTTTAATTCGCAACTCACAATATCTGCAGAACCTCTGATAAATCATTCAGAAAAACGGCCTCCAAACACAGACACAGTCTACACATACTGCATTCAGCAAAACAGTTGCAATGCAATTCTCGCGTCCAGAATTAACGCATGTCAGACCGAATTGACCTCCCGTCTGCAAGGAACGATCGATTATTGTTCCACGGCTTAATTGCGATGCGTTTAAACAAAAAGTCTGGCCAGCCTGCTGCCTAATGACGCTATAAACTCGAAATTATACGCTCCGTTAGTTCTACCAACCGTTGTTCCTCCTATATGGTTGGTAGGGTTCATTGAGTTTGGTACGGAACGTATGGACGTGCGTGAAGGTTGATGTAAGTAGTTGAGTTGGTTTGTGGGTTATTTCATTATCCATATACAGGGTGTAAACCACCTCATCACAAAGCCGTTAACCAAGCATTCTGTACATCAAACTAAGTAACTTTGCGCAAAAAATATTGCTGGGAAACAACTTTTTTTTTGAGGTTATAAATCATGTTTTGTGGTAGAACTCAATGTAACGCACTTAAAACATTGTGCTGATGGATGAATTGAATAGTACGTGGGTCGTGGAGGTGCAAAAGGCAGAATATTACAAAAAACTTCTATTTAAAAAAAAAACTTGTCAAACGGTTGTAACTTTGACCCCCCATATCTCCGCAACCAGAAGGTTCCCAGGTATGGTGTAGAACAAAAAAAATATCGCAATGATGAGGAGAACAAGTGCCTTTCGGCGTCGTGAAGAGGTGTTTTACACCCTTTAATGTATTGAATAATGTCTCAGACGAACAATCATTGTGGGCACAAGGAGAATGTGCTACTTTTAGGGATGAAGGTTAAATTCTCGGTTGCCAAGTATAATTGTGGTATTCTACCATGATTTTTTCAGTAGGAATCCAAAGTCACAATATGTGTCCGGTTGATAGCATAGAGTAGACATAAAAGTCTAATTGGTCCGCCAATTAGATTATCAAAAAATATTTGACCCGTTTTTTTTCTTTTGTTACGTAAATTAAAAACGGCGTAGATACGACGCTTTTTCAATACGTCACGCCTAGGTATAATTTTTAGAGTGTTCTGGCGTCATC
Organism: Xestia c-nigrum; assembly: GCA_916618015.1. NCBI lineage: Eukaryota > Metazoa > Arthropoda > Insecta > Lepidoptera > Noctuidae > Xestia > Xestia c-nigrum. The sequence goes on along the minus strand of OU745261.1, from coordinate 16,198,777 downwards.
GTCATGAGCCCCCATTACCGTTTTGATGTGTTTTATCTTTGTCAATACCTGTATTCATTTATTTATAAAAACAAAAAAAATATGTGTCCTTTATTTTCCAAGACTAACTGACGGAGTTTTTAATGTAGGACCCTAATAGGCAAGACGACAGTATCAAAAAATTACAAATCTATTTATTATTATTATTTATTTATTATTATTTATTTTAATTCGGACACAAAAAGATCCATAGAGTGTTAGTAACATAATATAAAATAACTTATTATCTAGTGTTAGTACCAATTACTCTCTGCACAAGAAATCTTACAATTGGAGAGCTGTAGCTCTCCGCTACAGTTCTCAGGATGCTGTTGCGACTATCTCGCACTCTCCTGATTATCGAGGCACTTTTTTTGCGAACTATCGCGTGAAAGCCGTCGGTACGAGCTAGCGCAAACATCCCCGACGCACTGCAGAAGCGAGGTAGTCTCAACAACATCCTGAAGGCATTATTATACTGGACGCGCAGGGCATCTAGCGACCTTTTGGTGTAATTGACCCATAGATTACCCGTGTACAGACTCTGGCAGTAGGCCTTGAAAAGAGTGATTTTAACTAGGTCCGTACACCGAGCAAATCTACGGATCAACATGTTGCACCGGACAGCTAGTGCCCTGCGCTCCCTTTCTATATCTACATCGTCTTTAAGGTCGTCGGACAGAAAATGACCCAAGTATTTAAATGTGGATACTCTACGGATCACTGACCCGTATAAAAGCAGCTCGGGTCCTTCTTTCCGGCATTTGCCGCCGACCTTAAAGACCATGTATTCACATTTTTTAACGTTATACGTTAAACCATGCGCGGCAGCGTAGGCTTCACAAGTCCCAAGCAATTTCCCTACTGCCCCCGCAGACGGACCCAGCAGCACCATATCGTCCGCATAGCTGATGTTGTTAATGCTAACACCACCAACACTGCGTCCGACACGCATGCTGCTGAGTCCCTCTATGAGGTCATCTACGTAGAGATTGAAGAGCCTGGGAGACGACAGACCTCCTTGTCTCACCCCACACTCCAACCTATACGGCTCAGAGAGCGTACCATCCCATTTCACGTGATTGGTCTGGTTGCCGTACCAATACTGGAATAGCCCACATATTTCCGCGGGTATACCCCTGCTTGCCATTTTCTCCCAGAGCACATCATATGAGACAAGATCGAAGGCTCTGGAGAGATCAAGGAAGCAGGCGTACACCGGCGTCCCGCGATCTACATAGTATTGAACTGTATGCTTGAGACTCAAAATAGCGCTTTCAGTTGAAAGTCCGGGACGAAACCCGAACTGCGCATCATGAAGATGTATATAGTCACTAAGGCAAGTATCAAGCACACCGTCCAACACCTTTGCTATTATAGTCGCCAGAGAAATGGGACGATAGTTACCCTGATCAGAAATATCTCCAGTCCTATTCTTCACAATCGGAGTCACAATGGTCTTCATTAGATCAGCAGGTAAGTACGCGTGACTAATACACATTGTGAAAAACATAGACAAGACTCGCGGCAGGTGTACACCTGCATGCTTCAAGTGCTCAATACTGAGCCCATCATGTCCTGGAGATTTGCCTCGGCTCATACCGTTTATGATTGCACTTACTTGCTTACTTGAGAATCGCATTAGAGGTTTAACTCCACAACTGCTGGACTCCGTACCTACTTTCACGATAGAGGGACCGAGAGGGGACTGCACCCGAAAGTGTTCTTTGAACATATTCGCGATGCCACTAGGTTCATTTATACCTCCCACACCCGTAGGGAGTCCCGGTTTACCATCCAACTTAGCAGTGGATTTCCAGAAATCGCTGAACTTTTTACTAGCACGTTGTTCGACCAACCTATCCATAATAATCTGCTCAGCATGGTTTTGGCAGTATTTCAGCCGGCTTTTAAAACATTTTCGCTTTTCACGCATTTCATCATAGATAGATCCCGAAGAAGGACGTTTGTTATTTTTCCAGGTCTGAAAACTATTCCTGGCCTCGCGATGAGCGTCCCTTACATGCTCATTCCATCCACACACACGTTTGCCCCGTCTCGGTCCCCTGTCGTGTGTTACTTTAGACTGCCTAGCCGCCACACAAAGTATTTCTACAATCTGCCTATACAAATTGTCCAGAACAGACTTATGTGCAGCCAAACTACACGATCCACTACCGCAACTCTGAAAATCCTGGGGGAAATCAACATCTCGCAACTTACTGCTACAAATATTATGGTAGTTTAGCGTTTCAGACTTAGATCTCTCACCCCACACCACAGAATCCCGGCAGATGGTCCGCGGCATCATTTTAGGCCGCACCACCTCCAAATCACATTCTATGCAAATTGGAAGATGATCCAACACATAAATATCCTCGGATACGTCAACACTGACGATTGTATGCCACGCTGATACAGATACCAAGCAGTGATCTAACCATCTCCTACACCCATAAACATCACTTATAAATGTGTATGTGTCGCTGTCCAACCCCCTTTTCTCTACATCAGCGCAAATCCAAAATTGGTCAGAACAGAAGTTTATTAATTCTCTGTAGAACAGCTCATGAGGGTGAGCATTAAAATCGCCTAACATAAAAACATTTTCAATATCACAGCTCGCTATGGTGGCACTAATCTCACTCAACACATCTGTAAAAATTGGTAAGTTGTCTGAACAATTTGTAGGCATATACACAGAAAATACAAGAATATTCCGACCCCTCGACGATGCTGTGATGGCCACCAAGCGAGGACTACTACAGTCAATAATAGACACCGAATCGAAGATGCCTTTCCTCCAGAGAATGGCTACCCCACCATGAGGCCTTCCTTTCAATAGGCCCTCAGAGGTATCCACAGCCGACTTACCAGTATAATCAAAGTCAGGACTTATTGTTCCTAAGATTGGAATGTCATGGGAAAGTAACCAAGTCTCTTGTAGGGCCACCACATCAGACCACATACATAAATCCTTAATATTATCTATCGATCTCTTAACCGACTTACAGTTAAAACTAACATATTTAAGATTGTTAATTCTTTTTGTACCCATAAATATCATTGTAATTAATTAACTTTAACTATAGACTCCTGGGGCTTCGTTCTGTACATAAAATGCACATAACGCCTGAAAACAATGCCATCTGGCCACAGCTCATTATTTAGGAACAAGTCAAGTTTACATTTGGAAACATACAGTTTAAACGCATTGTACTTTTTATATGATTTAGGTTCATGTTCACCAAAAAGATGACGGTCTGATTATCTAAAAATCCGCTGTTTAAGATACATTTTTGTATGGAAACATGTCACAGTGACAGTAGTTGTCACAGCTGTCACTGTAACGTGTTCCCATACAAAAATGTGTTTTAAACAGCTGTTTTTGGATAATCAGAGCGTCATCTTTTTGGTGAACCTTAATCAACAATTGATTAACAAATGAAACTGTTTCAGTAAAGACTGGTCTCTTCTGCCTGCCCAATATTCCAAGCCTACCAACACGGCTTACCCGAAAGAAAAATCTAAAACCAAATCCAGCACGTTAACATAATGTAGCATCAAATGGAGCAGCACGGACGTCGCTATCGCATATTGAAAGAGGCGGGCTCCAACAAAGTTGTTTTATCAGCGCCGATAAGGATGAATCCCATTTATGGGAGCTACCGTTACTTCCCTCGTAAGCTAGAAAGTGGTAACTTAAGAAAAATAAAATAGGAACATTGCGCATGAAAATTCATTCTTATGATGACGAATCGCGATTTCTTGTATGAGAAAAAAAGTCTGACGATTAATAAAAAAATTAAATATCGATTTGTTTTCTCTACACAAGTTATTTAATGCTAGTGGTACAGTGGATCACGAGGATCAAGGATAACTTTGTGAGAGACTAGTGCTTGAAGTAGGTTTCTATTGAAACCTGTATTACAAGTCACCAGGGCCCTCCAGCTGCAATTCTCCTGCTATGACCTACTTTTAAAGCAATAGATTTTCATAGTAAAATTATATCTAAGAGCACGTCCATTGCGTTTACTTAGTCACTTTGTTCTTGTGTCCATATATGTCGTTGGCTAGTGCTCCGGGCCGCCGGGCTCGCCATATCCAACAGAGCAAATTTTTTTTTCTCCCAAGGCATACTAGACGTCAACAAATAAGGTTATTTTTCAAAATAGAGGCTTTATTCATTCTTTTTTACAACAAGTATAAGTGAGGTCAGCTCAACATGGCTTTAACTTGGAAAACTACAATCGCAATTTATAATACAATATGATTTATGCGGTACTGCTGGACTGTCATATGTGATATATGTATTTATCTACCCAAATATCATAAACCCTCTCTAATGCGTTCAAAAACCATAGGCAATGTCCAGCATTACCAACCTGCAGAAATAAACGGAACTGTAATGAACTCATAACGCAACTGAAAACAGTAGGTTATGAGTTTTAAATTTGGAACAGGTGTCAAATTCAAGTGAGTGTGCTATTCTAGTACCACCTACATTAAATCAGATATCGATAAAAGAAAGACCCCAATTCAGTATGATTTTAATTATAAATCGCACGACATTTTGATCTCGAGTGACACAAGAATAGTGACTTTGTTCGTTTGCCTATGATTTAAAAAAAATTACAGATATCCGAAACGCCGCCATTTCGAGCTGTGATTTGTTCGTTAGCTTTTTATTTCCAGTAATCCAGTTACGAGCAGACAAATTTTCTGATAAGTTCTTTATTTCTGTCGAAAATGAGTGATAGTGACTCAGAAATTGACATGAATACTCCGCCAGATATCGTAAATGCAGCAACGAATGCAACTAATAACCTGTTGGCACAAAAATCAAGGGCCAAGCATCGAGATATAAGTACTAACGTACGGGCCAAGTAACAATGCAGGTAATTTCCCTATGGTTCCTGAACCCATCATAGAGCCCTTATGATATTTGGGTAGATAAAGTAGTGTATGCAACTATACATAATTAGGCATTATGCACAGTCGCATAAACTACTACTATGTTCAAATCCATTAAATCATAGATCTCACTTAACATGTGTTCGTGTGTCGGTTAGGTTAGCTAGGTACTATATTACACTCGCGGTAAAGTCACAAAAATGTAATAAATATATAAAAATAATAATAAAATGTGGGTGTACTATGTGGTTACAGTTCTGTCTAACATTCAGGCGTTACAGGCGTGATGTTATGATACATATTCCCTGTTAACTCGAAACAAAGACTTGTTGAGTTACTGCTTTTTTCCTACGCGAGCACCAATCTATTGCTCTGAAGCGCTGAGCCGTGGCGCGGCGCCCGCGACTCGACCGCGTTCTTCCCGCATCGTTTTATGAGTCCCCTTGGGATAAAAACCTATACAAGGTAACTGAGTTCGGTTCTTAAGTCGAGCAAAATGTTATTAGGCTTTTGCACCAGGAATTTCTCACTATCAGCCACCAGGAAACTCCGTGGATTCTGAAACTTAACTTTCCACGCAAACGTGTTCTTATCACACTACGATTAGGTTCAACATGCATTACCATGAAAGTGCTGGTGAAACGGTTAAATAAAAATTGCGTACTCAGAATCAAATGTTTCGTTGAATTTTTGACATAAATTAAAATCTTTCTTCGTTCTTAAACGTCCTCATATTCCTAATAGCCAAGTACTACTGTACATTACTGACCAGAGTTAGGACAGTTGATTTAAAACTGTCTATCGATATAATGAATGAATTCATCATACCCCTCTCTATTTTTTCATCATGTATGGTTGCGCTCTGAGGAATGATTTAGTTGCGCTTAGAAATACGAATACCTCGTTTGTCGGAGTTAAGTTTCAGAATCAACACCGTGTTTGGATTTGTGCCCGGTGGATAACTGAAATATATCTGGCGAAGAGTGGATTTATTATTAGTTACACTTCTACCACATCACAGGCCCGGTGGAATCCTTCGAATGTTACTTCTTCCTCGTTTTCTTGAAACATAGACGTAATCAGTTACAGTTTCTTTACCCCTAAGCGCTGAGCCGTCACCCGCGGGGCCCGCAACTCGACCGCGTTCTACCCGCACCGTTTTATGAGGCGCATAAGGATGAAGACGCATCAAATTCTATGTGACATACCTATTGCTTTGCGTGGAATATATAGATTTAATTTTGAGTTCGTTTTGTTTGTCACCGGGGTTTGTATGGAAAGTGTTTGCCGCTTCCTTAATATGGCAGCAGTGCCTATCACAAAGTTTGTCTATGCGTTGAAAGATTAAAATTAAAACCGATGAATACGGGCCATGAAGCTCGACATTGGAAACTTTAATAAATTATTACTCAATAATCAAACTTCATTTGCATTTCACAATGTGTACTGAGGTAGTTATAATCATGTAAGTAAGTTTTTCGTCAAGATTCATAAAATTAAGGCTTATCCTATATCCTATTTCTACACTAATGTTGTAAAGAGGAAAACTTTGTTTGTTTGGTTGAAATGAATAAACTCAAAAACTATTGTGCCGATTTCAAACATTCTTTCACCATTGGAAAGCTACATTCACCCTGAGTAATATACTCGTATTTTCAGATGTACACCTACCACTGCTTGTCTCTGCATCACCCAAAGGTTGACTGGTAGAGAATGCCTATGGCATTAAGTCCGCCTCTGTACTATGTGCTTGAAGTGTTAAATAAATAAATAAATAACCTAGGCTATATTTTATCCCCGTAGTCCCACGGGAACGGGAACTACGCGGGTGAAACCGCGTGACGTCCGCTTGTAGGTAGGTATTATTATAAATGTGAAAGTAAGTTCGTTTCTTACGCTTTCACGCAATAACTACTCAACCGATTATCATGAAACTTTGTACACATATTCTTGGTGGTATTAGAAGTAACATAGAATACTTTTTATAAAAAAAAAACTAACCCTCACCCGCAGACGAAGTTGCGCGAGTCAGCTAGTCCCTACTAATATTATAAATGTGAATGTAAGTTTGTTTGTTACGCTTTCACGCAAAAACTACTCAACCGATCTTCATGAAACTTTGTACACACATTCTTGGAGGTATTAGAAGTAACATAGAATACTTTTTATAAAAAAAAACTAACCCTCACTCGCAGACGAAGTTGCACGGGTCAGCTAGTAGGTACTATTATAAATGTGAATGTAAGTTTGTTTGTTACGCTTTCACGCAAAAACTACTCAACCGATCATCATGAAACTATGTACACATATTCTTGGAGGTATTAGAAGTAACATAGAATACTTTTTATAAAAAAAAAAACTAACCCTCACTTGCAGACGAAGTTGCACGGGTCAGCTAGTAGGTACTATTATAAATGTGAATGTAAGTTTGTTTGTTACGCTTTCACGCAAAAACTACTCAACCGATCATCATGAAACTTTGTACACATATTCTTGGAGATATTAGAAGTAACATAGAAAACTTTTTATAAAAAAAAACTAACCCTCACCCGCAGACGAAGTTGCGCGGGTCAGCTAGTACTCTATTTTGTTATCTATATTTACGTGCTTTTTGGTGGTTTTATTCATGAATAATAAGGTTGGATTTAAAAAAAAATCCATGTAAAGCCCAAGTCCACAAAAAAAATGTTTTGCCAACGTGCGTAAAAAACTATTTTGACATAAAATAAAAAGAGTACTCACCACTTACGTGGCAGCTAACTGACCTTTGAAAGGAATACCGTGCATATAAAGCGAACAAAAAAAAAACACAAAAACTGGACCAGATTTTCGTGTGGTCAGCGGAAAAAAACCGGGAAAAACTATCATCCGTGCGCCGCGCGACTTTATAGCTACGATAACGAAGCCGGCGGATTGGGGCCTGAGCGATCCAATGTTATCTCACTGCGCGGCTTTTCCGATATAAAATAAATGTTTGAATATGGAACGGTTGAAAATGCGGATTTTTTAATGAAAGGAGACTGTTTTCAATAATTATTAACAGGATAGACGCCTGTATGGATTCGATTCTTACGCTCGATATCAATGAACTGTAAAAATTGGGTGTTTCAAGGCAAATCGGATACTTACGTAAAATGACGGACCTTTTCGTTATGCTGTTTTGTAATTGAATTAATCCGCACATCCTTACATCCGTAATACAATACTTGAATTTTATAGATCGCGTATCTGCCATAAAATAAATCCCAGTAAAAAAATTCGCATAGAATTACCGGAAACGTTCATATCTCAGGCATTGGTCGATATTCTCTGCATCAAAAGCTTCAAACTGGCTGCAAAATGTAAATTCACCGTAAACGACAGTATTTTTTTCCAAATTCGAAATTCAAAAATGTTTGACACGCATCATAGTTCGCACGAACGGCCAGACACATCAGACACTGCATAACACTGATATGCACAATGTGTCACTTTGACGAAGGTCACAAGCTCGAGACTGGCCACGTGCCCGGACACGGATATGACGAGTTTTGTTCTTTTTTTGAAACGTGTTAAGTTTGACAAATATGTGTGTAGCTGATAGACGGGGATTTGAAGAGTATTGTGGATACAATTTAGCTGGCAATTAAGATTTTTAGTAGAATAATCACTATTATGTTGTGATAATTCTTAATTGAGGTTTAAGATATTGTGCTGGGCCCTAGGCGATGTTAGCATGAGATAAGTTTAAAAGTTACACTTTGTCTTTTGAAACTTTACTTTGAAGGAATACAATCGTCGTAGGATAATATCAATATTGTGAACCAAAGTCAGGAGCTCACACTTCGCAAAAGCGCTTACTTACCATCAAAGATATTACCCACTGAACCTGGAGTATTCCATGTAAATAAACGCACAAACAGTTGTTGTATGGAATAATGTTACCTGATTACTTACGTAAATAAAAATATGTGCTCTCACAAAAACATTATAATCATAAATATTTGTTATGAATGCAAAGCGTATTGCCAAACTAAATGTAGCAGGGTAACTACCTCACTGCATCGCTGACCATTTTTTGGGCGCCATTGTTACACTCGGATCAGTTTTCTACATGACATTTCAATACGATATGCTTGTCGAATGGCAAATCTCGAGCAGATGTTTATTCAGTTTATTCAACAAAAATTATCGCAACAACGAGATCTAAATCCATACACCATAACTAATTATATCCACCGTGTAACGTGTATTGTTCACCAAACTTTTGTTAGAACCCGAATTACTAACCTAGTTTTGGGGATATTTGCAAAAAAATCGTTCTTGAGATATCACGCTTTTTTGGCTTTGAATGCGAGTAATATTTTCTTTTGTCGGTGGGGTATTAGTGAGCGGTGTTTAGTTACGTCGGTGTATCGTAGTTTGTTGTTATGAGCTGCCGAAGTACCGAGAGCCTGTCTGACGCGGTGGCTGTATTACAAAAGTTTGACGGCCGAGTCGTTCGATAGCGTATCGATTTAGCTCGGCTGCATCCGATCCTGTTCGTTTATTTTTCACGAAATCGGACGTATGTAGGTTTTCGGGTTTGCGGTGCGTCTGTGTCCAGTTAGTTGTAGGTGGTCTGTTCGAATAAAAATGTCGTGTTTCCCCTTTTTTATTGAGATTTTTCTATTTCGCGTGTCAACAGAATGCGGGATTTTTTCGCTTGCCTTTTTTTGCAACTGTATTTAAAAAAAAAAAAAAAATACAAAAATATTTATTTCCATAAAACAATATTTCTTACATTGGTTGATGATTGGAGTCTCCTTTTAAGCAAATAATGCCTGTAGTAGGAGACACCGCTCTTCCATAAATTAAGATTATTCTATCTTATTTTCTTAACAATATAATCCTAATATTCTCCTAATATGTTATGAATGTATGTGAGTGGTTAATGGTAAAGGTTGAGTGTTATATAGTGGATGATGATTTGTGTGTGTGTGTAGGCATGTGTGTGTGTGTGTGTGTGTGTGTGTGTGTGTGTGTGTGTGTGTGAGAGAGTGTGTGTGTGTGTGAGTGGGTGTTAGACAGCACGTGTTTGATGTGTGTACGTTATCATGTTACAAGAGTGCTTCGGTGTCTTCGTACGAAAGTGGTTTTATCCATTTTAGTATATTTTTTTTACAATCATGAAGTGGTTTGGTGTAAATGTATATGTTTCTGTTAACTCTGTTGTAAAGCTGAGCTGCGCGTATGTTATACTGCATGGCTGCAAATTTTGTTTTTGTTTGCGGGATTTGTACAATAATATCTTTTCGTCTTTTTACTATTATATCTTTATCAAAAATAAGTGTCCTGTGTTTCTTTATGAGTGTGGCAGTGATATATAACTTTCTAACACTAAGCAGGCCACTGATCTCGTAAAGAGTTTTGGTTGAAAATCTACGTCTTTTAAAATACATAATTTTTATGAGAGCCCTTTGGGCTCGTTCCACATCTATAAATTTTGATTTTGCCGCCCCGCCCCAGACAGGTATACAGTAAACTATAACCGATTGTGCAATGGCAGTATAAATTTCATTTAACAGATTCCTGTTTGGGCCCCCTGGTTTAGCAACAAATGTTGTAGGGACTACATGTCTCAAAGTTTTAAACATCCAGCCTAATTTTCTTACTCTATCGGATACGTGCTCGAGATGAGAGTACCAAGTCAACCTTTGGTCAATTATTACGCCTAAATATTTTGTTTGGGGTACTTTATTGATGATGGGACATGTACAACCTATGTCGGTTCCATCACAAGAATGTATTTTAATATAAAAATTATCATCTGGTTGTGACTGGTTTGAAATTGTAAAACATATATAGTTGGTTTTCTTTGTATTTAGTGTTAGTACATTATCATTAAGCCAGTCGGCAATTTGGGCCATACCCAACTCGGCTTTAAATTTAACGTCAGACCACTCATTTCCAGAGAAAACCACAGCTGTATCATCGGCGTAAGAAAATATGTTAGCATTATCGACTTTAAGGTTACACAGATCATTAATGTACGTCAGAAATAATGTAGGACCTAAAATGCTTCCCTGCGGAACGCCAAAAGATACATCTGCTTCGTCACTGGTATAAGCACCTATTTTAACTCTCTGCTTTCTATTTGCCAGGTAATCTTTGAAGAGTTTCAGAGCTATTCCTCTTACTCCAACTCTTTCTAACTTCGACACAAGGGTTGGAACAGAGACGGTGTCAAACGCTTTTTTTAGATCTAGGAAGACTGTAAGACATTTTCTTCCCTTGTCGAGATGGTCAGTTACAAGCGAGCTGAGTGCAGCGACTGCGTCCTCAGTGGATACTCCCTGTCTAAATCCAAATTGATGAGGCGATATTATTTTATATTTATTAAGGTAGTTAAGTAGTCTAATGTTCATTATTTTTTCTAAAATTTTAGATAGAGCTGGCAATACAGAGATAGGTCTATAGTTATTGACATCGTCGCTGTTCCCTCCCTTGTGTACAGGAGTAATAACAGACTGTTTGAGTGGTGTCGGAAAGATGCCATTTTTAAAACAGAGATTTACCAGATGCGCTATGATGGGAACGACTTCCGTGCTAATGTATTTCAAGAACCGAGTTGAGATATTATCCCATCCTGCAGCACTGTCTGACTTCAAACTCATCAGGACACTTTCCACTTCCTTGGGGTCAGTGTCAAGTAGCACAAAGGAATTAGTTTGGGTAGGTAAGGTTTTGGGTCGACAAGACTTTTTACTGGGTTGGATTTGCTGAGCTAATTGTTTTCCGATATTGGCAAAATAAGTGTTAACAAAATTCACCGATGCAGTTGGAGACGGCAAGATGTTTAAGAGGTCGAAGCTTTGGTTTTTAGTTTTAGTTGAGTACGTTATTGATTTTATATTTTTCCAAAGTAACTTCGTATTTGTGACAGATTTAGCTAGTGACTCTCTTTCATGTTTTCTTTTCAGTTTCTTTATGAGATTGTTACAATGATTCCTATACCGACAATATGTTATTTTTAAAATGTCATTGTGAATATCTAGCCGAGATTGTTTTTGTAATTTATTGCGGTTTTTTATGCAGCGCAGTAACCCAGGAGTGATCCATGGTTTGATTATACGTCTACTGCTTGGAATTTTTATTATATTAGAATTGTGTTTAATAGTGTCAGTTAACTTTTGTATCAATCGACTGATTAACAAATTGGGATCGTCACAAAACAGCAACTCACAAAGATTTTTTTCTTGTAAATCTTTAAGCGCTTGCTCAAAGTTGATGGTAGTGTTGGTTTTATTAATAACATTTCTGGTTTTTATTTTACACAGTGATAGAAAGGTAGTGTAGTGATCCGTTATAGATGTTTTTAAAATGGCAATTGAGGCAGATATTTTTCTTTTATGAATCCTCAACATGAGGTGGTCTAGGCAGTTCTTTTCTCTGGTAGGTATCGTATGACCGGGTAAGATACCATAAGTCGAAAGCATATTTAGGTAGTTCATCCGGTTTTTCTGTTCGTGAGACGGTTCAATGGTTTTCGGTCTAATGTTAATGTTTATGTCACCCGCTAATATAATGTTTTTTAGTGTCGGAAGAGAATCTAAGTGTAGACTAAGCGATTCCAAAAAAGGATCAAGATTTGTGTTTGATGGAGATCGGTATATACACAAAACAATATGGTTTAATATATCCAGTTGTAGGCATGTCGCCTGAGCTAACTGTATTTCTTGAATTTTTGGTTTTAGCGTTTGCTTTACGAATACAACAACCCCACCATTTTGATTAAACTGACGTGTTGATATAAAGGCCTGATAGCCTGTAAGTTGAGGAATTGGTTTGTCAACATTCAATCTACATTCTGTTAGTATGATCACATCAGTCTCAAACTTAAAAGTCGATAACAAAACATTCAGGTCATCAAGATTGCAATATATGCTTCTAATGTTCTGTGACACAATGGTAAAATCATTACTTTTAACATGTATATGTTTTGAAAAATCCGAGGGGTCACATTCAATTGAACTCGCTATTTCAATATTGTCAATTTCATTCACTGTTTGTAATGTGTTACTCATATAGATTAAAAAATAAAGATGAAGTCATTGTAAGATAGTCACAACAGCCATGGGAAGACTTTTTGAAAGCGAGCTGCACAAAGTTAAACGAGCTTTTTCTTGTATATAAATGTATGTCTGTTTTATAAAAGCATTCTTTAAATGTATAAAACTTTCTTATGGGGGTAATAGATTTGTGTAATGTTTGGTTAAGGTGGTTTGTATTTATAGTTACGAGTATGTATGTCGTTTGAAAGCTGTATGTATGTTTAGTTTGTCGCCGAAATGTGAGGGCTTTGATAATTTGTGTGTTTGGTGCGTAGAGAGTGAATGTATGTGAATGTATACTGTTATGAATATGTGCTATGTATGAATGGAGATTATGTAAGTAAGTTATTGATAAAGTTTTACAATGTACAAATAAATTAAAAAGATACCTTCCAACAATGAAGACAGTAAAATAATAACTTGCTGCTGGAGAATTTGTAATAAATGACGTGTTGACCGTGGGCATGTACAAGAACACTGCTGGGATTTTATTAACAAATTCACTCACACCCGGTGCAGAAAAAGTGTGCAAAGTACAAAGTCATGTTTTCACTATAAGTTGGTGAATTTGTTCTTCATTTCTTATGATAATGGTTGGTTCCTGATCATTTTTCTTGATATAAATTTTGCCGTAAGCAGTCCAGCAGTACTTATACTCTCCTGTTTTTATTAGGTCTCTGGCCAAAAAATATAGACGGGATCCCTTTGGGGTTAAATGTTCCGACAGGAAGATAGGAGTATCTTCTTGTGTTTTGAAGCCAAGGTGTTTGCAGCACAGCTTGGACTTATATTTTTTGTTAAATGTCCTTCCCATTTTGAGTATCTCATTTTTCAGAAGTGTGGATCCAGTTTCTACAACTATGGGAGAATTTTGGTTATTGTTTTTCCCCCGCACCCTGTACACGTCTTTGAGGTCAAGTTTAGTAATGGAACATTCAATGCTCTTGGAAAGATTAATAACCAAATCAAGAAGTTCTTCTTTAGTTTCCCCAGCTAGTTTCGGCACGTTTTTTATCACGAGGTTTGCTTTACGACTTCCCGTTTCTATTTCTTCTATTTTGTTCTCCAAGAGCGTGATGTATTTCTTGTCCTCCTTGGCCTGTTTTTCCAACTGAGACATTTTCTTTTCTAGATCTTGATTTTGTGCCAGTAGGTGAGTGATCGTATTTTCTATGTTTAGATTAGATTTTTGTATTTCTTTCAAAGTTGCGGCAACTTGTTGTGTCTCTTTTCCCTGTTGAGTAAGAAAAAGAGCCATCATATCCTTTATTTCTTTCTTGAAATCTTCCAACTGTTCTGCAATACATATTTCTTCACGGCTTCTCTTAACTCTCTGGAATACAAAATTGGGTGGCGTCTTCTTATCGTCATTTCCCATCAAACTAATTTCCGATTCCGAAGCCGACTTATTCATTGGCGAATTCATACCACTGCTCAATACTTATGTGTAACTGTTTTATCACGGCAATACAAAACAAAGCTGAGAAATCACCGCCGTTGTTTATTTATGCGGCACAGTAGATCATCACAGACGTTGCGTTCGTGTTATTTACTACGTAGCAGACTGGTCCCGCGGTCGTAGCACCGTAGCAGCGTAGCACTTAAACTGAGCAAGCGCGTAGCTGACTCGCAGTGACGTAGTTTGACACTCGTAGGCAGCACAGTAATTTCGAGCGTTGACGCACACGTTCACTCGGCGCAGCGGCCACAAGCGCAGACTCGTTGCGCGACGCGACGATGGTCCGGGATCAAACCTCACCGACTCCTTCACTTTTTCTGAGTATTCCAATTATGAATTTTTCAACCAAGCACGAGGCGATCCGTTCGGCGATCCGCTCGTCGGTCCGTGGGCTTGCAAGAGCGAGAGACCCGACACAATCCAATATGGCTGCAGCACTAAATGGACTCTCCCACAAGATAGAACAGGAGGGTCCGAGAGTTTGTGCCGCCGGATTTAATAAATGTTAAAAGTTAAAATATTATTTAAATTTAGTATACTGTGTGACAACAAAAAACACGTCCAATCCACACAACCGCCGAGGGTGTATTGACTAAAGGAATCTGGATTGATTAATCTGGACACGTTGGCCTTTTTAGTATGATTCTAGTCTTCTGAATTAAATCAAATTCTTTCCATAAAGTGCCACGAAACACAGTGAATTTATATTTTTTTTGTCGTGACTGAATTTTTTACATTTCTGATTAGTGTGTGATAAAATGTTTGGTTGTTTCAAAGTCCCTGGTGACAGTCTGTGATAGATGAAATACATACAAAAAATAGGTCGGTATTCAGCGACTTACTACGAGTACTTTCCTGAAACTGAAGAGTTTACAATGTGTTTGAAATATGTAAGCATCGTACAATCGGGGAAAAGTTGCAAGGATGACAAAGACACCATGATGTAGCTTACAGTAGTCTAACATATCTTATCGCTTGGAAATCGAGGTGACCTAGCGAGTAAAGAGTTTCCATGATATAAGGCCAATTTATACTGATTTTGTCACCACTGACTTGCGGTATATCACAGCGTACTTGTAGGTAAACTCTTACAAACTTTCATAATCGATCAAACTCTACGACCTCGACACATGAGCGTACTTTGCAGTAAGTAACTGCCTACATGACTATCTCATTGGATCCAAAGAGGGATTTTGAGGATAATCATCTTATGAGGTCGTTATGTAGGTGTAGTAGGTAGTGCCTACCTGCAATGCACCTTTGTCTTCACACTCCAAATCCCCAAGCATAATTACAACATATCCTAGCAAACACAGACTGTTATCAGCTTGATTCAATAGCCGGCGTATAAATCTATTCATCGCTAAACCTTTAAACAAATATGGCTAATGAACGTGGCTCGCCTAGCACCCAGTAACTTAGTTACGTTCGCGGTAGCGCGCTCACAATCCATTTTTTCCAGGCTACAGAGCTGGGTATCGGTAAAACGCTGTTATTTTTGTGTTTGTTAGCATATTTTTGTGTAATTTTTCATAAGGTGGAAGATTGACCCGAGCGGTTGTTATTTTTAAGACACGTGGGCTTAATAATAACAACCGCTTGGGTCGATCTTTAGGTTAAGCCGCGTTTGACTAGCTTGGTCTGTAAATGAGAGAAAAAAAAGAAAGCGGTTTAAACCGTTGGTTCCTACTGTGATTTGTAGGTTGTTGGTAGTCGTTACCAAGGGGAACTCGTACAGTCACGTCTAATAATATGTAAACACTTAAGAATATTTAAGAACACTTAAGAATTTTTAAGAACACTTAAGAGAGCAGCGGTGGCCCAGTGATGGGTTCGAACCCAGACAGGCGCATTACTTTGTGTAGTTTATTTCATCACCGCTGCTCTCAAAAACGGTGAAGGAAAACATCGTGAGGAAACCGGCATGTCCTAGAACCAAAAATTCGAAGACATGTGACATCTACCAATCCGCACTGGGCCCGCGTGGTAGATTATAGCCCTTTCCCTCTCATTGAGAGGAGGCCGTGTCCCAGCAGTGGGAACATTATAGGCTGATGATGATGATGATGATGATGATGATGAATAATTTTTATAATTGTGTTTCTCGCGAAAATAGCTATAATATTAAGGAAAGTGTATACATTTTATTAGACATGAATGTACTTTTCTATTACCCAGTATGACAGATAGGTCGCTCGGTGTAAAATAAGTATTGGTATTCATCTGCGTCCGGTTAGACTTTCCAGTCTAATCTGACGATCCTAACATAGTTGGGAAAAATCTAGGCATTTGTTGCAAATGGAACTAAGTATTCAATTAGGTATAGATAAACCATCATTCTGCCTTTAGGCTAGGTAGAGCCCGGAGTTGCGGGACTGTTTAAAAGAGATACCGCGGCCCCGGAACATAAAGGGCGAGGAAGGAACATGGATGGGATTTAGTCAGTAAAAGTCTGACACTCCCTCCCGCTCAGCCCAGAGTAGGAGAAGTAGTTTGATGATTTCCTATCCGGAAAAAAAGGCTAAGTAGGTGGAACGACGTTTATCTCAAGATGGCTGGGTAGTAGTTTGATGAGAGATGCCGGGAATCGAATCGACTGGCGTGTAATTTGAGAGGTCTATGTCCAGCAGTGGACTGCTGAAAGTGGATGATGTGTTAAATTTTATTAGATTAATTGAATTAGGCTGGTATTTGTACCAACCATGATAAATGAACGCGGCTCGCCAAGCACCACTAACTCACTTAAGCTTTTTCTAGTCTTTAACATTATTTCGTCCACAAAGATATCCATCCAATCGCGTCTTAAAATCTACTGTTTGCCAGTGAACTACTGTTTGTCATTTTGAGTCGCGTTTCCTTGATTTTACATCATCATCTGCCTAGCCTTTTCCCAATGATATTTGTTTCCGAGTCATGGATGTTTATATGTATAATAAGTATGTATTTACAAGCATATATGTAATATATCAACTATCTAGTGTCCACGACACAAGCCTTGCTTAGTGTGGCACTAGGTGTCGCTGTGTGTTAATGTTCAGCGATATTTATTTATTTATTTATTGGGGTCGGCTTTCAGTCAAACCGTATGCAGCTGAATACCAGTATTTTACATAAAACAACTGACTATCTGACTTCCACAAGCTAGTTAGTATAGGATAAAACAATAGCCCTTGGTAAGACTGGTTGTTAGACTTTTTAGGTCACTGCTGACTTTTTGTAATGTCTGTCAAAGATCTATAAATGACAGCCGGGACCAACAGCTAAGCGTGCTTTCCGAGGCCCGGAGGAAACTTGGTATATAAGGGTGGTAACCTATCCGCAAATTAAGCTCCTAAAAATCGACCCGAGCGTCTGTTATTATTTGGCCACGAGCTCCTTGGCAGGTTTTTAGATAAAGAAGATAAATAATATCGTGAACATCTTGAAACATCTTGAGGAAACTGGCTTGTCCCGTATCCAAAAATCCAAATGTGACATGACATCTACCAACACACACTGGGTCACGTGGTGGATTACAGCCCATTCCCTCTTTTATAGACAAGGCTTGTGTCCCAGCAGTGGGAAAATTATGGGCTATGCGTATCAAGTAATCAATATCAACTGCAACCCCATGCATAGGATTAGCGTTTGCGATCACTTGCCCAACGATTCTTCTATTAACGTCCAACATTGGGTCTTTTTGTATTCTTTCATTTTTTGTTACTAACACTAGTTGTTTAAGTTTTTTTTTTATTGTACAATCATTTTATGGATCCCGTGAATCTGAAATAAATAGTTTTTATATATTTTATTTATTTACTAGCTGACCCACACAACTTCATCTGCGTCACATAAGAGAGAAAAACGAAAAAAAAATACCCGTTTTTGCAACATTTTTCATTCCTGCTCCGCTCCTAATGGTCGTAGCGTGATATTATATAGCTTAAAGCCTTCCTCGATAAATGGACTATCCAACACAATAATAAATTTTCAATTTGAACCAGTAGTTCCTGAGATTAGCGCGTTTAACCAAACAAACAAACTCTTCTGCTTTATAATATTAAGTATAGATATAGTTTAATCATTTTAATAAAAAAATAGGTATGGTAAAGTAAATAATGCGTTATAAAAACATCACTAATGAACGCGGCGTACCCTGTAACTTAGTTACGTCCGTGGTTGGCTCGCTCACCAGCCGTTTTTTCAGCCAGTTTTTTTACGGGTGTTGTTGTGCTCGCTTTATTGGAAGTAACGTGATGGATAAATAAATATCTGTTGTTATCGCGTGAAATATGGCGAGACAAATAAATGTAACTAATGGAATAGTAAAATATTTGAACGCTAAATGGATGTTGTTTATATTTTAGATAGATAAAGTGTAATACATGATTATTGTGATTTATTTATTTATTTATTTGGTTCACCAACAATTGTTTACACTAGTATAAGCAAATGAAACAGAAGTACAAATCTGAATAAAGTGTAACAATCACTTACAGGTAAACTCTGCATGCACCCAAAACATTGTCGCTACTTACAAAAAAGATACAAATTTAACTAAAAACTAAATAAAAACAAATTAAATAAAAGCAAATTAATTAAAAACAAATTAAACTAGGTAATTTTAAAATATAAAACAGGGTAATATGTTGTTAATTCACAGTGAGATAATGCTGGGCTAAAAAAAATCTTGTTCAGGGAGATACTTATAAAAACAGGCTTTTAATTTGCTCAAACCGTCAAAATGAAGGTCGATCTGATCACTGCAACCGTTCACAACCCTGCAAAACCTCGCGTAAGGAGAGTTTTCACCCAGAACCGTGATACTCAAATAGGGAGTCGAAACTGTCTTCCTTAAATACGGATTGCTCAGCAATCTAGCTAGGAGAGCAGTGATCAGCTCCTAGCAATTGTTGTACCTACTACATGTAATTATAAATGCATATTTTGTAAATCCCTCAAATACTACAAAACTACAAGAACCTTAATAAATTATGATTACCTATTTTGTTGACATTATTTTTTTATCTTTTATATTATTTTATGTCACGAGACGTCTACAAACCCAGTTAATACATATTATGTAACCTCGTATCGCGTTTAGATTTACATAACATAACAACATTCCTTTCCTTTCCTCTCGCAGGTCTGCTGGAAGAAATTTCTTTTGAAACAAGCAGTACCTTTGTGCTCTTCTATGTTAATATTATTGTCCTTTTAAGTATTTTGTGTGTAAATAAATAAATGAACAACACGCCTGTTTCCATTGTCAATTGTTTGTTGTTTCAATTTGTTAGTTTTCCCGGCTCGGGAATCGAAAACAGGACCTCACATCAGTTTCACGCGTTCAGATTTGCAAAAGAAGAAGAAGAAAAAGCATTTATTAGTCCGTACAGGACAAAACACATAAGAATATTTTTTTTTTTTTGTGCAGTTTTTTTTTTATTTACTGAATTTCTGCCGACTCCTTTCTGAGTTCACGTGTCTCCAAATTTGCATGATATCAATAAGTATAACTTTTAACCTATGTAAGGCAGTGGTCCGACAGCCGACGATGAACGAGAAACGGGTTGAACTAGAAACTATAAACGAGTTGGCGATCAGCGGGAAGCGAGTGTGTAGTTTCGACAGCTTTGTCGCCGGGCTATTTATAAGCGAGTGTGAAAGTGCGACGAGCGATTACTCGCGCCACTCGCCCGTGGTCGCTCAGTTCTGTGCAAACCTGCGCGCGCGTTACACGTAAAGAAATGACCAAGCGAGCGAGCATCGCTGATCGAGTATCGCTGAGCAAGTTTATTTTTGAAAGCTCGTCGCTCAGCGACAAGACTAGTGAAGAGAGTCGTCGCCGGCAGTGTGAACAGTCAGAGAGCAACTTTTATTGTATGCATCTCTTTCGTTTACACGGAATGTAGTTAGTCGTTTTCTCGCCTGCGGTCGGACCACTGCCTTACTCGGTAAAGACGTAGCTTTCTGGTGGTGAAAGCATTTATTTTATTAAATCCGTTTAGTTCTTGAGTTAAATCGTTAAAAACAAGCAAACAAACAAAAAATCCAATCTTTCCTCTTTGTTATATATGTGCAGCGATGACGTGGCCTAGGAGCACACTGGCCTAGAAGAAACCGATTCAATCGAACTTTGAAGAGATCCAGATTATATTTATCAGGAACACACAGACTGACGGGCAGTTTGCACAATCAATTTGACAGCATGGCGCTTTGTCCTCAATGATAACATATGAACCGTGCCGAAAGTTGTTGCTGTCAACCAACCTATATCAAAAACTATAGATACACAACGCAATGTATAAGTCCCAAATTGCATTTGCCGTCCCGTCGAAAATGGGGCCAGATGATGATAATTTAGCTGGGAGTCCGCAGCGCTTGCTGATACATGATTTCGACTCCAGACTCGTCAAAATGACTAAAATTGACGAAAATTCTCTCATGATTCTCATGAGAAAAAAAAGTGAAAAATAACTTCAGAATAAACGCTTCAGAAGTCTGTGACCTTTGTTTGATTGATTTAGTTTTCTTGTCACCGACTTCTGAAGCGTTTTTTCTGAAGTTATTTTTCACTTTTTTTTCTCATGAGAATCGTGAGAGAATTTTTTTGTTTTCTCTGAAGTCGGTTTTATTTTTTGTAGGTAAGTTTAAGTTGTAAGTTTTTATTTTTCACTTTTTAGTGGTTCACATGTGCTTACCCCTTCACAGCGTACCGGCGTGATTTTAGGTTATCAACTGGTGTAAACAATAGACAGATATGAGATTTCGGCAATCCCAATACATTTGCTATCATTTATTGAGGAGTTCCGTTGCATATTATGACTGCTTTATGACGACTCGAATGGCGTAGTGGTAGTGAAGCTGCCTTGCGTTCATAGGGTCCTGGGTTCGAATCCCGGTAGGAGCAAATGTTTGTGTGATGAGCATGGACATTTGTTTCCGAGTCATGGATGTTTATATGTATAATAAGTATGTATTTACAAACAAAAAGTATATATGTAGTATATCAACTATCTGGTGTCCACGACACAAGCCTTGCTTAGTGTGGCACTAGATGGCGCTGTGTGTTAATGTCCAGCGATATTTATATCTCCGAAATTCTTCATCAGATCTTCATCAAATTGAATTGGGATCAGTTCGAGAAAGTACAATTCCTAAAACTACCCAAACAACCTAAAGCTTCTAGTGTGCCTATAAAATGTGAAGGATTCTCTCTATTTCTCCAGAATCCCATCATCAGCTATTGATTTGATGATTATGAGACCACACAGGAAGCACCAGCTTTCAAATAAAATAAGAACGATCAAAATCGGTTCACCCAGTAGAAAGTACTGAGGTAACAAATATTTTCGAAATCGGGTGTATTTTACACATGTGCGTACCCCCTCAGAGCATACAGGCGTGATATTACGTCATGATATAGTATAAACAATGAACCTACAAGCGATGGCAGCAATCACTGCAGATTTGCTGTGTATTTTTGAAGAGTTCCGTTGTATATCTCCGAAGATCAGCATCAGGTCTTCAGCAAACTAAAATGGGACCAAACGGGAAGCACCAGCTTTCAAACAAAAAAAGAACCATCAAAATCGGTTCACCCAGTCAAGAGTACTGAGGTAACAAACACAAAAAAAAAAAAAAAAAATACAGACGAATTGATAACCTCCTCTTTTTGGAAGTCGGTTGAAAACACACCAAAAACTATATCGTAAAAACTCTACAGAGCAACCACGATATTATCACTGAATTGCTTTGTGCAGTCGAGTGTCCAATACATAATATGTGTGCGCCGCACAAAGTACATAGAGCGCACTGTAAATAAGTACACGAGGTAGGTGTTTAAACAGTTTTTCACTGGCTACAGGCCTGTCGTTGTAATTCACTGACAAACGCATATAAAAGAGTCCGGTGGCGGATAGCGACGGCTGTGGAGACGACTTAGTTGTTTTTTTTAAATTGATATTATAATAAACATAAGACAAAATCAAGCCAGGAATCAAAGTGCTAGCCGGAGGTCTAATGGTATACCAACATTTCGCCAGATATATCTAAGTCCTATGTAATAGAGTGCGCCGGGCAAACATATCAAGTGCCATAAACTAGACACAAAAACAGACTCCGTGGTGCCACTGCGAATCTGCTGTTGGAAATATTCTCCTAATAATTTGCCTACCTTTTTTTTTTTTTTTAAGGATGGGAAATCAAATGACCCCCCCCCCACTCTGGGCGGAGCGGGAGGGAGTGTCAGACTCTTACTGACTAAAAACCATCCATGTTACTTCCTCGCCTTTTACGTTCCGGGGCCGCGGTATCTCTTTCGAACAGGCCCGCAACCCCGGCAGGCTTCGGCCCTTGCGGGCCCCTCTCCTTTTGCTGACATCTCTTTGAGGCGCGCGTGGAACACGAACGCGCCGTCGACACGGCCTGTCGTCGTCGTTAGACGGCCGGACGGCTAGCTAGCCCATAGCCAGCCGTCCACAGGCCCACATCTACGGTGGCCGGTAGCCACCACGTGGCCCCCGACGCCCGTTGCGTCTCCCGCGGCGGCCGGGAAGAGAGGATCTCTCCCTCTCTCGTTCCGCCACCTCCTTCGCTAGCATGACTGCTTCGCAGAAGGAGGTGACGGCTTTCCATTCCGTCTCGCTCCGGACCATGGATTGAACCAGGGCCGGACGAGAGAGGTCGCCGCCGCCGATCGCCGCCACGAGGACACGGCGCTCCGCCCACGCGGGGCAGACTTCCACCGTGTGCTCCACCGTGTCTTCCGGTCGATCCTCGCAGTGGAGACACCCGGGCGTTTCCTTCCGCCCGATTCGGTGCAGGTACCTCCCGAAACATCCGTGTCCGGTGAGGACCTGCGTCAGGCGGAAGGTGAGGACGCCGTGGCGCCTCTCCAGCCACTCCTCAAAGAGGATAATTTGCCTACCTGGGACTCGAACACACGACCTCGTTCTATTTACATGGGGTACATTTACCCCATGTAAATGTAAATAGATATAACTGGCGAAATATGGGTGTACCATTAGGTAACCTCTACCTAACTCCTTGAGAATTACGCCTAAGATTGGTCAGAAGCGAAGTGAACCGAGATAAGCTCTGATATTCTCTGAAAGTCAAGATCAGAGCACTAGATTATTCAGAAAAGAACAGGTGTTCGCGGCATAACTTAGGTAGCAATAGTAAACCAGCTAAAATGGCAATGCGCTGGCTACATTTATCGAGTCACCGATACCCAGAGCAAATAAGTTCTGGGATGAAGACCGTGTATTGGAACGTGAAGGGTGGGTTTGCGCTAGCTAGCCGTCCGTCCGTCTAACGACGACGACAGGCCATGTCGACGGCGCGTTCGTGTTCCACGCGCGCCTCAAAGAGATGTCAGCATAAGGGGAGGGGCCCGCAAGGGCCGAAGACTGCCGGGGTTGCGGGCCTGTTCGAAAGAGATACCGCGGCCCCGGAACATAAAGGGCGAGGAAGGAACAAGGATGGGTTTTAGTCAGTAAGAGTCTGACACTCCCTCCCGCTCCGCCCAGAGTGGGAGAAGTCATTTGATGATTTCCCATCCTAAATAAAAAAAAAAAAAAAAAAAAGGGTGGGTTTGCCAAGCTTCCCGATTTTGGTTTGTGGATATGAAACGGGCCACTATTTTTTACTGCGACCAATTTTGAAGTAGTGCTCGCTGCCCGCTATCGTAGCAACACTCGCATCCCTCGCTCGGCTTGCGCGTAGTTGGTCACAGTTCTAACCTAACTGAACCTTTTTTTTTCGGATTGTAAATCATCAAATAACTTCTCCCACTCTGTGCGGAGCGGGAGGGAGTGTCAGATTTTTACTGACTAAAGCCCATCGATGGTCCTTCCTCGCCCTTTATCCCCGGCAGGCTTCGGCCCTTGCGAGCCCCTTCAATGGCCTGTCGTCATAAGACGGACGGACGGCGATCTAGGGCAAAGCTCACCGCCTACCTCCACAAGCCCGCGCCTTCAGTTTCCGGAGACCACCACGGGGCCCCCAATGTCCGGTGCCACTTTGCCACCCGATGACTGGGGCGAGAGGTTCTCTTCCTCTCGCGTTCCGCCACCTCCTTCGCTAGCATGATTGCTTCGTAGGAGGAGGTGACAGCTTCCCATTCCTTCTCGGTCCGGACCATGGATTTAACCAGGGCCGGACGCGAGAGGTTGCCGCCGCCGATGGAGGCTACGAGGACACGGCGATGATGCGCCCACGCGGGGCATACCTCCACCTTAGGTTCCACCGTGTCCTCCGGTCAATCCTCACAGCGGAAACACCCGAGCGTTTCCTCTCGCCCGATTCGATGCAGGACCTCCCGAAACATCCGTGTCCAGTGAGGACCTGCGTCAGGCGCGTGGCGTCTCTCGAACCACTCCTCAAAGAAGAGACTTATCGCCAGTATCGTGGCGTGCCCTGCACTGGGTTGTGACAGTCGCTCTCTCCATGTCGCAACGACAGTTTGCCACGGCAGTGGAGTTTTCCAGATCCCATGGCGAACCTAACCTAACCTGTGGTCGGACCGTCGTCGGAGTGAACGGAATCACTTCGACATCATTTTTTATGACAAACGGTTAGGCGGAGAAATTGGTATTTTTACCAAGCCACTTTTGGCTTTATATTTAGATGTTTTATATGATAGAATCGAGAAATTTTCTCTTCCTTATATTTAGATGTTCTTTTTCCTCAGTGCCCCGTTAAATACACTCTAACTCCGATTTCCTTAAAAAGATGTCTGGGATAGACTAAATTTGGAAGGTGGAATACAGGTCTTGTCCCGCAATTAAGGATGTCTATATCCACAGTGGACTGCTGCGATAAGTTAAGTTTGGCGATAAGTTAACTGGCCTACTTGAAATAAATGCTTTGATTGTTTACGAACATTGTCGCCACCAATCTGTTATGAACTGCCAAAACGCGGGCAGTAGCTGTGACGTCACTAATTTTCTGACTTAATGAATAAACTATTTATTGAATCCAAAACGACCAAAAAGTTTAGAAATACAGGCCAAAAATCATCTCTAAAATAAAGTGTATCTTTTTACAGAAGTTGTGTCAACAACCTTAAGGTTTTTGCTCCCCATTATATCATAGATAACAATGTTAGAATAGAGCCGAACAGCATAATAATTATCATAAAATGAACCCACTGCTGGGACATAAGCTTCCTCCCTGAGAAAAAACATGGGCAGTATGGTGGATTAAATATGCTTTAATCCACCATACTGCCTGGTCCAATGCGGGTTAGGCATGCTGGTTTCCACACGACTTTTAAAGAGCAGTGGTGACTCAAACAGAACAAGGGCAAAAATAAAAGTTCTACAATAAAATATTGAGTCGACTCCACAGCCGTCGCTGTCCACCGGTCGCGCTCGTATCCTCGCGGGAGGTAATTATGCATGGGCGCTTTTTAGCGCGTCCACCAGCGAATAAAATATAAAACGCGCCACAACTAATGATTTCACGTACACTCCGCCTTATATACTTCATGTAATTGCACCGTTATATACTTTTGTAGCAGGTATGAGTGACCTCGTTTTTTAATAAATGTTTATCTCTGGTTTTAATTTATGCTTTTATGTTAGTAGGCTAATATTATAATAGTACATGAAATTATTTATTGTGAGAGGTGCTGAAACTATGAAATTTGTTGATATTGGCGTATATTCTTTAAAATTTAAATTTTACTGTACCTAATTCCACAACGGAAGAGCTTTTGAGAAATACTTGAATTAGCTTGCATTTTAGTTTATTTAATATTACCTTAAATGCCTATGGCCTAAGTGATGGCTTTACATAAGAGTCATCTAACCTACTTATTTATAAGCAAAACCATTTTAAAACAACAAACAGATTAGTGTTATAAGTGTATTATCATAGTAGAATCCAGTGATCTACGACTCATCAATTTCTCAGATAAAATACTACAAAAGTAAAATTACTCAAAAAAAAACAAAAAGCTTCGTTTTTCAAACGTTTTTTAAATAACTTATTACACCGCCATCTGCATAAAAAGGACAGAACTAGAGAGCTTTCTTTGTGAGTTCGTAAAACTTCCGAGCATTTCCGCTGAGAGCGAAGGGCGCTGCGATCGTTTTTAAATGTGGATCTCGGTACTTTTCCCCGTCATTGTGTGAAAATGTTGTAGAGTATGGACGTTTCGCTGCCGTGAACGCAAACGAGCTAGGTATTAGACGAGAACTATTTACGAGTAAGGGAATATTTTGTTTCAGGATTTGTATTCGCGACTGCTGAGCATGGGGTCAGGTGTTCGATTCCCGGGTCGGGAACACAGTGTTATTAGGTTTTTCTATCAGAAATTTCTCATATCAGGCACGGAGTCTAGAGTTTAGCTCAAGCTGAATTTCAGCTCGATCGGAAACCGGAAAGTGGGTCAAAAACTTCTAAGATGCTTTAGTTAAGTAGTTAGACACTTGCAGGTGAAACTTATAAAAAACTTGGTCTAAAAATAGCACAGGATTCTTGATGTATCCACACGTCACCTTTTCGTCTATGTATAAGCGAAGCTAGAGTGGGTTGTACTCTATGGTTGTACTGTAATTTTGTAATACGGTTCGGTCATCCACGCAAACTAATTGGTCAAATATCAACGTCCCATAACAGTAACTCTATTACCACATACGTCCTGTATGTTCATCTAGTTATGTATGTATCGACATCATTAGATATGTAAATACATAAATGCTAATAAGTACAATCCGCAGCTGTAGTTACATTAGCTAACTTATGTATATAGACGTTCCTGTGTGGCCATAGATCATTCAACAAGTTTGCTCCTAATTAGCCCTGAGTTAAGAATTGGTGGGAAACAAAGTGAGACGTGGTAATACTTGAAGAGGTACAGGACTAATTAGGGCTAGTGTAATGGGGTAAAAATCAAGTTGTTTTGTGTCATAGTAAATGATTAAACCGTGTACCTATCAATATATAAAATCAATGCCAGTTTTCGTTGTAATATCATAACTCAAGAACGGGCTCACCTATCCAAAACAAATGTTTAGACTTTTTTCGGATTATAAAAAGAACATTAAAAATGCGTCTTCGTGTAAACATTCACGATTGTCGCCCTTCCCCTTAAGTGACAATTGTCTTGCATCGAATCTCCGTGTAAACAGAACTAAATCCGGAATAATAACTAAACTTGAATGTGAAATCTCGATTTAAAAAATGGTTCAAACCGATTTCTACAACACTCGTATGAACTTGACAAAATTTCATACGAAATCTTGTTAATACAAGTCGAAAACTTTTAAGCATGAATTTTCTTACTATAATTTTCACAGTGTAAACAGTCGCAGTTGTTGGTTTCCGTGAGCTACTCAATAAAACACATTTTATAAGATGTGAAATACACTGCATTTTGAACCTAATCATAGTGAGAAAAGAACCAGTTTTCGAGGAAGTGTTTGGAAATAAGTCTTATTGATATCGCCTGTTTTCGTTAAAAAAATCTCAACATTCCAGCAATCAAATCTCACTCAAATGCATCATTAAAACCAAAATTCGAACTTTGACACAAAAACTGCAGCATCACATTTCTTTCTCCCAGACAGCTTGGCACCAACTTTTTGCATACTTACATTCTAAACCAACAACTTGGTCCGAACATGTGACCAATAAATCTTTTGGCCGGATATGGTCACACAACTCATATGGTCTCACTGACGGGACACCATGAACGCGTGGATATGGTGACAAAAGAAGTTCAGCCATTTTTTTGGGAGAAAAAAAACTAGTTGAGAGCATTCGAATGTGAATATTGTGTTGATGAAAACGTTTTGCTTTTGTTTCTTATTTTGTTTTGCTATTTGTATAGGCAGTTGCAGTATTTTGACATACTTATCAGTGATTTTGACTAGACTTATGTCCATGTTCACCAAAAAGATGACGGTCTGATTATCTAAAAACAGCTGTTTAAAGCACGTTTTTGTATGGGAACATGTCACAAAGACGGCTGTTGTTAGGTAAATCCGACTGTTATTTTTTCTGTGAGCATGGACCTTAGTTCGTGCACAGTCCTGCTATTTTTAAACATCACTTGGTTAAAAGTAGATAATCGAGGTTTGTTTGTTTTTAATCTTAGCCCTCACTAGGATTTTTGACGACTCGAATGGCGTAGCGGTAGTGAGGCTGCCTTACGTTCTTAGGGTCCTGGGTTCGAATCCCGGTAGGAGCAAATGTTTGTGTGATGAGCATGGACACTTGTTTCCGAGTCATGGATGTTTATAAGTATAATAAGTATGTATTTACAAACAAAAACGTATATAAGTAGTATATCAACTATCTGGTGTCCACGACACAAGCCTTGCTTAGTGTGGCACTAGGTGGCGCTGTGTGGTAATGTCTAGCGGTATTTTATTTAGTCCTATATTGTGAGTGCGTTTACAATTATTTTAATGCGTAAACTCACATACACAAACAGCCAGACCCGGCGATACGCAGTGCAGCAGCCAATCGGTCAGTCACAGCGTAAACCTTTAGCACATTTCCATCGTTATACAAAAATCACAATAATGAGCTATCATATCCAGAAGTTATAATTACTAAACTAACTCCATTTTGTGCGTTCGAATCCCAACATGGATGCCGCCTCTTGATTTGTTTTCAGATAAAGGTCTATAGATCAAGACAGTTTGTTAAAAACCATGTAGTATTCTTGTTTGTGATTACATTGCACATATTCGAATTGTTTGCCAGACTAATTAACCCTACCAAAACATCCGAATTACACAGCACCCGTTTAAAAACTTACACAGAAAAACCCGGGCAAACAAGCCAACCCCAACATACCGGGGCCCATTAAATAAAACGATCACAAAACCTAACAGCTCTTCAAACAGTATCCGGGCGAAATTACTCCCGGGCCGGGTAAACAAAATCATCATTGTAACACGTGTAATTTCGCGTTCACCGGTCATTACTTTTGACCGGGTTCCCGGGTCGCCGGTTGAATAATTGAGCGGTGTGAGAGAGATGGACCTCCCGAAAATATGAAATGATCCTGCTGGCGCGGAACGGGTTAACCCGTGATTTCAGGTGTTGCTGACAAATGGGACTCGTTGAGATGTCAAGGGTTGAGTCCAGTGCGGAGTTGGCGAGCAAATATGTTTTATACGGGATTTGTGGCTCTGCAGCGCTGCGACTTCATATGCCGTGTGAACGATAGGAGTTTCAGCTGGTTATTTTATTTCGTTGCAACTAACAAAAAAAAATATGAATTCAACGGTGTAGTTTATCCTGATAACAAACACACACATACTTGACACATTTTATGTTGATTGCGGTTGTTTCTTGTTTCTATAACTTACTGTTCGGTTTCGGTAGGCTGCTATCTCTGTCTGTTAGAGATTTTACTTACAGACGGTTAGAAACAAAACGTCATAGAATACTTTTTTTTTCTATGAATCAAGCAGTAGGAGACGTGGATAGGATATTTCAAGCTAACTTTGTTTATAGAAGTACCGATAGCTGCAACTGCTGCAAGACGTGGCTGGCATATTAACTGACAGTTATACGTAAGTAAGTTATAGAAAATGTGCCTTAATGTGTTACTATAGCCTCTAACTACTACCAAGCAGCAATGATAGCCTAGTTGTGTAACAGTCGGATTGTCAAGTCATAGGGCTTTTTTTTCTTTTTTTTTTTTTTAAGGATGGGAAATCATCAAATGACCCCCCCCACTCTGGGCGGAGCGGGAGGGAGTGTCAGACTCTTACTGACTAAAAACCATCCATGTTCCTTCCTCGCCTTTTACGTTCCGGGGCCGCGGTATCTCTTTCGAACAGGCCCGCAACCCCGGCAGGCTTCGGCCCTTGCGGGCCCCTCTCCTTTTGCTGACATCTCTTTGAGGCGCGCGTGGAACACGAACGCGCCGTCGACACGGCCTGTCGTCGTCGTTAGACGGCCGGACGGCTAGCTAGCCCATAGCCAGCCGTCCACAGGCCCGCATCTACGGTGGCCGGTAGCCACCACGTGGCCCCCGACGCCCGTTGCGTCTCCCGCGGCGGCCGGGAAGAGAGGATCTCTCCCTCTCTCGTTCCGCCACCTCCTTCGCTAGCATGACTGCTTCGCAGAAGGAGGCGACGGCTTCCCATTCCGTCTCGCTCCGGACCATGGATTGAACCAGGGCCGGACGCGAGAGGTCGCCGCCGCCGATCGCCGCCACGAGGACACGGCGGAGCTCCGCCCACGCAGGGCAGACTTCCACCGTGTGCTCCACCGTGTCCTCCGGTCGATCCTCGCAGTGGAGACACCCGGGCGAAGTCATAGGGCTTTTTTTTTTTTTTTTTAGGATGGGAAATCATCAAATGACTTCTCCCACTCTGGGCGGAGCGGGAGGGAGTGTCAGACTCTTACTGACTAAAACCCATCCATGTTCCTTCCTCGCCCTTTATGTTCCGGGGCCGCGGTATCTCTTTCGAACAGGCCCGCAACCCCGGCAGGCTTCGGCCCTTGCGGGCCCCTCTCGTTTTGCTGACATCTCTTTGAGGCGCGCGTGGAACACGAACGCGCCGTCGACACGGCCTGTCGTCGTCGTTAGACGGCCGGACGGCTAGCTAGCCCATAGCCAGCCGTCCACAGGCCCGCATCTACGGTGGCCGGTAGCCACCACGTGGCCCCCGACGCCCGTTGCGTCTCCCGCGGCGGCCGGGAAGAGAGGATCTCTCCCTCTCTCGTTCCGCCACCTCCTTCGCTAGCATGACTGCTTCGCAGAAGGAGGCGACGGCTTCCCATTCCGTCTCGCTCCGGACCATGGATTGAACCAGGGCCGGACGCGAGAGGTCGCCGCCGCCGATCGCCGCCACGAGGACACGGCGGAGCTCCGCCCACGCAGGGCAGACTTCCACCGTGTGCTCCACCGTAAGTCATAGGGCTCAAGTTTGAATCCAAGACATGCATATTCGATTTTTCAGATTCATGTGTGTATTGTATTCTGACGACCCGATTGGCGTAGTGGTAGTGACGCTGCCTTACGTTCTTAGGGTCCTGGGTTCGAATCCCGGTAGAAGCAAATGTTTGTGTGATGAGCACGGACATTGTTTCCGAGTCATGGATGTTTATATGTATAATAAGTATGTATTTATAAACAAAAAAACTATATGTGTAGTATATCAACTATCTATTGTCCACGACACAAGCTTTGCTTAGTGTGGTACTAGGTGGCGCTGTGTGTTAATGTCCAGCGATATTTATTTATTTATATTGTATCTATCACTTGCTTCGGTGAAGGAAATCATCGTGAGGAACCAGCATGCTTGAGTTGAGAGATATTTCTCGACAGCATGTTATGCCAAGTCAGAGGCCCTTGGGCGGTATGAAAACTCTGACACTTAGTTACGCACTAACCACACGAGAAAGAAATACTACTGCTTCTACCTCCTTATCCTACTTTTCGTGTTTCGTCTAAAAAACATCAAAGTAGATATCCAGGGACTCAAACTGTAACCGTAATAATGTGTTTTTAACACTGTTTTTAAAACAGTTTCAACAGAAAAACACTCCTAGATGTAACAGATACAATAATGTTTACCGAATCAAACTGTAACCTTTTATATGTGTTATTATGTGTAACTGAAATAATCAGTTTTACAACAAACTGCGAGTAGATTTCGGCTATCCAATGAGTTTACCGGTTAAACACTTATTAATCTTTTATATCTGTTACAGATATGTTACGGTTACACTTTTGCAAGTATTTTGGGTTAACACATTGAAAACACATTTATAAGTGTTACATATTTGATTCTGTTACCAATTCAACATGTAACACTTATAATTCTGTAACCTTCATGAAGGTGTTTTTAAGTCACTGTAGATATCATTTCAAAATCACTTTTCCTTTCTCCGCCAATCTCGTAACTAAACACACGTGAAGATAAAAAACTTAATCTCTCCAAATAAAAACGCGTGGCGGCAGCACACGTCGAGTGTCCAACCGGGAAGTGAACCCGACACCCGACCGCGGCCCACCAACGTTTCTTCCTCCGCGCCAGATTGCGCTGGCCGCACTAAATTTATGGTTCCGGTTACCTTTTACCGTAGACACGTGAACAAATATAGACAGAAGTTGTTAAAACTTTTTGGTTGCATCTTGGATGTCGTTTTGAAGAAATGTGATGATTGGCTTTGAGGGATTAGGTTTGTGTTAAAAGTTAAGAGGGTGTTAAGTGTTAAATTAGTTTATCTGCAGTGATGAAAAAAATCTTTGGAATAGAATGATAAGACAACGACCAAGTGACACAATATTTTTGTGAATGTACTTAATAGTTTCTCTGAGTAAAGGGTGTAAAACACCTCTTAACAAAGCCGAAAGGCATTTGTTTTCTCAGTCATTGTGGTATTCTTTTTGTTCAACACCATTCCTGGTATTTTTATAGTTACGGAGATATAGGCGGTCAAAGTTTGTTTGTTTTTGACAAGTTCTTTTTTGAATTTAAGTTTTTATAATAAGATATTTTTCTTTTATTTTAAATACCTTCACGACCCCTGAACTATTCAATAATCCATCCATCAGCACAATGTTTTGAGTGCGTGAGTGCATTACATTGAGTTCTATCTCAAAACACGATTATTCACCACACAAAAAAAGTCGTTGCCCAGCAATAATTAATGCGTAAAGTTACTTAGTTTGATGTACAGAATGTTTGGTTGACGGTTTCGTGACAGTCCGTTTACACCCGGTTACCCTGTATAAAATGAGACTTCTTCTTCTTTACGTGCCGATGAAATGGAGTTTCTTGCCCGTTCTTCTCCATAGAGATCTACGCTAGGGAATGGGCAACTACAGTACTTTCACAGTTTTTATGTCTTGTGACTGGGACTGTAGCTACATTTAATTATCATCTTTGTTTCGACAATTCAAAAGCGCCTGTAACTGGCCTACTTGAAAAAAATGCTTTGATTTTGATTTTGATTTTGAATCAAATGGTGTTAGACTAGTATGTCATTGTAGCCATTTCACCTCACTCCACCTCAAAGTGATTGTGAAGGATGAGCAGGAGAGGAGGTGGAGTATATCCTGTAAAAGAAGTGTACGAAAAGAACCTCCCGAGGGACGTTCAAAAATCACGTACTGAGATACCAAACACCCGCCGGCTGTCTCTGGATAGCTAGCACTCGGTAACGCAGAGTCTAGCTGACTAATCTTATCACCACGATGACTCAAACTCAAATGAGACTCAAAGTTTTAGAGGCTCTGTAAACGTTTAAAACATTTACATACGTTATGTTTGCGTGGTAGTAGAGTCAAGTCAGGTAACTTAAAGTATGGTACAGGAAAGGGGTTTCTAGAGGCCATTTTCAACAACTGACTCTTCGGTTTCGATAGGTTGCTATCTCTGTCTGTTTGACATTTTGCTTACAGACGGTTAAAACCAATCTTTGATTTGTCAATGACAGGTAGGTGTCGGATAGGATATTTCAAGCTAACTTTGTCTATATAAACACCGAATAACTGCGACACGTGGCAAATTAACTGACAGAAACATAAGTAACTTATAAAAAACGGCCTAGATCTAAACGTTACCGTTTCTAACGTCACATGTTCACTTGTTACTTTTGTCTGTCTTAACTCATCGAAATCACCTTTGTTTGTGTAACCATAGAACCGTACCGAAGGACCAATTATAATGGTCCTTCGGTACATTTAATCAACTCTAATGACACATTAAAGAATATCAAACAAATACAACCCCTTACAGTTTCCACGACACTAAACACATTTCACTCATTTCGAAAACCCATACATACACCCATACATACTTTATCGTCAACCGCCTATCTGTGACTCGTCATTGTGCGTAGACGTTCATAATATTTGACGTATGCGAGTAATGAAGTGAAGTGTGTATTTATTAAGTTAATTAAACCGTTCTTGAAGCCCGAGGCTGGGGTCCGGACCGGGAATACCTATCTATCTGTGTATGATAAGATTTTGGCTCAGATTAGAGCGGGTCGGATGTATTTTGGTATGTTTGATATTTTGACTGTATGGGGAAAAATTACTTGTTAGCGTGTTGTTTCGGTAAAGGTTTTAAACCCACTTGTGTTTGCAAAAATTATATTAATACCTATTTCCCAAATATGCAGATGGAATTTTTCAATACTCTACTCTAAGTACTGGAGATACTCGTAGCAAATATTACAAAAGGAATTTATATCCCTTTATTTATTAAAAGAAACAAATCTCCACTCAAAGGATTTCGAAAATTCCTTTGTCACACTCGGGAATCGAACCGACAAATTTCCAAAAAAATAACGTACTGGATTTTTTTGACATCAATCGATAGGGTCAATCAAAATCATATGGATCAAATCTCTCTAACAAACAAGATTACGATAAAGCACTTGTGATTTGTTTTTTCGATCAGGAATTTTATCAGTAGCAACCCGGAGTATACATGAGCACACAGGAGTTCGTGGCTAAAAAATAACATCTTAAGGTTAAGCCGTGCTTGCCTAGGTTTGGTATGTGGATGGGGACCACCCTTACATACCGAGTTTCCTCCGTGCCTCGGAAAGCACGTTAAGCTGTTGGTCCCGGCTGTCATTTGTCCATCTTTGACTGTCGTTACAGGTATTCAGTGGCCCAATAAGTCCGACACCAGTCTCACCAAGTGGTTTCGTATTTCCCTGTATGAACTGAGTTGTGGAGGTCAGATAGGCAGTCGCTCCATGTAAAACACTGGTATTCAGCTGCATCCTGTTAGACTGGAAGCCGACCCCAACATAGCTGGGAAAAGGCTAGTCAGATGATGAACCCGGAGTATATATAAATTAACACCACACCTGCAATCCTCAATGGCTTAGGCAGAAGTATGGCTAATAGTACACCCACCCAACATTTCGCCAGTTATATTTAAGTCAAATGTAATAGGGGGTTATTTTCATCAACCGGTCACGAATCCAGACTCCGTAGCTGGTACTGAGAAATTGCTGATGGAAAAGCTCAACAACACTTTGCTCGACCCTGGAATACAACCCAGAACTTCTTGCTCAGCAGTCACTCTTGCGACCACTAGATAAACGAAGCAGTAGGTACGTTAAGTGCTCTTTAAATCGCACTTCATAAAGGGTGTCAAAAACCTCTTCACGAAGCCGAAAGGTAAAAATTGTTCTCCCCGTCATTGCAATTTTTTTTGTTCTACACGATACCTGGGAACCTTCTAGTTAGGGAGATATTGGCGGTCAAAGTTACATCTTTTTTCACAACTTTTCTTTAAATGTTACTGTAAGATTTTTACTTTAACCACCTCCACGATCCCCGTATTATGTAATCCATCCATCAGCATAATGCATAATTTCCGTGCATTGAGTTCAACGAGTACCACAAAACATGATTTTTCACACCAAAAGTTTAAAAAAAGAGTTGTTACCCGGCAATATTTTTTGCGTAAAGTTACTTAGTTTGATGTACAGAATGCTTGGTTGACGGCTTCGTGATGAGGTGGTTTACACCCTGTATTCATAACAGGTGATATTTCTTGTACTATAGGAACACCATAATAGTTGCATTACACTTGGCATGACGTCATGTATGTATACCTCCCTATATTAATTATTTCTTCATTCCTACTCAAACATAATAACAAATGTTTGTAAATAAATCTCCTTAAGTTAAGCGTACTCATACGAGTCTTAATTTTAATAACGTAAAGCAATAATGAGACATTATTAGCTGAGAGACTCATATTTAACTTTTGAAGAATCGACTGCGCTCTAATGAAGCGGGGGGAAACAATTCATTAGACAAATAATATATGTAGGTGATTGTGTGTGTGTGTGTGAGTGTGAATACGGATGTTTTGTAGGAAATATGTTGGGATTAAAGGTAGGTATTAATAGGTATTCATGTTAGCAACAAGTTGCTGTGGTTCGTGGGCAGAAGGACCAATTAACTAAAGAAAAGTATCGAGTGGCGTAGCAAATCTTTCTTGGCTTTTGGTAAGCCTAATACAAGAAAAAAGAAAGAAAGAAAAGTAACAATATTTAGTATTAATACATTTTAACCGGGTTCGAAATTTTAGTATCATGATAATTATTTTCTTTGATTATTATGAAGATATCCAAGCTGTTTCATAACTGGATCTCTTTTAACATTTTTTTGGCTTACAAATTGTATTTTTTAAGTAAAAAATGAATTAAGAAAGACATTTAGAATAATTATTTTTTGTCTGATTTGGTTTTTAAACATTACTGAAGCTAGGTACCGAAAAGATTATGCCAGTCCTGTTTAAAGTTCTTCAAGAAATCGATCTTTTAAAAGCTGCTATCACTTTCTATGCCAAGTTTTGTTAAATATTTATGTTTGTAACATACTTACCAAACATGAAAATATAATCTATGTTTCATTCAAAGTAATACGCGATAGTTCAGAATCAATACAGAAACCGTAGCAACACTACAAACTGAACACAAAACACTCAATACGTACTCAAACTAAATCACAATAATATCCCTCTAGAGATCCATCTCAATTCGAAACATGGTTCAGAGCCCTAAAACATAGATCACTCGAAGACAGCCGAAGCCTCCTCTGTAATGAAGATAGCACTCCTACAAACTATAATACGCCATCTAAATGCACCGTCGACAGGCATAAACAATTGAAATAATTATCAGGATAAGCTCGTCGGATCAGGGAAAGCCCTTGAGAATCTCAACCCTTCTTAGAGCCTTCTGACAGCGTCTTATGCAAATTCACAAACTTGCCAACCCTGTAGACAAATCACATAAGTATTAGCACCCTACAATCTAAATTCAACCTCAACTTGTTTTGTTAGAGTTGCATGTTCATTGTAGTCATAGTGATTTGTGACTTTGTGAACAATTTCGATGGTAATAGCCGCTCAATTGGCTCTCCTCTATGATATGCTAACTTATGTTTTGTTTGGACTCTTGTATTGATAACAACTGCCACTTTAAATGTTTAGAACTTCGCAAACATCTGCTTGATGTGCTGAATGAGGAGAATATTCTAAGGTGATGAATACTTATCTGTGAATGCTCTAAGAAAATTAATACCCAGAATATTTAGTTGAGTAAACTAAATATTTCGAATCTCGGTTGGAGCAAATGTTTGTGTGATGAGCATGGAAATTTGTTTCCTAGTCATGGATGTTTATATGTGTAAGTATAATATGTTTTTAAGTATATGTATTATACATGTTATAATATGTTTTATTGTAATATGTTTAAGGATAAGTCTGTATTTACAAACAAAAAGTATGTATGTAGTATATCAACTGTCTGGTGACCACGACACAAGCCTTGCTTAGTGTGACACTAGGTGGCGCTGTGTATAATGTCCAGTGATATTTATATATTTATTTAATTAAGTAAAAAAATTGTATATTTGAACTAGAGTTCGACTAGCTTATGCCCGCGGTTCCGCCCGAACGGATTTCGATAATTGTCGCATGGGATCATACTACCGGGATAAAAAGTATCTTACGTGTTAATCCAGGTTATATCTATCTGTGTGCTAAATTTCATTCAAATCAATTCAGTAGTTTTTGCGTGAAAGAGCAACAAACATCAATCCGTCCATCCTCACAAACATTCACATTTATAATATCAGTAGGGTTAAAAGCTGTTTCATTCTCTCAAAAATAACTTTTTTTAAATGACTCTCGTTTCCGTACCAAAACGAAGCATAATATTTTGACTTATTCTTTTATTGTACATCATTAAAAGAAACTCCAATGTTTCTGCAAAGAGCAACTGCAATACTAAAGCAAAACATTAACAGAATCAACAAACATCTGAACAAAACTTAAAAGAACCGACTTAACACATTAAAACCCAATAAAAACACTGCCTCTAAGAACTAACGAGTCTCATGTTTATTTTTCCATCTAGTTCCTTTAATAAAATCCTCCTTAGCCGAAGTTGCTTCGTATTTACTCGGTAAACATCGGCGTAAACAAAATTTAGTGATATGTTGAGCCATTGGAGCGGCTGTTAACTGTGGTCGAATGAATATACAACGTATAAATGTGAAAGTGTGTGTGTGTTCATACTAATGTGATGCAAATGATGAGAGATTGACGAGTGAGATATTTTTTTTGCGAAAAAGTTTCAGGTAGTTAAAGGCTTAAAAATGTAAGACGGCTCTCTTATTCATCATCATCAGCCTATAATGTTCCCACTGCTGGGACACGGCCTCCTCTCAATGAGAGGGAATGGGCTATAATCTACCACGCGGGCCCAGTGCGGATTGGTAGATGTCACATGTCTTCGAATTTTTGGTTCTAGGCCATGCCGGATTCCTCACGATGTTTTCCTTCACCGTTTTGAGAGCAGCGGTGATGAAATAAAATACACAAAGTAATGCGCCTGTCTGGGTTTGAACCCACGACTTACTGTTCGTAAATCGGGGCCGCCACCACTGGGCCACCGCTGCTCTCTTATTGAAATCACTAAATTAAATTCATACTGCTATCAATCAAAACAAATCAAGTCTATCAAATGTAACATATTCTAACGATACTGGGTAAATGATCTCAATTTCAATAATAACAATAATCATTTAATTTCAGAAAAAAATCACATCCATAACAATTGTTAGTAAACATGACCTTAAAATATTATGTTAGTAGAACATGTAGGTTTGACATATAATGCATAAAGGGGCAATCAAATGTCCCTGCAATGAGATTCAGGAGACTGTTTGAGCTGCCCTGGACCCTCTGCAGTAGCGACGCAGCACACTTACGTCTGATAGCTACAATGAACGATCACGAAATACTGAGTATAAAGCAAAATAGCGGTACAAACACTGAAAAAAAGCTCTCTTGTCTTAAACATGGCCCTTCGTTGCCAATTCCTATAAGAAAATAACCCTACAATAAAACTTATAAATCAATTTGGAATACAAATTGGTCCTTTTCTCCCAACAGATAAACGCTTCATCTGAACGTACAGTCGGCACCTACTTAACGTAGGATGTGGTCACATCAAAAAGAGATCTGTTCCGTCTTGTAGGGAGGGCGGAGGGTCCGAGGTCACGGAATTATTCCCGAATCAAAGGCCCTTGGGTGGCCAGCTATAACAATAATTGTTTGGACCTCAGAGAATTCGCTGAGAAAACGCCGACAAATATCTAATTGGAATTTCTAATTAGAGTTGCGAAGCGCGGCCCTAATTAGTTTTCAATTGGGGTGGGTGATGATCAAAAAGGTCGATGTGTTGTTTGAAATCTAACCGGCTTTGGCTGTGTAATAGAAATTCTTGATGTTTGAATATCGTAGACGAGTTGTGTACTGAGATTTTTAGTTTAA
This sequence comes from Xestia c-nigrum, assembly GCA_916618015.1. Taxonomy (NCBI): domain Eukaryota; kingdom Metazoa; phylum Arthropoda; class Insecta; order Lepidoptera; family Noctuidae; genus Xestia; species Xestia c-nigrum. The sequence goes on along the minus strand of OU745261.1, from coordinate 16,159,028 downwards.
TATGTATCTATTTTATAGCCGATGCCCACGGCATCGCCCTCGTAAAATTATATACAAAAACCTTCCTCTTGAATCACTCTATCTCTTAAAAAAAACCCGCATCAAAATCCGTTGCGTAGTCTTAAATATCTAAGCATACATAGGGGCAGACAGACGCGGTGGAAGACTTTGTGTTTCTTTTTCTGTTTTATATTGTAGTGATAGTGATTAGAATCAAGGAATAAAAGATAAGAACATAAGTATTACATAATTTTATGTAAGTAACATTTGCATACACGTCAGCCGCCTTTCACTTTTTCAGTGCCTATATGTAAAGCCATGTCAGTGGTCCATAGGTAGCGTAAAAACTCTGATACCAGGCTAGGCACATGAAATTGTCTTAGATCGGCAGAAAATGTAACGTCAGTCTTTCAAGATTATTACAGATGTATATAGAATACAGTTGACAGACAGTAGTTAGATTTACGATAAAAGTTAGGACCATTTCTTTGTCTTTTGTTGGAAATAAACTGCTTTCGACACTTTTGTTAATCCATCCCTTAAACACTGAATAACACCAGAAATACGAAGAAAAAGAATCAAAACACACCTGACGTCCTCCAAAATTAGCCATAGAACACGCGAAACAAGAGGGAACAATTCCACTGACCCTTTCACATAAATTGCAAGTGCGATTTCTATTTAAACACACGGAGGGCATTAGGGTTCCTCTGGCATGTTGGAGGGACGCTTGACCGTACGGGCCCCGCTGGAAGAAAGGGCTCATTTTCATTAGCAACCAAGCGTCCTACGTAGATTTATATAGAATGCAAATTAACGGGGTTCTCAAAGTTTTTTTTAAGGTGTTTAGAATTGTTGGAAATGCTTTGGAACATTTATTTAAGTAGGTAGGTTTTTCCTTCACAGTGTCTTCGAGTTTCGTTTTTAATGTCAAGTAATATAGTATGATGAATAAATAATCATTGTCCTTGCCATATCCTTATTCATTTGGAGTGGGAGCAGCATATCTTCTTCTTTCATATGTCTTTATTAGTCATCTCATCAAATACCTTCTTTTTTCCATTTCATCCTTCACACAGTTCACCCATCGTTTTTGTAGTCTTCCACTACCTTTTTTACCAATCCAAACTTTTTTTCACGACAGTTTCCTTATTCCTCCAAATCACATGCTCATACCACGACAACCGATTTATGTAAATTACATTATAAAAATAAAATTGCATAGCCCTATCGTGTCTCTTATGTCTAAATCAGAGCCGATTCGAAAGACCAAAAACACTTTCCAGACCACAAGTGTATGAAAACCTACACCGCAAGACATTGTACAGTAATAAAAAGTGGCTAAACTCCACTTAGTCTTGAAATTGTACAATAAGCTTTTGGCAAAAGCGGAATAAAAGTTCAACATACTAGTTCATGCATAATATTCTTTTTTTACCCTTAGACCATTGTAATACTAACTAATTACCAAAACTTTGAGCATCTCAGCCCTCGCTAACGAGTGGGCAGTACGTCGGGCGACCCTTCGTTTGAAGCCGGGCCAGCACTTTTTGTGTGCACCTACATTCCTAGCAAGGAACTCGACGCACGCTGCAAAGGAGACGATGCCTGAAGTATGTGAACGCTGGGCTTAGATGCCTTTCTGTCTGACAGGTATGTAGGTAGGTAGGTAAGAGGGCAGACTGATTAACATTTTATAGAAATACTTGATTTAGTTTACAGCTGCCAGCACACTTTAAACTTTGTTCCTACTTATTAGAAGCTTGGCAGAACAAGAGAGATTTAAATTGTGCTGTGTGTGGCTTATGTTGGATTTATCTGTGTGATTCCTTTTGTAAAACTAATGGGCATTAAATACCAATAAGACTTGGAATGCACAAAGACAAGTCTTAAAAATAATTCTTATTAGTATCGACATACCGACCATTTTTATCCGTCTTCACTATTCAAATATTTTAAAATTAAAGGTTCAAATTGATTTTACTGGCAGGATGTGAACATTCTGCGAGGAAGACATTAATACAACGTGAATAAAGTTCGCACAGAAGGTAAGTGAAGTTGTCACATTTAGTTTAGTTTAGATTAGTTTAGTTTTTTTTTAATTATTTATCTGGAATTACAGGTCAGTTTTATAAAAAGTAAAAACACACATCATAATCACATTAAAAAATCCGACACATAAGTAAACTTATTAAAAATTTATAAAACACATTAAAAATTATCATAAAATACATTCATAAATTAAAATAAATAAATTAAGAATGAACAAACAATACATAATAATCATACAAAATTATCTAAAACCATTCTTTTAGGTCAAATAATGCCTGGTCGGTTAGCCAGCCTTTGAGTTTAGCTTTAAAAGCATGCTATAGCATATAGGTAATATGCTGCTACAGCTATATGCTATAGCAGCTCTCAATGAAAAAAAAAAACCAACTTGTTCTAACCTTTCAGGAAACAATTTATTATTTAATTTCCACCCATATAAGTACAAAGCACAGAACACGTCCAAACCATTATCCCTACGAGTGAGTCCGACTTTTGTTTTAAAATGTAGAAAATTAAAGTTTCTTTTTTCGTTGGAACAATTCTAAACTCGGCAACAACTTGTATTTTAGCTGGCCACCCTCACATGTTTGTGGAAGTTTAAAAAGTTCGTGTAGCGGACTTTAGAACGACGATTCATTTCACTTTAGCCCCACAATACGGAGGAATATTTTAATTGGTCCTGCGATACGAAATACCTACCGGCGCGCGAGTCGTAAAAGAGATGTAAAATGTTATATTTTACAACATTTTGCTGGGTGGGGCCAGTGTTCTAAGAAATCATAAATGTGAATTAATTATGTATAAAACTGCTGGCTATTGTTTTAGTGGTACACTGACGTCATAGTGAGAGAATCTGGTTGAGATCTGCTTTTGAAAATCAACTATCTTTTTTTTTGTGCTTTTTTTTCACGTCAATTTTGTTGATAGGTAATTTTCTGCATGATCATCCTTACAAGCCATCATCATCTGCCTAGCCTTTTCCCAACTATGTTGGGGTCAGCTTCCAGTCTAACCAGATGCTGCATCAGCCTTACAAACCAGTGAATTAAATTCGTCTGAACTGTCTAGCGCTCGTTCATAGGTAAATCAAACTTAACGCAAGAAAAGTTTTCAAAATCAGAAGGACGTTTCACAAACACTAAACCTTCCAACTCCATTAAATTCTTCGCTTCCTTGGTCCAGTGGTAACAAGCGCGATTTCTGAGCACGAAGTCCTGCGTTCGATTCCTGGGTCGGGAAAACTGTTATTGGGGTTTTCCCATCAGGATTTTCAGTAGCTGTCACGGAGTCAGAAAGTGCACCCGGTTGATGGCAATAGGGTTACCGTGGTATTACATGGAAACTGAACATAAATGGCAGAATGTGGGTGGGTTAGGACGTGCTCCTAACGTTAACGTTGCCTAACACTACGGGAACTGCAAGCGTGGTGTTAAATTCTTACAACAGGCTATCTCTGTACTAAATTCTGGTAACTTGTGGTTATTTGAACTCTCAAAATAATCATATTATTTTTACCGCCCACGTGGCCGCCGCTATGGTCCACGAAAAACTTAAAAAGTTTATGACTACCTACTGAAAAAAGTCACATTTTGGCTTGCCCGAATCTGAAACTACAACCTTATGCATGAGAGCCGAGGCTTTAATCTCGATCACGAAGCTACTAAACATAGCTCGTTATTTAACTTTAACGTATATGATTGAAACATATTTAAATGTAACACTGGTACGTAGAAACCACTATTCAAATCAACATCCCAAGGAACAATCTGGATGTTCATATGTAGGTATACTAAGTATGTACTTAGAAACAAAAAGTATTTAAGTAGTATATATCAACAATCTGGTGTCCACGAAATATGCATCGTTGCTTAGTGTGGCACTTGATGGCGCTGTGTGTAATGTCCAGTCATCATCATCTGCCTAGCCTTTTCCCAACTGTATTGGGTTCGGCTTTCAGTCCGGATTAGGGCTTTCAAATACCGGATTTTTTCAATACCGGTATCAATACCGGTATTGGAAAAGTCAATACCGTGATCCCGGTATCAATACCGGTAGTCCGGTATTGAACGCAAGTTCAATTAGGACATTAATAAAACCAATAAAATAAGCCTTTTGATATTTTCAAATCAGTCTTTATTGTTCTTATTTATGGAAAATAATAAAAAAATACGTTTTATAGATAGCTTTTCTTATAAAGGGTGTAAAACACCTCTTCACGAAGCCGAAAGGCACTTGTTCTCCCCATCATTGCGATCATTTTTTTGTTCTACACCATACCTGGGAACCTTCTAGTTACGGAGATATGGGGGGTCAAAGTTACAACTTCTTGACAAGTTTTTTTTTTAATTACAAGTTTTTTTTGTAAGATTTTTACTCTATACACCTCCACGACCCCCGTACTATTCAATCCATCCACCAGCACAATAATTTAAGTGAGTAGCATTGAGTTCTTCCTTTGTGGAAGAACTCAATGCTACGCACTTAAATTCTGCACATGATTTATAACCTCAAAAAAAAAAAGCTGTTTCCCAGCAATAATTTTTGCGTAAAGTTACTTAGTTTGATGTACAGAATGCTTGGTTAACGGCTTTGTGATGAGGTGGTTTACACCCTGTAAAATAATTTGGTATTGGTTGATTATTAAGGTAGGACTAGGAATTAGGAACATAATGAATTGTAAACTTAAACTTAATCTACTTTTTTTGCAGGAAGGCATTTCACATAGACTTTGTTTGTACAATATCAAAAAAATGAAAATTTCTTAATATTATCTAAATGTCTGTCTCATGTAAAATCAACAAAGGTATTATTATTTGTAGAAATGTAAGCAAGTAAAGTATACCTTAACTAGCTAGAAATCATTTGGTAATCATTTTAGTGACATTCTTAATAACTAAGTATTAAAAAAACAATCAAACAATCTAAAACTAAACAAGTAATAAAATAAATCAAGAATCAACATAGGTATCATTATTTGTAGAAATGTAAGTAAGTAAAATATACCCTAACTACCTAGCAATCATTTGGTAATCATTTTAGTAACATTCTTAATAATTAAGTAATAAAAAAAAAACAATCAAATAATCTAAAACTAAACAAGTAATAAAATAAATCAAGAATCTTCGCCAAGAACGTTTTGGGTAAGACACAAAAATACGCGCTAGTAGATCACAACTTCACAGTTACAAGTTAACACTACACAGTAACGTCTATAGACGCGTTAGCCCGTCGCCTTTGCGAAACTGACTGACAATAACAAAAACGGGCATTGTCTCAGGCGGGGGCCGGGGCGCGGGAGGGTGAGCTTAAGATAACAGCGGGACGCTTGCGCTGGAGAAAGTGTGAGAATAAGATCACATAATTTTCAGATCTAATGTACGTTATACCGTAATCACGGTATTGGGACGTCCTATACCGGTATTGTAAAAGGCCAAAATAAAATCCGTGATCACGGTATTACGGGATCCCGGAATACCGGTATTGAAAGCCCTAGTCCGGATGCAGCTGAATGCCAGTATTTTACATGGAGCGACTGCTTATCTGACCTCCACAACCCAGTTAATACTGGGTAGTACGATACCACCTGTTAAGAATGGTTGTCCGACTTTTTGGGCCACTGACTACCTGTATCGGCTGCCAAAAATGGACTAATGACAGCCGGGACCAACTGCTTAACGTCCAGTGATATTTATTTTTTATTAAATCTTTGGTCGATTTTATCAATAAGACAGTTACTCTTCAGATAACATTGAACCGTGTCTTGTAGCAGCCTAAATCTTTCCACTCCAACAGTCATCCTTTCTTTAACTTAACTTTAGTATACGAACATACGTGTAGCGTGATTAATCAGGCAGTGCGTTTAGGCGCGGCTGCAGGCACGGTAATTAGATTTAAGAACAACTGGGCGGCGTCAGCGGGAGAATGGCCTGCATTAATTTGAGCTTCTCTAACGAGGGCGACGGACGCTACAGACTCGGTAGGACCTTGGAACAAAAGTGTGGTGGAGACGATGTTGCTCGTTCGTTAATTTAGTTTTTTTCAGTTAACAGCTGAAAGTTTTGTGTGTATGGAAGTGTAAAGTGTGTAATTTTAGCTAATTATTCCTGGTTATTATTGTGGAAAAGACTTTAAAGAGCTGTTTTGACAGTTTTTATTGTACGTTATGTATCCTGTTAATTCCTAGCCAATTCATCATCAAAATAAAATCGATTTGTAAAAAAAACACTACAAAACTAAAACATTGTTTTATGATTCTCTACCAATATGATTCAATATCCTCAAAAGAAAATAAACCAATCGCAGTTTACTTTACAATTCTACAACACTACTACACGCAAATTGAGAATTCCCAATTTAAGCGCACAGTCATCTCGTCTCAATATAAACAAAGAAAGAAAGAAAATTGTGTTTATTGGGTATCACAGCAGCGTTGGTTATGACAGTCACAACATTTGGTTTACGTTGTCCGTAGTCAAGCTGTGTCACTACACTATGTCTATTGCAATCTGACGGCTAAATGAAAGTACGAACTCAGTAACTTCTCACCTCAGACAAACAAAATTCTCAACTGAAACTGCGACTACGTGGCTCTAAGGAGGCCTACGTCGTCCGTAGTCAAGCTGTGTCCGTTGTAGCAACATGCTACGCGTCTACCACGCTATGTTGATTGCCATCTGGCAGTTAAAAGAAAATAATTCTCTGCTCAACTCTGTCTACGCGGGTCTACGGAGGCCTACGTAGTCTGTAGTCAAGCTGTGTCCGGCGTAGCAGCGTGCTACTCGTCCACACCGCTATGTTTATTGCATCTGTCGGTTAAAAGAAAATGTTCACTCAATATCATTAGACACACACCGCAATTCTCAACTGAAACTCCGCCTACGTGGGTCTATGGGGGGCCTACGTTGTGATGTCCGTAGTCAAGTTGTGTCTGGAGTAGCACCGTGCTACTCACTACACTATGCCTATTGCAATCTGATGGCTAAATGAAAGTACTAACTCAATAACATCTCTCCTCAGACAAACAAAATTCTCAACAGAAATTCCGTCTACGCGGCTCTACGGAGGCCTACGTCGTCCGTAGTCAAGCTGTGTCCGGCGTAGCAGCGTGCTACGCGTCCACTACGCTATGTTTATTGCAATCTGGCGGTTAAATGCCCGTCTGCTTAGTCCGCTTATACCGCCCTTTTGTTACCCGGATTGCAGCCCCCGTATATTTATGTTATCTCCTTTTAAAATGCTCAAATTAAAAGTATAGGTATGGGTGTTTTTTATTGTCTGGCGAATAGGGTGTTTTTTGGAAGTTGTTTTAATTAAATTGGATATTATTTTATTTAATAGTATTAGGATTTATTTGAATAAATTGCATTTTTTTTACTTCTCTATTTAATAAATTAATCTGTTTATTTAAACTTAGGCAGAAATTTTATTTTAGAGAAATATCCGACAGTAACATTGCTATTATTTTTGGCCTATTGATAAAATATGATGCGTTATTTTAATTTTTCCCATTTATTTTCTCTCTAATAGATTTCATGAAAACTATAACATTCTTTAATTTTTTGCCAAACATCAGCTAACCATCAAACATCATGATAATAAAATTATCTTTGTGCTCTTGTCACATACTACTTGGGGTCGCCGCAAAATGTTCATATTTTTAATATTTTTTTTTGTTTTTCTTTCATATATCTTTCCAACCAACCAGCATAATGACCGAACCACCGAACCCACCTGTGATCACTAGGATCACTATCTTCATAATCAGTATGGGCGTTATTAGGTTAGTGAAGCCGCGTCTTGTCAAGCGATTATGGCATTACTGTCTCACTCTCCTTGATAACGGTCTTGAGAGAATCGTTAACCGGAATATGGCAGATGATTACGGAGTGAGATTTCATTATCATTGTTGCTTGATGGAGGTAGGCAGCTGGATTTAGTATTTATTTATTTAACGATTTATGTACACACTAAATACAGAAAAGAAGAAAGGAATAGAAAATAGTTACAAAGGTGATGCTTATTTCTAAAGAAATCTCTTCCAGCATACCTGCGAAAGGAGAGTAGATAAAAAGAGATGTAGACATAGTGTGTAAAAGATGAGAAAATAGAATACATACAAACAAACGATAAACCTAAGAATATACTTACATATATACAAGACAAAAATATATAACACAACTATAAACTACAATATAATATATAATAAAAATAAAATACCTATACAACTATGACGAATTGGACAGATAGTGTTCTTTTACTCTTCTTTTGAAGACTGCAATAGTATGGCAGTCTCTAATATCAGGCGGAAGAGAATTCCACAACCGCACATCGTGAACAGTAAAGAAGTAGGAACAGAAATCGGTAGAGTGGGGAGGGGATTTAAGGAGGTTCCTAAGATGCGACCGGCAAGGTGCATCAGAGGGACGGGAGTAGGAAAAGCGTTCCCGCAAATAGGATGGTGTTTTAGGGTTATGGAGGATGTTAAAAAGCAATGTTAATTAATTAATCATAATTGTAAGTCAATATTTTATTAGATAAATTTTATTCCGCTTCTTAATTCTTTTTCAAGTAGAAGTTATCATACTCTGCCTAGCCTTTTCCTAAGTTTTGACGACTCGAATGTTGTAGTGGTGGTGAGACTGCTTTACGTTCAAAGGGTCCTGGGTTCGAATCCCGGTAGGAGCAAATGTTTGTGTGATGAGCATGGACATTTATTCATGGACGTTTATGTGTATAATATTAAGTATTTACAAACAAAAAAGTATATAAAGGGTGTAAAACACCTCTTCACGAAGCTGAAAGGCACTTGTTCTCCCCATCATTGCGATTACTTTTTTGTTCTAAACCATACCTGGGAACCTTCTATTTACGGAGATATGGGGGGTCAAAGTTACAAAATTTTGACAAGTTTTTTTTAAATACACATACATATAACTTTTATCACTTCTACGACCCCCGTACCGCAGCAATCCGTCCATCAGCATAATGTTTTAAGTGCGTTACATTAAGTTCTACCATAAAACTTTGCTTAGTGTGGCACGAGATGGCGCTGTGTGTTAATGACCAGCAATATTATTATTATAACTATACTGGGGTCGGATTTCAGACATTTTGAAGATAAAGTCAATCCAACGAGCCTGTACACTGGATGATGGTTATATGGTGGTTTGTCTCTGTTTTATACTAATAACTTTTCTCATTAACATACCTAAAAAAACACATGCCAAAATAATAATAGCCCCTGGAACACCTGAACCTGAACAGCGGAAAAAAGTTTTATTTTCTGCAACACCTTTCGAATCACCTCTGCCTCACCCATCTAAGAATCAGGAATAATATTTATTAGAGTTCAATACTTCTGACTAGAACACCGAACGTAGAACTTCACGATCAGCAGCAACGCTTATTTCTGCTGGACTATCATTTGTTTGAATTTCTACGTAAGTTCTATACTCTCATTAACATACTTAAAAACACATGCCAAAATAATAATAGCCCCTGAAAATTAATAATGCAATCGGCTTTAAATCTCAATAATAACATAATCTAATCCTTTTGTATCACCGGTCATCTAAAAGGGTTGTTGAACTATCTCCCCCAGCCCTGCCCTTGCATCCCTTTGTGTGCTCGGACTTAAATAAAAGGTTTGATTTCATGTTGTAAGGGAGCATTGATCAATATTTGCTGAGCGGACCGAAGGACCAACCGATCTGCATACCTTTATTAACATTGGTCCTTTGAGGTCTTTTACCCGTGTTTGTGTTTCCTTTTGCGGACATGGAAAAGTATCCAAATTGTGTGTTATACGGAAAAGTATGTGTAGTCTTTGTGGTTGAAGGTTTTGAATCGCTTTTTCAGCACCTTTTTGCAGGTTCAAAACTTCGTGTGATGGAATGTGTGTTGAATGTTTCTTACTACTGTTGAAACTAGTAACACTTACTAACTAACACACGTAACCGTTCAAACTTACTGAAGCAAAAAGACGTTACGAATGAGAATTCGGAAAGAAACGAGCGTTGTTTCTTAATATGCTCTCTATGTTGGACATCATAAAGTCGAATGTCTAGGTTTCCTCATGAAAGTTTCCTGAAAAAGTAATTACTATCTTAGTATCTGCACACTTGTTACCTAGATTGTGTTTAAATAACAATTCTTCAACAAAAGTCTTTAAATCCCTAGGAATTTACCCTTAAACAATATTAAATAATAACAATTTCTTAAGCACATATAGTTAAAAGGCACTGCGACGAGTTGCTTGCGAAAATGACAGCTGCAGCAAGCTGCTCTAATGGCTGTCCTAAGGTCCGCACACTGTAGCTCCCACACCAACCATCACCAGACTTATGTCAATGCAATAACGCCTAAATTCCAATGGCAATAAAGTAATAGATAGTGGGGACACAAACCGAACCGTCAATGGATTGTTTTAGGAAATTTATTGTGTGAGCACACGTTCCGAAGCTTGTAACGGGGTGCGTCGCAAACGATTTGTAACTAGGAGTTGGCGGATTATAATTTGTGGGTCGATAGACAGCTATAGTGAAGTGTTAGTGAGTTGTATTATATTGTATTGTATTTTACAACGGGCAGGTATCCGCAACTCCACGTCAAATCGCGTATTTTGCGTATGGGCTATAATCCACCACGCGGGCCCAGTGTTAGTGAGTTATCGTGATTTGCCAGAAATATTTTTTAATAACTCAGGTTTGGGGTAAGTCTGAAGCCAATGATATAAAATATACTTAATGTTAATTAACACTTCATCGGTTTCGACTTTATCCTACATGTCTTTGTGAAAAAACAAAACAAGAGAAAACAACTGTTTATTTGTGCGTTGTTGTTTTCGTTCAGCATTGATAGTATCTTAAAAAAAAATATAGTGAGGTACGATTTTGAAATACTGATATAACTTTATGTCAAATTGCGAGCCTTGCTACGATTTTGCTACGAAGTGCTACGGCGTAGCATAATATACTTTCTGTAAGCAAAACACTTATTCATATTTTTTTTTGTCTTTTAATACCCAGACTAAGAAAAAATATGTTACCGTAGTTTATCCTTTTACCTAAAGAAAGACTTAGAAAAGTTAAAGGTTATCTAGAATCCGTAACAACTCTATTTTCTTGAAACGCGACTGCCTTATTAATTCCCATTTATTTTAATTACGTACTAAACACGCATCTTCCAATACATTCATCTATTGTCTGAACACAATTTGCATTCAAACGATCATCATAAAAGCAATTTTCTCCCTTCGCACACATCCTCTATAAAATTCGTTAATACAGCGGCTCCAAAAAGGTAGGATCTAAAACTTGTCCGTAAGCAGATTGAGTGAGTCCGAGAGACGTGTGCGTCTAACAGGCTTCGTTAACTCGATCTACTGCACCCCTATCTCGACTCATTATGGGAACACCGCGCGACGTCAAATCACTATAGTTACCTTACTTTCATTAAAAGGGAGGTGTATGTAACTATGTCTGTGTAGTTTAAGGGAGGGTTCTGCGTAAGTAGTTTGAGTTTCGGAAAAAACTTTACTTTGAAAAGAGAGAAAATTTGTATTTGTTAGAATACTTTCTTTTTTATTTATTTTGTGATGTAAAGTGCATCGAGAACTGTTTCTTGGAAAATTTCGTAACACTTTCTAATTTATAGAAACAATAGTCTTTGAATTGTTTATTCACTTCGCGTTTTTTGTGTTTTGTCCTAATTGGTACGAATGTGGTGACGGTGTTCCGTGGTGGTGGCACGGCGTGGTGGACCGGCTGCCGGCGGATCGGCTGCTAAATGCCGCAAGAGGCGCGCGCCATCCCGCTTGCACCGCCGCGCTCACCATATCTCTCGCTCGCGCCGGCGCGAACACGTGTTTATTTGTATGTTTTATCCTTCGGCGGCTTTAAACCCAACCCACCCTGACCGCAAAGTGCGCTCCGCCGCCCGCCGCGCCCGCGCGCCGTCGCCGCCTCTCGCTCGCCGCCGCCGCTGCCGCCGAGCCGCACCGACTCACCCGCGAAACTTTGTCCGAAGTCGACGGGCGCGGACGTACGCCGCGTATTAATAGCCACCGCGAGTGGTCACCGCAAGCGAGCAGCCAGCCCCACGCGCCACGAGTCGCAGCACGACCGCGCGCCACGTCGCACGTGTCCCGCCACGCATCCGTACGCGTAAACACGAACAAGTCCCGCGCGCGAAAGCGAAACTCAAAACAAAACTACAAAAAAATTAAAAAACATCGTCGTCAACGGTGAAAGTGAGAGGGACGTGCGTGCGGCGATCGCGTAAATACGCGGTGCGCAAAAAGTGCCGCCGTCAGTGAAACTAGTGAAAAGTTTTTTCGCCGCGTACGGGGGAACCACCCCTCGGCGCCGGAAAAAATCGGCCCCTCGCGTCCCTCGCCCGCCCGCCGCCGAACTTTTCATTCACCGGGGAAAAAAGTGTGGCAAGGCCGCCGTGACGTCACCGCGTCAAGTGGCCACGCGCGCGTTCCCTAGCAACGTGTTGACACGTCTCATCAGCGGCCCTTCTTGTCGAACTTGGGACTGTCTTGAGTGCGGGCGGCGTCTTGAGTGCGATATGTTACCAGTGTGTGACGATGATGTGCGGTGGCGGTGAGCTTCAGTGAGGTGTGTGCGGTAGTGTCATGTAGCGGTGGCTGGCAGGCAGTAGACTCTATGTGTAGCACGCAGCGCGCGCGGGTGTCGAGGATGCACCTGACGGGCGCCAGCAGCGGCGCCGTGTCGCCCGACACCAGCTCCTCGCTGCTGCACGAGACCTACACCAAGATGACGTCCGACATCCTCGCGGAGCGGACCTTGGGGGACTTCCTGTCGGAGCACCCGGGCGAGCTGGTGCGGACGGGTAGCCCGCACTTCGTGTGTACAGTGTTACCTCCGCACTGGCGGTCAAACAAAACCCTGCCGGTGGCATTCAAAGTGGTAGCCCTAGGCGACGTCGGCGACGGAACCCTCGTCACCGTGAGAGCCGGAAACGACGAGAACTGCTGCGCGGAGCTGAGGAACAGTTCTGCGGTGATGAAGAACCAGGTCGCCAAGTTCAACGACTTGAGATTCGTCGGCCGCAGCGGTCGCGGTGAGTGCTGAAGGTGCAGTTACGTGATACAATGAATTTTAGTGATTAGTAGCAGCTCCAAACTACTCAAAACAATCGCGATAAAAATATATCCAGTCATAAATAAATAACAATCATAATACTAGTCAAAAATAAAGAATAAAAGTTATCGGCGACAGTAATTGAAAACCCGTTTCGATTCACGAAAACAATCACACGAGAATTCCTGACTAAAAATGCGACGGCATTTACAAAAAGCGAAAAGTTAAAAGAATAAAAACCGAGCAAGTTAAACGATTTAAAGTAACGAACGGTTCCAAGTGATTACAACTCCAACAAGTAGGTGCAAGCAATAACAACATTTAAATATTATGTCAAACTTCTTAAGAAGGGGAACCGTCGGTGGCATTGCAAAGTACTCGAAACTTTTTCCGTGCAACTTAAGGAAATCCGCGAATGTCAAATAAGGAGGGCGGGAGATTTGGGCGGCTATTTCCGCCCAATGAGTGTCTCGCCCGCCCTTTCTAAGAAAGTTTACTTTTTGTGAAGGGCAGAGAGTTTTACTCGAAGTTACTTTGTCCGAGGACATGAACCAACTTTGAAAAATTCTTAAGTGATTTAGTGTTGGTCTTTTAGATTATTAAGTATACTGGTATTAGTTTTATTTGGCGTGACATTATGATTATGTCTTAGAGATGTTATATACATTGCTGCAGCAGCTATCAAACGATAAAATTACTAGACCCACAAATGTCCACCGATTAATTTGCCGCCGGTATTTGTTATTTCTATGTGTATTAATCACCCAGTTTTATTGTATTTATTATTTTAACTCTAAACCAACAAAACATTTAGTAACCACAACTAAATTAACGTAATTTTGTTTATTTCAATTAAAGCTATTAGGGAAAGTTATTCAAATTGGAAATCTTACTCCAAAATCAAATGAAATTAGCAAAACTTATTTAAATTAGGATTTAATTAATTAAAAAATGGTGATTATCACAGCATTTTTTTAACGTCAACGTAAACTTTGACGTAAAATACTAGGATGGGGATGGGGCTAGAATCTGGTCCTTAAAACCTAACAGACAAAAGGGTTATTGGGGAGTTTGTAAAATACTAGGTTTTATTTCTTTAAAAAGAGAATCTAATTTTTAAATAAAGAGACAGTCCCCCAGCCTACCCTTCGACACATCCTAGTATTTTACAAACTCCCCAATGACCCTTTTGTATGTTAGGTTTTAAGGACCAGATTCTATACAGTAGTGTGTATGCTCATATTAAAAAAGAATCCATTACGTTAAATTAATGTCACATGTTAGCTAGCACACCAATGATAAATACAGTTACCGTTTAGTCAAATACAATGGAATTTGGATTTATACAAATAATAATCCATTCACATGAATGGATATTACTCGCTTTCAAGTGTAGCACTGAAATATCACGTTGCATTTATCAAAAGTAATAATTTTCTTACTTGACATAATTATTACAAAAACAAATTAATTATATTGATTTGACCAACACTTAGTAATTTGGTAATGGTTTAGTGGGCAGGATGAGCTGTTAGAGTCTCTTAATAAAAACAAAAAAAAACAACAAAAAGGTCACATAACTTGCAAAAAAAACGTGTTTTGCATTAAATTATTATGCTAGGTTCAAATGTAAAATATTTATAGCCAGCATTGTCCCAGTAATTGTTTACAATATTTGAAGAATGAACAAAAACAAATATTGTGTTAGGTGAAATAATTTGCTAATGCCTACCCTTATTCAACCCTTTAAAATGTTCCGTGTTTATTCTACCGTTTCGCGATCTAATCCTGGGTCGCTTACTAAATGTCTGCTCTTTCAACTATAGATCTACCTTTTTAATTGATTTTAGTAGTATTTATTTAGGGATACATATCCACAATCTTCACTTTGATTTTATAATAGATTTTATTATTTTTATGAAGTTGGTCTAGCTGTCAAAAAATATGCTCAATTTTCGATTTTATTGTGATATATTTGTTTTATATAATATATCATTTATACAAGTGAACGGTCCAACTATCTCGATTAATCTAGTTGTAGGCACTTTTTAATGGTCAAGGAGTCGATCAGTCGAAATCAAAAAGATGAAACTACACACGAATGTTTGACATTTGACACTCAAAAATAGTACTTTTTCTACTTTGAATATTACCTACAATTCAAATAGATTTAAAGTATTTTGCTCCGAACTATCTATTTCGAAGGACCAATATGCCACACTAAATTATCAAGAAAACAGCGTGTGATTTGTATTAGTTCTAATGTAATATATCGATTGTTTTACCTCATTAAACATTATCATGCCAAGTACAACTGTAAACCAATAATTAGTACCAAAATAATTCCATTGAACTTTCAAAATCGCTCAACAAATTCTGACGGTCCTTTTCAAATTGAATTTTGCATTAATCATTGCACATTGCGTATGCTTTAATCAATGCGTGTGCGTATGCCTCAGTCATCAGCTAGTAGCCACCCCTGTAGGGTGAAGGGTGAAAGGGTGCAGGATATTGAAGGTACCGTTTTAGATATTGCTTCATATTGAAAACTGGGGTAACTGAAAAATGGGTGAACTGCTGCTTTATTAATAACACAGTTACAATTGGACGTGCATATGGGTTTTTATTGGTTCCTCCAACACCGAGTGCGAGTATGACGCTCATTTGATCTCGCCAAGATTGCGATATTTTTTTGTTCTAGACCATGTTTTGTTTTGTTTTGATCTCCAGAGATATTGGAGATCCAAGTTTCAACTTTTAACTAGGTTTTTATATACAAGTTTAAATGCATTTCTAAGATTTTACGGTTTAAAACTAAAGTTATATTGTCACTTACGGGATTTCTTACGTGATTTTTTCGTGTCAACTCGCGATCGTGACGCTTGCAACAGCGTCGAGATCGGGAAAAAACAACAAACAATCAAGGATGATATCCCGTAGTGACCACATAAGTTTAAGTTTTAAATGTTGTAACTTGACATTTAATGACCTCCTTGTATTCAATGCATCCATCAGCTTGTTTTGAGTGCGTTACATTGGATCTAACCGTAAATCAAGCCTGCCCAAAAAAAAAGTCGTTCCCCAGCAATAATTTTTGCGTAGAGATACTGAGTTTGGTGAATATATTGCTTGGTTGACGTCTTCGTGAACGAAACGGGCCTCCTTTTTGGGACAGACCCATGCAGGTGACACAGAGGGTGTAAAACACCTCTTAACGAAGCCGAGAAGTACTTATTCTCCCCGTCACAGCGATTTTTTTTTTGCTTTACACCATGTTTGGGAACCTTCTAGTTACGGAGATAATGGAGGTCAAAGTTCCAACGTTTTTTTGCTTTAAAGTTTTTAATGTAAGATTTTTAACATTCGTTATCAGACTTTCAGTCTTATGATTAGGTGTTAAAAACAATAGGTTTATTGTTTTTTTGGGTATTTTTCATCAAATTTCAAAATTTGAGTCCCGGTTGATTGGAACTCAGTCACATGCATTAACTATGTAGGTCTTTTTTTAATTTCAATACACTGTCTGTACTATTATTCTTTAAAATTAAATGTATTACCGATAAAGAAAAGTACTTAAGAGTTACATTTATGGCGATCATTACCTCACTTTACATAATGGAGTAAGCATTTTAGTATACCTTACATATATCATTTTTTGTTTTATACGTTTTTGGGAGTAAAATGCATATTTAAAATGTAACAAGCAAGTTACGGGAAGGGTATGTTTTTGTAGCTTTAGTTAAAAATCGTCATTCCCTCACGGTCATTATCTCACTGCATTTAGAAGTGAGGATTCCCTCTCATAGAGAGAAGGCCTATCCCATTAGTGGGAACATGCAGGCTGATGATGATGATGACCGTAACGTGACGTAATGACCGTGGCGGTTGTATGAGGGAATGATTTATACAGTATTCTATGGTACTTTTAGGTTTTTATTTATGTCTTGAAACTTGTATATAATGGTATTAAATTGTAAACAGGTAAATGTATATTTAAGAAAAATAGCACAACCAAAGAAGTTGAATTATGCAGAAAAAAAATGAAAAAGAAAAGGTATGATGAGAAAATATTTGAGATTATTTTTATAACCTTAAGTACCAAGTTTTGAGTTGCTTTTCTTTACAATATATTATTTCATTGTTTAATGTAATAAAAATTACACAATTTCCTTTTATTTGTACATGTTTAATATTATAAAACATATGAAATACGGGTATTTATCGCGATTTACCTTTATGTTTAATATTGTAATATTCTAACAAACCATTCCCTCACTCAGTTATAATCATTTCCTCACTTATTATTTTATTTAACAATCATTTTTTATACATTATATGCAAAAATATGGATGACCAATACTCCTAAATAGATCTTTGAAAGCTACTTTTTAGATTCCTGCAAAAACATACATCTCAAATTTCGAAATTTGATGAGAAATACCTTTTTTATTCAATATTCTCCAATTAAAGGTAATGCTGCCGTCAACAGCACTGTTATTAATGTTTGTAGTTAGTGTTTTAGAATCACAAACATTTCATTCGTAAGAAACCACATCCGATCTGGCGATAAATATAAAAAAAACATATTATATATTTTCATGCTAACGGATGTGGTGTGTTATCACTAAAAAATAGTACTTTTTCAAATAAAACAACGTCAAAAGCCGTACAAATTGTTCGGGGAATCGAACCCACAACGGGAAAAGCAAACGCTACTCTTGCATCAATTAAACATACTTAAAGGGTATCCTTATTGTCCCTTTATCTTTTTCCTACAGGTACAGTCAGCGACACAAGTTTTACATCAAGTTCTAAGTTTTAGGAAAGTTTTACAATCGAAAACAAGAAAATAAAAACAATTTGTTCAAATGAACTTTACTTATTTATTTATTTATTTAGTATATGGAAGACTTACAGATAATAAATACAGAAAAAAAGGAAACCATGGGCACTAGAAAGCCAATCACAAATCCTCACGTATAGATGTATAATAGTAATCTATGCTGTAAGCACAAAAACACAAAACACACAGCTTTAATATAAGTGAGAATCAATATAAAAACTTAAGTTCACAATTAATATAGATTTAATTGTACAGAAAATAAATTTAAAACTAAAACAGACAGTATAACCTACGGGTACTTGTAAACCTCATATGCTATATAACCTCGCGAGGTTATGTAGCAACCTCGCGAGGTTATGTATCAATATATATATTGAAAAATATATATATATTTACCTCAACTGAACACGAAACTTTATGTTGTGTTAAATAAACAAACAAATATTATTTAAGGTGAAAGCGTCAGGGTAGCCCGCGAAATTCAAAGTTTCTTACGTTTTTTACAATTTTCAGGCCAGTGCTAGATTGCATGTTGCGCAAACAAATTTTCATCAAGATACAACCTAGCACTGGTATGCAAAGTGCAAAAAACGTAAGAAAATTTAAAATTCGCGGTCTGGCTTGAAGCATTCACCTTAAATAAAATTGTGCCACAACTCATAAGAACTATACGTTCATTTTTTGCCAGAAAGCTGTTCAAAATCAAAATCAAAGCATTTATTTCAAGTAGGCCAGTTACCGGCGCTTTTGAATTGTCGATACAAAAATGAAATTAAATGTAGCTACAGTCCCAGTCACAAGACATAAAAACTGTGAAAAAACTGTAGTTGCCCATTTCCTAGGGTAGATCTCTATGGAGAAGAACGGGCAAGAAACTCCATGGACACTCTTTTAAATCATAACGTTGTTACAAAATCTTGGTAACATCATTCCTGTTGAGATGGTGCATTATGTGAAAACAATGTAGCAAGATGTGCACGATAAAAGTGTCCATAGTAAAAACAAACAAAAACAATTCAAAAATAAAATAATGAATTTAAAAAAAGGCCGTGGCAACCAAGAGCTGACCAGTCCCAACCGACATTATTATTATGATTATTTATTCAACTCAACCATTTTGAAGGGAACTAAATGGTCTGACACACGCGCCGCCATCAGCGGGACACTTGAGTGAGCATGACATACTCTTAACCGCCAGGGCACATTCAAGTCAAAAAATAAAAACATAGGTTTCCAGCGAATGATAGCATTCTAGTACATAGCGCTCACACAATATGGCATATGAGGTTATATAATAGTAAAGATATTGAATTTAGACAATCCAAATATAGTTGTACAATCTTCAGCAGCTCCAACAATACAATTACACTATCCATTTATGCGCCCCTATCCTTGTGGAGCAGGAGCCAAGCATTTTTATCAGCGATATAATCGTCTAATTTGTAAAATGCTTGCTTACACAGTGTGCGTTTAATGCATGTTTTAAATTTGGTTTCATTTAGTTCAAGAATGCGATAAAAGAGGTGACAGACACAAGTCTGTCACCTCTTTTACCAAAAAGATGCAGATTTTTTCGGACATACATTATGTTTTCGTAGATGTATTGACAATGTACAGTCATGATGTTAATTTCCTTAAACAGTTCCCTTAGAGAATCACGCCTACGAAGATTTTATATGGCTCTGATGGCTCTTTTCTACAGAATAAATATAGACTCAATATCAGCAGCCTGTCCCCACAGCAAAATGCCGTAAGACATTATGCTATGGAAGTAACTAAAATAGAATAGTCTAGCGGTATCTACATCAGTGAATTGACGGATTTTTCTAATGGCATATGCTGCTGAACTTACGCGCCCCGCAGGAGATGTTAAATGAGAACCCCTTTTAAGCCTTGAATCAAGCGTAAGCCCCAGGAACACCGTTTTGTCTACGAGTTCGAGTTTCTCTTTATTCAATATTATCTCACAATCACTAATTTTAACATTTGGCAAAGCTTATCTTATGCATTTAGTTTTTTTTCGTTTAAAACCAAATTGTTTGCTGTGAACCAAATATGGTTGAAGTAAGGCATTATTCACGTCATCTAGATTTTGGGCTCGTCTATTTCTCTTAAAAATTAAGGGAGTGTCCTCGGCCAATAATACCATAGTTTGAGTTATGTTTTTCAGTAAATAGGGTAGATCATTTATATATACTAAAAAGAGGAAAGGACCCAATATTGAGCCTTGCGGAACCCCCATTTTTGCTTTCAAGCCCTGTGAATTAACACCATTTATTTGAACAAATTGCTGTCTATCACTTGAATAAGATTTTACCAAACTAAGTGCAAGTTTACCTAATGCTCAAGTAGTCCGTAATGCTCAAGTTTCAAAAGAAATGTGTCGTGATTTACTCAATCAAATGCTTTGGAGAGGTCACAAAATACTCCTACAGCGTCTTGAGACTCTTCCCACGCCATGAATATCTGCTTTATTAAGGATACACCCTTGGTGAAGCCATACTGTTGATCGTGTAAGATTCTGTTGGTGTTGAAATGATTCAGCATTTGATTAAGCATTACCTTTTCGAACACCTTACTAAAAACTGGCAACACGGATACAGGTCTATAATTATTAGTATCGTTACTATCCCCGGATTTGAAAAGCGGTATGACTTTACTGTATTTCATTAAATCAGGGAAAACTCCTTGGTCTACGCACATATAAAAAATTAAAGCTAAGTATGGAGCTATAGTCTCAAATATGGAAGTACAAACTTTGATAGACATTCCCCATAGATTTTCGGTCAGTTTGATTTTTATTTGCCGGAAAGCTTGAATATCTGTTATCCAGATACATTCACTTTTAATAAACCAATTGAGACTTCAGAAGAGGAATTTAGAGCCTCCGTAGTTTTTAGCGGTATATCGGTAAAGAAATTTACAAATTCCTGAGCTACTTCCTGATTAGAGCTTTTAGGACCACATACTGTATCTAATGTATAGCTAGTATTACGTACTTTCTTCCTGTTAGTCTCGCTATTTTTGACTTTCCAAACTGTCTTTATTTTATTTTCTGCTATTTTAATCTTGTTGCTAATGTTCAGGGCTTTGGCAACCTTGCAAGTATTTCTAAAAATTTTTGAATACTTAGCAACATAGTTGTTAAAAGTTTCAGTGTTTACATAAGGCTTAAGGCCATAAAGCTCGAATAGTGTTTCCCTACTTTTTCTCATACCTTTAATTGCCCAATCACTAAATATAAATTTACGGCAAATGCTTTTGGTCTTCTTTTCAAAAGTTTTATTGAATTCAATTAACAATTGAAAAGAAATGATCATAGAATTGATTTATATTAATATCGTCATGGCTCATAAAGTCATAACACTTAACTTGTTATATAGGGAAATGTTGTACCTATTAAATTTACTAGAAGTTATAGGTCTAAATTTAATCTGAACTTTTTGCAATGGTGTATTACACCTGAAAGTTACAGTTTGTCCGCTATGGTCAGACGGCAGACTATTAACTACGGCTGTATCTAAGTAGTCACAATTGCAGAAAACATTATCTATACAAGTAGCAGAAGAAGGCGTGACTCGAGTGGGTTCTATAAAAACTTTGGTCAAGTCAAATGACTGATAAAAAGATTCAATAACCGACAGCTATTTGAATTATCTTCTAAAATATTGATATCGAAGTCACCACAAATAATTGTAGATTTATTACTGGCTGTAAGCTTTGCCAGGACATCTTCCATTATTGATTCAAATAAGGAAAAGTTTTGATAGTTTGGGGATCTGTACACACACACAATTACATGCTTATCTAGCTCAACACAGGACAGTTCGACGCAATGTTCAACCGCAAGACCTACTATGTCAGCACGTTGCTTATATTTAACACAATATTTCAGTAATATTAGGGAACCTCCACGCAGCATAGATTTACGGTTAAAGCAGCTACCCACCATATAATTCTCATAATTAATAAGCATTTGGTAATCCTTTAACCAATGTTCAGTTAAGCAAACAATGTCAAACATACTTTTCTCTAAATACAATTCAATTTCTAATAATTTGGAAGAAATGCCTTTGATATTTTGGTGGAATAATTTCAAAGAGTTCTGCTGAGGCCCTTTTTTACGAACTAATGGAGCGCAAGAAGATACCATGCTGTTGGTAGGATTAACAATATTGTTAATGGTACCTTCTGTTGTCTCACTTCCTAGTTTAAATTAATATTAAAATCTGGAGAGAGCCCCGAGACTCCAGATCCATCGCCAGACAACATGATCCTATCATTACTAACAGCTAATTGAGAATTGCCTCCTCAGTACAAAGTTTGTAAACATCAATAGCACTAATGTTATATTTATTAAAGGTCACCACCTGTTCATTAGTATTAGTACTAATAGTCGCAGTATCAATAATAAAACTAAACTTAGACATACTACTTATTTCTATATGAATATTAAAAGCTAATAGCCGAGCTATTTTGTGTCTACAACTAATAGGAGATGCACTTTACCCCGAGTCGATCTAAGTTTATCAATAAAAGTGTTAATATCAAGAAATATAAGTTTATCACTATAGTGACCTACTAAAAAATGTATGTTTTTATTTAGCAAGTGAATATAATTGTTTTTTCTGATTCTAAAATTTTCAAAATATGGAAATGCACACAAAATGACTTTTTTACAATTTAACTTTAACAAATCTGAAACACAGTCAGTGATTTCTTCCTTTTTAACCTTGAGAACTATTCCCAACACATATATTAATAGTGGTACTAGGATCACAAACACTTTTTGTCCATCAGCTTTGACTTCAAAGATATGGGCAGAGTGCCCTTAAAATATTCCTTCATGGACCAGTAACCCTTTCAGGCTTTTTCCGTTCGTCTAGCAATTTCCTTATCTTGCCTTGCCTGGAAAGAGATTACTTGGCCCAAGTACATATATTCCTGGACATATTGTATATTAGGTATTAAATTATATTAATTTAAACGACAATATCAACTTAAAATCAATCATATTATATGCCGTAATAACTACGCTAACAAGCGTAACAATAATTAAATTTTCTTCTTATGTTGAAATCATTTGGTCCTTTTGCTGCGACTCACCTTTGAAGTTACGCATTGTTTAGCAAGAGTTAAGATATGCTATAACTACCGGTAGGATGTCAATAGGGGACGGTTGCTATGGAACCATCGGATAGCGTGTGTTCACCAAAAAGATGACGGTCTGATTATCTAAAAACAGCTGTTTAAAACACATTTTTGTATGGGAATCTCAGTGTCTCATTTCGAAAGCATAAAATTAATGTTGTCTTTAATAGTTATGTTTTGTTCTAATTGATTGTAAGAGTTGTTTTACTTAGGTCCATGTTCACCGAGAAGATAACAGTCTGATTATCTAAAACAGCTGTCAATGTGAAATGTACCCATACAAAAATGTGTTTTAAACAGCTCTTTTAAGATAATCGCCCGTCATCTTTTTGGTGAACATGGACCTTAGAGACCGTCGAATTTATGCGTCATTTATGTTTTCGTCCATTTTTATTTACTTAGGATTTCTCTTACCACCATTCTTTTTAATCCTCTGTAAGGATCATTGTCCTGTGAATTTATTTTTCGATATGCAGGATCGCCATTGACAATAAAGCGTCGCGGTCACAAAACAATTATTGCGTAGAGGGGGTGGCAGAGGGGGAGTGGAGTGCCCAACATCCGCTTTATCCCATCAACCAGGACTGATTGATGTCGAAGTACTTGTCGGCATCACAAAAATTGTGGTAATCCTACTCCTCCTTTTCTGATTTATTTCGTCACCGGATCGAAGGCATGTTTTCTGGTAGTTGATTCTCGTTTTCTCGGTTGCAGTGGTTTGGAAATAAATAAATAAATAAATGTCGCTGGACATTAACACACAGCGCCACCTAGTGCCACACTAAGCAAAGCTTGTGTCGTGGACACTAGATAGTTGATATACTACATATACATACTTTTTTGTTTGTAAATACATACTTATTATACATATAAACATCCATGACTCGGAAACAAATGTCCGTGCTCATCACACAACCATTTGCTCCTACAGGGATTCGAACCCAGGACCCTATGAACGTAAGGCAGCGTCACTACCATTACGCCAATCGGGTCGCCAATAGTGTGGGCTTGTCACTTAAAAAAGCAGCTTCACCTATGAGATACTCGAGTCATGAAACAACATTCTAAGGCACTCGGCAAAAGTGTAGCTATCCAACAAAGAATGTTTTTTGTAAATAAAATTAATAAATAAATAAATATTTCTGGACATTACACACAGCACTATCTAGTGCCACACTAAGCACGGCTTGTGTCGTTGGCACCAGACAGTTGATATACTACATATATACTTTTTGTTTGTAAACACATATTTATTATACATATAAAAATCCATGACTCGGAAACAAATGTCCATGCTCATCACTCAAACATTTGCTTCTACCGGGATTCGAACCCGGGACCATAAGAACGTACGGCAGCGTCACTACCGCTGCGCCATTCGGGTCGTAATTTGATGAGTAGTGTCAGAGATTACCTCCTACATGCAAACTTTGCCTGTTAATAATATTGACTGACTTTTGCTTGCAATTTCGATACCGTAATAGATATACGAAAAGTAACCTACGTGTGTACACTTGGGAATAATGAATGGAATGTAATGGAATATTTTTTTGGAATTGGATCAGCAGTTACGAAGATTACCACCCACATACAAACTTACAAACAAATACCTCTTTAATGCCGTTCCAATTCACTATAGAAAAAAGACACATAAAATCAAAGCATTTATTTCAAGTACGCCAGTAACAGGCGCTTTTGAATTGTCGAAACAAAGATAAAAATTAAAGGTAGCTACAATCCCAGTCACAAGACAAAAAACTGTGAAAGTACTGTAGTTGCCCATTCCCTAGCGTAGATCTATATGGAGAAGAACGGGCAAGAAACACATAGACATTGGCAGAAAAGTCGACATCGGCTTTGCTTGCCATCAACCAAAAATTGAATAGAATACCTCTATATATGTAAGATTAGATAAAGACTAGTTGATGCCTGCGACTTCGTCTACTATTCAGGATGAACCTCAAAGTCAACCAGACGTAATAACGATAAATGTTAAAGTATGGATAAAGTCAGGAGCTCAATCGTTTATGAAGAGCTATATGGATGGGTTTTAGTCAGTAAAAGTCTGACACTCTCTCCCACTCCGCCTAGAGTGGGAGAAATTAAAAAGAGTATTTCATTCTTTAGCACACGAATGCAAAACCGTACTTTTTGGATGTTTGTGATTTTAAAACCCTTCATTCCCTTTTTTCCAGTGTTGAGGTTTAGTTCCATGTTAATTAACCAAATTGAATAGGTTTCATTCTGAAGTTCCTTTGAAGAATTTGGAGACGTAACAATAAACTGAGAATAAAAAAAATCATTTAAAATGTTCATGATTAAAATGACGTTAACTATTACGAATTCATAAGTAGTTCAAAGATTCCGAATATTAAGGTGCATAACACCCTTTTTTTTTGGGATGGGAAATCATCAAATGACTTCTCCCACTCTGTGCGGAGCGGGAGGGAGTGTCAGACTCTTACTGACTAAAACCCATCCATGTTCCTTCCTCGCCCTTTATGTTCCGGGGCCGCGGTATCTCTTTCGAACAGGCCCGCAACCCCGGAACAGGCCCGCTACCCCGGGTGCATAATAATACCCTAAGATGCGATATCAACGGACTGACGATTTACAAGTTATTTTTTAAATCGAAGGACAAATTTCCTTTCCTTGTTTTCTGTAAATGCTAGTAAACATCTCATTTAAGTTCAATCGAAGATTATTCATATTTTCATTCTTTGTTGGCCATAATACCTTATAAGGAAACACTCAAAAAGCTTGTTACAATAATATCGAAGACAAACTGCTACACAGTTTTAAAAATGTGTTTAAAATGTAAAAAATGTTTGGTCCTCCTTCTAGAACGTTTTAGAAATTAAAAAGATTTTACAAAAACTATCATTTCCTGTTTGTCACGAAATTATAAATGCCCCTTTTATTTAAGATAGGTACTTCACCGGTTCTTTCTTTATATTCTGCCATGACATTTGAATTATACTTCCTTTATATTTTGAACATGCTTATTATTTTTCCCTACGCAAAATACGCGAGTTGCAGACACCAGCCCGCTTATTCTGATATTTCCAATCTTAAAAGAAAGAAAGACAACAAGACACTATTTATATTTGTCAATTTGATTAACTGCAGATAAAGAAATACAAAGATGGCTTCCATTGAAAGTCTCCAGGCAATATATTTTAACCGTCTTACAAAATATAAAAAAGCCAACCGATTTTTAATATACTTTGCAAAAGGAAAAGCTCCCGCAACTTATTAATGGAAATTGAAGATCCACTGCATATTACTTAGGCCGGCTGCAAACAAAAAAAACTACGTCTCGAGAAAAACCGCAGGGAAGTTCCACGTTGCACTTTAATCTGAAGCTATATTTCAGTGCTGTGCAAATGAAAAGTTAGTCTCGGCGAAGACTTGAAGAAGGCCCGCCTTCTCGCTCGCCAGCCAATGGAAAAGGTCGGGAAAGCAACTTCTTCCGTGGAGGCGGGGCGAGCACGGTTGCGGTCGCTTCGCCATTTGAATAAAATTTTTCCTTTGAAGAGTTCTTTATTTGAATATATTGTGGGCGCGCGGGACGATTGCGTTACGTTTTATTGTAGCACTTTGACTTTGTGATACACCTTTTGATTGCTAAAGATTTGTTCAGACTTACGCGGACTAGAAAATATTGAAAATGAATTTTCTACTCGAGTTTTTAAACAAAATTAAATGTACCAGTCTTGTAAAAAGGGTAAGCATAAAAACCCATATTTCCATCAATCCAAACTCAACCCACCAAACGCCAATAAAAATAGAGCCTGACGCATAAAACGCAAAAAGGTTAGTCTACACGCAAACACCGTGCAGACGCCGCACGCACGTCCCGTCACCCACAACAGCCCTTGTCAACCATAACGCGGCCGCAGCCGGTTAACCGGGTGGCGGCCGGACCGGTACACCAACCCGGTTAGCCGGTTAGCCACGGAAAACTACCATTTCATTTACGGTCGGTCCTTGGTTTTGGGTAGTTGGTAACGGAACCCGCAAGTTACGTAACTATGCTTTGTGGCGCCGACTCACTCACGCTCTATTAACCACCGTTTTGTTATTAGTTTACGTATTAGAGTTGAATGTGTGCTGAAATATTACTGAACTGTGAAATGGTTGTGCTTGATAACGCACTTTGCTGTTCGAGGTGTTACGGATGACGTAAATACCCGCTACTCAATGTTGGCAGTGGATGTCTCAGACTCGTAGAAGTCGTGTCAGGAATATTATAACGCCGCATCTACACATGTGACCACAAAACAATAACCACACGTATGCTTGCATCGTATAAGGGGCAGTTTGTCGTGAAAATCGAATTGAACTTTTTGATTGGAATTTGACACTAGAGGCAGAACTAGATTCTATCTTCGTACTAACGATTATTTAGCTTTATTTATTTTACATAAATAAAGTTAATGCAAGGGATAATCTACTAGTTTTGCAGACTATTCTTGTCTATAATTTTATCCTAAAGGTCAAATTATAACCAACCACAATTTCCAATAAATAAACAAGAAAAAAAAACGTACGGGGCAGTTTTCGGGGAACTGCCGAAAGAAGTAAAAACTAAGAAATCTATGTATATCTGCTACGGGTTGTGCACTACGCCGTAGCGGATCGGCTACGAGTGCTACGAAGCGTTAGGTGACGGTCACGCGAGTTGCATAATCTTTTTCACTCAACAAGTGCTCAACGCGCCTAAAGAATTTTTCACTTCGAAAAGTTATGTCTCCAAAATCAAAGCAAAACCCTTAAGAAATCCCTCAACCTACAAATCACTCAATCATCTAAAATTCCGACACATTCAATCACCTACCTTACACGGGCATATTAATTCACTCAATTAGCACACGGGGGCATTAGCACGCCGTTATCGGCCGACGACAACGCTTAGTAATCGTGCGACTGCGACAAGGCGACGAGTGTATTTGACAGCTGTCAAATTGGATTGCATGCAGCTATTAGGGTATGTCGTCGGCGGCGACGGAATAGTCTGGATGCGCCGCGGTTTGTTATTGGCCTTACGATTATGTGACAAATAATGTTTTTTTTTATCATGAAATGTTTTAAATGGCAAACGGCTGAATACTGAAACGTCACAGAAAATATAAGTAGCATTTATATTTAACAGATACTCAAAATTGACGTTTGTTCATACAAAATTTAAAGCTTAGGAGCTGCTCAAAAGATAAGCAGCGCTTAAATTTTGAGTGACGTTTCAGCGTTCGGGGGTTAGTTTCTTGATAAACTCGTCATTTTCTCTTGCCCTTATCCCATTTTATTCGGGGTCAGCGTAACATGTCTTCCTCTCATATTTCTTATTCTTGATTATAGTAATGTTAAAAATAAGTAGTTTCGAGTATTTCTGCTTCATTAAATCCTTTCAACTTCTCAATTCTTCTTTATAAATGGTTGGCGGTTGTTGTTGCAGTCTTCCAATTCATTTCATTTTACAATCAAAAACCTATAATCTACTCGTAAACTAGGTAAGTACACAAATATTGACATACAAGACTAAGAATACTGCCATCATCACCTGCCCAGCCTTTTCTCAACTATGTTGGGGACGGCTTCCAGACTAACAGGATGCAGACAGAATAACATACAAGACTACTACCATTCAAGAGATTTTCTAACGAGTAGAAAGCAACTTAGTTTCGATCAAAGCGACGCACGGAATGTCCACAAGTTGACACACTATCCCAAATTGAGATGTCGCATCGCAATAGAAGTTGAAACGGTGCAGTGTCGCCATGTCGCCGCGACTTCACTCGTGCGACTAAACGTCGAGTGTGCTCACTAATTGTATCAACTCATCGACTTTGGTATACCGAAACAGAATAATAGGTATTGTTGCCGGGTTACAAATACATACATTCCGAAGTTGTTAGGGCTTGGCTTGCATTTTTACATGAAGTGTGGCCTGATTTTTTTCCGCCATTTTGTTTTTAATGTGGAGGCCAGGCGTACTTAAAACCTATATAAATCGATAGCTGGTATCAGTACAAACAAGTTTTCTAAGATACTAAAAGTTCTAACGTGTCACTTTAGAAAAATGGCGGAAAAAATCTGGCCAAAAAGTTCGAACCCCTTTCAGGAAGCCAGTTTCGGTATTTTTTAAATCTATACTTATAATAAATCTGTAGAGAGGTCAATTCTGTACATGAAATATATTTACAAAATAACTATCGGGGGGTGATAAGTGATCGATACTGATGCCAAAAATGCAATCAGTAAAATTTTTGTCTGTCTGTCTGTCTGTCTGTCTGTCTGTCTGTCTGTATGTTATTTATAGAAAAAAAAACTACTTGACGGATTTTAACGAAACTTGGTACAATTATTCTACATACTCCTGAGCAGGTAATAGTATACTTTTCATCACGCTACCATTAATAGGAGCAGAGCAGTGAAAGGAAATGTTGGGAAAACGGGAGAAGTTACTTGGTTTTTTTAGCTTCCGTCGCGTGTGCAGCCTTAATGGTTAAAGCTACATAGAAATCATGTATAACGGAAATATTCCACATAAAATTATATAAAAAATATCCCAAGACAGCATATGTCTATCTTTTATAGTTGACTCACAATAACACGTGTAACTCCCGATAGCTTAGCAGTTCGGAGATTTGTTATTATTATATTTGTTTACTCTTACGTTTATATCATCACGCTATGACCCACATAAAACATAGGATACATTTTATTCCGGTAGTAAGATCCCATGGGACAATAATCAAACTTCACGCGGGCGAAGCCGCTGGCAGAAGCTAGTATCACATAAAGGTGGACACATTTCGCTAATTATATTTGTAAGATCTTTGTAAAAGAGGACGAGCCTTGTTCAATCGGGCACAAATCCAGAATCCATGGCTGCTACTGAGAGCCCAATAACAATTTGCCCGACCCGCGGGATTCAAACCCAAGACCTCACGCTCACGGCGTTCTGTTCCACGCGCGTCTAAAAGAGATGTTAGCGTAAGGAGAGGGGCCCGCAAGGGCCGAGGCCTGCCGGGGTTGCGGGACTGTTCAGAAAAAGATACCGTGGCCCCGGAACGTAAAGGGCGAGGAAGGAACATGGATGGGTTTTAGTCAGTAAAAGTCTGACACCCGCTCCCGCTCCGCCCAGAGTGGGAGAAGTTATTTGATGATTTCCCATCCTAAAAAAAGGACCTCACGCTCAACAATCGATACTAATCTTAAGATAAAAAAAAATTGCAAAGGCTTTATTTTGACTCAAGAAACTAAAACTAAACTCTATAAATCAGAACTTAAAGGTTCAAGTGCATATCTCCAGTTTTAACTAAAAAAAAAAAATATGTTCAATCGAAGCTTACCGCGATGAAAGAAATTGAGAAACTTGTAAATTCATAACATGAACGGTTTGATTTTTGAAAACATTGCTGTTTTTTAATAAAAAACCTTTTTTAACAAGTATTGATTAGGCTTGATTAAGGTACCCGTGATTTGACAATGTCAGACATGTTCTCGTCTTAAGAGTACCTACACTTTTTACGCAAATTCATGTTTTTTGACGCTGTAATCATCAGCAGCAGTAAAATATTTTAATTATTTGCTCATGAATAACGATAGTGCCATTCTCTGTTTTGAAAGTTGGAGTTACACATTTTCTATTTTCTTTTCGTGTAATTTACTAGGTATAAATATTTTACGAACTCAATTTGCAAGAAAAACCGTCATCGATGGAAGTTTGACGCTCAAATTCACATTGTTACATTCAATTCTTATAAAAACTAAAATTTCTAAATATAAGTTGAATGTTTTACTTGAATGTTGTAGTTCTAGAATTTCTTTAAATTCCTTGATATTACACAAAACAAATGGTAAAGAAAGCCTAATTTAAGACAAAAATTTCATGATTTAGCAGCCATTACATTTGAAATAAACTCAATTTTATCAAAAAAAATAATATGATGTAAAACTTCGATTTTCAATAAATACGTTTCATTAGTTTTCGTTTGTCAGTATAATAAGAAAACGTTACAATAAATAAAATGAAAGCACAAATTCAGCTCACAGTTTAAGTCAATCTGACGAGTGCGCTGGACGAGGAAGAACCTGGACACAAAATGTTTGTCAATAACAATCCACTCGTGTATGTATGTCAATCAAAATAATTTGATACAGGACATAAAAGAGAGCAGCGGTGGCCCAGTGGTGGCGGCCCCGACTTACGAACAGTCGAAAAGTCGTGGGTTCGAACCCAGACAGGCGCAATACTTTGTGTAATTTATTTCATCACCGCTGCTCTCAAAAACGGTGAAGGAAAACATCGTGAGGAAACCGGCATGTCCTAGAACCAAAAATTCGAAGACAAGTGACATCTACCAATCCGCACTGGGCCCGCGTGGTAGATTATAGCCCTTTCCCTCTCATTGAGAGGAGGCCGTGTCCCAGCAGTGGGAACATTATAGGCTGATGATGATGATGATGATGAGGACGTAAAAATCTAAAATTTGCAAAAATATTGTAATGGGACTCTTAAACTTAGCAACTTATCGAAAAAACAACAATAAATGAACCAAGTTTGAAATATTGAAGGAAATTTTCTTGACATGCCTCCTTGAGCTGTAGGTACACATTTGTTCGATAGTGACAGAAAAATGGGTTTTTGAAGTAAGTGCGTGCTAAGTAAAGCTGAAAGATCTCTGTTTTTCAGATTAGTTTCCTTGGATGGAGAAACGGTGACCCCATTGCAACTTACGATCGTTATAGTTAGTTGTAGATTCGAAGCCAGCATTACATTAGGTAATTTTTTTCATCACCACTGCTCTCAAAACGGAGAAAACATTGTGAGGAAACCGGCATGTCCTAGAACCAAAAAATTCGAAGAAACGTACCACACTTCTACCAACCCGGACTAGGGTCGCGTCCCAGCTGTGAGAATATTATAGGATGATTACCTTTCCTTGGTAATCCAAGATATGGATTACCATATCTTTTTGTAAGTGGATCCAATTCATGCAGCCCTCTGTAAACACGTTTTCACATTTCACAGTTCGTACTCACTCCGTGCTACACACAATAAATCACCGAAAAAACAAGGAACAAACTTTTCCCGTCAATCGAAGGTTGTCGCGGCTCGAGTGAGGAAATTGTGAGCTCATAAAAATGGCGCTAGGTATCGTGTGGGCGCCACATTAACTAGGGTTATTTATTTAGGCGCGCCGGTCGGTACCAGGCGGTATCGGTACCGGTACCAAACTGCCTTCACATCACTCATTGCCTTGTCTTGGCGCGTTGGAACGAAGAAACGTTTTTGATAGGTTTTCGGGACTGGAAAAAGAATGGCTGAGAATTAAGTTATAAACGAAGTTATTGGTATTATTATCTAGTATCTTCTCTGAGAATACATAAAACAAAATCTGTATAAAAAGTTGGATGTTTTTAATAAAAATACTTTATAAAAATGTGTTTGGCTATTTGTGCCGAACCCTTTTATAAGAATCCAGGTGTAAACACAAAGACAGCATTTTTTATTCCATCATGCGTCTTCTTCTTCAATCTTTGGCCACCCAATGCTGCGTGTAAATCCTCCAAATGCTTTCTCTACACTTTTGGCGGTGATGCGTCGTGGCTATCCAGTTTCTTCCGACCACTTTAAATAGACCGTCTGTCCACCTCGTCGGTTATCTTCCCACATGCCTCCGTCCCGTCCGTGGTCTCCACTCTAGCAGTTTTTTCCCTCATATTCTGTCCAGCATTTACGGCCCACTCACTTCAATCATGTGCTTGACCAAAAACACGTGCAAATTAAACACTTCAACTATCTTTCTGAAATGAGAAAATAATTGCAATATTGATTGAAGCTCCATGTCATTCAAAATTGTGATCATAAAAGATACTACAAAGTAGCATGCAAAGGTGAATATACGAACAAACACCTAAAACGAAGAATACATCGGCGGTATGTTATAAAATGTTCCCGAAAGCGTAAAGCATCGCCAACACGTTGTTTTGCGAGCGATGCAAGCGTTCCTCCGCCGCGTTAATAAACTCCGATAGGCCACAACAAGCTGGCTGCGTGTACGGCCTCCATTTTTAACGAGCCTCACCGCCGGGCCCGCAGAAAGTAGCCTACACATGAAATCACGTATGAATGAGGCTTTTTTCAGTTTTTTCGCGTGTAGCCAGCGGCCAGCCGCTCTGGGGCCATTAAAGCTTACATGTCACTCTCCCGCGACCCCCCCGCCGAGGGAAAGGTTGGGGGGATTCCGCGAGGGGGGCAGCGGAAAAATCACAAAATCGGTATTGGCTGCATCCCGCAGCGCGAATGCCCGCCAAAGCGCTCTACAATACAGCTTTGACGGACGGTCATTTAATATTAACTGTGGTTTTTCCGCAGATGGAAATGTTTTTTTTATTGCCGGCGTTACGCTGTGATGAAGTGGTCGGCCCGCTGTTTGTGACGCGCTCAGCGCTCAGCGCTCATGTGTTGCGGATGAGTTGCTCTTTTACATACACACTCCATGTTTGAATGAGATTGTTTCGATTCAAGTGCACGTTTTCGTTTGAACTTTTTTTGTAGTGGTCGCCAATGGGACTGCGATCCTGGTATAATTTCGATATAAGCCAATTTATTCGAGGGCTGATGATATTAAAACACAACATGGGGTCGGTTGAGTATTTTTGATTGTCAATCAATATTTGTCGCGGATGTGTAGTACGGCTATTTCATTTACAGCGAAATTTGGTACGTTAAAGGAATTGGAAACGAAACGGTAATCAATTTTGAACTTTTCGAACAAGTGATCAAAATCGAACTACAAAAAGTGGCCACGCTGCGAAAAGAGTGGCGACCACAGATTGAATTTATGGCGAGCGCTCACTTTGAGTGAAAAGTTTGCGCAAATAATATTTTCAGTTTGTTATAATTACTTTTTCGCTACTACGCGATTTAATAAAATGCGATGCTGTATTAAGGGAATGCCGTTTAAAGTTTTAACAGCGAACGTGTTCACGTTTATAAATTTTGTGTTAACACTGATATGCATTTCTACAACACTATGTTTAATTATATCCATGTCGGTACTTAAATGGCTGACACGCTCGCGCTGTGAAAATTAATACATGTTTTAAGTTCCAAAAATATTTTCCGTATAACTTGACGCCTTCTTATCACCGAAGGGATATGGGTAGAAATCTCTTGAGAGTATCTTTCAAGACAAGTTTAACCACAATTCGTTATACTGAAGTCCTATATAATAGAGACGAGCCTATTGCCATCAAACGGGCACAAAACCAAAGTCCGTGGCTGCTACTGAGAATTCCCTGAAGGTAAAGCCAAATAAAACGTTGTTCGACTTATGACGTGTATCCATCCTTGTATTTTAGATATCTTTTCCTATCAGACCATCAACTCATGCCTACTTTTGTTATCACCGCTACTTTCCCTATCCCTGTCATCATAATCTGCCTAGCCTTTTCCCAACTTATTGGGGTCGGCTTCCAGTCTAACCAGATGGAGCTGAACACCAGTATTTTAAAGGCGCGACCGCCTGACTCGATACCACTCTCCCTATTTCTGTATGAAATCAAAGAACTCTCGATACTAATATAACTCTGTTGTTTCAGGCAAATCGTTCACGTTGACGATAACCGTGTCGACAACGCCGCCTCAAGTGACTACCTACAATAAAGCCATCAAAGTGACGGTGGACGGGCCGAGGGAACCACGCTCTAAAACCAGTTAGTATTAAGGTTTATTTATAAGTCTTTTTAAATCATTTAATTTGTCAAACGTGTTTTCAGAACCAACCCGAATTACTTTAAATACTGCTACATGTATTGATAATGTTTTTTGTTGCTGCGACTACTTAGATAAATCTATCGTAAATTATCTTCCTTCAGATCACAGCGGGCAGACAGTTGCTTTCGCGTACAATAAACAATTACAAAGAATTCAGATTCAAGCTAGACAAATTACACCCAGCAATTTAGAAAAGTTCAATAATAATTTAATTAGCAAGCTTAATATACCAGGCCATATTAGAAACAATGTAAATGAATTGTATGAAGAATTCTTTTCGGTAGTGCACACTGAGTTCAATAACACTTTAAAAATGAAAACTAAAACTATTGGCCCAAAGTTTATTTTCAGTGACTGGGCAACACAGGGTATTAGGAAAAGTAGGGAACGATTGTTTGAGCTGTACGGCCTTAAGCCTTACATCAAAACAGAATCTTTTAATAAATATGTTGCTACTTACTCGAAAATTTTTAAAACCACTTGCAAGGTAGCCAAATCTTTATTCATTAGCAAAAATATTAAATCAGCCGAAAATAAAATAAAGACGGTTTGGAAAATAATCAACAGCGAAACAAATAGAAATAAAAAACAAAGTAATGACTTCACACTAGAGACCTCACGTGGCCTTGTCTGCTCCAACAGTGAAGTTGCTCATGAATTTGTAAATTTCTTTACCAGTATCCCAATTAAAACTACAGAAACCTTAAACTCCTGTCCCTTGTTCTCTATTGATTTACTGAAAGCAAACGTTTCAGCCTGTCCAAATGAATTTAAATTCCAGCATATAAACCCCATAACAGTCATAAAAGCTTTTAAGCAAATCAAGATCAAATTAACTGAAGATCTATGGGGTTTGTCTATCAAAGCTTGTACCTCAATTATTGAGACCGTAGCTCCGTATTTAGCCTTAATATTTAATTTGTGCGTGGATCAAGGGGTCTTTCCGGATCTAATGAAGTTCAGTAAAGTAATACCGCTTTTTAAATCCGGGGACAGTAAAGACACGAATAACTATAGGCCCGTATCCGTGTTGCCAGTTTTCAGCAAGGTGTTTGAAAAGATAATGCTCAATCAAATGCTTCACCATTTTAACACCAATAAAATATTACACGAGCAACAGTATGGTTTCACCAAAGGACGTTGTACAACTGACGCCGGTGTCACTTTATTAAAACACATATTTACTGCGTGGGAAGAGGCACAAGATGCCATAGGAATATTCTGTGACCTTTCGAAGGCATTTGATTGCGTAAATCACGAAACCTTAATCTTGAAACTTGAGCATTACGGTTTAGGTAAACTTGCGCTCAGTTTAGTTAAATCGTATTTGAGTGATAGACAGCAGCATGTACAAATAAATGGTGTCAATTCAATGGGTTTAAAAGTAGAAATGGGTGTACCACAAGGTTCGATATTGGGTCCCTTCCTCTTTTTAGTTTATATTAATGACTTACCCCATTTATTTAACAATCGCCCGCAAATGGTGTTGTTTGCAGACGATACTTCTTTAATATTTAGGATAAACAGACGTGCCACTAATTTTGACGACGTAAATAACGCCCTACTGCAGGTTCATAATTGGTTTACTGTAAATAATTTAGTTCTAAATGGGAAAAAAACTAAGTGCATCAGATTTGCTCTTCCAAATGTCAAAAGTAGTGATTGTGACATAGTATTAAATCAAGAGAAACTAGAATTTGTCGATAAAACGATTTTCTTGGGAATCGCGCTCGATTCAAGGCTACAATGGGGGCCTCATTTAACATCTCTTGCAGGACGCCTAAGCTCAGCAGCATATGCTGTTAGAAAAATCCGTCAATTTACCGATGTTGATACCGCGAGGATAGTTTATTTTAGTTATTTTCATAGTATTATGTCATACGGTATTTTACTATGGGGACGGGCTGCAGACATCGAGTCTATATTTATTCTGCAGAAAAGAGCCATCAGAGCCATATATGATTTACGTAGACGCGATTCTCTGAGAGAGCTGTTTAAGGAAATTAATATCATGACAGTACCTTCTCAATACATCTATGAAAACATCATGTACGTTAGGAAAAATCTGCATTTATTCAGTAAAAGAGGTGACAGACACCACTATAATACTAGAAATAGGGACGAACTAGTTCAGCCAGGTTTCAGGCTTGCTAAAGTAGATTCCTCTTTCATGGGGTACTGTTTAAAATGTTACAATAAAATACCTCCCCACATTCTACAACTGAATGAGACGAAATTTAAATCTTGTGTAAAACGCACACTATGTAGTCAAGCATATTATAAGTTGGGGGATTACATTGATGATAAAAATGCTTGGCTCAATGCCGGTCCTGCTCCACAACCATAGGAGCAAACTAATTGATTCCCAGTCAAGTTATTGTGGAAGCTGCAGAAGATTGTAAAAATATCCTTGCATTGTATAGATTCCATCTCTTAATATTATATAATTGCATCCCACATGTGTGAGTTCTATGTATTGTAAAGCCACCATTTTACATTTAGTTATCTTTTTTTTTGACTTGAATATGCCCTGGCGGCTGAGAGAATGTCATGCTCACTCAAATGTCTCGGTGATGGTGGCGGGTGTGTCGGGTCATTTAATTCCCTTCAATATGGTCGAGTTGAATGGTGCTGATACATGCGTCATGTTCGTGAACGGGCGCTGTCAATTGAGACTGGTCAACTCTCAGCTGCCACGGTTAATTTGAATTTATTAATTTTTTTAAGTTGATTTAATCTTTTCTCTGGACGCTCTTAATGTGCACGTCTTTCTACATCGTTCTCACATATATGTATAATCACAACATGAATGATGTAACCAAGATTTTGTAACAATACTTTGATTGAAAAGAGTGTCCATGGAGTTTCTTGCCCGTTCTTCTCCATAGAGATCTACGCTAGGGAATGGGCAACTGCAGTACTTTCTCAAGTTATTATGCCTTGTGACTGTGACTGTAGCTTTGATTTAGTTTTGTATTTTTGACATTCAAAAGTGCCGTAATGGTGTAATTGAAATAAATGATTTGAGTTTGAGTTTGAGTTTGAGTTTATGATTAGAGGGTTATTTTTTGCATGGCGAAGAGGGACGCAAAATGTTTAAACAAAATCCTTCACTGTCGAAGAAAAGATGAAATTCCTTGGTTCATATACTGTTGTTTCTATCTATCTGTGCCTTAGCCGGCTCTTTAGTAAATTGATCCCGCTCATCTGGATCCCGTGGGATGAGTTTACTAAATTATTATTTTTATGTCATTTTCTTTAGTCGATTGGTCCCGCTTCATTTTCATGGCATTTTTTTTAAATATTTTTAAATGCCTTCAAAATTTGAATTTGAGTAACAGCGTGTAAAAAATGTTCGGAGAAATAGAAATTAATAAAAATAGAATACTATTCCCCCCCACCATATTTTTAACATTGTATGGATCGAGTAGTGTTAGTACCATGCATTTATGTGGTCAAAAACTTGTAAAAGTATTCAGTATCAGGGTAAGCCCTGCAAAAAACCGCCAAATAAGCATTACATCAGACTAAATAACCCTATACGCATTTTTTTTGCTGGGAAACTCAGACTGTCAATGAAGAAAGATGCCAAAAACCACTTATTCTCCCCAGAATTGAAAGAAAGAAAGAAAGAAAAAGCATTTATTAGCCCGACAGGACAACACACAAATAATAGAAAAAAAGAATAATAAAATGGTAAAATTGTGATTATAACACTAGTTAAAAGTAAACATAATGAGAGAATAAAGAAAAAAATAAAAATAACGATATTATAAGAAAAAACAAACAAAATACTAAACAGAATTTGTCCTGCTACATTTTTTCTTGTTCCAGTCTAGACTATGCCCTGACTATAATTTCGGAGATATTGGGGTCAAAGTTTCAACGTTTTGCCAAATGTTACAAATGGTACTTTACTTTTAATACCTCCACGACCCCCGTTCTAATCAATGCGTCCATCAGCACAATGTTTGAAGAGCCTTACATTGAGTTAAACGAGATTTATCACCCCCACAACAAAGTCAATCAAAGTTTGATGTACAAACTGCTTCGTGAAGAGTACGATTACGAACTGTATGTAAAACGTAAAAGAATTTACTTTGGTAAATCTAAAAAGTATTTGTATTGTACAACAGGCTGGTGTCCGCAACTCCACGTCATAGCGCGTATTTTTGTATAAAATAAATAAATAATAAAATAAAAATAGTTTATTGGTAGCACAAGTAAACGTATTTACAGAAATTTTGTGATTGGATCCTCCTTTTAGGCAGATAGTGCCTGTGTTAGGAGAGTCCGCTCTTCCATACCAAGTCGTGTTATACAAAGATCGAGACGTATCATTTTTATACTAAAACTATTTAAATTACAAATTAAGTTAATTTTAATTAAGACTAACTTACATTACATGAAATATGTGTATTAGTGGGTGTAGGGTTGTGTGTGAGTGAGTGAGAGTATACTTTTTTTATAAAGTATTTAAAGAGGAAGTAAACTTTACCTACCACTATTCAGTTGGCCCAAGACCGCCTCTACGTTTACACAACCTAATAACAAAATCACAATAAACAAACGGACGTAACATCAAACTGAAAACAGGTACAAAACAGACGCACCAATTAATTCCACCTCACTATTCTATTAACGCACCTAACATCAAAGCGGTCCGAATATCTAAACACTCGACAACAAACGAGCAAAACCGCAAAACATTGTAAAACACACTTAATGAAGGTAATTTATTAATAATTTGCCAAAACGTTGTACCTTTTTGAGTGCAGATACCGTAAAATGGTAAAATTGAGGGTCTTCTTGAGAGTAAAGGCTCGAAATGTTAGAATGATGGTTGTCGGTTTTCCTTTGATTTGTTGAGCATATTTTGATGGGATGGTTTTTGAAGTTTGCGCGAATTTTAAACCATAAAAGAATTATTAAAAAAAAGTAAAGTTAAAAAAAAAAGTATTTAGTTAGTGTTGCCCACCAACTTTCACCTGCGTGAACTTATTTTAAAATATAACTTCTGTATTTGAATCGGACTTTGTTCACAATTTCAAGGGTGAATTTTTTTTGGCGCAATTCCCTTATCTTTTCTTTTGCTAAAATAAAACCACTCTAAGTAACTCCTTATAATCAGCTACATGCCAGTAAAATACCCTTCAAAACCGGTTCAGCCGTTCAGTAGTTTTTTCGTGGAGTAACAAACATCCAGACAACCAGAATTCTAGACATCCGTACAATATTGTAAGTCGGCTCAGTAATTTGCACGACAAGTGTCATACATTTCCTGCCGGGGTTGCTTGACTGTTCGAAAGAGATACCGTGGTCCCGGAACATAAAGGACAAGGAAGGAACATGGATGGGTTTTAGTCAGTAAAAGTCTGACACCGCTCTGGGCGGAGCGGGAGGGGCCGCTCCGCTCAGAGCGGGAGAAGTTATTTAATGATTACCCATCCGAAAAAAAAAGTGTCACACATTTGTTTTTATGCCTCGAAAAACAAGGAAAGTTTTATAAATTTTCGGAGCATGACCTTTTAGGCGCTTATTTTCCAAAGGCAAATGTACTTTTTCGATAAATTGGTTTTCGAAGAATAAATACATTCGTTTATGAACTATCAGAAAAGTATCAGTTTAACATCCTGATTGGCGTAGATTTCTCACAATCAGCACTTTATCGTGTAGAGGTGGACAATGTCAAAGAAAACTTTGAAAGTTCTTTTTCTCAGAAACCACCCAGTTTGGACCCCTAGTTATTAGGTCAAAATTATGGCAAATAAAGTCTAGTACCACCCAATTCAAGGCCTGCACCCAATTACCAATCATCCTGTCTATAAAAACCTTTCCAAATGCGGATGAACTATTTAAGCAAACACTACTTAACTAGAACACAACCAACAAATACACCAAGAAAGCAATTTAAATAGTTTAATGTCCGGGTGACGGGAACAAATGACGGGTTAGGCGGTCGCCCAATCGCACCTTACCGTCGATCAATCCTCTTCACATGAAGAAATTAAAATAATTGCGAGTACCGCGGGATAGTGCCGACCCCCGCGACCCCGCGACCCCGGCGACCCCGGGCCGCGTAGACCCCCGCACCAGGCAAAGGGTTTAGTACCGTCGGACTAGCAGATTAAAGGGAAGTTTACTGTTAACCTCATTTTAGTACTTGTATATGTGTGAAGCATTTGGTACATTATGATTTGACTGTATTGTTCTGTGCTTCTTACAATTCATAGGCGTTGGTTTTACAAGTGTCTTTAAAATTAGAAGAATAATAAGCGTGTTTTTTTAAAGCAATTAAGGGTGTAAAACACCTCTTAACGAAGCCGAAAGGTACTTATTCTCCCCGTCATTGCGATCATTTTTTGTTCTACACCATATTTGGAAATCTTCTAGTTACGGAGATATTGAGGGTCAAAGTTATAACTTTTAGATTATAATTTTATAAATACAGGTTTTTGTTGAAAGACTTTTACTTTAAACACCTCTACGACCCGTTGTACTATTTAATCAAATAAATTGTCACATTGAGTTCTATCACAAAACATGATTTTTCACACCAAAAAAAAGTCGTTTCCCGGCAATAATTTTTGCGTAAAGTTACTTAGTTTGATGTACAGAATGCTTGGTTGACGGTTTCGAAATGAGTTTGTTTACACAAACAAATACACATAAATAATAAAATCTACCTTATACATTATTAAAATTCATCTTCTGGAAAATTCTTTTTAGTCTGATAAACCAGACAAATTCCTTCACATTTTCAAAGATAAAACTGGGAGCAGCCCAATGCTATCCGTACCTCTACCAGACGAATGTGAGGGCACAAAGAGGCTGCTGTAATGAATCGGTTGTTTAATTAATTAGTCAAGAAAGGGCCGGGGGAGTTAACCCCCTCA
This sequence comes from Xestia c-nigrum, assembly GCA_916618015.1. Taxonomy (NCBI): domain Eukaryota; kingdom Metazoa; phylum Arthropoda; class Insecta; order Lepidoptera; family Noctuidae; genus Xestia; species Xestia c-nigrum. The sequence goes on along the minus strand of OU745261.1, from coordinate 16,117,190 downwards.
CCGCGCATGCATATGCCCTGCATATTGATTTATTATGCCTCCAGCCTCTATACGAAGCGATAAATTATTTAATTCTAGTAAGTTGCGACGCGTGTTAACATAGGATCTATACGTACTCGCGTTTATCAATTCATGTGAGGAATTTTGTTCGGTATTCGTTGTCTTAATATTCGGGTTAGTGTTTAATGAGACGTGTGGGGTATCGGCGAAGAAGGGTTAATATTACAGTGTTTTGTAATGAATGAACAATGTTTTTGCGATTGGTATAGTACTGACGTTACATAAACAGCTTTGTTTCACAGTTTTAGTGAGTAGTACTTTACATACCGTTTCAATTTTAAAATATAGTTTTTCTTTTTAAGGTTCCGTAGCCAAATGCAAAATCGGAACCCTTACAGATTCGTCATGTCGGTCTGTCTGTCCGTCCGTATGTCACAGCCACTTTTTTCTCCGAAATTATAAGAACTATGCTGTTGAAACTTGTAACTACCACGACTTTTCAGCGATGCAGTAGCATTCATTCCAGCAAAATTATCTCTTTTTTTGTGTTATTGCATCTTCATATTGAATTTAAGTCTACGTCCAACATTCCCTTCCTTTCAAATTCCGTTCTCCAAATAACCATTTGAAAACAACCGTTAAAGGTTAAAGATGTACACACACAAAACAGTTACCGTGCGGATATTACGGACACATTGTGTGCTACCCTTACCCACTATTTTTATCCGCCGGGTGGGTGGCGCGTTTTATCGCATACAGTAGCCGACAGAAGCCGACTACAATTTAATAATCGGCCCGTCTAACGATGTTTTTCTTCGTGTTCTGTTCGGCTGGTTTCGGGTTATTTCGGGAACAGTGTGCACGGACCACCCGCGCGCGGCGCTAGCGTCGCCAGCGCCGATCTCAATGTTTACGGCGATAAAGTCCGTTGTTTACTTCACACGGCGACTTAGTTCATAACTTTTGTGCATTGTCTATGTTGAGGGGTGATGAACTGCTGGAATTTATAGTCTTATGGATTTTTTTAACAAATTAATTTTTATCGATCGACTTTAATTTATGGTTGAAGCGCTAGGATAACTCGCGTAATTCAAAGTTTTTTATGACTTTTCTGCAATTTGCAGGTCCATTTCAGGTAGCATTTTTCAGTGAAAAATGAATCGCGTAACACTTATGTAGATACAGAATTGTAATTCAAATCGTCAATACAACCGTCTTAGTTCATTTTTAATCCCATTGGTTTACTTTTTCACGCAATAATTATTGAAAGGCAGCCCCGACTTACGAACAGTAAGTCGTGGGTTCGAACCCAGGCAGGCGCATTACTTTGTGTAATTTATTTCATCACCACTGCTCTCAAAAACGGTGAAGGAAAACATCGTGAGGAAACCGGCATGTCCTAGAACCAAAAATTCGAAGACATGTGACATCTATCAACCCGCACTGGGCCCTCGTGGTATATTATATATAGCCCATACGCAAAATACGGGCTTTGACGTGGAGTTGCCGACACCAGCCTGTTGTACAATACAATAGAATACATTTATTGTAAGAAAAAATGAAAAAAAAAAAATAATACGCGGACTAACCTGATATTTATGCTTCGGCCATAACACAATGAAATTATTTTGTTGACCATCTAATCCTGTCAAGACCCAAACACATAAATAAAACATCAAGCTAAAGTCCGACTTAAATCTTCTAAACGAGCTACCATCAAGCAGACGGTGGAGGCTAACTAGTAGAAATACTTGGCATAATAAATTTAACTAGACCGGACGCCACCCAGTGTAATCCTTTAATCAGGTCCTCGCTAGCCCTTGCCCGCACCCTATTTTTCCCTCCCATTTGTAATACACCCCCCTCCCTCCCAGTGGGGGTCGAACGGTGCAAATGACAGTTTCTAATTCCAACTTGCCATGAAAGTGTGTAATTGTTGCGTCGCTGATTTATACACTGGAACCTTTTGCACGGGAATAGAGCATGTGTGCGCTTAATAGGGCTGTCGATATGTTTTGTTTTGTCGGTTCTGTGTAGCTTTGGAACTGTGTTTTGTAAATTGAAAATGATACCAAGTATACATATTTGTTATTGGAACTAAGCTTTATTTAAAAGTACCATCTCTAGAGGTTACAGTTAGAGTAGCTCGTTGCCAAATAATAACAGCCGCTCGGGTCGATCTTTAGTTAAAAGCCGTGCGTGCCTTTTTTTTTTTTTTTTGGGATGGGAAATCATCAAATGACTTCTCCCACTCTGGGCGGAGCGGGAGGGAGTGTCAGGACTCTTACTTACTAAAACCCATCCATGTTCCTTCCTCGCCCTTTATGTTCCGGGGCCGCGGTATCTCTTTCGAATAGGCCCGCAACCCCGGCAGGCTTTGGCCTTTGCGAGCCCCTCCCCTTATATGCTGACCAGCCGTGCTTGCCTGGGTTGGTCTGTGGATGGGTGACCACCCTTACGTACCGAGTTACTTACGTGCCTTAGAATGCACATTAAGCTGTTGGTCCCGGTTGTCATTTGTAGATCTTTGACAGTCGTTATATCGTATATTTTCTATTTATTATTAGTCGAGTTGTGTTTGATTTTTCTGTTTATTTAACTAATCTAAACTTTTTTATGTAACAGATTCAGACACAATTGTTATTGTTATTGAATAAATGAAATGTTACAGTCAGTGGCAAAAAAAGTCTGACAACCAGTCTTACCAAGGTGTTTCGCACAACCCAGTACTAACTGGGTTGTGGAGGTCAGATAGGCACTCGCTCCATGTAAAATCCTGGTATTCAGCTGCATCCGGTTAGACTGGAAGCCGACCCCAACATAGTTAGGAAAAAGCTAGACAGGTGATATCTGTGATCATCTTAAGAATTTTAACGTGTTTCATTTTATTATCCTATTATTCTGCTAAAACGTAATGTAGGTGAACAGTTGGTTATAACTCAGATATAGCAATAGTTATTATATGATATACTAAGAAAACCCGATATTCTCAGTACGAGTATTGTAAATGAAGATATTGTTGTTGTAGGAATTGAAGTGTATTTCTCAGTTTCCAATATTGTGTCATATAATCTTCTACGGAGCACTAGAATATTATAATACCTCTACTACCGTTCAACTATGGTTTAAATCGAAAATTATACCCAGCATAGGTATTTATAGTTCTTGGCAGCTTCATTAAGGCCCGATCCCACGATGTCGTGGCGATTTATTTATCGTCGGTATTAGTAGGCAAAAGTCGTGGACGACAGTCATCGAATTGGAAATGGGAACACCTCCATTTTAAAACATAACCCACGACACTTAGAACTTCAACGATTATTTGTCGTCACGACATACGGAACGGGGCCTAAGTCTTTATTTAACTTTAACCTTTTTCAAAAGGCAATAGTGCTGTGACATTTTCTCTTCTCTTTCTACGTTGTTGAACTAGACAACCCTACGGCTGTCGATGCGAAGTGTGTCCTGTGTCCATGGCTCCAATTGTTTTTGTTTGTGTGCGTGCATTTGTCAATTTAATGGCCGCGCCCCGTGTAAGTGCATTTATGCATTTTTGCTCTGAGTATGATATTGTGAAATGTGTTCTAATTGATTGGGGTGTCATTATGTAGGTACTTATTGGATACTGAAAGGCATTTAGCGACAGAAGTACCGACTTTTGAAGTTGATAATATTTATTTCTGACCTAGTACACATCAATTGATACAAGTCCATACTATGTTAGTAGGTAGATACTCTGAACGTACGTGTTCAATGAAATTGAAGAAAAATACTAGATGTGGTTGAGTTTTGGTTAATAAGCTCTTACCTAGACTCCTACTGAAATCAACAAGTCTAGACCCTAAAGTAACTTTCTCTTGGCAATAATGTCATAGAAAAAGTAAAAAAAAACAAATCGGTTCACCCATTTAAGAGCTCCGGTGCCACAGACAGACACACACACATAGCGGTCAAAATAAATATGCATAAAGTACCGAAAACTGATGCCATTCCTGTTGAAAGTCCTCGTTGAGAACGAAACACTTTAAAGCCGTTTGCTACTTGTCCAGGCTCTACTTACGTACTCAGTAGGTACTTGGCAAGGTTATCTTTAATCACATAGTGAATTTATATATGGTGTACTACCGTATATTCGGATAATCTCAATACCGGCACTGCGGTGAAACAGGGGGATGAAGTGAACCACTGAGGCGACAAGGCCGCATTGTCTACATTCTTCATGGGCGACATAATTCAATCACGACACGCGGTGATGTGCAGGCGATATGTAGCTTCTGGTTGCCTGGTAATCAGAACGAGGAGTGCCACGAATTTAGGTTTATTTTGTGCGTAAATAGACTGAATTGAGTACGTGAAGAAAACCTCTTTGAATCGGTACCCAATCGGTAAACAAGAAGATCGGTACCCATTTTAAAGTAGTCGTAACTCAGTAACTTTTACCTGGATTCCTACTAAAACCTTATTCCTTTTCCTCATAGTTATTTTATGAAACACCTACGGATTGTATTGTATTGTACAACGGACTGGTGTCCGCAACTCCACTAACAAAGAACATATATTTCCTTTAGAAAGACCACCAACGCCTTGGTGTTGCTGACAACCTAGTACTTTTTCCTGTGAGAGGCAACCTCTGGGCAGTTTAGAAGCACGCAGTTTGCTATCTTTTCTTTCTCTATGCAGGAAGAGGGGAATATAGTGAACAACTAAGGCAACAAAGGCGACTTAATTCAATTACAACGCGTGGTGTCGGTAATTTACATACTATAACCTTTTTCAAGAACCACTCTATCCGTTGGTGAAAACAGCATGAAAATCGGTGCAGGAGTTTGTGAGTTTATCACGAACGGAGAGACAGACGCGGCGGATGACTTGGTTTTATAATATACAGGGTGTCTCATTCAAATCGGTCAGTATGGGAAAGTCTGAAACTTTAAGACATACGAAGATCTGTTCTGAGGAACCATGTCATCGATTTTAATAACTAGAAAAACTGCATTCATACATTTTAAAAAACATCTGTACTCCGTTCGGGAATCGAACCCGGTTATTTTGAAAAAAAAACCTACACTATTTCTATTTAGATATCGATTGTGTAGGTCTTAAGCAGTAAATGTCTGTATGATGATGTTTTTAAAAATGTTTTTTTAAATGTATGAATGCAGTTTTTCTTGTTATTAAAATCAATGACATGGTTCCTCAGAATAGATCTTCGTATGTCTTATAGTTTCAGACTTTCCCATACTGACCGATTTGAATGAGACACCCTGTATAGTGGCTGTTTAGGACTTCTTGAAAGCAGCCAATTGCTCGACCACTGCCCCAAACATGCCCTATTTAAAGGATTTTGTTTATGCAATACTCTTCTCCAAACTATTTCGTAATTGTTTACCAACAACGAAAATTAAGTGTCAAAAGTTTCTTGCAGCTCTGTATGAAACATACTTTCATAGGTTGTTTCTGAATGTCGACCGATACAGTTACTTTTGAAGTTCTACAACGACTGCTATGACTGGCAACACTACAGTGTTCATGTAGGTATCAAAAAAAGATCACTAACTGTATTACTTAATATTCTGACTTGCTTTTAGCTATAGCTATTTAGATTATATTTAATCAACCAACATCAAACTTTAGCCGATCTTCCTGATTGTATAACCTCAACCAACATTCTGGTGTTAATAATGTTGACATGACAATAGTGCTCGCTCCCACGTGCCAACATGTTTATAATGTATCGGCGCGTAGACCGCGTAGACGTGGCCGACCTTGATTAGCCTCGATTGGCTTGCAACGCAATTCGGAAGTGTTGGATCGTGAATCTGGGTAGAGTATTAGATAGTGTTCATTTGTAGTTGAGATGTACATGCAAATATAACGTCATGCATTGATAACTCTAGCCCTGAGACCTACGACCAATATTTGTTTCTTTAATTTAAACAAAACCCGTTAAGATTAAATTCTTAAAGAAAATAATAAGAATTGTGGTTTCAGCCTATTTGTTTAAGCCAGATTGTTTAATAAGTAATGTGCATTATGTGCAACTTAACTATTTTGGAAACAAGACCATTCTGACGAAAGAACAAAAGCTCTCTAATTAATACCATTTAATTATAACTCTCAAACGTAGCCTTCTTAATGCACATACACTTAAAAGTGACGTTCAAACTAAATTGAAATTCCAATAAGGCTTCGATATTTCAAGGCGGCAAGTTGTAACTAATTCGTACACGTGGCGTAGAGGGGCGACACGGCGATGTCACACGAGTGTCGATGAATTATCGAGTGTCTCGGGAACTTGGGACTAATCGAAGGGTGTGTGAGACCGTGGGACAGGGCACTAACACTTGCATGTGTTACTATTTACATGACCGATTAAGTTGAGAGTTTTGGAGTAGAGAATGGAATAGAATGAGGATGTTGTTAGTTTGTTTTCCCAACTATACAATTTTGAAGGAAGGGTGTAAACACGAAACCTCATCACGAAGCCGTCAACAAAGCATTCTGTACATCAAACTAAGTAACTACACGCAAAAAATTGCTAGGAAATTACTTTTTTTCTTGGAGTGAAAAATCATGTTTTGTGGTACAACTCTATGTAACGCACTTAGATGGATGGATTTAATAGTACGGAGGTTGTAAAGTAAAAATCCTCCAATCAAACCTTGTATTAAAAAAAACATGTCTAAACGATGGAACTTTGACCCCCAATATCTCCGTAACTAGAAGATTCCCAGGTATAGTGTACAGAAAAAAAATGATCGCAATGACGTTAAGAACAAATGCCTTTCGGCTTGGTTAATAGGTGTTTTACACCGTTTATAAATTTATTAAATTACTAATTCAAAAGGCGCATCGTATCATACTGATGTAAAATTTGCCTAGGCTTTCCCCAACTATGTTGGGGTCGGCTTCAAGTCTAACTAGATGCAGCTGAATAAATAAATAAATATCACTGGACATTTTACACACAGCGCTATCTAGTGCCACACTAAGCAACGAAGCTTGTGGACACCGGATAGTTGATATACTACATAGATACTTTTTTGTTTGTAAATACATACTTATTACACATAGAAACATGACTCGGAAACAAATGTCCATGCTTATAACACAAACATTAGCTCCTACCGGGATTCGAACCCGGGACCCTATGAACGTAAGGCAGCCTCACTACCACTCCGCCATTCGGCCACCATGTACGAATATTTTACATGGAACAACTGCGTATCTGATCTCCGCTACCCAGTTATTACTGGGAAATACGATACCTCTCGGTAAGACTTGTTGTCAAACTTTCGCGCCACTGACCACTTGTAACGACTGCCGAAATTTTAGAAATGACAGCTGGGACCAACGGCTAAGCGTGTTTTCCGATGCACGGAGGAAACTCGGTATGTATTGGGTGGTCACCCATCCACGGAGCAACCTAGGCAGGAACGGCTTAACCGATAGATCGACCTGAGTGGCTATTATTTGATGTGGTTATTATTTAGCCACGAGCTACAAACTACATATTTTTTACAAAATTACAAATTCAATTGGTGGAATATGACTGACTAGCCGAAACCCGCAGCTCCGCCCGCACTAAATTATATACTAGAAGACTTTGTTTTATACTATGTAGTAATAGTGATAGTGATGTAGGTACTGCTCTTTTTTCTTTAATAAGAGAGACTTAATGTATTTTTATGTGTTATACCAAAAGCATTGTTGATTTTAAAGGGCAGCATGTATCGTACTGATGTAGTGCTCTCTCTCCTAGGGCAGCAGCAGCAGTTCCATTTCGCGTTCGGACAGAGACCGTTTCCGTTCCCGCCTGATCCACTCGGAGGGTTCCGGATGCCACCCATCACTACCTGCCAGAGTGAGTACTGAACACTAACTTATTTAATTAAATATTTATTTTCCATGGTTATTATTTGGATTGCAGAGAATAAACAGAAATGGAACACGCAGTACGTCTCCAATATTTTACTATTCCATTATTTATTCTTTGGACTGTTATAAAAACATGCAGAAGTGGAGCAAATAGAATAAATAAACATGTAACTGAAAAAGATACCACTACAACTTCACAACATGCGGCAAAAAGAAAAAAAAATACCGAAACCAAACCAGAAATCTAAATCGGAATGATGCCGCACAAACCTTACAGGCATGCGGCTCAAAAGTGAATGAGTCGCCAAACCAAGCGATACGCTAAACTACGTTCACTAAAGCGCGGATTCAATCAGCCGTCGCCAAAAAGAGGATCGAGCTGAAAGCTGACTGCGGGCGCAATCGAACAAGCGTGCTCGAGCCCGCTAAAATCCACGGCTACCCCAAAACAACTGATGCGGCTCAAAACGGGAAAAAAGGCATTCGCAAATCGACGGCGGGAACGCGTACCGAGTCCGCCGATCGCCGGCCAAAAACGGAACCGTGATACCGAAAAATAAAAGCCACTGATACCGGGAAAAATAAAGTGTACGTTGCACAGCCGACGGCCGCGCCGGACATCTTTATAAGTGACCGTGTACTCTTTCCTGCGCAAACATTTGTGTTTGAATTGATAAGTTTTGAATACACTAGACTTTCAGTCGCTAAAAGTCACGAAATACAGTGGTATCTAACTGATATCATTTCTGACAATCATTTAATGTTAAGCTCAGTCTTGATATTTGGAAATCATTATAGAAATCTTGTATTTATGAACTAAAATCCTCAAAACCGTGTTTATCTCTCAAACTTAGATACAGATGGTGTACCAAAAGTAGCTATAAAATACAATAATATTAAGAACGTTATTCTAGACCTAACTTTGAGTAACTTTAGTCTATTCGTGGATTAGTTTAACAAATACCTAAGGGTAGGTTTATTAGCTTTTTAGTTGTTTTAGATAATGTGGCTTTAAGTTTCTTAACTTTAATTTTAAGGTTACTTGGAGTACTTTCTTAGTCCTTACGAATAAACACAACGCAATTTGCAAAATTACGAACATTTTTTCGTCACCTCATCAGACACTTCTTTTCTTGCCACACAATTTTTTTAACACAGCTCATCCATTGTTTCTTTGGTCTTCCTGTCTTTCTTTCTCAAAATGTTGACTTGATTCTTTCTCCCTCAGACATGAGTCAATTCGGTCTAAGTTCGAGTAACTCGCACTGGGGCTACGGCGGCGCGGGCGCATACCCTGCGTACTTGCCGTCTTGTGCTGCGCCTGCGGCCTCGCAGTTCAACCCTCCGGCGCTCGGTTTTGCTGGGACCGTGCCGGATCAGACACCTACGCAGGACTTTACGGCTAATAACACAGGTAAGGAGAGATTTATGCAGGCGACGCAGTAGACCTCGCAAGAGATAGTGAGACATCAACGTTTGCCGTAGATCGAAAGATTTGGAAGTCATGGGGACCTCTCCCCATGAATTTCAGTTAAAAAGTTTTTTACGAAAGTGTTCATTTAGGCGCAGTAGTATCATTTCTCAAAAAATGGTATAAATAAATAAATATCGCTGGACATTAACACACAGCGCCATCTAGTGCCACACTAAGCAAAGCTTGTGTCGTGGACACTAGAGAGTTGATATACTACATATCTACTTTTTTGTTTGTACCTTTAAATGTATTATAAGTATGTACATCCATGACTCGGAAACAAATGTCCATGCTCATCACACCAACATTTGCTCCTACCGGGATTCGAACCCAGGACCCTAAGAACGTAAGGCACCGTCACTAACACTACGCCAATCGGGTCGTTTAATTGTTGCAAACTACATAATTTTAATTTTAATATGTTTAACAGTTGCAAGTAGGTACCGATAATGTTGAATTGTTTAAAAGCGTAAATGTTTGGTAGCGAAAACACAACATGCAGTTAAGTAAACATTGTTATACTTACAATAACAATTTCCTGTAAACTAGCCGTCACAACAGAACCAATCAATAATAACGATGTCCAGTTTACACCTCCCATAACTCATTAATCAGTATACAGTAGGGTGAAATTAAATCCACCAGCAATCCTTTTACGACTCGCTTCCTCCTTCAAATGATACGCGCAGTTGCGGATGAGCCAAAGAGTATGAAATTATGCAGATAGTGGTGTCAATTCTGTTGTGCACAAACTAAACTTAATTTAGGCTATTACTATCCTTTTCTCACTAATAAAACGAGAAAGAGACGGACGTAATTTAGAGCTCTCAAATTTAATTCGAACTAATATTTCCATACAAATGAAGGGTGCGTAAAAACATGTCGACTAAAAACACGGTGAAGCGCTAGGCATAAATTAGTTTGACATCTCTAACTTAGTTCATAGTTATAACCGTCCTTTTCTCGCACTGCCGTTTAGTAAAAGATAGCGATAGTCTAAATTAAGTTTAGTTTGTGCACAACAGAATCGACACCAGTATCTTTAATCGGTCACTTATATGGTACTTCTTCCATTGTAAGTAGGTAGATTTGGTGTCGTAATTTGAATTGGTTACACAATGGTTGTTTGCGTTATTGGTCAATCAATATTGTTCTCGTATTATATAATGAGAACATAGCTACATAAATGTACAAGAGGGAAATACACTGAAATAAAGCAATGTTTTATATCAGTCTCTAAATTCTACACAAATAAGTATAAAATATTCTATTAGAACGACGGCAAAGTTACGGTCTCTTACCTTTCGGCTCAGAAACTTTGACTTAGGCAGACTGGATGGAACAAATGTGCGCTTCACATCTCTTTTAATACTCTAAGGCATACTAGTCGGACATTAACCGGCTCTCATTATAATTTACAGCGGCTCGCACACGTCCGATCCGGCCGATGAATTTATTGTCGATGCGTGCCCGATGAACGAAAAATATAGCCATATTAAACACCATACTAAAATACTGTCGTATATCAACAATTACTATTTTTGGATTCCACAAGAATGGAGCCGTTATGGGCGGTTTATGGACCGGGGTATTGTTTTTTTTAAGAATAATTTTGTTGGTTGTTTTAAAATCTGTGCCACTTGGTTCTGCTTGTATGTTATAATCACTCTGTAATCAAATTTATTTTGTCTGTGCAGTTCTTCCGGACACGACGGGCGTCGACTTAGACCAGCAGTTATCCGGCCTAGTAGGCTCCTCCCCATCGCACCACGGAAGCCTCTTACCCCGCTACAACAACAACACAGACTATAGCCTCTCCACCGGCCCCCGATCACTGAGCGACAACAGTTCGCAGCCCGAGTCGCCCGTACAGGACGATCTGCTCACTTCAAACACGTCCACGAACATCGGCCACAATCACACAAACAGCTCGAACTTCCCCTCGTTAATGGGATCACAGAACGCTTCGTACGGCGGCAGCAACTGTAACAACTCGCTGTACCCCGTCCTACCGGCCAGCTTGCTATACAGTCAGCTGTACACCGCTGCGAACCAAACGCACAACTTTCACCCGCTGCACTCCAACTCGATACACTCGACGCAAAATCACCATAACGAGCTACAGACAATGATGGACCAGATATCGTCGACCACAAACAATCATAGGCAGCATGTGAACCATGGGCAAGACTTGCTCCTCGGCGGGGGGAACTCCTGCGCGGCGGCCGCGGCCCGGGGTGAGGACGGCCGGGTGAATAATCTCGGACAAAGAGGTAATCCGCAGCCAGACAGCAACACAGTGTGGCGACCCTACTAAACAAAGTGATTCCTTTTATTGTACCCATATGAACAATACGTGTTTGTAGATATAACGTCTGTGTCGATACCTCGGATAAACCAGTAGTGTGTCCATTTTGTGGCGAAAAGTGGTTTTACACTGTTTCGACGTTTCGATATCTGAGGAAATTCATCGTAGTTTGGCATGGAGTGCGACAAGCAACGAAATAGATATTCGATGACGATTTCATAATATTAATTTGTATGTAAAATACGAGATACAGGTGATTCGATTTGTTGAAATTTGTATGTACCTAGTTCCAAAATTCGCTCCCGTCCTAAATTTATACGATTTTGTTGATTTAAATAATTAAAAAAATAACAATTTAGAACACTTTTGTCATAGTCTGGATTAGACTAGAAAAATAATTGGATATGTTCTTGGTGTAAGTATGGACAAATTGACAGATGGAATAAATAGATCTCGTGATCTGAGCATTTGGAAGTTAAAAACCAAATTAAAACATGAACATTGTGTGCGTGAAAACCAAACCTTGGTTTCAAATATTTGTCAGCCATAAACAGGAACTTGTGCATTTATTGTATACGACTGGAGCGATCAAAATACGAAAAATTTAGAGATTGGTTCGTGTTGGTTGACCAATATTTGTCCAAGCTGCAAGATGTAAAAATAAATGTACTTATAAATATTTGTCTTTATTGACAAACTTGTAAATAAGAACTGTGAATACTAATTTGTTGTAAATGCATCTTGTAAAGTGCAATAGATGTGCAATTATGAAGTTGAGTAGATGTATACTTAGTTATAAGCATCTGTTGAGTATGTGAACTCTGTCCAGTTGTAGACATCTTTAGATATTATGTTTTTTCTTTCTGTTAAAAATATTACATTGTCTAGTTTGCAATTTTTTTGTAACTATCGTTATTGTTTCGAAATTAATGAGACCGATTTTTTGGCAATTATTTTGTCATTATGAGACGTGTTTCCTTTTTTAATGATGACCGTGCGTTGGATAAACCGAAATAAAATTTATTTTGTTGCAATTAATCTACCAAAAAAAACATGTTACGTTATAATTGTGTTTTTCGATTAATAATAGGTATTAATTTGTCCGTCAGTGTTTCCGATATTAAAAATAATATCTGTAATGATTATAATTTGTGCAATATAAGTACTATATATTTGATCAGATTTTTTACATTAATTTTAACTTGCATAGCAATTTGTTTGTCGTTTCCGCTTCCCGTTATGATTATTTTCGTTGACTACAAGTAGCGGAATTCATTTTACAATAAATAAAATCTACAAATTCATTGCTTGTTTTACTTAACCTGTTCCCATACATTTTTTTTTCGATTTTAACGCATAAAATGTTCACCCATGTAAAGTTGTAAATGGAGTTTGTTTAGTGTCCACATGCGACGCAAATCATCCAACAGGATTGTTAAGCTGGTGTAATGATTTACGAATGAAAAATAATAACAGTCGCTCGGAACCATCTTCAGGTTAAGCCTCACTCGCGTAGGTTGGTTGGGGATGGGTGACCACCCATTACATACCGAGTTTCTGTGCTTTGGAAAGCTCCATGTAAAATACTGGTATTCAGCTGCATCCGGTTGGACTGGAAGCCGACCCTAACACAGATGGGAAAAGGCCAGGTAGATGATTAAAGATTTACGGTCTACGAGCACCGATTTGCAGTTTCAACATATCCTTAATCTAACTCCACAACATACCCCCATACAACAGGCTTCGAACCTAACCATATGCAGCTAAATACCAGTATTTTACATGAAGCAACTGCCTATCTGACCTCCGCCACTCAATTAGTATAGGTAATACGATATTTTTGGTAAGACAGGTTGTAAAACTTTCGGCCACAGACTATCTGTGACAACTGTCAAACATCCAAATTAAAACTCTCTCGACGAAACCTCTCGTAATTTATCATCACCTGTCTGGCCTTTTCCCAACTTTGCTGGGGTCGGCTTCCAGTCTAACCGGATGCAGCTGAATACCAGTATTTTACATGGAGCAACTGCCTATCTGACCTCCACAACCTAGTTAATAATAAGAAATACGATAACACTTGGTAAGAATGGTGAAAGACTTTTGGGGCCACTGACTACCTCTCGCAATTACAAATACACAAATATCTGGTGCCGCAGCTTGACAGCGTCGACTTTAATGAGCTCATTACTATGGCCGTCTGTTGATACACCAGCTATATACCTGTCATATAGGTGAGCTGATATTTTGGCAACTGCAAACGAAACTCTGAAATAAATATCCCACCCTCATTAATTTGCGCCAATGCGATACGATGGACAGACGAACGTACGCCCACAGCAGGGCGGCCATGTGTTCTGTAGTTCTTGGATAAGTTTGTTTATTTTTTTTTTTAATTAATGTAGCTAAAAAATTCAAACCTGTTTTAGTCTTATCAATTACAGCCACCACAAGTTTGATGGGTGAATTTGGACTGACCCATCTGCTACGAGTATCTACGGTTCGTGCGGTATATCACAAAGAGAGAAATGAAATAAATGAAGATAAATATTGTAAATTTTTTAGGTCTGAAATTAACAGTGCTCAAAATGTGTTTCTACAGCTTCCAATAAAAAACTATTTGTATCGAAATAGCTGCAGCCGTGTATGATAAAGATCAATATTAATGTATTGAATTAATCTCAAAAATACCCGTAAGCTAATCCTGAAACATAAATTATTTATTTACCAAAAATAAATCCACCATGAAAACTAAAATAAATAAATCTCCGATTAGGTGTCCGACTAACAAAAGAGTATTAATGGTATTGCCGTTCCAAAGCCACACTAATTCCATAATGAAATGATTGTCACCTGAGCAATGACGATAATATATGCGAATGCCACCCACGGCTTCGACACACAGAGAAAAATCGATACCAGACCGATTTGAACGACTATAATGAGATTTAAAATTGCCAAGTAATTAATGAGGATTAGTACAGCAATTTCCATAATGAATTTTAACGTGGACACACCCTATCCATGTTTCAGGGCATAAATTATTTAAAATTGTATGAGAAGTCTTTGTGCATGTCATTTAAGTTTTTTTAATGTTGTTTTTGATGACAAAGTGGTTAGGTATACATGCAAAGTTTAATATATTGGACTAATTTCGTTGGTACCAAACATATTTCTAATCATAAGAAAACGAAAAAAGTAAATTGGATTTCTTTTATTAATTATGTTAACCGTGCTACGAAAGTGCTACGAGTTTGCTACGTGCCACGACATTTGTTTTCGTAGAGCTACGAGCTACGAGTAGCAAGGTTTTGTCATCTTCTTTATTAGGTCTATATAACTATTTTTCACGTTCATTTTATAAATATTCCTGTCCTCTAACATTTAATTCACTAAGTTTATTTACAAACGAATTATTTATTGCACTAAGCAAATACCAAACATACAAACATTGCCATTACACCATCAAATATTGTCCACATTGATGCAAATCCCATTAAAAACAACACAGAATCTATATTAGCAGTATATTCTAAATTGGCTGGCTCATTGTATAAATTGATATTTAATTTTATCGGTTGGATGTTTGCAATTAATTACAGCAATCAATAATTTTGCGCTTGGCCGAGCGAAAACTACTACACAAACTGTATGGCGGAGATAAACAAAAGCGGTGTTGTAATTTATACTATAATGTCCGCTATTGGGTTATGTTGTACTTTTAAAGATATTAGGTAGTGTGTTGTAATGAGATGAAGATGTGACATGACTATGAAGTTAAATAAAAATGTGTCAGATCTCTTGAATGGTTTCGTTTTTCTTAGAATAGGTTATAAATAATTTATTTGCATTAAATGTAGGTACATACCTACATGAGTTGTTACAGTAATGGTAATTAGTTCCTGATACAGTTTACCATTTGGCAACACATAAACACAACTTCCATTTAAAACTTTCACAATAATAACTCAACAAATTAATTATCAATTGTAACAAAAAAAAATGAAGGAATGTTAAATAAGACGAAGTGAGAATAAAAAAATAAAAAAAATATTTTGGGACGAAGAAAGCATATTGTTTGGGTCGAACCAGGATTTTGTTATGTGGGACGAAACTCGTTGGGCCCAACAATGAACTTATCTTTCTACGTCCTCTTACTGATATTTTAATAACCGTGTAGCTCTCAATATGATCGGTACATGTTGTATCTTTGATTTCATTCTTAACTCTGTCTGTCTCTGTCATGAGTGAAATTATATGGGAACTGGTAAAGTTGTTGGTTGTTATTTTGTTCTAGCAAGCACAAAAGTAACTTAGATACATTAACTTTAGCTTACTGAAAAGAGACCTGACCTAGCCATTCGAGTATATGAAATGAAAATATTTATTTCAGACTATGCACACATTAATTATACAAGTCCATATTATGTTAGTAGGTACTTATGGCTATGTTAGTAAAATTTAAAATAATTATTATTTTGGACATGCATGAGCGACCAGTGCCGCAGAATTTGGCTGTCCACCCTATCCGACACCACACTCAGAAGCGTGTTGGAGCTACCTTTTACTCGAGACCACAGGGAGGCTATTCTTTTGCGAAGCACCGCCTGGAAACCGTCCGTGCTGTGGTCAGTAAACATGCCGGAGGCACTACACCCCAAAGGGAGCCCCAGCAGGCCCCTGAACGCGTTGTTATACTGGACGCGCAAAGCATTGCAGGCTTTTTTAGTGTAATTACTCCACAGGTTGCACGTGTATAACGTTTGGCAATAGCTTCTGAAGAGCGTGACTTTAACGTCACGTGAGCATCGCGCAAACCTGCGAGAAAGCATATTACCCCTTACCGACAATGCTCTGCGCTCCCTATCCATGTCCATATCATCATTAAGTCTCTCATCGACCCAATGACCCAAGTACTTAAAGTTAGGCACTTGCTGTAGGTCGGTTCCACTCAGTCTTATAGGAGGAATAGTGTAAGTTTTAGACCCACAATAAAAGTAGTAGTAGTAGTAGTATAATCATCATCATCAGCCTATAATGTTCCCACTGCTGGGACACGGCCTCCTCTCAATAAGAGGGAATGGGCTATAATCTACCACGCGGGCCCAGTGCGGATTGGTAGATGTGACATGTCTTCGATTTTTTGGTTCTAGGACATGACGGTTTCCTCACGATGTTTTCCTTCACCGTTTTGAGAGCAGCGGTGATGAAATAAATTACACAAAGTAATGCGCCTGCCTGGGTTCGGACCCACGACTTACTGTTCGTAAGTCGGGGCCGCCACCACTGGGCCACCGCTGCTCTTGCGTATAATAGAAGTCAGTAAATTTAAAGGCTTGATGTGACATTGGCTTATTGACAAATGCTTATTTACACTTATTGAGGGCTCAAAATCTTACAGCCTATTCAGTCTACGGAGAAATGATAGGTACGTCGAATATTTCAACCTTGCCTCAGTGATTATATAGGCATCATTATCTTCAAAAAGGTTTCCGTAATCGTGCCCTTTGACCTTGACCCAGTGGGGTCGTTTTTACAGTCAATAAAGTAACTTAAGGGTCGCCCCTTGAGTAAGGGTGGCGGACACCGATCGCGACAGGAAAGGCATAAATGAATTTCATTAGGGTTTCTAAAAAAATCTGATCAACATTGAAATTAGTTTGGTTTTCGTTTGACGTCCACTTATTACTGGTGAAACTTTGCAAAGTAACTAAATTAATAATTGAACTGGAGGCCTATAAAAATGATAATCTCTTTCAAAGCGTTTCGCATTACTGAAAACAACTTCCAACAGAATGTAACTGCATGCTTTTTTTATTATTGGGACAAACCCGCCACACACGCCCAAACCACTGTAACTCCTGAAAGCCAGAAGCAACAATGGCGACCACCAGAAAAGCGCTGAGACAAAGAAGCTCGACGAAGTCCCAGAGAATGAATTTGTCTTGGATCCCGTAACGAAATTAATCAGAAAGTATTGCGGAGGAGTAGGGTTAAAACCGTAATTTCTACTTCCCTTCATATCAGCAGGAGACAGAATGAAACAAAGGCCAATAGGCACAAAGGGATGTTTACAATTGGGATAGGCTCAGTTGCCTAGTAACACAGATACATATTCACATTAACTGCATGCTTTTGGAAATTCAATACATTTTTTTTTTACTTTTTTACCATGGTATGTGACTTCGTTGCCAAGGTAGACATAACGTAACATTACCCCAGTAATTTAGTTAGTTAGCCAGAGGGGTACGTAACAGACCCACATTTCTTACGAGACATTTAAATCCCATCAGATATTTATGACGTTTTTAGTCCCATGTAGTACGGGGTGAACTATTCATTGCCTTCAACCGAGACTGAGAAATTTCTGGTGGAAGAACCTAGTATCAATTTATCCAACCCGAGAATCAAACCCACCCAACTAGCACACAAGCTGCTTCAATGATTTCTTTACAACCTAAATATTCTACAATGGTGTAGATTCTATTGTGCATAAACGAAACTTAATTTAGACTATTGCTATCTTTTACTAAAAGGCAGTACGAGAAAAGGACGGCTATAGCTATGAACTAAGTTAGAGATGTCAAACTAGTTTAGGCCTTGCTCTTCACCATGATTTTAGTTGACATGTTTTTACGTGCAGCCTTCATTTGTATAGAAATATTAGTTCCTATTAAATTTGACAGCTCTAAATTACGTCCGTCTCTTTCTCGTTTCGTAAGAGAGAAAAAGATAGCAATAGTCTAAATTAAGTTTAGTTTGTGCACAACAAAATAGCTGTTCAAGAGGTTTACTATAATACTTAAGTGGTATTTAATTCGCTGTCGAGAACACATTCGTTCCACAGCGTCCCAAAACAGCGTCCAACCAAAGTGTTCAGCGTTCGTGTTTAATACTAAAAATCAATAATTAAGCTGTGTACGTATGTAATTAATAGTGCGTCGGTGTGGCAACTCGCTTGCATTATACACGACGGCTAAAATGCACGCGCCATGCATTATGAAAATGACATGATGATAAGCCTGCCGTCAGTTTGGAAGGCTTGTTTTAAATGCGATAACTGGTGGTAGTTTTATGGATCGAATATGCTTTTTGTTTACGGTATGCTATGATGTAGGTGCCTACTTATGTTGGTAGGTGAGGGAGTTGTTGGTACTTTCGGATAAATAGCGAGAGATGAGTTAGTTTTGTCTCCGATTTTGTTGGTTTACACAAGAAAAGCTGCAAGCCGGCCATAATATCTGGATGGGAGGAACTAGGTCATACATATTCTATGTATGACCTAGTTTCTGCCATCCACATCTATGTAACATAGATCAGAAACTAGTTTATAGATTCCAAGTTTTTCTGCTGTAAGAATTTATTCAGAGACCGTAGTATATTGTTATGAATCATTAAAAAACGCTGTAACTCGTCTTGAAACTTAAATTATTCTTCTGTAAGTGTACAGTCGAGGACTTCAATTCATGAGCCACTTGCCACTATTCGTATTTTAGCCGTGTAATGCAAATCGGGCTTAGTCGGTAATATTCGTACTCGTGAATGTGTATAAAGTGCGAAATTGGAAAGTAGTGAAAGTGGTTTATTAATTAAAGTCCTCGACTGTACATGATACCAACACCCACGGCACATGTGAAATCTTAGATTTCAAAGCAAAAACACCACTAAGAATTCAGTCAGGTCTATAGTCCGTGCCACAAGAAGGTTTAATTTTTGTAAACAAAGAATTTCTAAAGTTACGTAGCGACAATTCAATCAACAACAAATACAAATTCAATCATCTCAAATTATCATACGCGTAATACGAAACTAACGAGCAATTTCACTTGTCCGGGTTTTATTTTGGCGATCGGTCGTCTAATGTTTTGTGGTACTGAACCGCATCTGACATCTTGGAACGTAAACATTTGGGCCGTAAGAAGTAAGTTCTCGCTGACGCTGCCACTTTTTATTTGAACCAAAGTTGCGAACTCGAATGATTATTTAAACAATTTATAGCCTCTCGTGAGCAGCGGTGGCCCAGTGGTGGCGGCCCCGACTTACGAACAGTAAGCCGTGGGTTCGAACCCAGACAGACGCATTACTTTGTGTAATTTATTTTAATCACCACTGCTCTCAAAACGGTGAAGCAAAACATCGTGAGGAAACCGGCATGTCCTAGAACCAAAAGTTCTAACACATGTGACATCGTACTGGGCCAGCGTGGTAGATTATAGCCCAATTCCCTCTCATTGAGAGGAGGCCGTGTCCCAGCAGTGGGAACATTATAGGCTGATGATGATGATAGCCTCTCGTGGCGGGGGAACAATACCTATTTCAGGTTTCCCGGTCAACTAATTATGATCTATTCGTCGCTTACAACCATCAAATGCATGCTATCAGCATCATCTTTTACCCTTGTCCCTATCTACTTGGGACCAGTGCAACACGTTTTCTTCTACCATTCTCCTCTGTCAGATGTCACAGCATCATTCACTCTTTCGTGAGTGAATCCTCACACAATCAATACATCTTCTCCTCGGCCTTTTTCTACCTCTCCATTAAACATGTAATAAAATCTACAAATAAATCATTCATAGTTTATTATACCTGAACTATTAAAAATAAGTAAGTAATAAGTCCTGTTTTAAATTCTCATTAAATAGTTGTAAATCATTCGATCTGTTAATCTTAATGTTGTTTCCTGAAGAAATAAACTATTCAGCTGATCGGAACATCCGGTTAACTGGTTTTAAGAACGAGTATGAAGTAGAAGAGGTTATAATCCTGAAGAATAGTTAGCCAAGTTTGGTGAGGGATGTAATTTCATTAGAATAATTGAAGGTCCGAATTGGCCGGAGCCAATTTTCGTATTAAATTCCAAGTTTTTATAAGGCTCCCAAACGGCCCAGAATTAGCTGGTGGGACGAACTCGACTCCTTTCATATGGATAGTCCCTTAGCAGTACTGGATAGGGAAAAGTGGAAGGACGAAAGGAAGGCTTTTAACCTGCAAAGGGAGGAAAAGGTTGATAACAATAAAAACACCAAGTTTCTGGTCGACTTGGTCTACAACATAATCATAATCATTTATTTGCAAAACATATTGGTATTTAAGTAAGTTGAGCCAAATACATAGTCAGATATATATAACATACAATTTTTTACAATATATTTAATGTTACGCAATACCATTCTTCAATGTCTTTATACGTTAGTTTCTATAAATAATTATTTTATACGAAACATTCAACATTCAATGTCTAGTCAAATTCCTTAATTTAGATTAAAAAAAAGTTAGTTATTAACATTATTTATAGATTCATCCTCTCTAAGGATTGAACCTCAGAATTTTTATAAATCTCAGTTTGACACAGTGACCACAAAAACCTGTCAAAATTCCAAAAAGCCAAACTTCAACATAAAGCTAGGTACAGATACACGAAATGATCAACTAACCGCTAGACGGCCTGTCGAACTGCAATCGTTGGGAGGGGGGCGTAATTTAAAACCGCACTGCACCCTTCACCCCCCTAGCGAAATTAAGTGCGAGGCAGCGGGTACGTGACACCGGCAAATGCGACGCGCCTACCCGTGTGTACCCGCCTTAATTGTGAAACTTCATTTGTTTCGTGTCACTGGATGTGCGCTGCCTTTGTATTGGTGCCATCGGTACGTTCTTGGTTAATGAGGTTAGGTTTGGGGGTAGGTCAAACTATTAAAAGAAGGGGAGGTACATCAAAATCCCTTACCATTTTGGGCTATTCAGGAAAGAAAACAAGTCTCAAGTTGCAAATTTTTGCTCCACCTTGATTACTGTCTTGATTACAGAAATTTAAGCCATTGATCCCTGATGTTATTTGCAGATTTTTGAGAGTCGTTCAAAATTAAAATGAAAATATTTTATTTTACATAGGCCAAGATGGGCACATATAAAACGTCGATGAAGGTGCACGGTTCGCGTTGGTCGATTCCATGGAGAAGAACCGGCAAGAAACTCTATGGTTACTCTTTTCAAATCATTTGGTATAACAATGTTATTATGTTACATTACAGCATTAGTACTACAGTATAGGGGGACAGCGTAGGCCCGACAATAGGTCGTTGCAGGTAGTCTGTGGCCCAAAGCTCTGAAAATCAGTTTTAGGAAGAGATACCGATTGCCCAGTACTAACTGGGTTGTGGAGGTCATATCTGACCTCCACAACCCAGTTAGTACTGCAATTGCAATTGCATTTGCAATTTTACAAACGTAAAATTGCAAATTGGTATGTTATTGGTGGTCATCCATGTAACCACGGGCTGCTCACAGTACTCCCTCACTCATAAAATATTGTTATCCAGCTGAATCCGCTAAGACTGGAAGTCGACCCCAGCATAGTTGGGAAAAGGCCAGACAGTTGATGATCTGAACTGAACGTAGATTTCATAGTCGGGTTTAGGAAGGACAATATGTGCTTTTGAAACGCCCTAACTTATAAGGATGACACGTAGTAAACTTTGAGAATACCCAGACCAATAAATATCTGTTTGAAATAGAAGATCGGACTGCTATATATATCTATACTTCTATAGGGTGACTGGTAATTAGTGTACGATACTAATTATGTTCATGTAACAAGCGCATCGCGAAAAAAAACAGCTGTTCAGTACCTACACTAGGCGAACATAAATGTACTGAACTGCAGATTTTTTTTTCGCGATTTCAGCTTTGGCCCCATAGTAAAAGTTGCTTGTTATCATGAGCATAAATACGTGTTTAAGTATCGTACAGTAATTGCCAGTCACCATTTATACTAATTATAAGAGGTAAAGTTTGTGTGGTTGTAGGGGGTCATCTCTGGATCTTCTGAATCGATTTTGAAAATTCTTTTACCGATAGAAAGCCATGTGTGTACAGACTCATAGGCTATATTTATTACTAGAAGAAAAAAAAACACCCTTGCGAAGTTGAGACAGGCCGCTAGTATATTATTAAAAAGACTTTCAAAAAAGACAAAAATATATGTAAAAAAGAACATATTTATTTGGCAAGTGGACACAACAGAACAAAAATAGGACTAAAATAAAAAATAAACAAAAAACGAATCAATAAAAAAATCAATTAAAAACTAAAGCACAGTTCAGCAAACTGACGAGTAGCTAGTGGCCGACGCTGGTCACCGACAGCCCTGTTGTAAAACTCGTTCTTCTAAACTCCCTGTTCATATAAATGTCACTAGTACATCAAGTGATTACCAAAGTCCTGATCGTCGGGTACATACTCTGCGGACACAAACCACTGCGAGGTTTGACACATCAATCAAACATCGGCCCGACGCCTGACACCTGACGCCAGCTCGCCGCGGCTATTACTAATTGTACGTATTTGAAGAACTACGAGTAATTAAGGATTATCAATGAAACTGAACGCATTTTAATCAGACAAAAAAATGCGGGGTAGTCTTTGGGGATTGCTGATTGAAGTGAAAACTAAGTAATCTACATATATCTGCTATAGGTTGTGCCCCGTGCGCGCTTAAGTAGTGCTACGCCGTAGCGAATCGGCTACGAGTGCTACGAAACGTTAGGAAGGTCACGCGAATTCCATGATTTTTGTTCACCCAAAAAGTGCTCAACGCACTTAAAGAAATTTCCACTTAAGAAACATTTTCCCCATGAACCACTTTAGACTGCGTCCAAGAAATATCAGTCTCAATATTCCGTTGGTCTAGGTGGCAGCTGCTGAGCATAAGGTCCGGGATTTGATTCCCAGGTCTGGCGAGTTGTTATTTTTTTTTTTGCAAGTAGCTTTGAATGTCCTACTGATGGGCAAAGGCCTTCCCATATGAGGCCAGCCTCAGCGTCGCCGTCCATCCTCAGGCATCCATTTTGTTGAGACCTTTTACCAGCGGTCGCCTATAAACGATTTTTTAAATAAGTTTTGAACTACAGTTAGATTTTTATGTGACAACCTTTTCAATGACTCCTGTTCAAACCTTGCCAAAGGAAAAACGAAACGGCGTTCGAATAAGAGATCAACTTCTTTCCCCTTTACCCAATTCATTTGCATTTGTACAAAGATTTGCAAAGACAAGAAGTCAAAGCGACTAAAAACAAACAACTACGTACACACCTCCCATCGATTCTTACCTTTGTCTAACAAAACACCATGTAAAGACGAGTCCTATTGTTCGCAGACGTTCGAATGTATGTAATTACTGCTTTCATGTGGACCCTTCTAATTACGGGTGGTTTTGTTCAGCTGCAATTATTGTGCTAAGTAAATAATAAGAAGCGTGTGTCTTGGGTGTTGCTTTGTTATTAGATGGGCAGGTTGTATTGGTGCTAATTTGGCAGGGGAAGCTTGTTTTGTTGCAATTCTACGTGAGATGGGGAAGAAGAAAAAACTCATTTATGTCTCCTGTTCTAAGCTCTTTTGTGATTTTATTCAAATACACTGCAAAAGTGTCAAATCTACACTAATATTATGAAGAGGAAAGATTTGATTTTTTGTTTGTTTGTTACTTAACTCAAGAACTTTTACCAAGTAACATCTACACTTGTAATATTAATATCATAAAGCAGAAGAGTGTGTTTGTTTGTTTGTTTGGTTGAACGCGTTAACCTCAGGAACTACTGGTGCAAATTGAAAAAATCTTTTTGTGTTGGATAGTTCATTTATCGAGGAAGACTATAGGCTATAAAACATCACGCTACGACCATTAGGAACGGAGCAGGAATGTAAAATGTTGCAAAAACGGGGATATTTTTTATTTGTTTCGTTTTTCTCTCTTATGTGACGCAGACGAAGTTGCGTGGGTTAGCTAGTAGAATATACAATATACTAATATAATGCAAAATATATGAGCTATCAAAATTTTTGCGGACGAAGTTTGCGGGCACAAGTTTTTATACAGTGGTGATGCATGAAACGGAAGTAACTGTTGAAGAAAATAATACAAATATTCTGCTTTGTTCAGTATTCTTCTACGATAAACATGAAAATAATCCCATAATGTCTTAAATTCAAACACTGTTTTAAACAGTTACGGTTCATACTAAACTTAAAATGACATTTATGGGATTTCTTCTGCGGATTTTATTTGTATTGAGCTCCCGATATTTCGACGCTGTGGCAAGCGCCATGATTGCGGGTTGACTGGAGCATATGAGTTGATGGAAAAACTTGTTAGGAGAAGACAAATCTATCTGTCTGTCTGCTCAATACAAATAAAAATAATGGAAGATTTCCGTAAGTGACATTTTAAGTTTTGTCTTAAATTCGTACATAAAGCCGCTAGATCTAGAAGCTTGTTGCTTAAGAATGCCTTATATAACGATGATGGAGCACTCAGGAATAATTATTTGAATTTTCCCTTTTTTTTATTTGTCTAAAGGTAGAAAGAAAGAAAGAAAGAAAAAGCATTTATTAGCCCGACAGGACAACACACAAATAAAAAAAAGTTTAAAAGAAGAACTGAAAGTTCGTCACATTCTCCTTGTTGATTATTAAAAACAGTTTAGTACTCAAAATGAACAACATAAACACAATGTAACCCAAGCCTTAGGAACGTACGCTTCAATCCAAAATCATAATTCACTCACGAACCCCCAGAAAAATTAAGTACCCAAAAATATCAATGAATACTGATTAGGGTTGTCGGTTTTAATGAAACGAAGCTCACAGTAGAGGGCACCGTGGATGGGAATATTTTAATTACTAGCAACACCGCGCCTGCACGTAAATTTCCCACGACTGCGATAAAGAATAAACATCAGCATTGTCTTAAAGCCCCACCAAGAATTACTGCAAGCAAGGGTTGGTAGATGGGAGTTACAGTAATTTAATTATGTGAGTGCGTATTCGAGAAAATAATACAGCAAGACTAATCACTGGTAAACACTGTTTTTTGTCACATGAACTTTGTTATGATTTTTATTTATGTTGGTGTACCCTCATTAAAAATATATAACAGTTTTGTTTCTATCACATCCAGTTTTCTTGTGACAGCTACATATTCATTTCTGACATCATATACGTTTCTTTGTTTACATTACTGCATTTAGTCGGCTGTGTAACTATTGTGTTTGCTAAATTACATTTTATTTACATTAGTTAGATCGTAAATATGCCACGAAAGTGTTTGAACAACCCGGACAATTTTTAAACTCGCCTGGAAATGTTATGTGAATGTTGTTCAAAATTTTCTAGGTAACCATAAAGCGGAAAATTACAAAGATTTAATAAATGAACTTATGATATCATTTAAAGCTTTGGGGTGTAATATATTATGTCCTTGAAAATACATATGCTGGACTCTCATCTGGATTTCTTTCCCGCAAATTTGGTGTTGTGAGTGACGAACAAGGTGAGAGGTTCTATCAAGACATTTCCTTAATGGAGAAGCGTTATCAAGGGAATTGGAGTCCAGGAATGCTAGCAGACTTTTGTTGGAGACTTAAAAGGGACCTACCGGAAGCCAAATTTTCAAGAAAATCATAAGTATCTATTAGATATTAGGAAATAATTCTGTAAGTGTGTACACTTTTTTTCATTGATATATAATTGTTTGGTGGCTCTAGTATATTCAAAATTTGATATAAATTTTCATGTGACAAAAAAAAATTACAAGTTTGTTGACCAGTGACTATTATTGTTAATTATATAAATGTCAAGTAACCGGCGTGCGTGTACGTGACCAGATGTATCATATGGACGTGGTAAAAAGGGCCAAGTTTATGTATGTGTAATTGTGTAGTGTATTAATGCTGTGTTATGCTGATTTACTACTTCAATATTAAACCCAACGTAATAGGTTGGGAGATCCTTATCTGGGTAAACAGAAAAAAAATTATGGTCAGCTTTTATTCTGTAAAGCTGGAATTATAAAACAAAAGCAAGGCTTTTATTCCAAGTAGGCCACTTACAGGCACTTTTGAATTGTCGAAACAAAGATGTTTTATTTTTATTTTTATTTAATGTAGCTACAGTCCCAAGACACAAAAACTGTGAAAGTACTGCAGTTGCCCATTCCCTAGCGTGGATCTCTATGGAGAAGAACGGGCAAGTAAAATACACTTTTCACAAAAGTGTATTTTATTTGGTATTGTTCATCAAGTCGTTATACTTATTTTTTAAGTTGACCTACACGATAAATAATAAATGCTTGCACTAACGGGACAGATTAACTGAAATCCTTGTAGTTCTTTCCTAAAAAGACCATCCCAGACACCAATCTGCGACATCCTCGTAGGACCAAGATAATTTATGTCTGGACTAACGATTAAGAGACGGTGACCTATGAGTTTGTCAGGCACAGACACATCTCGTTTATAAGTTTTCTTCAACGTGTGAAGTGTTTATTAAGTAGAACCAAAATACAAAAAAAAATATTCCATTTCATTCCTTGTTTTTTTAATTCACTTTTTCAATTGATCTACGTAAGTTAGCAGCCCTATTCGACAATGGCTCAAGTCGTGAAGCGGCCGCTCCCGGCGGGGCCATTACGCGGTCACCGCCTGATTACCGCCCCGTCTTGATTTCAACCCCTTCTTTATCTAACTACGTACTACCATGCAAGCAAGATTCACGACCCTAAGTAAGTGTGGGTAAGGAGATATACTGACTTCTTTGGGTTTTGTTTGCTGCAGAATTCGTGTTGTATTGAACGGGAATTCTCTCTAAGGATATATTTGGTCAGTGGTTAATTATAGTCAGTGATACCATTTACTTTTGCTTGACTTAGTTTTGGATCTCTGCTCAGTATTGAGCTTTTCAGCAACATTTACTCACTCCTCAATATAAGAAGAATAAAGCTTAGATATATTTTTGAAGTGAACATTTCTTTAGGCGCGTTGATCACTTTTGTGTGGACAAAAATCATGGATATCGCGTGATCGTCACCTAACGCTTCGTAGCACTCGTAGTGGATCCGCTACGGCGTAGCGCGAGTGCGAGGCACAACCCGTAGCAGATAATTTTTTTTCCATCTCGGCAGTCCCAAAGACTGCACCGTTTTTTTTTTAACTTGTGTGGTATTCAATCTTGGTCACAGAAGCAATATCAGAAACTAAGTTGTTCAAATCAACATTTAACAATATAACTAGCTTCACGTGTATGCGTATCTCATACTCACTTTTAGAAGAAACCTTATTTCTATTTGAGTTGAAAATGGACAACATGATATTCTACTGTGTTATTTTCAACAAAACATTTTTGGTTTTACTTTCTGTGTACTTACACAGGAACAAAAACACCTGGAAATTCATCATTTGTAAGAACGCATTTTGTAACATTTAGTATTCTTGGTAAGAAGAGATTTCTGACGCGTACAACACCGGCTAAACACCTTCAAAAAGGCGACGACGTCTCAAACAGTCCCCGTTGACCATTTTGCGGTCCCCGCTTGTTTGCTTGTCTTCAATTCAACCCTTCTTTCAACCACTTATGGGATGACTTCCGTTATTATCAATTATTCTGAGCTCCCGATAATTCATCCCGCGATCATCATTACACTTGCAAAATATCGGGAGCTCAGAATAATTGATAATCATGTAAGATATCCGATAAGTGACAGTGTAAGATCATTGAAATTGATTGATTTCAGATGGGGGTTGAAAGAAAAAAAATATATTCTTATGTTTTTATATTGAATTGAAATCATGCTTCAGAATGACAGAGTTGCGGTTCAGTATTCAGACGATGATTAAAGTTGTTAGTCAATGTGCTTCACAATTATTTACCTTAATAATCAGGTTGCCACCAATTAATATCCAAACAGAGCGATACCCAACAACAGCGTAGCTTTAATGAAGGTGGATAGGTACATTAAAGCATAGGGGGGGCGTAATGTGACCAGCGAGAAATAAATAGTCCAGAAAATTACCAGCCACCCCCCCTCCTCCCGCCCCACCCCTCTCCCCCGCCACCACCTATAGTAGTTAATGTTTGTAGATAATATGCTCGTATAGTATACATAAGTATCCACATATAGTGGAGCTGTAAACATGCTTATTGGTAGCCATATATGTTACGTAAAAATGGTAATGAAGTTTGGTAATGAGCTTCGATTTCAGTTAAAAGTATGTACATTCCTGTATGTTCTATCTGATGTGTGTTTCGATGTTGATCTGGTTTATTATTTTCCGAATATATCAGGACTAGTAATTCTATATATGTGATCATGTGTTCAATCAATCATATAATTTATTGTGGATCATAGGTAGGTCCATAATACAGGTCTTAAAATAGATTGTGATCAGCTATGTCCCGCCCATTGGGCATACAATAGTTTATTACATTCTTTACATACATTAAGAATAGATATTACATTATTGATACAAATCATTGAAATGGTACACAGAATATAATAAAGAGAATTAATATTAGCATAGGTAGGTATTGATGTGTCAATGGTTTTCTGAACGTGTCATGTCTGAGGGAGACTGTATTGGAGTAAAGATTTGTCGAATAGGAAGTCATTTACAGAGTAGTAGCATTTGTTTACTACCAGATCATGGAGTTATGGATAATGGGTCATTCCTGTATATTATAATGATCGTAGCGAGTCGGAATTACCTCACCTCATCTGTTACTAACAAATCCCGATTCAAGGCGTTACGACACTTATACAATACTAGCTGACCCACGCAACTTCGTCTGCATCACATAAGAGAGAAAAGCCATAGGAAAAAAAAACCCCGTTTTTGCAACATTTTTCATTCCTGCTCCGCTCCTAATAGTCGTAGCGTAATGTTATGTAGCCTGAAGCTTTCCTCGATAAATGGACTATCCAACACAAAAAAAAAATCAATTTGATTCAGTAGTTCCTGAGATTAGCGCGTTCAACCAAACAAACAAACTCTTCTGCTTTATAATATTAGTATAGATAGTATAGATAGTATAGATAGTATAGATAGTATAGATAGTATAGATAGTATAGATAGTATAGATAGTATAGATAGTATAGATAGTATAGATAGTATAGATAGTATAGATAGTATAGATAGTATAGATAGTATAGATAGTATAGATAGTATAGATAGTATAGATAGTATAGATAGTATAGATAGTATAGATAGTATAGATAGTATAGACTAGCTGACCCACACAACTTCGTCTGCGTCACATATATGAGAGAAAAAGCTCACAAAAGGAATAAATTTTCCCCGTTTTTGCAACATTTTTCATTTATGTTCCGCTCCTATTGGTCATAGCGTGATGATATATAGCCTATAACGTTCCTCGATAAATGGACTATCCAACACAAAAAGATTTTTTCAATTCCAACCAGTAATTCCTGAGATTAGCGCGTTCAAACAAACAAACAAACAAACTCTTCAGCTATATAATCTTCTTAATATATATAAATCTCGTGTCACAATGTTTGTCCTCAATGGACTCCTAAACCACTTAACCGATTATAATAAAATTCGCACACCATGTGCAGTTCGATCCAACTTGAGAGATAGGATAGTTTAAATCTCAAATTATGAGACGCAGACGAAGTTGCGCGAGTCAGCTAGTATTAGTATAGATAGTATAGATAGTATAGATAGTATAGATAATATAGATAGTATAGATAGTATAGATAGTATAGATAGTATAGATAGTATAGATAGTATAGATAGTATAGATAGTATAGATAGTATAGATAGTATAGATAGTATAGATAGTATAGATAGTATAGATAGTATAGATAGTATAGATAGTATAGATAGTATAGATGTTCCTTCACAAATATGTCCGTAACTAGAAGGCTCCCAAGTATAGTCCAGAACAAAATTATGATCGTATTGACTGGGAGAACAATGTCTTTGTTTCGGATCTTTACGTCCTTTAGTTATAAGAACGTGTTGTTGTGTGAAGTATTACAGATAGAGTGGGAAAAATGGCTTTAATTCAGGAGATGATGATCTAATGGGGTGCTTATATGTGTGAGTTGATACAGGTACAGCTTAGAAGAAAGGCTTAGAGATCGTCTCCACACTTACAGGCTACGGAGGAGAGTATGAAGTCGAATTCCGTACCTACCATGAGATGGGAAGACAGACTACCAACTCGACTCGAGACTTTGCGACGAATAAATGTTTTTTCTTTCTTTCTTTCTTCTTTCTTACCATGTGGAAAGAAGTTTATGAACTATCAACAGTACGAAATGTTCTGTCGATCCCTTGCCATACGAAGCAGCAGTGGTCCAGTGGGTTCCCATTACAGACCCGCCTCAGGTCACCTCTCAATGGTATGAAGTACCCAAGACCCAGCGAGGGTTACTGCATGGCATATGATTGTGTTTGTTTTTTTTTTCTACACCGTTTTTCTCAAGATGTTTTCCTTCACCGTTTTGAGAGCAGTTCTGCTACTAATATTCTCAAAGAAAGGACTAACTTGTACAGCAGATTTTATAACTAAAACTATCAACATCACCCCTTATGCTAATTTCAACATATCGGCAGTAACATCGCTAAAGTTTTCCCGACTATCATTAAGAAGCACTATTCCCGGAAGGGACCCCTGTTCCACTACTCTTCAAGGACTATTAACCGCTAATAAGTCGGTAGACGCTCCATCATAATTAGTGTTCAAATAATGTACTTCAGGGAGGGAAGATTTTCTTGAAAGATTTCGTCCATTGCTTATTATGTTTGGGGACATTATCTGTGTTAAACGCAATGTTTTTATTTTAAATAGAAATGAAGTCTTATGTTTATTTATTGTATTAATTTATTTTTATTTATTTATTTACATGTCGTACTAATTTGAGATAGGTTTAACGGCGGGTCCCAAACTAGCCACAGCCTGTATCTTGGTGACCCAAACACAATGCATTACCCGAGGTTATTTTTATACAGTGTTCTGCTAGCGCTACAAATGAACTTTAGATAAACAAATTAATTGGTTTTGGAATAATTACAATGAAAAACAACAAAATGATAAATATTAGTTACAAATTACAAACAAAATGACAAAAAACTGATAAAAGAAAAGAAAAAGAATGTTATGTGTGACAACCAAGCAGATAACTTGAAACTTGGCGGTTCGAGGTCACCGCTGATTCTTTCAAGGCATCTGCATTGTCAGGCATCGCTTTGATATAACAGAGAACCAGTTGAAATACGATAGGGTCAAAAGTTGAAAAGTTTTTTTGCGTCAATCAAAGCCTATAAATTCTCTCCTGCGACTTAAAATACATTAGAATCTCAACAATCAATGTAAGTCTGCAAAAATAATTTATAAAAGGGCATAGGTAAAAACAAAAAAGTGAAAAATAACTTCAGAAAAAACGCTTCAGAAGTCTGTGACCTTTGTTTGATTGATTTAGTTTTTTTGTCACCGACTTCTGAAGCGTTTTTTCTGAAGTTATTTTTCACTTTTTTGTTTTCTCTGAAGTCGGTTTTATTTTTTGTAAAAAAGTTTTTATTTTTCGCTTTTTAGTGGTTCATTTGTGCTTACCCCTTCAAAGCGTACCGGCGTGATTTTAAATTATGAACTGATGTAAACAATAGACAGATATGAGATTTCGGCAATCCCAGTACATTTGCTATCATTTATTGAGGAGTTCCGTGGCATATCTCCGAAGTTCTTCATCAGATCTTCATCAAATTGAAATGGGATCACTTCAAGAAAGTACACTTTCTAAAACTACCCAAATCCCTTCTAGTGTGCCTATAAAATGTGAAGAGTTCTCTCTATTTCTCCAGAATCCCATCATCAGATACTGATTTGATGATTATGAGACCACACAGGAAGCACCAGCTTTCAAATAAAAAAGAACCATCAAAATCGGTTCACCCGGTCGAAAGTTCTGAGGTAACAAACATTTTCGAAATCTGGGTGTATTTTGCACATGTGCGTACCCCCTCAGAGCATACAGGCGTGATGTTACGTCATGATGTATAAACAATGAACCTACAAGCGATTGCAGCAATTACTGCAGATTTGCCGTCTATTTTTGAAGAGTTCCATTGTGTATCTCGGAAGATCAGCATCAGATCTTCAGCAAATTAAAATGGGACCAAACGACAAGCACCAGCTTTCAAATAAAAAAAGAATCATCAAAATCGGTTCGCCCAGTCGAAAGTTCTGAGGTAACAAACACAAAAAAAAAAAAAAAAAAAAAATACAGACGAATTGATAACCTCCTCTTTTTGGAACTCGGTTGAAAATAAGTACAAACCATGTAAGAGAAAAAGTAAAGGAAGACCAGAGAAACAATCGATAGACTGTGTGAAGGATGATAATTATCTTCTATTGCTGAAAGGAGGTGTTTCGTGAGATGACGAGTAATAAAAAAGTATAGAAGACGAAAGATAGGCTACTCCGACCCCAAACAAATTAGGTCACGAGAATGTTGATAAGACAGGTACAAAGTTACCTACAAACCAGACTTTCAAATCTCTCAAGACTAAAATAAGACTCAAAGACGCGTAAACTTTACAACTAAGTAAGTACTTGCAGGCTACCTGCTCACAACTAACACCATAGTACAAACAAGTATCCTCAAATCTCACTAACATAAACAAAACTAATCTAACTACCTCTAAACTCACACAAGCTCACAACCTAATCTTCTAAAAGCGTTTCCAACTCATCTTTCAAACGACTATCGAGTTTCAGACACTCATTTATTTCAGCTGAAACCACAACACCCCGTATCGCCATCTTACGGATACTTTCCGTACTACTAGCACACTAGCGCCATTGTCAACACACATTTTTATTCCCCTGTACGTATACTTACTCACACAAGACCGCGGAAAAGTTGCCAAAAATTCTCTATGCGACTTTTGTTGTAAACTCTCCGCAATTAAACAAGCGATTGTGAACTTTTTGCCGGTGTGGCAAAGTTGAATTTTGAATGTTTCCAATAAAAAATAATAGCCATTTTTGCTTGTAGAGGGATCACCCTTATAGATCCAAAACGACACAGTGTAGCGTTTTTCTATGTCGACTACGACGTTCTTCCTCCGATAGCTGTGGAAGTCAGTAGCTCAGAATCAGAAGGTCGTACAGTCACGCTGAAAAGGATTACTTATGACGTTTTTAACACGCGAGGTGGCACTCCGTTTGTGAGGGGAGAGTACACTGTTTGAATGTGTGAGTGGGGGCAGTGTACGTGAACTTTCTTCCAAGGAGTTTGCTTTCTTAAGAACGCGAAGAAAGTGAAAATGTTCGCACTTGAAGGCGTTTTGTTAAAAATAGGGAGCAGATGGTTCGCGCCTTTTCCGTTAGAGGGCGCGTTTTTAGACTTTTTTGTAAATATAACTATGTATAGGACAGTTCTGATGGATTTTAGTTCTTTGTTGGAGCTTACTCTTGTGGCTACAGTGAGTTTGATATTTATTTGTAAAAGGAGTCCGAAATATAATTTAACAGTACTAAGCGTTTATGTTTGTTGATAAGTTAAAGTATTTATGTAAGATTTTTAGTACCTTCAGTAGTATAATATGGTATAGGCCCCACAAAACCAAATTAAATCAATGTATCCCATAAAACAAACCCTTCAACAAATTCCTAATGCTGATTCGTCGAAAATTCAGCACTTGGGGGAATATAAAATAGATAATCAACACTCGTAACCGCAGCGACCAGTGGCGAGTCAGCCGCGCGAACAGCCCCGCGACAAATCCTACCAACTGTGTCCACAATCACAGCCCATTATAATCTTAACGAATAGCGTTTCGCGGTTAACCGCAAAATTACCACAATCCACCAATCACAGCTCTCAACGACATATATTTTCCTCTATCTATTTTTCCAGGGGTGAAAATCTTAGAAACCACACGACTAACCGCAAAGGTCAGGTAATCGACCAATCAGAGGTTGTAAATATAACCGCAAACCACGCCCATTTAACCGCAAACCAACCACAACGCGAGACGTTCACTTCACGTCATCGATCGCGGTAACGGGAACATTCTTTTTTCGAATTACGATCAGCGGTTGGTTATTTACGGCGAGATGGTTCGTGATTTATTCGTAAAACGTTGTCGGGTTAGATTTATGAAAGAGAAAAAGATTTGGGAGACGTAAACTGTTGTGTTTAAAATAGTTTTTTTTAATTAGTGGGAGCGTGTCGTGTGGTTTGTTACAGGATAACATTAAATCGGCGGCCGTGTTCCACAAAGATGAAATATTGATTCCACCGCGTGGTAGAAAGGCGCGCACCCACACACGCGTGCCGCACGTACCAACGCACAGACACAGGCGCGACCGCATTATATTCATAATGAATACAGCTATCCCACTCGCCAGTCGTCTTTGACTTTGTATAAATATATTTTGTCTCTTTCGCTCGGCACTTGAGCGAGCGTTTCCCCCTCGAGGGAGAGGGACGGGTGAGGGTTAGGAGTTTGTCTTCGAGAGGTCGCCAATTTCTATTTCATTAAGTGGCGCGCCTGAAACCGCAGCGGATCGATGGAACTTGGCCACCTGAAAAATGTGTGTTCGGTCATATCCTGGTTACGAGATGTTGAGAATCATACTGGCTACTTTCCTCTTCAATTTTGTTCAAGATAATAGGATAATTAGATACTTATCAAGAAGCATACTAAAAGGGCAGAGGGTAAGTACCTTTCTTGTAAAGTTATGCTTGACTCATATCAGCTAAAACCACGTCAATCTTCAGAAGATATATGGCGATGCTTCGGGGTCTCCAGTCCACGAAATTCTATATTACATCTATTATTGCCGAACTCAAAACTTCACTTTTGACTGCCCGCCAAGTCTACACCAGACGCGGTATTACTTCAGCCAAAAACACAATACCGCACGTTGAGACTTTCTGCACTAAGTCCTTAAGTCAATGTCTTTCAACTTTAAGAGGCCTGCGGAGCATGCGAAGTTCATACAAACGTAATAGATACCAAAATAATTTGTAAATCAAACATATTCTTAAGGTAGTGTGTATTTATTTCGATTGGATTATGATTTTCATATGAGTATGTTTGATTTTCATATGATTTTGGTATTACGTTTGAATGGAAAACGCATGCTCCGCAGGCCTCTTAAAGTTGAAAGACATTGACTAGATGTTTTAACTGACTTTACACAATAGGGCTCTTAGTTACAATTTCAATACTTATATAGATAAAAATAAATCACCACATTTAATTAGACTCTGATTCCATTCCATACCTTTAGATCTCAGCAGTTTGCTTGCAGTAACAACGGGTTTCGTTACTACATTCATACAATATATATTATGTCAGCGTCACATTGTAATATTACTAGCGGGATTGTAAACTCTCGAAATTATAGTCGCATGAATTTTACAATATTACGGTTTCACTTCGATAGATTATAATCTACCAAAAAATAATGCGTTATATTGTAGGCAGGATGTGCGTTTGACAATCTTTCGAGAGTTCACAATATAACGCATTGAATGCAGATTCTTAGGGTCCCAGGTTCGAATCCCGGTAGGAGCAAATGTTTGTGTGGTGAGCATGGACATTTGTTTCCGAATCATGGATGTTTATATGTATAACTAGCTGACCGGCGCAACTTCGTCTGCGTCTCATAAATTGAAATGTAAGCTATCCTATCTTTCAAGTTTCGCACATGGTGTGCGAATTTTATTATAATCGGTTAAGTGGTTTAGGAGTCCATTGAGGACAAACATTGTGACACGAGATTTATATATATTAAGATAAGTATGTATTTACAAACAAAAAGTATATATGTAGTACATCAACTGTCTGGTGACCACGACACAAGCCTTGCTTAGCGTGGCACTAGATGGCGCTGTGTGTAATGTCCAGCGATATTTTTTATTTTTATTTATATATACTCGTAAATTCACTCCTTCTCCTCGTAGTGGTAGGCAGAACCTAAGGACAACACTTGCTCCAATCCTTCCATTCTTCTTTCGTCTCGTCCACTTTCATACAGCACAGTTTTCGTAACTTTTCATCTGACATAATGCATTGTACGATATTAACAAATGCATGACGCCAAAATAAATAAATAATAAATATCGCTGGACATTAACACACAGCGCCACCTAGTGCCACACTAAGCAAACCTTGTGTCATGGACACTAGATAGTTGATATACTACATAATATACTTTTTTGTTTGTAAATACATACTTATAATACATATAAACATCCATGACTCGGAAACAAATCTCCATGCTCATCACACAAACATTTGCTCCTACCGGGATTCGAACCCAGGACCCTATGAGCGTAAGGCAGCGTCACTACCACTACGCCATCAAAAATGAGTCGTCAAAAATCTAATTAGTACGTCTCTTAGATTATCAAAAAATATTCGACTCGTATTTTTTTCTTTTGTTACGTAAATCAAAATTGAAGATACGACGCTTTTAAAATTCTTAATACGTCACGCATAGGTATAATTTTATGAGCGGACTGACGTCATGAGCCCCCACTCCTGAATTTTGATACGTTTTATCTATGTCAATATTCTTTGATTTACAAAAACAAAAAATACGTGTCTATTATTTTCCAATACTCTTACTGACGGTCTAAATAGATTTGTAATTTCTTTTTAATGACGTCATGCCTATTTTATTTCATTTTTTCAACAACATAACATTACGCCTGTTATTTTGATGGGTATTAGGTAGATTGAGTGTACCTACACCACACACATTTCGTCAGTTTTTATTTTGAAGTCCCATTTAATAAGGGGCGACCCTATTACCATAAACCGGACATAAATCAAGACTCCCGTCAGATATTTGCAAAAATATTTATAACTTGCTGACCCGCACAACTTCGTCGGCGTCACATAAGAGAGAAAAACGAACGTTTTTGCAACATTTTTCATTCCTGCTCGCTCCTAATGGTCGTAGCGTGATGATATATAGCTTAAAGCCTTCCTCGATAAATGGACTATCCAACACAATTTTTAATTTGAACCAGTAGTTCCTGAGATCAGCGCGTTCAACCAAACAAACAAACTCTTCTGCTTTATAATATTTGGTAGTACCTGTAGATATGGATTTATTTGAACACATTCCTATATTGTATTCAGTAGTATTTCCTTTGAAGGTAGATTCTTATTGTGATTTGAGTGCGACATTAACTATTCATCGGAGGACATGGTGCGGAGTTAGGGAGGTACCTCATGTTGTGCCTATTTACATAATATTGTATGTGTAGGTAGATGGCTAGGTACTCTGGTCGTGATTGAATACACGTGTCAACAGAAAGCTTGTGCGGAGCTTAACAGCCAAAAACTGGTCAACATTTTCTAACATGAAGTTTACTATAGAAATTCTATAATATACTTGTCGAAATTAAAGGCCATGCAGTAATAGTACATTGTTACCCTAGGGGTAAAAGTAACTTATGTAGTCCCGAGATGGGGTTTGGGTTCGGGGTTTGTCAATAGTTCGAGGGACTAAATAAGTCTTTAACCCTAGGTAAACACTGTGGTTTTCATTACGAATACAAGGAAAATAACAATAAAAACACGAAACAACTCGAAAAAAAATTAAGACCGAATTGCCGCTTTCCCGCCTAGTTTGTTTTTCTGTGGCCGGCTATTCAGCCTTTATTTTTCACTTTTGTCACTGAATAAATAATAAACATTTTACCCAAATCTATGTTATTATAAAGAAATATTTGTAACCAAATTATAACTAAGTTGTTTTAAAAGAATATATTCTTTAGTTAATACAGAATTTCATGTTATTTCAATTTTACATCGCGTTGTAATTTGGGCTGCATAGAAGTTGAAACATGGAACATGGTTCGATAAAAACGTGAAAATAGAACTAGTTTTTTTTTATAATTGCTTAACAGCTGTCAGTTGAAAGCGATTTTCTCTAGGGCTGAAAAGTATTACTTTCACGGGTTGAAAGTAATACTTTTCAGCCCTAAGGCAACTTCAAAACCTACTTTCTGAGTATGAGTAATGAAAAATAGTTTGACAATTAGGTCATTAATAAGAGACAAAGCTTACAGTATCATCTGAAACATTGGCTCGGTACAAACAAGGCAAGGGAGAATTCTTGAGTATCTTTTAATAAGAGTTGATATTTCCACATTGTTACATAACATAACATTACGCCCCTAATCCCCAAATGAATGAAATACATGTAATGTAAATAATGTAATGAGAGCAGCGGTGGCCCAGTGGTGGTGGCCCCGACTTACGAACAGTAAGTCGCGGGTTCGAACCCAGGCAGAGGCGGCATTACTTTGTGTAATTTATTTCATCACCACTGCTCTCAAAAACGGTGAAGTATGTCCTAGAACCAAAAATTCGAGGACAAGTGACATGACTTTTTTTTAGGATGGGTAGTCATCAATTAACGTCTGCCACTCTAGGCGGAGCGGGAGGGAGTGTCAGACTTTTACTGACTAAATCCATGTTCTTCCTCGCCCTTTATGTTCCGGGGCCACGGTATCTCTTTCGAACAGTCCCGCAACCCTGACAAGTGACATCTAAGTAACAACATGCACTAGGCGGCGTGGTGGAATATTAGCCCCAAAATACGCGCTTTGACGTGGAGGCAACTCCACGTCAAAGCGCGTATTTTGAGGCTCACAGTTTCGGGAACACTACAATACAATATAATAATGTAATGCATGTTCGTAACCGTTCTGTAATGTGTGTTCGGTCGGTACACCTTTGTGTACCTTAAAGGACACCGACATTTCACCAGTATGTTTTAGTTCCATGTAATCGGGGGAGAGCCTATTGCCAACAAGTGAACGTAAATCCAGATTTGACGGCTGCTACTAAGAAAATGGAAAAATGGGGAAAGGGAAATTCCTGATAGAAAAACCCAATAGCACTTCAACCGACATAGGAATCGAACCCAGGACCTCATAGGTACTCAGCAGTTGCGCTTGCAACCACTACACCTTAAAACGTAATTGCCAAAGCATCCTTCTGAAAAATCTCGGCACAATCTGTTAGTCAGTTTATACAGGATGTCTCAATAGGCACGACGCTGGTATCAAAATTACAAATCTATTTAGTCCGACAGTTAAAGTATTGGAAAATAAAAGACACGTTTTGTTTTTTGTTTTTGTAAATCAATTAATATTGACAATGATAAAACGCATCAAAACGAATCAAGGCTCGTGATGTTAGAACTCGCGAAAATAATACCAAGGCGTGACGTATTGAGAATTTTATGAACGTCGTATCTTCAGCAAATTTGGTTTATAAAAAAAAATAATGTTTATTTCTGACTAAGTGATATCCATACTTTGTTATTAGCATAGTAGCATACAAATTAAATATCTTAAGACTAAGTTGGTAGCAATGTATGTAGGTAGTTTAGATATACGAATTAAAATGATTATAACTTGATAGGGTTAATTAAATTGAAATAAACAAGATTAACTATGCGAGAACGTAATAAATTCAATTGAATTAAAACCAATGATGTCAAGTTACACAGAAACAAAATAACAATTTACATAAATTTAACAAATAGATTATAAATAATAAGATTAACAAATAAATTCATTAGAAGACGTGTAGCCTGATAAGCCTTCCCACCACTGGCGATACTGGTCGATCCGCAATCATATTTAGTATTCCGTTGCTACTACCTCGAATTCTGCGAATTAGTGATGCTGACTTTTTGCGCATTATAGCATAAAAATCGTCTACCCTCGCGTTGGCAAACATGCCTGAAGCACTACAAAAACGAGGTAGCCGCACCAAAATCCTAAAGGCGTTGTTATATTGCACTCTGAGAGCATTGTAGGCCCGCTGCGTGTAGTTGGTCCATAAGGCGCTGGTGTAAAAGCTTTGGGAATAGGCTCTAAACAATGTTACCTTTACCTGTGCTGTACAACGCGCAAACCTATGCACCACTATATTAGCTCGCACCGACAATGCTCTCCGCTCTCTCTCAATTTCCGCGTCATCATGTAGGGTTTCGGTCACAACATGCCCTAGATACCTAAACTGAGAGACCCGATTCAAAGATACTCCGTTAAGATACACCGGTAGTATATATTCAGGTTCTTTAATCTTACCTCTGAAAAGCATATACTCACTCTTTCTATCGTTGTATTTTAAACCGTGTATGTAATAATAGAAAAAATACGGGTCTAATATTTTTTGATAATCTTACTGTACTGAGTTTCCTCCGTGCCTCGGAAAGTACGTTAAAAAGCTGTTGGTCCCGGCTGTCATTTGTCCATCTTTGGCAGTCGTTACAGGTAGTCAGTGGCCCAAAAAGTCTGACAACCAGTCTTACCAAGTGGTATCGTATTACCCAGTATTAACTGGGTTGTCGAGGTCAGATCAGGCAGT
The DNA here is from genome assembly GCA_916618015.1 of Xestia c-nigrum. Taxonomy (NCBI): domain Eukaryota; kingdom Metazoa; phylum Arthropoda; class Insecta; order Lepidoptera; family Noctuidae; genus Xestia; species Xestia c-nigrum. The sequence continues at coordinate 16,076,314 of OU745261.1, read as the reverse complement.
CGCTCCATGTAAAATACTGGTATTCAGCTGCATCCGGTTAGACTGGAAGCCGACCCCAACATAGTTGGGAAAAGGCTAGGCAGATGAAACTTTACTGTACTTATATTTCCTCACATTAGCCAAACAAAATAGCGACATAACTAAAACTAATTAATTTCCTCAGTGATTTGAAATCGAAAGATTAATGAAGTGTGCCGTCTTCGTCGCCGTGAGGTGTAGGCGGTAACTAAGATAAATGGATTATGGATGTTACGCTCCAGCCGATAGAGTTGGCTTTACGAGGCTATAGGGATAGACTGTGGCTAGTTTTGTTAAGCTATGTACCTACTTAATGAAACAGCTAAGTCTTTAGATTATCTAATATAAACTGTACCAACGATTCAATAGAAGTGACAATTCAATCAGTCTCTTGTAGACTTAGATTGAGAAACAAACAAACAAAAAGTTTTCATGTAATAATCCTTGGCCTCCTTCTATTCCAGTGGCGTGTCTGCATGATTTCTCCCACTCTGGGCGGAGCGGGAAGGAGTGTCAGACTTTTACTGACTAAAACCCATCCATGTTCCTTCCTCCCCTTTACGTTCCGGGGCCGCGGTATCTCTTTCGAAAAGTCCCGCAGCCCCTATTCAGTAACCCTAACGCTATAAGGACAAGCCAAGCTTTTAGGCTTGTTTGGAAGTACCGCCACTAGGCAGAAGAACCTTGAACTAGGATATTATTCTGACTGACAGACCGGAAATGTCTGCAGCATAATGTCTTCCTTTGCAGGTAACACTATTGTATTGAAGTAGTTATATTACATTTAAACATAACATCACGCCCATAATCGCCGACAAGTATGGCAGAGGTAACTCTAATAGTGCACCCACATTTTTGACGACTCGAATGGCGTAGTGGTAGTGAAGCTGCCTTGTTTTCATAGGGTCCTGGGTTCGAATCCCGGTAGGAGCAAATGTTTGTGTGATGAGGATAGACATCTGTTTCCGAGTCATGGATGTTTATATGTATAATAAGTATGTATTTACAAACAAAAAAGTATATATGTAATATATCAACTATCTGGTGTCCACGACACAAGCCTTGCTTAGTGTGGCACTAGATGGCGCTGTGTGTTTAATGTCCAGCGATATTTATTTATTTATTTATTTCACAAGTTATGTTTAAGTCCTATAATATGTAATAGGGAGCACGCCTATCGTCATCAATCGGTCATAAATCCAATTCCGTGACTGCTACTGAAGAAACCGAATACAGGACCTCATGCTAAACTGTCGGGCTTACGACTACTAGACTAACACCCTTTCAGTAAGTTTATTTGATGAGATGGTTACTTGGTGGTATATTTATTTTCCAACTACTAGTATTGAAAAAAATACAAAGCAAGTATGATAGCGATTAACGAATCGGCACGAGATGCACTATTTATAATACGTGGTACAAATTATTTATTTATTTAAACTTCATGTACAATAGTGGTACATAGGCGGACTTAATGCCACAAGGCATTCTCTACCAGTCAACCATTGGGTCAAATAAGACAGCATTGTGATTAAGTACAATAAAAATAAAAATAAACATGCCATTTTGCAAGAATAAAATCAAACACATACTAATACATAAATAAGCATATAAAATAAACTAATATATATTAAAATACATACAAATAGACCGAAATACAAAAAATCGTGAAACAAAACAACAAACAAATTATTTTGAACGACATTGTGATGACATTGTCGAAACTCAACTTTATTTTGTGATTTTACTTATATTTAGACATAATTACTTTTACTTGTATCTGCTGCTATTTTAAGTATACTACCGCTTCAAAGCGACAAAGCAATTCTATGTAATGTTTTTTAGGGTATGTTGATACATATTATGTGTGGGTATGTGAAAATAAACCAGTTGTCACTTGGTATTGCATTTTAAGTCATCGCTCCCCGCTATTAAATGTCATATACACAATTGTTTTGTTTTTCATTATGAAGTATACTAAGCAAACTTGACATGACAACCATACAAGGAATTTCTTAACGAATAAGTCGCTATTTAATATCTCCAGGTTGCTTTCTACCGAAAACCACATTACAATTAATCATTTAATTACACCAATAAAACACCAAAGGCTTTAATACAAGCCTCTAAATTAAAGATAATTCAAGATAAACTCAACCGGCGGGCCCTCATATTAATTAGCAGGAATATTTTGGGGGATATTATTTACGTAATAAAGCCTAATTTAGGGCCCCCTAGGTAAAATATGAGCAATTGAGGAGAGTAAGTACTTAGCACGGTCGTTTATACTCACCTCATTGAGAGTTAGAAACGGGGGAAAGTGGTATTTGGTGGAATTATAATTTTAATTGGTTATTTGTACTGTATCATGTGTCACCTTGGAGGAAATTTTCGAAGAAACATCAGGAAATTCGACCAGATTAAACAAAAATTGTTTTTCTTCATATTGATTGATGTTTGCCAAAAGAGATTAATCAAAAGCTTCAAATCTAAAAAAAGAAAATTGTTGACAATGTTGTTGTATATATGTACATATATTGATTGATACTAGTTTTACGTTTAGTTTTATTTTTGTAATTATATATAGTTTTAGATGTAGTATGTGAATATTGTACATAATAATTTAGAACACAAATAAATGCTTTAATTCATGAAAAAAAAAAAATCTAATTGTCATCAAACTATCACACTAATATCTATTATAATTAGCAATCGAACCTTGATTTAGAAAACGACCTAAATACACGGAAATCAATTTGTCGTTATAGGACTTTATTATAGCGTTACATGTATTTGTTCTTACCCTCAATATATTAGAAGCAAGGTATCTAAGTAGCGTAAAATAAGATCAAACAAACACGACCTCCAGAAATTCCAATAAAACAATTAGTTACGCTCAAAATTTTTGATTCTCCAGCCCCCACCTAATTCAGGCTCTTCAGAGACCATTCAGCCGTGATTCGATCACGCAAAAAGTCAGCATACACATTATTTAAACACAATGGTCGTTCGTTAGGCTGGCCTCAAGAGTTCGATGCAAGATTTAATTAAATCGCCCCTCTCGGGAACTTGCCCCCTCCCGCGCGGCTCACCCCCGGCTGCGTCGTCGGCAATTTCCTCGGGGGTTGATTTATTGTCGCCTCTGGCCGCGAGGTGCCGCCTCGCAGGCCTACGGTAAAGGATTGGGCGATACATCTATGTTGCTTGAATCTGTTCTGTAAACATATAGATTAGCTGGGTGATATACGATTTGTCATTCAAGGCTTGTTGCCATGTGATTTTCAAGCTGATTTCGAATCTGCATCTTCGGAAAATGTAGTGAATGTTAAGACTTAATAGTCTGATAATCTTAGCACTTGCAAGCGGTTACTCGATAGACCAGAATAAAGACTGATTGAATTTCACTGTTATGTTATACAAGAAAAACAACAGCAGAACAAAGTAGGTACTTGCAGCACCTTCTCTTATTTATTTCCTCGAAATCTATGTTCTACATATATTTTTTTCTTTGGCCTCTTATGTGTCTTACTTCCGTGCCTTTATTTCTCCTTCCAAACTTCTTCTATCTTGTGTGATTTCCGCAATGTACTAAATTAAATACTTACACAACAAAATGCACACAACCCATTTTAACCCACTCCACCAAAATCCTTTCCCTCCCCAAAGTCCCAAGGCATCCCACCTTTTCAATAAAGAAGTCCAAAAACTTGACACACAAGTATGTACATCGTGTTAAGTGTATTCCTATGTCCGACGGGGTCGGGTCACTTTTTCTTGCAGTATATTAAGGCGGGATCAGACCGGGGCGCGTATGATTTATGCCGCCCGGTGACGTGGGGTCCCAGGGTTGCCATTTGTTATATTTACCGTACGAGACGTTTGCCAAGACGCCGTGTGGGGAATGTAGCTGGTACTTATTAATTAGGGTGATTAAGGAGTCTGTGGTTCAGTCTGCTATGGCAGTCTTGTGTGATTTATTTGTATTTGTTGGCGCTGCAATCTATACTAATATTATAAAGCAGTTTGTTTGTTTGGTTGAAAGCGCTAATCTCAGGAACTACTGGTGCAAATTGAAAAAATCCTTTTGTGTTGGATAGTCCATTTATCGAGGAAGGCTATAGGCTATATAACATCACGCTATGACTATTCGGAGCGGAGCAGGAATGAAAAATGTTGCAAAAAAAGGGGATTGTTTTTTCTTTCGTTTTTCTCTCCGTTTGTGACGCAGACGAAGTGGCGTGGGTCAGCTAGTTAATTAATAAGATAACATTGGTGCTTTATTCCTTCCTTTGGCATCACTAACCAAACCTGGTGTCAGAGTTTTTATGCTGCCTATGGTCTTCAGACTTGGCTTTACATGCCGTAGACGAAACTCTCAGACCTGCTGGATTCCTGAAGATGTTTTCCTTCACCGAAGATAGTGATAATTACACGATACGCACAGGAATCCGAAAGAACAGAGGAGCGTGTCTTCGGTTCGAAGTCGAGACCTTTGACTTGGCAGTTCGGCGAACACACCATTAGACTATCATTGCTTGCAGCGTATTATACTTAGTGTATTGTGCTTTATTTAAACCTCCCATTTTGCATTGTAAGATTGCAATTACTTAGTCATATTTTTTTATTTGCTAAACATATTAATGAAAAACAAAACTTTCTAACAGTAGCGAGGAATTTAGAGGTAACTAAAAATCGACTACAACCAAGAAAATCTATTTAAGTATTCTCAATTAAAACTAACAGTGCCAAAAAGTGAATAACGATATTCCCAGAAGTGAATAGCAGCCCTAGAGCACGGGGCAGCGGTATCACGAGCGATACGTCACTTGGACACCGGCTGACAGTTCACGCGATAACGCGATACGCATCAGTGTGAACACGCCTTATCTTGGCAATTTATCCAACACTAAACTTGCCCTTACATACTACGTCTTGGTCCATAGCCCGCACCTCTACCTTACTGCCAAAATTTGATCTCAAGTCTGAATAAACAACTAATGACGACTCGAATGGCGTAGTGGTAGTGAGGCTACCTTACGTTCATAGGGTCCTGGGTTCGAATCCCGGGTTTGTTTTCGAGTCATGGATGTTTATTATGTATAATAAGTATGTATTTTATCAATTATCTGGTGTCCACGACACAAGCCTTACTTAGTGTGGCACTAGATGGCGCTGTGTGTCAAATTCAAGTGTATGCTACCGATCATCAAACTGAATAACTTTCTCTATGAGACTATCATGGTAAACGTAAAAAAACGATGCAAAGCGATATCTACACCTTATGTGTGTATGTACGAGTTTGAAAAGTAATCTAAAAACAAGAAAAATGTAAGCATTCTTTTTTCAAACAGAATTAACAATTTGGAATATTATTCATTTAAAAATTTTAACATTATCATTCAACATGATCCCCAAACACATAACAGGAAAAATAAGAAAAAAAACTTTTGAAAAACCTGACACAAACGAGAAGTTATTTATGAAGAAAACACGAAGATGTCCTAATCACATCGCCGTCAACCCCTCGTCTCATCAAAGCCTACAAGTTTCACTCAAAAAGACGTTTTGTAGAACTTCGCTTATTAAGTCAAACAAACTCACGAACTCGGCTACTTTTCATATCAGCCTTACTAATTAATCAGCTATCCGGAATACAACAACAAAGTATTAAATTACAACTCGGAAATGTTCTAATAACGTTAATTAATAGAAAACTTTTGGGACCTCAACGAGTTTTTGGGGATTGATTTTGGATCTCATTGTTGACATTAGGTACCCACTTTTGTAGAATGTCTCATCTATCTATGGTTACAATACACTACATTTAAATGTATTTTTTGCCATAAAATGGTAGCTTGTGCAATATACAGGGTGTAAACCACCTCATCACAAAGCCGTTACAAAACATGTTGTTTTGTGTTACAAAAATATTGCTGGGAAACAACTTTTATTTTTAAGGTTACAATTTTTTTTTTGTGGTAGAACTCAATGTAACGAACTTAAAACATTGTGCTGATGGATGGATTGAATTTGTGTTTGAGTGCGTGACGTTAAGTTACACCACAAAACAAGATTCTTCACGCCAAAAAAAAATTGTTTCCCAACAATAATTTTTGCATATAGTTACTTAGTTTGATGTACAGAACGCTTGGTTGACGGCTTCGTGATGAGGTGGTTTACACCCTGTATTTGTAAGGTGCGCCTTTATCTCACCCCTCACAGATTACAAGGCGTGATGTTATGTTATGTAGGAAAGTATTTATCTGGACAATAAATAGTCATCTAGTTTGGGATGCTTGTTGAACTCCTCGTTACTAAAGACAAATCTCAACATACATACAGTAGGTATCTAAATCACGAAATCCATATTTAAAGCCCTAGTACCTCTAGAAAGCAATCAGTGCACGACAGCTCAGAAACAGAGCGACCATACACAGAGCCCAGTAGGGGTGGCTACCACGCAATATATCACGCAGACCCCATAACTCATACGCACAAGAGTGTTTATCATTTCTTTGTCCACCCCGAAGATTTATCGAGGCGATGTATGTCGACCCTGAGCCTTTGGACCCTAGAACCAGTCTTTGCGACGATAATTCAACTAAAATGTTATTTATTTGCCTCATATCTGATGAGATAACTTTGATGGGTTGACAAGTTGGAATGGCATTCTAATTTGTGAGAAAAAGGCGAAGGAAAAAGGCAAAAAAATCCCTCGTTTATTTGGATAAACATGTAATATTTAATGTTTGAAAAACAAATGCTAGTTTAAAAAAAGTATTCGTTTAACTCCGTCTATAAAATGCCATGCAATATTGTATACTTTTACGGTTAGAAAAATATCAAATTCTGAAAAATACACCTCAAAAATTTTCAAGGAGAACGACAATTCCCTAACTAAAACCAGTCGAAATCTAGTGACGCCCGTTCATAAAATACAGGAATTACCAGTACGGATGATTTCATTCGTATTCTACAATTTAACACATCGCTATCTATTGTGTTACCATATCGAACAAAATCAAAACAACGTATCTAAGAAAAATCTCTCACACTGTAAGAATCTCAACAGCATAGCTATGGCTGCATCGCTGGCTCGATTGCTATTAAAGGATTAACGTACTACAAAGCGATGGCATTTTGTTCTCCTTGCCCCTTGTCCGGTCACCCCCTACGTTCACCCCTTTGCCCCTCTCACCCCCTGCCCTTCTGCTAAGACCCTCAAGACCTTCGCACATTTGCATAGCTTTAGAGCTTAGGTTTTTTGCTTTCACTAAGTTCTTAAAGGATAAAAGAAGGAAGCGAAAGATTTTCACTCGTTTTTTTTTCTTAACGGACCGTGTGTTGGCTGAGGAAACTTAAGGGGTATGTTGGTTGTATGTTGCCTTTATTAAAAAGCTATACCAGCACTTTTTTATTATATAGAAATTAACACAAAATACATTTTAGCAACCAAAATAGTCATAATAAGTTGTAATATCACAGATTACTTAATGCACACTCTGGGTGCACAAAATCACGATATTGGCCTTAAAAAAAGTCAGTTGTTAAAATACTAGGCTGTACATAAATTCGCGTCTACACAGCTACAACGCGATGACATAGCAGCTACGAAGTAACATCGTGTTGGCGTAGCGGCAACGCAGAGACGACACTAAGCGTAGCGGCAATGCTGCGACGCGCCACTATGGTACGCCATAGCGACTACGTAGATACGACACGTTGTTGTAGCGGGCACGCAGCTAAATCGCTTTAGCATATCGGCTACGCAGGCTCAATAAATCATTCTAAGCAGATTGAAAGCATTCACAGAATTAGTCTCTAAAACATTGTCCAAATCCCATCACTTGATTGCTAATTAAAAAGCCCTTACATTTGTATGTAGGTAAGTACTAGTACACGTCGTGTTCGGGTGTGCTGAGTGAGCTCTTAAGCCTGCTTTCGCTTTTAATTATTAATTCAGACCAGCTGAACACACTGGCCGTCTGCATATTCATGTAGTAGTATAGGATCCCGCTATACAACGACCTTCACCGAGATGCTTATTTAATGAGACGTATTTTTTATGTTATTAAATATGCCAATAAATATATCCTATATGGGTTGCCTAACAAATTTCAGTCCAGAGTATTTTTAATTAATAATTTAAAAACATATTTTTTTTAAACATTGCACCGGTGTGATTATTAAATAAATTTGATACCAATCGAAAGTTTGAAGCCCATAGAATATGCAAACGTTAGGTTGCCTATTTTTTTCCGGTCACAACCACGGGTTGCCAGGTGTAAACAGGTAAATCTATAGGTACTAGCATTTTGCAACGGTCTGATTATTGAATCAAACTTAGATAAAATGAAAGATTATTTCATAAGGAACACGGTGGTATAGGGTTGCCTGCGAAAAATCAGTCCCGAATTAGGGTTGTCGAATTTTAAATAATAAAATATCGCTGCGAGTGAATGTGTGTGAGAGAGAGGTCCCAGACCAACCATCCCACGCGGTAGAAAAGGACGCAGCGTAGCAGCTGTTTAAAGTCCGCCCATTTAAAGAAGGAGAGTGCGCATGCTATTTGTGCTTGGAAATGAAAAGGATAGCGATAGACTCGTATATGCTGTGCATTATTTTGGAGTAGTTAATTATTAATATACAGAAATAGTTATTTATTTTTTTATTTTTTAATCAATTAAAGTCACATCGGTTTTTTATTTCTGAAATCCGAAAACTGAAAATTTGTAGTTCCACAAAAATTTTTTTGCGGGAACTGTTTTCATTGGTAAGTTGATACGGAACCCTCGGTGTGCGACTCCGACTCGCCCTTCCCCGGTTTTCTTTCTGTCGCTTTCGATGACACAGATTTCATCGGTCTAAACTTCAGGCTTTGTGTAGGTACCTATTTCTAATTTTATCACTAATTATGGGGTACATTTTTCCTACTAGTACTAGTACTTTTTTTTGTCCCTTTCAGCTACACGCTTTCTCGCCATCTATATAATACTATATCTATGACTCCAAAATAATGCACAGCATATTCGAGTCTATCGCTATCCTTTTCATTTCCAAGCACAAATAGCATGCGCACTCTCCTTCTTTAAATGGGCGGACTTTAAACAGCTGCTACGCTGCGTCCTTTTCTACCGCGTGGGATGGTTGGTCTGGGACCTCTCTCTCACACACATTCACTCGCAGCGATATTTTATTATTTAAAATTCGACAACCCTAATTCGGGACTGATTTTTCGCAGGCAACCCTATACCACCGTGTTCCTTATGAAATAATCTTTCATTTTATCTAAGTTTGATTCAATAATGAGACCGTTGCAAAATGCTAGTACCTATAGATTTACCTGTTTACACCTGGCAACCCGTGGTTGTGACCGGAAAAAAATAGGCAACCTAACGTTTGCATATTCTATGGGCTTCAAACTTTCGATTGGTATCAAATTTATTTAATAATCACACCGGTGCAATGTTTAAAAAAAATATGTTTTTAAATTATTAATTAAAAATACTCTGGACTGAAATTTGTTAGGCAACCCTTAAAGGATATATTTATTGGCATATTTAATAACATAAAAAATACGTCTCATTAAATAAGCATCTCGGTGAAGGTCGTTGTATAGCGGGATCTTAGACTATAGAGGACGAACATGTATATAATATTCAGCCAAATACAGTACCCGTAAAATATTCACGTCGTTTTACGAAATGTTAGAGCTTTGAGGAAAGTTTGATACGAAAATATGCAGACAACATATTTTGGCTTCAAAACTGAACGTAAAAGAGAACTAATTTGTTTTATTGAAACTAGAATAATTTATTTTGAAAATATTGTTATGTTATCAGTCAAATAATAGAACGTTATGTATTTCTATTATGTGGAGTTACAGTATAAAATTTCTAAGTTTAAATGCATAATAGGAGGCTTTTTGTTGATTAGACTACACGTAAATTATCCATTCGTATAAAGATCTTGTGAGTCACTTTATAATACTTCAAAATATATATTTTTTTTTATAAAATTATTTTTTTAACTGTTGGTCAATGGGCTCCCCCAATTTCTGCCTTGTACTCATTTAGAACAGACATTTTATTTATTTATTACAGCTAGTAGAATTTCATACACAGAACTGTACACAGCTGTATATACCTACTTCATAAACGGCAGGTTCTCTATGGTCTTCAATACCCAAAAACAAGATTGAATAGCCCTTTCACCTTCGCACAATGAAGTTCCAGGAGCGAACAGCGGCGGCGCATTCCAGCAGCTCAGCAGGTGCATATCTTACATAGCGGGACATCGGCACGGCACGCGCGGCACGCCGAATTCTGACGCCGACCAGCAATATTATTGGCACATTCCGATCACGGCACAAATTAATGTGAAGGGAATTTAAAATAATCAGCATTGTTTTTTCCATGTGGAAATAGCGGCAACTCAACAAATCTACGTTTTGAGGAATTCGACTAGTCTTTGTCTGAGGCTCTGCTTCTTTTAATTCTTGAATGTTTTAGTAGCCTGCTATTCCATATAAAGTCGTCCAGGAGGTTTGGCGTAAAAGAGTAACATACATGCAAACTTTGCCATTTTATCAAAGTCATCATCATTATTCTCTTTCCCTTATACCAATTTATTTGGGGTCTGCGCAGCATGTCTTCTTCTTCCATACTCCTCTATTTTTCGTCATCTCATCAGACACTTCCTTTCTTACCATATCCTTCTTAACACAGTCCATCCATATTTATCAAAATAGTAGTGTGAATATGTTAATAACAGTTTAAAAATGAAATATACATCAGTTGCGAGATTTTTTAAGGTGTGAGATACAAACAAAACAGAATTTTCGTTTTTTACACCCTTTTTGGTTTCTCTGTCTCACATACAGTCTGTGTGGAAGTATTGGAAGAATAATAGTTGTGGTTGTTCTTATTTTTGGTGAATAAAGGCTGTGGAAAATATTGACTGAAGTAAGGAAGTGCCGTGCAACGAGGGAAACGGATAACGGTATCAGTGGATACAACTCGCCGTGATCAGTGGCTAACGTGATCTGATACTGTGATCGGAGGAGACATACCCCTTGGTAGTGTCAAAGCCAGTCACAGACAAGCTTTATAATAAGGCGTCCGATGTAAACCAGAGCTTTTTGTGATTGCATTTACAATGGAAAATTGTAAAAACTACGTCGTTCTTTGTACTTTGAACGACGTTTTTATTCATCATCATCATCATCCACTGCCTGAATTCACCCAGTTTGGTGTATTAATAGAGTTCTCTTTTTATGCAAAACCCCACAAGAAAAGAGTTTCTTCTTATTAGTTCTTATTTACTTGCATAACTCATAAACTAGCTTCAAGTGACGTAAATTGTTGTTATAATGTACCCACGCAACTTTGTCTGCGTCACATAAAAGAAATAATGACCTTTGTGTGATTGATTTAATTTTTTATCACCGACTTCTGAAGCTAAAGTACTGTTTAAATATTTTGTGTGAATTCGGTTTTATATATTGCAAAAGAGTTTTTTTATTTTTCACTTTTTAGTGGTTCATATGTGCTTACACGCTGTGAAAGCACAGCGTGTTTTTTGTTATGAACTGGTGTACACAATAGACAGACATGAGATTTCAGCAATCTCTGAAGTTCTTCATCAGATCTGTAACAAATTGAAACGGGATCACTCTGAGAAAGTACTCTTCCTAAAACTGCCCAAATCGCTTCTTCGCTACTTCTGTGCCCATAAAATATTTGAAGAGTTCGCTCTATTTTTCCAGTATCCTGACTGGATGATTATGAGACAACCTGAGAAGTATAAATGTCACCGTAAAATTGACAAACACGTTATATTACAATATTTATAACGTGTTTCTCTCTAGCGATATTGCAAACTCTCGAAATATGGTCAACTGAACATACGGAAGTATCTCTGCCCCCATAACCGGGCTCCGTCGACTACGCTTTTTAGGGGAATATAAAGTGTTTTAAGGTTAGGTTATATTAATCGGTATTTCTCAGTAATGGTACATTATCTTTTCATGAGAGTAGTACCACTGGGCAACTCCTCTCATAGAGAGGAGGCCTGTCCCAGCAGTGGGTACATTAATAGGCCGATGATGATGATGATGATGATGAGTACCACTGGGCAAGGGGGTGCCCTCCTTCCCACCACACCGCGTGAGTTGACTACCATCGCATGCATTTCACGAAAAATAATGCGTTTCATTGTATGCAGTATGTTCGTTTGACAATATTTCGAGAGTTTACAATATCGCTAAAGAGATTACAATATAACGTGTTTGACAATTTTATGGTGACATATTACCCTTTCTAATCGGTCTAGCCATCTTCGAGTAATCTGGGAATATTGAATTGAGAACCTCCTCCTTTTTGAAGACGGTTAATAACGACGTTATGGTAGGTGACTCAAATATCCGGGTAGCCTATAATATATTTGGCAACTAGGACCCATTAACGTTAATATTTATCCGTGGTGCTTGGCAACTGGGCCTATCCCAGTTGTAAACGTTCCTGTGTGCCTATTGGCCTTGTTTCGTTCTGTCTCCTGCTGATATAGAGGGAAGTGGAAATTACAGTTCTTTCCTACTCCTCCGCTATACTTTCTGATTAATTTCGTTGCGGGATCCAAGACAGTTAAATTCATTCTCTGGGACTTCGTCGAGCTTCATTGTCTCGGCGCTTTTCTGGTGGTCGCCACTGTTGATTCTGGCTTTCAGGAGTTACAGTGGTTTGGGCGTGTGTGGCGGGCTTGTCCCAATAAAAAAAAAAAAAAAAAATTTGGCCGAGTATCGTAATTTTGATCCTAAGAATAGAAGAGTTCCGTTACTTTGTCATGGATCCCGTAATCAGAACCTAACCAAACACTCATCAAACTACCCTTGAAGTAATTGTCTTTTTTAAACTTTCACGATCAGAACACATTATAAAACATTAAAGGTAAATAAATACCCGTCTTCATATGTTTTATAATGTACCCTTGAAGTAAAAAAAAAAAACAATACATGTCACGGTAAAAGGCCTATCCCCAAAAAATGGAACTTAACAAACTTATCTGTCGAAATCTGGGAGTATTGTACACATCTGCGTACCCCCTCAGAGCATACAGGCATGATGTTCTGTCATGATGTTGTATAAACAATAAAAATCCAAAGCGATTGCAGCAATCACTGCCGTCTAATTTTGAAGACTTCCATTAATATCTATGAAGATCAGCAAAAATAAATCTTAACCAAATTGACCACACGGAAAGCACCAGCTTTCAAATAAAAGAAGAATCATCAAAATTGGTTCACGCGGTCGAAAGTTCTGAGGTAACAAACACAAAAGGAATAATTATTCCCCGTTTTTGCAACAATTTTCATGTATGCTCAGCTCCTATTGGTTGTAGCGTGATGTTATATAGTGTATAACCTTTCTCGATAAATGGACTTTCCAACACAGAAAACTTTTTTCAATTTCAATCAGTAGTTCCTGAGATTAGCGCGTTCAAACCAACAAATAAACTCTTCAGCTTGATATTAGTAACTAGCTTCTGCCCGCGACTTCGTTCGCGTGAAGTTTTGATATCGCAACGCATCGCCTGCTCAACGGAAGCTTTTTGCCGCTTGCACCATTTCTTATTGCTGCTCCGCTCCTATTGGTCATAGCGTGATGCCAAGCCTGCCTGTTATAGCCCATAGCCTTCCTTGATAAACGGACTATCCAACGCAAAAATATTTTTTCAATCCAAACAAGCAAACTCTTCTGCTATATAATATTATATAGTATAGAAGTAATATAGATAGATATAGCATAAATCGTGACTCTTTTGGGGGAACCAATTTTATTAGAATCTATAAAGGTAGGAATGGCGGGGCATACCATCTCACATCCTCATTATATCGACCACAAGTATCACAAAAAGCATTAGCAACTCACAAATGCATTCGACTATTTTACGATCCGCTGTCCATTCACGTAAAACTCAGCTTATTCTTCAACTTACATTTTGCAGTCTTCGAGGACTTTATTTCACAACACATAAAAGCTAATTTCGTCTGATCACATACGAGGTTGGTAAGCTAAATCTCAGCTGTGTTTTCTTCAGGAACGCTCACATTTTGCAGCCTTCTTCCATCGTATGGTGAAGAGTTAAGGTTGGTTTTTGGGTAAATGGAGTGTATGATGGTAAGTGATACGATATTGGCGTGATCAGTAAGTTGACACGAAGGCTTCGACAAAGTTCGCCGACGTCTGCCCGTCTGCCTTGCTCCGAAGATATCCTAAGTTTCACGTATCGGTCCGGTTATTTGTAAATTGTATTCGTGTGAAATGTCGATACATGGTATTGTTGAGTTTGCTGAGAATTATCAGAACGTGCTGCTGTAACATTATTCTTTCTGCTAGCTAGCTGTACCTAAAAATAACTAATTTGTAATTAGTTCTGAAACAAAATAAAATTAGTTAATGGAAAACATACAAGCTTTTTTTGTTTATGTATTTTCAATGTCATGAAATTTTTTCAGCTATGCACTATTGAGTTCCAATTCAACCCCAAGGGCTGATGCAAACATGATTCTCAATCGATTACAAAGAAAAACAAAGTACGTAGCCATTTTACATAAATTCAAACACATTAATGTAAAGTATGAAAATATTAACTATGTACATTATTATCTCCATAAATTATTGATGTCCAATCGACAGGTGGAATGTAAATATTTCGTAAATATGCCACAGTACGCACGTCGCACATTCTGGCACGCACCCTCGCTTGCAGGGTAGGTATGCACTACCATGAATTTACTATCACACGTAAGGGGTAGCTGTCAATAAATATGTAACGCATGTTGTTGATGACGGGTAGGTAGATATAGAGTTCATAGGGTTATTAGTTTGGAAGGGGTTTAGTTTTACAGGGTATTTTTGCACTGAAAAAAACAAATTGAAACATAGGTTTTAATTTGGGTATTAAAATGGAAACACTTGCCTAAGTTGGTTCGTAGCTAGGTGACTGTTTACCGAGGTCTCCTCGTGCCTCGGAAAGCACATTACGCTGTTGGTACCGGCTGTCATTTGAAGATCTTTGACAGCCGTTACAGGTAGTCACTGAGGTCCGAAAGTCTGACAACCAGCTTATCAAGGGTATTAGTATTACCCAGTAGTATTACTATACTATACTATAATCTGGAGGTCAAAAGGCAGTCGCTGCTCATAAATACTGATATTCAGTTGCATATGGTTTGACTGGAAGCCGAACCCAACATAGTTGAGAAAAGGCTATGGAGTTAATGAAAATGGTGGTGGTTTATTATTATTACAAAAAAAATTGTACCTAACTTTTAAAAATGTGCAGTTTTTCTTGTTATATTATAGTAACATCACCGTTTAGATTTTACAGGAGGCTAAAAAACAAGAGACGTCTCTATAGTCTTAGGTCCATGTTCACCGAATAGATAACGGTCTGATTATCTAAAAACAGCTGTCACTGTGACATGTTTCCATACAAAAATGTGTTTTAAACAGCTGTTTTTAAATAATCATACCTTCATCTTTTTGGTGAACATGGAACTTAATATCTATCTATATAGATACTAGCTGACCCACGCAACTTCGTCTGCGTCATATAAGAGGGAAAAAGCTACCTACTACTACCTACCTACTACGACCTACCTACTACTACCTACCTACTACGACCTACCTACTACTACCTACCTACTACGACCTACCTACTACTACCTACTACTACTAGCTACCTACTACTACCTACCTACTACTACCTACCTACTACTACCTACCTACTACTACCTACCTACTACTACCTACCTACTACGACCTACCTACTACTACCTACCTACTACGACCTACCTACTACTACCTACTACTACTAGCTACCTACTACTACCTACCTACTACTACCTACCTACTACTACCTACCTACTACTACCTACCTACTACTACCTACCTACTACTACATTTTTTTTTTGTAGACATCTGGCGGGGATAACTAATTAAATGACGATTGATCAATAATTATCGACCGGAGATGAAAAATGATTATATTACTAAAATGGCTATTAAAAAATAAGGGTTGATCGTAGAAGGGTGAATATTTAGGATTGTATGTATTTTTGTATGTTGTATCTTAAAAAATCAAAAATAAAAATTTGGTATAAAAACTAAAAAACAAAAATTTGGGGTGGACTACCCTTAACATTTAGGGGGATGAAAAAAAGATGCTGGCCGATTCTCAGACCTACTCAATATGCTCACAAAATTTCATGAGAATCGGTCACGCCATTTCGGAGGAATATGGGAACGAAAATTGTGACACGAGAATTTTATATATAAGATTAAAGCGTGACAAATCTATTGAGGTTTTTGTGATGTTCCTGTATTTATATTTTGTTTTGTTCTTTATTTAAAAAACAATAAAAAAATAAAACAAAAACATAAATTGTATGAGAAATCTAGGAAATAACACAAAATATACCTCTGTTCCCACTGATGGGTCACAGGTCTCCTCTCTATAAGAGGGAATGGGACCACCACGCGAGACCGGTGCGGGTTGGAAGATCTTTGAATTTTTGATTCTAGGACATGCCAGTTTCGAGTGCAGTGGTGATGAAATAGACTACACAAATTTTCGACTTTCTGCTCGTAAGTCGAAGTCGCCACCCCTGCTCCAAGCTTAAGGCCTAGTTGTAGTCGGATAAAAATGTTTATAGCACACTTGCTAAGCTCATCCGCCGTCTATTTAACCCCACCTGATCAAAATACAGTGTCACAGACAGGTAGGTGGGTACCTGGTTAATTCCGTCGTTTCGTGCAAATAGAACCGTTCCGCAGAATAAAAATAAATATTACATTTTAGGTTTTTCTTTTATATACACGAGTCACAAATTGTCACCAGATTAATTTAAAGTGGAAGGCACGTTATTATCTTGTTTATTCACGGAGAAAATGACAATTGAAATTTTACAACTGGAAGGTAATGAAAAGTGAAAGGATTGTAATGAACTACGGCGCGATGGTAATGATGTAAGTCGGGACGGCAATGAAATATCGTAAAAAAGTTCTGAATTGGGTTAGGATGTCATTGCCGTCCCGACTTACATCATTACCATCGCGCCGTAGTTCATTACAATCCTTTCACTTTTCATTACCTTCCAGTTTGTCTTTGTTTTCTTTTTCTGATATATTTGACTGCACGCAAGTCTCGAATTGCCGTTGGTGTTCAGGAAAACTGGAGGGGACGGAAGGTGATGAAGTGGAGATGAATGAAAAATTCTAACATTTTGTTTAATTATTTCGTTACCGAATACATTAGCCACTCAGTAATAAAATAGGATCAAAATCAATTTGAAAGCCAAACATATTTAGTATTTATAATAATTTGTTTACTACAGTACCTTGTGAAATAGAAGGAATGTGATGAAATTATTTCTGGACGAAGCACTACCAACAATACGAAGATTTCAAATAATTATGACAGCGATAGGCGTACGTCCACTTTGCTCTGTTTGCCGCGGCTGACCGACCAGTAGAAACACGTTGTGACCTGCACTATATTAGGGACCGAATAAACCACTACAAAATTACGAAGTTTCCGAGTACGGATGGCGATGATGTTTTTTTTGTGACAATTAGAAAAATAGCTTTTTTTCTACTATTACTAAGTTATTGGTATATTTAAAATACTTATAGAATAGGTCAGGGGTTTGGTTCTTACAAACCGTATTAATTAAAGCTATCAATTCGACTGTAGACAAATAAACATGAAAACAAACGCCGAGGTCCCTAGTTGGAAACAGAGAGGAATGAATTTAGACGCAGTTTTATTAGTTTATTAAATAAAATAACGAATCAAAACCTGATATTATCGATACTCCTTTTAAAGTAACTATGTCTTTACCCATTCTGGTTAAAAAAAAAATTACAGAAATGAAAACCACGGGTAAATTAGTCTGGAAATCGTTTTTGCACGAAACTACGAAACGACCCACCTAACAATATTATCAACATGTTGGCATGTGACGTGCAAATATTTCCTTATAAACATGTTCGGCATACCTTCCTCTCACCCTCCTGCGTACATCACTCACTATCGAGCGATATGAAGTACCTCAGCTTGCCGATAAAGTCATGCTAAACATGTAAGCATTTATTGCCTGTAGTACCACGGGGAAAAATATCCTGTAGATCATCAAGCGATCCAGTGGTATTGTGGGAAGTTTTTTTTTATCCATGGTACCACTGGGATTGGTAATTAAGATCAACAATCATAATCAACATTGGAAATTTCAAAACCATAATTTCAATGATTCATAAAACACTTTAAAATCTATACTAATATTATAAAGCAGAAGAGTTTGTTTGTTTGTTTGGTTGAACGCGCTAATCTCAGGTACTGCTGGTTCGATTTGAAAGGTCTTTTTGTGTTTGATAGTCCATTTATCGAGGAAGGCTATAGGCTATATAACATCACGCTATGACCATTAGGAGCGGAGCAGGAATGAAAAATGTTGCAAAAACGGGGATTTTTTTCCTTTCGTTTTTCTCTTTTATGTGACGCAGACGAAGTTGCGTGGGTCAGCAAGTATTATTTAAGTGGTTGTTTCCTACTGTATTGATTAACTGTATACGGCTGTCTTGTTGTTCTAGTGATTATTTAGGATTTTGTGCCCGGTTGATGGTAATAGCTGAGTATGAGGTTCAGGATTCGATTCCCGGGTTGGGCAAAGTGGATTTTCCATTAGGAATTTCTTAGTTGGAGCTACGGAGCCATTAACCTGGAGATATGCAATTGTCTATAAGGTACTCTTCTGCTTACCGTTTCGGGGATCACAGGCTTAATGTTTTACATTATGTTGTACTAGCTTCTGCCAGCGGCTTCGCCCGCGTGAAGTTTGATAATTGTCCCATGGGATCTTACTACCGGGATAAAAAGTATCCTATGTGTTAATCCAGGTTATTAACTATCTGTGTGCAAAATTTCATCCAAATCCGTTCAGTAGTTTTTGCGTGAAAGAGTAACAAACATCCATACATACATCCATACTTACAAACTTTCGCATTTATAATATTAGTAGGAAGTAGGATTAGGATATATCCTGCAGTAATATTTACTACATTTTTTAGTATGAGGATGCTTACTTACCTAGATTCAAGTACGCAGTAATAAATAGTACTCTCTCTAACAATGTTCAATATCCTCTGGCCACATATCCGCATCGCTGAATGCTCAAGATCCCAATACATTTGACCTCACGATTATAGCCATGTGTATCGTTCATTGTATGTTTTATTGTCTTGGTAATAAGGCCAAATTATATTGTATTCGGAAGTACAGCAGTAATGTCTTTCTATCAGTTCTTGTACTGGTTTATTGCGGATACTATGCCAAACAACGAATTTACCAATCAATTTATTGTTTCGATGTATTGCCATAGTTTTATATGGGGCTTGGTGTAATTTGACGTTGGTTAATGGAGTCTATATCCTAGATGAGACTCGTGGAGCCGGGAGGTCGACTTTTAAGTTAAACCCGGTTTGCCTAGGTTGTTCTGTGGATGGGTGACTAACCTCACACACCGAGTTTCCTCCGTGTTTCAGAAAGCACGTTAAGCTGTTGGTCCCGGTTGTCATTTGTAAATCTTTGACAGTAATTATGTATAGTCAGTGGCCCAAAAAATCTAACAACTAGTTTCGCCAAGGGGGTATCGTATTATTTAGTTCTAACTGGGTTGTGGAGGACAGATTGGCAGTCGCTCCATGTAAAAGCCGACCCATACATAGTTGGGAAAGGGCTAGGCAAGTGATGATTCTGGATAAGGCTAGTACAAGAGCGTGAAGCTTGGCACAAGCAAAGAGAGGCCTGGCAGCAGTGGGTGAATCAGGCTGTACATGATTATGATAATGTATTGACAGACTTTCTTTTTTGGAAGGGAAATCATGAAATTACTTCTCCCACTCTGGGCGGAGCGGGAGGGAGTGTCAGACTTTTACTGACTAAAACCCATGTTCCTTCCTCGCCCTTTCTGTTCCGGGGCCGCGGTATCTCTTTCGAACAGGCCCGCTACCCCCGCAGGCTTCGGCCCTTACAGGGCCCTCCCTTTATGCTGACATCTCTTAGACGCGCGCGTGGAACACGAACGCGCCGTCGACACTGCCTGTCGTCATTAGACGGACGGACGGCTAGCTTGCCCATAGCTAACCGTCCACAGGCCCGTTGTACTGGCAGCCTCAGTACTATATCTTATGTGATATGGTTGCAAAAGCATACAGAGTATAAACAGACTCTCCACTAAGCCTTCAACCAAGCTTTCTGTACATCAAAATAAGTAACCGCAAAAAGTTGTGCTGGGAAATGTTTTTTTTTTTGGGGTGAACAATCAAACTTTTACGTCAGACTTAAAACATGCTGGTGGATGAATTGAACAGTACGAGGGTCGTGAAGGTGTTTAAAATAAAAATCTTGAGCACAAAAAAAATGTATTCAAAAAAAAAAACTTGTGAAAATGTTGGACCTTTCAACCCCAAATCTCCGTAACTAGAAGGTTTCCATGGGATGGTCTACTAGTACAAACCAAAAAAATTAAATCTTCCTATCGGTTTCATTAAGCGTCTTTTTACACCTTTTGTTTCAGCAGTAGGTAAAGTCTTCTTCTGTAAATAGATACTTATTACATGTTTTTTACATCTACTGGCTGATCACCCTTTCCACAATTATTTTTTACCCCTGACTTTGCATCGAAAATCACAAGTACTTTATATTCGTAGAAATAAAGTTACTGTAACTGAGCAACCCGTCAATATTACTGTGATCCTTAGGCCTGATTTTTTGTCGCACTGATAGAATAGAATGACGACAAGACGACGATGATAATAAATGATGACGAGTGACGTATGGCGGTCGGTCGCGCGCGGCCGCTCGTGACGTCAGCGCTAAAAAAATACACAGAGTATACAGGGTAAAATTGAATAGATGCGACAAAAAATATACAATAATACGTGTTGTCAAGAAAATGTATAAAATATCAAAAGTAAAATTAAAAAGTAATTGATCAGTGTTACGAAAACCGTTAAAATAATAAAAGTATCAAAAAATCTCGTCCGACTCATCGCAGTGCTCAATACAGGATGAATTTTAATTAATGCGACAAAATGAAATTGGAGCTTCAGTTACAGTAACATAGTAATTATAAACTGTTTTTTCTACAATCTAAATCGTTAAAAAAAATTACGCGATTATCGTTTTCAAAAGGTCCATTGATGTTATTATCTTTATTTAAGTACGAATTATCGGTATTCCAGTAATATGCAAAATAAATAAGAAAAATTAAGGCAAAATTAGGTAAATGACCGCTATATTGAGCACTGCGATGAGTCGGCAAGATTTTTGATACTTTTATTATTTTAACGATTTTCGTAATACTGATCAATTATTTTTTAATTTTATATTTTATACATTTTCTTGACAACACATATTATTGTATATTCAAATTTGTCGCATCTATTCAATTTCACCCTGTATAGCGGTCATTTACCTAATTTTGCCTTATTTATTTTGCATATTACTGGAATACCGATAATTCGTACGTAAATAAAGATAATAACATCAATGAACCTTTTGAAAACGATAATCGCGTATTTTTTTTTAACGATTTAGATTGTAGAAAAAACAGTTTATAATTACTATGTTACTGTAACTGAAGCTCCAATTTCATTTTGTCGCATTAATTAAAATTCACCCTGTATAATCACATATAATCACTACGTTTAACAGTCAGTCATACGCCACTCGTGACAGGAATACAAGTTGATGTTGGTTTGCTGCTACCACAGCTAAAATGACTGTTAAAGTACTGTAAGTAACAAGTTAGGGTGGTTTCAGACATAGTGAATTTTCTGCTAATATACGCTTGCGAGCGATCTGAAACCGCCCTTGGGTCGTTTGACGTCACACAATGTTACGTACGTGCGGCGCGTGTATCATTGATATTCTGGAAGATACTAAGTAATTGTGAAAGACGGGAAGAAAAATATTAATGAGATTCTAACAATGAAGAAACAATCTAAAAGGGTATTTACTTATCTATTTTACTTCAACCGGGCACAACACTCCGTGGCTGCTACTAATGTATCCTGATGGAAGAACGCTTTTCCCCTACCAGAGAATCGAACCTCATGCTCAGGAGTCGCGCTTTCAACCAACCACAATTTTTACACGTCTTCGTAGTTAACGTCCTTCGTCTTTTTCTCCCCGTATTCCAGTCTTACTTTTTCACCTTTCTTAACATTCACTTGCTTTCTCTTTCACTCCTAGACTATTTTATACTTTCATCTCTTTCATTCAACATGCTTCACATCTGTCATTCATCTTTAAGTTTCATTCCTCTTCATCATAACATTTCGTTCCTACATTTATACATAAATAACTCGGAAACAAATGTCCTTGCTCATCACACAAACATTTGCTCCTACCGGGATTCGAACACGAGACCCTAAGAACATAAGGCAGCCTCACTACCTCTGCGCCATTCGGGTCGTCAGCTCAATTCTCTAAAGTAAATCAAATACCTAACTGAACACCGATAACTTAACTAACAACTCAAAGATATCACTCATAACCGACAGACACCCTTCAGCGAACTTATCCGTAACCCGTAAACTTAGCCTCTCGGATGTACCGGGCATACAAATACCCCGCCCGAAGCCCTTTCGGGGCACTCAAGACATCCGTCGTGTGACCCCAGTTGTATGCAATATTTTACTACTTACCCATGGGAACTTGTGCAGAGTTGGCAAACTTTATTGATGGGTTGTCAGTACCTTTTAAAGGAATAGCCTTTTTGCTGTCCGGTTGGGTTTGGAGTTATTTGAATTTGATAGTGGGCCTTAAATGGTCATGTATCTGTATCATCCGTTTTAAGCAAAGCTTTGCGTTTTAATGCTTCCAAACAGGGAATATGGATGTAATTTTTTCTTCACTTAAATCAATAAAATACAGTATCATCAACCCAAGAAAAGTATTATAAGTTAGATAAGTTCGACTACTGCTTGTCACTCAAAAATATTATTAAACTCCTGCAATTTTCTATGACAGTTAAAACGGCAGCGACAGTCTCAATCTGCCTTGTTTACATTTATTTTTCTCTATTGCAAAACGCTATTTTTTGACTTCCAAAAGGAGGAGGTTCTCAAATCTCATGTATGTCTATTGTTTACACCAGTTCGTAACATAACATCACGCCAGTACGCTGTGAAGGGGTAAGCGCATGTGAACCAATAAAAAGTGAAAGCTAAAAACAATTTTGCAAAAAACTAAAAAAGTCGGTGACATTTGTTTGATTGGTTTAGTTTTTTTGTCACCGACTTCTGAAGCTAAAGTTATTTTTCACTTTTTTGTGTGTTTTAGAAGTCGGTTTTATTTTTTGCAAAAAAGTTTTATGAAATGACAATAAACACATTACAATGTACTTAAAAGGTTTAATATTTTGAACTCATTGTGATAATCTGAAAATATGGGCCATAAAGCAATAAGGTATGAAAAATAATCCCCACTTTAACATAATTGATAACACGGTCGTAATTACTTTAATTGGGACGTTAAGAGAATTAAAGCCTTGCCTACCACATTTTTTAAATGACACTTTCATATGCGCAAGACTACATTGAATCATTAAATATACACATAATTTCAATACTTCTAATAATAATAAAAATATATACGAGTACATGTATAAAAGCAGAAAAAATAGGCTTGTTTATTGAGAAATTCTAATTAGTCCGTCACTTAGATGATCAAAAAAATTTGACCCGTATTTTTTTTTGTCATATAAACCAAAATTGACGAAGATACGACGCTTTTAAAATTGTCAATACGTCACGCCGTGCTATAATTTTTAGTGCGTTGTGACGTCACGAGCCCCCACTCCCGAGTTTTGATGCGTTCTAACTTCGTCAGTATTCATTGATTTACAAAAACAAAAAATACGTGTCCATTATTTTCTAATACTCTAACTGACGGACTAAATAGATTTGCAATTTATTGATGGTGGAAACTAGCCTATTATAGATTGGCAAAAAATTCGTCCTCATCACAATTTGTGTTATTTTTATGCTAGACTAGCACGGTTTCCACAACTTGATCCACATCGAGATTAATATGCATTAACTAATTATAACATGTATTGTTTGGAAAAACAACTGAAAAAAAAAATAAGTCTTATCTGGTGTATCCTGTTCACCGGCATTATAACAAGCAAAAAATCGGCTCCAAATGTTGAAATCCGAAAAAAGATACCATTAGATAATAATGACAAGAAAATACAATAATTTCTACAGCACCCACGCAATCAAATGTCAGGTTATATTTCGCGCCATCGAGTCCTGAAGTAGGAGACATTTCTTTCTGTTGCCTATTATGTCCCCAGACCAGACAGGCATTTAATTCAATAAGTTCCACAGAGCTACGAATATCAGAATCACATTGAAAGATATTCTCCTTCATTAGACAATATTGCATCGAATCATAACTAAAAATCCTCAACTTTTGTTTTTATAGTTGGAAATAGATATTCTGTTTTGATATTATAATTGGTGGTAAATAAATAAAAAAAATAATTAGCGTATTAGCTAATCATTTCCCATTAGGACACATCTTTAGTTCAAAAACTCCACGAAATCTTAATACAGGAAGGATTTTGCCTCTAACATAAGAAAAAAAACTATAAATCATGGGTCCTCCATTTTCTTTTTCTTCGCATTATTATTACAAGAAACAAATTATTTTTCATGATACTACGGCAGGAAGAGGATTAATATCATTGTAATATCGAAACTATATTGTATGATAAAACTGGCATTTATATAAAACTGAAACTATTACGTCATACAAGCCTTTTTTTTTTTAGGATGGCAAATCATCAAATGACTTCTCCCACTCTGGGCGGAGCGGGAGGGAGTGTCAGACTCTTACTGACTAAAACCCATCCATGTTCCTTCCTCGCCCTTTATGTTCCGGGGCCGCGGTATCTCTTTCGAACAGGCCCGCAACCCCGGAACAGGCCCGCAACCCCGAACGTCATACAAGCCTAAAAGCTTGATTTGCCCTGATAACCCTTATAATCCTTCATGATGTTAGGGAACCCTGATGTTTAGTTTGCCATAAGGCATTATAGGCCTAACGCATTGTTGGCCCCTCAGCAAAAGTACCACATCCAATACTCTAACATCTCGGCCAATCCAAGTGGGGTCCGGTCGGAAAATCACTAAGTACTTACACTGATTGAACAAGTTTGCGCCATAAGAACCGGGCGAAGCTCAGTCTAGTGTGAAATTAGCCGACGATGCTGATTGGCTGCCATATTTTGTTTTCTTTCTTTGCTCATAACTTGTGATTGTAATTAGCGAGGATGAAAAACACAGATGGTAGGTAGCACAATACTTACTATTATACTTTAGCGTTGACAAAATGTCTTGGTTATTTAGAAAGAGACTTGAATAGTGCTGAAGTGTTGTACTTGTACAACGGGCTGGTGTCCGCAACTCCACGTCAAAGCGCGTATTTTGCGTATGGGCTATAAATTATAGCCTACCAAACCGCCCTGGGCCCGCGTGGTGGATTATAGCCTATAATCCACCACGCGGGCCCAGTGCGGATTGGTAGATATCAATGTCTTTGAATTCTGTGTTCTAGGACATGCCGGTTTCCTCACGATGTTTTCCTTCACCGTTTTTGAGAGCAGTTTTAATAAAATAAACTATAAAAAGTAATGCTGAAGTGTTTTTCAAAACGTAATTTAATTAGAAAGGATGATAAAGTCTATGAAAATGAGCCGTCCGATCATCTGCCTACCCTATTCCTAACTATGTTGAAATCAGCCTACAGTCTACCTGAATGCAACGGGCAGTGTGTGTAGCTTAAGTACTGATATTCACTAGTATTTTATTCAGACCCACTGCCTATCTGACCTCCACAACCCAGTTAGTGTGTAGCACGATACTTCTTTGGTAAGACCATTTATCAGACTTTCAGGAATCAGATCGAGTATAGGTGGTATAAAGATTTGTTAAATGCCACAAACAAATGAAAACTATTGGCAAGAAGGCCTTTTTTGATTTTTATTTTATTTTTTATTTTATTTATTTAAGGAAAAACAAACAGTAAGAATTCGTAAAAAAAAAAATATTTTACCCATTACATTTTAAAACAATTATGCTACCCACATCGTTCTCCACAGATTACAATTTAAAGTTTTTTTTTTTAAACTAGCTAATTACAACACAAGAACAATACATAAATTATACACAGTCATTCTCCTGGAACGATTATAAAGATTTTAAATGTACTATATTTTATACACATAAAAGAAAATCATAGAAATAAAAAAAAATTGTGTGCATATTTAACATTACGTTATCATACCTAAAGGGTGTAAAACGCCTCATCACGAAGCCGAAAGGCACTTATTCTCCCCATCATTGCGATCATTTTTTTGTTCTTCACCATACCTGGGAACCTTCTAGTTACGGAGATATGAGGGGTCAAAGTTACAACTGTTTGACAAGTTTTTTTTTAAATACAAGTTTTTTTTGTAAGATTTTTACTTTTAACACCTTCACGACCCCCGTACTATTCAATTTATCCATCAGCACAATGTTTTAAGTGCGTTACATTGAGTTCTACCACAAAACATGATTTATAACCTCAAAAAAAAAAGTTGTTTCCCTGCAATAATTTTTGCGTAAAGTTACTTAGTTTGATGTACAGAATGCTTGGTTAATGGCTTTGTGATGAGGTGGTTTACGCCCTGTATATCTAAGGCAAAAAAAAATATTTCACATAACTTTTTAACTTTCGTAGCCTACTATTATAAGGCGTTGCTATTAATATGACTAACGTCAAATGAGTACATAATAAACCTATATACCACATATCATCTCAGTCTTGACATGTTCTAACACGACTAATGCAGGTTCGACTATGTAATTACCAATGACAGCTAGTAATCTCCTCTAATGCTGAGTAAATACCTCCCTGTCACCCAGTAATTAGTTAGACAACCTCATTTGTTTGAATTACCTATTTACTATGATTTATGACATGAGATTAGAGCTATGATTATGATATACATTGATTGTTGTTCTCGGAAGACTACTTTAGATATTTTATTGGTCACTCTGATTCAAATTACAGCTAGAGAGTAACAGTGGTAAGTAAATCTTTAAAAAAAAATAAGAAACACAAAGTTATTGGAGATAACCTATAAGGTTTTTATTTTTTATTTTAAACTCGGTTCTGTCACCAACTTCGTCTGCTTGAACTGAAATCAGAAGTATAAAATGTGAAAGAAATAATATGCTACCACTAAACCTGTAAATAAATAACACAGTTACTTCTTCGCGTTATTCAGAAAAAGAAATTCAACAGATAAAATATTTCAATCACACATCACGCAGTGTTCAACTATGATTCCCATTTTGATACACATGGTGCTCGAGGATTTTTTGCAATTCATTCCCACCATACCTTTTTCCACATTCAAGCTAAATCACGATAAAGTAAATTCTTTAATCGAACCAAAACGATCACCAGAAAGCTGTAATCCCAAAAGAATTTTCCGCGTCATTCGTATCGAGTTAAACGACAATAAGATTTAATTTAGCCGACAACGCGGACGGCGTGTCATGTGTTTACCGACGAGATGACGGTGATCGAGCGTCCCTTGGGTCAGGCGTTACGTTCAAGCTGAACGAGAAAAAATGCCACGTCAAACAGTAATGGGCTATTTTGTAGGTGTATTTACGATATTTTTGGTGTTATGTTTTGAATATTGTGAGTTGTATTAACTGAATGTGTGATCAATGTTCACGTATTTTCTCAGGTCTAAACGAAAACTTATATGAATGACTCAAACTCTTGAGTCTACGCTAAAAGTACTTGTTAGCATTACTGTAGTTACATCTGAAATAGAATGAAAAGATGTCTATTGAAACATTAAAGTAACATTCTGCTTCGGTTATTTTTTAATTGCCTAGAATGTCTCGGTTCAGGTGTAAACCGTTTCTTCTCGAACCAGCCTTCGTGATGTGCGTCCATGACATCAAAGCACCTCTTCCTAGCCTCAGCTAGACTTAACAACTTAAAAAAATAATCACCTGCCTACCCTTTTCCCAACTATGTTGGGGTCGACTTCCAGTCTAACAGGATGCAGCTGAATACCAGTATTTTACTTGGAGCGCGACTGCCTATCTGACCTCCACAACCCAGTTAATACTGGGAAATACGATGCCACTTGTTAAGACTGGTGTCAGACTTTTTGGGCCACTGACTACGTATAACGACTGTCAAAGATGGACAATTAATGACAGCCGGGACCAACGGCTTAACGTGCTTTCCAAGGTACGGAGGAAACTGGGTATGTAAGG
The DNA here is from genome assembly GCA_916618015.1 of Xestia c-nigrum. NCBI lineage: Eukaryota > Metazoa > Arthropoda > Insecta > Lepidoptera > Noctuidae > Xestia > Xestia c-nigrum. The sequence continues at coordinate 16,047,872 of OU745261.1, read as the reverse complement.
TCACTGACTACCTGTAACAACTGAAAATAAAATACTTCCATCTTAAGGCGACGACATCAGCTAAATAAGCAACTCTATTTGTGGTGGTTCAAACTTCGTTTGAAATACTGTAACTGTACTGTAAGAATAAAGTTCTAATTAGCTTGCACTGCAAAGTGGTTGTTACTTCAGTCACTGCGGGCCGAATAGTGCGAAGTTAAGTTCTCATTTTAAATCGATCGAAAATACTCATTATTTTCGATCGATTTAAAATGAGAACTTAACTATTTAATAATAAATAATCCATCAGTAGATGTAGTTTAGCATTTTAAATTTTATGTTATATTTTTAAATATAATTATCATTGTCAATAAATGGCTAAACTGCTTTGAAAGTAAAATTAAGAGGTATGTTTGAATATTTTTTGGTGCATTAAAGTTTGTCAAATTATGTTTTGAGTTCCATTAGTGTATGCAAAAAGAACTTCAAAATATAAAGTTTTTTTTATTTGTCGAAATTATTTACAGTTTTAGAGATACACTGCTTTTAAAAACCGCCTTTTGGACCGTTTTCAAGAAACCTCCGCCTTAATACAAAGGTCACCCTACAGAGGTCTACTAACAAATTATGTTCCTACAATTAAGTACCTAGTCAACCATATCCCCTGTATAAAATCTTGGAGCATTGTCGTCTAACAACCGGCTCTGTCCGGTCCGGATCCGCGGGGTTCCGTTTATTTACCCCCCGGTCGTCCTCTGTGTACTTAGTACGGCTCTCATTTACGAAGTTAGACGTCCGGCGAAGCCTCATCTGTCTTATTTGGATAATGCTAAGCAAATATGTAGATTTGCAAGCATTATGTGCCCTACCAGTTTTTGACAACGTTAAAAATGCATGGAGCTGAGTTGTCAGACACCCTTTTTGCTATCTACAAAGTATACGTGCATATATAATTTGGTTGACTAAAAAATTAGGGAGTTTATTGCTCCCTCTTTAGGCGGCATTAGTAGTCGGTTTTTATAGTTTTTTTGCATATTTTGCGTGTATATTTTGTCGTATAGCGTAGTTGGCGCGACGCCGAGCCTCGACAATAAAATTTCACGCGACATAAAGCAAAAACACACCCCAAAGCATTACCACTGTTATATCTAACGACCACAGTATCATGACCTGCCAATATACCTACAAGATCCCCTGAAAGCTACTTCTTCTTCGACGTGAGAAGGGGGAGGGAGTTCAACTTGTGCGGCAGATAAAACACGTCTTGTTATGGTAGCGCGGAAATCGAGGAACTTTAGTCGGATGTTGAGATAACAACTATGAAAAGTAGAACTATAACAGTTCACGTTCGGTTTAATGAACATCATGTTTGTCTGTTTTGATGCGTGATTCGGAAAGATCCGTTTTGTGGATCTTAGCACAGCTGAGGCACAATTTTGATCACAGTTTTAATACAGTTAATACAGTTTGACGACCCGAATGGCGAAAGCGGTAATGAGGCTGCCTTACGTTCTTAGGGTCCCGGGTTCGAATCCCGGTAGGAGCAAATGTTTGTGTGATGAGCATGGACATTTGTTTCCGAGTCATGGATGTTTATATGTATAATAAGTATGTATTTACAAACAAAAAGTATATATGTAGTATATCAACTGTCTGGTGACCACGACACAAGCCTTGCTTAGTGTGGCAGTAGATGGCACTGTGTGTAATGTACAGCGATATTAAATATTATATTATTAAAAATAGAACTCATAATATTTGAGCCACTCTAAGGTCTGAATTCTTGTCACGCTGGCGGTCGGTCGCGCACGGTCGGTCTCGTACGATTATACTCTGTGTTCGATATAGCACTATTCTGTGTTATGTGCTTCATAATGAAATACAAAAACAAAATAAGTACGTGATGAAAACAAACAACGACCCCTGAGTTCTAAATGAATAAAATAAATGTTACTCAAGTATAAAAAGTTGGTAAAAATAAGTCAATCAATATTCGCCTCCAAAAGTACACCGACGTGTTGGATAAAGTTCGACAAAAATTCTTGATACTTTGATTAGAACATGATTTTTTGATAGACCCAATACACTTTAGAAGGTATATAGGTACTCCATACGCTTCGTCCACGATCAGACATCTGGTTATACACGTCTGATGTAGTTCAAAATCTAAAGACCAGAAATTAGTTACGCTAAACATTTTGTCTACTGAATTAGTACGTACCGGATAACTATTCTTAACTTTTTTGAAGCTTTCACCGTTTAAAACGAAACTCATATTTATGGCGCTTACAACAGCGCAGCGTCCAAATATCGGGAGCTCAAAACAATGATCAATAATTACGGAAGATATCCCGTAAGTGCAATATAAGTTTTATTCTTTACTTTCTTGGAAGAAGAAGATATGCAGCGACGACTCCAAATAAATTGGGATAGGGGCAAGGGATTGATGATAGTAAATGCTTTTATATTTTCTTAGGTTTCTAAGATAAAATGCGAAATTTACATGATTTAAAATAAACTAATCGAATAATTAATCAGCGAGCAAAGTGGTATTCTCATTTACTTTAAAATGAATAATTAAATGAAAATACTAAAGTATCAAGTCGTCTCGGCGGCGCTAGTTAATCTTGTAGAATTTTAACGTTTGCGCTCGTTAGCCTGTAATAAGACGGAGTTGTATCAGTCAAATATTGATGCAGAGCTTCTTATTATTGATTAGCGAGCCGCGCCCTGTCGCTGCCCTTATCTATCATTATATGAAGTTGGGTAACATGGCTGAGTATTATTAGAAATAAGTAGGTGTCGTCGGTCGGGAACTGCTAAATTTACTTGTGGAACTAGCGAAAAAAAAAACTTTTTTTTTTCAGATTATTTTAGAATGTATCCAGTGATTAAAAAAAAAACAGTCATGGAACTGTTAATGGCACTAATGAAGGAAATGTGTAGTGGTGTAAGTACCATAGTTGCTATTATCTGCCTAACCATTCGGGGAGAAGAGGCGTGATGTTTGAGTGAAAAAATCTGAAATGAACAAAAGGTTTTTGTTTATTGTGGTTTTTCTTTCTTGCAATTGCATCAGTCTATTATTTTACATGAATGATTTTGTAAATACTTAAAAAATGTAAACATGAGTTGTAGAGTGGGTTGAAAAACGAACATAACGATTTTGTGTAAATTATTAGAAATGTAAACAACGGCGACCACTTTTACATAAATTTAATGTTAAACTAAATGACACTGTACATTAACTTTAATGTAGATTACTATTTATACAAATCAACCGAAATTATTAAAAGTAGATACTGGATAATTATAGTCAGGATCGCAACCACGATGTTAGGAATGACCGAACAGCTCCGTAGTCGAAAGCAAAGTGAGCGGTGCTGCCGCGCTGCAGCCTAGACAACGCCTCGCAAGCGCCCTCTGTCGGCGCCTGGGGTAGTTTGCGGCCGAAAAGTGTTGCCAGCGACAACAAAATGATTAAAATTGCTACGAAATATCATCACCTTATTTTAAGGATAAAATTCTAATTCGAAACATGTAACAAACATACGCTTCAATCTATCTAAATTATCTGTATTTTGGGGTGTTTAAACCAAGCGTACAAAATTGGAAAGCAGTCTTTCGGGACTACCAATAGATGTGTAAAAAAATCGTAGCCTATCTGCGACGGCTACGAGCCGTTAAAGTTAAAGCGTTAGGTGACGGTCACGCGAGTTCCCTGAGTTTTCTCAAAAAGTGATAAACGCGCCTCAAGAGGTTTAGAGGTTTTCACTTCAAAAAACAACCGTCTTAAAACATTACCCTCCTATTGGGCTCTACACCGTCGAGTAAACAGGGCTGACATACCCAGTTCCTCCTCAGTATAACACAGTAGTACTGTCCGTCTTCATTAGTGTAACGCAATCAGCGTGAACGTTCGCACCAGCACGCACTCCCTCGCTTCAGCTACACGTCACTACTATTGGATTTAAACTCGCATAGATACTGCACTAGACGACAAAGTCACGAGTTAAACAGGATGAGAAATGTATGTAACTTGTGAGTTTCGACTTCGACTTTCAAATCTTGATAGTAGAATTTTGTGTATTTAATAAGACTTGGATTAATGTAGATTTTTAAAGTGAAAAAGCACTTTATGAGTGAGCACAAAACATGGAACTCGCGTGACCTAACCTTTCGTAGCTTTCGTAGCCGATCAGCTACGGCGTAGCACCACTCAGGAGTGCCCGGGGCACAACCCGTAGCAGATATAAATTACTTAGTTTTCACTTTTATCGACAATCCGGAAAGACTGCCCTGCATGTTTTCTTTATACCACATTATAGTTTATAACCAGAATTGAACATTCTACCATCGGCTCCGGATTTTGAATACTAAATAATACACTGTTTTCAGGCTATACTGTCCCATTGCTGGGCAAAGGGCTCCACAAATCCTTTCATGTGCTCTTATTCCGGATCTACTTGGACCAGCTCTCGCGGTACGGGTCTTGAGCGCCTCGCCACAAAATAATAATACTATAGACAATTCAATCACCGAGTTTCTTGTGATTATCGACAATATCGTTTCAATAGCCGCCTATGTCAATCCAGTACATTTTGACTTCTCCATCATCATAATCGCTCATAGTATCTCACTTTGTCTAGGCCCTCAGGATGCACCGGACGTGCACACATAAGTATCTAATTATTCTTTATGCTATTCATTAGAACCTGAATTGTGCGGCCAATTCTGAGGTGTCGTCGGTGTCATCAATGGCAAATATGGCAATGCAAAGGCCACTTTGAGTGCACAGTGATGGGGTACAGTAGACAGCATAAAAGGGACAGCTGAAACCCTACTTTTTGAAGGTACTGTAACAACACTACTAACTGCGTTCTAATGGATCTGGGAAAAGTCTAAAATGGCCCGAGGAAAAACATTCAAATAATGGAGATACCGAAATTTTTCCTCAGCGCAATCTTGGATTTTTATTTTGATCGCGCAAATGTCCAGTCACGGAAGTTTCTTAATATCCGTTATAATCTGGATAGGTAGCTGTGCTTGATCCCAACACTAGTTATTCTATCTCACCTATTTCAGCATATCCTAGTTACCAATTTAAATGTCTATTCGTTAACAAAGCTAATGAGGAAATCTGCGAAATTTCACAACTAAATACGGCTGACCTACATAGGGAGAGTTCGTTTTGCCACTAACAAGTTACAAAATTAAGCTTCTGCTCTGCAAAGTGATCTCTACAATTGAATGTCCAGTCAAACTATGAAAACAGACTATCTGTGTTGAGCATAACGTTGCAAATAGAACCTGAATTGATATAATTATAATAAAATTGTTGACTATGCAAAACAGTGAGCAGAATAACGTCACGCCTCAGTCAATTTCTTTAGTTGAGGCAATTGTAAAATACGTAACACATAACGGTTTGGACAAATTACGGACTGGCGGCGGACACCGGACCCTGACAGATGACTGAGTTTGACCGTACCAATAATATTACCATGATTATTCCTGAGAGTTCATTCGACGTAATATAATATGACGGTCATTTCTTATCTACAAATTAAACAACATCATCATCTGCCTAGCCTTTTCCCAACTATGTTGGGGTCGGCTTCCAGTCTAACTAAAAGCAGCTGAAAACCAGTATTAATTTCACTTCCTCATAAATAATTGCCCAGTATTTCACAAGGAGCGACTGCCTATCTGACCTCAACAACCCAGTTAGCACTAGGTACTACGATACCCTTTGGTAAGACAGGTTGTCGGACTTTTTGGGCCACTGACTACATGTAACGACAAATTAAACATTTATACAGGGTGTAAACCACCTCATCACAAAGCCGTTAACCAATCAATCTGTACATCATAGTAACTTTACGCAAAAAATATTGCTGGGAAACAACTTTTTTTTTTGAGGTTATAAATCATGTTTTGTGGTAGAACTCAATGAAACGCATTTAAAACATTGTGCTGATGCATGGATTGAATAGTACGGGGGTCGTGGAGTTGTTCAAAGTCAAAATCTTAAAAAAAAACTTGTATTTAAAAAAAAAACTTGTTTAAAAGTTGTAACTTTGACCCCCCATATCTCCGTAACTAGAAGGTTCCCAGGTACGGTGTAGAACAAAAAAATGATCTCAATGATGGGGAAAACAAGTGTCTTTCAGCTTCGTGAAGAGGTGTTTTACACCCTTTATATTTTTTGTCTGAAATCGTCATGACGCCAGCGCGGTGTGATTCTATCCGATCAATTCAATTTCAGCCATATATGTGGACAGAACAATAGGCTAGTTTCCACCATTAATAAATTGCAAATCTATTTAGTCCGTCAGTTAGAGTATTGGAAAATAATGGACACGTATTTTTTGTTTTTGTAAATCAACGAATATTGACAAAGATAAAACGTATCAAAACTCGAGAGTTGGGGCTCGTGACGTCATAACACACTAAGAATGATACCAAACAGTGAATTGGGAATTTTAGAAACGTCGTATCTTCGTCAATTTTGGTTAATGTGACAAAAGAAAAAATACTGGTCAAATATTTTTTGACAATCTAAGTTACGGGCTAATTAGATTTTTTCAGCTAACAAGCCTTTTACAACTAAATTCAAAAATTAGTTTGTTCAAAAAAACAGACACAAAATACACCATACACTTAAAACTCAAACTTTCATCGTCGAGGACGTTATAAGGGGAGTTACATAAGAGCGCGCGTCGACTTCGCATCGTAATTGTTGGAGCTTGCGTCGCATGGTAACGCCGGTGCTGTGTGCCGAGGCGCGAAGCGTGAACGACACCTGGCTTGCTACCTGAGCCTCATCGACCACTGCCTCCTACCGTGTGTACTATGACTTACTTTACAGTGAGATTATTGTTGATAGTGAGATGCCGAGTTATGTTGTTTGTTGGGATTTGTGTGTGTATCTTAGAATTATGTAGTTGAGAGAAAATTGTTAACAATGATATTGCCTTGTGTTGACTGCTAGAAAGTGCTCATAGCATTAAGTTCGTCTTTGTACCTTTTTTGTGCGGAAAGATTGAATTAATAATTTAAACGTATGTACTTGTTTTATTGTTGTACCGTATGTCGTTTTACAAAAGTGAATATTTCTATTTCGGAGATTGCGTCAAAAGACTACGTACAGTAAGCGTTCATAAGCGCACAGGCACGCTAAGGATCATATTGCTGTGAACGCACGGGCGAGCGTCCGTGCGGCTGTATGTGTAAGCTGTCTCAATACAGTACCTACGCACACCACAGCCACAGAGTCGCCTACTGTCGCAAGTTGTCGCGTCGCTCTCCACGAAACCAAAAGATATATATTACCGTCTCTTTTGTTATACACGCAGCTAACGCATGATCGTATTTGCATTGGATAGCTAAACTTCGACCATATCTGCCAGGTGTTGATAGCTTGTAGAGTGTATGTGTGTATTGGAGGTTTCGGGAACTCTTCACAATAAACACAGCTCTAACGATTTAATAAAGTTTATTAATAATAACACCTTATAACTAAGTACAACTTTAACTCGGGTGCGCGGAGCGATATAAATGTATGTAGACCGGTACGTTGCTAAGCGTGGACTGGCGAGGGCGACCGAGGGGCGCGTGTACCGCGCGGGGTGGAGGCGGCGGCGTGTCGAGCCGCTAGCCGCGCAGTTCGGTAAATCTCGGCCGTGTTCGGAGAAGCCGAACAGTAGCGAGTGTAGGTAGTAGGTACAGCCTACATCACTCCCCCGCTGAGACCGGTTCACGGTCGATAGTGAGAAAGGTGTCGCGGGAATCTAACTGCTCTCCCGCTTCTTGTGGTGGTTTCTGGCTGAGGTAGTGGCAACGCTGGCGACGACGCTGATGGCGCTGGTGATGAAGCTGATGGCGCTGGTGATGAAGTTGATGGCACTGGTGATGAAGTTGATGGCGCTGGTGATGAAGCTGATGGCGCTGGTGATGGCAGTTGCGGTAAAGATGGTATTCTGGAGCCATAATTGTTGTTCATGTAGGCTGGTTTTAGCCTATCGATGGTTACAATTGTGTGTTTTCCTTGGACATCTATTGTAAAGGTTTTAGATCCTCTCTCTATGACTCTGTGTGGACCAGTATAAGGTGATTCTAGTGACTTCTTTAGAGGTCCTTTCCGCAGGAAGACGTGACTGGCTGTGTTAAGGTCTTTAGGTACGTAAAACGTCTTCTCACCATGGCCAGATGTTGATGCAGGTGACAGTCTCGAGATGTGTTTTCTCAACCGTCCTGCGAAGTCTGCTTCATCTACGATGTTGTTTGTTTCTGGTTTAATGAACTCACCAGGTAACCGGAGTGTCTCGCCATATACCAGTTCGGCTGAAGATGCTTGTAGATCATCCTTCCAGGCACTTCTCATACCCAGGAGAACAAGAGGAAGTACCTCCGACCATTGCGCGTTGTTGTGGCACATTATGGCAGCTTTCAGCTGTCTGTGCATTCTCTCCACAAGGCCGTTGCACTGAGGGTGATAAGCTGTCGTGGGACAATGATAGGCGCCTATGATCGACGACATACACTGGAACAGCTGCGAGTCAAATTGTTTTCCTCGGTCAGTGGTTATTTTCTCTGGACATCCAAAGCGAGCGACCCAGCCAGTAATGAAAGCGCTAGCGCAGGTCTCTGCTGTGATGTCGGCTAGAGGGTAGGCTTCTGGCCATCGAGTATACCTGTCTACAGCTGTAAGGCAGTACCTGAAACCAGAAGAAGGTGGCATAGGGCCTATTATGTCAAGGTGGACGTGGGAAAAACGGTTGGAAGGAACAGGGAATGAGGAAAGAGGAGAGTGGGTATGGCGGGTAACTTTGTTGCGTTGGCAATCTGTGCATTGTTGAGCCCATGTTTTGCAGTCACGACGAATCTTAGGCCACACAAACCGTTCTGAGACTAGTTTGGCTGTAGCGTTGGGACCTGGATGACTGAGATTGTGTAGGTTGTTGAAGATTGCTTTTCGGAAAGTTGGTGTGATGAATGGCCTAGGACGTGAAGTTGACTGATCACAGTAAATGTAGGCATCATTAGTCTTCACTCTCTCTAACTGTAACGCCGTGTTGTTTTGTAGCAAACTCTGTAACTCTTGATCGTTTTCCTGTCGATTTTGCAGTTCTTTGTAGTTTATTGTAGTGTTGATGCTTTCCAGTCGTGAAAATGCGTCGGCTACTACGTTTCATTTCCTGATATATGGTTGATGTCTGTTGTGAATTGAGAGATATAATCGAGATAGCGGTGTTGACGAGGTGAGCAGTTGTCTCTTCTGGTTGTGAAGGCGAATGTAATCGGCTTATGATCGGTGAACACTTTAAATGTTCTCGCTTCGACCATATACCTAAAGTATTTTATTCCTTCATGGATTGCGAGCAACTCACGGTCGTAAGTGCTATGTTTCGTCTGAGCAGGAGATAACTTGCGGGAAAAGAATCCTAGTGGTTGCCAGCTGTTATTTATCTGCTGTTGTAAGACAGCTCCGATGGCCACATCCGAAGCGTCGGTAAAAAGTGCTAATTCCGCTTGTGGATCGGGATGCGAGATGAGAGTGGCTTCTAACAAGTTATTTTTGCATGCGTCAAACGCTGTTTGTATCTCAGGAGTTATGGTGATGGGTGTCGTTCCTTTGATCTTTGGGCCACTTAAAGCTTGATTGAGAGGGCCTTGGATTTGAACGGCACCAGGGAGAAATTTTCTGTAAAAGTTAATCATCCCTAAAAATCTTCGCAACTCCTTAGTATTTTTAGGGAGGGGGTATTCTTGAATTTACTTTACTTTTTCTGGGAGGGGACGTATGCCATCAGCAGACACGTGATAATCCAAGAAAGTAACTTCACTAGCACCTAGGACGCATTTGTTGGTGTTTATTACTACGCCATATCTCTTTAATTGGTCGAATATTTTTGTAAGGTGTCCAACGTGCTCTGTCTCCCCTTTCGAAAACACGAGGATATCATCTAGATATCCGAACGTGAAGTCTAAACCCTGGAGTATTTCATCCAAAAATCTTTGAAAGGTTTGTGCAGCGTTCCTCAAACCGAAGGTCATCGCTGTAAACTCAAAAAGTCCGAACGGTGTTGTGATCGCTGTCTTTTTGATATCATCTTCATAAACTGGTATTTGGTTGAAGGCTTTCACGAGGTCAATTTTAGAAAATACGGTGGATCCTGAGAGTTGGTATGCAAAGTCGTGTATGTGTCTTACTGGATAGCGATCAGGTACTGTTCTTGAATTTAATTGCCTGTAATCACCACATGGCCTCCAGCCATCGTCTTTTTTGGGCACGAGGTGTAATGGGGACGACCAGGGACTTTCAGATCGACGAGCTGTTCCATTTTGTAGCATTTCCTCGAACTCCTTTTTCGCGATCTTCAGACGGTCCGGTGCCAAACGACGCGGTCGTGATGATACAGGTGGGCCAGATGTCGTTCTTATGTGGTGTTTGGTATTATGTATTGGCACATTTTGTGATCCAGCTGGTCTTGTTATTTCGGGATAACATCGTAATAAGTCTAGGTAGGTTGAATGACCTGTAAACATTTTCAACGACAACATTTCGTGTGTTATTCTGTGAGATGAAGGCGCGCCGACGGTCAAGTTCGTTATTGAGTCGATTAACTTTTGTTGTCTGCAGTCGACTAATAAGTTGTAAAATCTTAAAAAATCGACGCCTATAATTGGTCTGGAAATATCTGCGATAATAAATTTCCAAGTGAAGTCACGACGCAATCCTAGGTTGAGATTTAGTTGGTAGGTGCCGTATGTAGGTATCGGTGTGCCGTTTGCCGCGACAAGTTCGTAGGTACTTTTGGTATGTTGTTGTAGTTGCAGCTTATTTCGTAAATATGATTTAGGGTAGGCACATACGTCTGAACCCGTGTCTACGAGAAACTGTATTCCAGTACGTTTATCAGTGATAAATAGGCGGCCTTTACACGTCGAGCAGTCGTCAGCCGCCATTACTGACTGCTTGTCCCGTTTTCCGACTGAAAATCACATGGCTGATCACACTTTGTGGCCTTTGCACCAAACTTGTAATGGTACCAACATGTCGAATGTTTACCACGTGACTGAGATCGGTTTTGGCGGGATTTTGAGCGGTTTTCGCGTCTATTTGGTCGGCTTGGGCGGGAAAGGTCATCGACCTTTTGCGTTAACGACTGCACTTGCCTCGTTAGCTCGGTCATTTGTCTACACAAAGTTTCCATTTCACTTTGACTCACCCCATGTGTTGATGTCGCCGCAATTTGATGATCTCTCGGCACGACATCGTGTATTCTGTCGGCGAGATCAGCTAGCACGTCGAGACGCGCGGATGCTTGAGATGCAATGATAGGCTGTATGTTGCTCGGCAGGCGGCTGGACCATATCGTTCTTAGGAACTCTTCAGGAACTTTCGGACCTGCGAGGTGCTGCAGGTGTCGGAGGAACTGCGACGGCTTCCTGTCGCCAAGCTCTTCGTGTGTCAGCAGTTGATGTACTTTTTTTTCGCGGGACTCTGAGAGTCTCTTTATGAGCTCCGCCTTCAATACTGCGTATTTGTCGGTCGCTGGTGGATTGACGATGACATCTTCCACCTCTGCTGCATACCGCGGGTCGAGATGACTGACGACGTAAAAAAATTTTGTTGTGTCGGCCGTAATATTGGATATAGCGAACTGTCCCTCTATTTGTGCGAACCAAATCGCAGGTTTCTCCGGCCAAAATGGCGGGACGCGCACACCTACACGAAACACGTCTTGATATTTTTGAGAATCATCTACTTTCACCTGCTCGGTATCAGGCATTTTTATTGTCTAGTAGGTAATTTGTCACTGAATTGGTTAATACTTAGAGTTTATGAGTCCACGTAGGTATTTCGCACTAAGTTATTCGGTAGCACTGGTAGCACGTGTTAACTTCGGGGTCACCACTGTAGAGGGTTGTGTGTATTGGAGGTTTCGGGAACTCTTCACAATAAACACAGCTCTAACGATTTAATAAAGTTTATTAATAATAACACCTTATAACTAAGTACAACTTTAACTCGGGTGCGCGGAGCGATATAAATGTATGTAGACCGGTACGTTGCTAAGCGTGGACTGGCGAGGGCGACCGAGGGGCGCGTGTACCGCGCGGGGTTGAGGCGGCGGCGTGTCGAGCCGCTAGCCGCGCAGTTCGGTAAATCTCGGCCGTGTTCGGAGAAGCCGAACAGTAGCGAGTGTAGGTAGTAGGTACAGCCTACAAGCTGTTTAGGTTAAGCAGTGGGTTCACGATCAACGTGTCTTGAGTTCAAATCCCGTTTACAATATACGGGTTTTTTTTTGTAACCACTTTAATTAATATTTGTATTTTATGCAAAAACTATTTACTTGGGTATTTATTTTGAAATGGGTTCATGCTCATTATTTATTTTTATAAAGATTTAAATATAAGTTAATAACCCATCATAACTATTTATGTGATTGTGTAATATTTTGTCGGTGTTGGAAGGTGGAAAAAAAAGTCGTGCTGACAGATAACAAAAATTGTTTTATTCGTTTCATTTATTCATAATAATTAACAACTTTAATAAGTTTGTAACGTCACATTCCTACCTAGATATAAGAAGTTCTCTTGTAACCGTTCATAAGATTTTTTTGTTTATCTGTATACCCACTTTGAAGTCATTTTTTATTAACATAACAAGGATATTCTAATCACACAAATATAATTGTTGATACCCACTTCTATCTATCGGTATTCAACAGAGCTTCGTCATCGTCATCGTCATCAGCCTATAATGTTCCCACTGCTGGGACACGGCCTCCTCACAATGAGACTGAAAACTAATACATAATTTATACTTCGTGAATATGTTTTTTATGTGACGTCACAATAAATGTAACTCATATTGAGGTTATAGTTTAAGTGTTCATTTTCCTGAAGAAAAGAAGATTGAAACTAAACCTCAATTTAGGAATTATTAATATCGCTAAACATTTTGTAACACGTCTAATTAAAACTAGAACATTAGGGATTAATATTTTGTATAACCCCCATTATATTCAATGCAGTCAAGTAGACGTATGCGGCTTAAAGTCACCCAAAGGGCAATGGAGAGGGCTATGCTTGGAGTTTACTTGCGTGATCGCATCAGAAATGAAGACATCCGCAAGAGAACCAAGGTCACCGACGTAGCCCGAAGAATTGCTAAACTCAAGTGGCAGTGGGCAGGGCACATTGCTCGCAGAACGGATGGCCGATGGGGTCGAAATGTTCTGGAGTGGCGACCGCGAACCGGAACAAAATGGAAGTAATCCAGTCAAAGTCTAAATATTCCCGTGCGAAACGTAATCGTTCTTCTTTATGTCTTTCTGTCAAGAAGGGCCTTTTAGCTGATCTTCTGTGATGCAAGCCTTCAGCGTGGAGGGCACGGCGAACAGTTTGCGGTGACTCCGAGTGTGTCGTAGGTGTGAAACCATTGGTTTCATACTCGCCCACGATATGTTGTCGCTGCGCTTCGCTAATAAGCGACGACCTTCCACTTTGCTGTCTACTTGCAAGGCTCCCTTCTTCCTCATACCTTTTGATCCAGAGACTTACTGCATTTCTCTAAACAAAAAAAAATATGTTAGGCAGCTGTAATAAATACTAAAGTGACTTCATTCACTCTGCATTTATAAATCCAATAATAAACACTAATTATTTATCTTGCATGATAGATTGAAAAAAAAAACAACGAATTAAGTAAACCACAGGTGACCAAATAAATGAACAATTTATAATACCCATTCGTTTTTAATTTTTAATGTTTAAGTTACAATTCATAAATAATTATAATACTCACATTCAGTTCTATTAAGGCCACTTTTATGAAGCGGGGATAATTCGCGATAATAGTCGCCCTCGCCTTATATTAATATTTGCCCGCATTTTAAAAATCACACCAACAACAATACCGCTATCTATTAAACCACACTTCACTGACCATCAACTACCACATTATATAGTGTATTATGTATGTTTACAACCAAACGACAAAGTTCATTCCGATCAAGTTAAAATATTCATAAAACTCATGTCTACCTCACAGAAATCTAACAAAATTCTTGACTTATTTTTCTATCTACCTCCCTAACTTTACGAAATGTGTGAACAAAGCAAACAAGTTAAAGAATATAATATTTCTGTAGAGTAAAAACTTACAAAAAGTCTAAAAGTAACTGTGCGGGATTTGAACTCACGGCTTACTGATCCACTCTTAATTCTGGACGGGCCCAACCGCTAGGCCATCATGTCTTAGATATTGGCATTGAAATTAAGAACTACAACTAGTTGCTGACAATATCTATTTTGTTGAAAGTAGAAGGTCGTAAGTCAAACTAAACGTTAAGCTATTGCTTTGTGAGATTGCCTATCGACTTTTGGTCGGCACTGTACATGCTACGCGTGCTACGAAAAAATGTACCTAAGTCGATCTTTCATTTAATTTTATTTAATTTTAAATTTATTTATTTTAAGGAAAAACAAAACAGTAGCACAATAGGAATTGACAATTAACTATTTCATTTATTGATCTCAATAAATCAATGAATCTATCTACATATTGCCGTCAGCCATACCGAAGCTATTCATCACACAAAGATTAGCACCATCAAATGTAGAATGTGTCGCTCCGAAGAATATTTCAATTGATAAAGGAAGGAAAGATCACTCACAACAAAGAGAGGACCCGGAAGTGCCTGAGGGTCGAATAGTTTGAGTCCTCCGACCTCCGAGGTCAGAGGGAAGGGGTGGGTACGTTAGGTACTTTATTTCCAAATAATATGTATATAAATAGGTCAACTAGGATCAGTTGTATTTATTAATAGATGATTGAATAAATGAAATTATTAAGTTTAGAAAAGCATTGTTAGATATTGCGCAGAAATCATAATTTACGAGCACCAGTTTGTCTACAGAAAAATAAACAGATTTTTTTGTAAAGAAATGCATTGAGAACCCCTTGACTTACCAACTAAGTTTAAAATTCAAGTAGGTGGACACTTACCTTATTATTTAAGTCAAGAAGTCGCATCAGCGACATTTTTGAACAAGTGACAGTAATGAAGTCTAGTATATGGTTTTTCCCCATAAACATCTGCTTGTAACCCAACCTAAGCAACACATTATTCGTAAAGAACCTCAAAACATAAAATGACCAACTCACTTGAATCTCTACCTACCCTCCACGCAGCGTTGCCATGAACACAACACATACTTATAAACTTGGCAGCTTCTCCCGTTTTCTCGGACACGTCTCGGCGAGCTGCATGGGTTGTAATTTGAACAAATGAGCGACGGCTACCGAACCAAATTAGATTCTCGCCGGTCGACCGCCGTCCGGTGCGACGCCGGCTGCCGGACGGCTGCCGGATCGCCTCCACAGATTACGGCACTTGGGGCCGGTGCCGACGCAATTTGTATCGTCTCGATAAATAGATCTTATGCCTTTTTGGAATCGGATTAGGGGGACTATTGGGTTGGTATCGGAATTGCATCGGTTGTAAGTTGTATTCAATATGAGTTTTGTATTATTGTCATTCATGATTTTATTGTCTGTCTCATTAGTCTAGTTGCAACCGCTACACGAGTTTGATTTCCAGGCAGAGTAAAGTATTATTGGGGTTTTTGTGGCCACGAAATTTGTGCCCGGTTGATAGGCTTTTCTATTAAAGGTGACGGCAATAGGCTCCTCTGCAAAATTGGACTTAATAATAAACCATTTATTTCAGGTCACAAAAACCCATAGATAAATATACCCTAATCTAAAAATACATACTAACAACAATTTTTGTTAGTCTAAGTAACTTAAAACTATGTTAGTAACACTTCACTTGCACGATGATTAAACAAAACTAACAAAATGTGGATATACTATTCAGTACACCTCTGGTTAATCCTTCGAGGAGAACAGGCGTGATGATAAGTTATATGGTACTGTTAGACTTGTTGACTGACAATATCTTTACTATGCATGATACTTGGTGCCGACGCGAGAGAAAAACAAGTCCGATGTGATACGAGTACGTGGTACGTGGGCCGTAGTAGCCGATAAATACTCGTATATTCATGATCCGCAAGCTTATCAGGAGATTTTGTGCTCTCACATCAGGTTATAGATTTATCTCTTTAAAAGAACTCCATAGTAACTCTTTTCAATCAACCAACTAGTCAGCCAATATGGCTTTCTGAATGAATAAACGATGCTGTCTTCAATCTTGAAACTATAAACTGGTTCACAAAGATACCCCGACATGTTACAAATTAAAAACATCTCTAAAGAGAGCAACTTAAAGAATAAATCAAATCAATACCGGACGAATGTAAATAAATGCCGTGTTATCCGGTGTTTAAACAGTGTAGGGCGTCGCCCCCACGGCTCCTAATCAAAAAATTGAACTTTCAATAAAGGGAATCATTAATTCTGCTTAGGGAGGGATCCGGATCCTAACGAACTCCACAAGAATCTTGGGATGTTTTTGTCGGATAATTATTTGAAAGAAATACTTTGGAGCACCGACGCTCCGTCCACTGGGGAAATTGTTTTCGACGTTTTTCGAGCAGCGGAGAAAAATGTCTTAGTTTTACATGTGTGTATATTATGTAGGTACTAGGTACTAGCTACTAGCACTTAGCCTGCGATTCTGTCCGCAAAAATTGTGATAGCTCGGTTTATTTACAAGATATTAATATAATTTATAGCATAGGTTATTTCCTGATAGTTAAACTTTTAATTGGTGAAATAATAACTAAAACCGGTGCAGTAGTTTTGGAGCTCATTTGAGACAAACATAAAAATCTTTCCTCTTTATCATATTAGTACACATAGTATAAATTATGTAGCAGTGAACGCTGCAAGTGTGTATCTTTACGATTGATTTTGGTAGACGTTTAAGATTAAATTGGAAAAGCTTCCATTTTTAATGAGTTTGTTGCAAGCAAAGATACTTAGTAGAACTTTTCAATTAGTTCTAAACTAAAGTGCTTACTTATCTTATATTTATGTAGATAGTGAATTTTAGAGTTCAAGTATTGTAAAGATTACACAAAAACGATGTTTCGGTTTAAAGAATTTATTCTCATAAGAACAATACATAGGTTCACTTTAAATGAGATACAAAGTAATTTTTTATATCTAAATATAAATACATTTTGCCTCCGATGCGTGTTGGTGAAGTTATACAAAACAAATGAACTAAGTTTCATTAACGTACTTTCTCAGTTTTAGTTTAAATCTGTTAATATTATCGCAATCTTTAGCGTCATTTGGTGGGTAGTTTAATAGCTGTGCTCCTTCAAACAACATGGTTTTTTTACCGTTGTTTGTCCGAGCGTTGTAATTTATTTTTATTTCTTAGGTTGTGTGATATTGTTTTTTATGTAATTTTAGGTTTGATTGTACGCTGTTCGTGGTGATTTTTTTTATTAGAATGCAGGTACCGTAGGTGTATAGTTGTTTGAGATTTAATAATTTGGTTTTTTCAAATAGGTTGTGTTTTAGTTGGAGTAAGGTATTGATAGTTTATATTATAGGATAGTTTTTGCTATGTTTCATTTAGTTATCACACCCACGAACAGAAAGATTCGATTTCTTGAACGTGTGGCTAATACCTAACATGGTGTCAGAGTTTTTATGCCGCCCAAGGGCCTCACCGAGAAATAAGAAATATGTCTCGCATGCTGATTTCCTCACGATGTTTGAACTTGAGACCCATGAGTCGGTAGCCCAACTGTCACACCACTGGGCTATCAATGCTTCATTCATTCTATTTAATTTTAGTTAAAATGTTTGTCACCACCTTCATCTGTTAGCGAAGTACACAAAATAGTTAAACAATGGCGTCAGATCGATTTCTGTCTGCAGGGTTTAAAGGAACCTAACTAACCTGACGTGGGGGTGCCCCAAGTCCCGATTATGGGGGCAGAGATACTTCCGTCGCATACATTTCACCATATTACGGTTTCACTTCGATAGATTACAATCTACCGAAAAATAGTGCGTTGTAAGCAGTATGTTCAGTTGACAATATTTTGAGAGCTTACAATGTCGCTTGAGAGATTACAACTTAGCGTGTTTGACAATTTTACGGTGACAAATATATTTAAAACAACATTCAACAAAAACACTAATGATTTATTCTTCATACAATGTTCAGCATCACAATTTCACAAATAACAATCAACCACAACAAACAGTCTCTCGGCTATTGATCGGATATTTTTCTCAGACGCTATTACGGTAATGCAGCCAATCTCCCAACGAGCGAGGAGCCGACATCGCGACCGGCGGGAATTAATGATGTCCTTTATTGGAGCCACCATTTTTTGATTCCATCCTGCACCTAAAACACGACACTTCACCGTGCTTCTTTTATTTTAACATACATTACGCACTTTGCCTTCATGTTCGAATTCCGTCTTTGACAAAATGCGCAATATAATTTGAAGTTGGGTAAAAGTCCCTGTTCGGCGGTTGTAGTAGGCTTTTCACTGAGAACAATTGCTGGAGGCGTAGGAAGCCAACAAAATCCTTGTTTACACGATCTGGGCCCACATTAAAAGCATACCCCAGTCGCTTTAAGGCATTATTCGGATCTGTCAGGGATTACTGTATTATATTGTCAAAAAGGGATGTTACCATTTCGATTTGTTAATGTTTCTTTGGTTCACCCATTTTTAAATTACTTTTAGTCACACTAGACACACTTTTACAAATAAACTTTAAAATTAGGTATGGCATATACTTACGATGACCTAGGTTTCAGCTAAATACAGCTTCAATTCAAATCCTTTTCGTAATTAGACTTTTGTATCGTTTTATTCAACAACGTTTTTAGCCAAATTGGTCGTAGAAACTACAACGAAAAGCTTGCCGAGTGTCTTTCAAAATATTTGTTTCATTGACGTCACAATTCAATATCAACAGGACCACGCTTAGATTCCACAGCATCACACACAAACCACCATAACCTCTATCCCACCAACTAGCACCTAATGATAAAGCTTGCAAACTCTTTGACCAATTACGACAACAAACGATACAGCGCGTACGCAGTACTGTTCTTTCACAGTACACCTACTTCTGATTGAGAAAAACTGTCAAAACGAACTGATCTTTATTACCATTACATAAGGTTGCTTGTGGCTTGCAACCACTAACAAGTCTGTCAAGTAAAAGTGATTTTTATAGTCATAGCTATAAGGTTCTTATTGGATTTCTGCTGTCAGACGTTAACGAACTGTGAAAGTACTGTAGTCGACTGATCGCATCAGGCTCCCGCAGAGGCGAGCCAATTAATTGAAGGCACTAGGAATTCAGTGTCGCGTTGAGCTGGGATTAGCCAATGAGCGTGTGTCAAAATACCGTTCATTAGTAGTTGGGTCGATCTTGTGCTGTGATTAAAGCTCGCGATTTGGGTTGTGACAAGGGTTTTTGTCCTATATAGAAATAAAACGTTAATTTTTTAAAGTAAAGTCTAAGAAAATAATATTAAAAACACTGTTTTAGGGATCGTTCACACCAACGCGTATAATCAGCCGCCGACTGTGAGTATCCAGTACAAAATGTATGAAAGCGAATCAGTCGGCGGCTGAAATAAATCTTTCATACATTTTGTACTGGATACTCACAGTCGGCGGCTGATTATACGCGTTGGTGTGAACGATCCCTCAAGCCTATAAGTACTCGTAGGCGACAGACCGCCAGCGTGACCGTTATTCAGTCCTAAGGGATCGTTCACACCAACGCGTATAATCAGCCGCCGACTGTGAGTATCCAGTACAAAATGTATGAAAGATTTATTTCAGCCGCCGACTGATTCGCTTTCATACATTTTGTACTGGATACTCACAGTCGGCGGCTGATTATACGCGTTGGTGTGAACGATCCCTTATAGATATTATAGCTACGCCGATCGACGGACAGCGCTGACCCTCGGTCGAGCACTGTTTCCAGCCTTACATCGTGTTCTATATAGCACCATACTACGACGCTGACGACTATCGCAGACGTCACCACCGTCCGTACGCGACCGACCGTCACGTCAGCGCGACAAGAATTCAGGCCTTAAACTTTCACGGTTTAAAACTAAAACTTACATTGTCACTTACGGGATATCTTCCGTAATTGTTTTGAGCTACCGATATCCCGTTAGTGACAATATAGGATGACTGGTAATTAGTGTAGGATACTTAAACACGTGATTATACTCATGATTAAAAACAACTTTTACTATACTGCTACGAACAAAACTCAAACTCAACTCATTTCAAATAGACCTGTCGAAAATAAGATACCCACAGTCCATCTACAACGAATCCACAAGCATAATAATTTTAAATAGACAGCAAAGTGGCCCATTCCAAAGCGTAGATCTAGATCGTAGACCATTGATGAAGAAATGGGCAAGAAACTCCATGGACACTGCTCAAATGCTCCCACCACCTCCTGAAGTTAAACTGACACTGACGTACGTACCACTATAGAAAGCTTCCTTTTTCTAAGGAACAGCCTAAATAGCTCAAAGTAATAGCTATCCCAACTAGCAAAATTTTAACTTACAAGTGTCCTAAGACCAATAATTTTTACTCTTTTAGCATACTTACAGACAACTGTAAGTATCGATTTAGGCGCACTATATAAGAGAATTCTCACTTACAGTCAACTAATAACGCTCTTATTGAAGATTACTTTACACTAACAATAATCTTGTTACTGCTGTTGTAAGACCAAAATAACTTATGATGGTCTTATAACAGCATGGTTTGAGGGAAAATAGACTTAGAGCACTCTTAGGACTGCACTTACAAGTGTAATTCCCCTTATATTGCTCTCTGGAAGCTCAATAACGGAATATTTATCACAACAACCGCAAGTATGTGCGCGAGTGCTGTTGAAATAAAAAAAAAACAAGTTTAACTGTCAACTTGTGTAACTATTATTTGTATTAGTAGTATTTTTATTTCTTGTAACCATTTAGTTCATTTGCTTGATAATTATGTGTCTATGAACTTAAATGACTTGCGGTGTACATTTCTTCGAATGTTTTGTGGAATAAAGTAGAATTTTTTCACAGGCCCACTTAATTATGTATTTAGAATATTAGTAAAAACATATTAACTTATTATAAAAATAAAAACTGACGCCATTAGAGATTTATAAGACCAATTACTCTTCTCTAAGATAACTTTAATACTAAAATGTCTTATTTCACACTACTTAAGTTAATTTTAAGCCTTTTGAACTTATTGAGCTCTTACATAAAAGAACTACTTGCAGCCATTTAATAAATTTAGGGTTCCTTTTAAAACCATGGCTTACAAATTACCATTTTGTGGTAGGTGTAATATTAGATGAGACAAATATGCATCAGTATATTATATGTCCATTTTTATGTCCATGTTTCCATTTTTCAAACTCCATAGTTAACTGTTAGTGTTACAAACACTTAGCGTTGTTTACATGAATATAATGGCCGACATTCTTAGTAAAGTGTTCACAAGTCTTCCATAAGACCAAATAGTCTGATAGAGCTCTACTATTATTCGCTTTCTCTTTAATTTGACTCAGAGAAGACAATTTACACTTAGAACGAGTTGGTTTCATAGTAGTTTTATGCAAAAGTTTATTAAGATCATAAGTGTTATAAACCACTCAATGCAGACTCTACTAAGAAAGAATGTACTTTTAAGATGCTTTTTTAAGTGTAAATAATATTCAAGAGCAATTGCTCTGTAAAAATGCGCTTGTAAGACAACTGTACTGATAGATGTGTTACAACGATTCTTTATATACATCTATAAGAGCACGTACTAAGTGTTAGTACTCTTTAAGTACAAAACGTCTTGAATCATGCTTTTATAAGATGTTCTGTCATAGTCAAGACACATGTAAGTCAGTTGTAACACCTTAGTTCTTAAATCAGCACATCTACAAGAGAAAATTGCTAGTTGGGATAAAGACACCAAGCTTCAGTTTTTCTGGAATCTTGTTCCTTAATGTTCTACAACATTTTTATTTGTAAGTTTTAAATACTGATAATTTTTATGTGTTTTTTTCCTGTGCGGGTTAATAAATGCTTTTTCTTTCTTACAACTAATTTAGCATACTGCGGACATCGAACCAGTCAATGTGGCGACACTTGGGGGAGGGCTGTGTCCAGCAGTGGGCGTCTTTCGGCTGGGATGATGATGATGATGCATTAAGAGAGAAAGCTTGGAGATCACATAAAAACTGTGAGTCGAGCAAGAAATAGGTCAAAACTTGACGGCGAAATGTGGATGTACTATTATTAGTAAAAGTACACCTTTACATAAGTCTTCTATGTTTATATGTGTGATGTTATGTTAGATGGGTTACAATCACATCCACTCCATAAAGGACAACATCGTCTAAAACCTGAAAAAACCTGAAAAAGTTGAAAATAAAAACATTTTTGCAAAAAATAAAACCGACTTCAAAAAAAACAAAAAAGTGAAAAATAGCTTTAGCTTCTGAAGTCGGTGACAAAAAAACTCAAGCAATCAAACAAAGGTCACCGACTTCAGAAGCTAAAGTTATTTTTCACTTTTTAGTTTTTTTTGAAGTCGGTTTTATTTTTTGCAAAAAAGTTTTTATTTTCAATTTTTTAGTGGTTCACATGTGCTTGATACATGGAAAGTGCATACCGTTACAATTACAACAAGCCCAAACACGACTATGGTATATTGTCTCATTATGGAGTTCCGTGACTCTTGGCTTCATCATCAGATCTGATGGTAGAATGGTTCTTATTAAACGCAAATGCTTCACTTGTTGTAGAAAATACCAAAATCGCAACACGTTTTCATATAAAATTTGAAGAGTTCCCTCGATTTCGCCAAGATTCCATCATCAGATCCTGATTTGGTGGCTATGGGACCATTCGGAAAGAATACCCTTTCCAAAAAAAAAAAAATTTCAAATCGGTTGGCAAGCGACGGAGTTATGCCCGAACAAACATAAAAAAAAAAAAAAAATAGAAACATCCGAATTGAGAACCTCCTGCTTTTTTAGAAGTCGGTTAAAAACACTCCAACATCTTCCAGAACTCTCTACATTTATCACCATTTTTCAGCAACCAGTCTCCGTTACCATCGTACGTATCAATTAGGCGGGGTGCAGACGTTCGCGCCACTATCTTCACAGCCATCGCGTTAATTATCGCCAAACGGTAACCCAAGTTATTGCCCCCCCGGATACTTGCATCTTAACTAGATTAGCTGTCGAATTGTGCTCTTTACGATCTCTTGTGTTCATAGCTTTACTTTTGACTCCTATTGTTGTTTTGTAATGGAATTGTTGAACTTTGTGTGGAGATAATGGAAAATGGGTTTTATGTTACGTTAAGTTAAGGAAGAAATTATTGTTTTTACTCAGTCAATGATTTAATATATTTAGCTTCAACTTTCTGAATAATTGATCCGACATGATCTTGATAATTCAGAAGTAGTTCTGTAGTAAATGGTTTTAATTTTTTTCAATAAATGCGTTGAATTGGAGAATAATGTTAGTTCTAGTTTTTTAAGTTAGTACAAATAGAAATGGCTAACGTGATCTAAAATATTCCGATGCAAAATTTAAGACACACTCTTTGTTCGACGTTTTTGTCCATAATGAAATTCGCTATACACACTAGATATGATATAACTCATCTATACTAATATTATAAAGCAGAAGAATTTGTTTGTTTGTTTGTTTGGTTGAACACGCTAATCTCAGGAAGTACTGGTTCAAATTGAAAAAATATTTTTGTGTTGGATAGTCCATTTAACGAGGAAGGCTTTATTTAGGCTATATAACATCACGCTGCGACCGTTAGGAGCGGAGCAAGAATGAATAATGTTGCAAAAACGGGGATTTTTTTCCTTTCGTTTTTCTCACATAAGTGACGCAGACGAAGTTGCGTGGGTCAGATAGTTTAATATAAATTACAGCCGTGCCAAAATGGACAACAACAAAATTAAAACAAAAAATTGAATTTGAAACCAACCACAAATCATCTATTCCCGATACTTTTTTGACTGAATGTATCATCATCTCCACAAATAAAACAGACACTATAATAGTCTACCCTTTATTTCCTTAAAAAGCCTTGCCCACCGCAATTTTCTTGTCAAATTAGACAGAATAAAATTAGAGCAGAGAAAAGCATGTAACAGTTACAAATTGACATCGGCTAAGGTCGGACTCGCATGTCCATTACAATCAATCTAATTTGTTGCAATTAGCGAGCTGCGTGCAGTCGAGTGAGCATGTCCACGTCAAAGTTGAACTGTGGAAGTTTGGAGCGAGTGTGGCGGATCGCGATGTCGATGCGATGTTGTTTTTTTACGATAGTGAGTTTTTCGTTTTTTGAGAGGTAATGAAACCGTCGGTGTCTGAAAAGACCTGTTGTAGTTTACCTGAACATCTGCAAAAGAACCAAGGTAACCGACGTAGCCCGAAGAATTACCAAAGTTAAGTGGCAGTGGGCAGGGCACATTGCCCGTAGAACGGATAGCTGATAAGTTCTGGAGTGGCGACCGCAAACCGTAAGACTTTGCGTTGGAAGGCGTCCCACTAAGTGGGCCGATGACCTGCCCCCGTATTCACAACGCTTCGATTCGCTTCCGATTCGGAAAGTCGTATATCTATCTCGGTCGTTTTCGTAATGCCAGAAGAAGACAGATATACGAGTTGTCGAATCGGAAACGAGTCGAACGTTTGTGAATACGGGGTCTGGTAAGGCTGAGGGAATCCGCTGGATGCGAGCCGCACGGGAGCGGTCAATGTGGCGACACTTGAGGGGGGACAATGTCAGTGATGAGTAATGATGAGTACTAGAGACAAAAATATGATGGTTAAGTGTGTCGCAGCCGAGGTATAGAAGAAAAATAAAAAATGTTTATTTGACGTCAGTCAAAAGATACAAAAAAAGAGAAAATACATGTTATGTGCTGTGTGCCTCACGGCTGCGCCAAAAAGGTTCATTTCAGCAATCATGCCAGGCAGGTGATGCTGTCTGACGCTGGTCTTGTAATGAAACTTGAGGGGGTAAGTACTGATTAAAATTTCGGGGGTTTGAAGAACACTGTGTTTATCCCCCGTAGAAAAGGGAGGATTCTCCTCTTCAGCTGTTGTTGGATTCTTATATATATCGATATCATTTTGATCTCTGTTCACAAATTTAAAAATAAATATAAAGTTAGCAAGAAAATTGCCATTTTACACAAAACATTTTTTGAAGCCAATCGATCCTGTTCAAAAAGTTCTACTAGACCAACCCAGATTGAAGTACATTTTTTTTATAAATCTGTGAATAGGGATCAAAATTATTCGAAAACTTATGGATAGTTTCCTAAGACCATTTTGATGTAGCTGCAGCGGTTAAGGTTTCCACCCTGTATACAACATTATTTTTTGTTTATACTAAACCCGAAAAGGGGTCATTGTACTCATCATTTTGAACAACTTTTTCTATGGGAAGAACCGTGAAATGGCGAAAAAAAAATCAGCTGTTCCCTACATTTATGTTCGCATAACTCGTCAAAATGTAGGGAACAGCTGATTTTTTTTTCGCGATTTCAAGGTTCGTCCCATAGAAAAAGTTGTTCAAAATGATGAGTACAATGACCCCTTTTCGGGTTTAGTATAAACAAAAAATAACCCTGTATAGTCTTAAGTCGCGGGTAATTTTAACTGCGCCATTGTAGGATTTCGATGTTTCATAATTTGTGTTATAGATGGCGCTGTGGCACTTTTTGTTCTGTTGCTATAGTTATTTGCAGTGCTGCTACGACACAAATAAGTCGCTACACTGAGCTGGCTGAGCCATCAAAAGAACTACGAAAGTTGATGTTAAACGAACACCATTTATCTCAACTGACTACGTCATTTTACATATACCATAAAGCGATGTAACTGCTTGTACCAGAAAAGTGGTCATATTTCAGGAGAAGAAACTGACAATGAAACTAAACAATTTTCTCTATTAGACCACCAACTTAATCTCGGAAAAAAAACAGCTATCCTGTACAATATCTACTCGACTCAAATGTATGAAACAGCAGATTTTTTTTCGCGATTTTGATCGTAGTCCTTTGCAGAAAGTTATTTACTTTTGTGGTCCGAATTACACCTTGAAATATGATCAAAACTTTCTGATTAACGCTATAGCAAAATATTAGAAAATTGAAGAAAAACACACGCTCATCGTGCTCTCCGATAGCTTATGGACTTACAGAGGCAGAGAGAAGGATACAAGAAAAACAAGTTTAGTGGTCATCGATGGCAGAATATATTTTACCTTTTAAAACGATATCGTATCGTTTTCTTCTCGATATAGAATCCGGATAGCTTGCCAGGACCACGATACTCCATCGCAGCGTGACATTGTGCCCGTGTGATTGGCTGTCTACCGCAGCGCGGCGAGACTCGCCGAGTTTTCTGCTCGCGGTTTTCTAATCTGAGCACAAAATTCGTTCGCGTTTTCGACAGTTGCACTGAAATGTTTTATCTGGATCTATGTTTTGCAACAGTGTGCAGTTTTATTTTTTGGATATTACTAAATATATTATAAATGCGAAAGTTTATCTGATGGATGAATTTTTGTTATTTTGCATCCCACCGCATGTTTAGGTTACATTTTTTAACAATGTTATCAATTGTTACCAAATGAACACTTGGTACTCCTCCGCTATACTTTCTAATTAATTTCGTCGAGCTTCATTGTCTCGGCGCTTTTCTGGTGGTCGCTACTGTTGATTCTGGCGCACAGGAGTTACAGTGGTTTGAGAATAGTGTGGCGGGCTTGACCTTAAAACAAAAAAACCGTCAAATAAAGTTCTACTTTTCAGATTTTATTCATATTTTCTAAACTTATGATTAAAAATTTAGAAGAGGTGGACACATTTTACTTTTGGAGCGATTATTTCCGAAATTATTGACATTATCAAAAAATTATTTTAGTAAACCCCTATTCATTTTTAAATACCTTTTCAAAAATATATCACACATTAGAGTTAAAATTTAAAAAAAAATCACTTCCCACTTTACATATAGGGGGGCTACCCTAATAAAACATTATTTTCCAATTTTTATTTTACCATTTTGTCGGCGTGATTGATACACATATTGATACCAAATTTCAGCTTTCTAGTGCTAACGGTCACATAGATTAAGCGAGGACGGACAGACGAACAGACAGACATGGCGAAACTATAAGGGTTCCTATTTGACTACGGAACCCTAAAAAGGTGTTCCCTGTTTTCAAAAGTTAGGCAGCCTTTATGTTATGTTATTCTAACAATAAATAACACTTGGAAACGTTGTTCTACAAAAACTACTGAACGGATTAGGATGAAATTTTGCACTCACTTAGTATATAAACTGGCTTATCACATATGATACTTTTTATTTCAGTACTACGATCTCGTGTGACAATAATTATTATGATCCTACACGCGAGCGAAGCCCCAGATATATGTTAGCTAGTTGAATATAAGTGAATATAATATGTAGGGTAGAAGTTGATGGGCACAAAATGAAGATGAAAGAACAAAAAATGTCAATGTGTTATTAAAAAACCGCTCCCTCGCTGGAACTGCCTGTATTGTAACAAATCAAAGCATTGATTATTTACAGAAAAAAGTCATCATCATCATCATCATCTCAGCCGAAAGACGTCCACTGCTGGACATAAGCCTCCCCTAAGTGTCGCCACATTGACTAGCCCCTTGCGACTCGTATCCACCGGATTCCCGCAACCTTCACCAGGTCATCGGTCCACCTAGTGGGAGGTCTTCCAACGCATCGTCTTCCGATTCGCGGTCGCCACTCTAGAACTTTTCGGCCCCATCGGCGGCATCCGTCAGAAAAAAGTGATTGTTTCAAATTATTTTGTAACAGGTTGCGCACTCAAATTTTCGATTTTCCACATTCAGATTTCACTGATGTAAAGCTGTAATATGAACTGTTCACAGGAACAGTTACATTACAGGTGAACGCTGCCGCGCTGGTGCGGGAATGTCTGATTGAATAGGAACTGTGAAAGCAGGGACCGATTAATCGGGTTAGACCTGTCATAAACGCTCGATTGCATTTCGATTCGGACAGTCGTATGTCTATCTCGCTCCCTTTCGTAAGATCAAAAAAGACGGACATACGGCTTGTCAAATGTTTGTGAATAACTATGCTGGAACCCTTAAGTTTGATTAACTCTCGTATGTATTAACCCTGATGTTAAACTATGAGTTTATCATTTAAGTATTGCTAGTTAACCAGAATGAACAGACGAACCATCAACTGCGGGCTAACTCCAATACTTTCTGTTACCACGTATTTTATTTACAAAAATGAACTTTGTTCAGGAACTGGTTAACCTTTACTCTAGGCTATTTCACCTGTAAGCCAAAAAAAAAACAAATTAAAACCTCTATACGAGCAACCTTATCGGTCCCTGAGTGAAAGAGGTTCAAAACTCTAAAAAAAAGTTGTTGTTTATGTCACTTGTCAAAAATGTTAGTAAATATTTCAGTAACGTCATTTAGGTAATGCAAAATTTAAATCAACGTTGTGAAAAGAAATGAACATATCACTTCGTAAAATTTGGTGAAAGAAAAGAAGTACACGTTAAAAACAAGTAAGAAAAAAATGGCAAAAGAATAAACTAAATATTTATTTTTCAATACTAATAAAGAGTAACACATACGCAGTAAGAACAGCGGCTATAATAAATATAGATATGAATTGGAAGTGATCCCCTTTTCATCAGCTTTGGATCATAAGGAGTACTTTAGATTATCACTAGCTGACCCACGCAACTTCGTCTACGTCACATAAGAGAAAAAGCTAAAGGAAAAAACAGTTTTTGAAACATTTTTCATTCCTGCTCCGCTCCTTATAATCGAAGCGTGATTTTACATAGCCTAAAGCCTTCTTCGATAAATGGACTATCCAACACAAAAATATTTTTTCAATTCGAGCCGGTAGTTCCTGAGATTAGCGCGTTCAACCAAACAAACAAACTCTTCTGCTTTATAATATTAGTATAGATTGTGATTGACAGCCTTTTACCTATGCCTTCGCTTGTGTGAAATGCTTAACTGGTACATGCGACTGTGACCCTCATTCATGCTCTTGCAAAAACTAGTGTCTTCTCAATCGCCTTGCATTTATCCACCTTAAGGCAAGGCGATTGATAAGACAGTAGTTTTTGCTCCAGGGTAACCCCACGAAATTCATTTGTGATTTTTCAATGTTGATGAAAATATGATTCGCAGCTGTAAGACGTATGTAGTTACAGAATTCATCAGCCTTTTCCCAACTATGTTGGGGTCGGCTTCCAGTCTACCCGGATGCAGCTGAATACCAGTATTTTACATGGAGCGACTGCCTATCTGACCTCCACAACCCAGTTAATACTGGGAAATACGATACCACTTGGTAAGACTGGTGTCAGACTTTTGGGGCCACTGACTACCTGTAACGACTGTCAAAGATGGAGAAATGACAGCCGGGACCAACAGCTTAACGTGCTATCCGAGGCACGGAGGAAACTCGGTATGTAAGGGTGGTCACCCATCCACAGACCAACCTAGGCAAGCATGGCTTAACCTAAAGATCGACCCGAGCGGCTGATATTATTGGCGTATGTAGTTACAGAATTATAATCAACAAAATCATCAGTAAAACCCTCCAAGATCATAAAAAGTTTTGGAATGACTTTGACCTTAAAAAGTAATCCCTGACGTTTTTCATAAAGGTCTACTTTTTGAAAAACGTCAGAAAATTTGAGTCTCGCGGGCTACCCTGGAGCATCAGGCTTAATCACTCTCAAGAAGTTCATTTCAGTCGTTTTGTATCTGTCACCGTAAAATTATCATACACGTTCGATTGTAAAATAACTAGAGAGATTGTAAACTCTCGAAATATTGTCAAACTAACATACTGCTTACAATAAAACGCATGGTTTTTCGTGAAATGCATGCGATGGTAGTCAACTCACGCAATGTGGAGGGAAGGAAGGGTCCCCCTTGCCCAGTGGTACCACTATCATAAAAAGATAATGTACCATTCCTGAGAAATACCGATTAATATAACCTTACCTTAAAACACTTTATATTTCCCTAAAAATCGTAGTCGACGGAGCCCCGTTTCGGGAAGCATCCTATTTTCGAGTGCAGGGTTTAAAGGAACCTAACTAGCCTAACAGGGGGGTGCCCCAAATCCCGTTTATCGGGGCAGAGATACTTCAGTATGTTCAGTTGACAATATTTCGAGAGATTACAATATCGCTAGAGAGATTACAATCTAACGTGTTTGACAATTTTACGGTGATATATATATATATATTCTTTTATACAAAGGCTGTCTGAAGAAATGTCATGTATTTTTTTTCGCGATGCACGTCTCTCTGATTGTTGTAAAATTACATAATTCCCAATTTTCAAAAGTTACACTTTTACAAACAACCAGTTGGCAATAAGTACGGTCGAACAAGCTATTTGGTTTACAGTTTAACCCACAAATTACATTGTAAAATGTAAACCAAATATAGGTTACTACTTTGCTCGCTCTGTCTGGTAATTACCATATTACTTGATATTCTTCAGCAGGTAAAAGCTTTTTTAAAGAAAAACATTCACGTGTAGTGATATCTTTCCTCGTTATGCCTGCTACGCATCCGGGCATCCCACAATGCAGTAACAAATACCGATGTATCGGACATCGATCGCCATACATTGACCACAATGACTGGCATTCGATTTGTACCTCCCGCAGGGAATATGAATGTAATTTACGCAATATATTGTCCACCATTTTAAATAAACAATGGAGATACGATATCTGTGTGCTTGTGCTGTGTGCTTTTGAATTTATATCATCTTGTCTTTTAAATACAATACATTTTGCTCCATGTCTTGGAAAGCACGCTAAGCTGTTGGTCGCAGCTGGCATTTGTAGATCTTTGGTAGCCGTTATAGTTAGTCAGTGCCCCGAAAGTTTGACGACCAGTCTTACCAAGGGATATCGTATTACCCAATGCTTACTTAGTTGTGGAGGTCAGATAGGCAGTCGCGGCTCTATGTAAAATACTGGTACTAAGCTGCACCCAGTTAGACTGGAACCCGACCCCAACATAGTCGGGAAAAGGGTAATGAGTACATTATTTTCATAATTATCTGGAGTTTCTTTTAGCAAACGGGCTTTGACTTTAAACTTGAACTTTTTTTTACCGAAGCTGACATGGTTATCGCTTATTTTATTATTTTTGGTTGGTTTTAGTGCTTTCTGCCCATATTTTGTCAGATTCATCCTGTGCTCCAACTTTAAAAGAAAAAAAGAGGGTGGGATGGCTGTGCCATTTCGGTTCTAAGCCCTTCAAATATTTAAGGTCGCTGTTCATATTTTATTTATTTTTCCAGTTAAATGATAGAATAATCCTGAAAAATGAGCGTAGCCGTGAAGTCAGTTCAATCTCGACGAGTCAAACCGAGGGTGCCGAGAGCTGATATGTTCTATGTCTACGATGAAGACTCACGCAGCACAGATTCAAATAAATCTTTGAGGATTAAACGTGCTAGTCACTCACACAACAGCACACAAACCAAGAATGCTCGTAAATCGTTTTTTTTATTACGTATAATCAATTCTGATCATATATTAAGTAGAAATGTTCTTTCTTCTCTTGGAGCGTTTTCATTCTAGCATTCTAGCATCGTATAATGTGGCGCGCCTACACGCGGAACAAAATTCAAAAATCAAACGTTCGTACATTCGCTTAAGGCGACGACTCTATTTGTGGTGGTTCAAACTTCGTTTGAAATACTGATAGAATAAAGTTCTTATTAGCTTGCACTACAAAGTGGTTGTTACTTCAGTCACTGCGGGCCGAATAGTGCGAAATGAGTATTTTCGATCGATTTAAAACTAGAACTTAACCATTTAATAATAATTAATCCATCAGTAGATGTAGTTTAGCATTTGAAATTTTATGTTATATTTTTAATTATAATTATCATTGTCAATAAATGGCTAAACTGCTTTGAAAGAAAATTAAGAGGTATGTTTGAAGATTTTTTTGGTGCATTAAAGTTTGTCAAATTATGTTTTGAGTTCCATCAGTGTATGCAAAAAGGACTTCAAAATATAAAGTTTTTTTATTTGTCGAAATTATTTACAGTTTTAGAGATACACTGCTTTTAAAACTGCCTTTTCGACCGTTTTCAAGAAATCTCCGCCTTAAAATATGTTTAGTGCGGGAATTCTATCAATGCTGCGCTCTTTTTCTCGCTCTACCAAATGACGGTTCTCAATGACAGAAACGGACAGTAGCATGGAAAAGTGCAATTCTGTGTGTAGATGCGGTTCAACCCTAAGCGCGTCAACGCTGGCATGAGTCAGAAGTGAAGCAAAATAGAGTAAACGCGCGCACGCCCTTCCAAAATTGTAAGAATCTTTGTGTTCTACTTTTTGATTGGAGTGCGTAATATGGCGCGCGTGTAGGTACGTGCTTATACGCGCTACAAAATACGACGCTAGTACGAAACCGCTCTGAGAGAATAAAGAACATTTGATCACACTTTTGTTGGACTGTTGTTTTAAAATCTTGCCAATAACAGTGGAATCTGCTTTAATCCTTCAGATTTTACAAGCTTATTATTGTTGTTAATCGTTGAATGATATAGATGTAGTCCCACATCTGCCAAGAACATCTTTAATTTAGGGCCTTATTTCCAAAATGCTATAGTATTATTAGAAGTAACTAAACTATGTTGTGTTCAAGGGTTGCGCTCGCCACACACTATACAAAATTGTATAATTACGCCAAGGAAGAAACTAAAGAAAAAAAAAGGTAAAAACATATTTTGCTTTTATATCACGTACTGAACACAGAGTCATCAACCTTATTATAATATAGCTGACCCACGCAATTTCGTCTGCGTCACATAAGAGAGAAAAACGAAAGTATAACACTAAACTATATCCCCGTAACTATAAACTATATCCCCGTTTTTGCAACATTTTTCATTCCTGCTCCGCTCCTAATGTTCGTAGCGTGATGTTTTATAGCCTATAGCCTTCCTCAATAAATGAATAATAAATCCAACACAAAAATATTTTTTTAATTTGAACCAGTAGTTCTTGAGATTAGCGCGTTCAAACAAACAAACAAACAAACTCTTCTGCTTTATAATATTCATCAATTATCAACAGCCTATAATGTTCCCACTGCTGGGACACGGCCTCCTCTCAATGAGAGGGAACGGGCTATAATCTACCATCTTTATAATATTAGTATAGATAATTCACTCATGCCTTGCTAGCAACAAATTTTAGTCCATAACTGTTATACAGGGTGGAACCTTTCAAAGGGCGTAAGGGGAATTACTTTAACAGTTAGCAGCTACACGAAAATGTTTTTAGGAGATCCAAAATTTTTCATGAAATGTCAAAAAAAACTTTTTCGATACATTTGTTTCAATTGTTTTTTGATGTGAATCACACTATTACGTCTTAGGTCTTATCTCAAATTAGAAACAGTTGTTTCACAAAAAAATCGCTTCTGATTAAAAAAAATATTATAAATACACACTGTAAAACTATTTAATTTTCAGTGAAATTAATGGACTGGAAAAAATATCACAGACTGAGCGTAATATATTCATTTATTGATGATCTAGAAAAAGACTTTCCAGCGATTTGTACCGTGACAGTGATAGGAAAGTCCGTTCAAGGAAGGGATATTAAGGTAACCAAAAATTTTTTTACCCGACTGCAACGCAGCTCAAAAGCAAGGTTATGTAAAATACATACTTAGTTATTTTTAAGAAATCTGCGTAAAATTATTATACAAGACGTTTTACTGATTTTACATACCTCCACGACCCCCATTCAATCGGTAGACAGCCTCAACGCCCTCCATGTTCAGTACAACAACGCTTTCCGGGTGCTGGTGAGGCTTCCGCGGTTCTGCAGTGCGTTGGGCATGTTTGCCGAGGCTCAGCTGTCATGCGCAAAAGAACGACATCCCTAATGCGTAGGGTACGTGGAGACTCCAACAGCATCCTGAAGGTTATAATGGAGAGACCAGACTGTCCTTTTCTGATGCACTGGACCCGTAGGCATAGCTGTGGGCCCGGTGCTGAGGAAAGATATTTAAATTAGTTTGTTATTGTTTCCTCTAGTAGTAACCTAACTACTAGAGGACACAATAACAAACCAATTTAATTTATTTTAAACCTATAAAGTAAATTAAATTGAGATTAATTTGAATTAGATTAAATGTATTGAAATTAATTAAATTTATTGGATTAAATTAAATTAGGTTAAAGTGTATTAATGAACTAATTTGGACTGTCCAATTGGGCTGTTGTGTTGTACTAACATAGCTGTTCGAAATAAAGTTGTTCGAAATAAAGTTTTTTGATTGATATTGCTTGCTCCTTGTATATTTTTAAATAAACAAGTGATCGTAATTATGTTGCATGCGAAAAACGCAGTACAGGTGTGGCACAGCTTCTGAGAGCCTTATGTCTAACAGTGGACTGTATCAAGCTGAGCTGGGTTGCGATATTAAAACAAAGATGAATCCTCATCGATAAAAACTTGCAATATAAAAACCGACCAAGGGTTCCGTCCCATTGTATCGATTCTGTTGTGCACAAACTAAACTTAATTTAGACTATTGCTATCTTTTACTAAAAGGCAGTGCGAGAAAAGGACGGCTATAGCTATGCACTAAGTTAGAAATGTCAAACTGGGTTTTGCCTTGCGCTTCACTGTGTTTTTAGTCGACATGTTTTTACGTGCACCCTTCATTTGTATGGTAATATTAGTTCGAATTAAATTTGACAGCTCTAAATTACGTCCGTCTCTTTCTCGTTTTATTAGAAAGAAAAAGATAGCAATAGCCTAAATTAAGTTTAGTTTGTGCACAACAGAATCGACACCACTATCTATCCAACTTAAGACTAAAACACAAAAAAACACGCTTGTTCTATGCCATAGAACAAGCGTGTTTTTTTGTGTTTAAAATAAATATTCAAGGGGAGTTCCCATAGAATCTATGGGAACTCCCCTTGAATATTTATTTTATTCTGTGTTTAGTATTTTTATAGCGGCAACAGAAATACATTTCATCTATGAAAATTACTGTCTAGTTATCGCGGTTTATGAGATACAGCCTGGTGACAGATGAACAGTGGTATCTTAGTAATAGGGTCCCGTTTTCACCCTTCGGGTGCGGAACCCTAAAAAACACAGGTACATCAAGATGATCACCCTGTTTCAGATGTTGAAGGTGTCGAACAGCAACGCAAACAACTCGGGAGTTTGGCTGGACGCTTGCATACATTCTCGGGAATGGATTACTACTGCAGTCGTCACGTATATGGCTAACTTACTCGTCAGAAACTTTCACAACTTATCAACTTCTGTTACAAATAAGGATTGGTAATGTATCAACTTCTTATAGAAAACTATTCATAGTTATTTTATCAGAAAAGGCTTTCTCTGATACGAGAGATACACACAGAGGGCTGTGTGGTTTTCGAACAAGAAAATACCATATTTTTCCCAGGAAAGAGATTTTGTATGATCTCTGCAAAGCAGTTCTAATCATCCGTACTTTGATTCCTCTATCTAAAGCTGCCATCAGATGGACTGCATCGCGGCAACCGTGCGCAGTCGATACTCGTATATTTAACTGCATGCAGTTGTACGTTCGACTTCGTTCAGTCATGATATCAACTTCATGCGATTAGCGATGGGCAGCGTGCATCGACTACACGACTGCCGCGTAAAGTTGAAGTCACGACTGTATGTAATTAATATTGACGTCACACAACTGTAACCGACCGCTCGAAGTCGCGTTAAGTTAAATATCACTACATGCAAGTGAATAAATTGACTGCGCGTGGTCACTGCGATGCAGTCCGTCTGATGGCAGCCTAATGTGGATTAATCTAGTCGCAACGCACGACATATAAACTTTTTATGATCATAAGTATTATTTTCAGGCATATCGTGCCAGTATTAAATCCAGATGGTTATGAATACACGCACACAACCGACCGTATGTGGAGAAAAAATCGGGCGACGTACGCGGGAGAATGTGTCGGCGTTGACCTGAACAGAAACTTTAGGTACGTATTAAGGTCTTAGCCCACTTTTACGACTCCGCTCCCACCGCTTATAGAATGTCATCCAAATATGCGCTTCGAGTATTCCTCTTTGAATATACTTTACATTGGCGACATAAATGAGCAGACAGCTCGCTGTCAACGAGCTTACCGCCCGTCAGACTATTCGGTAGTTGACTCCTCGGTTACTACGCGTTGGAAGCAAGCGGTCTGCGTGGTGTTCGCGCGCTGACGGTGAATGGTGCCCGCATACTGAGACGGAGACAGCTGGGTGCTCCTGCTGCTCCTGCTAGCTGTCGCCGCGTGGACTACGAGCAGTCGCCTTAGTTTAGGGCGGGTGTTGGGTAGCGGTGTTGGAGCAGAGACGTGTAAATCGGCTAAGCTTTAAATCATAGGTTTTATCATATATTTGCCTAACCCCCTATTTAAATTCATATTAACGTTTATATATTTGTACACAAAAACCAAACAATACAATGTAGTGCCTACAACAGTGATATTTTAAGAAAGAACGTTTGACTTCTAAACTAGGCAAGAAACGTATTTCTTAGAAGTCATTATATTAGTACTAAGTACTAAGTCTAATGGCCCTAACTTTAGGATTGTAGTTCGTGGGGCCAAGACCAAGCAAGCAAATTACTTTGTATAATTTATTTCATCACCACTGCTCTCAAAACAGTGAAGGTAAACACCATGAAGAAACCGGCATATCCTAGAACCAAAATTTTGAAAACAAGTGAATCTATCAATCCACACTGGGCGCGGGCGGGCTTCTTATTGACTGATTATGCTATACTAAAATTGATTATGCTAGATGTAGACTTAAACAACTAAAAGAGTGGAAATCAAGAAGCCCATCCACCTTGATATAGACTTTTCCCAACTATGTTGTAGGCTTCCAGTCTAACCGCATGCAGCTGAATATCAGTATTTTACGTGGAGCGACTACCTATATTTTTTTTTTTTTTTTTTTGTTCGTGCAGGAGTGGGAAATCCCCGCGGACACCTCGACTATCCCACAGGAATTTCTCTTGTGAGACAGTCGAGGTAGTGCCGGACTCGAACCGGCTAAAAACCACTCCTGCCTAGCCAGTGTCCCTCTGACATAATCAGAGCCCTTTTTAACGAGGGTTTTTCTTATTTTTCAACTTGTTGATGGGAGGCCGAGGAGACCACACTCCATTTCTAGTGTCTGTCTATATATATTCTATCTATTTCTACTAAAAGTTTCGCTATTTTTCGTACCTTCTATTTTACTAAACTAAATTTTGTTTTAACCTATTTAAATAATAATATTCACTATTTTCTAAAATTTTTAACTTTTCATATCACTATATTTCCTTAATCCCTATAACTAAATTTACAATTTTACCCAATATCTATCACTTCCCCTTATTTGTGCCCTTTCAACTTGTATTCTGCGCTTTATTATTTTGTGTGCCAAAATTCAATTTAGAACGAATTTTCTGAATTATTTAATTATATTTATTTATTTATTTATTTATTTATTTATTTATTTATTTATTTATTACAATCAAACACAACTAACATTACAGGGAAATCCTAATGCGTTAGCGTGGTCCTTAATTAAACTATCTTATAAATAACTATTTTAAATAACATAACACATACAACGTTATTTTTGTGAATTCATTCAGAGAACAGGTAAATATATCGATTCTTTCAGCAGTGTCATTCAGTGCGTGCAAGGCGCGCGTCAGTGGCGCTTTGCTGAGCAAGTTGGTTCGTGCGTGAGGCACCGCTAGTAACCGTGGCTTCCGGCGCCGCGATACAAAATTGTCAGGCACATTTAGACATAGCTCCTTTAAAACACCGGAATTGTATGTCTTACCACGCAATAGTTTAAAAACATACGTGGTTATCGCAAGGTCCCTCCTTGTCTCGAGTTTGTTGTACCCGACCATACCGATAACGAATAAAGTCGGGTACATCAACGGATAGAAGGGATAGACACCGTAAAGTTTCTTATACAAAAATCTGGTGAATTTATTTTGTATACGCTCCAGCATGAGACTATATTTAGTCTCATGCGGAGCCCATATGACAGCATTATACTCAAGCTGAGATCTGATAAGCGCATTATACAACGCTACAACTGTATGTATATTTGTAAAACTCGATGCCCGTCGAAGAACGAAACCTAGACTTCTGTATGATTTTTTACAAACATTTACAATATGCTCACGAAATGTTAGCTCAGTGTTCAAGCGTACACCCAGGTCGCGCACCTTTTGCACCCGCTCAATTGATGTGCCCTCTAGCTTGTAGTCGTGATGATGTGGTTCCCTCATTCTACTGAAAGTTATGACTGAGCATTTTTTAACGTTAAACTGCAGTTTATTTTTCCTACTCCACTCTGCTACAGAGTCTATATCCTGCTGTAATCGTGCACAGTCACTTTTATCTTTAATGGCCATGAGTAGCTTAAGATCATCCGCGAATAATAGACAAGTGGCAACCCTGACAGCCTCAGGCAGGTCATTTATCACAATAATGAAGCTCAGCGGACCCACATTACTGCCCTGGCTTACTCCTGATCGAGTATAATAAGGCTCAGATTTACAACCAGCATATTCTACGAACTGCCGTCGATCCCTCATGTAGTTAGCAAAGAACTGAAGCAACTTAGGAGTACATCCGATTGCTGCCAGCTTTTCCAATAATACGTCATTATCAACCAAATCAAAAGCTTTTTTAAAGTCAAAGTAGGCAGCGTCGACTTGCACTCCAGCATCAACATTTGCAATCGTGTACGTCATAAAATTCAGTAGATTGCTGGTTGTGCTACACCCCGGTCGAAATCCGTGCTGGGCGTCCGATAGTGAACTGGACACTTGGTCAAATACGCACCTTTGTATGGTCGACTCAAAAACTTTTGCTGGAGTTGACAGGATTGCCACTGGCCTATAGCCACTCACATCTGAATCCATCCCACCCTTAGGTATTGGGAT
Organism: Xestia c-nigrum; assembly: GCA_916618015.1. Taxonomy (NCBI): domain Eukaryota; kingdom Metazoa; phylum Arthropoda; class Insecta; order Lepidoptera; family Noctuidae; genus Xestia; species Xestia c-nigrum. The sequence goes on along the minus strand of OU745261.1, from coordinate 16,008,765 downwards.
CACGCGCGTGATTTTCCAACTCTCAGGGAAATATGAGGACTCAATGCACAGATTATAAAGGTGTAAGAGCGGTTTCGCTAATACAGCGCGGCAATCCCTCATTACAAAAGCAGGAATTCCGTCCGGCCCCGCTGACCGTTTCGGTTTAAGTCGAGTAAGTGCATCCGTTACTTGACTCAATGTTAGGCGAGCTATGTGAACACGCGAGCTGTTACTGCCACTTGAAGCTACCGCTGCATTTACGTCGAGACGCGGCTGCTGACTGTTGTAGACAGAATAAAAATATTGCGCGAACTCTTTAGCACACTCAGAATCAGATAATATTTTGCCGTCTTTAATGATGTTTTTACGGTTTCCTGTTGCTTTTTTAGACCTCACATAGTCCCAAAAAGATCTAGGATCTTTTTTAAAATGTAGTTGAATACACTCCTGGTGCTGGTTATGGGCATGCGCTATCATCGTCTTTACCGCCGCCCTACACTGAGCAAACATTTCGTAGTCACTGCTTACCCCACTCTCCTTGAACCTCTTATGCAACATCGCTTTTTTTCTAATATAATGAATAATTTCACCAGTATACCACTCCGGGTACCTATACCTAGAATTTACACCTATTTTCCTTTTTCTGGGAACGCAACTATTAAGTGTATTATTTACGGTGTTATAAAAATATTGAACAGCCGCCTCTGGGTCATGTATGTCATACATCGAACTCCAATCGGTTGATAATAGACTCGAGTATAATAAAGCAAAATCGGCTTTGGCAAAACTCCACTGTGGCCACAAGTCATTTGCTTCTGTCACTGCATGGTCTGGAGGCGTGTAAACAGTGGATTTACTGTCCGAACGCGCGTACTTACCTTTAGGCACTCTTATCACGAGCGGCGGGTGGTAGGGGTCCACTGGCACAAGCGCGTCGTCCGCCGCACTTACGCGCACATCACCCACACTCAATGAACACAATACTAAGTCCAACTGACGGCTATTGCAATTAGGTACGTGATTTGTCTGTATGAATTCACAAAAAGAAAGAAAATATTCGTAACAATTGATCACATTATTATTACAAGAATGTAAATTAAAATCTCCTATAACAACAACGTCCCTATATTTAACACATAACTGTTCAATCATTCTAAACAAAATCATATAATCATTTTCGGAACTGCTTGGAGGAATATAAACCACACAACATAAAAACAAATATCTATTACGGGTACAGGTTGGCAAAAATGTCCTGAAACGGAACTAAAAAATTTAATCGTTGGCAACTTCTCCTACTGTCACGTCTAGTCGGTACATGTAATGTCATTTTATGATATCGGTGGCTGTTTTTCGTGTATTTATTGTTATTGTGTTTAAATTGGTGACTCAAAGGGTTCAATATGAACAGAAAAACCATTCGCAGCTCCGTTAGAGAAATAATGTATAAAGTTTATTTGTGATCTTTGGCGGAACATGAAGCTGGACGAATTTTATCGGATATCAGCGATGTTTATAAAAGAACTGCGGAAATGTCAGGTAAAATGATCTTTTATCTAAGTAATCAGATGTAATATGTGTGTTTAAACTTGCACTAGATTGTATAAACCATTATACAACTATTATTTACATTGAAAAATACATCGATGAATTTTGTGGTTATGTGCATTTACAAAGAAGCACGCTCCTATAATTTTGATACTTTTTGTGTTACTTCCAGAATAAAAGTAACTAAATATATTATTTTTCTTGGTTAATCCGTAAGTACCATACGACGAATTGCTAGAGAAGGGCATACAAACAAAGGCATTTACTCCACTCCAGAGAAACATAGAGCAGGGCGACCTAAAAAGAATTGGATAATTTTGACTTGTGATCAGACAAAAAGTTCAGAAAGATTTTACATTCTTAGAAAGAAGTATTTTATTAAAGTTTAACTGTCTTTATTTTTTACTGTTGTAGGCCGTGGCTGAACAAGTGTTCGCAAGCATCTCTGTTGGTGATTGGAAAAAAAACATGTGAACATGTTATGTAAATAGAAAGAGAGTAATATCAAAGGGGACAAACTCTGTATAGTGATATAGACAAAATAGTCATAAATCTGCAAGATGACAGCAGCAGAAACAGACACGAATGAAGAACTTTCAGATGTGGAATATTTAGCCGAAGACATTTTAGATTCTGATTGAAACATCTGTAAAATTCTATCTTTCTTATTAATAAAAATGAAAAAAAGCACTTAGACGGATCGTTGGTATTATTTTCCTCATAATGTAAATCAATATACACACGTACTTGCGCATTATCATACAAAAGCGTGAGTATCTAACGAGCAGAGAAATTTATGTTTATTTCAAGTTTAAGTAATGTATAAAACCCGTTAAAGTCATTTTCATCTGCCTAGCCTTTTCCCAACAAATTTTGGGGTCCGCTTCCAGATTAATCTGGATATATACTATGGATGCAGCGTGGATATCAGTATTTTACATGGAGCGACTGCCTATCTAATCTCCACAACCCAGTAACAAGGTAATACAATACCACTTGGTACGACTTGGTTGTCAGATTTTCGGGCTCCTGACTCACAGTAAAGATTTACAAATGACACGACAACAGCTACAAGTGCTTTCCGAGGCACGGAAGAAACTCTATGACAGATGGTCACCCATCTACAGACTAACCTAGTTAAGCACGTCTTCAGCTTGAAGATTGTCCTGACCGGCTGTTATTATTTAGCACTGAGCTCTTCTAAAACCCGTCAACGTACACATTAAATATAAATAAAAATTGAAAAAACAAACCAAAGTATCAAACTGTTATTGTCGTACTATATAGGGTTACAATATGAACGATAGTAGCGCCACCATTATTTTCACGACTTTCTTGCCAAGCTGTATGTATGGTAGCACAAATCAGTTCAAAAGCGCATCTATCGACATTGACGTCACCGGGTACTGTCACTTTACGTAGCTCGAACCCATGTGTGGCCACGAGAAACGCGCCTCCTTGTTTTCGTCCGTCCAGTCGGTCGCATCGTAAGATTTGATACCCTTGCGGTATAATTTCAGCATCTTCTATGGATTCATTGCAGCCAGTTTCTGTTATTGCAATTAAATCCGCTCCTACAGTTTCTACATTATTATAAAACACATCCAACTTTGTACGCAGACCTCTTGCGTTTTGATAAAAAATTTCGATATGTCTATTTTCCATCGTTCGGTCTATTTGTTGATCTCCGAAACCATATCCATTCGGAAAATTCTGCATTCACAGGCCATACATCTGGATGACATAATTTGTGGTAAACTCCCTCAGCGATACCAACAATAAAAGAAGAGTAGTCTCTCTCTGTTTTATGCTTAATTTTTTCAATTTTAACATTCACTTCAGATCCACACATCTGTTTTACGTGAGTGGTTAAGCTTTCAACAGTAGTTTCCGGATGAAGGCGCCAAACGTGAAGATGTTTCTTACGTTCCATTGCTTGAATATCCTTAAGACTCGAGTTCTGCCCTTTTTTTACTTCTTTACTTTGAAATTTCCTTTTATTATTACGGACTAAATTCCACCCTTCATTACTATCTGCCTTGCTGTTCATCTCAACCTCTGATGTTGATAATTTCTGTTCCTCCGCTGGCGATACTTCACCCATCATTGGTATTTCCACTGTTTTCATGGCCCCACTTGATGTAACAGCTGAGGGACTAGCGGCGGTTTTGTTACTTTTGTCATTTGCGGGTTGTTTACAAATTGCTTCGGAATAATTCAATGCTTCTTTAGGACATTTTAAGGTCTCCCCTGATGGTTGTGATTTTTTGGAGATATTTATTTGGTGTTCTAAGTATTGATTACGCGCACTTAGTTCCTTCATTTGTTTTTCTAGTGAGAAAACTTGATCAACTTTTTGTTCGAGTACCTTCACGTATAAACGTAATTCTTGCAACTCATTTTTCGTGCAATTAAATATTTCCTGCATATTTTCCATAAGGCTAGTCTGGCTATCTAAGCGTGACATTACCTCCAATCGAAAATCTTTAATCTCTTCAAGCAAGTTGGACTTTTGTTCCGTCATCGGAGATTCTGCGGTCTTTATGCGACTGCCGCGTTGAGTGTTCACATTACTGCTTCTTGAAAAAGTGCTTGCCGGGCCAGATGTTCTACTAACTGGTGTATCAGCATTACGACTCGGCTTGCGTTGTGAGCAGACACACTCAGGACATACCCATTGATCCTTGTATTCCTGAGAGTACGTCTCGAAGTTTTCCGTAGGAATTCCAAGGCACTTTAGTTCAAACACTTTATTGCACGTCTTTTTGGAACACTCAATAAATGGCACGTTGGTTAGGTCCATACGACAACCACTGCAATTCAACGACATTCTCGATAGTAATAATTTTTCGGCAACGAACACACAAGACGTCCGCTCGGTACGTGCGCGCACGCAACCATGTGTATAATATATCTAAAGTATATATTCACTATATCTAATAGGATATTATTTATCAATTTTTTGTAGATCATTATAAGGCCAAAAGAAAACGGAATTAAAGTATAAACGAAAAGAACTAAAAATTTACTAATACGACGGCAGAATTCGTCGCCCAGTCTGACACAACTTGACGTTTCCACTAGAGTTGACTTACGGTCCAGACTAATTCCAGCCACTTTCTTATGAAAGTGACTCCAATTATCGTTCTCCATGAAGCCAACCCTAGTGGTTCGCTCAATGCATCTGCTATCTGGTTGTGTCAGACCGGTCATTGCTGTGTACGTGGAAGTGGGCGCATCGACAACTTTAGCAATATGCTATTGATGCTCTAGCGAATGCGTCCCACTTCCTACGTATCGGGCACAAATCACTGAACGCATTGTGCGAGTGTTCCCCCAGTTTGGTTCTGGTGCAGTTTATGCACACCACTGCTTCGACCCTGTGCTTTTCTGGGCAGTCCACTCTAAGATGTAGACCGCCACAGTGGCTGCACAGGTCGGCCGTCTCCGTACACAGGCGCTTGCCGTGGCCGTACGAAAGACAGCGGGTGCACTGCACCAGAGGCGTCTGATCTTCGACGCGCACTCTCTGGAGGTCAATACGGAGCTTGCCTCCTTCGAGTGCCCTCCTCCAGATAACTGGGGTAACACTCAACACAATGCTGCTCACGTGCGGGTTGCGTGACTTTTTGCGAAACTTGATACAAATTTTCTGATCCTCGTCATCGAGGCCGTGAAAGATCTCCTGGTTCTGGTTCCTAAGGGCTCTGAGCACTTCCTCGTCGCTGTGCACTAACAGCACGTCCCTAAGAACCAGAAGCGGGTTTCGATTCTTCACTTCCTCGACGACGAGGTTCTCCCCGGCCTTCTCCAATCGCGCTTTTAATTTACTCCTCTCCTCCGTCGTTGCGTACCCCATGATGACCTTCTGGTCTTTGGCCTTGCGGACCCTTTCGACACGCACCCATCCCTCCTTCGCGTCCACTGCTTTCCTCACTCTTTCGAGGATTTCGTCCCCCGTATCCATCTCCTCAGTGGAGGAGACAACCACGGAGTGCAGCGTCGTTCGCTCCGGAGCCTGGGCCCTGGTGTAGCTGTTACTGACGGCTGCTTTGCTCGCGTAGGTTGTCTCCTCCACCTTATCCTTGCTGGCCAGACTGTCTCGGAGTGCATCGAGTTTCTCTGAGTTCTCTCTTAACTCCGAGATGTGCTCCTTCAAGCTGTTTAGGAGCTCAGTCTGGCCAGCAAGGACCTCGGTTGAGAAAGGATGGGGACTATGGTCAGCAGTGGGCGCGGGTTCTGGAATGGCGACAGGTGCGGAAGGGCCCTTATCTCGCTCGGACTCCTTGACCAGCTCATAAAGTCTGTTTATAGCTTCAAGCACCGCAGTCTTGATCGCGGCCTTGAGGTTGCGAGAGTTGCCTAAATTAAGCTTGGCCTTATTCAGGCAAGCTCTCGCCTCCTCAGTGCGACTGCGGCACTTAGCCTCAGGCTTTATGAGCGGTCTTGAGGCATTGATAGCAGCTCGGCGCGTCCCCGGAGTGGCAGCGCCTGGCTGCGACGCAGAAGGAGTCTCGTCTCCGAAGGAGATTCTCCTCCTCGCGGCCACAGGTGAAGGCACCGCTTTCTCCGCCGATCGCGGCGAGCCACTAGAGCCTGGAGCCCTCACGGTGCTGGACGGGGTGCGAAACATCCTAAAGCTTTGGGAGCAGGTATTGTCAGACAGAACCCTGTAAAGAGGGGGACGGGACAACAATATCTGCTCGTTTTTAGAGGAGAGGTTCAGATAGGACACTGGTACTTACGTGACCCTGTAAAGGGGGGAACACAGTAAGTAAATAACAACACAATCAGATAAAATTTAAATATAAAAACGTCATACAATTATAATCGCCCCTTTAAGGTACGACTGTCCAACAAGTTACTTAATAATAAAATAAAAATATTTTTGGTTGGTCAGAAATTAAAATAAAAACGAGCTATCCCAAGAAAATTCCTATGTTCAGGCCAAGAGTGAAGTAAATAAAATGATTTAAAAAAATAAAATTTTGCCGAAATTCCCACGTCTACCTTCCTATAGACCAGAGGGCGGGTGGGTGGGCAAAATTTTTTCGAGCTAGGGGCGCGTGCGAGGTGTCCAGAGACGCGTCTCCGCGCGGGCTAGCGAATTATGGAATAAAACTTGTTAGGTGCCGAACAAAAATTTTGAGTTTTGGTCAAAAAACCAGTTTTCGAAAGAAAAAAATTGGAATTTCACCCCACAACCTGGAGACCGGGACACGGAACGCGGACCAGAATTCAGAGAAGAAGGGTGAGCACTATTGCAACTATTATCAAAATTAAAATATAAAAGAAAATTTGGAAAAACAATAAATTTTAAGGAATTTCTCTGAAAATAAGGGATGGAGTCCAGACGCGCGTGTAAAGTGCGCGCGATATGGTCAGAACACAGGCGGACGCCTAGTTTGGTCTAAAAAAGCCGAAAACAGCTTCAAAATCGCACGTCTAGAATAGAAGATATCAACGCGACTACCTATTTGACCGCCACAACCCAGTTAGTACTGGGCAATACGATACCCCTTAGTAAAACTTTAAGTATAGGCTATCCAACTAACCTAGGCAAACACGGCTTAACCTAAAGATCGGCCCGAGCGGCTGTTATTATTTAGAAACCTATACACCTCAAAGCAAGTAATTTCCGACACCCAAACGCACACACACTAGCGGCTAATAATATATATTTTTAAGAGCAATAAACGACAATTATTTTTTCCCAGTTATGCATGGGGACAGAACCCTGGGAACGAGGGTTCCTCAGACGAACCATCACATGTCTTCTATAGAGGTCCAATACCATTTTCAGAACCAGAGAGTGTCGCAGTTAGGGTAAGTTTCCAAATTGATCCTTTTATGGGTTAATTGCAAATTATGTGCAGTCAACAAAAGAGTTGGGTATACAGGCCAGCAATCTTCGTACTACTATTATAAATGCGAAAGTGTTCTATCTATCACGGGGCTTAGGTTTCCGCACTTAGTTCTTGAAGTGGATCACTGTGCGTGAGCCATGGTGGCCGATTACTCCAACCAGCCTACCTCCCTCCAGAAGCAAGTGATCTTGGCGTTCCCAGGGTCTCCTCGCGAATCTTGGTAACGCCTGTGCACTCAAGAAGCACATGCGCCACCGTTTCTTCCGCCTCCATGCACGATCTGCACAGGGGACTGTCAGTGATTGGTTCTTAGGATGTGGAAGTGTTTATTCAGTGAGCAGTGACCAGTGATGGTCCCCACCACCAGACGCAGGCTATATCTGTCCAGGTGCAGAAGCCGCCTGGTCAGCTTAGTATCCAGGGATGGCATAGCTTCCTTGAATTGCCTCCATCCTGGTGTCGAGTTCCATCATTTCTCCGCTTGTATTCGGGTGATATCCTTTAACCAGCTTCTGAGCTGGTTGAAGGGAATGGGCACAATGGGTTCGGGTCTGTAGGGTTTTGTGTTGAATCCTCTTCTGGCAAGTTTTTAGCCGCATCGAATGCAAAAGTGTTATAATTAATCTGTTTGCAATTTCATCCAAATTCGTTCAGTAGTTTCTGCGTGGAAGAATAACAAACTTTCGCATTTAAAATTTTATTAGTATTAAAAATGTTGCTAGCCTGCATATCTATTTACTGCTTAGTGCGGCACTAGATGACATCTAGTGCAAACAAACTAAATAAATATACCTAGATATTACTGTCTAGCTATATTTATTTAGTTTATTTTCTGTAAGTAGATATTATTAACAGATTTGTTTGCTTCAGGATACAATACTGGGATCGATAAACCCTTTCAAGGTGTTCCTGTCATTTCATAGCTACTACGAGTTGATAATCTTCCCGTGGGGCAACCGAACGGAACCGTGTCCAGACTACGTGCGTCTTCTGGAAGGTGGCACTGTCATGACTAGGGTAAATACTGAGCTCCCTAAAAAAAAGCATGCGTTTCAGTAATCATCGTATTTCAACACGCGTTTCAATGATTTGATTTGATTTGATTGATTTGTCTTTGGGGATTGCCGATAGAAGTGAAAACTAAATAATCTATATCTGCTACGGGTTGTGCCCCGCGCACGCCTAAGTGATGCTGCGCCGTAGCGGATCGGCTACAAGTGCTACGAAGCTATCGATGACGGTCACGCGAGTTCCATGATTTTCTTTCACCCAAAAAGTGCTCAACGCGCCCAAAGAAGCTTTCACTTCAAAAAACGGGCCAGATAATTGCACAATTAAGCGCAACAGCAGCAAACCTGTCAGTGGTTACTCTGGAGTGACGTTCGAGCTAAAGGAAATAGCACACATATCAACTCGGAAAGGGATCGTCACCATACCGCGAGCTTGTCCCAAGACGAGGCAATTACGTTACGATTCCGACAAGTGAGTGTTGCATACAAAGAATACTGAATGGCTCAAGTTGATATCGTAACGAAACTTTTCCGAGTTGATATGTGTGTTGCCATCTTAATTTGGAAGTACGAGGATTACCGAATCGTATAAGTTTTCTAGTCAATTGTGTTTGTGTTGTACTGTTAATGTAATATTTGGTGATTTTCAGGCAATATTTGAAACATCCGGGAAGACTTATAAAGTCGGAAGCACAAAAGACCTCACTTATCGCGCTTGCGGGACCAGTATAGACTGGAGCTATTCGATAGCGAAGATACCGTATTCATACATGGTGGAGCTAAGAAGTAAAAAGAACAAGTTCAGACTTCCAAAAGAGCAAATTCCGGAGACTTGCTTAGAAGCTTGGAACGCTGTTCTGAAATTAATGGAATATGTTGATGAACATTAGGCGGTCTGCACAAAGCCCGGTTGGAGGCTTAACCAGTTTATTTCGATTATCATGCAGGCAGGTAACGCCCGCGCAGCTAGCCTTGAAGCAGCAAATTGGCAGCTTGCAGTGATAGATCCCGCCGATTCCTCGGTTCTCATCTCTCGCCGCCGGTTATATTGTTTCGGACGCTGAAGCCTAAAAAGGCCAACACGGGTTGACCTCGACGTATCCACTTTAAAAAACCATGTCTTGAACTGATATGTTAAAATGTGTCGTCAATTTTTTCTGGTGCATACTTTAGTACTAATATTGAACTTCCACTAATAATGTAAGTGTCTCATTAAAATAAATATATACGTAATTTGCATTTCAATTTCTATTTAATATCCATAATTTCAATTATTTTAAAAGTATTGGTATTATGTTCGAATGATTGAATTAATATAAAATCAAAACTTTAAAATAATTCTTTAAACAACATTTTCATTTTCTGAGTTTTTTAGCATTAACCATACAATTCGTACATCGGGTTCTATCAACGAATTTGATGAGAGCTTTGACGCCATTTAGTACTTCTTTACAACAGATGAGTATTTCTCCTTTGGGCAGTAGAAATTTATCCTGTTTACTTCTAAGTTCAACAAGATAGGAGTAGGGAATGCGAGCTGTTCCATAGCTCCAGTCGATACTCGTACCAGCAGCATAATACATGATATCCTTGAAGTTTCCAACTTTATACATGCGACCACTTGTCTCGAAAATCGCCTGAAAGATAAAAAGTAAATTTTAGACTCTGGGAAGACTAAAAAAAACGTACCGATATGGAGTGCGAAGATAATATGGCCGCAAAGAGGTCATTACATCAATACTAATAGAGAAGTATAGAAGAGAAGATGCTAAACTGACCTCAATGAAATTGGGACAAGAGCAGCCCCGCGCAGATAAATGGCAGATGAGCAAAAGAAATCTGTCATTTTGTCGATTCTTTCTTCAAAGAAATTCGTTTCTACGGTTATAATGCTACGCGGGTAGAATAACGATTATGATGAGACTATAGATATAGTTTTTTTTTAGCCTACATTGTGTCCCACAGCTGGGCATCCCCTTTCTCCCTCCAAACCTCTCTGTTCTGTGCAATTTCTGGCCACGTTAACCTGCGAACATGAGATCATCACACCACCTTCGCCACGGTTGACCTCGTTGGCGATGACCACTGGCGTCCAGTGAGTGACGATCTTTGCTCACCTCTCAAGATGCATCCGCACAACATGGCCAGCCAACTCCAACTTTAGCAGCAAATATAAAAAATAAATCTAGCTGATGCCCTCGTTTTCGCCCGCCCGCTTGACAATTATGTACTAAAACCTTTTTCAATAACCATGAAAATCGCTACTGTAGTTTTTGACTTTATCCCAGTCGAGGCAGACAGACGTGGCTAAGGACTCGTCTGTGAAGCCCAACCGAATCGGTCCGACGCCATTGTTGAACTGCCATTGAGTGTCTGCATATCTAGATGAAGGTTTATAATGTAGTGATAATAATTATCTCTCTTACTTTAGCCATAGCAGTTCCACCTTCTAGTAAAGTGACATAGTCGGGGCAAGGATCCGCTGTGTAACACCACGGGAAAGCAATAGCTTCACTGTAGGCATGAAACGTCAGGAATATCTTGAACGGCGTTCCTGAGTACAGAATGATGTCCTATAAAAGCATTTAAATGTGTTTCTTAAATACTATTGCATTTTTATGAACGTTTAAGCTAAAATCACCTTTATTGCAACAGTTTCAGGCTCTGAAAACGCTTCTTCACCACGATAGTTAATACTGTATGCATCGTTAGAAGAACCCTCGTTACCACCACGACCCCAGTTATACCTGGAATTTAAATCAAGAATATACAATGCCTCGTCGGTCTTGTGAACACAATGGGGAAAACCGTTAAAAGCGAATTGTAGATGGCGCCATCATAGCTGGTCTCAATCTGACCAATGAGGTCAAGGTATTTGAAAATATGAAATGACATTCCTCCATTTTCAACCAATGACGATGCTTGGAACCAGCTATGCTAGCGCCATTAGTTCCACAGTGTGCATCCCCACTGTGACTGCTAAGGTCTTAGTTTCGATTGCCGGCTGGAACAAATGCCATTGGGTTTTTCAGACAAATTGATATGGGAATTTCTCAGTAGCAGTTGCGGAATCTGGATTTGTACCCGGTTGATGTCAAAAAGCGCTCCCCAATTACAAGATACTTAAAATTAATTATAACTGGCTTTTGCCAGTTATAATTAATTTTAAGTATCTTGGCTCTTGGCTGTGGCTGTACTATTTGGAACACCTCTGCCTCCCTTCAGGCATTAAAGGCGTGATGTTACGTCCTAAATCAAGCAATGAAAATCATACATAAATATCTATGAGAACCTTCTTAAAGCTAATGATATTTTACCCAAAATTTCTGTTAATGTCAACTCCAGTCACTGTCTTTCCGAAAACCGCTCTATTTTTCCGCCACATCCGATCTGCTGAGTGAGAATAATAGTATCCATCTGGGTTTACTACTGGCAAAAAATACCTGAAAAGTTCAGTTTTTATATACAGGGTGTAAACCACCTCATCACAAAGCCGTCAACCAAGCATTCTGTACATCAAACTAAGCATCTTCACGTTATTGCTGGGAAACAACTTTTTTTTTTGGGGTGAAATATCATGTTTTATGGTAGAACTCAAAGTGACGCACTCAAAAAATTGTGCTGATGGATAAATTGATGAATAATGTACGTGGGTCGTTGAGGTGTTTAAAGTAAAAATCTTCAATGAAAACTCGTATACAGGGTGTAAACCACCTCATCACAAAGCCGTCGACCAAGCATTCTGTACATCAAACTAAGTAACTTTACGCAAAAATTACTGCTGGGAAACAACTTTTTTTTTGAGGTTATAAATAATGTTTTGTGGTAGAACTCAATGTAACGCACTTAAAACATTGTGCTGATGGATGGATAAAAGTCAAAAGCTTACTTTTTAGTAAGCTTTTGACTTTTATCCATCCTCTCTCTCTCAACTCGTCACTTATAGGTGTGCACAGCATTTGTATAATCAATAGTTAAACAATTAAAATGGAAATTTATAATTACAAAATTAAAATTTACAAAGTGTACACTGATTTTAAAACGTCAAGTATTTAAATTACATTAAAATAAGTATAAATCAAAAATAAAATTTAAAAAAACATCGATTAAATTGGATTAGAAAAACAATTATAAATTAAAACTACAAAAATAACAAATAAATTAGAACATATTGCAGTAATTACAATTAAAATTGAAAGAATAAAATAGATTAAAATTTGAGTTGAGAAATTAGATGAAATCGTACAATATAAAATGCATTGAATGGAGTCACACAAATACACAATTAAACTTTTTTTTTTCATAAGTAATTAACTAACAAATCGATCAAGAACTGAGGACGTTTCGTCTGAATTCATTCAAACTGTTCGAAAATATGTCTATGTTGCTAGTGCGCGTGCTCAGCTTATTGTAGCTAGACAAAAACCGATATAAAGGAGCTGAACGACCAAGATTAGTTCTGTTTTTAGGCGTTTGAAATCCTTCAGTTTGAAAAGTGGATCTGAATGAGGTTCGGCGTGGCACATTTAGACTGATCTCCGAAACCAACTCCGGTACATTCACCAAATTGTGGAGGGTCTTATAAAGGAAAATTAGATCTGAGCAGCTTCTTCGTTGCTCCAAGGAGCTCATCCTGAAATGACAGAGCCTTTGAGGATAATCAGCTTCCCGATCACAAGTCTGCGATCTGTAGCTGAGGTACCTCGTAAACTTTTTTGGATACATTCTATTCTGTCGATGTGGACACGATACGTGGGATTCTATACAGGAGATGCATATTCCAGTATACTCCTCACCAGAGAGTTATAGAGAACCTTAAGTGTGCCCCTTGACCGGAATTCCTTGCAAGTTCTTATAACAAATCCCGACATTTTGTTTGCTTTGGCGACAATAGTGTCAAAGTGATTTTTAAAGGATCAAGTTGGACTCCCAAATCACGAATGGTATCGACTTTTTAAAGAGTTTTGCCGTTTAAGTGATATGCTGAAGGCTGAATCAACTTTTTTCGTGTAAATGTTATATGATAACACTTAACGGCATTGAGAGTCATCTTGTTACTTTGACACCACTCGTGAATTGCGTCCAAGTCCTTCTGGAGCAAAGCTATGTCAGTACTTGATTCGATTTCCTTGTATAGTTTTAGATCATCCGCAAACATAGAGCATTTTGAGTTTTTAATGAAGTGTATGATGTCGTTCACAAATACAAGGAAAAGAATAGGACCAAGATGCGATCCTTGTGGCACGCCAGATGTTGAGTAATAAAGTGGCGACTGATAACCCTTTATAATAACTCTCTGCTGTCGTTCTGAAAGATATGAGTCAAACCACCGTAGCAAATGGCCTTGCATACCATAGTCCTCAAGTTTTTGAAGTAGAAGCACATGATTTACTTTGTCGAACGCGCTACTGAAGTCAGTGTAAATTGAGTCCACTTGCACACCTGAGTCTACGGATCTGCTGATATCTTTAATGTACTGAACTAAGTTGGTGGTAGTGGATTTATTGTTACAGAACCGTGCTGTTGCGTAGCCAATTGAGTTTTAATGAGCGAAGTTAATACAGGACAAACTAACGATTCGAACAGCTTCGAGAAAATTAAATAAATAAAAATAAATAAATAAATATCGCTGGACAATAACACACAGCGCCATCTAGTGCCACACTAAGCAAGGCTTGTGTCGTGGACACCAGATAGTTGATATACTACATATATACTTTTTTGTTTGTAAATACATACTTATTATACATACCATCCATGACTCGGAAACAAATATCCATGCTCATCACACAAACATTTGCTCCTACCGGGATTCGAACCCAGGACCCTATGAACGCAAGGCAGCTTCACTACCACCACGCCATTCGAGTCGTCAACATGGCAATTGAAAGAAGAGATATGGGCCGATAATTTGTAACATCATTAGGCTCCCCTTTTTTGAATATCGGAACTACGTGTGCGATTTTCCACTGCGTGGGAAACTTAGAAGACATAAGGGACCTATTAAAAATAAGTTTGAGCGGTAATGATAAATATTTGGCACATTGCCTTATGAAGTGCGGCGGTATGTCGTCAGGCCCTGGACCTTTGCAGATATTAAGTTTTTTTAATCCTTTGAGTACGTCTCGCTCTGTGAAATAATGGCTTCCTAGCGCAAGCTGAGGGTACTCTTTTGACTGCGTTTGAACAGCGACTGTACCGGCTGGAGATGCAAAGGTGGCAGAAAAGTGTGAGGCAAACAGATTACTCACTTCTTCTCCAGAAGTTGCCACTTTCCCGTTCCAATACATCTCAGATGGAATGTCATTAGACTTGGCTTTTTTGGCCTTAACGAATGACCAAAATGCCTTCGGATCCAGTCTGATGTTATCTTCAGTGTTATTGATGTACGTGCTGTAGCAATTTTTGATCATGCTTTTCGAACGTTCCTCCAATATACGGTATTCATATTTGTCCCTGGGATTTTTGTATTTTTTAAAACGAAGTCTTAATTTTTCCTTTTCGTTGAGGACTCTGATCAAACATTTTGAGAACCATATTGGAAATTTGTTATTGCGTCTATTATGTCTAGGAACACATTCATCCACTATTCGATTCAATTATGCGTAAAACGTGTCTACCATAAAGTCCACATCTGCCAGATCCGAAAACAAACGCGCCCAATCGATGCTCCTCAACCTCTCATTTGCGAGTACAAAGTTGGCTTTCCAGAAGTTATATTTGAGAGAACTCTTACTTTTTAATATTGCTGGTGAAATGTTCTTAATGGTGATGTCAAGAGGAGGGTGATGAACATCGACCAGAGACATTGGATTCTTACATTCACTGACAGATCCACCGTGGAAGTTACATAAAATAAGGTCTAAGATTCGGTTGTAACAGTTCTTAACAGTGTTAATTTGCTCAATACTATTTGACGACATAAAATCAACTAGTGAGTAGCCTAACCTGTTCGCAAAGTTCCCAGCAGTTGTACACGGTGAGCTGGAGAGAGTATTATCCGTGCTCCAGTCGATAAACCCTAGATTGAAGTCCCCAGCAATGATTACATCTCCCCCCGTTGATTCAATCACTGCATCCACGTTGTCCAGGATTGAGTTAAGAGGGCCATGTTGCACAGGTGGTGGCAAATAAGCCGCACAGATGTATAGGTCGCCCTTTCTGCTATGGGTTTTGAGCTTGACCCACAAATCCTCGGCATCTGATTCCCATTTTGTTACCCGTGATGAGTCTATCGCCCTAGAAACAGCTATTAGTACACCTCCGCCTTTTTTGCTGCCAAGAGGAGTAGAAGCTCTGTCTCTACGGTAAACAATGTATCGGGAGTCGAGTAATTCGCCATCATTCACGCTGTCATCAAGCCATGTCTCTGTTCCAATAATTACATCATAGTTATTAAGTTGTGCGGCTAGCCGGAGATTATGCAATTTAGTCTTAAGACCTCTGAAGTTCTGATAATAGATGGTGAATTTTGACAGCAAGATCACGATTTTTGTGCGTCTTTGATCCCTTTATAGCAAAGACAACAAGCTAAGCAAATAAAAAGCCTAGAGGCCGTCCTCTAGGCTTTTTATTTGCTTAGCTTGTTGTCCGTCCTCCTTCCTTATCAAGATTTTGCCATCTCGAACCCAAACATATTTGTATCCTTTTTCTTTGGCGACTTTCCTGGCAGCCGCATGGATTTTTTTGTTTAGGGGTGACAGGTGCTCGGATACGAAGACAGGCTTAACTAAGTTGCTGTACCCAAGGTGTTGCGAGTTAAGTTTTTTGCCGGGGTGTGCTTTGTTATAATTCATCACTGACGTTAGAATGGTATCCCTTAGCAGCATGCTACGCAACTTGACAACTACTGCTCTGGGGTTATTGCTTTCTGGGTCCAGTTTCCTTACCCGTACTACAGACAGGATGTCGTCTTCTTTGACGGAACAAGAGACTACATTTCCAATTTGCTGAACAGTCTTAACCAGATTTTCAGCTTTGCTTTCCGGTATGCCGTTGATTTCTAAATTCTGTTGACGTGCGTGCTGCTCAATCAAGTTTACCCGTGATGAAAGTTCAGAGACTGTATGTCTGAGAGAATCGTTCTCTTTGTGAAGAATGTTATTGCCGTTCCTACAGGTCTCAAGTTCGGCTTTCATTCTATCAAACTCTTCACTCATAAAGTCGACTGACTGCTTAAGTTCTTGAAACAACGATTTGATATCACCCAGTTCGTTAGTGAAACTTTTTTTGATATTTGCTGATATTTCCAATGACAGGACACTCCGTATTTCTTGTCGAATACAGTCGATCAGTTCACTTTTTGGGCATTGAAATTCTGGATCAGGTGAGCCATCAATGCGTGGACGTTTCTGTCTAACACATACATTTGATGGTTCGGGTGTACTTGCAGCAGGTATGTTAGGTTCAGAGGATGCCTGAGTTATGTTACTCCCACCGGATTCTTTAGGCGGAGTACGCGCTGGTCGTAGCATTTTATTTCAACTAAGTTGTGCACTTTTGTCAGTCACAAAGAAAGTTTGCTGGATCGGTTTCCCGGTATACAAACACACGGTTAAATTTAGGACAAAAATAAATCGATTATTAGTTTAGTCGATTTTGCAATTTATTCTCAAAAGCCCAGTGTTCAGAACTTAAAAAAACACCGGTGCGTGTCCGAACGAGAATATATGTGTCTAAGTCAGAAGTTGTATACGTGTTTTGATTGGTCGATTAACTTGGCGTGACTCAGCTGCTGTTTGTTTACATTAATTGTTTGTAAAATTAACTGGCTTTGAAAGTTAAATCGTGTATTTCTCACAGTATTTGCACTTTTTCGCGCACAGCTAGGTAATTGACAATTCCTGTGTGCATAAGATTGCCGAAATTCACTATGTTCGTAAATACCTGATGGATTTATCCGTATTCACTATTTTATCACAGTTCATCTCAACGGTCCACTAAGAACTTTGGTTTGCTTTTACACTTATTCTTAGGATATCACTCCAATAACACTTGTGCACGTTCGTTGGGCTATTATGATAATATAACTTTGTTAGTCCGATGTTATATTGCGCTTCAAATAATTTAATTGTTTAAAATACGCGGAGCTAAAGTAAGCCTGGCTAGGGTTGCCATACATAATGTAAAGGGTGTTTGCAATTATCCCCAAGTCAACAACAGGTTCAACCCAACCGTATATCTTTCACACAATTAATTTAGAATGCTATTTACCAGTCCTTATTGGTGAAATTTTTACTCATTGAATCAAAGTTCCTAGCTATGTGGTCAGCTATGTACATAACAGCTGACGTGGTGATCCACTCACGCGCATGAGTCGCGCCGTCTATCCAGACTCCTGTATTTTCTGCATCGCTATTTGAAATTTTAAGCATCTGAAAAAGATAACAAAAAAAATATTTCGATAAATGATATTTATTTTGCAAATTGGTTTTTACAAACACTTTTACACGTCCTTATTTTTTAAAATAGATGAGGCCGGTGTTTCTTTCCATGGCCCTTTACGGGGCCCCAGTGTGGGCGTGTTCCTTGAGGCGGCGAGCCGCCCATTACCTGAACGCGCCCCAGAAAGTGGTGGCCATAAAAATGGTCCGTGGGTACCGCACGATCTCCCGCGAGGCGGCGGGCCTGCTTGCCGGATTGCCGCCATGGGATCTGGAGGCGATAGTCCTCGCGCGCCTGCATGAGTGGCGCGCGGAGGTACTACGCCGGGGGGAAACTCCGCTGCCGCGGCAAATTGCCGCTCAGCGGACGGACCTCCGGCGCGATCTCATGGCGACATGGAGAGAGCGACTGTCGCAACCCCGTGCAGGGCACGCCACGATAGTGGCGGTAAGTCCCCTCTTTGAGGAGTGGCTGGAGAGGCGCCACGGCGTCCTCACCTTCCGCCTGACGCAGGTCCTCACCGGACACGGATGTTTCGGGAGGTACCTGCACCGAATCGGGCGGGAGGAAACGCCCGGGTGTCTCCACTGCGAGGATCGACCGGAGGACACGGTGGAGCACACGGTGGAAGTCTGCCCTGCGTGGGCGGAGCACCGCCGTGTCCTCGTAGCGGCGATCGGCGGCGGCGACCTCTCGCGTCCGGCCCTGGTTCAATCCATGGTCCGGAGCGAGACGGAATGGGAAGCCGTCACCTCCTTCTGCGAAGCAGTCATGCTAGCGAAGGAGGTGGCGGAACGAGAGAGGGAGAGATCCTCTCTTCCCAGCCGCCGCGGGAGAAGCACCGGGCGTCGGGGGCCACGTGGTGGCTACCGGCCACCGTAGATGCGGGCCTGTGGACGGTTGGCTATGGGCTAGCTAGCCGTCCGTCCGTCTAACGACGACGACAGGCCGTGTCGACGGCGCGTTCGTGTTCCACGCGCGCCTCAAAGAGATGTCAGCATAAGGGGAGGGGCCCGCAAGGGCCGAAGCCTGCCGGGGTTGCGGGCCTGTTCGAAAGAGATACCGCGGCCTCGGAACATAAAGGGCGAGGAAGGAACATGGATGGGTTTTTGTCAGTAAGAGTCTGACACTCCCTCCCGCTCCGCCCAGAGTGGGAGAAGTCATCTGATGATTTCCCATCCTAAAAAAAAAAGGCTGGTGTTTCTTACCTGACTACTTTGAGAAGAAACAGCCGAAACAAACTCAGAGGTTGGAGTCTCTTATAAAGTCCAGACATAATCTTGTTCAATTCACATTTTGGGACAAGCCCGCCACGCTATTCCCAAACCACTGTAACTTCTGAAAGCCAGAATCAACAGTGGCGACCACCAGAAAAGCGCCGAGACAATGAAGCTCGACGAATATGAGACGAGAATGAATTCAACTGTATCGGATCCCGCAGCGCAATTAATCAGAAACGTATAGCAGAGGAGCATAAAAACCTTTATATCTCGACCTTCCGAAGTTCTCCCAATAACTGACACTGTACATGTTGATGGAAAATTAGTTTCTAATTCACCTAAAAAGTTGTATATGGAATGAAGTGGATAAAAGTCTTTCCAATCTACAGCACGTTCTGAAAAAAAAAACTTTATGTAATAACCATATTCTTCAAAATCACCATCACTATAATATTTATATTATTAAACAATGTCCCGCGCCGCTGTCTATCTGTTCACGACAAATTCATTTACTCTTTATTACTAGCCGATGCTTGCGGCTTTACCCGCATACAAATTTTACAGAGTGGAGAAGACAATACGACAATAAATGAAAACACGCGTAATACTAGTTCATAGGAATAATTCTACACAATTAAAAAAACCCAAAACCGAAATTTAAAAAAAATTAAAAACAGACAAAATCTAACTCTAAGGATACTCTTTATTTATTTATTTATTTATTTATTTATTTATGACTCTTATTGGCCTGGTTTAAGGTCTAATTTGCAGCAAATCAAATTTAGCGAAAGTTTTTAAATAGCGAGTTGGCAAGGGGTCGTTAACCTGTTAGTGCTTCCTTAAAATCAGATAAATCATGTAGCAAATGTTGAAGGTGAAAAATAATTTCCTGTGACTAAACTACTTGATGTTTTCAAACGATTTTTTTTTGTTTGTTAGGAACGTCTTGAGGTATGCGTAGTTTAATTTATTGTCGTATTGTCATCACCACCCTGTATACTAACACGAAAACCACTCTATCCATTGGTGGAAGTAGCATAAAATTCGGTGCAGTAGTTTTTGAGTTTGCGAGCGAAGCTGCGGGCAACATCTAGTAAATGCGACTCTGGTTATGTGCATGCCAGCTTCAAACTCCTCAATAGATGAACGGTAGTCGCAAGCCCTCCCGCTGAACAAGAGGTTCTGAGTTCGTTTTCCGGGACAATAAAGTGCTATTGGTTTTTTTAAATTCTCAGTAGCAATAGCCGTGGCCAGTAATAGATAGCAATTGTATGGAACTATTCATAGCTAGCGAAGTGAAGGTGTAATATAGGTACACATTTGCCGTCATCATCATCATCAGCCTATAATGTTCCCACTGCTGGGACACGGCCTCCTCTCAATGAGAGGGAAAGGGCTATAATCTACCACGCGGGCCCAGTGCGGATTGGTAGATGTCACATGTCTTCGAATTTTTGGTTCTAGGACATGCCGGTTTCCTTACGATGTTTTCCTTCACCGTTTGCCGTATCTTGAGGAGATTCATGGCTCGATGTTATATTATGAGTGGGAAAAAACGGCCAAGCGCGACAAAATCGCAAAAAAAAACACGTTTGTTCTGTGGAAGCCCCCCTAAATATTTATTTTGTTTTTTAATTTTGAATATTTTAAGCGTTTACCTATTGTCGTTATTATATTATATCGAGCCAGGATCGAGGTTCCGTATTTACCCTTTGGGTACGGAACCCTAAAATGATCTACAGGGTGTAAACAGACTCATCAAGAAGCCGTCAACCAAGCATTCTGTATATCAAATTACGCAAATATTATTGCTGGGAAACGACTTTGGTTTTTGGGGTGAAAATGTTTTTTTTTTTGAAGTAGAACTCAATGTAACGCACTCTCAAAGCATTATGCTGATGGATGGATTGAATAGTAAGGGGGTCGTGAAGGATTTTAAAGTAAAAAATCTTATATTAAAAACTTGTAGTAACAAAAAGAACTTGGCAATAAGTTGGAATGTTGACCCCCAATATTTTCGTAACTAGAACGTATGATGTAGAACGAAAGTACCTTTCGGCTTCGTTAAGAAGTTTGTATACCCTTAAACCTCTTCTATTTATTTAAAATACAATGGTCTTACTCAAAGGCGAGCGTGGCCGGCTACTCGAGGCCGGTCGGCTTCGCTGGTGGGGGCCAGGGAACAATATTGAATCGTTCACTAAAACGTTGTAATTGATAGTCCTGTCGCGAAGCAGTTTGTCCACTTGCACGGCCCGCTGACCTTCCACCAGTATTTCCATACAACTTTGAGTCTCCTTGTTGATGATTATTGCTGGGGACGAGAAAACGTGTTGATAAGGGTAAATTCACACCAAGACTCGACGCTGCGCGCATTTTTTAATAGAGCGACTCAAAATAAAGTATAACTTTATTTACTGCACGAAAAGAAACACATTTCATTGCGATGCGGCGCGTGGCGCAGCGCGAAATCACGGGCCTCTTCCAGTACCGTCGCGCCACGCCGCTCCGTGTTGCGTCGCGTCTCGATGTAAACTGACGCTAAGAAAACGATTGCTGCCATCATCGGCCACGTCACACAGGCAGCAGATAAGCAAGTAAGTTCTTTCCATGTTCACCAAAAAGATGACGGTCTGATTGTCTAAAACAGCTGTGTAAAACACATTTTTGTATGGGAACATGTCACAGTGACAGCTGTTTTTATATAATCAGATCGTTATCTTTTCAGTGAACATGGACCTTAGTTGCTAGTGCTACCACTTAAGATGTCAATAGCGGTCATTGACTCACCTACATTTATTAAAGTTCTTAACTTAAAAAAAAAACAAACGAAAAATAGAGGAGTATGGAAGAAGAAGACATGCTGCGCCGACCCCAAATGAATTGGGATAAGGGCAAGAGAATGATGATGATGATGATAAGCCTGCTCAAGCGAAGTGTTCAAGTCTTGAATCGTCATCTGTCGTGATCTTCTACACTGTTTCTAATGGAAATAATAGATGGTTCATTGTGAGATATTACCTAAGGAAAGGGCAATGACCGATATTAACATCAACTGTGCGCAACTATACATCTACTTTCATCTATTTGTAAGCCAGTATCCACGAGTTGAAGTTAAAAGTTGGGACAGCGTAACTGATTCTCTTCCATACCACTTACAATTGAAAACTACATGGCGACTTACCACCTTTGGTGTCCAAGGTTTTCAAAAAAGTCTTTTGACCATCTTTCGAACAGTATACCTCCCATATTTGATACCTAGCGTCTTTGCGTGCCACTTTGAATGATATTAAATGACTGGAATATGATCACAACTGTTTGTGAGCTTTAACTAAAAAAAATTTACAAACATAATTTAATGAAATCTACTGTTACATGGCTGACATTATATTGACACAATGAGGTTAAAATCTTTAATTGTCTGTGGGAATAATAGACACAGATCTATGTTAAAAAACCTATTTAAAGTTCTCTTTTTTTCGAAGCCATAACCAAGCTGCAAATCTTTAGTTTAGTTACAAACTATTATTTGCGTGAACATAAGAATTTAGTCTTAGTCACCCTGTGATAACGGACCAGACGGATGTGTCCTAGCTGCGACTGAAAGTGGTAGTTGTTCTCCACTGAATCTCTGAACAAGGTTTCGATAATCGAAGGAACAAGGCATTACCGAACCCAAGCAACTTCCACACACACACACACACACTCACACTACACCACACATATGCCTACACTTTTGCACTTTAATTTGTGCAAATATTACATCACCTCTGCTCTTGAAACGATGAAGGAGGCTTTAAGACATCGAACATCGTGAGAAAACCGCATGTCCATTTATCGCAAAAAACCGACGACACATGACATCTACCAAACAAGCACTGGATAACATGAGGTACGGTACGGCTCACTGCAACTTCACTCATGTCCCAGTAGTGGGAGCAATCTGTGCCGGATGTGTTATAAAAGTAGAACTTAGTGACGCCCACTACACGGCCACGACCACGTCTTGTCGCATGACCGTTTGCTATTTTAAACAAAACTAGATAGACGCCCAGCCTTGCGACCAAATTTTCTCCCTGGTTTCGACCAAACTTTCTTCCTGTATTCGACCAAACTTTCTTCCTAGTTTCGACCAAACTTTCTTCCTGTATTCGACCAAACTTTCTTCCTAGTTTCGATCGAACTTTCTTCCTGTATTCGACCAAACTTTATTCGTGGATTCGCCCAAACTTTCTTCCTGGTTTCGATTAAAACTTCTGCGGCCGAAAGTCTTGGTCGTCGCTGTGTATTGCACGAGGTCCCTTATACGTCCACGAATATATTTTGTTTTTAAAGGGTCAATAACCAACCACATCGTAAGTGTCGGTCACACCTTATAGAATGTTTTGACAACAAAGAATTGTGGCTCATTGCTCGCGAGCTGCGCCGGGCGAGCTAGCTCGATAATTACATGTAATCAGATATTTTCTGTAAGCGCTCCGTTCGCCCCCGTCTCGCCTATGCACTCGCCACTAATGAAACAGAATCCCCTACCATCGGTTTCTGGTGTTGGAAATCCCACTTTGTTTTCGCTTCGTGATTTTTTTTCGTTCTGATCATCATTTACATTCGGAAGCATTCGTTTGAATTATAAATAACTGTTGTAGCGTGTTCATCGTAATCGCAATGTCGTAAAGTTTAATAAAAAAACTCACACCTTAATATAATATCACATTTACACTGATCGCCACATCAGCTGTAGGTACACTGAAGCTTACAAATCCGCAATGAAATATTTCACTAGATATTTACTTAAATCTTGCAAGGAATGCACAATTAAAGCCGTACATACCTCATTTTTTCCAAAAAATAAACCACCATGAAAGTTTTTAAACTAACATTGTCACTAACACTATGATTAAGACTTTAAACAAAATATTTACCATGTTTATTATTTGTTTTTAACGCCATGATCATGAATAAACTTCGAAGAGATTATCCGTGATCATGGCGACAATGCAACATTGCCGAGTCCGATTCTAAACTCAAAGCAAATAAAAAACATGGTTAATATCCCGTTTTAAGTGTTTACCAAAATCATCAGCATATAACAACAATCATATTACGTCCCACATCAATAAATATATTGTATAAAATCAATGCCACTTTTCGTTGTAATTTTATAACTCAAGAACGGGCTCACCTATCCAAACCAAATGACTATTTAGTCGATGGTTTATGTGAAGTTTGCACAAAAACGGTCGAGCGGTTCTTCACGCAGACGAAGTTGCGTGGGTCAGCTAGTAATATACATAATATGCAACAAACACAACAAAAATAAAGCAACTAGAAAAGGTATAAGCGAATATCAGCAACATTGGTAACCGCCACCCACTCAAAGCAAGTTGCACCAGCAAACTGGGTTACTTGTGTGCATCCAGTCAGTCAATCCATTCTGTTTAGTGCCACCTTTGCAATCCCAGTTTCCCGCTAGGTAAATAACCTAGTGCTGTGGGGCCAATGTTTTGAGGTCAATAGAAGCCGAGCTAGTTTGATATCACTGCTCAGCCACGAACTACATGCCCAAAAAACATACGTCTCGCGACAAATAGTGCGTAAAACAAATTAAAGAAATAGAACACATTATAGAACATGAAAACGGGTATTTATTGCGAATTTACCTTGCGAAGTTAAAGCACGACCACGTCAGGATTATGTTAAAGGTAAATTCGCGATAAATACCCGTTTTCATATGTTTTAAAGAAATAACTTAGGACATACACTGACACCACGGTTTACCAACGGAACTTGCGACGCGACGGAATCGAAGAATGTATTATTTTTGAGGGTGTAAATAAACCCTTAACGAATCTTTTTCTTATTAATATTTTTTAAGGATAACAAAACTTTTCTTTAAATTCCTCCATGGAATGCGTTCTATACATTGACAACCCGAATGGCGTAGTGGTAGTGAGGCTGCCATACGTTCTTAGGGTCCTGGGTTCGAATCCCGGTAGGAGCAAATGTTTGTGTGATGAGCACGGACATTTGTTTCCGAGTCATGGATGTTTATATGTATAATGAGTATGTATTTACAAACAAAAAAGTACATAATATGTAGTATTTATCAACAATCTAGTGTCCACGACACAAGCTTTGCTTTGTAGGTGGCGCTGTGTGTTAATGCCATATTTATTTATTTATTTATAGAATTTTACCGTAAAAGATATTTTTTTAACCGCAAAAAACCTTCTAAGTCGTTTATTTGCATTTTAATTTTGTAGGGTTACTTAGTTTGATGTAAAGAATGCTTGGTTGACGATTTCGTGAAGCAACTGTTTGCACTTTGTATACTATAGATAGAGGAACAATAGAAACACGCATGGCGCATGAAGCACGTCTGTCGCCTTTAAAATCACATCACCCGAGGTCCTGAACTAGGTGTTACAACTGGATCAAAATTCGCAGTAATTGACAGTTTGGGGAACACGGTCCTGCAGCCATAGAATTACGGTTCCTTTATGTGACTATTTGGCAGGCCAGGCAACAAAGGCCACTTGCTATAGGAGTAACAGACTTGTCCCAAGTCACTTACTAAAATTGCTTTGCAAGCCATTTTTGTAACGCATCCTCTATTTTCTTCTTTTACTCATAAATTTAGTTACCTAAGCCAGATCTAATAAATACACCTGATTTAACACACATATTTCAATTATCTCGTGGTGTATTTTACCTTAATTTCAGCAGAAGAAAGAGAGGTTTTAAAAAGGACATTAAGTAAAGCAAAAAAAACATAATTTACAAGAAAACACACTATGGGTGTACACAGGTGTATTTATTGTATGTACAGTTTACACTTTTTTTTTTAGATTATATCTAAGGTTTACACTATTTACTCACATAGACAAATAAGTTATTTTTATTTTTACTAACATTTTGATTTGATTTTGTCATCATCATCATCATCATTTGAGCCGCAAGACGTCCACTGTTTGACATAGGCCTCCCCCAAGTGTCGCCACATTGGCCCGTTATGTGCCACTCGCATCCAGGGAATTCCCGCAATCTTCACTAGGTCTTCATCGGTCTACCTACTGAATGGAAAAAAACCGGCCAAGAGCGTGTCGGGCCACGCTCAGTGTAGGGTTCCGTAGTTTCCCGTTCGTCACAATAAAAAAATGCTTGCATATACGATTATACTACAAACTTAGTACAGAAATTATTTTGTATAACGTTTTGTCTTGTTTGTACAAAAACTGTTGTTACCATCCAAGTTCAAAATGATTTTCCTAGAAACTCCTTATAAAGTTCTACTTTTTAGATTTTTTTCATATTTGCTAAACCCACGGTTCAAAAGTTAGACACATTGTTTTTTACTTTTGGAGCGATTATTTCCGAAATTATTGACTTTATCAAAAAATGATTTAGTAAACCCGTATTCATTTTCAAATACATTTCCAACAATATATCACACGTTAGGGTTGAAATTAAAAAAAAAACAATTCCCACTTTACATATCTAATAAATAAAATATTTTACCACCTTGTCGGCGTGATTAATACACATATTGGTACCAAATTTCAGCTTTCGAGTGCTAACGGTCACAAAGATTAAGCGAGGACGGACAGACGGACGGACAAACAGACATGGCGAAACTATAAGGGTTCCTAGTTGACTACGGAACCCTAACAACGAACTAAAAAAACTGCAAAATAAAATTTGGATTTGGAAGGCCCCCCGCCTTCCAAATTTAATTATTTTGATCGCTTCGATCAATTATTGATCGAAGTTTGATCGTGAATGAATTATGAATGTACGTAGCTGCATGGATCTTGTAATTTCGATTTCAATTGTTATTTTTGTTATTGAAACAGTGACAATATCTGAGATAGAAACTATAAGTAGGGACCAAGAACTGTTGGTATCCCGCTAACCAGCCGGTGGACCCCAAACTGCGACCCGCCCGGCTGTCACCTCGGCTCGGTCTTACGCGCGTTTATCTTTTTAATTGTACACCCTCGCCCTCCCCCCCCCCCCCTCCTCCCTCCCTCGCAGACTACCTCACACCATCGCTTGTTACTACCTCGTTAGATTTAGCGAATCACTCACACGTCTTCTTATTTATTTCTTGAAGAAGATTTGGGTTCGTTTCTTCCTGGGGAGATATTTTGCTGTTATTTTTTTTTTCGTTTTTCTTCCGAAGACCTACGTCTTTAGAGGCTTTGAGACGTAAGCTTTTTGGAAACGTGTTTCTGGGTGTGCCATTTTAGTTGTTGGCGCAGGCATAAGCGCAAGTTTCGTTTGTCTAGTAAGAACTTGTTTTTTGTACCGTACTGTAGCTTCTATACTTTTGTTTACTGTAACTAAAATAATCCAATGTGGCACAATACTTTTTTTTGTAAGGGTCCGTTTAGTCAAATAGTTAAACAATTTGATGTTATTTCAACTATTTGAGCCTCAGCAGTTCATCACTAGTTTATTTATATCTGCCTGATGTAAAATAACGATTCGAGACTTACTTTAATTTAGAATTTTGAGCTACATAGAATTATCTTTTTAAGTTCGTTTCTTCATAACACTACCACCAAAACTCAACAACACACTATTGCAGTTGCTATCCTCATTATTTCTTCCTCATAAGGTCTAATTTACTATGATTTAGACGAAATAAACAAGGATTAACAATTAGTTGCAAAATGTACGCACCAACGGTTAGTGGGTGCTCAGGGGTGGTAAATCGGTAGACCCTACCACAGTGCAAGAGAGATCAGAAGACTCATCTGTTTTTTTTTTAATATTTAAAATAATCCATTTATTCTCGTAAAAAACCATAGAGAAATACCTTAACCTAAAAATACATACTAATAACACTTTTGTTAATATGACCAACTCAAATGTGAGTAAAACTTCACTTGCTTCAGGTGACTGGCTGTTTTGATGCATCATCATCATCATCTGCCTAACCTATTCCCAACTACGTTGGGGTCGGCTCCCAGTCTAACCAGATGCAGCTGAATACCAGTACTTTACATGGAGCGACGGCCTATCTGACCTCCACAACACAGTTAATACTGGATAATGCGATACCTCTTGATAAGACTGGTTGTCAGACTTTTTGGACCACACAACGACTTCCAAAGATGGACAAGTGACAGCCAGGAAAAACTGAACTATTTACCTACATATACCTATGCATTTGTATAAAATGTAAAACAACCTGTAAGCATGACGATCTCTGATTTAATAAATTATAGCTGTACGCACAGCGACACATCAAGCTATACATTTCCAATATAACATGTCCTCGTTTTGTATAGACTTCCCGTATAATGAGAGATTCGTAAAAGCTGGTTTAGAGATTCGTAAAAAATGGAGGCGTTTAGTCAGGTTAACCGATTTAAGTGACGTGCCAAAAGGTTCTTGAACGCACGGATCATGCTGTACGCATGCTGTACGCATGATCCGTGCGTTCAAGAACCTTTTGGCACGTCACTTAAATCGGTTAACCTGACTAAACGCCTCCATTTTGCTTGTTCTATACATTAAAAAAGTAAACCACATCTATCAATGCCGTTCAAGTGATTTGAGAGCCAAAATATTCATGCAACACTGTAACATAATCATTTTATTTATATATGTCACCGTAAAATTGTCAAATACGTTATATTTTAATATCTCTAGCGATATTGTAAAGTCTCGAATTATTGTCAAATGAACATACTGCTTACAACAAAACGCATTATATTTCGTGAAATGCATACGATGGTAGTCAACTTACGCGATGTGGAGGGAAGGAGGGGTCCCCCTTGCCCAGTGGCACAACTCTCATGAAAAGATAATGCACCATTGCATTCCTGAGAAATACCGATTAATATAACATAACCTTAAACACTTTATATTCCCCCTAAAAAGCGTAGTCGACGGAGCCCCGCTTCGCGGGGCCCCTATTTCCGAATGCAGGGTTTAAAGGAACCTAACTAACCTAACGGGGGGGTGCCCCAAGTCCCGATTATGGGGGCAGATATACTTCCGTATGTTCAGTTGACAATAATTCGACTATTCGAGACATTACAATAACGCGAGAAAAAACACTTATATTGCAAATAACGTGTTTGACAATTTTACGGTGACATATACAAAACTACACCAAAAATTCTTCATATTTCAAAATCGTAACAAGGTTGTCCTTCTGCTCAAACTTGAGCCCTGACTCTGCTTTGTTTTTCATTAGACGCTGCTTATGGGGACCGTCCTCGCGTCGCTAAGCACTTAACTGCCTTCCCTGACTTAGTATTCAATGAGAAAAACGTTTTAGCGATCTCTTTGAAATCAGATGAACCTTTTGTTCTTAGGTCTATCGTTACTAGAATGTTGCTTAAATGTAGATATGTTATCAGAACTGAAATATGAAATACGGCATCGTTTATAAGGTCTAATTAAAATATGTAGATGGACAAACTCTTAGGAATCATTCAGACCACCGAAATGAGGACAATGGAATGGTAAAATAAAAAAAATAAAAAATATAAAAAAATAATATACTTAAAATTATTATATTATTTTGCCAAATACCCGTTGGAACTATTAGTTTGTTTCTTTATTTTTAACTAAGTACCTACTTAAGTGGATCTAATTCTAAATTATGTAGTCGATGATCTTGGTGCACGGTAAAACTCTAATGAGTTTATGTTGGCACCAACTTAAATGTATAAAATGTATGTTTGCTACTGAATAAATAAATAAATAAATAATTAGATACTTACCAGAAAAAATCAGCGAACGAAAATACACCAAAAATGTGGGTTTTTGTTATCTCAGCTCTATATTTGCTTAGATATCTTTGGTTAAACGTTCTGAATGCTGTGTTAAATTTGACCATCTATTTTAATGGGATCTCATTCAAAATCAACCTACAACTTTTACACAGCTGGGAAGCTACTTTTTTTGTAAGAATGAATGAGCAGTAATCCACCACACGGGCTCAGTGCAGATTGGAGCAGCATTAGCAGCGGTCTGCTCTCTTAGAGGAGGGTTATCGGGATTGACCAGGGAATGCCTAGGTCAGTGAAGCTTGCGCTTTAGGCCTGATTTTCACCGAAGCGTAGACGAGCGGAGAGGAGATGTGCGGAAATCCACAAATCACATCTAGTTGAAATCTCCATCAGGTCTCTCGTCTATCCTGTGATTGGTTGAAGCTTGCATTTCTCCTCTCCGCAATGCTCGTCTCCGCTGTGGTGGAAACCGAGCCTTAGACTAGTGTCGTGGGCTCTCTAACTATTCGATAAGGGAGCGCTTTATAGTGAACGGACACTTATCAGAGTCGAAGGAAGCCGAGAGCCGAATGAATCGCATTTTATAATTACTTGTATGAAATCCTTTAAAACCTTACACACTTATACATACACGTCAAATCATTCGAATAGATAACGACATGCGGATGAGAAAATGTTTATTTCGGCGTGATCGGTTCTTTCGGCACGGACATGTGCGCATTCACCTTTGGAACGAACTTAGTAAGCCAAATAGAAAAGTCTGTAAAAACCAATGTAAACTATTTTCCATTCAGATTTTACGAAATAAAAAAGTCTGTCAAATGTCACCTAAGTCACCCATAATTTCTCTTACACTTCAACCAACTTATCTGTGCAGGCGGGAAAACACGGAACTAAAATAAATGTACCACGTTTGACATATCGATGCAAATTTTCATGACAAGCAACGCTACCTTGGACTGCAACTTATAAACTACACTGGTCATACTATATCGTCAAACACCACACGTCACGTGAACAAAGTTGTAACAAGCAATGTTTTGCTATAATATCAAAGAAAAATAAAAAAATACGCATCAGAATCATTGCAATAGCCTTACACTTCGTATGATGGACCGATCACCTGATTATGTGCAGAAGTCTCCACCTGAAAACAAACCCAGTGAAATCTACTCACCCGAAAATACATTCGAAAAACTTCTCCGTTTCTGCTGTTGATACCATTCAAACAAATGACCGATTTGTATTGAGCATCTGTCTTCTTTACGTTTTAAGTGTTAGAGTGTGGGTCAGTCTCTATGTCTAAATCAACAAAAAAACCTTGTGTCTTGTGGACTGGAAGTAATTTGTACCCAAAGTATCGCGTTAAGAACGTAGCTCGCAGCACGCCCGCATCTGGTACCTCTCCCAAAAAACATTTGCTGTCCCCATGTCGTAATCCGTCACTACCTCGCAGCCCGAGTCCGCCACTCCCTCGCAGTCCGCCACTCCCTCGCAGTCCGTCAGTGCCTCGCAGTACGTCAGTCCCTCGCAGCCCGTCTGTACCTAAGACTCCGTCAGAAATTCGCCTCACATACGTGCCTCATTCGATAAGACAGGCAAATTCATACGGCCCCCGAATTCAGAAGTACGACGCATACATCAATACTTTCGACATCAGCGATGATAGTGATGAGACATCCAGACGCAAGACATATCCATGTCGTAACCCGTCAGTTACTCGCCGCACGTCCGGACTTCGTCGCCCGTCAATGCCTTTCAAGCCGTCCGTGCCTCAGAGTTTGCCTGTACACCACGTCCCATTAGTGCCTGATTCGATAAGAGAGTCAAATTCACATGAGAAGTCTACTCATGGCCTAACCAAGGACCCTAGTAAACCCATCATACACTGTTATAACACACAGACAAGAAGCAAAGAGCAGTTGAGCAACTCGCAACTTACTCCAAAGAAATCGGCACCTAATAAAAAGATAAGCTTTGTTTTACCAGGTAAGTGTTATGTCTTTTAGAATCATTGAGATTGAAACTAAAACTGTAATCCGATCTATAGTTGATTCTTATCATATCTTCCTTTTAGGTTGTAAAAAGCCTCTTAACTCTGAACATATGAACTGGAAAGATTTTCAGAAACTCAATGTGATATATCAATTCATGGATGATCTTGAAACAAACTTCCCCTCTATATGCACCACCACTATCATTGGCAAGTCTGTAGAAGGACGAGATCTGAAAGTACGTGATCAAGTGTATATGTTATGGACCAAGTGATGAATTGGGCATTATACATAATGCCCGGTCATTATGAAAAATGGCCAATATAAGAGTGCAATTTGATAAGAATTATTCAAATAATCAAATTGACCGGGCATTATACATATTGTCCATCACCTTTTGGGCAGAGTAATACAAACATATTTAATTACTATTTTTTTATTGTTATTGTCATAAATATTGAACCATTGAAATAATCAGACTCATTATTTGGATTAATCAAGTCATATTAAAAATATAACATAAAACATATTTAAAAATCGAAAAATTTACAACATGTCTATGTCTAATATTGTTTTATAGAAATTACTTATTACTATCGTACTATATAAATATCCTACTTATTCTACTCATCATCATCATCTGCCTAGCCTTTTCCCAACTATTTTCGGGTCGGCTTCCAGTCTAACCGGATGCAGCTGAATACCAGCATTTTACATGGAACGACTGCCTATCTGACCTCCACAACCCAGTTAACTCTGGGAAAACGATACCACTTGGTAAGACTGGTGTCAGACTTTTGGGGCCACTGACTACCTGTAACGACTGTCAAAGATGGACAAATGAGTCGGGACCAACGGCTTAACGTACTTTCCGAGGCACAAAGGAAACTCGGTATGTAAGGGTGGTCACCCATCCACAGACGAACCTAGGCAAGCACGGCTTAACCTAAAGATCGACCCGACCGGCTTGTATTATTTAACCACGAGCCTTTGCCTTTGCCTTTTTGGCTTGGCGACAACTACATTATCAGACTTCCAACCATTTTTACAACACCACACCACATCCACTAACCACCACATCCACATCCACATCCACATCTACTATAAACGTTTGTGATGAGAAAATAAACATATATATTATAACCTTGCCCTCCGCATTTAGAGGACATTCTGTAACACTTTCTCAGCGAAATCTCTGTCTCTGGAACATCTTCAGGCAAAATAAATCTTATTTTCGTAATGCAGTGTTAACACACTCGCGTTGACACTGAGTTACGAAACTGAAACCTATCCGCGTCCGTTCATATTCGCTTACAATGCAAAACTAAACAAAAACAATACCGCTTGAAGTCCGCCGCACGAGCCGCGCGCTGGATGGCGGTCTCTGATTGGTCAAAGCGTGCCACGCCATGTGTGCCTCCCTCCCCGCCCTCACACCGCGTCAAATTTAGCTTTATTATCAAATTGCCCAATTGTCGTGTAGCAATATAATAATGACCGTGCAATGTGAGAAATAATGAAGTTAAGATAGTATTAATCACTTAGCCCGATAGATATACCCATTATGCATAATGCTTGAACATTATGTATAATGCCCGCATTAATCACTTGGTCCATAAAATATACATATTTTGTTAATAATGTATTAATTATTTATTTTAAACCTAACTGCCACGAGGTAGACCTAGTTTAGCAAAGGAATATACACACACACATACACAAACACACACACATACACACACACATACACAAACACACAGTCATCACTACAAACCCTGTTTAAGAACAAGGCGTACATACAGTCTCACATAGGCATACAACTACATTACACAAAGAGCTGCTAATTAGTTTATAAGTCATTTACTGTTACTTTTTAATTTTATTTTTATTTTTTATTTTTGTTAATTTTATTTTTAGTCACTCTTGTAATAACTTGTGCATTAGTCTCAATATTGTTAATATTAAGGGAAAGAGCGAGATACCCCCAACACAGGTATTATCAATTACCTACTGGGGACGTCTCATTTTATATACTCTGTAACTGTTTTGAGACAAATAAACATTTTTCATTTTCATTTTCATATACAACTTTTTTTCTTATAAGAACGCTTCAAGGAGGTTTTCTATCAAACGGCTCGCATCGCATTGGATCGGACCGGTCTTAACAATTTTTAAAACGAAATGAAATCGTGTACTGTGGTATTTAAAGTAAAAATTACCAAAATCAAAATATTTCACATAGGCCTAGATGGGCACTTATAAAACGTCGAAAAGGTGCACGGTTCGCGTTAGTCGTTTCCATGGAGACGAACCGGCAAGAATTTCCATGCCATACCAAGCCGTGTACAGCAACTTGACCACGTTCGTCTTCCGCGACACGCGATCGTAGCTGAAAGTATGCTCCGACGCGCGATCGGCTCCATTCGCCTGTCGTCGTATCCGATCGGATCCTTTTAAAACTAGAAACTAAACGCATCCACACGGTAGGAATGAAACTATTTGACTAGGCGCTGAAACCGACACGGCTGCAAGCGACGATACGGACCCGATCGAATGACTAAGAGTCGACATCCTGTCGGACGCGATCGACTGTCGCCGCATCCGTCCATATCCTTTTCGATCCGATGCGATTCGAGCCGTTTGATGGAAATCATCCTTCAGTGTTTTATCAACCATGCACAACGATAGGCTATGGTTCTTTCTATTTTCATGATTCACCTTATTATTGCCTACTAAAAATGTTAGAATCTGATAAATAAGTTTGCCAGATTTAACAACTGCTATCTGACTACCGAATTTGTTAGGAAATTCGATCTTCTCAAGTAATCCCAGTTGTCCGTCGTTCGGACTTCTGACTGTATATCTTTGATAGCCTTTGATGCACATTGTCTTTGGAAGCATCCATATGTGAATCAATCCATGTGTTCAGTTCACATAGATATTCCCATAAACTGAATATATAAGCTACATATCCCTTGGCCAGTTCTGTTAAATCTCGTTGTTTATTCTTTGTGAACAAGTCCTCTCTTCGGTTTCTTTGTTTCTGCGCTAGATACTGAAGGTTTCAAACAGCAACGCAAGCAACGTCGCCGTTTGGATCGACTCGGGTATACATGCGCGTGAGTGGATCGCGCCCGCCGTCAATACGTACATCGCGAACCACATCATCAGGAACTTCGATAATCTTCCTGAGAGCGTCAGGAATAAGGACTGGTAACATGAAAATGAAAATATGTATTTGTACTCATGGTATAACGGACATCGATGCACAATCTGTTGCCAAGAAATCAAGAAATCAGCAGATGATTCTAGACCCCGCAATGTAGAAATTACGTTGAGGAAAATTATTATTACAACATTAGTATCGAGATTTGATGTCACGTTTAGATATGGTCTGCGGTGTTTAATGTGACCCTATAATTTTCTGAAATTCCAGGTACTTTCTGCCGATAGTAAATCCGGATGGGTATCATTACTCACATACTATGGATCGAATGTGGCGCAAAAATCGTGCGTTACACAATGGTATACGCCACGGAGTCGACCTTAATAGGAACTTCGGGTAATTTTACAGAGTATTTTTTGACATTGTCCATCACCATCGAAGCGATCCGGACACTGACTCGACGACTGACTAAAGAGAAAGCATGGCTGTCTTGACGTTTCGGGGAGTGCTTCTGGGGCATAAGCAGAGAACCGACCGCTTGGTGATATCACTACAGTCACTGTCTTCAGGACACGATGCAGCATATGCGGGCCGATTATGCTGCGATGGATAAGAGCCGCGCCATGTCCTCGTTACAGAAGTGGGAGGTGACCTGTCGCTTCCGACAGTAATTATCTCAATGGCCGGCAGCTTATGGCCGGAGTTCTGGGATGTAGTGATGTCCTCCTGCAAAACTGTCATGTCGCAGAAGGAAGCTGCAGAAAGGGAGAGGAAGATGACGAACTCGCATCCTCCAGCAGACACTAGGTTCGATCCCTGGATGCAGGCAACGACGTGGTATTGGGTTTCCAAAAAAAACAACTTTACTTTCCGTTACAGACAGATCTGTATGTAACATCTAGATGCGAGCCGCTCGGCATCAGGTTTATTTCCTGATGCCGAGCGGCAGACCCTGCAGTGGATGATTCCGTGTTGAAATGGCGATGATAATGACGAACTAAACCATTATTAAGTTAATAGCCATACTTTGATAACTAATAATATTTTTAGCATTGGCTGGGGTCGCCGAGGTTCATCTGATAACCCACATAATGCGTTCTACAAAGGATCTCAACCTTTTTCTGAGCCTGAATCAAGAGCTTTGAGGGTAAAGTATTATTCTTCTGTAGTTATTTAGCTACATCAAATTCACATCAACAGAAAGCACATTCAAACCACTGACTACATAATAAATTGTCACACAATATCATCTTCGTCATTATAATTACCGTCCATACTCGTATCGGCTTTTACATGCCTGAGGTACCTTTTTATTTCTTGGTAAACTTGCTCGTTGTCAATTTACTGCCATCGTTCATAAAAACTCAAACAAAATTAAAACAACAAACAGACAATCAAATCAACCAATGGAAAATATCGGCAAACTCTGACTATTCAATACATTTAGATGGTCCATGATCATTGGAGTGGACCCTCCCGCGATCACTTGACTGTAATGTTCCGTTGATGCCGAATTCGTGTCATCGCCATTCCATGCAGAGATTAAAACTACAAACAGGGTTTAGCCGTAAATCAATTTCACAACGATATTATATCATTCTGTAACATTAAATTTCAAGTCGCTGTTTACCTGAATACCTGTGAAGAATGTTTTGTAATATTAATCATTTTGTTAAGTGTCGAGTTTGTTAACGAGTTCAGACGAAACAACGCCATCGGTCCAAAAAGTTAACATAATTTTAAATTATGGTAATAACGTCATTATCTAAATACTTAAAAATAATAGGTAATTATATTATATTGTATAATAGGCTGGTGTCCGCAACACCACGTCCAAGCACGTATTTGGCGAATGTGTGGGAAATTTATTCGATCCACCCCTGAGAAAGGCCAGCAGCGCCTTGATGCTGCTGACGATCTCGCGGAGAATACCTGATATACCGAAGTACTTTGCCCTGTATGGGGCAACCTCTGGGCAGAGCCGAAGCATGTGGGCTGTTGTCTTGTCTTTCTCCATGCGGGCTTGGCACAGGGGATCTTCTGTGACTCCGTGTACTATGATGGCGGCTGTAACTGTGCGCAGATGTAGTTTGGTCAACCGAAGCGCCCGTTTGGTGAAGTGTCCGTTCATATTAGGTAGTGCTTCCTTGGCCTTCCTACGCTTACCATAGTCCAGCCACAGTTTGTGGTGTTGTTCACTGGTAAGGAAAGGTACCAACCCAAAAGGAACCAATCGTGCCGCCCCCTTTTGGTTCGGGTACCACTGCTGCCATGCTTGATCCCCTTCTAGCGAGTTCGTCCGCTGTATCATTACCGTGGGAATCGCAGTGCCCTTTGAAATAGTAGGTATCCAACAATCTATTAATTTCATACCTTTCATTGCCTACTGTCACTATTATAGGCCAAAATCATCAATCATGTGAATGCCTAAGTACTCTAATTGCTTATCTAAAACACCGTTTTTCTAATTCCAGGACATGTTGGTAAATTCAGGAATAAATTTTAAAGTGTATATAACACTGCACTGCTACGGACAAATCATAATATTCCCATACTCCTTTACTTCTGCACTGGCCCCAGATTATGTTCGTCTGCTTGAAGGAGCTACTACAATGTCAAAGGTATATAGCAGCATAGCAGACTTGGACATCGTAAAGGCATTCATTGTTTAAACTTGAAAACAGATTAATTTTGTCCAATTTATTTTGACCATTACAATTATATCAATTGATAACAATTCAAATGTTTGCCACCAGGCTATCTATAACACCAACGGTAACACATATAAGGTGGGCGTCTCGAAAGATGTCATGTACAGTGCATCCGGCACCAGCAACGACTTCGCCCATGGACAAGCTGGTATTCCATACTGTTACCTCATCGAACTAAGAAGCAAAAAATATAAATTTAGATTACCAAAAGAGCAAATAGAAGAAACCGGCCAAGAAATACTAAATAGTGTCCTAGCGTTAGTGGAATACATTGATAATTATCCTTACCAGGATAGAGTAGAACAGAATATCGATTCACTACTGGAGAATGACTCATTTATAAAGGTCAATTCAATCAATATAGACAGTTCTGTGAGGAGAAAACACTCGGATTACAAAAAATCCAAATTTTCCCAAAAGAAAAAATCTCCCATTGATAATCAAGGTTCTTTCATTAGATTGACCCGCTATTCTGGAGAAAGAGATGATTCTCGCGGAGAAACAAATAATGCTGGGTTGTATGATTCTTTAGAGAATGTGACCTTATTGAAGAATGAGCGCAGATATACTTCAAAAGAAAAAACAAATCCGGACAAGATAGATAGATCTACCAATAGCCAATATAGGAGTGATGATTCCGAAAGCGAAACTACATCGGATCTGGAGAACAACTATACTTGGAGGAGGAATATGAATCCGTACAAGAAAGATGATAGAAATTTGCAAGATTCTTGCAATAACGAGAATGAATCTGTTCTAAAGAAAAGTACTTTTGAAAAAGAAACGAATCCATATATAAGAGTTAACCAACGTTGGCCTAATTGCTTCGAATGTGAAAAGGAATATCATCGGAACAAAATTAATACTTCGGAAAAGGAGACGAACCCATACAAGAAACAAAACCAATATTATCCCGATTCCATTGACACTAAACAAGAATCTGATCCACTGCGAGACGACGTACGCTATGGTTCAAAACAGGAAATGGTGCCGTCCAAGAAAGTTGACCAATATGTGCCTGGTTCTTTCGACATCGGAAGTAAATCAGATCTGAAGATGAACAACTATTCATCGAAAGAACATAAAAATCGATTAAAAAAAATTTGCAACCATCTGCCTGATTTATTATTTGCTAAATCTGATTTGAAGAAAATCACTACTTCGGAAAAAGGAACGAATCTAACCAACAAAATCAACAGATATCGGTCTGATTCTTTCAACAGTGAAAAAGACTCTCATCTGAAGAAAATATATACCTCGAAGGGAAAAAAGGAATCATTCAACAAAGTTATCCAACATTTGCCGGATTGTTTCGACGCTGAAAAAGAATCTAATCTGAATAAAATTAATGCTTTGGATAATGGAACGAATACATCGGAGAAACAAATAAGTAGAAAAAAGGAAATTAACGAATATCCGCCAGATTTTTTATTTAATAAATCTAACCTTAGGAAAATCGGTACTTCGGAAAAAGGAACAAACCTAAACAACAAACTTAACCGATATCTTTCTGATTCTTTCAACAGTGAAAAAGAAACTCAACTGAAGAAAATATATATATCGAAGGGAAAAAAGGAATCATTCAATAAAGATAAACAATATTTGCCGGATGTTTTCGACGGTGAAAAAGAACCTTATCTGAATAAAGTCATTGCTTCGGAGAATGAAATGAATACACCAGAGAAAGAAATAAATCAAAAAAAGAACATTAACGAATATCGGCCAGATTCTTTATTTGTTAAATCTGACCTGAGAAAAATCGGTACTTCGGAAAAAGGAACAAATCTAAGCAACAACATTAATCACAATCCGTCTGATTCTTTTAACAGTGAAAAAGAATTTCAATCGAAGAAAAACTGTATACCAAAGGGAAAAAAGGAATCATTCAAAAAAGATAAACAATATTTGCCGGATTTTTTCGACGAAGAAAAAGAATCTAATCTGAATAAAATCGTTGCTTCGGAAAATGAAACGAATACATCGGAGAAAACAATAAATAAAAAAAAGAACGTTAACGAATGTCTGCCAGATTTTTTAGTTGCAAAACCTGATCTGAAGAAAATCGGTGCTTCGCATAAAGGAACAAATCTAAAAAATTCATTCTTTAATTCTTTCAATCGTGAAAAAGACTCTCAACTGAAGAAAATCTCTACATCGAAGGAAAAAAAGGAATCATCCAGGAAAATTAACAACTTTTTGTCAGATTCTATGTACAGTAAAACAGAATCGAATCTGAAAAAAAACAATGTTTCGGATAAAGAAACGAATACATCGCAGACAGATAATTTGAATGAATCAGATAATTATTTATTCATTCATGCCGATTCATTGACAATCAAGGCCAAATCTATTAAAGCTCTAAGCGATGCAAGCGGATGTTGCGTGAATTCAAAGCCATCCAAGACTAGCATTTGCGCAGTCAAAGAAGATTCTTTTGAAGCGTGGAGCAGTTTTTACGAGCAGAAGAGCAATTTTGACATGATGAGATGTAATTTGTTACTGAAAAGTGCCAATAGTTTCCCCTCAACTGATATTCAATGGTATTTATACTTTGATATTTTGTAATTGAATACTTTGCGGAAAGCATTACCAAATCTATTACTGGGAATCGTTGTCAGAAATAGCCCGAAGTAATAGAATCTATTTTACTTTATTACCGACTGCATTATTATGCTAATAATATATCAGTGTTAAAATTCAAGGTCAAGTGCGAGTTGGACTCGCACACTGTACAAAGTTTTTTTTTGCTATGTGCTGTGTAAGACATTGCTTTCACGATTCTAAGTCAACGAAAGTCCTTTGTGAGATTGCAAAATACGCAACAAATTATTTTTCTCACCTAACGGGCAGCAGACGAGTATTTGAAATTAATTTCAACTTGGTACCTCCAAGCGTTCCTGGTACAAAGGGTTTTGACAGACGGACAGACAGACTAAAAAGTGATCCTATGAGGGTTCCGTGTTTGAACAGCCAGAATTACACAGAGTGTACAAAGATTGTAGAGGTGGCGCAAGAGATGGCGTGCTGTAGTTTTCGCCAACCCCCTTGGGAAAAAAAGCGCGAGTTTGTGTTTAGTGTAATTTTTACAAGTCATTTTCTCTTTGTAGTCTACTCAGTGCCTCAGCTTCAATAGCTAGTGTGGGACCTGTCTTGGTAAACGAAAGAAAATAAACCTGACGAAGGTTTACGCAAGTCAAGTACACGTTATAGATATAACGTACGTTATACGTATCTGATTTCACGACTGAGTGAAGACATACTGCCCGGAACCATCGTGTGGTAAGAGTATAAGCTAAGGCTTCTTTCTCTATCATATCATTCTTCACATCACATGTTTCTTGGTGGGAGCTGACCTAGTAAAAACTTCATTGGCAGAAAAGAGTTCACAGCCTGCACAAAGAATCAGAGAAAAAAATACTGTCAAACAGCTTTCATACTGACGACCACTGAATGACACCACTCATAACGCAGATTGTCACTGCAAACCAAAATTTTCAGTAATGTCCTTAAGAAAACAACTTGCAAAATTCTTTTGTGACCCATAGACCTTAATTATTTATAAAAAACATATTTAG
Organism: Xestia c-nigrum; assembly: GCA_916618015.1. NCBI lineage: Eukaryota > Metazoa > Arthropoda > Insecta > Lepidoptera > Noctuidae > Xestia > Xestia c-nigrum. The sequence goes on along the minus strand of OU745261.1, from coordinate 15,967,557 downwards.
CCACTGAAAAGTAACGCAACTCATTCAAAGTGGCTCCGATACAGGAAAGGTCCCAGGTATGGGAGGTAAAATTTCCTCAAGAAGGTCAAAGACAGTTCGTGAAGAGCTTGGACACTTTAGGAGGTGCGTACTAGACCTGAATGACGAGGTCCCTACAATCTGAAACGATATAAGAAAAGTCTTAAAATTATTTCGATGACAATGTCTCGTTGGAATCTAAATCGTAACACTTCCGAGGAAGATTGGATGAGGGTGGTATCGAATGACGACATTTTTGCCGGAATGCTCTTCTTCATATTGCACTTCGTGCAAGCGGCAAACAGTCGTCAGTATCATTTTATTTTTATTTTTCACCATAAAATAACTTCAAAACTTTAAAAAACCAAGCTTAATATTGCGTGTTTACAGCTCTCGACATTTGGAAAGAGCGACGTAGTTCCATGGACATCATGGTCAACGGTAATAAGACTACCCAAGTGGCTGCATTATTGATAGAGAGGGATATTCCATATTCTATAGAAGTACCCGACATTGCCGTGTTACTGAAAAAAGAACAGCCTCATACAACTGTTTTGAAAAACCAAAACAAACGTGAGAAAACACTTGAATTTCTATAGATTGAATCCTCATACTGGTTTTCTTCGTAGCACGTTTGGACTATAGATAAGTCAGATCCATTACGGTTGGTAAAATTACAATAATATTTAAATCTTTGTTTCTTAACATTGGCAGCAATGGGCCATCTATCTATCAGCAACGGTGTTGGCCCATGGGATTCTACCCCATGGGCCAACACCGTTGCTGAACATATGAGCTCCAATATTTTGCAGAGGCTAAAGACGGAGATCGCCATAAACCTTTTCATACCTAGACACGACCTACCCCACTTGTCTCGCGTTAATTTGCACATGTACATAGTATACATAGTACATGTGCAAATTAACGCGAGTCCGTTCTATTGTCTCTGCCTTGTAAGTTTATGATGACGTCACAGAAAAATGCCTAGTTCAAAACGAAGTAACCACATTGTTCAACATCTCAATACACTTTCAAAAGCTACGGAACTAATTTTTAGCATGATTTGCTTCAATGGCATCCATTTTGTAATTGTGAAATTATAAAGTTACATTTAAACAGTCTTCTTTCTAAACAATACACTTTCTAGCTCATTATATTAAAGCGCTCCTATTAACTATTAGCGACTATATTACATTAATTAGTGCTATTACCAAATTAAATCGTAATGAGCTCAATATTATCATAGCGGTACAAATTTGTGTGGTTACAAATAAAATGATGGATACATAGTCCGATTAGCGCAATGGAAGCACGTTATTATCGCCTGCCTTTAAAAACGAATCATTTGTTAAAAAGAGAAGCATTATTTCATCATTACAAGTAAAATTAGCATCAAATTTTGTAAATTCTAGTACAGTATTTAAAAAGGTTCCAGTGTAGGCAGATTAAAATAAATATAAAAAGAATATTTAAAAGAAGAATATTATTTAATTATTCTGTCTTCAGCAGCGGCCATGGACTGGATGAACTACCACACGTTGGATACGATTTATGCTTTCTTGGACAACTTGCAGGCTGAATACCCGTATTTGTGTTCAGTGGAAATTATTGGGAAATCAGTGGAAGGAAGAGATCTAAAGGTATTTTATTGTTCTTATTTTCGTCAATATCATCAACGTACACTTAAGGGGGATGCTACAAGGTAGCCCAAAAATAATATAAATTTTCTTACGTTTTTTGCAATGTGATGCATGTGTTGCGTTTTTTTTTTAAATACGATTTCAAACAAAATTTTCACGGTCGAAGTCCTTCTTCGACTCTTATGAACTTGGAGGGTTGTATTGATTATTTTGATAATTATAATTCTGTAACTTAATACGTTATACAGTCGCGACCGACATGTTAATCAACATAAAACTTAGCACTGCCCTGGAAATTGCAAAAAACGTAATAAAATTTGAATTTCGCGGGCCACCCTGACGCAAGGCGCAATTAGAAAGTTGCCAACCTCGAAAATATCTGTCAAATATTTACCTGTTTTAATTAATTTCGCAATATTACTGTTTCGTAATAAGAAATATGGCTAACTAGTGAAGCGATTAATTTATTCTATATTAAATTGCTTTTATTCAATGTGATCAACATGATGTGGGGCTTTTAGGGGGGGATTTTAGTCATTATCATTGACAGTCTTGTTCTACCTACCGCCCCGTACCTGTTAGGCCTTCTCTTTCTCAATAAGATTTTTTTTTTTTTTAAACCAATAAATCACCATTTTATACTTAAATAAATATAAAATATTAACAGATTGTACAGTTACAAAATACGCACCTAGAACAATGACAACCCACTTCTAAATAACTTTAATCTGTTTTCAATATGCAGATGCTAAAAATATCAAACGGCCAGAAAGCAAACCACGCAATCTGGGTGGATGGCGCCATCCACCCGCGCGAATGGATCAGCCCGGCTGTGGTCACTTACTTAGCAGACAGGATCGTCAAGAAATTCAACGAAGTACCGGAGAGCGTCGCCAACAAAGACTGGTGAGGAAACCCTCCTACACTATTTCCACACAGCTAGGGAACGCTACAGACGCCGCTGCCAGAAGCGTTCTAAGTGTCAACATTTTCACGCAAAATAAGCGCTGTTGAAGGGGAAGCGCTAGGATAGCCTACGAAATTCAATTTTTCTTACGTTTTTTGCAATTTGCAAGTCAATGTCAGACTGTATGCTGAACCAAATGTGATTTAAGACTGCTTCGCAGGCTATCCTGGGGCTTACACTACGACACAAATAGCGTATACAACCTGATGGTTTTGTAAGCGGTCTGTGACTGTATTTGAGTGTTCATCGCATTTTCTCTGCTCTTATGGCACTTTCAATTTAGACGTTTCGTGTCGCACCGCTGCAGCACCGAAGCGGTGCGTCGTACTGCGTACGGACGTTTGTTTGTTTTCATAAAAGTGCAGTGCGGCAACCGCACGGCGCCGCCGCCGGTAACGCAGCGCGTATCGACGCCGCGCGGTTGCCGCGCCTTTAGTTGAGCAGAACCTGTTCTTTCCTATGTTTTATTTTTCCACCTGGTGTTATAAGTATTAAACGTGCGTTTGTGGCTCTAACACATCATAATTATAATAATTAGTCCTTATCTCTGTAGTTTCCCAGACTGCGGTGGGGGTGAGAGTGTATACTGTGTATAGTGACTTGGCTTGGAGAAATTCTCGTCAAATGTATGCCCGTAATTCGCTTTTACTCATGAAACTTGCTTGATTAAAAAAAAAACTTCTTTCTAGGTACATTCTACCGGTATTGAATCCAGATGGATACGAGTACACCCACACGCACGACAGGATGTGGCGCAAGAACCGAGCGCGCTATGGACAATGTGTCGGCGTGGATCTGAATCGAAATTTTAGGTGAGCATACAGGGTGTAAACAAACTCATCACGAAGCCATCAACCAAGCCAAGCATTCTGTATATCCAAGTTTTACGCGAAATTTATTATTGGGAATCGACTTTTTTTTGGGGCGAAAAATCATGTTTTGTGATAGAACTCAATGTGTGCTAATGGATGGATGGAATAGTACGGGGGTCGTAGAGGTGTTTAAAGCAGCAAATCTTACAATATTAACCTGTATTAAAAAAAAAAGTTGTTTAAAAATCGGAACTTTGACCCCCAATAACTCCGTAAATAGAAGGTTCCCAGGTATGATGCAGAACAAAAAAATGATCGGGCAAAAACAGCCATTCGGGTGTTATACAAACATTATAGTTTTAAACTTCTTTCCTATCAAGGGTTCATCCCCTTAATTGGCCCGGGGGCCTCGTCACCTCATTTAAAAATATTCTTTTAATCTTGTGGGAAATAAATAGAGATATACAAGGTGTAAGCGGGGGCCCCTTATAAAGGTTTCAACCAAGCATACTGTACATCAAACTAACGCTACACAAAAAAAATGATAAGACACAATGTAACACAATAAAAACATTGTTCAGGTAACGCAATAGTAGGTGCGGGGGTTCTGGAGGTATTAAAAAAACGCTTCCGAATAAGTTGGAACTTTGACCCACAATATATCCGTAACTAGCAGATGCCCTGGTCTAGTCTAGTACAAAAAGTGATCGCAAAGGCGGGGAGAACCAGTGCCTTTTGGCTTCCTAAGGCACCGGCCACACAGAACAGACGCAAGGCACGGACCCGTCGCAGTCGCGGCGCCCGTTTAATCTACTTGCATATAAAATGTATACAGCCGTCGCGACGTAAAACATACAGAAAAGACGGGACGCCCGTCACGACGGCGTCCTATTGGAAAACATATAGAAAGGACAAGGCGCGGGCAGGGCGCGGGCCTGCACGGGCGCAAGCGGGGGAGCGGAAAGGGCGCGGAGGGCAGGTTTGGACATAATAATGTAAAAACATTGTGGAGTCATCTTGTATACTTCTTGAAAACGATCAGGATAATAATGTAGATCCTCCATTATTTAAAAAAATCTATTCTGTCCATTGCTTAGCCATACCGGATGTACCCAGTAACGTCTAACCCTCTGCAGATTAGCGAGATATACCAGTGCCAATACATCTTCATCTTCAGAAGAAGACATGTTGTCGTATCAAAATCGGACGGTTGAATAGCGGGTAAAGCTTCTAGTGCGCGCCATAAAAAGTCGTGACGGCGCCCTGTCTGCGACGGGTCCGTGTCTTTTCTATATGCGTTAAAAAGTCGCGACGGCGCCCTGTTCGCGACGGGTCCGCGCCCCGCCCTGGTCTTGCGTCTTTTCTGTGTGGCCGTTGGCTAAGGCTACTTTTACACCCGTTATGGCTTACGGAGGTGGCTTTATTTTCTACACCAAAATAAAATTAAAGTAATACTGTTAAACGAGGCGGTGGTAAGATTCCAGAATTCTTCCCTTTAAACTCGATAACTGTAACCGTTTTAGGTATAGAAAAGGCATTTGCAAATAGCTTTTTTATCTAAAACTGTTTATTCAGTGTTACGATATAAATTGTTGCATTTCATTATCAATATTTTAGTGCTTTTGTTAGCCATGTTTCGTATTTTCATGCGATTTTGCGAAATTAAAACAGATAAATTTTTGTCAGAAATTTACGAGGTTGCCAACGTTCTTAAACCACAAGTTATGAAGACACACCACGTAATAATTATAACATTTTACGTTTTTTTTTCAAGTTACGGGTTCGCTGAAAAAGGAGAAGAAGGGTCATCACATGACCCTGGAAGCGTATTCTACAGAGGCCCGAAAGCTTTTTCTGAACCAGAGACCTCTGCAGTCAAGGTAGGTTACGTCGTTGAAAAGGTACCTTTGAGCCTTGAGCGAACTACGTTGGATGTATGCGTTGAGCTTATAAATACTATACTATGATGTACTATACTATTCCTAGATTATGAAGTGAAACCCAGCTATGATCAAGGCTTCGAAAACTAATAAAAGTCAAGTGAAAACCGTTTTAGATCTTTTAGAATTTCTACAAATAAGCAAAGTTTAACACACCGAGAAAAATTTTACAATCATCACGTTTGCTTAACGTGATGATTGCTTTCTATGACTTTTTTGCTATAACTTTTTGATATTCGTTGTTGATTTCCACAAACTGTTTCAAAAGTTCTTCCTCAAAGTGGACGCACTATAATGAAACAAATTATTTCCAGCGTGTTATAAGCGATGCGCCGGAGAAGTTCAAGGCGTTCCTGTCATTTCACAGTTATGCTGAGGCTATAATCTTCCCGTGGGGCTACACCAGTGAATCCTGCCCGGACTACGTCAACCTGCTGGAAGGAGGAACAGCTATGGCTAAGGTAAAATAAACTATGGACACTTCTTAAAATAATCGATTTAGAAACAAACATATAATTCGTATTAAATTTATAAGACAATGGTTAGACCTGCTATCTTGTATGGATCAGTATGTTGGGCCATAAAAGAGATGAATAAAAGGCATTTGCATATGCGTGATGTTACGGCAATATATAAAATTAAAAATGAGTATACAACAGGAATTCTGAAAGTGGCGCCTGTGATTGATATCTACGTGTCTTGATATGGATGGGCATGTGATGAGGAGGAATGAGGTAAATGTTTAAAAAAAAGTTTTGAGTATGAATGTGGAGATGAGTAGAGGAAGACCAGAGAAACTCTATAGATGGACTGTATTTAGAATAATATGACAAGAAGTGTCTGATGAGAAGACTAGAAATACAGAAGTATGGAAGATTAAGACATGTTGCGCCGACCCCAAATTATTTGGGATCAAGAGAATGATGATCTGTTTATATTCTTCATTTGTAAAAGCAGTGTAATGATTGGATCTACAATGAAATATAATTTAATTTAAACAAGGTGTTAACGAACTCTGCACCAAGCCGTCAACCAAGCAATCTGTACATGAAACCAAGTAACCCTATGCAAAAAGTATCGCTTGGAAATTACATTTCTTCTGGGCGTAGAATCTCATTTTAGAGGTAAAACTCAAAACGTTGTGGTGATAGTATACGGGTTATGGGGATATTAAATGCAAAGTTGTAACCCTAAAGTCTAGTATTTATTAAAAAAAAAAAAACATGGAAATTTTACCTCCACTAACTCCGTAACTACAAGGTTCCCAGGTATAGTCTACAACAAAAAATATGGCTACGATGGGAAACACAAGTGCCCTACGGCTTAGTTAAGAGTCTTTTTACACCAATTTTTGAAAGATAGAAAACTTTATAAGAAAACAAATTTATGTGACACATGTCATAAGTGCACACAACATATACCAATATAATTAAATAAGTATGTGCAGATTCAAGTGAAAGATTTCTTGCGAATAAAAGGTTTTTTTGCTTCCATTTCACAAAGCTTCAATTTTCGGGATGTAACAGTCGTAGGTAGTTCACACATAAGAGCTAATACGCTTGCACTGTTACACCCTGTATACAACCGCCGAAAACGTCATTACACCACGTTTCGCTTAACAATCACTACATATTATAAAACAAAGTCCTCCGCTGCGTCTGTCTGCCCGTTCGCGATAAACTCAAAAACTACTGCACCAATTTTCATGCTTGTTTTTCAAATGGATAGACTGGTTCTTGATGCAGGTTTTAGTATCAAGAGGACATCAGCAGGTCATCAGCTGGTATATTACATCAAATCTCTTTGCTCCAGGCTATCTTCGGAGCGAGCGGTCACACATACAAAGTGGGCAGTACGAAGGACCTCATGTACTACGCCTCCGGTACCAGCATAGACTGGAGCTACGCAGTCCCCAACATACCATACTCCTACATGATAGAACTCCGAAGTAAAACTCACAGGTTTCTACTACCCAAAGAGGAAATCCTTACCACAGCCAACGAAATTGAAAATGGAGTATGGAGACTTATGGCCTTCATTGACCAACGATGTACAGGATCCCAAAATTGTCCCTGCCCCAAATAAATCATGTCAAGAAGAGAAGAAACGCTTGTCTGACTTTATGACCAAGCTAAATCTTTTTGTATTAAGCGAACTGTCCACTGGCAAGTAACTTGCACAATTTCTTGCTGAACTCTTTTGACAACTGTTTCCACTGACTGCAATTTCTCTATATGCAAGTCGCTTGTAGAACCGTTTGAACACAAATTGCATACAAATTACTTGTGCAAGAGCTGTCTAACAAGATGCCTTGCTGCAGAAAAAAACGAGCTGCGTCTATTGCGTTTTTGTTAAAAGAGATAAGATATTGAAGCATGATGATTTAAGTCTTCAAAGAGAAATTCAAAGCCAAGATTCCGTAAATTTAAAAAACTTACTTAAGTTTTTTTTTTTTGTATTGAATTCTTCTGCGAAACGCTCTAAACGCAACGTTTTTGTTAAGTTTATTTTTGTTATCACCGTCTTTTGTGCCCCGCCGATTCGGCGTAACGCCATTGTTTAACTATTGTGTCTTTTTCGCTAACCGCTGAAAGGTAAATCTCGTATAAAGATATAAGTTTCACCGTGTCTTCACGAGACCATACCTTCTCCTCGCTCGTCTTAAACTTACTAATTTAAAATTTGACACATTGAATCAATTTAAACGAATCCAGAAATTACTTAAAGTATTTCGAGCGTCAAAAATATTAACTTGCTCAAAAAACTTAAAACTTTTTGGTGAGAACATAATAAAGACGCAAGCGCTTGCTGCAAGATCAAAACAACCGTATACACGTGCGACTTGCAGAAAGTTCGGCAAGTCACTAAAACTTGCAGACGTTCACTTGCACGAGCGTTTACGAGTTGGAAGTCGCTTGCACGAGTCAACTTTCGCAAATCTTATTGCTTGTGGACACTGCGCTTTAGGATTTACAATTATGAATCGAGAAATTTAATGTTAAGACCTAACAGTGATATGCAACGTATTTCTAAGTTATTGTTTCAATATACACTATTTAATGCCGAACACGTTTTTTTTTATTAAGTTCCTCGTACTACTACTTTCGCATTATAAGTTCATCATCCGTGTAATAATACATTCCAAAATGTAATACCTCTGGCTATTTGAAAGTGTCCTGTTTCGGTCGTATTTCTGATTTAAGACCAGAAGCAAAAAGTGATGCATTCCCAGTGTTTTGCCCCACTGGTGCGGCTAACAACTGTAAACATCAAAACCGTCGTTGTTGCATTGGCCCCTCTGACCTCCCCTCCTCCTGCTGCGAGCCTGGACACTAGAGGTGGGTGACCCTTTTTTTTTTTTTTTTTTTTTTAGGATGGGAAATCATCAAATGACTTCTCCCACTCTGGGCGGAGCGGGAGGGAGTGTCAGACTCTTACTGACTAAAACCCATCCATGTTCCTTCCTCGCCCTTTATGTTCCGGGGCCGCGGTATCTCTTTCGAACAGGCCCGCAACCCCGGCAGGCTTCGGCCCTTGCGGGCCCCTCTTCTTTTGCTGACATCTCTTTGAGGCGCGCGTGGAACACGAACGCGCCGTCGACACGGCCTGTCGTCGTCGTTAGACGGCCGGACGGCTAGCTATTGCCCATAGCCAGCCGTCCACAGGCCCGCATCTACGGTGGCCGGTAGCCACCACGTGGCCCCCGACGCCCGTTGCGTCTCCCGCGGCGGCCGGGAAGAGAGGATCTCTCCCTCTCTCGTTCCGCCACCTCCTTCGCTAGCATCACTGCTTCGCAGAAGGAGGCGACGGCTTCCCATTCCGTCTCGCTCCGGACCATGGATTGAACCAGGGCCGGACGCGAGAGGTCGCCGCCGCCGATCGCCGCCACGAGGACACGGCGGAGCTCCGCCCACGCAGGGCAGACTTCCACCGTGTGCTCCACCGTGTCCTCCGGTCGATCCTCGCAGTGGAGACACCCGGGCGATTCCTCCCGCCCGATTCGGTGCAGGTACCTCCCGAAACATCCGTGTCCGGTGAGGACCTGCGTCAGGCGGAAGGTGAGGACGCCGTGGCGCCTCTCCAGCCACTCCTCAAAGAGGGGACTTACCGCCACTATCGTGGCGTGCCCAGGTGGGTGACCCTCAGCCCGCCTTTTGGTAGCAGCCTTACCCTCCGAGATTGGCGTCTGCGAGCGAGCCTGACACAGCGGCGAGCGGCTTCTGCCAGCTGCGAGCTTTAGACCTGGACCTTGATCACCAGCTTAACCTCGGCTTCCCTAATTTACTAAACATCATCTTGCCATCTTTCCCTGGCCATTTTTTTTCCTTTTGAACTTGAACTTAATACGACCTTACATATTCCTATCTAGGAAAATGTAACGTTACATTCAGAATCTTATAGTGAGGACTATTTAAATTCTTGCGAAAAATGTTTAAATAATAATGATGTCAGTGGTATCGAAAATCCGTCATCATTCTCGACATTCCGATCCATACAGTACGACAGCTCTGATCACGGTTTTGTTTATTGTCCCTGGCGACTAACGGGAAGAAAGTTCTCGTTTGTTGCCAGTGAGGCATACAATATGACACATCCCCAAAAAGAACCAGGCGCCACATGAGCTCAATGTGGTATGCATTTGAATAATTCTGGGTATAGGTACGGTCTTCCAGTAATAAATATCTTCTTGGATTCTTGTCCGCCAAGTATACTGCTTGTAAGGTTGCAGCCCATAACTAACACAACTGTACAAACACTACTCGATTCCATGTAATTTTTTTGAGTACTTTTTTATTATTCACAAAAAAGCGGTGGGGTCAACGGGAATACACCCAAACTGCACTTACTGTTCATTTATTCAGCCTACCAACTTTACAAGTCCAAAGCCACTTAGATTATTTAGGGATTTAAAGACAAGTTCAAATCACGTTTGAATAAACTACACGACGCCAATAAGCCACAAAGTTCAAAACTGTCTACGCAGTCTTTTGAAAACAATACTTTTGACGTAAGTAGTGTGATTTACAAAGCTTATAGTGCATTAAAAATAAATATTTGATGTTCAGGAATTAATGAAAAGCTCAGTAGGTAAATACACGGCGATAAAACATTTCATTTCCATACATTGATAATGCCTGGACGCAATGACCTGTGCCAAATAGCTCGCGCTGCGGTCACGACTATAATGGACACAATCCAAAACTTTTTACTCGCGCAGCTTTATAAAATATTTATTTTTGTGGGTATGTTTTAAATGAATTTATAATAACAGTTTTTAGATGTACAGGTCAAGAGTTCTGATACGAGGTTTGAATGTAGTTTCGAACATTGTTAACAACATTTAATTGTTAACATTAACATTGTTGTTGTTTAATGCTTAGTTAGCTATTAGATTGTGCAACAATATTTTATAGCTTTCATGTGGAGGCTTGTAAATATGACTTATTATTGATTGCCTCACTACACATTTTTGTATTGTTAGCTTTAAGCAACCCAAACACAATACAAATAAAATAAAAAGTTTAAATATTATGTTGTCGTCCACGGGAGGCGAGTCGCACGGGACTGGTCAATGTGGTGACATTTCGGGGAGGCCTATGTCCAGCAGTGGACGTCTTTTGGCTGAAGTGATGATGATGATTTTGTCGTGAATATATCTTCTGGGCTAAGTTAATTGAAGCTTAGATTTGTATCAAGTAGCCTAACACTAATGTCAATAATAAAACACCACAACATAAAAATGTCGATAACTTTATTTACAGATTTTGCATTATCTTATAATACAGTCAACAATTCATTAAACGTTACGATTTGAAATTCACATTCAGTTATCTAACGTAAAAACACCTATCGCTCGACAATAAAACACTATTTTACCGTATCCTCAAGACGAGCACAATTTTCTGTAGTGTCTTATGTCTTGGGACGGGAGTGCCGAACGTTATTGTATAAAGTTAAAACTGTCCACTACACGTATTATCATAACCTTCATTTTACAAGCTTTTACTTAACTTGCCTTGTTAATTAGTTCTTTAATCTTCACTCTTTTGGGCTTTCATTTAAAACACTTGACTTAAAACAGCAGCAGGTGTTCTTGAAAGCAGAAAACTGTCACGTGATCGCAGAGGATCATACTGCGAGAATAAAACATCAAATCATCCATGACCATCATCTTTGCTGCAGTCATGAAGTTCAGATAAACTCTAGAGGCCGTTGACGACTGCCGATCAAGAGTCCAAAAGACACTTTATGAAACACTGCTGCACCAACAAAGTACGTTCCATCCATCCATAATCATACATATCAGTGGACAGCAAGGTTTCCTATAATTGTCACTAACACGACACTAATACGGACGCCACACATCCACCGGCCGTCTTTCCGACGTGATCAGAGACTTACTCCGAGTCCTCATCCCTTGTTCTGACCACTCTGGAGACGCAGGACGTTTCTTCCCAGTCCCTGATGCTGTTGAACCTTCCTCTTCCCTCTCTGGACTTGAAGTGTTGGAGTCTTCTTGAGGGGGCGGCGGTCTGAGCCACCAGTCGTAACCTCCATAAAGCTGGGAGTATAACCACGCTGGTGGAGTTGGAAGTAAGGGAGAATTGAGGAATAGTTGAGCTGCTAGTGCACTATGGAAGAGGGTTGAAGGTGCTGGCAGTGGCTGCATAGGTTTCCTCGATCTGGTCACTGAGGTGAAGGCTCCTGGACGGTCGTCTGGTGGCGGGGAGCTGGATGCTGTGACGGAGATGTCGTCATCTTGCGGTGAGCTTGGACGTGAGTTTGCCGGACTCGTCGTGCTGTGCGCGTGCATCGTTATTGGATTGTCTGACGTTATATCTGCAATGAAAAATAGCGGTTTGTTGCTGGGAACAGATACCTTTTTAGACCTTAAGTGTAAGATGATGTCATTAAGGTGTATTTACCAGTCTCATGCGGCGGTGGGGGTATATGTTGAGGTTGCGCGTGCGGCGGCAAGACGTGCGGCGTGAAGTGCGCGGGGGTGGGCAGCAAGGGCGGGGGGTAATGCCGCGCTAGTGCACCCCATTCACCCCCGGGTAGACCCGCCAGCTGATGGGCTATACCTGCACAAATTGAGAGGAATTTGAGACTATTGTTTCGTTTTGACATGGTTTATAAAATTGAAGTTTTGGTATATTTGTAATTAGGACACATAAATAGTCAAGGAAGGCTGGGTTAGGCACACCGATCTCTATTAATTCTTCTTGTTTAAGCGCTCTGGTCCTAGACTCGTGCCGTAAACGATACTCTGTTAGTATATTTGCGAAAACCCAACATTTAATAGCAGCGTGTGCCGCTGAACAAATACAAAGTAACAATGTAGAAATCTGAACACCAAACAGAGCTTCACCACCTAGTTTTCACCCTACAACTGCTCAAAATTCAATCAACAAAACAATAGCGTTAAGAGTTATCGTCGAACGCTCCACTAACGCTAATGCGATACTTAACGCACTCATCAGAATATTTAAATAATGAGAAAGACTCCCCCTTCACCCCTCGCGGCTTGTACACTTCGCGCCTTATCTCTGTAGACACTCCTCAATTGTTAAGGAATACTGATTGTTCATGTAGTGGAATTTGGGCTTAAAGTTTGTTGAAGTGCTATTTGAAAACGTATGTTGAGAACATGTCGAAAATTATGTCAACATTTGTTTTTGAATACAAAGGGCTCATTTTCGTTAAAAACCAGACGCTTGGCCAAGGTTTCTTTTGCAAGAAACAGCAAAACAAATTAAATATTAGGGAATATTATTCAAGGAGCATTGAGCGGCTTACCAAGCGTTTTCCCAGATCGCACTACCCATTGATCTTCGTCTTTTATACCCAATCCTATCTCAGTTAAAAACAATAACATGTAAATAAAACAAATAAGCTATTATCGCAACAATCACAATCATACGAATAGGAAATGTGTTTTGGCGTCATAATTTTCAGTTGACATTTTTAAGCGCATAAATTAACAAAGTTTGCCGGCGCCGCGACCCCGTATATTCGGCTTAACCCTTTAGCACCCACCTTGGGTAATTCCCACCCCGAGCCAACCCAACCCTTTCAGCAATAGAATAAATTACAGGCCGTTTTATGTCGCAGATACCGTCGGTACCAAAATGTAAAACACATTATTTTGAATCCGACCGCTTAGCCTTTATAGGTGTAGTGCTTTATGAGTTCGTTGCAATTAGACAAGAGCTGCTTTTTAGGATTAAGCCGGGCTTAATCTTGCCTCCGAGCGCCTCATGGCTTTTACGATAATTATTTGAAATATCGAATCGCCCGCGCCGGTGATGGGTTTAGTATTCTATTATATACTGAATAATTCGTCGTCAAATTTGGAACTGATTGAAACATGATTTTTAATGAGATAATCTTGCTATTATTGTCGTAATAACTCGTCGTTAAAGTTATCATTGAATGCCCCTAAGCGCAATGTCCATCAATGAGCAATTTAAAGAGTATTTAATAAGTTCAGTAAGTGGAGGCTATGTGAGTAGCTCGGAGCTAGGTATTCAAAGCTTTCTTGCAGCTAAGAGCATCCGTAGCTCAGACAATATCCGCATCGCTCCCAGCGCAAAAAACAACACTGAAGCTCAAGATTACTCGCTGGCTCGCGAACCCGGATTATTCTTCATGGAGCTGAGAAAGAAGTTCATGGAATAGATTGGCTATTTGACTAAAAATTTACTTGGTAGATGGTAATAAATGTTCTATTACGTATTAGTAGATAGACAAATATTATTTTTTTGCAATGGTAGATGGTAATAAATGTTCTATTACGTATTAGTAGATAGACAAATATTATTTTTTTGCAATGGCAGATGGTAATAAATGTTCTATTACGTATTAGTAGTTAGACAAATATTATTTTTTTGCAACGTATACAAAACTAGCTTTTGCTTGCGGCTCTGGCTGGATGTTGGTTCCCGTTAGACACATGTCAAGATGGTGGACAATTTTCGAGATGGTATCAGTAGTTCCGAAGATTACCCCTTACATACAAACCTACAAATTAATATCTTAAAACAAATATTATGATTTAATAGTAAATCACAAAAAGATGTCATAGGCTTTTATTTAGTATATATATCATCATGCTCTGGTGATTTTTTGAAAAAAGAATGATGAATTTTATAACTCTGATGGTTTTTTAATAAAACTTTTGTTTTCAAAGTTTTGTAAATGCACTTGTTTTGATTATACTCTATGAATTATGACCTTTTCAAAACTTTCTTCTAAATATATAACTTTTTCGGTTCACGGCATAAAAAACGGCAAGGCATTGTTTCATTATTTATTCTGTGTTGAAAGATTCAAGAGAAAGGGCAGCACTAGACGATTTGCATTCGTTAAAAAATGTCGGAATTCTTTGTTGTGTGCACGATGCGTAATCGCTGTATATCACGACTGAGTAATGTTGACTCTTGACGACAATAACTTTAAATGAAGATTTTAAGCAGTTGTGAAAACAGTTTTATCTGAGTTTGAACACTGTTTTGGTGCCGACACTATTATTTTGCGGTATGCTCAACACCTTTTCTTTTAAAGCGAAAGTCTCGCTGAGGCAATCTTACTAGTCTAAGTGAGTACAATTTTTTTTTCGAAACATAGGTAACATTGGTCAGAGAGCATTTTTAACTGAAAATATGGTTTTCATAACAAAACTTCTTAATGAAAGCATGGAAAGGTGTTAAATTATACCTCGTACTTTTTTGTGTTATTAAAACACAATTTATTCCAGAAGCCTGTGCAGCAGCTGCAACAATGCCTGAAATAGGTCTCCTAATAAATTAAAAAAGTAACCATACTCAAACACATTTGCAAGGATTTACTCTACTAAATCTTAATTCCAAAAAAATCAAGTATCAAAACTGCCAGCGCGCGGTAGTAGTGGATTGGCCGCATCCGAAGACGTGCCAGTCCGCTACATTGCCCCGGACGAAGGGGTTTTTTCTTCGACTTTGAAAAATCGCACCGCGCCGCGAGAGGGTTGAACCCAAACATTTTAATGCCATTTGCTAGATTGCGTCTTGCATTTTTCCTGCCTCCGATACTACAGCGCTAATCCGCGAAGACGACCGGGATTACACGGCTAAAAGTATTTACGTTTTTAGTGTGATTCCAATGTGCCAGGATTAGGGCGGAATTTTTTAACGACTCTTTGAGACCCTCGGTGATTAGAGAAAGGGTTGGAAGCACTTTCCAGTAATTATTTTACATTTCTTCGAACATCATTTATAGAACACTTAGTTGAGCGACTTTTCTGTTTCTTTTGTGTTGGGACAACTTGTATTCAAATGACTTTTCCATTGAAGACATTATTGTCTTTGAAGCTTATGTTAAAAAGTAGATTAACTCCTTTATTTATATTCATGAGCCAGTTATATTGGTAACCATGTGACTTTGCGTGTCTATGTGATGCAAGAATGTTAATATTTCCTTATTTCTCGCTGAAACTAACAACTTAAATTAATTTTCACGTACGTTACTCGTATCACGTGTCTGTTTCGAGTTTCTCTATGTTGATTGTCGGGAGTGGAAAACTAAAACATACGAAGTAGACTTCTCACTTCAGAAAATGGTTCATCCTTTACTTTAAAATAGTTTAGTTTTTAATAAAAAATATTGATTTTTTATTTATTTATTTATTAACCCTTCAAGCACAAAAGTACAGACTTATGCCATAGGATGGATTTTTAAGACATATAGTGGGCCATCTAAGAAATTGAGAGAATTATGAAATGGTTGAATGGCCCAGGTACAAACTATAACTAACAACCTAACAAAAGGATACGCTATATAATGGGTATACGGTCTCCACCTACAAAGAAAAACTAATGGTTTGTTTTAACTTAGACGAACCGATGTATCCCATAACCCTGTCTTGGAGCAGGTTGCTCCACATCGTAACTTATGACACCATAAGCTTCTAGTTAGTGCTAGGGGATGACGTCACAACCCGGAGTTAGCAAGATGGATGCCCTCCGTACATCATAAGGTTAATAAGAGGGCTCGCGAACTAACGACGACGCTTTGTCAACGCGCCTTAACCCGCCGACGACGCCATCTTGGATTTCAATCTGCTTAGCGTTTAATGAATTTGCGTCTATTGATTTTGTTTAACCCCTTTTTGTTTTGCTTAATTAACCTTTCGGTGTACGAAAGTAGCTGTGACAAGGGAGTTAACGGGTAAAGGTTGCCAACTGATAGATACGATTAATTAACTATAGGTTGGTACTTCTGAAACTTTGACCCCAGGTTTGTGTGTTTAGTTTTGGACGGGTAACTTTTTGTTAACAAAACTATCTGAAGTAATTGAATACATTTCCACCATTCATCCTAAAAAGATTGCTCATGAATTTATAACAACCGCGGTACCGTAAATGTTGACTAACACGTCACGTCAATAAAAATGACGTCACATTTGGAGTTAATCGCGCGGGAGCCGTCATCATACGAATCCATTTGAAACCGTTTAAAATGTACAGTGAAAGCGCGAATCACGTCATACAAAAGGCTGTATGAGGTGGGTGGGATATTTAAAATTTACAAATGCGTAATTATGCACCCGCATTGTCGCGAGCACTGAAGGGTTATATGACCCCCGTTTCTTCCCCCCGGCCCCCACAATCCCGGGCTTCCGGGCCTAATGCTATATTTAATTTTCTCTAAGACTCCCTCATTAATAATGCGAAGGCTGCGACTTTAAGTGGCGCTCACACGGCGACGTGAGATACGCGGATGTACGAAAATGTTTTGCAACTGGATGTCTGAGCCAATTAGGAATGTCAACTCGTGTGACGGTTTGCTTTTTTCGACTTTGAACTTTCCATTTGTTACTTATAAAAGTCAAAATCCTTTGCTTATTACCACACATACATCACACCTGTAATCTCCAGGTCTATCTAAAAGTACACAACTGGTCGCATATCCAGACTTTGAGGCTACTACAGAGGAATTCCTTATGAAAAACATAATAAAACTTTGCCTGACCTAGGGATCAAACCCAGGACATCATGCTTAGCAGTCCCACTTGCGATTACTGAACTAACAAGAAGAAGTTAATAAGTCAAAATGTTTTTTTTTATTTGAGATTCTGTGCCGAGAACATTAAGCTCTACCACGGCCATTAGATACGCCGAAAGAAATTGTATTTTCATGATCTGTGTTATGATGTTACGATTTAAAACTAATCTTATATTGTCACTTTCGGGATATCTTCCGTGATTATTTGTTATTTTGAGCTCCCAAAATTCCACCCACATTCTCCAGTTAACCTGCGATCATGGCGCTTGCAACAGCGTCGAAATATCGGGAGTTCAGAAAAACAAATAAAAATAATCACGGAAGATATCCCGTAAGTGACAATATACGTTTATTTTCATAATCTATTCTAAATTTCAATGATCAGTCTTATTACGACATAATAGAAAACCTTCGGCCTAGAGTAGGGCCAATTTAGGTCCTTGTTCACCGAAAAGATAACATTCTGATTATCTAAAAGCAGCTGTAACTTTGACATGTTTCCATACAAAAATGTGTTTTAAACAGCGGTTTTTGAATAATCAAACCGTCATCTTTTTGGTGAACATGGACCTTAATAGATCACATTTGACATCTGTCAGTTCTAAGTGAAGGTTACCTTTTTTATAATTATTATTATAAATATGTAACCGTAATTAAAAAAATGTTAAGTAATTGTGCAGTTCTAACTTTGAAAAAATAAATAATATTTTATGCCTGCCGTTACAAGGTTACGTCGTTGTATTTTGAAGAAGTGTCAAATGTGATCTATTTAGATCCATGTTCACCAATAAGATAACGGTCTGATTATCTAAAAATAGCTGTTTAAAACACATTTTTGTATGGTAATGTAATATGTCACAGTGAGTGTTTTAGATAATCAGGCTGTTATCTTTTCGGTGAATATGGACCTAACTTGGCCCTACTGAAGTTAAACTCTACACCGATGAGCTTTAATAGAAACTCTGCGCCGATGGGCATTTATGAAAACTCAGCTCCAATGAGGATCAATGGAAACTCGTTGTCGCATCCGTACTTTAAACATCCATGTCACAAATTCGCGTCTATAAGAGGAACGCGCGAACGTGAGTGTAGATAATTTATCATGATTTCACAAGGGTTATTGGTGCCGGTAAGAGGGCAGCGGAGACTTGTCTTCGGAACAGCCGCCAAACGAAGAATTTACATATTGAAGTGCTTGCTAAAGTGTTTCTATAGAGAAACAACAGAGATCACTGTCAGATGAAAGAACTTGGCGATGACGTAAACTTGTAATGTGTGTAGGTTTGGTCTAATGAGAGTTCATTGAAGTGACTAGTACTTAACTGTTCCATACATCTAATTGTTGTCAAATAAGCATTAGATAAATCTATGTTAGAAATAAAGTGTCTCGAGCGTCATCATCTGCTTAGCCTTTTCCCAATTATGTTGGGTCGGCTTTCCGTCTTATCGGATGCAGCTGAACACCAGTACTTTACATGGTGCAACTGCCTATCTGACCTCCATAACCCGTATCAGTATAAGGAGAGTAATGCTAAGGACGTCAATTGCATGGAGATTCAGCCTCTTGAAGATAGCAGTATCTCTATCCTGGATGAGCCATCAATGAACACCAACTGCTAGTCACGTCACGTAGTTACCTTTTGACCTCGTATGTCAAAAGGTAACTGTCTCCTTCGCTTAGATCAATACTCATATCTACAAAAAGATGACCTCTAATAGATACTTCAACTTAGGCGAGTAAGCTAAAGGCCTGTTTCACCATCTACGGAAATGTGATCGTTAATTTACTTGGCAGGTAGTTTGATAAAAAATCTGCTTCATTTCTGAATTTATTCACTGATTACCGGCTATTTGGACATCGTGAAACAGGCCCTTATGGTCACAAATCAAGCAACTCCACCTCATTACAGATCCGATATAAAATCCTAAGTAAATTAGCATGCATTAATTCCGGTGTCTTGGCACGCTTGGTGCCGCCGGCGGTACCTACGTGTTGTGTAATTGAGTTACAGCCCTTTGACACCCGACGTAACGAGGTTTGCGACGACACTTGCGTACTACGAGAGAACGACAAGCGCGTAGTACGATAGCGTAGTACGCTGAGGTGATAAAGGCAACTTGAGAGTTAGAAATGAAGGTAAGGTGGTACGTTAATCTTTTGTTGTGGTCTTGAGGTGGAAAGCAAAAGGTATTGTATGGAAATTCGTTTGTAGAAGTCAAGGTAGCATTACCTATCGTCACTAAAGTCTTTTCTAAAAGCTAGTATTTCAGTCTTCGGGGCCTTATTTAATCGAAGTAAAACTCAACATATGTGACTGTTTTATGTGTGCTTGTATTCGTGACTACTTCACGCAGAAACTGCCGGACAGATTTCGATGTAATCTAGTACACAGATATGCTATGATTTGTAATACCACACAAGCTATTGCATATTATGAAGCTGCGGGTAAAAGCTAGCATTGACATACAATAGCAGAATTATACGTATATAGCAGACTTATACGTCTATAGCAGAATTATACGTCTATAGCAGAGTTATATGTGTATAAACTTTTATATTTCGGCTCTTTTTAATAATGCGGCACACAATTACAACGGTGTTTATTAGGTGCAAGTGAAGGGAGCGGGCTCCTAGCGACGCGACCCTGCTCAGCGGGGCGTTGCGACGCGTCTCCCGATATTGGGGAAATCTCATTCACCTGCCATATTTCTTACGGGAGAAAGTCGGCTCGGCTTTTCAATTTTGCAGCAAGAAATTTTTAAATGTATGATAGTCGTGAATACGAGATTTAAGATTTTGTCATGCTGGCTAGGCATGATACCTCGTGGAGTTTCCTCCGTGCCTCGGAAAGCACGTTAAGCCCGGCTGATATTTGACAGTTGCAAGTAGTCAGTGGCCCGAAAGTTTGACAGCCAGTCTTACCAATACTAACTGTACTAACTGGTTTGTGGAGGTCAGATAGGCAGTCTCTCCATGTAAAATATCGGCTGCGTAGACACTGAGAGATACTAAGACCATAGTTTGTCCGGTCCGGTGTCGGGAATCGTGTCCGAAATTTTTCCGTACCGGTTTGACCGAACCTTGAGGCGACTACATGAGCTAAACACGTGTTTTATAATGCCTAAAAGTTTATGATTCACAGCAATAAACAAAACCACAAAAATATATGATATTCTTCACGATATATGCTAGTATGATAATGTTTTGAAAACATAATACAATTAATTTGACTCGATAAAAAAATCACGATCTTATCTCAAAAAATTCTTTCAACCAAAAAAAAACATACTAAAATACATGCGATCATTCTGATTTTTTGCCAAATAATTCTACAAGCAATATTTAGCATTATCGTATTTTAGTTTTCCAGTCCAACCAATAGATTTTTTTGTAAATCGATGGAAACCATTCGTTTCGCACTATTTGGCCCGCAGTGACTGACACTTTGTAGTGCAAGCTGATTTAAACTTTATTCTAACAGCATTTCAAAAGAAGTTTGAACCATTATAAATAGAGTTGGTAATTTAGCTCATCTAGTCGCCTTAACTAAAGTTGATTTAGTTTTCATTCAAATATCTTTGAAAAAGATGCGAACATAACATCAGCGTATTTTATAAAGTTCAACATAACCATTAAACCATCCCATCACTAACAAACTTAAGAAACTTCATAATTGTTAATGTTTCTAGAATATTAAAACACAGTTCGTGTACTCGCAGGTGTCAAGTTGAGGCCCCTCAAATTGATAATTAATTGTCACGCAAAACTTTTGGACCGAATTAAATCCCCTTTTGAGGCGCAGACGAAGAGTGACAACGGTCCCGGCTGACAATTTAATATCTTTCAGATAGAAACATCGTGCCGTCAGGACAGGGGATAGGTCAGAACTCAAGTTTGAGGAACGTCATAATGGATGGCTTTATGTGTATTATGCAATAAGCAGGCGCGTTTTGATTTACCCAAGTTACAAACAAATACAAAATAGTTTATTGTGCCAATTTGATATTTATTGGAACCCTCATTTAGACAAACAATGCCTGTATTAGAAGGCTCAAAAAAACAAAACAAAAGTTATTATTTTAACTTGACTTATCTAGATATAGTCAAGTTAAACTTTAACTTGACTAAGTATATCTAGATAAGTCAAGTGCGAGTTAAAGCAATAACTTGAGTTCAAGTGATTACTTGTGCAGCCATTTTTATGCAATTGACAAAAATTTGTACGAAGTAAGAACTGTCGAAGTAAGAAAGCATAGCTGAGAGTTCTAACTTTTGACAGTTCTGACTTCAAGCAATCAATAAACTACAGAATAACAATCGTAAGTATGTTAGGGTATTCATTGATTTACTCTAGTAATTATTTGACTTGTATAGAGATCAATATGTGTAAGAATTCTAATGTTTGACAGTTCTAAGTTCAACCAATTCCTAAACTACAGAATAAAAATCGTTTCTTAAGTTATTACTTATACTCAAGTTATCACTATGACTTGATTTAAAGATACAGGCGTGAGACGCGAAATGCGCAAATGCGCAATTGTGTTTTTTTTTAAATCTCAATTCTCAATTCAATAAAGTTACTATTGGCACAGATAATATAATACTAGCGTCTATTGGGTTGTTGCTTGCAAAGGTAAAACATAACCCTTCCTTGGCAGTCAGGTTAAAATAATCGTGCAAGATCCGTAGTTAGATGATAGTTTGTACTATACCTGATAACTTAAAAGGAAGCGACCCCATCAAGGGGTCAGGTGGGAACCTCGGCCCGAAGTGGAAGGGATGAAAACCATGATGCCTAGTCTTCGACCTGGGCTCCCGAGGACCGTCCACCGTCACCTTGATGGCCTTCTGGTACGTCGCCACTTGAGGGGGAGACGTTGCCAGCATTATCGTCAGGGAGAATGATTTACCTGTACAAGAAAAAATTTAGTATAAGATTGGGAATTACTCAGTAATAGAACCAATTTATGGCTCGCCCTCTATTCGCGCATGGGACCTAAATACAGGGTGCTGGTTTACACCCTCATCACGAAGCCGTTAACCAAGCATTCTGTACATCAAACTAAGTAAAACGCAGAAAATATTGCTGGGAAACAACTTTTTTTTTTTGAGTTAAATAAAAAGTTTAATAAATCATGTTTTGTGGTAGAACTCAATGAAACGCACTTAAAACATTGTGCTGATCGATGGATTAAATAGTACGGGGGTCGTGGAGGTGTTAAAAGTCAAAGTCTAACAAAAAAGACGTGTGGCACTCGGGGACTGCCGCGGTAAACCTATCGCATTTATTTTTTAGGGGGGCGTTAGGTTATTTTCGTTACGGAATTTCTGGATTCGGTCTCCACGCTCAAGGCCCCCGATAGAAGCTATGCAATAGCTTAAAAAACTTGTATTTAAAAAAAACTTGTTAAAAGTTGTAACTTTGACACCCCATATCTCCATAACTAGAAGGTTCCCATGTATGGTGTAGAACACAAAAATGATCGCAATGATGAGGAGAAGAAGTGCCTTTCGGCTTCGTGAAGAGGTGTTTTACACCCTTTATAACTGGTGAAAGACTGCTAAACCATCCGGGATAATACAAACGTTACGTTATGTTTTAGTATAAACTACAAAGTACCTATAAGATACATAACATATACGAGTACTTCAACATAAAAATATGACATAATTTCAATGAGTACATTAATATAAGTAGCTTTATGAGATTCCAAATTGTAATGCTGAAATCTAAAAGTAGAGAGTTTATTCTCGGAATACAATGATAGGAATGTTTTCTTTTCATGTTATTATGTATTATTTATTGGTACTTCTTTCAGCAATTCTAAACGCGAACTTATAAATACATGTTGTAAATATTCGTATGTCGTTCTTCGGGCGTATATTTGATGTTTAATAAGTACCTACCTTAACCTAACAACTTTGTCCTTTTCTTTGAAGTAAAGCACCTGACATTAAAGGGGCAATTTCAGTATTTTTAAGAACGCTCAGATTCAAATCTCAGTGCCAATCGTAAAAAGTACCCACCAAACCTAATCTACATTTTTTATAATGGTAATTAGCCTTCCGGAGTCTTCAAAACTCCTCTTTCAGAATCCCATGACCAAAATGTTCGTTCAAGGAATGAAGGTGTGTTTCGCCGGCAACATTAACCTCCTAAAACCCATTCCAACAACCAAAACACAGCCCACCGAAGCACGTACAGAAACCATCTAGCAAGTTCCAGCCTTGGAATGTATAAAGAATTCGCGGCTGCGTCGTCAACCCATTCGGTTGCCGTCGGCGGCGGCAACTCGGTTGATTTGTGGGGCTCCGCCGGCCGAGTAATCGTAGCTTGGATGCCTACACGAACACACGGATTACTGGCTCGACGATTTACTAAGATGTTGAATGTTTTGAAGAGAAATGTTGGTATTCAGTTGGCTTTTGTTTTGGGAAGGGGGTGACGGAAATGGAAAATGCAAAAGATATGTTGGCGGCAGCGCATGAATCTAGTAAGGTTTTCATAATAAAACTAAGGAGCTACTGCTATTATAGCTTTTGATTAGTGCATAGGAAGTGCTTACATAAGATTAAACCTGAAAATGGCGCCGGTGACTGAAAAACTGCGTGGTAATCGGTAATCGTGGTATGGACATGTGATGCGGCGGAGGAATGATAAAATTATCGTGAAAAAAAATTTGTGTATGAATTTAGACGTCTATAAAAGAGGATCTAGGAGGAGGAGAGGTAGAGGATGACCAAAGACGCTGTGGATGGACTGTGTGAAGGATGGTATAGCTAGAAAGTGACTGCTGAGATAACGAGTTATAGAGAAGTACGGAAGACGAGGACATGCTGCAATGAAATAGGCGCAGAAGAATTATGATGAATTAATGACCTATCTTTAGATCAATATCTGACATAACTTAAGGGTTTCCAAAATCTGCGTTGCTTGCCCTTTTGCTTGTTTTAAAGCTTTTCCGCCCGGTAAGCAACTTATTACAACTGTCCAACCACTCAACGCACAAAATGATAAACTCCGCGTGTAAATGTGGTCGTGAGCCATCCTATCACTTATTAAGTGTTGGAACTCGCGACAATGACGTCAAGTAACGACGCAATATCCTAAACAGCATCCATTGCCGTAAACGTACCATTCAGCGATGTACAGCGCTGGATAATGAAAGCAATGGATGTTTAACAATCTGGTATTAGCGTGTTATAAAGCGATGGAAAGCGAGAAGTGGTGTAGTCGAAATGCCATCGTAACACATCGACCGCAGTGCGACCACAAACACGGCGGCAAGCGTTTGAACAATCACGGACGTATCGACACACATACCGAATGGTAATTCTGGTAAAGTTCATCGGTTGACATTCTACAACCCGCAGTAATGAATGATCATATAGGTGCTAATTGAATAATTGTATGTACCACAAACTGGATGTGGTGTTTTTCGGAATGTATTGTTGATTTATTACGGTGAAAGGTTTGTTGGAATGTATTTATAAATGTGTAATTATTTTTTCGACAAAACATGCAGCATTTAATTATCTGCATTTATGAAAATACATGTATTTTTTTTTGGTTAAAATCTAGTCAAGTGTGTACATTTATCCCCGTAAACAGGAGCAGACGCAAAACAAACAACGCTAACAAACACTATTTTCCTCCAGCATCCCGCACAGTGAAAGATTTCATATTTAGATCCCAAATTATATTCTGAATAAAAGAAACGTACCGAGATAACATTCCGTACAAAACAAAAGAGAGACTAGTATTCTGAGCGTCTGGCTTGAAGCCAAAAGCCGCGGCGGTGGTCCTCGGAGCCATGAAAACGACATAAACACCCCCCTCCGCGGGCCGCGACCCCACCGCACACCCCCTCGACCCGAAATGAGCGGCCACCCGCTTATTTTCATAAAACCCGCATAAACTCCGCGAGAACTTAAGAGAGAGACCAAGAAATTGTTTTTGCGCAAATATACGCAGAAAAGAAAAGTTTTATTGTCTCCCGGACGGAGATCCGAATTACCCATTCCGACTACTTATGTAATATGGATGGAATGGCGAGGAATCTACATGAGACATGGCTACGGAATACTTGCTGTGCGCTGGTTAGTATGCATAGAGTATATACAGTTATTGGCAACTGTATGTCAAAGGGTAAATAATTACGTACTTACTGTAATTGAACTTTGTTTTTTTTTTCTTTTAGGGTCATTAACTACGAATCGCTTCGTGGAACGACTATACTCTTTTGGGTATATCCATATGAATATGTTATTTCAGATTTATTCTGTATGTATAAGTATTGTATCTTAGGGGTATATCAGGCTTTATCATTTCTAGAATCAAAGCAAATATGTTTTTTACTTTCAGCAGGTAGAGGAAGAGATGGATGGACTTTTTCTTTTGTTTTTTTTATTTTTTTTGTTAGTATGGCTTGTTATTTTAAGAAAGGAGGTGATTGCTAAGATGGCGAGTAATAGAGAGTATGCTATAATACATCTTGCAATAAAACAAGTTACATTACATAAAAAAAAGCGTCATCATTTCAAGGTATTTTTATTTGTAACGTAGTTCCTTATAGTGGCTCACGGGTAAGTGCGATTTAGTAGAAATCGTCAAGTAAACGAAATGCCGTATGCTGTGTGTGTAGTATAATACTATAATATTCCTCATTCCCTTTCAATATAGTGTACATTATTCTACTAATCAAGTATACTTTCATTTGATACCTATATTGAGGAAGTTGTGAAAAAAAATGTAATTATCCATTTTGTTGTGAATTAGAAATTTATTATAGCGAATAATATTTTACTAGACCGCAAGCCATTTCATTCGATACCCATATTGAAAGAATTGTTGGATAAATATTTAATCCGTCATTTTCTGGCGGCAAAATCGGTTCATCCGACCGGGAGCTACCGATGCCACAGACAGACACACACACGCACACAGACACGTCACACTTATAAAACCCCGTCTTTTTTGCGTCGGGGTTTAAGGAATAGAAGAATACTTACATCTTGACCCGAAATAAATTACCTCACACCGCAGTCACCATTAGGTGTTAATCCAATTACCATCGTGTGAAAATCATTCTCAATTCGAAGCTAATAATTCTGGTTCTATAATCCTTTCCATACACCATTACAAAAAGAAAACCATATACTTACCTGCATACATCTTAGTACAAAAAACCTAAGCAACAACCTACAAGCAAAGTAAACATAAAAACATTTTCTAAGTCCATAAATCATTTAGTTATTCATAAAAAGCCTTTCTGCCCACCCCCGACGGCGCGCGCTAACATATTGCACTTGCACGTGCTACTCACTTCATAAACTGTGTGTATCCGCTAGGGGGAGCCACTGATTGTTCATAAAAATATTGTGTTTGGCCCCGGTTATTGAAACATTTTTAAGGGGCGATATTGATATTATTATTTTTGTTTAAAATTCAACTGTTTTGTTGGATAACATGAAAGATTTAAGAGTATTGTGAATTGGTTCGTTTTGATGGTAAAAAACATAATATATTTTGTTCTTCTTGAATTTAGATAAGCCTGGTTTATGAAACACTCAGCGCCATCTATCGAAGCAGAGCTTCATTTTTTTACGTTGACAATGTGAACTGAAGCTATAAGAATGTGCAGTGTGCTTATCGCATTGCTTGGATAATTTTATAGAAATCAAATATACCTATGTAAAATTGTATTTTACAGAATTAAAATGTACCTACTTAGAATAAGATAGCAAATTCCATTCTAACTCACTAACTCATAAATAACTACCCGAAAGTACGCTCACAAAACTGATAACAGTTAAAATATTATTCCAAATTCAAATTCAGTTCCAAATTCAAATTCGGCAATTTCCCGTTCACGTCGGATTAAAAATCAGCTTTATAACGTCATAAAGTAGGCGGGAGGCACGTTAAGATAAGAGTTCTCTCTCGCAACGCTAAATAAAAAATGAGCCACAATGGCAATGGTGGAGAGCTCCTTTGATCTCGGTTACACGGCTTACAAGGGATTTTCGGCTTAGAGGAGCAATTCGGATATAAAATACCTAAAGCCAACCGATACGCATTAGGGACATTAACAAATTGACTCTTCATTCATGCGAAATATATCAAACATACTTGCATCATAAACATGTATATATTTTTATGTTGTTGTCGATGCGGAACAAGAATCTACGATGCGTACGTTTATTGCATTATATTTCCGCAGCAATATAAAACTTCTTCCCCAACCAATAAAATAACTAATACAAGCGAGACACCGTAAAATCCGAGTTTATTGAGGCGTCTCAAAAGAACAAGAGGAAAGTCAAAAGCGTGCACAATTAAAACCAGTCCCCTAGGAAGCTCCCACCAACCAGCCGAGCGGTCAATATTCCGAGACGAGACCCTCAATTTTCACCACTCTCCCCAACGCTAATAACAATAATTAGGAATGAGTGGTTCAATAATTAAAAACGGAAAGAGAACAACTCCAAAAAGACGGAACGAAATGAAAAGAAACTTGCCCTTTCCTTCTCTGACCCACAGAAAAGCGTATCTCCATCCCTGTCGCGCGACCGTCTCAATTTCGCTTATGAATTTTTTGCACCCACCCAATGGGTCTCTTTTAAATTAATAAAAGTTAAATGGATGCTCATCTTAAACTGTGGCGGTAGTTAGCAATGCTCTTAACAATTACGTTAAAACTTATTACTACAAGTGTTTTGGAGATTCTAATGGCTGTACTATAAAATTTTCTGAACAACTTTAGAAGAGATGCGAATTTTCAACTGCTCACACAATTCTAGAAAAGGTTTGCACATTCAAACTCAAACCTAAAACATTTACATCAATTAGGCAATGGCCAAATTGAAATAGTAGTGCCTGTATGGCTGCCACTTTTGAATGTCACAAAAACATAGAGAGCAAAGCTACAGTATAGTTGTCCTTCATAAGTCTAGATCTCTATGGAGCAGAATGGGCAAGAAATTCCATAGACATTCATCAGTTTTCTTAACTTTAACTTAAATACAAGTTAACAAACATATTACTTATCTTTCCTGCTGTATAATCATCCATACCCAGCATAAAGCAACTCCTTACAAAGCCACACTTATCCTAAATCCCCATTTAAAATATTAAAGCTCGTTCTATTCAAATAACATACCCTTGAAACGCTAATTTACATCCTCAATCATCCCATAACATACAGGGCGAGGTTTTCAAAATAACAGGGCGAAATTGAAATCATTAGTTGGCAAAGGGGCAGTGCATCAAAGGGGGTTGAGTTAATAACGAAAGGTGAGGCCGAGATCTTTTTCGCCGTTCTCTATACAAAAATAATTTTCCTGGGGGTGAAACAAGGCGCAGATGGGGTGAAGACCGGAGCTTGAGAGGCCATTGTGTCCTACCAACGACACTGTTTGGTTAACTGTAGGCCTTTGTTAGAGCTCAAAGATTAGGAATGCCTGCGTTGGTTTGTTTTGCAATCGTAACCTTACTGGCTGACAAATAAAAAGTAGAACTTTAAATCTGGAACGCAGGTACAAAGAAATGTTACTGATTCATGATTGGCTTGTTTGATGGATCATTATGTTTTTTTTTAAATCTGATTTTGATGGTTCTTAATTCAAGCTTGATGAGTCTCCTTTAATTTGATCTCTGGTTAGAGGTATTCAGGATTGACCAATCTTATGAATTGCAAGCGACTTCTCATCCATGAGTTCTTCAGTTATAGGCAAACTCTGGAAGCAGTCAGAAGCGCTCTCAGAACGCTGACTTATAGACATTTAATAATAGATTTGACATAACAAATCAAAAATATTTTCAGGAATATTATGACAGGCAGTCTTAGTATTCCTAAAAATATAAGCATCCAAAACATTTTCTAAAATTCTCTCCAGTCAAAATCTTTCAACGCACAATATAAAGGCAATTACAGGCTGCGTAGAAGATCAGGGACAAGGGACAAATGAGACTAGGGGCGTATTTTTTATCGAGTCTAGCTGTAAGGTGGGGGTCAATCAATCGATTAGCAGATGTCGCTTCTTGCCTACTGGTGCGTTAAATTGCCCTCTTACTACACCACTCGGGGGTATAATAAGGTAAGGTTAAATTTAAACCAGCCATGAATTGGAATTGTGTAGACTATACCTTTTTAATTTGGAACGTGTGAGATAGTACTTTTTAATTCTTACGTCTGTCTAAAATGAGGTGTGTTATCTCTTGGTTTTTGAACTGTACAAATAAAGAAAATGGCCAAATGTAGCTGGTATTAACAAGACTTAAGACTTTCTATTGAGCAAAACATTTTTATCCAGCATTATCATGTTCCGTTACAAGTAATTGGATATTACACAAAACTCCAAAATAATTTGGAAACAAAGAAAAAGATCTTACGAGTAATTAATAATTCTTTTCTAATATGAAGTTTAAAGGCCTTCCCTTGGCTAGCTGACACGGCAAACCGTGGCAAAAAAAAGTGGTTGGGGGGCCTCATTAAATTTTTCGCTTATTAAAAATTCCCCGCGCCCCGTCCCTCGATGTTAGATACGCAACTTTTTATCCCGGAACGAAGCAAAAGTTATGTTCCACAGCGATCCCCCTTTGTCTTTTTTACCCGATAATTTGAGTGAGATTTTCTCGCAATTTAAGATAAACAAAGAGAGCGCTTACCCTTAATTGGAAAGCAGAGCGTTATTCAGGAAGGAACGTGACAAATAGACACCTCTTAACTTCTTTTCCACTTTTCCCGCCGCTCTTGGCTATATTGGTTTTTTTCGTGTACACGCTAGCCGAAAGCTTTTGTTTGTTTAAGGAATTTTTAATGAGGGTTATATTTGCAAAACGGGGGTGAAATCCACTTTAATGTTTCACGCGTCTATCAACTCCAACCGAAGGAAAGTAGCGCTCTTATAATTAGCTGATGCTTCGACTTTGTTAAGTAGGAGACAGTGCAGTTCTTATAAAGCTTGTCGGTCGGTCGCGTACGGTCGGTCGTGAAGTCAGCGAGAACAAAATACGGCTGTCGGTCGCTGACGTCAGAATCGCAGCTATGCTATATAGAACATAATGTATACTCATGCGCGACCAACCGTGCGCGACCGACCATGAGCGCGACAAGAATTCAGGACTAAAGGACTCGGAGGGGTAATATGAATTATTTCCCTGAAAAAAATGTCTTAGCATGCAACCTCTCGTAAAAGATAACGTTCCATGTTTAAAAAGAAGAAAATTGAAACCAATTACAATTGCTATTAAATCGAAATACACCTATCTAACATCTACCAACAAGAGATTTTCCTCAAAATCAAAAAGTAAACAAGAACACATCGTATTAACATGATTATATTAAACAAACAATTTATCCCGCCTTCGCTTGTTTATCCGTCATTGACACGGAACACAGTGCCACGCATGACGTATTCAGTGACATTTTCTTACGTCACATCACGCCAGAGGTTCGCAACCCCATCTTCCTTCGTTAGCTCCCCTGCACTATTTGAATATGAGACGCGAAGCAAGTTTACAGTTCGTATGCTCCTGTTTGCGACCCCTAACTTTAAGTTTGTTTCCGCTCCGTTGTTCATTTACATCGATCCGAACTGTTTACGTTAATTCTGGTTTACGTTACGTTGATGGTAACGAGATTTTGTTTATGTAATGGGATATTTTGCTGAAATGGGGTACTGATTTACGTTTCACTTTTAGAAATACGGTTTGAAAATGAAAAAGGGTTCTATTTGAAGCTTTTGCTCAGAAAACACTTGTGTTTTGTTTTTTTTAAATCTCATCCATAAAAGCTTTGTTTTTTCTTTTTCTTACAATTATTAGGATTGCGTATGGCCGTAACTCGCTCGATGTGATGGCCTAGGGTGGAACCAGCTTGTCTAAAAACCGATTCACTCGAACTTTGAAGAGATCCAGATTGTTATTATTTCTATTCAAATTGTGGTTGATGACAGGCTACACCTATTTTGGTCCTCTTTATCAACCCCAAAGCAAGACTCGGTAAGACCCCTATGCCCCAACCAAACCCCATAAATAGCTAAACTTAAATGTAACTCCTTTAGACAGAATGACACCGCTTCAGTTGCATGTCTTAACGCTAATAAGGGTTAAACACCCAAGTATCAGTTTGAGCTGTAAAAAGATCCACACAGAAGAGCTATAAGTGCGCAAATGATTACTGTTATTCCGCAGAACTTGATGCTTTCGATAGCGCTTGATATTTATACTCCCTAAGTAATGAACAAGTATGACAAAACGAGCTCCCCAATCGCATAACTACACTACAAATAATTACAATCCGAAAGATTCAGAAGAAAATTCCTGACAGATTTCAATAATTCGTCTGTTTAGCAACGTAAACAATGCAATGAATGCAAAAACAATGTTGTGCAAAATTAAAGGCATTACCATTGTAAGTGTGTTCACAATTTTACCGGATTTCACCGACTGAAGTTTGTGCTGGCTGGCATTCACCTATTTGATATTTACCTATTTTTATATTAGCCTTAATTAATAGTAAGTAATAGTTGTATGGTCATAGTTATCAATATACTAAAGTTGTTTGGAACAGTTTGTTGTTTCCTTGCTTTCCAATACCAACCCACCTTGCATCTGGGCTTTTCTTCCTTTGACCCTGAAGGGACAAAATCTCTAATGTAACAGCAATTAGCAACTATATGTTAGTACTTAAGAAACTGAAAGTGAGGAGCGGCCTGTCATTGAACGGAGTTCAACGAGTCTAAGGATATCTTTGAGAAAAGTTATAGAATTCAGTGTTACTTTGCGAAAATCCTTGACACTAAAATTGTGACTCAAATTATTTAGTTTTAGCTCCGCGAAAAATATCCAGGCTTGGATTCCGTCTGCAAAATACGTACATGTAGGAAAAGGAATAATAAATTAGCATGCTATGCACCTAAGACTATACTCGACCCGTGTTTCGTCCCTCCGCGAGACATCCTCAGAGGGTGTTGACTCAACGACCGTTCGGGCGCGAAGTATATACCACCGCGAAGTGTGTACCTCGTCAGAGTAAAATTGACCCGTGGTATATTCAAGTACCAATTGACACAACCCATTGAAGGTTCAAAATCAAAATCAAAACATTTTATTTCACATAGGCCTGGATGGGCACTTATAAAACGTCGAGAAAGGTGCACGGTTCGCGTTGGTCGATTCCATGGAGAAGAACCGGCAAGAAACTCCATGGTTACTCTTTTCAAATCATTTGATATTACAATATTATTATGTTTCATTACAGCATTAGTATTAAAGTATGGGGGGACAGCGTAGGCCCGACAATAGGTCATTGCTTGCTATACAAAAAATGTAAAACAAAAGGAATATTTAACAAAAGTTAAACAACATCCGGGAATCTATCATCAATCTATCATCTGGTTATCCAAATAAACCCATTGTTAGTAACCGTTTCCTGATTATAACCCAAGAGGTGGCCTCACCCGCAAGTAATCGGCCACTAGTCTCATCTGAATCACCTCAAGTGCAGACGTCGCGACGCTGAGGCGGTTGACCGCGCAATTACTTTAGCACCCACTATCATAGTACTGTGAACCCTGGTCATGTCACTTATGCGACTTACAGCCGTTTTCTATAACTTACTTACGAATAACTGTTGGTTAATGTGCCTTTATCCCTAGCAATCGGTGTTTTTCTAGAAACAAAAAATTTCATATCCGTTTTACCTATCTGTCACTTGATTCATAGAAAAATTAAAGAAAGCTCTTCTGTAACGTTTTGTTTCTCCGTCCAGTAAAAGAAAGAAAGAAATTTATTAGACCGACAGGAAAACACATAAAAAAAAATGGTAAAATTGTGATTATAACACTAGTTTAAAGTAAACATAATGAGAGAATAAAAAAAAACGTAAGTAAGTAAGTTAAATGTTTGATGCGAGTCGCACGCGACCGGTCAATGTGGCGACACTTGGGGGAGGCCTATGCCCAGTGAACGTCTTTCGGTTGAAATGATGATGATGATGAAGCAAAATATCAAATAGACAGCGAGAAATCAGAGCAAACTACCGAAACCGACTAGTAAGTTATTGAAAATGGCCGTTAGTACCCAAGGCGCCATTAAAATGCTTACCTAGGTGTTCGCTGGGAGTGCAGTGAGCACTGACAGTTCACTTGAACTAAGTTCAGTTCACTTGAACTGTCAGTGCTGAGCCAAGAACTCTTTCGTTTTCGTGTGGTCAGTGAACGAATATAATACGAAAAATCTGACTTATTGATTTTTTTTTATCAACAAGTTAATTTATTGTGACCGCCTAACGCAAGTCACTGCTAGACACAGTCCTGAGTTTTCTCTGTATAGGTCGGTTACGGTGATATTTCAGTGGTCTTTCGAAACTTTCAGCAGCAGATCCTATATGGAGGTCATACCAAACAGGTAATAAATATTTTTTCAGAATTTCAAAACAAAAAAAAAACTTATAAAAATTATACTTACTTTAAAATTTTCTTCGTTTCCATCTATAAAACCGTAAGCATATATGAATGTTTACGATAATGCAGACATCTACTCATAAAAAATCCCCCGTCTCCCCTGAGTACGCACTCAAAAACAAAGCCCGGGGAGGTTCGCCTTCTGAATATTTCAACAGGTCTTCTCTTTGTAGGAATATTAAGTCAATGGGGGTAATTGATCTGTTAAGGCCCTGCTACGAAAATCTATGCCATAAATCTTTAAATAGGTTAGGTGGGTATGTCAGAAGATAACCTCTTAAATTAATAACGTGGTAGGTAGATATTGTGCGGAATTATTTGGAATATTGGTAATTTTGTGTTCTTAATAAATACATATTATCTTGTGGAGAAATTAATAACATAACATGGTGCCTCTTATCCATTTGCACCCACATTTCAACAGTTACATTTAAGTCCAATGTAGAATGCGAGTCTAATGTTATTGTCACCGTTAAATTGTCAAATACGTTATATTGTAATATCTCTAGCGATATTGTAAAAACTCGAAATATTGTCAAATGAACATACTGCTTACAACAAAACGCATTATTTTTCGTGATATGCATGCGATGGTAGTCAACTTACGCGGTGTGAAGGGAAGGAGGAGTCCCCCTTGCCCAGTGGTACAACTCTCACGAGATATTGTACTATTCTTGAGAAATACCGATTATTATAACCTAACCTTAAAACACTTTATATTCCCCTAAAAAGCGTAGTCCCGATAATGGGGGCAGAGATACTTCCGTATGTTCAGTTGACAATAATTCGAGAGTTTACAATATCGCTAGAGAGAAACACGTTATATTGTAATATAACGTGTTTGTCAATTTTACGGTGGCATTATCAACGTGGCTGGTTCAGACTCCGTGTCTGCTACTGAGGTATTTCTGATGGAAAAACCCAACAACACTTAACCCGACATGAAGATAGAAATAGAGCCCAGGACTTCATGCTTAGCAGTCGACCACTAGACCAACAACAAGGAGTTAATAACTCAAAATTATTTGTGATTCGATGCCGAGAACCTTAAGCTTTACCACAGCGTTTAGATGCACTAATAAAACGTAGTTTCATCTATTCTTAAGGTGCGTACAGACTATGTAACATATTTTATAGCTTGTGTTTTATAACACGTCCACATTATGTAACCTTGTTATTCAACATTGCAACATAAAACAATACTGTACACATTAGAATAACAATGTCGTTGTCGTTCTTCAGTGTTATCCACAATGACTAAGTTATATAACATTGTTCTACGGTCGAACAAGCTATTTGGTTTACAGTTTAACCCACAAATTACATTGTAAAGTGTAAACCAAATAGCTTGTTCGACCGTACAGTCACGTCTAATAATATGTAAACACTTAAGATTTTTTTAAATTGTGTTTCTCCTAATCTACTGATTAAAATTTAATGTTATTACGTACATAGTATTCTGGAACTCATATTTTTATGAAAAATATCCAATTTCCTAGTTACAATCGTTATTTAAATAGCTATAATATTAAGGAAAGTGTATACATATTATTAGACGTGACTGTACATATCAATAACATGTTATTATAACATTCAGTGTCCACATTATCTGAAACTTGTTATATAGCAATGTTGCGTAACATGTTATGTTACATAGTCTGTACGCACCTTAAGGAACCTTACTGCCTTCTTAAGTCAAAGTTGTATTTCGACAATTCAAAAGTGCCTGTAACTGGCCTACTTGAAATAAATGCTTTGATTTTGATTTTGATTTTGATTTTAATGACCATCGTGTGTGTTTTCTTGGCTGACCAGTGACAATCAGCGCTGTGTTGTAGGTCCGCCATGGCATTGCATCATGCTGAGTGGTAACCTGCTAATTACTGTCACGATTTCACGAAGTGCTAGTTGTCAACTTCTTTAATCTGCCCTTTAGTCATTATAATTACTTGTAATGCTTTGTATGTATTTTGTTTTGTCATTTTTGTATGCACTGTGACAAATATAAATAAATAACATGCTTAGCTCCTATTCAAATTGTTCACTATCTAGTTATACCGCTTTATTGACGTGACAACGTCTTATAAATTGGTTTGCCGGGTGACACTTCAAGAAACTGCGTTACGCTCCGCTCACGTTATGCGCTCACAATGAGAGCGAGTGAGAGGCACGCGTCCGAGAGAGAGAGTGAGAGAGATAGGCATACACACCGGTTCATTTCATCCTTCTTCCTACTATACGAATGAATATTCACATTAAAATTATTTTACCACTCAAAGTCGTTGTCACGTAAAACTTTCGCCCGTATACCGACTTTACAGGCAACCAATTTTTTTTTTTTATTCCACCAAGATCTACTACTGTCTTGTAATGTCTTGTATATTATCTTGAGGATCCGGGCTAAGTTTTAGAACCTACAAAAGCAGACTCAATATTTGTGTACTGTAAAATTGTAAAAGCGCACGAGGTGAGTTACGTCGGTGTATTCCCGCTGACCCCACTGGTTCGTCGCACCTGTTGGGGTCAACGGGAAAAATCAAAAGTGTCGTTTCTTTGACCCCACAAGCCTACCCTACTGGAGGGGTCAACGGGAAGTTTGCAATTTTGTTCCCGCTGACCCCACTCACATACATTTCACAATATTACGGTTTCACTTCGATAGATTATAATCAACCGAAAAATAATACGCAGGCGTTGTGAACAGTATGTTGGGTTCACAATCTCGCTAGATAGCAATCTAACGGGTTTTACAATTTTACGTTTTACAATTTTACGGGTACATTATAATGTTTACCGTCCTAATGTGAATAGGTAGATGTATCACAATATACTAAAACTCACCTCTACCACTCCTCCCCACAAATCTCAGGTCATTAAACTTGGCGACCTGGTTCTTCATAACCGCGGTGCAGTTCCGCAGCTCCGCAGAGCAGTTCTCGTCGTTGCCCGCTCTGACGGTGACCAGGGTACCGTCCCCCACTTCCCCTAGCGCCACCACTTTGAAGGCCACTGGAAGCGTCTTGTTTGACCGCCAATGGGGGGGAAGGACTGTGCAGACCTAGAATGAGGAAACTCAATATAAATCGTAAATAGTGGATAGCTCACAATTAAGGAAATAATAATTCACTGTTATAATTTTCTTACTTTCGCACATATCATTGCGCGTCACATCATATGACTATGTTCCAAGGCTATGTGCATTGCTTAATAGATACATACCAGACATACCAAAGGTGCGGCCATATCACTACTTTCGTACGCATTCCATTCAGTTTGCATAAAAGTAACCCTCTTTCGAGACAAAGATCTTAAAAAATTGAACCTGATACATTTCATTGCAAGATAAGAACTCTGACATAATAGAATAATTTATCTCCTTACCACATGAGGACAGCCTGTCTTCACCAACTCTCCAGGATGATCCGCCAAGAGACCTTCCAAGGTCCTCTCAGCGAGCAGCTCTGCCGTCAGGGGCTGACTCGGCAACGAGCCCCCATAGCTCGACGACGGCGCCTCATGGCCCAGTCCACTAGTCGTCGAACTCACTTCACTCGATAAATGCATCGTCCTGACCACGTCCTGACTTGTCCTGACCACACACTGACGCGTCCTGACCACGGCCTGACTTCAGTCCACTTACACACACTTATACATTATGGTATACGTCATTAGAGTCTAGTTTAGAGTGTTCACAATCGTCACATGACTCTGACGGCCACGGGCTGGTCCAAGCTTGAGTTGTCAACCAACTGGAGAGAGAAATGTCTTGAGGGTTGTGATGACATGTTTACTGGTGATATCTGGAAAGGAATAGTTCATTTCATTGATTATTGATGAGTTGTTCCATAGGATGCATCTTTATAGACCATATACTTGTGTTATTTATATAATACTAGCTGACCCGCGCAACTTCGTCTGCGAGTGAGGGTTAGTTTTTTTTTATAAATAGTATCCTATGTTACTTCTAATACCTCCAAGAATATGTGTACAAAGTTTCATGATGATCGTTGAGTAGTTTTCGCGTGAAAGCGTAACAAACAAACTTACATTCACATTCATAATATTATAGGATTTCAGCACTTGATTCGATTCTCTACGCGTTTTTCTGGTAAACCAATTCATTTCAGTTTTTTTCTTAACTGGCCAGTACCAAGTGGCTTAGCGCTCTTGTATTATATGTATAGTGTATTATTCGATGCTTAGCACTTTCATTTGTCATCTTCAAAACTAATAAAAGATTATAACAATAGGTAGGTAGGTAGGTAAAGATTATAAAGTAGTCATACTTTATTTGTGCAGTTCAAGATGACGCTGCCTGTCAAGAAAAAATACATTGATATGTCAAACTTGGAACGTTTACTTTAGTTGTGTGTTGCCCCGCCTGCACAGATAAGTTGGCTAAAATGTACTCAATGTCAAGCAAAACGACAAAGGTCAATCTCCCCAAGATTCCTTCAAACTCATATCACAGCGTAGCTCTTTAAAAACTTTCCTAAAAACCCTAGTTATTGTCACAAATGTTATACACTCAAACTGCTGTGAAAACACGAGTTGCAAGAGTGAGTTCGAGTCAAAACCTTTGAACTCCGTTCAGGTTACTTATTGACAATGGTGTGTGAGGCTTCAAAGTAACTTCCTCGGGCCCAAGCACGCACAATCAGACGCGGGTGACAGAGGTAGGGTGACAAATGAACCGTATAGAATAAAATATTAGTATTTTTGTAACATACGACTTTGTACTTTGCTAATATTGACTCCACTGTATTATATTACGGCGGAGGTTTAAAATTTATTGCGTTTTATTGCAATATGTTGTTTGCTTGTCAGTTTGCTCGCAGCGATTTTGATACTAGGGGAACAGTTGAGCGCTGCCTAATCGTTAAAACTGCTAAAGTAAGCATTGATTCTGATTTTAATGACAAAAAAGTTGTACTTAATTGGAAAAAAACCAGTGATATTATACAAAACAAGAGAATATCGTATACTATAGAATAGAATATCTATCGTAGTTTTGTTCAATATGTAACAAAAATGATAACTATTAGCAAAACAAAAATCATCTCAATGCCCTTGCAGTATTCAAATCTGTCACAATAATCATATAGTCATAATTCCAATGGACATGCCCGTTTAATATCAGCATTCTGGTGCATCACCCCCACACACGGTTGGTTAACCCCGCGCTGCGATTGTTACTCCTGTCAAATAATAATGTACGTGCATACGTCACAGGCCCTTTGATCTTTGACACTGAAAATATGTCGCAAATCATGATTATGTCTGTGGCAATAGAGGAATGTGGAATTGTTTAGACAGGATACATCAGGTAAAATTTTTCCTTTGTTAAAGAAAATACATGTTGTGGTATTATACCATAGATTACCCAAAACTAAAATAGATGACACTCAAGCTTTTTACGCGCCAAAAATCCAGAATTACAAAATGCCGGTCCTAACCCTTTCCTAGTTCGACAATGTCTGATAACAAACTGACGATAATACTTAGAACGATGGGCCCTCACATCCCCTAGGCGTACAAAATAGCCTGTTATACGTTCGCGAAACACGATATGTCGATTGGGATGTTAAACTTAATTCGGTTTAGGGGTGAGCCGACAACACGCCTTTTACTGTCTTTTACAACGCGCGCTTTGATTCCAACTCGTAAAAGTATTGTGGATTGATCTGATGGAAGAGATAAACAACGTAGGGTTAACTTTTTTCATTAATATCGGGTTTTGAAAGAAGAGATTTGGTGAATTGGGTGAGAATATCAGTCCCGATAACTGTTAATACAACATTGAGGTTATAGAAATATTCTCGCATCGAAGTTTTTTGAGTAGAACAGCTTTAAATATTGCCTTGTAGTAGCTTGATAAGAACGAAGCATACTATTGTACCGTACTATGAAAACAACAGTATTTAAGAGTTTCCGATACTAGACTATGACATGCGGGCATCTCATAAGGAAACTGTTCTAAAAATAGATATTTTCATACGAACTTTATCAATCAAATCTCACGTTCAACTTCTGCATACACGTAATAAACGCACCGTAATGAAGATAAACAATCAAAGTTCACTCCCAGCTTAGCTTCCGCACCGGATCGAGCTCATGAATAGCTTCGCAATAAAATCTTAGCGTAAAAACATACATAAAGGGTAAAGCTCGTAAATAATAAAGCATGTAGGATCGTGTAGGGGGTCCCTACAAGTGGATAATGCTCGTTACCCGTGCCCTTCACAAAGGAACCCGAATGGGGCAAAGATACATTACACCAACCGTTTCTGTTTCACTGCGCGGGTTAGCATTCGGACAATATTTTTAATAAAACCTTACGCGCCGATAGACTTCAAAACGTTTTTGTTTTATAAAATACTGTTTTGGGACCATGATTAAGTTGGTACGCCTTGCGTTCGGTATTTGAATTTGTTAAATTCTGTTTAAGGTTATTCGAATGTTCTTTGTTATCATGGTCGAAATAAATGAGCTTCTTTAATTTAATTTCGTTGCCAATTTTAAAACTTACTTGCTAGTTTGCAAAGAAGCTGCCTACTTAATTAATTTCAAAATCAGTAAACTGCTTATTTATTAAAAAAAAGTTAGCCAAAGTTACCCAATCTAGTTTTAAGCCTAGCGTGTAACTGTAGTTGTGTACATTATGGATTAAACAAATAAAGTTGCTAAATTACCTTCATTAGTAAGACAGTATCACAGGCGTCTAAAACCCGTGACGTTATTTTCAGGAATCTCAATAATGGCGTAGCATCTGCGCGTACAATAAAACGCGTCAAGACCCCCGAGCTCCAATAACATCTATTATCGGCCCAATTTTAAAGAGGAGCGAATGTGAAGGGAATCAATAGGACAGCGGGGACACAAATTCCTGAGGGCGGTCCCTGAAGGACGCCCGACCGGTCGGACATGGATAATGATCGTAGAACGACCAGCGACGGGTACAAATGGGTTAGCAAATGTAATATCCGACGGTGTCCGAACCCTCAAGGCACAGATATTCAAATGAACGGAAAGCCCAAGCTGTAAGACGGTGACGGACTTCCTGATTTTAAAGTCGGCGCGCGTTTTGTGACGTGTCCTGAATTTATGGGAAACTGATTTAGGTTCAACTGAATTAGGGCAAGCGGAGCGATTTTTCTGTGCTTTCCTATTAGTAATCTTTTATTTATTTATTTATTTATTTAAACTTCATGTACAATAGTGGTAATCTATCTATTGTAATCATTTTAGCTTTTAGCTAGTAATATTTCCAGGAATGGTCCATGAAATATATATTGGAGTTAAACTTTTAGATTTAAAAGAGCAAAATAAAAGAGCATCCAGCGTCTAAGAAATGATGGAGGACTTATAATGTCTAGTCAAGACTGAAAAAAAGTTATGTGTAACTAAATGATGCTCTTTTTATGTAAAGTTATTTACTTTTAGAATGTCCAATGCAGGGCAAAGACTTTGCTCTCTTGCCTATATGTACTTAGAAGTAAAATTGTACCCCCCAGGATTTGACTGAAGCTAACGACAGAGCTGTCCAGGGGCTACGTACTGAAATTCGGACCAAATCTGATACAACGATTCAAGAAAAAGTTGCATTTGTCCCGTCACCATTCTTATCAAATAACACAGAAACCAAATAAATATAGAAAGCTATAAAAACACAAAACAAAGCGCATACCCTTCCTACAATATTGGTGACAATAAACAACGCAGTACAATCAAGCAGTTAAGTAAGAATCGCTCGGAATGCGACGCGGGCGGCGCCGCGGGGCGAAGCGATGCGCCGTCATTTATTAAAATCCTGACGCCGACTGAGGGTTACGGGGTTCCACTTAAAATACGACTTTTTGGTGCCATCTTCAATTGAAATTGACAAGTACTTGTGTAGATCCTGTTGCGTTTCTCTCTACGCGATTTGAAGCTAACAGGATCAGTGGCTTTTTCGCGCTCGGTTGTGGGAACGATGGTACCAATATTGCAAAGGTATCAACGTATTCTGAAACATATTTTCTTGTAATGCGAAAGTATTTGCGAACGATGTTCATATAATATATATTTTTTTTTTGTTTTATATGCCTAGCCTTTTCCCTTTCAGATCCCATTCTAACTTATTGTTACTGAATACTTATGTTTGGTTTACATGAAGCATCTACTTATCTGACCCTACAAGCCAGAAAAACGATACCCGTTTGTAGGATTATTAAATAAAGGAGGTGAGATGATAAATAGTGATGATGATTATTAAAACAAGCATACTCCTTGCTTAAAAGGATTCTCTCCATTGTAAACATAATAAGTTATCTAAGTTTAAGCAATAAACTTTTTTCTTTTTTTATAGTAGAGAAGTATGGAAGAAAAATACATGTTGTGCCGACCTCAAATAAATTGGGATAAGGGCAAGATAATTATGTATGTAGGATTGGTAAGCTAGCAGTATTTTCAAACGGTACGACCCAGTCATGAAGTTTTAAAACGTTACATTGTCTTGTTTCCAAACTACCTATTTAAAAAAAAAAGTGCAAGCAAAATTCTTATTACAACGTATCTTAGGTTCCTATAGAAACTAACACAATACCCTGATTAAACTAAACACAGCGTACACTCAAATGCCGTAGAAAGATGAACAGAATTTTTCTCGCTTTCTTAAAATTTTGTCAAAGTGCGCAGAAACGTTAACAGCACACATTCTCACAACGCTTTTTGATGAATATTAATAAGAAAA
The DNA here is from genome assembly GCA_916618015.1 of Xestia c-nigrum. Taxonomy (NCBI): domain Eukaryota; kingdom Metazoa; phylum Arthropoda; class Insecta; order Lepidoptera; family Noctuidae; genus Xestia; species Xestia c-nigrum. The sequence continues at coordinate 15,924,933 of OU745261.1, read as the reverse complement.
CCTAAAGTTTAAAGCAGTAAACATTTAGTCACTCATTTTGTATTATCTTAGCGGAGTCATTAATAATAGCGGATAAAACAATTATTTTGCAATTCGAATAAACTACGTTTCTGCTGCCAATGAATAAGTTTTAGTGGGTTTAACTTTCGATAGACGAACTTAAACAGCTGTACCTAAATTTCGTTTGAATATAGTGAGAGAAAATGACTTTACTGGAAATATCGCGCAAAAATGCCTAGTAACACAACATTATGGAAAATAGCAAACATTTATTTGTCACTCCAACAACTTCGTTATTGACACGTTCCTCCCTTCGAAGATGTCACTACATGCTGCGAGGGCGGCAACTTCGTGCAAAATTCAAAACGTTCCGTGTTCCAAATTCAAAGGTCGTGCAAACAACAAGTCGAAGCCCGCGAACAATGCCGCCAACCCCACCCGACGAATGTACAAAGGAATTATCCGATACAGCCTCTGAGATGAGCCTTCGATTTATTATTGATGTTTAATTTATTATTTTGTTAAAATTCTTATTCATGAAAAACGATTGCACGTTTTCATCTTGCTTTTAACACCATATCACAATGATTGTGTGAGCTTTATTGCACGCTAAAACTTAGGGTCACTTTCAGATTTTCTTGGAAAATGTTTGTATTGTTAACTGAATTCTGTATAGCAGGTTTTTCCTAGAATATTATTCTAACATTTAAAGTTGAGGAAAGTTCACTTAAATGTTCTTTGTTTAATCTATCAATAGTCCTGATTGACTTCAGATGAACACAAACAAAAATAATTTATAGCGACTACCCAGGCTTGCTTCGTACGGGCGAGAATTTTTATACTAACGTTTAGTATAAATGTATAGTCAGCACAACACATTTTTAGTTTCTTTTTACTCTCCTGTCAATCGTCACGGTATCATTTACTTATTTTTCCTCCACATATGTTGTTATTGTAATATACCCAACGAACTTATTATCGTAACCTCACAGACAAACTTTAAAAGTGATTGTACTTTTATATTAATTGTATGTAGTTGAGATGTTGTATGACTTTAATTAATAAGACACTTCACTACTTTCCAATTTTGCACGTTTATTCATTCAGGAACCAAAAATTCTAAGACATGTGACATCTACCAATCCGCAGTGGGCCCGCGTCGAAGAGTAGCTCATTCCCTCTCGTAGAAAGGAGGGCTGTGTCCCAGCAGTGGGAACATTAATAGGCTGATGATGATGATGATGATACATTCACGAAACCCGATTTGTATTGCACGACTAAAATACGAATAATGGCATGTCATCAATTGTTAAAGTCCTCTACTGTACATACATATGTGTAGATCAATGCAATATCACAATGCAGTATCTATAGTAAGTCCTAAACAGAAGGTGAAAGTGACCAATACTAACAACTATGGTTATTTCAATAATTAATTCAAGCCGCTAATCCCTGAATGGCGTGTTGAAGGACTGCAGAATTCATGTTTGCTACCAATGGAGCATTTGGATGATTAGCATTAGGCATGTCTGATTAAGATTGTATTAACTACTAAGGCAGTGTTTTAATTGATGTACTTAACTTATTGATTGGGTTTCTTTCAGTTTTTACCACTGGCCATTAAAACGGCTAACTTCGAGTAAAAAAAAAGACAACACAATTTTAAAGTTTTAAGTAAGCTAAGCGGAGGTTAGCCAACTTAAAAACTTTAAAATACTTAGCTAGCGGTAAAAAAACTGTACAAGGATTCTAATGTAGTTTTTTTAACTTGTCTACGACAGGTTGAAATGGAGTTAAAGAAAAGAAAACGTCTTCTTTTACAAGTGTTCCGTTTGGCTGATTATTTTATACAAATATTGTTTTGACTTCAACTTCACATTAACTTTAATGTTAAGTTTAGTTTATAACAACTATTTGAACACTAAATAGCATCCCTAAGTGCATCTAAAGCTACGGACCTAGTTGTTTTACACTGAAATAAAGGGCGATTTATAAAAACCCTTATGGTGTCACTAAAACTCTCCCTTCTAACAAACGTAGCTTGATAATTACACAATAAAAACACCCAAGTGTAAATTCCTTAACACTTTTAATTTTATTTCCCCATAAAGCGCATCGCATACATGCGTATGTTTAGAAAATAATTCGGTAAAAGTTAACGAGCGTGTAACATGGCCCACCCAGTCGTGGGCCATCGTGGCCCGCGTGCCCGACCATTACAGGTGAAGTTTAGGGATCGCTACAACCACTCTAATGGGAGTTCACGCTTACTTTTTAACAAGTTTCCGGCGACACCGCCTAAATGGGACATAATTGTATTACGATGTGGCCACGCAAAAATATAAATTGTAGTGAGTGTTGGGAGAAGTGCGACTTGATAATAGTTCAGTGTTTGATTAAGAGTTTATTTTTGGAGAATATTTTGAAATAAACGCCTTTAACTTTGTTTGACGGGAAGAGCTAACGTCTGCTAAAAGTCTGGTAATTACTTATTAAAAGTTAAACCTTTTATGAAATATTTTCGCTTAATATAAATTCATAAAAAGATTTTCAATGATTTGCACATACAAACGTTATTCTCATAAGTTTAGTTATTATGTTTCTAACACGAAAGAGCTCATGATCCCACAACGTAACATAAACACAACTAGAAGTAATCTAATCAAAGTCATAGGCAGTATGTAACAAAGCGTTTACCCGACGTTATCACAATACGTGCCGTTATCTCGGAGTTTAATCGTCGCGGCGTAGTGTGCGCCCAGGCTAATGAGCCTGCGGTTTTTGGGAAAACAACACACAAGTGTACGCCACCCGCCGCCCGCCGCCTCGCGCTCCGACACACTCAAGTTTGCCGACTTAAACAAACTTTCTACTAATTAATTTCAGACATCTCGTCATCATAGTTTCTTATAAACTCAACCGCAAACTAATCTTAACAGAAGAACAAAGAAAAGTTCTTTAAATTCGTACCTCAAAAAAAAATGAACCTTCAGAAAAATCCACAGACAACACAATACACCATCCGCACTAAATGAAAAAAAAAAGTTTGGACCGGTAACCGCGGAAAGGCGCGGGCGTCCGCCACCGAAACGTGGTCGACATTAAAACCTTAGCGGGAAAGAAACGGTCCCCTTATTACGTCTCGAAAGAAATTCGCCCGCACACACAGACAGGGCGAAAGAAGTTCACTCACACAGACGTGCGCTGCAACGTGACACGAGGGGACGCGGCTATGTGAGTGTCGGCACAAATAAGTATTAAAAGAGATAGTTAGGTGCGGGACAAGCCGGGAACGTGAGCCATATGTGCCGCACTCACCTCGCATCGCAAAATCAGCGCTCAAAGGAATCCTTCGAATGTACCTTTAGTGTGTTCCTTATACACACATTGTGTTCTCTTTTGTTTCAGTCCACAATAGACAAATGGTTTGTTTGGTTTTTCCTCATTTGAGTTTTATTTTTTGTTTTTTTCGTGCAAGAAAAATAGTAGCTACCAACATCGCCACAAGCATGATCTTTAACCGTTTATGAATCTCCCAATACAAAAGTTTTCGTAAAAAAATATTTATCTAATCATCAAATGCCAGAAGCAATTCTCAATTAGTTAATATCTTTCATCAAACACGAACTCGTATAAAATTAAATGTTCTTTTGAATAAATACAGTACCTATATCTCCATCTTACCGCGGTCTGGAAACCACATCTTAATTAGCAGCCTTTAGGGAGGAACTCCACTCCCTCACAGGCTATGCGATACTTACTTGTATTACATGGTGTGTTTCGTAGTCAAATTTTCCTTAATTTATTCCAGTATACTTACGAATTAACTGATTAAAGTTAATGAGTGTTTCATATGTATGTCGAAGGAAGTTTAGCTGACTTGCCAACATCCAAGCATCCAGAACTAATGGAATATTAACCTAGAGCAAAATTAATCTCAGTAACATAAGGTCTAAAGTGCCTCCAATGTCAGACATCGCCGCATAAAGGACCTCAGAGCCCTCGAGCTAGCCGACAATGGAAATTTTATATCGTCGTAAAATTTAACTGCGCACTTTAATAACTAAAGCACCAAGCCGATATAGCGCCGTATCGTTGACAAAAGGATGAGCGCGCTTCCAGAACAACCTTTGAGTACAGACACGCACACATGCAAGGTAATACAACCACACGGCTGTACGTACAGACGCATACAGAGACACCTCACCACTACGCGAGCAAAACCCACACGCCCACCCGCCAAACACGCCCAACGTCTTGGGTTTTCTTATAAACCACGTTGTGTTCGATGTCCCACTCTCTCACGCGGCGCTCCGGCGTGCTGACTCTGTCTAGCGCAATGACGAGCTTCACATAAAGCGACGCCACATTCCCGCCTTTTTTCCCACTCCATTTTGACAGCTCGCGGCTCCATATCTGGCCGGAAACTAAGACAGCGCTCACAGAAGTTGAAGATGTTGGGTCTTATACTTATTGCTACAGTCTTGTTTGGTTCTAAAGAAAAGGTTAGAGCAATCACCCAAAGGACCTTTAAATAACTGTTTCAGCATTAAACTATAAATTCAAATTGTACATGTAAGCTATCGTAAATGCGCAAGATCTTCGAACCTTTGCCCGTCGCAAACCCATTGATCCCAAGTTTGTCTGACAGAGACCTAAAAGATTTCATGTTTTATTCAACTCACAACTTTTACCCGTTCCTAACAAATCATCAAGATAGCCGTGCACCTAATATACGGAGAACACCTAAAACTGTTTCTAATACCCGTGCCCGCGATACATCTGACATGATTTGAAGACAGATATGCTGACAATGCAAACTCCTTGCTACCGAAAACCGTCTAAAAGTTCCTTGAGCCCGCTGCTCTAGAGCAGTGTGTGTGTCGTCTTAGCGACTAAGTGGCTCAAGACGCGTTAGCGGGCGCGGGTGCGGCGCGGTGCTGGGCGGGGCTCCGCGGCGCTGCGGCGCTCCGCTATCGGCACACCGAAACACACATTTTTCCCGCCGCAAACCTCGCGCCGAGGGTTAGCCGCGACCCGCAGACCTCGTTCAGGAAGAAGGAGACGGAGTGTCTTGACGTCTCTTTCTCGCGCTCCCACGCCTGCGCTCGAAGGTTTTCTAGCGCGGTAAATTTTGACAGTTCGTCGAAGAAGTTTTCGTGGACGGACGGATGAGAGATGGTCGTCTTCAGCTTGGCTCCTATAATTGAGTCTGTCTGAAAAGTGTATTCATTTTCAAACGGCATAATGTAATTTTCTACCAATGAAAATCTTATGTTAAGGATTTGGCATAGTAATGAAATGCCTGTTTTAGTCAACTAAAGCCATTCTAACGCACACAGTAATATTATGTTACTAAATTGTAGGTAAACATGAAACAGTAATTTTATCGAAGATTATTTACGAGCCTTCATTGAAGAATAACCACAAGGATAGTGATTCCTACCGATAAATTACATTTATTTATACGTGAAAACTTAAAAAGTAGTATTATTACTTTCATTTCAAGCCACTAACTTATTATTTTAAGCTACACTGCTACGGTGCTACGGCGTAGCACTCCCGCTACGAACTCCTGCCTGTTACTTCAAATGGACTACAGTCGCTAAAATCAAACATTATGGTCTTGAGGTCGCTAAATGATACTGAATGACAAAAATACAAGTATATATATGACAATAATAGTAACAAGTCTGTAATTAAGGTCAAAAGTATTCACAGACAATATTCTGTAGGAAACGTAATGAAGTGAGTGACAGCAAACCTCAAAATCACCTGCGTATTTTATGCCACCACAAAACAGATTACCCCAAATCATATTCCCAAGTGTCATCACACAACCAAACAAACAATGACGCAGAACTAGTTGAAGTTGCGAGTGGGCGGTCGACCACAAACTGCTCGTCGCTGGCCCGAAACTTACATGGCATGTGGCCACAGCGCGGTGCGGGGTAGCGGGTAGCTCGGGTAGTGCGGGTAACGGGTACCGTAGGGCATATCAAAACAAAACGGCCAGCGATACGGGCTAGCTAATCATGCGGTCATGCGGTCACGCGGTCGCGCGGTCGCCCCGCTGACAATTTGCAGGTTAGCCGGCGACCGCGACCGCCGCTGCGGCCGCCCGGCGAGACGAACGCGTCATAAAGTTACGTTTACTTATGATTGGGTGATGGTTCATTGAGGTAGTGTTGTTGCTTTGGTTTGTGGAGACGTGTTTGTAAGAAAATTAGCAAAGTTACTTGGTAAATATTTATTTTGCTCTGCTCTCTTCAAAGTTTTAAAACATGCATTAAACACACACTATTTAAGCAAGCATAGTATAAGTTGAGCGATTATATCACTGATCAAAATGCTTGGCTCAATGCTCGTCTTGCTCCACAAGGACAGGGACGCATAAATTGATAGCATTAAATGGTATTGTTGGAGTTGCTGAAGATTGTACTTATCTTTGAATTGTATAGATTCAATCTCTTTAGCATTGTATAATCGTATGGCCGATATTGTGTGAATACTATGTACTAATAAGCTATCATTTACTGGAAACCTACATCTTTTCTAGACTTGAATGTGCCCTGGCGGTTGAGAGTAAGTCATGCACACTCAATTGTATCGCTGATGGTGGCGCGTGTGTCGGACCATTTAATTCCCTTCAAAATGATTGAGTTGAATGGTGCTGATCCATGCGTCATGTTCGTGAACGGGCGCTGTCAGTTGTGACTGATCATCTCTTAGTTGCCATGGCTTATTTGAATTAATTATTGAGTTTTACTATGGACACTTTTAACGTGCACATCTTGCTACATTGTTCTCACATATACCATCTCAACCAGAATGATGTAACCAAGATTTTGTAACAATAATGTGATTTGAAAGAATGTCCATGGAGTTTCTTGCCCGTGCTTCTCCATAAAGGTCTACACTAGGGAATGAGCAGTTACAGTTCTTTCACAGTTTTTATGTCCTGTGACTAGGACTGTAGCTATATTAAATGTTCATCTTTGTTTCGGCAATTTAAAAGTGCCTGTAACTGGCCTACTTGAAACAAATGGTTTAATTCTGATGTTGATTTTGCTTAAGCTTGACTACGTCACCTTAAAATTATCTTGATGGCATGCTAGAATAGCTCATGAATGCTGTCAAAATATTAGAACCATGAAATGTAATCTAGTGGACTAAAAACTCATCATTATCTGTCTAGTCTTTTTCCAATTATGTTGGGGTTGGCTTTCAGTCTAAGTGAATACTAGTCCGACCTCCACAACCCAGTTAGTAACGGATCATAGTACACCCCTTTACATGTAAGACTTTTTGTCAGACTTATTTGGGCGACTGACTACCTAACAACAAAAACTAAAAACTGAATAAATTAAATATTTAATCCCTTAAATATTTATTTTATTCAGTTTTTAGTTTGCCCCGCTCCTATACAACAAAGGTGATTTTTTGTATTGGTCGAAGCATTTTGTGTAATGTTGTATCTTAAATAATGGTACAGATCCCTTCGTGCGCGAGTCCGATTTGTACTTGGCTGGTTTTATTTTATTAAATTGAAAACCCGAAGACGAATATGTAAAAAGTATATCTCTCAATATAGAACAGATCTTTTTTGGTGAATTTTAATTTAAGCCAATCATTGTACCCGGATCGTTGTTTCCTGAACGTTGTTTTTAAACGAAAGTTCGAAAGTATCGAATATACTATCGGAAGAAAGCAAATTAAGGCGGTAACGACTCTTTCTATTCCCAAACAGGGCTGTTAAAACCATCTGTGGCCGAAAGCCATTCGCAAAAACTGCATTCACTAGCAACTAATACTACTAGACAATCTCGAAGCGTTCCTTTTGCACGACTGTTAGGCATCCCCCTTAGTACTTAAAAAACTGAAAGTTTTTTAGGCCCACAATTTATCTTCGATAGACATAATATGTGACGAAGATTATTTCTGCACTTGGAAAAAGACTGGGCTCTGAGTTTGTTTTGGCTGTTACTTCTTAAATATAGTAATCGTAGATTCATTGCCGTATCATTGACTAGTACAGTACGAGACAACGGCCTCTTTCTGTTAGAAAACATAACTTACTAGCTGACCCGCGCAACTTCGTCTGCGTGAAGAACCGCTCGACCAATTTTGTGCAAACTTCACATAAACCATCTACTAAATAATCCGAACAATGCCTAACATTTGGTTTGGATAGGTGAGCCCGTTCTTGAGTTATGAAATTACAGCGAAAAGTGGCATTATAATTTAAATATATTGATGATTGTCAAGTTTTTTTTAACTGTCTCAACTTTACTTCAATCCTGCCCAGTCACATTTACGATGGGATTCTTCAGAGCCGTATCAACAACCTTTCAAAATGAATACAAGACCAAGAAGTTTCATTACCTACAATCAAATAAATTGCAGTCTGGCCACTATTCCCAAAAAAAAACTTCTAAAGCCATAAAGTAAGTACCTAATTAAAAAACATAAACTTTTTCTCTTTTCGAGTTTTGTGGCTTTACTACATTTTTTTCGTGACTCCTGAAATTATTAAGAAAATAGTATTTAAACCTTCTTGTTGGAAAATTTGAAAGGTGACAATAAGTGCAGTGTCACAGGGATCTTGACATTGACTGGGGGCGTTGTCGTGTCGCTAAACATTATTAATACGACAGTATCAAAAAATTGCAAATCTATTTAGTACGTCAGTTAGAGTATTGGAAAATAATGGACACGTATTTTTTGTTTTAGTAAATCAAAGAATATTGCCAAGTTAAAATGCATCAAAACTCAGGAGTGGGGCTCTTGACGTCAGAACTCGCTAAAAATTATACCAAGGCGTGACATATTGAGAATTCTAAATGCGTCGATCTCCGTCAATTTCGGTTTACGTAACAAAAGAACAAAATAAGGGTATAATAATTTTTGATAATCTAACTGACGGACTATTATTATTATTATTTTGTTCCGTTTTGCGAAATTAATTGAAAAACCAAGATGGCGGATCTTGTTCCAATGTTAATCGCGCGCCAAAAGATACACGTGCAACTATTTATACGAAAGTAATCGACAGACGGTAACACCGACGTCACTGAATAAATAACTTGACACTTGTTCGCAAATAAACAATTTAAAATGTCAAGAATAGGGAAAGGGCACGCGAGTACGACCCAACCCTTCTCCTTCCCGACATTATGTTTTCTGACAACCAATTTTAAAGCTGTTTGCATTTCCGTACGTGTTTATACAATGTTAATGTTTTGTTGTTCGGTATCGTGACTATGTTTCTTGTGGGCTTTTAGTCATGTCTACGTTAGTTGCTTAGATCTGGGGTCAGATTAATCAAGTGCAAAAACTGAATGGTTGACTCGAGATTTTTGTTTTTCAGATTGAAAACGAAACTACAAAATTTTAACAAACATCTTCATTCCGATATGCTCAAACAATCACTTAATTCTTAACCACGACCATTTCTGCTGACATGACAGAGAAATAAGCTATTATTAGATACATCATTTAGGAACCTAAATGAATTCTAAGCTTCGCGAATCGCGATACAAATAATGCAGTCAAGTAAAATTTCGCCCACGTTCACATGTATCGCGACTTCACTAATCTAGTTATAACCGAGCACCGGCTACAACTGTGTCTGAGCAACGAGCGCCTGACGCAGTGACGTGACACGTGTCGATATATTGTGTCATAGTTTTACACTCGCCGTACACTTAACAGAGCTGGTTATAATCTCTCACCGGCTGAGCTACAGTTGTGTCTAAGCAACGAGTATAATTGGATTCGCAGTACACCTCACTGAGCTAGTTATAAATCTCACACCGACCGAGCTACAGCTATGTCTGAGCAACGAGCGCCTGCCACAGAGACGTGTCACATGTCGACATATTGTGTCATATTCTTGCACTCGACGTACACTTGACAGACCTGGTTATGATCTCTCACCGGCAGGCCTGTGTCTAAGCAACGGGCTCTGCCGCAATGACGTGACACGTGTCGATATACTATGTCACATTGTTGCTCTCGCAGTACACCTCGCTGAGCTATTTATAAATCTCACACCGACCGAGCTACAGCATTGTCTGAGCAACGAGCGTCTACCGCAGTGACGTGTCACGTGTCGATATATTATGTCATATTGTTAGTCTCGCAGTACACTTCACTGAGCTTGTTATAAATTCCAGACTAAGCCAGCTATTGAGTTGGTCTGAGTAAAGAGCGCCTGCCGCAGTGACATGACACGTGTCGATATATTGTGTCATATTGTAACACTTGTAGTACACTTCACTAAGCTAGCTATAATCTCTCACTGGTCGGGCGTGCGAGCGACAGCTGTGTCTGAACAACGTGCGCCTGCCGTAGTTACACGGTACATGTCGATATATTGTGTCACATTCATACACACTTCACTACGCTACTTATAATCGACCACCGGCTGAGCTACAGCTGTGTCTGGGTAACGAGCGCCTGCATAGCGACGCGACACGTGCCTATACATATTCCGTAGGTCAATTATTAAAAATATCAACTGATAACTTCATTTATTGCGATCTCAAAAATATTGTAGCTTAACAAATGTGGTGACAGATTAGAAAACATAACTAACCGCGTTGCATTTATCATCGTAGACGGCTGAGCAATGGATACTATAAAAACCCAGCAAACATAAAAAAAACATCACCTATAAACAACATCAATTCGTCATCAAAATCAAAACATCGACAAGTCCACGTGCGCAGGGGTGCACAACCCTTCCGTGGCCGCCATATGCCGCGGCGCTGCGAGCGCCCTTAAATTACAGAACTTCTCGCTCATAATACAGAGATATGCCTTTAATATCTGCCGGAAACTGCCTCTGTGCCTTGTTTACTTTTTGCCTCCGTTCTTATATTAGACATTGTGTGTACTGTGAGCTAACTTGCTCCGTTATTGTGAGCGAATATGGGGTTTATGGTGGATAACGCTTCATTATAAGAGTAATTTAAGGCGTTCAAAAGTGGTGATTAGGTACAGTTGTATCACCACGTTACGCACACATCATCATGTTTGAACATCATTACTTTGTATTCTCAAAGCATGTTTTTAAACGGTTTTATTTAGCTCACCCCGTTTGTTTTATTTTTTATTTTCAAAAGTTACTTCTACCAAAACACTACAGAATTCAGTTATACAGAAAACTCAGCCCCAATAATAAACGAAAAATATATAAACACAAAAAAGCAATACCAGCTAAAATAGACAATAAAAATCAACCCCCACAAACCGGGAGCAATTTCAATCACAATTGCGCGACTGTCCTGAAGCGCACCTGCTGACTGTGACGGCACGACACGTGCCCGACTAAGAGGCTACTTAACGTAAGTGACCCTACTTACAGAATCCCAACTGTGCCGTCCAAGACACTCCAATAGCCGGCAATTTCACGAGCCCCGGCCACCATCTGCGACCGACGCGCCAAAAAATAACATTCCCCAAAAAACGTTTGCGAAAGAAAGGGATATTAGTCTCCGCGGGGCAATAATCGAAGCCAATCGGCCCACCGAACGCCCCGACACGACACTTTCTTTATTTATACCATTACTTTACTGTATGGTAATATCGTAAAGAATATTTTATGTTCACGTGTAGACACCTTCTGATTTCGCGATATTGTTTGTAACCCCTGATCACTACGTAGTTGGTGTGGGGGTTGGGTATTGATATTTGAGTCTTCGATTGAGTTTATTACTTCTTAATGTCATAATTTATACATCGTTTGGAAGAGAATTTATTATTTAATAGCGTTAAAGTAACTTACATTATAAAACAGCTAAAGTATGTATGCTACTATAACAATACTAATTTTATTGTTCTCGGTTAGATCATCGACATACATACGATGCAACCTTTACTTTGGTACGACAAATATTAAGTTTACCTTAATGGTGCTATGACACCATCGGTCGTCAAGATAATTCCAAGAGAAGCGACTAAATCTACAGACTTTCCTTGTACAACGTACCCAACCTATAGACAGTCCTTTTATTCATAGTCTCGTAAGTCTAGTGGTTGCAAGCGCTATTTCTAAACATGAGGTTCGGTTATCAATTCCCATATCGGGGGTGGTATTAAATTGTTCTGTTAGACGTTCTCAGTAACAGTATAGAGTCTGGCAAAAGACGACGCACGACGACCAATTAAGCTATGCATAACCAAGTTAAGCTTAACTCTCATTGAACGGCAAGCTCGTACAAAGTGAGGTCCGGCTATACTGGTAACACGTCTGCCTTATCCTTTAGGTTTAGGCAGCACAGGCGTGATGTTATGTATATTTTTATTCGTAAGCAATAATACTTATTACTTCCACTATCCAATCTATTTCCGTTCTACTTCCATTCTATTTCCGTTCTATTTCCATTATATTTCCGTTCTATTTCCATTCTATTTCCATTCGATTTCCATTCGATTTCCATTCGATTTCCATTCGATTTCCATTCAATTCCATTCTATTTTCGTTCTATTTCCATTCTATTTCCATTCTATTTCCGTTCTATTTCCATTCTATTTCCATTCCAGTTTCTTTCGATTTCCATTCCATGTCCATTCTATTTTCATTCTATTTCTATTCTATTTCCATTCTATTTCCATTCCATTTCCATTCTTTTTCCATTCTATTTCTATTCTATTTACATTCTATTTACATTCTATTTCCATTCTATTTCCATTCTACTTCCATTCTATTTCCATTCTATTTCCATTCTATTTCCATTCTATTTCCATTCTATTTCCATTCTATTTCCATTCTATTTCCATTCTATTTCCATTCTATTTCCATTCTATTTCCATTCTATTTCCATTCTATTTCCATTCTATTTCCATTCTATATTCATTCTATTCCCATTCTATTTCCATTCTATTTCCATTCTATTACCATTCTATTTCCATTCTATTACCATTCTATTTCCATTTCATTCCCATTTTATTTCCATTCTATTTCTGACTTCCACTATTTTGCACTATTTATTTTATATTAGATTGACGAGTACAAAAAATATCGACTAAACCCGATTTGCATTACACGGCTAAAATACGAATAGTGGCAAGTGGCTCATCAATTAAAGTCCTCGACTGTACCTATTATTTCTGCCACAAAACAGATTTGTCATGTAATTCTCCAGTTTGAACTGTACGTAGATAATCTGCCTAACTAAAACTACCTCTACGAACAATAATAAGCGTGGCATAACAAACATGGCGGTGTTGTAGTCGCCATTAGTCGTCACGATTAGATTTCACGAGAGGCGACAAGCGAGCATGTCGGTGTCACCAACACTTCGCGACCCTACCGTCAACGTACAACACCTTCGCTACAATACGGTGCATTTGTACTGGGTGTAATGTAAAGCGTAGAGTAAAGTAATATGATAACGGGGTGTGAAGACTCATCACAAATAATCACAATGCATGAAACGAGTGCAACAGTACAGGCTGAACTCGCTGGAATAATTAAAGTTCTATAAAAACGTATAATTTATTTGGACGTTTTCTTTTTTGAAGTGATTTTTTTTTAACTTTATGTGCGTTGAGCACTTTTTGAGTGAACAAAACTTATGGAACTCGCGTGACCGTCAAGTACGCCTTTCATAGCACTCGTAGCCGATGCGCTACGGCGTAGCTACTGGGATTGGCTACGAGTTTTCACTTCTATCGGCAGTCCCCAAAGACTGCCCCGCATGTTTTTTTCGTTCTTTTTTTCTGCAGTAACCAATAGCAACGGTGGAAGTCCTAGCTTCGTTAACTGAAGACTCCATTAAAGGTGTTTTTACAATTTTTATACACTCATTAACACTGCACAAACTTGTCGTCCGTCACTTCACCACTGCATGGGAGTTAACGTTACATGCAAGAACTTTGCGAGGTTTCTTTCCTTCTTGAATTCAGTACTTATATTAGACAATTCTTCAAAACAAACTTCCTGAAATCTCTGGAAACTCCACCGAAGTAACTACCCAATGTCCACTTTATTTATTTTTGCACAACGAATCAAATGCATAGCAAATGCACAATGTACAACAAATCATTACCATCAATCTGAAAAGGTTGACAAACGCTTCCAATTTCAAACGCAGAACAGAACAAAAGTCGCACCCTGTCATATCGCGCGGCCATCTTCCAATTTTTCCCGCCATTTCCCCGCGTATTTTTTCAATACGCGTTCAAGATCATTTAACATTTTTATGTGTAATCTTGCTGGGTAGCGATAAGACAAGGAGATTTTTGCGCGCCTCACTTTATTTTATCGACTACGTTTTACGGCGAACTCTAAACAGATTAAATGTAACGCTAGGGCGTCTTCCGGACACAATGTTCATTTATTGGCTTGTATTTTGGCTTTATAAGATTACTGGGGATTTTCGTGTTGAGTTTTTCTTATCTTCTGTTTATCGATACAAAAATTGTTCCTCCGTAATAAGTGTAACATATTTTTACTCGTAACATCACTACGGCGTAGAAGCTTCGTAGTAGTCTCGCAAAACCTTCTAGCGATTAAAGTACTACCTACTTAATTACAGATTTTAGTAATACCAAAACATTCTCAAGTTTTTTAAACAGTCATTTTGTCCTTATGGTTTAGGTACTTGTCTAATTGACATTGATAAATTAGTCTACGATTCTATTTAATGACTGTACGGTCTGCACGGCAGTGCATTGATACCTTGAAACAATTAATGTGAAACTTTTTCATTATTATTTATGGAATTATTATGAAATGTGACAAAAAAGAAAGTAGGGATAAATATTATTCTGCAGATAGAGTTCAAATTCTCTTGAAAATTATCATCTTTCAATGCAAAAAAGTCTGCAGTTTCGTGCATTGTGGTTTAACAATTGTTGCTAACAGTATTCATTAGTTATACCTTACTAACGAGCGTAATGTAAAATTAGAATCCCTTCTCATTCCGAATTTCTCGTTCTTTCTTAAGCACCCCACATGGCAAAACCTTTTCAACTTCACATCTAAACGTGTTCACACAACGTAAGTGTGACGGTCTACATAATGAATCGTATAAAACACGAGTTTTATAACGCGAGCAGAACATTCAGAGTCTTTTTTTAAATTATGCAACATTTGTATGGAAATACAAACGTCACCCCTGGCCTACGCTGCCTCCTTAAAAATACATCTACTGTTATTTGTAGCATGGTTTGACGCTCACTCGCGATTTGATTGCTTTTTCATGGAGATCATATCGTGTTTTGGTGTTTTGCATGCATAGGAAAAGTTAGGACGATACCCAAATTAGATAGTATTTTAATATCGGTACAGCATTTATTTTATAATAGAAAAATAAACGATGTTTTTTGAGAATAATTCGGATTTACTCTTATTTCTTCAATTATTCAATATAATTTCACAAAAAATCACATACGTTCATGAAAAACGACCCCTAGCTGTCATTGTCATGTCATTCAAGCGCCAATAGATTCTTGTGGCTCTATATATTCAAAAACTAATACAAAAAGTATTTAATAAATATCTTTAGACTGGCCACTATTCACGAAAAAAAATTATATGATGCCACAAATTTAAAAAAAAAAGTTAAATTTTCTTTTAAATTGCTATATAGCTTCATAAGAATTATTTTTTTTTAATGGCCTGGCTGTGATTTGCTTATTAACAATGATACTTTTTGGTCAAGTATTTTATTTTCTGAACTAAACTGAAGGTAGCTAACAAACGTGGCTAAAAACATGTCGGTACTTACTTAAATGTGACTAGGCAAAAAAATTGCCTATCATAGTCGAACTATGCGTCAAAATAGCTTAGGTCTGATCCCCTGAGATTGTACGGAGTCGCAGCAGACCACAAACGACGAAGTCACTGACGGGATTGTCAATTAGATATAACATGAAAAATTTAATACGTTCATTCATATTTTCATTTATTTCCTTAAGCAAATTAGTACACACTAGACATGTAGATAATTTTGCAACTTTTAAGTTTAAACATCTTTATATGTTAACCACTTGCAGCAACAATAAATACTTATTAAATAATAATATCCTAATACTGGTCTAAGCTGCATTTGGTTAGACTCAAAGCCGACACTAACATAGTTGGGAAAAGGCTAGACAGATGATTATGACAATTATATTCTATTCTAAAATTACTAATTATTGTATACTGGTGGCCCGTTACTCATTTGATCAAATGTAGCACGAGCATTAGTCATAAACTGAGACACAAGCTGAAGAAATATACTACCAAAATACAAAGCTAACTTGGACCCTCTGACCAATGGATTATCATTTGATATAATTGCAGTTTTTGGTGGCTCTGGGGCTATACCATTGGTTTCTAATGAGGGTGCAGCCTTTTCTTCGACAGCAAGAGGTGGTGGAATAGGCTGCACGGAAGCCATATATTCTCTTACTGGCTCAGCTCGCGTTACATCAGTAAAAAGCCCAGGAGGTGGTGGTACAACCATATTTGAAGATAAAGGCGGAAGACTTCCTTCCATTCGAAAAGGTGGAGGTGCTTGCACATCACTGGTTATTTGTTGCTTTGGAGGAATCACCTCCACCACTTCAAAAGTGGAAGGTGGAGGCACGTTACTGATAATAGGACTAGGTACAGGAGTTACAATGACACTTAAAGGCATTAAGGGAGGTGAGGAAACCATAGGAAATCCGGGAGAAATTAACTGAGGTTGTATGGGAGAAATTGGAGGTACAGGTGAAGATGTTAGCAATGGTACTACAGATCTAGGAGATTGATGAGGTAGAGTTACTAAAGGAGGTGTATGCAAAGGATGGGTCTCCTCAACGTGTTCAAACACTGGCGCTGCTGGTCGGGGCTCAGGTACTCCTGAGATAGGTGTCACGACTGGTGCTGCTTGACCAACTACCACATCCCCGCTACCTGAATTCCTCTTCTGTAGTGAATGCTTTCTTCCAAACACGCCGAAAGGCGACCATTTCTCCTTTATGAAGGTTATCGGATTTCTTGGTAGAGGTTTGAAGTTGATTTCGAAACCTCTTTGGAAACTTATACCCTGGAATAGTGGGTTTCCGTTTGCTTCGAGCCACAGCACAGCCACGATTAGGAACTCGATCTGGGGACCATAACGATACAATTAAAGTCCAGGGTAATAATAAACACTGCTTAAATTTAGGTCACAAACACTTCACAAAAATTATACCTGAAAATACTTCGTCATGCTGCAATGGAAATCAAAATGAAAATAAGGGGAAAACCATAGAGCTGGCTTTAAATAATATTTATATAGACAATAGGACGTTCATTCATAATTATTGGCAATTATTTCAACCTTTCTTTACTAAGCACGCTACGGTATCGCACTTCCCAAGGTTCGCATTGTCTTCATTTACAATGTCGATTTTTTTAGATTGTTAATCTTTTAACCTTTATGTTCATAAAGATCGTATCATCTTACCGTGACTGACTAACAGTGATGATTAATCTAATCGAGTAATTTCCTGAGAACAATTTCAGGGCAACTGAGTGTTTATCGTTTATTAACTCGTTACCCAAAATCCAACTGTGTGTCCTTAAAAACGAAATTCGGCGTGTTAACTACAATTTAGACATTTTCAAAGCTGATAACGTCTCAAAGAGCTGTCAAATATTTTGTTCCTCTGATTAATTTATCAATATAACTACATTAAATATTCTCAAGATTTTATCTACATTATTTTGCACACTAAAACTCAATAGTAGTAATAAAAATATGTACAATTCAAAAGGGTTACAGTTCGTCAAAAAGTTCGAAAAGATACTGTAGTTCCTGTATTAAATTATGTTATAATATCTCTCTATGTTGCACTTAGGGCATGCAATTATCTGCTCATTTTAGTATCCGGATAATACGGATACTTATCCGGATAAATCAAATCATTTCAAATAATTTTGATTTTGTATAATGCTGTTTTACTATAACGTTTAGTTGACTTAATGTTCACTGTTCTAACCTAACCTAACCCAGATAGTTCTCCAACAATAGAGGGGATCTGGCACTCGAGAGAGTCGGGGGAACACGAAAGTAGCTAGCGTTTATAGTCCAATCAAAAAATATTCAAAAAGTAGACGTTTCAAAATTATAATTAACGTTATTATAGATTTTGAATATTATACTAACTAAATTAATATTAGTTAAAAGGCCATTATAAAAAACGTTAATTAAGCCATATCAAAATAGATAAACTGAAATTATATTAATAATTCATTATATCATTTCATCGTAAACAAAAAGTATATTAAATGAAATTAAGTCACGTGAACGTTAGACTTTCTGTTATTATATCAAATGGCACGCACCCGGGCAAAACACACCGATTACATCACTACAAAAGCCAGCATAGCACTACGGCAATGCAAAAGACTGCTCGGAAGAAATTTGGGCATAAAATCCAAAGTCACCTACTGGCCATTTGATCTCTGGTCATCCCACCAATCATCACATACGGCTCTATAGTTTGGTGGCCCCTGAACCAACCCGTGCACGGCTCAAAAGGACCTCGAGAAGCTACAAAGATTTGCCTGCGTGGCAATCGCCAGTATCATAAGAACATCACCCATTGCCGCATTACAGGTTAGCACCTCTTCACCTCGTAAGAAAGGAAGCGGTGCTGGTGACTATTAGGCTCGATATATTCGGCACTCAAAGTAAATATTCCAGAATCAAACATACACGCATAAAAGGGGATGCTATGACAACAGCCCGCGTTGGCATCACCCAGCGACAGAACCGTGAGTACCCACTGCTTTCAAAAACACTGCAACATAGAGCTCATGGGAGGAAGACCGGGAAGAACTGGAAGAAGACCGGGAGGAACGGGAAGTAAACCAGGATTCCGGGAAGAACGTGAAGAAGATCGGCAAGAAGAATGAGAAAAACAGGAAATAGATCGGCAGGAACGGGACCAGAAAGAAGGACGGGAAGAAGAACTGGAAGGACGAGAAGAAGAACTGGAAGGATGTGAAGAAGAATAGGAAGACCGGGAAGAAGAACGGAAAGTACGCGAGGAAGAACGGTGATAAATGGGTGGGTTCACGCACAATGGTCCACTTTAGGGATTAAATGCGGAAACCAAAACCCGGTATTAAGTTGGATGCTCCAAGGTAGCCCGCGCAATTTTGTCTTTTTTTTGCAACAAGGTTGCAAGTGTTTGGTTGCGTGTTGAATAAAATATGATTTGCAAACTGTAAAACGTATACAGGGTTATTTGTAAAACACCAACAACCTCGCTGGAGTAGATTACTAACATCATAAACAACAACATTTGTTCTGCTCTGGCAATTTAGTGTGACTATGGGTCAGTCGTGGATTGACACGATGACTATTTCATGAAAAAGTCATTCAATCAAAAAACAATAAACCAAAAAATATCCGTTTGATTCGTATTATTCGAAGAGTAATGTAATTGATATCCGGATATTTTAAATCACGGATATTCGGATAATTCGGATATCTGGTTATACGGATAGTATGCCCTAGTGGCACCACAGCTAGTTTAGGTTACGAATTGAAATTAAACCTTTTGGAAGAGTTACAGTTGTTTTTTAACATCCTTAAACGTATCACGTTACTGATAGTTGCAATTTATACTTATTCAATGTTTTAGTGAAAAACAGAACACTGTTTCATAATTTCTTTCAGTAATATTAATACATTGATGAAGATCCATACTATTATTTGGAAGTTTTGTGTGATATGTGTAGGTGACTTTCAGGGTGCATCCTCTTAATTGTTCAACTCGAAGCAATTTCTTTCAAAAACTTTGTCTGGTATATTATATTAATATAACCAGACCAAGTTTTTAACTGGATTGTTAACTGAATTATCTCCACTTTCATGAGTTGCATGGTGAAGTCGTCTTGCCCATCAGCAATTTTTTTTAATTATGTCAGTGACATCAAAATGGAACGCGTCGCTAGTTTAATATATAAAAAACAATGTTATCGTAGGTACTGCTATAATATCCCTTGGGCCTACCTATAAGGTGTCCCAACATATACAGCACTCGACAGTTTCCGCCGACTCAACAACAAACAACACTCGCAATCACTAGTGCAAATGTTTACGGTTCTATTCTATTCGTACGTGCGCCACACTACTTCAATTCGAATTTCGAACCACGCGCGTTTTCCTACGTCGATGTAGATAAAAAAGTAAGTTTATAAAATACTTAGGTACCAACTTACCTCTCGTCATCCTTTCGAAGTTCAAGTTTTGTGTAGTATCTTCATGACAACTTGTTTCTAAGTAAAAAAATGCGAATTAACGGTCGTTGTTTCTTATTATATTCATAAGACAACCACACAAGCTCTGCACCGTATGAATATAGGCAAATGGGAAAACCTATCTTGAAACAAGAAATCTACCAATTACCAATTAACAAGTTCCTGAGTACCTATCTATACATATAATAAAATCGTTGAAGCCAAAAAATCTGTACATTGAAGATTAAAAAAAAAACGAACAGGGTGACTTAAAATAAGTAACTGAACATTATTAAAACCATTTTTAAAATTCGTGTTTGTTTGTTTGTTTGACCGCGCATCACGTAAAAACTGCTGGACGGATTTTGATGAAAACTTCACTAATATATTTAAATAAACTCAGAATAACACTTAGGCTATAGAAATTATGGAAAATTTTGGAAAAAGGGGGTGAAAAGGGGGGGGGGGGTAAAGTTTGTATGAAAAAAAAATTAGATGGTTCTAGATTCATGAAACTCAGAGTAAATACTTATTATTAAAAATAAAGAAATACCTGTTTCAGCATTTAAAAAAAAAACATCCAGAGACGTAAACAAGAGGGTTTTGTGTTTAAAATTAATTAACTTCATACACCTATACAATAAAATCCATTGAAGTGGAAACCTTTAAAAGTTGCTATAAATACTTCAAATCTAATACAGGTAAATGTTATTTCTCAATTTTCTTGAAATTTGATTTTTGAAGTGAATACGCCCAAAATAGCGGAATTCAAGAAAATCGGCTTTCCTCGGTATAAGTAGTTGGTAATACAGGGTGGAAACGGTAAACGGGGCAGTAAAGGGAGCTGCAGCTACACAAAAATGGTCTTAGGTAACAATCCGTAATTTTTTCACAAAATGTTTATCCCCATTCACAGATTTAATTAAAAAATAAAGAACACTTAGCAAGAAAATTGCCATTTTACATAAAACAAGTTTTTTGATGCCAATCGATCATCTTTCGACACTAATCAAGAAGTGAAGAAGAAGAAGATCTTAGAAGTTCTTCCAAACCAATCCAGGTTAGAGTACCCAAAAAGTCAGAAATCGAAAAAAAATTGTTTCACGGGGCAGTGTAGGGAAAATAGTTAGCCAGAAAATTGCTATTTTACACAAAACATTTTTTTGATGCCAATCATTATTTTTTATTTTACATAAGACATACAGCCGGAAAAGTTACAAAAACATTACAAACGAGTACAAATCCTACTATCTACAAATAAAAAATGCTTTGTCCTGAAGGACTATCTGATGGATCAACGCACAGCCTAAACCGCAGATTGTAGAAACCTGAAACTTGGAGGGTGTATTTTCTGTGTAATTTAGTAATAATAGATAGGTAATAGAATTTTGAAATTATACCCCTAAGGGGGTGAAAAGGGGGGGCAAAGATTGTATGGGACAATGTGATTCCTTGGTCCAATCTACTTCAAACTTTGCAATCAACAATATTAACAGAATTGATGGACGCGTTTCATATTGCATTGAAATTCATCCCCTAACGGGGTTAAAAAGGGGTAGAAAGTTATTTTGGCGGTGATTTGTTTCGAATTTGATATCAATACTCCTTCGAGATTTTGATATAAACTACAAGTTATTTTGATACATGTTTCAAAACCAAAATCCGAATTTATTCCAAAAAGGTTGAACTCACATAAAAATTTGGTGCAAAATTGCTAATACTCTTTAAAATAGGAATGTCTCGAAAGTCACCGTAAAATATTAATACCGCATTTGAAGGTTTCTAAGCTTTGAAGAGGTTGTGCACTTTAAGACACGGCGTCATAGCGTAGGGACGTAGAGTTTGAAATTTTAAATGGTAAGCAGTTGTAAGAGGTCCGCAACGGTTTACAGCAGCTATATCGTGTTGCGGCTCATTTAATGCACCTTGATGAGAACTGCAGACCTAGCTGGAGTATGACTGTCATCGAGTGTCCAAGTATGAAGATGTAAAGCTGTCAATAGAAGCCTTTAAAGCTGTTTTTATAAACATGGTAATTTATTCGTATTCAAATAAATACGTTGTTAATTACAAGTATTTGATTTTGAACAAAATTGCCCTTGGGTACGTAAATTGACTTCAATGTATATCTTAGGAAATACACCGTTTTAAGTAATTCCGCAGCAAAATAATGATCATGTACCGGGCGCGCATTTTCATTATGCGGAAGGATGTGTGTGATGTGCTCTTTGATAACTGTATTATAGGTGCTTACGACCCACTCTCTGTAACCCTCTCTTTCTCTTATGTGACGCAGACGAAGTTGCGCGGGTCAGCTAGTCTACAATATGATCATCGTCAGCCTATAAATGTTCCCAGTGCTGAGAAACGGCAACATTTACTTAGAATAGGATTTATGACTTTTATTGAAAACGATTTTATGTCTTTTGTATATTATTGATTGTAATACTTATGACAAACGGATGTAGGGCTTATTATATTTAGGCATTTCAACTTTATGGCATAAATGATATTATGTGATTTAAAGTTCGGGTAAATTATCATTCGGACGAATGATGATTATGACAAAAACAATTATGTCATTTTAGATTATGGATCAAAAAGTTAGATAATACAATAGAGAACAGTCTGGGTCCGAGCCCACGACTTACTGTTCGTAAGTCGGGAGCCGCACCAGTGAGTCGCCGCTGCTCCATTATACGTACTAAGTACCTATATCAAAATAAAATTGGGCGCCAACCCGGTCACTAATATGAACAACTGTTAAAATACGCACGTGTCCCTTTGTTTATTTCATATTTTCCATCGAGTAGGCTTTATTTTATTATCTGTACACGTAACCTCGCTTGCTAGAAGCTAGGACGATTTTAGACCACCTTAACAGTACAACAATTTTACATTTACAACCTTAGCTCATGTTAATAAAGCTGTATTTCTTCTGCTATAAGATAGGTGTAAGGTGGGATCGTCATTCATGCCAGCTAACCTTATATTCTTGGAAGAATGGTTGGAAAATTTTCAATAGTCACTTTATTAGGGGTGAGGGCGGAAGCAGGGCGAGTGAAACTGCCTTTATTAGATTTTCTAGAACCGTGAGTCGGGAAAGTGGTGAATTGCATGGCCTGCGCTCGACACCTCGATATTGAAAATTGTTACGAAATATGTATAGGACCGGAAAATTACGGTCGCGAAACATATTTTATTACCGTCACTAAATAAATAGCAAAAAACGTAAAAATAATTGAATTCCGCAGGCTACTCTGCGACAGTTACTGTTTCAGACTGTTACTGACTAAAACCCATTCATGTTGCTTCCTCACCCTTTATATTCCGGGGCCATGGTATCTCTTTCGAACAGTTCCACAGCCCCGGTAGGATTCGGCCCTTGCATTGCAATTCATTGCTGACACCACTTTGAGGCGCGCGTGAAACACGAACACGCCCTCGACACGGCCTGTCATCATAAGACGAATGGACGGCGAGCTAGCCCTTAGCTCACCGTCCACGGCGTCCACAGGACCGCGTCTATGGTGGCCGGGGCCACCACGTGGCCTCCGACGCCCGCATCTCGAGATTCTCTCCCTGTCGCGTTCCGCCACCTCCTTCGCTAGTATGACTGCTTCGCACAAGGAGGTGACGGGTTCCCATTCCGTCTCGCTCCGGACGATGGATTGAACCGTTGTTGCCGTGCCTTCTCTCAAGCCACTCCTGATGGAGAGGACTTAGCGCCACTATCGTGGCGTACTGCACGGGGGTTGCGACAGTCACTCTCTCCGTGTCGCCATGAGATCCCACCGGCGGAGGTCTGTCCGCTGAGCGGTGGTTTGCCGCGGCAGAGGAGTCTCCCACCGTCGCGCGGCGTAGCGCCTCCGCGTTCAGATCATGGGCGGCTCGCCGCCTCAAGGATCGCGCTCACCCGCACGACCCCCGCGTAGAGCCTACGGCAGGAGGCGTTTGGACCCCCCAGGTTGGGCAGGCGCCGCCTAAAGGCAGCCTCGGTCCGTTCCAGTTTGGGGGCCAAACGTCGGAAATGCTCCACGAAGTTACACCGACTGTTGAAGACGAGTACTAGGTACTTCAACGTCAACTCGATGCCGATGGAGACCCCTCCTACCGTCAGCGAGGATCCCGACGGAGGCCCATGGCCGCCATTCCACATCTCAGATCTGAACCACACGGGAAGCACCAGCTTTCAAATAAAAGACGAAGAATCATCAAAATCGGTTCACCCAGTCGAAAGTTATGAGGTACAAAACATTGTCGAAATCTGGGTGTATTGTACACATCTGCGTATACCCTCAGAGCATACAGGCGTGATGTTACGTCATGATGTAGTGTAAACAATGAACCTACAAGCGACTGCAGCAATCACTGCAAATTTGCTGTCTATATTTGAAGAGTTTCATTGTAAATCTGCGAAGATCAGCATCAGATCTTCAGCAAATTAAAATGGGACCACACGGGAAGCACCAGCTTTCAAATAAAAAAAACAATCATCAAAATCGGTTCACCCAGTCGAAAGTTCTGAGGTAACACAAAAAAAAAACACAGTCGAATTGAGAACCTCCTTGTTTGAAAGTCGGTTGAAAATGAGTTTAAAAGGAGCCAAAAACTCATTTTATCGAGAAAATCTCAAATTTATCTAAGCGAGTCCTATCGAATCCTACGTACCGGAACTTGTACTGCAGTATTGCTTTAATAAGCTGGTTATATCAAGAATTGGACCCGAAATAATTTAGTTTTGAATTGAATTGAATAAAAAAATCTTCATGGAATAAGAAATTATGTGTCCTATATAAAGGTATAGGTACACCAATGGAACCATATTATGGTGAATCGACATACTAAATAAAAACTGGTAAATTGAATTATTTTAATTTTCGCGCACAGAACTACAGATCATAATACACCAATATTGAAATGTACGCCATCTACTTCAGACTACTAAAACTAAATTTCCTCTCAGCAACGAGAGCAGTTTATATTATACTTCACAGATGGCATTAAACACGAGAAAGTTAATGACAAACTGAAGACTTTTACTCATTAATTTCATTGGCTTGAAAAGACTTTCATTCATTGCAGATAATATTCAACTTTCAAGTAAATAAATTACGTTCTAGAGTAATGGAATCATGGTTTTTTTTATTTATTATTCGCACAACACAAACACAACACGAAACACGGATGCAATAATAAGATCTTACATGAAATTTCTTCCTTTTAATTAATATTATCCATTGATGTGCATAGAATAATTTTGTTTTTCTAATAAAACAAAAAACCGTAAAAGACGTGTGCGTGAGTCCGACTTGCACTTGGCCGCTTTATTATCTTCAAGTCACGATTATATTTTTACAATGGCAATACCCTGGTAAAAGTGAGGTTATGTATTTATTTCTTCCTGCTATGATGTGTCAAAGATTTTAATAAATAACATCGTTCTGGAACAATTTCAATGAAATGTTAAATTTAACGTGAGGATTATTAAATACTTTATTAGACGCACAATGGCTGTTGTGATTGAAACGACGCTTGGGGACATCACGGTGGATTTATATCTAGATCAACGACCCGTAACATGTTTGAACTTTCTGAAGCTGTGCAAAATGAAATTTTACAATTTCAACTTGTTTCATACGATCAGAAGTGGCTTCATAGCGCAGACAGGTGATCCATCAGGTGAAGGTTCAGGCGGGCAGTCTATATTCGGGCTGCTGGAAGGACCTGACAAAAGGTTCTTTTCAGGCGAAAAAATGCCAAAAATTCGCCATACGGACGTAGGTTTGCTTTCAATGGTGGGCACAGGAGACATGATGATTGGTTCACAGTTTTTCTTTACGCTCGGCTCTGACTTGGACTCTTTGGACGGCATACATTGCGTTATTGGAGAGGTTACTGAAGGACATGATGTGCTGAGGAAGTTGAACGACGTGATATGTGACGAGGGCCACCGCCCGTACCGCGATGTGAGGATAACGCATACGGTCGTACTTGAAGATCCCTTCAATGATCCTCAGGGACTAAGAACACCATCAAGGTCTCCATCTCCAAGTGCAGAGCGCCTAAAAGGTGGTAGAATTGCTCCAGACGAAGAAATTGATGAAACTCAAGGCAAATCTGCAGCAGAAATTCAAGAAATGATTGAAGAAAAGGAAGCCAAGGCTCGAGCTACTATCCTTGAAATTGTAGGTGACTTGCCAGATGCTGATATTGCTCCCCCAGAGAATGTACTCTTTGTTTGTAAACTGAATCCTGTCACTACTGATGATGATCTAGAAATTATATTCAGTAGATTTGGGCAAATTGTCACCTGTGAGGTTATAAGAGATAAAAAAACCCATGACTCATTGCAATACGCTTTCATTGAGTTTGGAGACAAAAAGTCGTGTGAAGATGCTTATTTCAAAATGGACAATGTATTGATTGATGACAGGAGAATTCATGTTGACTTTTCTCAATCTGTTTCTAAAATGAAATGGTTGGGCAAAGGCAGAGGTGTGAAATATTTTAATGATGAAGAAATTAAAGAGAGAGAAAGAGAAAACCACAACAGAATTGAAAAGCCCATGCCACATGGAAGCAAGAGTAATGAACAAAGGAACCATCGCAATGATAGAAATCAATACAGTAATAATAGAAGGTCTGATGGTAGAGAAAAAGATAGAGATAGGGAAAAATGGTCTGAAAGACATCACAGGCGTGAAAAAGAAACAAATCACAGAACAGAAGATAAGTCACGCAGAGCAAGAAGCAGGAGTCGGTCTAAAGTAGATAAACCAAGGGATGACAGAAATAATCATTCAAATGACAGTAATATTTCAAGAAACTCAGAAAAAAGTGGCAAAGAGCACAGAAATGAGTCAAATAGATACGAACATGTGAGAAAAAGAGATAATTCTACTGAAAACAATATTGCAAGAAATTCAGATAGAAACATTAAAGAATACAAACGTGATTCTAATAGGCAGGGAAATGAGAAAAATAGAAATAGTTCTAATGATCATAATGTTTCAAGAAACTCTGAAAGGAATGCTAAGGAGTACAAACATGATTCTGATAGACATGAAAATGAAAGGAATAGAGTAAATTATACTGACCAAAATGTTTCAAGAAATTCAGAAAGAAGTACTAAGGAGTTCAAGCATGAGACCAGTAGACATGAAATTGAAAGAGATAGGAATAATTCTAATGCTCAGCGGTCAAGATTATCACCATCCAGGCAAAGAGATGGAAGGAAATCGGAGAACTCAAGAGATCAAAAAAGTAGAGATGAAAAAAATGACCGAAGAGAGAGAGAAAAGGAAACCGAGAACAACATGTCAAAACATAAAAATGAAGATGTCAAATCGGAATCGGGTAAGAAGCCTAGAAAAGATCAAAAAAGTATTGAACCCAGAACTCCCACACCAACTGATGGTAAGAAAAAACGCAAGATGACTTCCAAACACAGTGAAAAAAATAAGGAAAAGGAAAAGAGAAATGCTAAGAAGAAACGTAAACCTTCCACTTCATCTGAAAGTTCATCAGATTCCAGCTCTTCCAGTAGTGAGTCTAGTTCATCAAGTGACGAGAATCGTAAGAAGAAATCAGTGAGGAGGAGAAAGAAAAAATATTCAACATCAAGCACTAGTAGTAGTGACAGCAGTACTTCCAGTTCATCATCCAGCACAGACTCCAGTTCTTCCAGCTCCAGTTCCGATGATGGTAAAAAGAAGAAGAGTAAGAAACATTCTATTAAGAAGAAAAAATTATAGTATCAGAAATATCAGTATAAATATACTGATATGAGAAAACGTAGGGAAGTTATAATGAGACTAAATTCACAGTGTATATGTAGTTAAACAATGTGTTGATGAAACTTAGATTTATTGACCCGTTTGCATGTTGTGTAGTGTTTAAGAGAGTCTCAAATTAATATTCCATGTGGCCATTTTTGTGTGTGGATGTATTGCTTTCATTTAATTTTAATTTCTTAGTTTACCTAACAGACTGAGTGGGCAGCTACTTATTACACTGTTCTGTAAAAGACATTAGGAGATGTAATTTAATCTACTATAAGATGTAATGAAAATAGAAACCAACATATGAAGCTAATTATAAAAAATAAAAATATGAGTAATTACAAAATATGAAGATTTGCTAGAATTTCTGAGGTAAATGAAATGTGACCTTAGAAATACTACCTAATTAATGAATTAATAATTGATCATGTGAAGCCAATAAAATAAGAATACTTAGAATAATAATTGACAAATGAAAAGCAAAACACCAATACATTATGAGTAAGAGTAGTTTAGGTTCAGCAGTTACTTATTGAGACGAATGTATTTAAATAAAAAATAAGATAGGCATAGCCAGGGGGTAGGAGCAGATGCATAGATATAGACTCAGCCTTTTTCCAGTACAATTATGTATTATTAATAGAATTTTTGGTAAATTCCTACTCTTTTTCAATGAGTATTTATCATAGATATAAGAAAGAAGTTTGTTATATTTCTATGGTATTTATGGTCACATAAGAAGCATATATTATTATACAATAGACTGAATAGCAAAGCTTTTAGTATGTTTATATAACGTTTCAAATATTGCACTGGAATCGTAAAAAAAGTTAAAATAAAAACAAATAAGTAAGGTCAGCAACGAAAATTTCAAAGTAACTTCATAGGTAGTAGATATAGTACTATGCTACGCTTTTGTAGTTGGTTGTCGTTGTCGCGTGTTCTACGATAAATTAACTATGATATTTTTAAGCTGAAGAGTTCTTTATTACTGACTGTACTCTATATAGGCTTCTATAAATTTATACTAATATTATAAAGCAGAAGAGTTTGTTTCTTTGGTTGGTTGAACGCGCTAATCTCAGGAACTACTGGTTCAAATTCAAAAAATATGTTTGTGTTGGATAGTCCATTTATGGAAGAAGGTCTATTTGTCTATATAACATCACGCTACGCCCATTAGGAGCGGAGCAGGAATGAAAAATGTTGCAAAAACTGGGTATTTTTTTATTTCGTTTTTCTCTCTTATGTGACGCAGACGAAGTTGCTAGGGTCATTAATTATAATTGATAGGTGAGAGTCAAAGTGTAAGTTCAGCTAATCAGATTCTGATCAGTCTTAATTCAATTGGGTAGATAAAAACGATATAAAGTAATTGATAACACTTATCTATTATCCGAAATAGATCGAACACCTGAAGTAGGTATATACCTAATTACCTGCGCTTTTGATTGGTTTCAGTATTCATTAATTTATTGTTGGGTATTTTATTTTATTGCATTTTCAAATGAATAGAGTAAATTAATGTAGACTGTTTCGTTTTAGAAACACAAGGCGTGATCCTAAACTGAACAGTTTAAGATCACGCCTTGTGTTTATCATCAAATGGATAGTGGTCCCATCATTTAGATATCAAAATAGCGGGAACACTTTCCTTGTTGAATGTTTTAAAATGTTATCCAGTGTCTAATTTTAATATGAAAGTATGAAATATTAGAAATGTTTTATTATCCTATTCACATGATATTCGCAAAACCTGGCGTGGCCCAGTCCGTCATTATGACGTTCATCATGTTACCACGGGGTCTACGCAACACATTTTTTCTTCCAGTCTCTGTCAATCGTCATGGTTATCATTTACCCCTTTATCTTTCATATCATTCCCCACAATCCATCCATCGTTTCTTTGGTCTTCCTCTCCCTCTCCATCCATCAACATTTTATATTAATTACATTACCGTGTTAAAGGTATTTTTCCACAATAATTGTTGTTTTTATTGACACGTTTTTTATTTGTTTTTAAGTAGTTTTAAGTGCCTAGTTATGATTTGACTTTCCTTCCTCCTGAAACTTCAGGAGCTCTTTTCTTTTAATTAGCCGGATAGAAATTGTAATATTGGTTACATTATATTATGTATATGAGATTTTTTGTGTAATAATAAAAGTGTTCAGTGCAACATTCGTTTTCTTTAAATAAATACCTTCATAACTTGCCTATCCTTTTCCCTTGATGTTGGGAACTCAGATCTCTTGGGGTTCCAGTCTAACTGAGAACACCAGTATTTTACATGGAGCAACTGTCTAAATCACCTCCACAACCCGTTAGTACCTACCTACCTACCGGGTAATACGATAATCGTCTACCGATTGTCAGACGGAACGTCTTGACGTACTTTTCGAGGCACTGAGGAAGAATCGAATCCACCACTTCCTACTCCTTTGCGTATCGATAGACTCAAATATTACCCGACCAGTAGGTATGTTGCCACCAGGTGGCAACATACCTACTGAGTTTGTTACGAAGCGTTGTGAATATGGGGTCAGGTCCTGACCCCATATTCACAACGCTTCGTAACAAACGCTCCGTTTTTGGCATAACGAAAACGAGCGAGATAGACATACGACTTCCCGATTCGAAATTCATTCCGAGCCTTTGTGGATACAGGGGCTGCACAGCTTTGTCGTTGGCTTCGTTAAAATCCTGGAAGGTGCAAGTGGCTGTGCAGGATGGGCAAGAAAGCAGGTGGGGCATATCCTGCAGAGGGACTTCACGGTCATACTGACATGGGACGGGTCGGTGACACCCCATTTGGTCAGATTATTTCTACAGCGGCCAACCTGAGCCCGCAAACGGTTAAGATATTTTCAGATTGGCCACTGTGTCTGTAGACCACTTACTACTCATGACATTAGTCATAGTATTTACCACTGGCCACCATCAGTTCTCCCACAACCTACCACAGTTCTAGAACCAAAGTTCAAGGACATACTTATGACATCCGCCAACCCGCGTGGCAGATTAAGGTCTACTCCCTTCCGCAGAAGCGTCCGGTCTGTCACCAACGAGAACAGGCTGATTTTGCTTCGTCAGCTCTCTCTTTACGTGAATTTCCTGTCGCTAGTCGCCGTATGAAAAAGTTGCGTCACCACAGTGATTTGATTTTGCAGAGCCTGCTCAAAAAATTGTCATCATTACCATCGGAACCTTAATTGCTGGTCGTTGGACTAAGTCGTCAGAGTCCACAGCTGCCATTAATCTGTCCCTTGAGATGAATTTATAGCTCCAGGCTTCAGGGTTGAAGCCCAAAATGAGGGTACCTACTAGCGGTTTGTTTGGCTTGAATACGACAAAGATACAATATGATTTAAAAAGACCATGTCCGATCCGAAAGGGGCATACTCGGTACATCATTTTGAACCCATCATTATAACCGCTCCACACAAAAAAAATGCGTCGATTGTACAAAAATATCAACTGTTTCCTACAAAAGTGCATATACGGTCATGTACCTATGCCGCCGCATACTGTTTTTTTTAAATTACCAATTTCAATGTGGCCCACACCGAAATGCTTCAGAATGATGTACGGAATACGCCCTTTCGGATCGGACGGGGATTTTTTAACATGATTGTATAATCGATGCCTAAATACGTTACACAGCAATACAATTTGTGAAGGTGGGTACGACTTGGGTGTCTGTATAATAAATAGGTGTGGGCACGTTAATTTATGAAGAAATATGTAGATTCGCCGCTATACTGTTGTTATAGCAAAGGAAATCATAAAGCATGTCAAAGTTTAAAATGGAAGGTAGTCTGTAATCCTTAGCTAGCGTCTATTTACAGGACGTGCTCCGGACATAATCGGGAACGTTCCATTGGCGTGCCTTTGTGTGTTTAAGTGTCAGAACGAGAAGATTACTCTCGTTATATGGGCCCATTGTGCACCTTCGGCCACTGTATTATTGAACTGTGTAGCAGACCAGATCAGTATGTACCTATAGGGTACTACGTTTTAAAATGATTCGAATACTAATTTCTATGCATATTTTAAGTCAATTATGATGAAAGAATATTGTCCAGCTGATTAGGAGTCAAGCAACCATACTACCTATTAGCTACCAATACTTACCATAGCAAACATAGTTCGATATAATTATGGTAGCAATAGTAGTGTACCTAAAAATGGATTCCTATAATAGCTATAGTTACCTGTACCTAGCTATCACGTCAAGGCTGTTCATTATCACGTGGGAAATCTCTAAATTGGAGTGGATAACAACATGGTACTTAATTATGTAATGAACAGGCATTAGTACCTACGTAGAGCGATTATAACATCACGCTTTTATGAAACATTAAAGCCTTACCAGCTGTGGACGACACATCGCCAGAAGACGCCTAATATCTCGTACGAGATGAAGCTTCATACAGATAGTTCGTACATACGTATCATACAGATAGTTATATAGGCACCTACAAAACACAATAGAACTACAATCAAGGGAAGTGCTCTCAATCTGTGTACTAAAGGCACGGACTTGGAAACAACCTTAATTCGGTCGTCTGAAAGTGAGCGTAAAAGCTTGAACATG
This sequence comes from Xestia c-nigrum, assembly GCA_916618015.1. NCBI lineage: Eukaryota > Metazoa > Arthropoda > Insecta > Lepidoptera > Noctuidae > Xestia > Xestia c-nigrum. Next base: position 15,892,336 of record OU745261.1, on the reverse strand, counting down.
TTTAATGTAACGTAATTAATAAGCACTGACGCCGATAGCGTCGCGACTCATCCACGGCAATAACAAATTATTTTATGAAGGGCTTGTTTAGTTCAGTCGTAGCGAACGTCATCATAGGTAGGTACCTAGGTGGATGGCAGGGACGGACTGGGAGAGCACCGAATACCAGGGAAACCGGTTGAATAAACACACACGGACATATGAAGCAAAATAGTTCCGAATTAGAGGAATATAGGTACCTACATATGGAGCAAAATAGTTCTCCAGTGTGACTATGGCAAGCGTGGCAGCAGAATATATCTACACTACTGATTAAAGTAGCACCCAAAATTTACCCGAAGAGACATTAAACAAATGGTTAGATGATAACTGTATTGGACAGATTGGGTGAAAGCCGAATAAAGAAGGTTTAAGAAGGCCATTCATGCAAAAATTAACGTCCAAAATACGCGCTTTCGAGACAGCCTGACAACAGTTCCCGGGGTTCTTAGTAGCCATAAGCATCTTACTATTAGGACACTAGGTAAATAATTCAAGGTCAGCAGCAAACACTAGGAAAATTGAAGGTCAGCTCTGTAGATAAGTAGGTACCTTGATAAACAACGCTATTAACATCAAGTCTCGAGGATGGTGCAGCGGTACTGCCCCACAATATGTGCTATGGTGACTACTCGAGGAGATGTCAAATATCATCCTTCTCTTTTACATCCCAACAAGCCGGCCGTTTTTAAAAAGTTGAACCCGCGCTGAAAACAAGTTTCTTTTAACCGACTTCCATAAAGGAGGAGGTAATCAAACGTTTGTTACATCTAAACTGCGTTTTTTTTTCATTTGGCAGAGGAAAAAGGAAGGGTGGTCACTCACTGGTCCCATGTTAATATTTTATTCACATTGTTGTAGTTGACGAGATATTAAGCGGCCATTTTAGACCCCCTGGTACGCTATTATGACGGTCTTTTTGAACAAGAGGAGTGAAAAAAGTTTTTTTTTTTCGTTCTTAAGACCGCGGTGAATTTAGACAACTGTTTGAGCATCGATACACTGAAAAATTAAAAAAGTGATATTCACCGTAGGTAAACTACAATTCACAACATTTGATTTGCGTAGGTGTGTATTATGAAAGAGTTCGTCCCTGTGTGTCCACACTGCGCATGTCGCGAATTTATCGACAGGAGCAATGGGTTTTCTCTCGAGCCTGAGCTCCGCTAAACGGCACTCGCTCCCTGCGCTCGGTCACTACACAGTCGCAACTAGTGTTCCTCCTCATTCTCATATTAATTCTACATTAATTATCTTAGCATAAAGATTCGGCAACGATGTTATTATTTAATTTAACCGCATTTTTTGCGGTTTTCCTGATGGGAGGTGCAGTACCGACGCCTACCAATAAAGGTATGTACCTAACCCTTTACTTGTTCTGTACGGCTTATTAACGATGTCTGATTGCTGCTTATCAATCTGCGCAAGGATACCTATTTGTCGATTCATATGTGTTGTTTTCGTGAGAGTATCGATCAGTCGCGGCCCGGAAGCGCTCTATATATAGCAACAGGTCAACAGGTGTCCTTTTTGCGTCGATATTGTTCTGCGGCGCAATTCAATCTTTTCCAATGAACTATGACTTTTGGACACAATAGCTTAAAATAGATGCTGGTATCGATTCATGTAGGTAGCCCATTCATACATTTTTCATAGAACGCGCCCCTATAATATAGCCTTCTTTGAAGCGGGCCGTGTGGGCGTTGTTATTTAGGTTGGTGCCGTCTTTGGTCAACAAAGGGCTTATAAATAATCAAGGTTGAAGACAGAGGGGTCAAATCTGTCAACTTGTTTCGGCCGCGCTCTAGAATACGTAATTACCTAATAAATAAATCGAATAGAGAAACGATTTTATAACTTTCCTATAAGATTAGGTACTTAATATCATAGGATTATCAAATTGTCGGTTAGATTATCAGGACCAAAACCAAAACTTCGTCAGTTAAAAAAATCCGCTCCACATCTTCTACCCAAGTCCACAGCTGGATTTACTGGGCTGGCTTAGGTCAACTAGACTATAAATCTGTAATTTTATATCAGATTTGTATTATACGCACCATGATTTACTTAATTTGAATATTATCCAAATGAAAAAAGCGCCATTGCATCTACTGATCTACGTCAGCCATTTTTCTGCCACGTAGTATGGACTTCATTTCTCGGATAGGTGTACCTACCTATTTACCACCTTCACAAGAAATATCATGGCTAGCTTAAACTGCTCATTATAAAACAGGTTTATAGTTTAGAAATAACCGTAATCATAACATGTACTTCGCGTAGGATCAAATAATAGACACAGAAATATGAGAATAGTTCCTAATCTACTACATTTACAGACGGTTTTTTATTTAATGAGATCGGGTTCGGACATTGTGTCATTAACTGCACCCAGTACAGTCTCACGGTGTCTTGAACGTATTTCGAGGCACACTATCAATGTAAATAACATTCTAGATGGTGGCGGTCCAATTGGTGAGCTCCCCGAGAATTGGGACCAGACAAAAGACGACACTCAATCGCTTTTCCTGAATAAGAGCGATAAAAATGACTTGGAGCCTTACCCGTTGGCTCTGAGCGAGGAAGGTAATGATAATGGTACAATCGAAAAACTTATTGCTTATTATGTACCTACCTATACATGTATGTATGTATACCTGTATGAAAAGGGTAATCGAACATCTTATCTACAGGTTCACCTGTTATGGTTTTATCTGAAACTTTTATTTTTAATTTGCGCACTGCAGGTCATTAGCTTGAACTTTGTCTTTTTTGGTTATTTACAAAAATCTTGGAGGGCATTAATTTAGCTTAACTGCGCTTCGTAATTAAATTCGCTGTATTATTCTGCAAGAAAAAGTACCTCAATCAATTTGATTGCACTTCTAAAAACGCAAACGCCAATTTATAGTAGGTAAGGTTTTAAAACATTTGGTGACTTTAAACGTTATTTTTTAGTCGAAACGTCTAAAAAATAACGGTGTATTATGTTTCGGTAACATTTCTAACATTATACCACGGTACTAACCCGTGGTTTTTATTTAAAACCATCATTAGACTTTTGCACCTACCAGTCATTTTGAAGATGTAAGCATCCGACTCCTAGACGTAGGTGTACCTACTAACAGGACCTAATAGGACATCGACAATGTGCACTGTACAGTAATAACGCACTGATTGTGAAATTGTGCACCACTATAGCGCAGTAGATAGGACAGGTTGCACGTCCGACGTCTACGACCATCCTTTATTGGCTGATGCAGCTTAAGTGGACAAGAATAGAATTTGATATAGGCGTAGGGATTTACACAAACGTTTACTTATCATTAACCTTAATCTGAAACTGCAAATAGATGCGTTGTTAGGCGTGTAAAGTCTGATACTGAAGTATCAGACTTTACTGATATTGTGTTTGGGTTATGTTTACACTTAGGTTATAGGTTATGGTATCATCGTTTAATTTGACTGAATGATTAGCGTACACACTAAGATAATCAGAACTTAAATTATTTTAGGAACACGGACACTAATGGCCTAGCCGATTATTTTTAGAAACTCTGCATTTGATTCAACAACGACACCAACTTTTCTTCCAGGAAATTCTGAAGGATTCGAACAGGCAGTAGATCAAAGATTCGATTCCGCCCAGCCTAATGGGGAACTCGATAACTTGATCATGAGGCCGGAACTGTATGGGGAACCCCCAGCAATGGAGGGGCTAGCTACCAGCTACGACTCCCGACGTCGCAAGCGGGGCAGCGGAACCAAGGTCGGCGGGGCCGGGGCCGCTACTAAAGTAGCCACCAAATCCGGCTCGGGCAAGAAAAATCTGAAGTAAGTGCTTTAGTCGCCACGACCGATACCATTTGCACTTCCTATTATAAGAACACTAGACTTACTGTATTCTATTTTCTAGACCGGAGCAGCACGATGCTCTCTCGCCCGTGGATTCGATGACTCACGAACACGACGCACACCGCCGCAAGCGCGGCAGTGGCACTAAGGTGGGCGGAGCAGCCGCTTCTGCCAAAACCGCCACCAAAAATTCCGGTGGAAATAAAAAGAACTTCAGGTCAACATAAACCCCCATCATACAATAGGTGTAAGTATGTAAGTCAACAAAATAATGCCGTTACTAAATAATTTCATTTACATTTAGGCCCATCTCAGAACGTCGCAAACGTGACTCTGGTCTCAGCGCCGCTGATGTCCGAGCTCTTCTCAACTTGTGGGAGGCGCAGGAACGCAAGAAGCAAGAATGGAACGCGCAGAACCAATGGGTGCCACAACAATATTATGGAGTCGGACATGGCAATGCTGAAGACGAGCAACCCGAGGTAGACGAGAATGGAGACATCTGGTACAGCGAGCCTGTTGTCATTTCTCCTCGTGAGCGAGACTACCCTCGTCACTCCTACTTCTCGGAACAGAACCGCATGGCCCTAGCCCACGGCTACCCCGACATGTATCAGGTGAACCCGGCCGAGTTAGCCCAACGGTATGAGGAGGCACGTCGTAAAAGGCAATATGCTAACAAGATGAAGCGTTTCATGGTCGCCAGGAAGCGTTCGGACGGCATGATGAACCACCAGAACAGCTACCGGCCCCGCGACGACCTGTACACATTGGCCGAGCTACTGCGCTCCGCGCCACGAGCACAAGAACAAGACATTCCTGTATATCGGCGACTGATACTGTAAAGCGTTGTTAGAAAGCGGTGTCCAATCCCAACAACCTGTGATTCGTAAAACAACAATGGTCAGGTTTTTGAAGGAGAAGTCAGAACGCAAGAGCGAAATAGCAAATTGAAATGTCGCTTGTTGTGGGATGGATTCTGAATGTTATGATTTGGAGTGGGAGATTGTCGTGCATTTAATTCGCAGTTTGTAGCGGATACCTAACAAACCTTAGTTATAGAAATACTTAGTATTAAAACACTGACACAATCAGGACACAACCAGATTATAAAGAAATACGTATTTTGAGCAAATCATCATTTATTAAGGCCTAAGAATAGTTTTCGCAGTATCTTAAATCCATTTACTACTACTTTTTCAGTCAGGTAAATTGCAAAATATTTAAATGTAAAATTTTATTTTAAGTCTATTTTTGTTTATTTTTTTCTTAGAATACCTCAGTTTTCATGATACCTATTACCTACTTCTAATTTAATAAAGTGTAACCAATTTTTAAATTATCATATAGATAGGCGTCTAGTTTCATTGAACATTGATAGTTTACGGTGGAGTTAAACTTCACATTTTATTAATATACTCTACATTGAAATAGAATTAGCGATTGTATGTAAATGTAAACTTGCTGTATTAAATTAGTATTATATTTAATTATGGTTTTATTACGTTTATTAATTTATTTAAAACTAGCTTCTGCCCGCGACTTCGTACGCGGATCCTGATGCTTATGCCAGCGACAACGGGGTCGTCAAAATCGAAGATTGAAACGTCTAATGTCGAATTCTAAGAGCCCGGGGACGGGAAAATAATGGATCTATCCCACCTGAGCAACACATACCGTTTGTTTCTTTTTGCCATTTAACAGCTTCACAAATAATACAACTTTGAACCATACCTCCGATGGCGGAATATGTGGCGTATTCAACCATAGGAGTATATACGTAAATGCACGTTCCTTATCAACCCAAGAAAGGTCTCCATGCCCTACGGTTATATCTTGAGACACATCCGATTCTTCAGATGATATCTGAAAGATTTGACCTCTTTCTAGACATGGTTATAGTTTTGTTGTGAAGATACCTGATCAATTAAAATCTAAGTGACTGCTACCCTGCGTTACCGGGTAGGCTCCCGAGTCACGAAGATAAATGGAAAAGGAAATTAAACACTCAAATAACATAAGCCCGAAGACATATTTATTCGATAAAATAAAATAATAAATGGGAGTTTTGGCCAGTAGAGTCAAATTTTCTGAAACTGTAACCGCCTTCACTGCGTGGATGTACTGACAGCTTATGTTATTTTATAATTATCCAATTAAATTAGTGATAGCTTTGAAATAATTTTTACATCAGATGTTTCTGATCTTCGATATTTTATTAGTCAACAGGAAGTGCCCATCGCAGTCAACTAGAGCGCGCGAAGTGTAGCCAACCACAACTTTGTCGCGACAAAACCCTTTGATGTGCGGCAATTTACCGACAGCGGCGCGAAGGGCATTCGTTTTCGCGAAGTTTATCGCGATAGGACGAATTCTTTGGCCTGACGTGTCGCGACAACGCAAATCTTCGCGTTATCGCGAAAGTGTAGCCCCAGCATAAGACGTCATTCCTATTATGTTATGGTGTAGCTAGGCTATTGGAGTTCCACAACAGGTGTCCCAGATCTTCGATTTTTATAAATCAACAGAGAGTGCTCATCAGATTGATCAACTTTTGCTAAGACGTCATTTCTATATGTGTTATGGTGTAGCTGGGCTATTGGAGAAAATGCTCGTCACGTGGAACAATTTTTGCTATGGTGTCATTTTTAGGGTTCCGTAGTCAACTAGGAACCCTTATAGCTTCGCCATGTCTGTCTGTCCGTCTGTTCGTCCTCGCTTAATCTCTGTGACCGTTAGCACCCGCTAGGACCGTTAGTTTCCTTATTTCAAATTTTCAGTAACCAATCCGGAAACCATGCCTGTGATGACCCGTAAGACTACTGCTCAGGATATGGAGCTAAAATTGAGAACGGCCCTCTAAGTACTTAAGGACTCAAAAATCGAATGCCAACAGCTGTTGCAGGAGAAAGAACATAGAGAGGAAGAGGTCATAAACGTTAGCAGCAAAAACTCGAGCTTAAAACGGGAGCTAATAGACCTTTTTTATACGATGGGAAATCATCAAATAACTTCTCCCGCTCTGGGCGGAGCGGGAGGGGGTGTCAGCCTTTTACTGAATAAAACCCATCCATGTTCCTTCCTCGCCCTTTATGTTCCGGGGCCGCGGTATCTCTATCGAAGATACCCGCAACCCCGGCAGGCTTCGGCCCCTGCGGGCTCCTCTCTTTATGCTGACATCTCTTTGAGGCGCGCGTGGAACACAAACGTGCCGTCGACACGGCCTGTCGTCGTTAGACGGACGGACGGCTAGCTAGCCCATAGCCAACACAGGCCCGCATCTACGGTGGCCGGTAGCCACCACGTGGCCCCCGACGCCCGGTGCGTCTCCCGCGGCGGCTGGGACGAGAGGCTCTCTCCCTCTCGCGTTCCGCCACCTCCTTCGCTAGCATGACTGCTTCGCAGAAGGAGGTGACGGCTTCCCATTCCGTCTCGCTCCGGACCATGGATTGGACCAGGGCCGGACGCGAGAGGTCGCCGCCGCCGATCACCGCTACGAGGACACGGCGGTGCTCCGCCCACGCAGGGCAGATTTCCACCGTGTGCTCCACCGTGTCCTCCGGTCGATCGTCGCAGTGGAGACGCCCGGGCGTTTTCTCCCGCCCAATTCGGTGCAGGTCCCTCCCGAAACATCCATGTCCGGTGAGGACCTGCGTCAGGCGGAAGTGGAGGACGCCGTGGCGCCTCTCAAGCCACTCCTCAAAGAGGGGACTTACCGCCACTATCGTGACGTGCCCTGAGCTAGTAGACCTTCATCAGGAATTCTTGACTGTTAACAATGAACGGGATCAACTAAGGGCGATCACGGATGGGTTCAACTCTTGTAGCAGCTTGTAGGAGGAGGCTTAATGTAAAATTAGGGACCTAGAGGATGAATTAATCCATGCAAATGTTAAACTTTTACATTTCAAAAAGTAAAAGGATCAGACTCAGGCTATGGAAACTGAACATTTGTGTACAGAGAATTAATAAATACAAATTGTAAACCTCATTCCATTACAACAATAGACCTTACAGAGGGCTCCTTACTAAAACATAACTACAGCCATACAATAAGTCACAAAAAAATTAAGAAATATGCACGACTAAATAAAATCATTAAAAATGTAATAAAAATACAAGAAACAACAGAAACACCATTCCAAAAATCTTAATATATATAAATCTCGTGTCACAATGTTTGTCCTCAATGGACTCCTAAACCACTTAACCGATTATAATAAAATTCGCACACCATGTGCAGTTCGATCCAACTTGAGAGATAGGATAGTTTAAATCTCAAATTATGAGACGCAGACGAAGTTGCGCGAGTCAGCTAGTATAAATATAAGAAAAGAACGTGTTTCTCTGGTTAATAAATTAAATAACTGTCAGATTAAATTGGAAGATAGTATAAATATTTATGAAATTGACACTCAGCGCTTACAATCAGAAATACAGGCTCTTAATAAATCACTAAAGTTTTTATGTAATAAATATGAACGCTCACAAAATCAAATTAAAGAGCACGTTCTTGCTACAAATGCATTGGTAGACAAAGTGGACTCGCTGACTCTCAGCAACACTCAGTGTACTTGACAGCGGGAAACCAGAAATGATGTCCAGCCTGAGGCAACGGAAGACCCATCCCAAGCTGTGAGAACTCAGGAATCTTCCAGCCAAGATCCAATACCTGACTTAGGTAATTTTGTCTCGTTCGTGTTCCACGCGCGCCTCAAATGAGATGAGATGTCAGCATAAGGGGAGGAGCCCGCAAGGGCCGAAGCCTGCCGGGGTTGCGGGCCTGTTCGAAAGAGATACCGCGGCCCCGGAACATAAAGGGCGAGGAAGGAACATGGATGGGTTTTAGACAGTAAGATCAAAACTCAAAATCAAAATATTTTATTTCACATAGGCCTGGATGGGCACTTATAAAACGTCGGCAAAGGTGCACGGTTCGCGTTAGTCGATTCCATGGAGAAGAACCGGCAAGAAACTCCATGGTTACTTTTTTCAAATCATTTGGTATTAAAATAATTTAAATTCAGCCAGGCAGCCAGACACATTCGCCTTTAATAAGCCAATTGAGGCTTCAGGTGAGGAATTAAGAGCCTCCGTAGTTTTTATTGGTACGAGTATATCGTTAAAAAAAATAACAAATTCTTGAGCCACTTCCTGATTAGAGCTTTTAGGACCACATGCTGTATCTAATGTAAAAGTATTATTACGTATTTTCTTTCTGTTAGTCTCGTTATTTATATCTTTCCAAACGGTCTTTATTTTATTTTCTGCTGTTTTGATCTTGTTGCTAATGTGATCTTTGGCTTTAGCAACCTTGCAAGTATTTCTAAAAATACGTAGCAACATACTTGCTAAAAGTTTCAGTGTTTATAAAAGGCTTAAGGCTATAAAGCTCAAATAGCCTTTCCCTACTTTTTCTGATACCTCTAGTTACCCAATCACTAAATATAAATTTAGGGCAAATACTCTTAGTCTTCTTTTCAAAAGTTTTGTTGAATTCCGTGTGAACCAATGAAAAGAAACGATCATACAATTGATTTATATAAATATCCTCTTGGCTCATAAATATTATACCTCTTTAATTTGCAAGAAGTTATTGGTCTAAATTTAATCTGAACTTTTTATATTGGAGTTTTACACCTAAAAGTTACAGTTTGTCCGCTATGGTCAGACGGCAAACAATTTATTATGGCTTTATCTAAGTAATCACAATCGCAGATGACTTTGAATAATAGTGGAAAAGATGGTTATGTTGAGAAAATATAGGAAAAAAAATAAAATTATAATAGATGTTTCTTGCTACTGACATTATGAAGTTGAATGCTTCGGAATTATGAACATTAGAGACAGAGTAATTAGGAATAAATTGTGATTGTTATGATGAAAAATGTTAGGAAGAACATTTTCGGATTTCCGATTTATCGGAGATGAAAATTAAAGTGATCTTTGGCGCACCCGCTGTCAGTAGATGTGACTGCGTCCTTGTGGGATACTTCTGGCGTACTCTGGTTAATACTTATAGTACTACTGTGAGTGTTTCTTTTCATATGCAGTTTTTCTTGAATTAGGTTCATTATAGTCTAAGATCCCCTTAAGAACGACCTTCACCCATTTGACAACCAGGTGAAAATTACATTTTATCAAGTAAAATATGCTTATGAACGTGTACCAATAGGGTTGCCGCAAAAAAAGTCATGGCTATTATTATTTAAATATACATTTAAAAATATTTTGTTTCTTCAAATTTCACCGGCTTGGTTGCCAAACGAAAATATACAACATTCGTTATGCTGTTGATAGGTTGCTTACTTTTTTTAGTCCCTTTTACCTGGTAGCCGCGTTCAATAATAGCGTCGCAATGCGCGGTCGAGTACGGACGTGTTTGCGCTGCTCGATACGAATAATATATTCACGAGTCGCACGGCTTGAGCCGCTGCCCAGTTTGCGTCGCTATGAGTTCTCAACCGCTCATAGCCAACGAGGTCTTGGCATTTATCAAACATGCCATCAACTACATGGACGAAGTAAGCATCTTGCAGATCTGCAAGTACAGTTTCAAGGAGGAGGAGATCAGCGATGCCAAACTGCTTCTGTTCCAGTCGCTCGGTAAAGTCGAGTAGAGGAAGTCCCGCCGTAGGGATGGTGGCCAGAAGTGTGTGCAGGACATCATCACATTGATGAAGAGCACCGACCGGACAACGTGCCCGCTTTTGTGGCGAAGGAGCTTCATAAGCTGCCCCCAGTCACGTTTGACCACGTCGACGTCATCAGGTTGCTGAAGGACATCACAACTCTCAAGGCAAGCCTGGTCGAGGAACATTCCAAGTTGGAGACGTCGGATAACGTCATTGGTGATCTAGGTGCCGAAGTGGAGTTGTTGCGCAACGCTATTAAGGTAAATAGGTCGCCTGATGCCTCTAACGTGAGCACACGTTGCGGAGCGAGAAACGCTAGCGACGGCAGTTTTGAGTCAGCGAGCTCTGTTGCGTCACCTGCTGTTATCGCACGCGTTGCAACATGCGCCGCCGTAGTTGCTGACTCGGTGCCGGTCGAGGCCATGACTCGTGTAGGTACGTCGACCACTAAACGTGCCTACGCTGCTATTGTCGCCATGCCTGTATGTGCCGGTGAAGAAGGGGAAAAATAAGAGCTGCTGTGAACCTTCCAACAAGGGTTCGAAACAGCAAGGCCCAGCAACGGCCACGTGTGACAAGGATGGCTTTGTGAAGGTGGAGAGGAAGAAAAGGAAAAGCCACTTAATCGGAACCAGTGCGGGACCGCGCAGGAAGGACCCAGTGTGTTGCGTCCGGCGATAGCAACGACGCAGCTCTGTGTCCCGGCTACTTCACACCACGAAAGTAGAGAAGATCGTGGAGTACGTCTGAGCGAAGACCAACTGGACAGTGAGGGTCGAGAAGTTGGAGTTTTAAATCGTTCGTAGTGCGAGTTTCGACTCGTGATATTGAGACCTTCTTCAAGGAAGAATTTTGACCGGAAGGTGTCGTGTATCGGCGATTCCGCGGAAGGCTACGCGACACCACGCAGCTGACGCAGCGCAACATGATGCCGTCTCTTCGTGTTTAATAGTTATATATGTTTTTGTAGTTTGAATAAATATGTATGTTAGTCTGTAAGGTATATCAGTATATGTGATATGGGTCTTTTTTTACCCGATTTAAATGATATTATTATTATTTTTGAAATGTGCTTTTGCTTCTCAGCTAACTGGTACTTTAAACTACATTTACAAGCCTTAACCAAAGTAAATGCAGCGTGTGGTGTGTTACGTTGAGGGTGTGTCACGATGAGAACCTACGTATTTCGTTTTCTTCTATTTGCAGGATCTTTCTGACGATTCGGCATGTGTTTAAAATTGCGGCTTTTTTTAAGGGTAATGTGGAGCGTTTCTTTTAGATTCAAGTAATTTAAGGCTATGGAGAAGGTGATTCGGAATGACACCTGTTGTCGAGAGAACTATAGGTACTACATAAAGTTTGCGCGTTCTGCAGTTCTGTGTAGTTACTAATCTTTTCGGTGATAGTTTTTTGTACGTTGTGTGTGTTGGGAACTGCTATACTGCATATCTCTTAGGTAAGTGACTTTATTTATTTTATCTTGTAGTATAATGTCCGGTCTATTATAGTGAATTGACCTATCAGTTAGAATGGCGCGGTCAGTCGTAGTAAAATTTGTGAGTATTATTTTCTAGGGTAGCTTGTGTTGCGTAATTGTAGTATGGAGTGTTTGTGTCTTGTATGAGTGTGTATTTAACTGCCAATCTTTGGTGAACAACATTTGCTACCTGATTATGCCTATGTGTGTAGTCGGTCTGTGTCAGAGTTGTACATGCTCCAGTTATGTGCTGGACAGTTTCTGGCTATGTGTGACACTTGCGACATTTATCATTTGTTACTGAACGATCTTTAATAATAAATTTTCTGTAGTTTTTAGTGTTAATAATCTGGTCTTGTATAGCAGTGATAAATCCTTCAGTTTCTGGGAATTAATTACCTGTTTTGAGCCATTTATTTGAGGCAACTTTGTTGACGTGTGATTGTTCTAGGTCATGGGGATGTCGGCCATGAAAAACTTTTTTCTTCCAGTCATAAATTTTTTGTGTCTGTGGGTGTTCGATAATAATGTGTGAGGTATACTCAATACTCAATACTTTATTTGCATTCCACAATGTGTACCTAAGTGGTAAAATTAAAATGAGATCATTATAGACCCTGTCGGGCACAGCAAAAAACAAAAGACGTAGTAGAAGAGAGGAAGCTTTAAAAATACAAAAAAATAAATCCAGTAAAACAATAAGTAATAGTAATTCTTTATATACATAGAAATTTTATACATTAAATTATACTTTATCGTTTAAATATTCATTTAAACAATAGCATTTTTCTGTTAAAAATTGTTTTAGTTTTTTTATAAATATGTTTAATTTCTCTTCTTTTTTTATTGTCTCAGGTAGTTTGTTAAATATTTTTATTGACGTTGCATAGGGGCTTGTTGAATGTATTTTCAGTCTGGATTGCGGAATATTTAATCTTGATTTGTGTCGGAGTGTGAAACGTGATTGTATATCTTCGCGCTTTGTGTAAAACTCTTGATACTTACGAACAAATTTGCAGGTTTCTAATATTTATATACTGGGGAGAGTTAAGATATTATCATTTTGGAAGTGAGGTTTGCAACTGTCCGTTTGCTCAATATTTGCCAGTATTCTAACTATTTTATCCACCGTCATCTACCCCAGTCGCTGCGAAGAATGGAACCGGCGAGAGATGTCGTGCGGTGTCCCACAGGGATCGGTTCTGGGACCGCCCCTGTGGAACATCGGTTACGACTGGGTGCTGCGCGCGGACCTCCCTAGTGGTGTCAGTGTCGTTTGCTACACGGACGACACCCTGGTGCTGGCACAGGGACGGTCGCACGAGGCGGCGGCCGAAACTATGACACGCGGGGTTGCGATAGTCGCTGAGAGGATCCGGCAACTGGGTCTCGAGGTGGCACTGCACATGTCCGAGGCCATGTGCTTTCATGAGCCTCGGAATGCGCCACCGTCGGGATCCACACTGACGGTAGGAGGGGTATCCATCGGCGTCGAGTCGACGTTGAAGTACCTAGGACTCGTCCTCGACAGCCGGTGGAACTTCGTGGAGCACTTCCGACGTTTGGCTCCCAGGCTGGAACGGACCGGGGCTGCCTTCAGGCGGCTCCTGCCCAACCTTGGGGGGCCAAACGCCTCCTGCCGCAGGCCGGAGGCCGCATCCTCGTAGCGGCGATCGGCGGCGGCGACCTCTCGCGTCCGGCCCTGGTTCAATCCATGGTCCGGAGCGAGACGGAATGGGAAGCCGTCACCTCCTTCTGCGAAGCAGTCATGCTAGCGAAGGAGGTGGCGGAACGAGAGAGGGAGAGATCCTCTCTTCCCGGCCGCCGCGGGAGACGCACCGGGCGTCGGGGCGTCGGGGGCCACGTGGTGGCTACCGGCCACCGTAGATGCGGGCCTGTGGACGGTTGGCTATGGGCTAGCTAGCCGTCCGTCCGTCTAACGACGACGACAGGCGTGTCGACGGCGCCTCAAAGAGTTGTCAGCATAAGGGGAGGGGTCCGCAAAGGCCGAGGCCTGCCGGAGTTGCGGGCCTGTTCGAAAGAGATACCGCGGCCCCGGAACATAAAGGGCGAGGAAGGAACATGGATGGGTTTTAGTCAGTAAGAGTCTGACACTCCCTTCCGCTCCGCCCAGAGTGGGATTCATTTGATGATTTCCCATCCCAAAAAAAAACAAAGAAAAGGGTCAACCTACAAACAGGTTATGGCATTATAAAACTAAAGAAAGACGGGTATTTATCGCGAATTTACCTTTAATTTAATCCCGACGTTTCGACCGGATTGCACCAACCGTGGTCGCGGGGAGACTGAAGTATTGGAGGTACCGCGACAGCAAAGTGAAGGCGTTTATTCAACTACCCTCACTCATCTTCATAAATGTTAATTAAGGCCGGTTCACACTAGGACAGCACACTACACTAACAGTGTCCGTATATTGAGGCGATTTCACTTGACGAGTACACTTAGTGATTATTGGATTCCAAGCTGAAGAGAGTTTGAAGCCGTCTTCGCGATTGAAATTAGGGTACTTCTTGATCTCAATCGCTTCCCGAACCATTCTCTTATAATAGTGCTTCTCATGGGCAAGGATTTTTGGGTTGTGTAACTCCATCCAGTGGTTATGGCATCTGTAACAAAAAGTGGTTGTGATCCTAGTACCACCATTACTATATGTGTTGGTAATAGTTCTAAGATAAAAAATAAAACCGACTTAAAAAAAAAACAAAAAAGTGAAAAATAACTTTAGCTTCTGAAGTCGGTGACCTTTGTTTCATTGCTTTAGTTTTTTTGTCACCGACTTCAGAAGCTAAAGTTATTTTTCACTTTTTTGTTTTTTTTTTTAAGTCGGTTTTATTTTTTGCAAAAAAGTTTTTATTTTCAACTTTTTAGTGGTTCACATGTGCTTGTTACATGGAAAGTGCATACCGTTACAATTACAACAATCCCAAACACGACTATGGTACATTGTCTCATTATGGAGTTCCGTGACTCTTGGCTTCATCATCAGATCTGATGGTAGAATGGTTCTTATCAAACGCAAATGCTTCACTTGTTGTAGAAAATACTAAAATTGCAACACGTTTTCATATAAAATTTGAAGAGTTCCCTCGATTTCGCCAAGATTCCATCATCAGATCCTGATTTGGTGGCTATGGGACCATTTGGAAAGAATACCCTTTCCAACAAAAAAAGAATGTTCCAAATCGGATGGCAAGCGACGGAGTTATGCCCGAACAAACATAAAAAAAAAAAATAGAAACATCCGAATTGAGAACCTCCTCCTTTTTTAGAAGTCGGTTAAAAAGGAAGATATCACTGACTGTGTATCAGAGTTGTTGAAGTTAAACTTTAGTAAAATCATATTGTGTGCTTTTCCCTATTTAAAAAATTTGGGTAGTAGAAAAAACAATTATATATATCACGACAGGAAATCCCTGGAGAGCAACAGTCCTCGAATATTGGTGCCATTCGCCGACATACTTATTGTCTTGAGTGTTATGAACATCGCCGGAAGCACTACAAATAGTACGAATGAAAACTCTAGGATGAAAAATGTTAGGAAGAGTGATCATTTGGATTACAAACCATTAAGAAGAACAATTTCGGGTAAAGAACTTTAGGTGAGCCAATATGGACCCACTGACAGCGCTCGATGGTGAAGCCAGCGCGTCGACGGTCTCTGTGTATGCATCATTTTATTGGTTGATTAATTACATTAAAATGTATAACTATCGGCTAGCAAATGACGTTTATACATCATTTATGAGTTACTGTTTCCCGGCCGCGTGTTGATCCCGCCTCATTTACTGCATCTTATGCAAGTGCACAACAGGCTCCGCGCAGAAAGTGAATCGCACACGGTCACCTATTAGCAGGTACAAGTTGAACAACCACCCCCCAGTTTTAATTCGGCAAATGAACGCTCAACACAGACAATTTCGTTGATTCCAGAGAGCGACCAGGAGCCCTAACAATGAGGAATATCTTCAACACTTTTAAGTCCTATATTCTTTACAGTGAAGATGAAGCGGGCATCCGCTATACCCCCAAAGATATGGTTACCTTGCAAAAGATCGTGAACCGATGTTCGTCGTCGAGCTGCGTCAGTAATCAAAGTTCCCGGGAATTGCTAATCGATAATGATATCACACGAGAGAGCCGATTCTGAAAAGACACTTCAAAAAGAATGTGATGCCAGTTGACGTGCCTTCTACTAGCAGAGACCTCCGAAATGATTACATGGCAGCGCCATTGCTGATGGAATTGGAATCTACTGATGAAATGCAAATGATTGACATAAACCTCTAAAGTGATACCAAAATTATTAATTGGCTCAGATTCTGAGGGCGACAATGATTCCTTAGTAATATCATACCTAAAACAGAAATATGCTTTTCTTGACTTGGAAGGTACGCTAATGTCTACGAAAAAGAAGTCGTCTCTACTTAGTATAGGATCCCGCTATACAACGACCTTCACCGAGATGCTTATTTAATGAGACGTATTTTTTATGTTATTAAATATGCCAATAAATATATCCTATATGGGTTGCCTAACAAATTTCAGTCCAGAGTATTTTTAATTAATAATTTAAAAATATATTTTTTTTAAACATTGCACCGGTGTGATTATTAAATAAATTTGATACCAATCGAAAGTTTGAAGCCCCTAGAATATGCAAACGTTAGGTTGCCTATTTTTTTCCGGTCACAACCACGGGTTGCCAGGTGTAAACAGGTAAATCTATAGGTACTAGCATTTTGCAACGGTCTGATTATTGAATCAAACTTAGATAAAATGAAAGATTATTTCATAAGGAACACGGTGGTATAGGGTTGCCTGCGAAAAATCAGTCCCGAATTACGGTTGTCGAATTTTAAATAATAAAATATCGCTGCGAGTGAATGTGTGTGAGAGAGAGGTCTATCGCTATCCTTTTCATTTCCAAGCACAAATAGCATGCGCACTCTCCTTCTTTAAATGGGCGGACTTTAAACAGCTGCTACGCTGCGTCCTTTTCTACCGCGTGGGATGGTTGGTCTGGGACCTCTCTCTCACACACATTCACTCGCAGCGATATTTTATTATTTAAAATTCGACAACCGTAATTCGGGACTGATTTTTCGCAGGCAACCCTATACCACCGTGTTCCTTATGAAATAATCTTTCATTTTATCTAAGTTTGATTCAATAATCAGACCGTTGCAAAATGCTAGTACCTATAGATTTACCTGTTTACACCTGGCAACCCGTGGTTGTGACCGGAAAAAAATAGGCAACCTAACGTTTGCATATTCTATGGGCTTCAAACTTTCGATTGGTATCAAATTTATTTAATAATCACACCGGTGCAATGTTTAAAAAAAAAATGTTTTTAAATTATTAATTAAAAATACTCTGGACTGAAATTTGTTAGGCAACCCATATAGGATATATTTATTGGCATATTTAATAACATAAAAAATACGTCTCATTAAATAAGCATCTCGGTGAAGGTCGTTGTATGGCGGGATCTTAGACTAACTGGAACATGTACTAAAAATGGAAACAATAGTGGAAAGCGAACTGTTTTATTCCTTTCCGATTATACCTCACTCTGATTCTTCTTCACTGGATTTACTTAAAAATGGGAACAAAACAAATTAAGTCATAATTTTATGCGTCGTATTATAAACCGCACATCTTAATGTCATTAAAACATTTCAATTTTTTTTTGCTTTTAAATTATGTTTCAACCAGTTTACCTAACTTATGCTTTTAGTGGATAAGTTACTTTACAAAGTAGATTTTTACAAGTAGGTATGTTAATTTTCGAAAACAAGTAACTATTAGAATTTATTCCTGTAAGTCTCCAAAAGGTTAACCGGTAGAGAATTCCTTGTGGCATTAAGTCCACCTAAAAATCATCACAACCATCAGCCTGCAATAGCTTATAAAAACAGACGCTGAGCTCCGCTAAACGGCACTCGCTCCCTGCGCTCGGTCACTACACAGTCGCAACTAGTGCTCCTCATTACTCTTATATTAATTCTACAGTAATTATCTTTGCATAAAGATTCGGCAACGATGTTATTATTTAATTTAACCGCATTTTTTGCAATTTTCCTGATGGTAGGTGCAGTACCGACGCCTACCAATAAAGGTATGTAACCCTTTACTTGTTCTGTACGGCTTATTAACGACGACTGGTTGCTGCTTATCAATCTGCGTAAGGATACCTATTTTTCGATTCATATGTGTTGTTTTGGTGAGAGTATCGATCTGTCGCGGCCGGGAGTGCAATGAGTCTATAAAGGGTGTAAAACACCTCTTAACGAAGCCGAAAGGCATTTGTTCCCTCCGTCATTGCAATCATTTTTTTGTTCTACTCCAAACTGGGAACCTTCTAGTTATGGAGATATTAGGAGTCAAAGTTTCATCTTTTTGACAAGTTTTTTTTTTAAATACAAGTTTTTAATGCACAATTTTTTCTACCTCTACGACCCCCATACTATTCAATCCATCCATCACCACACTGTTTTAAGTGCGTTACGTTGCGTTCTACCACAAAATATGATCTTTCAAACCCAAAAAAAAAGTCACTACCCAGCAATAATTTTTGCGAAAACTTACTTAGTTTGATGTACAGAATGCGTGGTTGACGGCTTTGTGATGAGGTGGTTTACACCCTGTATATAGCAACAGGTCAACAGGTGTCCTTTTTACGTCAATATTGTTCTTCGGCGCAGTTCCATCTTTTCCAATGAACACAGTCTTTGCATGAACACAATAGCTTAAAATAGATGCTGGTATCGATTCATGTAGGTAGCCCGTTCATACATTTTTCATAGAACGCGCCCCTATAATATAGCCTTCTTTGAAGCGGGCCGTGTGGGCGTTGTTATTTAGGTTGGTGCCGTCTTTGGTCAACAAAGGGCTTATAAATAATCAAGGTTGAAGACAGAGGGGTCAAATCTGTTAATTTGTTTCGGCCGCGCTCGAGAATTGCCTGATAAATAAATCGAATATTGAGAAATGATTTTATAACTTTCATATAAGATTAGGTAATATCGTGGGATTATCAAATTGTCGGTTAGATTATCAGGACCAAAACCAAAACATCGTCAGTCAATAAATTCCGCTCCACTTCGGCTACCCAAGTCCACAGCTGGATTTTCTGGGCTGGCTTGGGTCAACTGGACCATAAATCTTTAATTTTATCTCAGATTTCTATAACACGCGCCATGATTTATTTAATTTGATTGTTATCCAAAAGCACTCGAGTGCAACACGTAACTTTTCATCCCACCTCAGCGAGGAAATGAATAAACGCAAAACAAAGTGTGCATTATTATCAAATTCAGTTAATTCTGTTGGCGTCAAGTAAAGTTCCTCGTTGCTAGATAATGAGTGGTAATTTTAGATTTTTCACTTGTTTTCGAGTTCCTTGTTTTTAACCTAAGGTGTTAATAATATCAATATGACGTAAAAAGAAAATGGTGCGCGCAAAAAAAAATAAAAAAGTACACCAAGAAGGTTAATGTATGATAAATTCGGCACCATGGACGTAGAAGTTAATAGGTTTAATTATGTTTTGAATTCACAAACTTAGTGCACACGATGTTCTAAATTCAAATTTACTTAATCCTCTAGACGATAAAAACGGCTTTTGCACTCAGATATCGAGAAGCTAAAATACTGTTTCCGAGATGGGGGGATGAAAACGTCATTTTTAGTCGTTTTAATTACTTTTAGGGCGGATAGTAATCATGAAAATGGACAACTTTTACTAAGGGACCGACTATGAATTCTCGTTAAAAATATCAGCTGCTGCCTACTTTTTTTTGAGTTGGGTATGTGACCAATAATGTATGAAGCAGCTGATTTTTTTCGAGATTTCATATTCGGTCACATAGTCAAAGTTGTTCATTTTCATGAGTACTATTCGCCCTTGAAGTAATTAAAACGTCTAAAAAATAACTGTGTATTATGTTTCGTGGTTTCGGTAACATTTCTAACATTACACCACGGTACTATACCGTGGTTTTTATTCAAAACCATCATTAGACCATTCTGAAGATGTAAGCATCCGACTCCTAGACGTAGGTGTACCTACTAACAGGACCTAATAGGACATCGACAATGTGCACTGTACAGTAATAACGCACTGATTGTGAAAGAATACGGACACCAATGGCCTGGCCGATTATTTTTAGAAACTCTGCATTTGATTCAACAACGACACCAACCTTTCTTCCAGGATATTCTAAAGGATTCGAACAGGCAGTAGATCAAAGATTCGATTCCGCCCAGCCTAATGGGGAACTTGATGGCTTGATCTTGAGGCCGGAACTGTATGGGGAACCCACAGCAAATCTGAAGTAAGTGCTTTAGTCGCCTCGACCGATACCAATTGCACTTTCTATTATAAGAACACTAGACTTACTGTATTCTATTTTCTAGACCGGAGCAGCACGATGCACACCGCCGCAAGCGCGGCAGTCACACTCACATTGGGGATCTTGGCCGAACCCTTCCTCCAAAATGGTAATTCATTGAATTCTGTGGAAATTAAAGAAACTTCAGGTCCACATAAACCCCCATCATACAATAGGTGTAAGTAAACCACAAAATAATGTCGTTACTACATAATTTCATTTACATTTAGCGGATACCTAACAGACCTTAGTTATAGAATTACTTAGTACTAAAACATTATCACAATCAGGTACCTAGCTACCAGATTATAAAGAATTACGTATGTTGAGCAAATCATCATTTAGAATAGTTTTCGCAGTATTTGAAATCCATTTTTTGTTGTGAATTCGTTTTGCTACTTTTTCAGTCAGGTAAACTGCAAAATAATTAAATGTAAAATTTAAGTCTATTTTGTGTATTTTCTACAAAGGATGCCTTAGTTTTCATGATACCTGTTACCTACTTATGATTTAATAAAGTGCAACCAATTTTTAAATGATCATATAGATAGGCGTCTACTTTTATTGAACATTGATAGTTTACGGTGGAGTTAAACTTCACATTTTAATAAATACTTAATCTACATTGGAACAGAATTAGCGATTGTATGTAAATGTAAACTTGCTGAATTAAATTACTATTATATTTTATAATGATTGTTTTATTACGTTCACCACATAACAAACCTCAATAATACCTACTGTAATCCTTTTAACATAATGAAAGCAATCTAATTTGAAGGACTGGCTGCATACATTGCTGTCAGTTTTAACACGTGTCAATGTGTCAATCATTCATTATCGAATGATTACAGTGCATTCAGAAAAAAAACGTTTAATTATTCTAAAAAGTTAATGTAATCTAAGAAAAACTGCATAAGTTAATATGAAAAGAAACACTCACAATAGTACTATAAGTATTAACCAGAATACGCCAGAAGTATCGCACAAGGACGCAGTCACATCTACTGACAGCCACCCAGCGCTCGATGGTGAAGCCAGCGCGTCGACGGTCTCTGTGTATGCATCATTTTATTGGTTGATTAATTACATTAAAATGTATAACTGTCGGCTAGCAAATGACGTTTATACATCATTTATGAGTTACTGGTTCCCCGGCCGCGTGTTAATCCCGCCTCATTTACTACATCTTATGCAAGTGCACAACAGGCTCCGCGCAGAACGTGAATCGCACACGGTCACCTATAGCAGGTACAAGTTGATCAATTACCCCAGTTTTAATTCGGCAAATGAACGCTCAACACAGACAATTTCGTTGATTCCAGAGAGCGACCAGGAGCCCTAACAATGAGGAATATCTTCAACACTTTTAAGTCCTATATTCTTTCCAGCGAAGATGAAGCGGGCATCCGCTATACCCCCAAAGATATTGGTTACCTTGAAAATGACCGTGATCCGATGTTTGTCATCGTGGACTCGAGCTGCGTCAGTAATCCAAGTTCCCGGGAATTGCTAATCGATAATAGATATCACACGAGAGAGCCGATTCTGAAAAGACACTTCAATAAGAATGTGATGCCAGTTGACGTGCCTTCTACTAGCAGAGACTTCCGAAATGATTACATGGCAGCGCCATTGCTGATGGAATCGGAATCAACTGATGAAATGCAAATGATTGACATAAACCTTCAAAGTGATAACGAATTATTGATTGGCTCAGATTCTGAGGGCGACAATGATTCCATAGTAATATCATACCTAAAAAACAAAGATGCTTTTCTTGAGTTGGAAGGTACGCTAATGTCTTCGAAAAGGAAAATGTCTCTACTGGAGCATGTACCAAAAATGGAAACAATAGTGGAAAGCGAACTGTTTTATTCCTTTCCGATTATACCTCAATCTGATTCTTCTTCACTAGATTTGCTTAAAAATGGGGACAAAACAAATTAAGTAATAGTTAATGCGTCGTATTTTAAACCGCACGTGTGATATGAATAATGAAGTTAATTGTTTCATCTTAATTTCATTAAAACATTTCAAGATTTTTATGCTTTTATATTATGTTTCAACCAAGTTACCTAAAATAAATTACGCTTTTAGTGGATAATGTTCCTCAGCAGTTACTTCGTAAAGTAGATCTATAAAAAATTTCGATAACAAGTAATTATTCGTATTTATTCTTGTAAGTCTCCAAAAGATAGACTGGTAGAGAATGCCTTGTGCCATTAAGTCCACCTCCTGCCTGTTAAAATCATCACCATCATCAGCCTGCTGCAGTCCACTGCTAGACGCACGCGCACGCGCGTCCGTCACACGCCACTCAAGTCGATTCTCAGCAACTCTTATCCAGTTGCTACCAGTCATCGTACGAAGATCCTTACGATTGCCAATTCGCAGTCTTTAACAAGAACACGTCTTCCCCGACGGTCATCGGTTGTATGGCTAGTAGGACCGGCCTATTGCCACTTCAGCTTACTTAATCTGTGAGCTATGTCGACCACTCTGGTCAAATGTCGGATCACCTCGTACTGGATGCGATACCTCAGAGAGACTCCAAGCATAGTCCATTCGATAGCTCGTTGAGTGACCTTGAATGTATGGATGAACCGTACCGTGAGTGTCCACATTTTGGCTCCGTGAATCATAAAAGGCAAGACGCACTGGTTGAAGGCCTTGGGCTAGTCTTTAGGCTACGAAGGAAGGGTTGGAATAAGCAACAAGAAAACCCAACCAAATGCTGCCCAACCTAGCTGATTTCTTCTGTCAGTCTCTCTCAAAGTTGTTCTTACTAATCTGCAGAGTTTGCCTGAGGTAAAGATATCTCAAACAAACTCAAGAGGACCGCGATTGATAACTTCAAAAAATGAAATGTTGAACATAACCTGGGTTTCACTTAAAGTACTTACGGGATTATATCCGTGATTTTCTTTTGATACTATGAGCTCCCGATATTTCGACGCTGTTGCAAGCATCAACAAAAGAAAATCGTAAAGTAAAGAAAGTCGGATATAATCTCGTGAGTACTTTAAGTGCAGTGAATAACCGTGAAAGTCTAAAACAGTGAACCTGGGTTTTGTCCACCAAGTTCACCTTGAGTCCAATCCGTATCGAAGAATCCACTAGGCCATCCAACATCTACTGCAAGTCTGCAGCGATTTAGCCAGTATGACGATGTCATCTGCAAATCTCAAGTGCGAGATGTACTCGCCGTTGATATTAATGCCACGTCCTTTCCATTTTAGCGTCTTAAACATATCCTTCAGTGTGTTGGTGAAAAATTTCGGGGAAATTACATCCCCTTGCCTCAACCCCCGACGGAATGGAATATGCTGGTTTTGAGACTGAACGGTCATTGTGGCATTTTCATAGTGATATTTCAGCACTTGGATGTATCGCCAGTCGACTTGGCATCGCTGCAGAGACTCCAAAACTGACCAGGTCTGAACAGAGTCAAAAGCCTTCTCATAGTCCACAAAAGCAAAATAAGGCGGCCGATTATACTTTTCGGACTTCTGTATGATCTACGTGGATCTAATGCACTGTGTAGATGTGGTCTAACCTCCTCGAAACCTGGCCTGCTCCGGTGGCTGGAAGTCATTGAAACTTCGCACTAGACGATTCGTGACAACTCTTGAAAACAGCTTAAACACGTGGCTAAGGAGCGAAATGGATCTGTAGTTCTATAAGTATTAGGAAGATCCTAATATTTCCCTTTTTAAAGAAAACAACAACCACCCACGTTTTCCACGCTCCTGGAATTCTCCCAGAGAACAGGACCAAGTTGAAAAGCTCCCGAGCTCTCTTAATATCGGACTTCTTCCCGCTTTCAGGAGCTCAGTCCAGTTCAGTCTTAAGCTATCTAAGAACCACCTCAATATCATGGCAGGCTGGCTATTCTTCTGTGAAATGGCGGATTAAGGTCGCTCTGGAATCATTATTTTTGGGATCAGGTCGGGATGCATGCGACGCGTATAACTGGCTGTGAAAGTTGTCGACTTCCGAAAGGATCTCCAGGTTTGAAACGACGATATCCCCACTTTATTTGGCCAACTTTGTTTAGGTGGTTCCATCCAAGTGATTGGACGAACACTCTCGACCTCCCGTGCGCACACGCTCAATAGGAAAAACTATTGAGCAACTCAATCGTTTTTCCTATTGAGCGTGTGCTGGAACATCGAAGGTTGCGTCGTACCAACTTTCTAATTCTTTTATCGAGTGCTTGCAGTTCTGCCGAAGGGATGACTGGATTATCACGTTGTTCCTTTATAAAATCCAGTCTCCTCTGAAAGTTTGGACTTTTTGTGAGTACGCCGCATTTTACAAAAACACGCCCCTTCTTCCCTGAGGATTTCTACCATTTGGTCGAGGGTTTGGTCAACGTTATTTGTGATTTCCACGGCCGCGAATCGGTTCTCCAGATCTTAGTGGAACGCTACAATCCCTAGCATTGTTTGGAGCATATTTGGGAAGAAACTTTATTAATCGGTGCGCTCCAGCTTGAAATTAATATTCAGAGAGCCGCGATCAAGTTTGTGATCACTACCGGTATTAAATCTGTAGATCACCAAGACATTACTGAAAATATGATTTTTGCCCGCTATGACGAAGTCTATCTCATTTTTCGCTTCACCACGTCCACTTCCTTCGGGGCTGATTCTTAAAAGAGAAAGTTTAAATACTCGTAAATATATCAAATGGAGTTGGGCAGGCCACATCAGACGGCAAAGCTGTAGGCCCGCTAAATTGCAAGACTGGAGCGCTGAGGCAACTATACAATGTTCCGGCAGACCGAGGAGAAGATGACGAGACGCTTTAGATGGCTTTCTCATGAGTTAGCGAGAAGAAGCTCATCATCAGCATCACCAAGAGAAGTAAAAGTAATGGGGAAATTACTTCCCCAGAGAGCGGGATATTTAAGGCTATTTAAAAAAAATCTTGCTTTTACCCGTGGCTTCAACCTTCCGACATCATTCGCGTGATTATTATTTGATAGTAAATATTAATTCCCATTTCATTATGTGTTGTTCAGGCAGAAGCGGTGCCAAGCTCTCTGGCATGGCAGTACTGTCACCATGTATGATGATTCGGATCGCCGTCATCTTAGACCATTTTTATATTGTCCAAAACCGCTACCGTTATAAACTTATAACCACTTCCCTCTCTTATACTCATTCAGGAAGTATTCAAAAGCACCGTACCGAGTTCATTAACAAAATGTACCTTAGCGTTATCTATTAAACGTTATTGTCTATAGATATCACTCTCGTACTAAAAATCCCACATTCTCGTACACAGATTGGTCCGAAGGTTCCTCCTCAGAGGCTAACTTCGTAGCATCGGAGCAGGGCTCATCATCATCATCAACAACAGAGACTTACCACGAGTTGCCCATCGTACATCGGGTTGCTAGGAATACGCCACCCATACATTATGTTGGAGTTGATGAAGCAACTGAATTTCTGCACCAAGACCTTGGGTTCCTGATAGCAGCTGAATTGGGAGACGACAATATGATACGAATATTAATCGAGTTAAGAACCTTTTTATTTCTTTTTTCCCTTTGGATCTTGCTTAATGGGCTGGGCTTCATTCGCAGTGACGTGGCAAGGCCAACATTTATGCGGACAATATGTATTTTACGTGGCACTCTTGAGTCTGTCTAAAGACTTCAATAGGGTGGTCGTAGATGAGGAGCCGCGCCCGCCCACACCTTCCGCCGCTTCTACTCACCTGCGGTTCTCATCTAAACTCTTAGACATAATATTTACCTTTGAAAAAGAGATTGATGAGGTCAGGTTGATGAATGATGATGATGGTCATATTTTCTTGCAGTCTAGGAACCAATATTCACTTAAAAGACCACCTCGGCCGTAACGCACTACACTTGGCAGTCCATTCCGAAAAACTAAAGGTGATCGACAGGCTCCTGGAAGCTGGGGTTGATCCTAACGTTCAAGATGATTTGGGCATGACGCCGCTCACCCTCTGTCTGATGAGAAGGTATACCCAAAAAATAAAAAGATATTCTTCAAAAAATCGAAAGTCATCATTACGCTATACATCGTTAAATGGCGCATAAGTAATACTAAATCAGTAACCCGTATTAACACATTCACTGTCCACGGAAAGAGACAATAGTTAAACAATCGCTCTGAACCATATGTGGCTCATGGGACAGGAAAAGGGTTAATCCATCGAGTAAGTGGAAAACTTTCAAACAAAATAACTGCAACGTCAACTTCAGTCAAAAAATTTTGTTTTGACTTTTTAGTACTCCAACCTGGGTTGGTCCGATAGAACATTTTAATCAGTATTAGAAATCAAAATTAGATCGATTGTAAAATGGTAATTTTCTTGTTAACTGTACTTACATTTTTGAAAATCTGTGAATGGGCATCATTTCATGAAAAAATTATGGATAGTTTAAGACCATTTCCGTGTAACAGCAACGGTTAAGGTACTTCCCCTGACTGCCCCGTTTACATTTTCCATCTTATGTCGCGGATAACTTGCGCGATATAAGATTTAAGGTGCGATTTATTTAAGTTCATCATCTGTGTCATGTTTGACGCTATAATACTCTTTGTCGTGCCGCCACATAGCTAAATCGCCACCCTACACAATTATATTATATTGTTACGAGCGGGGTATGAGATAAATTAATTACTACCGATTAAACAACACAATAACTTTATTAATCACAAAACAATCAAAACTCAATCACAAATACACTACTGTTTACTATTCACTTAGATATCGCACTTTTAGTTCACTTGGATTCGCTTCGTTATGTCGCTAAAACAAGACTGACTGTCGCGGCCCTGAGCGCTCTATTTATACTCGCCAACAGACACACCAGAACAACCACGAACATTCGAGAGGGTCATAAAAACACAATAGAGGTACCTACGCAGGTAATAAAATAGTAGGTATAACCTACTTGTACAAAACAACCAAATATGAACCTTATGCCCTAGGCGTACGGTCGAAATTCTAATGTCTTTGTATAAATAGGTCGCGCGTTTGTACCTACCTAACTTTAAAACTAATAATAATAGAATGCTCTCGAACTTCTAACGTACACACACTGTAATCACTGGCTTTCTGGAATGTTCTAGTAGGTCCGATGTAACACTGCCCCCTCCTTAGACATGCTCGTCCCGAGCATCATTAGTCCCGTAGTATCGCGCCAACCGGTCTACATGCACAATCTCAGGCGCACCTCGTGGACCCTTCTGTATTCGGTAGGTGACATCGTTGATCCTAGTCACGACTCGGTATGGCCCATCCCATTTTGCTTGTAACTTCGGAGACTTCCCCTTGCTCCGCACTGGGTTATGCAACCACACCAGTGAACCCTCGTCGAAACCCCTACCGTTTGCCTTCCGATCATAACGGGTCTTCATCTTCTCAGACATCTGTTGGCTGGATTGTCGGATATGCTCGTAAACATCGTTCAACTTATTACGCAAGTCATTCGCGTAATCTGTTACGCTACATGGAGCATCAGGGGGAGTTCCAGTGATTAAATCAGCAGGTAACCGTAATTCCCTTCCAAAGTTCGCGAAGGCTGGTGTCACAGTCGTACTTTCGTGGACTGCACTTCGATAAGACAGCAGAAACGGCTGTATGTGCTTGTCCCAATCCCTTTGCCGGCTTTCCACAACTTTCGCCAGATATCTCTCCAACGTTTGGTTGAATCGTTCTACTATTCCATCAGATTGTGGGTGGTAAGAGGTGGTTCTGGTTTTATGGGTACCCATTAACCTACAAGTCTCTTGAAATACTTGCGATTCAAAATTTCTTCCTTGATCGCTGTGTATTTCTAAGGGTACCCCAAAACGACAGAAGACTTCCTGAACCAATTTATCTGCGACAGTTGTAGCTTCTTGGTTAGGAATCGCGAAGACTTCTGGCCACTTTGTGAAGTAATCCATGACCACCAGGAAGTACCTGTTTCCGTTCTCGCTTACTGGAAATGGTCCCGCGACGTCTAGTGCTATCCGTTCCCAAGGGGCTCCAAGGTTGTACACTTTTAATGCACCTCTGCTGCGTGTCTGGGGTCCTTTCACGGCCGCACAACTGGTACATTTGCGGCACCAGTCCTCCACATCATCACGACAATGGATCCAGTAAAAGCGTTTTCGAATTTTTAGTAGAGTCCTTTTTACTCCCATATGTCCTCCAGAACATCCATCATGGTAGAGCCGTAGAACATCCGGTACCTTAGCTTTAGGAACAACCATTTGTAGATGACAGCTGTCCCCTCTAGCGTTTTCCCATTTACGGCACAAGACTCCATCTTGGATCACCAAGCTGTTCCATTGCGCCCAATAACTCTTCGTGATGGAACTCATCGCTGCCACATCACTCCACCTGGGTTTAGGAGCACCAGCTTTGATCCACTCGAAGATTGGTTTGATGTCCGAGTCATTTTGCTGAGCTTGGTGTAGGGTCTCTTTCCATTCATCGCTGAGATCCGTTCTAAGCATCCTCACGGGCACTATCTCCTTAGTTTCTTGCCTAGCACAGTGCTTACAGTCTTCAGGACAAGGTCTCCTTGACAAGGCGTCTGCGTTACCGTGAGTTCTCCCACTGCGATGTTCAGTTATGAAATCAAACTCTCGGAGTAGTTCTATCCATCTCGCCACTTGTCCCTCTGGATTCTTGAACTGTAATAGCCACTTCAGTGCAGCATGGTCAGTTCGTAGTTGGAATTTACGTCCCAGCAAATATTTACTGAAGTGCTGCACTGTCTTTACTACAGCGAGGAGCTCCCGTCTTGTAACGCAGTAATTTCTTTCTGGCTTAGAAAAAGACTTGCTGAAGTAAGCTATTACAACCTCCCGGTCTCCTTTCCGTTGAGACAGCACGCCCCCAATTCCAGTATTACTGGCATCTGTGTCAACTATGAAGTCATTTTCAGTGTCAGGATATCCCAAAATAGGTGTGTTGCACAGACGTTTCTTTAATTCCTGAAATGCGACGTCGCAGTCATCGTCCCAACAGAATTGCCTCTTTTCCTCAGTGAGTTTGTGCAGAGCTTTTGCAATGTCGGCAAAATTCTTGACAAACCTTCGATAGTAGGAGCACAAACCCAGGAATGCTCTGACCTGTGTCTTGTCTTTCGGAACTGGCCAATCCTTGACGGCGACTACTTTTTCAGGGTCTGTTAGAACACCTTCCCCCGAAAGTATGTGTCCTAAGAAGTTCACTTGCTGTCTGAAAAACGAGCACTTTTTCGGACTTAACTTGAGATTTGCTGTTTGGATTTTCGACAGCACTCGGTTGAGGTTTTTAAGGTGATCTTCAAATGTACGGCCCACGATGATTATGTCGTCTAGATAGACAAGACATGCGTCTCCAATCAATCCGGCGAGTACTTGCTCCATCAGCCTTTCAAACGTCGCAGGGGCGTTGCACAAACCGAATGGCATAACTTTAAACTGCCATAGCCCTTTTCCTGTTGAGAATGAAGTTTTTTCCTTGTCCTTGGGGTCTATTTCTACTTGCCAGTAACCACTTTTCAGATCAAATGTGGTAAACCACTTCATACCAGTCAGCGTATCCAGTGTGTCATCGATCCTAGGCAGCGGGTAGCTGTCCTTAGTCCCTAGTCCACACAGAAGCGCATACTGCCGTCCTTTTTCTTTACCAGGACCACAGGAGAACACCATGGACTCGATGAAGGCTCTATAACGCCGTCCTTCACCATTCCCTCAATCATGGTTTCTACCTCTTTTTCTCGTGCAACTGGCAGTCTTGTTGGTCGCTGACGGATTGGTAACTCGTTACCCGTATTAATCTGGTGCTGAACAAGTCCAGTTCTCCCTATGTCAGCATCATTCGAAGAGAAAATGTTGGCGTACTGAAGTAACATCTTCTTAGCCTTGTCCATTTCTCCTTTAGTTAAATCGCAGTTTTCCAAAAGCGTTGACACGTCAAATTTTGAACTACGAATTTCATTTCCGGTAGGCACATCTTGCAATTGACGCATCCAAGCTACTTCCTCGCAAGTGCCGATCAAGGTGCCCTTCTTAATCACTTGCTCCTGGTCACTTGGATTCAGTATGCGTACTGCTGAGATGTTGGTGGCCTTGACCAGAGTTCGTGCCATCTTCCGTGGGAAGTCATTGTTCACCCTTTCTATTAGAACACTTCGACCTTTGTTTCCAGAATTCCGTGGCAAACAAATTGGCACAACCGTTTCTGATCTGCGAGGAAGAACAATCTTCTTCAGGCAGTACACTTTCCCTGACGGTGCGCCTTCCATGAAGACTTCCTCTGAACCACATTTCAGTACTCCTTGATCAACGTCGATCTCACAACGATATTTCCGCATGAAGTCCAAGCCCAATATGCAATCGTCCACTATGTCGGCCACGATGACATTCTGCTTGTAAAATCTGTCACCCAATTTTAACTCCACCTCCTTCTTGCCTCGGACGGTAATGTGCTGACCGGTAGCTGTTAGTAACTGTATACGGTCGTGCTTATTGAAGTAGTCCCCAAGAAACCGACTTGCTAGTTTAGAATTGACGACCGTGTGAGAAGCTCCAGTATCCAACGTCAGTTTGCATGGTGTTCCATTGACTTCGCCTTTGATGGTCAGGCTGTTCCCGTCATGTGCTTGCGAGATCAAGATTCTCGGGGCTCTTTCAATACCAGCCAGCACCCGCCCCCCAGTCCTGGCATTTACTCGTTTCCCTGCTGTGGCTGGGCAGTCACTTCAGCCACTCTTCCGTGCTGATCTTCTCTCGGGGTGCTGCGCTTAGGACAGCTGGACCGAAGATGACCCCTTTCTCCACATGTGTAGCACCTAGGACTATACCCCTGTGGGCGGTCGCGTACAGGTGATGCAACAACCTCCCTGACACGGTGCGTTCGGTGGTCTTGCCTCACTGCCTCTACTTCTAAGGCATGGGCCAAGGCGTCCTTCAAGGTCTCATGATGCCCCAGTCTCACGGCAGCTCTAACTTCTAAGTCACGTATTCCATCAACGAAGGCTTGTACCAGATTTCCATCAATCAGTGCAGGGGCAGACTGGTAGGCTTTCCGAACGAGTTTTTCAACTTCCAGGGCCCACTGCTGTAGGTTCTCGGCACTTCGTTGAAAACGGTCCTTCAACTTGGCACGGAATACGTGCTCCAGGTGCGCGTCGCCGTATCTGGACTCCAACGCCTCCAGTAGCTGCTCGTAGGTTACATCCTTGCCGAGTGCCTCGAGAATAGTTAAAGCCTGGTCTCGGAGGCCCAAGGTGAGCGCGGTCATGGCTTGTGGTTTTGTCCATCCATTCGCCTTCATGACGGCCTCAAACTGTATTTTGTAAGCCGACCACGAAGATGTGCCGTCGAACGGAGGCACCTTAAAACCACGCGAAGAAGGTGCAGCAACCACCGAAGCTACAGTTCCACCTTCAGTCTTCAGTTCGCTCAAAGCCTTCTGCACCCCAGCAATCTTAACTTCGGCCTCCGAGATGCGATTCTCGTGCTGGTGGACCTGATCTTTCATCACTTTCAGGTCCTTGCCGAAAGTTGCATGAAGATCCTTTATGAGGATCATCTGCTCGTCTTGGCGGCGGGCTTGTTCCTCTTTGTCTTGCTGCAACTGCTCTTCCAACCGGCGAGCCTGCTCCTCTTGACGGCGAGCCTGCTCCTCTTTGTCTCGTTGCAATTGCTCCTGTAACTGGCAAGCCTGCTCCTCTTGACGGCGAGCTTGATCCTGCAGCAGTGCCATTAAAGCTGACAAGTGTGGTGCCACTGATGCTGGAGAAACTCCGGATGGGCCAGCGACTGGCTGTGACGTAGGCTGGACACCACCCGGTGTCTGTGTCGGAGAATCCCCAAACCGCCTTTGGTCCATATCCTGCTGTCGCTGACTTCTGGTACGGATACCGTCCGTGTCGTCCTTTGGTAGGATTGGCATAATTTATCTCTCACTTCTGACACCAATTTGTTACGAGCTGGGTATAAGATAAATTAATTACTACCGATTAAACAACACAATAACTTTATTAATCACAAAACAATCAAAACTCAATCACAAATACACTACTGTTTACTATTCACTTAGATATCGCACTTGTAGTTCACTTGGATTCGCTTCGTTGTGTCGCTAAAACAAGACTGACTGTCGCAGCCCTGAGCGCTCTATTTATACTCGCCAACAGACACACCAGAACAACCACGAACATTCGAGAGGGTCATAAAAAACACAATAGAGGTACCTACGCAGGTAATAAAAATAGTAGGTATAACCTACTTGTACAAAACAACCAAATATGAACCTTATGCCCTAGGCGTACGGTCGAAATTCTAATGTCTTTGTATAAATAGGTCGCGCGTTTGTACCTACCTAACTTTAAAACTAATAATAATAGAATGCTCTCGAACTTCTAACGTACACACACTGTAATCACTGGCTTTCTGGAATGTTCTAGTAGATCCGATGTAACAATATGTATATGTCGCAGCCAACTACCTTAATTAGCCATTTAATCAACCGCCTAAACTCTTTACTTTAAAGAAACCTTACTAACCTAACGTCGGGGTGCCCTAACCTCAAAATACTTTATATTCGCCTAAAAGCTTATTAGACGTACGACGACGGCTCCTGTTTCTATCCGCAGGGTTCAAACGAACCTAACAAATCTTACATCGGGGTGCCCTGAGTCCCGCACTTTAATGTTTGTTTTTTTCAAGCCGCTATTTAAACGGCCGCTGTTTGGTAAAGAGGCTTGCTAGTTAGATGCGACATATATAATACATTGCTTTCTATAACATTATACTTCTGTGAAATAGGTACAATGGAAGATTTCTTCTTCTTTAAATATATTATGTTTGTAGCAGCAACTTAGTCCTGAAAGAGAGAGAACAATGTTTTGGTCTCCGCAATAAAAACAATTATTTTCAGTCCAACTGTGGCAATGGCGACTCTGTTATTAAAGTATGGTGCCTTACTTACACCAAGAAGAAGTTCTGTGGAACCGGGTTTGTTCCTGCGTAAGTAATTTTTGAATAATTTCAAGTATCTACTTAAGGTATTAAAAACGTAGAATTTACGAAGATTACAGCTCGCAATGAAGATATTAGAGATATGGTAAGACGATGCAAGGAATTGTCGTGAACCGAGTTGGAAATATGGTATGGCGCCGACGAAAATTCTTGGACTTTTCATCATGGGTGTCATTTCCGTGGTTTTTGGTGTCGCTGATAATGAAAATTAGGTCAAAATTATCATGGGAAAAACTTTAACAGAAGAAAAAAAAAATCTCTTTTTTTTTCTTCGGTTTCCCCTGACCTTATTTTCACCCTTCGCCACTTTTAGGTAGAGGTGTATCTAATCCTACACCCACATTTCGCACAATTAGCTTATTTCTATCAACCGGGCACAAATAATACAATAACACTTTGCCCGTCCCGGAAATCGAACCCAGGACCTCATGCTCAGTAGTCCTCACCTTCCGCTTGACGCAGGTCCTCACCGGACACGGATATTTCGGGAGGTACCTGCACCGAATCGGGCGGGAGGAAACGCCCGGGCTCTCCACTGCGAGGATCGACCGGGCCTATTCAAAAAAGATACCGCGGCCCCGGAACATAAAGGGCGAGGAAGGAACATGGATGGGTTTTAGTCTGTAAAAATCTGACACTCCTTCCCGCTCCGCCCAGAGTGGGAGAAGTCATTTGATGATTTCCCATACTAAAAAAATAACTAAAAAAAAGGTATTAAAAACGTAGAATTTACGAAGATTACTAATAAAATAAAATAAAATATTAGAGATGGTAAGACGATACAAGGAATTGTCGTGAACCGGGTTGATTCGCGTGGTTGGAGAGGTCTGTGGTCAGTAGCAGACTGTGTATAACCTGATGGTGGTGATGATGAAGTTCTGTCTGTAAGATACAGAATAAGTTCTTTTAGTGTTCATCATGTCTGCAGAATTTCGCTTGCTTTTCAATTTAATGCTATAGGTATATTCAACTTTTTGAATTGAAAACTTCTCCAGGCGCGTTGAGCTTTCGGTGAAAAAAATTCATGGAACTCGCGTCATAGATAGATAAATAGATAGATAGAATACTCTTTATTACGTACACCATAAAAATTAAAATACAATAGTTTTAAACATTTCACAAGGGGTAACACAATGTGCGGTCTTATCGCTAAAAGCGATCTTTTAAAGACAACCTTTGGATGGATTTAAAAGGGAAGGAGAGACAATACTGCAGGTAGCCTGTGGTGTACCAATTACGTATATACAATAAATAAATACATACATATAGATACATAAGACACTCATATAAATATATATTATTTCCATAAAACAAGTGCGAGAGAACATACCTAACAAAAAATTTGCTTAAGTAGAGAGATACAGTTTTTTTATCATGCTTTTTAAAATTGACAGAGATTGAGCAAGGCATTCCATAACCGTACTGCTTGAACTGTAAAAGACTTATCAAAGAAACTGGTGGAATGCATCGGCATCTCTAATCTTAAGTTTTCTGATGACCTCAGATATCTATTATGTGTGATGAAGGAACTTGAAACGTTCTTTAAGATAAGTGGGAGTTGTAGGATTAAACAGAATACTGTAAAGCTGAAACAGGATATGAGAATTCCGGCGAAGACGTATAGGAAGCCATTTGAGCTTTGTACGAAATTCAGATAAATTGTTGCATAAGATTTATATTTGCTCAAGCCAAATATAAATCTTATGCAACAATTTTGAAGTCGCTCAAGTTTATCTAGCTGTGCCTCAGTGAGATCGAGATAACTGACATCAGCGTAGTCAAGAACGGGAAGTAAAAGGGATTGAGCCAACGCAATTTTAGTGGCTGTTGGAAGAAAGTTTCGCAATCGTCTCAGGGATTTGGTAGATGCGAATATTTTGCGACTTACTTCCTGCAGCTTAAGTGACAAGGTCAAAAACCTTGGGGTTTGGACCTTGTCACTTATGAGAATAGCAGTTCCATTAAATGTAACCTGGGGAAGCTGCAACTAGTTTATCTTGCAGATCATCCTTGAGCTACCAACAACAATGACCTGAGTCTTCAACGGGTTAACCTGCAACCCATGTGCCTCACTCCACTCGCAGATTGAAACCATGTCCTTGTTGATTATATCAATTGCATCAGCCAAATTTGAAGATGCTGCTTGCCGGTAAATTTGCAGATCGTCTGCATAAAGGTGGTAAGAAGAAAGAAGTCTTGTGGAAATAGAATTTATAAAAACTGCGAAAAGTAAAGGAGATAAAACGCCACCCTGAGGTACACCCGCAGAAGTATAACACAAAGAAGAGCAAGACCCTTCTATACATACACGTTGCCGGCGCCCATACAGGTAACTACGAAACCAGTCAATCGCCGTTGGAGATATGTTAAGTGAGCGAAGTATGCCAAGCAGGATATCGAAATCAACAGTGTTGAACGCATTACTAAAATCCAGTAAGCAGAGAACTGTCAGATTTCCTTTCTCCATGCCTAAACGTATGTCATCGGTAACGTTAACTAAAGCCGTGGCAGTGCTGTGACCAGGACGAAACCCAGAATGGAAAGGATTTAGCAGGCTATTCTTACACAGAATCACACTGAGCTGAATGTGGACAAGGCGTTCTAGGACTTTGGAGAGGAAAGGCAGGATGGAGATAGGACGGTATTCTGAAAAGGAAGTAGGATTCGATTTTTTGGGTAAAAGGGTGATTTTGGCCTCTTTCCACATCGAAGGAAAGACACCGTAGGATATAGAGTAGTTAAGGATATGCCATAGGATAGGAAGGATCTCGTCGAGGACAGGGAGTATCATTTTTCGACTTACACAATCACTGCCAACCGCGTTAGACGTAATTGAAACTACACTCTTCTTAACATCACAATCAGAGAATTGACTAAAAACAAATGGGGGATGATCCGGAGTTGGAAGGTTAGAAAGATAGTTAACTGTTGCTGCCTTTATGGTCCCATTACAGTTGGGCGAAGATGAGAAATGTTGATTTAGTTGTTCAATATCTAAGTCTTTAGGAATCGATTCTTGGCGTGATTTTCCAACTCCCATGGATTTTAGAAAATTCCAAACTTTAGCTGGATCTCCGTTTTCAACTGAAGTGTGAATATGGCGTCGCTGGGCATCTCTACACACCTTATTGCAGCGATTGCGAGCATCAACTAGGATCTCACGGGTCTTCGACGAGGGCCGACACTTAAATTTAGTTTTTGTAACGGCTTTCCTGTGCATGATCTTTCTGATCTCATCTGTGATCCATGGTGCCGGAAGATGCTTAATTTTTACTGCACTTTGTCATCAATCGACTTTACACTGAACAAAGGAGCCCAGTCAATACTGCTGGCATCTTTTTGTAGATCCTCTGTCCTCATTCCACCAAAATTTCGCTGCAAAAGAATTTTAGGCTTTGCCTTAGGTGGGCGAATTTTGTAGGAGAGAAATATAAGGTCATGATAAGAAAACATGTCAGCTGAACATTGACCATGCTTGCTGGCATGTTGTGGAGAGCAAACAATGAGTAGGTCCAAAAGTGAGGGATTCCAGTTTGGGAAATGGTGTGTGGCACTCAAAGGGAGAATTGATAAATTAGACGACTGTACTATTGATCGAAGAGAAGAGCGGGAATCGACTTTTAATAAACAAGTGTTCAAATCGCCCATGATTATGGTATGACTGTAAGAAGGTGTAAGGTTTTCAAGTATCTTTTCAAAGGAGGAAAATAATTTATCCGTGACGAAGGGCTGTAGTAAACTCCTAGAAGGACTTTAACGTGATTCAGGTTTACTTCTACAAAGAGATGCTTGCCCGCGATCTGCAGCGGCGGTTGTGAAGACATATCGACAATTTTAAAAGGAATATGTGCGCGAAGGTACAGTGGCGTAGCGTGCCTTGGCGGGGCCCCGTATACAAATTTGTTTGGGGGCCCTTATCAGTGGTAAGGATTCCTCACAACGGACAAAACAATATTTGCATAAAATTTAAAGAAATATTTATTCATCATTACTTCCTCCAATTTTTTTTACAAAAAGCATACACTATCCTTTTTTTCGGCAAACGAAACGAACCAAAGAATTTGCTTTTTTTTTATTTGGCAATTTCGGGGCACTCGTGGCCCAGGGGCCCCGTATAATTGATACGGCAGATACGGCGGTAGCTACACCCCTGCGAAGGTATATAGCAACACCACCGCCACCACCACGCGCGCGATCATTCCTTATGAGTTGAAAACCCGGCAAGGAATAGGAAGCTGAAGGGAGACATGGTTTCAACCAAGATTCCGAGACAAGGATAGCATGAATGTTCTTACAGTCTAGGTTAGCTAGCATGTCAGAAAAATGTGCCGGAATACTTTGGGCATTTATATGGACCACATTAAATTTTTTTTTTTTTTTTTTTCTAGGTACATCAGAAAACTGAGATTCAAGCGTGTCAGCCAGGGACGGACTGACAGAGCTGTCATTGCTACAAGCCGACAAAAAGCTTTCGGTGTCGCTGTCGTCATTGTTATTTGACATCGACACAAGATAAAGTAATACTTAAAAAAAATATATAATAATAATCAAATAAATAATAATAAACGTAAATAAACAAAATTAATATAAATCCAAATAAAAGTTAATTAAGAAAAAATTAAAACACCAATCAATTTAAATCCACCCGCCAGTTGAGTGCTGATTAAAAAAAAGCTAACACAAACAAAAGTATCATCACCGGGGTAACAGAAAGGTACTACATATATTTATGCCAAAGTAAATGAAGAAGAAAAAGACGCAAGTTAAGATGCAAAACTGCAAATTATCATAAAATAAAAATCACCGATATTATACCGAAAAATGTAATACTTCGCACACTATGAGATGGTTTCTGAACGAAACTTAATAAAAATCCAATGGCACAATACCATTATGTTATGAGTTGACACTGACAGTCTGACAGCTGACAGAAAGAAATAAAAATAAATAGACGGTACACTCACAGAGTATATAATCACGTTACACTAATCTGTGACCTAATACAGTTTAGTTTACAATAAATGGAGTGATGAAGGGTAGAGGAATTATTGTAATATTTGAGAAAATAAACAGAGTAGGTGCGAAGCATAAACAAAACTGCTACCCGGACGGCGATACTACCTAAAAAGTGCTACTTCCTAATTACTTCTTCTTTGCGGCAGCACGCCGGAACTTTTTCGGTGCTGGTGATGGAGACGGCGACGAAGACACTGCTGATGCGGTGGGAGACATGACCTTTTCACTGACCTGCTCGAAGTTATTGAGGTCATCCGGTGAGTTTACTCGATGCCGGGAGCCATCAGCGCAAATAACGTATATCAGGCCCTGCTTAGTCCCGCAATTGGTTTCGCCAAGACTCCACGCACAGACATGAACTCCCATACTGTGATACCGGCGCCCTTCAACTAAGTTTTCGCAAACCAGACACTGTCCCTGACACCAACATCCCGCAGCTTGCAAAGAATGGGCCTGGGATTGCTAGCACCTGTTTGTCTGCCTATCCGATGGCACCGCCTGATATCAGCAACTGCAAAGTCGGTCAGTACACTCGTGACATCGTACCTCAGCGACTACCTGTGCTGTATCTTCCTTGGCCTGCTCGGTGACACCATGCAATAACACCATCTTCCGGCGCCCACGCATCTCCAAGTAGTCGAGAC
Organism: Xestia c-nigrum; assembly: GCA_916618015.1. Classification (NCBI taxonomy): domain Eukaryota; kingdom Metazoa; phylum Arthropoda; class Insecta; order Lepidoptera; family Noctuidae; genus Xestia; species Xestia c-nigrum. The sequence goes on along the minus strand of OU745261.1, from coordinate 15,853,240 downwards.
TTTGGTCCAATGCCTCCAATTTCTTCTGAAGACAGCCCAATGCATCCAGTACAAATTTCTTGAACCAAGTGAAGTCTGCTACCAAACTTTCCGTGCTGCTTGTTGTCCCTGAAGGATTCTTTTGCAATTCCGCCTCAAAGTTTGACATTCTGTCTTGAAACAGTGCCATCATTTCTGACATTGAGACCTTCAGTGCTTCCATGATTTAGGTATGTGTTGTTTTGTCAAAATATGTGATCCGTTTTTGGAGATAACACTATACTGGTGGGTACCCTATATTAGCATGTATATGTATACATTTAATTATTAAAATTATACTTATTTGTAATTAAAATTATTTTAAAAACGAGAGCAAAATTTTTTCACCTTTTGAAACAACTACCCACAACGGAAAAAAAGTCATCATCGTCAAGTCAAGTCGTCATCGTCAAAATCAATCTTATACAATTAAGATAAAGTTTATTTTGGATTACTGCTGACTGCCCGCATGTTTCTTTTTTATATATTGTCCTTTCCTACTACACTATACTATTTTACACAAATCTAGTATTCTTATAGGAGTCGTACTCTACCGGACTAGTACGAGACTTCCAAGCAAAAACACACGGGTTTAAATACGCAACATTGTGTACCACGGCTACACATTTCAGCCATCTTTGATTATCTTTTTGACCCCATTATCGTAACCAGCGACCCCAAAAACCATGAAAACGACATCCATGACGGAAAAACCAAAAAAATACAGGGCACCACCTTGGATTTTCTTTTTTCCCCATTTTCGTAATCAGCGACCCCAAAAACCGATAAAAAGACACTTATGATGAAAAAAAAAAGAAATTCGTCTTCAAGTATGCAGTATACATGTCACCGTAAAATTGTCAAATACGTAATATTGTAATATCTCTAGCGATATTGTAAAGTCTCGAATTATTGTCAAATGAACATACTGCTTACAACAAAACGCATTATTTTTCGTGAAATGCATGCGATGGTACCTAGTCAACTTACGCGGTGTGGAGGGAAGGAGGGGTTCCCCTTGCCCAGTGGCACAACTCTCATGAAAAGATAATGCACCATTCCAGAGAAATACCGATTAATATAACATAACCTTAAAACACTTTATATTCCCCCTAAAAAGCGTAGTCGACGGAGCCCCGCTTTGCGGGGCCCCTATTTCCGAGTGCAGGGTTTAAAGGAACCTAACTAACCTAACGGGGGGGTGCCCCAAGTCCCGATTATGGGGGCAGAGATACTTCCGTATGTTCAGTTGACAATAATTCGAGACATTACAATATCGCGAGAAAAAACACGTTATATTGTAATATAACGTGTTTGACAATTTTACGGTGACATATACATGTTAAAAAAAGTACACAAAGAAGGTTCCGAGTCTGAGTTATTAACAAATTAAAAAAAAAGATCAATCCGGCACCATGGAGGTAGAAGTAAATAGGTTTAATGATGTTTTGAATTCACATACTTAGTGCACACGATGTTTTAAATTCAAATTGACTTTATCCTCTAGATGATAAAAACGGCTTTTGCACTCAGATATCAAAGAGCAAAAATAGTCTTTCCGAGATCGGGGATGTAAAATAAATTCATGGCCAATATTTTTTGGGAACAACTAAAATGGAAAAATAAAAAACTTTTTGCATAAAATAAAACCGACTTCAAAAAACACAAAATACCTAAATGAAAAATAACTTTTGCTTCTGAAGTCTGAAGGTTTTTTGTTCTATAGCTTGATCGGTTGTCGTACCTAAAAGTATAAATGGTACCTACTTACCCTATAATGATAGTAAGAGATATCCTGCTTTTACCACTCTATAACCCAATAATTTTATTTCAGAGTTTGTAATGATGTGCGTTCCAACCAAAAAAGAAGAAAGTATACTTCACCTTTTAGTTGACAAGGCTGGTGCTCTTGTTAACGATCCCGATGCCCCTGGTGGACGACAACCATTACATTTTGCAGCTATGAGTAATAACATTCGCCTTATCAACATACTAGTGCGCTTGGGAGGCGATTTGTTTGAAGTAAACCACAGAAAAGAAACACCTAAACAGGTAGCAGCGATTTTTCGAAACAAAGAGGCGTTCGCCCTATTACAAAACTTTGAGGATATGCACAATCTTGTTGGAGCGAATAATACCATCCTCAACGTGCTTGCCAAAATGGACTCACAGGAACCAACTCAAGGAAGCTCTTAATTTTAAATTAATAAAACTATATTGATGCATCTTACTTCTTAAATACTCGTACCTATAAATTATTCATACTTACATTAAATAATTGCGAAACTTTGAATGCATGTTTGTTAGTTAATCACACTATTACGGCTGACGGAAAGTCCATTCACTGATGGCATCTCATCTTCAGCACTACTTTGATCGATTAAAAGGTCTTATGCGTGGCCGCTTGAAAAATAAATTAAATGGCGACAGTTAGGCCGCACAGAGATAGATTAAATTGTAAAGTGCATTTACTTTTAACTTTTTCTGACACAAATGCACAAGCAGCTCAATTTCCACTTGAACGAAATCGCCGGCAACAGCTAATAGGCATCAATAATAGTTTTATTTATTTTATTTTTCTAGTCTAGCCCTTGTCCAGGGTAGCCCGCGAAATTCAAAGAGCTTGGAACATTTTTGTATGAAGCGTGGCCGGATTTTTTTCCGCCATTTTGATTTTTTTCAAAGTAGGCGCCACGCATAAGACCTATTATATATTATTACTAGCGACCCGCCCCGGCTTCGCACGGGTACAATGCTGATACTAAATACACTACAGAAAAACTGTGAACGTTGTATAAAAACATAGACTCGCTCCCGCTGCCCGGCGCCGCCGCCCCCGGCCGCGGCCGGCCGGTACCGCCGCAATCGCTACGTCCCGCAATTTTTAAATCTGTAATATCTTCGAAAATATTCATTTAAATCACATGCTATAATGTGCAATTTTGATCTACATGAAATGTACAACGTATCTAATGTATTTAATTGGATAAGGAATGATACTGTATCGTTTAAAATAGCTTTGTAAATAACCCATATTTTTTTTGTAATATGCAAAAGATAAAAATTGTTACTGTGGGTTATCCTTAGGAGATAAACATATGCTGTCGCGGACTTTTTTATTCATCTTTTAAAGATATACAATTCCGTAGTACATAAATTTGATCTATCTCGTAAGGTTAAGCCAGCGTTTGCAATGTAAGCGCAGAAAAATATGTTTGTTACGACATCACATTACAAATCTTTAAATTTCTCGACTTTTCTCTACAATAATATGCATGTATTATACATATAAACCTTCCTCTTGAATCACTTTATTCATTAAAAAAAACCGCATCAAAATCCGTTGCGTAGTTTTAAAGATTTAAGCGCACATAGGGATATAGGGACAGAAAAGGCGACTTTGTTTTATACTATGTAGTGATGTAGTGATAGTGATTATAATCGGTAGCTGGTATTAATACAAATGTCACCGTTAAATTGTCAAACACGTTATATTACAATATAACGTGTTTCTTTCTAGTGATATTGTGAACTCTCGAATTATTGTCAACTAAACATACCGAAGTATCTCTGCCCCTATAATCGGGACTTGGGGCACCCCCCCGTTAGGTTAGTTAGGTTCCTTTAAACCCTGCACTCGGAAATAGGGGCCCCGCGAAGCTGAGCTCCATCGACTACGCTTTTTAGGGGAATATAAAGTGATTTAAGGTTAGGTTATACAGTATCTTTTCATGAGAGTGGTACCTCTATGTAAGGGGGACCCCTCCTTCCCTCCACACGTGCTCCACATGAGTTGACTACCATCGCATGCATTTCACGAAAAACAATGCGTTTTATTGTAAGCAGTATGTTCGTTTGACAATAATTCAAGAGTTTACAATATCGCTGGAGATCCTACTTCCTACTTATAATATAATATAATATAATCCTACTATTAATTATTATATAATATTATAAATGCGAAAGTTTGTGAGGTACATCCTCACAAACTTTTGTTACTCTTTCACGCAAAAACTACTGAACGGATTTGGATCAAATTTAGCACACAGATAGTTTATTACCTGGATTAACACATAGGATACTTTTTATCCCGGTAATAAGATCCCGTGGGATAATTTCAAACTTCACGCGGGCGAAGCCGCTGGCAGAAGCTAGTAATATTATAAATGCGAAAGTTTGTGAGGATGTATGTTTGTTACTCTTTCACGCAAAAACTACTGAACGGATTTGGATCAAATTTAGCACACAGATAGTTTATTACCTGGATTAACACATAGGATACTTTTTATCCCGGTAATAAGATCCCGTGGGATAATTTCAAACTTCACGCGGGCGAAGCCGCTGGCAGAAGCTAGTATTACAATATAACGTATTAGAAAAAGTAGGAAAACACTATTTGAGCTTTATGGCCTTAAGCCTTATATAAACACTGAAACTTTTAACAACTATGTTGCTAAGTATTCAAAAATGTTTAGAAATTCATGCAAGGTTGCCAAAGCCCTGCACATTAGCAACAAGATTAAAACAGCAGAAAATATAATTAAGACAGTTTGGAAAGTCATAAATAGCGAGACTAACAGGAAGAAAGTACGTAATACTAAGGTTTCCTATCCATTTGCATATAATTTTAAGACCTAATATAACTTAGCATAATTTTGTTTGGCATAATTATATTTTCGTATAATATAATTACGCATAACAGCTTTCGCATAATTTTTCAAACACAATTTCTCTAACCATAATAATGATTAAGCATAATAGTCTAAACTAAGCATTAAGTTCTAAAGCATAACTTTTTAAGCATAATATCCTAAACACTATACACGTTTATACAATGCTCTAATGAAATTTATAGGCACTTTATATTGTAGGTAGAATAGAAATTATTTTTTTTCATTTACGAAAAATTATATACCGCCACGTATAGAAAAATGGCCTCCAACGCTTATACGGTAATGATATATCACTTGCCATGGAAATTAAATATTTATACGCCCTAGCTTTTTTGCCCAAAGAGGATTTTATTCGACGGTTGGAAATAACCCAAATCTCCTGAATCAGGTAATATATTAATATAATATAACGTATTGAACAATTTTGTGGGTTTTTTTTCGCTGTAGAAGCATGAAGCAAGCATACAGCATGCAAGCAAGCAAGGATGCAGCAAACAAGCAAGCATGCAGCATGCAAGCAAGCATTCAGCATTCGAGCTAGCATGCAACATGCAGCAGGCAGGGTTTCTGTCATGGCTCCGGCACTGCGGGCTTCAGGCGGCCCCTACAAGTCCTAATCGTCGCAGACGGCTTTCGCTCACCACCGCAGTTTCAACCACAGCCGCGGCGGCTGGCTCGCAGCCGCCTGCTCCTCAGCCCACGGACCGCCTCGCCCCTACGCGCCTACGCGACTTTAAATTACACTCTAGGGGTAGGACAATCAAGACTACGTGGAGTCGGTTTTGCAGCAATTCGGTTCTGCCACTAACCTTTGTTGCACAGCATATTAAATTTTTAACCAACAATATTCTTTAATTTAATTATATTTTTTTTATTTATATTAAATGTATGCTTAAATATTATTATGCAAAAAGTCATATATTAATTGTATGCCTAAATATCATTATGCAAATATTTATATAGTAATTGTATGCCTAAATATTATTATGCTAATAGTCATTAGGCCTATTAACGTTATGCGAATCAAATGCCAAAACAAATTAGTCTTTCTGATGATTATACCAACATAAAATGTATGCCTAAAAAAAATATTTCGAAGTATTATTATGCCAAAACATATTGTGCCAAAATCGGTATGCCGAAGTATAATAGGCCAAAGAACATTATGCGAAAAGAAGGGATCCCCTTTTGGAAGTGTGTAAGGAGCAAGGTTTAAAGTTCCTCATCCTTCATTGAAAAGGGATGATTCCGACTGGATAGGGGTTGTGTCTAGTGGCCTGCTGCCTGTCCTGTCCGTGGTTGTGGTGTTCTTGGGGGGCTTAAATACCTCGGAGACTATTTTTGGGCCAAAACACTAGAGTGAAATTGATTCTTACAAGTTCATTAACGTGTCCGCAATAGATTCAGTAAAACCAGAAAAGGAATGCATTCTGGTAATCATATTTACCATTCTTGGCCATAGAAACTTAAAAAAATAATGTTTACGATTTTTCATATAATGTAATGGTACACCACTAGCATGGTGTGACATTTGTTCTACAGTTTCAAAGATGGCTGCCTTGTCGCAGTTGCTTTTCTCTGCCAAACAATACTGAGAAAATTGAGATAACCAACTATTTTTACATTTTTATAAAGAAAATTAGGTAGATATTAATAAATAACCTTATACTAACGTGCTAGTCATTTTGATAATGTGATAACAAGTGTACCCATGGCTTCCAATGTGCAAGATTCGCCTGTTCAGCAGACATTTGTGGAGGAGATAGATTACAATGAGATTCAGGAGTTATCGGTAAATATTGGGACATTTTATGTTCTATAATGAGCTAGAGAACGTTTATGAGAGCTATAAGTACTGAATTTGTGTCTTCAGGTGGTGGGCAAAGGCGCATTTGGTGTAGTATGGAAGGGTCTGTGGCGGAACACACTAGTAGCAATAAAGCACATCAATTCTGAGGCTGAGAAGCGGGAATTTTCTATAGAAGTGCGACAGTTGTCGCGCGTGTCACATCCGAACATTGTGCGGCTGTATGGAGCGTGCACGACGGGCGCCCACGTCTGCCTGGTCATGGAGTATGCGGAGGGAGGCTCGCTGTACAATGTTCTGCACAACCGCCCCAAGCCTAAATACACAGCAGCGCACGCTATGAGCTGGGCTCGCCAGTGTGCAGAGGTTTAACATTGTTTTCATTTTATATTGTTACAGTAATTTAAGAAAACTGAAATATTTCCGTCATACACAACTTTATTATACGGGTTAAGGACAAGAGAATGATGATGTGCCTGTATAATAAACTAATATTAATTGAGAAAACAACATCAATCAATGTTAATAATTAATACTGTCTGAGACTAGGCCTACATCCCTAAAAGAATGTTGCTGCATATATTATACAAAACTGTATTCTCTAGTAATTCAAATAAATCACAACAGTATTACATTACAGGGTGTAGCGTACCTGCATTCAATGAAACCAAAGCCACTGATACACAGGGATTTAAAACCACCCAACCTGTTACTAGTAGGAGGTGGCCAGAGACTAAAGATCTGTGATTTTGGCACGGCTGCTGATAAAGCTACGTACATGACCAACAATAAGGGCAGCGCAGCTTGGATGGCACCTGAGGTGAGATATGATTATATATTTTTTTAAGTTGTGTAAATTGCTTATTGATTAACATAAAAATGAGTACATAACATATTATGATACTTTTTCTCATCATACAATATACTGTATAATATATTAGGCATTTACCAGTTTTCAAAATTGACATATACAGCATGTATGAGAAAAGTGTTATCTTTATGATTGTGGGACCAACCATAAAACTGAACTATTCACTCCATGGGACCAACATTGTAACAGTGAGAAAAAAATCAAGCTGTCCCTTATATTTTGAGCCTCCCATGCAATAGGTTGTAATACTATTTTAACTGAATTCGGTTTTTGTGCCATTATAACCATCCTAAACAGTATTACTATTATGTATTACAAGAACCAAAATTTTATTTATTTAGTAAATTGCATCTCATAAATTGAGAATGTAAGCTATCCTATCTTTCAAGTTGGATCAAACTGCACACGGTGTACAAATTTGATTAAAATAGTAATTTATATATATTAAAATATTGATAAAATATCACGGTAGGTGTTTGCCTGTTTCTTAGTGTCAAAATCACTTAGTACAAAGATAAATGAAAAACAGTAAATTCATGTGCGCAACAAGAATGAACTAAAAAAATGGACACTTCATAGTGCCTCTATAAAAAACTTGGTAAAACTGTCAACCAATTAGGAACCACAATAAAATACAAAAAGAAAAAATGATCACAAAAGATAACAAATCATCTTTCTTACATTATCATAACAGATACATATTTCCAACAGCTGATAGTGAGATTGTATACAGCTTAACAGGCCTTTGTCAAGTACATAGTAATAAAACAATCTCACAATCTAATCATATCCATGCCCAAATCTTTTACTCTATCTTATTCATACATTTGTGTGAATTTCTTTGTAAAGATAGTAAAAGGTATCATTTTCCTTATAGATTTTTTCCTTTAGGAAATTATTGTTAAGAAAAGTAAGTCATACACATCTTGAGGTAGTGTAGTGATCAATGCTCGCCTCCACTGTATCTGAAATGGTCTTTGTCATTTACTGGCTCAAAACATGCTGATTCTTTTCTAGTAAGATAAATGAGAAAATATCTGCTTGAGCAGACATTATAGCTAGTGCTAATTGAGCATATAATAATGTTGTTATAATAGTAATAGTTGTAAAGGTATAAAAGTGATAAAAATAAAGGTATTGGGAAAATAATTAAATAAGCTCTTTTTAATTATATTACAGGTGTTCGAAGGATCAACATATACAGAGAAATGTGATGTGTTCTCATGGGGTATTATTTTATGGGAGGTACTGTCCCGAAGGAAACCTTTTGAGGAAGGAGGATCAGCTTTTAGAATAATGTGGGCTGTGCATACAGGTATTGTATAAAACTGGCTTTGATACTGTCTGGTAGGTTGATAGAGCTTTGAATGTGTGTAAATGTAGTAATACAACCTCCTTGTCATCTTGAAAATAATTGAATTTACTATTTAGATTTGTTACAAAAATTAAATCATAAAAAAATCTAGAATCAAGCAATTTGTAGTCTAGCTAGAATTATGTATAAAATGTCTAATTTATACAGTGGTGTTTCTAAGCACCAATTTCTAATTTATGCAAACTTATGACACATCACATACTTGCAATATCTTTCAAAACAAAATGAATAAAGTGTAAAGAATATTAGTCAGGGGGAATGCGAAAAAGAAACCTAGAGTGAAAATATGGGAATATTATTGGTCAGCAAAATGCTGACAACTTGTTTTTAGAAAAACGATTGAGATCAATATTATGTGCACCCACCATATCATATTTATGGTCATTAGACCTTTTAACATCTTCCTACCTGCATGATTACTCATCAACTGTAAACAATACAACTATCCATTAAAGTTTTAGTTCCATTGAATTATGATATCATACTGATGTGATTCAGTCTGCCTACCATCAATTATAATACCTTCCATAACATTCCACTGAGTGCATCCTCATAAAATCATTTGTATTTAAACCTCTTTTGAGATCTGACATGTTATGTCCATTGAGAGACAAGAAAAAAATTTAACTTAATTTGTTAAAGGAGTATTCTTAATTTAAAAGGTTTTGTTAATATTTACTTAAAGTGTAATCTTGCTAAGTTTAGTTTTATTAATTATTAAATGACTGTGTTCATTACAAAATTCTAGGTCAAAGGCCAAACCTGATAGAGGGTTGTCCTGAGCCAATAGAGCAGTTGATGACACAATGTTGGCACAAAGTTCCTGCAGAGAGACCCAGCATGGCCAAGGTAAGCCTACCTGCCATCCAAATATAAATAATGAGTAGAACAATCTGTTGCCAATAGTAAAGGTTGCGCTATTATTAATTGAATACTCACCTGTACTGGCACAGGTGTTAACAATGCACAATACAAGTAGGAGATAAGAAAATGCGTTTTTATAATTCATTAGTTGTATAATTCTAATTCTAAATACTAGTTGGGATTGTGTGAAGGGACAAGGCTTCCTTAGAACTAAGCGTTACCAATGTAATTGTAATTTATTGTTTGTTATTCTAATAATATTAATTATTCCATCAGTAATTAGGCGTAGGGTAGACCACAAGGCGTTAACAAAATAAAAACATAAATCTTCTTTATAATGCCTTTAAACCTTAGTATACCTAAAAAAAAACCAACCCAAAAAAGGTAGCTCATTACCCGGCTGCCAAAGAAGGGTTATGTTTTTCGCGTGTTATCTTGTATATTTGTTTGTCTTACCTCGCATCTTCCAAACGGCTGAATGAATTTCGACGGTTGAGGTATCGTTACATTCGTCTTAAATACCCAAGTGTTCATAAAAAGGTGTTTTCATTTCTCATACTCGGAAAGAAGTGTGTGTTTGATCCGAATAGCGGGTGGAAAATACTTCTCCCCACCCTTGGGCAGGAAAGACTCATAGTAATTGCTTCCCTCCCTAGGGCGGGAACAAATTTTAAAAATACACACATCAAAAGTGTCTAGGGATCAACATATATTTTTGCAATAACTTTTCTCCTGATTGATATTAATTAAAATTTTCTTTAAGGATTCATCAAATAAAGTGTTTTCGTTTGTCACAGTAACGATAAACCAAGTCACCTTTGCATTAATAAAGAAATTTGCCATTTTCCTAATAAAGGGATTTTTGACATTTGAACCACTAACACAAAAGTTCGAAAAAAAGACTGAAATAACAGTTTTCTTTAAAATTTTATTGGGTAACTTAAACAATTAATAATCCGTGTTTCTACCGCGAACACTAACAACACAAGAACATCGGTTTGGCATACTCAAAATGAGTTCATCCAAATCACGCTGTGGAATGGCCGCCCATGTTCGTTGCAACAACAAAAAAAGGTCTTCTTGCGACTGGATACCCTCCATATTCGGCAGAGCTCTTCTCTGTAGCATATCCCATGCATGCTCAATCGGATTCAAGTCTGGCGACTGAGCAGGCCAGGGCAGGACATTGATGTTAGCTGCGGCGAGAGTCTGTCTTACAACTCTTGCGGTGTGCGGTCGTGCATTATCATGCATTAACTGAAATAAGGGACCGATTTGCACTTGTAGAGGAACGATGACGTCTGATACAATCGTCTCAGCATAAATTTGAGCGTTGAGGTTGCCTCTGATCCAAATCAACTCAGTTCTTCCGCCGATCCAAATACCCGCCCATACCATGATTGTTCCACCACTATAAGGATGGACTTCCTGGCAGGATTTTAATCGCTGTTGGCGTCCAGGGGTTCTCCAGTGTCGTATACGTCTTGTATCCGGTCTCATACCAAAACGAGACTCATCAGAAAAGCACACGAAACGCCATTGTTCTTCTGCCCAATTTCTGTGTTCAAGAGCCCATTGATATCGAATCCTACGATTGTGCATTACTATAGGTGGTACCCGTAGCGGTCTTCGGGAATGAAGGTTCACTTCATGCAAGCGGTTTCTGACTGTTTGGTCGCTAATTAAGTTCCCTGAAGAGTGATGAAGCCTCACGGCTAACATCATGGCGGTTATTGTTGGAGCTCTTCGAGTTAAGATTTGAATGTATCGGTCTTGTCTCCGTGTGGTGCAGCGATACCGTCCTCCATGGCGCTCAGCCACGGTACCAGTGCTTCGGTAACGTGTCCAAAGTCGACTGATAACACTCTGACTTGTATTCAGAGCTAAAGCCACAGTACGTTGCCGGGAACCAGCTTCTATCATTCCCACGGCTCTGAGCATTTCTTCCCTGCTTAAATGACGTCGCCGCTCCATAATAACGTTGGTTTTAATCAGTAGTAGGGAAACAGTAGCACTAATAATGTCTTCAATGCGTTGTATGTTTTTATAGGGAAAATATTGACAGCTGATTTTCATCTTTTACTCGAATTTGATTCACAGTTCCTGATTCAAATTATGAAATGCACCAAAAAGGATCCATATAAATTTATAAAATCATAAATTTATTACAAAGCCACATCTCAATCTCAAGAAATCCGCATAAAAATGCTTGATCCCTAGACACTTTTGATGTGTGTAGAACTAAATTTTGTTAGAAAATCTAAGTGAGTGTATAAACAGCCAGTGTGAATTTAAAAAAAACTGAGCGGGTCCGCCCCCGTCTGAGACGCAGTGTGTTCCATAGTTAAAATTTAAAATAGAATAAATAATTTGGCGGGATACTAACTCTGTAAGCTGTATCGAAATCTAGGTTTTTTTTTTCAATATCTTATTTAAATTACTTCAAGTACTTAATTCTGAAATGCTGACCCCAGATTCTGTTTAAGACGAGGCAAATATAGTCATCGAAAATATTTTGCCAGAAATTAAAAAAATACATACGACTTTATTAAGTGGCGAGCAGATAAGAAACTAAAACTGCTATTTTTTACTTTCCTTATATTCGAAATGAAAAGTAGTACGCTTACCTCGGGTGAAAGACATCAATGCCTACTCGGACTATAGCCGGCTAAATACCACGTATGGGAATTGATTCGTTTCGACCCTTGTTTAACAATCTACTATTGAAAACAAAGAAACCTACATACATATTTAAAAAAAAAAACAAACCTATCAAAACTTCAATATTAAAATAAATGACACTAAAAAGGGATTAAAAAAATAAAAAAGTTAACGAAGCCGAAAGGCTTGTTTTCCCGTCAAAGTGATATTTTTTTATTTTCATACCTTCTTAACCTGGAACCTTCTACAATCGCTTTGCAACCTGCTCAAAACACATGATAAAACATGGAAACGGGTATTTTTCGCGAATGTGTACCTTTAATAGATTTCGATTCTCGACCCGAATCGATAATAGAATGGGCAGGATATTTTTTCTTGTTTACTGAAATCGATAAATAAGTACACTTATCGAACCACCCGTATTTAAACGCAGTCCGTCTGTAGCTAGCCCTATAACAGCGCCTTCACACAGAAATAAACGCACACGGCGAAATGTTGCGCGATGGGTGATTAAGGTGATTCTTCTGTTTATTACCTTCGTGCTATTTTGAAATACTATCAAAAAACAATTCAAAATACCAGTTTTATTACTTATTGACCGGGTATCGTAATTTATTGGTTATTTATGTAGTTTGTGACAAGCTCCTGAATTTTGACTAGGATACAAAACTCCACCTTGTATTTACGGAGATATTGCGGATTGGCCCGCAATATCTCCGTTCCAAGTTTATTAAAAGTTTGTTTTTCTAGTTCTAGTTTTTAGTACGTGTTTTAAATGTAGAATTTTTACTTTAAGGCGGAGGTTTCTTGAAAACGGTCCAAAAGGCAGTTTTTAAAAGCAGTGTATCTCTAAAACTGTAAATAATTTCGACAAATAAAAAATATTTATATTTTATATTTTGAAGTCCTGTTTGCATACACTGATGGAACTCAAAACATAATTTGACAAACTTTAATGCACCAAAAAAATCTTCAAACATACCTCTTAATTTTCTTTCAAAGCAGTTCAGCCTTTTTGTTAACACCATGTTTTACCTTGTGGAACGCAAATAAATGAACGCAACTTTGTGGTATTCAGACAGAGTAGAGAGTATAAAATAATATGGTACTACATAATATTAATATTAGTTGATGTTCACAAGTTGTAGTCGAGAGTCGAGAGCTCTCGCTCAGTCGGTGTCTAAGAGTCCTCCTACATGAAATTACAAGTCGCCCCCTAAGCTTCTACACAACGCCCCCATTTTTTTCCGGGACTTTTACTGCCCCCCTCCCCCTTATGCCAGCAGCGCCCACAACGGGGCGTTATCGCCCACTTTGGAAAAGGCTGCAAACTTTGATAGCTCGTATCTCAGAAACATGACACTTTAGAACATTTTGTCTCGGACAGAACTTGTTTGTATTGATAACAGCTATCGATTTATATAGGTCCTATGCGTGGCCACTACTTTGACAAAAAATCTAAATGGCGGAAAAAAATCCGACCACGCTTCATACAAAAATGTTCCAAGCCCTTTCTCCGTAAAGTTACCTACTCTGTTGTACAGAACGCTTGGTTGACGGCTTCGTGAAGGGTCCGTTTACACCCTGGTTAATCGAATAAAAAAGTTAAATCGTCTGCGAAATCTTTCACGTTACTAAACTAAAAAGCTAGAAATAAAAAGTAATTAGAAAACTAAACATGCTTTCACACTTTTTTTTTTTCATTTAAAATGGGCTTTGGTTTTTCAGTTCTTTAGACGGATCTTTTAAGTTTTTTTATTCAAATTGATGTGGTACATTCCAGGTGGTAGACATAATGTCCGCGCTGTGTGAGTTCTTCCCGGGTGCCGACACGCCCATCAACTACGACGACTGCGAAGACGACGACACGGAGTGCTCAGACGACGAGTACATGACGTACGACACGCAGGATAGTCTGGACTCTGACCACACGCTCTCACAAGTACACATCCCCACGCAGTACGACGCCACCGCCTCCAACCCCGTCCTCCTCAGAAACATCGACCATACCATCCAGCCGCCCCGGCCGCGCAGCTTCGTCGAAACTCAAGTGAGTAAGCTACAGCACTTAATGGCCGCCGAGGCGCAACCCAAAACCTCGGCCTTACCTAAAGATGAACCGGATGTACATAACAGAATAGGACCGGTTCGGATTCCACAGCAGTTTAAAAAGCCCGAAGCGTATACGGAAGCGGTGAGGTCTCCGGTGACCATCCACCGGACGTCGAGCTCGCCGGTCGCGTCGGGCGCCAGTGACGTCACCACGCCGCAGGACTCGCTGCGCGTCGTGTACAGCCCCGTGGTGTTCAGCGAGAGCTCCTCGCCGCGCCGCTTGTCGCCCATCGCCAACTACAACATCGGCAACATGAACCCGCGCCACATCGACATGGAGCACTACTGGAACCGGGAGAGCGACCAGCTGTCCCCGGCGCGGAGCCTGTCCCTCACCAGCAACTCCAACTCGGCCCGGAAAGAGGACTATAACCAGAACTACTGCGACAGATTCAGCGCCGCGAACAGTCCCATGATGCCCGTCAAAGAGTACAACGGGAATCTGTCACAGAGAGCCATTGATCCAAGATATACGCCATTACAGATCGAAGTGGATCCAGTAAGTCCAATAAACGTATATAGTTATTACATTGTCCTGTCCCTCGAAGACGCAAGTTATGTAGCGAAGATAGCACAACCGGTGGAGGACCAACTAACATAGTCATAGTTATTGCATAGTATATGTATATATTATTATGGTTTTATGCATTGTGACGTTTTCAGGTCCTGTAACTCTATATAAACGACTTGTTTAATTTTTCAGAATTCATGGGAGTTGATCGACGTGCCGATCGCATATGATGATTATGTGGAAGTCAGAAATGCTGGTGGATTTGATAAATACTATACCGTGGGTGAGTTTGCATGCTGTGTTCACTGTGATGATATTATTTTCAGCTTAAAAAAGTCCTATAAAGGATTCTTTTCATATCCCTCATTGTAAATACTAGACCTAGCTATTTTCCAAAGCCCACTGTGAAGGAACATCGTCGTAAGGAAGATCTTAGGTCAGGATTTTCCAACTCACTGAGCCATTGTGGTAATTAAAACCTTTGAGAAAATGCATATGCCTTGCAGTCAAGGCAAGTCTGAAGTCAGTATGGATAACTAACGCATTTTCACCGTATGCAGGATTTGTTTATAAAATACATACATACATCGTTAATTTGCGAGAGATTTCAGTGGGAGTGTTATAAAAAGCCTTGTAATCAGGTGAAATTATAATCGTTTTGCTACCAATATTTCCGCGCAGTATAAGAATAGTACCGCTCTGATGATTCAGAGATTCGTCTAACTGACCACGTGCGAGTCTGACGTGGAGGCACGTGAGTCTGAAGTGAAATGGCTTTTAACTCAATATAAATACGCACTAACACTGAAAAAGTCACATAAATCAGAGACTATTGTTTTTAAAGTGTAATTAAGGTGAGATTGAGTCATGTAACAGTCTAACAAGCTAGAACCGAAAATAAACGGAACATATTCCGTCTGAAGTGATTGTCACAAAAGAGCTTTTAGATGTTGTAAAAAGAATTGGCACTCGAAATGTTTAATGCAAAGCGTCACAATCCGGTTTCATACATCATTATTACTTTCTGTACGGCCAAATAAGTCGCGATCGGACTTTTTTATAATTTTAATGTTTCTTTAACGTAAACGGACCGATATCACGATCTGATTTGAAGCAGGCGTGGGGATTCTGTAGTTTGAGCCTAAACCTTTATTTTTATGTTAGGAAAGCTTACAGACATTAAAATAACAAAAATATAAAACTAAATTGCTAATAACAAGCGTCCACCGATTAAACATTTGGTTTTGGATGTTGCCTTTTTACTTCGACTACGGCGAAGCCAAAAGGAAGGGTTATGTTTTTAGCAGTCTATGTATGTTTGTTAATATTTGCGTATGTTCCTCCGTAGAGCCTAAACTATTCATCCGATTTTGATAAGTAAGGTGTCAATCGATTCGTTATTATGGCCCGGATAACATAGGTTACATTTTGATTTTTCAGTAGGAGTTTTTTTAGTTGTAGTATACAACTGAAATTCTTGTTTATGTAGTCTGGTTCATGAAAAAATGACTACAGTTCCATTCTATTATGGCGTGTTTTCTCTTCATTAGGACCTTAATAGTCCCACAGGCGCTGTAAGAATAAAAGCTTCCCTACTGCATCTGATTACTAAAGAGCAAAAGATATCTCCTTTCAGATCGAACCTCGATCCATCCGTGAATATTTCTTGGCATATCATCGATTTCTAATTTGTTTTTCTCTGATAAAGTTCCAGTTAACTTGTCTTGCAGATAGTTTTTAACCTGTTCCATTGTTTATGGAGTATCTGTTAAATATTGCCCGGTTTTGCTTGAAACACGAGTTGCTTCCAGTAGCGTGTTTAGTTCCTACGTGAGCGCATAGATGTCGTTGTTCCTATCACGATTTTTTTACAATATAGGTACAGCACCCGTCTTAGTTTGATCATTACACTAGATCACTCAGATGCCTTATTAGTTTGAATTGTACCTGCTTTAGGCTGAAGAATGAACACTTTCTCGCATGATGCTCCATAGCCGATCGGAGTCAGATTAATAGTCAATCAGTCCAGGCTGGTTTACACTAAGCTGACGAATCATGTCGTAACGCATCAGTATATGCCCATCAGAACATTACGACACGTCAGCCAAACCAATGTGGCTGACTGACTACATTCAGCCATAATTAATACAATGTTGTTTTTTTTAATAAATAATAATAAATATCGCTGGGCATTAACACACAGCGTCATCTAGTGCCACACTAAGCAAGGCTTGTGTCGTGAACACCAGATAGTTGATATATTACATATATACTTTTTGTTTGTAAATACATACTTATTATACATATAAACATCCATGACTCGGAAACAAATGTCCATGCTCATCACACAAACATTTGCTCCTACCGGGATTCGAACCCAGGACCCTATGAACGTAAGGCAGCCTCACTACCACTACGCCATTCGATTCGTCTTCTCTCTCTTTTCTTGTCGATGAATCTCAAATTGTTTTAGATCAGTATGTATTCCCTATTCCTTACACACAGGCGCGTTCGCCGTATCGCAGGGCGCAGAAACGCGGAAATGCAGAAACAAAAAAACGCGCCTGTGTGTGAGTGCCTTAAATCCAAGCAAATTAGAACTGTGCAAGTGGTTATATACTGACCGGTGTGACATCGACCAATTCGCACTGGGCCCGCGTGGTGGATTATAGCCCATTCCCTCTCATAGAGAGAGGAAGCCTGTGTCCCAGCAGGGAACATTAATAGGCTGATGATGATGATGATGAAATCCTGAAAGATGCAAGTGATAGAGCAAGCATATCCTGCAAAAGAAATGTATGAAAAGAACCTCTCCGAGGGGCGTTCAAGAATCTCGTACTGCGATTCCAAACGTCCGACGCACCCTGAACATCTAACAAACGCAGTAACACAGAGTCTAGCTGACTAATCACATGTTTTTTTTTGTAGTTACGATTGTTGTACTCACACTTTTTTCAGCATATGTCTGCAGGCTTTCATAAATAAACCACTAAATAGATAGTTTGCTAAGATAACTCAAATATTGTTACAACTTTTGATTCCTTTTAGATTCGATGAAAGGGTAATGATACGTATAATATTAAACGCAAATAAGAACATTATAAACTCATTAGTTTACAAAAAGAGCAATCTAGTTCTACATTAGACTAAGACATTATATTAAATGTGGTAGTTATATCGGTCCAAAACATAAGAGCAGACCATAACTCTTGAGATTCGAGATTGTCGTCTAAACTGGTACGAATGCATCAGCGCATGAGTAACCGCGCACAAATAGCGGAGTCCTGGCAGGACACGCTCGATCACTGACTCACGCGCACGCTAGCGTTTATTTTACGTTCAACGCTTTACATGTGGGTAGTTTTGTTTTTGTTTGTTATGAATGTGTGGTTAATGTTTACCAACATATAGTAAGTTGTGATGACTGCTGGCTTATTATTTTTTGTAAGTAAATTTAGGATAATGTGTAAAATTCTTGACTGTCCCGTCATTTCTGTTTTCAGTTTTCATTCCCCTTTCTAATACCTAGTTTCACCATAATATATCGTTTCCTTGGTCTTACACTGTTGTTGTAGATTCCATATCCAAAAGAGAAAGATTTTTTTTAAATCTTTTATTTCATGTTGTTTTATAAACTTAAACCTTTCCAAGTCTTTGAATAACTCGGAACAACATGCATGAGCGCAAACATGCGTACATCCAAACATCCTTTTCGGTGTGACTTCAGTAACTTTCATATGTCATGGCATTTACAATGCAATGAAGAATAAGGTTTTGATTTTAGAGTTTTCAAACTAATTTTTGAAAGTCCAAGGATCAATTTATGAAAAGTCGCAGACAATGGTTCCTCAAATCGAAATCACTCCATTATTTAAAAACAAAATAGTTGATTAATCAACTGCTTCAATAGGAAGATAATTTCTTTGTATCCTAACTCAAAGTTACAAAGAAAATCGCGTTGATGTCTATGGGCAATGAATTTTAGTATAAGTAATTTTGACTAAATCAATTCTTCAGTTCTATATTCATATTGAGTAAAACAAGTCCAGCAAGACCTGTCCCCATGATAATTTCTTTATCTGTAAATAAATCAACAATTTAACTCTGTTGTCAATTATCAGTTGTCACACAGCCATCCGCTGACTTTGACAAACTGCAACACTAATAATGAAAAATGTAAAAGCAATTGTCTACAAAACTTTCTGTCAAGCAGCATTTCAACGCTCACATTTATTTATAAAACAAACACTCCAACTGAATATACACTAGTTCTCAGGATACGCTAGGCTATCATTTACAGTCTGGCTAACAACAAGAGCCCTAATGTTAATTATAATGCATAGTGTTAGCAGTTCTCAGAAAGCAGTGGTACAGGCGCGCCGCCATTTGACAGCGAATACCGCGCACTCAAATATCAAGCGCTTAGTCATACCAACAGACATGTTATACTAGTTTTATTATTACATAACTTATTTTTGCACTTTGCTCGAAATAAGTGCGTTAGAGTATTAAAAGATACTACTGCGTCTAATCCAGGCTTTTAAACACAAAGTGAATCATCGCTACATTATAAGTGGATGTGTTTAAATGTGGACGATGGAGCCGATCTTATTTGATGTTATTATTTTTGATGTTTTTGCAAATCTGTTTATAGTTACTTTTCTTCTTGAGTTCATTTTCTTTCTTTCTGTGTTTAAAAACTGTCAATGGGTAAGATATATTAGCGTTAACATTGCCAGAAATATTACCGTGTAACCTATTTGCTTCCTCTAACGCCTTGATGAATGGAGAAGCGCTATAGCAGAATATCATAATTTTACATTTCTCAATAATAAATGAGGGGCCGACAGTGTAGTTCCGGCATTATTATTATCAGAGCTTTTTCATACATTGCCGAGTTCTAGTTTCGATTTTGGGCAGGAACATAATAGAAGTGTATTTTTTCCACTTGCAACAGACACATTGGGGTCAAATCGGAATGGTGTTAACGTTGAAGTGTCTAGTAATAGCGGGTTTTAGTGGTTCGCAATAAAAGCGTTGCGTGTTTGTCGTTGACGTCGTAGTTGCACGTCGAGGTGCGTGGGCGCATGTTGCGTGGACTACGGAACGTTGCGGTGCTGCGGTGGCGCCACGCACTACAGTAAATTTTCTCTGTCGAATTTTCGAAAACCTGTGAATGCAGATTGTTTTTCTTTTCAAAAATAATGAATGTTTCCTTTGAGTAAAATTACTATCTCCAGTATTTAGAGTACTCTCCGTCCAGGTGGCACTAAACAATTCCACCCTGTAGATTGTAAATAAATACGCGGAATTTCTTTTGAATATAGAAACTCCTGGAACCGGGGAATGTTTTGGAGCACTTCATTGTTTTTAATGTAAACCGTTTTGTGATATCATCAAGGTATTGATACTTCGAATTTTATTGCTATGAACCCAAATTTATCAATATGAAGTAAAATTTTCGTATTGTTTTACTCAGTGGCTATACAAAAAAAAAACATGAAATCAGTTGACCTCATTACTTGAACATAAACACAAAACAATGTTCAATTCATAATTCCATGAAACAGTATAAAATGGTAACGCCACTTAATCCAATAAATCTTGTATGTTAGGATTTCATACTTCGTAGAACGGTTTTCTACCACCAATGGAGTTTATTGTGAATTTCATGACTAATCTCAAACATAGTCGGTTCTAACTCAGCATCAGAATAAATCTTGAATAAAGGCGGAGTATCTCTGGACGTCACATAAAAACAAGATGGCCAAGTTCTTTGAAACTGTTCGGACTATTAAACTGTTAGTTTTCCTTGTAGAAATGATTTTTACTCTCTCCGATTCCGAGATTTTGTTTTGGCAAAAAAAGTCTCATTGGAAACAACACATGGCCGGTTTCACGTTTTTTTTTTGCATCTTGATTATTGATCCTTGTTTTCCTGTTGCTATCAAACTGGAACGTATAATGTAAACCTGCTACAAATACTTGCATCTTAATCTTTATTTGCCACCTTAAACAAAGGTATGAAGACTCTTTGACCAATAACTCGTTTGACTTCTCTCACCTTTGGCTTCAGTTGATTGATAGTAATTGAGAGAGCGTTGCCATCTCCGAATCGAAACAAAAACATCCATGTTTTGGGAAGTGCACAAGAAAATCTTCCAGCTCCATTTCCACCGCATATTTACATGTGCTGCAGCTGTCATAAAAACACAGCATCTTTCCTGACGTATGTATTGATTAGTTGTACGCATGTGTGTATGCGGTCCAGATGCGGCTCAGGACGGTCCCGCCATGACTCACGCTTCTCCGAAGGGGCCGCGACTATTTTAGACTGTGTCCGCTTACCTTCTAGGAACCGGGTAGTGTGGGACCAACGACCGATCGCAAAGCCAAAGTATTGTTAGATCGGTAACGGGGTTGTTCCTGCTCACCATTGGTTCCTAGTTTTATTCTCGCTAAAGAAGCGAATCCAGGAAGTCTTTACTTAGCTGCAACTTTGTGCTCGTTTTTGTCTGGATGGTTTTCGTGCGTGCCTTGCTTGCGAAGTCATTAGGTTTGGCATGCGTTTGATCACCTTCTGAACTCTGACTTGTTAATTAGTCAGAACTTGTCATGTATCTGAGTAGATAATCGCAATGGATTAGTCCATGTTATTAAATCTCATCATATTCTAGGATTATTTCGCGATCCTTGTCCAGTTTTCTGGTCGATTTCTGCAGATTACTTCTTTACTTATAAACACAAAATATGAATTATGTTTCCATGATAGCTGCTGCGAACGTAGGTCTTTTTATTGAATCAGCAAGATCTGAGAATAGTGTTAAGGCTCGTTAGTACGTCGTCGCGCAGTATTGACAAGCATCCACGCAGATGGCTAGACAGATCGCCTTTTGTTTATCTACCGCTTCCGCCCGTCGCAACAGGCATCATTGACCAAGTACATCGCAAATGTCACCGGACAACAATGCAGTCAGTTAATAACATAATACATACTATGAGCATTGTTATGTTCTTCATAAACACTGGTAAATGAGTGTGTTTTTCCCACAAATAATTACTGGCATACATTGTTGTTGTGTTTTATGTGCGGTGCTAAACGATCGCCGTGTGCAGACATCAGGTGCTTCCCAGGCATGTGTTTTATCAGATTTGTCTTCGTAAATTGTTTCAATGAGTGTTTATCGTTCGGGAACTGACTTGCCAAATATAATGATTACTTTGTTATTGAAGATCGTGAGCTTTTAGGGCTTTTACTGGATCCTTACCAAAATTATTCAACGCGCAGTCTCGAAATATTCTTCAGACCTAGTCACTGCATCCATTTTAATATTATTCAACATCTACCGTAATATATTGGATCGAATGGATGAACCACACAAGATTAATTCATTGCAACCTAAAGAGTACCTAAATCCGAAATCCAAAATGACTAAAACAGTAGCTGTAGTATTACAGAATCATTTAGCTATGGCGGGTGATGTTGCAAATTTCGCAAATGTGTTAAGTGAGCCGTGCCTCGTGGCTCGTGGCTCGGCCCTGCTGACTCAGAGAGCAGACGTCAATGCGGTAAGAACAGTATCGCGGTAAAGTAAATAAGTCGTAATATTTTCATGGGTGCCGCCGCGGCGGGCACCTCGCCCGTTATGCGTTGCTCAAATAAACAAACGTGTTGATTTTTATACAGTATCGGCGTTTCCAGCGGCCGAACATAACCAACCGCGATTCCAGAGAACGATCATCCATGTTAGTTGTACCTACTCACTTCGGCCGTTACTCGGAATATGCGTGGTGAACTCACTCAGAGCTAACGAGAAACCCATTTTTTGTTACCTCGCCGTAGCAGGTAGATGCTTTTTTAGCTCTGAATCTTGATTACGTTTTATTACAAATCGTTTTTTAGTATGACCTTTTACCATCGAATATAAATGTCCCTTTCTGACCCTCCTACAGCGTTTTATTATTTGAGATACGTTAATTAAAAGGATAATAAACTCGCGAACCCAAGACAAATTCGGCACAAGGTCTCGTAAACTTAATTAAATTGCTGATTAAAATTTTTCTTTCGATTTTTGAAAATGGTTGAGTGCGCAATGCCATCTTGCGCCAAATTTTATTCATCTTGTGGCTCTACATACTTGAGAGTTTTGTCTATAATCTCGGCCGTTCACACTTCGTTAACTCGCAGACGGTGCATCATGGGCGAAAAAAAAATTCATTCACCTCTCATAATCCTCAAAATCTAAATTAAGCGAACGCATTTGTCCGGTGTCAACAAAAAGAAGCGCGTCGCGGGCCACGCATGAATCAGCGCGATACAATTAATCTAATTTAAGGTTATCGGCGGGGCATGGCTCGGGCCCGACGACGCACAGTCTCGCGCTCCCGCCGCGGCCGGCGAGCGCGCGCGCTGCACTCGGATGCAACCGCGCGCCCGACGCACTCATACGCACCCCGCGTTTAGTGATCGCAGTGAAATGCCGCAAACGGACTGTTCCGTTCAAGTTTCGATAACAGTGCAACCGGGTTACGATAAATTGCAAGTGTTCGTTGACGTTTACATGAGTGAGTAGCCCGATTTGAACAGTAGTTTGTAGTGATGAAATTATGATGCTGCCCATAAAATTATGTAAGCCAAAATAATTAAACAGGTACTTAAAACCGAAAGGAAGCTTTCAGGTAACTACGGGTGTATTTATCACAAAGTTTAATGTGACCAAAACGATTTCACAATATTGTAAAATTATTATATTGTAAATATTCGGTCTTTGAACTTGTGTTCTTAGTTATCTAGTCGTGCAATGTGAAATTTTGTATGAGTATTGAAAGCTCTTGAAGGAATGATACCATGGAGTCTCTTCTGCCTCAAAGAACAAATCCTTTTCGCAAAACGCTGCTGAGCACATATTATCGGAGTCATCGCTATTTTTCATATAAGGCATACGATCATCTAATCGGGAGGGATTTGAGTTTACTTAGCCCTTACACGTTTACCACTGACTCCTATTCTCAAGAAAACCAACCTTTCTTAATGAATTACACTGTTTCACCAACTTTCTTTAACTATCCTGTAGCTGTACTCATCTTCAGAATTTGATACGATCCATTTTGATTCACCATCTTTTCTCTGTCAGAATTCAGAAGAAAAGTTGAATGGTTCTTGCGGTTTCTTAATATTCTCCTGAATTATTTGCGGATCAAACTGCATAAACAATGTGACAGAAACCAATTGGTAAAGTAAGACTAAAGGGCAAATGAAATATCAAAATTGATTTCATCAAGCAGTCTTGTTTTCCTGGGCAGTTTACCTTGCTACCAACTTTTCTGCCCAGCATCTCTTTTGAGTATGAAGTATTAACCTTGAGGTCAAGATGGAAATGCAATGCAGATACGCCAACAGGGGTAAAAAATCCAGCCTTTTGAAGGAATATTTATCATCATGTCGATCTTGATGTTCCTTCTTTTCTAATCTGCAAAATAAATGAATTAGAAAGCAATTTTTTAGTCTCTGCTCTATGTGTGTCTCTGATTGAGTAAAAGTTCACTTCCACTAAAAGCCAAATAAACAACAGTTTGTTGCAATCACTAGCTCTCATCAATCAATACAAAAATAAGGATTGACTGACACAGTAATCACGCGGTAAATTTTATCCTAACGATCGGTGACAGTGAAATAATCGTCTGTCAAAATGTAATGCCAAAATCTCTCAGCTAACGGCTATCTAGCAACGACGAGTGACGCTTTCGGCGCGCCGATGAATCACTGCTAATTATTTTATGTTTCGCGAGCCGAGCTGCGCGTGCGACGCCTCAACTGAACAATTAGACGAGCCACTTACACCGCTGCGAGGTTGCTACCCTCCAAATCTCTCTCCAGTCCTCCGTATGGCAACACCGGCCTCTGACCGTAGCATCTCGGCCACTGTCCAAAATTACGACTCTAAATTTATTCCCAATGTTATCTCTTTTGTTGTAAGAGATCTTTAAGAGACGCTAATAAACAATCCTCTTTGAAGATTCCAAAATAGTGTTGTTTACACTCCGTAGCGTAGTGTTAACAAGTAACCCTTTACCTATGGCAACGGTTCTCTCGATGTTGCATCTGGTTAGTTCGAAAATAACTCGCAGTTTAAACAAATCTATGATAGAACTTCAGCTTTCAGACACATCGGCTATACCTGACCCAGAACCTGGTCCGCGCAGGCGGTGTACAAGTTGGACGATGATGTTCTAGATTATGTCAGTGAAGTTCGTCTACTTTCTACAGCCTACGCGGCGTTACGTTTATAAACTGTTGTATTGGAGCCAAACTGACTATTTTCTTTGATCTTGATCTGTTACCAATAGCAACGCTCTGACGTGACCTTCAGTCTGAACGGCCGTCAAGGCGTACCATATGTGGTCGCAACAATAACTATAATAAACATCGTAAATACGGCAGTGATGAGACATTTTGCAGACGGCGCCTACAGTGATTCAGTCTGGAGCGAGATTGCCTTTATAGATGGTGGTTGGTCGCAGCGGCCGGGCCGTTGGCATCGGCATCACGACATGACTAACCGCCGCCCGCTCTAGATACAATCAAAATATGTGACAAGTTTATTTCTATTCGGAACAACACATTCTGCTCGATATATCCCGCGCCTCAAAGTTGAACATCTGCTGATTTTTTCTACGACATAAGTAGGTCGGGGCTCGCATCTGCGTCACGCGCCCTGGCCCCGGCCGCTCACCGCCCGCTTACGTTTACGCGAATTCGTTACGCTGTTTTTCTATGCCGTCGCATCGTGAGCTGTATTATATGTTTTGATGCAGCTAAATGCACTGCCAAGTAGTCAGTAAGATGTCCTGCCCACTGACTGTCCATCCCCACCCACTAGCAGCCTATTTCCCATTGCATTCTGCCTTTCCTGTATCGAAGTCGAGAAACATTTTAACCAGTAACATTAAAATTTTTCAAGGTTAATTTTTTTACTTACATTAAAAATAAAATAATATTAGATCTTATTGGTTTCTTATAAGGGGTAGAAGCAATAAGTAAGTAGGTAAGGTCTGTATTGATTCACAATTTGCTCTCTAAAAGTCTTTAACCGTAGTGTTGACTCCTGAATTTTCGGCCTCTTGTTGCCACAATTAAAAACCTTCGTCCGTCAATGAAGTTGAAGTATGGCATTGTACACAATCTTTTTCTTATCTCGCGTCGATGGAAATTCTTGCAACCTCAAGTTGTCTGGAGCAAAGACAATCTCCAAAAAAAAATGTGGATTCTCGGATATCTCTGATTTTCAATGTACCTATTATGTGCGGCGTCTTCCAACAGACCATGACCCACCTGTAATCATTTACGTAATAACTGAATTAGTTTTATTAGAAACAAAATGAGCAACATACACATATAATGAATAAGATATAAGTGTAGGTAAGCCGGAGCGTGTGTGTAGTGGTGTAGGGGCTAGTCGGGCGCGCGGCGCGGCGGGTGCGCTCCTCACAAATACCCGGTGACTCAGCGCGCGTTTCACAACGATACCTTTGCCAATAGCTGTTATATTACTTCCTATTGCTGCTACTTTATTCCTCCTCCACTATTCGTCGGAAGATTCCTTCCATCAGGCTTTCAAAGTTTAGTTTGACGTCACCAAATGTTTACTTTCAATATTGTTGCTTCTTTGATGGGATAATATTATTAATCCAATAAAAAAAACTTGGAAATGTAATAAGGCAGAAACTATTGAAATAACGATAAAAGGGACTTGTTTGACACTACCCGATTAGTAGCAGTGTAGTAGTAGTATCCGGTAGATAGGTTAAAAATAATATGTAGTAGAAGAATACTGAAATTATTCGAACCAAGGCATTACACTTTTGTTATTGTCAATCTTGCGGATAATCTACTCAAAAACATGTTTTGAAAAAGTTCTCAGCAGAAGTTTCCAGTGATTACATCGCAGAAATTCAATAATTTCCTGTTTATACCATCAGATGGTTTGCGAATTGATGATGTATATATTTTATTAAATGTCCATGTCAAGTAAACTTCTAAATAAATAAACTTTGATCCTAGAAAAATGGAATTGAAACTAGATAAAAAAAAAGAAAACATTTCAATGGTGAAAAAGTTTTTTTTGTTGTAATATTTAGTTTATTTCTACTTAAACCTGATTAACCAGGAAATGAATAATAAATTAAATAACTGCTTTTAAATATTTACTTTCCAAATGATATAATTCAACGTTATACCTCTACTATTTGGCATCACTTCAGAAACCATCATCTGGAAAATAAGATTCAACGGTTTAAATGTTTCAATAGGTGTTAGAATAATACATAATTGTCAATAGTATCGTAAGACGTAACAACACAGTTGCTCATCTGATCCAGTTCCGAGTGGCTCGCCAGTCGCCACTCGCCTCCCACACCGCGTAGTAAACTGTACCACAACAACATTCCTAAACTATTGCTGCTTTACGTAAATTAACACAACCACACTATTCTTTAAACAATCACTATTTCAATCAAGAGTTAAACCCTCTTCAACTGGAACTCTAACATCAATCTCCTTCAAGCTTTACGTTCACGATCGTGGTCCAGATTAAACGAAGCTTACGTCCGTTTCTATTGATTTTTACGAGTTGCCTTGAGATAGCAAATCTTCAGTCACATCTGTCCTGCGGACTCCTGCGTTGTATCCCCGTCGGCGGTTCTTTGATGTGATCTGGATACAATCACCTATATAGCGCATTAACGGTGACTGGCCCAGTTCTAGTTTCGCCGTAGAAGTTGGCACGAAATTGTAAACTGCCCTCTTTACTAAAGGCGCTAAATATCCAAATAGCATTGTACTATAAAATGATCTTGTGCGCCATCTTCTAAAGCGTGGGAATTTATTTCCGAATCCACATTTGCATATTGTTATTTTAAGTACCAAAGTTCCTTCAATGTAATCTAGAAATACTTGTTACAAAGAGATAAATGTATCTGACTACTTTTAACTCTTTGTGAGTCACAAGTTTGTCTGCTGGCCGTTACAGATTCACATGTATTATTGTCCTTTAGGTACTTCAAAATCGCACACAAGGACGCCTAAATTCGCTCGGTAGATATTTCCGGATCGAATGAAAGTGTCTCCGGTGAATCAGACTTTTTTAAATGTACGACGTAATTCCCTGTCAGTAGGCATCCCAACATTAAAAGTTTGGACATTCTGTGAATTTTTGGCACTGCTCTGTAAAGTAAGTGAGGGCATTTCAATTTGGGTGTACCCGTGTACCTATGTTTATAACATAGCGGATATTTGAAAAAAATATTCTCTGTTAATGACATATACAAAAGTTTCCGTGAGTCGATGTAACATTTCAACGTCTAGAAGCGTTAACCGACTTTGTAGACAGACATTTGCCTGCTTGTCATGTGGCCGCTCATAAATCGGCCCGCTAATAGAATAAGTGTCGTTCCGTGGACAGTTTCCGTGAGGTGTCACCGCGACTGACGCAATCGGAGCGGTCTGCGGCCCGTCCCGACGCCAAATTGAAAACATATTAAAGCCGCCGATCAAAGAGAGCTTTCCCTCGCTCACCAGATTTATGGTATTACCGAAATGTTTTGTAGATCTCGCGTAACGGTAAACATGGATTAAAAGACGTCCAAATGAAATGTGCTGTTAACGGCTTTCGGTAAACTTATGTGACACTAGCCAGAAATTGTATAACACACCAGGTTTAACGAAAATCAGATCGTAAGCTCTGTCCATCGATATCTGCGGGATAAGACAAATGTAATACTTGCTTGAAATTATTTTGATAATTGGTTTCATTCAGCCTGATGAGTTCATAAAGCCTTCATCTATTACTTCGTTACTACCACGGACCATTGAAACAACCATGGTGGACCATGGTGTCCCCATAGTTTTTGGTTTACTCTGCCTGTCTTTACCATCTTCGTGTAATAATCATCTCAGTTCATTGAAGTGCACTGTTGGATATGCCTCCACAATTTTAATGTTTTATCCCAACTCGATCGCTTTTATGAACTTTGCGTCAAATGCTTCAAACCATCAAGGTTCATCAAAGGTCGCCACAATGACTCCTCACTTTCAATCTTCATTGAACAATTGCAAGTTAATAAACTTACGCACACCACGACTCCTCATTTTCAATCTTCATTGAACAATTGCAAGTTAATAAACTTACGCACACCACGTCATCCATCCAGTAACGGATGTTGGAACAGTCAAAGACCTCTATAGGTATTTGTTATGCTCGAGTTTTTGTTCTCACTTTTTTATTCGGTGACCGCAAACGGTATAAATGTTAAATAAAAATGTATTGTATTTCTAATCTAGCTTCAAACTTAAATTACACAAGCCGGACCATTGCCATGTCTTGCTTTTGCCTTCAAAGTCTTTTCCTTGTCCCAAAAAGGGTTATAGGTTTTTCACTTTTCATGCTCTAAGAGTACGGCATTATAACCCTACGAAGCGGGATTAAAGTGACCATTTATTCCCTAGGGAGTAAAAAGTAATTTAAAAATGGAACGATCTTTTACTCAGAAACATGGTCACAAAAGAGTAACTTATCAAAGGTTTTATTTAAATTTCGAATTGCCTTGCAAATAGAAAGCGGTTCAACGCAAGAAAAATTATTGTTGTTTGCGTGCATCGGTGATTTTGAATAGTACCGTATGGTCATTGCCTCTGTTGCTAGCCGCTGCAGTAATGTAGGTACTAATTATCTGGTGTATGGTCATCTTCATTGCGAAAACGTTGAGGTTTTGTGTTGAGTTTTAAATTGTTAATCTGTGACTGACCTGATAAAAGAAAAAACTGACCGCACAGTTCAGAATTTTTGTCGAGTGTAAATTTGTTCAGATTTAAATGACTATTTTTCTCGCACTCGAAGTGAAAAGTACAGTTTGCACCTCGAGACTAAACGTTTCATATCCAGATTTCAAACCACCTCGGGTATAAATAATGGCTTCGTTTAGTCCCTCGTTATAAAATATACTATTTCATATTTGGGATATACAAGACGCTAGCCAACTAAGTTAGTAACCTTTATAAAAGTAAGCCAAAAAAGATTCTCATTCATCGTTTTTTTCGAATCAATGGTAAATGAACTAGAGTGTCGTAAGTTTATTTACCATCGATTTGAAAATGAGTTGGGCCCACAGATGGACATGCCGAATTGTTTTAGGTCCACAGAAGTATAGGTGCTTCATTTTACCTATCTTACTAGGAGTAAATCAGTCTTCATACTCTATTCAGATTTCTTCATCCAAGTGAGTATTATTATTCAACTGAAGTGCATCTACAATTCCACCTTATCTAAACGCGAAACAGCTACGGATTACAATTTGATAGATAAATATCGATCTCATTCAGGTCAGGAATCTCATATCCCCTTGTCTTATCTTAAAAGATTGTGCCAGAATAAAACGAACAGTTCCCGGTTTTCATTTTATAGATTCATCGAAGTTTTGCACTCTTAAAGTGTGGTGTGTTAGTCATGATGTTCTAGCTACCTAGCTAACGTTCCGTTCGCAGGCGATCTGTTATCGAGTTTGCCCCCGATGCCTTTCCACGCCCCCTGCTCGTTAATTATCACTTCTGTAACGCAATTAGCTTCTTATGTACTATACGCTGTTCATTAGCGTATCGCGCCAGTTAATAGCGTTGCAGGTGTGGTTTAAAGCGAGAGTTGTTTGCTCCAAGAATAGTAAGCATCCTGTTTTGTACTGAAAAAGTTTGAGGAGAGAGAATAACTAAGTTTTTTATTCTATTTAAGTTGTATCATCTCACTCAGTCATCTGTAGTATTCTCTTCATAACTGACTTCTTAAATATACACTATCAACATTTAAAATGTCAGAATAGATTTCTTAAATAGACACGAAATCTTTTAATCCTGGTGTGTCGTAAAAAGCATCGTTCATAAAATAATAAACGTTTCCTCAAAGCGTTTTTAAAATACGAGGTCTAGTTGCGGAAACTTAAAACAAATAGTACTTCGTTTTCCACTTCCGCCGTTAAGATTTATGCGTTGGATTATTTTGGGCTCTCGAGGAGTGCGTAAGTTATGCTCCTAGTCTAATGAGCCATTAAAGCACGAGTTGGCACGCCAGCTGCATTGTGCTGTAGAGCACGTGCTACTCATGCTCCATGACATCCTGCTAGTTATTTGTTGTCACAGCCTGCTCGCATTCACATTGTCTTTGTTATTGATTTGCAACTATGGAAATACGAGTGTTGTGCTGAAACAATAGCTCTTGCTGCGCAATGGATTTGAGTTCGCTGGGTTTCATATTATTACTGGGTACCACAACTAAAGCTGCAGAGTTAGCAATAATTCGTTATTTCACGGAATGGCTAATAGAAGTCTTCGCTTATTTACTGTTATGTAAAGCAAGTTTTTAGATCCATAGATGTTACAACTTGTAACATACACTGCATAAGAATATGCAACAAATTGCTCTGTAAAGAGCAATACCCATGTAGATGGGGTGATGTTGTACAACATGTTTTCTATTACCCACATAGATTTTGAGTAATTTGTTTACTATCATATAACAACAACAAGTTGCTTATTGTACGATGGGTAACTAACCCTGCGTGTCGCTCGCGTGTACCTGATGTACCTCCTTCGTCAACACGAACTTCATTTTTGGCGAGTTCTTCCAATAACATGCCCAAGTGATGTGACACTTTTATAGACGTTGAACACATGTCACATGTTGATGGTGACATGCATTTACGTCGGACCTACGTTGCTTTTGCGCACTGCACATTGGCCTGGTGATGCACGGCGCAATCGCACCTATGAAGTAGGGCTGCGATGCCGCAATCATTGGGCCCTAATTTATCCCTGCGCAAGCCACGCGAGCATCGCGCCGCGCGTCATGTGACGCAGCGCATCGTCGGCGCTGCTCCGCCGCTACATGTATGTTTACAAGCCGCACGAAGTTTACAATCACCGATAACCTGTAGGTTATGAATCAAAAGGAAGCAAGTCGGGTGCAGGTGAAGCGGGGTGCGGCTGTATGTGGTGTATGTGGTGGTGTGCGGAGCGGTGCCGGGTGCAAGAGCAGCGCGTGGGCGCGGGTCGTCGACCGCTGCACAGAGCGCGGTGCGCGCCCTGCCAGCGAAAACGGCAGAAAACCTCACGAAGGGCGGCAGCACACGGTGTCCGCATTTAGCTCGGGCTGACGTCGCTGAGTCACCGCTCCGCGAATAGCGTCGATTTGTTGTTGCATCGCTCGCTCCCGGCTCTCCCGTCGATTATTTCGAGCGGGCGGCGGCGTGCACAGTGCCACAGCAGTCCTGCGCGCACTGTGTCGGCGAGAGGTCGCGCCATGCCCCCGCTCCCCGCACCGCCCGCGCGCCTGCGCCGCCCGCTCCGCCCGCTCGACGCGTGTGACGCTGGAGGCATCGTCACCACCATCAGGGACACAGTCAGCTGTAGTTGGATATTTTACAGTGAGTGTCGCCCGCGCCGCCGACCGACCACCGCGACGCGCCCTTAACCGTGGACCACGTTTTGTGTTAGAGCGCCACCAAAACTCGGTTTTCCGACGCTGTTTAGTGTTGTCCCTCATAGGCTTAATATTCGTTTGGTGAATATTCGAATGGATTTTTGCTTACATATAAAATTAAGTGCTCCGTGAATTGAAAATACTCTGTATTTTTATCCGAAACTTACTACGAAACTTTGTACGTATCTACGTGCTAGATAAGTAGACCATTTCTCATTTCCGCATACTATCGAGAAGTCCTAGACTCACTTCTCACTTTATAGACATCAACCACTTTTCGTTGAAAAAACAAATCGTCGCCCCACCGCTATAAGTAGCGAATTAATTAAAACACAATCAAATCGTTCACATAAACATATGCGCTACAACAAACAGTAGCCATCGACTGCGTTGAAACAGGCGCAACACTATTGTATCGATGATGAATTGCTTATCAACGCCTTGTTAGTGCACACTACCGCCATCTATTTGCGGGGAAAAGGAATCATAATGTTGAAAGCAAGAAATCTAGGTGAAGCGTCTGACATCAGCAAGTCCGGAGTAAATTTAACTCTTGACGTATTTAACCGTGCCGTGGGACTGCCGCCGATTCCTCCAAACATTCGGATTGTTCTCGCATTGGCTCCTATTAGACGATCATTGTTTTAATTGCGTCATTGAATCGCGCGCGGCATCATTATTATTAGTTGCGTATGCGTCTTATAATACGTAATATTTTGTTGCTACGACTGTTTCGGCGGTGAATTATGTATGGTCTAGCTGTACTGGGCTCTATTTGACGTAGTTTTGAGCTTTGAAAGACAGCTTTTTGTTTTTCTATATTTACTTGTAGACCTTGTGATATTGGCCAAGATCTTTTCCTTCAGGCGATACAGCTATTGCAGTGCGATTTTCGTTTCTTACAATTTCCACAGTGCGTATCATAAGTTATGTGTTATCTCCATATCTGCTAAATATGTGCTAAAATGGATGTGTTTGCTTTGCTCAGGTAACAGCAGCGCGTCGACAGGGGGCGAAGGCGCTGCGCCGCCGCCCTCGGAGCCCGACCCGGCGCTGGACTCCATGCACATGATGCTGGACCCACACCTCAGGCCCATCTCGCCGGACCTCAACAATGAGGAGTCCAAGAAGATATTTGAAGAGCACAAGCAACTTGCGCAAGAGTACCTCAAGGTAAGACTTCTATCTGAGATGATATTTTTGTTTGACAAAATCATATCATAAAAATTTAAAACCCCAAAAACGAGGCAGATTCTAAATGATCTTTTATATTCATTTTTATTCAAATAGGAGGAATCAATTTAAAAGATTAAGGATGAGATCACATTTACACTCCTAGATAGCTTTCTGTCACTCTGAATTGCAACTCACTAAAGTAAGAAGTCCAATCGCACGTCCAATTGCTTCCGATGCGAATGCACTTCTTGCTACACCAAATGACATGACAGAATGAGATAGAAATACTCGAAAACGCGGATCCGTCTTTGCAAATGTGATTTCACCCTGATCCGTTTTACTTTCTTGTTACATAAAACTTTTTGGTTGAAATAGGCGAAAAGCCAGTCTTAGCTGACTACAATAACGAGACTAATGACATAACATCACGCCTGTATCTTCGAAGAGATAGGCAGACGTGTATGGGACGGATTTCCAGTATAAACGCGATTTTGCAAATAGGGGTGTTATGGTTTATCCATAATAAAATCTAATCCAAATCACGTAAGACTTTTCTAAAATGACTAACGCCAGCAGTTTATTTGTCTATGAGAAAAGATGTAAACAATATCTATCCAAAGCTAGAGTGAGAAAACTGATCGAAACGCATAAAGTACATCAATTATGATTATGCAATACTTTAATAGAGTAATTTGTAAAATTTCAGATACAGACCGAGTTTGCGTACCTCAGCAACCACAAAGCAGAGTTAGAGGAGAAAATGGACGACGATGAGCTTCGGCAGAAGCGGGAGATTATACAGTTGGAGAAAGAAAAGGTAAACATTCCATTTTGAGGAAAATTTTACCGTTTTAGACCTAATTTTCACTACGGTTACAATGATCGTTGTCATAAAAATTCACAACAGATACATAACTGACAAGATAACTGGGATAAAAATAACCTTGGTTTGCGCAAAATTTGTGTTTTATGAAAACACTAAAACCAACTGTCCAAATAGACAGTGTGTAGTTCCACAAAATATCGCTTGTGCATTAAGCACTCTTACTGCGGAATAAATTGAGTAAACTACTTTCTACGATACTGTTATTCTGGTCTTTATTATCGATTTTTCATGAAAGTATTAGCTAGTCTTGGGTCTAGGCAGAAGCCTACACAAACAACGATGAATATCGCGTCAATCCAATGGTGTTTATCGAATGTTAGAGAAGAGACTTTTGTCAAGCAGTGACGGGTTTCGACTGAGTTGTGTTTTGAGGCAGTAATATTGAGTAAAGAAAAGTAAATACTAGGCTACCACAACAGAAATGGTACTTTCAATATACGTAATTAAAACGCAATGTTACTTTTGTTTCCAGGACTCATTGATCAAGCTATACTGCAGCCTAAAGAAGCAGCTAGCGCGAGCGGAGAACGACAGTTGGCTACACACAGAGGAGATGCCCAACGAGTGACCGCGGGTCACGACACCACGACACCGCCGGGACCACTGTGACGTGCTTCATATGTGTCATTGATCTCAACATACCAAATGAGCCTTCAACTTTTCGTTCTCTATATTTACAGGTTTAGTTTATAATGCATGTTTATATAAAAGAATGGCGCTTGTACTTAAGAGAACCGCGGAGCATGCGTAGGTCATGCAAACGTAATACCAAAATAATTTGTAAATCAAACATATTCTTAATGTTGTGTGTATTTATTTCGATTGGATTACAGAATATCTAGGTTCCCAAATTGAATGAACACTGATTTAAACAAGAGTTATGAAAAAAATAAATTTTCTATAGAAATTTTAAATAGCTTATAATTATCTCGTCTTTATATCATTGTCTTTTCAAAATATATATTTGGGAACATAGATATTTTGTTATCCAATCGAAATAAAAACACACTACCTAAGAATGTGAATGTTTGATTTACAAATTACATTGGTATTACGTTTGTATGAAATACGCACGCTCGGCCGGCCCCTTAATCAATAACTTTTTACGCGAGAAGTAACCAACGCCTTATCTTGTTCAAACGATCCAGTAAAACTGGGCGAGCATGGAAGTCAAGTACAAGCGCACCTACAGAAGTCTGTAGTATATAGTTTTGTAACCTTGACATTTTATCAGTTTCGCTGTTATAATACATAACCATAATTCTTTCAATCTTCACTAACTTTACCACCGTAAACAACTAATGTCTTTGTCGTTGTAAAAAGCACGTTTTAGTGCTTTATATGTGAGTGTTACCCAAATTGTTAAAGTAGTTTGTCATACTTTTATACGAGAGTATAGAATGTGATTTTGTTTACGTTATTATTTTATCTCATTCGATCATTTATTTTATAGAGTGTGGTATGCATTTGTTTTGATTGTATAAATGTAAGATAGTATTTAGCAGTATTAGATAAGTTAAATTATGTTAAGTTTAATAAATTTTTGTGAAATATTTTACGATTTTCATTGCCACCTCGCTAAACCTCATATTTTACGAACCAACATGCGTCATGTCATGTGACAACTGTCCTGCTGGTAGTCCAGTTATTTCCTTGCGGCTGTAATAGTAGTTAATTAACCAACGTTATTCAGATAGCATTCGCTTCTTACAACCAAGTCATTGAAATCTAGAGTGCATAAACAGAAAGTTGAAATGTATCTCGAAGCTCACTTGCTAGCACACAAACACACGCATAAAATCAGACATGACGAGAAGACGAAGCATCCCATACGCTGCCCAGCTGAATTCTGTTAGCTTTCCTCTCAATGTTGTTCTCACCTAACTGCACTTTGGCCGATTGTGCTAGCGTGTGGAGAAAGGGCAGAGTCACACCGGCAGCGATGCGGCGAGCACTTTCAGTGTGAAATTATTTTGAACTTTATCTACATACTTAAAAGACCAGTATCGCTTGAAAAAGTCGCTCGGCCGCCCGCGGTGAGGCGAGTGGCCGCGCGCCACGCTTGTCTAGTCGGTGGTTCTGTCCGCGGATACCGGCCGAATGTAGAAAGTGTAGAAACTAGACAAGAGAAGACTAGGTACGTGGGGTCTAGAGGTCGCGCGAGGCCGCCGAGGGTCGCTAGCGTCGTGGTCGTGACTCGACCCTAAGATGGTGTATTGAGTTCAACCACACCATGAATGCTCTGTTTTCGCATTCAACATGTTGGCTGCCACGTCAATGAATTATGTGTGAATAATCCAAATTAATTATTGTTATTGCCGATGTTATGGTGCTGCTAAGAGCATCGGTCTGTGGCCTACGGAAGTTGCTGAAGTTGCGTGAGGAGTGTGCGGGAAGGCACCGCCTGTTGTGTTCTTAAATTAAAAGTTAATAGGTACATGATCTTTCAGGTTGGCGCACCCTTTCGTTTGGTATCGTATAATTTGACAGGGTGAAACAAATATTTGGAACACGATGACAGCTGACCTGAAAGATTATTATAAGGTCTATCAGTCTGTTCATCATACAACTGTATCAGCTGTTACATACGTTTTGACGAGTTATGCGAACATGTTGTAGGGAACAGCAGATTTTTTTGCGATTCAGGGTTTGGCCCCGTAGTACCTAAAAGTTATTCATACGAGATTTCGTGTATGAATAAATAGTACCTACCTAAATACACGTTATATGTTACACTATCTGATCCGCGCAACTTTGTCCACATCACGTAAGAGAGAGATAAAATGCTCTGTAGAGGGACATTTTTAATTGATGCTCCGCTCCTATTGATCGTAGTGTAATGTTATAATTATAGCCATCCTCGATAAATGGGCTATCCAGCAATAAGTTTAGAAACAGCGGGAACGGTGCGCATGCGGGTGTCGGCTCCTGCGCCGCTGTAACTATGTTCAGAACATAGAGCAAATTATATACGGTTCACACGCTGAAGAAGCTGTGTTAACGACACCCTCTTGCGGATTCCGGCGCCCGCACCGCTCTCATTGTTTTTCCACTAAAATAATTTTTAAATTCAAACCAGTAGTTCCTGAGATTAGCGCGTTCAACCCAACAAACTCTTCAGTTTTTTTAGTACAGATTGAGTGGAAGCGGAGGGCGCTGTCAAGTTGAGCTAATATGAAAGCAGGTTTGGACACTGTACAGCTCACGTAAAGCACGTGTCCAGACTTTTGGTTTGGGAGGGGGGAAAAACATTGAAACAACCATGTGAACTGTGTAAAAACTGTACTATAGTTTACGTACTTCGCAGTGGTTATGATTCCGTTTATTATAAGCCAGATTTCGCCCAACTATCCCCCCCCCCCCCCCCCGATACGTGCCTGCCTACCGTACTTCTTTGTTAGGGCTGGCTCGCTTCCACTGCACCCACTGTTGTCCCGCCACCCCACCGTGCGTAAGCGGTGCGCAGGGTGCGGGTCTTTAGATAACTGGGCTCCATTTGTTGCAAACGATTTCCATTACAACCCCTCCCAAGGAATGGTCGAGCTTCCCCGTCACCCTATATAAAGGGTATCTTATAATTGTATTGTATTGCAGCTTAACTTTATATTTGGGCCTAAGACAAGGATATTTTAATAAAAAAAAAACAATGTCAGTCCAAATGATTTATTATTTCAATTGTCATAGTCACAATATAGATTTTTAATTTACTGGAATGCTGAATGAATATTAAAAACATAGTCATTGATGGTTAATTTGGCACTTTTGGTTCCATCCATCAATATCTGTTGAGATTCAAACCTTAGACAAATAAATGCTTTTACGATGAACACATCATCATTGTGGTTTATTATATGGACGATTCTTCAAGTATCAACTTATGTACAATATAATTACAATAATCGTCTACATGACTACAATACTGGGCCGCACGTCGGAACTGGCGGCGATGTCTGCTCCGCCCGCTTCGACGCGACCGTGAAGTTCAAAATGTTAAACAATATACAAAACAGTGTCGGGTGAAAGAGAAATCCTTGAAAATCTATATTTGCTGTTTATTTTTATTGTATATTTATACAACTATAGACTGTGATGTACTGTATACAATTTAGGTAAATAAATAAACTTGCAAATCTTTCTACTACTATCATAAATTTACAATATTCTTTTACTTTACATAGTGATATGATCTTACGTTTATTAATTTATGTAATAAATAGAAATAATAAGCGATATAACTCAAATCACTAACCAATTTAAATACATCCAAATTCATGTACAGAAATAATTCGGCATCGAGAGGAACAATCTCGGCCCCTTTGAGTTGAATTAAATCATCCAATTTCTACTAATGAAAATAATATTACGTCACATTCAAAATACGACCTATTATTATATTAGTCGTCTAATAAAATATATTTTCGTTGTCAGGGCCCGATGTATTATGATAAACTATATTATTTTAAATTACACAGGAATGAAATCTGCTAAAACGTCCATTTAGCTACCATTTTAAATACTAATATGAGAAAATCATAATAAAGGCAATTCCGACAAACCTTTTTATCGTAATGAAGATATACATACACTAAAATATTATCATTATTTTATTAACTCCTATCAATAACGCCGTGATTTGAAACATCATAAAAATAATTAAGGCAACAGTCGCTTTAAAAATATAGAGCTGTTGTTACATCTACAAGAAAATATAAAGTCGACAGATGGATATAACATAATCGTGTCATGTTGTAGGTGTAACAACGAGTTTATGAAACAGTCCCCTTAGCTACACATATAATAATCTCACACTTGAAGTAGTTTGCACAACACATAACACTGTGCAGTGATCAACTAACGCGATAGTGACAACTCTCGAAACACAACATTCGACAACTAGAACTAACTGGACATAATTGTATGAAAATATTCTCTCGGGAGTATGTAATGGCCGCAGTGTACATAACAGCTTGTTAAAAATACTATATTATGGTCCATGTCCACCTAAAAGATAACGGTCTGATTAACTAAAACAGCTGTTTAAGGGAGAATGTGTTTTAAACAGCTGTTTTTAGATAATCAGACCGTCATCTTTTTGGTGAACATAGACCTAAAACGAAGATTTAACTTACATTACCGGATTGTTGTGGCAACTCGAAAGCATTTTTATTAATGGGGTGACACTCTTGTGCCTCTAGCTTTACTAACCGATCATGACAAGAAGCCAAAGATATTTAAACCCTATCTTAGTGGCGAAGATTAGCACCGCGAGCATTCAACCATTCTATACAAGTACTAGAAGACAACGAGACGTTTAGAACAGTTTGTTTTAAGATCAAAATGTTATAAGAAATGTATTTATTAGAATTAAATATACAGTTTTAGAAAATAGTGTATAATGTTAGAACAATTGTAAATGCTATCAGACTGGAAGAGACAGAATGATTCTGGAAACACTTCAAAATATATATTAAACAGTATAACGAACAAGAGGAAACATTTTTAGATGTAGATAAACATTAACTATTTGAATATAATTACCTACCTTTAACCGGTCATGGAATGGAGTATTCTGCAAACACCTGAGCTACTGCACGGGCGCATATTACCAGTTATTTTTAGTAAATTTAAGTAACTAAAAGTCTACTAATGGCTCGTTCGTGGGCTCAACCACCAGTCGTTTTAAGGCGACACAACGCATTACAATAGAATGCACTAGCTCTCGTCAAGCAACAAAATAGTGATTCATAACTATAATATAACAATATTTTTTTTTTTTTAATAAATATCTCTCGCAATTACATACGTCTATTCAAACAAGAAACAATGTCAAAGAAAGCACACTTTAAAACATCCGACGCA
The DNA here is from genome assembly GCA_916618015.1 of Xestia c-nigrum. Classification (NCBI taxonomy): domain Eukaryota; kingdom Metazoa; phylum Arthropoda; class Insecta; order Lepidoptera; family Noctuidae; genus Xestia; species Xestia c-nigrum. The sequence goes on along the minus strand of OU745261.1, from coordinate 15,812,905 downwards.
ATACTAAATTGAGCAACATTTACGGGAATACAACAAATTACAGCGTTCATAATGTATTGTCAACAGTTCTTAGGAGCACGTGGCGTACATTAAATCTAATAGTTAAAAAACTTCAGATATAGGAATAAGGAATAAAATCTGATATCTAACGAGAGGGGAAGACTGGTATGGTCAATCGTTGTCATTCCTGAAAATAAAAGAAAAACATCAGTTAGAATTTATGGCAACATTAATTTATTTTTGGGAAGAAATATTAATACGTAAAAAAGTCTGAGCTGACCTATTGAATGGTTCATCCATTGTACTAACTACAGAGTCATTACAAGTGGTTATGTCTTTCAGACGATGCATTTATAACAAAAAGAACCGCATAAGTAAATAAAATAGAACAATAGGCTAGTTTCCACCATCAATAAATTGCAAATCTATTTAGTACGTCAGTTAGAGTATTGGAAAATAATGGACACGTATTTTTTGTTTCTGTAAATCAACGAATATTGACAAAGACGAAACGCATCAATACTCGGGTGTGCTCGTGACGTCAGTACTCACTAAAAATGATACCAAACGTGACGTTTTGAGAATTTTAAAAGCGTCGTACCTTCGTCGATTGGTTTATGTGAGAAAAGCAAAAATACGTGTGAAATATTTTTTGATAATCTATGTGACGGACTAATTAGATTTTTTCAGTTAACAAGCCTATTAGTGCAGTTAACACACTAGCAGGTAATAAAACATAACATTTACACAACCTATTTATTAACCATTATTATTTATGTTTTTCAATACATACAAGGTGTAAACCACCTCAACAAGCAAGATTCAAGATTCTTTATTTGCATGTAATATGGTATGTTACATGATGGTCTTATAAATTAGAAGGTTTCACATATTTCGCTGACTTCATCAGCATGCAAACTTAAAGATTCTGAAACACTCTGTACATCAAAATCAGCAAAAAAATATTCCTGGGAGACGACATTTTTTTTGGGTGATGAAAAATCATGTTTTGTGGTAGAACTCAATGTAACGCACTTAAAACATTGTGTTGATGGATGGATTGAATAGTACGAGGGTCGTGGAGGTGTTTAAAAATCTTACATTAAAACATGAATTAATTATGGTATAGAACAAAACAATGATCGCAATGACGGGGAAAACAAGTGCCTTTCGACTTCGTTAACTGGTTTTTGCAGCCAATATAACTTTAAGTGTTTTAAATAAGTTTTTTTATTGCCTTAACACTAAACTGTGCTAATTATATATGCACGTAAAATATGAATTTATGGCTCATATTTACTTCATTCTATACGCTGTACAATGCTTGCATTTCAAATGGGGACAAAATCTCTTACAACAATAGTTTTTCCTGGCATAAAACTTTGGACAGTCGCATTGCGTCTATATCTCTGGAACATTTTCAATGAAGCTACCCGAAAAACTATAATCGTTAGATATGTTGCAGTCATCTGGTTGAGTCTGATATTTGATTGAATTACTAGCGCGTTCATTGAAGGACAACATTTCATTGAATGACTAAAGGACAACTCGTCAAGTTGTTTAATGTAACGTTCAACGTCTTGACTAAACGTCATTTAGCTTAGTCGTTGAATGGGATGGGAACACTTAAAAGAGAGAACACGCCTGAAGGAGCGAGACAACACTATTCAAATATCGTGATGTCTCGCTCTCTCATACTAGTTCTCTCATCGAGAAAAGTGGGCAGTATTGAAGCAGTAAGATTCGAACAAGTTAAAGCTTTAAATCCAGACTTTTGGGAAGGATTCTCCTTGCCTCCCAGTAGCTACGTGACACGTCGCGACAGTGTAGTGTGAGCCTTCTACGATGAACAAAACATTATTTGCAAATAAAATTTTTACGGTCTGATTACGATGGTAATGGCGTATTTATCTAGTTAAGTTTCAACTTACTAACTTTATGTTGTGCAATGAAAAAGTTTATTACCCTCTCTAATAATAATATCGTTATTTTTTTTTAATTTACTCGTAAAAGTTGATTTCAAAATGTCCAATAAACCCGAACTTTTGTCTGATGTACAAACATTGCGAGTTTAAGGTCCGTATTACAGAACGAAACTCAAGCACTGATCTCTGTTTAAAACTAGTTTTAAGTCGAGTTTTGATTTTTCATAGATTCATTGATTGTAGTTCAGCCGAGTATAGTTTTATTCTAGATCATTACTCAGTTGTAGATTATGGTTTAAGTAGAGATTGATCTATGATCACGCAAATGTGGTCGACACCCCGCTTGAGCAGAGATTTCCTAGTCAGTGTCAAATTATTGTGTTGTCGAATTGAAGTATAGAATATAAACGAAATGGATAATTTCGAAGAGCTTGATTATTGCGATGATATATTTAACGATGATTCCAACAGAAGGTTGAATTTTAGCGTACAATACGCCCCTAAGCGACTGCTTAGAAGAATTCCAGCAGGTGGCGATGAAGAAGACTTTCTTCATCGCCACCTGCTGGAATTCTTTTATAATCTCAATTAACAAATTTCTCTATAATAAGCTATTTTTTTTTTCTTGTAGACATTGTTTAATAACAGACAGAGTTTGCTTGATTATATTTGATATTTTACACATTAATTAATAAGTTTATCTGTAAATATCTGTCAATTGTGTCAATCTCTACCACCACAGATAGATATGGCAAACACTCCGTTCTACGAACACACTAGTCTGTTTTTTATACAATAAATCCGATTCCCTCATCCTTCAACACATTTTTTTTTATCAAAAAGTCGCTTTTTTATCTAAAACTTATATCCAAAAGGCTTACGCTTTGTTAAAATCATAATTTCATAAATAAATTGGTTTTAAACTAAATTCTTATTTTGCGTAACTTGAAACAGACTTGGCGATAAATATAAAATGTAAACGAAAACAGGCTGATGCATAGACAATAGTTATTTGTTATACAAGAGTGCAAAGTTGTTTTTTAACCGCGTGCTCAATTTTGATGACCGAGCAAGCGAAAGATTCTGAAATTGAGTCACGAGCGAAGCGAGTGATTCAAAACTTAGAATCTTGAGCGTTAGCGAGGGAATCAAAAGAGCACGAGGTGAAAAATCTTTGCACTCGAGTGCAACACGTAACTTTTCATCCCACCTCAACGAGGAAATGAATAAACGCAATAAAAAATTGCGCATTGTTAACACATTCAGTTAATTCTGTTGGCGTCGAATAAACTTCCTCGTCACTAGATAATGAGTAGTAGTCATTATAGATTTTTCACTTGTTTTCAAGTTGGATTCCTGTTTTTAACCTAAGGTGTTAACAATATGACGTGAAAAGAAAATGGCGCGCGCAAAATATATTAAAAAAGTACACCAAGAAGGTTCCGAGTCTGAGTTCTTAACAAATTTAAAAAAAAAGTATGATAAATTCGGCACCATAGAGGTAGAACTAAATAAGTTTAATGATGTTTTGAATTCACATGCTTAGGCTGGTTTTATAGTCACGCCGCTAGACGCGCCGTTGGACAGAATTTGAAACGCGACTACCTACTACTCCAATACAAATTCTGCCCAACGGCGCGTCTAGCGGCGTGACTATAAAACCAGCCTTAGTGCACACGATGTTCTAAATTCAAATTTACTTTACCCTCATGACGATAAAAACGGCTTTTGCACTCAGATATCGAAGAGCAAAAGTACTCTTTCCGAGATGGGGGGATGAAAAAGATATTCTCTGCTTGAGGGACGATTTGAATCTCGATTCAGCTGAATGTAGTTTGATTGCTGTTCTGGAATAAGACGGATCCTCAAGTGCAGATTCTATGTTTAAACTATGATTGGGCGATTTAAGATCAAACTGGACTTGAGTTTCGTTCTGTAATACGGACCTAAGTATGTCAAACTGAGCTTAACTTCTCGGGTCATGTCGGATTACCTTCTCATCGTAATGTGAGGGTGAGGAGCAAGATAGTGCGCATACATACTTCTACGGTGAGGAGGTATGTCAAACTGTCATTTATTTATTAAGGCCGCGAAAATCAAATTTTCCTACATTATTTGCAATTTGCAGGGCAGTGCTAAGTTGTATGTTGATGAAAATATTGGTCGCGGTTGTAAGACGTATGTACTTACAGAATTATAATCATTAAAATCATCAATACAAAGTTCATAAAAGTCGAGGAACGACTTTTTTCGTCAACATGCTACTTAGCACTGCCCTGGAAATTGCAAAAAACGCAAGATTATTTTAATTTCGCGGGCCACCCTGACGCTTTTACAAAGGGAAAACTTTTTAACTTCTTTAGGCGCGTTGAGCACATTTTGAGTGAACAAAAAACGTGGAACGCTCGTGACCGTCACCTATGCTTTTCATAGCAAACTCGTAGGCGATCCGCTACAGCGTTGCGAATCGGCTATGAGTTTGCAATTCTATCGGTGTTCCAAAGCAAAGGCTGCCCCGCAAGTTTTTTCTTCAGATAATAGTCAGCGGTCTCTCTGTGAAATGAAGCGCCTTACTTGTTTGTGTGTGAAGACTAGCTGGCCTGGTGCTTCGCCTTCCGCGCCTGCCACTTGAAGTCGACCTGCATGAGCCACTGTTGGCCACGTGACCGGTTGCACGCGCGCAGCACTGGCTTCCACACGTCCGTCGCGTCCGGCTTGTCGAGGCACATGCCCGTGTTCGAGTGCTTTATTGTTCGCGTCTGGGAATATACAAACAAGCACTTGTTATGGTGAATTCCCGCTGACCCCACTTGGTTCGTCCCTCTGGTGGGGTCAATGGGAAAATCAAAACCGTCGTTTCTTTGACCCTGCTGGTGGGGTCAACGAGAAGATTGCAATTTTAATTCTCACTGGCCCCACTGAAATACATACGCCTTTCATGAAAATGAAAGATTAAGTACGTGATTATGTTTACATCATCATCATCATCATTTCAGTCGAAAGACGTGCAGTGTTGGACAAAGGTCTCCCCAAGTCTCGCCACATTGATCGGTCCGGTACGACTCGTATCCAGCGGATTCCCTCAACCTTCACTAGATTATCTGTGACCATAACTTACACAATGACATAAATTTTGGACATATTACAAATTAAAGTCTAAATCATTAGCTTTGTCGTCGATATTGGCAACGTCAGCCAAGCTGAAGAGTTTATATCAGATTTGCAGCAGGTTTTGGACCAGAGACTTTATTAGGCTCCTGCCAAAAACGAAGGGTCGGTGGCAATTCCAATGTTTTACTGCAAAAAAATGTATTTAGATGTGAATTGGCCTAGTTGCTCCACTGGGCAGAATAGATATCTCTGTACAATGGTGTGACCTATTCTCTATTAAATCTATACTAATATTATAAAGAGGAAAACTTTGTTTGTTTGTTTGTAATGAATAGGCTTAAAAACTACTGGACCGTTTTTAAAAATTCTTTCACCATTGGAAAGCTACATTATCCACGAGTAACATAGGCTATATTTTATCCCTGTAGTCCCACGGGAACGGGAACTACGCGGGTGAAACCGCGTGACGTCCGCTAGTCTATACTAATATTAAAAAGAAGAAAGATATGTATTTTTGTAAGTAACGAATAAACGTAAAAACTACTGAAACGATTTTAAAAATTATTTGAGCAACGGATAGCTACATTATCAGCAATTAACATAGGCTATACTTTATTACCGTACTTTTACAGGAACGGGAATTATGCGGGTGAAACCACTAGTTATAAATAACACACTTCTGACAAAATTCACACGTTAGCTTAATGTGAAATTACCTTAGAGTCGTAAGTCCACTCCTGGTTGCCTCGCATGCCGTGGCAGCGGATGAGCTTGATGGGTCCACGCGGATGTGCCGCGTCCAGACAGTTGTCGTCCGACATTACTTGCTTACGCTTCGTGTACGCGAACACCTGCAACATCATCATTATGATCATCTTCATCTTTCTGTCCTTGTCCCACATTCTACTAATATTATAAATGTGAAAGTTCGTGAGTATGGATGTATGGATGTTTGTTTCTCTCACAGAAAAACTACTGAACGGATTTGGATCAACTTTTGCACACAGATAA